>JAPTYO010000009.1:35624755-38124755 GCA_036873135.1 Clarkia xantiana subsp. parviflora
TGTGGGGATCGTTTTGTTATATGCCCCCAATAGTGCTTGTCGTGATTCTTTGCTTCATGGTTGATTTCGTGAGATATGGAGGTTGTCTTCATAATGAGGACGTCTCCTTCCTGGTATCACCCATTGGGTTGAAATATAAGTGCCTACCTTTGATGAGCGTACGAAGGGTGTTGTTTTTCCTTTTTCTTGAACCTCCTCCTAAGGCTAGGCGTAGCCTTTTGATGTTCTTGGTCGGGATGGTGTCTTTACAATGCATGTCCTTGACAGATGTTTTATGATGTGCTGCCATGATAATCACTTCGGGGTATGTGGACGTGATAGCCACTTCGTGATGTGTCGGAGTGATAGCCCTTCTGTAGTGTGTGGACATGATAGCCACTTCAGGGTATGTGGACATGATAGCCACTTCAAGGTATGTGGACATGATAGCCACCTCAAGGTATGTGGACATGATAGCCACTTCAGTGTATGTGGACATGATAGCCACATCACGATGTATGAGGTTGTGCTTTAGTATTCCTTTCTCATTGGAGAGCCTTCATTGCTATATTTGCCTTTTGTGTAGGCTATGTCTGTTGGGTTAGGTCCCGATGTCTCGTCTTGTCGGATGTTGTATCCTTTATGCTCTTTAGATGTCTCCTTCATGAGTTGTGCTTGACGATGTTCAAGTCTGATACGAGCATAGGTCACGCGAGGGCGACATGCATGACAATAACATTTGTCGGAGGTTGATTTGTGTGACTTGTAAGGAAATTCTCTTCTTGATGGGTCGAGCTTATTTTGAGAGCTTTGACCTTCGGATTTCATGTCTTTGCTATCCTTCTTGGTGGTGTTGGGTTCCTTTGAGATACTTCTCTTGACTTGTGATATGGGTGATAGGATAACTCGTTACTTTTCATGATAACCTCTTGTGCTTCTGTATATGATCCTTTGGTCATGGACTCTTCTCTTGGTGTGTTTCCTTTACTTGTCTTTCTTTCGTGCTTTCCTTCATGTCATACCTGCCATTTCATAAGGAAAAAACATTACTTGTTCTTCACATTACGTTATTTAGAAATTTCTTTCTCATGGTATCCTTCTGAGCATGGTGTGATGATCTCTTCTGATACCCCTTACACGGTATACGTTGTACTGTTAGACCAAAGATACGCTCTTGGTGGGCGTCGAAAACTGTTCACGAGACAGGCTCTCGGATGGCACTTAACGTTTCACAGGATAGGCTCCCGGAGGGCTCAGGTTAGTCCAAAGATACGTTCCTGATTGGCGTCGAAATCTGTTCACTAGACAGGCTCTCGGACGGCACTTAACGTTTCACAGGATAGGCTCCCGGAGGGCTCAGGTTAGACCAAAGATACGCTCCTGGTGGGCGTCGAACTGGTAGTTTGAAATCTACCTCAAGATACGCTCTTGGGGGCGTCGAACTGGTAGTGTTTTTTCTACCTCAAGATACGCTCTTGGGGGCGTCGAATCTGGTAGGTTGCAAATCTACCTCAAGATACGCTCCTGGGGGCGTCGAATTCGTAGTTTTTGGAAACCACTCTCAAGATACGCTCTTGGTGCGTCGAAGTTCGTAGTGTAATAACTACTCTCAAGATACGCTCTTGGGGGCGTCGAAGGTCGTAGTATGAACATTACTCTCAAGATACGCTCTTGGGGGCGTCGAAGTTCGTAGTTTTTGGAAACCACTCTCAAGATACGCTCTTGGTGCGTCGAAGGTCGTAGTGTAATAACTACTCTCAAGATACGCTCTTGGGGGCGTCGAAGGTCGTAGTATGAACACTACTCTCAAGATACGCTCTTGGGGGCGTCGAATGTCGTAGTATAAAAACTACTCTCAAGATACGCTCTTGGGGGCGTCGAAGGTCGTAGTATGAACACTACTCTCAAGATACGCTCTTGGGGGCGTCGAATCTGTTCGCGGGATAGGCTCCCGGAGGGCACAGGGTTCGTAGTTTTAGAACTACTCTCAAGATACGCTCTTGGGGGCGTCGAATGTGTTCGCGGGATTGGCTCCCGGAGGGCTCATAATGTTACCTTATCTTGTGTCCTTTCTCATGTAGGGTGCGTCTTTGGTATGCTTTTCGAGTCTTTACATGACTTTTCCTTCTATGATATTGCATGCTACCACGCTTTTCCTTCAATGTGGGAGATCACCTCTCGAGGGCGATGTTTGTGTGTTGCCAACTTAGGACGAGTTCGTATAGGGAATTGATGATGTTTTCCTCTTATGTGACCTCTTCTAGGAAAAGTGGTATTGCATGTTCTTGTGACTTCTGCCTCTAATCTCTTCTTTTACACTTAGGTGGACTACCAAGCACTTATTCGTTTGGTGCCCCCCAAGTTGCTTGGTGGTCACACCGTCTTTCATATTTGGCCGTTGAAGGCCCCTCGTTCATTTTCTTGGTTGGGTACCCCTTATGCTCGGGGCTCCCTTGTCTGCTTGTTTGAATGCGATGAGTGTCCTTTGTAGGATTTATTCTTTCTCATGCTTGCTTGTTTCAGTCATAGGCATGGTTTGGATGGTGCCTTTGTCGGATGTGTCTTTGGAGGTTGGGTGGAAGAGCTTTTGCTTTGGGTGGGTGGGGGTGGATTTCATTCTCTTGATAACTAGGATGTGGCATTGTTTGTATCCTAGGGGTGCTTGTAAATTCTTTCCCCCCCTTCCTTGTGTTTTAGGTTGAAAAGCTCTCTCATAGAATGGCGTCTTGAGTTGTTAATCTCGTAGGTTGGAGTATTCTTCAATGCTTTTAGGGAGTGTCACATTGGTCATGCTCCTCCCACCTTGAATCTTGATTATAGACTTCCTTTGAATTAGGACTTGAACCTAAAAATGATGTTTTCCTTTAGGTTTGCAAGTGATGCTCCATGATTTTCTATGGGTTTTTCCCCGTATTGGCTATTCCTTGTTGGATAGCTTCATTAGAGGCTGCATTTGTGTTGCGTACGTATACGTGTTTGAGGTGTGTTGAGCTGACAAGTCCCTCCTTTTTTGTTTTGTCATAACCTTCATTCATCATGTATTCGGCGTATGGCCTTAAAGGCGGGATATTTTTCTAGTGCCCCTTTTATCGTGGTTCTCCTCTTGATGGGATGCCAGAGTCAAATGTCTTATCATTTGCAGACAAGGTGGTTGATCGGGATGTGCGTCTAGTGTGAAGGTCGATCTTGAAACCTTACTCCCCAAGCTTTTGAGCTCTTCTTTGGTTGATCTTGTAGAACTATTATCCTGCCCTAAGGCTCTTGATAGGAGATGTATCTCATTTTCACACTCTAGTTGTTGCACTATCTCTTTTGCTAATCTTGCATCTCTAGAGTTTCTCTCTTGGTGCATGACTTCAATGACAGGATTTTCTACCGATGTTTATTCTATTAGGACTTGTATCCTTGGTTGCCTTCCTTTCTTGTGAGATGGCGAAGGAGTGTTTGTGAACACTCCAATGTGTCGTACTTGGTAGAGGTATGCGCCTAATCTTTATGGCGCTGTCTTGAATCTTCGTGTACCTATCTCTGATGAACATGTTATTCATTGCATATATGATACGGAGTCCAAGGATCTCCGGGTTAGGATCATATTTCGAGAACAGAGACATAGTCATCTATTAGATGACCTCTTTATCTACGGAGTTAATTTTTGCAAGGATAAATGCAAGGATACTTGTAAGGATACTTGTAAGGATATGTGTTCCATCCTTTTCCTGGTTCATTTGCAGTGCGTGTCCCTAATGGGTGTGTTGATGTTCTGACCACTTTTACTAGTAGGGGGTCCCTTGGTATTAGGTATGCCTGACTCTTCTCTAGTATCATCAATGGTTGGTCATGGGAGATGTCTGACGGACTCCCTTCATGTACTATGGTTCTGTTCATGTCAAAGTTGGTGATTCCCTCTCTTATGACTAACATATCCTTGTGTGGAAATACTATGTTTTCCATGTCCCTTTTTAAAAGCTTGATGATGGTGTCGCCATTCTTCCTTTGCTAGGTTTGGTGTCCTTGAGGGTTTTTGATGGAAGTGTATTCCATTACCTGGGATGAGCTTTCTAAGTGTAGTTGTATCTCCTGGCTATTTTGTGAAATCATAAAGATCCGCTGGAGGTGTTTGCCTCTGATGGTGGGCGTTACCCATGTGATATGGTTTCTTCCATTTTTGGAGGGATGTGTTCGCGGCTACCCCCTCTTGTGCTAATGGGCGTTTGTGGGAAGGGCATGCTGTGACTGGTGCCCCCCTTGCATACCAATGCCAGGTGGGATCCTTTGACGGGCTTGGCCCTAGGATGCTTAGTGGAAGGTTGTAGTAGGGGTAATCCTTTGTGACCTTCATGGTAGTTCCTCTATAGGATGTTGGGAGTGCTCAACTTATTTTTGTAAGTGAGCCTTCCGTCTTGTGATCTTTCCCAGAAACTTGACCTTATTGGTGTTCTTTGGGATTGAGGAATCTGTTGCTTGTGCATCTCTTGATTGGCGACGGCCTTTTACTGATTCTTCTTGTGGTCCACCTGTGTATATATATATCACGGAGCCCGAAGGCGGCCGGTATGGTCATTCTTGGAAAACATGTTGATATCAAGTATCAAAATCTATCCCTTTTAGGGAGTTGACTTGTTATGCAGTTAAATTAAATAAGAGGATATGGGAAGGATATGGGTGTGGGGTGTTGAAATCCCCTGCTTCCTTGGTAATGTAACTGTCTTCCTCCATTAGTCTGTGTGTATTCCTTCCACTTGAGGAATATGAGGTCGCATCCTTGCAAGGCGGACTAGGTGGAGGTGTATCCTTCATGTATGCTATGTGCGGTTTCACTCTACTATGTCTCTCCATGAGACTTCCCATTGTAGTAGCTATGTGCTGACGTGGTGTGGTACTCTATTAGTTCCCTGTTCAAATCCTTGTCTTTTCGACTGCTCCCCTGTCCTAGGGGGATGTGTGCCAAGGGTTGTAATGCATGAGGGGTTTGGACCTATCGTGCTGTATCATGGGTAGGTGGTTGCCTTGTTGTGTTGTTGGGACTATGTCCCTCTCTTTTAGCTTTCCTTGATATGTCCCTTAGTCATGTCTGTGGTGATACGGACTGTATGTGTACATTGCCATGGTTGATGTTGGAACTCCTATATCCTTGTTGGTCTGGCATGTATGTCCTCCCTTAGTGCGGTGTATGTCCTTGTTGGGGTACTTGGTTGAATCCATGCCTCCTTGGAGGTCTTGCCTGTCTATTTGCCCCTAGGGGGGTGTATGCCCTGACATCCTACTGTGTCTGTTGCTGCCTTGGAGGCACAGACTGCTGCCTTCCCCCTGGGGGTGGCCTTTGGTTGTCTCTCCTTTGTTCTCCTCGTTGCCCTGTTCGAGGGTGCGAGTGGCGTTCTTATGTTGGAATTTGCTCCTCTTCATGAGCTTCTTCTCCTTCCTGTCGGTGTTGCCTTTCCTGGCTATTCCTTAGGGTCTCTCTGTAAGCTAGTACCTCGTCCGAGGCGCTCATCAACCCTGGAGTCACTGTATGTGCTCCCTGTGTGTATGCCGGCCTCGTGTTGGTTGTGTGGGCACGATTGTCGTTCCTTTGAGTCAGTATTCCATATTGGTACCCTTGAGGTTGTACCTCATAGTGGTATCCCTGTGGAGGTGCCGTGTATTGGGATGGCACTCCTTGTTGCCCCCAGTCCCTGTGGCTTCCTAGTCAATGGAGTTGAAGTTGTGGAAGCCTCCTAGCCAGCTGGGCGTGAAGGTTCTCCTCCCTGCTTGTTAGGCTGGGGTGCCTGTGGGGTTACCTGAGACTCTGGGTGTGCAGACCGTTTCTCTGGGTTAGGCAGCCATGCTGGAGGTATAGGCTGTCTTTCTTGCCTATTGCCCCCAGGTGGGCGATTATCTCTAGACACTAAGTTATTCGTCTTCGCTCTCGTGATTGTCAGGCTTTCTGTTCGAAGCCCACAGACGGCGCCAAGTGTTAGGTTATAAAGTCTAGGTCAACGGGTTGTCAATCTAGAATTTATCTCCCACTAATGAAATGTCGGGTTCAGTGCTCCTAGGACTAGTCGTTCTGATCCGTGCCCTTATACTCCCTTGGGGTAGTCGTTCTGATCCCTGCCCTTATACTCTCTTGGGGTAGTCGTTCTGATATATGTCCTTCTCTTCTCTCCTTCTGACCTCCTTTCCTTCTCTCCTTCTGACCTCCTTTCCTTCTCTCCTTCTGACCTCCTGAGGCTTGTACTTCTTACCCCTGGGGCTTGTCCTACTGCTCTATGCTCTTCTGCTTCCTTGGTTCTCTTCTCCTTGCCACCCTGCAAGAGGGGCAATACCAGGCACAGAGGGGGGTGGTGCCTGATGAACCCTCTCCGATGCCTAAGTCAGTACGGTTTTAGAGAGATAAAGCTAGAGAGATGTCAGAGCAAAATTGTGCAACTTGCCAAGATGATCAAATGAGTTGTAAAGGTGGGGTATTTATAGGCAACGGTGTCATTAAGGTGGCTTAATGACATCGTTAACCTTTAAACACAATTAATTAACCTTTAAACACATAATTAGGACCTTAGGATACGGAGAAGGTAGGCGGAGTAAACCGAGTGTGGGAGTCCAAAAATGGTGCCGGGGCCCTTGGGGGGAAGGGAAATCCGACCCCCAAGGGTAGGGGTTGGGTGAGGGCACCCAACCCCTCCTAGGGAGGATGGGGTTGGCCAACCCCATCCCCCCTAGGGGAGATCGGGTTGGCCGACCCGATCTCTCCTAGGAGAGATCGGCTTGGTCCACCCGATCTCCCCTAGGGGAGATCGGGTTGGCTGACCCGATCTCCCCTAGGGGAGGTCGGGTGTGGCCACCCAACCTCACCTAGGCGAGTCTGACTCGGCCGGACGAGCGCTTCGGCCTCGTCCGAGCCGTTGGTGTTTTCGCGAAGGGTTCGGGTTGAAGTTTCGATTTACAATCATTAACGGGGTGATAAAAATAAAGCGATTCGGAAGTCAACGGGTTCAAATTGGGCGTATATCCATCACTCCTTACTCGATACCTTTTCACCTCTGATATCTGTAAGCCACCTCTGATCTCCTTAATCACTCTTGCTACTGAACCAAGAATGAGTAGATAGATTAAGCAACTTAAATCATTTTATTAATCCTCCACTCCAAAAAAAAAAGAGATGAGCAGACATTGTGGTTACATTAATATAAACACCAAGTGTCACCTACCTAATTAATTACACCCCCCTTGACTAGACTCAAATAGTATGTATATATAGATGAGTCTTGTTTCTTATCAAATCACAAACTCAACCATTATCTCCTTCCTACACATATTAAGATGACATCTTCTTCTTCTTCCTTTGGCATGACTCTCTTTCACATTTTCCTATTTTCAGTATTTCTATCCCATTCCTTCTCATGCTCCTCCAATATTGGTAAGGCTAAGGCCACCCCTTTGATCTTCCCCATCAAGAAAGACGACTCCAGCGGTCTCTACTACACCCCGATTCAGGCCGGAACTCCAGCTTACTCTGTAAACCTCTTGCTCGACATCGCAAGCCAGTGGAGCTGGTTCAGCTGTGATGCCTACAACTCCAAGTCCTACACCCCTGTTTCATGTGCCTCTCCCACATGTGATTCTTTGGGAGGAAGTGGCTGCATGAGCTGCTCTGGCCCTGCCCGACCCGGTTGCACCAACGACACCTGCGGTGTATACCCTTACAACCCTTTCGCCGATTTGCAGTTCGCCCAAGGAGTCGCATTCGATGTCTTAATACTACACTCTACCGACGGCATCAACTACACTTCCCGTTTTCATCTACCCGATGCACCTATCTCGTGTACCGGCTCCTATGCCTTGGAAGGGTTCCCGAACGTGACCCAAGGCGTGTTGGCTCTCTCGAGATCTACCGCTTCCCTTCCAACAACACTCTTCTCAAAGCTCCAACTAACTACCAACAAGCTCGCTCTCTGTCTACCATCCTCGTCGACGCTCGGTCACGGGGATATATACATTGGCGGAGGGCCGTACTATCGTCCTTTCACCAAACAAGATTTCTCCAAAACCCTGCTTGTCACCAAGCTTCTAATAAACCCTAACAGTACTGCTCCTATTTACACGGTAGGTGATGCCTCGTTTGAGTATTTCGTCGATGTAACGGCTGTAAAGGTCGGTTATCAACCCATTTCATTCAAGAAATCATTGCTGGATTTCGATAAGGACGGGGTCGGTGGGTCTAAAATCAGTACTATAACTCCCTACACCGCACTCCACTCTTCTATCTTCAAACCATTCGTCAGAGCCTTCAACAAGGCGGCTTCTGATAACAAGATTTCTAAGGCTGTACCTGTGGCTCCGTTTGGTACATGCTTTAAAACAAACACCATCGGAACCACAAAGTCCGGTCTTGACGTGCCAATCATCACGCTGGTGCTTCAGAGCGACGTGCATTGGGAGATACACGGGTCGAACTCGATGGTTAGGGTGAGTAAATCTGTTGTCTGCCTTGGGTTCGTCGATGCAGGAAAAGAACCGAGGACTTCGATCGTGATCGGCGGTCACCAGATGGAGGAAAATCTCATAGAGATCGATGTTGGTTCTTCAACCTTTGGATTTAGTAATTCTCTTCTGCTCCACAATACAAGTTGTTCACATTTCTGAGAGGGTTATAAACAGTTTTCCATCCATATGTATTCTCTTCTCATAAATTTCACTATGTTGTTCTTCTTATGACGATAATAATAATAAATGGTAGTTGCTTTTACTTTTAGTTTTATACGGTCGTACTTTATACCATTTAACTAATACTCTTAAATCACACATTAACCTGGAGTATAAGATGGTTGGTTAAGTAATCCATATTGGAAATCTAGTATCTACATACAATGTGCGCTAATAAAATTTCCAACCATTTGGTACCAGAGGTTTCAAGTTTGGAGACTGTATATGTTGCAAATTAACACTATAAGAAAACTTGTGATTACCTACCGCGCAGATTCTTACCGATCCATAGATCAAGAATGTAATACCGTGTTAGACCGATTTATATCTTATTTGTTGAAAAAAAAGGGCTCCATACCTACTGATATTCCTGACAATATTTGTCTATATTAAATGGATATGTAACTGAAGTTTACACACCGATATATTTAGTATTGTCAATTGGTCAGGAGTTGCGGCCAGAATCTGTTGGGACCTGACTCGCGCGGGTTGTCGGGTCTTTAAGAGATTGCGTAGAGGTCTTGTCGGAGTTCGCAAATGTTGTCCGCGCGCTCCTCCCAACACCTACAAAAGGGGCGATACCGAGACCACGACGGGTGGGGGGTACTCGATGAGCCCTCTCCGATGCTTAAATGAGAAACGATTCTATAGAGATAAATCTATATATAAGTGAGAGCTCCCAAGTCAACTTGAATTCTGAAATGGGTGAACAAGTTTCCTATTTATAGGGAACTGTGGACTCGAACCCGGTTATGAGTGGTCCGACCCCGGTTTAGTAAGAAAACGTGAACCGGGATTGGGTTTGAACAAGATTGGCAGTGGGAAGACTTGCACAAAGTGTAAACACGTAAGGGTACGCGCGTCGCAGGGCGACAATCCGGACGAGTCTCGGTCTGAACGTGCGTGTTGCGCGTTCGGACCGTTCTAACCCGCAGGTAAGCGTTCGTAAGCCTTTAGTGGGTCTGTCGATGAGGCATGAATGTAAAACGAACCCATATCGGGCGAATATCCATCATTTTCCCCTGAGTCAAGTAATGGCTTAACCCTCGCTTGACTCTATTTTACGATAGGATAGGCGTCCGATTCGGGTTCGAGAATTACCTCATGATGAACTTACTGTCGGTGGGCGCGTAGGCCTTGATGCCATTTTTCCCTTCCTCTTCTCAGTGAAGGAAAATATAAGTGCTGACATGGTTAGGACAACAAATATATGTATATAATACATACATATGTAATGATATGAATGTCTGTACGTAATGTGGACGCAAATATCGATCTGTATATAAAACACGATATACGAGTGTACGTAAATCGACGAATGTTGTGCAATGACGTGTAATCAATGATGTAAGCTCAGAAATGGATATATGATGACATGAGTATGAGTATATACTAGCAATTATGTAATCACAAATATATTACATGAGTAATGTAAGCATGCGGGTATACCAATGAGTATATATGCATGTGTGTATGTTAAGGACTCAAAAGGAGTTAGAAAAAAAAATAAAGGTGAGTAACATCTTAAATCATGACCAAGGCACTTGGCCTTCAAGTATTTCGGCCGGCAACCCACATCACACGGCGACAGCAAATTTCCGGCGGGAGCAAGTGGCGGCGACGACGCGGTCACGGCGGCGGCGATGGTGCAGTTAAGGCGTCCGAAGGAAAAAATCCGGTGAGAGCGGCGGCGAACAGTGAAGACCACGGTGAGGGCTCCGACAGTCGATTACGAACCACTTATCGGTATGGTTGCGACTTTAACCAGTTCTACTTCGCTAATCTTTATCTAGGTGAAAGTTCAATATATAGGCCCACCATGTGTTTGCTTTAATTCATAACAAACATTGACATGATGTAGGATTCATAATGTATAAAAAAATGGCTAGGTGTTTTAAACCATTGCATGTATAATAGAGAGTGTTACTTCTCTTGTTGATCGTGATTGTTGGTCGACTGAGACCTTGTCATGCCTGGATTGTCTATTTGCCCACCCATTGATAGCCTATTGATCGCGGTTTCTAATCAAATAGCGTTGTGTTATTCAAGTAGCCGCTCTTTGATTGAAATTGTTGATCGGTAAAGTCTACGTCATGACTTGTGTTGTACGAAGTCTTATATGTATATGCTTGTTTGTATGATAATATTGATAGAACTAGTCGGGCCTTGTATTTCTCTTGTCGAGTATAAACGTAAACGTGTATGACCTGCAATCATTGAATGATATATACATATAGGTGTTAGTGCTATAATCATGTTTGCACCATTACCCCGAGTTGTTGTGTTAGGCCGAGTAAGCGTGTGTAGGTTGTATGAGTATCGGGACGAGGCCCTTACTAACATAGAGTTTCCCCCGTATAGAGGATGTTCGCTATTTAGTAATTTGAACTTATAAGTTTTTCGGTGTGGAGTTGCCCCCTGTAGAGGATGTTCGCCACAATATGATTAGTAACATAACTAGCACGTGCATACTCGCTGAATAGGTTGTCGTTAGCCATTGCAGGCTTTGTAGCTTAGGTATTGCATAGCTGTTTGTTAACTCAGTGCGTTGTAGCTGGCGCGTCCTTCACTAGGACTTCCCTCCCGACTTGCAGGATTCAGAAAGATGAGTAAGTTTTTCATTCTTACTCCTGGAGTTACATACTGTCCGGAATCTGGTTCTGAGTCTGATTTGGACTCCTTGGCATCCCGCGAATCAGGATATTATTCTAGTTCAGACACTTCCGCTGAGTCGGGGTCAGATTCAGAGTCAGTAGACATGCTTTAGACCTTTCCCGACAACCAACTGCGTCGGAAGGAGTATTAGAGTTATGTCGAGCTGTCTGGACTTTTCCCTCTTTTAGAAGCAGTGTATCCTTTTGATGTACTTACATACGCTGTTACGGGTTCGCCTACCGTGCCCCCTATTGAGATGGCGGCAGTGTACACTGCCCAGGTGCGGGAAGGGTTACGCTCCCTTATTGTCGCAACTTAGTTAGGTTATGTCGTTATTATAGGATCTCTCCGATCGATCTTGCGCTTGCTGGGATAAAATCTTGGATTTGTTTTCGCGTGTTATGTGACCGGTAGTTGTGACACTATTCGACCTTGGTTTTCCGATGTATCGTTCAACTCCAACGTTAGAACGCGTCTTGCTTGACTTCTATAGCCATTCGTTGGCCTTCATTGATGGAGTGAGGTTTCGCGAGTCTCGACTTGGGAGAAGTGAAGTGGAATGTTGCGCTTAGGTTTGTGACAGATTCTGATCGTTCTGGTAGTCATTGGAGGAATCAATATTTCTTCATTAATGATGTCGGGGTGACTTGGCCGGTCGCGCATGTCACTCGTACTGACCTTGTGCCCACGTACTCTGAGTTTTGTGCTTTAGATAAAGAAACTGCGAAGTTGATTTACTGGAGTCACAAAGCACGCGCCTAATGCCCTGTGTCTCGCGTGTCAGAACGGGATTTGCGCGAAGCTGGGATTCGCATAACTTCTTCGAGAGGCTCTTTGGTATGTTATGAACTTTTGTAACTTCTATCATGTTGTGATGTAAGTTGGTTTCATGGAAAAAGCTCACGCTTGCAAGCAGGTCTTTCGGGCAATGCTGCTGCCCCCGAGCGGAGCACTCCTCCTGTTGCCCCGACGATACTCGGAGTTTTGAAGCCTGGCCGAGGGAAAGGATCTCTGGGTGAGCCGCTTTCCTGCAACCTCGTCCCTCCTTATTGCCACTGAGTGTTATTGTTCTTACTTTGTTTTGCTTTTGTTTTCAGGTCGTTCGCTTAACGTGACCGATCGCGTTGTCTCTATTGAGGACACCACGCCTCGCCCAAGGATGAAGAGGTCCGACTTCGAGGTTCGTTCCTCGAGCAATCCCAAGCAATCCAAGTCTATTCCAGGTGATGAGTCATCGAGGGATCCTTCCCGTGAAAAAGGGAAGGATGTTGAGATTTGGACTCGAACACCTGTTATTTCTGTCCCAGGGTCGAGGGACCGGACCTCGGAGGAGGAATTGACTGGAGAGGGTACGTTGTTCGTGTTGTTGATCTTCTGTTACACTTGTGTTGTTTTATCCTTCTTCTTTTTCTATCTTTGCTCTTGTAGGAGTTTTGCCACTCCCTGCGCTATGTCGCATTGATTTGGTTCGTCCCCTTGAAGGTGACGTTATGGGATCCGAATGGGTACCCTTTTCCTCTGCTGGTGGATATCACTTTTTGAAAGTGTCTTGTTTGGGCACTCCCAAGGTAGGCGTGCTTGTACTGCAGAGGGTTGTTCCTCCTGGAGAACGAAGGATTTGACCCATTGAGCTAGAGGATGCGCGCGCATATGTTGAGGGTGCGCTGACTCGTTTCGCGCTTGTGAGTGTCATTCTTTACTCTTTATACAGCTTGTTTGTGTAGCTATACTTTCTCTTTAACTTGTCCCTTGTTGAATGTGGAATTGTGATTCAGGTTGTTGTTGATGTTGTGAACCTCTCATCCTTCGTGATTGAACTCACTGAGGAGAAGAAGGTCCTCCAGGAGAAGTGTTACATTGTTTCTCACGAGCCAGTTGGAATGAAGGAGAAAGCTCGCTTTTTGGATGTGAAGGTCATTGATTTAGAGGTCGTTGCCTCTGTTCGTCAGAGTCGGGTTTCTACCCTCGAGTCCGAGATAGCTGGCCTTCATAAGAAGATTTCGGATGATGGCGAGGCGCATACTCTTGCCCTGCAGGCTGTGGAGGAGAGTGCCTATAAGGAAGGGAATGAGTCCTATATTGCCGAGTACAAGGATTCTCCGTGCTTTCATGATGATATCCAGGCGGGCTGCGATAAGGTGATGTATGACTTTGGTGAGGAGTTTATCGAGCAAGTTCACACTCTTGCGCCTGGTTTTCCTTTTGAGCGGTTTGGTACCTTTGCCCCCTTTGCTATCGGACATGTGGCAGCGCTGCGAGCTCGGGATGGAGCTGCTGCTCGAGTTGATGTTGTGTTTGATCCTGATGGTGGCATCAGTGTGGTTGTGGAATCTACTGTCCAGGATGAGAGTATTGTGGAGCCATCTAGAGATATGGTAATTCCTCATGTGGCGTCCGGTTGACAGGCGTATGTATGTTCGAATTTTGTACATAGCTTTGCTCCCCTTGGTGGGTTGAGCTTTTCCTGTTTTAGTTGTTTCCCTTGAACTCTTTTCATTTATGCTTGTCGTTTGTCACTGTGACAATGGACCTGTTATGAATGCTTTGGTTATGCATGATAAATATTAGTGATATTTCATACCTTTGTTATCGTGGTTGTTCGTATTGTGTGGACTATAGAGTAGAATTGAGACTTCTACTCTGATTGGATGTAGTATCTGTACTTGTAGTGATAGGACGTAAATCGCTATGGGTCCCGCGCCCCTCTTGGTTGTCCCAAGGCATGGCGTAATATATAAGTGTGAGAAAAACACACGGGTCGTATGCTTGCCGTATTTCATGGGTAGTAACGTGCAAGACTTTGAACTGGTTCTTGCCATTTTTTCATGGGTAGTAATGCGCAAGGCCTTTACTTGTACGTAGAAGTATCGTCATAGCGAAGCGAGATATTAGTTTTTACCGTCTCATAGTCTACTCTAAGGTGACGTTGTGAAAAGGCGCTACTTGTTAATTTGGTACGTTTTTCCATCTGTTAGTTAGGCACACCCCGCGTAACGTTATTGCAAGACGTTCTATTGGCTAATCCATGTACTTACCTTTCGATGCTACTGCACCTCCACTTGGTTATTCCAAGGGGCGGTACAGAGGTTGTGTAATACGCCTTGTAGTTTTTACCGTCTCTTGGAACCATTCCAAGGCGACGTTGTGGCAAGACACGACTTGCTTATTTGGATGTTTTTTGCATCCGCTACTTGGGCACCCCTGGTGTAACGTTGTGGCAAGATGTTCCTTGGCTATTCCCGTACATGTCTTGCAATTTTACTACACCTCTTCTTGGTTATTCCAGGGGGCTGCACAAGACCGCGTTGTAGGATGTTAACACATGTGTATCGGTTTGACTGGGTGTCGATCCGAATAACAATCTTACGGGTGAAATTCCTTCATCCGCGATCCGATTCCTTCGAAATGCTCGTTGGGTTCGATCACTGACGTCGAATCCTTCGTGATATTGGGTGGTCTGTACTTCGGGTTGTCATATGTCAAGGTGTCGGATTGTCGGATTATCAGAATGTCGGAGGTTTGCAAGCCTTTAAAATGGCTAAGTGTTTGGGTGTCCGTACATGTAGTTGTTCATACATCACGTCGTTCGTACGTCAGGTCGTTGACTCGAGGGTCTAAGGTTGTGTTGGCGGATAGCTGAGACTCCCAAACGTCGGGACGTTGCTCCTGTGTAGTCCGCGTGCGTTCCCCCTAAGACCTACAAAAGGGGTAACATCTAGACCACCGAAGGGGGGGGGGGGGATGTACTCAATGAACCCTCTTCGATGCCTAAATCAGTACATCGTTCTAGAGAAATAAAGTAGAGAGAAGGCAGAGCGTAAATATTTCAAGTTACATTAAGTTCAAATGAAAAGGAGGTGAGGTTCTATATATAGGATCGAGGGAGATTAAGGTGGTTAATGACACCGTTAGCTCCTAAACGAGCTCAGTTAACAAGTGATAACATTATTAATCCCTTAGCAAGCATGGAAGGCTTCGTGATATTTTCCAAGTGTTGGACGTGCAAAGTGAGGTTGGGTCGTCACGAGGGACGGTTTGGACGACAGTGTTCCGGACGTCGCGTACACCCCTTAGGCGGGAATACTACACGTCGGAAGGGTGTCGGGACCTTCGGGGTCGGACGGGAGGTCTGATATCTCCTTAGGAGAGACCGGACCTGGCTGGTCCGATCTCACGTGAGATCGGAGCAACAACGCGTCTGGGCGGGCGTTTTTTCTCGTCCGGACCATTTTGCTGTGGGTGACTTGTTCCGGTCAAAGTTTCAATTTGCAATCATTCGTGGGATAATTAAAATAATACAATCCGAACAAAAACGGTTCTAAATTGAGCGTATATCCATCACATGCCCCCGAGTCAACCGATGACTTAACCCTTGATTGACTCTATTTTACGATAGGATAACACGCTCAATTCAATCCCGTGATTTTACCTCTTGATGAATCTGTTGTATGTCCATGATCGTATTGCCGCTTCTTATCCTCGTTTCTTGGGACAAGGAAAATATAGACATTAGTACAGACATGTATATATTCAGACAGGTATCCGAAAAATGCGGGTTTGGCGAAAATCATGTTTTCCTATCTCTATGTCTAAGAACACGAGTTAGGAATGGGGTATGACGGGATTATATAAATGAATGAAAATCTAATTTATGTTCGCATGAAGTGATTCTATATGTGGAAAATATGCTAATCATGTGAGAAAAAATTCTATGTATGGGATAGACAATAAACGAACATGGGTATAAAAATGAAGTATCATGGACATGGATGTGTTTTACTAGCATACATGCAAGTAAAATCACAAGTACTGGATCAGGTGTAAACGTTGCAATCGTAGACATGAATGTGTGAGTGTCGAGTGCGCGCGTGTGCGAGCGTCAGGGTTACCAACGTAATGCAGTCACACACATGTGTATGAGTGTATTGAGTGTGTACATGGACGTAAGCATGAATACATGAAAATTATAAATTTCTAAGTGTTGAACACATGTGAACGTGAAAAGGTGTTCGCTAACACGCATATAGACATAAGCATGGATATGGATGCGACTGCAAACGTGTTGTGATCATGGGTGCATAAATGCAAGCATAAACATGTTGTAACCATAAGTGTCGATTGAGGCATTGACGCATTCATGGATGTAAATCATAAATACGAACGTAAGTGTAAGGGTGAAAGTATAAACTCCCTTTTTATCCGAGAGTGTGGATTCTGTGGCTCGACCGGGCACAACGTTTTGCCTACCATGCAGTAGTGCGAGCATTTTTAGCCTCGGCTCTTGATAGGTGTGACATTTTCCTTCATTATTTGGAGCGTGTGCATGGTTCTTGAACCTTGCCTTGCGATTCATTTTATATGGACATGGGGTTGAAGATACTTAAAAGTTTTCTTCTTGCCCTTTATGCGAAAGGGCTCTATCGACACATGTTGAGGGTTGTCCCTCCCTTCGGATGTGTCTGAGAACTGCTCCTATTGCGCAGGGCAAAGGGTCATTTTCCTTGTAGTGATTTGGGGGTTGTTTCTTTTGTTGGTGTACCTCGCACTTTGATCGTGGGATCTTTCGGACGACAGCTTCTCTTTCATAAATCGGCGTTGAGGTTGTCCCCGTTGTAGGCATGCCCTATACTTCCATGAGAATTTGTTGACCTCGGTGTTGGTCGCGTTTTGTGACCTACACATTTAAGGTTGCCTATGTATGGAGTTGCCCCCGTAGTGGGCTTGTTAGCATTTTGGATGCGGGGTGTTAGTCTCATTGCCGACTGTCGTTTTTATGACTTGTATACATCATATCGCCCGTCGTAGCGGGTCCGCTCGTTGTCTTGAGTGTAGGGCGTTGCTCTTAGTGTTGGCTACACTTATAGCATACTCCCACAGGGTTGTCCTTATGACGGGCACACTTAAACTCTGGATGCGAGGTGTTGTACTCGTGTTGGTACGTTGATGCGTACGTGTGTTGTGCTATGCCTGTTATACTTAACTTCTGAAAGTGTGTTGTTATTCGTCGTGCTGAAATGTCAACGCGCGTGCACTGTACTGCACCCGTAGTGGTTATACTTAACTTCTGAAAGTGAGGTGCTAAACCTCATGTTAATGTGTCAATGCGTGTGTACACTGCGTTGCTCCTGTGGTTGGTATGCCTTACATATGCCTCTCGATTGACTGACGTAAGGGGATGAACATGAGTGCGTGTCCACTTCTTGATTGGAGAAAGTAGCATGATTTCTTATGGTCAGAAAGAAAGTACCCTTTGTGGTGGCTCAATTTGGAAAGCGTTTGTTCGACTTGTTGCGAGACCCGATGTTCACTGATATCACCCTTTGGTCGTGTGTACGTTTTGGTAGAACGTCGATCCATGCAAAAGAGTATGTGATCACGTTTCTTACTCAGGCCGCCTCCTCCTTTTTAGCGGAGGGTCGTAGGAGAGTCTTCTTCATGTGACACCAAGTCTTTTGATTTTGAGTGAGTTGAGGTGCCTTGTTATTCGTTTGTGATCTTGATTCGTTCGTCTTTCCTTTCTAGGTCATGGGGAATGAGATTGATTCCTTGTTTACCTTGTTGTGTTGATCTTCTTCATGGTTTCTCCCCCTCTTTAGGGATCAATCTCTTTCCAGAGTCTATCTTCATTCTTAAGAGACACTTGATTGCTTTTGTGTCGTGTCATTAAGGTTTGTTGTGTTCGACCATATTCTTATGTCGATATTTTGAACTTCTCTCCTCGTTTTTGGAGTAGGTGTACCCTAGTTGGCTTGGGGGTTGTTTTGTTTGTTGTGACTCTGACTATCTATTATTATTTGTTGGTCTTCTCATATATTTCGTATGTTTCATCTTCGTGCAGGTTTGACGACTTTGAAGATGTCTTTGGCATATCAATGGGGTCATGTGATTAACCCTTGCGTTGAAGTTCTTGCTTTTGGTGATGGGTGTAATCATCATCTTTCATTGAAGTTCCTTTCTTTTGCAATGGCTCCCATTAAGATAGCAAATTTCTTCTTGAAATTTTGGTAGAGACTGCTCTCGAGTTATCCTCTACTAGTATCAGAGTTGTGATCATTGTGTGGATCATTTCTTTATATGCCCCCGAAGGTTCTTGCCATGATTCTTCGTTTTATGGTTGATTCGTGGAATAGAGAGGTTGTCTTCATAATGAGGACGTCTCCTACCTTGTATCATTCACAAATGTTGAAATATATGTGCATACCTTTGTTGAGTATGTGAAGGGTATTGATTTCCCCATTGTCTTGGATCTCCTCTTAAGGGTAGATGTAGGCTCTTTAGGTTTGTAAAGTATTAACATCTTCGTAGTGTATGTACTTCATAGCTATTTCGTGATGTGTGGACATGATAGCCACTTCTCGTTGTATGGACATGATAGCCACTTCGCAGTGTGTGGACACGATAGCCACTTCCCAATGTGTGGACATGATAGCCACTACGCGATGTATGGAGTTGTGTTTTTGCCTTACGTACTTATTGGCAAACCTGTCATGAATGTTTTAACATTATGTTTTTATATCATGAGTAGTATTTCATACATTCGTTGCTATGGTTGCCTTTTTTTTAGGCTATGTTTGTTGGGTTTTGTCGCCGTGTGTCGTCTTGTCGGATGTTGTATCCTTTATTCTTTTGGGATGTCCCCTTCATGGTTGTGCTTTACAATGCTCAAGGGTGATTCTTGTCGAATGTCGTGCCTATTTTCGTGTTTCTTCTCTTTTGTCGTAGTGTCTTTTCATTACTCCACTTGATTTTTGTCATGCCTGCATTGTCATCCTAACCATACTTTCATTTCTCATGTAACCTTACTTGTATAAAAGAGGTCTTTTCAAGATACGTTCTTGGAACGTTGTAAATTTCTCCTTAGGATACGCTCCTATGGGCATCGAGTGTGTGCGCAGGATATGCTCTTGAGTGTGTTTAAAATTTCTTTACATAGTGACATTTTGAAAATGATCGCGTGACCACAAGATAAGCTCTTGGGGGCGTCGAAAAATGTTCGCGGGATTGCCTCCCGGAGGGCACATAGTGTTGTTGCAGTTTAGAACTGCTCTCAAGATACACTCTTAGGGGCGTCGAAAGCCGTTCGCAGGATTGGCTCTTGGACGACACAGTTCGCAGGATAGGCTCCTGGATTGCACAGAATGTGATCGCACTGTATGAATTGCTTCAAAATACGCTCTTATGGGCGTCGACGACTGTTTGCAGGATAGGCTCCTGGATGGCACAGTTCACAAGATTGGCTTCTGGAAGGCACATAATGTAGTCGCAGTGTATGAACTGCTTTCATGATACGCTCTTGTGGGCGTCAACAACTGTTCACAGGATAGGCTCCTGGATGGCACATAATGTGGTTGTAGTATAGAACTACTCTCAAGATACGCTCTTGAGGGCGTTGAAATTGTTCGCAGGAGTGGCTCTTGGAGGGCATAGAATGTGACCGCAGTGTAAAACTGCTCTCAAGATACTCTCTTGGGGGCGTCAAAAGCTGTTCGTAGGATTGGCTCCTGGAAGCCACAGAATGTGGTCGTAGGGTAGAACTGCTCTCAAGATACGCACTTGGGGTCGTCGAGAACTGTTCGCAGGATTGGCTCCTGGAGGGTACAGAATGTAACTTTTATACCTGATGATATTTTCTAGGTAGGGTGCGTCTTATATACGCCGTCTAAATCTTTACTTGAGTTTTCTTTCCTTAATATTGCCTGTTACCTAGGCCTTTCCTGAGCGTGAGAGATTGGCTTTCGAGGGCAATGGTTGTTGTTGCAAATTTGGGGCGAGTCCGTACAAGGAGTTGAGGCTGTTTCCCTATTATGTGATTTCTTCTAGGAGGAGTGGTACTGCGTGTTCTTTTTTACCTTTTGCTTCAAATCTCCACTTCCATATTTAGGTGGAGTACCAAGAGAATTTTCGTTTGGTGCCCCCCAAGTTGCTTGGTGGTCACACCGTATTTCATATCTGGCCGTTGAAGGCTCCTTGTTCATTTCCTCTTATGATTGGGGCTCATTATTCTTGTGTTTTATTGAATATGTCTGCTTGCTTGGGTGCGATGGGTGTCCCTTGCTGGACTTACTCTTTCTCATGCTTGTTTGCTTCAATCATAGTCAATGCTTGAGCCATACACTTGTCGGGTGTATCTCTTGGAGTTGGGAGGGAAGCTTTTGCTTTTGGGTGGGCGCGATTTCCGTTCCCTATATTTCATATGTCCTCAAGTTTTCTTCCTTGGTTATGCCTTCTTGACGGGTGTCAACTCTTGCTTTAACTTCTTTCAACATTTAGGTAGGATGTTGGTTCTTATGTTTATTTGCCCCTATTGAAATGAGAGTTGGCACGTTGTACTCATATTTCTGATGTATGTGCTATCAAAGTTTCAAGTGTTTCCCTTAGTGACTATCACGTGGCAATGCCCTTATTCGAGGAGACTTGTAGATTATTTCCCCCTCTTCTTTTTACTTTAGAGTTGGGAAGCTTGCTCATACGATAGTGTCTTGAGTTGTTTATCTTGAAGCGCTGTTTCAGACTGGTGAGTCTGATCAGTGCACCTTGCGTCAGATTTGGATGTCTGATCGGGCTGTAATAATCTTCTTGAGGTGTTGTGGAACTTGGTGTGCTCTTCTTTTAATTTTGGGTTAACAGGTCTTTTGGTCCATGATGTTTGACAACTTTTGGGTTTTGGTCAATGATGTTTTTTTTACCTAGTTTTGGTACCATATGTTTGCAGATTTTTTCTAGTTTTGGTCTAACCGTTACATTCCATCCATTTTTCGACATGTACAAGTCACATGATCCACCCTAAACTTTCAATTTTGTTCAATTTAGTCCCTCTAATACTTTCCTAACCTTTTTTGGTTCAATTTAGTCCCGAAGTTTCAAAAATTCAATTTGACCTATTGTCCAATTGGGGTCAATTTTGAAACTTCAGGACTAAATTGAACAAAAAAAAAGTTAAGAAAGTATTAGAGGGACTAAATTTAAAGTTTAGAGTGGATCACGTGACTTGAACATGTCAAAAAATGGCCGGAATGTAACAGTTAGACCAAAACTAGAAAAAATCTGCAAACATATGGTACCAAAACTAGGTAAAAAAAACATCATTGACCAAAACTCAAAAGTTGTCAAACATCATGGACCAAAAGACCTGTTAACCCTTTAATTTTTCCCTAGAGAATTTTCGAATGCTTTTATGGAGTGTCACCTTCGATTAGGACTTGAACCTAAAAATGATGTTTTCCTCTAGGTTTGTTAGTGTTGTCTCGTTATTTTTCATGGGTTTGCCACCCATGTTGGCTATGCTTTGTAGGCTAACTTCATTAGAAGTTGTGCTTGTATTGCGGACGTACATGTGGGTGGGAGATGTTGAATTGACGGATTCCCGCCCCTTTTCTCTTGTTGTAATCTTCATTCACTAAGTGTTTGGCGTATAACCTTAAGTGCAGGATTTTCTACCGGTGGCCCCTTTATTGAGATTTTCCTCTTGATGAGACATCGGATACAAGTTCATACCATCCAATGACAAGGCACTTGGTGAAGGTGTGCGTTTAGTGTAAGGGTCGGTCTCAAAACCTTACTCCCATGTTGTTGAGCTGTGTATTGGTTTGTCTTGAATTTCAATCTTGGAGAACTCTTATCATGCATGAAGGCCCTCGATGGGAGGTGTGTACCCTTTTTCATATTCTAGTTGTGGCACTATTTCTTTTCTAAGTGTCGTATCTTTGGAGTTTTTCGTTGACGATGAGGAATGTTTCTTCTCTAATTTGAATATGCTTCTGGTTGGGTTAAGCTTGCTGACATCACTCGTGATTAAAGTTCCTTTAGTGTAGTCACCTTTTCTGAAGGTTATGTAAGGTCACATAGGTCGGGTGGTGTTCCTTTGTGGATTGCTTAGTAGGTGATTCGTTTGACACTTATGTTTTTTTTTTGCCTTGTTTTGCTTCTTCGTCATTTCGGTAGGTGAAATTTAAGTCTCTCCTTCCTTTGTTACTTGTTATCATGTATGCTTCGTTGTGGCGTTGGGATGCCATTGTAATGGTGCCCCCACTTGTTCATTACTTCGTAGAAATTCTTCAATGGGATGTTAAGCGCATTTTTCTTCTTACTCAGGAGCGAAGCTCTAAACTTGAGCATCTTTTTTGAGGTTATGTATCTGAATATACCTCTTGGAAGTGTGAATTTATCTCTTGAGTTGTTTCCTGAAGGAGGGTAGATCGAACTGGTTCAAAAACCTCGGACGGTGTTTTGAGTCTTGTCAGCGGATCCAAATAGTGAAGTCGTGTATCAGATGTGCTCGTCGGATAAGGACGACTACTATGAGTCAGACTCGGAGGTCCACATGGTCGATTACCGCTTCTTCGGATGTTTATTTCCATACATTTCTGGAGTTCCAGACATCTCCTCTTGTTTATACCGCTTGCCATGAGTGGCTTAGTTTTCCTCCGAGCCCTTAAGTGTGAGGGGTTGTTATAACGCCTTCTTGATAATGTGTATTTTTTGTTTTTGCTCTTTTCTAGTTCGGATCGCCCTTTGTTGTGTAATCTGGGATGACGACGGTGCTGATAGTATGTCTAGCGTTATCTGTTATGTGGGTGTCTCCTTTTTGTAGGAATTTTCTATTGCAAAACTAGTATCCTTCCATTGTTGAAGCTTTTGATGACCCTTGCGATGACTAGGGGATCACTCTTTATTTTTATTTTTACGATGTCATGTTATTCTCCATATCTTGGTCTGGGAGTTAGAATTTATCTCTCTCCCCCCCCCCCTCTTGTGTTGGGTATACCCTTGGTTTGTGTGCGCTTTGTCGGCGCGATTGCTTTGAGGGTGTACACACTTTTGAAAGTGTGCGTACTTGGTAGGTGGTAGTTGTGTGACGCAATGGATTCTTCGACGCGGCCCACTTGACGGAGCAAGGCAATGGTAACTAATGCGGTGATCAGTGAGATCTCGGTGACATTGGATGGCTTGGCGGAGCAAGGCGACAAGTTTGGGTGATCACTTCATAACGATTGAAAATCAATTTGGTTCTCTAAGTCGAGATGGATTTTCCCAAATGTTCGACCCTTCTCCTTTTGTGCTTTCTCTCATTCTCTATTTTCCCCTGTCATAAGATAGGGGGTTTGCCATGCATAGTAATCTCAAAGTACTTAGATAATTGAATGTTTAGTGAAAGATTACTCCCTATATCTTTCGCGCGAGTGTCCCAGTCGGGAGCTTTGCTATCCTTGAATTGAACAGACTTTTGCTTCTTGTTGAAACCGATCCTTGTATCGACTGCCCTATTGTATGACAGGCGCGATGTCTAGACGTCTCCTCTTTTGCTATCTCTTGAATTGGACGATTTCGGCTGAAGATGATTCCGGTCGTTGACGGTTTCAGTTAGAGACGATTTTGGTCGTCTGCAATTTCGGTCGTCGGCGATCCTTCCATCGGGTCTAGGTGGTAGCGACGAGCAAACACTGATAGTCGAATATCGATTGTCGGCGGTGACGGTTGTCACGATGACATGGGTTGCGACGGCGGCTGTAAACGTAGTCGCAATACCGGGGTAGCGACGACAGAGTAGCACTCCATCGTTGGTGTTTCCTCTGGTTTCCTTGCTTGAGAGGCATGTATGTCTCTTGGGTTGGACAATGCACCTCCTCTTGAAAAGCATTTCTAAATGACTTTTGTATTGGATAATCGACCACCATTTCACAGGGAGTGGTGAAGTATTTTTGTTAGTGCTCGTGGTTTGCTTGTCATGGCTTTTTATTCGAAGCCCACAGATGGTGCCAAGTGTTAAGACACGTGTATCGGGTTAACTGGGTGTCGATCCGAATAACAATCTTACAGGTGAAATTCCTTCATTCGCGATCTGATTCCTTCGAAATGCTCGTTGGGTTCAATCACTGACGTCAGATCATTTGTGATATTGGGTAGTCTGTACTTTGGGTTGTCGTGTCAAGGTGTCGGACTGTCGGAGCGTCGGACTGTCGGATTGTCAGAATGTTGGACCGTCGGAGGTTTGCAAGCCCTTAAAATGGCTAAGTGTTTGGGTGTCTGTACATGTAGTTGTTCATACATCCCGTTGTTCGTACGTCAAGTCGTTGACTCGAGGGTCGTAAGGTTGTGTTGACGGATTGCTGGGACTCCCAAACGTTGGGACATCGCTCATGTGTAGTCCGCGTGCGTTCCCCCTAACACCTGGAAAAGGGGGAACATCGAGACCACAGGGGGGTGATACTCGATGAACCCTCTCCGATGCCTAAATCAGTACATCGTTCTAGGGAGATAAAGTAGAAAGAAGGCAGAGCATAAATATTTCAAGTTACATTAAGTTCAAATGAAGGGAGGTGAGGTTATATATATAGGCTCAAGGGAGATTAAGGTGGTTAATGACACCGTTAACTCCTAAACGAGCTTAGTTAACAAGTGATAACAGGATTAAGCCCTTAGCAAGCATGGAAGGGTTCGTGATATTTTTTAAGTGTCGGACGTGCAAAGCGAGGTCGGGTCGTCGCGAGGGATGGTTTGGACGACAGTGTTCCGGACGTCGCGTACACCCCTCGGGCGGGAATACTACACGTCGGAAAGGTGTCGGGACCTTCGGGGTTGGACGGTCCGATATCTCCTTAGGAGAGATCGGACCTGGCTGGTCTGATCTCTCCCTAGGTGAGACCAGACCTGGTCGGTCTGATCTCACCCTTGGTGAGATCGGACCAGCAACGCGTCCGGGCGAGCGTTTTTTCTCGTATGGACCGTTTTGCTGTGGGTGACGTGTTCGAGTCAAAGTTTAAATTTGCAATCATTCGTGGGGTAGTTAAAATAATACAATCCGAACGAAAACGGGTCTAAATTGAGTGTATATCCATCATACGACTTGCAGTTTTTACCGTCTCTTGGTCCATTCTAAGGCGACGTTGTGGTAAGACTCGACTGGCTAATTTGGCGAGTTTTATTTCCGTTAGTTGTTCACCTTCAAGATAACATTTTACAAGACTCGACTTGTAGGGTTTGCGAGTTTTTCGATGCATTGCGTATAGCGATGATCTTAGGTTATGCTCCTGCCGGCGTAGAAATTTATTTATCGCACGATACACTCATGAAGGCGTAGAAATGAATGCTACTGGTCTTAATAGTCCGCAGTAGGTTTGCATGGGGTTGCCCTCAAGAGAGGATGTCGCGCCATGTTTCATGGGGTTGCCCTCGTATAGAGAATGTCGCACCATGTTTTAGATTGATTTCTATGAGCTTGTTAGTCCGCAATAGGGTGACATATGGTTTCCCTCGTATAGAGGATGTCGCACCTTGTTGTAGATTACCGCGTCTTGGTTAATAATCCAAGGTATGGCCGTTGTAATTGTTGGATCACGGTTGGAACTCCGGTACGTTCTTGACGGAAGTCCGAACTCCTTCGCTCCAAGTAATCCTGCAAGAAGGGGATAGACCGGGTGGTGACCCAGAATCCCTCTCCGAAGCTTAAATGAGTATCTCGATGTGGGCAAGCAGGTATCAGTATGTAAATGTGAACGTATCAATCCTGAGGTAACTCCTTCCTTTATATAGGGGAGGGGTCACCTCAGTTACCTGTTGAGATAACTGCCACGTTCCGTTTATCTCGGCCAGTAGCCCACGTTCCGTCTTTTCAGGCAACTTCCCCACTATGTTGATAGTGGGCGTGTTTCTCGGCCTCGTTCTCTGGTGGCAAGTCCCGACGGATGTCGGGGACTCCAGAGTTATCTCTTTTGGTCACTGCTCGGGGCCCCTCGTCATCGGGACAGGGCCAGCATTCTCAGGGATTCAATATCGGGGCCTACTTAAAGGCATATCATCGGGCCTACTTAAAGGCATATCATCGGGGCCTACTTAAAGGCATATGATCGGGAGCGTTCAGCTCGTATGTCGGGACTGGCCTTGTCGGGTCCTCTCGTATTGGTCTTCTAAGCCTCTTTAGGGGCCCAGTGGGCCTACTTCACCGTTTAGTCGTCGTTAATGGGCCTAACGGCTATGTCGAAACCCATCATTTTCCCCCAAGACACGTGGGACTTATAGTTCGTCGTGTCTTCCAACTCCGGACCTCTCGATATTCCGAGGATAACCACCGAATCGGAAAAGATTTCTCGATTACTCAACTATTAATGCGATGGGTGATGAAGTGACGGCTTGGGTGCCCGTGCCTGCTTTTCTGAAAAAGCGCTTTCTAGCCGTTTTGTCCCTAGTGTTTCGACGATTCAGGTTGAGGCGTTTCATCTTCAACGGTCCAGATCGCAACGTCTCTTTGGCTGTCCTCTCTCCTATAAAACCCCAAATCTTGGCACTATCCAGTTCTCTTCTACCGTTTCATTCTCTGTGCTTTCAAAAGCTCAAGCTCTCCTTTCTAGTCTGATCAACACTCCGGCGACCAGGATCTCCGACCATCAAGATCATCCTTTCTTTTCCGATTCAACATGTCTGGTAAGATTTCCTGCTTCGATTCAGAAGAAACTTGTTAGCATAGTTTTTCCTTTTATCTCAATTAACTTACCCGAAATTTTGCGGAAATCGACTGTGCCTTTTCTTGCTCTGATCATTTTCCAGATGGTGAATCCAGTTTCGGGGGGAGGAAACCCTTCAAGTTCGATTATACTTGAAATGAGATTTCAGAAACAGCCTATGATGCGGCTCTCAGGAAAGGGTGTATCACTTCCACCTGAGAGCCTCGATATCCCTATCCTCACCCTCGCGTGCTGGGCGACCCTTTGGTCACTCGTCCCCGGGAAGGGGAGGTGTTTATCTCCGTCGGGCAAGTATTGGCGGGGATCCGCTTCCCTTTCTGTGGGGACATAGTCGAGATGTGTAAATATTACAAAACACATCCGACTACTTTCTCCCCCTACGCCATCCGCGTGTGGAATGCCTTCCGCGTCCTTTGCCTCCGCCAACAATGGCCCTATAGCCTTCGACTTTTCCGGACCTTCTATGGATTGAAGTGCAATAATGTCGGGGTCTGTGCCTTCTACCCGCGGATGCCTAAGTGGAGCAAGGCCCAGCTCTCCCGATGTAGCTGGACTGGTGACACATGGAAGGTCGCCAAAGGTCGGGGGCTCATCACCGACTCGGGGCCCGACAACAGCGGCTGGAAGAGGAATTACTTCTTCATCCGGAACATCTCTATTCCGTGGCCCCGATGGGAGGTTGAAGCAGACCCTCCTCCCGCTTTTCACACTTACTCCGAGGAGGATTTACAGATTCTCCACTGTATCCAACTCTACCGCTGGGGGGATTCTTTTACTCCCCTCGATGCCAACTCCATCGGGAGCGGGACCTGGTTCTGACCGGGATCCGACTCCTTGATGTTACTTCCGGGGGTCAACTCTTCAACGGCCCTTCCAACCTCGTTCCTTGGGTAATATTATAATTACACTTTCGTTTTCGTCTTTGCAGCTAAGAAGGTATCATTGCTGACCAATATCGTGCTTAAGCAGGCGGAGACCGATGCTGTCCAACGCCCTGCGAGGAAGAGGAAGTCTTCGAAGAGGGCCACCTCCTCATTGGCGCCTCCGACCTCGGAGCAGATCAAGCGGGCCCGGGTGGAGAAGATGGAGCAGATCTTCAACACCAAGACTCCCGAGGAAGGTAAACAGCTCCGCATAGCCATTCGATTATACAGGAGGCGTATTCCCGAGGAGTTAATCCCCTCCGATAAGGGAGCCAGGATCGAAGGGATCAAACGCATCCTGCAAGGAGAGATACCCCGCATCCTCAAAGCGGGCTACTATAATTATCACGGGAAGGACCAGTTTCTTTCCCGTCGCGTCATCAATTGTAAGGATCCTGATCAACTTCCGGATTTTCTTTCTGAAGCTTCTCGTCCTCCAGCAGCAAGTCAATCGGGAGCTGGAGCTTCGGCGGAGGTGCCACCCTCCGACGCCCGGGTCGGAGAGCCCCTCCTTTCTCTTCCTGCCCCCGGAGGATCGGGGACTGAAACGCCCCGACGGACAGCCAGTTCCGTCGGGTGATGGACCTGGATGTTTCTCAATCTTCTGAGGAGGCAAGCGATGGTCAGCCCCTGGTTCGTCGTCGGGGGGTGAGGCGGACCCCATTGGAGCCGACACTCGAAAGTCTGCCTCCATCTTCCCCGGCACAACAGCATTCGCCGGTCCTGAGCCTGACTCCTGAAGGGTCGACGGGTTCTCACGGTAGCTCGGAGGCACGCACCTCCGACATCCAGTCCTTCATTCCTCCTCTCCCCTTAGACGGGAGTTTTTATCAGGTTTATACCCCCGACCAGGCGGCGGCTCCCTGGACCCCGATCGAGTCATTGCGGGGGGTCCCGCTGCGTCGGGACAATGTATCAGCAGAACTGGGTCTGCACCTGCTGACAGGTTCAGTTCCGCCGTCTATGAAGGTTCCACTCTCCTTGGATCAGGAGGTCATCCACGCGGACATTCGCGCTATGGCCGTTCGCCGTGTGGAGGTAAGGCTTCCTTTTTTTACACTTAGTATATAATGTAAGATATTCTCATGTACTAACCTTCCCTTCTTTTCCACAGGAAATGGCGGACCAGCACCGCTGTTTCGGGTATACCCTGGCCCTGGAGGAGGCCCTGAAAGAGGAGCGAGCCAAGGCGGCCCCTAAGGTCCAGGCCAAGCTCCAGGAGGATCAGGCTGCCTCCGAATCGTCGAAGGGTAAGTTGGTTAAGGAGCAGGCCCTCCTTAACCAGAAGGCTCGGGACCTCCTGAGGCAGGTCAACGACTTTGAGAGGTTGCTGAAGCAGGAGCGCCAAAGGCTCAATGAAGAGCAGCAGGGGCGCGCGGAGGATCGGGACAGGCTTGTCCTCGAGAAGAAGGCCCTTGAGGACGCCAAGGCGGGGCTGGAGGCTGAGAAGGTCCTTCTCACCAATCGGTCTCAACAGATGGAGCGGGAACTCGCTAAGTTTCCCACCAAGCGGCCGAGGCTGAGGCCAAGCGACGGGAAGATTGGGGCTCCGAGGCTTTCCAAGTGGATGCGGTGAAGTTCTGTACAGCGGAGGTGGAGACCACCCTGCTTAATGCTGTCGAAGAGCTCCATCTGGAGTATGGTGGTGCCATCGACTTCAACAAGTCTCAGACTCTCGCCCCCTTGGCGGAGAGGTATTTCAACCTTTCCGAGGAGAGCGACAGGGTCAACACCCCCGAGGGGAGTGCGGGTGCTGAAGGCACGGTGGAGCCTCCAAGTGCAGACCTCCCGACAACTGATCCCCCGATGATCGACCCTTCACCGGCTGACCTCCAAGAGTCCGATCCTCCCGCGGACAATCTTCCAGGATCCGATCCTCCGACCGCGGAGCCTTCTGCCACAGACCTCGTGGACCCTGCTCCCCTCGATGCTGCCAAGGATCAAGCTTAATCGCTTAACTTTTGAATCCTTGTAATTTCCTTCGTCTGTCGTGATCCTTTTAGATGTTTATTATATCAATCTCTTTTGGTTCCGATTATCGCTGCACCGCTTAAGGTGAATTAACCACGCCACTTAAGGCGATTCGATCATACCACTTAAGAGTGATTTCGACGCGTCACTTAAGACATTTTCCTACACCACTTAAGGCGATTTAATCGTGCCACTTAAGGCGAAACCACGCCACTTAAGGCGATTTAATCGTGCCGCTTAAGGCGAAAACATGCCAGTTAAGGCGAAACCATGCCCCTTAAGGCGAAACCACACCACTTAAGGCGAAACCACGCCACTTAAGGCGATTTAATCGTGCCGCTTAAGGCGAAACCATGCCACTTAAGGCGAAACCACGCTACTTAAGGAGATTTAATCGTGCCTCTTAAGGCGAAACCATGCCACTTAAGGCGAAACCACGCCACTTGAGGCGAAACCACGCCACTTAAGGCGATTTAGCTACACCACTTAAGGCGATTTAAGCATACTTAGAATGATAAGTCTAAGCACAATCTAGTCAGAAGCAACCTCTTTATTCATTGATGGCTCAAAACCTGTCTATATCGACTCAAAACGATAGACAACTTGCACCACTGAAGGCGACTTCGATAAACAACTTGCACCACTGAAGGCGACTTAATAAAAAACTTGCACCACTGAAGGCGACTTAATGAACAACTTGCACCACTGAAGGCGACTTAATAAACAACTTGCACCACTGAAGGCGACTTAATATCAAGCATGACATTTCTTCAAGTGTTCGCCACTAAAAGAATGCTTCAACACATTGCCATCGAGGTCTTCCAACTTATACGCGTTTCGAGCTGGCATCCCCACGACCTTATAGGGCCCTTTCCATTTTGGTGACATCTTGTTGATCCGATCCAAAAGGGTAAATTCGTTCCGACGCCAGACCAGTTCCCCGACAAAGAACTGTCGAGACTTGACTCGTCGATTATAATATCGGGCTGTTGCCAAGCGCATCTGAGCCTGGGCCTCCTCGGCACTCCGCCTCTTCTCTTCGACCAAGTCCAAGTCCAGACGCCTCATTTCATCATTCGACAGAGGTTCATAATACCTCGTCCGATGGGATGACACAGCTATTTCGACGGGAGCAACCGCTTCCGTGCCATAAACAAGGCCAAACGGAGTCTCCTCAGTCGATCGTTTGGGTGTGGTTCTAACAGCCCAAAGCACATTTTCCAACTCATCCAGCCATTTGCCCTTCAAGGCATGGACCCTCTTCTTCAGGTCATCCATCATGATCTTATTGGCTGACTCCACCTGTCCATTGGTTTGAGCATGACGGACAGAGGCTGTCCGATTCTCAATTTTCAGTTCCTCCAGGTACTCCTTCCACTAGGCCCCGTTAAACGGGGGGCCGTTATCACTGATCAGTACCTTGTGGATCCCGTATCGGGATATGATATGGGTCTGGAGGAATTTGAGGATATGATTCCCCGTTGTCTTGGCCAACGCCTTAGCTTCTATGCACTTCGAGAAATAATCAATAGCCACGACTAAATATCGGCACTGACCTTTTGCAACTGGAAGGGGTCCCACCAGATCGATTCCCCATTGCGCGAAGGGCCAAGCACTCTTGATGGACGTCAGATCGGCAGCTGGAGCCACGATATTCGGGGCGTACTTCTGGCAAGCGTCACAGGATCAGACTAGCATCGTTGCCTCCTTGTTCAATGAAGGCCACTAATAGCCCAGGTTTAGCACTTTCCTCACGATGGATAAGGCCCCTTCATGGCAAGCCAAATATCCTTCGTGCACCTCCCTAAGGATCCGACCTGTGTTGGGCTCGGCCACGCATTTCAGGTAAGGAGTTAAATACCCCTTTTTGTACAGCTGATTATCCACCATCACATAATTGACCGCGATTCGGCGTAATTTGCCAGCTGCTACTTCATCATCGGGGACTACCCCCGTAGTCAGGTACGCGACTATCGGGGTCATCCAAGTGGGCTCCTCCGATCCGGTCTCGATGGCACATACCACCGATTGATCGGTGGTTGATAGGATCACCTTCTCCAAGAAATGCACCTTCCGACTTTCCTCAAGGGGTGCCCCCAAGGCGAACTTGCTCAAGGCATCTGCTTCCACATTATCCTCCCTCGGGATCGCCTCAATATCGAAGCTCCTGAAACACTCCTTCAAGGTTTGCACCTCGCGAAGATAGTCTTTCATCATCAGGCTCTTTGCTTCGTATCGCCCCTGGACTTGGTTCACGATAAGGCTAGCATCACACTTCACCTTTAAGTGACCAACTCCCGTTCCTTTAATAATCCTGAGGCCAGTGATGAGAGCCTCATATTCAGCTTCATTGTTGGTGGCCCTAAATGTCAAGGCCAAGGCATATCGGAGGGGCTCGCCTCCGTCTGGTGGTATCAGTACGAAACCTGCTCCCGATCCTTTTGAATTTGAGGAGCCATCGGTGTACATCTCCCAAGTATTTTCAGCGTCGGGCTTTTCTGACTGCTCTGTTATCGGGACCTCCGTGGTTGCCCCCTCTACATGGCCCGCTTCTTCAAGATCGGGGGCTGTAGACTCTGCTATGAAATCCGCCAACGCCTGGCCCTTAATAGCCGTTCTCGGAGCAATGTGAATGCGGAACTCACTAAGCTCGACTGCCCATTTCACTAATCTCCCCGACGCATCATGTCGGTTCAAAAAATGTTTTAAGGGTTGATTCGTCAAAACGGTAATCTCATGCGCATGGAAGTAAGGTCTCAGCTTCCGAGCAATAACAATCAACGCATAAAGATACTTCTCAACGGCGGGATAATTCATTTCAGACTTGGCGAGTGCCTTGCTTACATAATAGAAAGGGACTTGGCTACCCTCTACAACTTTCACTAAGACAGAGCTAACAACAAATTCAGAAACAACCTAATATAGATAGAGTGGCTCGCCTGGGATGGGCTTCGCCAATGGCGGGAGGGTGCGAAGGTGCTGCTTGAGTGCCTCGAACGCCTCTTCGCACTTGGCAGTCCACTCAAACTTCTTGTTGGCCCTCAGCACTTCAAAAAACGGCATGGATCGATCACTTGCCTTGGACAGGAAGCGATTCATCGCGGCCAATCGGCCATTCAGCACCTACACCTCCCGATGGTTTGTCGGGGACCTCATCTCCTCGATTGCCTTTAGCTTCTAAGGGTTCACCTCGATTCCCCTCTGGCTCACAATGAAGCCCAGAAACTTCTCTGAGTGCACTCCGAAGGCACATTTGGTCGGGTTCAAGTGCACTTGATGAAGCCTCATTCGCTCGAACATTGTGGCTAAGTTGTGAACATGATCCTCGGCCTGTCGGGACTTCACCAGCATATCGTCCACATAGGCCTCCATTGTTTTTCCCAGCATATCCCCGAACAGCTTGTTCACCATCCTATGATAAGTTGCACCTGCATTGATCAGTCCAAAAGGCATGACATCATAGTGATAGATGTCACTATCAGCATAAAAAGCGGTGTGAGGGGCATCCTCCTTGGACATCTTGATCAGGTTGTAGCCGGAGTATGCATCCATAAAGCTCAGCAACTCATGTCCCGATGTGGCATCCACCAGCTGGTCGATCCTCGGGAGCGGATAGCAATCCTTCGGGCATGCTTTGTTCTGGTCACGGAAATCAACACACATCCGCCACTTAACATTGTTCTTCTTCACCAGGACTGGGTTTGCGACCCAGGTCTAGAATCAGAGCTCCTTAATAAATCCAGCATCGAGCAACCTGCCCACCTCTTGCTGGATCGCGATCTTCTTGTCGGCACCCATCGGGCGCCTTCTCTGTGTAACCGGCTTGATCGCGGGGTCAATCTTCAGCTCATGAGTAATCACGTCGGGGCTAATTCCTGGCATGTCCCTCGGGGACCAGGCAAACAGCTCCTTAAACTCCTTCAACAGATCGATCAATTATCGGGCCGTCTCCTCAGTCAGAGCAGACCCGATTTTCACCTTCCTCTGAGGTCCATCAATCTCGACCTCCTTCAAATCTTCCATCGGGGCGGGACGCCCAAACTCCTCTCGGGGATCAGCGTCAGTCAGGAGAACAGTCATAGCCTCTCGATTCCTCCTTCGAGTGGCATTGACGTAGCACCTCCTGGAGGCTATCTGATCACCTTGGACCTCCCCGACTCCGTGGTCGGTCGGAAACTTCAACTTCTGGTGAACAGTTGAGGCAATTGCCCCCAGCGGGTTGATGGTGGTCCTCCCGATAATTGCATTGTAGGTCCCCGCAGACTCGACCACCACAAACTCCACGTTCCTCTTCTCCGACTTCCAACCACTACCGAACTCAACCGGTAAGGTAATTACCCCCACCGGGTAAGAGGTAGACCCATAAATCCGACCATCGGGAAGTCCGCAGGCTTCAAGTCTTTCTTGGTTTTTCCCATGAACTCCAGTGCATCCATGAACAGAATATCGGAGGAGCTCCCCCCATCAATCAGGATTCGCTTCATCTCGTACCCATCCACGTTCAGGGTCACGACCAAAGCATCATCGTGCGGGGTCTCCACACCTATCAGGTCCTCCGCTGAGAAGGGAATCACCATTTCTTCTTTCGGAGTCCAATTTCGGGCCCTCTTGCCCAGCACCACAGCAATGGGAATCCGAGAAGCATAGACCTCCCGAGATGCCGTAGTATCTCCTCCCGCAGCAAGTCCCCCATGAATCACATTAATGGTCCCCTGCTTCTCCTTGTGGGCATTGGAAGACTCGGGCTTATCCTTCTTCGGGGATTGACCACGGGATCGGGAACGGGACCGCGATCGGGATCGGCCCCGTTGCCCAGCCACAAATTCCTTAAGCTTCTCCCTCTGGATCAGCTTCTCAATCTCCTTCTTCAACTCCCGACAATGGTTAGTGTGGTGACGGCTGGCGCGATGGAAACGACAATAACGATCGGTGCGGGCTCCCATGTACTCTCCATCTTTCTTCGGAGGGTACCTGGCGATACCCTGTCGGTCCATCACTGCCAACACAGCACCCATGGAACAAATGAGAGGAGTGTAGTGGTCCTCCCGCTTGTCCGACTTCGAGGGACGCTTGTCTTCCCTCCGATCAGGACGGCTTCGACCCCGACTGTTCTCGGGTTTATCTTTCCTCCTGCGATCGTCCGAGGGTTTGAATGACTGCTTCCCCTTGTTTGATTTAGGAGGGTCAAGGTCTCCGGCAGCTATCTTCGACTCTTGTACGTCGATCTGTTGCTTCACCCTTTTCTGCAACGCCTCCATGTTCCACACAGCCTTCTCAGCCACGCTGTGCATTAGGTCGGAACCGTATGGTGCTGTCAGGTTCCGAATGAAGGTACGGATGGTCTCTCCCTCCGACATCTCCTCATCAATCTCGGCCACGCTGGCAGTGTACCTTTGATAGTAATGCGACAGCGACTCATCGGGCCTCTGTACCACTTCAGCCAGGGACCTCGCGCTTTTCAGGAGACGTCGACGGCCCTGGTACTGCTGGATGAAGCGATCATGCATCTGGGTCCAGCTAGAGATGCACTATGGGGGAAGGCTGAAGAACCACGTCAAGGCCCTCTCACCAAGTGTGCCTGGGAACAAAACGCACACTATATCGTCATTCGGGGCTCTGCCTAGACAAGCCATGACATGCTTCTGGACATGACGAACTGGATCTCCCTCGCCATCATACTCCTTGATTGTCGGGATACCCAGCCCTGGTGGGGCCGTGGTGTTCACCAATCAGGGGACAAAGGGATGAGTGGATCGATCCCTCAGCTCCGACATCATCTTCTTCTGGTCTCCCATACAGATGTTCACAATCTTCACCACCTGGTCGGGGGTGATAGGACCACTAAGAGGGATGGTTCTATGTTGCACCGGTCCAGGCCCATCAATCACGAATTGCTCCGACTGAACGGGCTCCTTGCCCTTGTCCTGGTGCTCGGGTTGGGCCTCCTGCCCATCCCGATTCTCCCTCGGCGGAGGCGGAGGCAACTCCTCCTCCTTCTTCTTGGCGGCCTCCCTTCGGTCCAGGAGAGCCTCCATAGCTTCCAAAAATACTGGCATGGCATCCATCACAGCCTTTGCCAAGTCCGGCTTTGCAGGTGCATCCTGGTTCCTCCTCGGGATCTCTTCCCGGCTCTCCGACGAGTTTCGAATGGAATCTTCGCGATCGTCATGATGCCCCCTTGTCTGGGAAACAGCAGGGGGAGGATCATTTCGATCAACAGTGCGCTCCAGCTGCCCTGAATTTAGAGTTCCAGCAGGGTGACGGGAACCGCCAGATTGTCCTTGTCTCTTCTTTTGCTTGCCAGCCACCGATCGGGTAGAAGCCATTTTTGCTTTTCGTTACGATTCCCACAGACGGCGCCAATGTTGGATCACAGTTGGAACTCCGGTACGTTCTTGACGGAAGTCCGAACTCCTTCGCTCCAAGTAATCCTGCAAGAAGGGGATAGACCGGGCGGTGACCCAGAATCCCTCTCCGATGCTTAAATGAGTATCTCGATGTGGGCAAGCAAGTATCAGTATGTAAATGTGAACGTATCAATCCTGAGGTAACTCCTTCCTTTATATAGGGGAGGGGTCACCTCAGTTACCTGTTGAGATAACTGCCACGTTCCGTTTATCTCGACCAGTAGCCCACGTTCCGTCTTTTCAGGCCACTTCCCCACTATGTTGATAGTGGGCGTGTTTCTCGGCCTCGTTCTCTGGTGGCAAGTCCCGAAGGATGTCGGGGACTCCAGAGTTATCTCTTTTGGTCACCGCTCGGGGCCCCTCGTCATCGGGACAGGGCCAGCATTCTCAGGGATTCAATATCGGGGCCTACTTAAAGGCATATCATGGGGGCCTACTTAAAGGCATATCATGGGTGCCTACTTAAAGGCATATCATCGGGGCCTACTTAAACGCATATGATCGGGAGCGTTCAGCTCGTATGTCGGGACCGGCCTTGTCGGGTCCTCTCGTATTGGTCTTCTAAGCCTCTTTTGGGGTCTAGTGGGCCTACTTCACTGTTTAGTCGTCGTTAATGGGCCTAACGGCTATGTCGAAACCCATCAGTAATCATGGGGTTTCCCTCGAGCTGGGGATGTCGCGACATGTTACTGATAGACAATCATTGGTGAAATTCCTGGATGTAGCATGTTGTCGTTGTTGTTTATAATAGATGTCGAGAGAAGAGCTTTTGTTTGCTCGTTGTTGACGTCGATGTTGACGTGTTGGTGGCGTAATAGCTTGTATTGTTGAGGCAAGTTATATGCATATAGTCCGCTACTTGGTGTAATTCCAGAGTAGGGTGTATAAGTGAGTCGTGTACATACGAGAATACATTCACTTCATTAGATTATTGCGGTGTTTTTCAAGTTGTAAATATTTGGAGTTTTTAAATCTCCTTCAAGTAAATCATATAATAAGTAGAATAAGGGAGCTTGACATGGGGGCTCCTTACTTATGTAGGAGGTATTCTCAGGCGTGGAACTTTTTCAAGTGTCCTCCGCTTAATGTGTTCGTGAATATGTTGACATCTGCATCTTCTAGGTGATATGCGTTGACGTATGGTACAGAGGCTCTCTTGTATGGTCCTTCCCACTTTGGTGAAAGTTTGTTGATTTGATCAAGGTGTGAGAACTCGTTCCTTCTCCACACCATTTCTCCTACATGGAATTGTCTTCCTTTGACTTTTCGGGTGTAGTATCTTGAAGTGATTAAACGCATCCTTTCTTGGAGCTCCTCTGATTTCCATCGCCTCTCGTATGCTAAATCTAGATTGTGACGTCTTTCCTCATCATTAGTTTGGGTATTGAAATGAGTTGTTCTATATGATGTGACGACTATCTCTATCGGGGCGACTGCCTCTGTTCCATTGACCATGTTGAATGGTGTTTCTCCCATTGTTTGTTTAGGCGTTGTGCGCACCACCTATAGGACGCTGCTGAGTTCCTCGGCCCATCCTCCCTTTAATCTGTGGACTATTTTCTTGAGACCATCGAGTACGATCTTGTTGGCTAACTCCACTTGGCCATTAGTTTGTGCGTGGTGCACTGACGCAAATCGGTGGTCTAAGTTCAGTTTTTCGCAGTAAGTTTTTAGTCTACCACTTTTGAATTGCGGACCATTGTCGCTTATGAGCAACCTCGGGACACCGTATCGAGCGAAGATGTGCTTTCAGATGAAGTTTAGGATTTGGGCATATGTCGTTCTTGCTAAGGCCTTGGCTTCTATCCATTTGTAGAAGTAGTCAATGGCCACTAATATGAATTTGGTTTGTCCCTTAGACCTTGGGAGGGGACATATTAAGTCGATACCCCATTGTGCGAAAGGCCACGAATTCACAATCGGGCTCAGTTACGCTGCTGGTGCTGTTATGCTCCTTGAGTATTGTTAGCAAGAGTCGCATTCGGTGACCATGTTTGTTGCTTCGCTTTTCATAGTTGGCCAATAGTACCCCAGAATTAAAGCCTTACGGATTATGGATCTTATCCCCTCATGTCAAGCTGCTTGTCCTTCGTGTAGTTCGCTCAGCACCTTCCTCATTTAGGATATGCGATGCATTTCAAGTATGGGGTTGAGAAGCCCTTCTTGTACAATTGGCCTTCTATAATCGCGTAGTTGACATCGATCCTTGTTATTTTGTTTGCCTGTTTCGTATCGTCAGGTAGCGTGCCATTTGTAATTTACGCTTGGATTGGTGTCATCCATGTTGGCGATGAGTCGATGGTTAATACCTTGATTTGGTCGATCACTGACAAGATTCTGTGTTTGACGAAGTGTGCTTCTTTGCATTGCTCACTGCCTTGTGCGTACTTTCTTAAAGCGTCTCCCTTGTGCGTATCCTTTTGATGTACTTACAGACGTTGTTCGGGGTTCGCCTACCGTGCCCCCTACTAAGATGGCGATAGTGTACACTGCCCAAGGGTTGTGCTTCCCTTATTGCCGCGACTAAGTTAGGTTATGTCGTTATTACAGGATCTCTCCGATCGATCTTGCGTCTGCTGGGATAAGATCTTGGATTTGTTTTCGCATGTTGTGTCACCGGCAGTCGTGGCACTATTCGACCTAGCTTTTTCGATGTTTCCTTCGACTCCAACGTCAGGACGCGCCTGGCTTGTCTTCTATAGCAATTCCTTGGCCTTCATTGAGGGAGCGAGGTTTCGCGAGTCTCGACTTGGGAGAAGTGAAGTGGAATGATGCACTTCGGTTTGTGGATGCTTCTAACAGTTCTTGCAGTTATTTGAGGAATCACTATTTCTTCATTAATGATGTCGGGGTGACTTGGCCAGTCGCGCATGTCACTCGTACTGACCCCGTGCTCACGTACTCTGAGTTTTCTAGCTTCAGATAAAGAAACTGTAAAGTTGGTATACCGGAGTCACAAGGCACGTGCCTATCGCCATGTGTTTCGTGTGTCAGAACGGGATTTGCGCGAAGCTGGGATTCGCATAACTTCTTCTAGAGGCTCTTTGGAATGTTATTAACTTTTGTAACTTCTATCATGTTGTGATGTAGGTTGGTTTCATGGAAAAGTCTCGTGCTTGCAGGCGGGTATTTCGGGTAATGCTGCTGCCCTCGAGCGGAGTACTCCTTCTGTTGCACTGACGACACTCGGAGTTTTGAAGCCTGGCCGAGGGATAGGATCTCTGGGTGAGCCACTTTCCTGCAACCTCGTCCCTCCTCATTGCCACTGAGTGTTATTGTTCTTGCTTTGTTTTGCTTTTGTTTTCAGGTCGTTCGCTTAACGTGACCAATCAAATTGTCTACGTTGATGACACCACACCTTGCCAAAGGATGAAGAGGTCCGACTTCGAGGTTCATCCCTCAAGCAAACCAAAGCGATCCAATTCTATTCCAGGTGGTGAGTCATCGAGGGCTCCTTCCCGTGACAAAGGGAAGGATGTTGAGATTCAGACTAGAGCACCTTTTATTTCTGCCCCGGGTCGTGGGACCAGACCTCAGATGAGGAACTAACTGTAGAGGGTACGTTGTTCGCGTTTTTGATCTTCTGTTACACTTCTGTTGTTTTATCCTTCTTCTTTGTCTATCTTTGCTCTTGTAGGAGTTGTGCCACTCCCTGCGCTATGTCGCACTGATTTGGTTCGTCCCCTTTGTTGGGTTACGATTACAAGTCAAGAGAATAAAAGTTGAGAGCATGCAAGTCGAGACTCTTGAAAGAGAGTCAACGACTAATCAAACTCAGAATGAAGAAACAAGGACAAATAGTCAACACCAATATTGAGAAAGTCGAGGACCAAGGTCCATGAAGACTAGCAACAAGTCTGCTAAAAAAAATACCTCTTAAGGCAAGAGTCAAGTCGACAGCCCAATACTATTGAAGAAACATTCCTCCTAAGGAAAGGACAATTGGCAACCTGCTTGCCGCCTTAGAAAAAACCCTTCCTCTTAAGGAAGGGGAAGGTGGCGACCTACTTGTCACCTGCTAAGCTAAAGAAACCTTCCTCTTAAGGAATGGTAAGGTGGCGACCTGTTTCAACTGCTAGAGGAAAACCTTCGTAGCTAAGGAAAGATGAGGTGGCGACCTGCTTGTCACCTGCTTACACCGACTCTGGATAGAACACCTCCCAAGAGGGTAGCCGCCATTTTAAGTCAGTACACTTCCCCTATAAATAATTATCTACCATTTAGGGGAACACTTTCATTATCTAAATAATTACGTACACATACTTTCATAGTATTCTCTTAAATTTGATTACTAACTTAAGCTTCGGAGTGGAATCAGGGGCCATCCCCACCCCTTTTCAGGTCCTCGCCTACCAAAAGTACCCTAAAGGAAACTAAGCACCCTTGAGGTCCACATAGACACCTAAAGGAGCTAGCTACCGAAGAGATCTCGAATTCCATTACCAGAAGCTTCAGGACACGTCATTTTGATCCCAACATTTGGCACCGTCTGTGGTAACGGTGATAAAAAATTCATGGCTCCCAACAAGAATACTAAGAAGATAATGACTGTGGTGAAAGAGATAGCAAGATCTCAGATATATTCCACCACTTCAAAACCAACAAATGAGGGAGACCCCCCTCAAAACAATGGTGCTCGGGAGGAAGAAAAACTCTTCACTCCTGGGAGACCCCTCTCAAAACAATGGTGCTCGACGACTATACTAGTGAGGGAGGCCCCGTTTGCCACATCAATACTCACAACTCTTCTCTCCTGGGGAGAGGGGCAACACCGGATCACTATGCGGCTCTCTTCCCGACGACTCTTAAAGAAGAAGCCTCCACATGATACTACGGTCTCCCCGGCAATTCCATAGACTCATGGGAAGAATTGAAGACCAAGTTCATCGAGGGGCATATCGGCCAGAGGCAACACCTCAAAAGTATGGACTTTCTGGATAAAATTGAACAAGGTCCTGATGAGACCTTGGCCAGTTATTATACCAGATACCATAAAATACTCCAACAGTTGAACGAAGATGCCACTGATGGCGAGTTGATACGGAATTTCTGGAGAGGTCTAAGAATCCATAGTCAAGCTCTGAAAGAGAGAATGGTGATGAAGCCCGTGAGAAAGATCGACGCCCTCGCCATCAATGTCAAAAAGTATATCGACTTGGAGAGGTCACATGAGAAATCACCCGCGGAGATAAAAAAGCAAGCCATTCCCACCAAAGTGGTGGAGACATCCGCTTCCCGACCTCCAAAAAGAGAGGAAAGGCGAGATGGGAACTTCTGACAAGGAAATCGCCAGAGGCAGAAAAGGGACACTAATCCTTACCCGGCAATGTACACTTCTCTCACACACAACATTTTTGTGGTACTTCAAGAGATGGAAAAACTCAGACTGGATGACCCTCCTCCAGCGAGGAAGAATCTGATGGGTCACCAAATAAACGATTATTGTCGATATGATCGCACTCGAGGACACGATACGAACAAGTGCACTATCTTAAAACAATATATTAAAACTCTTATTCAAATAGGCAAACTGTTAAAATTCGTGGAGAAGCCGGCTAGCGCCCCCAAAAAACGGAATAGAAGCCCTCGAGGAGATTCTCGCTCACCGGCACATAATCACACCGCCCCTGTCCAAAGGGGAATCGCGAACGTTATCGTGGGGGGATTTGCGTCCGGTGGCGAGACAAATTCAGCTCGAGAGGTATATGCCGCCCAGATATCCACGACGGCCATAATGGGAAAAAGACCTCGGGACCCCGACTTAGAAACTATTAGTTTCACAACTGACGATCTCTTGATGGTAGATCAACCTCATGAAGACGCCCTGGTGATTACCCTCATCATATCAACATATGAGGTCAAAAGGATCCTTATCTACAATGGAAGCTCACTTGACATCCTTTTCTACGGAGCCTTCTTACAACTAGGATTCACCAAAAAAAGACTTGAAGAAAGTTGATTTCCCCTTGATAGGCATCACGGGAGAAACCATCTACACCATGGGCGCCATTTGATTGCCAATAATCTTGGGAAAGAAGGATAAGACCCTAACGATCAACGTACTCTTCGTAGTTTTCGACGCCGCTTCCGCCTACAACTCCATCATCGGAAGAACTACCCTCAACCCTCATCGAATTATCCCTTCAACTGCCCATCAAATCATGAGGCTCCCAACGCCTCGGGGGATAGGAGAGGTTAGGGGAGATCAGACCATGGCACGCCAGTGCTACAACACGTCGACACAATGCCCAGAGAAGTCATTAAATTTCCTAAAAAATACTCTTTCATATTTATGACTGATGTCTCGAAGCTTCTTTTTGATGTAATATTCAGGAAATGATGAATAAATATGGCCCCTCGAGGCTCTTTTTCACAAAAATTATCCGAGTATTTCCATCAATAAAATATAGAAGATCGGCGTCTACAAGTCGATTGTCCACATTATGTGCCCAAAATGGCAATAAAGCCTAGGTACGTCGACAACTCGATAGAAGATCGGTGTCTACAAATCGATTGTCGACATTATGTTCTCAAGATGGCAATAAAGCCTAGGTACGTCGACAACTCGATAGAAGTTGGCGTCTACAAATCGATTGTCGACATTATGTGCCCAATATGGCAATAAAGCCTAGGTACGTTAACAACTCGATAGAAGATTGGCGTCTACAAATCGATTGTCGACATTATGTTCCCAAGATGGCAATAAAGCCTAGGTACGTCGACAACTCGATAGAAGATTGGCGTCTACAAATCGATTGTCGACATTATGTTCCCAAGATGGCAATAAAGCCTAGGTACGTCAACAACTCGATAGAAGATCGACGTCTACATATAGATTGTCGACATTATGTGCCCAAGATGGCAATAAAGCCAAGGTACGTCGACAACTCGATAGAAGATCGGCGTCTACAAATCAATTGTCGACAATATGTGCCCAAGATTACAATAAAACCTAGGTACGTTGACAACTTGATAGAAGATCGGCGTCTACAAATCGATTGTCGACATTATGTGCCCAAGATGGCAATAAAGCCTAGGTACGTCGACAACTCGATATAAGATCGGCGTCTACAAATCGATTGTCGACATTATGTGCCCAAGATGGCAACTAAGTCTAGTTACGTTGACAACTCGATAAGAAGTTCGGCGTTTACAAATCGATTGTCGACATTATGTGCCCAATATGACAACAATGCCTAGGTACGTCGACAACTGGATAAGCAGTTCGGCGTCTACAAGTCGATTGTCGACATTATGTGCCCAAGATGGCATCAAAGCCTAGGTACTTCGACAACTCGATAAGCAGTTCGGCATCTACTGTTAAGTCTGCTACCACTTGGGTAGCTTCGGGCTTCTTTTCCACGAACGGGCTCTGGATGTGTGCACGGGAACGGCTATCTATCTGAATGCCACGATCCTTGAAACACGATCCTCGAACTAATCTTCAAATTCCGACCTTGATCTCTCGAACTCCGGATCCTGCACAAGGGGTAGTAACCAGCGTGGGAGAGGGGGGGAATGCTGGTTGGGCCCTCTCCGACGCTCAAGTCAAAATCTTTAGAGAGAGAAAGCCTTTTAGAGAGAGGTCAGAGCACGAAATGCCAGAATGAGGGAGTTCTTTAAAATGGGAGACCTAGGCCCCTATTTATAGGGAACCTAAGGATCATGCCCAGTTTTGAACGGCTTGATGTCGGTATGAAGGAAAACGTATATCGTCATCAAGGTGGACTATGCATGCACTGAATTCTCTCACTTGGCAAAATAATCGGGATTAACGCGCGGAGAAAGTCGGTAATCCGGACCTACCCGGATTGTTTAGCAATCTGGAGGTCCAGATTGCCTCAGCAATCCGGAAGTCCCCCGGTCGGGGTACTGCGCGTATTCCAGACCGTTGGGTGTTCGTGGAAGATTTCTTTTACGAGTTTTGGAGTATTTTGCGAGGCCCGAAATGTAAATATGAACCCGAATTGGACAAATATCTAACACTTGCCCCCGAGTCAAGTAGTGGGTCAAAACCCATGCTTGACTCTTTTTAAGATAAGATATTCGTCCAATTTAGGTTCGGTACTGACCTCAGGGGTGACCTGTTTGTCAATTCGAGTGTAGGGATCATAAATTTGACCAACTTTAATTTTCCGCCATATGTACGTAATCTGTTTACAGGGTTAGCGTAGCGGTCAATATGCGCATAACAACATGCAATTAATGATATATTCGCAATATCATGGAATATGTGAAATACTTGTAATAATAAAGAATTATACGACGTGATAATATCATGGTACATGATGTAAGCATATAACACGTCGTCAACATGTAGATGACAACATAGTAAATGGATGACGTAATCATGCAATAAGCAAAACACTTAGAACAATATAAAATTGGAGAGCGTGTACGTAATCATGAAGCATGGTGTAAACATGAGACATGAAATTCATTCTTAGATTATAAAAATAATCATGTAACGATCATAAATAAAAATCGTGCATGATAAATTCTATGTATGTAATATGTAATAGTAATTACGTGTAGTATGTCATGAAGTATTGTGTAATATGTATGCAATATGAACATAGGAGAGATGTAAAGATGCTTGTGAAGGTTGCTAAGGACTTATATGAAAATACATGAAAGTTTAGTCCTTAGCACATAGTGTAGGCACTATTAGTGGAAATTAGGAGAGAGAGTACTCATTATCTTACATCCTTTATAGATAAATCTCCAAGAAGCTCTCCATTCTTGATGAAGATGAAGCTTTTGAGATCATAGATTTGGAGTAGACACACCATAATTGATATCAATTGGATTCCGGTGTGGCACGTGTCAATTCGGACCCGTTTCGTGTTGGTGAGTTAAATTCCGTACATGGATGGACATTTCGTGAGTAAGGCACCTCCTTGTATCTTCTTTGAACTTGTTAATTTTCCGAGTTGTTGCTTTCATGTTGTTGAACGCGTGGTTGCAGTTCCTTGCTTTAGCACAATTTTCAAACGATCCGACGAGGGGCGCGTTCCTCGAGCGATTCTAAGTTCTTTATGCCGAGTACGACCGTGCTAACTCCTTCTTGCGATAAAGGGAATAGAGTTGAGGGTCGTGCGGTGGTGCCTTCTGCCCCCCGGTCGAGGGACCGGCCCAAGGAGGAGCGTTCCTCCCATTGAGGTAAGCATTGTTTACTTCTTCACACTTGAAACTTGATCTTGAAGACGGCTGATTTTGATGCACGCATTGCTGATTGTCGCGCTTATGATGAAGAGCTATGTCGTATTGAATTTGAAGCGACCATTCTTGCCGTGTCTTTTGTGCGGATGACGACATTGCATTTGATATTGACATTATGAACTCTTTGCCATAGATCCTTGGAGATGATGTTATCTCTTGGTTGGTGTCAGGTTGTCTGTTTCCAGCATGTTGAACCCTTTGTGAATGGGTTGATGTTGTTTTGAGGTTTTCGATAAATCTTTGTTTATGCCTTTGCTTGCATGGTTTTTCATCACTTGGACCTGTTTTCAATAATAATAAACATGTGATATCTTGTTAGTAATATTTCATACCTATGTATTGGACTTGCATGATTTTTTAACTCTTTGTTGTGATGGATAGAACATACGATGTTGCGACTTGCGCATTGCAGGGTGTTATGTACACTTGGTACTTGTAGCATTGCAGGTAGTAATGTACTTGGAACTTGGCCTTTGACATGTAGCACTATCGTCTTGACGTAGCAAGACTTAAGTTTATACCGTCTCTTAGTTCCACTCTAAGGCGACGTTGTTGCAAGATACTTCTTGCTGATTTTGTTGTTTTGGCATTATATGCTAAAGAGCAACATAACGTTATACAAGACTCGACTTGTAAGTTTGATGAGTTTTGTACAAGGTTTGGTTTTATAAGCGTATAACTTGAAGCTATCCTTTTTCAGGCATAAGTCTTCATTGTGTATGAACCCTTAAGAGAGTATGGATACTTTTAGTGTGTGGGGTTGTCGTCTATTAAGAGGATTTCCGCCACGGTGGGGTGATCAATCCCATAATGTATTTGCCGCATCCAGTTTTTATTTAGGGAATGGCTATGAACATGAGGATTTGCCTAGAGGATTTCACAACATGCCGTATTTTAGAAGTAAACATGGGGTTTTCCCTTTTGAAGAGGATGTCGCAACATGTTACTTTTGATAGATGTGAACATGGGTTTTGTCCCTACAAGGAGGATATTGCACCATGTCACTTTTATAATAGGTTTTGGTTTTCTTCCAAGGCACTGTATGTTGTTGACGTTGTTCCTGAGTGAACGCCTTCTTGAGATAGACGCCGTTATGGATGGGAAATAAACTCCTTGTTGGTGTAGATAATAGATATGTTGGCGTTGTATGACATAAATCCCTCCTTGAACATAATGCTTAGCTTGTATTGTTGAAGTAGATATTATGTGCATAGGTTACTACTTGGCATAATTCCAGTGTAGTAATCATAGTGTAGTATGTACATACGAACAGAGTTGCGCTTTGTCAGATAGTTGCAAAGTTTGCAAAAATATGGAGTTATGAAATTTTCTTTTTATTAATGCATATAATAGATAAAGTAAAGGAGTCTGATACGAGGACTCCTTGTTTGTGCAGGAAACTTCCCTAAGTCCGGACACGATAAGTGCGCATATGTCGGGAGCGAAGCTTTTCCAAGTATCACCCGCTATATGTGATTGTGAATATGTATGTATGAACAACGACTATGCTTTATTGTATGCGTCCTCTAGTTGATACGCGTTGATGCCTCCTTAGCATGATGTACATGCCTATATATGATCATTGCTTGATGTTTCCTTCTTAGAAGAATGGTGTTGGATCACGGTCGAAGCTCCGTTACGTCCTTGACGGAATGCTCTGGACTCCTGGGCTCCGCGTAATCCTGCAAAAGGGGATGACCTGGGTGGTGACCCAGAATCCCTCTCCGATGCTTAAATGAGTATATGATCAATGGGGTGGCAGCAGTAATCTAAGTGCGTATTAGATAATGTGTTTTCTGAGGTAACTTCCACCTTATATAGGAGGGGAAGTTACTCAGTTACCTGTGACCGTGATTGGCCTGTTTCGCCCATGATTCCGCATATCTCGCTACGATTCCGTATATCTCGTTCGGGATTCCGTATATCTCGCCCCACACTCCGCGTATCTTACCCATACTCCGCGTATCTCGGGCACGCCCTGCGTATCTCGGGGAAGTTTATTTATATCTTTAACCGTCGTCCCACTACTCTATCTAGTAGGCGGGTTTCTCGGTCTTATCCTCTGATCACAAGTCCCAACTTCTGTCGGGGACTCCAGAGTTGTCTCCATTCCAGGTCACCATCCAGGACCCTTTGTCTCACGAGACAGGTCCAGCCTCTGCGGGGCTTTTATCATCGGGGCCTTTACTAAGGCATATCGGGGCCTACTTAGAGGCTTCTTGTCGGGAGCATTTAGCTCATGTATCGGGGCCTCTATCGTCGGGACTCTTCATACTGGGCCTCTGGGCCTTCCAGGCTTATCACGAGGCCCACTGGACCTACTCGCCGTCCATTGGCTGTTAACGGGGCTAACGATTACATCGGAACCCATCATTTGCCCCCAAGACATGGGGGACTTTTAGTTCGTCGTGTCTTCCAGTTCAGATCTTCTAAGCTCGCTGTCGGAGGCTTTTGTCTTCATACCTCTCGATACCGCCATCGGAGGCTTTTATCTTTACATTTCTTGGTACCTCAGTCGGAGGCTTTTGCCTTGCGCGTGGTTGTCGTATGATAGAGTTTCTTACTCATGATTACCTTGGGTCCACCAGACCCCATGGGCAGTTGCCAAATCCGAGGAAACCCCTCGGTTACTGTAGCATTAAATGCTAGGGATTATGAAACGACGCTTTACTCGAGACTTTACCATTTAAGGTTTCTCGTCTTATCGGGATTTCACCACTTAAGGTTTCTCATCCAATCGGGACTTCACCACTTAAGGTTTCTTGTCCAATCGGGACTTCACCACTTAAGGTTTCTCGTCCAATCGGGACTTCACCATTTAAGGTTTCTCATCCAATCGGGACTTCACCACTTAAGGTTTCTTGTCCAATCGGGACTTCACCACTTAAGGTTTCTCGTCCAATCGGGACTTCACCACTTAAGGTTTCTCATCCAATCGGGACTTCACCACTTAAGGTTTCATATCCCTGCCTTTCAAGGCCTATTTTCCCCATTACTTAAGATGATTTTTCACACCCCTTAGGGTTTTTACCGCGCCGAATCAGACGACTTTAATCGTACCCTTCAAGGGCTTTTATCGCGTCTTTACCACACGGCTTAATCGTACCCTTTAAGGCTTTTTGGCCGCATCATATAGACGACTTACGCGGACCTGCTAAGGCTTTTTCGTACCCGTTAAGGCTTTTGGCCGCATCATATAGATGACTTACGCGGACCCCGTAGGGCTTTTGTCCGTACCTGTTAAGGCTTTTTGGCCGCATCATATAGACGACTTACGCGTACCTGTTAAGGCTTTTTCGTACCCGTTAAGGCTTTTGGCCGCATCATATAGACGACTTACGCGGACCTGTTAAGGCTTTTTCGTACCCGTTAAGGCTTTTGGCCGCATCATATAGACGACTTACGCGTACCCCGTAGGGATTTTGTCCGTACCTGTTAAGGCTTTTTGGCCGCATCATATAGACGACTTACGCGTACCTGTTAAGGCTTTTTCGTACCCGTTAAGGCTTTTGGCCGCATCATATAGACGACTTACGCGGACCTGTTAAGGCTTTTTCGTACCCGTTAAGGCTTTTGGCCGCATCATATAGACGACTTACTCAAACCTCCTAGGGCTTTTGTCCGTACCCCGAAAGGCTTTTTGTCGCGCCATAAAGGCGACTTACTCGTACCTCGTAAGGCTTTTATCGTACCTGACACGCCGATTGTAATATCGGGCTGTTGCCAGACACATTCGAGCCTGAACTTCGTCAGCCTTCCACCTCTTCTCCTCGAGCAAGTCCAAGTCTAGACGTCTCATTTCCTCGTTCGTCAGAGGTTCGTAATATTTCGCGCGATGGGACGCCACCGCTATTTCCACGGGAGCAACAGCCTCCGTGCCATAGACCAGGCCAAACGGAGTCTCCCCTGTCGACTGCTTGGGTGTTGTTTTAACAGCCCACAACACGTTTTCCAGCTCATCCAGCCAATGGCCCTGCAAGGCGTACACTCTCTTCTTCAAGCCATCTGATGGATATACGCCCAATTTGAACCCGTTGACTTCCGAATCGCTTTATTTTTATCACCCCGTTAATGATTGTAAATCGAAACTTCAAACCCAAACCCTTCGCGAAAACACCAACGGCTCGGACGAGGCCGAAGCGCTCGTCCGGCCGAGTCAGACTTGCCTAGGTAAGGTTGGGTGGCCACACCCGACCTCCCCTAGGGGAGATCGGGTCAGCCAACCCGATCTCCCCTAGGGGAGATCGGGTGGACCAACCCGATCTCTCCTAGGAGAGATCGGGTCGGCCAACCCGATCTCCCCTAGGGGGGATGGGGTTGGCCAACCCCATCCGCCCTAGGAGGGGTTGGGTGCCCTCACCCAACCCCTACCCTTGGGGGTCGGATTTCCCTTCCCCCCAAGGGCCCCGGCATCATTTTTGGACTCCCACACTCGGTTTACTCCGCCTACCTTCTCCATATCCTAAGGTCCTAATTACGTGTTTAAAGGTTAATTAACTGTGTTTAAAGGTTAACGATGTCATTAAGCCACCTTAATGACACAGTTGCCTATAAATACCCCACCTCCACAATTCATTTGAACATCTTGGCAAGTTGCACAATTTTGCTCTGACATCTCTCTAGCTTTATCTCTCTAAAACCGTACTGACTTAGGCATCAGAGAGGGTTCATCAGGCACCACCCCCCCCCCCCTCTGTGCCTGGTATTGCCCCTCTTGCAGGGTGGCAAGGAGAAGAGAACCAAGGAAGCAGAAGAGCATAGAGCAGTGGGACAAGCCCCAGGGGTAAGAAGTACAAGCCTCAGGAGGTCAGAAGGAGAGAAGGAAAGGAGGTCAGAAGGAGAGAAGGAAAGGAGGTCAGAAGGAGAGAAGAGAAGGACATATATCAGAACGACTACCCCAAGGGAGTATAAAGGCATGGATCAGAACGACTAGTCCTAGGAGCACTGAACCCGACATTTCATTAGTGGGAGATAAATCCTAGATTGACGACCCGTTGACCTAGACTTTATAACCTAACACTTGGCGCCGTCTGTGGGCTTCGAGCAGAAAGCCTGACAATCACGAGAGCGAAGACGAACAACTTAGTGTCTAGAGATAATCACCCACCTGGGGGCAATAGGCAAGAAAGACAGCCTATACCTCCAGCAAGGCTGCCTAACCCAGAGAAACAGCCTGCACACCCAGAGTCTCAGGTAACCCCACAGGCACCCCAGCCTAACAAGCAGGAAGGAGAACCTTCACGCCCAGCTGGCTAGGAGGCTTCCACAGCTTCAACTCCATTGACTACGAAGCCACAGGGACAGGGGGGCAACAAGAAGTGCCATCCCAATACACGGCACCTCCACAGGGATACCACTATGAGGCACAACCTCAAGGGAATCCCACAGGGATACCACTAGCTTACAGAGAGACCCTAAGGAATAGGCAGCAACAGACACAGCAGGATGCCAGAGCATACACCCCTCTGGGGGCAGACAGACAGGTAAGACCTCCAAGGAGGCATGGATTCAACCAAGTACCCCAACAGGGACATACACCGCATTAAGGGAGGACATACATGCCAGACCAACAAGGATATAGGAGTGCCAACATCCACCCTGGCAATGTACACATACAGTCCGTATCACCACAGACATGCCTAAGGGACACAGCAAGAAAAGCTCAAAGGAAGGGACATAGTCCCAACAACACAATAAGGCAACCACCTACCCATGATACAGCACGACAGATCCAAACCCCTTGTACATGACAACCCTTGGCACACATCCCCTAGGACAGGGAGGAGTTGAAAAGACAAGGATTTGAACAGGGGACTCATAGAATACCACACCACGTCAGCACATAGCTACTACAATGGGAAATTTCATGGAGAGACATAGTAGAGTGAGATCGCACATAGCATACATGAAGGATACACCTCCACCTAGTCCGCCTTGCAAGGATGCGACCTCATATTCCTCAAGTGGAAGGAATACACACAGACTAATGGAGGAAGACAGTTACATTACCAAGGAAACAGGGGATATCAACACCCCCTCTCCCATATCCTTCCCATATCCTCTTATTTAATTTAATTGCATAACAAGTCAACTCCCTAAAAGGGGTAGATTTTGATACTTGATATCAACATGTTTTCCAAGAATGACCATACCGGACGCCTTCGGGCTCCGTGATACATATATACACAGGTGGACCACTAGAAGAATCAGTAAAAGGCTGTCGCCAATCAAGAGATGCACAAGCAACAGATTCCTCAATCCCAAAGAACACCTATAAGGTCAAGTTTCTGGGAAAGATCACAAGAGGGAAGGCTCACCTACAAAAATAAGTTGAGCACTCCCAACATCCTATAGAGGAACTACCATGAAGGTCACAAAGGATTACCCCTACTACAACCTTCCACTAAGCATCCTAGGGCCAAGCCCGCCAAAGGATCCAATCTGGCATTGGTATGCAAGGGGGCACCAGTCACAACATGCCCTCCCCACAAACGCCCATTAGCACAAGAGGGGGTAGCCGCGAACACATCCCTCCAAAAATGAAGGAAACCATATCACATGGGTAACGCCCACAATCAGAAGCAAACACCTCCAGCGGATATCTATGATTTCACAAAATAGCCAGGAGACACAACTACACTTAGAAAGCTCATCCAAGGTAATGGAATACACTTCCATCAAAAACCCTCAAGGACACCAAGCCTAGCAAAGGAAGAACGGTGACACCATCATCAAGCTTTTAAAAAGGGATATGGAAAACATAGTATTTCCACACAATGATATGTTAGTCATAAGAGAGGGAATCACCAACTTTGACATGCAGAGAACCATAGTACATGAAGGGAGTCCGTCAGACATCTCCCATGACCAACCATTGATGATACTAGAGAAGAGTCAGGCATACCTAATACCAAGGGACCCCCTACTAGTAAAGGTGGTCAGAACATCAACACACCCATTAGGGACACGGCACTGCAAATGAACCAGGAAAATGATGGAACACATATCCTTAAAAGTATCCTTACAAGTATCCTTGCACTTATTCTTGCAAAAATAAACTCCGTAGATAAAGAGGTTATCTAATAGATGACTATGTCTCTGTTTTCAAAATATGATCCTAACCCGGAGATCCTTGGACTCCGTATTATATATGCAATGAATAACATGTTCATCAAAGATACGTACACGAAGATTCAAGACAGCGCCATAAAGATTAGGCGCATACCTCTACCAAGTACGACACATTGGAGTGTTCATAAACACTTCTTCGCCATCTCACAAGAAAGGAAGGCAACCAAGGATACAAGTCCTAATAGAATAAACATCGGTAGAAAATCCTGTCATTGAAGTCATGCACCAAGAGAGAAACTCTAAAGATGCAAGATTAGCAAAAGAGATAGTGCAACAACTAGAGTGTGAAAATGAGATACATCTCCTATCAAGAGCCTTAGGGCAGGATAATAGTTCTACAAGATCAACCAAAGAAGAGCTCAAAAGCTGGGGGAGTAAGGTTTCAAGATCGCCCTCACACTAGACGCACATCCCGATCAACCACCTTGTCTGCAAATGATAAGACATTTGACTCTGGCATCCCATCAAGAGAAGAACCACGATAAAAGGGGCACTAGAAAAATATCCCGCCTGTAAGGCCGCACGCCGAATACATGATGAATGAAGGTTATGACAAAACAAAAAAGGAGGGACTTGTCAGCTTAACACACCTCAAACACGTGTACGTACGCAATACAAATGCAGCCTCTAATGAAGCTATCCAGCAAGGAATAGCCAATACGGGGACAAACCCATGGAAAATCATGGAACATCACCTGCAAACCTAGAGGAAGACATCCTTTTTAGATTCAAGTCCTAATGCAAAGGAAGACTATAATCAACATTCAAGGTGGGAGGAGCATGACCAATGTGACACCCCCTAAAGGCATTGAAGAATACTCCAATGTGAAGGAAAAGGCAAACCACACTAAGTGCCACAACACTCCAAGAAGATTATCACAGCCCGGTCAGACTTCCCCATGCACGAGCAAAGAGCATGGATTAGATTGACTAGTCTGAAACACACCTACGAGATTAACAACTCAAGACGCCATTCTATGAGAGAGCTTTTCAACCTAAAACACAAGGAAGGGGGGGGGAAAGAATTTACAAGCACCCCTAGGATACAAACATTGCCACATCCTAGTTATCAAGAGAATGAAATCCACCCCCACCCACCCAAAGCAAAAGCTCTTCCACCCAACCTCCATAGACACATCCGACAAAGGCATCATCCAAACCATGCCTATGACTGAAACAAGCAAGCATGAGAAAGAGTAAATCCTACAAGGGACACTCATCGCATTCAAACAAGCAGACAAGGGAGCCCCGAGCATAAGAGGTACCCAACCAAGAAAATGAACGAGGGGCCTTCAACGGCCAAGTATGAAAGGCGATGTGACCACCAAGCAACTTGGGGGGCACCAAACGAATAAGTGCTTGGTAGTCCACCTAAGTGTAAAAGAAGAGATTAGAGGCAGAAGATCACAAGAACATGCAATACCACTTTTCCTAGAAGAGGTCACATAAGAGGAAAACATCATCAATTCCCTATACGAACTCGTCCTAAGTTGGCAACACACAAACATCGCCCTCGAGAGGTGATCTCTCACATTGAAGGAAAAGCGTGGTAGCATGCAATATCATAGAAGGAAAAGTCATGTAAAGACTCGAAAAGCATACCAAAGACGCACCCTACATGAGAAAGGACACAAGATAAGGTAACATTATGAGCCCTCCGGGAGCCTATCCCGCGAACAGATTCGACGCCCCCAAGAGCGTATCTTGAGAGTAGTTTTTATACTACGACATTCGACGCCCCCAAGAGCGTATCTTGAGAGTAGTTTTCATACTACGACATTCGACGCCCCCAAGAGCGTATCTTGAGAGTAGTTTTCATACTACGACATTCGACGCCCCCAAGAGCGTATCTTGAGAGTAGTTATTACACTACGACTTCGACGCACCAAGAGCGTATCTTGAGAGTGGTTTCCAAAAACTACGAATTCGACGCCCCCAGGAGCGTATCTTGAGGTAGATTTGCAACATACCAGATTCGACGCCCCGAAGAGCGTATCTTGAGGTAGAAAAAACACTACCAGTTCGACGCCCCCAAGAGCGTATCTTGAGGTAGATTTCAAACTACCAGTTCGACGCCTACCAGGAACGTATCTTTGGTCTAACCTGAGCCCTCCGGGAGCCTATCCTGTGAAACGTTAAGTGCCGTCCGAGAGCCTGTCTCGTGAACAGATTTTGACGCCCGTCAAGAACGTATCGGTGGACTAACCTGTGCCCTCCGGGAGCCTATCCTGTGAAACGTTAAGTGCCGTCCGAGAGCCTGTCTCGTGAACAGATTTCGACGCCCACCAAGAGCGTATCTTTGGTCTAACAGTACAACGTATACCGTGTAAGGGGTATCAGAAGAGATCATCACACCATGCTCAGAAGGATACCATGCTCAGAAGGATACCATGCTCAGAAGGATACCATGAGAAAGAAATTTCTAAGTAAAGTAATGTGAAGAACAAGTAATGTTTTTTCTTTATGAAATGGCAGGTATGACATGAAGGAAAGCACGAAAGAAAGACAAGTAAAGGAAACACACCAAGAGAAGAGTCCATGACCAGAGGATCATATACAGAAGCACAAGAGGTTATCATGAAAAGTAATGAGTTATCCTATCACCCATATCACAAGTCAAGAGAAGTATCTCAAAGGAACCCAACACCACCAAGAAGGATAGCAAAGACATGAAATCCAAAGTTCAAGGCCCTCAAAATAAGCTCGACCCATCAAGAAGAGAATTGCCTTACAAGTCAAACAAATCAACCTCCGACAAATGTTATTGTCATGCATGTCGCCCTCGCGTGACCTATGCTCGTACCAGACTTGAACATCGTCAAGCACAACTCATGAAGGAGACATCTAAAGAGCATAAAGGATACAACATCCGACAAGACGAGACATCGGGACCTAACCCAACAAACATAGCCTAAACAAAAGGCAACTATAGCAATGAAGGCTCTCCAATGAGAAAGGAATACTAACGCACAACTCCATACATCGTGATGTGGCTATCATGTCCACAGACACTGAAGTGGCTATCATGTCCACATACCTTGAGGTGGCTATCATGTCCACATACCTTGAAGTGGCTATCATGTCCACATACCTTGAGGTGGCTATCATGTCCACATACCTTGAAGTGGCTATCATGTCCACATACCCTGAAGTGGATATCATGTCCACACAATATAGAAGGGCTATCACTCCGACGCATCACGAAGTGGCTATCACGTCCACATACCCCGAAGTGATTATCATGGCAGCACATCATAAAACATCTGTCAAAGACATGAATTGTAAAGACACCATCCCGACCACGAACATCAAAAGGCTACGCCTAGCCCTAGGAGGAGGTTCAAGAAAAAGGAAAAAACAACACCCTTCGTACGCTCATCAAAGGTAGGCACTTATATTTCAACCCACTGGGTGATACTAGGAAGGAGACGTCCTCATTATGAAGACAACCTCCATATCTCACGAAATCAACCATGAAGCAAAGAATCACGACAAGCACTATTGAGGGCATATAACAAAACGATCCCCACAACGATCACAACTACGATACTAGTAGAGGCTAACTCAAGAGCAGTCTCCACCAAACTCCAAAGCAAGAATTTGCTATCTTAATCAGAGCTATGGAAAGAGAAAGGAACCTCAATGAAAGGTGATGATCACACCCATCACCAAAAGAAAAATCTTCAACGCAGGGGTTAATAACATAACCCATAGGAAAGACAAAAACACTTTCAAAAGTCGTCAAATCTACATGAAGATGAAATAAACTTGAGACTCGGCCCCTCGGCTGGGGGGCAGGGGATAGAGAAGAGACATCAAGACCTATGATCACCCCATCGCCAGCCACAGGTTATTTCCCTTTGTCAAGCAAAGAGGGCGCCTCAACCACTACCTCCTTATCATGAGAGGGAGTCAGCAAGGGGGCACTGGAAGAAGAGCCTCTCGCGGTTTCCTTCTCCTTGGCAGCCGAGGGCCCGACCTCAGAGTCAGGTTTTCACGCCTTGGATTTAGATTGACTTGAACTCTCACCCACCACAAGAACCATTCGGTAACCAGGGAAGAACGCTCTAACAACAAGAAGGAAGCAGCATGAGAACAATCATAAGTATATCACAAAGAAAAGAGAAGGGAAAAAGAACATACTGGAAGCATTAGCAGCCACCCCTGACTTAGAAAATTTCTAAGCCTGATAAGCAGAACTAGAGGGTTCTTCCCTCTCATCTGATTCAACGGACGGTCAGATTTGGTCTGACTACCTTGGAAAACGATCTTCAAGGTCTCCCTGTCTGAAGAAGAAAGCTTCCCAAAAAGTGAGTCATCTATACGAGCAACCAACGCAAAGATCGACCCTTACTCATGGAGGGGCGAGATACGCCTACTACAGGGGCAACCTTAACACCAAGGGAAGAGGGCGAACTTTTAGTTTCCCCAAATGGAGCAACGCTCCAGCACATCCGAAGGAAGGGTCAACCCTTAACACATGTCAATAGACCCCTTCGCTCGCGGCGGTAAGAAGAAAGCTTGTAAACTTTTTCACCCTCACTTTTATGGGGAACAAATTGCAGGGTAAAGGTCAAGAGCTATACACACGCTCCAACGAATGAAGAAAAAATGTTACACGTGCCGAAGGTCGAGATTAATGGACAATGCTCACGCTAGTACGAGGGAGGCGGAACGTTGTGTCCCATTGAGTGGCAGAGTTCCCACCCTCAAGTAAAGGAGAGGTCTATGCTCTCACCTTTGCACTTATGCTCATATTCATGATTAACATCTACAGGTATATCAATGTCATCACTCATGCTTATACTCACAACCCGTCCATGCATACATACATGTTCATGCTTGCACTCATATGCATGCCCACATACACACTCCCATGTGTTCAAACATTTAGACGTCCATGCACGTGGCCGCCATATATTCATGCATACATTCATGACTACAATCGCAGCATGTCTCCACTCACTCCCATCCTTATGTTCCTACTTGCATATATGCTAGTACACATCCTCATGTTCATGATATGTCCATGTTCACTCCTAGTTAACATCCTAGGTGTATTTTCTAGTATCCCATACTTAGAAAAATTTCGGACCAAAATTAAATTTTCCTTCACTTGGGCAAAATCCCGGCACGAAATTGAAGCATGAGTCACTTAGGTGTATTCGTATTGCATCCTTATGCAAGCGTGTATTTTTCAAGTATACGCCTGTAGCAAAGATAGATTTATTACTCCCACCTCAGACGGACGCGTGCCTAGGCACACGTCCGTGCTACTCTGACGTTTACAATTCCTCTATCTCACAAGGCAGGGGGCAGAGTCAGAGGCACGCATCCATGGGTAAGCAGGCATTCAGACAAGGAGGTAAAACCCCGGTTTCAAATTGCGCGTGTCATACCATCCTGAAATAGAGTCAATCAAGGGTTAGGCCATTGGTTGACTCGGGGGCATGTGATGGATATACGCCCAATTTGAACCCGTTGACTTCCGAATCGCTTTATTTTTATCACCCCGTTAATGATTGTAAATCGAAACTTCAAACCCGAACCCTTCGCGAAAACACCAACGGCTCGGACGAGGCCGAAGCGCTCGTCCGGCCGAGTCAGACTCGCCTAGGTAAGGTTGGGTGGCCACACCCGACCTCCCCTAGGGGAGATCGGGTCAGCCAACCCGATCTCCCTAGGAGAGATCGGGTCAGCCAACCCGATCTCTCCTAGGAGAGATCGGGTCGGCCAACCCGATCTCCCCTAGGGGGGATGGGGTTGGCCAACCCCATCCTCCCTAGGAGGGGTTGGGTGCCCTCACCCAACCCCTACCCTTGGGGGTCGGATTTCCCTTCCCCCCAAGGGCCCCAGCATCATTTTTGGACTCCCACACTCGGTTTACTCCGCCTACCTTCTCCGTATCCTAAGGTCCTAATTACGTGTTTAAAGGTTAATTAACTGTGTTTAAAGGTTAACGATGTCATTAAGCCACCTTAATGACACCGTTGCCTATAAATACCCCACCTCCACAATTCATTTGAACATCTTGGCAAGTTGCACAATTTTGCTCTGACATCTCTCTAGCTTTATCTCTCTAAAACCGTACTGACTTAGGCATCGGAGAGGGTTCATCAGGCACCACCCCCCCCCCCCCCTCTGTGCCTGGTATTGCCCCTCTTGTAGGGTGGCAAGGAGAAGAGAACCAAGGAAGCAGAAGAGCATAGAGCAGTGGGACAAGCCCCAGGGGTAAGAAGTACAAGCCTCAGGAGGTCAGAAGGAGAGAAGGAAAGGAGGTCAGAAGGAGAGAAGGAAAGGAGGTCAGAAGGAGAGAAGAGAAGGACATATATCAGAACGACTACCCCAAGGGAGTATAAAGGCATGGATCAGAACGACTAGTCCTAGGAGCACTGAACCCGACATTTCATTAGTGGGAGATAAATCCTAGATTGACGACCCGTTGACCTAGACTTTATAACCTAACACCATCCATCACGATCTTGTTGGCTGATTCTACTTGGCCATTGGTCTGAGCATGGCGGACTGAAGCGGTCCGATGCTCGATGTTCAATTCCTCCAGGTACTCCTTCAACTGAGACCCATTGAATGGAGGGCCATTGTCGCTGACCAACACTCGAGGAACCCCATACCGGGATATGATCTGAGTTTGAAGGAACTTGAGGATCTGTTGTCCCGTCGTCTTGGCCAATGCTTTAGCCTCTATCCACTTTGAGAAGTAATCGATAGCCACGAGCAAATACTTGCACTGACCTTTCGCTTGGGGAAGAGGTCCCACCAAGTCAATCCCCCATTGCGCGAAGGGCCATGCACTCCCGATGGGCATTAAGTCCGCGGCGGGAGCCACGATATTCAGAGCGTACCTCTGGCATGCATAACAGGATCGGACCATTGCTGTCTCCTCCTTGTTCATCGAAGGCCAATAGTAGCCTAGGTTCAGTGCTTTCCTCACGATGGATCGGGCCCCTTCATGACAGGCCGCGACTCCCTCGTGTAGCTCTCTCAGGATCCGATTTGTATCAGGTTCCGCCACGCATTTCAGGAAGGGCTTCACATGCCCCTTCTTGTATAATTGGTTGTCCACCGTCGCGTAGTCGTTCGCGATTCGACGCAGCCTGACAGCTGCCACATCATCATCGGGGAGTGCCCCCGTAGTCAGATATGTGACCATCGGGGTCATCCAGGTGGATTTCTCTTCTTCATCCGATCCTGCTTCCACTGCGCATACCTCCGATGGATCGATGGTTGAGATAATCACTCTCTCCAAGAAGTGCACCTTCCGATTCTCCTCAGGGGCCACTCCTAGAGCGAACTTGCTTAAGGCGTCTGCCTCCGCGTTTTCTTCCCTCGGGATTGCCTCGATATCGAAGCTTTTGAAGCCTCCCTTCAAAGTTTGCACCTCGTGCAAGTACTTTCTCATTGTCGGACTCTCTTGGCTTCATAGTTCCCCTGGACTTGATTCACGATCAAGCTGGCATCGCACTTCACTTTCAAATGGTCGACCCCCGTACCCTTGGCAATCTTAAGGCCTGTGATGAGGGCCTCATACTCTGCTTCATTGTTGGTGGCCTTAAATGTTAAGGCCAAGGCATATCGCAGGGGCTCGCCTCCACCGGGCGGTATCAGTACGAATCCTGCCCCCGAGCCTTCTACACTCGATGAACCATCAGTATACATCTCCCAGGTGTTCTCCTCATTTGGCTGTTCTGTCTGTTCTGTTATCGGGGCCTCCATGGTTGCCCCCTCTGCGGGACTCGCTACTTCCAGATCGGGTGCCGTAGACTCAGCTATAAAATCCGCCAATGCCTGGCCCTTAATAGCAGTTCGCGGAGCAAAGTGGATACGGAACTCCGTAAGCTCGATGGCCCATTTCACCAATCTCCCGGAAGCCTCCGGTCGGTTCAAAAAGTGCTTCAAGGGCTGATTTGTCAATAATGTAACCTCATGGGCATGGAAGTAAGGTCGGAGCTTCCGAGCGGCAACGATCAACGCAAAGAGATACTTCTCAATAGCGGGATAATTCATTTCATGTTTGGCAAATGCCTTGCTTACATAATAGACAGGCACTTGGTTGCCTTTGACAATCTTAATCAACACAGAACTAACAGCAACATCAGAAACAACCAAATAGAGATAAAGTGGCTCGCTAGGAGCCAGTTTCGCCAACGGCGGGAGGGTACGGAGATGCTGCTTGAGCGCATGGAATGCCTCCTCGCACTTGTCGGACCATTCAAACTTCTTGTGGGCCCTTAGCACATCAAAAAATGGCATGGCTCTGTCACTCGCCTTGGATAGGAATCGATTCATCGCGGCCAACCGGCCATTCAACACCTGGACCTCCCGATGAGTCTTCGGGGACTGCATCTCCTCGATTGCTCGCAGCTTCTCGGGATTCACCTCGATTCCTCTCTGGCTCACAATGAACCCTAGGAACTTCCCCGAGTTCACCCCGAAAGCACACTTGTTTGGGTTCAACCGAACCTGATGAAGCCTCATCCGTTCAAACGTCGCCGCCAAGTTTTGGACATGGTCTCCTGCCTGCCGGGACTTCACGAGCATGTCATCCACATACGCCTCCATCGTCTTTCCCAGCATGTCCCCGAACAACTTGTTCACCATCCGCTGGTAGGTTGCTCCTGCATTGATCAATCCGAAGGGCATCACGTTGTAGTGGTAGACTTCACTATCAGCATAGAAAGCTGTGTGGGGGGCATCCTCCTTTGCCATCTCGATCTGGTTGTATCCAAAGTAGGCATCCATGAAGCTCAGCAGCTCATGTACCGATATGGCATCCACCAACTGGTCAATCCTCGGAAGCGGGTAGCAATCCTTCGGGCAGGCCTTGTTTAAGTCGCGGAAGTCGACACACATCCGCCATTTCCCATTACTCTTTCTCACCAGGACCGGGTTAGCGACCCACGTCTGGAATCGGAGTTCCTTGATGAATCCAGCATCGAGCAGTCTGCCCACCTCCTGCTGGATTGCGATTCTCTTGTCCGCGCCCATCGGACGCCTCCTCTGCGCGATAGGCTTAATCGCGGGATCAATCTTCACGTGCACTATCACGTCGGAACTGATTCCTGGCATATCACTCGGGGACCAGGCAAACAGCTCCTTGAACTCCTTCAGAAGCTCGATTAACTCTCGAGCTCTTTCCTCCGATAGAGCAGATCCGATCTTCACCTTCCTCCGAGGTCCATCGATCTCAACTTCCTTCAGATCCTCCATGGGGGCTAGCCGCCCAAACTCCTCTCGAGGATCGGCATCGGTTTGTAGGACAGCCATGGCTTCCCTTCTTCTCCTTCGAGTGGCATTGACGTAACACTTTCGTGACGCCACTTGGTCGCCTTCAACTTTTCCGACACCATGGTCAGTCGGGAACTTCATCTTCTGGTGGACTGTCGAGGCAACCGCCATGAGAGGGTTGATGGTGGTCTTCCCGATAATAGCGTTGTACGTTCCCGCAGATTCTACCACGACGAAATCCACGTTCCGCCGTTCCATCTTCCAGCCACTACCAAACTCAACTGGTAAGGTAATCATCCCCACCGGATAGGAAGTCGATCCAGAGAAGCCCACCATCGGGAAGTTCACCTGCGTCAGGTCCTTCTTCGTCTTTCCCATGGCCTCCAAGGCATCCATGAAAAGAATGTCGGAGGAGCTCCCTCCATCTATCAGGATCCGCTTCATCTCGAATCCGTCCACGTCTAGGGTCACGACCAAGGCGTCATCATGGGGGCTTTCCACGCCTATCAAATCTTCCGCCGAGAAAGAAATCACCATTTCCTCCTTCAAAATCCACGATCGGGACCTCTTGCCTAGCACCACAGCAGCGGAGATGCGGGAAGCATAATTCTCCCGTGAAGCGGTGGTGTCTCCTCCCGCTGCCATTCCTCTGTGAATGACGTTAATGGTCCCCCGTCTCTCCTTACGGGTTCCGGAACCAGAGGGCTCCGACTCGATCTTCTTCTTCTTCGGGGATCGATCACGGGACTTTGAACGGGACCGCGACCGACTCTTGGAACGGGAGCGGCACCTTCCCCTTCCGACGAACTCCTTCAGCTTCCCCTTCTGGATCAGCTTCTCTATCTCCTTCTTCAGCTCCCGACAGTTATCTGTGTCGTGACAATTTGCTCGATCGTACCGACAATAACGATTAGAGCGACCTCCCAAGAACTCTCCTTCCTTCCTTCCTCGGGGGGTATCGGGCAAGACCCTCCCGATCCATCACAGCTAGCACGGAGGTCATCGAGCTGTTGATGGGGACACTTCGACCTTCGCGGTTATCCTTCTTCGGAGGACGCCTGTCCTCCCTTCTCTCGGGGCGACCACGGTTCCTACTTCCCTCCGACTTGTCGCTCCCTTTGCGATCATCCGACAGCTTGGACGATGGCTTTCCTCTTCCCGACTTCGGAGGATCAAGCTCTCCGGCAGCAATCTTCGACTCCTGGACGTCGATTTGTTGTTTCACCCTCGCTTGCAGGGCTTCCATACTCCACACAGCCTTCGCGGCTACACTGTGCATCAGATCGGACCCATATGGAGCGGACAGGTTCCGAAGGAAAGTGCGGATGGTCTCTCCCTCCGATATCTCCTCATCAATCTCCGCGGCACTCGCAGTGAACCGTTGGTAATAGTATGCCAATGATTCATCGGGTCTCTGCACCACCTGGGTCAGGGACCTTACACTCTTCAGGAGACGCCTCCGACCTTGATATTGCTTGATAAACCGATCGTGCATGTCCGCCCAGCACGTAATGCATCCTGGCGGGAGGCTGAAAAACCAAGTCATGGCCCTTTCTCCCAGAGTGATCGGGAACAGCGAACACACGAGGTCGTCGTTCGAGGTTCTACCCATGCAAGCCTGGACATGTCTCTGAACATGGCGGACCGGGTCTCCTTCACTATCGTACTCCTTGATGGTCGGGATGCCCAGCCCTAGCGGGGCGACAGTATCCAACAGCCGCGGAACAAAAGGATGAATGGATCGATCCCTCAGTTCCGATGTCATCTGCTTCTGATCGCCCATGCAGATGCTAACGATCTTCACCACCTGATCGGGGGTGATGGCGCCATTCAGGGGAATTGTTCTGTTTTGCACTGGTCTCGGGCCGTCGACCACGAATTTCTCTAGGTGCGCGGGTTCCTTACCCCTGTTCCTGGGTAGAACCTCCTGGACCTCCTATTCTTCTGGGACCACCCTCGGGGGGGGGGGGGGGTGGAGGTAACTCTTCTCGCGGAGGCAACTCCTCCGTCCTCCTGGCAGCCTCTCTCTTGTCCAACAAGGCCTCCATGGCAGCCAAGAACATGGGCATAGCATCTGCTACTGCCTTGGCTAACTCCGAGTTCGAAGACGACCCTTCTTCCCTTCGCGGGACTCCTTCTCCTCTGCGCCCCACCGGGTTCAGGGGAACCTCGTCCTCCTCCCTTCGCGGGAAATCTTGCCTGTTTACCTCCGTGTCTCGGACTGAGACCTCATAACCATCGCCATGCCCCCCTGTCTGGGAAAGAGCGGGGTTCTCACCTTGTTTAGCAACACGTTCCGGCAATGGGGAATTCATAGTTCCTGCGGGACGAGAACTGCCAGCCTGAACCTGCTTCTTCTTGCCACCACCGGCCATTGATCTGGTAGAAACTATCTTGACTTTTCGTAAGTTTCCCACAGACGACGCCAATGTTGGATCACGGTCGAAGCTCCGTTATGTCCTTGACGGAATGCTCTGGACTCCTGGGCTGCGCGTAATCCTGCAAAAGGGGATGACCTGGGTGGTGACCCAGAATCCCTCTCCGATGCTTAAATGAGTATATGATCAATGGGGTGGCAGCAGTAATCTAAGTGCGTATTAGATAATGTGTTTTCTGAGGTAGCTTCCTCCTTATATAGGAGGGGAAGTTACTCAGTTACCTGTGACCGTGATTGGCCTGTTTCGCCCATGATTCCGCATATCTCGCTACGATTCCGTATATCTCGTTCGGGATTCTGTATATCTCGCCCCACGCTCCGTGTATCTTACCCATACTCCGCGTATCTCGGGCACGTCTTGCGTATCTCGGGGAAGTTTATCTATATCTTTAACCGTCGTCCCACTACTCTATCTAGTAGGCTGGTTTCTCGGTCTTATCCTCTGATCACAAGTCCCAACTTCTGTCGGGGACTCCAGAGTTGTCTCCATTCCAGGTCACCATCCAGGACCCTTTGTCTCACGAGACAGGTCCAGCCTCTGCGGGGCTTTTATCATCGGGGCCTTTACTAAGGCATATCGGGGCCTACTCAGAGGCTTCTTGTCGGGAGCATTTAGCTCATGTATCGGGGCCGCTATCGTCGGGACCCTTCATACTGGGCCTCTGGGCCTTCCAGGCTTTTCACGAGGCCCACTGGACCTACGCCGTCCATTGGCTGTTAACGGGGCTAACGATTACATCGGAACCCATCAAATGTTACCGCGTGTTCTTTCAATTATTCGTTTCGGTGGAATGCCGAGCACTTGTCAGCTTGGTGCCCCCCAAGTTGCTTGGCAGTCTTCTCGCTGTTTCCTGATGGTTTCTATTACTTCATCTTCTGACAGTGATGCGCCTACTCGGACCATCCTTTCTGGCTCATCTATCTTGATTTCTTGTAATGCTTCAACAAGAGCAGGACGTACATGATCTACCCTTGGGTTTTCATCAATGACGGGAATTCCGCTATTGTTTGTCTTGACATTATGTTGGAGTGCAAACTTGTAGCAGTCTTTTGATAGCTGCTGATCTCCCTTTATTTCACCAATTCCTGCCTTTGTTGGAAACTTGATCTTTTGGTATGATGTTGACGCTTATTATACCCCACTTGTTCATGGTTGTATACCCTGAGATTCCTTTATATGCGTCAGGGTTTTCTACGATCACGAACGGAACGCCCATTTGGAGTTGTTGCTCTCCTTCTCCTATTGTGCATTGCGCGGTGTTGAATTTAATGTGCTGGTTTTGCGATGTATGCTTCATGTGTTCACTTTCAAGGGGCCTGGTTTATTTGATGTGTTTCTTCATACACTTGTGACTCTTCCCGAGGTTGTGTCTATGTGACGATTGTGCACATGGTTGAGAGATGTTATACTGGTGGAATCCTCATCTTCTCCTTTGTTTTGGTCGAAGATTAGGTTTCGCTGTCGGCGTACGTTTTGAGTGGTACGATCCTTCTTGTGTTCTTGATAAGGGTAAACTTGCTGGATGTTGGAAATAATTCTCTAACTCTTTTTTCATGATGGGTTTGGCACAGGCGTGCGTATAACATAAGATCGTATCATGAATTCCTATCTTCCACAATGTTGATGACGTTGTCACTTGGGTGATGCCCCCGTCTTGTTTATTATTGCAGCGCGATTTTTAGTCTTGTGCGTATAGAATGCTTGAGGCTCCGTTGCATGGGGGATGTTGTATGACCTAAGCCGTTTGTTGTTCATAGTGCGATAGCTTGTGTTTTTGACGCAATTAATATGTGCGTAGTTGTTACTTGGCGTTATTCCAAGGTAGTATGCATGATATAGTAATGTACCTATGAAAGTAGATTTAACCTTCATTAGATATTTGGAGTTCGTACAACGAATTACAGGAAGGCGTCTACTGATCGCTCCTTTTGAAAAGTACTAAGGCTAATAAACATATGTTGTACTTAATCTAAAAAGACTTAAAGTAGATATGCAAAAATGGAGATAAAGGGATTGATGATGTGTTTGTCGTCTTCATAGGTGATTTGTCGGCAAGTTGATTCTGCCACGTGCCACATAGTTCCTCAGTGCATCTATCGTGTTGAGCTCTTCAATCTCCACCTTTGTGGATGAACAAATGTTGGTGTTATGCCCCCCCCCCCCCCCCCAGTTTTATGGTGCTTGTACCGTTCTTCAACGTTCTTGTCAAGGAAGGCAGTCATTGGCATAAGTGGACGGGGAAGTTTGTTTTCCGGGAGTTTGAAATTTGTTTCCTCCACCTTCGTGCTCCAAAGACTGTATAAGTTGTCATAATTGGTTCCATGAATGACATTGTTTTTTCCGCGCTTGGCAAGAGGTGGATTATCATTCGCCCTTTGCCTTGGTCGACATACTTCTTCATTTTTCCTTTTAAGATTAAGCTGTTTACATGAAACCTTAATCCAACACAGCTTTCCGTCTCGTGGCCATACACTTCGTGATTTTCACACCATTTGCTTTCATCTTTTCCCAATGGGCCCTTGTGGAAATTAGAGGGCTTTTTCCACAGCTTGGTCTCCTTTATCTCTTTCAAGATGACCGACAGCGGTGTGTTCAATGGAACACATTTGGCGAGATTGGTCTTTTTGAGCCTTTGGACGTCTGACTGGAATGACCTCTTTTGTTGCGGTTGTCTCTTTTCCCAGGAAGCGTCTATCTTTTTCTCAATTATTGCCTTAAAGGTTCTTGTTGTAAGTCCCGTGATTGGGACATCCATCATCATCGCCCGAGGTATCTGGGATAAATTCGACAACTTGCGACGAGCAAAGAGCTGCGCACGAGGTGTGCTCTTCAGGGGCTTTGATTTGGATGATTATCCAAACTGCACAGTGATTAAGGAAAAACTCAAATTTCGGGGATAAAAATGATCACAACTTTTCTTACCTGGGTGTTGGATTTTTTCTAGTGGGTAAAGGTGCTCGCTATACGACTGGACCTACTGCATGTCCTGATTTTCCTGCTCCATCATGAACATCTGTCGGAAAGTAAATGCCCCATGCACTTCTGATGGAAGGCACCAACAATAATGTTTTCTTTGCTTGACATCTCAAATGCTCATTGATCGGCACATTAATCTTCTAGGGACGCTTGATGATCTTTTGATATTTTCCATCTTCGGACTTGTCTGATCTTAACGTGAGATGCCCCTTGGTTACCACTAACCGTTTAAACCTCACCGTAAAACGGATGTACGGCTTGGTTTGGGGACGCTTATGAATTCCACATATGGTAGGTGGAATTTTGACATGTAAGTTCTTTGGAGCAGTCACATTTCACGTGGTTGCGGCCTCGTCGAAGTGGTCGTCTGATCTGCAAAAAAAGAGTAGGGACACTCAAATCTCAATGAAAAAATCAAGTACAATTCATCATACCTGAGCATCGGATATTCCGAGTGCGCAATTTGTTCTTCGTGCAACTGGATGACTGCACGTTTTTTTATGTTGCCCCATTTTGCCGACACAACTCGTGTGTGCAGGATACCTAACCAAGGGTACCTTAAAAGACCAGACACGAAAGATAGTATAAAGAATCAAATGAGTCATGCATGATTTTTCAGAAAACTTCTAATGTCATTCATTTCATAATTTTGATTACATTTCAGAAAGAATCAAAATTTATGATCTAAGGTGTTTTGCACTAGCTTGGAGTTTAATGAGTTCGCTGAGTGTACTATTTCAAAATGAAGTCTTTTCAAAAGGATTTTCTCGTCCTTTGTTTAAGCTCGAATAGTCACACTCAACTAAACATTTAAACTGTTTTTTTTTTCAAAAAATCAAAATCAAATCTCTTTTTTCAAAACGCTAGCTCATGCAAAGGTTGAGACGATATTGCCGAAAAAGTGCAATACACCTTGGCTAAAAACGAATGACACTTTGAGTTTTTTTTTTTTTTAAAAATGCTCATGCATGCTCGAAAATTAAAGTTCTACTGTTAAGAAAGTTACAACTTACAACCAGTTTACCTGAATGATATATATGTACAAAATGAAAAATTCAGGTAATTTTTTTTTAAAAAATAATGCAAATGCAATGCATATTTGGAATTAAAAGCTCAACAACTAAGAGAAGATTTATAATCTATCTAAAAACTTTTTTCCTAAAACAATGCCTATGAGATGTACATGAGATGAAAGTTGTACAGTTAAGAAAACTTACAATCTTTATGAAAAGATTTTTTTTGTTTTTTTGTTTTTTTTGTGTTTTTTTTGTCTTTTTAACGAGGGAAAAAAAATGCATCTTGGTTGCTCAAGATTAAAAAAAATCAGGTGATTTTTTTTTTTTAAGAATGCATAAATGCACAACAATAAATACAAGATGAAAACTTAAAAATAAAAGTTCCACAACTAAGAAAATTATAATTTACCTGAAAGGTCATTTCGAAAATAATGCATATATGATGCACATTTTAAAAAAAAATCAGGTAAAAGGTTTTTTTAAACAAAGAGCTCTAAAACTAAGAGAGCTTACAATCTAAAAAGATTTTTTTAAATTAATGCATACTGGATGCATTATTTAAAATAAAACAATTTAGGTAAAAAGTTTTTGAAATGATGCATGTGGAATGCACGTTCGAAATTAGAGGCTCTAATAGCTAAAAAGGAATCACAATTTTTCTAAAATGTTTTTTTGCATGCGCGACGCGCTAACCAAAATCACAACATACCTGAAGAGTTTTTTTAAGAAAAAAAAAAAGAAATGCGTATGAAACGCAAGTTTGGAATAAAAAAAAAATTCAGGTAAGAGGTTTTTTAAAAAAAGTAATGCATACAAAATGCATGTTCGGAAAGAAAATTTCTAAATGTCTAACCACTTGGCTGAAATTTTTTTTTTTTTTAATGCAAGAAGATGAATGTATGAGAATAAAAATTACACGGTTAAAAAAAACATACAGTTTTCATGACGACTCTTTTTTACAACAAAAAAAAAAACACGGATAAAACACAACATGTTAGGGGGTAAAAAAAATGTGTGGCTTTGCTCTACAAGGTAGGTTCCACTGATAGGTTCCCGACAAGGTGGTTTCCTCACCCCATCACAGGGATCATAAGACCTTCACAAGCGAGTGGAGTTGTTCTGAGTCGTTCCGGCAGCTCGGCCGCGCGGTCGTACCCTTACTAACTCTCCTGGGTTCCTAGTTGCCATGGGTTTTAGACATTTTGGTGATTATTCTAAAGTGGATGTGTGAATTCAAATAATGCCACAAAAAAAAAATGTTAGTTGTAACTCTAAAAATATGTACCTGTCACACAAAAAACAAAGTTAGAATGGTGAAGATAATAAAATATAAAAACTCAAAAAACATGGCAATAAGCGAATATAATGAGCCCGAACCCTCTAAATTCCCCAGCAGAGTCGCCAAATTGTCGGACCCTAAAAATCTGACCTACGGCGAATTACGTTTTGAAAACGTGGACTTTGAAAAGAGTCGCCACTAGTTAATTATTAGGCTAACTAGAATCCTAAATTACCTAAGCGAATAACTAATTAAACACCTAGGTATTAAATCGGTCTACGATCAGAAATACGAGTTCGGGGGTTCTATTACGAATTAAAACTCATGGAATTAATCACGCCCTTTCGGTACTCAATTCACAAATTTGCCAATTTCACTATTTGAACACATGTCACAAATTAATCTAACTATGCCAAGATTTAATTAAATTACTATCATGTGCAAAATATTATCTAAGTCTAAAAATAAATTATTATCTACAACTCTTATTTAGAATAAAATCTAAAATACTAAAATTATCTAACATGCTTAAATCGAAACATAACCTAATATATACATACATAATTCACACAACCAAATTTAACCAATTACATCTAAATTACCTAATAAAAAAATAATGATAAAAAAATATAATAAATAAATAATAAAAAAATTAAAAATTAAAATAAAAAAAGAACTTCACACGGCTCACCTAGGGTGGATGGTGGTGGGCTGGCCAATCAGGCGGCCGGAGGTCAGAATCGGGTGGCGGGTGCGGTCACCGGAAAAAAAAAAAAAAAAAAAAAAAAAAAAAAAAACCAGACTGCCACCGGCGGAAGAAGAAAAAAACGGGAAAGAAATGAAAAGAAAAAAAAAAGCTTTTACACTACAAGACAAAAATGCACAGGTTACTAGAAAAGTATTATTATTATTGCTGAATTAATTTTCTGTGTGTTTTTACATTGACAAGGGGTCCTTTTATAGCTAGTCTAGACCCTAATATTAGGAAAACAACATATTTGCTCTAATAATATACAATAAATCCGAAGATTACACAATATATATTTATAAATATTGCCATAAATATATATTATATATTTTCTGAATTTTACATAATATTTAGTGCATATATATTATCCTAATTTGAGTTAAACCTATTTTTAGCAACCTCGTGACCTTTTATATCCAGATACTTCCTTTTTTTAAAACGCGTTACACATAACATTTTTAACGTGTTATATACGTGTCACGCGTACCAAAATTAGGTGTTTACACATCAAATATGACAGAATCAAGCAAAGTCATACATTTCCTCCTACATCTAAATCTATGGACTAGATCATGCCATTAAAATCCATTGATTGCGTAGTTCCAAGAACGAACCGGGTATAAATCTTATTTTATCACTCCATTGAATGAAAAAAACTATAATGATAATTGTTGGGTTATGATTAAAACTCGATATTAAGCATAAGAGTCGAGTACGTTTAAAAGGCAGGGAAAGAAGAATCGTTGACCATTCTCACGCGTCTTAACGAGGCGAGGATAAAAGGTCGATGACAACTTATGAAAGCTTCCTCAGTAAGAAACACTTAGCTGGAGACCTACTTGTCACCAGCTAACTGCTCACCGTCTCACTCAGCCAATCACAGAAGAGGAACCATCGCCCCTCAGCTACCAATCAGGGCATAGCAGCCGCCTTTTTGAAAGTCGGTAACTTATCTCTATAAACAGGGACTGTTTCTATTTACGCCAGGACATTCAATCAGTTCTAAATACGTTCATATATTATTACTCTCAAATCCATTAATGACTTAAGCTTCGGAGTGGAATCAGGGGCCATCCCCACCCCTTTTTCAGGTTATCGCCCCACATAACCTCTTAGAGGAAAACTTAGCGTTCGTGAGAGCTAAGTCTGAGGCGATACTTGGAATTCCATTCCCCGAAGTTCAAGGCCACGTCATTTTGATCCCAACATTTGGCGCCGTCTGTGGGAAACGGAGATCAAAAGGTCATGGCACCACCAAGAAATCAAACAAGATAAAGTCAAACACAGATAGCCGAAGGTATACTCCAAGGACCAAACGAGACCTTGGAAGATTACTTTAGGCGATTCCAAGGAGGATATACGGGAGGCGAGCTCTTAGAGAGCGAAACCATCCGGGCATTCTTCAGGGGGTTAGGATCCCAGTCTCGATCCTTAACCCTCACTCAAGCCATAACTCCGGTGAGAAGCCTGGAAGGATTAATACAACTTGTTAACCATCGTATGGACATAGAGCGAGCACAGAGGGGGAGATGGATGGCGGAGGGTATATTCTAAGGGTCGGACGAAACCCTGGAAAATTACTCTAGGCGATTCCAAGAAGGTTATACCGGAGGCGAACTCATGGAGGGAGAGGCCATTCGAATGTTCTTTATAGGATTGGGAGTTCAATCTCGACCTCGGGCCCTCACTCAACACATGGAGCCAGTAAGAAATATGGAGGAACTAGAAGAGAGAGTAAACTTCTACATGGAAATACAGCAACCTCAAAGGAATCGTCGCCTCCAACAAAGGCATCCAGAGAGTAGGGGCGAAAGCTCATCTCAACGAGAGATCTCGTCTAGAGAATTCCGGCGAACTCAGCAAAGGTTAGAGAGATTTCATTTAAATGAGGAAAGTCGATATTCTACTCCATGTTGTGAGCACTACCGGCAAGAGGGGCATAACATGGAGGATTGCCTCCTCGAAAAAAGAGAATTAGAATTCATGAGAAGGGAAATCCAACGCCACCATCGACGTCGCTCTCACGAGTCAAGGAGATGGAGAACGCCCCGGGGAATGATATCAACATCCTAGCTGGAGGATTCGCAGCAGGAGGAGAAGTAAGCTCGGCCAGGGACCAATACGCTGCCCGTTGCACTCCAATAAGCCCCTTGAAAAGGCCGAGAGAATTGGAACCAGTGGCGATTACCTTCTCAATGGAAGATCTATCGGAGACCTCTCAGCCTCATGAGGATGCATTAGTAATCACCGCTCAAATCAATGACAAGGAGGTTAAAAGGATACTGGTGAATGGAGGAAGCTCCACAGACGTAATCGCCTTCAATGTTCTTGCCGCCATGGGATACAAAAGAAAAGATCTGCAAGAGATGACTTCACCTTTGGTGGGATTCGCGGGAAGGACGACTTATCCCTTAGGGGCAATACAACTCCCCGTAATCCTAGGGCGAGGATGGAAAGCCTTGCACCTAAAAATTCGCTTTGTGGTAGTCGATCAGATCCACGACTACAATGCGATATTAGGGAGAACCACTCTCAATCCCAACCATATAATACCTTCCACCGTTCATCAAGTCATGAGATTCCCTACCCATCATGGGTTAGGAGAAGTCTGGGGCGATCAAGAAACCTCTCGACAATGCTACGTCGACCTCCTCAGAAGATCAAGTCAAAGGGAAACCCTCTCCATCGTTACAGATGAGGACCCTCGAGAGGAGGGAGGACGACCGGCCCCGATGGAAGAATTAGTCGAAATCGTCCTAGAAGGGAAGGAGAAGAAAGTGAAGATTGGAGCAGCCTTACCCCCGGAGATAGCCCAGAGAATAACTTTCCTCTTAAGGGAATACAAGGAACTATTCGCCTGGGAACCCAGCGACATGCCATGGATAAATCCAGAAATTATCTCTCACGAGCTAAGGATAGATCCCGCCATCAAACCCATAGCCCAGAAGAGAAGATCTATGGGGGCAGAAAAGAAAGCCGCAATCCGCCAAGAGGTCGGAAAATTAGTGGAAGCAGGTTTCGTCAAAGAAATACGATTCCAAACTTGGGTCGCCAACCCGGTCTTGGTAAAGAAATCCAACCAAAGATGGAGGATGTGTGTCGATTTTCGAGATCTCAACAAAGCATGTCCAAAAGATTCCTTTCCTCTTCCAAGGATTGATCAGTTAGTCGACGCCACTTCAGGACATGAACTCTTAAGCTTCATGGACACCTATTCTGGGTATAATCAAATACGAATGCATCCCAAGGATGAGGCTCATACGGCGTTCTATGCTGACAGCGACATCTATCACTACACCGTCATGCCGTTTGGTTTAATAAAGGCATGAGCTACTTACCAACGTATGGTGAATAATCTTTTCAAACCTATGATAGGAAGGAACATGGAGGTATACGTATACGACATGCTAGTCAAAACCAGAAAGGGGCACGACCATGATCAAGATTTAAAAGAAGCCTTTGCATGCATGAGACTTCACCAAGTAAGATTAAATCCCACTAAGTGTGCATTTGGGGTCCAGTCGGGGAAGTTTTTTAGGTTTCATGGTCAGCCAGAGAGGGATCGAGGCCAATCCGGAAAAGGTGACCGCCATAGAAGAGATGTCCTCACCTACCTGGCCTCGCTGGGAAGATTCTTGGCAAGATTGGGAGATAAGTCCCTCCCTTTATTTAAGATCCTACGAGCAGATAAGAAGTTTGAGTGGACGATCGAGTGCGAAGAAGCCTTCCAACAGTTAAAAGCACACCTTCACTCGCTCCCCGCTTTAGCCAAACCTTTGCCAGAGGATCCCTTATTCCTATACATAAGTATCAGCTCAGCAGCAGTGAGATTGGTTCTCATCAAAGAAACCGACGACATTCAGATGCCCGTATATTATGTTAGCAAGCTCTTCAGCGTAGCCGAGGCTAACTATATGGAAATTGAAAAGTATTTGTATGCTCTATTAATAGCGGCCAGGAAGCTCCGATCGTACTTTCACGCCCATGAGATTACGGTGCTCACCAATCAACATTTGAAGAAACTATTGCAAAAACCTGACATTTCTGGGAGGATGGTTAAATGGGCAGTCGAGTTAAGTGAATTCCGCATCCACTTCGAGCCTCTAAAGAAATCAAAGGCCAAGCATTGGCCAACTTTATAGCTGAAAACAGATCAACGCCAGTCGCACAACTCATTATCCTCCCGCAAGAAGAGCATGTGAAGACTACCCCAGAGAATGGGGCCAACAACACCATCCCATGGTTGTTGTATACTGATGGATCATCTTCCGCCTTAGGATGCGGGGCAGGTCTTGTATTAACGCCGCCTGATGGAGAGCCACTCCGCTACGCTCTAGCCTTAACTTTTTGAGAAACCAATAACGAGGCTAAGTATGAAGCCCAGCTAACAGGCCTCCGAATAGCTAAAGGTATGGGCATTACTGATTTAAAAGTACGGTGCGACTCTGAGTTAATCGTCAATCAGACAAACGGAACGTATGTCGCCAAAGGAGAAAATATGAAGAAGTACGCTGAAGAAGTACGAAGGCTCGTTCGAGATATGCCTCACTTCCAAATAGAAGCTATTCCTCGAGAGGAGAATGTTAGGTTATAGGTTTCAGGTCAACGGGTCGCCGGCCTAAATCCCACTCCTCACTGGTGAACTAGCGGATCCTGTGCTTCCTGAGTTCGGTCATTCTGATCCGTATCCTTCTGCCCTTCTGCTTCTCTTCTCCACGCGTCCTGCAAGAGGGGCAATATCAAGCACGGAGGGGGATTGGTGCTTGATGTACCCTCTCCGATGCTTAAGTCAGTACGTTTCTTTTTAGAGAGATAAAGCTAGAGAGATGTCAGAGCTAAATTGCACAATTAGCCAAGATGTCTAAATGAATGATGGAAAGGTTGTATTTATAGGCAACAATGTCATTAAGGCGGCTTAATGACATCGTTAACCTTTAAACACAACTAATTAGCTTTGGATTACATAATTAGAGCCTTAAAGCACGGAGAGGTTGGCAGAAATAAACTGAGTATGGGAGTCGGGAAACGGTGCCGGGGCACTTGGGGGGGGGGGGAGAAAATCCGACCCCCCCAAAGGTAGGGGTTGGGTGTGGCCACCCAACCCCTTCCTAGGGGAGATCGGGTGTGGCCACCCGACCTCACCTAGGTGAGTTCGTCGCGGTCCGGACGAGTATTTTCGCCTCGTCCGGACCGTTGTTGTTTCGGCGGGGTGTTTGGGTCGAAGTTTCGATTTATAATCATTAACGGGGTGATCAAAATAAAACGATTTAGAAGTCAACGGGTTCAAATTGGGCGTATATCCATCACATGCCCCCGAGTCAACCAATGGTCTGACCCTTGATTGACTCTATTTTAGGATGGTATGACACGCGCAATTTGAAGCCGGGATTTTACCTTTTGTCGGAATCCTTACTTACCTATGGGTGTGTGTCTCTGACTCTGCCCCCTGTCTTATAAGATAGAGGAATTGCAAATGTGACCAAGCGCGTGTCCGTCTGAGATGGAAATAACAAATCCAACACTGTTACGGGCGTATACTCGGAAAATATACGCTCGTATGTGGATGCAACATGAATACAGCTAAACGAGTCTATGCTTCAATTTCATGCCGGGGTAAGCCTAAGCGGAGAAAATTTTTAATTTTGGTCCAAAATTTTTCTAAGTATAGGATACTTAAAAAATATACCTATATGGTGTTAACTTGGGTGGAAATATGCCTAACCATAGTCTAAGGGAGGTAAAGATGATAGTTTTTCCTTTAACCCTTAGATCTCTTCTAATTTAAAATGGAGGGTTGTGATTATGTCTCTTTAAAAAACCCTACACCTTTTCAAATATATAGAGGAGTAAAGAAATTACCTCACTTAGCCACCATTGTCATCTTTTCCTTTTTTCCTCACACTTGGAGAGCAAGGGAAAATTTGGAGAAAATCTTGCACACCAAGGGAGGGGGCCGGCCAGAAATTTCGGTGGAGGAGGTGGAATTCCGGCCAGCACAGACACGGCGGCGCGGTCCTGGGACGACGACGGAGGCTCCCGGCGGCACGGAGGATGCGAGGTGATCCGACGGCTCGAGGCGGCGTGGACTAGGGCGGAGACGGCGGACGACGACGAAGCTGTCACGGACGACGGCAGCGTCTGGTCCGGCGGGGGCGGGCGACAGCGAGGCGGTGCAGCTCCGGCGTGACTTGAGGCGGCCTCCGGCGACGGCGGGGTCTGGTTTCCGGCGACCCCAAAATTTGAACTCCGGACCCGTCTACCACATCGGGTCGGGTTTTCCGAAGGTCCATTCTTTTCCTTTCCGTTATCGTATAAAATGCCGATATTTGAATTACCGCTATTTGATTGAGTGCATGATTGCCGTAGATAGTCGTTTGTCCGGAGATAGTTTTTGCTCGTTTAAACTATTCCCGCTTGAATTTGACGTCGTGGCACCATTTGCATGTTGATTTCCATTGAGGGGCATAATCGTAATTTTGCCCGGGAATTGGTTTTTGGTTCGAGCAAAATTGCCCGATTTTGCCGTTGTAGTGTCCCTAGCACGTGTTCATTGCCTTCATTGGGTGCCTTCGAGTCTTTGGTTGTTGTTTGTCGGGTACCGGGGTATGCCCGGTTTTTCCGGAAATCTTCTTATCTTGACACCTGTCATGCCGTGACAGGTATTATACTCTTGTGGTGTCCCCGTACACAAACTTGGCAGAGGCGCTATATCCTTCGAAGGATGAGTAAGTTTCTCTTTCTTTCTATTCGTCGCGTTGCTTTCTTTCCTGCCATTAGTTCGGTGTCGAATTCCGAGCCGTATACTAAGCTAGGGTGTTGGTCGGAGCCTGATTCGAGCTTGGAATTTCTCACTACCTTTGATTTAGGTCTCGTTGCTTTGTCGGAGAACTACCTGACTAGGACCGACTATAACGAGCATGTTACCTTAGGTGACATTTGTCCCTTAGATGAGCCTTTATATCCCTTCCTTCCTTCTTTGGGAAACACCCGCCAGACAGTGACAGAGCCCCCCAGGGGGAAGGTTGTTGTTTATCCTTCCCAGATTGGGTTTGGATTGCGGCTGCCTTATTGCGATGAGCTTGTAGAATTGAGTAGATTCTTTAGGATCTCCCCTGTGAACCTTGCCCCCAGTGCTATCCGCGTCTGGGTGGGCTTCCGGGTGTTATGTCACTGGTACTCCTGGAAGTATTCATTGGTCTTGTTCCGGTGCTTCTTCCGATTTCAGTATCAGAAGAAGGTAGGCTTCGCGAGTTTTGTGACTCGCTATCCGTCCCTCAAAGATTCCCGATTTGCTGATTTCGGGTTGAGCGGGGTTGAGTGGGATACTTCTCTTCGTTTCGTGGCCCGGAGCGATAACTCGGCGAGCCACTGAGCCAAACATTATTTCTTTATCACGGATCGATATGTTACCTGACCGTTTTTGAATGAGGATCGATCAGACGGCTGGCCTGCCTTTAGGGATTTCTCTTTTGTGGACTTAGAGACTATGAAGACCATCTATGAGAGCCACAGGACCCAGTCTTACTGCCCTGTGTCCTTGGTGACCGAGACAGATCTCTATGAGGCAGGGATTAGTTTGACTCCTGACTCCGGGGGTTCGGTATGTTACTTAGTCTTCTCATCTATATTTATTTTATGTTTTTCCCTTGTAGGTTGGTTTCACGGGAAAACGTATAACGTGCAGGCAGCACCGGTCGATCTGAGCAAGTGGACGGCTCCCTCTAGCTCTACTCCGAGGAAGTCCCCTATGCCTGGGAAGACTGCTGGGGCCTCTGGTATACTTCCTTCTTTCTTCTCTTATGGTATACTTGTGTTTTTTTCTTACGCTGTTTTCCTTGTATTATTAGGGCACTCTCCTTTGGTGACCGAGAGAGTCGTCTCTATGGGCAAGGGCTCTGGACCTTCTAATTCCAAGTCACGGAGGTCCGACTCTGAGGACAGGGCCTCGGCTGTCAAGAAGAAGAAGGCTGCAGATCCTCCTCCCCCTGGTGTTCGTCCCCCGACCCTGTCTCGCGACAAAGAGATAGTGGTCGAAGAGGCGCCTTCCCGAGCTGATAAAGGGAAGCGGCCTGCTGGTGATGGTGGGGTGGTTACTGGTTCTCCATCTCCTGCCCCCCAGCCGAGGGCACGGTCGTCAGGTTCATTTTTCTTTATGTCATTGATGCTTCTATGCTTGTATTTTTTTTTTATCTTGCTTTATTTGTATAGGTGGGCCTCCGGCTTTGAGTAGGAATGATTTTACGCGCCTTACTGACGAGTATATCGTTGGAGCTGAGTGGACTCCTTTTGCTGGGTTGAAGGAGTTCCACTTTGACAGCGGTTCCTCCTTGCGTACCCCGGAGGTTGGCATTCGTGTGCTTCGCGGTGCCATCGCTCCTGGTGATCGTGCTCCTCGGCCTAAGTCTCCTAGGGAGACCCGGCGCTTCGTTCAAGGTGTGTTATCCCGTTATGTACCTGTGAGTGGTGTCTCTGTTCCCTTTTTACTTTCAAGGTACTTATCCCTTGTTGAATTTTCAGGGTATGTCTGACATGGTGAACATGTCGTCCCTTGCGCTTGAGCTGTCAGATGAAAAGAAGGCTCTTGAGGATAACCAGGTATCCTTGAAGGCGGAGCTTGCCACTGCCGTTGAGAAGGCTCGCCTGTCTGACTTGCAGATACAGGAGCTTAGGGACCAGGTGGCTCTACTTGAGACTACCGTGGGTAGTTTGCGCCGTGAGGCTGATGTTGCATCATCCCTTCATGCTGAGGAGTTAAGAAAACTTGAGGCAAGGTGCCGGGCGGAGGAGAGAGCTGTTGCAGTATCTGAGTACAAGGCTTCCTCTGCCTTTACTGCTGATTACAGCGTTCGGCTGAACCAGGAGATGAACCAGTTTGGCGAGTACCTTGTTGATCACATCTTCCGTATTGATCCCCAGTTTCCCGTCAATGATCTGGGTGACTTTGGACCATATGCTACTGGTTATATGGCCGTTCTTAGGGGTCAAGCTGCCGTTGCTGATGAGCCTGCCCCTGCACAGGTGGATGCTATACCTGTTGATGTTGATAGTTCGGGCTCTTCCTCCTCTTCTTCGATCTCTGTTGGTGGTTCTTCCTCAGAGGGTCAGGACCGTGAGGACTCTCCAGCAGGCTCTGGTTGATATGCTGATATCACTTTATCCTTGTACATATGACTTTACTTTTCCTCCCCTTTAATGGGTTGAGTGTTTCTCCCCTTGATGGGTCGAGTTCATTTTGGGATTGCTATACTTGAGATTTTGTGTTGGTTTCCTTCTTCGCATGGTTATGTTGGCAGTGTGTGAAACACTTTCCTTTGGTGGTGGTATGCATGGTGTGTGGGACACCTGCCTTTTGATGGGTATTTCGTATGCTTCTGTATATATTCCTTTGACTATGGACTCTTCCTTTCTTTGTGATTTCCTTTACTTATCTCTCTTTTGTGTTTTCCTTCATATTGTACCTGCTATCTCATCAAGAAAAAACATTATGTGTTCTTCATACAACTTTACTTTGCAATTATTTTCTCATGGGATCCTTCTTAGTATGGTGCAATGATCTCTTCTGATACCTTTTAAATGGTATATACAAAAAAACATATTTCTAGTGATGAATATTTTGTGACCATAATATAATTAGTCACTAAAATTTAATTTTTTAGTAGCTACATATGAATTTAGTCACAAATCATATATTCGTGAAACTATTTAGTGATGAACTAATATTTAGTTGCTAATCAAAACCAATTTGTGTCCAAAGCAAAGTGAAACATGTATGTACTAGCTAAACACATGGCGATAATTGAAAGTTTTAGTTACTAAATATTAGTTTGGACAAGTACCACTGCTAAATATAATATGTGATTATTTTCATCTAGTTAGAAAATTGTAAATAATGTTTAAATGTTAGTTCGTTTTATTCCTACCATTCGATATGTGTATATTACACAATTTTGTTTTATTATCAAATATTTAAAACTAGTTGAATTTAAGTTAATAATTTTATTTATTTTAACAAATATTATAGGGCATATAACTTTGGTTTGGAGAAATAGTTTCTATTTTAACAATAACTAATCTCTAAGCAATAATAATATATAGTTTATCACTGATAATTTATTTTATGTATTTTATGATACAGTGATTATAGTTATTTAGTAGTAGAAGAATATATTTGAAATAAAAAAAAGTGCTACTAATAAACAAGCAATTAATTAATAGAAATAATCTATTATTATTATTTTGGTCGAACATAAGATAAATTATTTACAAATTAGCTAGCAATTAAATATATAAAATAAATAAAAATTGTTTTTTATACCTTAGATGATTGACCAGTCCATCTTTATCTCAAGGTTAATAATAATCTGACCTAAATTTTTCCTTAAATATCTAAAATAACTATTATTATAGTTATCTCAATTATCCAATCTCCCTTAACTTTCTCACAAATCTCGTGATAAGTGGGTCGAGGCTGTTAAGTTATGAGATCTAGGTCAACGGGGTGTCGGCTTTGATCTCACTCCTTACGGGGGATGTGTGCGATCCGGTGTTCCTGAGTTGCTCTGCCTTAGCCTATCTTCTCCTTTCCTTCCTTCCTTCCTTTGCTTCTTCTCTCCTTCTACCCTGCAGAAGGGGCAATACCAGACACGGAGGGGGGGGGGGTGGTGCCTGGTGAACCCTCTCCGATGCCTAAGTCAGTACTTTTCTAGAGAGATAAAGCTAGAGAGATGTCAGAGCTAAAATGTCCAAATAGCCAAGATGTTCAAATGAGTTGTGAAGGTGGGGTATTTATAGGCAACGGTGTCATTAAGGTGGCTTAATGACATCGTTAGCCTTTAAACACAATTAATTAACCTTTAAGCACATAATTAAGACCTTAGGATTCGGAGGAGGTAGGCGGAGTGGAACGAGCATGGGAGTCCGAAGGCGGTGTCGGGGCCCTTGGGGGGGAGAAATCCGACCTCCAAGGGTAGGGGTTGGGTGAGGGCACCCAACCCCTCCTAGGGAGGGTGGGGTTGGCCAACCCCATCCCTCCTAGGAGGGATCGGGTTGGCCGACCCGATCTCTCCTAGGAGAGATCGGGTTGGCCGACCCGATCGATCCTAGGAGAGATCGGGTTGGTCCACCCGATCTCCCCTAGGGGAGGTCGGGTGTGGCCACCCAACCTCACCTAGGTGAGTTCGTCTCTGCCGGACGGGCGCTTCGGCCCCGTCCGAGCCGTTGATGTTCTCGCGAAGTGTCCGGGTTGAAGTTTCGATTTGTAATCATAAATGGGACGATAAAAATACAACGGTTCGGAAGTCAACGGGTTCAAATTGGGCGTATATCCATCACATGCCCCCGAGTCAACCAATGGCCTAACCCTTGATTGACTCTATTTTAGGATGGTATGACACGCGCAATTTGAAACCGGGGTTTTACCTTCTTTGTCTGAATGCTTGCTTACCCATGGATGCGTGCCTCTGACTCTGCCCCCCTGTCTAATGAGATAGAGGAATTGTAAACGTCAGAGTAGTACGGACGAGTGCCTAGGCACGCGTCCGTCGGAGATAGGAGTAATAAACTTATCCTTACTATAGATGCCTACTCAAAAAATACACACTTGCACAGGGATGTGATACGAATGCAACTAAATGACTTATGCTTCAAATTCGTGCCGGGATTCTATCTAAGTGAGGAAAAATTTAATTTTGGCCAAAAATTTCTCTAAGTCTGGAATGCTCCAAAGATAAAACTATCTTGATAATTTTTCTAAGTATGGAGATATACTTAGCTATAGGTGAAAGGGATAAAAATAATGGTTTTTCCTTGGCCCTTAGATTTTATTTAAGGATAGATGGATGGTGGTGATTAAAACCCTCTAAAAAAACCCTATCATCCTTTTAACATAAAAGAGAGTTAGAAAATACCTCAAGGAGTCACCATAGCCACCATCTTTCCTCTTCACTCACCCTTGGAGAGCAAGAAAAATTGGAGAGCACCCCCAAGGTTAGGGCCGGCCGAAATTTTCACCAAGGAGTAAAAATCCGGCCAGCAGCTCCGGCGGGAGGGAACCACCAGCACGGACGGAGCCGGCTAGCGAGTTGACAGCTCGAGGCGGCGGTGTGGAGGCGGCAGCTGGCTGGGACGGCAACCCAACCACCAGCGACGCAGGGAGACGGCGAGGTGACGGTGAGGTCGTCGTCGGCGGGAACGGCTGCTGGTCCATCGAGGGCCATCGACGGCGGAGGGGAGCGATTCCGGTGCGACGTGCGGGGCTTTCCGACGACGGTGGGGCGAGCGAGGTCACCTCCGGCGACGGCAAGGCCCAAATTCCGGCGAGGGACTGATTTCCGGGTGTCTTCAAATTTGAATTCCGGACCCGTTTATCACATCGGGTCGGGTTTTCCGAAGGTCCGCTCTTTTCCCTTCCGTTTCCGCGTGAAACGTTGATTTTTGAATCGTTGATATTTGATTGCCGATGCTTGATTGTCGATGCTTGATTGAATGTGGGATTGTCGTAGATAGTCATTGGTAGTTGTGGATTTTGGGAAAAAATGTTTGCCGGTCGTCCGGATATGGTTTTTTGTCCGATTGGGCTATCCCGGTCTTGAATTTGATGTCGTGCCTCCGTTGGTGCGTTAATCTTTGTTGGAGGGTATAATGGTAATTTTTTCCAAAACCCGACCTTAGGCTCGGACAAAATTATTCAACTTGGTTGTTGTCGTTGGTTGAGTGTCGGGGTATTTCCGGTTCTTCGGAAATTTTCCTTGTCTTGATATTTGTCATGTCGTGGCAGGTACTATACTCCTGGTGGTGTCCGCGTACGCAGACTCTTCAGAGACGCCGTATTCTCCGAAGGATGAGTGAGTTCCTTTTTCTCTTCCTTTTCGGTCGCGTTACTTCCTTTCCTATTGCTAGCTTAGTATCGTGACCTTCATTGGGGTGTTAGTCGAAATTTGATTCGTGCTTTGGGGTTTCCTGTTACCTTTGCCTTAGGTCTTGCTATCCTGTCAGAGAACCATCTCACTAGGTCCGATTACAACGAACATGTTACCCTAGGAGATATCAGTCCCCTAGATGAGCCTCTGTATCCTTTTCTCCCCTCCTTGGGGAATACTCGCGAGACGGTGACGGAGCCTCCTATAGGGAAGGTCGCCGTGTACCCCTCCCAGATCCGATTCGGGCTGAGGCTGCCTTACTGTGACGAGCTTATAGAGTTGAGCAGGTTCTTCAGGATTTCTCCTGTGAACCTTGCCCCCAGTGCCCTCCGTGTCTGGGTGGGCTTCCGGGTATTGTGCCATTGGTACTCCTGGAAGTACTCTCTCGTTCTATTCCGATGCTTTTATCGGTTCCAGTACCGGACGAGGGTGGGGTTTGCGAGTTTCGTAACTCGCCATCCGACCTTCAAAGATCCCCGATTCTCTGATTTCGGGTTGAGTGGGGTCGAGTGGGATACCTCCCTCCGTTTCGTGACCCAGATTGACAATTCGGCCAGTCACTGGGCTAAGCATTACTTCTTCATTACGGACCGATACGTCACTTGGTCGGTCTTGAATGAGGATCGGTCCGATGGTTGGCCTGCTTTTGGAGAGTTCTCTTCGGTTGATTTGAAGACTATGAAGATCATTCACGAGAGCAACAGGACCCGGTCTTACTGTCCCGTGTCCTTAGTGACTGAGACGGATCTTTACGAGGCCGGGATCAGTCTGACTCCTGACTCCGGGGGTTCGGTATGTCACTTGGTCTTTCCATCTTTATTTACCTTCTGCTCTTCCTTTGTAGGTTGGTTTCATGGAAAAACCTATAACGTGCAGGGAGCCCCTGTTGATCTGAGCAAGAGGAAGGCTCCTTCTAGTTCTGCTTTGAAGAAATCCCCCCTGCCTGGGAAGAAGGCTGGGGCCTCTGGTATGCTTTCTCCTATTTGCTTCTTTATGGTGTAACTTATGTTTTCCTTATCTTGTTTTTCTTACCTTGCTAGGGCGCTCCCCCTTGGTGACTGAGAGGGTCGTCTCCGTTGGCAGAGATTCTGGACCTTCCAAGTCCAAGCCGCGGAGATCTGATTCTGAGGCCGGGGCCTCGGCTGCTAAGAGAAAAAAGGCTGTGGATCCTGCTTCGCCTACTGCTCGTCCTCCGACCCTATCTCGTGATAAGGAGATGGTGGTCGAAGAGGTGCCTTCCCTGGCTGACAAAGGGAAGCGACCTGCTGGTGGTGGTTCCCCTGCCCCCCAGCCGAGGGCACGGTCCTCAGGTATGATCTCTACCTTGTTGCTGATCCTTCTATGTTTATATTATCCTTTGACTTGCTTTGCTTGTGTAGGTGGGCCTCCGACTTTAAGTCGGAAGGATTTCGCACGGCTCACTGATGAAGATGTTATTGGGTCTGAGTGGACTCCCTTCGCTGGTCTGAAGGACTTCCACCTCGATAGCACCTCCTCTTTGCGGACTCCTAAGGTTGGCGTCCGCGTACTCCGCGGCGCCATCCCCCCTGGCGATCGTGTTGCTCCGCCCAAGTCTCCTGGGGAGACTCGGCGCTTTGTTCAGGGGGTACTCTCTCGTTATGCACCTGTGAGTTGTTCCTTGCTTTCCTCTTATTACTTTAATAATGGCTATCTTTCGGTTATTCATCCCTTGTTTGTATTGTTAGGGTATGTCTGACATGGTGAACATGTCCTCGCTCGTGCTCGAGTTATCTGACGAGAGGAAGACCCTTGAGGACAGCCAGGTCTCTCTCAAGGCGGAGGTCGCCACTGCTGCTGAGAAGGCGCGTATATCTGATTTGAGGCTGCAGGAGCTCCAGGACCAGGTGTCCTTGCTTGAAACCACTGTGGGCAGTTTGCGCCGGGAAGCTGAGGTTGCTGCGTCGCTTCATTCTGAGGAGCTGCGGAGGTTGGAGACTAAGTGTCGGGCGGAGGAGAGGGCTGTCGCGGTATCTGAGTACAAGGCCTCCTCTGCCTTCACCGCCGATTATAGCACGCGTCTCACCCAGGAGATGAACCAGTTCGGCGAGTATCTGGTTGATCACATATACCGGATTGATCCTCAGTTCCCGTTTGGTGACCTTGGTGACTTTGGGCCATATGCCACTGGCTACGCGACTGTTCTGATGGGTCAGGCTGCTGTTGCAGACGAGGCTGCCCCAGCCCAGGTGGATGCTACACCTGTGGAGATTGGTACCTCAGACTCCTCTTCCTCATCTGTTTCCGCTGGCGGTTCAGCTTCAAGGGGTGAGGGTGACTCCCCCGAAGGTTCTGACTGACTTGTTTATCTCATACTATCCTTGTATATATAACTACACTCCTTCTCCCCTTGTACGGGTTGAGTGTCTTTTGAGATTGTGATGGTGTTTGTTGTTACTTTCCTTTGCCCCATTGTGTTGTTGACTGCGTGGTTTGTTTGCCTTTATATTAGTGCTTCTCATGCTTTTGTATATATCTCTTCTCATGATGCCTCCCTATGCCTTGTGTATGGCTCTTTGGGTATGGACCCTTCCCTTGGTATATTTCCTTTACTTATCCTTCTTTCGTGGTTTCCTTCATGTCATACCTGTCATTTCATAAAGAAAAAACATTACTTGTTCTTCACATTACTTTACTTAGAAATTTCTTTCTCATGGTGTCCTTCTAAGCATGGTACCCTTCTAAGCATGGTATCCTTCTAAGCATGGTATGATGATCTCTTCTGATACCCCTTACACGGTATACGTTGTACTGTTAGACCAAAGATACGCTCTTGGTGGGCGTCGAAATCTGTTCACGAGACAGGCTCTCGGACGGCACTTAACGTTTCACAGGATAGGCTCCCGGAGGGCTCAGGTTAGACCAAAGATACGCTCCTGGTGGGCGTCGAACTGGTAGTTTGAAATCTACCTCAAGATACGCTCTTGGGGGCGTCGAACTGGTAGTGTTTTTTCTACCTCAAGATACGCTCTTGGGGGCGTCGAATCTGGTAGGTTGCAAATCTACCTCAAGATACGCTCCTGGGGGCGTCGAATTCGTAGTTTTTGGAAACCACTCTCAAGATACGCTCTTGGTGCGTCGAAGTCGTAGTGTAATAACTACTCTCAAGATACGCTCTTGGGGGCGTCGAAGGTTGTAGTATGAACACTACTCTCAAGATACGCTCTTGGGGGCGTCGAAGTTCGTAGTTTTTGGAAACCACTCTCAAGATACGCTCTTGGTGCGTCGAAGGTCGTAGTATAATAACTACTCTCAAGATACGCTCTTGGGGGCGTCGAAGGTCGTAGTATGAATACTACTCTCAAGATACGCTCTTGGGGGCGTCGAAGATCGTAGTATGAAAACTACTCTCAAGATACGCTCTTGGGGGCGTCGAATGTCGTTGACTTGAAGTCATATCTGTGTAAGGATAACTTGGTGATTATAACATCACATTCACTGGGAAATACTTTTGAATAACTACTACTCTCTTAGGAGCATTCATGTTGTTGTACACTCGGGATGCCTTGGTGCACCAAGACATCCTTTGTAGGAAATCAAAGATAGTTGTAGAGTTGGAGTAACTTTGTGAGTTCTCCTTCTCAAGAGTTGTTTTTGAAAAGCTTGTAAAGCTAAAACAAGCAAAATGCTAGATATGAAACTAAGGATATGGGGTGGTCACTGTGTCTGTTGCCACGTACTCCTTGAAGCTTCCATTGTAGATCATTTCTTCCACTTCCACCTTCAACACCATGCAGTTGTTGGTTTGATGCCCCCAGGTCCCATGGTACTCACACCAACCCTGTGCATCTCTTCCTAGGAAGGCCTTGCCCTCCTCCCTGCATGCTGGCAGTTCTTGTTTGAGGCGCTTGTGGAAAATTTCTTCTATGCTGAGTGTGAGGGGTGTGAATGTGAAATTGACACCTCCTCCCAATGTGTCTGTTTCTCTTCCTCTTTCTGGAACTTCATCCAACTGTTCCGCCTCTTTTTCAAATGCCCTGTCGAGCTTCGCCTTGAGCTCTCTCATTGTGCTCGTCATGACCATCTCATAGAGCCCTCTATAGGCCTCGAATGAGCTTGGATGCATGTTTCTGATGAATGCTCTGACTGCTTCTCTCCTTGTGATGTCCATGTTGGCACCATAATCAAAGAATCTCTGGAAATAGCTTGATATAGACTCCTGCGGCATTTGCTTGATATCATCTATGTAGCGGAAGCCTCTTAGGATGGAGTTCCTTGTTCTGTTCCCTATTGTGGTGTCTGGCTGCCAAGGTATGGATGTCACCTTCACAGCCTTGCTCCTGTGTTTCCTTGTAGGCACTGTTTGAAAAAGCTGCCTGCTCAAACGGAGTGTCACTCCACTCCTCCTCCTTCCTTGCCTTTGTCTCCCTCCCCTCCTTCTTCTATCCTGGTTGGCTCCTGCCATGACCACAGCCACTGTGTCTGTCCTGTGTGATCCATGTCTCATTGAATTGACATAGCATTGTCTTGCAGTGCGTTGATCACCCAGGACCTCTCCAACTCCGTTCTCCGTGATGTACTTCAACTTCTGGTGAACAGTGGATGGCACTATTTCATATGGATTTATGGTTGTCCTTCCTAGGATCCCATTGTAGGCTCCCAGGCTTTCAACCACCAAGAAATTGACATTTACCTTCAGCTGGGTCCATCCTTGGCCCATGGTCACTGGCAATGTTATCATCCCCAGGGGGTAACTTGTTGCCCCTGAGAAGCCAACTAGAGGGAAGTTGACCGGATTGATGTCTGCTTTGGTTTTCCCTATCTCTTCCAACACTCTCAGGCTTAGGAGGTCAGCTGAGCTGCCCCCATCCACCAAAATTCTCTTTACATCAAAATTATCAATATCTAAAGTAATAACTAGAGCATCGTCATGTGGAAAGACGATGTGGCTTTTGTCCTTCTCCGAGAACTCTATCTTCACTTCTTCTCCTTCTCTTGGTCTTTTTCTCCACCTTGGCACTGAGCTTAGCTTGGATGCATAGACCTCCCTTGCATTAGCAGTTGGGCCACCTGATGCTGCTCCTCCATGTATCATATTGATGACTCCTCTTTTGTTGGGTGGAGGGTTATAGTCTACCTTTCCCTTGCCTTTGTCTTTCTGTGGTGGCCCCAGTTGCATACTATTGCCCCCATGGTCTACGAACTGCTTCAGTTCTCCCCTCTGGACGATGTTGTTTATGCTTAGCTTTAAGCTAAAGCATTCATTTGTGTCGTGACCATAAGCCTCGTGGTTGTCACACCATCTATCCTTGTGATTTCCTACCATTGGGGCTCTCCACCTTGCAGGGGGTGACCAAAGCTTTTGGTTCCGCATCTCTCTAAGTACGGTGGCTGGAGTGGCGTTCAGTGGGATGAACTTAATGACGTTTATTTCTCTGGCCTTTAAGGGTTCACCCATTTGGTTTCTTTGCTGCGGTGGACGCCATTCCTGCTGCCTTGCATGCTGCGGTGCCTGGGGTGGCTTACCTTTGTTTGGCCTTTGATTATCCTCCTTGGCTGCCTGGATTTTGGCCTTCTTGCTTGCCCTGTGCCTCTCAAGGTCAATATGCGTTTTAATTCTCCCTGCAAGCTCCTCCAAGGTGCTTGCTGGCTTTTTGGCCATCTTTTCAGCCAATGTTGACCCAAAGCGACCTAAGTTTCTGATAAAGGCTCGGATTATCTCCCCTTCAGTGATGTCTCCCTGGATGTCTGCAATATTCTGGTTGAACCTAGTATAGTAGCTGGCCAGGGATTCATCGTATTCTTGTTTTACTTCATCAATGGAGCCTGTTCCCTTGAGGAGTTTCCTCTCCCCTAGGTATCTATGCAGAAACTTAGCTTTTAGCTGCTCCCATGAGTGGATGCTCTCAGAGGGCAGACTGAAGAACCAGTGTGAGGCCACCCCTGATAGGGTGTTTGGGAAGAGGAGTGCCTTGTATCTTTCATCAGTGGTCCTCCCAAATAGGGCGGCCTCATGCTGTTGGATATGCTCTAGGGGGTCTCCCTTCCCATTATACTTTGCAATTTGCACTGTGTGCAGGGAGTCTGGCACCCTGTTCATCTCCAGTTCCCTTGTGAAAGGGTGGTTCGTCTTGTCACTTAGGCAATGCAGGTTGGGCTTCTTTGACTCATTCAGTTTCCGGGTTATCATGGCCTCTATCTCCTCCGGGGTGATCATCACCGGTGCCGGAGTATAACCCCTCTGATATCCATTGTGGTTGTAGACTGGGCTTACTGGGTTCCCTTTTCCCTGCTGGTATGGACTGTAGGTGTACCCTTGATACACCTGTTGGGGTGCTTCATAGAAGTCCTGCCTCCTTGGAGGTCTTGCTTGTCTTTCCTCTCCCAGCGGGGTGTAAGCCCTGTTGCTCTGCTGCTGCCTAGGAGGCACAAATTGTTGCCTTCCCTCTGGGGGTGGCTCCTGGTGATATCTTCTTTGTTCCTCTCGCTGCCCTGCTCGAGGATGCGAGTAATGCTCTTCTGTTGGGATCTGCTCCTCCCCATGAGCTTCAGTGTAAGTCCCTTGGGTGTATGCCTGCCTTGCATATGCTGTGTGGGCGCGATTGCCATCTCTCTGTGCTGGCATCCCATACGGGTACCCTTGGGGTTGCTCTTCATAATAGTATCCCTCAGGGGGTGCCGTGTTGTGGGAAGGCACTCCATGTTGTTCTCTTTCTCTCTGTGGTCTTCTTGCCCGGGGGGTGGAGGCTGTGGAGGACTCAGCCCCAGCTGGGCGTGAAGGTCCTCCCTCCTGGTTGTTCTGTTGCTGAGGAGGTTGTGGTATTTCTTGGGGCTCTGGATGCATTGGCTGCTTCCCAGGGTTAGGCCGCCTCCCTGGGGGTATGGGTTCTCTTCTCCGCCCATTGCCCCCGGGTGGGTGTTGGGGCCTGGACACCCTACTGTTCGTCATAGCTCGTGTAATAGCCAGGCTTTCTGTTCGAAGCCTACAGACGGCGCCAAGTGTTAAGTTATGAGATCTAGGTCAACGGGGTGTCGGCTTTGATCTCACTCCTTACGGGGGATGTGTGCGATCCGGTGTTCCTGAGTTGCTCTGCCTTAGCCTATCTTCTCCATTCCTTCCTTCCTTCCTTTGCTTCTTCTCTCCTTCTACCCTGCAGAAGGGGAAATACCAGACACGGAGGGGGGGGGGTGGTGCCTGGTGAACCCTCTCCGATGCCTAAGTCAGTACTTTTCTAGAGAGATAAAGCTAGAGAGATGTCAGAGCTAAAATGTCCAAATAGCCAAGATGTTCAAATGAGTTGTGAAGGTGGGGTATTTATAGGCAACGGTGTCATTAAGGTGGCTTAATGACATCGTTAGCCTTTAAACACAATTAATTAACCTTTAAGCACATAATTAAGACCTTAGGATTCGGAGGAGGTAGGCGGAGTGGACCGAGCATGGGAGTCCGAAGGCGGTGTCGGGGCCCTTGGGGGGGAGAAATCCGACCTCCAAGGGTAGGGGTTGGGTGAGGGCACCCAACCCCTCCTAGGGAGGGTGGGGTTGGCCAACCCCATCCCTCCTAGGAGGGATCGGGTTGGCCGACCCGATCTCTCCTAGGAGAGATCGGGTTGGTCCACCCGATCTCCCCTAGGGGAGGTCGGGTGTGGCCACCCAACCTCACCTAGGTGAGTTCGTCTCTGCCGGACGGGCGCTTCGGCCCCGTCCGAGCCGTTGATGTTCTTGCGAAGTGTCCGGGTTGAAGTTTCGATTTGTAATCATAAATGGGACGATAAAAATACAACGGTTCGGAAGTCAACGGGTTCAAATTGGGCGTATATCCATCAGAGGCCATCGCACAAGATGGGAGCTCCCTAGCAGTTGAAGTCTCAATCTATTCCTTATGCATGTGTAAGTGAAAGCTATTTTCATCTTCCTTAAAACACTAGAATCTCTAGTTGATCTTCAGCAATCTCCTCCATGCGTTTTTGCAGTTCCCTCTTTTTCTTCTCTGAATTTCTCGATCAATCTATCTAAGAATTCAATTTTGAGGGTGCATACATTGGAATTTATATAATTGGAAGGTGATAGTAGCGACAGTCATTGGCTTCCGCAGTACCTCCATAGGTAATATATCTGGTTCTCTCTATCCCTTAGATCCCAACGTGATCTATCTAGCATATCTAAGTGTTAATTTGAATAAAAAACCGACATGGATACGAAATGGATTATCGAATATCTCATGTCGGGTTTCATGACTACCATGCGTGCCATCGTCGTCATGTTCTTCATTGTTTTGCAGGATTCTATCTTGTAAGATGCATATGAATTCAGGAGAGACATATAGAATCATTTATACTTATTGACAATGCCACCTACTTCCCTTAACATGTGTATATTGTATCAAAATAATTTTGCATATATTTTGTACCATTTATTTGGAGTTATATGTTGTAAAATTATATATGAGATCTTATTTAGGAGTGGTCTCTTATTAATGTACATAATTTTATACATGTATTGATATTGATATATATAGTAATTATGAGTACTCCAAAGTAGGAAGTATGTTGATATGGTTTAACTGAGAGTAATTTGTAAACCATTCACTCTTTAATATTTTATTTTATTAGTTTTTATTAGAAAACTAATAAATAAAAAATACATAAATAATATTTTTTTAAATTATATAGATATATGTATTGCTTCCATCATTAATATACCACAAGCAGTTGTGGTCTAGTGGTTAAGAGCGCCGACTCTCATGTGGTTTGGTTTCGAGGTCACAAGTTCGAATCCCCTCATCGACTTGATTAAAATCATTTCCTGGGGTTACGTTAACGGGGCCAGTGCATACGCTCCTGGTGAGCGTCGAATCTGGTAGTTTGAAATCTACCTCAAGATACGCTCCTCAAGATACGCAATGATTATATCACCACATTGTTTGAAGGATACTTTTGAGTAACTTCTACTTCATTTGGAGCATTCGTGCTTTATGTACACTTGGGGTGCCTTGGATGGATCAAGACACCCTTTTGAGGAAATCAAAGATAGTTGTAGAGTTGGAGTAACTTCTTGAGTTCTCCTTCTCAAAAGTTGTTTTTGGAAAACTTAAAATGCTTGAACACGCAAAGTGCTGAATATTAAACTAAGGATATGGGGTGGTGAGTGTGTCTGTTGCCACGTACTCCTTTAGGCCTCCTTTGTAAATCATCTCCTCCACTTCTATCTTTAACACCATGCAATCATTGGTTTGATGCCCCCAGGTCCCATGGTATTCACACCAACCCTGTGCATCTCTTCCTAGGAAGGCCTTGCCCTCCTTTTTGCATGTTGGTAGCTCTTCCTTGAGGTACTCCTGGAAAATTTTTTCTATCTTCATTGTAAGGGGTGTGAATTTGAAGTTTACACATCCTTCCTTTGTGTCAATCTATCTTCCTTCTTCAAGGACTTCTTCCCATTGCCCTGTCTCTTTTGCGAATGCCTTGTCCAGCTTCTCTTTGAGCTCCCTCATTGTGCTTGTCATGACCACCTCATAGAGCCCTCCATATGCTTCAAATGAGGTTGGATGCATGTTTCTAAGGAAGGCCCTTACGACCTCTCTTCTTGTGATGTCCATGCTTGCACCATAGCTGAAGAATCTCCCAAAGTAGCTTGATATGGACTCCTTTGGAATTTGCTTGATGTCATCTATATATCGGAAACCCTTTTCAATGGATTCCCTTGTTCTCTTTCCTTCTTCATTCTCTGGCTGCCAAGGTATGCTTGTTACCCTTACAGCCTTACCTCTCTGCTTCTTCTTAGCTAGTCCTTGAAAGAACTGCCTACTCAGGCGGAGTGCAACTCCCTTTTTCATCTTTCCCTGCCTTAGTCTTTTCATTATCTTCTCTTTGTCTTGGATGGCCCCGGTCATGACCATAGCCACTTTGTCTGACTTGTGTGATCCACGTCTCATGGAGTTGACGTAGCACTTCCTTGCAGTGCGTTGATCACCTAAGACTTCTCCAATTCCGTTTTCAGTTATATACTTCAGCTTCTGATGCACGGTAGATGGCACAATTTCGTATGGATTTATGGTTGTCCTTCCTAGGATACCGTTGTAGGCTCCCAGGCTTTCAACCACCATGAAGTTAACGTTCACTCTCAGCTGTGTCCATCCCTGGCCCATGGTCACTGGCAGGGTTATCATTCCTAGGGATAACTTGTTGCCCCTGAGAAGCCAACCAGAGGGAATTTGACTGGTTTGATGTCTGCCTTTGTTTTTCCTATCTCTTCCAGGACCCTTAGGCTTAGGAGGTCTGCAGAGCTGCCCCCATCTACCAGTATTCTTTTTACATCGAAGTTATCGATGTCCATCGTGATGACTAAAGCATCATCATGCGGGAAGACAATATGACTCATGTCCTTCTCCGAAAACTCAATCTTCATCTCCTCTCCTTCTCGTGGTCTCTTTCTCCACTTTGGTACTGAGCCCAGCTTGGATGCATAAACTTCCCTTGCATTAGCTGTTGGGCCACCTGATGCCACTCCTCCATGTATCATGTTTATAGTCATCCTCTTGTTAGGTGGGGGATTATAATCTACCTTGTCTTTGCCTTTATCCTTGTATGATGGCCCTAGCTGTATGTTGTTGCCACCGTAATCAACAAACTGTTTTAGCTCCCCTCTCTGGATCATATTGTTGATACTTAGCTTCAAGCTAAAGCATTCGTTCGTATCATGCCCATATGCCTCATGGTTATCAAACCATCTATCCTTGTGTGTCCCTACCATTGGCGCTCTCCATCTTCCGGGGGGCGACCATAATTTCTGATTTCTCATCTCTCTCAAGACCACTGCTGGGGTGGTGTTCAATGGTATGAACTTGATAACATTTATTTCCCTAGCCTTCAATGGCTCACCCATCTGATTTCTTTGTTGAGGCGGACGCCGCTCCTGTTGCCTTATGGGTTGAGGTGCCTGAGGTGGCTTTCCCTTATTCTGCTTTGTATTGTCCTCCACTGCTGCTTGAATCTTGGCTTTCTTACTCACCATGTGCCTCTCTAGGTCTATATGAGTTTTCACTCTCCCTGCTAGCTCCTCTAAGGTGCTTGCCGGTTTTTTGGCCATCTTTTCTGCCAATGTGGACCCGAAGCGGCCTAGGTTTCTTACGAAGGCTCTTATTATTTCACCCTCGGTGATGTCGCCCTGTATGTCTGCTATGTTCTGGTTGAACCTAGTGTAGTAATCAGCCAAAGATTCATCATTTTCTTGCTTCACATCATCTAGGGAGCCTGTTCCTTTGAGTAGTTTCCTTTCTCCTAGGTATCTCTGAAGAAACTTCGCCTTTAGCTGTGCCCATGAGTGGATGCTCTCGGTAGGTAGGCTAAAGAACCAATGTGACGCCACCCCTGATAGGGTGTTTGGAAATAAGAGTGCCTTGTAGCGGTCATCAGTAGTTCTCCTGAATAGAGAGGCTTCATGCTGTTGAATGTGCTCTAAAGGGTCTCCCTTGCCATTGTACTTTGCTATCTGTATTGTATGCAAGGAGTCTGGCACTTTGTTCATTTCCAACTCCCTCGTAAAGGGGTGGTTCTTGTTGTCACTCAGGCAGTGCAGTCCGTTTCTCTTTGACTCACTCATCTTCCTTACTATCATGGCTTCTATCTCCTCCGGGGTAATCATCACCGGCGTTGGAGTATAGTCTCTCTGATATCCTCCATAAGTATAAACTGGGCTTACCGGGATCCCTTGTCCGTGCTGGTACGGACTGTAGGCGTATCCCTGATATCCCTGTTGGGGTACTTGGTGGAATTCCTGCCTTCTTGGAGGTCTTGCCTGTTTATCTACGCCCAGCGGGGTGTGTGCCCTAGCGTCCTGCTGTGTCTGTTGCTGCCTTGGAGGCACAAACTGCTGCCTTCCCTCTAGGGGTGGCCTTTGGTTATCTCTCCTTTGTTCTTCTCGCTGCCCTGTTGGAGGGTGCGAGTGGTGTTCTTCTTCTGAGACTTGTTCTTCCTCATGAACTTCTTCTTCTTCATGTTGGCGTTGCCTTCCCTGCTTGTTCCTCAGAGTCTCTCTATAGGCTAGTAGCTCATCCAATGCGCTCATCAACCCCGGAGTCACTGTATGTGCTCCTTGTGAGTATGCGGGCCTTGTGTTGGTTGTGTGGGCGCGATTGTCGTTCCTTTGAGCCGGCATTTCATATGGATATCCTTGAGGTTGTGCCTCATAGTAGTATCTCTGAGGAGGTGCCGTGTATGGGGATGGCACTCCTTGTTGCTCCCCCTCTCTTTGTGGCCTTCTTGCCAATGGAGTTGAGGCTGTGGAAGACTCAGCCCCAGCTGGGCGTGAGGGTCCTCCTTCCTGGTTGTTGGGCTGGGGTGGCTGTGGGGCTACCTGAGGCTCTGGGTGTACAGGTTGTTTCTCTGGGTTAGGCTGCCTTGTTGGAGGTATAGGCTGTCTCTCTCGCCTATTGCCCCCAGGTAGGCGATTATGTCTAGACGCTAAGCTATTCGTCATCGCTCTTGTGATTGCCAGGCTTTCTATTCGAAACCCACGGACGGCGCCAAGTGTTAGGTTATAGGTTTCAGGTCAACGGGTCGCCGGCCTAAATCCCACTCCTCACTGGTGAACTAGCGGATCTTGTGCTTCCTGAGTTCGGTCGTTCTGATCCTTATCCTTCTGCCCTTCTCCTTCTCTTCTCCACGCGCCCTGCAAGAGGGGCAATATCAAGCACGGAGGGGGGGGTTGGTGCTTGATGTACCCTCTCCGATGCTTAAGTCAGTACGTTTCTATTTAGAGAGATAAAACTAGAGAGATGTCAGAGCTAAATTGCACAATTAGCCAAGATGTCTAAATGAATGATGGAAAAGTTGTATTTATAGGCAACGGTGTCATTAAGGCGACTTAATGACATCGTTAACCTTTAAACACAACTAATTAGCTTTGGATTACATAATTAGAGCCTTCAAGCACGGAGAGGTTGGCGGAAATAAACTGAGTATGGGAGTCGGGAAACGGTGCCGGGGCCCTTGGGGGGGGGGGGAGAAAATCCGACCCCCCAAGGGTAGGGATTGGGTGTGGCCACCCAACCCCTTCCTAGGGGAGATCGGGTTGGCCAACCCTATCTCCCCTAGGGGAGATCGCGTTGGCCGACCTGATCTCCCCTAGGGGAGGTCGGGTGTGGCCACCCGACCTCACCTAGGTGAGTTCGTCGTGGTCCGGACGAGTATTTTCGCCTCGTCCGGACCGTTGTTGTTTCGGCGGGGTGTTTGGGTCGAAGTTTCGATTTATAATCATTAACGGGGTGATCAAAATAAAACAATTTAGAAGTAAACGGGTTCAAATTGGGCGTATATCCATCAGAGAATAAAGAGGCAGATGCCCTCAGTAAGTTCGCCCTAGGAAATGCCCCCCAACCACGGTGCACTTCGTCGAAAGATCCCTCTATTCAGGGGTAGAAGCAAGAGCTGAAATCCTTAATATCCAAGATCCCGATTCTTGGATCACCCCCATTCAAAACTACTTAGAAAAGGGAACTCTCCCAGAAAACCCGGTAGAAGCAACCCAAATTCAAAGAGCAACTGGACGCTTCGTGATCTTGGATGGATATCTCTATAAAAGAGGATACTCCATGCCCTACCTAAGGTGCATAGCCGCTCCTCAAACAGAAAGGATAATGGAAGACCTACATGGAGGGGAAGCTGGTTGCCACGAAGGAGCCAAAACCTTAGTACTCAAGGCATTGCGACATGGATTCTATTGGCCGACAATGCACAAAGAAGCAGCAGCGTTAGTTCGGGCTTGCTTCGCCTGCCAAATTTACGCTCCAAGGATCGCCAAACCACCAGCAGATCTTACTCCCATAATGAGCGCCTGGCCCTTTTCTCAATGGGGGATTGATCTTATTGGACCCTTACCCCAATCTACAGGTCAACAAACGCATATCGTGGTCGTCATCGACTACTTTTCTAAATGGATAGAAGCTAGAGCTCTAGCATCCACAACCTCTTTTTAAATGATTAAGTTCATGCGAGAACAAATCATATGCCGGTATGGAGTCCCTAAGATCCTTGTTAGCGACAATGGTCCCCAGTTCGCTAGTGATGAACTCGCCGACTTTTGTGAAGAAATGTTGATCAATCATCGATTTTGCTCTTTACATCACGCCCAAACAAACGGGCAAGTAGAGGCTGCCAATAAGACAATCCTCAATGGATTGAAGAAGAGAGTAGCCGCTCTAAAGGGAAGATGGGTTGAAGAATTAGACCAAGTTCTATGGGCACTTAGAACCTCGCCCAAAAGATCCACGGGAGAAACTCCGTTCAGTATGGTTTATGGATCGGAAGCAGTCTCACCCATCGAAGTGGCCAATATCTCCCAAAGAGTCGCGGCATACCAAGTTAACCAAAACGATGAACAAAGAAAGATCGACTTGGATTTAGCCGACGAAAAAAGATGGACTTCGAAAGAAACTGAAGGAAGAATGAAGCTCGCCACCGCCAGATATTTCAATCGAAAGGTAGGACGCCGCCAATTCTTCTTAGGAGAAAAATTCCTGCGAAGGAACGAATTCCTGACAACAGATCAAAGAGGAAAGATGCTGCCGAAATGGAAGGACCTTACGTGGTCGTCGGAATACCATGCCCTAACGCCTACAGATTGGAAGATCCTCGTGGGCAACGCCTCAATAGGACTTTCAATGCCGAGCATTTAAAGAAATTCTATGTTTAAATCTCTTATATATTTCAATTACAGTGAAGTAATGAATAAAGATATAATTTCTTTAATCTGGGTGTCAAAAAGCAGAACTCCTCGACTTCATACAGTCGGCGACGATTAAGGAGCAATCTTAACTGACACCTCGACTTCCGAAGATCGCCATCTACAAAGGAGCAGTCTTAACTAACTCCTCGACTTCATACAGTCGGCGACGATTAAGGAGCAGTCTTAACTGACTCCTCGACTTCCGAAGATCACCATCTACAAAGGAGCAGTCTTAACTGACTCCTCGACTTCATACAGTTGGCGACGATTAAGGAGCAGTCTTAAATGACTCCTCGACTTCCGAAGATCGCCATATACAAAAGAGCAGTCTTAATTAACTCCTCGACTTCATACAGTCGGCGACGATTAAGGAGCAGTCTTAACTGACTCCTCGACTTCCGAAGATCGCCATCAACAAAAGAGCAGTCTTAACTGACTCCTCGACTTCATACAGTCGGCGACGATTAAGGATCAGTCTTAACTGACTCCTCGACTTCCGAAGATCGCCATCTACAAAGGAGCAGTCTTAACTGACTCCTCGACTTCATACAGTCGGCGACGATTACGGAGCAGTCTAACTGACTCCTCGACTTCCAAAGATCGCCATCTACAAAGAAGCAGTCTTAACTGACTCCTCGACTTCATAAAGTCGGCGACGATTAAGGAGCAGTCTTAACTGGCTCATTGACTTCCGAAGATCGCCATCTACAAAGGAGCAGTCTTAACTGACTCCTCGACTTCATACAGTCGGCGACGATTGAGGAGTAGTCTTAACTGACTCCTCGACTTCCGAAGATCGCCATCTACATAGGAGCAGTCTTAACTGACTCCTCGACTTCCGAAGATCGCCATCTACAAAGGAGCAGTCTTAACTGACTCCTCGACTTCATACAGTCGGCGACGATTAAGGATCAGTCTTAACTGACTCCTCGACTTCTGAAGATCACCATCTACAAAGGAGCAGTCTTAACTGACTCCTCGACTTCATACAGTCGGCGACGATTAAGGAGCAGTCTTAACCGACTCCTAGACTTCCGAAGATCACCATCTACAAAAGAGCAGTCTTAACTGACTCCTCGACTTCCGAAGATCGCCATCTACAAAGGAGCAGTCTTAACTGACTCCTCGACTTCATACAGTCGGCGACGATTAAATAGCAGTCTAACTGACTCCTGGACTTCCGAAGATCTCCATCTACAAAGAAGCAGTCTTAACTGACTCCTCGACTTCATAAAGTCGGCGACGATTAAGGAGCAGTCTTAACTGGCTCCTCGACTTCCGAAGATCGCCATCTACAAAGGAGCAGTCTTAACTAACTCCTCGACTTCATACAGTCGGCGACGATTGAGGAGTAGTCTTAACTGACTCCTCGACTTCCGAAGATCGCCATCTACAAATGAGCAGTCTTAACTGACTCCTCGACTTCCAAATATCGCCATCTACAAAGAAGCAGTCTTAACTGACTCCTCGACTTCATAAAGTCGGCGACGATTAAGGAGCAGTCTTAACTAGCTCCTTGACTTCCGAAGATCTCCATCTACAAAGGAGCAGTCTTAACTGACTCCTCGACTTCATACAGTCGACGACGATTGAGGAGTAGTCTTAACTGACTCCTCGACTTCCGAAGATCGCCATCTACAAAGGAGCAGTCTTAACTGACTCCTCGACTTCATACAGTCGGTGACGATTAAGGAGCAGTCTTAACCGACTCCTAGACTTCCGAAGATCGCCATCTACAAAAGAGCAGTCTTAACTGACTCCTCGACTTCCGAAGATCTCCATCTACAAAGGAGCAATCTTAACTGACTCCTCGACTTCATACAGTCGGTGACGATTAAATAGCAGTCTAACTGACTCCTCGACTTCCGAAGATCGCCATCTACAAAGAAGCAGTCTTAACTGACTCCTCGACTTCATAAAGTCGGCGACGATTAAGGAGCAGTCTTAACTGGCTCCTCGACTTCCGAAGATCGCCATCTACAAAGGAGCAGTCTTAACCAATGTTATCAGAACCGGACCGGACCGGCGGTCCGACCGGGTTCGAACCGGAACCGGTGCCTCCAACGGTCCGGTTCAAGCAAATCCGGAGGATGTAAGCGAACCCGGTTCGTTATCCGGTTTTTTGGCGAACCGGCTGGTTTTGAGCAGACCGGGCGGTCCACCGGTCCACCGGTTCGGTGCCCAAAACAGAAAAAAAACAAAAAAAAAAAACAAAAAAAAACAAAAAAAAACAAAAAAAAAAACTTGAATCAAAAGAGGAGAGAAAGGTGATGCACAGCGGAGGAAATGAGGTCCCTTCGCCGGAGAGACATTTACTCACCTGCAACCAAAACAAGTTCCAATTTGAGGTTTCTGCTCAATCTGTAAACTCAAATGTGAGAAATTTAGCATCTTGGGTACAAATTGAGATGAACCCAATTCAATTATTTGCATTTCCTGCATCTTGGATGGGTTTTAAGCACAATCCAGATATGCATTTAGTGTAAAGACAGCAAAAGACAAAGAAACTTCTAGATCAAATTTCCTATGAATATCTTGAACTACAGCTTTTGGGTTGCTGATGTGTGAGTCTGAGATTTAAGAAGAAGAAGCAAAAATGAGGGAATGCAATATGAAGGAAATGATTAGTGATAGAATAGTGATGGTGGTTGGAGATGGAGATGGAAGCCTCATATCATAATGGTAGAGGTAAGAAGAGAAAGGACGTGAGTAAAGGGGAGAGATTATGGAGGAGAGAGAGAGTGAGGGGGAAGGTGAAGGGTCTGATTGTGGAGGAGAGAGAGAGTGAGGGGGGAGGTGAAGGGGCCTCTTCAGGAAAGTTTTTTTGTTTTAGAAATCTCTCCATGAAAGTTGTCCAGGAAAGTTGAAAAGGAAGGTAAAGTGACTAAGCAGCCAAACCGGATTCGAACCGGGTTCGGACCGGCGAACCGTGAACCGGCACCCTCACCGGTTCGGTGTCCGGTCCGGTTCTGATAACACTGGTCTTAACTAACTCCTCGACTTCATACAGTCGGCGACGATTGAGGAGTAGTCTTAACTGACTCCTCGACTTCCGAAGATCGCCATCTACAAAGGAGCAGTCTTAACTGACTCCTCGACTTCATACAGTCAGCGACGATTAAGGAGCAGTCTTAACTGACTCCTCGACTTCATACAGTCGGTGACGATTAAGGAGCAGTCTAAACTGACTCCTCGACTTCCAAAGATCGCCATCTACAAAGGAGCAGTCTTAACTGACTCCTCGACTTCATACAGTCAACGAAGATTAAGGAGCAGTCTTAACTGACTCCTCGACTTCATACAGTCGGTGACGATTAAGGAGCAGTCTTAACTGACTCCTCGACTTCCGAAGATCGTCATCTACAAACGAACAGTCTTAACTGACTCCTCGACTTCATACAGTCGGCGACGATTAAGGAGCAGTCTTAACCGACTCCTAGACTTCCGAAGATTTCCATCTACAAAAGAGCAGTCTTAACTGACTCCTCGACTTCCGAAGATCTCCATCTACAAAGGAGCAATCTTAACTGACTCCTCGACTTCATACAGTCAGCGACGATTAAATAGCAGTCTAACTGACTCCTCGACTTCCGAATATCGCCATCTACAAAGAAGCAGTCTTAACTGACTCCTCGACTTCATAAAGTCGGCGACGATTAAGGAGCAGTCTTAACTGGCTCCTCGACTTCCGAAGATCGCCATCTACAAAGGAGAAGTCTTAACTAACTCCTCGACTTCATACAGTCGGCGACGATTGAGGAGTAGTCTTAACTGACTCCTCCACTTCCGAAGATCGCCATCTACAAAGGAGCAGTCTTAACTGACTCCTCGACTTCATACAGTCAGCGACGATTAAGGAGCAGTCTTAACTGACTCCTCGACTTCATACAGTCGGTGACGATTAAGGAGCAGTCTAAACTGACTCCTCGACTTCCAAAGATCGCCATCTACAAAGGAGCAGTCTTAACTGACTCCTCGACTTCATACAGTCGACGAAGATTAAGGAGCAGTCTTAACTGACTCCTCGACTTCATACAGTCGGTGACGATTAAGGAGCAGTCTTAACTGACTCCTCGACTTCCGAAGATTGCCATCTACAAAGGAACAGTCTTAACTGACTCCTCGACTTCATACAGTCGGCGACGATTAAGGAGCAGTCTTAACTGACTCCTCGACTTCCGAAGATCACCATCTACAAAGGAGCAGTCTTAACTGACTCCTCGACTTCATACAGTCGGCGACGATTAAGGAGCAGTCTTAACTGACTCCTCGACTTCGGAAGATCGCCATCTACAAAGGAGCAGTCTTAACTAACTCATCGACTTCATACAGTCGGCGACGATTGAGGAGTAGTCTTAACTGACTCCTCGACTTCCGAAGATCGCCAGCTACAAAGGAGCAGTCTTAACTGACTCCTCGACTTCATACAGTCGGCGACTATTAAGGAGCAGTCTTAACTGACTCCTCGACTTCCGAAGATCGCCATCTACAAAGGAGCAGTCTTAACTGACTCCTCGACTTCATACAGTCGGCGACGATTAAGGAGCAAACTTAACTGACTCCTCGACTTCCTAAGATCGCCATCTACAAAGGAGCAGTCTTAAATGACTCCTCGACTTCATACAGTCGGCGACGATTAAGGAGCAGTCTTAACTGATTCCTCGATTTCATACAGTCGGCGATGATTAAGGAGCAGTCTTAACTGACTCATTGACTTCCAAAGATCGCCATCTACAAAGGAGCATTCTTAACTGACTCCTCGACTTCATACAGTCGGCGACGATTAAGGAGCAGTCTTAACTTACTCCTCGACTTCCGAAGATCGCCATCTACAAAGGAGCAGTCTTAACTGACTCCTCGACTTCATACAGTCGGCGACGATTAAGGAGCAGTCTTATCTGACTCCTCGACTTCCGAAGATCGCCATCTACAAAGGAGCAGTCTTAAATGACTCCTCGACTTTATACAGTCGGCGAAGATTAAGGAGCAGTCTTAACTGACTCCTCGACTTCCGAAGATCGCCATCTACAAAGGAGCAGTCTTAACTGACTCCTCGACTTCTTACAGTCGGCTACGATTAAGGAGCATTCTAAACTGACTCCTCGACTTCCGAAAGTCATCATCCTTCGAAGAGAACGATAAAGCGGAATTGGAGGCCATACAACAAGATAGATAGGTAATACTCGACACAACCCCTTCCCCTTATATTATAAATAAAGAGAAAGGATTCATGTTTCGGGGGCAAGTGTTGGGTTATGATTAAAACTCGATATTAAGCATAAGAGTCGAGTACGTTTAAAAGGCAGGGAAAGAAGAATCGTTGAACATTCTCACTCGTCTTAACAAGGCGAGGATAAAAGGTCGACGACAACTTATGAAGAAGTTGACTTTCCAAAGTACGATTGCCCGCCACTAGGAGAAACCTTCCTTCGAAGGTAAAGACAGGTGGCGACCTTCTGGTCACTATCATCATAAGAAACCTTCCTTCGAAGGTAAACACAGGTGGCGACCTGCCTCAACCGTCATAAGAGGAAACCTTCCTCTAGAAGTAAAGACAGGTGGCGACCTACTTGTCACTAGCTAAAAAGAACCATCCCGGCTAAGTAAACATAAAGCGGCGACCTGTTCTTAACCAACACCAGAGGAAACCTCCCTACAAAGGTAACTACAGGTGGCGACCTGCTTAGAGAAAGCTTCCTCTGTAAGAAACACTTAGCTGGAGACCTACTTGTCACCAGCTGACTGCTCACCGTCTCACTCAGCCAATCACAGAAGAGGAACCACCGCCCCTCAGCTACCAATCAGGGCATAGCAGCCGCCTTTTTGAAAGTCGGTAACTTATCCCTACAAATAGGGACTATTTCTATTTACGCCAGGACATTCAGTCAGTTCTAAATACGTTCATATATTATTACTCTCAAATCCATTACTAACTTAAGCTTCGGAGTGGAATCAAGGGCCATCCCCACCCCTTTTTCAGGTTCTCGCCCCACATAACCTCTTAGAGGAAAACTTAGCGTTCGTGAGATCAAAGTCCGAGGCGATACTTGGAAGTCCATTCCCCGAAGTTCCAGGCCACGTCATTTTGATCCCAACAATAATCATGTTTGAAACCTTTAAAACCGATTAAATTGAATTAAATTATGAAAATAAAATGATTTAACCAAGGGTTTAACCCCATAGTAGATTGCACAACGCGCAAGTGGACCTCGATAGACGGAACACATCGTTTCATTACATGAGTTTAATATTGAAGTATTTATATGATGACGTGCTGAATTTTCGTTTGCACTCATTTGGAAATATGACTTAGTGATAACATTTACATCAGTAAGAAGTAAGCTACGTAAGTTACAATGACCTTGTAAAAGTATCAACTGACGCATAAGGTGAATACCTACGATACTCAGTTCAGAGATGGATAAAATCTCTAAGATAAGTCGGCAAACGAAGAAGGATGAAGTCAGTTAAATGATTTTCCTTCCTGAAGCCTTAACGATAAGTCAAGCTAGGCATTCAAATCAATTGACACACTTCAAGAGGCACAGTTTTTATATATACATAATGTTTGAGTCGTTCTATTAGAGGTTCCCTATGGGATGATGAGAGATGATTCTAATAAATGTAAAACTATGTTTCAATTAATATCGGTAAATTACGACGCCATTATAGCTGATGGGTGATAATGAGTTAAATTTTATCACCATGCGACATTAATTTGCGCAACAAAACACGTATTGAGGACAAGAGTACGTCAGTTACTCTTAGAAAAATACATGTTTACAGCTTGGATTGTTACATAGTACTGTGGTCGAACATGAGACATTACATCACTAAGAGGGCAAATTTTCCAAATGCATGAACAATTTCAATCAACATAGCCATGATCAAAACGTAGCAGAATAACGATGACAATCAGGTCCCACTTAATTCGAGTGAGAGAGATTTGAACCAGCAACTCAAGTGAATGACATGGTAAATGAGGATGGGGACATTTTCATAGTAAATCCAGTGGGAGGAAAAACCCTACCATAAGTAATCACTGTTGCTGTTGGGACGAATCAAGTCGAACCTGATGGTCAAAATTGCTGAACTAGGAATGACACAACTACCTATATTACCCATTGTTCCCACTGGGAGTGATCCAACGATACTTGGTTCCAGATCCTAGTGATCAAGGAATGCATCTCGGATGTAAAACCCCGAGACCAAGAGGTTGTAATAGGAAAGTGATAGGTCAAGGTTCTAGCCATGCTGTTGTTCCCAACAGAGACGATGCTCCGATAAGAAGCATTGTTCCGGGTAGGAGGATTATTCCCAATAGAAATGATGCTACAGTAAGAAGCGTTATTCCGAGTGGGAGAAAAGATCAGACTAATAAGTGGGGCTCATAATTCCTAGACGAGAGTTAAAGGCGAGTATCCCATTGAGCAAAGTGAAAACCCCGCTCAAACTGTTGGCAAGCACTGGAAAGACCTCAAGTGGAGAAATGGAAAGAAATAATAAATGAGAGAGATCGCCTAAATGAAATTCATTATAGTCTTTAGTTGATTTACCAACTAAACACATGGGGCATAAGGATAAGGTGAGCCCTGAAAGAAGGCTCACCACTGATGGAAAAGGTCGAACAACCCGACTTACTGCGAAAGGACTTACCCAATTCACAGAGTGGACTTTGATAAGAGAAACTCACTGACTGTGTGTAAAACCATGGTTAGGGCCATTTATGGTCCTGGTCGCAAGTCTCGACCTAGAGCTGCACCAAATGAATGTTAAGACCGCAATCCGCCACGGAAACCTGGAAGGAAGAGATCCACATGGAGTAACCGGAGGGTTTCATTACTCCTGGTAACGAACGTAAAGTTTTTAGACTCCGAAGGTCCATATACGGTCTTAAACAGTCGTCTCGGCAATGGTACCGCAGAGTCCACGAGAAAATCGTAGGAAACGGATTCGTGAATCTTCACGAGGATCCGTGCGTGTATTATAAGACCTCCGGGTCTAAGTATGTCATCTTAACCTTATACGTGGACGACATGAGTTTCATGAACAAGTCAAAGTCCTGGCTAGCATCTGTATCTGAGATGAAAGACATGGGAGAGGCCACGTATATCTTAGGCATTAAAATTGCTAAAGATCGGGCTACCCGGAAATTGTTTCTATCTCAGGAAGCCTATATCAACAAGTTGTTGAAAAGGTTCAGATTACAGGATGCCAAACCCGTGGATACGCCGGTAGTATTTGGGTGCGCACTGTCTAAACGTGACGGCCCCAAGAACCTTGCGGAGCGCGAACAGATGAAGGGTGCAGAGTATTTAAGCATGGTTGGTAGTTTGATGTACGCCATGCCATGCACCCGTCCGGATATCTGTTCCATTGTGGGCCTAGTAGCACGTTTCCAATCAGATCCTGGCTATCAACATTTAAAGGCTGTAAAACGAATAATTCGTTATCTGAAAGGTACTGCCGACTATACTCTGTGCTATGAGGGCGGGAAGGTAGAATTGACCGATTACAGTGAGGCCGACCATGGTGACGATCCGGATGATCGTAAGTACACCATAGGAGGAGTATTTCTCTTTGCTAATGCCTCCATTTCATGGACGAGCAAGAAGCAAACCTGTGTTGCGTTTTCAACAATGGAATCGGAATTCGTTGCTCTCTCTAAGAATGCACAGGAAGCAGTCTGGCTGAAAAGGCTTCTTACTGCGTTGCTTGGCGGTGACGTCGGAAGTAAACCTATAAAGGTGTTCTCCGACAGTCAGGCAGATATTGCGGCAGTTAAGAATCTGAAGTACCATAGTAGGACCAAACACATTGATGTTAAATATTTCTATGCTAAATCGATGGTAGAAGACAATATAATCACTATGGAATACTTGTCCACTGATAATATGATTGCGGACCCAATAACTAGGCCACTACGCAGGGTGATATTCGAAAAGCATGTAAAACTGCTTGGATTGCGTAGGGTTTAGAAATGCCATGTATCTGTGATAACGTTTTGATATTAGAATGTTACATTTTGTAAGCGAAAGAATTGCAACTGAGTTTATGATCAATCGACGTCATAATGTTTTGATTACATCAAATTTATGGTCTATAAACTGAGTCCTAGGAGGACGCAATCCTCTGCCAAAACTATGTCGAATGTGGGCCTTACCTAGTCACACAGGTACGGTCTTCTTGTGAAGGAGGGAGGCCTCCACTATGCAAGGCTGGCTATGAATCAGGGGGATAAACCTGATTGAGCAGAATGATTATCTATAGTCGAAGTAACTCGACGTGATTCTCGTTCTGCAGATCGTCGTGATGAACTTCGTTCGTCATAAATCCACATTCTGGGCCGGATGAAAATCTGTGATAGCATGATTGACATGTCCCATTCCTGTTGACCCAAAAGGTCCAGGTATGCTATCAACACGTGTTTCATACTACGCGTGCCATTTTTGACCACAGGGTCACCGCTCGGTTGTGCTAGGAAGGAATCCTCCTGATTCTGGAGCACACAAACTTCTTCACCTCGAGCGTGTGATTGATCCCGGGAGCCTTATGAAGAGGCACCCGAAGTATCCTCATGGACTTGTCAGACCCTAAAAATCCGACTTATGGCGAATTACGTTTTGAAAACGTGCAATTTTGAAAGAGTCGCCACTAGCTAATTACGGCTAACTAGAAACCTAAATTACTTAGGTAAATAACGAATTAAACACCTAAGTATTAAAATCGGTCTACGATCCAAAATTTGAGTTCTGGGGTTCTGTAACAAATTTAAAAAAAAATATATATTTTTTTCTAATCACGCCCTTTCGGTACTTAATTAACATATTTGCCAATTTTAAAGTTTAAACATGTGTTACATCAAATTAACCTAACGTTATAACAAAAAAAAAACTAATTTTTACACGAAATTATTATTAACGACGGATTTAAAGCTAAAAAAAACTACTAAAACTCCTAATTGAGATAAAATCTAAACAAAACTAAACATGCTCAAAACATGATACAATTTAGTTATTACATGTCATACAAATATACTTATTAAAACATGCTGTCTAATTAATATACATCTAAACTATCTAATTAACATGATATAATAATAACAATAATAATAATAACAATAAATGATAACAAACAAAAACAAAATAATTAAATAATAACTAAATAATATAAAATAAAATAAAAACGAAAAAAATAGAAAAACAGGACAGCATACGTGCAGAAGCTCCAGGCGCCGGGAACCAGGATGGAGCGACGGTGGGAAGGGCGGAACGGGCCGGCAGCAGCGGGGCGAAGAGGAAGGGTAGCTAGGTGTCGTGGGATTCCGGTGTCGTGGTGGTGCTACTTCCAGCGGCCACGGCGGAATCCGATCGAAGGAAGGCCGGGAAGCTTCTTCACAGCAGAGGAAAGCTAAGGCAGCAGAGGGACAAGGAGCCAACTTTCGGCGAAGGAACTCCGGTGCGGTCACGGAAGGGGCTGGCCGGCGGCAGGAGCTGCGGTGGCTGGCGGACCTCCGACAGGAATGACAGTCATATGGGAGAAGGGAGAGGAAGGGATGAGTCTTGGCACGAATTTCGAAAAAATATAATACTTTATTCTGATTTTAATTTTCTGTGTGTGTTTTTACATTGACTAGGGGTCCTTTTATAGCTAGATTTGCACCTAAAATTAGGAAAACAATATTCCCTAATATACATTGATTAATTACGAAAATTCTGAATATATATTTATTGCATATTGCCATAAATATTTATCATATATTTTCTGAATATTACACAATATTAAATGCATCTATACTATCCTAATTTAAACTAAGCCTAATTTTAGCAACCCCGTGACCTTCCATATTTAAATACTTCATTTTTTAAACGTGTTACACATAACATTTTTAGCGTGTTATATACGTGTCGCGCGTGCCAAAATTAGGTGTTTACTGGACTCAGAACTCGTACCTAAAGTTAGGCTCAATGCTCGCTTCCCGGCGTACGAGCGTAGTGCTGAACAAAAAGGCCCAGTGACCACGTCTTTGGAAACCGGTTGGGTTTGACTAAGGGCATGAGCGATGGGGATGGTCAAGTTCACATGTAATTCACCGATTCTTGTATTCACTAGTGGCCACCAGCCGGATATTAGTTGAAGGTTGTGAATACTTGTATGGATGCCTTGGAGAAGTGTTCCTATGTGGAAACTAGGCAAATGGAGAATTATCAGTTGACCTAGGATACAGCGAGGTACAATATATATAAATGTTGTTTATAACAGGTTGATTGGAGAAAAGGGAATCAACGTTCCGCGGGCGCTACAACACTCCTAACAGATGAGTAGTACGATGCCCGTCGTATCCGCCGGTCGCACGGAAAACCTCGTATGAACTATTCGGAAGCACGGAGTAGATCACACGGGAGAAATGTTGGTGCGGATTTGGACAACAATACATTAACAGGCACCCTCTCATTCTGGCGGGTAAGAGCTGTAAGCATATGGGGATGGGCGCCGTAATTGGTAGCCCATAATATGTATAGTTTACCTAATGAACTTAGGTAAATGTCACATTAGGGTAATTGGGCTAAACCCAAATCCCAATTGACATGAGAGGTCCAAAATTGGGCCTCCCTATACTAATGGTCAGCTGAAACTTATAGTGAGGGTAAAGTGGACTTTTGTCCACTTTACTCCTCCTATAAATAAGACGTGTTAGGGAATATTTTAGGGTTAATCATAATTCCCTCACAAGAGAGTTTTAGAGAGAAAAACCTTCCTCCCACACCACACTAGTTCGGCCGAACCCTTACCTCACCGAAGGTGTGCCAAATTGCTTTCGAACAAACTCTCCATAGATCTGTCTCTGTGCCAAGAATCGATCAGAGGCTTTGTTGTGGAGCTTCACCCCGTAGGGCTTCTCTAACAAGAACCTCTACGGGTCCCGACCGGAGGATCGTCCCTATCGAGAAGATCTTGGGTCTACGGATCATCTTAAAGGTATGTGTGAAACTTCCGCTGTGTAATTGATATTACTAGCACGTGCCTTGTTTATAGTATCCGTAGTGATTACTCTCCGTAATCTAACAACGCTCATGCAGGCGTAGAAATTTATTTATCGAAGGATACGCTCCCGAAGGCGTAGAAATGAACGCTACTGGTCTTGATAGTCCGCAGTAGGTTTGCATTGGGTTGCCCTCGTATAGAGGATGTCGCGCCATGTTTCATGAGGTTGCCCTCGTATAGAGGATGTCGCGCCATGTTTCATGGGGTTGCCCTCGTATAGAGGATGTCGCACCATGTTGTAGATGACCGCGTCTTGGTTAATAATCCAAGGTATGGCCTTTGTAATCATGTGGTTTCCCCCGAGCCAGGGATGTCACGCCATGTTACTGATAGATACTCCTTGGTGAAATTTCTAGGATGTAGCATGTTGTCGGCATTGTTTATAATAGATTTAATAGATGTCGAGAGAAAGAGCGTTTTGTTTGCTCGTTGTTAACGTCGATTGTTGACGTGTTAGTGGCGTATAATATAGGATGTTTGTTGTGTTTAGCGTAATATATTGTATTGTTGATGCAAGTTATATGCATATAGTCCGCTAATTAGTGTGTTTCCAGAGTAGGGTGTATAAGTTTGTCGTTTACCTACGAGAATACATTCACTTTATTAGATTGTTACGCTGTTTACAAAGTCGCAATATTTGGAGTTTTTAAATCTCCTTCAATTAATGCATATAATAAGTAGAATAAAGGAGCTTGACACGAGTGCTCCTTAGTTATGTAGGAGGTATTCTCCGGCGTGGAACTTTTTCAAGTGTCCTCTGTTGAATGTGTTCGTGGATATGTTGCCATCTGCATCTTCTAGGCAATATGTGTTGACGTATGGTACAGAGGCTATCTTGTAAGGTCCTTCCCACTTTGGTGTTAGTTTGTTGATTTGATCAAGGTGTGAGAACTCGTTCCTACATCACACCATTTCTCCTACGTGGAATTGTCTGCCTTTGACTTTTCGGTTGTAGTATCTTGAAGTGATTAAACACATCCTTGATTAGAGCTCCTCTGAATTCCATCGCCTCTCGTCTGCTAAATCTAGATCGAGACGTATTTCCTCATCGTTAGTTTGGGTATTGAAATGAGTTGTTCTGTATGATGCAACAGCTATCTCTATCGGGGCGACTACCTCTGTTCCATAGACCATGCTGAATGGTGTTTCTCCCGTTGTTTGTTTAGGTGTTGTGCACACCGCCTATAGGACGCTGCTGAGTTCCTCGGCCCATCCTCCCTTTAATGCGTGGACTTTTTTCTTGAGACCATCGAGTACGATCTTGTTGGCTGACTCCACTTGGCCATTAGTTTGTGCGTGGTGCACTGACGCAAAGCGGTGGTCTATGTTCAGTTTTTCTATAAGCTTGAATCATACTTCATTGATGATTAGGGATTACAAGCTAGGTGATACAATATATATACTAAGTGAAACTAGGCTCACCAACTAAGACTATACAAAGAGTTGTGAACCAGGTGCATAGTGTTTGCATAGCACAACCGGGTGCATACATAATGGCAGGGTGTATGCATAGTAAAACTAAGTGTATGCATAGTGTATTGAACATAGTCTTCACATACACTTCTATATTCTCCCATCCTTTTCTTCTTCCTCTTTTCTTTCTTGGAAGACATCCTTGATTCCATATAGCTTCAACAAAGCCAAGTGTTGGTTCTTCACTAAAGCCTTGGTTAGCAAGTCAGCTAGCTGATCCTTTGAAGGAATGTAGTGAACATCAATCCTGCCTTGTCCAATGTGATGTCTTGTGAAATGACAATCCAATTCAATGTGTTTGGTACGCTCATGAAACATTGGATTTTTAGCAATCTTCACAGCTGCTTGACTATCTGTGTATATAGGGATAAGAATGTTTACTTGCAATGCAAGTTCCTTGAGAATCCTGCCTATCCAAAGTGCCTCTTGAATAGCAACTCTAAGGCACCTATACTCTGCTTCAGCACTTGATAGGGAAATTGTATCTTGCTTCTTGACCTTCCAAGCTATCATAGCTCATCCTAGCTTTACACAATAGGCACTCACTGATTTCCTACTAAAAGGGCAAGCAGCCCAATCAGAGTCACAATACAAGCTCAAATTAAGGTTGTTGTTGGAAGGATAGATCAAGCCTTGGCCTGGGGTGCCCATGATGTACTTAATTATCCTAATGGCAGCTTCATAGTGAGACTTCTTTGGCTTGTCTACAAATTGACTTAGTCTCTGGACTGAGATGCTAATGTCTGGTCTTGTCATTGTAAGATAGAGCAATTTGCCAATAAGTCTTCTAAATGAAGTAGCATCCTCTAATAGCACATCATCAGTGTTTGAGTTGGATGCTTTGTCATACTCATGTGTGGTGAGCTTGACATTGAATTCCATAGGGGTTTCAGAAGGCCTTGCAGCCCCTAAGCCAGCCTCCTCAATGAGCTCCATAGCATATTTCCTTTGATTGATCACAAGTCCTTGATTTGATCTTGCAATCTCCAAACCCAAGAAGTACCTCAAGTCCCCCAAATCCTTCAATTTGAAGTGTATTTGAAGTGTGTGTTTCAATTGATTGATCATCTTAGTATTGGAACCAGTGATTAGAAGATCATCAACATAGATTAATAGAAACACCTTGTCATTGCCTTGCATCTTGGTGAACAAGGAATGATCTGAGGCACATTGTGTATAACCATTCTTCAACAATGTTTGGGTGAGCTTGATGTTCCATTGCCTTGAAGCATGTTTAAGGCCATATAGGGACTTCTTAAGCTTGCATACATGTTTGGTAGACCCTTCAAGAGACTTTGAAGGATCAAAACCTTGTGGAATATCCATGTACACTTCCTCAGTTAAGTCACCTTGAAGAAAGGCATTGTTGACATCCATATGGTATAATCCCCAAGATTTGGCAGCTGCCAATGCTAAGATGATCCTCACTGTGTCCATCTTGACCACAGGAGAGAATGTCTCATTGAAATCAGTCCCTTCCACTTGAGTGAATCCTTTGGCAACTAATCTTGCTTTATACCTTTCAATGGAACCATCAGAGTTGTACTTGACCTTGAAGACCCATTTGCAACCTATTGAAGATTTTCCTTGAGGAAGTTCCATGAGTTCCCAAGTGTTGTTTGCTTGAAGGGCTTGTATCTCTTCCTTCATGGCCAAAATCCAATTGGGATCCTTGGTTGCTTGCTTGTAGGAGCTTGGTTCCTTGATTTTGTCAATGGCAGCCAAGAAGCATTTGTATTGAGGGCCTAAAGTGTCATATGTCATATACCTCTCTATAACAAAAGTGGCATTGGAACTTGATCTTTGTTGAAGTTCAGCAATCCTTGCACTTCTCCATGGTTGTGGTGGATTGAGTTGTGCAATTCTAAGACTTCTCCTTAGATTAGAAGGTTGGGGTGGATCATCCACAATGGGTGGTTGAGGTGTTGGAGTTTGTTGAGGTGGTGGAACTTCATTGATTGCGATGTGTCTTTGTATATCCTCATCAAAGTAAGTTGGATTCTCTTGTGGGAAGTCTTCAATGGATTGCTTGGCTCCCAAGCAAGATGGGATGAGAGACTTTAAAGCATCCTTGGACATGCTAAATGGGAAGATGTCTTCATGAAATGAAACATCCCTTGAAACATGAAGCATTGAGTTGGAAATGTTCATCACAAGGTATCCTTTTTGTGAAGTTGAATACCCCATAAGGATGCATGGTTCAGCCCTTGGACTAAACTTGTCATGTTTGTTCAATTTGGTTGCAAAGCATAAGCAACCTATGGTTCTCAAATGAAGAAGAGAAGGTGCTTTCCCATATAGCACTTCCATAGGTGATTTGAACTTCAAGATGGAGGTGGGTAGCCTGTTGAGCAAGTAACAAGCATTGAGTATGCAATATCCCCAATGTCTCAATGGCATAGAAGCTTGAAACCTTATGGCTCTAGCAATGTTGAGGATGTCCCTATGTTTGCGTTCAACCCTGCCATTTTGTTGTGGTGTATGCACACAACTTGTTTGATGAAGAATCCCAAATTGAAGAAGTAAATCTTTGCAAATTGAGTTGATGAACTCATTCCCATTGTCACTTCTCAAAGTCTTGACCATTGTACCAAATTGAGTCTTGACCATGATCAAGAAATTCTTAATGTGCAAGAAGGTGTCACTCTTGTGTCTCATCAAATAGACCCAAGTTGCTCTTGAATGATCATCAACAATGGTCAAGAAATATTGATTGTTCTTGAAGGTAGGCACCTTGTATGGTCCCCATAGATCCATGTGAATCAAATCAAAAGGCTTTGAAGCAATTGAATCACTGATTGGAAATGAAAATCTAGATTGCTTTGCAAGAGGACAAATAGTGCATTGTTTGATACAACCATAGGTCTTATTCAAGCCTAAAACATCCAAATGGTTCAAATATTGTTCTGAGACATGACCCAAACGCCTATGCCATCTCAATACTTCATCCTTATTCCCCAAGCAAGTAGCTGCTATCTTCCTTGGGCTTGAAGGCACCACATCCTTCAAGGTGTACAATCCTTTATTCCATTGCCCAATCACCATGGACTTGCCACTCTGGCCCTGAAGCAACACATGATCACAAGTAAAGATCACTTTGCAATTTAACTGGCTAGGCAACCTAGAGACTGAGATCAAATTGAACTTGAAATCAGGGACCAAAAGGATGTTAGTCAATGTGAATCTACTTGAGAAAGAGCAAGAACAAATATGGGTCACTTTGCACTTGTGACCATTTGGTAAGTGCACATATTGGTGATCAGAGTCACTCTTCTTCAAATCATGTAGCCATTCAATTTGATGAGTGATATGGTTAGTTGCACCTGAGTCAACTATCCAAACCATAGGATCACTAGATATACCTGCCATGTTGACATGAGCTTGATCCACATCTTCAAAGGATAGAGGTGTATGATCAAAATGATCATCATGGGCATCCCATAGTTGCTTCATCTTGGCAAAGTATTCAGTGATGGAGAGCACACCTTGAGATGTTTGGTAAATCTCTCTTGTCAATTGAAATATTTGAGTGCCATCCACTTTGTCAAACATCTCCTTTAAGTCATTCCAAATGGAAGAGGCTGTAGGATTGTAGATCAAGCCATTGACCAAGTCCTTGGCCACGGTGTTCCTTAACCATGCCTTGACAATTGCATTTGCCCTATCCCATCTCACCCTATCATTGACACCAACATCCAATATTGTGAATGTGCCATCTATAAAACCAAGCTTATTCTTCACCAATAAGCCTTTTCTGATTGATGTGCTCCAAACATGATAGTTGGATGTTCCTTGAAGCTGAAAAGGAATGAGCATATGGCTAGTGGTGTCTGAGGGGTGAATGTATAGGGGATCATCAACATTGGTTTCCTGAGCCATCTTGCAAGAAAAGTAACACAAGGAGCTTGAAGATTCAGAGTAAAGGGAATTCAGAAGCAAGTGACTCCAATGAAAACGCACACAAACTATGCACTAGCAACAAAACTAGCACACCAAGTTTGTTGAGAGTAAGACAAAATTCCAGCTCACTCTTCAGTACAATTTGTACAATCCGCAACAAATTACTCCAAGTTCAATGTTCACAAATCACTAGGAATGGATTAGGATCAAATCTCCATTGAAGAAAGCTCTGAAATCTTCAAGAAATGGAGTGAAAACTCGAAGAACACACAATGACTCCTCAGCCGAGCAAAGTGTATGCAAACGTTGTAACGGAGGAAAATCACAACTTCCAAGTGGTATGCGCAGCTTGAACAAGCTCAAAATTCATATACAAATCCAGGGAAACAGAGCAAATCCCAGATTATAACAAGAACAATCACGCAATCAGCTCAACAAGGCTGAAATCAACAAGAACTAAGCAAACTAGGACTAAGACATGTTGGCTATCCTTAGTCTATGCTCAGCTTTGTGTAGTGTTGTGATTTCTTGAATTTTTACTTACTTGACATCCATTCTTGCACAAGAAATGGAAATTTCAAGTTGAGATGAAGATCCACGAAGCTTATCTTGTATGGTTATGCAAGAACAAGGTGAACTTTGAAGGCTAATGTTGAAGAAATTTGATCTTCTTCAACTAGATGTGTACGCCGCCATTAGGGATGGCTCTGATACCATATAAGCTTGAATCATACTTCATTGATGATTAGGGATTACAAGCTAGGTGATACAATATATATACTAAGTGAAACTAAGCTCACCAACTAAGACTATACAAAGAGTTGTGAACCAGGTGCATAGTGTTTGCATAGCACAACCGGGTGCATACATAATGGCAGGGTGTATGCATAGTAAAACTAAGTGTATGCATAGTGTATTGAACATAGTCTTCATATACACTTCTATAGCAGTAGGTTTTTAGTCTACCACTTTTCAATTGCGGACCATTGTCGCTTATGAGCACCCTCGGGACAGCGTATCGAGCGATGATATGGTTTCGGATGAAGTCAAGTATTTGGGCATCTGTCGTTCTTGCTAAGGCCTTGACTTCTATCAGTTTGGAGAAGTAGTCGATGGCCACTAATATGAATTTGGTTTGTCCCATGGACCTTGGGAGGGGACCATTAGGTCGATACCCCATTGTGCGAAAGGCCACGAGCTCGCAATCCGGCTCAGTTCCGCTGCTGGTGCTGTTATGCTCCTTGAGCATTGTTGGCAAGAGTCGCATTCGGTGACCATGTTTTTTGCTTCGCTTTCATAGTTGGCCAATAGTACCCAATACTTAAAGCCTTACGGATTATGGATCTCATCCCCTCATGACAAGCTGCTTGTCCTTCATGTCGTTCGCTCAGCACCTTCCTCGTTTCAGGATATGCGATACATTTCAAGTATGGAGTTGAGAAGCCCTTATTGTACAATTGGCCTTCTATTATCACATAGTTGACAGCGATCCTTTGTATTTTTTTTTCCTTTGTCGTATCGTCTGGTAGCATGCCATTTGTAATGTACGCTTGGATCGGTGTCATCCATGTTGGCGCTGAGTCGATGGTTAATACCTCGATTTGGTCGATAACTGACAATATTTTGTGTTCGAGGAAGTGTGCTTCTTTGCCTTGCTCACTGCTGTTGGGATCAAAATGACGTGGCCTGAAGCTTCTGGTAATGGACTTCTAAGTTTCGCCTTCGACTTGCTCTTCTAGGTATCTTTCTCGACCTCGACGGATGATTAGTCTCCTTTTGAGCGTCTGTCAGGCGAGAACCTAAAAAGGGGTTGGGGATTTGCCCCTGATTCCACTCTGAAGCTTAAGTCAGTAATGGAATTTGAGAGAATACTGTAAAAGTATACGAATGTAACTTTTATAAATAATGAAAGTGTTCCCCTATTTATAGGGGAATTGTACCTACTTTAAATGGCGGTTACCCTCTTGGGAGGGCTTATGTCCGGAGTCGGTATAAGTAGGTGACAAGCAGGTCGTCACCTCATCTTTCCATTGCTAGGAAGGTCTTCCTCTACAATCGAAGCAGGTCTCCACCTCACCATTCCTTAAGAGCAAGGTTTCCTTCATGCCGGCAGAAGTAGGTCGCCACTTGTCCTTTCCTTAAGAGAGAAGGTTTCTTTAGCTAACAGGTGACAAGTATGTCGCCAACCGCCCCTTCCTTAAGAGGAAGGGTTTTCTATAAGGCGGCAAGCAGGTTGCCAGTTTTTTTTTCCTTGAGAGGAAGGTTTCTTCAATAGTGCTTGGCTGCTAACTCGACTCTTACCTTGAGAGGGAGTGTTTTGAGCGGACATGTCACCAGTCTTCAACAAGGACCTGAGTCGTTGACTTCCTCAATATTTGGTGTCGACTATTTGTACTTGCTTCTTCATTCTGAGTATGATTATTAGTCGATTCTCTTTCAGGAGTCCCGACTTATATGCTCCCGACTATCCATTGGCATGTCCTCTATAATCGTAACCCAACACTTGCCCCCTGACACTTGAGTCGTCGGCTTCATTATGCTGAAGAGGTCTTAATATGAGTGATGATTTGAAGGCTTTCCGGTGGGATTTTTACTTAGTCGGGTCGCAGACTTTGAACTTTCTTTTGTTGGTCCTTTTGGGTCGAGGTCAGGATCCCTTAGTCGAGTCGTTGACCCAAACTTTTCACCTTTTGACCGTTGGAGGGTGATTCATAGAAGCTCAAATTTCATTCATGCATCTTCGGAGGCTATTTCCATATTTACTGCACCAATTAAATGCATTGGGCCATAGCTTTGTCAGGAATGATCTCAGTAATTACTTAATATAAATACCGGAGTTTCACTTCTGTAATTTTCCATCAAATTCTTCAACTTTTCCCTTCCTTTTCAGATTTGGAGTTTCAAAGGTAAGGAGTATCCATGGCTGCCAATCCGACTTCATATGTTTGAGACTATCTCCTTTTGAGCTTTTCTTCTCGGATTTTATCAATCTTTGGCAAAATTTGTTTTATGACGAGACTTCTTTTCAGAATTCATCAAGATGATACTTCAAAATCATCGTCGATCCATGGCCGGGTCCTCCTCCTCTGTTGCTCCGCCTAAAGAAACCGAAGAGGGAGCGACAGTTAAGACTCTGATTGATGTCGAGGTCATGCCCTCTGCGAAGAATTTCCTACTGAGCCTTCCCGAGATAAGGGTAAAGTTAAAGTCACTACCCATTGCTATTTTCCTAGGAATGAGGGTATTTCCCCCTCAGGTTCTTCGGTAAAAAGGAAAAGGGGCGGGGATTCCTCATCATCTCCAGATTAAACATCTCATTCTTCTTCTGCAATTCCTTCAAGTATTTCTCCAGAGTAGAAAGGTCCCCCTTTTGAGTGGGAGATGCTTCTGAATCCTCCTCTCGATCCTTTGAAGGATTGGGATCCTCTGAGCGAGTTAAAAGGGTTCCCCCCCCCCTTAAAGAAGGACACTTCATCGTTAATCCTGATCTGGCACTTCATTTGTTTAGTGCTTCGGTCCCTCCCCAAGATCGTCGCCGCCTGGGAGTAGAGAGTGTTGAGGCGAAGAAGGTCATTCGTCTTTTTATTTTAAGGCAGGCTAAAGTATGTACCATATTTGGTCTCTTCTTTGATTTATTATGCCCTCTCCCCCTCTTTTATCTTACCCCCCTTTTTTGGATAGGCCTCCCAGGACTTCCTCCGATTGTCTCAGTTGTTGATCGACCTCTATGGAGAGCTACACTCGACTAAAGAGGAGCTTTGAACCATTTCAACCAAAGGTGATGCAGAATAGGTCCGTCGCCTTCAAGAGGAAAATATCCAACTGAAATCATATTTGGCATGGATGACCGAGGCTTCTGAGGTCCTTAAGCGGGATTACCGCTGGAGCAGCAAGTCTCTCAAGGCTTCCTTTTCTCTGGTCAAAGATTTTTGTACTTTTTCGGAGAATATGAGGGAGGAGAATACTACCCTTTTAGCCGAAGGAGTCACTCTTTGAGAGAAAGTTAAGGCTTTGCAGGCTAAGGTGAAGGATTTGAAAAGCGCGGTGGCCAAAGCCATTGATGATTATAAGGCGAGTCCCGCCTATCAAGATGATGTCGTCGTGGCTGCCTCTTATTTTCTTTTCATCTCTTTAAAAGAGATTGTGGCGAATTTAAAGGATTATCAAACCGACTTCCCTTTTTCTAGATTTCCTCTTCTTCAACAGTATTTGGGCGATCCTACTGAGAAGGATGAGGGTCTCGCTACTTCTTCTTCGAAAAGAAAGGGAACTTCTGCCAAGCTTTCTTAGACAGTGATGCATTTTTTGTACTTGCGTCTCTGTAGCTTGTTTGTTTCTTAATAAAAGAATTGCTTGGATTTTCGTCCATGCATTAAGAGTATTATCTCTATAGAAAATTATTTTGTGAATGCTTATCCTTCTTATCTAATTGTTGAAAAACCTAGGCTTTGTTGCCATCTGGGGCTTGTTTACACGCGAGTGTTTGTTGTGGGCTTCTCCTTCCTGATCTTCTCTTTAATGGGCTTCTCCTTCCAGATCTTCTCCTTCTTGGGCTCTTTCGTGCTCGAATTCTCATCTTCCTTCCTTGCTTACCTGCAAAAGGGCACAGGGGGGTCCCGGTAAGCCCACTTCGAAGCTTAAGTTAGTCGAGAGCTTCTAGAGAGAGGGTGAGCTTAGAGAGAGAGATTACCTTCAAATGAGGGGATGGGCTCTCCATTTATAATGTTTCTATTGGACCGCCCCGGTTCCAGTGGTCTCAGCTCCGGTTATGGCGGGTTCGTAATTATAAGATGGCCTTGACCGTAAATAAGTTACCTTTGACCCCGGTTCGACCGTAGGTAAGCTTATTATGGCTAAGTGCTGGTGTTTGGCCCTTTAAGGGTTAGCCCCGGGCGAGATACCGTCCGGGAGTGGTGGTCCGGACGAGGGGCTCGTCCGGATGGATGGGGAGTACCCGAGGAGGTACCCCTAAGGCCTTGCTCGGGTACCCGAGCAAGGAGCACCTCTCTCGGGTACCCGAGCAAGGGTTCCCCGGGTGGTCTTTCCACCCGGGGTCTTCCCGAGTGGATTTTTCCACTCGGAATATTTTTCCGGGCCCATGTGATGGGCTCCGAGTGTCCGTGTTCCAAGTCTTGAATTATATTCGGTTCCGGCCCACTTCTCGGGCCCAATTAGTAATAGCTTGGGCGTATATCCACCATTTGCCCCCGAGTCAAGGAATGGTTTCACCTTTTATTGACTCTATTTCTAGCGGAATATCGCCCAAGCGGGTAGAGTGGCGTACCTTAGTGACGGTCCCGGCCTCTATCGAGTTCTCGAGATGCGTCGTAATTTCCTCCTTCCTTTTCTTTGAGAGAGCTTTATTGCGATCCTGGCCTTTATCGAGTACTCGAGGTGTGCTTTTATTTCTATGCCCCCTATTTCGTAGGATCTGAATATATAGACGTAAAAATGTTGTAATTAAATTTAAGCAAGCCTACATGATAATGTTCTATAGGGGTAAGAATTACGAGCCTTGGTTTCGTTTTACTTATCCTTCGGACTGTGTCCTTTTGTTCGTGTCTCCTTTTATGGAGTTTTTAGAGAAAAAAATCAATAACATATACTTTATAAAGCATATGTTTGGATTTCACTTCATTATTCCTCCTCCTTCATTTTTTCACGAGCACTCTTCTCTCTCCTTCATTTTCTAGAGCACCTCCATCTTCTTCAACCTAGGTTTTCATCTTCTCCTCCATTTTCAATTTTTCCACCCAAACTTCCAATTAAGTTACCACACTTCACATGGAGCCTAGTTAGGTTTGATTTGGGGTGGGATTTGCTTTTGCGGGGCTAGCTCGGACCGGTTGGGGGGGAACCTACAATCGCCGGGAGCGACGGGAGGGGCGGCGTGGGGCGGCTGTTGGCTCGGGTCACGGAGGACGGGCTTTCAGCTACGGGGTCGGGGTCGGTTCCAGGCGGGACCGCTGGTGGCGACGGCAGCCCTTCCCGGTGGCTGGTTTTGTTGAACCAGTTTTTTGACCGGTTTGGCTCCATTTTTTCCAAGGTTCGGTTTTCTAGCCAACCCCCCCTTATTTGTCCTCCATTGATTGCTATAAAATCCAATGTCTTGCCATAGATACTTGATTTTCTCCATTTATTTGCTCTTGATTTGAAGTGGAAGATTTCCTTTGTTATTGTTGAGCTTGGGTATTTTGAGGTAGTGATGTATAGATGTTGTCCTCTTAGGAACTTCGTAGGTGTTTGGTGTTTGGGTGCCTTAGTACCATGCCTAGATCAACTCCTTATTTGTATATGATATATGCTCTCATGTTGGAGGTTTAACTCCTTCCTTTCATTACCTTAAGCAATGTTGAGGTGATTTTATTTGTCCTCCCTTCTAGAGGTGTTCTTCATGTTTTGTCCATCATCGCACCTTCCTTTTTCGAGTAGTATCGTCCATGCACGTGTCTTTTGCCCCCGTAGTAGGCATTTAATATTTGTGCACTTTGGGACGTACCCTTGAGTAGGTTGGTGTTGATGAATTTGCATGGTGTCATGAGAGACCTTTATGGTTTTACGACGGACTGATGTTTTCCTTTCCTACTTGTCAGGTGTATTTTTGGATCTCCGTCGTGCTAGGGAGTGCTTGTTTGGTTTCAGCTTGGAAATGAGTAAGCCTTCTTCTTGTAGAGTCGTTCGTACTATACCTCTAAAGCTCCTATAATCCGATATCCCCATGAGTAGTGTTTTATGGGGAAACGGTTCCCGCATCCTAACTTGAGCCTGACTTACGTCCCGGATGCGTCTGATTCTGAGTCGGATACAGAAGTTGAGTTACAACCCATCCTTGAGGATGAGTTAGCTTTTCTTCGTGACCCGGTGTTCTTATTCGATGTCTATCCTAAGAATTTGTTAAGTAGGGATTACTTCCTCCTCCATTCCAAGATGGCGGGACTGTTTAGCTCGGGGACTGGGTTTTTTCCCTTTGCCATGCCGTATCGTTATCGTGATAGTTCGGTTACTCCTCTGCCGGACGGGATGTCGGTGGGGTATATTCACCGGATTAAAGCGGGGCTGTGTTTCCCTTATTGTTTCGAGCTTCTAGAGCTTTGTGAGTGTTATCGAATTTCTCCCCTTTGTCTTGCCCCCCCCCCCCCCCCCCCCCCCCGCCATTCGTGCTTGGATTAGGTTCAGGGTGTTATGTCATCGCCAATTCTGGGCCTATTCCCTTCATCTCTCTCGATGTTTCTATCGCATTTAGCATGGCGGTGATTCTGGGTTTTATTCCTTCGTCATTCGATACCCTTTGTTGAATCAAAAGGGATTCTTGGATTTGGGTAAATTTAAGTGGGACAACGAACGTCGGTTCGTCCTTGCCTTTGAGAGTGGTAGCGGTCATTGGGAGAAGTACTATTTCTTTGTCGAGGGTCATGATGTCTCTTGGTCTTTGGACTCCCCCCTTCTGAAGGATGAGCACCTCGAGTTTTCCGAGATTTCTACTACCGAAAGGCAAGCTCTGAAGTTGATATATATTGGGAATACGACGGGCACTTTTGAGTCCGTGCGCCATTTCTCGGAGGGATTGTGCGCTTCGAGAATTAAAACGGCACGTCATGTTCCATGTCCGGTATGCAAATTTTTTAATTCTTGATACCTGTAACTTTTTCTTTGTCTTGTAGGTTTGTTTCAATATCGGCCTTTCCTGTTTCAAGAGGAAGATGATGTTGGAGAGGACGTCCGATTGCTTCTCCTATGCCTTTTCATGTGGTTGAGCCTCCTGCTTCTATATCGCTGTCGTCGGGGGCGGCGAGGCCTTCTTCAGGTACCGTCTTGGTGCTCTTTTATTTTTTTTTTTTTTTTTCTATTTGGTGTTCACCCAAATTCTGTTAATTTTCAGGGAGGTCTCCTTCTGTCTCAGCCGTGAAGATATTGGCCAAGATCAGGTCAAAGTGATCTGCCTTGGAGGTAGAAACCCCTGTTCCTAAAGCTCAGAAGGTTGATTCGTTCCTCTCCCCCTCCCGGTCATCCTCTTGTCATAAAGAGAGAGAGGTTCCTGTTGAGGACATCATTGATGATTCTCCCGTTCCTCCGGAGAATGAAGAGGCTTCGGGTGATACTGATGGATCTTCTTCTCCTCGCCCCGTCTCCCCCCCCCCCCCCCCCCCCCCCCGAGGGGCTCGTCCGATGACAGACTTCCTGTGCCAGGTACATTATATTGTTGTTTTTTCATATATGAGTCCTCGTCTAACCTTTATTGTGCCTTACATTTGATTTTTAGGAAGGATCAAGTTGCCTTTGATCTTTCCTTAGGATCTTATCCGCCCCCTCGATGGTGATGTTAGGGGCGGTTCTTGGTTGCCCTTCCAGACTTCTGATCGGCAGTTGTAAGACATATCCGCCTCACTTTCCACTCCGGAGGTTGCTATTCCTATGATGAATTCTATTGTTCCTCTGGCTAATCGATCTCTTCCTCCCACCGACCTTGAGGGGATCCATCATTGTGTGAAGGGTGCTTTGTCCCAGTTTGCACCGCTGAGTGCATATATAATGTGTTCGCTTGTTTTGTTACTTTTTGTTTTTTTTTTTTTTTATCTTTGACTCTTCTTTTTGTAGGGTATATCTTCTGTTATTAACCTAGGCTCTCATTTGATTAACGTTGGACGCGAGCGGGATATTCTTTGAGAGATGGTTGCGACGCTCGAGACTACCCAAAAGGTTCTTGAATCTACTCTGAAGGTCACCGAAGAGCGACTCCGCGAGGAGAATGAAGAGCTCAAAGTTTCTGAGATTACTCTGGCTAGTCGTTTGACTCTTCTCCAGCAGGAGCTTGATGATTTTTGTGCTAGCCGAGCGGACGAAGCTCTGATTGCGGGGTTGAAGAAGGAGGAAGCGCTTCAGGATGCCCATGAGGAGGGTAGGTTGTCTAGTCTAAAGGAGGGTGAGGCTTTTGTATTTGAGAAGGGCAAAACTGTTGGAGTCCAGGACTTCCTTATCTTTAAGAAGTTTTCTATCCGCGCCGAGAAGCATTGTCAGCGTGTTATGAACACCTTTGGCGTGAACATGGTTGAGAAGACTCATGCTCTTAGCCCTACCTTCCCTTTTGACCAGCTTGGCGAATACGCTCATTTTGCTGTGGATGTGATTTCCTGCCTTGCAAGGCGGATGGAGCGTACAAAATTTACGGCCGGCCGAGCTGTGGATGATAGCTCTTCCAAAACCAAAGTTGGTCGAGCTGCCTAGGTTGGCGTCCCTTCACGAGTTCCTGCTAGAGAGGAGGATCCCCCCCTTTGCGAAGGACGGTTGAGCTTGTGCGTCTTCTCCATGTTGTTATTATTGCACTTGTGTTTTTCTCCTACTTGTTTTGGAGATGATTTCGGCTTTTGGGTAGATACTACGGACTGCTTTCCCTTATTTTCGTATTTTCTCTTATATTGTACTCGGATGTCTTATGTGCTTTTTAGCACGGCTTATGCTATGATATAATATTCGGATGGCCTATATTTTCAGGATTTTTGTTCCTAATATTTTGTAATGGTGGTCCTTATAGATCTTCCCTTATACATAAAGGTTTTGATCGCTTTATCGTATGTCAAGGTTGTCTTTTTAGATCATCCCATTTTCGGTTGTAAGGATAGCCCTGTTGGTCTTATATCCCTTTTCGGTTGTAATGGTTGTCCGTATAGATCTTCCCTTGTTCATATGTAAAGGTTGTTGATCACTTTATCATATGTCAAGGTTGTCTTTTTGGATCATCCCATTTTTGGTTGTAAGGGTGGCCCTGTGGGTCTTATATCCATTTTCGGTTGCAATGGTTGTCCGTATAGATCTTCCCTTGTTCATATGTAAAGGTTGTTGATCATTTTATCATATGTCAAGGTTGTCTTTTTGGATCTTCCCATTTTCGGTTTTGTAAGGGTGGCTCTATGGGCCTTATGTCCCTTTTCGGTTGTAATGGTTGTCTGTATAGATCTTCCCTTGTTCATATGTAAAGGTTGTTGATCCCTTTATCATATGTCAAGGTTGCCTTTTGAATCTTCCCATTTTCGGTTGTAAGGGTGGTCATGTGGGTCTTATGTCCCTTTTCGGTTGTAATGGTTGTCTGTATAGATCTTCCCTTATTCATATGTAAATGTTGTTGATCGCTTTATCATATTGTCTCTTTGGATCTTCCAATTTTTTGTTGTAAGGGTGGCCATGTGGGTCTTATATCCCTTTCTGTTGTAATGGTTGTCCGTATAGATTTTCCCTTGTTAATATGTAAAGGTTGTTGATCGCTTTATCATATGTCAAGGTTGTCTTTTTGGATCTTCCCATTTTCAGTTTTGTAAGGGTGGCCCTGTGAGTCTTATATCCCTTTTCGGTTGTAATGGTTGTCCGTATAGATCTTCCCTTGTTCATATGTAAAGGTTGTTGATCACTTTATCATATGTCAAGGTTGTCTTTTTGGATCTTCCCATTTTGGGTTTTGTAAGGGTGGCCCTGTGGGTCTTATATCCCTTTTCGGTTGTAATGGTTGTCCGTATAGATCTTCCCTTGTTCATATGTAAAGGTTGTTTATCGCTTTATCATATGTCAAGGTTGTCTTTTTGGATCTTCCCATTTTCGGTTTTGTAAGGGTGGCTCTATGGGCCTTATGTCCCTTTTCGGTTGTAATGGTTGTCCGTATAGATCTTCCCTTGTTCATATGTAAAGGTTGTTGATCGCTTTATCATATGTCAAGGTTGCCTTTTGGATCTTCCCATTTTCGGTTGTAAGGCTGGCCATGTGGGTCTTATGTCCCTTTTCGGTTGTAATGGTTGTCTGTATAGATCTTCCCTTGTTCATATGTAAAAGTTGTTGATCGCTTTATCATATGTCAAGTTTGTCTCTATGGATCTTCCCATTTTTTTTGTAAGGGTTGCCACGTGGGTCTTATATCCCTTTTCGGTTGTAATGGTTGTCCGTATAGATCTTCCCTTGTTAATATGTAAAGGTTGTTGATCGCTTTATCATATGTCAAGGTTGTCCTTTTGGAACTTCCCATTTTTGGTTTTGTAAGGGTGCCCTGTGGGTCTTATATCCCTTTTCGGTTGTAATGGTTGTCCGTATAGATCTTCCCTTGTTCATATGTAAAGGTTGTTGATCACTTTATCATTTGTCAAGGTTGTCTTTTTGGATCTTCCCATTTTCGGTTTTGTAAGGGTGGCCCTGTATGTCTTATATCCCTTTTCGGTTGTAATGGTTGTCCGTATAGATCTTCCCTTGTTCATATGTAAAGGTTTTTTATCGCTTTATCATATGTCAAGGTTGTCTTTTTGGATCTTCCCATTTTCGGTTTTGTAAGGGTGGCCCTATGGGTCTTATGTCCCATTTCGGTTCCTATTATTTCCAGGAGAAACATCTCATTCATTTAGTTCCATTGTTGCTTTATACATAAAGCAAAATCTAACTGGAGTCCGTAGATCTCCTTCAAGTATCTAATATTTAGACATAAAAAAGAAAAAAAGAAAAAGAAAAAGGTTTTAGATATTCGCCACTATCAAGTGGGGTCAAACTCCAGCTCCTCCAATCCGACTTCCTCCTCCAGGCGGCCAGCGTGTATTTCCTCTTCGACCTCAAGTCTGAGGGCTAAGCATTTGTTAGTGCTCTGCCCCCAAGATTTGTGGTACTCACACCATCCATCCAGCTCTGTCCCTATGAAGGCCCTTGATGTCTCCGGGGGTGGTGGAATCCGGTCATAGAGGACTTCATTGTAACTCTCCAATGTCACTCCTTAGAGGTGTGAAATGAACTGTCCTGCCTTCGCTGAGCCTGTAGTAGCTTCTTTCCTCTTCCTCTTCAGTTTGTATGGCTTGCCCCAACTTATGGTTGAACTCTTTGACTGATGTTATGGCGGCAATGCACCCTTCTCCTCCGAAGTATTCTTTGGCGTTCCTCCATAGGTTCCTGAAGAAAGCTCTTACGAATTCATTCTTGGTTGTTTTGATCTCCGTCGGGGCCGTTGCTAGCCTTACAAACTTACTCTTTATAAGCTCATCTTCTTTTTTTTGGATGTCCTCCAGGCTTTCTCTGCCCGCCCTTCTTTCTCTTCTTCTTTTCTTTCTTTCCTCCCTTTCCTTCTTTTCCATGTATTCCATATCTTGCTGTTGGTGTTCCTGCCTCTTTCTCTTTGTAAAAACCTGCCTTGTCATGTTCAGAAGGTGGGTTATGGCTCCCTTCATTGCCCCCATCATGGTGCTCCAGCCCTGAGTGGCCCCTCATTTCGGATTTCCTCTTGGTGTTTCCACGAAGGCGATTGGTAGGCCATGCTGTGCCTCCTTCTCATAGCATTCAGATAGCATTTCCGTGACGCTGCTTGGTCTCCCGGTACCTCTCCTATGCCATTTGGTGTTGGGAACTTCATATTTTGATGGACGGTTGATGGGACTATACGATTTGGATTAATCGTTGTACGACCCATTATCCCATTGTAAGCTCCTAATTCTTCGACCACCACAAATGTTACTTTCAAAAGGAGTTGTGTTCATCCTTCACCAATGGTCACCGGAAGGGTGATTATTCCAGGGGGAAAGCTGGTGCCCCCGCGAAGCTGACCAAAGGGAAGTTAACAGGCCTGAGGTCTCGCTCTGTCTTTCCTGTTGCTCTTATCACATCGGTATGAAGGATGTCTGTGGAGCTACCCCCATCCACTAGTATCCTTCTCACATTGCAACCCGCGATACCCATCGTGATTACCAAGGCGTCGTTATGTGGGTATACCACATACTTCAAATCCTCATCCGATAATGTTATCTTCATGTTGTCGACCGGCCTTTGGCGTTTTCTGAATGGAGGCATCTCAGTGACTTGGGCGACATAAACTTCTCTTGAGTTGGAGACCTCTCCCCCTGCTGCCGGGCCGCCATGAATGACGTTGATGGTTAGTTTTCTGTTTTGTGGTGGGGGGAGGTCTTCCATTTTTTTCCCTTTCCTTTGCCATTCTACCTCGGTTGGGGACTCCTTTCTCCTTTCCTTTCATCTTTGAAAAAGTTCTTTAGCATGCCTTCTTGGATGAGGCTTTCAATGTCCCGCTGCAGGTGGAAGCACATGTCTGTGTGGTGTCCGTCGGCATTGTGGTATTCACACCATTGCTCAATGTTGTTTCCCATTCTTGTCTTCCTTTTCCCTGTTAGTGGTGTCCACAAGTTGAGACCGTTATTTCGTGCGCGTGGAAGTACGGTCTCAGCTTTCTTGCCGCCACGATGAGGGCGTATAAGAGTTTCTCTATTGACATGAGTTCACTTCATACTTTGCCAATGTCTTGCTCACGTAGTATACTGGTCGTTGAGAGCTCCCTTCTTGTCTAACAAGCACTGAACTGACTGCAGTGTTGCTCACTGATATATAGAGGAAAAGAGGCTCTCCTTGGACAGGTTTTGCCAATGCTGGCAGTGTTCGCAAATGTTGTTTTAGCTGTTGGAAAGTTTCTTCGCGTATTGGTGTACATTCAAATTTCTTGTTGGCACACAAGATTTCGAAGAAAGGGAGTGCTCTATCACCGATCCTGGCATGGAATCTGTTAAGGCTGCTAGACGGTCATTCAACTGTTGCACTTCCTTATGTTTTGTTGGAGATGTCATCTCTTCAATTGCCTTTACCTTTTCCGAGTTTGCTTTTATTACTCTTTGGATAACCATGAAGCCCGGTATTTTCCGTGATTGTACGCCGAAAGCACATTTTTCCAGGTCCAGGCGAACTTGGAATTGGCGCATCCTTGGGAATGCCGTGCGCAGGTCTACGACATGGTTATCTCTCTTAATTGATTTCACTACCTTGTCATCGACGTATGCTTCCATTTTCTTTCCAATCATGTCTCCAAATATTATGTTTATCATTCGTTGGTATGTTGCACCCGTGTTGATTAGACCAAATGGCATCACCTTATAATTGTATATCTCGTTGTTCGCGTCGAATGTTGTGTGTGGTGCATCATCTGGAGACATTGGAATCTGGTTATACCCGGAGTATGTATCCATTAAGGACATCAACTCGTGGCCTGCAATGGCGTCGACTAGTTGTTCAATTCTTGGTAAAGGATATGAATCCTTAGGACATGCATTGTTAGGTCTCTATGGTCAATACACATCCTTCACCTGCCATTAGGCTTCAGTACCAAAACTGGGTTTGCAACCCACATTTGGAACCTTGCCTCCTTAATGAAGCCCGCATCTAATAGCTTTCCTACTTCTTCCCGGATAGCTATCTTTTTGTTGCCCCCCCAGTGGTCGTAGCTTTTGTGTAATAACTAGAGCTTTTGTGTCAATGTTGAGCTTATGAGAGATTACGTCTGGGCTTATCCCAGGCATGTCGCTTGGGGAGCATGCGAATAGCTCCTTATACTCTGTCAAGAGTGCTATGAGCTATGTTCCTTCCTCCTCCGATAATGACACGCTTGTTCGAATCATCTGATTTGGCTCATCTATCTTCACTTCTCGAAGCTCTTCCATTAGAGTTGGACAAGCGCGATCTTTTCTGGGTCCTTATCAATGGAAGGGATGTCATTGTTGTCCTCCTTGATGTTGTGTTTGAGTACTATGTTGTAGCAACCCTTCGACGGTTGTTGGTCTCCTTTAACTTCTCCAATTCCTGTGATGGTTGGTAATTTCATCTTTTGGTGGGCTGTTGAAGCTATTATAACCCATGCATTCATAGTTTTGTAACCTAGAATGCCGTTGTATGCGTCCAGCTTTTCCACCACTAAGAATTGTATCTCCATATGTAGTTGTTTTTCTCCGGTCCCCAAGGTGACTGGTAATGTGATTGTTCCCACCTGATAGTTGGTATCACCCATGAAGCCTACTAGTGGTTAGTACACTTGCTTGATGTTCTTTTTATTTTCAAATGCAAGGACTACCTCTTTGGTTAGTATGTTGGGAGAGCTTCCTCCATCTACCAATATGCGTTTAACGTCCATGTTGTCTACTTCCATTGTTATGACTAGAGCGTCTACATGTGGGTACACTATATTCTTCTTGTCTTTTGTTGAGAAGTATATGACGTCTTCCATTGGTTCGTCATCATGTTGGTGTTCGTCAGCCTTTTGCACCTTCTGGACGCGTATGCTTCCCTTTCATAAGATGTTTCGCCTCCGGCTCCCAAACCACCATGTATGACATATGTGTCCACCATGTAGCTTCCGCTGGTTGGCGAGTGCGTGTTTTGTTCGAATCTTGCAGACGGCGCCAATGTTGGGACCTGACTCACGCGGGTTGTCGGGTCCTTAAGAGATTGCGTAGAGGTATTGTCGGGTTGTCGGAATTCGCAAGTGTTGTCCGCGCACGCTCCTCACAACACCTGAAAAAGGGGCGATACCGAGGCCACAGGGGGGGTGGTACTCGATGAGCCCTCTCCGATGCTTAAATGAGAAACGATTCTAGAGAGATAAAGCTTGAGAGAAGTGATAGCTCCCAAGCCAACTTGAATTCTGAAATGGATTACCAATTTTCCTATTTATAGGGAACTGTGGACTCGAACCCGGTTTTGAGCGGTCCGACCCCGGTTTAGTAAGAAAACGTGAATAGGGATTGGTTTGGAGCAATATTGGCAGTGGGAAGACTTGCACATAGTGTAAAAAACGTAAGGGTACGTGCATCGCAGGGCGACAATCCAGACGAGTCTCGGTCTGAACGTGCGTGTTGCGTGTTCGGACTGTTCAAACCCGCAGGTAAGCGTTCGTTAGCCGTTAATGGGTCTAACGTGTCAACGAGGCCCGAATGTAAAACAAACCCATATTGGGCGAATATCCATCAGAATCCATACCTATTTCTGACTAAAACCGTAATAAAATATGCAAATAAAAGTTACTACGGATTACCTACCGAAATTCCAAACCGATATAATCGGTTTACAGTCTGTATTTGTTAATTTACTATTAATGACCGACTGCATACCAAAATTAATGAACATATGTACATTTCAGTAATACAGTACAATTTACGTCCATGAGTTAGCATCGCTGGCTTTATGTGTCAAATAGTATGTTGTACTTCATATGTGCCCACTATATATACTTCTTATGTCATGACAGTTCTATATCATGCGAAGAAAGGTCTGATCCTTTCGAATGTGACATGATTTTTAAATAACAATACAAGTGTATCCCAAATGAGTTACCCATTTATTTGAAGTGTGCCGTATAATGGAAAACTTATGTCGGGCTTATATTCCAGCAACATTGTGATATATAAGTTAATAAACACACACCATCGATCAGAGTCGGATAACGTAGAAGCCAGTAATAGAATTTTTGGCAGATGGATACAAAGGCATTACAACTTCAAGAAACTGTCATACGGTCCGCAAAAAATATTACTTGCCTAACATTTAACAACCCACTTGAAATATCCTAAATGTAACACAGGAAGTCTTTATGGTTGGGTGTTAACCATTCGACACATAGCCGCATCTATGTTTGTACGGACTAGTTCATCTACTCGATCACGGATTGTCCATAACATATTGAAGATTAATACGCTCCTCTATAGCGTGAACCGACGTTTCATCAACATTATTGATCTGCTAAACACTTACAGTTGGGTTTGTCAATGTGGATCTCAAAGACCATCGTGGGGTCTGATTCTGTAAAGTCATCCTTTTGATGGGCCTCCACTAGCATACTTCCAGGACGCGACATCATAGGCTACTTGTGTAGCTGCTTCTTTTGACCCAAACTTTTCGAGTAGGGCTTACTCATACTTATCTTGAATCAGGACGTCATGATACATTGATGTTATTTGACCGACAATGTATTAAAGTAGGTTAATAGTACATTGACACCACAATGGGAAATGTGTAATACCGCAACTTTCTTCGACTTTTTGTCGATGTAGTCACCTTCTCCCTTCGGGCATTTGTGTGTCTGGTGAAGATCTCCGTCTAGGTTGGTCCCTTCCCATGTCCATATTCTAAACAGGGTAAAAGTGAAATAGTGTTGGCAATTTTAAATTACATACGTGACATGAAAAATTCAAACAACAAACCATTGCAACACTGTGCTCAGGAATTGACCGAGAACCACGACAGTGTTTGGTTACCGATCCATCTTTTAGACTGGCCCTATTACGACTAGCCATCGCTGATAATTTCTGCTAGTCAATTTTTGTCCAGTCAGCAACAAGAGTCCACTCAGGGCTGTCATTGACACAGTCACCAATCCGATTGGTCTTACATTTTTTTCTTTGCCTCCTCACAAGCATAAATCAACATGGTCTTATTACTTTTTGCAACTTCTCTTTAAAAAAATGGACCTCATTCGCAGTACCCTGTCCGCCGGAAAGTGATATTTAGTCTGTTATCAGGCTGGATATATGTCAACATAGCATTTGTGTACAAGGCATGGTAACTTTGGTTGTAATAAAATGCGAAGAGCAACGAAAGACAGTTATGCTTGGACATGAAATGTCACGTGCTCCACTTCGAGATATTTATCGTTTTATGTTTCTTCTCGTATCCTTCCTCGTGCTCCTCTCGAGAAGCTGCAAGAGGGGTGAGCCGGGGGTGTTCCCGGCGAACCCACTTTGATACTTAAGTAAGTTCAGAGTGCTAGAGAGAGAAAGTAATAGTGTTTCTAGAGATAAGTAAGAGCTCAATTAAGTTGAGTCCAATCAAGTAACCTTGAAATGAATGATCTTGAGTTCTATTTATAGAGTTCATGGACATTAATCCGGCTAAGGTTTGTACTAACCGCGGATAGCGCTTTATTCACGGATATGACAGGTTCTTGTTTGGTATCAGAGAGGTCCACGATGTTTGGTAGGGTCCGCGTATTCACGTGTTGGTATCGGTGTTTCGCCATTGCCTCCAAGGGCGTAGCCCGAGTAAGGGTCACTCGGGCGTCGGGGTCCCAACACGGGCGAGGGACGCCAGTTCAAGCTAGTCCGGGGGGGGGGGGGGGGGGGGAGGGTCGTCTGCCTGGACTAGTTAGGACGGACACGGCTCCATCCGGACTAGTCCGAATATGCCGATTCCATCTGGATTGGTGCATGGGTCCGGATGTGTTTGTTCCCATCCGGACCATTTTTCACCAAAGGTGTGTTCATTCGGGTATTTTATCGGTCAGTGTCAATGTTTCGGTTTTTAACTGTATATGGAGTCGACGTGACCGACAAAATCAAGCCTTAAATAAGTCCAAATTGGGTGTATATCCAATTGAGATTTTAAACGGACGAGTTATTTTGGGTTTAGAGTTTAGATATATTATTTAATTTAAATAAAACTTAACAGTAGATAGATCATTAAAAAAGACCATTAAGGCGCAAGAACAAGAATGGTATTGTTGGACTAGATCTAAATTGTTGATAAAAAAATTAGTGTCGAAGCCCAGCTTAAACCATTTTATTTGTTAGTTTGGTGGCCCAAAAAGAAAAGAAATTGAAACAAATACACCCAACTCAGTCCTTCCAAATTCCAATATCTATCTTCTTCACGACTCTCTTACCTCAGAATTTCTCTCCTCTCTCTTTCAAATTAGAACTGTTCCATCCTAACAAGGAAAAGAAATGGTTGGTTTGAATCTGGGTTCATCCCCTGCTCTGTCTTTTGAAAAATCCAACCACTGCCGGTATCCCAGAAGTTGGTCTCCTTCTCTTCTTCTAAATCCAAGTCTTCAGGTGCGTGGCTCTTGCTCAAAGAAATTAGCAGTTGGGTTAATATCATCAAAACGGCAGTCTCAGATCCAAGATCTATCAGATAGTAGGACTAGTTTCCCGTTTTTGAATGATTCAATTGGAGTTGGTGGTAGGGTTTGTACTAGAATAGCAGCAGCGCAGTCAGGAGGAGGAGGAGAGGAAGAAGGTAGTAGAAAGGGTAGTAGTAGTAGTAATGGAGTTAAGCTTGGTCTGGTATTTGGGTTCTGGTACCTGCAGAACATTGTATTCAACATCTACAACAAGAAGGCGTTGAATGTATTCCCTTACCCGTGGTTCCTGGCGTCGTTTCAACTATTTGTAGGTTCAGTATGGATGGTGAGTCTGTGGTGTCTAAAGTTACAGCCTTGTCCCAACATCTCCAAATCCTTCATTGTGGCACTCCTTGGGCCAGCGCTATTCCACACCATCGGACACATCTCAGCTTGCGTATCCTTCTCGAAGGTGGCAGTATCCTTCACCCATGTAATCAAATCTGGAGAGCCAGTGTTCACTGTACTCTTCTCTTCAGTGCTGGGAGACTCATACCCAATAGCAGTGTGGCTATCCATTCTCCCCATTGTATTCGGGTGCTCTCTTGCTGCTGTCACCGAGGTGTCCTTCAACATGGGGGGACTGTGGGGTGCTATGATTAGTAATGTTGGTTTCGTGCTTAGAAATATATATTCAAAACGGAGCTTGCAGAAGTTCAAGGAGGTGAATGGGTTGAATCTGTATGGATGGATTACAATCATATCTTTCCTTTATCTATTCCCAGTAGCTGTTTTTGTGGAAGGGTCTCAGTGGGTGCAAGGATACCACAAGGCCATTACTGCTACTGCTACTGCTAGTGCTACCACCTTCAACTCTTTTTACATTTGGGTGATGCTGTCAGGTGTGTTTTATCATCTCTATAATCAGTCTTCTTATCAAGCCCTTGATGATATTAGCCCCCTTACCTTTTCTGTTGGTAACACAATGAAGAGGGTTGTGGTGATTATATCAACTGTTTTGGTGTTTAAGAATCCTGTCAAGCCCCTTAACGCACTTGGTTCTGCCATTGCCATTTTTGGCACCTTCCTCTACTCCCAAGCAACAACTGCTCCCAAGAAACCACCACCCACTTCAACAAAAACAGCCTAATCATATATATGATGTGAGTGACATCTTCATTTTCTTTCTTTCTTTTAAATAAATCACATTGTGTGTTACTGATCAATGGATCTATGATGGAATTTAGATTACATGCAATGCAATGCTTTGGCTCTTCTGTTCAGTTCTGTTATCACTAGTATTTATTTCCTTGTATTTCTATTCTAGCTTTCTCATCTATCTAGTAGTCTAGCCTTTGTTTGTTGGAGTCTGATAATTAGGTTAGTCAGAAGAAGAGACTCGCTGGTTTTGGAAAAAACAAAAATAATTACTCATTTGTCAATTTATTATTATTTATTATCTGGTCTATCTCATCTTTTTTTTTTTTTTATTAACGGTCTATCTCATCTTCAATAACAAATGCTTATTTTAATCAAGCATTTATTACTGTGTGCCTCTGCTTCATTTTTAAATAATTTTTAACTTATGTGCAGTAATTGTTAATAATTATTATTTCTTCGTTAGACTAAACAACCATGTGCACTTCATAGTTAATAATAATAATTAATTGCATTTCCTATCCAAAATATATTTAACTAATAATTATAGATACAAATCATATTAAAAAACGAATAAAATTGAGATCTCGATTATATTTGGGGTGTTAGGAGTTGAATTGACGGAGTAGGTGCATATGTTCACTAGTATGTATAATTGTATGTATTAGCTAATACACGTATTAGCTAAGCGGCGATTACGATATCCTAGTTGGTTATTAGTTAATACTATTTTTGCACGAATCATGTATTAGGATATCATAATATAATGACTTAAAGACATAAATACCCATATATGTGTTTTTAATAATGTTATATTTGTACTTATGAATATTTTTTAAAAAAAATTAGAAAAAGTAACTTTTAATTTATGTAAAAGTACCACAAACCAATTATATTCGGCCCCATATGAAACGATCATGGTCGGTCTGGATATGGTTCAACCTGAACATGCCAACCCGACCCTATGTCACCCGAGCCCGGACCAACCCGAACATGCCCAACCCGACTCGGCTTGAACATAACCCGACCCGAACATGGCTGGCCCGACCCGGCCAGAACATGGCTAGCCCGACCCGGCCAGAACATGGCTGGCCCGACCCGGCCCGAACATAGTTGACCCGACCCGGCCATGGTTGACCCGACCTGAACATGGTTGACACGAACCGAAACAAACATTGCTGACCTGATCCGGCCCGAACTTGGTTGACCCAACACTGCCCTAACATGGCTGACCCAACCCGACCCGACCCGGACATGACTGACCCAACCCGGCTTGAACATAACTCGGCCCGGACATGGCTGACCCGACCCGACTCGAACATGGTTGACCCGACCCGGCCCGAACATGGCTGACCCGACCCGACCAGAACATGGCTGACCCGACAGACTGATGTGTCCTAGCCCGAAGTTGGCGTATGTATTATATATTAAGAAAGATTAGGGTTATTTTGGTTATTAGGCACTATGTATTGGCTAATAGATTCTTTTTTGGAGTCTTAGTTGATACATGATTTACTATAAAAATAAGTATTAGCTAATACTCATGTATTAGCTAATACCAATACCAAAGCAAAACAAACAAAGTATTAACTAAGATATATATTAGTATATCCTAATACATGCAATCAAACATGCCCTAAGTTTAGTTGGGAAAAAACTCTAGATTGTGAACAGAATAGTCCAACTATTACGTACCGGGGTGAACATAGGGTCACTACTACTATCTCATTCCTTTGTTTTGCCTATATATATATATATATAGTCGACAAATGTTAAATGTTGGTAAGCATCAAGTTGATTAGAGCACCTACTCACTCGCGCCAACGGATAAGTGGTTGATCATGAAATTTTTTAATTCCTGTTGGAACTTGCTCATTCGGGGTCCGATCTTGGCGGCCTTACGTCGAGTCACGTTCCTCTGATCTTCGGGTTATGGTCGATCCAACTCCATGCCTGGCGGACCTACACAAAGGGTAGTGCCAGAGAGGGGGGAGAGTGTCTCTGGCGAACCCTCTCCGATGCCAAAGTAAGAATATAATTCTAGAGAGATAAATTAGAGAGAAGTCAGAGCTCCGGTGTCTCAATCCGAGATTGTGTTGCGAATGAAGGACCTAGTCCCCTATTTATAGAGTTTTGGAACCAGGCACCAGAGGGGCCCACATTTTTGGGTGGGGCCCGCACAGAGATAAGGAGAAATTAAATATACGCGGGTACCCCGGACAGTAGTGTCCGGGGGTAGAGGGGTCGTAACGGGAGCGTCGGCCCCGTAGGACACCGGGCGGGTCCGAAAACGTCGCGTCCGGACCCGTCCGGTTGCTATGCAACAGGACATGTCCGGTTTCTTTGCAACCAGACTTGTCTGGTTACTTATGCAACCGGACAAGCCCGATTGCTTAATAGCAACCGGTCAAGTCGTGTATGTTTCTCGGGACCAAGTGGACTTACCTCGAGGTCGACGGGGCGACCGTGTTTAAGCCTTATTGAGTTCCAATCGGGTGTATATCCATCATTTGCCCCCGAGTCAAGGATCGACTTGTCGTGTCTTGACTCTATTTGTTTAGAAGGATTATAAACCTGATTGTATCTCGGCTTTTTCTATTACCTTTATATGCTCATGCCAGGTGACCGTTCCCTTCCTTTTCAGGGAACCCGACCTGTATTGTTATTTATACTCATAGAGAAAGTCATAATGGTTAGTCATAAAACATGCGATCATGTGATGCCGTATATGCTATCATGGGTATGAGTATGTATAATCTATATGATAGATTTGAATCAATGGCAACGTGACATGTTGTGCGCCTATGAGAGTGTTACAAGGTATGACTTGTGACAGTGTCGATAGATGTAATCATGCATAGTGATAAAGAATATATGAGTGTCGTGGCACTAGAAAGTATGTATCTATGTGTGCACATGTAATCAATATTGATCCAAGTGTTCTACTACACTTCTTATATTGCATATGGATGCAACCATGGTGATGGATTGAAAAAATTATATCTATCATGGAAAACTATCAATGACATATATCGATGTGCATCTACAATGATATGTATATGCTCTAATGTATTAATCATCAATCATGAGTAGTAATTGCACTATAGGCACAGTCATGTCAGGTGATAGGAAACTTATAAATGTTATAACACTATATAGCTATCAAGCACCTAGATGCACACATGGTAATAGGCAAGAGAGTTACTAAGTGTTTGACCACACTAGTAGTAGTGATGCATACAGATGCATGTATATATATTATGAAAACTAGGCATGTAACTAAAACTTGCAGTATATGATTAAGTCATGGATGATTGAATCATTGCATATAATCGGAAAGCGGTTACCTTTGTACCGATTTTGAAAAAATTTCAATTTTTCGAAGATTTCGTATGTTGGCCGCGTAGGAATGTCATGGCTTCCATTCGGGTTGATAGTTGGCCGGGTAGGAATGTCATTGCTTCCATTCGGGTTAATAGCCATGTTGATCAATATAGTGGTAACCTGTAATCACTTGAAAACAGTTATAAAAAAAAAAAAAAATTGCCCCCGAAGTGGACTTGTTGATACCTTGGACGTGAGGTGTTGGGTCTCGCGTTGATGGCGTCGTATGCTACTCTTGCATTGCCATCATATTTGCATAGATTTGACATAGGGGGTTACCCTTAACGCCTTGTCACGTATCACTGTGTCAGACATGGGGGGTCTCCCTACATGTCTGCCATGTATCAAGTTGAAAGGTGAAAGGTTTGCCCACTAGGGTAGGCGGAGTGATCATCACATGGTGAATGGAGTGCCAGTCCCTATATCAGTCGTTGTTTCCACCTAGTAGGTGTAGTATCTATACTGGTGTTTGATCTCTTCGCGTACACTAGACTTCTGTCCTTGTGTTGTTATACTGCCCCCGAGGTGACATTGCCGCCTTTATGGGTGTAGGTTGTTAAACCTTGTATTCATCATCCTTCCCTCATAGTAGAGTTGTTGATCATTATAGATGTTGGGTATTGTTCTTCCCACCTGTCGCCTACCATGGCGTTGTCGTTGTCCCGGTCATAAGGTGTCGACCCTTGTGCTCATCATACCTTGTAGTATGTATTCATCATATTGCCCCCGAAGTAGGCATTGTCATTGTTATGGAAATAGGGTGTCAACCCTTGTGTCCATCTCACCTTTTAGTGTTGGTTGTCTTGCCTCTGTGGTAGACGTACTCCTTGTGTCTATTTCACTTCATGGCATGTGCTCCTGATGTTGCCCCCTAGGTGGGCATTGTCATTGTCACTGACATAGGGTGTCTGCCCTTATGTCAGTCTCATCTTGCATTGTGCTTCCTTAAGTTACCTCTATCGCCCTTCATATTGTTGTCACTGTGACATGTGAATGTTCTTCATCTATAGACCATGTTGTCATGCTTCCTGGTCGTTTCTTGACATCGGTCTTGACGAGGATTGGGAATGCTCTCACGAGACAGTGTCGGTGTCTGGGTTATTACCCATTACTTCAGCTGAGCTTAATATCTCATTTAGACATGTACCTTCATTTGATCATGAGTCTCACGAGGACTCTTCTTATTTCGCGGTTTCAGCCCGGAGGTCTTCCTCTAGGGAGGGTGTTTTAGTAGAAGATTCATGGTTGGTGTAAACACCTAATTTTCGTACGCGCAACACGAATATAACACGTTCAAAAATGTTATGTGTTGCGCGTTTAAAAAAGGAAATATTTAAACATAGAAGGTCACTGGGTTCCTAAAAATAGGTTTAGCTTAAGTTAGGATAGAATATATGCATTAAATATCATGTAATATTCAGAAAAAATATATATTATATATTTATGACAATTTTCATAAATATATATATGTAATTTTCGGAATAAATAATGTGTATATTTAGGTAAATTTGTTTTCCTAATATTGAGACCTAATTTAGCTATAAAAGGACCCCTTGTCCATGTAAAAAAAACACCACATCAATAATAATACATCAGTTCTTGAAAACCGTGCAGTTTTGTCTCCTAGTAAATAAAAGTTTTTTTTTTCCATTTCTCTTTCTTCCTCCCGCTGCTGAAGGCTCCCCGCCGGCGCCGGAGTTTCGACCCACAGCACTCCGCCCCGCCCGTCGCCCTGCCTGGCTGTCCGCCGTCCCTACTCGACCTCCCATCGCTGCTGCTCCGATCCTGCCCGTCCCCTTCGTGCATCAGGTCTGCTTTTTTTCGTTTTTTTTATTGTTATTATCTAATAATTTATTTTTTTGTTTAAATTTTCTGTTTATTCTTTATTATTATTATATTATGTTGGCTAGGTAATTAAAATGTAAATATAATTAGATAACATGTTTTGTGAATATATGTGTATGATATGTAAATACTAAATTGTATCATGTTTGGAGCATGTTTAGTTTGTTTAGATTTTATTTCAATTAGGAGAATTAGATGCTTAATAGTTTTTTTTAGGTTTATATTTATTGTTAATAATAGTTTTTGCGTAAAAATTAGTTTAGTTCTTTTTCATAACGTTAGATTAGTTTGACGTAACGAATGTTTAAATTTTAAAAAGTGGCAATTAAGTGAATTGAGTACCGAATGGGCGAGGTTAAAAATTATATTTTTAATTCGTAATAGAACCCCCGAACTCGGCTTTCTGATCGTAGACCGATTTTATACCTAGGTGTTTAATTCGTTATTCGCTTAGGTAATTTAGGATTCTAGTTAGCCTTAATTAACTAGTGGCGACTCTTTTCAAAATTGCACGTTTTCAAAACGTAATTCGCCATAGGTCGGATTTTTAGGGTTTGACAATTTGGCGACTCTGCTGGGGACATAGAGGGTTCGGGCTCATTATATTCGCTTATTGCAATGTTTTTTGAGTTTTTATATTTTATTATCTTCACCATTCTAACTTTATTTTTTGTGTGATAGGTACATTTTTTTTGGAGTTACAATTAACATTTTTCTTTTTGTGGCATTATTTGAACTCGCACACACCACTTTAGTGTAATACCCAAAATGCCTAAAACCAAGGGCAACTAAGAACCCCGGAGAGTTAGTAAGGGTATGACCGCGCGGCCGAGCCGCCGGAACCACTCAGAACAACTCCACTTGCTTGTGAAGGTCTTATGATCCCTATGATGGGGTGAAGAAACCACCTTTTCGGGAACCTATCAGTGGAACCTACCTTGTAGAGCAAAGCCACATATTTTTTACCCCCTAACATGTTGTGTTTTATCCGTGTTTTTTTGTTGTTATAAAAAAGAGTTGTCAGAAAAACTGTACGTTTTTTTTTTAACTGTGTAATTTTTATTCTCATGCATTCATCTTCTTGCATTTAAAAAAAAAAAATCAGCTAAGTAGTCGGACATTTAGAAATTTTCTTTCCTAACATGCATTTTGTATGCATTGTTTTTTTTTAAAAAAAAAAACCTCTTACCTGGATTTATTTTTTTCAAACTTGTGTTGCATACGCATTATTTTTTTCTTAAAAAAACCTTTTCAGATAAGTTGTAATTTTTTTAGTGCATCATACATGCGTTGTTAAAAAAAACATTTTAGAAAATGTTTCGACCAAGTTATAGCGGGCTGTCCGCCGGGTAACTTGTCGAGATCTTCTCGTCGGGTGTGAGCTAAATCCGCCTTCTAGTGTCGCGCGCGGGCTTTAGCTTTTGCTTCCAAAGGAGGGCAAGTCTCTCTGGGTCTCTAGCGGGACGTCCGTCGGCACCTGCAAAGGAGCGTTACCAAGCAGTCCCCGTGGAGAGGGGGGGGTGCTTGGCGTGCTCACTCCGACGATCAACATCAGTGTTTTTCTAGAGAGAGAAAGAGAGGATTTATAGAGAGAACTCAGAGCTTTTCCAAAGCTTGCCCAAAGTGATTTTGGAATGAGTTCCAAATGTTTACCCCCAAGGTGGCTATTTATAGGCCATCTTGGACCGTAAACCGGTTTTGACCCGGTTCAATGTGGAAATGTGAACCGGGATGCGTAGGTAAGCTTTGGGAAAAGGGGCTCTGACGTGCGTCTCAGGCGGCTGTCATAAACGGGACGAGCGCGCCGCTAAAACAAAGGTCTCGGACACATAGGAGTTAGTGTAAAAATCGGGTCTCCGTATGCGTCCGAGGTAAAATGGGGGGTGTGCGCGACACCCCCCGGGTGTGGGACTTACCCGGAATTCCGGGTAAGCTGGGGCTTACCCGGAATTTTCCGGGTAAGCCCCCCGGGGCGCCGGGCAAGTTCGCGACTTGCCCGGTTTACCCCGGTTAGCTCGAAATTGGGTATCCCGAAGGGCCTCGTGCGAATATGAGGTCCGAATAATTAAAACCGAGCCCGGATCACGCGTATGTCCATCACTTGCCCCCGAGTTAAACAACGGCTTGACCTTTGTTTAACTCTATTATAAGATAGGGAATATGCGTGATTCGGGCCGTTCGCTCACCTTGAGTTTTGACCTACCAAGGGTGGATGCGCGCGGCTCCGACGAATTCCTTGCCTTAGTTTTTGAGATGGTCATGCTTGGTAACTGTATGAAGGGTTAGTAGCACAACAGACTACGAATAAAATGAAAAGTATGATTATTTGGAGAATTAAGGTGCGAGCACGCATGAAATTTTTTCGAGCTCGTACGATGAGCTAATAAATACGGAACGTTCATGATATGATTAAATGCATCAAAATAAATTATGCAAGTCTTGAAAAAATGTTTTTCATGTAGTGTGATAGTTTTTGGGAGCTCGTCGTCCGAGACGGTCGTCTTGACGGCGAGACGACGGTTTTGAGTGAATGAAATAGGGCCGAGTTTTGGAAAATCACATGCAACGGCCCTAATATGAAAAAATCATAATCTCAATGTTTTCAAAAAGTTGAGGGTATTTGAAATGACTTAGTTAAAATTATCCAAGTCATTTGATAGTTAAAAACTCAAGTCATCCACAATTTCAAAAAATGAATGGTAGATAGGGATATACCTCCTTGATGTATGGTACTTACCATGTTGTGTAGTCCCTTCTCCTCCTTGATAGTTTATAAAACTATCAACTTTTGAATTGGTTGTGGTGAGAGTTTTGGAGGAGCTAAGGTAGGGACTTTGGGAATTCACTTTTGGGTGCAAGAGAGACCACATTCCGGCCGGCCACCACCAAGGGAATCACCGGCGACGCCAGGGCGGAGCAGCGGCGGCGAGGCGGCGGCGACAGCGGCGGGGACGGCTTGGAGCGGCGGCGGCGGCTGCAGTTTTGGCGGTCCGATTTTGAGCCCGATTCGAACCGATTTCGAGTCCTTTTTGTTGAGCATCGATTGGTAACGTCCTCCACTCACTTTTCTTGAGGTTAAATAGACCTATAGGGCTGCACATTTGAATTTCAATAAGGTGCCTTGTAGGTGTTTGATGAAATGCATGAGTGAAGTTTTTGCTTGATTTTCAAATTTTGCTTTTGGCTAAGCTCTAAGTATAGATAGATAGAGTTAGGGATAGCGAACTCCCTTTGTGAAGTGGTCCCTAGGTTCCGATCAACCGAGGGGAAATCGCGGGGGTTCGAAATCAGAGTTTTTCGAGCGAAAAGCTTGACCCCTTGTTTCTTGATATGGATGACTTGAAATGATGTTTCCTACTGTGATAAAGCCCCCCTTGATTGTTTGTGAGTGGATTGCCATGCCCCCGGAGCTTAGGTGAATGCTTGGTAGTTTGCCTTCGTTAGTGGCTTAGTTGACCCGAGTGTTTTTCGGGTTGTTCGGGGAGGGGTAAATCCCTCTGTGGCATGTAAGGGGCTTGCTCGAGTGCGTTTGAGTTGCTCGTATGTGCCCCCGGAGCCTTGAGTCATTCTAAGGATGAAATTTAACCAAAAGGTGGTCGGATGGCATTTTGGTAATTATAACCAACTTTGTATGCCTTTGACTTCTTTAGCTCTTGAACTTGTCGCTTTGTAGAGCGCTTGAATACCTGTGACACATTGCACAAATGTATGAAAATTTGATTAGTAGGTGGCCTAGGCCTTTGATGAGCGTAAGGATTTTTGACTCCCGAGCGAGAGGGTCCCTAGCTGTTCGTATGCGGACAGTCGGTCCGTTGGGTTGAATGTCCTTGTAAAGGATTTTGATGAGTGTGGTTGATGTGTTGCTTTGGTTTTTGATTGAGTTGGTGTATGGTTTTTGCAGGGCTTGGTCGGCGAGCTTGCAGGCGTCCGATTTTGATACTTAGGAGATTCTCAGAAATTGTCACTCTCGAACTGCTGACATGAGTGAGTCTCCCGATTCCCTTCTTTGCACATATTACTTTTCTTGTGATGGTTTGGCGATAAGCGAGGACACTCCCCTTTTACTTCGACTCGATTTTCCCGGGACAGGTGTCAGCCACGAAGCCATCGCGATGACTCAGACCTATCCTCCCAACCGCATTACGACGGAGGAGTTTGTGGAGAGCGTAGATAAGTCAGGGGTTTGTCCTATTTCTGAAGCATACTTCCCGTTTGATGTATGCAAAGAGGTCGAGGTTGGCTCAGTTACCGTCCCTCCTGCGGACTTAGATGTGGTGTATACTGGACAGATAGAGGAGGGTTTGCGCTTTCCTTACTGCAAGGATCTTGTCCGCTTGTGTCGTTATTTCCGTATCTCGCCCCTTAACCTCTCCCCTGCTGCTTTTCACGCGTGGACCTGTTTTCGCATTCAGTGTCAGAAGCATTCGTGGGCTTATTCCTTGATTCTCTTCCGGACCTTTTACCGTTTGGAGCGACGAGACAAATCTGGGTTGTCCACCTTCTGCAGTCGGTGGCCTTGCCTTTCCTCGTTCGATCTTGGGGGCGCCAAGTGGAAACCGAGCGGGCGGTTTGCCACCCCTTATCCTCGCTCGCAGGAATGGCAAAATCACTATTTCTTTGTGAGCGATGTCGGGACCAAGTGGGAGACGTGTCATGTTCTGGAGCGTGACCCTGTTCCTTCCTTGTCCGAGTATACCCCTCAGGATGAGAAGGCCTTTCGCGAGATCTTTCGCGACAATCAGGCGGGGGTTATAGTCCCTTTGACTCAGGGTTCTGAAGAGGAGTTGCTTGCCGCAGGCATCATCGTATCTTCTTCTCCGGGTGTCTTGGTATGCTTTCGAATTTTTATAACCCTGTTTTATGTTATCCTGTAGGTTGGTTTCTTAACAAGCAGCCGGCCTTGCAGACTGATGCTGCACGAGGGCTCCCTGTTGCTGCACGAGGGCTCCCTGTTGCTGCTCCGGCCTCTGCTGACAGGTCTCGTCACGGGAGAGGAAAGGGACCTATGGGTAAAATACTTCTTCCTTCTTATCATTCTTGGTTGTATTCTGTTTGTAGTTCCAATATTTTCTTTTCCCTGTTTGTAGGTCGCGTGCCTGCTGAGAGGGAGCAGGCGGAACCTGTTACTGATTCTTCCCGGCGTCCTTCCACCAAGAGGACCGATGCTGCGGCGCGTGCCTCGGGCGATCCCAAGCGCTCGAGAGTTGAGGGGACGTCTGTTTTGCCTTCTCGTGATAAGAGGAAGCAAGTTGCTGAGCGCGTCCCTTCTGCCCCCGGGCCGAGGCATGGGACGGCGGACGAGGTCCCCCCAGGTTCACGTATGTCCTCGCGTGATAAGAGGAAACATGTTGGTGAGCGCGTCCCTCCTGTCGCTGAGCCGATGCATGCTATGGAAGAAGAGGTTCTCCCTGTATCAGGTTTGTGAAATCTCTTTTTATGTGCTTAGCATGCTTTGCTTGTATGATTGCTTATGTTTGTGCTTTGCAGATATCCCTCCACTTCCTTCGCTTCGTCGAAGTGATCTTGTTCGTCGTTTTGAACGTGACGTTACTGATGGTGTGTGGGTGCCTTACTCGGGTACGCGCCTTCGCTTTCCTAAGGATGCGTCCTTGAGCATTCCTGAAGTTGGCGTTCGGGTGGTGCAGAGGTCTGTTCCTCCTGCTGATCGGAAGGAGTGTCCCCCGAATTCTGCTAGTGCGCGTGCCTTTGTAGAGGAGAACATTGGTGTCTTCGCTCCGGTGGATGTTTATTCCTTTTGGGATTGATTCACTCATTGTTGCACGTGTTTTGATGATTATACTATTTTTGACGCAGGTTAATGCTGATATTGCGAACTTATCATCTTTTGTCATCGAGCTATCCGATGAGAAGGATCAGCTTCTGGAGAGCCATGAGGAGTTGGTTAAAGAGCAAGTCTCTTTGACTGAGGATGCGAAAGGCCATGCTGGTGAGCTTCTCATACTATCTGAAGCGCTTGCCTCGAGTCAGTCTCGCGTTGCCGAGATCCAAGACCAGCTGTCTGCTGTGAGAAGTCGGATGGCGCTTCGGAAGGGGGTGCGAACTGTCGAGTTGCAAAGGGCGAGGGAGGACGGCATATCGGAAGGCAAGGCCGGCGCTTTTAAGCGGTACCCTCAGAGTGAGCCTTTCCTTTCTGCCGTTCAGGCGAGTTTCGGATCTTTGAAGAAGGAGTTTCTTGATGACTTCGTTCCCCTGATGCATCGCCTTGCCCCCCATTTTCCATTTGAGAAGTTGGATTCTCCTGGTGTTATTGGTTTGAGTGATTTGGGGGGGGCTTCCACTCTTCAAGTGGAGGATACCATTAGTGCGGATGGTGAGCCGATGTTTAGCTTTGAGCGGGATGCTGATATCTTTGGTGATACTCCTGCCTGTGATCCCTTTGCTACTGATGACTGCGAGGTTGACGTGCGCCATCTTCTTGACTAGGTCGATATGGACTCTTTGTATGTTTGTTTGTTCCTTTGCATCGTGGTATTTTGGCGAAGGACTTGTTTAGAGCCTGCCTGTCGTTTTGATGTTTGAGTTTGCTATCGTAGACCTGTTTGATTTTATATATATATGCTTGACATGAATGCATTAGATAGATGTGATATCTGAATATCTCCTTGTTATTTTAGTTATAACATAGGATAGAATGTGCGGATAGATTAATACGTCCGACCTTTGCATTTGTTTGCGAGGGAGGATTCCCAATGACCCATTTATCCCCCGACTTTTTGCAAGGACGTGAATAGATTAGTATGTTCACATCCTTGTAATATGGAGAAGTGTGGATAGATTAGTACGTCCGACACTTGCATTTGTTAGCGAGGAAGGATTCCCAATGATCCGTTTATCCCCCGACTTTTTGCAAGGATGTGAATAGATTAGTACGTTCACATCCTTGTTATATGGCGAAGTGTGGATAGATTAGTACGTCCGACACTTGCATTTGTTTGCGAGGAAGGATTCCCAATGATCCGTTTATCCCCCGACTTTTTGCAAGGATGTGAATAGATTAGTACGTTCACATCCTTGTTATATGGCGAAGTGTGGATAGATTAGTACGTCCGACACTTGCATTTGTTTGCGAGGAAGGATTCCCAATGATCCGTTTATCCCCCGACTTTTTGCAAGGATGTGAATAGATTAGTACGTTCACATCCTTGTTATATGGCGAAGTGTGGATAGATTAGTACGTCCGACACTTGCATTTGTTTGCGAGGAAGGATTCCCAATGATCCGTTTATCCCCCGACTTTTGCAAGGATGTGAATAGATTAGTACGTTCACATCCTTGTTATGAGGATACTTCAACTCCTTGTATGTGTCTAACGTCCTTTGTTTTGGTGTGAAGTGATGAGCCTTGTATAAGTTGGCTTGTCGTCACTGTTGTTGTTTTGCTGCCTTGGTTGTGAGCTTAGGCGTTGTATGTGAGTTAATAGTGTGCCTACAAGAGATGTAAAATTTTGTTAGAAATAACTTCCTTTGATGCGTAAGTATGGAGTTACATATCTCCTTCTTTTGAAGTACTGAATACTAAAGAGCTTGATACGACAGCTTTCAGTTTTATGGGTGGAACTTCTTCAGGTGTCCCCCACTGAAAGTGTTGGGCAATTCGTTCCCGTCCACATCTTGGATGCGGTAAGCGTTAATGTATGGAACCGCAACTATTTTGTAAGGGCCTTCCCATTTGGGGGACATCTTGTTGATCTGGTCCAAGTGTGAGAATTCGTTTCTTCTCCAGACCATTTCTCCCACGTGGAATTGTCGCGCCTTGACCTTTCTGTTGTAGTATCTGGATGTGGCTAAGCGCATCTTTGCTTGAACTTGTTCTGATTTCCATCTCTGTTCGTCTGCCAATTGAAGGTCAAGGCGTCTTTCTTCCTCATTGGCTTGGGGGTCGAAATGCGTCGTTCTGTATGAAGAGACGGCGATTTCGACAGGTGCTACTGCCTCGGTTCCGTAGACCAGGCTAAAGGGTGTTTCACCTGTTGACTCTTTGGGAGTTGTGCGCACAGCCCATAAAACATTGCTTAGCTGGTCAACCCAACCTCCTTTTAGAGCATGAACTCTCTTTTTTAGTCCATCCAGAACTATCTTGTTTGCTGATTCAACCTGGCCGTTTGTCTGTGCGTGGTGCACTGATGCAAAACGGTGGTCTATCTTGAGACGTTTGCAGAAATTTTGCATATTTCCACTTCTGAATTGGGCTCCATTGTCGCTAATGAGTATCTTCGGGACACCATAGCGAGCCACTATGTAGTTTCGGATGAAGTCCATGATTTGTGTGTCTGTAATGCGTGCTAGTGGCTTAGCCTCAATCCATTTTGAGAAGTAGTCGATTGCGACGACTATGAATTTTGCTTGGCCCTTTGACTTCGGGAGTGGGCCGATCAAGTCAATGCCCCATTGCGCGAACGGCCATGCGCTTGCTATCGGGCTTAATTCTGCTGCTGGAGCTATGATGTTCCTTGAATATAGCTGGCATGCTTCGCATTCTGCCACCATGCTTGTTGCTTGAGCTCTCATTGTTGGCCAATAGTAGCCTAAGTTCAATGCTTTGCGGATCAACGCGCGAGCTCCTTCGTGCGAGGCAGCTATTCCTCCATGGAGTTCTTCTAGTACCGTTGTTCCTTCTGTGCTTGTGATGCATTTTAGGTAGGGTGTAGAATAACCCTTTCTGTAGAGCTGTCCCTCGATCAAGGCGTAGTTTACGGCTACCCTTTCGATCTTGTTTGCTTGAGTCTTGTCTCGTGGTAGGATTCCTCCAGCGAGGTATGCTTGGATTGGTGTTTTCCAAGTTTCCTCTTCGTCAATGGCCATTATCTCCAATTGGTCTATGACAGATATTATCCTGTTTTCCACAAAGTGTGTCTTTTTGTCTTGTTCATTGTGTTGGGCATACTTTCTTAGAGCATCGGCCTCCTGGTTTTCTTCTCGTGGGACGGAAGTTATGTGGAAAGTTTTGAAACTTTCTACCAACTCCTTTGCTTGTGACAAGTATTTCTGCATGTTTTCGGACTTTGCAGTGTATTCTCCTTTGACCTGGTTGACGACCAGTTGTGAATCACACTTTACTCGCAAGTGTTCCACTCCAACACCTTTGGCTATCCTGAGACCTGTTATGAGGGCTTCATATTCTGCCTCATTGTTGGTCGCTCTGAACGTTAAGTTCAAGGCGTATTTCAAGGGGTCCGAGCCGTCGGGTGGGATTAGTAGTAATCCTGCCCCCGCGCCTCCGGTGTTGGATGATCCGTCCGTGTACATTTCCCAAACTTCTGCGAGTGGGATGTCTGTCTGGACTTCATCTTGTGGCTCGGGCTCGATCCCTGTGAATTCTGCTATGAAATCTGCCAAGGCCTGCCCCTTGATGGCTGTTCGCGGAGCGAAATGAATGCGGAATTCACTTAGCTCTACAGACCACTTTGTCAATCTTCCTGACATATTTGGTTTTGCAAGGATGTGCTTTAGAGGCTGGTCTGTCAGGACCGTTATTTCATGCGCGTGGAAGTAAGGCCTTAGCTTGCGTGCGGCTATCACGAGCGCGTACAAGTGTTTCTCGATTGGTACGTAATTGACTTCATACTTGGCCAGTGTTTTGCTTACGTAATAAACTGGAAGTTGGGCTCCTCCTTTTTCCTTTATTAGTACAGAGCTGACCGCCGTGTTACTGGTTGATATGTAGAGAAAGAGAGGTTCCCCTTGAAGTGGCTTTGCTAGTCTTGGGAGCGTCTTCAAGTGTTGTTTGAGTTGTTGGAATGCTTCTTCACAAGCATTTGTCCATTCAAACTTCTTGTTTGCGCGTAACACTTCGAAGAAAGGGAGGGCTTTGTCACCAATTTTGGCCAGGAATCTGTTCAGGGCTGCAAGGCGCCCGTTGAGTTGTTGTACTTCTTTATGCTTTGTTGGGGAGGCCATTTCTTCAATTGCCTTCACCTTCTCAGGGTTTGCTTCAATGCCTCTTTCGCTCACCATAAATCCAAGAATTTTGCCTGACCGCACCCCGAAAGCGCATTTTGCGGGGTTTAGTCTTATTTGATACTTTCGCATTCTCTCGAAGATTATGCGTAAGTCCTCTGCGTGATTCTTTCTTTTCTTGGATTTTACGACCATGTCATCCACGTATGCCTCCATTTTGTCGCCAATCAAATCTCCGAAAATGAGATTGACCATCCTTTGGTATGTTGCCCCCGCATTTATTAGCCCGAAAGGCATAACTTTGTAGTTGTAGATTTCGCTGTCAGCGTAGAATGCCGTATGTGGGGCGTCTTGCCAAAACATCGGGATTTGGTTGTATCCTGTGTATGCATCCATAACTGTCATCAGTTCATGGCCCGCAGTTGCATCTACCAATTGATCAATTCGTGGAAGCGGGTATGAATCTTTTGGGCATGCATTGTTGAGGTCTCTGTAGTCGATGCACATTCTTGACTTGCCATTTGGCTTAGGCACGACTACAGGGTTGGCCACCCAAGTTTGATACTTGGATTCTTCAATGAAACCTGCGTCAAGCAGTCTGCTAACTTCCTCGCGAATGGCCAATTTCTTGTCCCCGCCTATCGACCTTAACTTTTGTTTCACCACTCGAGCATCTTTGTTGATGTTGAGTTTATGGCAAATGACATCTGGGCTTATTCCTGGCATGTCCTTTGGGGACCATGCGAATAAGTCCTTGTATTCTGCTAGGAGCGCTGTGATTTCAATCATTTCGTCTTTTGTTAATGATGCTCCTACGCGCACCATTCTTTCTGGTTCATCGATTTTGAATTCGCGGAGTTCGTCCATCGCAGTAGGCCTTCCGTAGTCATCTCTTGGGTCTTCGTCGATGGTGGGTATTATTGGCATGTTTCCCACTTGTTTTTGTTGTAGCGCGACATTGTGGCATTCTCTTGCTACTTGTTGATTTCCTCTAACTTCTCCCACACCTTCAATGGTTGGGAACTTGATCTTCAGGTGGGCCGTTGAAGGCACCATTCTCCATTCGTTCATGGTTGCGTATCCGAGAATACCATTGTAGGCGTTTAACTTTTCGACAACTATGAAAAGTATGTCGATATTCAGACGTCTTTCTCCTTCGCCCAAGGTTACTGGAAGGGTAATGGTACCCAGCGGGTAGCTAGCATCTCCCATGAATCCCACTAGAGGTGAGTTCATTGTTTGTATGGCCTTCTTTCTTCCGAGTGCTAAAACAATGTCTTTTGTTAGCACGTTTGGGGCGGAGCCTCCATCTACGAGAATTCGCTTTATTTCCATGTCGTCAATAGTCATTTGAATGACTAAGGCGTCGTTGTGGGGGAACGTTATGTGTTCTCTGTCTTTGGCTGAGAAGCCAATGACGTCCTCCATGACTGTGTCCTCCCCGTCTAGCTCCTGTGGTTTTTCACTCTTTCCGGCGGCGTACCTCTCCCTTGCGTAAGAGGTTTCGCCCCCTGCACTGAAGCCTCCGTGTATGGTGTATGTGTTATCCATCTTGCTTGTTCGTTTGAGTAACGCAGGCTTTTTGTTCGAAGCCCGCAGACGGCGCCAAGTGTTTCGACCAAGTTATAGCGGGCTGTCCGCCGGGTAACTTGTCGAGATCTTCTCGTCGGGTGTGAGCTAAATCCGCCTTCTAGTGTCGCGCGCGGGCTTTAGCTTTTGCTTCCAAAGGAGGGCAAGTCTCTCTGGGTCTCTAGCGGGACGTCCGTCGGCACCTGCAAAGGAGCGTTACCAAGCAGTCCCCGTGGAGAGGGGGGGGTGCTTGGCGTGCTCACTCCGACGATCAACATCAGTGTTTTTCTAGAGAGAGAAAGAGAGGATTTATAGAGAGAAGTCAGAGCTTTTCCAAAGCTTGCCCAAAGTGATTTTGGAATGAGTTCCAAATGTTTACCCCCAAGGTGGCTATTTATAGGCCATCTTGGACCGTAAACCGGTTTTGACCCGGTTCAATGTGGAAATGTGAACCGGGATGCGTAGGTAAGCTTTGGGAAAAGGGGCTCTGACGTGCGTCTCAGGCGGCTGTCATAAACGGGACGAGCGCGCCGCTAAAACAAAGGTCTCGGACACATAGGAGTTAGTGTAAAAATCGGGTCTCCGTATGCGTCCGAGGTAAAATGGGGGGTGTGCGCGACACCCCCCGGGTGTGGGACTTACCCGGAATTCCGGGTAAGCCTAGGCCTACCCGGAATTCCGGGTAAGCTTAGGCTTACCCGGAGATTCCGGGTAAGCTTAGGCTTACCCGGAGATTCCGGGTAAGCCAAGCTTACCCGGAATTCCGGGTAAGCTGGGGCTTACCCGGAATTTTCCGGGTAAGCCTAGCTTACCCGGAAATTCCGGGTAAGCCCCCCGGGGCGCCGGGCAAGTTCGCGACTTGCCCGGTTTACCCCGGTTAGCTCGAAATTGGGTATCCCGAAGGGCCTCGTGCGAATATGAGGTCCGAATAATTAAAACCGAGCCCGGATCACGCGTATGATTCCTCTTTAGCTATTATAGCTTCTAATTTCGAACGTGCATTCCACATGCATCATTTCAAAAAAACTTTTTACCTGAATTGTTTTATTTTTAAATAATGCATCAAATATGCATTAATTTTGAAAAAAAAAATTTTAGATAAATCGTAAGTTCTCTTAGTTTTAGAGCTATTTGTTTAAAAAAAAAACATTTTACCTGATTTTTTTTTAAATGTGCATCTCATATGCATTATTTTCGAAAAAAACCTTTCAGGTAAATTGTAATTTTCTTAGCTGTGGAACTTTTATTTTTAAGTTTGCATCTTGTATTTATTGTTGTGCATTTATGCATTCTTTTAAAAAAACTTTTCACCTGATTTTTTAATCTTGAGCAACCAAGATGCATTTTTTTTCCTCGTTAAAAAAACAAAAAAAAAAAAAACAAAAAAATCTTTTCAGATAGCTTGTAAGTTTTCTTAACTGTACAACTTTCATCTCATGTACATCTCATAGTTGTTGAACTTTTGATTCCAAACATGCATTGCATTTGCATTTGTTTTTATAAAAAAAATTTACCTGGATTTTTCATTTTGTACATATGTATTATTCAGGTAAACTGGTTGTAAGTTGTAAATTTATTGGAAGTAGAACTTTAACTTTCGAGCATGCATGAACATTTAAAAAAAATTCAAAGTGTCATTCAGTTTATCCAAGGTGTTACACTTTTTTGGCAAGATCTTCATTTCAACATTCGCATGAGCTAGTGTTTAAAAAAAAAAAAGATTTGATTCTATTATTTCTAAAAAAAAATAGTCTAACTGAGCAGTTGAGTGCGACTATTTGAGTTTAAACAAAGAACGAGAAAACCTTTTTAAAAAAACTTTGTTTTGAGCATATGTCTTGCGTTCGAGCCAGATAGTGCACTCAGCGAATTCAGCAAAACTCCAAGCTAGTGCAAAACACCTTAGATCATGTAATCAAAATTATGAAATGAATGACATTAGAAGTTTTCCAAAAAATCATGCATGACTCATTTGATTCTTTATACTAACTTTCGTGTCTGGTCTTTTAAGGTACCCTTGGTTAGGTATCCTGCACATACGAGCTTGTCGGCCTAATGGGGCAACAAAAAAAAACGTGCAGCCATTCAGTTGCACGAAGCACAAATTGCGCATTGGGATATCCAACACTCTGGTATGATGACCTGTACTTGGTTTTTCCTTGATATTTGAATTCTCTACTCTTTTTGCATATTAGACGACCACTTCGACGAGGTCGCAACCACGTGAAACATGACTGCTCCAAAGAACTTACATGTCAAAGTTCCACCCACCATATGTGGAATTCATACGCGTCCCGAACCAAGCCGTATATTCGTTTACAGTGAGGTTTAAACCGGTCGGTGGTAACCAAGGGGCATCTCCTATTGAGATCGGTCATGTCCGGGGATGGGAAAATATCAAGAGATCATCGAGAGTCTCGTGAAGATTCAATGTGCTGATCAATGAACATTTGAGATGTCAAGCAAAGAAAACATTATTGTTGGTGCCTTCCATCAGAGGTCCATGGGCAATTACTTTCCGCCGGGTGTTCATATACAAGTTTTGATTTCTAGATGGAGCAGGAAAATCAGGACATGCAGCAGGTCCAGTCGCTCGCATAGCGAGCACATTTCCCACTAAAAAAAACTCCAACACCCAGGTAAGAGAAGTTGTGATCAATTCTATCCTCGAAGTTTAATTTTCTCTCCTTACCCATTTTGCAGTTCGGATAATCTTGAAGAGCACATATCGTGCACGGCCCTTTACTCGCCAACCATTCTTGTGTCGGCTGCCGAATTTATCTCGCACAATATCCGTGCCCCAATGCGGACTACTCCATGTAATCCATGTGTGTTCATTGGCCAGGCCATTCATCCTGCATGCGACGAGCCTAACCCGGTAGGTGCTAGCCATAGGGCATCCCCAGACGAGATTGAGCGATAACCGGGGCACTTGAGAAGCCGAGATTAAAAATCACTGTCTACGTCATCCATTGGTTGTAGGGTTCATCCAGGGCGTCGACACGGTCAATCAAGTGAGTCCTTCTCTAGAAGATGTTTTGAATTGGAAATTTCAGATTTGCCACTAGGGGGCATGTATGTAATTGTTGTTGATTATTTTCGTTAAATTTTCGTCGTAAAAAAAAAAAGAAGCAAAAAAAAAAATAAAAGAGCAAGCAAAAAAAAGAAAGAAAAAAAAAAAGCAAGCAAAAAAGGCAAAAAAATCATTTTCTTTAGGGTCACAGCCGCCATTTAATCGGCTACTGAAAGAGTTTTTATTTTGTGAGAGCAGTGAAAAAATAGAAGGGTCACAGTTGTCCCTAAATTAACTACAAATAAAAAGGGTCTCAGTCGTCCCTAAAACGACTATAAAGAAAGGGCCACAGCCACCCTCCAAACGGCTACAAATAAAAGAGTGACCCCGCGAACCCTGTGAGGGAAAGAGAATAAAAAGGGCCACAGGCACCCTTAAAAAAAATGGCTACACAAAAAGAGTGATCCCGCGAACCCGGTGTGGGCAGGAGAGTAAAAGAAAGGGTCACAGCTGTCCCTCAAACGGCTACAGTCAAAAGAGCGATCCCGAAACATCGATGGCAGATATTAAGTGAAAGGGCCACAACCACCCTCAAAATGGTTACATACAAAGAGTGTTTCCCGGATCAGAGACGAGGAATGAAGGGCCACAGCCACCCTCCAAATGGCTACAATCAAAAAGCTCCTGCAACATAACGGTGAGAAAAGGGTCACAATCACCCTCCAAAGGGCTACAAATACTCCCGCATCGAGGCGGAAAATAAAGTACGGGTCACAGCCACCGTTTAATCGGCTACCAAATAAAGAGTGCTTCCGCTAGGTTGAAAACCCGAAAGGGCGAACTAGGCAAAATCAGGAAATGAGAGGCATGGTTGCAAGTTCAGGAATTGCAATCGTGGCAAAATGAGAGAAAACAAAAAGCTGAGGGGCATGGTTGGAAATCTCTCAATCGGCCATGGCAAAAGGAGAGGAAAAGAGAAATTCTAAAAAAAAAAAAGAGAGAAGAAGAAAAAAGAAAAAAGAAAAAAAAAAGAGAAAAAAAAAAAAAGATCCCGCTAGGTTGTCGCACAATGCAAAATTTAGGCAAAAATTAGGACAAACACTCATGCGCAAGCGTATTTTCTACGATACAGCATCTTCCAACGGCAAGCGGGACGGTTACAGTCTGTTCTCGCGAGTCACCATTCAAGGGCGAGTAGGACAGTTACAGTCTGTTCCTATAAGTCACAACCGACAATCGGGATCTGAAGTTTTCCAGCTTCCTGAGAGTCAACCCCGACGAACGAAGCCTTAGTATTCAGCCTTCGCAAGTCAAGCCACTAGAGGCACTTCTCCAACGGACGCCACTAGAGGCTCTTCTCCGACTCGCCACTAGAGGAATCACCAAAGGTTCTCCGGTACGGTCTGGCGTAGAGGTCTTTCGCCACCAGAGATATCACCAGAGGTTTTCCGGTACGGTCTGACATAGAGGTTTTTCCGTTACCACTCGCCACTAGAGGCGTCACCAGAGGTTGTTGGTACTGTCTGACGTAGAGGTCTTCTGTTACCAATCATCAGCAAAGGTTTTATTTTATTGCACGCCACTGGAGGCTTTTCCTTGTCGCTCGCCACTGGAGGCAACTTCGATTAAGGTTTTACTTTACTGCATGCCACTGGAGGCTTTACTTTTCTGCACTACCAATGGAGGCACCGCCAACAGGGGCACCGCCGACGGAGGTTCTATTTTCTGCGCTACCAATGGAGGCACCGCCAACAGGGGCACCGCCGACGGAGGTTCTATTTTCCGCACGCCAATGGAGGCACCGCCGACCAAGGCTTTACTTTTCTGCGATACCAATGGAGGCATTGTCAACAGGGGCATCGCCGACAGAGGTTCTACTTTTTCGCATCATCAATAAAGCCAAAGGCCACCTTAGAGACTTGAAGACCCGGAAGAAGACATAATTCCTAGCCAAAATTAGTGTTTACTCGTCTTTGGACAAACTCCCTCGAATGCACTCTACGGAAGTCCGTCCAAAGAGGGGCAAGCTGTAAACACCTAATTTTGGTACGCGCAACACGAATATAACACGTTCAAAAATGTTATGTGTTGCGCGTTTAAAAAAGGAAATATTTAAACATAGAAGGTCACATGGTTGCTAAAAATAGGTTTAGCTTAAATTAGGATAGAATATATGCATTAAAGATCATGTATTATTCAGAAAAATATATATTATATATTTATGACAATTTTCATAAATATATATATGTAATTTTCGGAATAAATAATGTGTATATTTAGGTAAATGTGTTTTCCTAATATTGGGACCTAATTTAGCTATAAAAGGACCCCTTGTCCATGTAAAAAAAACACCACATCAATAATAATACACCAGTTCTTGAAAACCGTGCAGTTTTGTCTCCTAGTAAATAAAAGTTTTTTTTTTCCCTTTCTCTTTCTTTCTCCCGCTGCTGAAGGCTCCCCGCCGGCGCCGGAGTTTCGACCCACAGCACTCCGCCCCGCCCGTTGCCCTGCCTGGCTGTCCGCCGTCCCTACTCGACCTCCCATCGCTGCTGCTCCGATCCTGCCCGTCCCCTTCGTGCATCAGGTTTGCTTTTTTTCGTTTTTTTATTGTTATTATTTAGTAATTTGTTTTTTTGTTTAAGTTTTTTGTTTATTCTTTATTATTATTATATTATGTTGGCTAGGTAATTAAAATGTAAATATAATTAGATAACATGTTTTGTGAATATATGTGTATGATATGTAAATACTAAATTGTATCATGTTTGGAGCATGTTTAGTTTTGTTTAGATTTTATTTCAATTAAGAGAATTAGATGCTTAATAGTTTTTTTTAGGTTTATATTTATTGTTAATAATAGTTTTTGCGTAAAAATTAGTATAGTTCTTTTTCATAACGTTAGATTAGTTTGACGTAACGAATTTTTAAATTGTAAAAAGTGGCAATTAAGTGAATTGAGTACCGAATGGGCGAGGTTAAAAATTATATTTTTAATTCGTAATAGAACCCTCCGAACTCGGCTTTCTGATCGTAGACCGATTTTATACCTAGGTGTTTAATTCGTTATTCGCTTAGGTAATTTAGGATTCTAGTTAGCCTTAATTAACTAGTGGCGACTCTTTTCAAAATTGTACGTTTTCAAAACGTAATTCGCCATAGGTCGGATTTTTAGGGTCTGACAGTTGGTGTCTGAGGTAGATCACCATGGTTAATACTGAGCTCAATCCTTCGTCGGGATTTGAGGCATTATCTGATCATGAGTCACATACGGAATCTCTATCTCTTTTGATGTCGGCCAGGGGGTTTACTCCTGTAGTTTGAAGACTCGAGGTCGGTAGGTGAGATCGAATGTCGAGGTCGGACGTATATTAGGGGGGATTGTACCACGACATCACGACGTGGCCCTGACTCAAGTATCACTTAAGGGAGTATACGTCTGATGTTGCTATGGAGATCTCGAGTGAAGTAGACATCGTTGTTCACCTCCTCCATTGTTATACTAAGTGTAAGGTCGGAGGTATTATTGTGATCCCGAGGTGATGTTGTACTTCGTTTGAGCGCGTATCGGCTTGTTGTGTCTTCACCAGTGTTCGATGCCCTGCTCTATCTGGGAGGGTGGGCTAGTATGCTTGGGATCTGGAGTATCGATTTGTTCCTCCTATTGATTGGTTTCATCAGAGTTGTCGTTATCTGATACGATGACTATCAAGGTCGTATGTGCTGCACATCAAACTCGGGGTTTTGGGCCCTGAAGTGTAATGCTGAGCTGGATCTTTGCCGAGCTGGTGTTGTAGTTGACCCTCCTTTTGTTTGCTTATAGTATGCCATAGCTATAGGCGGGTCGTCCCTTCCAAGGTTACTCTGGGAGGGGTGAGGTGACGCCTCCTATTGTTGTTGTGAAGGCATCCGAGGCTTCAGGGTGTCTCAAGCTGAAGGTGTGTACGCACATATTGTTGCCATAGTTGTATGCTTCATGCTATGGTTGTTCTTTTATTGACTTCCTTGCTTTTCCGGGGTATGTTGGCGGTATTGCTAAGGTAACTAGCTCTTTGTTTGCCAAGAGCCCTGTCACTGTGGCTGAGGGTTCTCAAAGTTCCTTTAGCCAAAAGAGAAAAATGACTGATCTTGATGGTCCAGTGCCCACTCCTCCTTGTGGCAGGGGGAAAAGAGATCTTGATCCTGTATCTACTAATGTCGTATCTTGGGCTGCTGGTGCTGGCAGTGACGTCTTTGATGCTGCAGCCAATGAAGCTGACACTGCAGCTGCTGGCGTTGACACTGCGGCTACTGACGCGTGATCACTGATACTGACGTTGTTGCTAGCCGGAGTAAGGTTTGTGCTCTTTTTACAAGAGATTGCTTCTTATGGTGATGGTATCTCCATCTTTTTCGAGCTTGGCCCTAAGGCACGTTCTGAAGTTGTGCATTCTTCTTCATACTCTATCTACCTTGATGTTGTATACTGCTTATTTATTGATACGCAGTCCTCATCCGGTACCTTATTCTAGAGGATTTGGTACGGCCTCTCTATGGTTCCCTTGTCAGATCTGCCTGGGTGCCTCTTTGGAGATCCCTGAGATGGGTACCTCTTTGGAGACCCCTGAGATCGGTGTTTGTATGATGAATGCTATTGTTATCCCCGGCGATCGTAGGGCGTTTCCTGACTCTGTTTCGCCCGGTCTTCCGTTTGTTAATGGGGCATTGTCTCGGTATGCCCCCGTGAGTATACTTCTATCCTATCTTTTCATTGTTAGACTTTCACTGTCTAGCATGTGCCTATCATTTTCAGGCTGTCGTTGATGCGATCACCCTCGGCTTCTTTAAAGTCGAGCTGACCGAGGAGGTTGATGTCTATAGGACTGAGCAGAAGAAACTAAGAGAGTCGACGTGCGTTTTGAAGTAGAAGGCTTGTACTTTTGACTCCTCCGAACTTGTCTATCAGGGTTGCATTGCATCCCTTGGAGCCGAGGTAAACCGACCTTGGAGAGTGAATAAATATGAAGCCATGGCTGTATATGAGCACTTGGCATAGGCACTTGTAAAGATAATTGACGAGGGGGCTGTTTTACAGTATCACTCAGTATAAGGCATCTCCTGAGTTTTGAAGTAGATGCCAAGGTGAAGTGTCAGGTCGTCATTGAGACCTTTGGTGGAGACCTTGCTCTCCAATTGAAGGGAGACGTGCTCCTTCTTCGACTTTCTTAAGTAGTGCTATGGATACTACTCCCTTGTTTAATGATGGCGGCGGCGATGCTGCTGCTTTTGATTAATGGACTGACTTCCTTTATCACACTTTGTAGATAGCCACCCCTTCTATGCTTATCATGCATCTTTGTGTGAAAACACTTGCTTTTGGGACTTAGGCATGTATGTCATTCGTCTATCTTTCGTATCATACCTGTTCAAGACATATGAAAATGTATGGTTATATAAGCATGAGTGGGATATCATACCATTGTTATTATGGATGCCCCCACGCTTGCTAGGTTGTGTATGTTTACACTTCCTGTTGTATCCTCTTGTTCATGAGGTTGTTAATGCCGTGGTTATTACCTGACGGCCTTAGCATTGCACTACGCATGTATCACGAATATGATATGCTTCCTTATTCTTAGGATGCTATCCATTTTGTCGTGCCGGTGTAGTGCTGGACTTGACGTTCATCACATTCATTACCAATGGTACCTATAATATCAAGCTCACACACGCCCCTCTTGGTTGCTACCAAGGTATGGCGTTGTTTTGAGATGTTATCTATACTTGACAATGACCACTTGCTTGTCGATGCCTCGACATAGCACTGTTTGCAAGACGCTGCTTGCGCTGTGTTGACACGTTTTGTGACCGCGTATCCGATGCCTCGAGATAGCGTTGTTAGCAAGACGCTACTTGCTTTATTTGTTGCTTTTTATCCACTTGCCTGATGCCTCATGGTAGTGTTATGGCAAGATGTTACTTGCATAATTTGGTACGTTTTAAGGCGCCTACTCAATGCCTTGAGATAGCATTATGGCGAGACGCAACTCGCGATTGCACTTTACCGCTTTACTTGATGATTCAAGATAGCGTTGAGGCAAGACGTTACTTGCTGGGTTTGGTACGTTTTAAGCCGCTTTCTCAATGCCTTGAGATAGCGTTGTGGCAAGACGCTACTTGCTATCCTAACATGCTACTACAAATGTTAGTGCGTTTTCCGCCTCTTGACGTCCTAAGACAAGGCGTTGTGGCAAGACGTTACTTGCTTGGTTTGGTACGTTTTATTCCGCATACCTGATTCCTCGGTGTAGCGTTGTGGCAAGGTGCTACTTGCAAATGCGTTTTTCCGCCCTTGGTAGTCCAAGATGTGGCGTTGGTGCAAGACGCTACTTGCGAGAATCCGATGCGTTTTTTCATTGTATGACCACTACTTGGCTTGTCTGAAGCAGGGTCGCGACGGTATCGACTCCGCCGAGGTGGTGTATCTGTTACTTGATGTCTTCAAGATTACGTTGTGGAGAAACGCGACTCGCATGATATTCAGCGTTTTGGGGCGTGTAGGCGTCGCCTTGTTATCATAAGGGTTGCCTCTCCATCTGTATAGCCAGCGGTCGCGGAAACATAACTATCCGCGGTAGTGTCACTGCCGCTCAACGAGACTGGACGTGTGATATTCAAAATATCTCTTCAGAGTTAGCTCCTGAAGACTGGAGGCAAATCACATCACATAAGTGGCTGTGCCGCCGGTGTATCTGAGATGATACATGGTTTTCACTTTCCAGGTACCTGTTGCTATCATATCATTTTGACATTAGCGCTAAGGTATTGTGATCGTGATAATGGTCTCTGCCAGTCACGCCACTTTGAATCAGTACCCTAAGGTACAGCGACCGCAAAATTGGTGTTGGTTCCAACTACGACGCCTTGAGTAGTTCCCTAAGGCACAGCTGTCATGGAATTGGTAATATTTCCAACCATGATGCTTGAATAACACTGATGGGTGATCAGCCCAGAACAGTTTAGAGATTGTATATAACCTTGACGGACACTCCCACTGTTGCATAGATATCACTACTTGGTGTTTTCCGATAATAGAGTGTATAAGAGATATGAACTTGTCTTCCCTTTATATAGTATTCATAAATCAGAGGTCCCTTGATGGACTTGCTCTTCTTCATAAGGTTGTCATTACTTGGTGATTTTTCCAAAGTAGGGTATGAGTTGCGCTAATAGGTCACGTCTGACCATTAGATAATTGGTATAGGTCAGGGGTTGTTGTATGACTTGCCTATACATATAGCTGTGCCCGTACTTGGTGTTGTTCCCGAAGTAGGACGTGTATTATAACCTGCAAGTCTTTTGCAAATTCTTTGACATTGAATCATGTTAGCTAAAACATACTATGTGATTATACCTCTTTGTGTAGGGCTGTCTTGCCTACTATGTTGTCCATTTGGACTAGTTTATCAATTCGTCTGGTCTGAACTATTCGATCCTTGTACTGAGTTCGATTAGTTCATTCCATTCTCATTAGATTCAGTTCGACGAGATCAGACTATGTGAACTGGATCATTGGTTCGCACAGTCTGCTCTATTCGTATTGCTTTTCTCATAGGGGTGTTATCCCTTACCTGGGTTTTCCCATGGAAAAGTGCTTGTTACCTGGATATATTCCCAGTGTGAAGGTCGCCCTGTCAAGAGCGATTCTTGTTGTCGCCAACCTTGGGCGGACCGTACAGAGGGTTCCCGCTGTTGTTCCCTCTTTGTGCCTTCCTTATTGGAAGGCGTAGTGTCATGGGCTTATGTGGCCAAACAGTGTCGTACACCCAACGTCTTTATCTATCTTCTTGGTGGAGTGCCGAGCATTTGTTCATGTGGCGCCCCCCTAATTGCTTGGTAGTCACACCGTGCTATTGTGGCCTATGGATGATAATCCGCTTTGGCTTTCCTTGTTCGGTTCCCTTCGTGTTTTGGGCTCCCTATTCATAAGTTTGCTCGATTGTGCTTGCTTGCTTGAGCATGATAGGTGTCTCTTGCGACACCTTTTCTTTATTTATACTCGTTCATACTGATCATGATCACGTTTCTGTGTAAACCCTTTCTTGGATGTACACTTGATGGGGTTGGGGGGGTGGGTAATGGAGAATTCTCCCCTTTCTTCATCGGAACCCCTTACTTCTATTGACTTCTTGCAAGAGTCAGTTTGGCGTAGTACCACCTAAGACCTCTTGATCGGTGTCAACTCTTGTATATATTCTTCTACTATGCGAGTAGAATGTTTGTTGCTATGTGTCGCTGCCTTCCCCCTTGATATGGGAGTTAGTACGCTATGGTTGTCTTTCCACGTATGTGTGTCTGACGTGTCTAAAATTTCTCTTATTGAGCCGAGTAATGGTGCTCGCTCTTGAGGAGGGCTTGTAACTTGCTTTCCCTCTTTTTTTTTTTCTTTTAGCCGGTGACGCTTGTCGGGATCAATGTGTCTCATCTTTTTCATAGAGTGTTCTCCAAGGCTCTTGTTATGGTAAGAGGGTTACCCCCGTAGTAGCCATGGCTTGTCGCTCGGTTTTCTTGAGAGTTGTATTCATGTTGTGTATGTACATAATGATAAGGGTTGTTGGAATAATGGGGCTCTCCCCCTTCTTCCTTTGTAATAGTTGTCAGTCACTCAGTGCTTGTTGCATGACGTCAACAACAAGATTTTCTACCGGCGTCTGTTCTGCTAGGACCTCTATCCATGATTGCCTTTCTTCCTTGTGAGATGGCTAATGAGTGCTTCATAACCATCCAAGTGCGGTGAACTTGGTGGAGGTGTGCGCCTATCGTGAGGGCGCGATCTCAAATCTTCACGTACCTATCTTGATAAACATGTCAATCATTGTAAATATAATTCGGAGTCCAAGGATCTCCGGCTTAGGATCATAATTCGAAAATGAGGACGTGATCCTCTATTAGATGGCGTCCCCTAATAGGGAGTCCATTTGTGAAAGGATAAATGCAAGGATACTCATAAGGATACGTCTTCCATCATTGTTCCAAGCTCATTGGTGGTGTTGTGTCCCTAATGGGTATGTTGATGTTCCAACCAACCTTACTGTAGGGGGTCATCTGGTATTAGGTATGTCGGACTCTTTCCTAGTATCGTCAATATCTGGACATGGGGGATGTCTGGTGGACTCCCTTCATGCGTTATGATTCGCTTCATGTCAAAGCTAGTGATTCCCCTGTGTTATGACCAATACATCACTATGTGGAAACACTATTTTTTCCATATCTCTTTCTGAGAGCTTGATGATAGCGTCTCTCTTCTTCCCTTGCTAGCCATGGGGTCTTTGAAGAGTTCTTAATGTAAGTGTATTCCATTACCTGAGATGGGCTTACTAGGTGTAGTCACATCTCCTAGCTATTTTGTGATATCATATAGATCCAATGGAGGTGTTTTCCCTTAAAGGTGGGCGTCGCCTATGTGATATGGTTTCCCCAATTTTTGGAGGGATGTGCTCGCGGCTACCCCATCTTGTGTTAACAGGTAATCTCTTTGTTTTTGCGAGGAAGGCATGTTGTGACTTGGGTGGTGCCCCCCTTGCATATTGACGCCAGATGGCGTCCTCCAATGGACTTGGCACTAGGATACTTAGTGGAAGGTTGTAGTGAGGGGGTAGTCCTTTATGAACTTTATGGCAATTCTTCTACAGGATGTTGAGAGCGCTCAACTCATTTTTGGAAGTGAGCCTTCCCTGTTAGTGATTCTTTCTCGGAGTCTTGGCTTTATATGTGCCCTTTGAGAATGCTCAATCTATTCCTCATGCATTCCTTTGAGGAGCTTAAGCGAACGGTAGTGCCGATCAAACATGTTCGGACAAGATAGTTCACCGGCAGCAGTGTTTTGATCAGTGACGACGCTTGTGTTCGTCAGTGACTTGTAGCTTTGGCGACGACTTTCTTGGTCGGCGGCGGCGTTTAATGGACTCTTCTAGTAGTCAACCTGTATATATATATTTCGGTGCCCGAAGACATCCGGTATGGTTATTCTTGGAAAACAAGATAGCATCGAGTATCAAGTATCTACCCCTTTCAAGGAGTTGAATTGTTATGAAGTTCAATTAAATAAGAGGATATGGGTGTGAGGGTATTGATACCCCCTTCCTCCTTGGTAATGTAACTATCCTCCTCCATTAGATTGTGTGTATTCCTTCCACTTGAGTAATAAAAGGCCGCATCCTTGCCAAGGTGAACTATGTGGAGGTGTATCCTCCATACACGCTATGTGTGATCTCATCCCACTACGCTTGTTCACTAGTCTCCTCGTTGTAGTTGTGATGTAGTAAACTAGGGTGGGACTCCATGAGTTCCACTCTCAAAGCTTTGTCTTTCAGACTGCCCCCTGTCCCTAGGGGAGGTGTACCGAGGGTTGTCTTGCGCGAAGGGTTGGAACCTGTCGCGCTGTCTCCTGAGTAGGCGGTTGCCTTGTCGTGTTGTCGGGACGGTGTCCCTCACTTTGAGCTCTCCTAAGGATGTCCCTTGGTGGGGCCCTTGGTGGGGCTTGGTCTGTCGGGGCTGTTGGATCACGGTTGGAACTCCGGCACGTTCTTGACGGAAGTCCGAACTCCTTTGCTCCAAGTAATCCTGCAAGAAGGGGATAGACCGGGCGGTGACCCAGAATCCCTCTCTGATGCTTAAAGGAGTATCTCGATGTAGGCAAGCATGTATGGAAGTATGAATGTGTAAATCAGCATATCTCAGTTCTGAGGTAATTCCTTCCTTTATATATGGGAGGAGTTATCCCAGTTACCTGTCGAGGTAACTGCCAGGGGCAGTTAGCCCACGTCCCATTTATCCCGGCCACATGCCCACGTTCCGTCTTTTCAGGCCACATTCCCACTACGCTGATAGTGGGCGTGTTTCTTGGCCTCATCCTCTAGTGGCAAGACCCGACGGATGTCGGGGACTCCAGAGTTATCTCCTTTGGTCACCGCTCGGGGCCCCTCGTCATCTGGACAGGGCCAACATCCTCAGGGATTCAACATCGGGGCCTACTTAAAGGCATATCATCGGGGCCTACTCAAAGGCATATCATCGGGGCCTACTTAAAGGCATCTCATCGAGAGCGTCCAGCTCGTATGTCGGGACCCCTCGTATTGGCCCTCTAGGCCTCTTTTGGAGCCCAGTGGGCCTACTTCACCGTTTACTCGTCGTTAACGGCCTAACGGCTATATCGAAACCCATCAGGGGCCACTGGTGGTGGTCCGTTTCTTCTAGCTTTCATTGCCTAATAGTATGCTATCAATTCATCTATGACTAACATGAATCCTTCTATTACTGGATGTTCAACTTGGGAGGACATCGGTTGTCCTGATGTGGCGTATGTATGCCTATTGAACATTGGCATATCATTCGATGGGGCTGTGTTGCAAGCATCCCGAATAGTTGATCTTGTGGTGGCATGGCATAAGAAAAATATTGAGGGGGGTTCCTATGGTAGCTCCTCCTTGAATTCGAAGTAGCACTAGTATCAATGCTCTTACTCGGATGGCGTCGTTTCGACGATGAGACTATTCTTATTGTGGTACCTGCGTCAGAGGTACCTATTTGGCATTTGCTTCAGCTCTTGAACAAGTGGTATCTCTTCAAGAGTGGGCGCTGGTGGCGCCTCCTGAGGGGCTGGTGTAGGCGGTTTCACTACCGGCCTCACTACCCTTGGTACCTTGTTACTTGGACGTAGTGGTGGTCTCGAATCCTCGGGAGGAGGTTCGTTACTGTCAGACCCTAAAAATCCGACCTAAGGCGATTACGTTTTGAAAACGTGCAATTTTGAAATGAGTCGCCACTAGTTAATAAAGGCTAACTAGAATCCTAAATTACCTAAGCGAATAACGAATTAAACACCTAGGTATACAATCGGTCTGCGATCAGAAATTCGAGTTCGGGGGTTCTATTACGAATTGAGAAAAATTATTTTCTAATTACGCCCTTTCGGTACTTAATTAACCTATTTGCCAATTTTAAAATTTAAATATGCGTAACGACTAATTAACCTAATGTTATCAAAATTTAAACTAATTTTTATACACGAGTTTTTATTAATGACATATTTAAACCTACAAAAAAAAAAATTATTAAGCATTTAAAACTCCTAATTTAGGTAATACAATTTTAACTACCTAATTACATGTCATACACATATGCACAAAAACATGGTATCTAATTAAATTTACATTTTAACTATCTAATTAACACAACATGATAATAATAATAAGTAATACAAAATAACAAAAAACTAATTATTAAATAATAATAATAATATTAAATTAAAAAAAAAAGTAAGCGGGAAATCAAGATTACCTGCGCAACAGTGGGAGGGCTCATCGGCTCCGGTACGGCGAGGTTCGGCCCGGCGACGGAAGGAAGGCGGAGCAGGGCACACCGGAAACAGCAGCAGCGGCGAGGTCTGGTCTCTGGCGAACGGTGATGGGCACGCAGGACAGACCTGGGCGAAGTGAGCTACATCAGCGGCGATTCAGTCCGACAGCGGTGCGGGTCGCGATTGCGGGAACGGCGCTCCGGCGATAGTGGTCGTGACTGGCCGGGAAGGGTGGACCGGCGACGGCGGGCAGGGCGCAGCAGGGACGGGCTGAGCGGAGCGGGTAGAGGACGACAGATCTTCCCTTCGCAGCAGAAGGGATCTGGGATTACGGCGCAGGCAGGGACCGAGCAGCAGGACGACGACGAGGAAGGCACGACATTGTGGTGACGATGGTTAGAGACGACAGAGCTGGGCGAAGACGAACTTCTGGTGGTGCTTCCGGCAAGGGCGGAGGAAGGTCACTCAGCGGGAAAAAAAATTGAGAGAGAGAGAGAAATAAAATTGCACGATTATCGAGGAAAATATTATTTTATTGCTGAATTAATTTTCTGTGTGTTTTACATTGACACTAGGTACCCTTTTATAGCTAAATTAGGTCTCAATATTAGGAAAACACATTTACCTAAATATACACATTAATTATTCCGAAAATTACATATATATATTTATGAAAATTGTCATAAATATATAATATATATTTTCTGAATATTACATGATATTTAATGCATATATACTATCCTAATTTAAGCTGAACCTATATTTTTGCAACCCTGTGACACACATGGATGACGTGGAGTAGCGCGCAATGGGGCACAAATATTGCGCGAGGTAAATTCGGCAGCTGACACAAGAATGGCAAGAATAGTTGGCGAGCAAAGGGTCGTGCACGAGATGTGCTCTTAAGAGGCTTTTTATTTGGATGATTATCCGAGTTGCATAATGAGTAAAGAAAAAACTCAAATTTCGGGGAGAAAATTGATCACGACTTCTCTTACCTGGCTGCCCGACATCTTTGATGGAAATTTGCTCCATATATGAATGGATCTGTTGCATGTTCCATCTTTTCCTCATATGGCGGTTGTGCTGGATCTGAACGGGATATGCCATGGTTGCCACTGACCAGTGTTGGCGTCAGCCGATGGAACTGCGTTAAGAATCAAAAGCTTATGGTCAATGAGATCCTGGACCCTATGCCTCAGACGCAAGCAATCCTCAGTTGAGTGACCAAATATTCCCATGTGAAACTCACACTTCGAGTTTGGATCATTGTTGGGTATCCTTGAAGTAGTTTTCTAAACCTCAGGACCAGTGAGACCCTGAGCAAGTGCTTTCTGATATACTTCGGCGGCCGATAGTGGTAAGGTTGTGAATTTTCTAGACTCCCACATCTTGTTCATAGCCCGGTTTTCAGGTCCACCCACAACGGGGGTTTGCGGAGCTTGTGTCTGGTAGACTGCACCTACCGTTGCGTCTTTGGATGACCAGTTCTTTGAGCCTCCATTTTTGGTTCTATCCTCTTGTTGACTCGTGAAGGGGTCTTCAAGTTTTCCAGTTCGAATGCCATGCTCTACCATTTCTCCGGATTTCACCAAATCAGCGAAGTTGGCCGAAACATGCCCTAACAAATGGGAGTAATATACCCCTTTAAGAGTGCCGATGAACATGGACACCGCTTCTGCGTCTTCCAGTGGTGGTCGGAATCCAGCGGCTTTCTCTCTCCAAGCCTGCATATAGCTTCTAAATGATTGCCCCCCTTCCATCTCCATGCTTTGGAGGTCTATGCGGGTGGGAGCTGTATCCAAGTTGAACTTATACTGGCGAACGAAAGCGTTAGCCATCTCTTCCCACGTAGAAATGTCACCGGCTTTCAAGTTGACGAACCAAACCAAAGTCGCTCCCTTCAAGCTCTCCTGGAACGTCTGGATCAAGAAATTCTCGTACTGCTGATAAGGGGCCATCTTTGCAAGGTAAATCCTCAGGTGGACGATGGGATTTTCAGTTCCATCATATTTCTCGAAATCAGGCACTTTGAACTTCTCTGGTCTTGACATGTCAGGGAACAAGCATAAGTCGGAGTAACCAATGCCTCCATACTGCTCAAGTCCGGACAAAACCTTCATCCTTTCCTCCATTTTCTTCAAGCGGCGATCCTGCTCGGATTCGATGACCGGTGATGATGTGAATGCATTTGTGCCGGCAGCACCCCCTTTGTTCACGTGCCCATATATTGTTGTTGGATTCGGAAGGACATACGGCTGTGGTGCGGATTGGTCTGGTGACTAAAGCCGGGGTTTGGTCACGAGGAGGTTCTACCGTGACCTCGGGAAGCACGGAGGCAACTGGCGCCGTCAGTCCGGTGTTTGCTACAGGCGTTTTGGAGGAGGTTGGACTTGTGATTTCTGGCAGCAAAGCTGGGTTTGGGGTGCGGTGAGCTGACTGAGCTTCAAGTAGTGCCATGATGCGTTCCATGCTAGATGACATGTCAACCATATCCTGATGCATCTTTGCATTGGCTGCCTCGATCTCGGCCATTCGCTTGTCATGTTGCTCGATTTTCTCAGTGTTTTCCATGTTACTGGTTTGTCGCATGATGGTCAGTAATACCTACAGCGAAAAATGTGATATTCAGAATATGGAACACAAGATATCATGCATGATTGTTTTGAAAGTAATTTGTCATTCAACTAATCATCTTTTGAAAAAAATGTTTTGTAACTAAAATATGTTTCTAAGACGCTTTATACAACTGCGAAACATGATCAAAACGTGTCGAGTGCTTGCCCCATAATCCGAGCGAAGGTAATGCAACAAGGTTTTTCAAAATGGATTCAATTTTTTTCACTTCGGATTTTGGAGCGAGCACTTAACTCTGACGTTTCTATTTCCAATGTCGAACCATTGCAGCACTCCACGCTATGCGGTGTTTCTTTAATAGTCTCGTTTTGTGTCTGTCATGCTGGTCTGAATCTGGTCAACGTCGATCTTGGAGAAATTGAAGGGCCTTGATATGAGTAAAATTAAGCAGTCGTTCCATTCTTACCGAAAATGGTGTGTAAAACGTTTTAGAAACGACGATTTGAATGACACATTTTTTGAGAAAATATGATGCATGATTGTAACGTAAATTTCCATTAATATGCGTTGTACAATTACATATGGTATAAAAAATAACGATTACATCGAGACCCATGTCCTATACATGAAATGTTCTAGGGGTCGAGAACAATAAGAAAAAGAACACACGCGAGTACGCATAGCGTCAGGATCGAAGCTTCAGGTTTGTGTTTTTGCTTTGTTCTACAAGGTAGGCTCCACTGATAGGTTCCCGACAAGATGGTTTCCTCACCCCATCATAGGGATCATAGGACCTTCACAAGCGAGTAGAGTTTTTCCGAGCCGTACCGGTGGCCCAGCCGCTCCGGTCGTACCGTACTAAACCTCCGGGGTTCCTAGTCGCCCTGGGTTTTAGGCGTTTTGGTGATTATTCTAAAGTGGTGTGTGTGCGGGTTCAACAAAGAAACATAAGTTAGTAAAATTAAAAGTTCCGCACCTACCACATAAAACCCAAAGTTAGAATAACAGAGTTATACACAAATAAACTAAAACATGGCAAATAAGAAGATATACAAAGCCCGAACCCTCTATGATGTCCCCAGCAGAGTCGCCAAATTGTCAGACCCTAAAAATCCGACCTAAGGCGATTACGTTTTGAAAACGTGCAATTTTGAAATGAGTCGCCACTAGTTAATAAAGGCTAACTAGAATCCTAAATTACCTAAGCGAATAACGAATTAAACACCTAGGTATACAATTGATCTGCGATCATAAATTGAAGTTCGGGGGTTCTATTACGAATTAAGAAAAAATATTTTCTAATTACGCCCTTTCGGTACTTAATTAACCTATTTGCCAATTTTAAAATTTAAATATGCGTTACGACTAATTAACCTAATGTTATCAAAATTTAAACTAATTTTTATACACGAGTTTTTATTAATGACAGATTTAAACCTACAAAAAAAAAATTATTAAGCATCTAAAACTCCTAATTTAGGTAATACAATTTTAACTACCTAATTACATGTCATACACATATACACAAAAACATGGTATCTAATTAAATTTACATTTTAACTATCTAATTAACACAACATGATAATAATAATAAGTAATACAAAATAACAAAAAACTAATTATTAAATAATAATAATAATATTAAATTAAAAAAAGTAAGTGGGAAATCAAGATTACCTGCGCAGTAGTGGGAGGGCTCACCGGCTCCGTTACGGCGAGGTTCGGTTCGGCGACGGAAGAAAGGCAGAGCAGGGCACACCGGAAATAGCAGCAGCGGCGAGGTCCGGTCTCTGGCGAACGGTGATGGGCACGCAGGAAAGACCTGGGCGAAGTGAGCTACAGCAGCGGCGATTCAATCCGACAGCGGTGCGGGTCGCGATTGCGGGAACGGCGCTCCGGCGATAGTGGTCGTGACTGGCCGGGAAGGGTGGACCGGCGACGGCGGGCAAGGCGCAGCAGGGACGGGCTGAGCGGAGCGGGTAGAGGACGACAGATCTTCCCTTCGCAGCAGCAGGGATCCGGGATTACGGCGCAGGCAGGGAGCGAGCAGCAGGACGACGACGAGGAAGGCACGGCAGTGTGGCGACGATGGTTAGAGACGGCAGAGCTAGGCGAGGACGAACTTCCGGTGGTGCTTCCGGCAAGGGCAGAGGAAGGTCACCCAGCGGGAAAAGAATTTGAGAGAGAGAGAGAAATAAATTGCACGATTATCCAGGAAAATATTATTTTATTGCTGAATTAATTTTCTGTGTGTTACATTGACACTAGGTACCCTTTTATAGCTAAATTAGGTCTCAATATTAGGAAAACACATTTACATAAATATACACATTAATTATTCCGAAAATTACATATATATATTTATGAAAATTGTCATAAATATATAATATATATTTTCTGAATATTACATGATATTTAATGCATATATACTATCTTAATTTAAGCTGAACCTATTTTTAGCAACCCTGTGACCTTCTATGTTTAAATATTTCCTTTTTTTAAACGCGTTACACATAACATTTTTGAACGTGTTATATTCGTGTCGCGCGTACCAAAATTAGGTGTTTACAGTTACCCATATACCTGATTGGTGTCTTTGCTCACCTTCTGTACTGGACCCTCTATGCATGGAAGTCGTGGCAGACATTTATCTTCTTAACGGCTTTTTGTTGGAATCACGCAGACGGCACCAATGTTGGAACTTGCTCATCCGGGGTCCGATCTTGGCGGCCTTACGTCGAGTCACGTTCCTCTGATCTTCGGGTTATGGTCGATCTAACTCCATGCCTGGCGGACCTGCACAAAGGGTAGTTCCAGAGAGGGGGGGGGGTGTCTCTGGAAAACCCTCTCCGAAGCCAAAGTAAGAATATAATTCTAAAGAGATAAAGTAGAGAGAAGTCAGAGCTTCGGTGTCTCAATCCGAGATTGTGTTGCGAATGAAGGACCTAGTCCCCTATTTATAGAGTTTTGGAACCAAGCACCAGAGGGGCCCACATTTTTTCGTGGGGCCCGCACAGAGATAAGGAGAAATTAAATATACGCGGGTACCCCGGACAGTAGTGTCCGGGGGTAGAGGGGTCGTAACGGGAGCATCGGCCCGTAGGACACTGGACATGTCCGGTTTCTTTGCAACCAGACCTGTCTGGTTGCTTATGCAACCGGACAAGCCCGGTTGCTTTATAGCAACCGGTCAAGTCGTGTATGTTTCTCAGGACCAAGTGGACTTACCTCGAGGTCGACGGGGCGACCGTGTTTAAGCCTTAGTGAGGTCCAATCGGGTGTATATCCATCAATTCCAGTTTTGAATTTAAGAATTCTAATTAAGGTATGAAAAGTTAAATCACTACACTATAATACATACTATAAACATGGTTATAATATTTCTTTAGTAAAAAATATATAACAACCCGACCCTAATCGGTCAGACTCACAAATATGCTCAATTATGAGATTAAACCAAACCGGGTTCAATCGGGTCGATACAGTTCTTGTAACTGGGTCGGTCATAAATATTCATATCGGTTCAAACTTAATTTTCCTACTTGGTCGGGTTACATATCATGGTTAAACCGGGTTGACACCTTTGAGTGTCCGAACCAAATGTACCTCGAATGGTTGCGATCTCAGATATTTGGGGATGTTTTAATATGTGTTTTTTGACTGAATATGATTTTAAAATTGTGGCATGTGAAATTATTTACATATATGCTTGAGTTTACAAAATTTAAAAGTTCTTGATACTTCTCATCAGATAATCTAGCATGACACTCGGACTTCTAGTGAGCAAGTCAGTGACACCCGTAACACTCGACTTGTGATTTACCTCCTAGTTTTCCTTTACCCCTTCCTCTATCTTGATGACCTCTCCGGCTTTCCCCTTTTGATTTGACTGATTTCTTCTTTTTCCTTGAGGTCTTTCTTCTTCATCTCGACCTTACATGGTACTTAGTTTCCTTTGTGGAATTTTGGTGGCGTCAACCCGAAAAGGGGTTGGGGATTTGCCCCTGATTCCACTCCGAAACTTAAGTGGACAATGAAATATGAGAATAATACTGGAAAGTATTTATGAATAATGAAAATACTCAAGGTTATTTATAGGGGAAGTTTACCGGCTTTGTATGCCGGCTACCCTTTAGGAAAGGTTTCTCTTCAGAGTCGGCACAAGCAGGTGACAAGTAGGTTGTCATCCCTCCATTCCTTAAAAATGAAGGTTTCTTCATGGCGGTAGAAGCAGGTGACAAGTAGGTTGTCACCTCACCATTCATTTGACGGAAGGTTTCTTCAGAGAGGCGGTGACAAGCAGGTCGCCACACGGACCCATTCCTTAAGAGGAAGGGTTTTCCTGATAAGGTTGGCTACCGACTCGATTAAACCCTTAAGAGGGGGAGTCTTTATCGAGACTTGTCGTCATTCTTCAAATATCACCTGGGTTGTCGACATCCTTAAAAGCGAGTGTCGACTATTTGTGTATTTCTTCGTTTTGGACATAAGTAGTCGTCGACTCATATATTGGAGTCTCGACTTCGAAGGTCCCAGCTAGTAATTTGTTGACTTCGTATTATCTTGAATCGTAGCCCAACACTCTTCAATTATAATATTTATTAGTTTTATATTATCAGATAAAATAGTATAAGTGTAAATATTAAACTTAATAATACTATTTAATGAGATGTGAAAGTCAAAAATATTAGTTATACAAGTTATACAATAATATGCATTAGCATAAAAATAAAAACTAACTAAAAATTAAAATTGAAGATTTTTACGTGCTATTAAATAGCTATTTTAATCAAAAACAAAATTATAGTTCTTTAAATTTCGTCTCATGATTTATATTAGTAATTATGATAGTTACCTTGAGTTAGTAACTAAAAAACTGTCCAAGATTTACCCTATGTTAAAATTAGGTGTCTGATGTTTGAAATATTAAAATGGACTGTCCCAAGTTTCATTTTTGTTGATATTTGGTGTCTCTGCGCGTTTTTTCATCTCCATTCAATCATTCTCATCAACCAACCCACCCACTCATAATCCATCACTCTTTACTTTTCACAAAATCGTCAAATTTTACCCAAAAAACGAACACTAAAAAAAAAGTTTCTAGAAGAGTGGTGTGGAGCCATTTTCCAAGGACAACAAAGCGAGATTTACATGCGTGGATGTGACCAACTTCTTAGGTGACGGTCTCGGCAAGATGACGAGAATGGAGTGTGTATGGGAGCTCGAATTTGATAGATGGTTTCGTCGGAATTAACTTCTCTAAAACAATCACACCGAGACACCACATTTTAACAAATTTGAAACCTTGGACACTATAGTTTAACATTTGAAACTTCAAACACCTAATTTTAACATAGGGTAAACCTTGGACAGTCTTTTATTTATTAACACTCAAAATAAAGTAGTTGAAACTTTGAAAGAGTAAATTTTGCTTTCAAGGCAGAAATACAACAAATAATGGATCATAGTGCGTATTTATCATATCAATCTAGTAAATATCTCTAACTTGTCTAAAAAGGGTAAATTATGGTTCATAATTCATTCATTTACTATATCTGCAGTAGTCAGTTAGTGACGGTATAAGGAAGATGATCTAATCTTGTTTAATTAATAATTATTATAAGTTGGCAAAAAAATTAATAATAAGTAGTAATAATAGTGGCAATAGTAATATTAAATGATAATAATACATAAATAAGTAATAAATTAGGGGTAAGCGGTTCTTTATACCTGTAATTTTGTATACCTGTAATTTTTAGGTATTCCGAAATCAAACCATTAATGGTTCTTAATCTCTATTATCTAGAATCGTACTAAAAAATATAGAATTGAAATCGTTAAGCCAATCGATTCTGGTTGCCCATTTAAGAACCGGAAGAAGAAGGTTTAAACAGTTCAAATCTTCAACATTATTTTTTCACAAAAAATCAACACAAAATGAGAATGAAATAAAAGAAAGACACAACAAGACATAGAGTGTCTGTTTATCATAACATAAGATACGAAAAAATTTGTTTTTGATCATTCAAACCATCTACATACCATATACAATATATACATATCATAGCACTCCCTACATTGACACACTTGACTAACACGCAAAAATCCCCGATGTCACAGGCTTCCTTAAGACTGACGGCGAATAAGTCAATAAACATTGACAGATAGATAGTTAAAGGTCATTTTCGTAACTCTTAAATAGTCCGTTGAAACAAGCAAATGATATAATAATTACAGTGGTCGTGTAATATATCCCATCCATCATCGTGTCAACTGCCTCTCTAATTAGAACGCTCTGTACCCCTGCTCATCTTCTCTTCTGCTGCCTTCCTCACGAATTGGCCTCAAATAGGGTTAGTTATAGTAAATTAGTAAAACAATTAATTATTAAACAATATATATATAAATCTATATATTCTAAACTGTTCCAATTCTGGGAAATGAATATCCGAATGCTTATTCCGAAATTGAAAATACCGGTTTCTAAAATTTTATTCTATCAAAATTGTTTATCTATACTCATAATTTACCTAAATGACCAGTTCCAGATCGGTTTTGGATTCAACAGGATATTTTTTCACCCAAATAATAATAATAAAAAATCTATATATGTATAAACTTAGGTAGAGAGATGAATTCAAATGCAATCAGGAGCTAGAGATTTCCAGATTTGCAATTTCCAATGCACATATTAAGTTCAGCTGCTGGAGGATTTATGAGCTGCGGGAAGCGTCTTTCTTCATTTTCCTAAATTTTGAGATAATCTATATATAATAAATTTAGAATGACAATTAAATTTAGAATGAGAGATAACATCCTAGAGCTGCTACGTCAGCCTTTGTCAATAGGAGAGTGAAGGATGAGTGAGAGTCTCCATTTTTCTGGGTTTTCTACCGATGATAAATTAGTTGATTTCCAGATACAAAGAATCATGCATAATCAAATTTAATGATCTTCAATGATTTAACTACCCAGATACAAAGAATTGAGAATACCTAATGTTTTTGGGAGATGCAAAGAATCGGGAATACCAGATACAAATAATCGGATTTAATGATCGAATCTTTCATATGAATTACTTCAAACCGACATTTATTTTGAAATTATGAAATGCCCCGGAGTACAACACAAACTTCATTCTCATTCTCGCCTCCTCCCCCCATCCAGGCTGACCTGACCATCCCACTCAAGAGCTCTGACACCGACGTACAACTCAATCCCAAGAATTTCTGACTCAGTAAGTTTGTAGATGACAGAATAACCCTTCTATAGATGCTTAATACTAGGCTTGGGCATAAAAACCGGTCCGGCCGGACTGGTTCGGAACTGGTCTGGAACCGGACCGTTTGGAACCGGTCCGGTCCAAATTGGACTGGTTTGTAACCCCTAAATTGGAACCAGTCCAAGGGGTATACCAAACCAGTCCAATAAACCAGTCTGGACCGGACCGGTTTTGAACCGCTTTTTAGTAAAAAAAAAAAAAAAAACGTTTTGACTGAGACTATTTAAAAAAAAAAAAACCGGTTTTTGACCGGTTTTGACCGTACCGATTTTTATTGATAAAACCTGTCCGACATATAAAACCGGTCCAGGACTTGTTTTTTTAAAAAACAGGCCAAAACCGGTTCTGGACCGGTTCTAACCAGTCCAGTTTTTTTAGACCAACCTAAGCCAATATAAAACCCTAGTCATTACTGGACCGGACCGTTTAAAACAGTTCCGGTCCGGTTCGGAACCGGTTCGGGCCGAGCCGGTTCAGTGCCCACCCCTACTTAATACCTTTTAATTTGGTGATGTCGCCTTCTTCCTCCTTCAATTAAAGTGCAAGGTGAACTGATGGGGTTGGAGGGTTTAGGGTTTAGGGAACTGATGGAAGCCGGGGATGAGGGCTACTGGAGGGACGGTGTGGCTGGAGATGGAGGCGGGGGTTTAGAGTTCACAATCACGAATTAAACCGCCGCCCGTTACCAATGCCACGACCCTTCAATGTTCACGATCCGTGCTTGCATGTGCATGTGAAGCTCCAGCGACTATGATCCAAGATGAGTTGAGCAGATAGGTAGCGTCCACACGACTGAATTTCTCATATTCGCATCCGAAAACAGGGCTCGATTCACGTCACTGTAAGTGCCATTTTAGGAGGACAACAAGTTATACATCGCATACAACTTGGTGAAGCAAAGAAATGCGAGATCGAGATTGTCGATGACTATGGAGGTGGAAACGGAAAATACAAAATCGGCAATAGGAGTTGCTTAGTGTTTGGGGTTGAATGGGGTTGACTGTGGCAAAATGGTGTATTTATTCTTTTGTCTAAAGATTATATTTAAATTGTTAGTTGAACGATAAGTTTGTAAATTAATTGAACCGCATTGCATCAATTAGGGTGATTAATTATTTTAATCAAATTTAATAGATTTTTTTACATAATATAATATATTTAATTTTAAATACTTTGTAATAACAATTAACAAATATGAAACTTAAGATAATATAGTATTGTATTATATATATTAAACATTTAGAGATAGATAATACTGTTTTGAATAAATGAATAAATAGTAATTTATTATAAACAATTAACATTTCTATCAGTGAGAATAAGTTAAATAATATAAATTATTTTATTTTCCCATTTTTAGGTTATTATAAGTGACTTATAATGGTGATAATAAATTGTACAAATAACCGACAACAACGATTTTAGTATAAGGTTGCTGATACGTGAATAGATAAGAGAATTAATTTTAAATATGTATTTTTAAATTATTTATTGGTGTTTTAATCATTGTCGAAATGATAAATTTAGATATAAAATAAATTTTCAATTTTAAGTTATTAAGTTTTAACAGTTCTGTTAATTTAGATTACATTATTTATTAATTAATAATACATTAAAAAATTAATTTAAAACTAATAATTAATTAACAACATATAAAATAAAATAAACACTATAACTATTAAAATATTATTATATTAATTTGACATAATAACAACTGAACCGCGCAATGCGCGGGTGTTGCACTCTAGTAAATAAATAAAGAGGAATAGTTTCATGATTATAGGCCGGCCTAGTTAGGCCACTTCAGCGTCCACCATATTGCCTCTTCGAAGTTGACTATTGTGTCTCCCCCTCTTCTCTCCTCTTCAGTTTCCTCCACTGTTCCATTCCATTCCAAATCCAAAGATCTTCCACTTTCCCTTCTTTGCACTGATTCTGAATCTCTAAGTCTGTTACTCTTCTTCTCTGTAAAGCAACCCAAAAGAGAAAAAGGCGAAGAATGGAAATATATTATTATTCGCCCGCCATGAATGCTTCCTTGCTTCCTCCACACCCATAATCTCCCATCTATCATCATCATATTACTCAACTACCAAGCAAAGACAACGAAGAAGAAGACACACACACACACTCTTTCCTGTCACTTTTAATCTCCCGTTCTTCCTCCCTCACAAAACCCAAAATCATCACTTTCCTTCGTCGGAATTGTCCCGATGCCGTCGCCGTCTCTGTGCAAGAAGTTCAAACCGCAGAGGATTGGCGAGCCATATGCGGGTCTGTTGGGCTTTCTTGTACTGACAGTTATTGTCATTTTCTGCTTGTTTGACTTGGATTACAGGGCAGTTGCCAAGGGATTGAGGTTCGACCCATCAATGTGGTCGCAACTCAGTGTAGAAGAAGTTAAAAGGGTTGATTTTTTGGGGAATGAAGGTGATGGGTGTGATTTGTTCCATGGGGATTGGGTTTGGGACCAAATGTACCCACTTTATGATTCCGTAGATTGTAGATTTCTCGACGATGGTTTCAGGTGCTCCCAGAATGGACGCCGGGATTTACTCTACACCAAGTGGCGATGGCAACCCAGAACCTGTAACTTGCCAAGGTAATCTAACTTATTGTCTGTATGTAGTTGGGATTATTATGTATTTAAATTTGAAGTGATTTCGTATTATAAGTGATGGTATGTATTAAATGTGATGAAAAGATAGATATGGTGATGATGATGATGATGATGGTAGATGAAATGAATGCGTTTGGATATAAGTCATCATGCTAGATAGATAATAATGGACTTTGTGAAACAAAGTTCTTCACTTTTGTAATTTGACTGCAATTGAGGAATTTTTTGTGATTGTCATAGGTGAAATTGATGATGCTAAATTTTATGAAAAAAATTGAGACCTGTTGCTACATTTAAGATGCAATTTCTAGGTGTAGGGCAACAAATTGAGACCAGAGCTATTTGAAAGTAGCTCTGGTATAATCTCTATCTATATTGTCGATGGTGTGAGATGTCATTCACATTACTTATTCCTTTACTATGCATACGTGCGTAGAGTGAGTGCATCCGATCTGCATATCTCATTGGTTTTGTATGGTTGTCGACAGATTTGATCCGAAACTTATGTTGGAGAAATTAAGGAACAAGCGAATGGTTTTTGTTGGAGACTCGATAGGAAGAAACCAATGGGAGTCTCTTTTATGCATGTTATCTTCTGCAGTTGATTCTAATAAGACGGATTCAATTTACGAAGTCAACGGCAGCCCAATCACAAAACACAAAGGCTACCTTGTATTCAGATTCAAGGATTTCAACTGCACAATAGAGTACTACAGAGCTCCGTTCCTCGTACTGCAGAGTCGCCCTCCTGCTGGGTCTCCTGAGAATATGAAGACGACCCTGAAATTAGATGAGATGGATTGGAGTTGTGCCAAATGGAAAGAGGCGGATTTTCTTGTCTTCAACACAGGCCACTGGTGGAACCATGAGAAAACTATAAGAGGGTAAACTATATAAATGTTGGCTTATTAATTAAACAAACAATCTTGTTTAGGTTATAGTGAAACTAATTATTTTTTTTTTTTAATTTTTTTTATCAGTGGGTGTTACTTTCAACAAGGAGAAAATGTGAAGCTAGGTATGAGAGTTGAAGATGCCTATCAGAAAGCCATGGAGACAGTTATGCAATGGATTCAGTCTGAGGTGAATACAACCAAGACACAAGTCTTCTTTCGTACATTTTCTCCGGTGCATTTTAGGTAACTATTATTATGTGCTTCACTTTTTTTGTTTCTCACCCATCAAAAGGCCAGCACCTATAATAATAATTATCAGTTGCACTGTGTTAGTGTGTAAATCTTGGCTATGAAGATTGATTTTTCCATTTTTGGATTGAAGCATGAGAAATCTAGTTTACACCTACACCATCTTATAATGGTTACCCAAATAGATGTACGTTTTGTGCAGAGGTGGGAATTGGAACACGGGTGGAACCTGTCATATGGAGAAGTTACCAGAAATGGGGTCGTCCCTCGTGCCATCCCATAATTGGGCTCAATACAAGGTGGCTGCCGAGGTAATATCGTCCCTCAACATCTCTCAAGCCATCAAAATAAATATATTGGACATAACCCAAATGGCCTCAAGAAGAAAAGACGGGCACTCTTCACGATACTTTTTGGGTCCAGGCACTGGCCCTGCACCCATCAACCGCCAGGACTGTAGCCACTGGTGCCTACCCGGGGTGCCCGATTCTTGGAATGAGCTGCTTTTCGCTGTCATCCTCAAGCGTGAAGCCTCTACCCGGTCAGTGAAGTTGTCAGTTGTTGCTGATCTGCCTCAACAATGAATAATTAAATTCTTCTCTGAGCCATATTCTGTATAGTCAGTCAACTAGAACCAACGTAGATTAATTTTCCTGATACCATAAAAGTGAAGCAAAGTAAAGCTCGAGTTTTAGATGAGAGCAGGAAATTTTGCGGGTTCTGTAGAAGCATGCAAGTTTTTTGTGGATGGATTCGTTGTAACTGTAATTAGTAGTTTTGTTTCTTCCGCACTATAACTTTACTATTCTCTTCTTATTCCTCTCCCAAAGGTGGCGTATGGTCTGTATATTCGAGGTTACCTAGGCTTGGCAAAATTACATAGTGTTTGAGATTGAATATGGATGGACTCAAGCTTGGGACTTTCTCCCCTTGTCAAAGTTATGTTTATGATTTGGGTGAATTGTAGCTCCAGCTTGGGTTCGATTAATCTGGCAATCTAATCTAAAAAATTATAATTATTTTTTATTATATTATTTTAAAAAACAAGTTTGCTTTTAATAACATTATTTATAACATAAGTTTTTATATAAATAGACTTGCATACAAAACATGATCAATGACAAATATATAATATAGAAGCTCGGTAATGATCGGGAATAACTCGAGCAAACCATTAGCATAATCTGGCTTGACTCAGCTTGTTTCAATTTTTTTCCAATCCAAATAAAATATAAGTCTACCTGATATGAGGAAAGTACGTAAAACATACAATATGTTTGAAAAAAATAATGTTTGTGACAGTATATTTTAAAATGTACCACATGTTTAAAAAATGATGGCAATTGGTACTTATGTCAATCATTCGTCCAAAATCATCGTTAAATACTTTTAAAATTTACAAAGTTAAACAAATATATTTCCAAATATCACAACTAAAGTCTAATGACTTATACTAATGTTACAATTGAGTCATATCAAACATTAACTGATTAGAGATCAACTGAGTCCTAATCAAGTAGGGACTTAATTATAATATTAGTATAAGTTATTAGGTATTCATTTTAATATTTAGATAATTGCTCGGTTAATTTTATAAATTTGAAAATTATTTATCCATAATTTTGGACGGATGATTGAAGGTAGTACCAATTACCATTGTTTTTCAAACTTATTGTACATTTTAAAACATTTTGGTACTAAAAATCATTTTTTTTCAAACGTTTTGCTTTTTCGATTGATATCGAATAGTTCACTAGCAACTGTAATAGCAGTGTGTAGAACTCTAATAGTTCTGTTGGATTTTGACCTCCTGAGAAAGACTTGAGCTCGACCGTTAGCACGTCCGGACCTGCACAAAGGGCTGAGCCAGGGTTTGTCCCTATGATCCCCACTGAGGCATAAGTCAGTCCTCGTAAAATAATAACTAACAACTAAATTATTTTGTGAATAATGTATGAGAATGTAAAAAATGATAAGATAAAAGTGGCAATATTGATAAGGACTTGCAAGTATGGTAAGTGGACTACGTATTGATGGTACACCGACACTCCAAATATGACAACTTGCTCATCAGTTCTTACCTTTCAGGGAGGGATCATTAATTGAACGAAATCACTAAGTGTTTCATCAGTGAAATGAGGGGATGTATGAGTACGAACCCTCAAGAATGAAGTGATCGACTCCGAAAATATTCAGTTCGAGAATTGCAAAAAGGAATATCGCCACCCTCAAGAGTGGGTTCGCCGACCTCCTCTCATTATGGGGAGAGGGGTGATTAAACCTCACCTTTTTTGGGAGGGGGATCGAAGATCCCCTCCTTGAGGAGAGGGGTCGACGATCCCCCCCCCCCCCCCCCTCCCCCCCCCAGGATTGGGGACGACCCCCTCCCTAAGGGGAGAGGGGTTGACCCCCTCTCCTTGGAAGAGGGATTGAGAGAGAGGGGGTCGACGACCCTATATCCTTAGGGAGAGGGTCGACGACCACCCTTCCCTTGAGGGGGTATGTCGACGAATTCCCCTCCCCTTTTAGGGAAGAAATCGTCGGCCTCCTCTTGGGAGAAGTTGTCCACTGTTTGATTATAAAAGTAAATTTTTTGACAGATTTATGTGTCTGTCTTGGGACTGATAGGCAGGACTGATTATGATGTAGGTTTCGCCTGCTAGGCTTGAACCAGCTAATAAAATTCAATTCATATTCCTCAAGTACCTCATATAACTTCACAATACATTATTAATTTCCCAATATGAATGCTTATAGACAAATAAGAAATTATTGCTAAGTCGTTCCCTTTAGGAAATTCCAACGTCGTGAATTATTTGTAAATGAAGAAGAAGGGTTAGCTTTTTCAAGTTTTAATCTCATCCATTGGAAAGAATCCAAGGGTCAAAGTAAAAACATTAGCCCCTTCCTCCATATGGGACCTTTCTATGATGCTTTGAGAGCATTATGCTTTTGGTTGGGTATAGGGGGTAATTAGCATCATTAAAAAGTTGAAGAGGTAATTGATACTTATTAGTTGGATCGGTTCGGATTTGGATCGGTTTATCCGGTTTAAGTCATTTATTTTTTTTAATCTAAAAGTACCGTACATGAGAGGAGAGTAGTATTTCTAATCTAATTCTCCTTCACCCTCACCGGCGCAGCAACAGGAGTTTCTCTTCTCAAGCACTATTCTCCTTCTCCCACCGCTCCATTGTTCTTTCCGGCGCAGAGAGGTTAGTAATTGGACTACTACTTCCGTGTATTATCATCATCTGGTGTTTTGAGTTAATTTTTGTCATTTATAATATATGTATAGATTAGGGTTCTCTCTGCCATTCTCTTCTAGTTTACCAATGCTCGATAGCAGCGATCTGCTCCGGAGTTTGAAGATTTTTTCGATGACTTGATGAACTGAATTTGGTTATCTCTCTGTGCTGTCACTCCGCGTTACTCTCTCTGAGGTTAGTCCATGATCAATTAGCTTGACTCTGCCGAAATATGTCCAATTTCTTTTCACTCAGTTTGGTTCCCAGGAAAATCCTAGTGAATTAAAGGGATAAATTTCCCGTAGAATATGCTCAAATACATAGAAATAGTAGATAAACCTAATATATTTACAAAATTCATGGCTACGATTGATAGATTGTTGGTTTTTTTAAAGGTCTGAATTGGTTATGTTGACGAATTTGCTACAATAGGGGTCTCCTACCAATTTGTATGTTTCATTTTCTTTAACGTGCTCATCAGATTATGGTTTTCGTCAATCGAATCTCTGCATACCTTATCTGATGTACAGTGATTTGAGTATATGGGTGATCAACATCATAAAAAATTAAAGTAGTAACTGATCGTACTTAGTATTTGGATCGGTACAGATTTTGAAACGGTTTATTCAGTTAGAATCAATTACTTTTTTTTCCCCTCAAACCATGTATATAAAGAGAAAATTAGTATACCTTATCTAGAGAAGCTGTTTCATCCTGTTGCTGCTTGTGTTAAGATTAGGACTTTTGTGAAGAAGAGAGGCGTGAGGAGGAAGAGAGGAGGCTGGTAGCTTCTATTCCATCCGCTTTTACTGTTGTTGATAACTCTCTTCTGCTGCTTTCTAGTTTCACATTTGTAGTGCTTCTCTCCATTGTTGCACATTCAGTAAGTAACATCCCATTCTTTTTTTCTTACTTTATCTTCAACTTTGTTCAACGATATCTCGCCAAAACTTTGAAAAGCATTTCACGGATTTCGTGATTCCATTTTTTTTTAATTCTTTGTTTGAAATTTTTACAATAATTTTTTTCATCCTTGAATTGATTGTATGTACAGGTTGTTACTGATAAGCATCGACTATTTCTAATTGCGTCATTGATTCTGTGGGGCAAGAACAAAAATAAGGGTTAACAGGTCTTTTGGTCTATGATGTTTGACAACTTTTGGGTTTTGGTCAATGATGTTTTTTTTACCTAGTTTTGGTATCATATGTTTGCAGATTTTTTCTAGTTTTGGTCTAACCGTTACATTCCGTCCATTTTTTGACATGTTCAAGTCACGTGATCCACTCTAAACTTTAAATTTAGTCCCTCTAATACTTTCTTAACCTTTTTTTTATTCAATTTAGTCCCGAAGTTTCAAAATTGACCCCAATTGGACAATAGGTCCAATTGAATTTTTGAAACTTCGGGACTAAATTGAACAAAAAAAAGGTTAGAAAAGTATTAGATGATGGGCCCCGGCGAAGGCCATTAGGCCCCTTAACGATTGGCAAACGGCGACTAGGCCTGGTGGGCTAGGATCTGGGCTGCTGGAAGGCTAAGGGCTCCGACGGAAGGAGGCCCCGACATTGAATGGCCCCGAGCAAGTATGGCTCCGATAGGGAAGAGCCCCGAAGATATCGGACCTGGACGTAGTCGGTCCCGATATGGGAGTTGACACCACTCCCCGACACCGAATCCTCAACGATGTAACTTGGGAGTCTCCGATAATGATCGAGACTCGCCAGTAAGAGCACAATCCCGGAAATCTCGCTATGATTACAGTAATGGTATAATGGGCGAGATATGTGGGATACAAATAACTGTACAAGATACGTGGCAAGATATACGGCGAGATATGTGGGATAGTGGATCACAATCCAACCGCCTAATCAGGTAACCGGGATAGCCTTTCCTCTATAAAAGGAGGGAAGTTATTCCAGATTAGGGTTACGTTTTACATACACAAAATACTGCTTGCTTGCCTGGTTGACTGCCATACTTACGTTAAGCATCGGAGAGGGATTCTGGGCCACTGCCCTCTACTCCCCTCTTGCAGGATTGCGTGGAGCAAAGGAGCTAGGATTGCCGTCAAAGTCCGTACCGGAGTTCCACCGTGATCCAACATTGGCGCCGTCTGTGGGAACGCAACAGAAAGCCAAAAGTAAGTTTGCTTCCCTCTGATTCCATACCATGGCTGGCAACAGACCGCAGCGTTCAGGCAAGCAGGTGCCGGCCACCAGCAATCCCCCTGAGGATGCTACCCAGCATCAGGATTTGAGAGATGAGGGTGACAGCACTCGCCGAGACGACACCGCGCGAAGGAACAAACCCCCTGGTGGATCCAGAAACGAGACACCTTCCCAGAATCCAGAGCTGGCCAGGGTAGTGGCAGAGGCCATGCCCCTATTCATGGAGGCCATGTAGGCCCTCCTAGACCGAAGAGAAGCTGCTAGAAGGCAGACCGATCTACCGCCGCTCCCTCCGCGGCGAGATGCGCCCAGAAGGCAGGTAGACGACAACCTGCCACCACCCCCTCCGATGAGGGAACAGCCCATTCCCCCTAATCCAGCACCGGTGGAGAATTTTGTGGTCGACGGACCGGGGCCAGTACAACAAAGGACTATTCCCCTGAATGGTCCCCTCACTGCCGACCAGGTAGTAAAGATTGTGGGTATTTGCATGGGAGATCAGAAGCCCATGATGTCGGAATTGGGGAGTCAGGAGACCCATCCTTTCGTTCCCAGATTGATCCATACCCTGGCCCCACCAGGCTTGGGTATCCCGAAGATAGAAGAGTACGACGGAGTGGCCGACCCGGTCCGCCACGTACAGAAGCACTTGACAGCGTGCATGGGCAGGACCCCCGATGAGGACGTTATCTGCGCGTTGTTCCCAAGCACCCTGGGAGAAAAGGCGATGACATGGTTCTACAGTCTGCCCACTGGATGCATAACCTGCTGGAAGGACATGCACCAACGATTCATCGCCCAGTACCAAGGGCGCCGACGGCTGCTGAAGAGTGTTCGGACCCTGCATGAGGTGGTCCAGAGGCCTGACGAATCGCTAGCCCAATACTACCAGCGTTACACGGCTGGGATGACCGAGCTGGATGAGGAGACATCGGAGGGCGAGGCCATCCGCACCTTCATAAAAAACCTTAATCCCCCCTACGGCTCCGACTTACTCCACAGCGTCGCGGCCAAAAACGTCTGGAACATGGAGGCGCTTCAGGCGAGGGTAAAACAACAAATCGACGTCCAAGAGTCGAAGATCGCTGCCGGAGAGTTGGCTCCTCCTAAGGGGCGCGAAGGAAAGCAGTTGTTCAAACCATTGGATAACCGACACAAGAAAGATAGCTCCGAAGGCAGTCGGAGTCGGGGACGCTCCGATCGGAGGGAGGATAGGCGTCCGAACAAGAGGGACAGTCAGAGGGAGGAGTTCACCCCCCTCAACAGGCCTTTGAAAGAGGTCTTGGCGGTAATGGAGAAGCAAGGCCTCGCTCGTTTCCCCAAGAAGAAAGAAGGAGAAAAGTTGGGCTCCCGCACCGACCGTTACTGCCGATTCCATCGGGCCTCTGGTCACGACACTGACCAATGTCGGGAGCTGAAGAAGGAAATAGAGAAGCTTATCCAGAGGGGTAAGTTGAAGGAGTTCGTGGGAGACTCGCGCTGCAAGCCCCGTTCCCGATCTCGGTCAAGGTCCAAATCTCGATCGAGGTCCCCAAGGAAGAGGAGGTCCGACGCTGAGCCTTCGGAGGGCCCATCAGGGTCCCGACAGAAGAGGGTTATTAATGTGATCCATGGAGGGTTCGCTGCAGGAGGAGACACATCGTCTTCTCGAGAGCGTTATGCCAACCAAGTGCCAGTAGCAGTGGTTTTGGGAAAAAGGTCTCGGTCGTGGACCCCGAAGGAGGAAATGGAGATCACCTTCTCGGCGAAGGATCTGGAGGAAGTAGAGACCCCCCACGAGGATGCCCTAGTAGTGACATTGGATGTAGGGGGATTCGAAATGAAGAAGATCCTCATTGATGGAGGAAGCTCCTCCGACATCCTCTTCTCCGACGCCCTGGAGCAGATGGGGAAGAAGAAGAAATATTTGCGGGAGGTTAACTTCCCGATGGTAGGATTTTGCGGCACAACCTCTTATCCGTTGGGGGTTATTACGTTGCCCGTATGGTTCGGCAGTGGCTGGAAGATGGAGAAGAGAGATGTGGAGTTCGTGGTGGTCGAATCCACAGGGACGTACAATGCGATCATTGGAAGAACCACTATCAACCCACTGATGGCAGTAGCCTCGACTGTCCACCAGAAACTGAAGTTCCCGACTGAGAATGGGGTCGGCGAAGTGAAAGGCGACCAGGTGGCGTCGAGACGATGCTATGTCAACGCCACAAGGAGATCGAGGAAGGAGGCTATGTCGGTTCTCCAGACAGACACTGATCCTCGAGAGGAGTTTGGGCGCCCCGCCCCCATGGAGGACCTAAAAGAAGTCGAGATAGATGGGCCCGAGAGGAGGGTGAAGATCGGATCCGCCCTATCCGAGGAAAAAGCTCAGGAGTTGACCGCCCTGTTGAAAGAATTCAAAGAGTTATTTGCCTGGTCTCCGAGCGATATGCCAGGAATCAGTCGTGACGTGATCGAGCACGAATTGAATATCGACCCCACGATCAAGCCGATCGCACAGAAGAGACGTCCGATGGGAACAGACAAGAGGATTGCAATCCAGCAGGAGGTTGGCAGATTGCTCGACGCTGGGTTCATTAGGGAGATCCGATTCCAGACTTGGGTAGCTAACCCAGTGCTGGTGAGGAAGAGTAACGGGAAGTGGCGGATGTGTGTCGACTTCCGCGACTTAAACAAGGCTTGCCCGAAGGACTGTTATCCACTCCCTCGGATCGACCAACTGGTGGATGCTACATCGGGGCATGAGCTGCTAAGCTTTATGGATGCTTATTCTGGTTATAACCAGATAAAGATGGCAAAAAAGGATGCCCCACATACCGCCTTTTACGCTGACAGTGAAGTCTTCCAGTACGACGTCATGCCTTTCGGCTTGGTGAATGCGGGGGCGACATATCAGAGGATGGTGAACAAGCTGTTCGGGGACATGATTGGGAGTACCATGGAAGCCTATGTAGATGACATGCTGGTGAAGTCCCGACAAGCATCAGACCACGTTGGCAACTTGGCAATGGCCTTCGAGAGGATGAAGCTCCACCAGGTCCGCCTGAATCCAGCCAAATGTGCTTTCGGAGTCCATTCCGGGAAGTTCTTAGGCTTCATGGTGAGCCAGAGGGGGATCGAAGTGAATCCCGAAAAACTAAGGGCGATAGAGGAGATGCAGTCCCCGACCAACCATAGGGAGGTGCAAGTGCTGAACGGTCGGCTGGCTTCGATGAATCGCTTCTTATCCAAGGCCAGCGACCGGTCGATGCCATTTTTCAGTGTGTTAAGAGCCAACCGACAGTTCGAATGGACTGCTGAATCTGAGGAGGCGTTCCAAGCGCTCAAACAACATCTCCGCGACCTCCCGCCACTTGCGAAGCCAGCTCCAGGCGAGCCGCTCTATCTTTATTTGGCTATTTCTTCGTTTGCAATAAGCTCTGTTTTAGTTAAAGCTGTCGAGGGCAATCAGATTCCCGTCTATTATGTAAGCAAGGCGTTTGCCAAGAGTGAAATGAACTACCCTCCGATTGAGAAGTACCTCTTTGCGTTGATTATTACTGCTAGAAAGTTACGGCCCTACTTCCATGCGCATGAAATTACGGTGTTGACTGATCAGCCACTGAAACACTTCTTGAACCGGCCTGATGCGTCGGGGAGACTAGTAAAGTGGGCCGTGGAACTTAGCGAGTTTCGGATTCATTTCGCTCCAAGAACAGCTATCAAAGGGCAGGCATTGGCCGACTTTATAGTTGAGTCTACTGTTCCCGATCCATCCGCAACGGAAACAGTAGAGGGGGCAACCGGGAATACTGAAGAGGTCCCGACGGCGGGGCAGTCGGAACAGCCAAATAAGGAGAACACCTGGGAGTTGTACACGGATGGCTCCTCAAGCTCGGATGGATCGGGTGCAGGGTTCCTATTGATTCCGCCAGGTGGGGCAGAGCCACTTCGATATGCATTAGCCCTGACATTTAGAGCCACCAATAACGAGGCGGAGTATGAAGCTCTCATAACGGGGCTGAAAATCGCAAAAGGCACTGGAATTGAACATTTGCGGGTGAAGTGTGATGCAAGTCTGATTGTAAATCAGGTCCGGGGGCAATATGGAGCAAAGAACCCGATCATGAAGAAGTACCTTCAAGAGGCTCGAACCTTAAAGGAGAGCTTCAAAAGCTTTGATATCGAGGCAATTCCAAGGGAAGAGAATGTGGAGGCTGATGCCTTGAGCAAATTTGCCCTGGGGGCACCTTTGGAAGACAGTCGGAGGATACACTTCTTGGAGAAGGTGATTCTATCGACAACCGATCCATCGGAGGTGTGCGCTATCGGAACGGGGTCAGAGGAGGAACCCACTTGGATTTCCCCGATAATTGTGTACTTAACTACGGGGGCACTTCCTGAAGATAAAGTGGCAGCGGAGCGACTCCGACGAATGTCAATTAATTACGCGATGGTGGACAACCAGTTGTACAAAAAGGGTCTGCTTTCGACGCCCTTCTTGAAATGCGTGGCCGAACCCGATACGACTCGGATTCTGAGAGAATTGCATGAAGGAGTCGCAGCCTGTCACGAGGGCGCTCGATCTATCCTAAGGAAGGCGTTGAACTTGGGATATTATTGGCCTACGATGAATAAGGAGGCAACGACGCTTGTTCGATCCTGTGACGCGTGTCAGAGATATGCTTCGAATATCACAGCCCCCGCCGCTGATTTGATGCCCATTGGGAGTGCTTGGCCCTTCGCACAGTGGGGCATTGACCTGGTTGGACCCCTTCCGAAAGCAAAGAGCCAGTGCACACATCTGCTGGTCGCGATTGACTACTTCTCGAAGTGGATCGAGGCCAAGCCATTAGCCAAAACAACAGCGGGACATATTATTAAATTCCTCCAGACCCGAATTTTGTCGAGATATGGGGTGCCGAAGGTGATCATCAGTGACAATGGTCCTCCATTTAATGGGGCCCAGTTGGAGAAGTTCCTGGACGAGTTTGGTATCGAGCATCGGACAGCATCCGTCCATCACGCTCAGACCAATGGGCAGGTGGAGGCTGCCAACAAAATCGTGATGGAGGGTTTGAAGAAGAGAGTCTACGCTTTGGACGGAAAATGGTTGGACGAACTGGAGAACGTGTTGTGGGCGGTCCGAACGACACCCAAGCGGTCAACAGGTGAAACCCCATTTGCACTTGTTTATGGAACGGAGGCGGTCGCTCCCGTGGAAATCGCTGTGGCGTCCCATCGAACCAGGAGTTATGAACCCTCGACGAGTCCAGAAAGAGCCAAGATAGGACCTTTGACGAACGACGAAACAAGGCGCCTGGAGTTATCCTTGCTAGAGGAGAAACGGCTAGAGGCCGACATAGCGCAAGCTCGGATGCGTTTGGCGACGGCCAGGTACTACAATCGGAAGGTCAAGTCACGACAGTTCTACGCGTGAGAACTGGTCCTACGACGGAATGAGTTCGCCCTACAAGATCGGATCAATAAGATGTCCCCGAAATGGGAAGGGCCTTACAAGATCGTAGGCATGCCGGCCCCGAACGCCTACAAGTTAGAAGATCCCGACGGTAAAGTTTTAAGAAACACCTTTAGTGGTGAACATCTGAAGAAATGCCATGTTTGACAAATGAGTTGCCCGTAGAGGCGCGAAGATGTAATTAAGTCGCCCTGAGTGGTGCATGCTATGTTAAAGACATCAATCAATAAAGAGGTTACTTCTGATCAAAGTATTCCTGAGTTGTTCTCGATACATTAAAAAGCGTCATTGGACGTCCGAAAAATCCTTAAGTTTTAAGGTCCGATTAAAAAGCGTCATTGGACGTCCGAAAAATCCTTAAGTTTTAAGGTCCGATTAAAAAGCGTCATTGGACGTCCGAAAAATCCTTAAGTTTTAAGGTCCGATTAAAAAGCGTCATTGGACGTCCGAAAAATCCTTAAGTTTTAAGGTCCGATTAAAAAGCGTCATTGGACGTCCGAAAAATCCTTAAGTTTTAAGGTTCGATTAAAAAGCGTCGTTGGACGTCCGAAAATCCTTAAGTTTTTAAGGTTCGATTAAAAAGCGTCGTTGGACGTCCGAAAGCCTTAAGGTTCTTAGGGCCCGATAAAAGCGCTATGAAGAACATAATCGAAAAAGACATTAATAAAAGGCTCGAAGGCCTAAGAGGTTCGATACAAGGGAGATAATGAGGAAGGAGTACAAAGACTTAAGATTTAACAAATTAAACTCGGTCCTCGGGCGCTGAATCTTCAGAGGGCTTTGGAGGGGCAGGCTCAGAGGGATCGGTAGGAGGCTCGTCGGCGTCTTCAGAGGAGCTCTCCGACGGGAGGCTAAGGTACGTTTCAGCGGCTCGGCCGAGAGTCTTGGACTTCCTCAAGTCGATGGAGTCCCCGTAGGTTTCATTAAGCTCTTCGACAATATCAAGGAAGGCATTCTGCAAGTCTTCCTGACAATGTTTCGCCGCATCTGCCTTGAAGTCCTCCGAGCTCCGATATTCTTCGCGGCCCTGGACCTTCGCGTTTGCTATTTGGGCGGAATGATCCGCCTTTGCCTCCTCTAGCTCCGCGATGGCCCTCTGCTTCTCAAGCTTCAGCCGCTCAGCAGTTTCTTTCAACGCTGCCTTATCGAAGGCAGCCTGGCTCCGATCCGCCAAGGCCGCTTGCTGCTCCCGCTTAAGCGAGCTCTCAAGGCTTAGAATCTGCCTTTGCTGGGATTGGGCCTCTTGAGCAAGCTTGGCCCTAACCTCCTCGGCCTGCTGCCTACCCTCCTCAGCCTGCTGCCTACCCTCCTCAGCCTGCTGCCGAACTTCCTCGGCCCGCTGCCAACCTTCTTCGGCCCGCCTTTTACCCTCCTCCGCTCGGAGCCTTGACGCCTCGGAGGCAGCTAGGTCCTCCTGGAGCTTGGTCAAGCTCTCGAGGTTGGAGTTGGCCCGTTCTTGCTCCAAAGCCTCCCGCAGAGACAGGATGTAGCCGAAGCAACGATCCTGGTCCGCCATTTCCTGAGGGCAAAATATAGCTTAGTATTTAAAAGTCGGAATACTTCCAGATGAATAAAAACAAAGTGTACCTACCTCTATCCGACGGACGGCCATTTGCCGGATGTCCGCCTCAATGTCCTCCCCTTCCAGAGAGAGGGGGCGCCTCAGTGAGGGCGGGATCGAGCCCGACACCAAGTGCAAGGCCAGGTTCTTCTCCTGACACCCCCGATGTAGAGGAATCCCCCGAAGGGACTCCACCGGTCTCCAAGGCTCGGCGCTCTGGTCCGAAGAGAAGGCCTGGTAGTAGTCTCCATCCAAGGGGAATGGAGGAACTACCAGGCGAGCCCCCCCATCTTCACTTATTCGGGCTTCGGGGGTCGCGCCCCTAACTGGTGACGATGGCGGTGCGGGTGACGATGGTGGCGTGATGGGGAGTGGAGACGTCTTCCTACCAGGTGACTTAGCAGGAGTCGACCTCGACTTTCCTCGGAGGATTAGGCCTTCCTCCTCAGCTTGATCCTCGGAGGGGGAGTCCTCCAAGCTGGTCACCCGACCGAATTCGCCACGGGCTTCCGTCGGGGCATCTTCCACCACCGGCTCCGCTGCAGGCGCGGGGTCTGAGACAGGTACAGCAGGGGCGACGTCCGCGGGACCTGCAGCGGGGCGAATAAGGTGAGGAAGTAAATTGATATCGGTGTGCCAAATTAAACAACGCTCCATATATCTCTCTTGGCCGAAAAAGTCGTAATAACCCGCTTCGAGAACATGTGGAGTTTCCCCTCGGAGGATATTCCTGACATCCCTAATCCGCCCTTCCATATCGGAGGCTTGAAGGTCTTGAGGTACCAACTCTCTATATCTCTTTATAGCACGAAAAACTTCCTTACCTTCCTTTTCGGAGCGGACGTTGAAGGCGGCCCTGACCACATCCGTATTAGTCCGCCCCTCGGAGGTGGGGGCAGACCCTGGGGCCTCGGAGGTCTTCGCCTTCTTCCGAGACGGCCCCGACGTGGCAGAAGTCTTTCGATGGGAGGACTTCTTCTTGCGCTTCAGCGAATGGGAGGCATCGGTATCCTCCTGAAACAGATGGGCGGTCAGCGATGATCGAGGGGCTGTAAGCAGTGGAAACAAGAAATAATTAGAAGATTACCCAGAGAATTACATTGGAAACGCCATCATGAATTTTTCCCCCGGCCTTGGGATCAATCAACATAATGGAAATTTTGATCCGCTGTTGGTCGGTGACCGAAGTGGCCTCGAAGGGCTGATACCCCTCCTCCCAGCGACGGGCCTGGATAAGCATCAAGGTCCTCTTGGTCTGCTCCGACCACGAACGGAAAGGCACAGGAGGATCAGCCTCCACGACGGTCTTCGGCCACTCGATGGGACCAGGCTTGATGAAGAAATATTGTTCTTTCCAATTGGCATTGTCATGCCCCTTATCATGGATGATGGCCCGTTCCTTGCAAATCCTCCAGGACACCTTCCTATCCCAGCCCAGCTCCTTATACTGCTCGTCGGTCCCCTCGGGTTGGCGGGGGGTGAAGGAGCAGATACCATCCTTATTACAGGTCATCTTGTAGAGGACCCGCCAAAGCTCCAGAGTGTAGCTCCAATCTTCTTTTTTGATATCACACCACACTTGGAAGGCAATCCATGTACGGATTGCGTGTGGGGAGAAGGTCGTGGGGTAAGTCTTGTAATGGTTGCACAGCTCCACCCAGCTCGGACAGAAAGGGAGTCGGATTCCCGCACGAATTTGCCCTGGGGAGATGAACACCTCATCTCCTTTGGGGAGCGTAATCCGAGCGTCACGAGGACTGAACTGGGATTGCTCGTAGGGATAGCGGGCCCCGAAGGAGGATTCGAAGATACCACACTCTATACAAGCCCTATCGTAGTTAATAGGCGCAAGCAAGTTCTTGAGATACTTGAAGACGAAAGGTGGTCCAACAGTGGCAGATCCCTCGGCTGAAAATCGTCGAGGGAAGGAAGGAGGGGAAAATTGAAACCTAAGAAGATCAAAGATGAAAAGGAAAAGAATAATAAGGAGAAGAATCTTACCAGACATAGTGATTGAAGGCTTGATCGGAAAAATTTGAAGTGCTTGAAGCGCCGGTGAAAACTTGAAATCTGGAGAATCAAAGCTCTTGGGATCGCAGAGAAGAAGAGGTAAAAGAAAGGTGAAACAGTGTCTGGGGTTAGGGTTTTATAAGAGAAGGAAGGAGAACTGAAGGGGTGGGCAATCTGAGCCGTAGAATTCAAAACCACTCAATCAGAATCGTCCAAAGGAAAACGTGTTAATTCAAAGAAGGTGAAACGGTTTTAATCTGAACCGTCAGGACGCATGGGACAGATAAGACAAGAGTAATGACGTACCGGGGCGGTTGAAAAGTGCTTTTTCAGAAAGCAGGCATGCGGAACCCGAAACGTTCCTTCACTTCCTATCAGCATTTAATGCTGGTCTGATCAAGAAATCCCCTCGAATCCAAGTAGGATCCCAAAGGATCTTGAAGAGATCCAAGGCAAAGGCCTCCGACAAAAGTAAGGCAATGGCCTCCAACGTTTCAGATAAAGACCCCCGACTGGGATGTGGAGGGGTCCGATATTGAAAGACGCGACGCACTATAAGTCCCTCACGTCTTGGGGCAAATGATGGGCCCCGGCGAAGGCCGTTAGGCCCCTTAACGATTGGCAAACGGCGACTAGGCCTGGTGGGCTAGGAGCTGGGCTGCTGGAAGGCTAAGGGCTCCGACGGAAGGAGGCCCCGACATTGAATGGCCCCGAGCAAGTATGGCTCCGATAGGGAAGAGCCCCGAAGATATCGGACCTGGACGTAGTCGGTCCCGATATGGGAGTCGACACCACTCCCCGACACCGAATCCTCAACGATGTAACTTGGGAGTCTCCGATAATGATCGAGACTCGCCAGTAAGAGCACAATCCCGGAAATCTCGCTATGATTACAGTAATGGTATAATGGGCGAGATATGTGGGATACGAATAACTGTACAAGATACGTGGCAAGATATACGGCGAGATATGTGGGATAGTGGATCACAATCCAACCGCCTAATCAGGTAACCGGGATAGCCTTTCCTCTATAAAATGAGGGAAGTTATTCCAGATTAGGGTTACGTTTTACATACACAAAATACTGCTTGCTTGCCTGGTTGACTGCCATACTTACGTTAAGCATCGGAGAGGGATTCTGGGCCACTGCCCTCTACTCCCCTCTTGCAGGATTGCGTGGAGCAAAGGAGCTAGGATTGCCGTCAAAGTCCGTACCGGAGTTCCACCGTGATCCAACATTAGAGAGACTAAATTGAACAAAATTGAAAGTTTATGGTGGATCACGTGACTTGTACATATAAAAAAATGGACGGAATGTAACGGTTAGACCAAAACTAGAAAAAAATCTGCAAACATATGGTACCAAAACTAGGTAAAAAAAAAACATCATTGACCAAAACCCAAAATTTGTCAAACATCATGGACCAAAAGACATGTTAACCCCAAAAATAAAGACAAAATTAAGAAGTTGGCTCAAGAGATTGTAATAGAGTGACGCGTCGATAGTTAGTGTTATGATGTCTTGAAAAAAAAAAAAACAATTACCTCATGTAGTTTCGCTCATTCATCACGATGGATTTGAGATTGTGAAATCTTAGCTTACTTTAGTATTTGAACTAGTTTATTTCAGTTCACACAGAACTCTAAAACATCCTTTATTTCAATCCTAAAGAAATTGACATATTTAATCTGTTTGTTTCAAATGGCATAACAATTGCAATTTCAAATGGATTTGTATGAATAATGAGACTTCGAATAGTAGATATTTACTAACAAACCCACTTTGAGTTGCACATGGAAAATACCGTTATCACTTGTCTATAGCCTACATCTAAACTTGTGTCTGTTCTCTTTGTTGGTAAGTGTGCATAATTATTTTAAACAAGTTATTATAGTTGCGACCGTTACACTAGTTGCGACTGATACACTATTGGTATTCCATACCATATTGAGATAGAGACTCACCGTTCACTCCGATTATGTTTTTTCCATTTATAATATCATCTGTTTTCCCGATTATGTTTTTTTTTATGTATGTCACTTTAATTCTTCAAACGATCGTCACGCGTGCAACGCTTGCTAACACCTAGTTATATATATCATGGTATTGTTATTGAAGTTATGAATTCACTGATTACAGGCAAAGCACGAATCAAATAATATATAATAACTAAAATTAACATAATAAAAAGTAGCAGTACTTTCGAGTTTCGACCCTTACAACTGAAAACGCTATCAACTAGAAAAACTTGAAACAAAATACACCATCTAAATTTAATATGAAAAATAACGGCCAGCCTCACAATCAGCCAAACATACATCACATGTAACAACACCAATATTAAAATGGCCTGGTGCAGCATAATAGTGGCCATCCCCAAAGTCAGTGCATTTTCTGTAGTCATATATTACAATATATTTAGGGCAAACTGCCAACGTAAGCATCCACGTCATATCAATTGGATAGATTGGTGAAAGAATTCTTCTGGATCCATTTAAGAGACATCTGCTAATACTCTGGATAGGAGGGCTCGAGCATCTTCTTAGGCGGTAGAGCATATGAGCAATATAAATGGCTAGTGGATTGTTATACACATCTATTATTTCATTTAGAATTGTCATAGCTTCGGAAGAAAATCCAGTGTAAAAACCTTTATAAGTCGCAATCATGCATCCAGCATGAATATTTTTATATTTGGTCCACCATTTTTCAATGCTATCCATCAGTTTCCCTGCAACTGCAAAGCTTGATACTCGACAGAAGTGTTTCCTCAGTGAAAGAGTCGGTAACAGTTCAAGGACTAGTTTACTCGTTCCCCTTGAGCTGAATCAAATCAAATAAAAGACAATCAGAAATGAAAAAAAAATAATGTATAAAAAACGTACCACATTGCAAAACTTGCAACAGATTCTGAATCCGTGTCTCTAACTAATTGAATAATGTGCTTCCAAATTTCCTCAGGAAGAACATTTATCAAATCGGTAGAGTCGGTAAATAGTTTCGATCTTTTTTTGTTCCGCGCCCTAGAGTTTTTAGGAGATGGAGTCACTGATTTTGGAGAACTAAATTTCTTAGATAGCTGAACACGCGCTGAAGACATGGTAGAGTAACGAGAATAGGGTCAAAGGAGACGCCTTAAACTAAGACAGTGAAATGGATACGAGGAAGTAGGTGTGTGAATGAAGTGCAGGAGTGGGAAGGGAGGTGTAGGATCTTCTTTGGAGAGCAGTGTGGATTTGCGTCCCTCTTCATCTCCAAATATATGCAACAATAAATGCAATAAAAATGGTAAAAAGAAAATTGGAAATTTAGTTACTAAAAATAGTCGAGCTGATTTTGTAAATATTACTGTTTCTTGTAAGTATTTTTAATGTTATATATATGTTATAATAAATGCAACAAAAAATGGCAAAAAAATATTGAAAATTTTGTTACTGTTTGTGAATTGTGAATAGAAGACATTTTTACCGAAGAATCTAAAATAATATCAAAGAATTTGTATTGCTTCGTTATAATTACGTTGTTGATGCTCTTAAAAAAACAAACTGATGATATTTTTTTATTATAAAATTTAGATGTTCTTTTTAAAAACAAAATTAAGAAAATTTGGTTTTGACAAAAAAAAATTATTCTCGTTCGATTTCTGGTTCATCCGGTCGAATCGGCCTGAATGCGGTCTGACCACTTATTCAAATACAATAAAAAGGTAAAAAAGTGGTTTTGACAAAAAGAAAAATCTTGGTAATCTTCTTGGTTTTAACAAACGAATGATATGTTCTTTTTATTTTTAGATGTTCTTTTTAAAAACAAAATTAAGAAAATTTGGTTTTAGCAAAAAAAAATATTCTCGTTCGATTTCTGGTTCATCCGGTCAAGTCGAACCGAATGCGGTCTGACCACTTATTCAAATACAATAAAAAGGTAAAAAAAGTAGTTTTGACAAAAAAAAAAATATCTCGGCAGTCTTCGTGGTTTTAACAAACGGATGATATGATTTTTTATTATAAAATTTAGATTTTCTTTTTAAAAACAAAATTAAGAAAATTTGGTTTTGACAAAAAAAAAATATTCTCGTTCAATTTCTGGTTCATCCGGTCGAGTCGGCCCGAACGGTCTGACCACTTATTCAAATACAATAAAAAGGTAAAAAAAGTGGTTTTGAAAAAAAAAAATATCTCGACAGTCTTCTTGGTTCTAACAAACGGATGATATGTTTTTTTACTATAAAATTTAGATATTCTTTTTAAAAACAAAATTAAGAAAATTTGGTTTTGAAAAAAAAAAAATCTTCTCGTTCGATTTCTGGTTCATCCGGTCGAGTCGGCACGAATGCGGTCTGACCACTTGTTCAAATACAATAAAAATGTAAAACAGTGGTTTTGACAAAAAAAAATATCTTGGTCGTCTTCTTGGATTTAACAAACGGATGATATGTTTTTTTATTATAAAATTTAGATGTTCTTTTTAAAAACAAAATTAAGAAATTTGGTTTTAACAAAAAAAAAAATTATTCTCGTTCGATTTCTGGTTCATCCGGTCGAGTCGACCCGAATGAGGTCTGACCACTTGTTCAAATACAATAAAAAGGTAAAAAAGAGGTTTTGACAAAAAAAAATATCTCGGCAGTCTTCTTAGTTTTAACAAAAATTAGTCTCGTTTGATTTCTGGTTCATCCGGTCGAATCAGCCTGAATGCGGTATGACCACTTGTTCAAATACAATAAATAGGTAAAAAAGTACTTTTGACAAAAAAAATATACTGGCAGTCTTATTGGATTTAATTAACAAAAGGATGATAAGTTTTTTATTATAAAATTTATATGTTCTTTTTAAAACAAAATTAAGAAATTATGGTTTTGACAAATAAAAAAAATTATTCTCGTTCGATTTCTGCTTCATCTGGTAGAATCGGCCTGAATGCGGTCTAACCACTTGTTCAAATACAATAAAAAGGTAAAAAAGTGGTTTTGACAAAAAAAAAAAACATATCTTGGAAGTCTTATTGGATTTAACAAACGGATGATATGTTTTTTTTATTATAAAATTTAGATGTTCATTTTAAAAACAAAATTAAGAAAATTTTGTTTTGACAAAAAAATAAAATTCCCGTTCGATTTCTGCTTCATCCGATCGAATCAGCCTGAATGCGGTATGACCACTTGTTCAAATACAATAAAAAGGTAAAAAAGTGGTTTTGACAAAAAAAAATATCTTGGCAGTCTTAATGAATTTAATTAACAAACGGATGATATGTTTCTTTATTATAAAATTTAGATGTTCATTTTAAAAACAAAATTAAGAAAATTTGGTTTTGACAAAAAACAAATTATTCTCGTTCGATTTCTGCTTCATCCGGTCGAATCAGCCTAAATGCGGTATGACCACTTATTCTAATACAATAAAAAGGTAAAAAAGTGGTTTTGACAAAAAAATAAATATCTTGGCAGTCTTATTGAATTTAATTAACAAACGGATGATATGTTTTTTTATTATAAATTTAGATGTTTATTTTACAAACAAAATTAAGAAAATTTGGCTTTGAAAAAAAAAATTCTTCCTGTTCGATTTCTGCTTCATCCGGTCGAATCAGCCTGAATGCGCGGTATGATCACTTGTTCAAATACAATAAAAAGGTAAAAAAGTGGTTTTGACAAAAAAAATATCTTGGCAGTCTTATTGAATTTAATTAACAAACGAATGATATGTTTTTTTATTATAAAATTTAGATGTTCATTTTAAAAACAAAATTAAGAAAATTTGGTTTTGACAAAAAAAAAATTATTCCCGTTCGATTTCTGCTTCATCCGGTCGAATAAGACTGAATGCGGTATGACCACTTGTTCAAATACAATAAAAAGGTAAAAAAGTGGTTTTGACAAAAAAAATATCTTGGCAGTCTTATTGAATTTAACAAACGGATGATATGTTTTTTTTTTTATAAAATTTAGATGTTCTTTTTAAAAACAAAATTAAGAAAATTTGGTTTTGACAAAAAAAAATATTCTCGTTCAATTTCTGGTTCATCCGGTCGAGTCGGCCCGAATGCGGTCTGACCACTTATTCAAATACAATAAAAAGGTAAAAAAAGTGGTTTTGAAAAAAAAAATATCTCGACAGTCTTCTTGGTTTTAACAAACGGATGATATGTTTTTTTATTATAAAATTTAGATATTCTTTTTAAAAAACAAAATGAACAAATTTTGGTTTTGAAAAAAAAAAAAAAAGATCTTCTCGTTCGATTTCTGGTTCATCCGGTCGAGTCGGCACGAATGCGGTCAGACCACTTGTTCAAATACAATAAAAATGTAAAACAGTGGTTTTGACAAAAAAAAAAATATCTTGGTCGTCTTCTTTGATTTAACAAACGGATGATATGTTTTTTTATTATAAAATTTAGATGTTCTTTTTAAAAACAAAATTAAGAAATTTGGTTTTAACAAAAAAAAATTATTCTCGTTCGATTTCTGGTTCATCCGGTCGAGTCGACCCGAAAGAGGTATGACCACTTGTTCAAATACAATAAAAAGGTAAAAAAGAGGTTCTGACAAAAAAAAATATACTGGCAGTCTTATTGGATTTAATTAACAAAAGGATGATAAGTTTTTTATTATAAAATTTAGATGTTCTTTTTAAAACAAAATTAAGAAATTATGGTTTTGACAAATAAAAAAAAATTATTCTCGTTCGATTTCTGCTTCATCTGGTAGAATCGGCCTGAATGCGGTCTAACCACTTGTTCAAATACAATAAAAAGGTAAAAAAGTGGTTTTGACAAAAAAAAAACATATCATGGCAGTCTTATTGGATTTAACAAACGGATGATATTTTTTTTTATTATAAAATTTAGATGTTCATTTTAAAAACAAAATTAAGAAAATTTTGTTTTGACAAAAAAAAAATCCCGTTCGATTTCTGCTTCATCCGGTCGAATCAGCCTGAATGCGGTATGACCACTTGTTCAAATACAATAAAAAGGTAAAAAAGTGGTTTTGACAAAAAAAAAATATCTTGGCAGTCTTATTGAATTTAATTAACAAACAGATGATATGTTTCTTTATTATAAAATTTAGATGTTCATTTTAAAAACAAAATTAAGAAAATTTGGTTTTGACAAAAAACAAATTATTCCTGTTCGATTTCTGCTTCATCCGGTCGAATCAGCCTTAATGCGGTATGACCACTTATTCTAATACAATAAAAAGGTAAAAAAGTGGTTTTGACAAAAAAATAAATATCTTGGCAGTCTTATTGAATTTAATTAACAAACGGATGATATGTTTTTTTATTATAAAATTTAGATGTTCATTTTAAAAACAAAATTAAGAAAATTTGGTTTTAAAAAAAAAAATTATTCCCGTTCGATTTCTGCTTCATCCGGTCGAATCAGCCTGAATGCGGTATGACCACTTGTTCAAATACAATAAAAAGGTAAAAAAGTGGTTTTGACGAAAAAAAATATCTTGGCAGTCTTATTGAATTTAATTAACAAACGAATGATATGTTTTTTTATTATAAAATTTAGATGTTCATTTTAAAAACAAAATTAAGAAAATTTGGTTTTGACAAAAAAAAAAAAAATTACCGTTCGATTTCTGCTTCATCCGGTCGAATCAGCCTGAATGCGGTATGACCACTTGTTCAAATACAATAAAAAGGTAAAAAAGTGGTTTTGACAAAAAAAATATCTTGGCAGTCTTATTGAATTTAACAAACGGATGATATGTTTTTTTTATTATAAAATTTAGATGTTCTTTTTAAAAACAAAATTAAGAAATTTGGTTTAAAAAAAAAAAAAATATTCTCGTTCGATTTCCGGTTCATCCTGTCGAGTCGACCCGAATGAGGTCTGACCACTTGTTCAAATACAATAAAAAGGTAAAAAAGAGGTTTTGACAAAAAAAAATTATCGTTCAATTTCTGGTTCATCTGGTCGAGTCGGCCCGATTGCGGTCTGACCACTTATTCAAATACAATAAAAATGTATAAAATTGGTTTTGACAAAAAGAAAAATCTTGGCAATCTTCTTGGTTTTAACAAACGGATGATATGTTTTTTTTTTAGATGTTCTTTTTAAAAACAAAAATAAGAAAATTTTGTTCTTAAAAAATAAATATATTCTTGTTCAATTGCGGGTTCATCCGGTCGAGTCGGCCCGAACGCGGTCTGACCACTTATTCAAATACAATAAAAAGGTAAAAAGGTGGTTTTGAAAAAAAAAAAATATCTCGACAGTCTTCTTGGTTTTAACAAACGGATGATATGTTTTTTTATTATAAAATTTAGATATTCTTTTTAAAAACAAAATTAACAAAATTTGGTTTTGACAAAAAAAAAATTATTCTCGTTCAATTTCTGGTTCATCCGGTCGAGTCGGCCCGAATGCGGTCTGACCACTTGTTCAAATACAATAAAAAGGTCAAAAAATGGTTTTGACAAAAAAAAAAAATCTTGCCAGTCTTCTTGAATTTAACAAACTGTTTTTTTTATTATAAAATTTAGATGTTCATTTTAAAAATAAAATTAAGAAAAAAAAATTTTGAAAAAAAAACTCTCATTTTGTCATCTAACCAGTTTCGAATTGTATTCCGATCCTTTTGTCAGACTGTATCTTTGTTATGCCCGCAATAACATTATTATTTTGTGGTAAAAAGAAACACTATATTAACTAGCACAGAAAAATCTGTTCACGCACAATTTATTCGAACTTCATGAAACACTATATTAGCTAAAACAACTCGATAATAAGTATCATTTAAAATTCATAAAAAATCATAATGTTGAATAAATACTCATATCTCCATCAAACACAATTTAAGGCGACCTAGTAGTCTTGAAGTAGCTCCAATCAGCATAGGAAAATGGCATTTTTAGTGGTAATGTCTGCTGAAAAGGGTATAAGCTGGGTGTAGGATCAGGCTCGGTGCATGTCTGTGGGTCTAGTTCAGACGTGGATGTAGTAGTGGTACCTTGAAGAATGATCTTCTCTGGTGGCTGGGAACATGGCGGAGGCACGGATGAAATATCGGGCTCCTTATTTATTGTAGATGCAGAGTCGGTCTCATGATGAGCTTTTTCAATAATAGGCGGATGGGATCATTGTTGATGTCAACGACCATACTTGCGTCTTTTCTTGGTTGAAGGCTGCGGATTTCGAACACGGGGGGCATGACTCTGGTGAGACTTACGTGTATTTGTCCGCTTCAACTGAGCTTTGTTTGGCTCTCCAATGCTAAAAATAGTTTTCAAATTGGAAATGAATGTTTCTCGATCTGGGTTCTTTTTAGCGGATTGAATGGATCTACGTGCCGCAGATAGTAGCAACGAAGCCTTTCTTCCTCAGTTTCAGGTACGACATATTTTCCATTCTTTGTCAGGAGTTGTCGGTTAATAATCGGTTTCTTTGTCCATCTATGATTTATCAAATTATCGGGTATTTTGATCATTCCCCGACACTTCATAACTTCAAATGCATGCTTGCAAGGAAAGCCAACTGTCTCAAAGTATTTACACTCACAATTAACCTCTTCTCGATCACCCATATCTCTCTTGTACATAACTTTCCAAGACCACCCGTCATATTCTTGAACTGTGTAAGTCTTCTCGTTCTCAGTGACTTCTTCAGTAGAGTCCACGAATACCCCCGACATCAGCTCAATCTGTTTGATTATCCTCTTCATGGACTCTGGGGTAAAAATCGAGTGACCGTGCTTCTCAATTTTTTTAAGAGTGGTCTTCATGATAGGTTTTTCGGTCAACTCCTTATAGTCCGCCTCGTCCTGGACTAGCCTTGTCTTTTGCAACATAATATCCACATACATAAGTAGCTCTCTAATACTCAACTCTGAGCTAACACTTGATTTGACTTTAGCATTCATTCCTTCGATCCGTTGGGTTGTTTGAGCCTCCCCAAAGAAATATCCTCGGTTATGTGCTGCAGACCACAATTCACGTTTTGGGCACAGCTCATCCTTTATATATTTGTGATTCTCCAAGTCATGTTGAGACAGAAGTTTTTTAAACCGAGATTCGAACTCTTCCTTAGGCATATAATCAAACACCAACTTGCTTAGTTCAGACATAAAACCTTCTTTAAATACTTGGCCTTCACCATTCTTCATGATGTGCCAGCCACACAATCGATGTTTCGCTTTGGGAAAATCCGTGGCTATGGCAGCCGCCATTTGCCTATCGCCATCGGTTACGATAGATGAGGGATAATTGTCCTTCATAGCAGCCCGAAAATGAGTCAGAACCCAAGTATAGGTTGGTACTGTTTCGTCATGGATAAGTGCAAAGCCAAAGATCAGTGTTTTGTGGTGATTGTTAATGCCACCAATCAACACTAAAGGTTGACCATAGCTATTACTCTTGTATGTGGAATCCATAACAAGCACATCACCATAGGTAGAGTAGTCAAACCTGCTTATACCGTCGATCCATAGTAGGCGACACAGTCGTCCTGACTCGTCTAATTCGTGTTTGTAGAAAAAGTCCGGGTCATGTACCTCCTTTGCAGACATGTATGTAAGAGCTGCTTCTGCGTCATACGTGGACCTATCCTCGTTCATCCGGTTGTAAAGATCCTTCTTCTGGTACGGAGTATTCTCATATCCACCATTTTGTATGGCAATAACATCATATATTTGAGTTATTCCAATACCGGCCTGTTTCATTATTCGTGCAAGATCTGCATCACACTCTGGGACCTTCCTAAAGCTTCGTACGAAATGCCTGAGGAACAAGAATGTGAGCACCATTAAATTATATATGTGGTCACACATCATCTATCATTTTGTCTTATATTTACCTGAGTGATGCTGGTACGAGACTGTGGCAGTGTTCATCATTAAAATACTTCATTTCACATTTATCAAATGTACGTGAGTATGTTACCCTGAAGCGTGCGAGGCACCCGACTCGAGTTTCTGGTCTCCTACGCTTCTTATTGTCTTTCCAAATTGGGTCATCATATTTAGGATCACGTTTTCCCTGTTTTGAGCAGACCCAAGTATATGAACATATTCGTCCATCTACTCTTTTTCGGCTCGTCTTGCGTCGGACACCAAATCCGGTCTTCCGCGCATGAATCAGGTACCATTGTTCAGCTTCTTCCAGTGTTTTGAAGTCGGTAGGATTGGCTTTTTCTTCGGAACCATCCGTATTTGGGATGTTTGCATAATGTCGATACCATCCTTCAGCTTCTTCCAAAGTCTCAAATTCCACAGTTTCTTCGATCGTGCTTGCTGTTTGATTTTCATCATGTAGTTCATCTATAAAACCATGTAATTTGACTCAATTTTCCAAAAAAAAAAAAATCACAATTAAAATAAGTGAAGTTGAAGATAAAGATGACAAAATTAAAAGTATCTCCATTATTCAGTAAAGTTACCTTCCTCCATTGTAGGTTCCATCATCAAGTCAGGAAAATACTTAATCTCTTCGAAACTTGGATTACTTGAGAAAGAATTAGACGTAGGTGAGAGATAACCTCGGAACTCTCTTCGGTGCCGCCGATTTACTACAGGCTTTTTACAAAAAAAAAAAAAAAAAAATTGCTACAACTTCTATTATCATATACATTAATTGCTATAATAAATCTGCATAAATTCATTAATTGCTTGAAGCCTCATTAATTGCTATAGTTTATTAGTCCTTCATTAATTGCTACATTTATATTATTTTTTCAAATTTTGACCGATTATTTTATAACTTTAATTGCTATCTTCAATCTAAAGTTAATAAATTAAGTATCTTTCTTTTTTTGAATTGTTATTTTTTTATAGATATTTTTGGCTGATAGATATTCTTATTAATTATTATATGTACAAAATATTAACTAACCGAGAATAATTTTTTTTTGTCAAAACAAAAATTTCTTAATTTTGTTTTTTAAAAAAACATCTAAATGTTATAATAAAAAAACATATCATCCGTTTGTTAATTAAATTCAATAAGACTGCCAATATTTTTTTTTTTTTGTCAAAACCACTTTTTTACCTTTATATTGTATTTGAACAAGTGGTCTTACCGCATTCATGCTGATTCGACCGGATGAAGCAGAAATCGAACGAGAAGAAATTTTTTTTTTGTCAAAGCCAAATTTTCTTAATTTTATTTTTAAAATGAACATCTAAATTTTATAATAAAAAAACATATCATTCGTTTGTTAATTAAATTCAATAAGACTGCCAAGATTATTTTTTTTGTCAAAACCACTTTTTTACCTTTTTATTGTATTTGAACAAGTGGTCATACCGCATTCAGGCTGATTCGACCGGATGAAGCAGAAATCGGACGGGAAATTTTTTTTTTTGTCAAAACCAAATTTTCTTAATTTTGTTTTTAAAATGAACATCTAAATTTTATAATAAAAAAAAATCATCAGTTTATTAAATTCAATAAGACTGCCAAGATATTTTTTTTGTCAAAACCACTTTTTTACCTTTTTATTGTATTTGAACAAGTGGTCATACTAATTCGACCGGATGAAGCAGAAATCGAACGGGAATATTTTTTTTTTTTTTTTTGTCAAAACCAAATTTTCTTAATTTTTTTTTAAATGAACATCTAAATTTTATAATAAAAAAACATATCATTCGTTTGTTAATTAAATTCAATAAGACTGCCAAGATATTTTTTTTTGTCAAAACCACTTTTTTACCTTTTTATTGTATTTGAACAAGTGATCATACCGCGCATTCAGGCTGATTCGACCGGATGAAGCAGAAATCGAACAGGTAGATTTTTTTTTTTCAAAACCAAATTTTCTTAATTTTGTTTGTAAAATAGACATCTAAATTTTATAATAAAAAAACATATCGTCCGTTTGTTAATTAAATTCAATAAGACTGCCAAGATATTTATTTTTTTTTCAAAACCACTTTTTTACCTTTTTATTGTATTAGAATAAGTGGTCATACCGCATCCAGGCTGATTCGACCGGATGAAGAAGAAATCGAACGGGAATAATTTGTTTTTTGTCAAAACCAAATTTTCTTAATTTTGTTTTTTAAAATGAACATCTAAATTTTATAATAAAGAAACATATCATCCGTTTGTTAATTAAATTCAATAAGACTGCCAAGATATTTTTTTTTTGTCAAAACCACTTTTTTTACCTTTTTATTGTATTTGAACAAGTGGTCATACCGCATTCAGGCTGATTCGACCGGATGAAGCAGAAATCGAACGAGAATTTTTTTTTTTGTCAAAACAAAATTTTCTTAATTTTGTTTTTAAAATGAACATCTAAATTTTATAATAAAAAAAACATATCATCCGTTTGTTAAATCCAATAAGGCTGCCAAGATATGTTTTTTTGTCAAAACCACTTTTTTACCTTTTTATTGTATTTGAACAAGTGGTCAGACCGCATTCAAGCCGATTCTACCAGATGAAGCAGAAATCGAACGAGAATAATTTTTTTTTATTTGTCAAAACCATAATTTCTTAATTTTGTTTTTAAAAAGAACATCTAAATTTTATAATAAAAAACTTATCATCCTTTTGTTAATTAAATCCAATAAGACTGCCAGTATATTTTTTTTTGTCAGAAGCACTTTTTTACCTTTTTATTGTATTTGAACAAGTGGTCATACCGCATTCAGGCTGATTCGACCGGATGAAGCAGAAATCGAACGAGAATAATTTGTTTTTTGTCAAAACCAAATTTTCTTAATTTTGTTTTTAAAATGGACATCTAAATTTTATAATAAAAAAATATATCATTCGTTTGTTAATTAAATTCAATAAGACTGCCAAGATATTTTTTTTTGTCAATACCACTTTTTTACCTTTTTATTGTATTTGAACAAGTGGTCATACCGCATTCAGGCTGATTCGACCGGATGAAGCAGAAATCGAACGGTAATTTTTTTTTTTTGTCAAAACCAAATTTTCTTAATTTTGTTTTTAAAATGAACATCTAAATTTTATAATAAAAAAAACATATCATTCGTTTGTTAATTAAATTCAATAAGACTGCCAAGATATTTTTTTTCGTCAAAACCACTTTTTTACCTTTTTATTGTATTTGAACAAGTGGTCATACCGCATTCAGGCTGATTCGACCGGATGAAGCAGAAATCGAACGGGAATAATTTTTTTTTTTTTTTTAAAACCAAATTTTCTTAATTTTGTTTTTAAAATGAACATCTAAATTTTATAATAAAAAAACATATCATTCGTTTGTTAATTAAATTCAATAAGACTGCCAAGATATTTTTTTTTTTTGTCAAAACCACTTTTTTACCTTTTTATTGTATTTGAACTAGTGGTCATACCGCATTCAGGCTGGTTCGACTGGATGAAGCAGAAATCGAACGGGAAGAATTTTTTTTTTTGTCAAAACCAAATTTTCTTAATTTTTTTTAAATGAATATCTATATTTTATAATAAAAAAACATATCATCCGTTTGTTAAAACCAAGAAGACTGCCAAGATTTTTTTTTTTTTGTCAAAACCACTTTTTTTACCTTTTTATTGTATTTGACCAAGTGGTCAGACCACATTCGGGCCGAAACTCGGAAGTACTGCTAATTTTTATTATGTTATTTTTAATTATTATATATTAGATAACTGATTCGTGCTTTGCCTGGAATCGGTGAATTCGGAACTTCAATACAATATCATGATATATATATATATAACTAGGTGTTAGCATGCGTTGCACGCGTGACGATCGTTTGAAGAAATTAAAGTGACATACATAAAAAAAACATAATCGAGAAAAAATGATGATATTATAAATGGAAAAACATAATCAGAGTGAACGACGAGTCTCTATATCAACATGGTATGGAATACCAATAGTGTATCAGTCGCAACTAGTGTAACGGTCGCAACTATAATAACTTGTATAAAAGAATTATGCACGCTTACCAACAGAACAGACACAAGTATAGATGTAGGCTATAGACAAGTGAAAACGGTATTTTCCAGGTGCAACTCATAGTGGGATTGTTAGTGATATCTACTATTCAAAGTCTCATTATTCATACAAATCCATTTGACATTGCAATAGTTCAAATACAAGTAAGCTAAGATTCCACAATCTCAAATCCATCGTGATGAATTAGCGAAACTACACGAGGTAATTGTTTTTTTTTTCAAGACATCATAAGACTAACTATCGACGCGTCACTATATAACAATCTCTTGAGCCAACTTCTTAATTTTGTCTTTATTTTTGTTCTTGCCCCACAGAATCAATGATGCAATTAGAAATAGTCGATGCTTATCGGTAACAACCTGTACATACAATCAATTCAAGGATGAAAAAAATTATTATAAAAATTTCGTATAAACGAATAATCTACTAAATTTGGATACTTATTGTGGACCTTACCGTGTTCGGTGTTACTTTCGGAATTTGAAGAGGATTAATCATGAAGTGGATGACATACATACCACAATTACTCCTGCAACCCACAATCAACCTCAACTAAGAAGAATAATAGGATTTACTAACTCTGAAAAATAACCACAATCATTACTACCTACCAATCATGTAATTTTTCTTGATTAGGCACATGATCCGGAAAATTCAAACCCCAAGTAACTAACTTTTCACCTTTCCAAAGGTTGAACAGTTCATTCTCTGTGTCCACTAGTTCTTGAATAAATGTCAACTGCTTGGAAAAATTACATAACATGATAATCGTTTTTAAGTAAATTGTATTCATGAGATGATTAATCTAAGCACTCACCATCTTGTGAATGACATCAAACCTTCTTTCAACATACCCATATTCGAGTGTATCCACAACATATATAGAACAATAAGCAACATCTACCACAACAAGTACCAATGTTGGTTGATGTCATTAATAGGAATGTATATCTGCTCGTGAAGCACACAATCAAAGCCTAATGTCAAATTTCGATAGGCCAAACAATTGAAATGATAATTACCTCAAATGAACACTTGACTAACCTAAAACATAGATATACAATACTTACCCGCGTGCAGTCTTCAGGTATGCCATCCATCCAATGTGATAGTTGAGCCCTAAAAATATAATTTGAATTTCTGCCAGACGCAAGTAATTGCTGCATAGCCACAATGTTCATATCATGTTTTTATCAAAATACTTAATATTATCACGTTTCAAACTAATTACTCAATTGCATACAACAAAAATCACACATAATAATCTTCATTACTACTTAACAATAGTTTAGCATTACCTGGACCCATGTTGGGAGATACAAATTGTGCCACCTACCTCCTTTTCTCTGTGATGAGTTTAACATGTGAGCAACACTATTTATCACCTGCGATATACATCAAAGTTACTCTATAACATGTTAATTTACCATATGTATTGTATTGCACAATGATCAAACTTACATCATCGGAAACCCTCGATCCAGGAAGTAATGACAGCATATTCTCTCGATTAATTGATGTTTTGTCTGCATCAACTAAAATCTCACTACAAAAAAAAAGTCAAAACATTAGTTTGTTTTCTCCACCATCCGATTTCATCCATCATAAGAAAAATTTCATCTTCATATAAACCAACCTGCTGAACGTTTTTTTCGAAACAACAGTTGGTCGTTTCGCAGTTACATATTTGACAACTTCACGCTCCTCATCATCGAGATCCGGTCCTCCTAAATTTGACTGATTCATATGAAGGGACCAACTTCCATCCTAGAAACATTTTTTTTAATTAGAGTGCACTTATGCTGAAAAAGGATGAGATAGATTGGTGAGCTAATTGCAAAGTTCACAGACATAATTAAATACCTTTGGATTGAGACGGAACAAAGGCTTGTCAAATGATGCTTCCATAATCTTTGTAGTAACTCCCTAAACTCTCAACTGGCAAGAGAATTTACAATTCAACTCCAAATTGAAGTTTGCTACAATACCTTAACAAATAAATTTAAAAAATCAAACATCTAAATCCAGTAAAAAACTGTAATAGTAATCTTCAGAGAAGAGCTTCAAAATCTACCTGAAGTGAAGTTTATACAAAGAAGTAACTATCTCACTCCAATATTACCGGTTCATCCACTCGGCTAGTTAAACAAGAAACTAATTTAAGAGAATTACACCACATCCATCAACATGAATTCATGACCTGTAAAGTACAAGTAACACAAAATAGAGAAATACCTCTCTGAGGCATTATAACAAACACTTGCAAAGCATGTTAACTTAGACTAGAACATATGCAGTCATGGGAGGAAATTAAGGGCTGGTGAAGAATTATTCAAGATTAATTAATACTTACTCGAAATGAAAATCAAACAAAGAAGTACAAAAAATGAAATCACGAAATCCATGAAATGCTTTTCAAAGTTCTGGCAATATACTGTTGATCAAATTTTAAGAAAACATAAGAAAAAAAAGAATGGAGAAGGTTACCTGCAGCAATGGAGAGAAGAACTTGACACGGAAGGATGGCCTGGGATTAAATAAGATGAATTACTCTCCAGATGATGATAATACACGGAAGTAGTAGTCCAATTACTAACCTCTCTGCGCCGGAAAGAACAATGGAGCGGTGGGAGAAGGAGAATAGTGCTTGAGAAGAGAAACTCCTGTTGCTGCGCCGGTGAGGGTGAAGGAGAATTAGATTAGAAATACTACTCTCCTCTCATGTACGGTACTTTTAGATTAAAAAAAAAATAAATGACTTAAACCGGATAAACCGATCCAAATCCGAACCGATCGAACTAATAAGTATCAATTACCTCTTCAACTTTTTAATGATGCTAATTACCCCCTATATCCAACCAAAAACATAATGCTCTCAAAGCATCATAGAAAGGTCCATATATATGCCTTAGCATTTTACCCCTATTCATTTCCATATTCTTGTCAGACCTAAATCTAACCTAAGATGATTAGGTATTGAAAACGTGAATTTTGAAAAGAGTCGTCACTAGTTAATTAAGGCTAAGTAGAAACTTAAACTTGCCTAGGAAATAATGAATTAAACATCTAGATCTATAACCGGTCTACGATCAGAAATTCGGATTAGGGAGTTCTATTACGAATTAAAACACATTGAATTAATATCGTCCTTGCGTTACTCAATTCACATATTTGCCACGATTTTAGTATCTAATTCTAAGTAACCCATCTTAATGTCATGTTCTTAATTACACATCGATTAATAAACAAATAACTAAACTTAGGAAAGATAATCATTAAACTAAAATAATACATAAATATATGCAATTTGAATTGGATAATAATGATCATAAAAAGCTGAATCAAAACTCAACGTATATATACATACACACATAATAATTATACGTGTATATATATATATATAAGTTAAGATAAAACTTTGAATACGTACCTATGCATTGACTTTTACTAGAATAAGTTTTGGTTCTGTCATGAACGGTAGTGAGCGGAGGGCCAACGTGGTGGATGGAAATCGGTTGAACGTCGACCTTCGATGAACGGGGGTGGAGAAGGATCAATGGTGGTGCTGCGATGGCTCTTATGGTTGAGATAGGTTTGGGCAGTGCGATAGTTGATAGTTAAGGGCGTGCGTAATCACCGGGGTATGGCCAGAGACGAGGGTCGGGAATGATAGGAGTCAGGAGAAGCCGGGGCGAAACGTCGCTGGTTCGGATTTGTGCGGATCGGAGCGAATCGATCCAATCGGAGCTGGAGGATGAGCAGAGGAGGGACCGTCGATGAGAGTGTTGGACGGATGATCACGATGGAGCAAGCATGGAATCGAGCTGTTGGATGGGGTTTTGGTGATGACGGATTGATCGTGACCAAGATGGGGCGAAGTCGGGATGGTCGGAGGATGTTGACGGTTGGACTTCGAGGATGAGGATGATGTTGATGGCCGACTGTAGTGGTGGATGGGACGAAGGAGATGAAGGTCACCTACAAAAGATGAATATACTACTACTAATCTATATATAATATAATTCAGAAAAAACTTCTAACATGTTGACAAGTAAGATTTTTGTATAACATTCTCTTTCATATGTGTTAAACTAATGTGTTTTGATTGGTCCATATCATACTTTGATAAGTTACATCACAATTCACCTCCACATGGAACTCTATAAAACAAGCAAAGAACCACATTTCATTTTAGAAGCCGTTACATTTCCAAGTTAGTAAAATTGAGTTTTGAACCCCATACAACTGAAAAAAAGAAAGTTGCACATCAAAACAATTTGATTTTAAAAGTGTTGTAATGGTATGAAAATGTAATAAAAAAATATTTTAAATAAATAATAAAGTAAGAAAGAGTAACTATAGTGAATTTAATTTTTAGCTAATATAATTTCATTTCCAAGTTAGTAAAATTGAGTTTTGAACTCCAAACAATTTGATTTTAAAAGTGTTGTAATTAATATTTGGTATGAAAAACTAAAATGAAAATGTAATAAAATATATTTTAAATAAATAATAAAGTAAGAAAAAGAATATAATAGATAATTATAGTGAACTTAATTTTTAGCTAATGTAATTAATAAATAACTATGAATTAGTTTCGTAAAAAAACTACAATACATAAACTAAACTGAAATACTAAATATAATTTTTAGTTGATATAATTAATAAACAACTATAAATTAGTTTCGTAAATTTTAAAAACATAAAATAGAAAAATTAATAAATATATATTTAAAAATGAGAATATATATATATATATATATATATATATAATGTTTTATTTTCTTTATAAATTTAATAAATATAAAAGTCAAAAATAAAAGTAAAATTTTGGCAAAAACATAAAAGTAAAATAAATATGTTTAATTATTTGTTAAAAAATATGTGCAACAGTTAACAAGATCTAGAACGTTGTCTTTATTATTATTGATTGACAATATGAAAAAAAAATTGCCAAGACAATATAAGACTTGATAATTAAGTAATGAAGGGAATAATTTCCGTTAAAACTATAATGACCTATTCTTCATCATTCACCTCCCTCATTGAGTTTCTTCTTACCATCGTCCACTACAACTCCATCCTCTTCCTGACGTCACTACCTTACTCGCCTCCGTCGTAACATCATCCCACAGAATCATTTCATATGTTGCACAATCTCCGCTACTGCTGTGCGGCAACACGTTTATGAACTAACATATGTGAAAGAAGTTATAGAGATGCAATGCTAAAAGATATTTCGAAAGAAAATAGTATATTATATATATCAACCTGCGAAATTAATTATTTAGACTTTAATGGTAATTTTATTTTATGGTGTATATATTAAATTGTAATTTATTATGTCTTATTGAAATTAATAGTTCATTCCTTATAAGTATTTTTAATTTATGATGTATATAATTGATTGTAATCAATTACTTATTTCTTATTATTGTTTCCTCTTTTTGGAACTTTGATTTGCACGTGTCATGTATATTTATTTCCCTTTTCTTAGAGTTTTTATTTGGATAGATCTGAAACTCTTATGTAATATTCGTATGAAAGAGACTGTCATAAAATTAAATAAGATATATCACATCATTTACAGACCCATCAAGTAGAGGAAAAATCATCAACAATGCAGCATATTGCAATTGATCATTTTCTTATAAATTTTTTTGATCAGTTTGATTTTAGTAATGTAACTTGAGTTATGTACCGCAGATCATGTTGGTGTTCATGCAGTATCATCGATATATGACAAAGCAAACAAATGACTTGGTTGTGGACAAGAAACCATAAGTCAGTTTAGTCGTATCAAGTTAGAAATAATAGTTAATTGTTTATTCGTTTATGTTTACATAAATATTTAATATTTGCATTTACATTTAGATTTACATAGGTAATTTATCATAATATCTTTGTACTTGAATACTAATTAATTCTTATTTAACTACATTTACTTTAAAAACGCCTGCTTTAAATTGGTAAGCATTAAATTGCTGAAAATAAATAAACACATAAAAAAATATGTTCAAAATAATAAAACTATATAAACAAATCTATATTATTATATATATAATATAATTTAGGTACACTTCTAAGGCTAATATATCTTAGATTTTTGCCATGTCACCAATATGCATTTTGATTGGTTGATAATTGGTTTTGTAACTTCTTCATATGTTACACATCATTCAATTCTTTAATCTCATTTTTTTTCTACATATATATTAGTTAATCTTGATTAGTATACTAATTCACATTCATACATATTTATATTCTAATTTGTATAACATGTAGTTAAAATAATGTTAACAATTAGGGTATCAATTTGCAAAAAAAGTAATTTTAACTTAACAAAAGATTCTTATAAGAATTCTTAAGAATAAAATGTGTATCGCCTCCTTAAATTTAAATACTTTTTAAGAAAAAAAATTCATGCATGCTTTCTTTCATTAAAAGTTTAAAACAACCTCTTTTTTCACATATTGTCACATTTTTAATTATTTCTAAAACTAACTATAATATAACCATAGTTAAAAATATCAAAAGTATGTTTATGCTTTTAAAATTCTCAAATAAACTCTAATTTTTTTTTTTTCTAATTTTGAATTACACCAACATCAATTGGTAATATATCATATGTTTTCTATGTTAAAACTTATGGTACTACATATTGTAATAAAATTAAAAATTAAAAATGATTAATTTATTACTACTTTTTACGTAGAATGTGAGTAAAAGATATCATAGTAATATAATAAAAACAATGGAAATATTTGGAAATTGAAAGTAGATGTGTTTTGATAAAACCTACCAATTGTTATCCTCCATCTGTTACTATTAATTATTTTAAGTTCTCCGTCCATGGATTTTCATCTTCGTCTTCTATATATGTCTTATACTCCATTTCTTGGTTTTGTTCATTTTACTGCTAAAAGAATTTGTAATCTCAGCATTCAGTTACATCGATCTAAAAAATTAACACAATGTCGAATGAAAATTGCTTCTTCGAGCAGAATACTAGGATTAAGATCCCTTCAATCGGTCTCAACACCCGGAATATCGATCACTCCCTCATTTCGGATACCCTCGCTGTGATCGTTAAGGTAAAAAAAAATTTAGGGTACTCGAAAGATAACAATTTTGGTTTAAATTAGTTTATGCTGATTAAACAGCATATTGGCTACACTAACTTGATTGTGCTCATAGTATGGCAACGAGAATGATGCGTATTTTTATTTATATATATATTTTTCTGGATATTTTTGTGCATTACATGCTTCACTTGATAAATAAAATGTAACTAATCTTTAAAAATTCGGTGGAAAAACAACCTAAATTAGCTCATAAATATTTATAATTTATCATCTATATAATTAATATATAACATAATCAACCCCGCGCAATGCGCGGGGCAAATACCTAGTAATAATAATAATGAAAAAAAATACCAAACAGCAACTTCAAAGCAACTCGATGATTTTTATTAATTTGATTTTCATCCTTTTGTTCTGTTTTTAATCCCTCTTTACACGTAAAACACTACTCTATATATACTCTATATATAGGCTAACATTGCATCTAGGGTTTAGCTCTAACTAGGTAGTAAATTACATTGATTTATTTTAACAATAAATGCTAAATATTCAAAAAATATACTCTAAATATTCAACAAATATTCTCTGCAATAAATACAAATAACTATCCTAATTTAAGCCAGTCTTATCTTTAGAAACTTCGTGACCTTCCATATCCAGACACTTCCTGTTTTAAACACGTTACACATAACATTTTTAATCGTGTTATATACGTGTCGCGCGTACCAAAATTAGGTGTTTACAGCTTGCCCCTCTTTGGACGGACTCCCGTAGAACATGTTCGAGGGGATTTGTCCAAAGACGAGTAAACACTAATTTTGTTTGGGAAGTATATCTTCTTTTGAGTATTCGAATCTTCAAGGGACTCCTGGCTTATTTCGGATGGTGCGAAAAAGTAAAGCCTCCAATGGCGTGCGAAATGTAGAGCCTTCAGCGACAGTTCGGTAAATAAGAGCCTCCTGTGGCGGTCACTACTGGAGATAAGGCAATTACCGACGAAAATAATTTTCGTCGGTATAACATTCGTCGGTAAATATTACATACACCGACAAACAATATTATTCATCGGAAATTCAAATTATTACCGACGAAATTTGTTTTCCTCGGTAATAACTAATTTTACCAACGAAAATTTAATGTTTGTCGGTGCAAACTATAAGTATTACCAACCGATAATACTTTTTCGTCGGTATTAACGTTTTACACCGATAAAAATTAATATTGTTGTTAAATATACGTTTTACCGACCTAAAGTGTTTCGTCGGTAAGTATTAATATTAATTTAAAATTAGACTAAAATATATCACCGACGAAAATAATATATTTAGTCGGTAATACTAATTTACCGTCGTATTCAATTTCGTCGGAATTATATATGTTTACCGACATAATTATTGTTGTCGCTCATGATCCTTTTCACCGATGAAATATACACTTCCTTGGTCAAAATAGTGTTTACCGACAACATATAGTTCCCTCGGTAAATATATTTTTACCGACGAAACAATAAATTTCACGGTAAATACGTGTTTTACCGATAAAATATAAACTTCCTAGGTAATAATAGTTTTTACCGACGAAATATAATCTTCCTCGGTAATAATAGTTTTTATCGACAACAACTAAGTCCCTCGGTAAATACTTGTTTTACCGACGTAACAACAAATTCCTCAGTAAATATTTGTTTTACCGACGTAATAACAAGTTCATCGGTAAATATTTGTTTTACCGACGAAATACCAAATTCTTCGGTAATAATAGTTTTTACCAATGACATATAATTTCCTCGGTAAAAATAGTGTTTACTGACCAAACTACAAATTTGTCGGTAATAAGTCAATCAATTTGGTAAAATAAAATTCGAATTACACAAAAAACCCATTTTACCAACGAAAAATACACTTCCTCGGTATAGAGATTTTACCTACAACAAATAATTTCCTCGATAAATTAGTGTTTACCGACGAATTTACAAATTTCGTCGGTAATACATGTTTTACCGACAAAAAACACATTTCGTCGGTAAAATATTTTTTTAAACAAATTTTAGCCGAATTGTAGGGTTTAAACCGCCATTAATTATCAAAATTTAGCTAATAACTTTCCTGTGGCCGTCTTTCATTGTGCTTCTACATCTTCTAGTCGTTCTCTTCCATTCTTGTGCGTACACAGACAATAACAATTCTTATGTAAGTTAAATTTCTCATATAATACATCTAAATTCCTGTTCTTTTTATGAATTCATCTTCTTTTCCTAGGTTGTGGTATCTAATTTTGTGAAATTCCTTTATAAAACGACCGTTTCTTCTATAGGATTATGTTTGTGTATTTTTTAAGAACTTGAATTCCATAGTTATTTTGATTTTGTTTTTTTCTCTTTCATTTTTTAGGTAACATCGATTTTCTACTAAAATATGCTAATGGATCCACCAATTGATAAGAGTTGATGTCTAAAGATCGGGCAAGTACAGAATACATGGATGGAGTAGAAAAATTCATTGAATTGACATTGCGTGGTCCTACTATAGTTGATAGAGAAGGAAGATTGAAGATCAGATGCCCTTGCATTAACTGCGTTAATGCTCTATATCAAACTCCTGATGAAGTTTGATGGGTTCCGATGTAATCGTTAGCCCCGTTAACAGCCACTGGACGACGAGTAGGTCCAGTGGGCCTCGTGAAAAGCCTTGAAGGCCCAGAGGCCCAGCACGAAGGGTCCCGACTTTAGCGGTCCCGATGAATGAGCTGAACGCTCCCGATAAGAAGCCTCTGAGTAGGCCCCGATATGCCTTAGTAAAGGCCCCGATAATAAAGCCCCGCAGAGGCTGGACCTGTCCCGTAGAGACTGAAGGTCCTGGGTGGTGATCTAGAATGAGACAACTCTGGAGTCCCCGACAGGAGTCGAGACTTGTAATCAGAGGATAAGACCGAGAAACCCGCCTACTAGATGAGAGTAGTGGGAAGACGGTTAAGATATAGATAATCTCCCCCGAGATACCCAGGGCGTGCCCGAGATACGCGGAGGTACGGGTAATATACGCGGAGCGTGGGGCGAGAAATATGGAATCCCAGCCGAGATATACGGAATCATGGCGAGATACACGGAATCGTGGGTATAACTGCCAAGCGCAGTAACAGGTAACTGAGTAACTCCTCCTTCTATATAAAGGAGGAGGTTACCTCAGAAAACCATCTACGCTAATACGAACTTACACTTTGCTTACCACCCATTGATCACCGTACTCATTTAAGCATCGGAGAGGGATTCTGGGTCACCATCCAGGTCATCCTATTTTGCAGGATTACGCGGAGCCCAGGAGTCCAAGCTTTCCGTCAAGGACGTAACGGAGCTTCGCCCGTGATCCAACATTGGCGCCGTCTGTGGGAAGCTTACGAAAAGCCAAAATAGCTTCTACCAGATCAATGGCCGGTGGTGGCAAGAAGAAGCAAGTTCAGGCTGGCAGTTCTCGTCCCGCAGGAACTGTGAACTCCCCGTTGCCAGAACGCGTTGCTGAACAAGGTGAGAACCCTGCTCTCTCCCAGACAGGGGGGCAAGGTGATGGCTATGAGGTCTCAGTCCGAGACGCTGAGACGAACAGGCAGGATGTCCCGCGTAGGGAGGAAGATGAGGCTCCCCCAAACCCGGTGGGCCATGGAAGAGAAGGAGTCCCGCGAAGGGAAGAAGGGTCGTCTTCGAACTCGGAGTTGGCCAAGGCAGTAGCGGAGGCTATGCCCATGTTCTTGGCCGCTATGGAGGCCTTGCTGGATAAGAGAGAGGCCGCCAGGAGAGCGGAGGAGTTGCCTCCGCGAGAAGAGTTACCACCACCACCGCCGAGGGTGGACCCGGAGGAACAGGAGGTTCCGCTCAGGAATAAGGGCAAGGAACCATCACACCTGGAGAAGTTCGTGGTCGACGGCCCTGGACCAGTGCAAAACAGGACCATTCCCCTGAATGGCCCCATCACCCCCGATCAGGTGGTGAAGATCGTGAGCATCTGCATGGGTGATCAGAAGCAGATGACATCGGAGCTGAGGGATCGGTCCAGCCATCCTTTTGTGCCGCGGCTGATCGATACCGTAGCCCCGCCTGGGCTAGGTATTCCGACCATCAAGGAGTATGACGGTGAGGGGGACCCAGTTCGCCATGTGCAGAGGCACGTCCAGGCCTGTATGGGACGAACATCGAATGATGATCTCATATGCTCATTGTTCCCGATAACCCTGGGAGAAAGGGCCATGACTTGGTTCTTCAGCCTCCCTCCAGGAAGCATCACCTGCTGGGCCGATATGCATGACCGCTTTATCAAGCAGTATCAGGGTCGAAGACGTCTTCTGAAGAGCGTGAGGACTTTAACCCAGGTGGTGCAGAGGCCCGATGAATCGTTGGCATACTATTACCAACGGTTCACTGCTAGTGCTGCGGAGATTGACGAAGAAATCTCGGAGGGAGAGATGATTCGTACTTTCCTAAGGAACTTGAGCGCTCCGTACGGTTCCGACCTGATGCATAGCGTAGCCGCGAAGGCTGTGTGGAGCATGGAGGCCCTGCAGGCGAGGGTGAAACAGCAAATCGACGTCCAGGAGTCGAAGATTGCTGCTGGAGAGCTCGATCCCCCGAGGTCGGGAAGAGGAAAGCCATCGTCCAAGCTGTCGGATGATCGCAAGGGGAGCGACAAGACGGAGGGAAGTAGGAACCGTGGTCGTCCCGAGAAAAGGGAGGACGGGCGTCCTCCGAAGAAGGATAACCGCGAAGGTCGAAGTGTCCCCATCAACAGCTCAATGACCTCCGTGCTAGCTGTGATGGATCGGCAAGGTCTAGCTCGATACCCCCCGAGGAAAGAAGGCGAATTCCTAGGAGGCCGCCCTGACCGTTACTGTCGCTACCATCGTGCCAATGGTCACGACACTGAGAATTGTCGGGAGCTGAAGAAGGAGATTGAAAAGCTGATCCAGAAGGGAAAGCTGAAAGAGTTCGTCGGGAAGGGACGGTGCCGATCCCGTTCCAGAAGTCGGTCCCGATCCCGTTCCAAGTCCCGCGACCGGTCCCCGAAGAAGAAGAAGGTCGAGCATGAGGCTTCGGGATCAGGTGCCCGCAAGGAGAGGCGGGGAACTATTAACGTCATCCACGGAGGAATGGCAGCGGGAGGTGATACCTCCGCTTCCAGAGAGAACTATGCTTCGCGCATATCTGCCGCGGTGGTGTTAGGAAAAATGTCCCGGTCGTGGACCCTGAAGGAGGAAATGGTGATCTCTTTTTCAGCGGAGGATCTAGTTGGCGTGGAGAGCCCTCACGACGACGCCTTTGTCGTGACCCTGGATGTGGACGGATTCGAGATGAAGCGGATCCTGATAGACGGAGGGAGCTCCTCCGATATTCTCTTCATGGACGCTTTGGAGGCCATGGGAAAGACGAAGAAGGACCTGACACAGGTGGACTTCCCGATGGTGGGATTCTCCGGCTCCACTTCCTACCCGTTGGGAATGATTACCTTACCAGTAGAGTTTGGTAGTGGCTGGAAGATGGAGAAGCGAAACGTGGATTTCGTCGTAGTGGAGTCTGCGGGGGCATACAACGCGATCATCGGGAGGACCACTATCAACCCTCTTATGGCGGTCGCCTCGACGGTCCACCAGAAGATGAAGTTTCCAACTGATAACGGAGTTGGAGAGGTCAAGGGTGACCAGGTGGCATCGCGAAAATGCTACGTTAACGCCACCCGACGAAGAAGGAGGGAGACGATGACTGTCCTTCAGACTGATATTGATCCTCGAGAGGAGTATGGGCGTCCCGCCCCCATGGAGGATTTGAAAGAAGTGGAGATCGATGGGCCTAAGAGGAGGGTGAAGATCGGCTCTGCTTTGTCGGAGGAAAGAGCCCGAGAGTTGATCGAGCTCTTGAAGGAGTTTAAGGAGCTGTTTGCCTGGTCCCCGAGTGATATGCCAGGAATCAGTCCCGACGTGATAGTGCACGAGCTGAAGATAGACCCCGCAATCAAGCCTATCGCGCAGAGAAGGCGTCCGATGGGCGCAGACAAGAGGATCGCGATCCAGCAGGAGGTGGGCAGACTGCTCGATGCTGGATTCATCAAGGAGCTCCGATTCCAGACTTGGGTGGCTAACCCAGTGCTGGTGCGAAAGAGTAACGGAAAGTGGCGAATGTGTGTCGACTTCCGCGACTTGAACAAGGCCTGCCCGAAGGACTGCTACCCGCTTCCGAGGATTGACCAGCTGGTGGATGCCACATCGGGACATGAGCTGTTGAGCTTCATGGACGCTTATTCCGGGTACAACCAGATCAAGATGGCGAAGGAGGATGCCCCCCACACAGCTTTTTACGCTGACAGTGACGTCTACCATTACGACGTGATGCCCTTCAGATTGATCAATGCCGGAGCAACTTACCAGCGGATGGTGAACAAGTTGTTCGGGGACATGCTGGGGAAAACCATGGAGGCATATGTGGACGACATGCTGGTGAAGTCCCGACAGGCAGGAGACCATGTCCAGAATTTGGCGGCGGCATTTGAGCGGATGAAGTTCCATCAGGTTCGGCTGAACCCCGACAAATGTGCTTTCGGGGTGAACTCGGGGAAGTTCCTAGGGTTCATGGTGAGCCAGAGAGGGATCGAGGTGAACCCTGAGAAGCTGCGAGCGATCGAAGAGATGCAGTCCCCGAGGACTCATCGGGAGGTCTAGGTACTGAATGGCCGGTTGGCCGCGATGAATCGCTTCCTATCCAAGGCGAGTGATCGAGCTATGCCCTTTTTCGACGTATTGAGGGCCAACAAAAAGTTTGAATGGACCGACAAGTGCGAGGAGGCGTTCCAGGCACTAAAGCAGCACCTCCGTACCCTTCCGCCGTTGGCAAAACCAGTTCCAGGCGAGCCGCTTTATCTCTATTTGGCTGTTTCTGATGTGGCTGTTAGTTCTGTTTTGATTAAGATTGTCAAGGGCAACCAAGTGCCTATCTATTATGTAAGCAAGGCGTTTGCCAAGTCTGAAATAAACTATCCCGCTATTGAGAAGTATCTCTTCGCGTTGATAATTGTCGCTCGAAAGCTACGACCTTACTTCCATGCCCATGAAGTCACGGTATTAACTAATCAGCCCTAGAAACACTTTTTGAACCGACCGGAGGCGTCGGGGAGATTGGTGAAATGGGCCATCGAGCTGACAGAGTTCCGCATTCATTTCGCTCTGAGAACCGCTATTAAGGGCCAGGCATTGGCAGATTTTATAGCTGAATCTACGGCACCCGATCTGGAAGTAACGGGCCCCGCAGAGGGGGCAACCATGGAGGAAGTCCCGACAACAGAACAGCAGCCAGAACAGCCAAATGAGGAGAATACTTGGGAGATGTACATTGATGGTTCATCGAGTGTAGAAGGCTCGGGGGCAGGATTCGTATTGATACCGCCCGGTGGAGGCGAGCCCCTGCGATATGCCTTGGCGTTGACATTCAAAGCCACCAACAACGAAGCGGAGTATGAGGCTCTCATCACAGGCCTTAAGATTGCCAAGGGTACAGGAGTCAACCATCTAAAAGTGAAATGCGATGCTAGCTTGGTTGTAAATCAAGTCCAGGGGAACTATGAGGCTAAAAGTCCGACGATGAAGAAATATTTGCACGAGGTGCAGACTTTGAAGGGAAGCTTCAAAAGCTTTGATATAGAGCCGATCCCGAGGGAAGAGAACGCGGAAGCAGATGCCTTGAGTAAGTTTGCCCTGGGAGTGGCCCCCGAGGAGAATCGGAAGGTGCATTTCCTAGAGAAGGTGATTATCTCAAACATTGACCCGGTGGAGGTCTGGGCTATTGGGACAGGATCGGAAGAAGAGGAGAAGCCCACTTGGATGACCCCGATGGTCACGTACCTGACTACGGGAGTACTCCCCGATGATAAAGTGGCAGCCGTCAGATTGCGTCGGATTGCAGACAACTACGCGATGGTGGATAACCAGTTATACAAAAAAGGGTATGTAAAACCTTTCTTAAAATGCGTAGCGGAGCCTGACACGAATCGGATCCTAAGGGAGCTACACGAAGGAGTCGCGGCCTGTCATGAGGGAGCCCGATCTCTGGTGAGGAAGGCATTGAACTTGGGTTACTATTGGCCCTCGATGAACAAAGAAGCGACCGCGATGGTCCGATCCTGTGATGCATGCCAGAGGTACGCTCCAAATATCGTGGCTCCCGCCGCGGACTTAATGCCCATCAAGAGTGCATGGCCCTTTGCGCAATGGGGAATTGACTTGGTGGGACCACTTCCCCAAGCGAGAGGTCAGTGAAAGTACTTACTCGTGGCTATCGACTACTTCTCAAAGTGGATAGAGGCCAAAGCATTGGCTAGAACGACGGGGCAGCAGATCCTCAAGTTCCTTCAGACTCAAATCATATCCCGGTACGGGGTCCCGCGAGTGTTGATCAGCGACAACGGCCCTCCGTTCAATGGGGCTCAGTTGAAGGAGTACCTGGAAGAATTAAACATTGAGCATTAGACCGCTTCAGTCCGCCACGCTCAGACCAATGGCCAGGTAGAGTCAGCCAACAAGATCGTGATGGATGACTTGAAGAAGAGAGTCTATGCCTTGCAGGGCCATTGGCTGGATGAGCTCGAGAATGTGCTATGGGCTGTGAGAACAACACCCAAGCAATCAACAGGAGAAACTCCGTTTGGCCTGGTTTATGGCACGGAGGCAGTCGCTCCCGTGGAGATAGCGGTGGCGTCCCACCGCGCGAAATATTACGAGCCTCTGACAAATGAGGAAATGAGACGTCTGGACTTAGACCTACTCGAGGAGAAGAGGTGGAAGGCTGATGAAGTCCAGGCCCGAATGCGTTTGGCAACAGCCCGATATTATAATCGGCGTGTCAGGTCCCGACAATTCTTCGTGGGAGAACTTGTCTGGCGGAGGAATGAGTTTGTTCATCAAGACCAGATCAACAAGCTGTCACCAAAATAGGAAGGACCCTACAAGATCGTGGGGATGCCAGTGCCCAATGCATACAAGTTAGAGGATCTCGAAGGCAAGACGTTGAAGCATTCCTTCAGTGGTGAACACTTGAAGAAGTATCATGTTTGATATGCCGCCACGAATGGCGCAAATTGTCTATCAATAAAATCCGATTTAAGCCTACTTTGAATTATTAGTGAATAAAAGAAGTTGCCTTCCGATCAAATTGCTTTCAAATTTATTCTAACTGTTAATAAGACGTCCTGAGTGACGCGATAAAAGCCTTCCGAGGTACGATGAAAGCCCCGCGGGGGACGCGTAAGTCGTCTATATGGCGCGGCCAAAAGCCTTAACAAGTATGGACAAAAGCCCTACGGCGTACACGTAAGTCGTCTATATGATGCAACCAAAAGCCTAGGTATGAAAAGACCCTGATGGGTCCGCGTAAGTCGTCTATATGATGTGGCCAAAAAGCCTTAACGGGTATGAAAAAGCCTTAACAGGTCTGTGTAAGACGTCTATATGATGCGACAAAAAGCCTTAACGGGTACGACTAAGCCGTCCAGTAGAGACGCAATGAAAGCCCTAAGGGGTATGAAAATGGCCTTGAGAGGCGGGGACGAGAAGCCTTAAGTGACGAAGTCCCGATTTTGGACGAGAAACCTTGAGTGGTGAAGTCCCGATTTTGGACGAGAAGCCTTAAGTGGTGAAGTCCCGATTTTGGACGAGAAGCCTTAAGTGGTGAAGTCCCGATTTTGGACGAGAAGCCTTAAGTGGTGAAGTCCCGATTGGACGAGAAACCTTAAATGGTAAAGTCCCGATTAGATAAGAAGCCTTAAATGATAAAGCCGGGAGTAAAACGTTGGAAGGACGTATGAAGTCATTTCAATGGCGCATTGGAACGTTCTGAGTAACGAATTTTAAGCCGCTTTATATAAAGTGCAAACGAATATCGATGCCAAAACAGATAAAAGAAATTCCTTAGATAAAGGCTCGAAGGCCAAAGGAGTTCGTTACAAGAAACAAAGGAGAAAAGCAACAAGGACTAAAAGATGTACGTATTAAGCTTGGTCCTTATTGGCGGTGTCAGCAGGGGTTGGATCCACGGAGTTAGTGGCAGAAGGCTCCACAATGTCGTCCGTTGGAGGAATGGCTATTAGAATCATGGGATCGAGGAGTTTCCAATGAAGAAGCAGCTCCTCTTCACTCTGAACTTGTGGTATGCATTTCCGGCCTTGAGCATCGGCCTCTTTGGCGGAAATGATACATCCTTCCCGGAGAGCTGCATCATAAGCAGTGCTGAAAATCTCGTTCAGAACATAGTCGAAGTTGAAAGGCTTCCTTCCCTCAAAACCAGATCCACCATCTGAAATTAACCGTGGAAAGGAATGTTAAGCTCATTCGGAAAAATACAATTAAGCTAAGTGAAGAGGCAAGCAAACGATGGAGAAGGAAACCTTACCAGACATGGTAAAGTCTTGAATCACTTGAGGAGCAAAAGACATGGGGAGAAGAAAACTTCAGGTCCAAAAACGGAGGCACTTCCGAAAATGGAGAAGGTGAAGAAGAATATTGTCCAGGTCTTAGCTTTTATAAGCAAAATGACAGACTGGACGGACTTAATCTGGACCGTTGAAGACGAAACAATTCAATCTCGATCGTCGAAGACTGAGGGACAGTACAGAAAAGACGATGGTGACGTAATGAGTGTCTTTTTCAGAAAGCGACAGTCACGCTGATGTGAGCGTTGTTTCCTTATCCCTAGGCATTTAATGCTACAGTAACCAAGAAGTCTCCTTGGATTTGGCAAACTGCCTATGGGGCCTGGTGGGCCCAAGGCAATCATAAGAGAGAGACTCTGATATGTAACGATCACACGCAAGGCAAAAACCTCCGACAGTGGTATCAGAGGATGTGGGAATAAAAGCCTTCAGCAAATAGGCATCAAGGAATGTGAGGGTAAAAGTCCCCGACGGTGGTATCGGGAGACAAAGGCCCACGACGGTGGTATCGGAGGGCATGAAAGCGAAAACCTTCGACAAGAGAGGTCAAAAGATTTGGACTGGAAGACATGACGAACTAAAAGTCCCCCATGTCTTGGGGGCAAATGATGGGTTCCGATGTAATCGTTAGCCCCGTTAACAGCCACTGGACGGCGAGTGGGCCTCGTGAAAAGCCTTGAAGGCCCAGAGGCCCAGCACGAAGGGTCCCGACTTTAGCGGTCCCGATGAATGAGCTGAACGCTCCCGATAAGAAGCCTCTGAGTAGGCCCCGATATGCCTTAGTAAAGGCCCCGATAATAAAGCCCCGCAGAGGCTGGACCTGTCCCGTAGAGACTGAAGGTCCTGGGTGGTGATCTAGAATGAGACAACTCTGGAGTCCCCGACAGGAGTCGAGACTTGTAATCAGAGGATAAGACCGAGAAACCCGCCTACTAGATGAGAGTAGTGGGAAGACGGTTAAGATATAGATAATCTCCCTCGAGATACGCAGGGCGTGCCCGAGATACGCGGAGGTACGGGTAAGATATGCGGAGCGTGGGGCGAGAAATATGGAATCCCAGCCGAGATATACGGAATCATGGCGAGATACACGGAATCGTGGGTATAACTGCCAAGCGCAGTAACAGGTAACTGAGTAACTCCTCCTTCTATATAAAGGAGGAGGTTACCTCAGAAAACCATCTACGCTAATACGAACTTACACTTTGCTTACCACCCATTGATCACCGTACTCATTTAAGCATCGGAGAGGGATTCTGGGTCACCACCCAGGTCATCCCCTTTTGCAGGATTACGCGGAGCCCAGGAGTCCAAGCTTTCCGTCAAGGACGTAACGGAGCTTCGCCCGTGATCCAACAAAGTTGATAGTCACCTCTTTTGGAAAGGTATCCAACCTACATACACAAATTGGACATCTCATGGAGAAGAAAAACTTGATGTATCTTCAACTACTCGTAACTTTGAGGAGATGCATGAGATTGTCTATGATGTTACCGGTGCACGAACATGGTCTACGGATGATATTGAACTTGAAGAAGATGGTGCAAAGTTTAATAGGTTGTTCAAAGAGTGTGAAAAAAGTCTTTATCCAGGTTGTATGGAATATTCAAAGATGTCATACATTGTCGAAATATTACACATAAAATGTCTTTACAAGATTAGTGATTTAGGGATGTCCAAGATGCTAGATTTTTTTCAAGAAATGTCTCCCGCAGGAAAATACGGCACCGGGATCTTACCGGGAGGCGAAGAAATTTGTCTCTGATTTGGGATTAGGGTACAAAAAGATTAATGCATGCAAGAATGATTGTATTCTTTATTATAAGGAGTACGCTGATGCTGATTCTTTCCCTATATGTAATGAGTCGAGGTGGGTACAACCGAAACAAGCAGAGAATGTGTCAACAAGTAATGGAGGCAAGAGAATTAGGAAAAAGGTTCCGGTGAAAAGTATGCCATATTTTCCATTGATCCCACGACTACAAAGGTATTTTATGTCGGATAAGACTGCGGGTAGAATGAGGTGGCACGAAGAGGGTAGAAAGAAGGATGGAGTTCTGCGGCATCCGGCAGATACCATAGCATGGAAAGCACTAGATAGTGTTAGACCTGCTTTTGCTGCAGATCCACGAAATGTAAGGTTAGGCTTTGCTAGTGATGGGTTCAATCCATTCTCCAACAAGTCTTACAGCATGTGGCCCGTAATCCTAATTCCGTATAACATGTCAAATAATGAATGCATGAAAGATCCAAATTACTTTCTTTCAATGATCATTCCCGGTCCTACATCTCCGGGCAATGATATCGATGTGTACCTACGGCCTCTTGTTGATGAACTGAAGGAGTTGTGGGAATACGGTGTTAGGACTTACGATGCATCCCGAAAAGAATACTTTCAGTTGCATGCAGCAATTTTATGGACGATAAACGATTTTCCTGCTTATGGTTCAATATCTGGTTGGTGTACGTCCGGATTTTTAGCATGCCCTGTTTGTCAAATGGACACATGTTACCACCGCCTAGTTCATGGGAATAAACAATGTTTTATGGGGAGTAGAAGATATTTGCAGTCAGACCATCCTTTTAGGGATAATAAAAGTGCCTTTGACGGCAAACGGGAGCATAGGCCGAGTCCTAGAAGACGATCAGGAGATGAAGTGTTAGCTCAGCTGGAGTTACTAGAGAAAATTCCTTTCGGTAAAACTCAGAAGAAATTAAAAGTATTTGGTGTTAAGTCTCCCGTAGGTAATTGGAAAAAGAGGAGCATATTTTTTGAATTGGAATATTGTAAGAGTCTTATGTTGCCTCATAACTTAGATGTTATGCATATTGAGAAGAACGTTTGTAAGAACATAATGAACATTTTGCTTGGTGTTGGAGGAAGGAGTAATGACAACCTGAACGCCCGAAAAGACTTGCAGTTAATGGGTATTAGACCTGCACTACATCCTGTCGTTAGGGGTGCCAAGACAGTTATTCCTCCTGCTCAGTATACATTGACAAATGAGGAAAAAAAACTATAATATGTCAATTCCTTAAAAATTTGTCACTTCCGGGTGGATTTTCTTCGAACATTTCACGGTGTGTGAAAGTTAAGGAGCGGAAGATTATTGGATTGAAGAGTCATGACTACCATGTGCTCATGCAACGTCTATTGCCAATGGCTATTCGTGGTGTTCTACCTAAGCCGTTATGTGGGACCTTAATTAAGCTCAGTCGAGCATTCAACATTTTGTGCGCCAAGGAGTTAATAGTGGAAGATTTAGAAAAACTCCAGCTTGATTTACCCATTATAATGTGTGACCTCGAACGACTATTTCCACCAGCATTTTTTGACATTACCGTACACTTGGTAATTCATCTAGTTGAAGAAGCTCTTATAGCGGGCCTGGTTCAATTTCGATGGATGTACTTTATCGAGAGGTATGTATTTATATAATAGTCAATTTAATTTTGAATTACGAGTAAGATCTCTGTTTAAAAATGATATAAATTTTTACGTGTAGGTTAATGGGTGTAATGAAATCTTTCGTGCGAAACAGAAGATATCCGGAAGCCTCTATTGCAGAGGGATTTGTTGCAATGGAGTGTGCAACATTTTGTTCTCGGTATTTACACGACACTGAGACAAGATTCACTAGAACCCACCAGGTGCCTATCACGGAAGATGTATCAAATGAGGGAAGATTTGATATATTTCACAAAGTTGGAACTCCCATAGGAGGTTCCGTTGTTCGCAGGCTGAGCATAACTGAGCGTTCTCAATGTCACTTGTACATTTTAAGTAACTGCAAAGAAGTACGATCCTATATTGAGTAAGTTCAATCTTTAATGACTTTGTCTCATCTATGCTATTGTTTTCAGTAACTACGAGTGTTCAAAGTATGGTCATTATGTTTTAATTATAGTGAACATCAGAGAGCCATATACCAGAAAAGAAAAAGTCCCCGTGTGTTGATGTTGGAGCATAATGCTGCATTTGCAGATTGGTTCAAAGATCGCGTAAGTTTAGTTAATATAATATTAAGACATTCAATCATCCATATATTTTGATAGTTGTGTGTAATATTCATTATCTTTTTTCTATAGGTTGCCCATATGGATCACTTGGAGGCGACAATGCATGAAAAACAACTGCAGGCTCTTGGAAGTAAACCATTGTTCGATGTTAAAAGCTATAGTGCGTATGAGATCAATGGGTTTAAGTTTCATACAAAGGAGCGAGCTTCTATGCGAACAGTACAAAACTTTGGGGTTTTAGTAAGTGCAGGAACAACATGTTTTGCTAGTAGGAGCGATAAGCATCCTGTCCAAGCTTCGGTTGACTACTATGGGGTAGTAATATATATTATTGAAGTGCAGTATAGAAACCTCTTTCGAGTTGTGTTGTTCAAGTGCGAATGGTATGATGTGGCGGATAGAAGAAATATTAAAACAGATGAGTATGGTTTCACATGGCTACGAAATACTACATTTATGAGTGAAACAGAACCATTTATTTTAGCTTCACAAGCACATCAAGTATTTTATGCAAAAGACCCAAAGGATGAGGGATGTAGTTTGGTGGTGGCAGTGGATCCTCGGAAGAAATTTGATATGGGCCTTCACACATTAGATGCTGGTGTTGGGCCATTTCAAGAAAGCAGTATTGCAAGCCGTCAAGTGAGACACATTTTTGCGACCACGAATGAAGTCAATGACTTTGAATGCATCCGGTTGGATATTGCGGGCACTGAAATACTTACATCTAATTCGAGAGGAAGCTCTAGTCATATTAATGAGAATGATTTTAGTCAATCTGATGAAGAGTAACAAAAACTAATGTCTATTGTATTTTTTTTTTTTATGGTGATGTGATGAATTTTCCTCTTCTATTTTATACACAATTATCCTCTTCTATTTTTTTTGTATTGAATTACATTTTGTTCTTGGATCAGGAATGCAATTCGAAATTCATTGTGATACATAATAAACATATAAATAGATGTAGAATAGATGATGAGATTTAAGAGGAAAAATAAAAAAAGTGAAAGTTAGAAGGAGAAGAGAAACGACTTTTTTAAAAATAAAATGTTGATATATTAATTCAATGTTATGATTTGTCTAATTTGGAAAGTATTTTATTCATAATATTTTTTTAACCTTATTTAGCTATGATTTTTACCATATATTATATTTTAAAAATAAAATTTTGAGATTTATTCATTATTTTCCAATAGTTATTATGTTGTAATTAATTTTGTATTAGTTAATATTGAAATTAATACATTCTATATTTAAAAATGAAATTAATATTTTTTCTTTGATTTTTTTACCATACATAATTGATGATTGAGATTAATCCATTAATGTTTATTATAATTATACTACAAAATTTCTTATTAATTATTGAAATTAATGCTTTCTAAATGTGAAGTTCAAATTGATTATTAGTTCCATTTGTGGTTCACCTATTTTTAGCTTTAATTCGATATAATATGATTTGTCTAACTTAAGAAAAAAAAACTAACCATTATAATTGTTACTACTATATTATTACAATTCATAAAATTAATTCATTAGTGCTGACTTATATTTAATTTTATTTATAATGGATTTAATTTATTATATTTAATAGTTAAACTTTTTTTTTTTGCCAAATAATAGTTAAACTATTTAGTATTCAATATTTATATATGTTGGCCAAATAAAATATTTATATATAAATGATGATGAGTAATAAAATTACAATAAAAAACACTGATATAATTAATGAATAAATGTAAATTAGTTTCGTAAATTCAAAACGCATAAAAAATTCATTTTATTCTGTATTTTTTTTCTTTTATATAATTATATCTATGTATTTTATTTTTTTAAAAAACTTATCATTACTAATTTTCAAATAAGAAAATGTAAAGAAATACATGAATATCTTCCTATATACTTTTTGTTGGTTGAATAATAAGTTTTTTTTTTCTTTCAAACAAGTAATATGCTATTTTCGACAATTTTATTTTCTTAAAACTATTAATAAATTGTATATAGTTATAAAAGTAATAGTATTATATTTTCTAAAAATTAATTATATTCATATTTGTTTTTAAAAATGAAACATAAGATTAAATTAAAGAAAAATTATGTATATTACATATCAATTTCAAGAAACAATATTTGCATGTTATCAACATATAAATAATTATAATTATGCATATAACATAAAATCTAACGCACATGATCCATAAAGTAATAGTATTTTTTCTATTGTAATACTCTTTTAAAATAATTTTGTGTAACATCATATATACTTTTAGCCAAACATATTTTTGAATAAAAATTGTATTTTTGTAATTAATAATAAGAGATAGATATAACTATTAATATACTTATATTTTTTGGCATTATATTTTTATTCACAATATTTGTTTAGTTTAAAATATATAATAATAGATTTCACAAAAATATAAAATAATCTTAGCGCCTAGAAACTCCGTGAAAAACTGAGAAGAAGTAACATAAGTGACAACTATTATTACAAAACGAAAACTAACAATTCGACATTTTCTGATACATATAATTATATTATATTATGTTCTATCATAATTTGTGAATTAATTTTAACTAATGAATGCTAATATTAAAAAAAAATTATGGTCATAGGTAAGCCTTTTGTAAATATATTTATATATATTTTTGTATTATTTAACTAATAAAAAGCGTAAATTATTATACCGCGCGTATAATAATTAGTTATAACAGCATATATAATATTAAATCATAAGTGCTAAACTCATTCGTGAGTTAATAAAAAAACTCATTCGTGGAAAAAAAAAGGAAGCGAGAGAAATTAATTAATGAATCAGAACAATTATTTTTTAGATGATACAGAACAATTTAATGAATCAGAACAACCCTCCCATGCTTTCTTTTATAATTAATGTTGACCAGCTTTCTCTCTCCCATGCTTTCTTTATTAGAGACTAATAAATAAATAAATAAAAGACTAAAGGAAGGGAGAGGAAGGGTTGTCTACATTTTATTTTTTATTCTAGCGCCTAAAATAAACTACTCCCGCTGTAATTCTCACAGTCGCTCCGGCTCCCGGGGTGCGCCGTCTCCAGAGGTCTCGCCGTCTCCAGAGGTCTCGCCGTCGCTCGAGGTCTCGCCGTCGCTCGAGGTCTCGCCGTCGCTCCGGATCTCGCTGTCGTTTCACAGGTCTCGCCGTCGTTTCATAGGTCTCGCCGTCGCTCCGGAGGCCTCGCCGTCGCTCCGGAGCCCTCGCCGTCGCTCCGGAGCCCTCGCTCTACTCTAGGTAATTTTCACCCCATCCCCTATCTATGGGATTCACTAAATGTATGTGAATTTTCACCCCAAATTCCTCAAATTGACTGTGATAAAGAATGCTTGATTTGGATGTCAAAAAACAGAAGTTCTAATTCAATTAATTTAAGAATTTGGGTAAGACTTATAAATTTCTGGTATAACAGTGGTTACAAATATGTGTATATATATATATTCATGGACAATAGATATCGTCAAGTGGATGAAAGCTGATGCTTTATTTTTCTGATGCATATCTATGTTTTATTTTTCTGATGCAAGTGGATGAAAGCTTGATTTGGATGAAAGCTTGATTTTTCTATGTTTTATTTTTCTAATATCGTCAAGTGGATGAAAGCTTGATTTGGATGTCATCTATTAGGCAGGTGTTGATATGCGATCGTATCTTTTTAGTTTACCCGAAGATCCTCGGAATATTAGGAATTGGCACTCGAGCTACGTGTACGAGTCTCCTGAACTAGGTTCAATTATTGGGTCTCAGGTCAGTACCGTCATGTATGTTTAAGTATGTTGATTAACTACTCTTTGTTATAACCTACATGTTTTAATTTATTGTAGGTTCCCGGTTCTTCGCAATCGCAACTGCAACTAACTAGTTTGTCTTATAATCTTGTGTTTTTAACATAACTATATATTTAATTTATTCACGGGAATTGACATGATTATTTGGATTTTATATGAATGTGCTGTATTTTTTTGGCGATAAATTAGTTGATTGATTTTGATTTCTACTCTAGGTACTATGCTAGGAAATAACGGGTTTCGTTCTATTAAAAACAATTTGACCAATAGAAGAGGGACACAACTTGATGGGATACTTCCAACAATAAACCATGTCCAGACTTCTCGTCAAGTTGGAGAAAGTTTGTCAACACCGCGTGCAAATAATTCCTCAAGTCCTCCATCTAGGAATCATTCTCCTGAGATAAGTTCGGAAGCCGATGCTATTCGCCAGGAAGACACAGTTGTTGGTTAGTTTTTGATATATATACATACATATTTAGTACATATATGTTTAATTTTAGAAGATAATACAAAAGCCTAAGCAATAAAAAATAATTGACAGGAGCATCCGGCACAAAACTGAGGAATAAGCGTGGAATAACAGTACTCAAGGAGATAGTAAATCTTGGAGTAGAAGAAAAGTTATCCCTAGAATGGGATGAAAATGGGCAACCAACCGGCGTTAACAGCTCCAAGTTTTCTAATTATTGTGGGACGATCGCTCGAAACTCAGAATACACACCTTTGCAGGTTGATACGTTCTACAAGATTCATAAGACCAAGAAGGAATCTATGTTTAAAATGGTCTATGTAAGTCAATCTATGACATTTTATTTGCAATTAAATTTCTATGACATTTATTCTGATAATGCTCGTTATTTTATTCATGTAATCTCTTTATGCTAGGACCGTTTTGATATTGAGAAAGATAATTCTTATGTGATTTTCCGCGTGTTATCCCAAATTGGCAAGTCATACAGTGAGTATTTAAACTCTCTAAAGACCAAGTATTTCTTGGGGTACACTCATGAGGAGAGTCTCGAGAATGTACCACCGAATATGAACCCAGCAGATTGGGAATTTTTGGTGAAAAAATTCAGCTCTGATAAACACCAGGTAAATCACGTTAAATGATGTCAATATATACTGGAGCTTTGATTATGAAAAATGACATAACTATATATGCAGGCTATGTTTTGCACAAGCTCTGTTCTTGGAGTTAGCCTCACTAATAGCCTGCATATATAGTTATGTCATTTTTCATAATCAAGGCTCCAGTATATATTGACATCATTTAACGTGATTTACCTGGTGTTTATTAGAGTTGAATTTTTTCACCAAAAATTCCCAATCTGCTGGGTTCATATTCGGTGGTACATTCTCGAGACTCTCCTCATGAGTGTACCCCAAGAAATACTTGGTCTTTAGAGTGTTTAAATACTCACTGTATGACTTGCCAATTTGGGATAACACGCGGGAGATCACATAAGAATTATCTTTCTCAATATCAAAACGGTCCTAGCATAAAGAGATTACATGAATAAAATGACGAGCATTATCAGAATAAATGTCATAGAAATTTAATTGCAAATAAAATGTCATAGATTGACTTACATAGACCATTTTAAACATAGCTTCCTTCTTGGTCTTATGAATCTTGTCGAACGTATCAACCTGCAAAGGTGTGTATTCTGCGTTTCGAGCGATCGTCCCACAATAATTAGAAAACTTGGAGCTGTTAACGCCGGTTGGTTGCCCATTTTCATCCCATTCTAGGGATAAATTTTCTTCTACTCCAAGATTTACTATCTCCTCAAGTACTGTTATTCCACGCTTATTCCTCGGCTTTGTGTCGGATGCTCCTGTCAATTATTTTTTATCGCTTAGGCTTTTGTATTATCTTCTAAAATTAAACATATATGTACTAAATATGTATGTATATATATCAACAACTAACCAACAACTGTGTCTTCCTGGCGAATAGCATCGGCTTCCGAACTTATCTCAGGAGAATGATTCCTAGATGGAGGACTTGAGGAATTATTTGCACGCGGTGTTGACAAACATTCTCCAACTTGACGAGAAGTCTGGACATGGTTTATTGTTGGAAGTATCCCATCAAGTTGTGTCACTCTTCTATTGGGCAAATTGTTTTTAATAGAACGAAACCCGTTATTTCCTAGCATAGTACCTAGAGTAGAAATCAAAATCAATCAACTAATTTATCGCCAAAAAAATACAGCACATTCATATAAAATCCAAATAATCATGTCAATTCCCGTGAATAAAATAAATATATAGTTATGTTACAAACACAAGATTATAAGACAAACTAGTTAGTTGAAGTTGCGATTGCGATTGCGAAGAACCAGGAACCTACAATAAATTAAAACATGTTGGTTATAACAAAGAGTAGTTAATCAACATACTTAAACATACATGACGGTACTGACCTGAGACCCAATAATTGAACCTAGTTCAGGAGACTCGTACACGTAGCTCGAGTGCCAATTCCTAATATCTGGAGGATCTTCGGGTAAACTAAAAAGATACGATCGCATATCAACACATGCCTAATAGATGACATCCAAATCAAACTTTCATCCACTTGACGATATCAGAAAAATAAAACATAGAAAAATAAAGCTTTCATCCAAATCAAGCTTTCATCCACTTGCATCAGAAAAATAAAACATAGATATGCATTAGAAAAATAAAGCACCAGCTTTCATCCACTTGACGATATCTATTGTCCATGAATATATATATATATACACATATCTGTACCCTCTGTTATACCAGAAATTTATTAGTCTTACCCAAATTCTTAAATTAATTGAATTAGAACTTCTGTTTTTTGACATCCAAATCAAGCATTCTTTATCGCAGTCAATTTGAGGAATTTGGGGTGAAAATTCACATACATTTAGTGAATCCCATAGATAGGGGATGGGGTGAAAATTATCTAGAGTAGAGCGAGGGCTCCGGAGCGACGGCGAGGCCTCCGGAGGGACGGCGAGGCGTCCGGAGCGACGGCGAGACCTGTGAAACGACGGCGAGACCTGTGAAACGACGACGAGATCCGGAGCGACGGCGAGACCTCGAGCAACGGCGAGACCTCTGGAGACGGCGAGACCTCTGGAGACGGCGCACCCCGGGAGCTGGAGCGACTGTGAGAATTATAGCGGGAGTAGTTTATTTTAGGCGCTAGAATAAAAAATAAAATGTAGACAACCCTTCCTCTCCCTTCCTTTTTAATCTTTTATTTATTTATTTATTAGTCTTTAATAAAGAAAGCATGGGAGAGAGAAAGCTGGTCAACATTAATTATAAAGAAAGCATGGGAGGGTTGTTCTGATTCATTAAATTGTTATGTATCATCTAAAAAAAATTGTTCTGATTCATTAAATTCATTAATTAATTTCTCTCGCTTCCTTTTTTTTTTCCACGAATGAGTTTTTTTATCAACCCACGAATGATTTTAGCACTTATGATTTAATATTATATATGTTGTTATAACTAATTATTATATACACTAGGTAACTTACCCGCGCTTTGCGCGGTATAATAATTTACGCTTTTTATTAGTTAAATAATACAAAAATATATATAAATACATTTACAAAAGGCTTACCTATGACCATAATTTTTTTTTAATATTAGCATTCATTAGTTAAATTAATTCCCAAATTATGATAGTACATAATATAATATAATTATATGTATCAGAAAATGTCGAATTGTTAGTTTTCGTTTTGTAATAATAGTTGTCACTTATGTTACTTCTTCTCAGTTTTTCACGGAGTTTCTAGGCGCTAAGATTATTTTATATTTTTGTGAAATCTATTATTATATATTTTAAACTAAACAAATATTGTGAATAAAAATATAATGCCAAAAAATATAAGTATATTAATAGTTATATCTATCTCTTATTATTAATTACAAAAATACAATTTTTATTCAAAAATATATTTGGCTAAAAGTATATATGATGTTACACAAAATTATTTTAAAAGAGTATTACAATTGAAAAAATACTATTACTTTATGGATCATGTGCGTTAGATTTTATGTTATATGCATAATTATAATTATTTACATGTTGATAACATGCAAATATTATTTCATGAAATTGATATGTAATATACATAATTTTTCTTTAATTTAATCTTATGTTTCATTTTTAAAAACAAATATGCATATAATTAATTTTTAGAAAATATAATACTATTACTTTTAGAACTATATACAATTTATTAATAGTTTTAAGAAAATAAAATTGTCGAAAATAGCATATTACTTGTTTGAAAGAAAAAAAAAAAAACTTATTATTCAACCAACAAAAAGTATATAGGAAGATATTCATGTATTTCTTTACATTTTCTTATTTGAAAATTAGTAAAGATATGTTTTTTTAAAAAATAAAATACATAGATATAATTATATAAAAGAAAAAAATATAGAATAAAATGAATTTTTTATGCGTTTTGAATCTACGAAACTAATTTACATTTAATTATATCAGTGTTTTTTATTGTAATTTTATTACTCATCATCATTTATTTATAAATATTTTATTTAGCCAACATATATAAATATTGAATACTAAATAGTTTAACTATTATTTGGCAAAAAAAAAGTTTAACTATTAAATATAATAAATTAAATCCAATATAAATAAAATTAAATATAAGTCAGCACTAATGAATTAATTTTATGGATTGTAATAATATAATAGTAACAATTATAATGGTTAGTTTTTTTTTTTCTAAAGTTAGACAAATCATATTATATCGAATTAAAGCTAAAAATAGGTGAACCACAAATGGAACTAATAATCAATTTGAACATCAAATTTAGAAAGCATTAATTTCAATAATTAATAAGAAATTTTGTAGTATAATTATAATAAACATTAATGGATTAATCTCAATCATCAATTATGTATGGTAAAAAAATCAAAGAAAAAATATTAATTTCATTTTCAAATATAGAATGTATTAATTTCAATATTAAGTAATACAAAATTAATTACAATATAATAACTATTGGAAAATAATGAATAAATCTCAAAATTTTATTTTTAAAATATAATATATGGTAAAAATCATAGCTAAATAAGGTTAACAAATATTATGAATAAAATACTTTCCAAATTAGACAAATCATAACATTGAATTAATATATCAACATTTTATTTTTAAAAAAGTCGTTTCTCTTCTCCTTCTAACTTTCACTTTTTGTATTTTTCCTCTTAAATCTCATCATCTATTCTACATCTATTTTATATGTTTATTATGTATCACAATGAATTTCGAATTGCATTCCTGATCCAAGAACACAATGTAATTCAATACAAAAAAATAGAAGAGGATAATTGTGTATAAAATAGAAGAGGAAAATTCATCACATCACCATAAAAAAAAAATACAATAGACATTAGTTTTTGTTACTCTTCATCAGATTGACTAAAATCATTCTCATTAATATGACTAGAGCTTCCTCTCGAATTAGATGTAAGTATTTCAGTGCCCGCAATATCCAACCGGTTGCATTCAAAGTCATTGACTTCATTCGTGGTCGCAAAAATGTGTCTCACTTGACGGCTTGCAATACTGCTTTCTTGAAATGGCTCAACACCAGCATCTAATGTGTGAAGGCCCATATCAAATTTCTTCCGAGGATCCACTGCCACCACCAAACTCCATCCCTCATCCTTTGGGTCTTTTGCATAAAATACTTGATGTGCTTGTGAAGCTAAAATAAATGGTTCTGTTTCACTCATAAATGTAGTATTTCGTAGCCATGTGAAACCATACTCATCTGTTTTAATATTTCTTCTATCCGCCACATCATACCATTCGCACTTGAACAACACAACTCGAAAGAGGTTTCTATACTGCACTTCAATAATATCTATTACTACCCCATAGTAGTCAACCGAAGCTTGGACAGGATGCTTATCGCTCCTACTAGCAAAACATGTTGTTCCTGCACTTACTAAAACCCCAGAGTTTTGTACTGTTCGCATAGAAGCTCGCTCCTTTGTATGAAACTTAAACCCATTAATCTCATATGCACTATAGCTTTTAACATCAAGCAATGGTTTACTTCCAAGAGCCTGCAGTTGTTTTTCATGCATTGTCGCCTCCAAGTGATCCATATGGGCAACCTATAGAAAAAAGATAATGAATATTACACACAACTATCAAAATATATGGATGATTGAATGTCTTAATATTATATTAACTAAACTTACGCGATCTTTGAACCAATCTGCAAATGCAGCATTATGCTCCAACATCAACACACGGAGACTTTTTCTTTTCCGGTATATGGCTCTCTGATGTTCACTATAATTAAAACATAATGACCATACTTTGAACACTCGTAGTTACTGAAAACAATAGCATAGATGAGACAAAGTCAGTAAAGATTGAACTTACTCAATATAGGATTGTACTTCTTTGCAGTTACTTAAAATGTACAAGTGACATTGAGAACGCTCAGTTATGCTCAGCATGCGAACAACGGAACCTCCTATGGGAGTTCCAACTTTGTGAAATATATCAAATCTTCCCTCATTGGATACATCTTCCGTGATAGGCACCTGGTGGGTTCTAGTGAATCTTGTCTCAGTGTCGTGTAAATACCGAGAACAAAATGTTGCACACTCCATTGCAACAAATCCCTCTGCAATAGAGGCTTCCGGATATCTTCTGTTTCGCACGAAAGATTTCATTACACCCATTAACCTACACGTAAAAATTTATATCATTTTTAAACAGAGATCTTACTCGTAATTCAAAATTAAATTGACTATTATTTAAATATATACCTCTCGATAAAGTACATCCATCGAAATTGAACCAGGCCCGCTATAAGAGCTTCTTCAACTAGATGAATTACCAAGTGTACGGTAATGTCAAAAATGCTGGTGGAAATAGTCGTTCGAGGTCACACATTATAATGGGTAAATCAAGCTGGAGATTTTCTAAATCATCCACTATTAACTCCTTGGCGCACAAAATGTTGAATGCTCGACTGAGCTTAATTAAGGTCCCACATAACGGCTTAGGTAGAACACCACGAATAGCCATTGGCAATAGACGTTGCATGAGCACATGGTAGTCATGACTCTTCAATCCAATAATCTTCCGCTCCTTAACTTTCACATACCGTGAAATGTTCGAAGAAAATCCACCCGGAAGTGACAAATTTTTAAGGAACTGACATATTATAGTTTTTTTCCTCATTTGTCAATGTATACTGAGCAGGAGGAATAACTGTCTTGGCACCCCTAACGACAGGATGTAGTGCAGGTCTAATACCCATTAACTGCAAGTCTTTTCGGGCGTTCAGGTTGTCATTACTCCTTCCTCCAACACCAAGCAAAATGTTCATTATGTTCTCACAAACGTTCTTCTCAATATGCATAACATCTAAGTTATGAGGCAACATAAGACTCTTCCAATATTCCAATTCAAAAAATATGCTCCTCTTTTTCCAATTACCTACGGGAGACTTAACACCAAATACTTTTAATTTCTTCTGAGTTTTACCGAAAGGAATTTTCTCTAGTAACTCCAGCTGAGCTAACACTTCATCTCCCGATCGTCTTCCAGGACTCGGCCTATGCTCCCGTTTGCCGTCAAAGGCACTTTTATTATCCCTAAAAGGATGGTCTGACTGCAAATATCTTCTACTCCCCATAAAACATTGTTTATTCCCATGAACTAGGCGGTGGTAACATGTGTCCATTTGACAAACAGGGCATGCTAAAAATCCGGACGTACACCAACCAGATATTGAACCATAAGCAGGAAAATCGTTTATCGTCCATAAAATTGCTGCATGCAACTGAAAGTATTCTTTTCGGGATGCATCGTAAGTCCTAACACCGTATTCCCACAACTCCTTCAGTTCATCAACAAGAGGCCGTAGGTACACATCAATATCATTGCCCGGAGATGTAGGACCGGGAATGATCATTGAAAGAAAGTAATTTGGATCTTTCATGCATTCATTATTTGACATGTTATACGGAATTAGGATTACGGGCCACATGCTGTAAGACTTGTTGGAGAATGGATTGAACCCATCACTAGCAAAGCCTAACTTTACATTTCGTGGATCTGCAGCAAAAGCAGGTCGAACACTATCTAGTGCTTTCCATGCTATGGTATCTGCCGGATGCCGCAGAACTCCATCCTTCTTTCTACTCTCTTCGTGCCACCTCATACTACCCGCAGTCTTATCCGACATAAAATACCTTTGAAGTCGTGGGATCAATGGAAAATATGGCATACTTTTCACCGGAACCTTTTTCCTAATTCTCTTGCCTCCATTACTTGTTGACACATTCTCTGCTTGTTTCGGTTGTACCCACCTCGACTCATTACATATAGGGAAAGAATCAGCATCAGCGTACTCCTTATAATAAAGAATACAATCATTCTTGCATGCATCAATCTTTTTGTACCCTAATCCCAAATCAGACACAAATTTCTTCGCCTCCCGGTAAGATCCCGGTGCCGTATTTTCCTGCGGGAGACATTTCTTGAAAAATTCAAGCATCTTGGACATCCCTGAATCACTAATCTTGTAAAGACATTTTATGTGTAATATTTCGACAATGTATGACATCTTTGAATATTCCATGCAACCTGGATAAAGACTTTTTTCACACTCTTTCAACAACCTATTAAACTTTGCACCATCTTCTTCAAGTTCAATATCATCCGTAGACCATGTTCGTGCACCGGTAACATCATAGACAATCTCATGCATCTCCTCAAAGTTACGAGTAGTTGAAGATACATCAAGTTTATCTTCTCCATGAGATGTCCAATTTGTGTATGTAGGTTGGATACCTTTCCACAAGAGGTAACTATCAACTTCATCAGGAGTTTGATATATGTTGGATCACGGTGGAACTCCGGTACGGACTTTGACGGCAATCCTAGCTCCTTTGCTCCACGTAATCCTGCAAGAGGGGATAGACCGGGCGGTGACCCAGAATCCCTCTCCGATGCTTAAATGAGTATCTCGTACGACTGGCAAGCAGTAATCTCAAAGTGTATTGAATTCAACGTACTAGATATGAGGTGACCCCTTGCCCTTATATAGGCGAAGAGATGCCTCAGTTACCTGGTGAACCGTTGGGGGTGGTTAGCCCGTATCCCGCATATCTCGGACGTGATCCCGCCTATCTAGGCCATGATCTCGTGTATCTCGGCCACGCCCCGCGTATCTCGGCCACGCTCCGTGTATCTTAACCACGTTCCGCGTATCTCGGCCACGCCCCGCGTATCTTGGCCTTATCCTATGATAACGAGTCCCGACTCCCGTCGGGGACTCCAGAGTTAACTCATTGTGTCACCGCTCGGGGCCCCTCGTTATCGTGACAGGGCCAATCATTCTCAGGGATTCATCATCGGGGCCTACTTAAAGGCTTCTCATTGGGAGCTTCTAGCTCAGCTGTCGGGACCGACTCTGTCGGGACCTTGTCTCGTCGGGACTCCCTTCATTGGGACCCTTCTCCTAGGTCATCTTGACCTTCATTTTGGGCCTGGTGGGCCTGTTTGCCGTTTCCTCCCCGTTAAAGGGCCTGGTGGCTGTAATCGAACCCATCATTTGCCCCCAAGACATGAGGGACTTTTAGTTCGTCGTGTCTTCCAACTCCCGATCTTCCGATGCTGAAATCGGGGATCTTTCCCTTGGTTTAGTTACTCAATTATCAGCCTTCTCCTTCACGTTTCCTCAATGTTTTGTAGATAACTGTTAAATCCTAGGGGTCTCCTCTGTTCCCCAGTGCATTAAATGCAGTAGATAATGGAGTGACGTTTTCAGCCCACGTGCCTGATTTTTCGCGTCTGTCCTTTTTTGAAAAAGTGCTTTTCAGGCCGTTTCATCATTACGCCCGTTGTCCTTCTGCACGTTTCATCTCAACGGTCCAGATTAAGACTCTTCGACTTCGACGATTCAGATCGAAGTGTCCTTTCAACCGTCTTCTTCGACTATAAAACCCTAGCCATGGTCGTAATTTAACTTTTACCGTCTTCGAATTCTCAAGAGCTCTCTGCGATTCTTCTGCGATTTCTCTGCGACTCCTCTGCGATTCCAAGCTCTGTGATTTCGAAGGTCTTTGGAGTTTCTTCCAATCATCTTTCCGGCGACGTTTCGTTCATCTCCTTCAACCTTTTCTTCATCATGTCTGGTAAGGGATTCCCCTTTGTTGCTTGTTCGTGTTTTCTTTGTTTATAGCTTTCCCAAGAGTCCCACTGTATTTTCTTGCCATGGTTGCTTTTCAGACAGCGGTTCCAGCTCTGAGGGGAGAAAACCCTTTAATTTTGATTATGCTCCAAATGAGATCTCCAACACTGCTTATGATGCAGCCCTCCGAGAGGGTTGTATCACTATCACCTGGGAACCTCGTTTCCCGTATCCTCGGCATCGCCCCTCGAGTAACCCTGAGGTTACTCGTCCCCAGAAAGGGGAGGTATTTGTCTCTACGGGACAAGTATCAGCGGGGATCAGATTCCCCTTTTGCGGTAATTTGGTCGAGATGTGCCAGCATTACAAGACACATCCCACCACCTTTTCTCCCCATGCCATCCGTCTCTGGAATGCCTTTCAAGTCCTCTGCCTCCGACAGAAGTGGGTCTACAACCTCCAGCTCTTCAGAACCTTTTATGGGATGAAGTGCAATGAGGCGGGGGTTTGCGCCTTCTACCCTCGGATGCCCAAGTGGAGTAAGCAGCAGCTTGCCCGATGTGGTTGGACCAATGACACCTGGAAGGTGGTCAAGGGTCGGGGACTCTTGGTTGATACAGGGTCCGACAACAGTAGCTGGAAGAAGAGCTACTTCTTTATCCGACACTCTTCGATTCCCTGGCCTCGGTGGGAGGTGGCAGCAGACCCTCCGCCTGCTTTCCATACTTACGCCGACGAGGATTTCGAAACTCTTCAACTTATACAACTTTATCGATGGGGGGAGTCCTACACTCCCCTCAACGCCAACTCTCTTGTGGAGCGGGACCTGGTGCACGCCGGGATCCGACTCCTCGATATTGTTTCTGGGGGGCAACTCTTCGACGGCCCTTCCAATATGGTTCCTTGGGTAAACTTCTAACTCTTCTTTGTTTACTGTTTGCAGCCAAGAAGGTATCTGTGCTGACCGATCTATTCCTTAAGCAGGGGGAGACTGATGTTGTCCGCCCCTCGCGGAAGAGGAAGTCCGCCAAGAAGACTGCTGCTAGGTCGGGGTCTCCTTCAGCGGAGCAACCCAAGCGGAAGCGGGTGGATCTGGACCAGCTCTTTGATGTCCAGAATGCTGAAGAAGGTAAAAAACTCCGACTTGCTATTAAATCATACAAGAGGATGGTCCCGAAGGATTTGATTTCCTCGACCAAGGAAGCCCGCATTGCTGACGTCAAACGAATCCTTCGAGGCGAAACTCCTCGAGTCTTGAAGGCGGGCTACTATAATTATCGTGAGAAGGACCAATACGTCTCCCGACGTATCATTTGGTGTAAGAATCGCGATGAACTTCCTGACTACCTTTCTGAAGCTTCTCATCCTCCAGGTGCAGGTCGCTCGGGAGCTCCATCGGGTGCTGCAGCTTCCGCTGACGCACCGTCTTCAGCGGGGGTGCCTTCTTTAGCTGGAGAGAAGGCTCCATCTGGCGAACAGTTTCGTCAGGTGGAAACTCTGGACTCCTCCGAGGAGACTGACGAGGGTGGCCCCCTTCGTCAGCGTCGGAAGGCGGGGCAATCCCCCTTGAAACCAACCCCTCAGGGGCCGCCTCCTTCGTCTTCTCCGCAGCAGCGGCAGCCCTCGCCCATCCATGACTTCACTCCTTCCCCTGTTCGGGCTGAGACGGAGGCCTACCCTTCCACTCATCGTCCTCTTTCTCCTCTTGCTCTCGATGGGAACTTCTACAGGCCCTTCGATCCTTCACAAGAGAATGCCCCCTGGACTCCTATCCAGACGCTTCAAGGAGTCCCGCTTACACAAGGGGAGCAGGATCGGGAGCTGGCCGTGCATCTGCTGTCAGGCGCGATCCTGCCTACTATGCGGTATCCGATTTGCCTCAATCGGACGCATATGCATCGGGAGGTCAGGGATATGGCCATGCGTCGTGTAGAGGTAGGACTTCGCTTCTTTCTTCTTGATGATAAATCGGGTCGTTTGTCCTTTAACATTTTTCCTTTTTATTGCAGGAGCTCGGGGACTTCAACCGCCTCATCGGGTATGTCATTGCCTACGATGAGTCCCGGGAGCGGGACCGAGGGATCCGCGAGCAGCTTCAGGAGGATATTAAGGCCTCCCAGTCTTCGCGGGGAAAGCTTGTCAAGGAGCAGGCTGTCCTCAATCAGAAGATTCGGGACCTCCAGCAGCAGATCGTGGACTTCGAGGGGCTCTTGAGGCAAGAGCGGCAGGAGCGGGAGGCGGCTGTGGACAGGCTGACCCAGGAGAAGAAGGCTGCCGAGGACAAACTGGTCCTCGAGAAGAAGGCTCTGGAGGAGCAAATCGCGGGGTTTCCTGCGCAGCTGGCCGAGGCGGAGGTAAAGGGTCGGGAGGACTATCGGAGGTCCGAGGGCTTCCAAGCCGATGCCATGAAGTTCTTTGGTGCGGAGGTGGAGAACACTCTCTTCAACGCGGTTGAGGAGCTCCATCTGGAGTACGGGGATGCCATCAATTTCGACAAGTCTCCTTCCCTCGCTCCATTTGCGAAGAAGTATTTTGCTCTTTCCGAGGAGAGTGATGGGGGGAGTACCCCCGTAATTGTCGAAGATGCTTCTGAACTTCCAAGTGCGGACGCCCCGATAGCCAATCCTCCCGAAGCCAACCCTGTGGATCCCTCTGCTACCGACTCCGCGGACCCAGCTGCTGCCAATGCTGCCGACAAGGACCAAGCTTGAATGTTTTTATCTTTTTAGAGTCCTTGTATCTTCTTCTCTTTTGTCGTCGTCGGGCCCTTGAGCCCTTATCAATATTAGACTTCTTTAGTTCCGATTCTTTCGTTGCACTCCTCCGAGTGACTTTACTATACATGCTTAGGTCGAAACCTCGACACTTAAGACATTCTCGCACGTCCTTCTCGACGATTTAATAACTTGTCCCACTTAAGGCGACTTAGTTCCGCGCATCACTTAAGACGACTTAATTATTACCTAGGATAAACCTAAAGATCGTGCACCACTCAAGGCGACTTAGTATCGCGCACCACTCAAGGCGACTTTTTGATACTTGGGATAAACCTAAAGATCGTGCACCACTCAAGGCGACTTAGTATCGTGCACCACTCAAGGCGACTTTTTGATACTTAGAATAAATCTAAGGATCGTGCACCACTCAAGGCGACTTTTGTCGTGCACCACTTAAGGCGACTTTTCTCGTGCACCACCGAAGGCGACTTTTCTCGTGCACCACCGAAGGCGACTTTTCTCGTGCACCACTGAAGGCGACTTTTCTTGTGCACCACTGAAGGCGACTTTTCTCGTGCACCACTGAAGGTGACTTTTCTCGTGCACCACTCAAGGCGACTTTGACACTAAGCCTAAATCTAAGGACAACTCTTATTGGAAGCAACCTCTTTATTGATGGCATAAATTTGGCTTACATTGAATTAAACGATAAACAGCATACACCACTTAAGGCGATTTTACATCGGGCACCACTTAAGGCGACTTTATCGGGCACCACTTAAGGCGACTTTATCGGGCACCACTTAAGGTGACTTTATCGGGCACCACTTAAGGCGACTTTCTTCAAGCATGGTGTTTCTTCAAGTGTTCGCCACTAAAAGAATGCCTCAACGTTCTGCCATCGAGGTCTTCCAACTTGTACGCATTTGGAGCTGGCATCCCCACGACCTTGTAAGGTCCTTCCCATTTTGGTGACATCTTGTTGATTCGATCCAAAAGGGTGAACTCGTTGCGACGCCAAACCAGCTCCCCGACAAAGAACTGTCGGGACTTCACTCGCCGGTTGTAGTACCTGGCCGTCGCCAAACGCATTCGGGCTTGGACTTCATCGGCTTCCCGCCTCTTCTCTTCGAGTAAGTCCAAGTCCAGACGTCTCATTTCATCGTTCGTCAGGGGCTCGTAATATCTCATCTGATGGGACGCCACAGCTACCTCTACGGGGGCAACAGCTTCCGTGCCATAAACGAGGCCAAACGGAGTCTCCCCGGTTGATCGTTTGGGTGTCGTTCTAACAGCCCAAAGCACGTTTTCCAGTTCATTCAGCCACTTGCCCTTCAAGGCATAGACCCTCTTCTTCAGGCCATCCATCAAGATTTTGTTGGCTGATTCCACCTGGCCATTAGTCTGAGCATGACGCACAGAAGCAGTCCGATGCTCGATGTTCAACTCCTCCAGACACTCCCTCACCTGAGAGCCGTTAAACGGTGGACCATTGTCGCTGATCACCACCTTAGGAATCCCATATCTGGACACGATATGGGTCTGGAGGAACTTGACGATCTGGTTCCCTGTTGTTCTGGCCAACGCCTTCGCCTCTATCCATTTTGAAAAATAATCGATAGCTTCAAGTAAATACTTACATTGTCCTTGTGCTTGTGGAAGAGGTCCCACCAAGTCGATGCCCCACTGCGCAAAGGGCCACGCGCTCTTGATGGATGTCAGATTAGCGGCTGGAGCCGCGATACTCGGGGCGTACCTCTGGCACGCGTCGCAGGATCGGACCAACGCCGTTGCTTCTTTGTTCATCGTGGGCCAATAGTAGCCTAAGTTCAACACCTTCCTCATAATGGATCGGGCCCCTTCGTGACAAGCCGCGACCCCTTCATGCATTTCCTTCAGGATTCGACTGGTGTCGGGTTCTGCTACACATTTCAAGTACGGAGTCGAGAACCAGCCCTTCTTGTATAGCTGATTGTCCAGCATCACATAATTGGCCGCGATCCGACGTATCCTGTCCGCTGTCACTTGATCATCGGGGACTGCCCCCGTAGTCAGGTACGCGACTATCGGGGTCATCCAGGTTGGCTCCTCCTCCGATCTTGCTTCAATGGCGCACACCTGTGTTGGGTCGATGTTTGATAAGATCACCTTCTCCAAGAAGTGCACCTTCCGATTTTCTTCCAAGGGTGCCCCCAAGGCAAATTTGCTCAAGGCATCTGCCTCTACATTTTCCTCCCTTGGAATTGCCTCGATATCGAAGCTTTTGAAGCTCTCTTTCAGGGCTTGTACCTCTCGTAGACACTTTTTCATTATCGGACTCCTTGCTTCGTATCGCCCTTGAACCTGGTTCACGATTAAAGCTGCGTCGCACTTCACTCTCAAGTGATCGATTCCAGTGCCTTTAGCAATTTTTAGGCCCGTGATAAGGGCTTCATACTCCGCTTCGTTGTTTGTGGCCTTGAATGTTAAAGCCAAGGCGTATCAGAGCGGTTCACCTTCGCCCGGTGGTATCAACAAAAAGCCCGCTCCTAATCCGTCCGAACTCGCGGAGCCATCCGTGTACATCTCCCAGGTATTTTCCTTGTTTGGCTGTTCTGATTGCTCTGCCCTCTCTGGTTGTTCCTCTATCGGGACCTCCATAGTTGCCCCCTCTACAGGGCCCGCATCTTCCAGATCGGGGGCTGTAGATTCTGCTATAAAATCCGCCAACGCCTGGCCCTTAATTGCCGTTCTTGGAGCAAAGTGTATCTGAAACTCACTAAGCTCTACTGCCCACTTCACTAATCTCCCCGACGCGTCTGGTCGGTTCAAAAAATGCTTCAAAGGCTGGTTTGTCAGCACAGTAATCTCGTGTGCGTGGAAATAAGGCCTTAGCTTCCGAGCAGTAATAATCAACGCAAAGAGGTACTTCTCAACGGCGGGATAATTTAATACAGACTTGGCAAACGCCTTGCTTACATAATAAACGGGGACTTGATTACCCTCGACAATCTTTACTAACACAGAGCTAATGGCAAATTCAAAAACAGCCAAATAAAGGTAGAGCGGCTCGCCTGGAACCGGTTTCGCCAACGGAGGGAGGGCGCGAAGGTGCTGTTTGAGTGCTTGGAACGCCTCTTCACACTTGGCGGTCCATTCGAATTTCTTGTTGGCCCTCAGGACTTCAAAAAACGGCATTGATCGGTCGCTGGCTTTGGACAAGAAGCGATTCATTGCAGCTAGTCGGCCATTTAGCACTTGTACCTCCCGATGATTTATCGGAGACTGCATCTCCTCGATTGCCCTCAGCTTCTCGGGATTCACCTCAATTCCTCTCTGGCTCACCATAAAGCCCAAGAATTTCCCTGAGTGGACTCCGAAGGCGCATTTTGTCGGGTTCAAGCGAACCTGATGAAGCCTCATCCGCTCAAACGCCATGGTTAGGTTGTGCACATGATCCTCGGCTTGTCTGGACTTCACCAGCATATCATCCACGTAAGCTTCCATGGTTTCTCCCAGCATATCTCCAAACAGCTTGTTCACCATCCGTTGGTAGGTGGCCCCGGCATTGATCAACCCAAAAGGCATGACATCGTAGTGATAGATGTCACTGTCCGCATAGAACGCTGTATGGGGAGCGTCTTCCTTGGCCATCTTGATCTGGTTGTAGCCTGAATATGCATCCATGAAGCTCAACATCTCATGTCCCGACGTGGCATCCACCAGCTGGTCGATTCTTGGGAGTGGATAACAGTCCTTCGGGCAAGCTTTATTCAGGTCGCGGAAATCCACACACATTCGCCATTTCCCGTTAGTCTTCTTCACCAGCACTGGATTAGCAACCCAAGTTTGGAATCGGAGTTCTTTAATAAACCCAGCATCGAGCAACCTGCCCACCTCCTGCTGGATCGCGATCTTCTTGTCCGTGCCCATCGGACGCCTTTTCTGCGTGATAGGCTTGATCGCGGGGTCTATCTTCAGCTCGTGTACGATCACATCGGGGCTGATTCCTGGCATATCGCTCGGGGACCAGGCAAACAGCTCCTTGAACTCCTTCAACAACTCCACCAATTTTTGGGCTGTCTCCTCAGTCAGAGCAGACCCGATTTTCACCTTCCTCTGGGGTCCGTCGATCCCGACTTCTTTCAGATCTTCTACGGGGGCGGGACGCCCAAACTCTTCTCTGGGATCTGTGTCTGTCTGGAGGACATAACATTTTCGGGTGGGGTTAACATAACATTTTCGAGAAGCCACCTGGTCTCCCTTAACCTCTCCGACTCCATGGTCGGTCGGGAACTTCATCTTCTGGTGCACTGTCGAGGCGACCGCCATCAGGGGATTAATAGTGGTCCTCCCGATAATCGCGTTATAGGTCCCCGCGGAATCGACTACCACGAACTCCACGTTCCTCCTTTCTGATTTCCACCCGCTACCAAACTCCACTGGTAAGGTGATTACTCCTAACGGATAGGAGGTTGAGCCAGAGAAACCGACCATCGGGAAGTTTGCCTCCTTTAAATCTTTCTTCGTCTTCCCCATAGCCTCCAGCGCGTCCATGAATAGGATGTCGGAGGAGCTTCCCCCGTCGATTAGAATTCTCTTCATTTCGAACCCATCTACATCCAAGGTTACCACCAAGGCATCGTCGTGCGGAGTCTCCACGCCTATGAGGTCTTCCGACGAGAAGGAGATTACCATCTCTTCTTTCAAGGTCCAAGATCGGGACCTCTTACCCAGCACCACCGCCGTAGGGATTCTAGAGGCATAGACCTCTCGGGCGGATGAGGTATCACCTCTAGCAGCAAATCCTCCATGAATCACGTTGATAACCCGTCTCTCCTTGCGAGCACCGGATGACTCTGGATCGGTTCTCTTCTTCTTTGGGGACCGATCGCGGGATCGGGAACGGGACCGCGATCGGGACCGAGAGCGGGATCGGCACCGCTTATCCCCGACGAATTCTTTGAGCTTCCCCTTCTGGATCAGCTTTTCAATCTCCTTCTTCAGTTCCCGACAGTGACTGGTGTCGTGGCCGTTTGCGCGATGGAATCGGCAGTAGTGATCCGTGCGAGATCCCAAGAATTCTCCATCCTTCTTCGGGGGGGGGGGGGGGGGTACCTTGAGATACCTTGTCGTTCCATGACTGTCAGCACTTCCGCCATGGAGCAGTTGAGAGGGATGTCGAGATCCTCCCGCTTATCCTTCCTTGAGGAACGTCTATCGTCCCTTCGATCAGGTCGGCCTCGGTTCCGACTACTCTCAGGTTTGCCCTTTGACCTTCGATCGTCGAGGGGTTTAACCGACTGCTTTCCTTTGTTCGACTTCGGGGGCTCCAGTTCTCCTGCGGCTATCTTTGACTCCTGGACATCGATTTGCCGTTTCACCCTCTTCTGTAATGCCTCCATATTCCACACAGCTTTCTCAGCCACGCTGTGCATCAGGTCGGAGCCATAGGGGGCTGTCAGGTTCCGAATGAAGGTACGGATGGTTTCGCCCTCTGAGATTTCTTCGTCTATCTCTGCCACACTGGCCGTGTACCGCTGGTAATAGAGTGCCAGTGATTCGTCGGGCCTTTGCACCACCTGGGTCAGGGACCTCACGCTCTTCAATAAACGCCTCCGACCCTGGTACTGCTGAATGAATCGGTCGTGCATGTCTGCCCAGCAAGTGATGCAGCCTGGGGGCAGACTAAAGAACCAGGTCAGGGCTCTTTCTCCCAGTGTGTTCGGGAACAGCGTACACACTATGTCCTCGCTCGGGGCTCTTCCCAGACACGCCATGAGGTGCTTCTGGACATGGCGAACTGGATATCCTTCGCCATCATACTCCTTTATCGTGGGGATGCCTAGCCCATGCGGGGCTAGGGTGTCGATGAGTCGGGGGACGAAGGGATGAGTAGATCGATCCCTTAGCTCCGACACCAGCGGCTTCTGCTCTCCCATACAGATGTTCACGATCTTTACCACCTGGTCGGGAGTGATGGGGCCATTCAGGGGAATGGTCCTGTGCTGTACTGGTCCTGGCCCATCAACCACGAACCTCTCCGGCTGACCGGTTGCCCTACCTCTGTCCTGGCCTCGGGGCGGGGCTTCCTGTGCGTTCCGACCCTCTGTTGGTGGGGCCACTTCCTCCAACGGGGGCATCTCCTCCTGCCTCCTTGCACCCTCTCTCCGATCCAAGAGAGCTTCTACGGCCGCCAGAAACATGGGCATGGCTTCCGCCACGGCCCTTGTCAAGTCTGTAGCAGGGGGGGCCTCCTGCCCCCTATTGCCCTGGTGCTAAGGAGCAATATCTTCGGGATCTCCGTTATGCCCCCCTGTCTGAGAGAGCTCAGCCGGGGGATGGTTCTGGTTTTCCTCTTGTTCCGGTACTGAATCCAGATTTGTTGCAGCGGGGTGACGGAAACCACCGGATTGTCCCCTTCTGTGCTTGCCAGCCGCCATCGATCGAGTAGAAGGCATATCAGCTTTTTGTTTGATTCCCACAGACGGCGCCAATGTTGGATCACGGTGGAACTCCGGTACGGACTTTGACGGCAATCCTAGCTCCTTTGCTCCACGTAATCCTGCAAGAAGGGATAGACCGGGCGGTGACCCAGAATCCCTCTCCGATGCTTAAATGAGTATCTCGTACGACTGGCAAGCAGTAATCTCAAAGTGTATTGAATTCAACGTACTAGATCTGAGGTGACCCTTTGCCCTTATATAGGCGAAGAGATGCCTCAGTTACCTGGTGAACCGTTGGGGGTGGTTAGCCCGTATCCGCATATCTCGGACGTGATCCCGCCTATCTAGGCCATGATCTCGTGTATCTCGGCCACGCCCCGCGTATCTCGGCCACGCTCCGTGTATCTTAACCACGTTCCGCGTATCTCGGCCACACCCCGCGTATCTTGGCCTTATCCTCTGATAACGAGTCCCGACTCCCGTCGGGGACTCCAGAGTTAACTCGTTGTGTCACCGCTCGGGGCCCCTCGTTATCGTGACAGGGCCAATCATTCTCAGGGATTCATCATCGGGGCCTACTTAAAGGCTTCTCATCGGGAGCTTCTAGCTCAGCTGTCGGGACCGACTCTGTCGGGACCTTGTCTCGTCGGGACTCCCTTCATCGGGACCCTTCTCCTAGGTCATCTTGACCTTCATTTTGGGCCTGGTGGGCCTGTTTGCCGTTTCCTCCCCGTTAAAGGGCCTGGCGGCTGTAATCGAACCCATCAATAAATAGCATTAACGCAGTTAATGCAAGGGCATCTGATCTTCAATCTTCCTTCTCTATCAACTATAGTAGGACCACGCAATGCCAATTCAATGAATTTTTCTACTCCATCCATGTATTCTGTACTTGCCCGATCTTTAGACATCCAACTCTTATCAATTGGTGGATACATTAGCATATTTTAGTAGAAAATCGATGTTACCTAAAAAATGAAAGAGCAAAAAAACAAAATCAAAATAACTATGGAATTCAAGTTCTTAAAAAATACACAAACATAATCCTATAGAAGAAACGGTCGTTTTATAAAGGAATTTCACAAAACTAGATACCACAACCTAGGAAAAGAAGATGAATTCATAAAAAGAACAGGAATTTAGATGTATTATATGAGAAATTCAACTTACATAAGAATTGTTATTGTCTGTGTACGCACAAGAAAGGAAGAGAACGACTAGAAGATGTAGAAGCACAATGAAAGACGGCCACAGGAAAGTTATTAGCTAAATTTTGATAATTAATGGCGGTTTTAAACCCAACAATTCGGCTAAAATTTGTTTTAAAAAAATATTTTACCGACGAAATGTGTTTTTGTCGGTAAAACATGTATTACCGACGAAATTTGTAAATTCGTCGGTAAACACTAATTTACCGAGGAAATTATTTGTTGTAGGTAAAATCTCTATACCGAGGAAGTGTATTTTTCGTCGGTAAAATGGGTTTTTTGTGTAATTCGGATTTTATTTTACCAAATTGATTGACTTATTACCGACAAATTTGTAGTTTGGTCGGTAAACACTATTTTTCCCGAGGAAATTATATGTCATTGGTAAAAACTATTATTACCGAAGAATTTGGTATTTCGTCGGTAAAACAAATATTTACCGATGAACTTGTTACTACGTCGGTAAAACAAATATTTACCGAGGAATTTGTTGTTACGTCGGTAAAACAAGTATTTACCGAGGGACTTAGTTGTTGTCGATAAAAACTATTATTACCGAGGAAGATTATATTTCGTCGGTAAAAACTATTATTACCTAGGAAGTTTATATTTTATCGGTAAAACACGTATTTACCGTGAAATTTATTGTTTCGTCGGTAAAAGTATATTTACCGAGGGAACTATATGTTGTCAGTAAACACTATTTTGACCGAGGAAGTGTATATTCATCGGTGAAAAGGATTATGAGCGACAACAATAATTATGTCGGTAAACATATATAATTCCGACGAAATTGAATGCGACGGTAAATTAGTATTACCGACTAAATATATTATTTTCGTCGGTGATATATTTTAGTCCAATTTTAATTAATATTAATACTTACCGACAAAACACTTTAGGCCGGTAAAACGTATATTTAACAACAATATTAATTTTTATCGGTGTAAAACGTTAATACCGACGAAAAAGTATTATCGGTTGGTAATACTTATAGTTTGCACCGACAAACATTAAATTTTCGTCGGTAAAATTAGTTATTACCGAGGAAAACAAATTTCGTCGGTAATAATTTGAATTTCCGATGAATAATATTGTTTGTCGGTGTATGTAATATTAACCGACGAATGTTATACCGACGAAAATTATTTTCGTCGGTAATTGCCTTATCTCCAGTTAGGGCTGGGCATGGTTCGGTTCTGGGCCGAACCGGTTCAGAACCGAACCGGAACCGAATTTGTGGTTCTAAAGGTTTTCTATACCAGGCAAGAACCAAACCGGATTAAGAGCTACAGAACCGAACCATTACATAACCGGTTCTGAACCAGTTCGAACCGGTTCTGAACCTGTTTGGTTTAAAAAAATATTCAGAAATCTGTAGCATAACCATTTCATGACCGATTTCACTAGCACAAATCCTTACAAAAAAGAAAAATGGGAAAAAAAAGTCTCTTACAGCACAATTTTGACCAAATGTATAAACATTTGAAAGGTTGATTGTCCATAACAAAACCAAATTTTATGGCAAGATGGGAATGGGTTGATGATACGATTCCATTCCCGCATTGGAAAGGAACGAATCCATTTCCATACCGAGGAGGGTCGATAACTAAGCTTTCTTGTAGAGCTCTTGCACGTTGTTCATCTTCTTCCAATTGATGAAGTTTCGAGTCTGTATATGAATATAGTTTTGAGAGAAATCTTGTCAAATTAACAAAAAATAATTAAGATTCCGAGTCTATTTCAGTGAAAATGGCCCATTATAACTCACCAAAGACTCTTCTACTGTGGGTTTCTTCTGCGAGAGAGTGCTATAACACTGTCTATATCTTCATTGTCGTACTCAAACCAGTCCTATAAATGTTTGGCACACCAAATTACAAAAGAGAACAGCAATTCAAGAATCTACATCCTTATAAAGCCATCTTCTAAAAGTTTCAAGATACAAGTAAGATTCTTACCTCAGAACTCGAAGGGGCATCATAATTTGGAGTCTTTGCATAACTACCTTGCTAAGCCAACCCTTGATCCTAAATATTATTTGCTAATTCTGGTAACTATCTTCACCTGCAAAAATTGAATAAAAAGATTTAATTTTTCTAGATCATCTCCAGCTTTCACTGAACTGATTCTTTCTTACACTTGATTAGGCCAACAAAAAGGATATATACTAGAATAACATAAATATCAAAATATGGCTCCCTATTCAATCCAAAGTCAAGTAAAACACACAATCCTCATAATTGTGTAATCAATCAATCCATACTCAAGCCATCAAATAGTCACCCAAAGTCTTAAATATGAAGATCAGGACTTTATAAGCACAAACGCTCATGAAACTAGTACAAATTATTGAACAATCAATTACTTTATAGGAAGCCAATCAAAGATGAAACCTCAGCTTCATCAACAGCTAGCATCGACCTTACCCAGGGAAGAATTAGAAACCAGAAAAATAAAGAAAACAAGACGAGAATATAAGAGGTATACTCACTGGACTAATACACTCTTGATTCTAGAGCTCAAGAGTCTCTTCCTTACGTCCAAAACCCTTGAGATTGTCATTCTTGCTCCTCGTGAGGTTATGCCTAAACACCTTGGCGTCGAACTCAGAATCCACGAAAGCGGAAGGAGAGACCTCGGTGGAACTTCGTACCGAGAGATTCGTATGGCACCGGAGATGTCGATTCCGCCTCGGGGAAAAGGCTCTGGCAGGGCGAGGTTCGATTAAACGGGGAAGCGAGTGAATCGGAGAGACAGAGACATCACCATTGTAGTAGGATAGCGAGAAGAGGGAGAAGAAGCAGCGGAGGCGATAGTGATTCATAGAACAGAATGAAGATGGTTGGCTGGGGGCGTGTTTTTGTCTTTTCAGGCCACTTTCCCACTACGCTGATAGTGGGCGTGTTTCTCGGCCTCATCCTCTGGTGGCACGTCCCGACGGATGTCGGTGACTCCAGAGTTATCTCCTTTGGTCACCGCTTGGGGCCCCTCGTCATCGGGACAGGGCCAACTTCCTCAGGGATTCAACATCGGGGCCTGGCATATCATCGGGGCCTACTTAAAGGCATATCATCGGGAGCGTTCAGCTCGTATGTCGGGACCGACCTTGTCGGGACCCCTCGTATTGGCCCTCAAGGCCTCTTTTGGAGCCCAGTGGGCCTACTTCACCGTTACTCGTCGTTAATGGGCCTAACGGCTGTACCGAAACCCATCATTTGCCCCCAAGACATGAGGGACTTACAGTTCGTCGTGTCTTCTAACTCCGGACCTCCTGATATCGGCATCGGAGGCTTTTAACTTCGGACCTTCTAACTTCTGACGCGGATCTTCTCATCCATGATTCCTCGATATTCCGAGGATAATCACCGAATCCGAAAGGATTTCTTGGTTACTCAACTATTAAATGCCATGGGTGACGAAGCGACGGCTTGGGTACTCGTGTCTTCTTTTTCTGAAAAAGTACTTTTTAGCCGTTCTGTCGTTAGCTTCTCAACGACTCAGGTTGAAGCGTTTCATCTTCAACGGTCCGGATTGCAACGTCTCTTCGGCTATCTTGTCTCCTATAAAACCCCAAATCTTGACACCATTCACTTCTCCTCCACCGTTTCATCCTCTGTGATTTCAAAAGCTCAAGCTCTCCTTTCTGATTTCTGATCAGCACTCCGGCAACCAGGATCTCCGACCATCAAGATCATCTTTTCTTCCCCCAATTCAGCATGTCTGGTAAGATTTCTTCCTCTGATTCCGAAAAAACTGTTAGCATAATTGTTCTTTTATCTCAATCAGTCTTACTCGGACTTTTCCAAAAATCAACTGTGCCTTTTCTTGCCATGATCATTTTCCAGACGGTGAATCCAGTTCTGGGGGGAGAAAGCCCTTCAAGTTTGATTATGGTTGTAATGAGATTTCGGAAACCGCCTAGGATGCAGCTCTCCGGGAAGGATGTATTACTTCCACCTGGGAGCCTCGCTACCCCTATCCTCGCCCTCGCATCCCGGGCGACCTTGTGGTCACTCGTCCCCGGGAAGGGGAGGTATTTGTCTCCGCCGGGCAAGTATTGGCGGGGATCCAATTCACTTTCTGTGGGGATCTAGTCGAGATGTGTGAATATTACAAAACACATCCGAATACTTTTTCCCCCCACGCCATCCGTGTGTGGATCGCCTTCCATGTCCTTTGCCTCCGCCAACAGTGGACCTATAGCCTCCGACTTTTCCGGACCTTCTATGGAATGAAGTGTAATGATGCCGGGGTCTGTGCCTTCTACCCGCGGATGCCTAAATGGAGCAAGGCGCAGCTCTCCCGATATAGCTGGAATGGTGACACCTGGAAGGTCGCCAAAGGTCGGCGGCTCATCACTGACTCGGGGCCCGACAACAGTGGGTGGAAGAAGAATTACTTCTTCATTCGGAACAGCTCCATCCTGTGGCCCCGATGGGAGGTTGGGGCAGACCCTCCTCCCGTTTATCATACTTACTCCGAGGAGGATTTTCAGATTCTCCACTGCATCCAACTCTATCGCTGGGGGGATTCCTTCGCTCCCCTCGATGCTAACTCCATCGTGGAGTGGGATCTGGTTCTGGCCGGGATCCGTCTCCTCGATGTTGCCTCCGGGGGTCAACTCTACGACGGCCCCTCCAATGTCGTTCCTTGGGTAATATTCTAATTGCACCTTTGTTTTCGTCTTTGAAGCTAAGAAGGTATCATTGCTGACCAATATCATGCTTAAGCAGGCGGAGACCGATGCCGTCCAACGCCCCGCAAGGAAGAGGAAGTCCTCGAAGAGGGCCGCCTCCTCTTCGGCACCTCCATCTGCGGAGGAGGTCAAGCGGGCCCGGGTGGAGAAGATGGAAAAGATCTTCGACACCCAGACTCCCGAAGAAGGTAAGCAGCTCCGATTAGCAATCCGATAATACAGGAGGCGTATTCCCGAGGAGTTAATCCTCTCTGATAAGAGAGCCAGGATTGAAGGGATCAAACGCATCCTACAAGGAGAAACTCCCCGCATCCTTAAAGCGGGTTATTACAATTATTACGGGAAGGACCAGTATCTCTCCCGTCGCGTCATTTGGTGTAAGGATCCCGATCAACTTCCTGATTATCTTTCTGAAGCTTCTCGTCCTCCAGCTGCAGGTCAATCGAGAGCTGGAGCTTCAGCAGGGGTGCCACCCTCCGACGCCCGGGTCGGAGAGCCCCTCCTTTCACTTCCTGCCCCGAGAGGATCGGGACTGAAGATGCCCCGACGGACGGTCAGTTCCGTCGGGTGGTTGACCTGGACGTTTCTCACTCTTCTGAGAAGGCGAGCGAGGGTCAAGCCCTGATTCGTCGTCGGGGGGTGAGGCAGACCCCGTTGGAGCCGACTCTCGAGGGGTTGCTTCCATCCTCCCCGCCACAACAGCATTCGCCGATCTTGAGCCTGACTCCTGAAGGGACGACTGGGTCTCACGGCGGCTCGGAGGCGCGCACCTCCGACACTCAGGTCATCCTTCCTCCTCTCTCGTTAGACGGGAGTTTCTATCAGCTTTACACCCCCGAGCAGGCGGCGGCTCCCTAGACCCCGATCGAGTCATTGCAAGGGGTCCCGCTCTGTTGGGGCGATGCACCACCGGAACTGGGTCTGCACCTGCTGGCAGGTTCAGTTCCGTCATCTTTAAAGCTTCCGCTTTCCTTGGCCCGGGAAGACATCCACACGGACATTCGCGAAATGGCCATTCGTCGTGTGGAGGTAAGGCTTCCTGTTTTTACACTTAGTATATAAGGTAAAATATTCTCATGTACTAACCTCTTCCTTTCTTTTTTCACAGGAAATGGCGGACCAACACCGCTGTTTCGGGTACATCCTGGCCCTGGAGGAGGCCCTAGAGCAGGAGCGAGCCAAGGCAGCCCCCGAGGTCTTGGCCAAGCTCGAGGAGGATTTGGCTGCCTCCGAATCGTCGAGGGGCAAGCTGGTTAAGGAGCAGGCCCTCCTTAACCACAAGATTCGGGACTTCCTGAGGCAGGTCCACGACTTCGAGCGGCTGCTAAAGCAGGAGCAACAAAAGCTCAAGGAAGAGCAGCAGGGGCGCGCGGAGGATCGGGACAGGCTCGTCCTCGAGAAGAAGGCCCTTGAGGACGTCAAGGCGGGACTAGAGGCTGAGAAGGTCCTTCTCACCAATCGGTCCCAACAAATGGAGCAGGAGATCGCTGAGTTCCCCATCAAGCTGGCTGAGGCTGAGGCCAAGGGTCGGGATGATTATCGGGGCTCCGAGGATTTCAAAGTGGACGCGGTGAGGTTCTGTAACGCAGAGATGGAGACCACTCTGCTCAATGCTGTCGAGGAGCTCCATCTGGAGTATGGCAGTGCCATTGACTTCAACAAGTCTCAGACTCTCGCCCCCTTCGCGGAGAGGTATTTCAGCCTTTCAGAGGAGAGCGACGGGGCCAGCACCCCCGAGGGGACTGCGGGTGCTGAAGGCATGGTGGAGCCTCCAAGTACAGACCTCCCGACAACTGATCCCACGACAATCGACCCTTCACTGGCTGACCTCCAAGGGTCCGATCCTCCTGCGGCCAATCTTCCAGGATCCGATCCTCCGATCGCGGAGCCTTCTGCCACGGACCTCGTGGACTCTGCTCCCCTCGATGCTGCCAGGGACCAAGCTTAATGCTTTATTTTCGAATCCTTGTAATTTCCTTCTTTTGTCGTGAACCTTTCAGGCCTTTATAATATTAATCCGTTTTGGTTCCGATTATCGCTGCACCACTTAAGGTGAATTAACCACGCCACTTAAGGCGATTTGATCATACCACTTAGAGTGATTCGATACGTCACTTAAGACATTTTACCCACACCACTTAAGGTGATTTAGCCACGCCACTGAAGGCGATTTGTCCACACCACTTAAGGCGATTTATCCACACCACTTAAGGCGATTTAGCCACGCCACTTAAGGCGATTTATCCACACCACTTAAGGCGATTTATCCACACCACTAAAGGCGATTTATCCACACCACTTAAGGCGATTTAATCGGAAGCAACCTCTATATTCATTGATGGCTCAAAACCTGTTTATATCAAATCAAAACGATAAATAACTTGCACCACTAAAGACGACTAATATCAAGCATGACATTTCTTCAAGTGTTCGCCACTAAAAGAATGCTTCAACACATTGCCATCGAGGTCTTCCAACTTATACGCATTTCGAGCTGGAATCCCTACGACCTTATAAGGTCCTTCCCATTTAGGTGACATCTTGTTGATCCGATCCAAAAGGGTAAATTCGTTCCGACGCCAGACCAGTTCCCCGACAAAGAACTGTTGAGACTTGACTCGTCGATTGTAATATCGGGCCGTTGCCAAGCGCATCCGAGCCTGGGCCTCCTCGAAATTTCGCCTCTTCTCTTCGACCAAGTCTAAGTCCAGACGCCTCATTTCATCATTCGATAGAGGTTCATAATACCTCGTCTGATGGGATGCCACAGCTATTTCAACGGGAGCAACTGCTTCCGTGCCATAAACAAGGCCAAACGGAGTCTCCCCAGTCGATCGTTTCGGTGTTTTTCTAACTGCCCAAAGCACATTTTCCAGCTCGTCCAGCCATTTTCCCTTCAAGGCGTGGACCCTCTTCTTCAGGCCATCCATCACGATCTTGTTGGCTGACTCCACCTGTCAATTGGTTTGAGCATGATGGACCGAGGCTGTCCGATTCTCAATTTTCAGTTCCTCCAGGTACTCCTTCCACTGGGCCCCGTTAAACGGAGGGCCGTTATCACTGATCAACACCTTAGGGATCCCGTATCTGGATATGATATGGGTCTGGAGGAATTTGAGGATATGGTTCCCCGTTGTCTTGGCCAATGCTTTAGCCTCTATCCACTTCGAGAAATAATCAATAGCCACAATCAAATATCGGCACTGACCTTTTGCAACCGGAAGGGGTCCCACCAAATCGATTCCCCATTGCGCGTAGGGCCAAGCACACTTGATGGACGTCAGGTCGGCAGCTGGAGCCACGATATTCGGGGCATACCTCTGGCAAGCGTCACAGGATCGGACTAGCATCGTTGCCTCCTTATTCATCGAGGGCCAGTAATAGCCCAGATCCAGCACTTTCCTCACGATGGATCGGGCACCTTCATGACAAGCCTATTGTCCTTCGTGCACCTCCCTAAGGATCCGATCTGTGTCGGGCTCAGCCACACATTTCAGGTAAGGAGTTAAATACCCCTTTTTATACAGCTGGTCGTCCATCATCACATAATTGACCGCGATTCGGCGTAATTTGTCGGCTGCTACTTCATCATCGGGGACTGCCCCCGTAGTCAAATACATAGCTATCGGGATCATCCAAGTGGGCTCCTCCGATCCGGTCTCGATGCCACATACCTCCGATTGATCGGTGACTGACAGGATCACCTTCTCCAAGAAGTGCACCTTCCGACTTTCATCGAGGGGTGCCCCCAAGGCGTACTTGCTCAAGGCATCTGCTTCCACATTATCCTCCCTCGGGATCGCCTCAATATCGAAGCTCTTGAAACTCTCCTTCAAAGTTTTCACCTCACGAAGGTACTTTTTCATCATCGGGATCTTTGCTTCGTATCGCCCCTGGACTTGGTTCACAATCAGGCTAGCATCACACTTTACCTTTAAGTGACCAACTCCCGTTCCTTTAGCAATATTGAGGCCGGTGATGAGAGCCTCATACTCAGCTTCATTGTTGGTGGCCCTAAACGTCAAGGGCAAGGCATATCGAAGGGGCTCGCCTCCACCTGGCGGTATCAGTACAAACCCTGCTCCCGATCCTTCTGAATTTGAGGAGCCATCGGTATACATCTCCCAAGTGTCTTCGTCATCGGGCTGTTCTGACTGCTCATCTATCGGGACCTCCATGGTTGCCCCCTCTACAGGGCCCGCTTCTTCTAGATCGGGGGCTGTAGACTCTGCTATGAAATCCGCCAACGCCTGGCCCTTAATAGCCGTTCTCGGAGCAAAGTGAATGCGGAACTCACTAAGCTCGACTGCCCACTTCACTAATCTCCCCGACGCATCAGGTCGCTTCAAAAAATGTTTCAAGGGCTGATTTTTCAGAACAGTAATCTCATGCGCATGGAAGTAAGGTCTCAGCTTCCGAGCAGTAACAATCAACGCATAAAGATACTTCTCAACGGCAGGATAATTCATTTCAGACTTGGCAAGTGCCTTGCTTACATAATAGGCGGGGACTTGGTTACCCTCTACGACTTTCACTAAGACAGAGCTAACAGCAAATTCACAAACAGCCAAATACAGATAGAGTGGCTCGCCTGGGATGGGTTTGGCAACGGTGGGAGGGTGCGGAGGTGTTGCTTGAGTGCCTGGAACGCCTCTTCGCACTTGGCGGTCCACTCAAACTTCTTATTGGCCCTCAGCACTTCAAAGAACGGCATGGATCGGTCGCTTGCCTTGGACAGGAAGCGATTCATCGCGGCCAATCGGCCATTCAGCACCTGCACCTCCCGATGGTTCGTCGGGGACTTCATCTCCTCGATCGCCTTCAGCTTCTCAGGGTTCACCTCGATTCCCCTCTGGCTCACCATGAAGCCCAGAAACTTCCCTGAGTGCACTCCGAAGGCACACTTGGTAGAGTTCAAGCGAACTTGATAAAGCCTCATCCGCTCAAACGCCGTGGCCAAGTTGTGAGCATGATCCTCGGCCTGTTGGGACTTCACCAGCATGTCGTCCACATAGGCCTCCATCGTTTTCCCCAACATATCCCCGAACAGCTTGTTCACCATCCTCTGATAAGTTGCACCGACATTGATCAGTCCAAAGGGCATGACATCGTAGTGATATATGTCGCTATCAGCATAAAAAGCGGTGTAGGGGGCATCCTCCTTGGACATCTTGATCTGATTGTAGCCGGAGTAGGCATCCATAAAACTCAGCAACTCATGTCCCGATGTTGCATCCACCAGCTGGTCGATCCTCGGGAGCGGATAGCAATCCTTCGGGCATGCTTTGTTCAGGTCGCGGAAATCAACACATATCCGCCACTTGCCATTGCTCTTCTTCACCAGGATTGGGTTGGCGACCCAGGTCTGGAATCAGAGCTCCTTAATAAATCCAGCATCGAGCAACCTGCCCACCTCTTGCTGGATCACGATCTTCTTGTCGGCACCCATCGGGCGCCTTCTCTGTGTAATCGGCTTGATTGCGGGGTCAATCTTCAGCTCATGTTGGATCACGGTTGGAACTCCGGCACGTTCTTGACGGAAGTCTGAACTCCTTTGCTCCAAGTAATCTTGCAAGAAGGGGATAGACCGGGCGGTGACCCAGAATCCCTCTCCGATGCTTAAATGAGTATCTCGATGTAGGCAAGCAAGTATGAAAGTATCAGTATGTGAATCAGCGTATCTGAGTTCTGATGTAACTCCTTCCTTTATATAGGGGAGGAGTTACCCCAGTTACCTGTCGAGGTAAATGCCAGGGGCAGTTAGCCCACGTTTCGCCTTTTCAGGCCACTTTCCCACTACGCTGATAGTGGGCGTGTTTCTCGGCCTTATCCTCTGGTGGCAAGTCCCGACGGATGTCGGGGACTCCAGAGTTATCTCCTTTGGTCACCGCTTGGGGCCCCTCGTCATCGGGACAGGGCCAACTTCCTCAGGGATTCAACATCGGGGTCTACTTAAAGGCATATCATCGGGGCCTACTCAAAGGCATATCATCGGGGCCTACTTAAAGGCATATCATCGGGAGCGTTCAGCTCGTATGTCGGGACCGACCTTGTCGGGACCCCTCGTATTGTCCCTCTAGGCCTCTTTTGGAGCCCAGTGGGCCTACTTCATCGTTTACTCGTCGTTAATGGGCCTAACGGTTGTACCGAAACCCATCAGAGGTGTACCTTGGATGTTTCATCCCCTCAAAATGAACCATTTTCCTCCTTATTTCGACTTGACGACCAAGGATTTGGAAGCCGTTTCCCTTATCCATCAATATCATAGTTATACAAACTTGGTATCCTATGATTTTAAGGTAACCGATGAGGTTTTCTATCTAGGGCGGACATTCGATATCTTATACATACTACTTCGGTACGAGTCCTGTCACTCTAATCTGTCCCACTACTTTTCATAGGGGGACTTGCTGATGCTTTCATACCGCAGGAAATCCAAGGAAAAAAGCGAAAGTCTAGAGCTCTTGATGATTTCTAAGAACCGGCTATCGTTTCTTCGAAGCCTTCTCAGGTACCCACTCACGGTAGTGCTTCTGGTTCAAAACTGAAGAAATCTCGTTCTTCAAAATTTGAAGCTTCTGCCCCCAAGCCTTATAACGATGACTAAGTTAGTTCACATCACTTTCTCATTTAAGAAGTTATACTATATCATCTCTTTTGACTTGTTTCATCTTATGATTTACCGTCTTCCTTGAACGTTCAAGGAAGAAGGTGAGTATTATTTTGAACAAAGGGAATGGCGTGGTACCTTCTTTTGGATCAAGGATCGTCGAGGCCTATTCTTAGGGAACGAAATTCAGGATGTTACCTTGTGCTCTCTTATGTATCTATCTCGACCTTGCTAGGTACATAGTTTCATTTACGAAACTGGTGGCGTTAACCTGAAAAGAGGTGGGGATTTACCCCTGTTTCCACTCTGAAGTTTAAGTTAGTAATGTATTTGTGAAAATAATAATAATTGTGTTTTTTAATGTATGAAAATACTTGAAGGCATTTATAGGGGATTTTACCGACTTTAAATGACGGCTATCCTTTGGATGGGGTTTTCTCCTGAGTCGGTACAAGCAGGTGAAAAGCAGTTTACCCCCTCATTATTCCTTAGGAGGGAAGGTTTGGTGAAGTCGATTGAGATGCTTTCCACCTCAGTATTCCTTAAGAGGAAAGGTTTCCCTAGAGAGGTGATGACAAGTAGGTAGCCACTTGGCCCTATTCCTTAAGAGGAAGAGTTTCTTCATGAGACTGGGTCGTCGCCTCTTCCCTTTCCTTAGGAGGAAGGGTTTTGTCGAGGGATCTATCCCTTTTCTCAAATGTCGTCTTGATATTCACCATCTATTAAGAAATATGTGTCGACCTTTTAGCTTCATCTCTTCATTCTGAATATAAATGGTCGTCGAATTTTACTTTAAGTTTTGATTTTGATAATCGTGACTCTCTAGTTATCGACTCCAGACTCTCTCAAATTGTAACCCAACACTTGCCTCCGAGACCTAAGTCGTTGGCCTTATTTTAATAAGGGAATGGGCTTTGATTGAGTATTGCTCTTGTATCTTCGAAATCTTTTGTTGGCAGAATCTTTCTTAGAGAATCGGGGCGTCTTCTGTTTCTCCTATCTTCGTGATTGTTGGAATAGCTAGTTAAGATGAAGAGTCACCTTCTTTAACATGTCAAATCCCAAAAGGTAACTTTCTTTTGGAGTCTTCATGAGGAATCTTCACCCGAGGTGTCTCTTCATTTGTGCAGTGATATCAGAAGTTATCGTTTGTCTGTTTAATTCTAGTATAAATAGTGGATTTCAATTTTACTTTCCTTCCACTTGCTCTCTTGCTTTCAAATTTATTGTTATGCTTTTCGATCTTCATCCTGGCAAATAAGTACAACATGTACTTTATCAACCCTAATTCGCCTCACTCGTGCTCTCCAGAGGACAAAATTCTTGTTGGAGTCACCACTTATGGTCTACTAAATCCCCTTCAAGAGGCTTCTTTTCCCAAATCTTTGTCCAAAAATCCGATGGCGCCGGGAATTCCTAAAGGTAAATTTTGGCTTCCTTCCACCCACCCCTTCACAACCCAAGGATAATTAACTCTCGGGCCAAGCTTTCTTGGAAGCGGTGACCTTAGCCAATATTATTGATGAGGAATGACCTTTGTATGACAGTAATCCTCATGAACCCAATTTTCCCTTGGCTGGGGAGGTCACCGTTTATACTCAACAAATCGAGGAGGGGCTTCGATTTCCCTTATGCCCCGATCTCTTAGAGGTCTGTGAACATTATGAGATTCATTCGTGCAAAATTTCGGTGAATGCTCTCCGTTTATTTTTCAGACCTAAAATTTGATCTACGGCGATTTACGTTTTGAAAACGCGGATTTTGATAAGAGTCGCCACTAGTTAATTATTAGGCTAACTAGAATTCCAAATTACCTAAGCGAATAACGAATTAAACACCTAGGTATAAAATCGGTATGCGATCAGAAATTCGAATTCGGGGGTCCTATTACGAAATCAAAACACAAGTTAATAATCTCGCCCTTTCGGTACTCAACTCACAAATTCGTCATTTTTATACTTTTAAATATATATAACCTTAATTAATTAAAAAAGAGTAACATAATTATTCAATTTCATCACTAATCACATCATCTTACCTGCTTAAAAAACAACATAACACGTTGCTTAATAATATATGTATAAAGTTAGTAAATATTATAATAATATAATTAATCATAGAATTACCTTAAGGAGCAGACATAGTACAAATGAAAGTACCCAGTAGCAAGGACAACGACGACCTTGGAAGCGGAGTTGAACGGAATCAGATGTAGGATCGGAGATCGGAAACCGACAACGGCGGAATCAGAGAGGGCCATCAGAGTTATACAGCAGCGGGACAATGTCTCTCCTCATCGTCTTCTCTTTCATCACCAAGAACAGCGGTTTCCGGCGGCTTCGACAAGGACAACAAGATCGACCGGACGGGGTGGAGCTCGGTGGTTTGAAATCGGAATTGAGACGAGTATATGTACGGTGAACGAATGTCAGAGATATGGGTTGCCGGAACGAGGTCGTCTGGACGGGGTGAACTAAGCATGGTGAATGTTGGATCATGGTTGGAACTCCGGTACGTTCTTGACGGAAGTCCGAACTCCTTCGCTCCAAGTAATCCTGCAAGAAGGGGATAGACCGGGCGGTGACCCAGAATCCCTCTCCGATGCTTAAATGAGTATCTCGATGCAGGCAACCAAGTATCAGTATGTAAGTATGTGAACGTATCAATCCTGAGGTAACTCCTTCCTTTATATAGGGGAAGGGTTACCTCAGTTACCTGTTTGGGATAACTGCCACGTTCCGTTTATCTCGGCCAATAACCCACGCTCTGTATTTTCCGGCCCCTTCCCCACTATGTTGATAGTGGGCATGTTTCTCGGCCTCGTGCTCTGGTGGCAAGTCCCGACGGAAGTCGGGGACTCCAGAGTTATCTCCTTTGGTCACCGCTCGGGGCCCCTCGTCATCAGGAAGGGGCCAGCATTCTCAGGGATTTAATATCAGGGCCTACTTAAAGGCATAAAATCGGGTGTAGTGGTGGTCTCGAACCCTCTGGGGGAGGCTCGTGACCCTTTGAGTGTCCACTAGCGGTCATCCTTCTCGTAATCGCCAGGCTTTTTGTTAAATCACGAAGGACGAGGCCAATGATAGGACAAGCTCGTCGGGGGTTCCGAACTAGACGACCTTGCATCGAGTCGAGTTCCTATCCTCTTCGTGTTTCTTCTTCCAAGCCATCTGATTACCTGCAAGAAGGATTGCGCAAGAGGCGGGGGAGGGGGGGGGTGTCTCTGGCGAACCCTCTCCGATGCTAAAGTTAGAACCAGGTTCTAGAGAGATAAAGTAGAGAGAAGGTAGAACAATGTTGCCAAAGATGTTGAGATGTTGTAAAATGAAGAATGCTTCTTCCTATTTATAGACTTCGAGAATTGTATGGGTGGGGCCCGTGTAAAAAGGGTTGTTCCGTAAATAGGTGGAGGGAAATTTCGTAAATAGGTAGAGTCCCGGGTGTAAGATAACAGGGGTTCGGGGTCGGACGCGGGATGTGTCGACCCCGGGACGCTGGATCGGTCCGGTGTCATTGCACCGGACCCGGTCCGTACTGCTGGTACCGGACTGGTCCGGTGCCACCAGACGGGTCCGGTGCCACCAGACGGGTCCGGTGCCACCAGACTGGTCCGGTACCAATAGTATGGACCAGTCCGATACCAATGGTACCTGACTATTCTGGTAACGCGATACCGGACTAGTGTTCGGAAAATGAAGGCCTTAACCTCTTACCGTGTTCGGAGTCGACGGTGCGACCATGTCGAGCCTTAATGAGATCCATGTTGGATTACGGGGTTGATTACTACGGAAATAACAAAAGAAGGTACATGCTTGTAATCAGAATTACGCAGCGGATGATGTGCACATACCTTAAACCTTTTCCGTAGTCCAAAGATCTTGCTGAGGGAGTTCAGGATCCACCAGATGGAACCCGTAGAGGTTCTTGTTAAAGAAACCCTACGTGGTATTAGCTCCACAGCAAAGCCTCTGATCGATTCTTGGCAGGAACAGATCTCTGGAGTGTTTTGCTCTAAGCAAATTGTCACACCCATGGTGGTGGTGAAGGGTTCAGCCGAAGTATATATTAAAGGGGGGAAGAGTTTTTCTCTCAAATCACCACGTAGGAAGAATTTTGAATTACCCCAAATAAAACTCTAAAACCCCTTATTTATAGGAGGAGCAAAGTGGACAAAAGTCCACTTTGCACCACACATATTTCGGCCGGCCACTTATGTTAGGGAGGCCCAATTTCGGGCCTCTCATGTCAATTGGGATTTGGGTTAAACCCAATTTCCCTAATGTGACATTAACCCAATTTCTTAGGTTACCTATACATATTAATGGGCTACCAATTACGGCGCCCAGTCACCATATTCTAACAGCTCCCACTTGCCGGAATGGGAGGGTGTCTGTTAATGTATTGTTGTCCAAATCGCATCAACATTCCACTATTCTGATCCTCCCCTTGCTTCCGAATAGTTCATACGAGGTTTGCCGTGCGACCGGCGGATACGACATGCATCGTGCTACTTCTGTTAGGACTGTTGTAGCGCCCGCGAAACGTTGATTCGCTATCTCAAATCACCTGTTAAAAACATTAATTTGTATCTCGCTGTATCCTAGGTCAACTATTTATTCTCCAATTGCCCTGTTTTCCATAAAGGAATACTTCTCCAGGGCATCCGTACAAGTATTCACAACCTTCAACTAATATCTGGTTGGTGGCCACCTAGTGAATACAAGAGTCGGTGAATTACAGGTGAACTTGACCTTCCCCATCGCTCATACCCTTAGTCAAACCCAACCGGTTTCCAGGACGTGGTCACTTGGCCTTTTTCTTCAGCACTACGCTCGTACGCCGGGAGGCGAACATTGAGCCTGACCTTTGATATGAGTTCTGAGTCCATGAGGATACTTCAGGCGCCTCTTCATAAGGCTCCCGGGATCAATCACACGCCCAAGGTGAAGAAGTTAGCGCCCGTCCGAATCGCGAAGATTCTATCTAGCACAACCGAGCATGACCCCGTGGTCCAACGTGGCACGCGTAGTATGAAGCACGCGTCGATAGCATACCTGAACAATGTCAGGTGTGGGATATGTCAATGATGCTATCGCAGACTTTCATCTTGCCCAGAATGTGGTTAAATGAAGAATAGAGTTCATCACTGGCGAAGTGCAAAATGAAGATCATGTCGTGTTACTCCGAAACCAAATGATCGTTTTGCATAACCATGTTTCCCTACTGGTTCTTGGCCATTCTTGCTTCGGCAGAGGTCCCCCATCGCCTACAAGACGACCGTTCCTGTGTGACTAGGCAAGGCCCACATTCGACATAATTTTAAGCAGAGGATTGCGTCCTCCTACGACTCAGTTTATAGACCGTACCATCCGATGTAATTAATCATTATGACGTCGATGCATCAGAAACTCAAATTGCAATTCTCTCGTTAATAAAAAATGTAACTCTCAATCTATCAAAATGTTATCACATACACACGCCCACTTCTAAACCCTACGCAATCCAAGCAATTTAATGTTCTTTTCAAATGTCTCTCTGCGTAATTGTTTAGTTAATGGGTCCGCCACCATGTCATCAGTGGGCGAGTATTCTAAACTGATTATATTATCTTCTACCATAGAATTAGCATAATTATATTTCACATCAATTTGTTTAGTCCTACTATGGTACTTTGGATTCTTCACTGCCGCAATGGCTGCCTGACTATCGGAGTACACCTTTACAGGTTTGCTCCTGACATCACCATCAAGCAGCGCGGTAAGAAGCCTTTTCAGCCAGACCGCTTCCTGTGGTGGACTTACGATCATCCGGATCGCCACCATGGTCGGCGTCACTAAATCCGGTAAATTCTAACCTCCTTCCCTCATAGCACAGTACGTAGTCGACAGTACCTTTCAGATATCGTATGATCCGCTTTACATATTTTAAACGTTGGTAGCCAGGATCTGAATGGAATCTTGCTACTAGGCCACAGCGTAATAGATGTCTTGAAGAGTGCAAAGCATGGCGTACATGAGACTTCCAACCATGCTTAAATACTCGGCATTCCTCATCTTTTCACGCTCTTGCTGGTTCTTCGGGCCGTCACGCTTTGACAACGTGCCCGAATACTACCGCGTCTCCACGGGTTTGGCATCTTGTAATTTAAACCTTCTAAACAGTTTGTTGATATAGGCTTCTTGAGATAGACACAATCTCCGGGCGGCACGATCTCTAGCAATTTTAATGCCCAAGATTTACGTAGCCTCTACCATGTCCTTCATCTCAAATACAGATGCCAACCAGGAATTTGACTCGTGCATGAAACTCACATCATTCGCAGCAATGAGTATGTCATCCACGTATAAAGTTAAGATGACGTACTTAGACCCGGATGTCTTTGTATACACGCATGGATCCTCGTGGAGATTCACGAATCCGTTTCCAACGATTTCCTCGTGAAACCTGAGGTACCATTGCCGAGACGATTGTTTAAGACCGTAAATAGACCTTTGGAGTTGACAAACTTTACGTTCGTTACCAAGAGTAATGAAACCCTACGGTTGCTCCATATAGATCTATCCCTCCAGGTTTCCGTGGAGGAATGCAGTCTTAACATCCATTTGGTGTAGCTCTAGACCGAGGCATGCGACCAGGGCTAGGATTGCCCTAATTGTGGTGAACTGCACAGTCGGTGAGTATGTTTCATCAAAGTCCACTCCGTGAAGCTGGGTGTATCCTTTCGCAACTAGTCGAGCTTTGTATCGCTCGACATTTCCATCAGCAATGAGTTTCAATTTCAGAACCAACTTTGCCCCTATGGCCCTGCGGTTAGCAGGTAAATCAACTAAAGACCATACCGAATTGGATTTCATTGAGGCGATCTCTTCCTCCATTGCTTTCCTCCATTCCTTCGCTTGAGGTCCATTCAACGCTTGTTGAACTGTTACTGGTTCATCAACAGAAGTTAGTGTGAATATCTCACCCCTCTCGATGGGAAACTTCTTGGGAGAAGTTCGATGCCTTTGACTACGTCTAGGCTCGTTAATCCCATCTTGAGTATGAACGTTGCTCCCACTCGGAATAATGCTTTCTATCGTAACATCAATCCCACTGGGAACAAGGGCAGTGCTATGCGCGTATGATAGAATGTTAAGGATGTAGTTTCATTTGATAATTTACTTGTAAGTAGAATTATGTATGCAAGCCTGAGTTCCTCGGAACATAAGACGCATGACGCGTTAGCATGAGTGTCATTTTTTGATGAATGTTACTTGCGTATTATAATTTATGTGGTTAGTAGAATTATATACGTATGAGTAAATTCATCATAATATTTTCCAAAGTACAAAGGGCCTTGGGAAAGCCAACATTGGTTATGCTTGTTTTAAAATTCCCATTCTGGTAATTTGATATTAAAACTGTTTTAAAAGACTGATCTACTGGATTGAAAACGGCGGTAATGTGAACTCTTTCACAGCCATCTTCCATTGGTTTACTGTTGGTCGGTTGGTTTAGATGACTGAGGAATCGTTATTTGTCGAAATCAATCTTAATAGATATCTGATGTATGCAATTCTTTCTCAAAATGTTATTGTCTACCTAATTTTTGCATAACCATCAATGTGTTAATTTTCATGGCTGACCCGGTACAGTTCTACGAGCCATGCAATCTGGACGGCATGGATTATGATACATGGAGAGATAATGTTATGGATCTTCTGATCGCTGCGGATCTTGACGACCAGGTCAATCCGACGACGGATAGGCTGAGCTTGGACGAATACAAAAACCCACAGGAAAGAAACAATAAGAAAAGGTTGAGGAAGGATCGAAATGCACGAGTGTTGATCCTCTCGCGGCTGTCAACTGAAGTAGAAGAAGAGTTTACGCAACCCAGCGCATTGCCTCTTTTGTGTGCCATATACCTTCGCTTCGGTAATGGTAAGGCCGCCGAAGCTAGAGCCTTAATGGCGGAATTCTTCAGTATTCTATGCAGTGATGATGGCATAATAGCCTATCATGATCCCGCTGATGAATTGGAGGTATGGACTCGGGCTCATAAAGTAATGAGAATGTTTCCTCTTTCATGGTTTGTTAATGAGAAATGCCTAACGCGTTTGATGGAATCGATCAAGACGACGATAGAACTATACGAAACAGATGAGAAAGAAGGAAATTTTCCGAAGGAGCCCGAGGCATTCGATGATAGATTCATCGGTATGCTAAAATGCTTGCCAACCCCCAGCAAAAAGAAGTCTAAACGACGATCCGGTGCTTGACTCAACATGATATCAGTACCTTTTTGGTACATTTCGGTTAAGACATCTAGTCCATCAAGCTTCTTCATGACTGCTTCGAGTTTGAGATCTGAGACCCCCAGTATTGTTCAATGTTGGTTTTTCTATTCGTTTAATTTACGAATTTGAAATACATTGTTTCGGTTTTCATTGAATAAAGTAGTTACCTTTCGATTCGAAAATTGTTCTACTTATCAAGATTAATCGACCCGGTTAAAAACGCGATCGATCCGAAATAAGTAAATAACTAAAATAAATTTGATTTCATAAATGACAGAATCTAGCACATCCATACATTTCCTCCTACATCTAAGTCTATGGAGATCATGCCATTAAATCCATTGATTGCGTCGTTCTAAGAATTAACCGATTAAAATTCTTTCTTTATAATTATTAATCCATTTTATGAAATAAACTGTAGTCATGTCCGAAACCGATTGGATTGAATTATATTAAATTCAGACATGAAACTATTTGACCGAAGGTTAAACTAGGGTAAGTTGCGCCTCGCACAAGTGGAACTCGAAAGAGGAACACATCGTTTCAAAGTATGAGTTTAATACATAAGTGTTTAAAATGATGATGTGCTGAATTTTCGTTTGCATTCCTTCAGAAATAACTTATTGAAACGTTTACATCGGTAGGAGGTAGGCTTCGAAAGCTACTACGACCTTGTAAAAGTATCTACTGACGCATAAGGTGAAAATATGAAATGCTCAATTCGGAGATGGGATAAAATCTCTGAAATAAGTTAGCAAACGAAGAAGGATGAAGTCGGTAAAACGATTTCCTTCTGTACGCCTTGAACGATAAGTTAGGCCAAGTATTCAAATCAAATAACACACTTCTAAAAGCATAGTTTGTAAACATAGATGTTGTAGTCATTTCTTCACACGTTCCCTATGGGATGATGAGAAAATGATTCACATTAATGTAAAACTATGTTCCATTATAATCGGTAAGACACACCGCCATAAAAGCTGAAGAGTGATAATGAGCTACTCATATAATCATGTGGCATTAATTTGCGCATTAAACACGTATTTAGGACAAGAATATGTAACTACTATTGGGTTCGCTACACCACTTGGGCAGCTTTGGGATTTTTCCTTCACGAACAGGCTTCTTCCTTCACGGTCGGGCTCGAGATGTATGTATAAGGACGGGAACACCGCAATCCTTAATACACAATCGCCGAGCTAAACTCTCAATCCTCGACATTGAACTCTTGATCTTCGGGTCCTGCACGAGGGGCAGTAACCAGCGTGGGAGGGGGGAATGCTGGTTGGGCCCACTCCGACGCTCAAGTTAGCACTTCTAGAGAGAGAAAGCCTTAGAGAGAAGTCAGAGCATTTCAGGTCCAAAAGTGAGTGAGTTTTTTTAGAATGGGAGACCAAGGCCCCTATTTATAGGGAACCTAAGGATCATGCCCAGCTTTGAATTTCTTGATGTCGGTATGTAAGGAAGATGTATACCGTCATCAAGGCGGACTATGCATGCACCGACTTCCCGCAGTTGGCAAATTAATCGGGGTGAGCGTACGAAGAAAAACGGTAATCCGGACCTCCGGATCGCCTTAGGGAAATCTAGAAGTCCTACGGCCCGGGAATTACGCGTATCCCAGACCGTTTTAGACTTGGGTGTCCGCGAAAGGTTTTTTTACGGGTTTTGGGATATTTTACGAGGCCCGAAATGTAAATACGAACCCGAATTGGACATATATCTAACACTTGCCCCCAAGTCAAGTAGTGGTTCAAAACCCGCACTTGACTCTTTTTCAAAGATAAGATATTCGTCCAATTTAGGTTCGGTACTGACCTCAGGGGTGGGCTGTTTGTCAATTCGAATGTTGAGATCATAAATTTGACCAACTTTTAATTTTTCGCTGTACGTACGTAATCTACTTACAAGGTTAGCGTAACGGACAATATGTGTACAATGACATGCAATGTGATAATATCATGGTATATGAAATAAGCGTATAACACATTGTCAATATGCAAATGATGACATAATAGACGTATGACATAATTATGGAACAAGCAAAACACTTAGAACAATATGGAATTGGAGAACATGTATGTAATCATGAAGCATGATGTAAACATGGAAAATGATGCAAACCCGTAGTATGATGCAATCATGGAAAATGATGCAAACATTTAATTCATACTTAGATTATAAAAATAATCACACGACCACCATGAATTTGCATCATGTACGTATAAAAGTAATAACATGCGTAATGATCTACGAAGCGCGTCTGCAACATTAGGGAGCATGTAAGTAAAACAAGCATAGGAGAGGTGTAAGTATGCTTATACATGATACTAAGGACTTGTATGAAAATAGATATTAGTTTAGTCCTTAGCACAATGGTGTAGGCACTATTAATGAGAATTAGGAGAGAGAATACCCATTATCTTACATCCTTAATAGATAAATCCTCAAGAAGCTCTCCATTCTTGATGAAGAGGGAATTCATGGAGGTGTGAATTTGGAGTAATCACATCACATTTGACATCGATCAAGATCGAATCCGGGCAAGGAGGGGACCGAGGCAGCGCGTGGAGCAAAGGAGACGGCGTGTGAGACAACGGCAGCGGCGCGTGAGGACGGTGGCGGCGGCGGTGGCGCGTGGGTCTTCGGGTGAGGGCGAGTAGTAATTCGAACTTGCTTCGTGTCGGTGAGTCCAATTTCATACATGGTTAGACCTGATTTAGTATTGAAATCATCATGTACCTAGTTATCTTATCATGCATACAAGGTGTTTGATAAAATGCATTAGAATACTTAGCCCCAAATCGGCCAAAATTTTCCTAAGTGCTGAAAATTTTAGAAAAGTGTAAATGAATCGTTATACTTCCCTTATGCATAGTGTTCATTGCCGGCATGTTTTCCCATGCCTTAGTTGTTATTCTAGCATGCTCGATATTGATGATTGATAGTTGTACGTACACGGTCGTCCATGGTTGTATGTTGGTAATGATAGCTTAGGCAATGTACGTTGAGCGTCATGTATAGACTGTCGGTCATTGTCTGCAAACATGCTAAAACACTTAGAAAATATTTTAACAATATATAATGTTTGTTACCATAGATGTTGTTGTATGATCTTTGTCGATAAGCGTCGTAGGAATACTCAAGAGGCACTGTGTAGAATTCGATAGTAGCTACTTGATGTATGCAATCCATCATTGGAAACACTTAGAAAATATTTTCCTCTTGTCGACATGCATCCTTGTCGACATGTATGTACGTACATGGAAATACTTAGAAAATATTCTCCACTTGTCGACATGCATCCATGTCGACATGTATGTACGTACATGGAAATACTTAGAAAATATTCTTCACTTGTCGACATGCATCCTTGTCTAGATGTATGTACGTACATGGAAATACTTAGAAAATATTCTTCACTTGTCGACATGCATCCTTGTCGACATGTATGTACGTGCTTGTATGTGCGCTCTTGCCCCCATACTTAGAATTTTTTCTCTTTCTCTGGCTATGTATGTTGTATCCATGTACTTGATGTAAATGCAGGTTGTATGCCAACACCTTGTTGTATGCTAACACTTGGTAATATGCTGTCATCTTTGAGCAAAACACTTAGAAAATATTTCACCCCTGTAATTATGTATCCATGTTGATATGCATGTACATACATAGAGCTTGCACACCGATTGACTTGTTACTTGTAATTTTCAGGATTTCGAGTTACGCAATCTTCTTTTAAGAGTTAGTCTTCTTGCCGTGGTTATTATGAGTAAGTCTTCTATCCCCGTTCCGCGAGTGACATTATGTTCAGATGTTGGTGACGAGCCGGGTATCAACACACTTGAGTCTCTTAAGGACACCACGAGGAATGTGAGTTACTTCTTCAACTATATTGATGAAGATATGTTTGAGCTATACGTGACTTGTTGTGGACTTGATTCTGCTTTGGAGGCTATTCTTCCTTATGACGTGCTTCCGGACTACAAAAAAGGGCAAGTTACTATTCCTCCAAGTGATCTATCCGCAGTTTATGCCTCGCAGATTAAGGAAGGCCTGCGCTTTCCCTATTGTCCTGACTTGGTGGACCTTTGTCGCTATTACCGGATATCATTCTTAAGTCTATCTCCTGCTGGCCTCCGTGTATGGAGCTGTTTTCGAGTTTTGTTCCACAGGCAATCTTGGCACTATTCTACCACTCTTTTTCGATGCTTCTATCAACTGATGTGTCCAGATGTGACGGGGTTATGTGGAATGAATATGTGTTGGCCGAACTTGCAAGATAAGGGCTTCGAAAAGCTTGTTCTTGGAGATGCCGAGTGGGATCACAAACAACGTCTAGCCGCCCCGGCTGATCGTTCTGGTTCTCATTGGCGACATCACTACTTCTTCATATGCGATGCCGGGACTATTTGGGATGATGAGAATGTGGAGAAGGCTGATCATGCTCCTATTTTTTCTGACCTTTCCTTGGATGATAGGGAGGCGGTGAAGAGTATTCTTCGATGTCAGCAAGAGCGCCGCTATCGTTGTCTATTGCGTGCTTCATATCAAGATTTGATTGATGCCGGGATTCATATACTTCCTTCTGAAGATTTGGTATGTTGATATCTTTTATAACCTGTACTATGTTGCAATGTAGGTCGTTTTGATGGAAAAAGCTCGTCTTTGCAGACAGCTAATGATCGTGATAACCTGTCAGTTGGGCGTCGTGCTCGTAATATTGCCCCCACTATTCCTAAAGGCTCCGGACATGATCGTGGTAAAGGACCTAAAAGTGAGGCGTCTTCTTGTATCTTTTGCTTGACTTGCTGATTTTTTCAAGTTTTGTTATATTCACGTTGTCTTTGTTCCTTTAGGTAACTCCGTGCATGTGACTGAGCGTATTGTTGCGGTACCTGCCACTAGTGTTCCTCCCAAGAGATCTGCCGCAGGGGCGTGTCCCTCGAGTGACCCGAAGCGCTCTAAACTGAGTGTGGCTATTCCAGCTCCTTCTTGCGATAAAGGGAAGAGAGTTGAGAGTCGTACAATAGCGCCTTCTGCCCCCCGGTCGAGGGACCGGCCCGAGGAGGAGCGCTCTTCCCACCGAGGTATGCATTGTTCTACTTGCCATACTTCTTATACTTAGTATATTTTGTTAATGTCTTCTTTGTTTTACGTTTTTTTATTGTAGCGTTGCCACGTATTAAGCGTGATGACTTCATTCTTTCTGACGAGATTGATGTTTCTGGAGAAAACTAGTTACCTTTCTCCGCTGGTAGTCTTCATTTCCCGAAGGACTCCAAACTTAGCACACCAGGAGTTGGTGTGCGGGTGCTTCAAAGACGTGTTCCTCCTGGTGATCATGATGTCAAACCTTCTATTCATGAGGAGGCACAGGCATACGTTGAGAGCGGCCTAGCTGAATTTGCACCGGTAGATCTTGCTCTAAATTTTTGCCTTCATGTTGTACACATATGCTTTGTTGTTGTTTTTTATCATGATTACCTTGTTTGCTACACTTAGGCTATTTCTAGGATGATGAACATGTCTTCCTTTATGTTGGAGATTGTAAGTGAGAGGAAGGCTGCTATCAAGAAGTGCAGTACAGTTTCCCGCGAGCTTGCACAGTCTAAAGAGGAAGTGCAGAATTTGGACTCCAAGGTTGCTGATATTGATGTGCGTATTGCTGCTCGTCGCGTCCATGTTGAACAACTTGAGGCCGAGATTGCTGCTATCAAGCAGCAAATTGCGGAGAACAACAGTGTTCATGATGCCGCGCTTGCTTTTGTTCGTGACGAGGCACACAGAGCGGGAGTTGAGAAGGGATTGGCTGAGTATCCTAGTACTCCTCGCTATTCTGCCGCCGTCCTTGATGCTGCTAAAGCAGATCTTGCACCTTTGGTTGATGAGTTTGCAAAAGATTACATTGGCAGAGTTCATGCACTTGCCCCCGGGTTTTCGTTCGACAAGCTGGGTCCTTATTCTTCTTTTGCTGTTGACCATGTTGCGGATTTGCAACGTAAGGCAGCTGAAGCGGCTTCTATTGCTTTGACCTTTGGATATGATAATGCTGATGTTGAACTTGGTGTTGATTTCCTGGACATGCTGTCTTAGTCCTTTGGAGATGATGATATGTTTGAGGCTTTTGTCCAAACCTTTATTTGTGTGTTTGCTTTGTATGGAACTTCGTCCTTTGGACCTGTTTTACAATGATAAAAATCATGTGATATCTTGTTAGTAATATTTTATACCTTGAGTATCCATGTTGTCCGTATGCTTTGGACTTGGGAGACAGGATAGATATCCTTTGATGATGAACATGATGTCCGTAATTGCGACTATATGTCGCACATTGTTGAGTGTTATGAGCGCCCATCTTGGTTGGATTCCAAGGCATGGCAAGATGCGTACGCTAGGAACTTGTAGTGTTGTAAGTGGTAATGTACTTGGCGCGGGCACTTGGCACTCGGCACTTGACATGTAGCAGTGTCGTCTTGACGAAGCAAGACTTAAGTTTATACCGTCTCTTAGTTCCACTCTAAGGCGACGTTGTTGCAAGGTACTTCTTGCTTATTTTTCAGTTTTTTCGTTAAATTCTAAAGAGCAAGATAACGTTATACAAACTCGACTTGTAAGTTTGATGAGTTTTGTACAAGGTTTGCTTAAAAAAGCGTATAACATGAAGCTATCCCTTTTCGGGCCTAAGTCTTCATGGTGTATGAACCCTTAAGAGAGTGTGCATACTTTTAGTGTGTGGGGTTGTCGTCTAACAAGAGGACTTCCGCCACGGTGGGGTGATCAGTCCCATCATTGCATTTGCCGCATCCCGTTTCTATTCAGGGAATGGCTATGAACATGAGGATTTGCCCGAAGGATTTCACAACATGTCATTTTTTAGAAGTAAACATGAGGTTTGCCCTCTTGGAAAGGATGTCGCAACATGTTACTTTTGATAGATGTGAACATGGGTATTGTCCTTTTGAGAAGGATATTGCCCCATGTCACTTTTAGAATATTGCATGATATTGCTTTTGAATTTGTTGAAGATGCACTTGTTGATGTCGCCTATTATAAGTTGCATGGCGTGATGATTATGAATAGTATGCATGTTGTTTTCTACTTGATGTTAATCCAGAGTATAATGCATAATGTAGAGATGTACCTACGAAAGTAAATTGACAATCATTAGATACTTGTCGTGTTTACAATAGCTTTGCGGGAAGGCGTCTATTGACTGCTTCTTCCGAAATACTTCTAACTACAAAGGCATGAACTGCACTTATATTCCTAAAGGTGCACTGAAAAAGATAGATTAGAAGTGGAAAGTCTATCTCCCTCAAATATATCTTGGCGGTTGACAGGCACTGTTGTTCGCGACATAGCTTCCCAGAGCTCCATGCGAGATGAATTCTTCAATCTCCATCCTCAAGGTCAAACAACCATTGGTATTATTCCCCCAAGTTTGGTGATATCGGCACCAATCTTCAATATCCCTGCCTAAGAAGGCAGTTTCGGGCTCAAGTGGTCTTGGAAGCTTGTTTTCCAGAAGCTGAACGTATATCTCTTCCACCTCTGTGTTCAAAGGTGTGAAGATGTTAGCATAATCCATGCTTGAGCCTTCTGATTTCCTTGAAGTTTGAGCTTCCCCGCTTGCGTTGAGAAGTGTGCCCCATCTCAATTCACGCTCACAAGAGATCGCAGTCTCCATCTTGTCTTTTAAGCACGCCATTGTCTTAGTTGTACGCCATCCAAATTTCCTTTCGAATAGCAAAAATGTTGATGCGTTCATGTTCAGGAAAAATGCGTTGATGACGTCCTTCTTGATTGCTCTCAGTGCAGTTGTATTTTGAGCGAACCTTCGGAAGTAGGACATGATGGATTCTTCTTCTCCCTGTCTGACATCAAGCACACTCCGCTTAGGTGAACAAACAATCCTGTCAAGTTCAGACCTTGGCGATAACTTTTCCTTCTTTCTTTTATCATCGTCGTTCGAGGCGAACAACTTTCTCTTTGCACCAACTCCTATCATGGCAATTGACACTTGTTTCATTTTCCTCAGGGCATTGACATAGCACTTTCGTGCGGCTGTCTGATCACCTAGAACTTCCCCAATCCCGTGAGGAGTTAGGAACTTCATTTTCTGATGAGCTGTAGATGGCACAATGTCATGTGTGTTGATCGTTGTTCTCCCTAGGATACCGTTATATGCCCCCAGGTTGTCTACCACCACAAATGTGACGTCTATTTGTAATGCCTTCCACCGGTCTCCAAGGATAACTGGAAGTGTAATCATGCCCAATGGGTAGGTTGCCGCTCCTGCGAAACTAACCAACGGAAACGTGCTCGGCGAGAGATCGGCCTCCTTTTTTCCCATCTTCTTGAGCACTTCTATATGCACTAAATCCGCAGCACTCCCACCATCTACCATAATCCTTTGCACGTCAAATCCATTGATGTCCATTGTTATGACCAAAGCATCATCATGGGTATACACTATGTGTTTCCTGTCGGCATTTGAGAACGGGATGATTATATCTTCCTTCTCTGGTTGTCGCCTCTTACCGTTCTTGGGCAGAACTTGCAGCTGTGAGGCATAGACATCTCGGGCGTTAGAAAATCAACCTCCTGCCGCTGGCCCACCATGGATTACGTTGATGACACCACGCTTTGGCGGCGGAGGGTTCTCATTCATCTTCTCCTTTCCCTTGTTTCCCTTTCCGGGTTGCTCTGCATGGTTCTTCTTTTGTCGTTTGTCGCCTTGGTCGACATATTGCTTGAGCTCTCCTTTAAGGATGAAGTTGTTTATGTGAAATCGCAAACTGACACAGCTGTTTGTTTCATGGCCGTAGACTTCATGGTTTTCACACCATTTATCTCCCTGCTTTCCCAATGGCCCCTTTCGGGTTTGCTGGCTCCCTCCACATATTATCCTCCTTCATCTTCATCAAGATTACGGAAAGTGGTGCATTCAAAGGAACGCATTCTGCCAGGTTTACTTCTTTTGGTCTTTGAAATTCGGGCTGATACGGCCTCTTATGGGGCTGGAATTGTCTCGCTTGCTGCGGGCCTTGCTGGGGTTTTGCTTGCTTCTCCTTAGCGCGAGCTGCACTAACTTTCGCCTTACGTTGCTTTCTAAATCTGTCCAGATCCACGAATTCTTTTACCCTTGACGCCAATTCTTCAACTGTCTTAGCTGGGCGCCTTGACATCTTTTCAGCCAGGGCATGTCCTCTTCGGCCTAAATTTGCAATGAAGGCGTGCATGATTTCTCCTTCGGTGATGTTTCTTATGGATATACGCCCAATTTGAACCCGTTAACTTCCGAATCGTTTTATTTTGATCACCCCGTTAATGATTATAAATCGAAACTTCGACCCAAACACCCCGCGAAAACACCAACGGTCCGGACGAGGCCGAAATACTCGTCCGGACCGCGGCAAACTCACCTAGGTGAGGTCGGGTTGCCACACCCGACCTCCCCTAGGGGAGATCGGGTAGACCAACCCGATCTCCCCTAGGGGAGATAGGGTTGGCCAACCCGATCTCCCCTAGGGGAGATAGGGTTGGCCAACCCTATCCTCCCTAGGGAGGGGTTGGGTGGCCACACCCAACCCCTACCCTTGGGGGTCGGATTTTCTCCCCCCCCCCCCCAAGGGCCTCGGCACCGCTTCCCGACTCCGATACTCAGTTTATTTCCGCCAACTTTCTCCGTGCTTTAAGGTCTTAATTACGTGATTAAGGGCTAATTAATTGTGTTTAAAGGTTAACGATGTCATTAAGCCACCTTAATGACACCGTTGCCTATAAATACAACCTTTCCACCATTCATTTGAACATCTTGGCTAATTGAGAAGTTTAGCTCTGACATCTCTCTAGCTTTATCTCTCTAGAAAGAAACGTACTGACTTAAGCATCAGAGAGGGTACATCAAGCACCACCCCCCCTCCGTGCTTGATATTGCCCCTCTTGCAGACGTGGAGAAGAGAAGGCGAAGGACAGAAGGACACGGATCAGAACGACAGGACTTAGGAGTACCGAACCCGCAGTTTCACCAGTGAGGAGTAAGGTTTAGGTCGACCACCCGTTGACCTGAAACTTAGAACCTAACACTTGGCGCCGTCCGTGGGTTTCGAATAGAAAGCCTAGCAATCACGAGAGCGATGACGAACAACTTAGCGTCTAGAGATAATCGCCCACCTAGGGGCAATAGGCAAGAAAGACAGCCTATACCTCCAGCAAGGCAGCCTAACCCAGAGAAACAGCCTGCACACCCAGAGCCTCAGGTAGCCCCACAGGCACCCCAGCCTAACAAGCAGGGAGGAGGACCTTCACGCCCAGCTGGCTAGGAGGCTTCCACAGCTTCAACTCCATTGGCTAGGAGGCCACAGGGACAGGGGGGCAACAAGGAGTGCCATCCCAATACACGGCACCTCCACAGGGGTACTACTATGAGGCACAACCTCAAGGGTATCCATATGGAATGCCAACTCAAAGGAACGACAATCGTGCCCACACAACCAACACAAGGCCCGCATACTCGCAAGGAGCACAGACAGTGACTCCGAGGTTGATGAGCGCATTGGATGAGCTGCTAGCCTATAGAGAGACTCTGAGGAACAGGCAGCGAAGGCAACACCAGCATGAAGAAGAAGAAGTTCATGAGGAAGAACAAGTCCCATAAGAAGAACACTACTCGCACCCTCCAACAGGGCAGCGAGAAAAACAAAGGAGAGAAGAGCAAGGGCCACCCCCAGAGGGAAGGCAACAATATGTGCCTCCAAGGCAATATCAACCACAACAGGAAGCCAGGGTATACACCCCGCTGGGGGCAGATAGACAGGAAAGAGAAGCGACATCCGCAGGCAGAGAAATGCCCACAGGAAGAACAACACACAAGCCCTCCAAAGGGGGCATCGTAAAAATCAAAGAATGAGGGAGCAACTGCCACCCACAACGGGAAGGCAACAATTTGTGCCTCCAAGGCAATAACAAACACAGCAAAGAGCTGGGACATACACCCCACTAAGGGAGAACATGCAAGTCAGACCACCAAGGATATAAGAGTTCCAACATCCACCTCACCAAGGTACACATACAGTCCGTATCATCACGGACAGGGCTAATAGACATTCCAAGGAAAGCTCAAAGGGAGGGACATCGCCCCGACAACACAACAAGGCAACCACCTACTCATGATACAGCACGACAGGTCCCAACCTCTTGTGTATGACAACCCTTGGTACACATCCCCCTAGGACAGGGGAGAAGTCGAAAAGATAAGGATTTGAAAAGGGAACTCATAGAGTACCACACCATGTTAGTACATAGCTACTACAATGGGAAGTCTCATGGAGAGACGTAGTAGAGTGAGATCACACATAGCATACATGAAAGATACACATCTACCTAGTCCGCCTTGCAAGGATGCGACCTTGTATTCCTCAAAGGGGAAGGAATACACAGAGACTAATGGAGGAAGACAGTTACATTACCAAGGAAGCAGGGGATATCAACACCCCCACACCCATATCCTTCCCATATCCTCTTATTTAATTTAACTGCATAACAAGTCAACTCCCTAAAAGAGATAGATTTTGATACTTGATATCAACATGTTTTCCAAGAAAGACCATACCGGACGCCTTCGGGCTCCGGGGTATATACATACACAGGTGGACCACTAGAAGAATCCATAAGAGGCCATCGCCAATCAAGGGATGCACAAGAAATAGATTCCTCAATCTCAAAGAACACCTATAAGGTCAAGTTTCTGGGAAAGATCACAAGATGGAAGCCTCACTTACAAGAAATAAGTTGAGCACTCCCAACATCCTATAGAGGAACTACCATGAAGGTCACAAAGGATTAACCCTACTATAACCTTCCACTAAGCATCCTAGGGCCAAGTCCGTCAAAGAATCCCATCTGGCATTGGTATGCAAGGGGGGCACCAGTCACAACATGCCCTCCCCACAAACGCCCATTAGCATAAGTGGGGGTAGCCGCGAACTCATCCCTCCAAAAATGGAGGAAACCATATCACATAGACAACGCCCACCATCAGAGGCAAACACCTCCAGCGGATCTTTATGATTTCACAAAATAGCCAGGAGATACAACTACACCTAGTAAGCTCATCTCAGGTAATGGAATACACTTCCATCAAAAACTCTCAAGGACACAAAGCCTAGCAAAGGAAGAAGGGCGACATCATCATCAAGCTTTTAAAACATAGGATATGGAAAACATAGTATTTCCACACAATGATATATTAGTCATAAGAGAGGGAATCGCTAGCTTTGACATAAAGAGAACCATAATGCATGAAGGGAGTCCGTCAGACATCTCCCATGACCAACTATTGATGATACTAGAGAAGAGTCAGGCATACCTAATACCAAAGGACCCCCTACTAGTAAAGGTGGTCAGAACATTAACACACCCATTAGGGACACGACACTGCAAATGAACCAGGAACAAGGATGGAAAACATATCCTTACAAGTATCCTTAAGAGTATCCTTACAAGTATCCTTGCATCTATCCTTGCAAAAATAAACTCCATAGATAAAGATGTTATCTAATAGATGACTATGTCTCTGTTCTCAAAATATGATCCTAACCCGGAGATCCTTGGACTCCGTATTATATATGCAATGAATAACATGTTCATCAAAGATAGGTACACGAAGATTCAAGACAGCGCCCTAACGATTAGGAGCATACCTCTACCAAGTACGACACATTTGAGTGTTCATAAACACTCATTCGCCATCTCACAAGAAAGGAAGGCAACCAAGGATACAAGTCCTAACAGAACAAACATCGGTACAAAATCCTGTCATTGAAGTCATGCACCAAGAGAGAAACTCTAAAGATGCAAGATTAACAAAAGAGATAGTGCAACAACTAGAATATGAAAAAGGAGATACATCTCCTATCAAGAGCCTTAGGGCATGATAACAGTTCTATAAGATCAACCAAAGAAGAGCTCAAAAGATTGGGGGGGGGGTAAGGTTTCAAGATCGACCCTCACACTAGACGCACATCCTGATCAAACACCTTGTCTGCAAATGATAAGACATTTGACTCTGGAATCCCATCAAGAGGAGAACCTCGATAAAGGGGGCACTAGAAAAATATCCCGCCTTTAAGGCCATACGCCGAACACATGATGAATGAAGGTTATGACAAAATGAAAAAGGAGGGACTTGTTAGCTCAACACACCTCAAACACGTATACGTACGCAATACAAATGCAGCCTCTAATGAAGCTATCCAGCAAGGAATAGCCAATACGGGAGCAAACCCATGGAAAATCATGGAGCATCACCTGCAAACCTAAAGGAAAACATCCTTTTTAGGTTCAAGTCCTAATTCAAAGGAAGTCTATAATCAAGATTCAAGGTGGGAGGAGCATGACCAATGTGACACTCCCTAAAGGCATTGAAGAATACTCCAATGTAAAGGAAAATGCAAAGCACACTAAGTACCACAACACTTCAAGAAGATTATCACAGCCCGGTCAGACCCCCCCATGCCCGAGCAAGAAGCATGGATCAGATTGACTAGTCTGAAACACACCTTCGAGATTAACAACTCAAGACAACATTCTATGAGAAAGCTTTTCAACCTAAATACAATCCCTTCCAAGATACGTTACTCCTTCTCTATCATCACCACAAAAGTGTTTTTTCCAAAAAACACAAGGAAGAGGGGGAAAGACTTTACAAGCACTCCTAGGATACAAACACTGCCACATCCTAGTTATCAAGAGAATGAAAATCACAACCACCCACCCAAAGCAAAAGCTCTCCACCCAACCTCTAAAGATACATCCGACAAAGGCATTATCCAAACCATGCCTATGACTGAAACAAGCAAGCATGAGAAAGAGTAAATCCTACAAGAGACACTCATCGCATTCAAACAAGCAGACAAGGGAGCCCCAAGAATAAGGGGTACCCAACAAGGAAAATGAACGAGGGGCCTACAATGGCCAAATATGAAAGGCGGTATGACCACCAAGCAACTTGGGGGGCACCAAACGAATAAGTGCTTGGTAGTCCACCTAGGTGTAAAAGAAGAGATTAGAGGCAGAAGATCACAAGAAATGCAATACCACTTCTCCTAGAAGAGGTCACATAAGAGGAAAACATCCTCAACTCCCTGTACAAACTCGTCCTAAGTTGGCAACACACAAACATCGCCCTCGAAAGGTGATCTCCCACGTTGAAGAAAAAGCGTGGTAACATGCAATATCATGGAAAGAAAACTCAAGTAAAGATCTAAAAGGCGTATCAAAAACGCACCCTACATGAAAAGGACACAAGGTAAAGAAATATTCTGAGCCCTTCGGGAGCCTATCCCGCGAACAGATTCGACGCCCCCAAGAGCGTATCTTGAGAGTAGTTTTCATATTACGACCTTCGACGCCCCCAAGAGCGTATCTTGAGAGTAGTTTTCATACTACGACCTTCGACGCCCCCAAGAGTGTATCTTGAGAGTAGTTTTCATACTACGACCTTCGACGCCCCCAAGAGCGTATCTTGAGAGTAGTTTCCAAAAACTACGAACTTTGACGCCCCCAAGAGCGTATCTTGAGAGTGGTTTCCAAAAACTAAGAACTTCGACGCCCCCAAGAGCGTATCTTGAGAGTGGTTTCCAAAAACTACAAACTTCGACGCCCCCAAGAGCGTATCTTGAGAGTGGTTTCTAAAAACTACGACCTTCGACGCCCCCAAGAGCGTATCTTGAGGTAGATTTCAAACTACCAGATTCGACGCCCCCAAGAGCGTATCTTGAGGTAGATTTCAAACTACCAGATTCGACGCCCCCAAGAGCGTATCTTGAGGTAGATTTCAAACTACTAGATTCGACGCCCACCAGGAGCGTATCTTTGGTCTAACTTGTGCCCTCCGGGAGACTATCCTGTGAAACGTTAAGTGCCCTCCGAGAGCCTGTCTCGTGAACAGATTCGACGCCCACCAAAAGCGTATCTTTGGTCTAACAGTACCATATATACCATTTAAAGGGTATCAGAAGAGATCATTGTACCATACTAAGAAGGATTCCATGAGAAAATAATTGCAAAGCAAAGTTGTATGAAGAACACATAATGTTTGTTCTTGATGAGAGAGCAGGTATGATGTGAAGGAAAACACAAAAGAAAGATAAGGAAAGGAAAGCATATACAAAGGAGAAGTCCATGACCAAAGGATCATATACAGAAGCACAAGAGGTTATAATGAAAAGTAACGAGTTATCCTAACATCCATATCACAAGTCAAGAGAAGTATCTCAAAGGAACCCAACACCACCAAGAAGGATAGCAAAGACATGAAATCCAAAGTTCAAGGCTCTCAAAATAAACTCATCCCATCAAGAAGAGAATTGCCTTACAAGTCGCACAAATCAACCTCCGACAAACGTTATTGTCTTGCATGTCGCCCTCGCGTGACCTATGCTCGTATCAGACTTGAACATCGTCAAGCACAACTCATGAAGGAGACATCTAAAAAGCATGAAGGATACAACATCGGGCAAGACGAAACATCAGGACCTAACCCAACAAACATAGCCTAAACAAAAGGCAACTATAGCAATGAAGGCTCTCCAATGAGAAAAGAATACTAAAGCACAACTCCATACATCGTGATGTGGCTATCATGTCCACATACCTTGAATGACTATCATGTCCACATACCTTGAAGTGGCTATCATGTCCACATACCCTGAAGTGGCTATCATGTCCACACACTACAGAAGGGCTATCACTCCCAAACATCACGAAGTGGCTATCATGTCCACATACCTCGAAGTGATCATCATGGCAGCACATCATAAAACATCTGTCAAAGACATACATTGTAAAGACACCATCCCGACCACGAACATCAAAAGGCTACGTCTAGCCCTAGGAGGAGGTTCAAGAAAAAGGAAAAAACAACACCCTTCATACGCTCATCAAAGGTAGGCACTTATATTTCAACCCACTGGGTGATACTAGGTAGGAGACGTCCTCATTATGAAGACAACCTCCATATCTCATAAAATCAACCATAAAGCAAAGAATCACGACAAGCACTATTGGGGGCATATAACAAAACGATCCCCACAACGATCACAACCACGATACTAGTAGAGACTAACTCAAGAGCAGTCTCCACCAAACTCCCAAGCAAGAATTTGCTATCTTAATCAGAGCCATGGCAAGAGAAAGGAACCTCAATGAAAGGCGATGATCACACCCATCACCAAAAGAAAAATCTTCAACACAGGGGTTAATAACATAACCCATAGGAAAGCCAAAGACACTGTTGCGTCTGGAACGACTGAGGTCACGAGGACGCGTCTGAGGTTGTGCGGGAATGACCCTTCTTACGGAGGTTGTGACCCGGCTAGGTTGCGACCCGGTGATTCTGCGTCTCGAGCGTCGGATCCTGCGCAAAAGGACCAATGCTAGCACGGAGAGGGGGGTGGTGCTAGCGGAGCCCTCTCCGATGCCTAAGTTACTTATAGTGGCAAAAGGGTAATTTCTAGAGAGAGAAAATTCTAGAGAGAAGTCAGAGCTCAAAATACCAAAGTTGGGCAAATGAGAGAGTGAGTGAAAATGGGTGGCCAAGGTCTCCTATTTATAGGCTTCCTTGAGACCGGACCCGGTTTTATAGCGGTTTGACGACGGTCCAAGAAAACAAGCGGGAACCGTTGTCCATATTGGTAATACATGAGCTTGACTTCTCTACACGTAACGGCGATCGCGGACACGGTAATTGCGGATACGACAATCGCACAATACCCGTGGCGCAACCCGGACCTCGTCGAAATTGGGCAATTCGGCGAGGTCCGGATTGCCGTGCGATCCGGACCTCCGGATTGCGCAATCCGGTCCGGATTGCTTGCAACCCGGACGTCCGGGTTGCTGCAACCCGGACATCCGGGTTGCTGCAACCCGGAGGTCCGGATTGCACCGCAATCCGGACGTCCGGTCCAGAAACGCGTAAATACGTTTCCGGACCGTTTTGACCCTTGGGAGACGCTTTTCCAAGACGAGATGTAATTTTTTGACGTGTTTGCGAGGCCCGAAGCGTAAATACGAACCCGAATTGGACATTTATCCATCACTTGCCCCCGAGTCAAGAAACGGTTTAGAACCTTTCTTGACTCTATTTTAAGTTAGGATATTTGTCCAATTTGAGTCTGACGCTAACCTTTCGATTTTGATCGTTGGTCGGGTGTAGGTATCTTGATTCCGTCCGTCGCTTGACTTTTCGGCCGAACGACTTTATTTCCTGTCACTATGATTAGTGCGATAGGAAATGTATATGTGCGAATATGATCATCGTCGGGGATGCGAGTAAACAGTAATGCCTTTGTGCGAGAGTGCATCTATCAACATGTATGCACGAATAATGGACGTGGCAAGATCGCAAATACGTAATGCAAGTAAATATAAATTGTATGTTTCTAAAATGGCTAAGTGATTTTCAAATCATGAATCATGCGAGCGTGACGTGCGAATAATGTCAAGATATGCATGAAAGTGGATAACTTGAGAGGAGAGGATAGAGTGTACCGTAGGGGTTTAGTCTTGTGTGTAGATGAACTAATCCTTGATCCTTATCCACAAAGCATCTTCTTAGGGATTAATAAACACACATATTCTCACTTATCCTTCCCACACCTTGGGAGCTCCTAATTTCAATCCATTTGCAGGTAATTTACTTCCCCTTTCCCGGAATTACCTTTGTGTTCAAAGTTTCTTTGCCGTCGTGGAGCTTAAATACGTTTTGACAGTTTTGAGTCTGATTTTTTGCTTGTTTTTGGAAATTGACACCACCAATCGACTCGTTTCGTCCCAACGATTCCAGCGCCACCTTCGGATTCTCTAGGGGACGTCTCACGCGCCCTCACGCGCCACCGCGAGTGGAGGAGCTTCGCCGGAGCGTGAGCCCCACGCGCCGCCTTCCCGACCTCGCCTCGGTGCGGTCCTGACCTTCCCGGAATCGTCTCGACGAGAGGAATCCATTGTGATATCTTTCGTCCTGTTTTGAGGTAATTTAAAAACCTCAATTTAAGAAGAAGCTTCGGCCTGAGTTCGGGGTGTCGCCGGATTGTCGTTTGTCTAAGTTATTTTTCGTCGCTGCCGGATAGAACTGCTTGTTGATGCTTGCATGTTGAATAATCGCTGATTGATTGCCGTTATTATCATTGTTAGTTCATGACTTAGGCAATTTTCGCTTTCGTGGATAGTTGAGGTAGAATTCCCCGTTCGGACATAGTGCTCATTGATGTTGATACGCGCGTTGATGTTTGTATGCGCGTTAATGGTTGCGTCGTTGATTATTGCCTGCAAATATGCTAAAACACTTAGAAAATAATCTTTATGATATTTAATGTTTGTTACCATAGATGTCGTCGTATGAGCTTTGTCGATGTGTATGTGTGTGTTCATGAAAACACTTAGAGAATATCTTCCCCTTGTTGATGCGCAACCTTGTCGACATGTACGTACGTACATGGGATTACTTAGAAAATATTTTCTTCTTGTCGACGAGCAACCTTGTCGACATGTATGTACGTACATGGAAACACTTAGAAAATATTTTCTTCTCGTCGACGAGCAACCTTGTCGACATGTACGTACGTACGTGGAAACACTTAGAAAATATTTTCTTCTCGTCGACGAGCAACCTTGTCGACATGTACGTACGTACGTGGAAGCACTTAGAAAATATTTTCTTCTTGTCGACGAGCAACCTTGTCGACATGTATGTACGTACATGGAAACACTTAGAAAATATTTTCTTCTCGTCGACGAGCAACCTTGTCGACATGTACGTACGTACGTGGAAACACTTAGAAAATATTTTCTTCTTGTCGACATGTGCGTAAAGATGTTACGCGCACTGACGTTGATTGTTTTTTTGCAGGTTGTGAGATTGTAGCAATTCCTCGTGGAGCTGCCTTCCTTTTGGACGCGTTGGTATAATGAGTAAGTCTGTCACCCCTTTATCGCAGACCCCCTTTTCTTCAGATATAGAGGATAGTTTGGACGTCGGTCCGGCTTTACCGGCAGATAGTGTTTTGGATACCGACAGGGGTGTAGCTAGTGGGGTATCTCCTCCTGGAGAGATTGAGGCATTGGTTGGGTATCATACTAACCGCCTGGATAGATCCTTGTTCACTTTGTATGCTAGCGCTTCAGGGCTTGATGCTTGTACTGAGGCCTTTTACCCTTTCGAGGTACTTCCTGATAGTAGTCTAGGGGATGTTACTCCTCCACCCGCGGATTTATCTGTCGTGTACACATCACACGTTAGGGAGGGTTTGCGGTTTCCGTACTGCTCTGATTTGGTTGATCTTTGTAGTGGTTATGGAATTTCCCCTTTAGATCTCACACCCAACGGGATTCGAGTATGGACCTGCTTCAGAGTGTTGCTTCATCAACAGTCCTGGTGTTACTCTCGCACTCTCTTCCGCTGTTTTTACCAGCTTAGGAGTTCAGACTCGGCGGGCTTGTGTGGCGTGAGAGTTCGTTGGCCGAACTTACAGGGCGACGGTTTTGAAGGACTCGGACTTGGAGAAGCCAAGTGGGATCCCAGTTATCGATTGGTTGCTACTGCGGATCGGTCTGTCGATCACTGGAAGCATCATTATTTCTTTGTTCATGATGCGGGGACGACTTGGGATGTTGATTATATTCAGAAGTTTGATCCTGCACCTACCTTTCGGGAGCTTTCCCTGTCGGATAGAGAAGTGATAAAACAGATATACCGTTGTCAACAATCGCGCAGCTTCACTTGTTCACTGCGTGCGTCTGATCAGGAACTGATCGATGCGGGGATTCATGTGCTCCCCTCTGCAGTTTCGGTATGTTTGATTACTTTTGTAACTTTTTCCGTGTTGCACTGTAGGTTGGTTTGACGGAAAAAGCTCGTCTTTGCAAACGGCGGCCGCTCGTAAGATTGCTTCTAGCGGGAGGATCGTTCCCCCACTTGTTTCCGGAGTATCAGCGACTTCTGGACGCGGCGCAGGTAGATAGCTTCCTGCAGGGGTAACTTCTTATTTTCTTGATCGGGTTGTAACTTTTCGTTACTTGCAGGTCGTACGGCGCTTGTTACTGACCGTGTTGTTGCTGCACCTGACTCTTCCAAACGGTCCACCACTGGGGCGCGTTCTTCGAGCGGTTCGAAGCGTCCGAAGACTACTGTGACCGTTCCAACTCCTTCCTGTCATAAAGGGAAGGGAGTTGGTGGTAGTGAGGATGTGTTGGCTGCCCCCTGCTCGAAGGAGCGGTCCGAGGTGGAGCGTTCTACACTCTCTGGTATAAGCTGGACATTTTATTCTATACCCTTATATGCTTTATACTTGGTTTTTGCATAATGCTGCTTGTTTCACATGTAGCGCTACCCCCGCTTGGACGTGCAGATTTGCTTCGTCCTTTGGATGGAGATATTTTAGATGACAGGTGGATGCCATATGTGGCGGGAGGTGTTACTTTTTCCAAGGATTCCCAGATGAGCACGCCGGAAGTCGGCGTGCGTGTTCTTCGTCGCTCCATTCCCCCTGGAGATCGAGTTGTCCGGCCCTCGGGCGACGAGGAGGCGCGGGCATTTGTTGAGAGGTCATTGTCTGGATTTGCTCCAGTGAGTATCTCTTTATTTTATTTTGCTATGTTTGTGGCTCGAAACCAGGCGGATGCGCGTGGTGTTTGTCCTTTGGCTCTCTGTATTGTGCGTTGGGCACAGTGTTGGTTGGTACGGATGAAGCTACGGAAGTAGCTCTTGGGATGTGGGAGGGTCCCGACTGGCTCCCAGCTGGAGCTTGGCATCCTGCTCTTTTGTTCGCCGGTGACTTCTTGGGGCGCCCGGGCCTTTTTCTTGGGTGTTTGACCTCCTCGGGAGGGTTGTGATCACTTGCCATTGTTTCTGTGGTACTATAGCTTTTTGTTCGAATCGTGCAGACGGCGCCAATGTTGCGTCTGGAACGACTGAGGTCACGAGGACGCGTCTGAGGTTGTGCGGGAATGACCCTTCTTACGGAGGTTGTGACCCGGCTAGGTTGCGACCCGGTGATTCTGCGTCTCGAGCGTCGGATCCTGCGCAAAAGGACCAATGCTAGCACGGAGAGGGGCGTGGTGCTAGCGGAGCCCTCTCCGATGCCTAAGTTACTTATAGTGGCAAAAGGGTAATTTCTAGAGAGAGAAAATTCTAGAGAGAAGTCAGAGCTCAAAATACCAAAGTTGGGCAAATGAGAGAGTGAGTGAAAATGGGTGGCCAAGGTCTCCTATTTATAGGCTTCCTTGAGACCGGACCCGGTTTTATAGCGGTTTGACGACGGTCCAAGAAAACAAGCGGGAACCGTTGTCCATATTGGTAATGCATGAGCTTGACTTCTCTACACGTAACGGCGATCGCGGACACGGTAATTGCGGATACGACAATCGCACAATACCCGTGGCGCAACCCGGACCTCGTCGAAATTGGGCAATTCGGCGAGGTCCGGATTGCCGTGCGATCCGGACCTCCGGATTGCGCAATCCGGAGTTCCGGATTGCACAATCCGGAGGTCCGGATTGCAAGCAATCCGGTCCGGATTGCTTGCAACCCGGACGTCCGGGTTGCTGCAACCCGGACATCCGGGTTGCTGCAACCCGGATGTCCGGTCCGGAAACGCGTAAATACGTTTCCGGACCGTTTTGACCCTTGGGAGACGCTTTTCCAAGACGAGATGTAATTTTTTGACGTGTTTGCGAGGCCCGAAGCGTAAATACGAACCCGAATTGGACATTTATCCATCAGACACCTTCAAAAGTCGTCAAATCTACATGAAGATGAAATAAACCTGAGACTCGGCCCCTCGGCTGGGGGGCAGAGGATAGAGAAGAGACATCAAGACCTATGATCACCCCATCGCCAGCCACAGGTTGTTTCCCTTTGTCAACCAAAGAGGGCGCCTCTTCAACCACTACCTCCTTATCATAAGAGTGAGTCAGCAAGGGGGCACTTGAAGGAGAGCCTCTCGCGATTTCCTTCTCCTTGGCAGCCAAGGGCCCGACCTCAGAGTCAGGTTTCCGCGCTTTGGATTCAGATTGACTTGAACTCTCGCCCACCGCAAGAACCCATTCGGTAACCAGGGGCGAACGCTCTGACAGCAAGAAGGAAGCAACATGAGAACAATCATAAGTATATCACAAAGAAAAGAGAAAGGAAAAAGAACATGCCGGAAGCCTCTGCAGCTTTCCCTAACTTAGAAGATTTCTTGGCCCGATAAGCAGGACTAGAGGGTTCTTCCCTCTCATTCGATTCAATGGTACGTTCGGAACGCTTTGCCTACACCTTATACGTTTCTCCATGAAATCAACCTACAAGGGGTCATACGAGTCCCCGCCTCATACGAGTCCACCTCGGACACCCAAGACACAGGACAGTCAGATTTGGTCCGACTACCTTGGAAAACGATCTTTAAGGTCTCCCTGTCTGAAGAAGAAAGCTTCCCAGAAGTGAGTCATCTATACGAGCGACCAACGCAAAGATCGACCCTTACTCATGGAGGGGCGAGATACGCCTACTACAGGGGCAACCTTAACATCAATCAAGTTACGGAAGCAAAACCACAACCCAAGAGACCTATCCAAGGGAACAAATCCCAGAGCGTCACAAAGAGGGCGAAGTTTTAGCTTCCCCAAATGGAGCAACGCTCCAACACATCCGAAGGAAGGGTCAACCCTTAACACATGTCAATAAACCCCTTCGCTCACGGCGGGTAAGAAGAAACCTTGTAAGCATTTTCACCCTCACTTTTATGGGGAACAAATTGCAGGGTAAAGGTCAAGAGCTATACACACGCTCCAACGAATGAAGGGAAAATGTTACACATGCTGAAGGTCAAGGTTAAAGGACAATGCTCGCGCTAGTACGAGGGAGGCGGAACGTTGTGTCCCATTGAGTGGCAGAATTCCCACCCTCAAGTAAAGGAGAGGTCTATGCTCTCACCCTTGCACTTATGCTCATATTCATGATTAACATCTACAGGTACACCAATGCCATCATTCATGCTTATACTCACAACCCATCCATACACACATACATGTTTACGCTTGCACTCACATGCATGCCCACGTGCGCATTCTCTTGTGTTCAAACATTTAGACGTACATGCACGTGGCCGCCATGTATCCATGCATACATTCATGACTACAACCGCAGCATGTCTACACCCACTCCCATACTTGTTTTCCTACTTGCGTGTATGCTAGTACACATTTTCATGTTCATGATACATCCATGTTCACTTAAGGCAATATCCTATAGGCATGTTTTTTAAGTATCCTATACTTAGAAAAATTTTGGACCAAAATTAAAATTTTTCTCCACTTAGACTTACCCCGGCATGAAATTGAAGCATGGACTCGTTTAGCTGTATTCATGTTGCATCCCCACACGAGCGTATATTTTCCGAGTATACACCCGTGACGGTATTTGATTTATTATTTCCATCTCAGACGGACACGTGCTTGGACACGTGTACGTGCTATTCTGACGTTTGCAATTCCTCTATCTTATAAGACATGGGGCAGAGTCAGAGACACACATTCATGGGTAAGTAAGGATTATGACAAAAGGTAAAATCCCGGCTTCAAATTGCGCGTGTCATACCATCCTAAAATAGAGTCAATCAAGGGTCAGGCCATTGGTTGACTCGGGGGCATGTGATGGATATACGCCCAATTTGAACCCGTTAACTTCCGAATCGTTTTATTTTGATCACCCCGTTAATGATTATAAATCGAAACTTCGACCCAAACACCCCGCGGAAACACCAATCGTCCGGACGAGGCCGAAATACTCGTCCGGACCGCGGAAAACTCACCTAGGTGAGGTCGGGTGGCCACACCCGACCTCCCCTAGGGGAGATCGGGTCAGCCAACCCGATATACCCTAGGGGAGATCGGGTGGACCAACCCGATCTCCCCTAGGGTAGATAGGGTTGGCCAACCCGATCTCCCCTATGGGAGATAGGGTTGGCCAACCCTATCCTCCCTAGGGAGGGGTTGGGTGGCCACACCGATCTCCCCGGCACCGCTTCCCGACTCCGATACTCAGTTTATTTCCGCCAACTTTCTCCGTGCTTTAAGGTCTTAATTACGTGATTAAGGGCTAATTAATTGTGTTTAAAGGTTAACGATGTCATTAAGCCACCTTAATGACACCGTTTCCTATAAATACAACCTTTCCACCATTCATTTGAACATCTTGGCTAATTGAGAAGTTTAGCTCTGACATCTCTCTAGCTTTATCTCTCTAGAAAGAAACGTACTGACTTAAGCATCGGAGAGGGTACATCAAGCACCACCCCCCCCCCCCTCCGTGCTTGATATTGCCCCTCTTGCAGGGCACGTGGAGAAGAGAAGGCGAAGGACATAAGGACACAGATCAAAACGACAGGACTTAGGAGCACCGAACCCGCAGTTTCACCAGTGAGGAGTAAGGTTTAGGTCGACCACCCGTTGACCTGAAGCTTAGAACCTAACAGTTTCCTTGAATGTCTGAGATGTTTTGATTGAAGCAAATGTAATAATCTTCTAACAACTTGTCGTTTTGCTGTGTCACCTCATTCAACGCGTTTGGCCCTTTAAGGAGTGTGCGCTCCCCCATGTATCTTTGAATGAATTTTTCCTTTAGATATGCCCATGACGTAACGCTTCCGCATGGCAGCGAGAAGAAACAATGTGCGGCAGTTCCAACGAGAGTATTAGCAAATGTCATGGCAACGTGATGCGGGTTGTCCGTTCGTCCTAGCAGAGACGCTTCATGTTGTTGCACATGCTCGATTGGATCTCCTTTTCCTCTGTATTTTTCTCCACCGATTTTGTACAGGGCATTTGGAACGTGACTATGCACTAATTCATCAGAGAATGGATGCGTTGCATTTTCTTCCAGGGCATGCATTCCCTTCATCTTCGATTGCTTCATTTTTCTCTCAATCATTTCTTCTAAGGCCTTAGCTGTGAGTCCCGTGATTGGGATGTCATTATCGTGCTCGGGCTTTCTCCAGCCATTGTTGCATGTGTCAGCATGGCTTGTTGTCTTAAAGCTATCCTCCTTGTGTGGGCGTTGTGAATTGCTCACAGGAGGCTGCTTCCATCTCACTCCTTGTTGTTGCTTCATGCCAACACTTGGAGTGCATGAACGTGCTGGCTCTCGCCTGGCCTGTTGATAGGCATTTCAAAGTCTTCTACTCCCTGTGGGTGTTGCAGTTTTTGCTGGTTGGGATTATGAGACGCCTCCCTGGCTGGTGCAGTTTGTTCATTAGCATGCGGGGTGGTGGCGGAGGCGCAGCATATCCTTGACTCCTTAAGATATCCCTGAGAGCAAGAAGTTCTTCAAGTGCCGCCATCATTGCCGGTGTGACTGTAGGCATGTTGGCTGCATTCCTTGGTTGTCGCTGTGCTGCATCTGCTGGCATTCCCGATGGGATTTCCTGATCCACCCTCGTCCCTTGCTCTTGCGGCGGCGCGTTGTTTTGATCTTCTGGCCCGTACTGTGCAGGAGGGGCATTTGTGGACGGAATGGACGAAGCCGTAGATTCTACGTCCAGAATATGAGAATGTCCCGGTTGACTTCTCGTTGGTTTCATCCTGCTTGCACCCGCCTTTTTGGGTCGTCTTCCTGTCACGGCTTGCATCACGGCTTTTTGTTCGAATCATTTCAGACGGCGCCAAATGTTAGGTTCGCTTCACCACTTGGGCAGCTTTGGGCTTTTTCCTTCACGAACAGGCTTCTTCCTTCACGATCGGGCTCGAGATGTATGTATAAGGACGGGAACGCCGCAATCCTTAATAGACAATCGCCGAGCTAAACTCTCAATCCTCGACCTTGAACTCTTGATCTTCGGGTCCTGCACGAGGGGCAGTAACCAGCGTGGGCCCACTCTGACGCTCAAGTTAGCACTTCTAAAGAGAGAAAGCATTAGAGAGAAGTCATAGCATTTCAGGTCCAAAAGTGAGTGAGTTTTTTAGAATGGGAGACCTAGGCCCCTATTTATAAGGAACCTAAGGATCATGCCCAGCTTTGAATTTCTTGATGTCGGTATGTAAGGAAGACGTATACCGTCATCAAGACGGAGTATGCATGCACCAACTTCCCGCACTTGGCAAATTAATCAGTGTGAGCGTACGAAGAAAAACGGTAATCCGGACCTAACCAGAAATTTTAACAATCCGGGACGGGTCCGGATTGCCTTGGGCAATCTGGAAGTCCTACAGCCCTATTACGCGTATCTTGGACCGTTTTAGACTTGGGTGTCCGTGAAAGGTTTTTTTTACGGGTTTTGGGATATTTTATGAGGCCCGAAATGTAAATACGAACCGTATTGGACAGATATATAACAACTACTCTTTGAAAATACATGTTTACGGCTTAAAAGACATGGTACCGTGGTCGAACATGTGACATTACATACTTGATGACGAATTTTTCGATGCATTAACATGAGTCTTAATCAGACAGAAGAGGATATTACTAACATCAGGTCCCACTTAATTCGAGTGGGTGAGATTTGAACCAGCAACTCAAGTGAATGACATGGTAAATGATAATGCAAACATTTTTCATAATAAATCCAGTGGGAAGTCTAAACACCTACCACAAGTAATCACTGTTGTTGTTTGGACGAATCAAGTAGAACCTGATTATCTTAATGCTAAACCGAGGATACCACAACTACCTATACTACCCATTGTTCCAAGTGGGAGTGATCCGACAAACTTGGTTCCAGATCCTAGTGATCAAGGAATTTATCTTGGAAGTAAAACTCCGAGACCGAGAAGTCGTATAAGGAAGGCTGTCAGTTATGGTTAAAGCACTCCTCTTGTACCCAATAGAAGTGATGCTCCGATGAGAATATCATCTCGAGTGGGAGAATTGATCCCTATTGTAAAGAAATGTTCCGATAAGAGGCATTATTTCGAGTGGGATAAATATTAAGACTCAAAGACGGGATGATCAAGCCTAGACGAAAGTCAAAGGCATCAAACTTCTCCAAAGAAGTATCCCATCTGGAAGACTGATAACCTCAATCTATAGACAATCGACATGCATTGGAAAGACCTAAAGTGGAGAAATGGAAGAAAATAATAAATGAGAGAGATCGCTTGAATGAAAGCCATTAAAGTCAATAGTTGATTTACCTTCTAACCACGGGGGCATAAGGATAAGGTGAGTCCTGAAAGAAGGCTCACCACTGATGGAAAAGGTCGAGCGATACACAGCTCGACTCGTGCGAAAGGCTACACCTAACTTCCCGGAGTGGACTTTGACAAAACATACTCAATACCTGTACGTAAAACCACGATGCAGGGCCATTCATGGTCCTGGTTGCAAGTTTCGATTACGAACCTCACCCAATGAGTATAAAGACCGCATTCCTCCTCGAAAACTTGGATGAAGAGATCTACATGGAACAACCAGAGGGTTTTATTACTCCTTGTAACGAACGTAAAAGTTTGTCGACTCCATAGGTCCATCTACGGTCTTGAACAGTCGTCTCGGCATTGGTACCGCAAGTTCCACGAGGAAATCATAGGAAACAGATTTGTGAATCTTCATGAGAATCCGTGCGTGTATTATAAGACCTCCGTATATGAGTATGTCATCTTAACCTTACGTGTGGAAGATATACTTATTGCTGTAAACGACATAAGATTAATGAATAATTCAAAGTCCTGGTTGGCATCTGTATTTGAGATGAAGGACATAGGAGAGGCCACGTACATCTTAGGCATTAAAATTGCTAAAGATCAGGCTACCCGGAAATTGTGTCTGTCTCAAGAAGCTTATATCAACAAACTGTTGAAAAGATTCGGATTATAGGATGCCAAACCCGTGGATACGCTGGTGGTGTTTGGGTGCGCACTGTCAAAACGTGACGGCCCCAAGAACCTGGCAGAGCGTGAACAGATGAAGGGTGCAGGATGTTTTAGCGTGGTTGGTAGTTTTTCCTACGCCATATAATGCACCCGTCCGGATATCTGTTACGCCGTATAACTAGTAGCACGTTCCCTATCAGATCCTGGTCATCAACATTTAAAGACTATAAAACGAGGAACTCGTTATCCGAAAAGGTACTGCCAACTACGAACTGTGCTATGAGGGAAGGTAGTTAGAATTGACTGGTTACATTGACGCCGACCATGGTGGCAATCCAGATGATCGTAAGTCCACCACAGGAGGAGCAATCATCCTCGCTAATGCCTCCATTTCATGGATGAGCAAGAAGCGATTATGAGTCACGCTGTCTACGATGGAATCGGAATTCGTAGCTCTCTCTAAGAATGCACAGAAAGCGGTCTAGTTTAAAAGGATTCTAACTGCGGTGCTTGGTGGCGATGTCAAGAATAAACCTGTGAAGGTCTTCTCTGACAGTCAAGCAGTCATTGCGGCAGTTAAGAATCCGATGTACAATAGTAGGATCAAACAAATTGATATGAACTAATTAATGCTAAATTTGTGGTGGTAGACAATATAATCACTATGGAATATTTGTATACCAATAACTTCGTAACAGACCCATTAACAAAACCACTACGCAGGGAGATATTCGAAAAGCATGTAAAACTGCTTGGATTGCGTAGGGTATAGAAATGGAATTTATCTGTGATAGCATTTTGATATTAGAAAGTTACATTTTGTAAGCAAAATAATTTCAAGTGAGTTTATGATCAATCGACGTCATAATGTTTTGATTACATCAGTTTTACAGTCTATAAACTAAGTTGTAGGAAGACGCAGTCCTCTGCCAAACTATGTCGAATGTGGGCCTTACCTAGTCACACAGGTACGGTCGTCTTGCGGTGGAGGCCTCCACCAGACAAGACTGGCTAAGAGTCAGGGGGATAAACCGGATTAAGCAAGACTATTATCTAGTTTCGAAGTAACTCGACATGATCTTCGTTTTGCATATCGCCGTGATGAACTTCGCTCATCATTTAACCATATTCTGGGCCAGATGAGAATATGTGATAGCATGATTGACATATCCGTTTCCTGTCAACCCAAAAGGTTCAGGTATGCTATCAACGCGTGCTTCATACTACGCGTGCCACGTTCGACCACGGGGTCACAACTCGGTTGTGCTAAGAAGGAATCCTCGTGATTCTGGCGGGCGCAAACTTCTTCACCTTGAGCGTGTGATTGATCACAGGAGCCTTATGAAGAGGCACCTAAAGTATTCTCACGGACTCAGAACTTATATCTAAGGTCAGGCTCAATGCTCGCTTCTCGGCGTACGAGCGTAGTGCTTAACAAAAAGGCCCAGTGACCACGTCTTTGGAAACCGGTTGGGTCTGACTAAGGATAAGAGCGATGGGGATGGTCAAGTTCACCTGTAATTCACCGAATCTTGTATTCACGAGGTTGCCACCAACGGAATATTATTTGAAGGTTCTGAATACTTGTATGGATGACTTGAAGAAGTGTTCCTATGTGGAAACTAGGCAAATGGAGAATTATCAGTTGACCTAGGATACAGCGTGGTACAATATAAATGTTGTTTATAACATGTTGATTGGAGAAAAAGGAATCAATCTTCCAAGGGCGCTACAATACTCCAAACAGATGAGTAGCACGATGCCCGTCGTATCCACCGGTTACACGGCAAACCTCGTATGAACTATTCGAAAGCAAGGAGTAGAACAAAGGGAGAAATTTTGATGCAGATTTGGACGACAATACATTAACGGTCACCCTTCCATTCCGGCGAGTGGGAGCTGTAAGCATATGGTAATGGGCGTCATAATTAGTAGCCCATAATATGTATAGTTTACCTAATGAACTTGGGTAAATGTCACATTAGGGTAATTTGGCTAGACCCAAATCCTAATTGACATGGGAGGCCCAAAATTAGACCTCCCTAAATACATAGGCCGGCCGAAAGTTTATGGTGGGGTAAAGTGGACTTTTGTCCACTTTACTCCTATAAATAAGAGGTGCTAGGGGATTTTTAGGGTTAATCACAATTCCCTCATCAGAGTGTTTTAGAGAGAATAAGCCTCCCCCTTAACACCTAGTTTCGACCGAACCATAGCCTTCACCAAGGGTGTGTCAAATTGCCTTCGAGCAAACTCTCCAGAGATCTGTCCCCGTGCCAAGAATCGATCAGAGGCTTTGCTGTGGAGCTTGCACCACGTAGGGCTTCTCTAACAAGAACCTCTACGGGTCCCGACGGGAGGATCGTGAACTCCCTCTAGAGAAGATCTTGGGTCTACGGATCATCCTAAAGATATGTGTGAATCTTCTGTTGCGTAATTCCGATTACTAGCATGTACCTTGTTTTAGTATCCGTAGTGATTACTCCTCGTAATCTAACGGCAATAGCCTTCAGGAATAAGATATATGAGTAACTTCCTCCATCTAGTAAGATTCTCTTCACATCACAATCTGCAATATTCAAGGTAACCAAAAGTGCATCATCATGTTGAAAATTCACTTGCTCCATTATTTCATCCGTAAAAGAGAGGACACAATTCTCAAAGGAATGCGGACGCTACATTGATAGTGCAGCAACATCTCAAACTTTGCATTCTTATTTACCCGACAGCTGCATTACCACCATGAATCATATTGATGATCTTCTTCTTTGGAGCATTGTCCTCCAACATTTTTTTCCTATTGTCTAGAGCCGGTGGTGGAGGATTACTTCTAGACTCTTCCGAGAATCCTTTTGAGCATCACCAACGAGGACAATTCTCAGTTGCCATCTAGGTCAATGGAGGGCATTGAGATTGAGAGGGGCTGACCTATCCTTCTTCTTCTTATTTACTTCCACCATAGTGGACTCACCCGCTTTCTCCGTTGGTCGAAGTGACTTGGATATCTCTAGGTCAATATAATCCTTAACCCGAGCAGCCAACTCCTCTAGAGTATAGAGCGACTTCAAATCAATATTACTTGCCATTGACGATCCCAAGCATTCAAAGTTTATTTTGAACGCCCAAAAAATTTCTCCTTCACCCAAATCATCATCAATATCAACTGAGGTTTTGGTTAAAGCGAGTATAATAAGTTGCTAGGGTCTCATCATTATCCTGTTGAGCTTCATCTATAGATTTGGGCACCTGAGTAATTGTCGCTCTCCTAAATATCGCTGCAAAAATTTAGTCTACAAATACTTCCATGAGGTTATTGAACCTTTAGGTAAGCCGAAGAAAAAATGCGAAGCCACCTCGGCTAGAGTGGACGAGAACAACAAGACGATATGGTTTTCATATTTTGTTCGTTCCTGAAGTGAGGCTTCAGGTTGTTGCACATGCTCTACTGGATCTCCCTTCCCCGTGTAATTTATGCCGGAACCACACTATCTGGTATATGAATATCTACCAAACCCTGAGAGAGCAAGATGAGAAGCTCGATCTCTCAAATTATGCATAACATTAACTCAAGATTCATCCATATTTTTGGCAATCAGCGCCTCCACTAGTTCAAGAATTATCCCATACACGAGCGGAATAGGAGCTAGCGGTGTCATAAAAGAACTTACATTTGGCTTGCTGGAGGAGTATGCGGTGGATATGTTTGATAATGTTGAGAATAATGTTGATTGGGTTGATATGGCTGATTAGGCGGCAGAGGAGGAGCATGTTGTTGAGTAGGAATCTTTCCCTCTTTGATTGTTGAGAACGAGGATACCAAATGGGTGAATGAACCTTGAGGTGGAGGTGGTACCGGCATACCACCTTGAGCTCTCACCGTTTCCCTATAGGCCAATAACGCATCCAGAGCAACCATGATGTCTGGGTTACCTGATAATTTCTTGATACATTGCTGATGGAACAAGCTCGTCGGGGGTTCCGAACTAGGTGGCCTTGCGTCGAGTCGAGTTCCTATCCTCTTTGTGTTTCCCGTCTCTCGATGTTACCGTCGATCTTCTTCCAAGCCGTCCGATTACCTGCAAGACGAATTGTGACAGAGGGGGGCGTGTCTCTGGCGAACCCTCTCTGATGCTAAAGTCAGAGCCGGGTTCTAGAGAAATAAAGTAGAGAGAAGTCAGAGCAGTGTTGCCAAGTTGTTGAGATGTTGTCAAAGTGAAGAATGCCTCCTCTTATTTATAGAGTTTGAGAATTGTACAGGTGGGACCCGCGTAAAAAGGGTAGTTCCGTAAATAGGTGGAGGGCAATTTCATAAATAAGTAGGGTCCCGAGTGTCGGATACCCGGGGGTTCGGGGTCGGACGCGGGACGGGTCACCCCGTGACGCCAGACTGGTCCGGTGTCATTGCACCGGACCCGGTCCGTACTGCTGGTACCGGACCCGGTCCATACTGCTGGTACCGGTCCGGTACCAATGGTACAGACCGGTCCGGTGTCACCGGACTACCGTGCAGAAATTTAAGGACTAATCGATAGTGCGACCATGTCGAGCCTTAATGAGATCTAGTTGGGTGTATATCTATCATTTGCCCTCGAGTCAAGCATAGGTTTATCCTCTTTTTGACTCTATTTATTAGAAGGATTTTACACCCGATTGTATCTCGGCTTTGTTTTTACCTTTTTTCGTGTGTTTGTCAACGTCGGTGTCGATGTCCGACGGTCATACCTTTCGTTCTAGGAAGTTTTTCATTGTCGGTGTCGATGTCCGACCTATATCATCATTGTACTCATAGACAAAGAGTTTCACGTATGTGAGGTTAGCATGTAACGTTGCATATGTAATCATGGGGGTGATTGAACGTGCTTGATAATGTAAATGAATGATATCACATCAATATATGTATATGACCATGTGATATTGATGATTGAACAGTTGTCGTGACGCGTGTATGAAAAAATTTCTAAGTGTTTGTCAACGGTGGTGTTGACGTGTATGTATGCTGTAATGCATGGCGATGAGAATTTCTAAGTGTTTTCAAAACACTAGCTATAACGTACATGGATGAATACATGATGTTCATGAGAAAAATTACTAAGTGTCCCACGACACTAGTGTTGATGTGTAAGCATGTGATCATGGTAATGGGTGAAAATCTTCTAAGTGTTGTAAAACAATATCAATGGCATATAGTGATGCAAGCTTGATGTCACAATTTGTATGTGCCTTGATGAAAGCATCACCAAAAATATCAATGTCATGTGTATGTACCAATCAATGGAAAAATTTCTAAGTGTTGGAAAACACTAGTGTGACGCATATGGATGCATGGCAGACATGTAAAAAATACTAAGTGTTTGACAACACTAGTATTGATGAATATAGATATGATCATGTGTGAAAAAATTCTAAGTGTTATGAAACACTATCAATGATGGTGTCATAACATGTGTGTGACTTAGTGATGCATACGTGCTGTTCATGAAAAATTTACCAAGTGTTTTGATAACACTAGTAGTAATGTATATGAATGTATACATGGAAAACATGGAAAAAATACTAAGTGTTTGACAACACTAGTAGTGATGCATATGGGTGCATGCATGGCAAGAATGGAAAAAATACTTAGTGTCTAACAACACTAGTTGTCGAGACAGATACTTGCAATGTATTGTCATATAAAATAATTGAATCATTGAATGTAATCGAGAAGAGGTTACCTTTACTCCGATTTTCGAAAAATTACGATTTTTCAAAAACTTAGCTTTTTTCCTGAGGGAGGATGTCGTTGCTTCCATTCAGGTTATCATTCACAGTGGTCATCATAAATGTAACCTGCAATTGATAGTATAGACACGTAATGATTTTCCCCCGTAGTGAGATTATATGTACCTTAGACGTGAGTTGTTGATCTCGCGTTGACGATGTCGGTGGCTATGTTTGCCTTGCCATAGTAAGTTGACCATAGGGGGATACCCTGGTTACTCATCATGTATCATTATTCAGGACATGGGGTGTCGCCCCGCGTGTCCTTTATGTATTATACCATAGGTGTCGTAGTGCCCCCGAAGTAGGCTAAGTGATCATCATATGATTAGGGGGTTACCCTTCACATTGTCATAGTCATCGTCATTGGTACCAAGTCATGTTTCCCCCGAAGTAGGCGTCGTCATCGTGTTGGACGTAGTTGATTAGACTTTGTGTCATATGGCATGTATGCGTTGGCATGCCTGATAGTTTGTATTCATCACGTTTCCCCCGTAATGGACTTGTTATTTTCATAGGTTGTTGACATTGATGTCGACGTAGGGGTCAATGTTGCCCCCGGTCAATGTGTTTGCGTTAATGTCAACGTTGATGTCGGCGCCGGTTCAACATTGATGTCGAATTGGGCATGGATGTTGACATTGGTGTTGACGTAGATACTGACGTAGGTGTCGATGTTGATGTCGACGTAGGTGTTGACGTTGATGTCGACGTAGGTACTGACTTAGGTATGGACGTTGATGTCGACATGGGTGTCGACGTGGGTGTCGACGTAGGTGTCGACGTTGATGTCGATGTTAGTGTCGACGTTTGTTTTGACGTAGGTGTCGACTTTGGTGTCGACGTTGGTGTCGACGTAGGTGTCGACGTTGGTGTCGACGTAGGTGTCGATGTTGGTGTCGACGTAGGTTTCGACGTTGGTGTCGACGTTGGTGTCGAAGTTGGTGTCGACGTAGGTGTCGACGTTGGTGTCGACGTTGTTGTCGACGTTGGTGTCAACATAGGTTCTGAGATGTGTGTCGCTTCTAGGATTTCTATCTTTTACCACATGCATTCATCGTGATGCCCTTACTTTAGGCATTGTCGTAGTCCTAAGTTTAGGCTGTCATCCTTGGGATTCGATATCGGGGCCTACTCAAAGGCATATCATCGGGGCCTACTTAAACGCATATCATCGGGGCCTACTTAAAGGCATATCATCGGGGCCTACTTAAAGGCATATCATCGGGGCCTACTTAAAGGCATATCATCGGGAGCGTTCAGCTCGTATGTCGGGACCGACCTTGTCGGGACCTCTTGTATTTGTCTTCTGAGTCTCTTTTGGGGCCCAGTGGGCCTACTTTGCCGTTTAGTCGCCGTTAATGGGCCTGACGGCTATATCGAAACCCATCAGGATTTAAAATTTGACATCCTATTTTATTGAACAATTTAAAATTTCCGAAAATTTTAAAATGGTTCGGTCCAAATTTTTAAATCCGGTTCAATTTTGTCTGATTTTAAAAATTCCGGTTTGGTCCGAAACGGTTGTTTATCACTTAAAACCGGTTAGGTTAGGTTCAATGTTACTATGGTCCGACCCGACCCGATTAAGAAAACCCGAATTGGTTTAACCCGCTCCGGTTTAGCAATTGGACCGGCCTTGGAACCCTAGGGTTCGGCCAAATAATTCCTTTAGGCTAAGTAGGATTTTAAAATCCACCATAAAACATAACTTAGCCATCAAGAATTATTAATTATATAAAATAATTTCCAACAATGCTAATATATATATATATATATATATATATAAATATTGTCAAGATTTTATCACTAAGATGTAAATCAATTAACAATATATAATATATATATATAAAAAATTCGGCCAAACCATATATATATATATATATTATTATCAAATATATCTTTTAGGGATTAAAATATGTAAACAGTATATCTTCTTGATTGTTTAGTAGTAACTAAATCTATCAATATATATATTATCCCTATTTTAATCCACATATATTGATAGTTAATATCCTTTACAATATTATATTAGAACCTATCCTTATTTTCAAACTTCTAGATATAGTTACCTATTAATTAAAATTTAAAAAATGGCAACCTATATCTCTAATAGGGTGGCCGAAATTTTTAATTATTTAGGGGTTAAGAAAATTAAAAATTTTACCCCAATTGTCCCTATGGTTTCGGCCAACAAACATGAAATTGGAAAAGGTTGTCAAAATTTTAAGATCAAATACTAACTTGATAAAGAATCAAAATTGTGTTCTTGATAAAACTCATGGTGTTCTTGAAGATTATGAACATCAAACTCAAATACATAACAAAATTTTCGGTTTTGATCCTCAAAAACACATAAATTTCGAAAATTTTAAGTTTTTAAAGTTCAAACACATGATTTCATGTTGAAAATTTCGAAACACATATTGATGTTCATCAACCTAAAAATTCCGGATTTTTTAAGAGATTCAAGAACATCTGTTTATCAAAAATTTAAGAACTCCTAACTCAGGCTCTGATACCACTGTTCGATTACGGGGACGTAATACTACGGAATGCTAAACGTGTACTAGCAAGAAATCTAATCTACGCAGCGGAATTAGTATACATACCTTTTAGCTTTCCTGCCCAAGAACGATGTGGAGAGAGTTCTGATCCTCCGGTCGGAACCACGTGCAAGTTCTTCGTTAGAAGAAGTCCCACGCGATGTAGCTCCACAACAAGACCTCTGATCGATTCTTCAACGGAGATGGAACATCAGACTTGATGTTGGTGGTGCCGAAATATTAGACTAGGGTGACAAGTTTTCTCAATGGAGATTCTTGTTCTTAATTGTGTGTTTAAACCCTTAGGAGTCACCCCTATATATAGTATTGGGTGGAGTTGCAAAAAGGCAACTCCAACCAATGTGGTACTAGGGGTTCGGCCGAACCATGCATAATAAGGGGGGAGGCCCATTTTGGGCCTCCCTTGTCAATTACTAATTGGATTTGTCCCAATTAGCCCAGATTGACAATTACCTAATTAACTTAGGTAATTCCCTTAATTAACGGGCTCCTATTACGGCGCCACGTCACCATATGCTAACAGATGCATTGTGTAAAGAGGATCCTCATAAGGAGGAGGTCCCTAAGAAGGCATCCCATATGGGAATCCATAAGACGGTGCTGGGCCACGTGGTGGCATTTTCCCGAGGGGGTTGTCGCGGAGCCAACAAAGTTGACGCCGTAGAAGAGATATCTTCATGAGGATTCGATGTTCTATCTTGATTGTTGGTCAGACGAGGTGATATTTTGAAGATCGAGGAGGGTGTGCAGGGGGCGCCGTTGGTCGAGTGGAATCAGCAGATTGATCCCTTATAACAACGGACGACGCCCATTAGATGGAGCACCCGTAGTGAATCGGCTTGTTGCCATTGAACGAGGAACAACCACGACTTTTCGTAAGTTCCCACAGACGACACCAATGTTGGATTTCAACCTCCCGATAAAGACTTGAGCCCGACTGTCAGCGCGTCCGGACCTACACAAAGGGATGAGCCGGGGTTTTTCCCGGTGATCCCCCTCAGATGCTTAAGTCAGTCTTCAGGAAATAATATATAAGAACTAAAGTATGTAGTGAATAATGTATGAGATTGTAAAAAAAAATTGATAAGACATAATGGGTAATATTTATAAGGAGTAGCAAGTACGGTAACTGGCCTACGCATTGATGGCACACTGAGTCTCCAAGTATGACAACTTGCTCATCAGTCCTTACCTTTTGGGGAGGGATCAATAATTTTGGATGAAATCACCAAGTGTTTCATCAGTGAAATGAATGGATGTATGAGTACGAACCCTTCATTGTATAATATGAGTGAAGTAATTGACTCTGATGATATTCAGTTCGAGAATTGGAAAAAGGAAAATCGTCACCCTCGAAAGTGGGATCGCCGACCTCATCTCACTATGGGGATAGGGGTAGATGGCCTTCAACATTTTGGGGAGGGGGATCGACGATCCACTCCTTAATGAGAGGGGTCGACGATTCCACCCAGGACGAATCCCTCTCCTTGGTAGAGGGGTCGACCCAGTCTCCTTAGGAGAGGGGTCGACCAACTCTCCTTAGGAGAGAGGGGCCGACGACCCCTTCCCTTGAGAGGGGAATGTCAACGGACCCCCCCCCCCTCTTGGAAGATATCGTCGAACACCCTCTTGGAAGAAGTTGTCAACTATTTGATAATAAAAGTAACCTTTTAAGAGATTTATGTGTCCATTTTGGGAACGATAGGCACGACTGTTCGCACCTTATTCAGATAAACATCCATCTATTATCTACTTTTTACCAAAATAATATGGGATATTGTTGGAATTTATGTGATTCTTTAGTGAAATAAGGTAGCTAAAATAAAATTGGGATACTATGAGACCTTCGGTATGTGTTGGTTCTCGTTCTAAAAGGCCAACTATGTCAGTTATCCATGAAATGATTATATTTCAGAAAATCACGTCTAACCCTATTTCTAAGGGAGTATGAGATTGGATTTGGTCTTGCAAGAGTACCCATAGAATCAAACATTTTCTCTGGCTTTGAAACCATGAGATAATATTTACGGCCCAACTTCACTATAGAAGGGGGTTAATGTGAATCATATTTGTAAAATCTACAGCTAATCATATGATGATATTATGCATACCTTTAGATATTGTTGAATTGCAAAGAAAGTTTGGCACGAGTTCAGAGTCCCGAACTCGATCCAAAATTTTAACTCATTAACTCGTTGCCAATGGATTTGCATAATTGTAGAACTATTATTTCTCATTACTTGGGGCTTGCTTGGAATATTGTCTTCACCTATCCGAATTGGTGGATTTGGAAGAATATAATTTCATTATTGTTTAGGAATTTTGTTGTCTTTTCAAATATCTTTAGGGTTAAAGGTACTTTTCATACCACATGTTTGACTGAATGTGGCTTTTAGTACTGGATGTTTAGTTTTGTATACTTTTGGTACCAAACGTTTGAAAAAATGTGGCTTTTGGTACATCCGTTGGTTGGCCGTTAGTTTTGGCCGTTAAATGACATGTGCAAGTCACGTGATCGACTCTAAACTTTTAATTTTGTTCAATTTTGTCCCTCAAATATATTCATAACTTTTATTTTGTTTAATTTAGTCCTAAAGCTTCAAAATCGAACCCAATTGGGACCTATCTCCAATTGGGTAAATTTGACCCAAATGGGGCTATGTCAACTGAATTCGATTGGTTTAACTGGGTCTGATTTTGAAGTGTTATGACTAAGTTAAACAAAATAAAAGTTAGGAATATATTTGAGGAACTAAATTAAACAAAATTAAAAGTTTAGAGTCGATCACGTGACTTGCACATGTCATTTAACGGCCAAAACTAACGGCCAACAAACAGATGTACCAAAAGCAACATTTTTTCAAACGTTTGGTACTAAAAGTATACAAAACTAAACATCCAGTACTAAAAGCCACATTCGGTCAAAATGTGGTATCAAAAGTACCTTTAACCCATATCTTTAACTTGATCCTTACTTTTTCAAAAGAAGTTTTAATGAACTTGGTGACCCCTTTTTATATGTGCTCGTATTCTATAATAGTGAAATGGAACCCACTCTGAGTGGCTGGATTAAGTTGAATACTGATTGTTGGATCACGGTGGAACTCAGGTACGGTCTTGACAGCGATCCGAGCTTCTTCGCTTTACGTAATCCTGCAAGAGGGGATAGACCGGGCGGTGACCCAGAATCCCTCTCCGATGCTTAAATGAGTATCTCGTATAAACTGGTAAGCAAGAGTCTCAGTATGTCAATCGTATCTGATCTGAGGTAACCTCTGCCCTTTTATAGGCGAAGAGGTACCTCAGTTACCTGGTGAACCGTTAGGGTGGTTAGCCCACGCTCCGCGTATCTCGGCCACGATCCCGCCTATCTAGGCCATGATCTCGCTTATCCCGGCCACGCTCCACGTATCTCGGCCACGATTCCGCCTATCTAGGCCATGATCTCGCTTATCTCGGCCACCCTCCGTGTATCTCGGCCTCAACCTCTGATAACAAGTCCCGACCAATATCGGGGACTCCTGAGTTAACTCATTGTGTCGACGCTCGGGGCCCCTCGTCATCGTGACAGGGCCAATCATTCTCAGGGATTCATCATCGGGGCCTACTTAAAGGCATCTCATCGGGAGCGTCCAGCTCGCCTATCGGGACCGACTCTGTCGGGACCTTTCATCATCGGGACTCCCGCTGTCATGACCCTTCGCCTTGGTCTTCTTGACCTCCTTTTAGGGCCCAGTGGGCTTATTCACCGTTTCCTCACCGTTAAAGGGCCTAACGGCCATAGCGAAACCCATCATTTGCCCCCAAGACATGAGGGACTTACAGTTCGTCGTGTCTTTCAACTCCCGACCTCCCGACATCGGAGTCGGGGACCTTTCCCGTGGTACAGTCACTTGATACGAATCTTCTCATTCACGTTTCCTCGATATCTTGAGGATAACCACCAAATCCGAGAAGACTCCTCGGCTCCCCAGCCATTAAATGCAGCAGATAACGAAGCGACGTCTTTGGCACCCGTGCCTGATTTTTCGCGCCTGCTTTTTCTGAAAAAGTGCTTTTCAGGCCGTTTCATCATTACTCCCGTTGCCATTCTGCACGTTTCATCTCAACGGTTCAGATTAAAACGCTTCGACTTCGACGATTCAGATCAGAATGTCCTTTCACTTGTCCTCTTCTCCTATAAAACCCTAACCCTGGGCACTGTTTCCCTTTTACCGTTTCCAAAATTTCAAAATCTCTCTGCAACTCTTAGAACTCAAGGCTTTCTGCTCTCCGATCAACTTTTCCGGCAACATCAAGTTCATCCTTCCTACTTCGAATCATCATGTCTGGTAAGGATTTCTTCCCTGTTGCTCTTATATCTTTTCCTTCATCTTTGCTTAATTCGTTCGTAATTTTCTGAAAAACCCAATGTGCCTTTCCTTGCCGTGGCTGATTTTCAGACAGTGGATCTAGTTCCGAGGGGAGAAAGCCTTTTAATTTCGACTATGCACCCAGCGACATCTCCAGCACTGCCTACGAGGCCGCTCTCCGCGAGGGCTGCATCACTTCTACCTGGGAGCCTCGCTTCCCATATCCTTGGCCTTACCTCCCGAGTAACCTTGAGGTTACCTGTCCCCGAAAAGGGGAGGTATTTGTCTCTACGGGGCAAATATCGGCGGGGATTCGATTCCCCTTCTGTGGCAACCTGGTTGAGATGTGCCAACACTAAAAGACGCATCCAACTACCTTCTCTCCCCATGCCATCTGCATGTGGAACGCCTTCCAGGTTCTCTGCTTCCGACAGAAATGGGTCTACAGCCTCCAGCTCTTCAGAACCTTCTACGGGATGAAGTGCAACGAGGCGGGGGTCTGTGCCTTCTACCCCAGGATGCCCAGGTGGAACAAGATGCAACTCGCGTTGTGCAGCTGGACCAATGACACCTGGAAGGTTGTCAAGGGTCGGGGACTCCTGATCGACACGGGGTCCGATAACAGTGGGTGGAAGAGGAGCTACTTCTTAATCCAGAATTCTTCGATCCCGTGGCCCCGATGGGAGGTGGAAGCGGACTCTCCTCCCGCTTACCACACCTACTCCGATGACGACTTCCAGACCCTTCACCTTATCCAGCTTTACCGATGGGGGGAGTCCTATACTCCCCTCGATGCCAATTCTCTGACGGAGCGGGACCTGGTGAATGCCTGGATCCGACTCCTCGACATAGTCTCCGGGGGTCAACTCTTCGACGAACCCTCCAATATGGTTCCTTGGGTAACGTTTCTAACCTCTGTTTTTCACTGTTTGCAGCTAAGAAGGTATCCGTGCTGACCAATATGATCCTTAAGCAGGGGGAGACCGATACTGTCCGCCCCGCGCGGAAGAGGAAGTCGGCCAAGAAAGTTGTTGCTCCGTCAGGATCTCCTTCCGCGGAAAGGACAAAGCGGAGCCGTGTGGAAGTGGACAAACTCTTCAATGTCCAGAATGCTGAAGAAGGTAAAAAGCTCCGCCTAGCTATTAAATCGTACAGGAAGCTAGTTCCTAAGGAGTTGGTTCCTTCGACCATGGAGGCCCGCATCGCAGACGTCAAACGTGTCCTCCGATGGGAAACTCCTCGCGTCCTCAAGGCGGGCTACTACAACTACCGCGGGAAGGACCAATATGTTTCTCGGCGTGTCGTTTGGTGTAAGGGCCCTAACGAACTTCCTGATTATGTTTCTGAAGCCTCTCGTCCTCTAGGTGCAGGTCACTCGGGGACTCCATCGGGTGCTGGAGCTTCAGCGGGGGCACCACCTTCAGCAGGGGCGCCTCCTTCAGCAGGGGCGCCACTTTTCGGGGCTGGCGACACCCCAACCGGCGATCAATTTCGTCGGGTGGAGAATCTGGACTCCTCCGAGGAGACGGATGAGGGCGGCTCCCTGATTCCTCGTCGGAGGACGGGGCAGTCCCCACTGAAACCAACCTCCAAGGGGCTGCCCCCCTCAACTTCTTCACAACAGCGACAGCCGTCGCCCCGCCCATGACTTCACTCCTTCTCCGGCTCAGGGCGAGTCGGAGGCGCACCCCTCCACGACCCGCGTCGGTCCTTCTCCTCTCCCCTTCGACGGGAGTTTCTACAAGGTTTTCGACCCCGCGCAGAAGGAGGCTCCCTAGACCTCGATCCGAACGCTGCAAGGGGTCCAGCTCCGACAAGGGGACGCATACCCAGAGCTGGCTCCCCATCTACTAGCAGGCTCAATCCTGCCCACTCTGAGGTATCCGATTTCCTTAGATCGGGGGGACATCCGTCGGGATATTCAAGAAATGTCCATCCGCCGGATAGAGGTAAGACTTCTCATTCTTCTCATTTTCATCAATAAGACAGATTGCTCATCCACTAACACTTCTCTTCACTTCTCTTCCTTCCTTCGCAGGAGATGGCGGACATCAACCGCTGCTTCGGGTACATCTTCGCCTTCGAGGAGGCCCTGGAGCAAGAGCAGGCAAAGTGGGGAAAACTGGCCAAGGAGGATCTCGCGGCCTCCGAGTCTTCGCGGGGAAAACTGGCCAAGGAGCAGGCCATCCTCGACCGAATGACTCGGGACCTCCAAAAGCAGGTTCGCGACTTCGAGGGGCTCCTGAAGCGGGAGCGGCAGGAGCGGCGGATTGCTGAGGACAAACTTGTCCTTGAAAAGAAGGCTCTGGAGGAGCAAATTGCTGAGGTTCCTTCAAAGCTGGCCGCAGCTGAGACCAAGGGCCGGGAAGATTATCGGGGGTCCGAGGACTTCCAAACTGATGCAGTGAAGTTCTGCAGCGCGGAGGTGGAGAACACCCTCTTCAACGCAGTCGAGGAACTCCACTTGGAGTATGGCGACGCCATCAACTTCGACAAGTCTCCGTCTCTTGCTCCCTTCGCGAAGAAATACTTTGCTCTCTCGGAGGAGAGTGATGAGGGGAGCACCCCCGCGGTTGTTGAAGACATGGCGGAGCCTCCGAGTGCCGACACCCCGATAATCGACCCTCCAGCAGTTGAACCCGTGGAGCCTTCTGCCACAGATCTTGTGGACCCTGCTCCCGCTGATGCCGCCAACAAGGACCAAGCCTAAACGCTTTATCTTTAGAGTCCTTGTATTTTTCCTCATTTTTGTAATCCTCGGGCCTTTGAGCCCTCATTGATATCAGACTATCTCTCCGATTTTCCGTTGCACTTCTTCCAAGCGACTTAACTATACTTACTTAAGGCGAAACCTCGACACTTAAGACATTTTCACACATCACTTAAGACGATTTAATTCCGTGCACCACTTAAGGCGACATAATCTCGTGCATCACTTAAGACGACTTAATCTCGTGCATCACTTAAGACGACTTAATCTCGTGCACCACTTAAGGCGACTTTTAAACAACACTTAGAATGAATCTAAGAATAATCTGATCGGAAGCAACCTCTTTATTCATTGATGGCGCAAAATCTGCTTACATCGAATTAAACGATAAATAACTTACACCACTTAAGACGATTTTACATCGGGCACCACTTAAGGCGACTTTTCATCGGGCACCACTTAAGGCGACTTTTCATCGAGCACCACTTAAGGCGACTTTTCATCAAGCATGACATTTCTTCAAGTGCTCGCCACTAAAAGAATGATTCAATACTCTGCCATCGAGGTCTTCCAACTTGTACGCATTCGGAGCTGGCATCCCCACGACCTTGTAAGGTGCTTCCCATTTTGGTGAAATCTTGTTGATCCGATCCAAAAGGGTGAACTCGTTCCGACGCCAAACCAGCTCCCCGACGAAGAATTGTCTGGACTTAACTCGCCGATTGTAATATCTGGCCGTCGCCAAACGCATTCGAGCCTGGACTTCATCGGCTTCCCGCCTCTTTTCTTCGAGCAAGTCCAAATCCAGGCGTCTCATTTCATCATTTGTCAAAGGCTCATAATATCTCATCCGATGGGACGCCACAGCTACTTCCACGGGAGCAACAGCCTCCGTGCCATAAACAAGGCCAAACGGAGTCTCCCCCGTTGATCGTTTGGGTGTCGTTCTAACAGCCCAAAGCACGCTTTCCAGCTCGTTCAGCCATATGCCCTTCAGGGCGTAGATCCTTTTCTTCAGGCCATCCATCACAATTTTGTTGGCTGACTCCACCTGGCCATTAGTCTGAGCATGATGGATAGAGGCTGTCCGATGCTCGATATTCAACTCCTCCAGATACTCCTTCACTTGAGCCCCGTTAAACGGTGGACCATTATCGCTGATCACCACCTTAGGAATCCCGTATCTGGATACAATATGAGTCTGGAGAAACTTGACGATCTGGTTCCCCGTCGTCTTGGCCAACCCCTTAGCTTCTATCCATTTCGAAAAATAATCGATAGCCACGAGCAAGTACTTACACTGACCTTGTGCTTGCGGGAGAGGTCCCACCAAGTCAATGCCCCACTGCGCGAAGGGCCAAGCACTCTTGATGGACGTCAGATTAGCGGCCGGAGCCACGATATTCGGGGCGTACCTCTGGCACGCGTCACAGGATCGGACCAACGTCGTCACCTCTTTGCTCATCGTAGGCCAATAATAGCCCAGATTCAACACTTTCCTCATAATGGATCGGGCCCCTTCATGACAAGCCGCGAACCCTTCATGCACCTCCCTCAGGATTCGACTTGTGTCGGGCTCAGCCACACATTTCAAGTAAGGAGTCGAGAACCATCCCTTTTTGTATAGCTGATTGTCCAGCACCACGTAATTAACCGCGATCCGACGTATCCTGTCAGCTACGACTTCATTATCGGGGACTACCCCCGTAGTCAGGTAGGCGACTATCGGGGTCATCCAAGTGGGCTCCTCTTCCGATCCTGCTTCAATAGCACACACCTCCGACGGGTCGGTGGTCGACAAGATCACCTTCTTCAAGAAGTGCACCTTCCGATTTTCCTCTAGGGGTGCTCCTAAGGCGAATTTGCTCAAGGCATCTGCTTCCGCGTTCTCCTCCCTCGGGATCGCCTCAATGTCGAAACTTTTGAAGCTTTCCTTCAAGACTTGCACCTCACGAAGGTACTTTCTCATCATCGGGCTCTTCGCCTCATATCGTCCTTGGACTTGATTCACAATCAGGCCCGCGTCACACTTCACTCTTAAGTGATCAACTCCCGTACCTTTGGCAATTTTCAGGCCTGTGATAAGAGCTTCATACTCAGCTTCGTTGTTCGTGGCCCTAAACGTTAAGGCCAAAGCATATCGAAGGGGCTCACCCCCGCCTGGTGGTATCAATACGAACCCTGCTCCTGACCCATCTGAACTCGAGGAGCCATCCGTGTACATTTCCCAAGTATTTTCCTCATTTGGCTGTTCTGATTGCTCTGCCATCTCTGGTTGCTCTGCTATCGGGACCTCCATGGTTGCCCCCTCTACAGGGCCCGCTTCTTCCAAATCGGGGGCTGTAGACTCTGCTATGAAATCCGCCAACGCCTGGCCCTTAATAGCCGTTCTCGGAGCAAAGTGTATGCGAAACTCACTAAGCTCAACTGCCCATTTCACCAATCTCCCCGACGCATCAGGTCGGTTCAAAAAATGCTTCAGAGGCTGATTCGTCAACACAGTAATCTCGTGCGGGTGAAAGTAAGGCCTCAGCTTCCGAGCAGTAATAATCAACGCAAAGAGATACTTCTCAACGGCGAAATAATTCATTTCAGATTTGGCAAACGCCTTGCTTACATAATAAACGGGGACTTGATTACCCTCGACAACCTTCACTAACACAGAGATAATGGCAAATTCAGAAACAGCCAAATATAGATAGAGCGGCTCGTCTGGGATCGGTTTCGCCAATGGCGGGAGGGTGCGAAGGTGCTGCTTGAGTGCCTGGAACGCCTCTTCACACTTGGCAGTCCACTCAAACTTCTTGTTGGCCCTCAATACTTCAAAAAACGGCATAGATCGGTCACTTTCCTTGGACAGGAAGCGATTCATTGCAGCCAGTCGGCCATTCAACACTTGCACCTCCCGATGATTTATCAGAGACTGCATCTCCTCGATCACCCTCAGTTTCTCGGGGTTCACCTCAATTCCTCGCTGGCTTACCATAAAGCCCAAAAACTTCCCTGAGTGGACTCCGAAGGCACACTTGGTCGGGTTCAAGCGAACCTGATGAAGCCTCATCCGCTCAAACGCCGTGGCTAGGTTGTGCACATGATCCTCAGCCTGTCGGGACTTCACCAGCATATCGTCCACGTAAGCCTCCATGGTTTTCCCCAGCATGTCTCCGAACAGTTTGTTCACCATCAGCTGGTAGGTTGCCCCGGCATTGATCAATCCAAAAGGCATGACATCATAATGATAAATGTCACTGTCGGCATAAAAGGTAGTGTGGGGGGCATCCTCCTTAACCATCTTGATCTGATTATAGCCCGAGTACGCGTCCATGAAACTCAACAATTCATGTCCCGACGTGGCATCCACCAACTGGTCGATTCTCGGAAGCGGGTAACAGTCCTTCGGGCAAGCCTTATTCAGATCGCGGAAGTCAACACACATCCACCACTTCCCATTGCTCTTCTTCACCAGCACCGGGTTAGCGACCCAAGTCTGGAATCGGAGTTCCTTGATAAACCGAGCATCGAGCAGCCTGCCCACCTCCTGCTGGATCGCGATCCTCTTGTCCGCACCCATCGGACGCCTCTTCTGCGCGATAGGCTTGATCGCGGGATCAATCTTTAGCTCATGCACAATCACGTCGGGGCTGATTCCTGGCATGTCACTCGGGGACCAGGCAAACAGCTCCTTGAACTCCTTCAGCAGCTCAATCAATTCTCGGGCCCTCTCGTCAGACAGGGCGGACCCGATTTTCACCTTCCTCTGAGGTCCGTCAATCTCGACCTCCTTCAAATCCTCCATGGGGGCAGGACGCCCAAACTCCTCTCTGGGATCGGCATCGGTCTGGAGGATAGTCATGGCCTCCCGTCTCTTCCGTCGGGTGGCATTAACATAGCACCTCCTGGAAGCCACCTGGTCGCCCTTGACCTCCCCGACTCCGTGGCCAGTCGGGAATTTCATCTTCTGGTGCACAAGGCAACTGCAATCAAGGGGTTGATTGTAGTTCTCCCGATAATCGCGTTGTAAGTCCCCGCGGACTCAACCACCACAAAATCCACGTTTCTCCTCTCTGCCTTCCACCCGCTACCAAACTCCACTGGTAAGGTGATCATTCCCAGCGGATAGGAGGTAATACCAGAGAACCCAACCATCGGGAAGGTCACCTCCTTCAGATCCTTCTTCGTTTTCCCCATGGCCTCCAGCGTGTCCATAAACGGAATGTCGGAGGAGCTCCCTCCGTCGATCAGAATTCGTTTCATCTCGTACACATCCACGTCTAGGGTTACGACCAGAGCATCATCGTGTGGACTCTCTACATCTATCGGGTCCTCCGCGGAAAAGGAAATCACCATCTCTTCCTTTGCGGTCTAGGATCGGGACCTCTTGCCCAGCACCACAGCAGCAGAAATTCTAGAGGCATAGACCTCCCGAGAGGCTGTGGTGTCACCTCGTGCGGAAAATCCTCCGTGAATCACATTGATGGTGCCCCGCTTCTCCTTACGGGCACCAGAAGATTTTGGCTCTGACTTCTTCTTCTTCGGGGACCGATCGCGGGATCGGGAATGGGACCGCGATCGAGATCGAGAGCGGGAACGACACCGTCTTTCAGCCACAAACTCCTTAAGCTTCCCCTTCTGGATCAGCTTCTCGATCTCCTTCTTCAGCTCCCGACAATGGTTAGTGTCGTGACCGCTGGCGCGGTGGAACCGACAATAACGATCAGTACGGGATCCCATAAACTCTCCTTCTTTCTTCGGGGGGTACCTAGAGATACCTTGTCGATCCATGACCGCTAACACCTCCGCCATGGAGCTATTCAGAGGGATGTTATAGTCCTCCCGCTTATCCTTCCTCGGGGGACGCCTGTCCTCCCTTCGATCAGAACGACCTCGAGTCCGACTGCCCTCGGACTTATCCTTTCGCTTATGGTCGTCCACTAGCTTGAGCGACTGCTTCCCCCTATTCGACTTCGGGGGCTCAAGCTCTCCGGCAGCTATTTTCGAATCCTGCACGTCGATTTGCTGCTTCACCCTCTTCTGCAGTGCCTCCATGTTCCACACAGCCTTCTCAGCCACGCTGTGCATCAGGTCGGAACCTTAGGGGGCTGTCAGGTTCCGAAGGAAGGTACGGATGGTTTCTCCCTCCGATATCTCTTCATCAATCTCTGCCACGCTGGCAGTATATCGCTGGTAATAATGTGCCAGCGATTCGTCGGGTCTCTGCACCACCTGGGCCAGGGACCTCACACTCTTCAGGAGACGCCGACGACCCTGGTACTGCTGAATGAAACGGTCGTGCATGTCGGCCCAGCAGGTGATGCACCCTGGGGGCAGGCTGAAGAACCAGGTCAGGGCCCTTTCACCCAGTGTGTTCGGGAACAGCACACACACGATATCGTCGTTTGGGGCTCTGCCGAGACATGCCATGAGGTGCTTCTGGACATGACGAACTGGATCTCCTTCACCATCATACTCCTTTACTGTGGGGATACCCAGCCCTGGCGGGGCGAGGGTGTCTATTAGTCGGGGAACGAAGGGATGAGTGGATCGATCCCTCAGTTCCGACATCATCGGCTTCTGCTCCCCCAGGCAGATGTTCACGATCTTCACCACCTGATCGGGGGTGATGGGACCATTGAGGGGAATGGTCCTGTGCTGCACTGGTCCTGGCCCGTCGACCACAAATCGCTCTGATTGAGCGGGCTCCTTACCCTTATCCTGGCTTCCGGGTTGGGCCTCCTGCACATTCTGAACCTCTGCTGGCGGAGGTACCTCCTCCTGCCTACTGGCCGTCTCTCTTCGCTCTAAGAGAGCCTCCACAGCCGCCAAAAACATCGGCATGGCATCCGCCACAGCCTTCGTCAGATCCGCGTTTGGAGGAGCCTCTTCCTCCCTATTCTCTTGGTGTTGAGCAACATCTTCAGGGACTTCGTTGTGCCCCCCTGTCTGGGAGACCTCAACAGGGAGATTCTGGTCCTCAGCACGCTCCGGTGGCGAATTCAGAGTCGTCCCAGCAGGATGACGGGAACCACCAGATTGTCCTTGCCTCCTCTGCTTACCAGCCGCCATTGAACGAGTAGAAGTCATACTAGCTTTTTGTCACGATTCCCACAAGACGGCGCCAATGTTGGATCACGGTAGAACTCCGGTACGGTCTTGACAGCGATCCGAGCTCCTTCGCTCCACGTAATCCTGCAAGAGGGGATAGACCGGGCGGTGACCCAGAATCCCTCTCTGATGCTTAAATGAGTATCTCGTATAAACTGGTAAGCAAGAGTCTCAGTATGTGAATCGTATCTGATCTGAGGTAACCTCTGCCCTTTTATAGGCGAAGAGGTACCTCAGTTACCTGGTGAACCGTTAGGGTGGTTAGCCCATGCTCCGCGTATCTCGGCCACGATCCCGCCTATCTAGGCCATGATCTCGCTTATCCCGGCCACGCTCCACGTATCTCGGCCACGATCCCGCCTATCTAGGCCATGATCTCGCTTATCTCGGCCACGCTCCGCGTATATCGGCCTCAACCTCTGATAACAAGTCCCGACCAATATCGGGGACTCCGGAGTTATCTCATTGTGTCACCGCTCGGGGCCCCTCTTCATCGTGACAGGACCAATCATTCTCAGGGATTCATCATCGGGGCCTACTTAAAGGCATCTCATCGGAAGCGTCCAGCTCGCCTATCGGGACCGACTCTGTCGGGACCTTTCATCATCGGGACTCCCGCTGTCGGGACCCTTCGCCTTGGTCTTCTTGACCTCCTTTTAGGGCCCCGTGGGCCTATTCACCGTTTCCTCACCGTTAAAGGGCCTAACGGCCATAGCGAAACCCATCACTGATGAGTCGACGTTTGGTAATCATGGACCCGACAGAGGAGGTGGGATTATGATAAATGAATTTTGAGCTTGCATATATGGATTAAGAATAAAGATTGACTATGGTAATAGTTTGGTAGCAGAACTATGGACCTTAAAAGTCGGTTTAACCTTGGCTTAAACCTTTAATGTAGATTCAATATATATTGTGATGAATGCTAAGTAAGTTTTAAACCTTATTTCAGAGGATTTCATTAATAATCGATCACTAACATCTTTAATTGGATTGCAGGATCTCTAAACTTTTAGTAAATAAAGTTGCTGCATGTTTTTAGTGAAGTTAACAAAATTCTTGATCCACTTACAATTAGGGCTGACGATGGTGTTTGTGAAGTATCACTAATACTATAACCATAACTTTTTTTTTCATACATAGCATAACTATAACCATTGATGTTATATTTCTTAGTGCTATAACCATGGTTTTTCACCCACAATCAAATCATTTTAGCATAAACATCCAAAATATACAACACCATCGTTTCATACAAGAAATCCAAATTATATAAGAAATCTCAAATTAAACATAACTTCATTATTTTGTAAAAAAAAAAAATCAATTAAACGTAATTTCATTGTTTTACTTAATTTAACAACACTTATTAAATTGCCATCACTTCCGAAATTGAACAGAGAAGCTTGGATTTTTCAAATTACCATCAAACTGAATGGGTGGATGAATACAGAAGAAAAATTAACCGTCAAATATTTAGGTTATGATAGAATGAACAGTCAAGATTGATAAGAATAAATAGTTATACATTTTTTTGGGTCAAAATTGGATTATACACGTCATATATATATATATTGATGATGATTATAACTATGAATCATGACCATAACTGCAACACAATAATAATGCTGAATTGTGTGAAAAATTATAAGAGAAAAGTATGTAAAACATGCAACATGTTTGAAAAAGATGGTTTTATGGGCCAATATGATTTAAAATGTACAACATGTTTGAAAATGATGGTTTTATGGACAAATATGTATTAAAATGTAGAACGAGCTTACAAAAGATGTTAAAATGACATACCGTCCACTTGTTATCCATATTTTCATTAAGTGGACACGTGCGGAACACATTTTTAGAAGGAAAAAAATAATAATTAAAGTAAGAAATTAATTTATACATAGCAATGATTATTAATGTGTGGATGTAGATACTAATACTAATAATTATTATTTTTTAAAAACGTGATCCGTACGTGTCCACTTAATGAGACTAGTGAGAACAAGTGGACGATACGTTATTTTACCATCTTTTGTAAGCTTGTACATTTTAAAACATTTTGGTCCAAAAAACCATATTTTTCAAACATTTTATACATTTTTAAACATATTGGTCATAAAACCATCTATTGCATGTTTACATACTTTTTCCAAATTATAATTAAGGGTTAAGTCTCTAAATGGTCCTCAAACTATGGGTAAATTTCCGAATTTATCCTCGAACTTCATTTTAATCCGAATTTATCCTTGAACTCAAACAAAAAATTCGATTGTACCCTTCCGTTTAAAATTGGCCGATCAAGACTTAATTCCGTTACTTTCCCTATATTAATCACTATTTTACCCTTGAACCCAAAAATAATAACTTTTGTTTTGCCAAGCAAAAATAATAACTAATAAAATACTAATTAAGCAACAGCACAAGCCCATAACTTAAAACAAAAGAATTAGCCTCTCCGTCGTCTTCTCTTTGTGCCGACGCATGCTCAACTGTTGCTGCTGCTAATATAAAGTACAACTAATTTAGGCAACCGTTTTCTCTTATGCTGCTAATATTATGTAAAACTCAATTAAACTCGAGTACGAACTCGATAAAACAAAAAATCCAAATAGGCTCGCGAGCCTCTTGAGTCTAGTACCATTGAACTCAACATCGACTTAAAAAAAAGTTCGACTCTACTCAAAATTTAGCGAGTTGAATTCGAATATCGACCGAACCGATCTCAAGCAGCTCACAAGTAATTTGACTCGTTTATACCCCAGGCACAATAGTAGCAAGACAATATTGATGATATGCTCCTCAATTTATGTTGAGTTCAATAGAACAATAAAAATTGATGGTGCTGCAATTAATTGAATTAGGTTTTGAGAGGACGAAAAAGGAATATAGTGTTCAATTGACAAAATCTCAACTACAAAATTAGAATGAGGACGAAGTAGTGTGGCAGCAGCAAAAACGGCCGAGGACAAGAAAACACCAGTGTGAAGAAGAGAAGATCAAGAGATAATAGTAGAGTCGTTTTTTTTTAATCATGATTAATTATGTTTGATTAAATTAAGGGTCAAGTATTATTATTATTATTATTATTACATTATTAGTACTTATTACTATTATTATCAGTTTAGGTTTATGGGTAAATAGTGATTAATGCATGAAAAATTAACGGAGTTAAGTCTAAATCTGCCAATTTTAAACGGAAGGGTATAATCGAATTTTTTGTTTGAGTTTGAGGATAAATTCGGACTTAACTGAAGTTCAATGATAAAATCGGACATTTACCCTTAGTTTGAGGACCATTTAGAGACTTAACCCTATAATTAATTGAATTTTACCGCATCTTTGCCGGCCATACTTACAATGATGTGAAAATGGAAGACTGGTTTGTCTGTTTATCCGCTTCTCTTATATCACTCTGACTTGAGTTCCCCCACCCCTGTAAAATGGGCCTGCTGGGCTGTTCGGTCACCAAACTCCCAAGTCCAAAGATGGAGCTTCATCATTTCACTCAAAGCGTGAAGCCGAAGCTAAATCGTCAAAAACACTACAAATTCCACTGCCAGGCTACTCCTCCGTTCTGCCTTGTGCCCAAATTCCTGTTCATGTGAAGTGTGGACTCAGTGTTCTGGGATTTTCTGGTTGAGAGGAAGTTTCTATTGACTGATTCCAGCTTCTGCAGAGATGGTGGATTCCACTAGCAGCAGATCGAGAGACCTCGACAAGCTTCTCCTCCGTCCCGGCAATCTTGTCGGCCCCACATTCGAACCGGGACCTGAAGTACGTACCTCTCCTCTTCCCGATCTTCTATTTTGCTGTTTCCATGCGTCCGCCATTGCTTATAGCTCTATAGCAGTTCCTCATATAACATGTGTTTATTCATATCATCAGATAATGGTTTTCTTTTTGAATTGTAGTCTCCTGTGTTCAATTGCTGATTCACCTAGTCATTCAATTTGAATGTTTATTATTATGGAGCCAAAGATTTCGAGTTACTTTCGGTATCTTATGCTGTTGCTATGATGCCATTTTGCAGTTAAGGGACGATCTTCGTGAGCATGCAAGAATACTGGTTGTTGGAGCTGGTGGCCTTGGGTGTGAATTGCTGAAAGACCTGGCTCTTTCAGGTTTCAAGAACTTGGAAGTCATAGATATGGACCGTATCGAGGTCACAAATCTAAATCGCCAGTTTTTGTTCAGGTGACCTTGCAGTTTCTTTTATGTTGACATAGTAGTTATCAGGAGATTTGAAAAATTGATGGTTATTTATGGCTAAGAAGTACTGATGCCGTACTTTTTTGTGATTGGAAATCATCGTCTAATTTGCTGACTATCCTCTTACTAGTGTATGTTGATGTAAATCTAGTCTGTTTCCTATAATTCCAGGTGACGTGAAGAGAAATTCAACTCTTTACACAATGTATAGGCTAATTCAACTTCTGAAGCTAAAACTCTAGAATTGTTTGTTACTGCATTCATTTATAAAGTTGACTCTCGTACTTGCTCTGCCAAGGTATCTGATCACTTGTTCTGCCCTGAGTATTTGTTTTTGTGTTCATAGAATTTGGCCTCCACTATGAGTCGTTTCTTTTAAATGGTTTAACAACTTAATATTAGTGGCATGATCTTGCTTTTATTAATAAAAAAATCACCACAAACACCAGACACCTGTGAGCAAATGGCTATATATCCTGCCGAACTATGTGATAATAAACTAGGAGACTAGGAGGACAGCATAATTTTTCATGATTATCACCCTAAATCTTAATAAGATCAAACACAATTGATGAGCAACATGGGGGTGTTCAAGCCTATAAGTAAATCATATGGATATCTTCTCTTTTGGAAATCAGTATTTGAAGGCAACCTGTGATAAGCTCCTGCAAGGATGCAGCTCGATTGTGCTCGTTTGTTTTGAAAAATTATTCTGTCCTGTTAAAGGCAAACATGTAGAGATGTAAAGGTCAAGAGAATTCTGAAAATAATCCCTGGTTTGTGTAATGTTACACAGTGGGGATTTCGCACATGAATCACCCAATTCAATACCCTGTTCTTGGTTGAATTTTTACCTCAAGCTAAGCTATGAAACTGGCTCTTGGGAAGTGACTACAAACTGATCAATCTTGGTCATTTTTGTTTTTCTCTGTATCTGATTCCATATATTTGTTTAACTGGTATGTAGCAATTTCATATTGCACTTCTTGCTCCAATCTTAGGTTGATTATTATATCTGTCATGGGTTATTTACCTCTAAATGGTTTTTTTTTTTATTAAGTAATATTTCTCTTGCTGCAGGCTTGAAGACGTTGGGAAGCCGAAAGCTGAGGTGGCAGCTAAACGTGTCATGGAAAGAGTCAGTGGTGTGAATATTGAGCCACACTTTTGCCGCATTGAGGATAAAGATCTTGATTTTTATAGTGATTTCCACATTATTGTTCTCGGTCTTGATTCCATTGAGGCACGAAGCTACATAAATGCTGTTGCATGTAGTTTTCTAGGTATGTACATATCCTTGTGCTCCTTAATTTAAAAAGGGCTTTTGCTCTTCTTTCTTAGTTAATATATTTAGTAGTGATTATGTAATGGAGTTATTGATGTTGTTTTGTCATACATATATACGTAGAATATGACCTTGATGACAACCCAAGAGAAGAAACAATGAAACCCATGGTGGACGGCGGAACAGAAGGCTTTAAAGGCCATGCTAGAGTTATTTTACCAGGCGATACACCATGTTTTGAGTGCACTATCTGGCTTTTTCCTCCTCAAGTCAAGTTTCCACTTTGTACCTTGGCAGAAACTCCAAGAACTGCTGCTCATTGCATCGAATATGCACATCTAATAAAGTGGGATGAGGTATTAGTTATTCTCTTTGGTCTTAGTGCACTCTGCCGTTCATCAAAGATGTTAGAATTGTATGCTATGATGATTTTTTTTTTTTTTTTGCATATGATTTATTTATGGATGGATTGCAATTCCAGGATCACAAAGGAGAGACATTTGATCCTGATGACCCCGAACATATGCAGTGGGTGTATACAGAGGTTAACACAGTTGGAATATTCCTTTTTTTTAGTGAAAGCTGTTGAACTATTCATTTCTCCTTTATGTCAGAAGTATATACATCTGTTACTTGAAATTCTTTTACAAATCCAATCATTATCTAGAAAATTAGATCTTATTATTTAAGTCAGGCGCGTCATTTTAATTCTTTCTTTATTTGCTCTCACTTGTAGGCTGTCAAAAGGGCAGAGCTGTTTGGCATTCCTGGAGTGACTTATTCCCTTACTCAGGTAGTAGATGCATTTATAGTGTTTTAGTCATATGAGCCTAAACTCGTTCCTTTCTCAAATAGAGATCTGAGGCAAACACATTTTTTGCTGCTAAGACTAGGTAATTTTATCATTGTTCTTTTAAACTTTGCTTTAAAGAATTGTACAACATACTGCCTGTCTGCAGGGTGTTGTTAAAAATATAATACCAGCCATTGCCTCAACAAATGCAATTGTATCTGCTGCATGTGCTCTGGAAACTTTGAAGATCGCATCAGGATGCAGCAAAACATTGTCCAACTATTTGACGTGGGCCTCTCTCTTTTCTACTCTAGTTGTTTGCTTGATTATTATTATTATTATTATGATATGCTCTTAATTTATTCTCAAGTTGATCACCATTAGTATCTCAATTGTCCTTGTGAGGTCAGTGTCAGTACTTATGTGGATTTATGTAGATTGTAGATCAGGGAAGTAACTGTTATTCTCCTTGAGTCAACTGGTAGGTAAAATAAGCAAGTAAATGAACTAGCGCATAGCTTTAAGTATATTGATGCATCTACTTGCATTAGTTACATCAAATTCTCGAAGAGAGGTTCACTTAACTCTGTCCGGTTCTGTCAAATTAATAACTCATCTGAATGTAAAATCCAGGTACAATGGAGTGGAAGGTCTCCATATCGAAGTGACTAAATTTGTGAGGGATAAAGATTGCCTCGTATGTGGTCCTGGCGTTCGTATCGAGTTAGATACCACTGTGACCCTCCAAAAGGTAGGTGCTATCTTTAAGTAATCGTCTGTTCTGTAGGGTGGAAGTGATCCTGTGCTTCTTCATGTTTTTCAGAGTTAGTGCAAAGCTGTACTGTTTTCAAAATGAAATGCTGAAGCTTTTTTACATAATTGAAGAGAAATGAATTGATTCTTTTGTTTTTGTGGTTTCTGGCATCACACACTCACACAGTTTATTGAGATGCTGGAGGAACACCCGAAGTTACTGTTATCAAAAGGGAGCGTGAGACATAGAGGGAAGAACCTGTACATGCAAGCACCCCCTGTTTTGGAAGAGATGACGAGATCGAACCTGAGCCTCCCTCTTTTTGACCTTATGGGTCGGACAAATAATGACGTGGTCCATGTTACAGGCATGGATAGCAAGAAAACCTCGTGCCTAAGGAAGCTGCGAGTTTCTTTCAAGGGCATTGACGGTGGTGTGGCTGACATGGACATGGCTGGAGGAGCTTGATATTCTGCGGTAACAATTTATAATATATATAGTTGAGTAGTAGATCAAGAGAAAAGTCAGACATTGTTGGTTGGTTTGGATTCGTATTTTTTCAGAGATAGATAGATTCGAGAATTTATAACCTTCCATGTCATGTCAATGTTGTTCGGAGTATTGTTGGATTTGTTCAAGATATAGTTTGGCGTTGCTGCGGTTATTAAACAATCGGAGGACTTCTAGTCCTATTCTTGTGCCCATCAATCTAAGTATTCAAACACTTGATCAGTCATTAGTACGATTTTTAATACGACGTCATTAATCGGATCAGTCATTAATCCGATTTTTAAATAAGGGTTAAATAATTATAAAACTGTCCAAGATTTACCTTATGTTAAAAGTAGGTGTCTAAACTGTAATGTCCAATGTTTCAATTTTGTTATAATGTAGTGTCTCGGTGTGATTACTTTAGAGAAATCAATTCCGACGAAAACGACTCTCAAATTCGAGCTTCCATACACACTCCCTTCCCGTCATCTTACCGGGTGTAAACACTCGATTTTGACCCGGACGTAACGTCATTACATGTTACGTGTCATTTTCAGATGTGTCACGTTACGAAGTGTTCGAAAATGCTCATGTGCATATTAGCGTAAATAAATAAATATATATTTTTTAAAATATCTCAGGTTTATTTGAAATATCTCGGATATATTAAAATATATATATATGTAATAGTTATTCTCTATAAGATAATTATTTATAGGTATTTATCTCCTATTATTTAGGGATATTTATCCGTAGGAATTTATCCGTAAGTTATTTAATTATTTTAAGATTTAGGAAATCTTATCTGTAATCTAGATGAGTTCTACTATAATTAGGAGGGTCTAGTTCTACACTATAAAGACAGAAAAATATTAGAAGAAAAACGACGAAAAAAACTAAAGAAATAAAGCATACATATTCAAGCTTGCAATTTTATATTATTTTCCTTAGTTACATTTGTTTGAATCTATCATATTGTGATATTCATTAGTTTGTGTTTGTTATTATCATTATATTAATGTAATTCATCTTCTTCCATTCACAGTAACCAGGCCTAAAGAAGAATGAGAATTGTATTATTGATGTTATTTAATGTTGAGTACATGTATCTATATATATTGATACAAGACTATATCTATAGCAATATAATAAGAAACATAATCTGATAATATACTAAGAATATATCTATTCCTAATATAAACTTATCTAGATATAATAAAAATATATCTACTAATATATTTTATTCCCTAATACGCCCCCGCAAGACGGACGTTCTGATAAGAATGGCGATCTTGATATGAAGAATATTGATATAGTCCAGTTGTCATCAGCGGATGCCCGGAGAGGTCCAGTCGGCAACGACGGAAGCCCGGAGATGTCCAGTCGGCAATGGCGAAAGCCCGGAGATGCCCAGTCGGCACGGCGGTAGCCGGGATATGTCCAGTCGGCACGGCGGTAGCCCGGAGGTCCAGTCGGCAATGGCGGAAGCCCGGAGAGGTCCAGTCGGCAACGGCGGAAGCCCGGAGAGATCCAGTCGGCATCTGCGGAGAAGAATTGAGGTGGACATGTCAATAGTAGGGATCATCGGTGAGGTGTCTTCGTCAGTTGGCGCTAAATCAGAGGATCGGTGCAGAAGTCGTCGACACAGAAGCAGAGATTTATTGTCCAATTAGAAAAGAGAAAAAAAAAAAACTGAAATTAGAATTGGCCAGGGGGCGGCCGGCATGACATCTTCATAGTTGACAGCGGTGCCGACCGCCCCTGGACAGCGGCGATGGTGGGCGGCGGCTTGTAAGTTGTACTCGTTGGAGTTAGAAAGGCTCTGATACCATATAGAAGAATGAGAATTGTATTATTGATGTTATTTAATGTTGAGTACATGTACCTATATATATAGATATTGTTGGATCACGGTGGAACTCCGGTACAGACTTTGACGGCAATCCTAGCTCCTTTGCTCCGCGCAATCCTGCAAGAGGGGATAGACCGGGCGGTGACCCAGAATCCCTCTCCGATGCTTAAATGAGTATCTCGTATGACTGGCAAGCAGTAATCTCAAAGTGTATTGAATTCAACGTAAGTGTTCTGAGGTGACCTATTGCCTTTTTATAGGCAAAGAGATGCGGCTTGTAAGTTGTACTCGTTGGAGTTAGAAAGGCTCTGATACCATATAGAAGAATGAGAATTGTATTATTGATGTTATTTAATGTTGAGTACATGTACCTATATATATAGATATTGTTGGATCACGGTGGAACTCCGGTACAGACTTTGACGGCAATCCTAGCTCATTTGCTCCGCGCAATCCTGCAAGAGGGGATAGACCGGGCGGTGACCCAGAATCCCTCTCCGATGCTTAAATGAGTATCTCGTATGACTGGCAAGCAGTAATCTCAAAGTGTATTGAATTCAACGTAAGTGTTCTGAGGTGACCTCTTGCCTTTTTATAGGCAAAGAGATGCCTCAGGTACCTGGTGAACCGTTAGGGGTGGTTAGCCCGTATCCCGCGTATCTCGGGTGTGATTCCACCTTTCCAGGCCATGATCTCGCGTATCTCAGCCATGCCCCGCGTATCTCGGCCACGCTCCGTGTATCTTAACCACGTTCCGCGTATCTCGGCCACGCCCCGCATATCTTGACCTTATCCTCTGATAACGAGTCCCGACTCCTGTCGGGGACTCCAGAGTTATCTCGTTGTGTCACCGCTCGGGGCCCCTCGTCATCGTGACAGGGCCAATCATTCTCAGGGATTCATCATCGGGGCCTACTTAAAGGCATCTCATCGGGAGTTTCCAGCTCAACTGTCGGGACCGACTCTGTCGGGACCTTGCAACGTCGGGACTCCCTTCGTCGGGACCCTTCTCCTAGGTCATCTTGACCTTCATTTTGGGCCTGGTGGGCCTGTTTGCCGTTTCCTCCCCGTTAAAGGGCCTGACGGCTGTAATCGAACCCATCATTTGCCCCCAAGACATGAGAGACTTTTAGTTCGTCGTGTCTTCCAACTCCCGATCTTCCGATACTAGAGTCGGGGATCTTTCCCTTGGTTCAGTTACTCAGTTATCAGTCTTCTCCTTCACGTTTCCTCAGTGTTTTGTAGATAACTGTTAAATCCTAGGGGTCTCCTCGGCTCCCCAGTTCATTAAATGCAGTAGATAATGAAGCGACGTTTTCAGCCCACGTGCCTGATTTTTCGCGCCTGCCCTTTTCTGAAAAGTGCTTTTCAGGCCGTTTCATCATTGCGTCTGTTGTCCTTCTGCACGTTTCATTTCAACGGTCCAGATTAAGACTCTTCGACTTCGACGACTCGGATCGAAGTGTCCTTTCAACCGTCTTCTTCGACTATAAAACCCTAGCCATGGTCATAATTTAACTTTTACCGTCTTCGAATTCTCAAGAGCTCTCTGCGATTTCTCTGCGATTCCAAGCTCTGTGATTTCGAAGGTCTTTGGAGTTTCTCCGATCATCTTTCCGGCGACGCTTCGTTCATCTCCCCAACCTCTACTTCATCATGTCTGGTAAGGGATTCCCCTTTGTTGCTTGTTCGTCTTTTCCTTGTTTATAGCTTTCCAAGAGTCCCACTGTATTTTTCTTGCCATGGTTGCTTTTCAGACAGCGGTTCCAGCTCTGAGGGGAGAAAACCTTTTAACTTTGACTATGCTCTGAATGAGATCTCCAATACTGCTTATGATGCAGCCCTCCGAGAGGGTTGTATCACTATTACCTAGGAACCCCGATTCCCATATCCTTGGCCTCGCCCCTCGAGTAACCCTGAGGTTACTCGTCCCCATGAAGGGGAGGTATTTGTCTCTACGGGACAGGTATCAGCGGGGATCAGATTCCCCTTTTGTGGTAATCTGGTCGAGCTGTGCCATCATTACAAAACGCACCCCACTACCTTTTCTCCCCATGCCATCCACCTCTGGAACGCCTTTCAAGTTCTCTGCTTCCGACAGAAGTGGGTCTACAGCCTCCAGCTCTTCAGAACCTTCTATGGGATGAAGTGCAATGAGGCGGGGGTTTGCGCCTTCTACCCTCGGATGCCCAAGTGGAGTAAGCAGCAGCTTGCCCGATGTGGTTGGACCAATGACACCTGGAAGGTGGTCAAGGGTCGGGGACTCTTGGTTGATACAGGGTCCGACAACAGTAGCTGGAAGAAGAGCTACTTCTTTATCCGACACTCTTCGATTCCCTGGCCTCGGTGGGAGGTGGCAGCGGACCTTCCGCCTGCTTTCCATACTTATACCGACGAGGGTTTTGAAACTCTCCAACTTATCCAGCTTTATCGATGGGGGGAGTCTTACACTCCCCTCAACGCCAACTCACTTGTGGAGCAGGACCTGGTGCACGCCGGGATCCGACTCCTCGATATTGTCTCTGGGGGGCAGCTCTTCGACGGCCCTTCTAATATGGTCCCTTGGGTAAACTTCTAACTCTTCTTTGTTTACTGTTTGCAGCCAAGAAGGTATCTGTGCTGACCGATCTGTTCCTTAAGCAGGGGGAGACTGATGCTGTCCGGCCCTCGCGGAAGAGGAAGTCCGCCAAGAAGGCTGCTGCTCGGTCGGGGTCTCCTTCAGCGGAGCAACCCAAGCGGAAGCGGGTGGATCTGGACCAGCTTTTCGATGTCCAGAATGCTGAAGTAGGTAAAAAGCTCTGACTTGCTATAAAATCATATAGGAGGATGGTCCCGAGGGATTTGATACCTTCAACCAAAGAGGCTCGCATTGATGACGTTAATCGGATCCTTCGAGGCGAAACTCCACGCGTTCTGAAGGCGGGCTACTACCATTATCAGGGAAGGATCAATACGTCTCCCGACGTATCATTTGGTGTAAGAATCCCGATGAACTTCCTGACTACATTTCTGAAGCTTCTCATCCTCCAGGTGCAGGTCGCTCGGGAGCTCCGTCAGGTGCCGCAGCTTCCGCGGACACACCGTCTTCAGCGGGGGTGCCTTCCTCAGCTGGAGAGAAGGCTCCGACTGGCGAACAATTTCGTCAGGTGGAAACCTTGTACTCCTCCGAGGAGACTGACGAGGGTGGCTCCCTTCGTCAGCGTCGGAAGACGGGGCAATCCCCCTTGAAACCAACCCCTCAGGGGCCGCCTCCTTCATCTTCTCCGCAGCAGCGGCAGCCCTCGCCCATCCATGACTTCACTCCTTCCCCTGTTCGGGCCGAGACGGAGGCATGCCCTTCCACTCATCGTCCTCTTTCTCCTCTTGCTCTCGATGGGAACTTCTACAGGCCCTTCGATCCTTCACAAGAGAATGCCCCCTGGACTCCTATCCAGACGCTTCAAGGAGTCCCGCTTACACAAGGGGAGCAGGACCGGGAGCTGGCCCTGCATCTGCTGTCAGGCTCGATCCTGCCTACTATGCGGTATCTGATTTGCCTCAATCGGACGCACATGCATCGGGAGGTCAGGGATATGGCCATGCGCCGTATAGAGGTAGGACTTCGCTTCTTTCTTTTTGATGATAAATCGGGTCGTTTGTCCATTAACACTTTTCCTTCTTATTGCAGGAGCTCGGGGACTTCAACCGCCTCATCGGGTATGTCATTGCCTACGATGAGTCCCAGGAGCGAGACCGAGGGATCCGCGAGCAGCTCCAGGAGGATCTTAAGGCCTCCCAGTCTTCGCGGGGAAAGCTTGTCAAGGAACAGGTTGTCCTTGACCAGATGGTTCGGGACCTCCAGAAGCAGATCGGGGACTTCGAGGGGCTCTTGAGGCAAGAGCGGCAGGAGCGGGAGGCGGCTGTGGACAGGCTGGCCCAGGAGAAGAAGGCTGCCGAGGATAAACTGGTCCTCGAGAAGAAGGCTCTGGAGGAGCAAGTAGCGGGATTTCCTGCGCAGCTGGCCGAGGCGGAGGTAAAGGGTCGGGAGGACTATCGGAGGTCCGAGGACTTCCAAGCCGATGCCATGAAGTTCTTTGGCGCGGAGGTGGAGAACACTCTCTTTAATGCGTTTGAGGAGCTCCACCTGGAGTACGGGGACGCCATCAACTTCGACAAGTCTCCTTCCCTCGCTCCCTTTGCGAAGAAGTATTTTGCTCTTTCCGAGAAGAGTGATGGGGGGAGTACCCCCGTAATTGTCGAAGACGCTTCTGAACTTCCAAGTGCGGACGCCCCGATAGTCGATCCTCCCGAAGCCAACCCTGTGGATCCTTCTGTTACCGACTCCGCGGACCCAGCTGCTGCCAATGCTGCCGACAAGGACCAAGCTTGAATGTTTTTATCTTTAGAGTCCTTGTATCTTCTTCTCTTTTGTCATCGTCGGGCCCTCGAGCCCTTATCAATATCAGACTTTTTTTAGTTCCGATTCTTTCGTTGCACTTCTCCGAGTGACTTTACTATACGTGCTTAGGTCGAAACCTCGACACTTAAGACATTCTCGTACGTCCTTCCCGACGATTTAATAACTTGCACCACTTAAGGTGACTTAGTTCCGTGCACACTTAAGACGACTTAATTACTACTTAGGATAAACCTAAAGATCGTGCACCACTCAAGGCGACTTAGTATCTTGCACCACTTAAGGCGATTTTGTGACACTTAGAATAAATCTAAAGATCGTGCACCACTCAAGGCGACTTAGTATCGTGCACCACTCCAGGCGACTTTATATTATGCACCACTTAAGGCGACTTTTTGATACTTATAATAAATCTAAGGATTGTGCACCACTTAAGGCAACTTAGTCCCATGCATCACTTAAGACGACTTTTCTCGTGCACCACTCAAGGCGACTTTTCTCGTGCACCACTGAAGGCGACTTTGACACTTAGCATAAATCTAAGGATAACTCTTATTTGGAAGCAACCTCTTTATTTATTGACGGCACAAAATTGGCTTACATCGAATTAAACGATAAACATCATACACCACTTAAGGCGATTTTACATCGGGCACCACTTAAGGCGACTTTATCGGGCACCACTTAAGGAGACTTTATCGGGCACCACTTAAGGCGACTTTCTTCAAGCATGGTGTTTCTTCAAGTGTTCGCCACTAAAAGAATGCTTTAACGTTCTGCCATCGAGGTCTTCCAACTTGTATGCATTCGGAGCTGGCATCCCCACGACCTTATAAGGTCCTTCCCATTTTGGTGACATCTTGTTGATTCGATCCAAAAGGGTGAACTCGTTGCGACGCCAAACCAGCTCCCCGACGAAGAACTGTCGGGATTTCACTCGCCGATTGTAGTATCTGGCCGTCGCCAAACGCATTCGAGCTTGGACTTCATCGGATTCCCGCATCTTCTCTTCGAGTAAGTCCAAGTCCAGACGTCTCATTTCATCGTTTGTCAGGGGCTCGTAATATCTCATCCGATGGGACGCCACAGCTACCTCCACAGGGGCGACAGCTTCCGTGCCATAAACGAGGCCAAACGGAGTCTCCCCCGTTGATTGTTTGGGTGTCGTTCTAACAGCCCAAAGCACATTTTCCAGTTTGTTCAGCCACTTGCCCTTCAAGGCATAGACCCTCTTCTTCAGGCTATCCATCACGATTTTGTTGGCCGACTCCACCTGGCCATTAGTCTGAGCATGGCGTACGGAGGCGGTCCGATGCTCAATGTTCAATTCTTCCAGATACTCCCTCACTTGACAGCCGTTAAACGGTGGACCATTGTCACTGATCACCACCTTAGGAATCCCGTATCTGGACACGATGTGGGTCTGGAGGAACTTGACGATCTGGTTCCCCGTTGTTCTGGCCAACGCCTTTGCCTCTATCCATTTCGAAAAATAATCGATAGCTACAAGTAAATACTTACATTGACCTTGTGCTTGTGGAAGAGGTCCCACCAAGTCGATGCCCCACTGCGCGAAGGGCCACGCGCTCTTGATGGATGTCAGATTAGCGGCCGGAGCCACGATACTTGGGGCGTACCTCTGGCACGCGTCACAGGATCGGACCAACGCTGTCGCTTCTTTGTTCATCGTGGGCCAATAATAGCCTAAGTTTAGCACTTTTCTCATGATGGATCGGGCCCCTTCATGACAAGCCGCGACCCCTTCGTGCACCTCCTTCAGGATTCGATTGGTGTCGGGTTCTGCCACACACTTCAAGTACGGAGTCGAGAAGCAGCCCTTCTTGTATAGCTGATTGTCCAGCATCACATAATTGGCCGCGATCCGGCGTATCCTGTCCGCTGCCACTTGATCATCGGGGACTGCCCCCGTAGTCAGGTACGCGACTATCGGGGTCATCCAAGTTGGCTCCTCCTCTGATCTCGCTTCAATGGCGCACACCTGTGTTGGGTCGATGTTTGATAAGATCACCTTCTCCAAGAAGTGCACCTTCCGATTTTCTTCCAAGGGTGCCCCCAGGGCAAATTTGCTCAAGGCATCTGCCTCTACATTTTCCTCCCTCGGAATTGCCTCGATATCGAAGCTTTTGAAGCTCTCTTTCAGGGCTTGTACCTCTTGCAGATACTTCTTCATTATCGGACTCCTTGCTTCGTATCGCCCTTGAACCTGGTTCACGATTAAAGCTGCGTCGCACTTCACTCTCAAGTGATCGATTCCAGTGCCTTTAGCAACTTTTAGGCCCGTGATAAGAGCTTCATACTCCGCTTCGTTGTTTGTGGCCTTGAATGTTAAAGCCAAGGCGTATCGGAGCGGTTCACCTTCGCCCGGTGGTATCAATAAAAAGCCCGCTCCTGATCCGTCCGAACTCGCGGAGCCATCCGTGTACATCTCCCAGGTATTTTCCTTGTTTGGCTGTTCTGATTGCTCTGCCCTCTCTGGTTGTTCTTCTATCAGGACCTTAATGGTTGCCCCATCTACAGGGCCCGCTTCTTCCGGATCGGGGGCTGTAGATTCTGCTATAAAATCCGCCAATGCCTGGCCTTTAATGGCTGTTCTTGGAGCGAAGTGTATGCGAAACTCACTAAGCTCTACTGCCCATTTCACTAATCTTCCCGACGCATCCGGTCGGTTCAAAAAATGCTTCAAAGGCTGGTTCGTCAGCATAGTAATATCGTGTGCGTGGAAATAAGGCCTTAGCTTCCGAGCAGTAATAATCAACACAAAGAGGTACTTCTCAACGGCGGGATAGTTTAATTCAGACTTGGCAAACGCCTTGCTTACATAATAAACGGGGACTTGATTACCCTCGACAATCTTTACTAACACAGAGCTAATGGAAAATTTAGAAACAGCCAAATAAAGGTAGAGCGGCTCGCCTGGAACCGGTTTCGCCAACGGCGGGAGGGTGCGAAGGTGCTGTTTGAGTGCTTGGAACGCCTCTTCACACTTGGCGGTCCATTCAAATTTCTTGTTGGCCCTCAGGACTTCAAAAAACGGCATTGATCGGTCGCTGGCTTTGGATAAGAAGCGATTCATTGCAGCTAGTCGGCCATTCAGCACTTGTACCTCCCGATGGTTTATCGGAGGCTGCATCTCCTCGATTGCCCTCAGCTTCTCAGGATTCACCTCAATTCCTCTTTGACTCACCATAAAGCCCAAAAACTTCCCTGAGTGGACTCCGAAGGCGCATTTCGTCGGGTTTAAGTGAACTTGATGGAGCCTCATCCGCTCAAATGCCATGGTAAGGTTGTGCACATGATCCTCGGCTTGTCGGGACTTCACCAGCATATCATCCACATAAGCTTCCATGGTTTCTCCAAGCATATCTCCAAATAGTTTGTTCACCATCCGTTGGTAGGTGGCCCCAACATTGATCAATCTGAAAGGCATGACATCGTAGTGATAGATGTCACTGTCCGCATAGAACGCTGTATGGGGAGCGTCTTCCTTGGCCATCTTGATCTGGTTGTAGCCTGAATACGCATCCATGAAACTCAATAGCTCATGTCCCGACGTGGCATCCACCAACTGGTCGATTCTCGGGAGTGGGTAACAGTCCTTTGGGCAAGCTTTGTTCAAGTCGCGGAAGTCCACACACATTCGCCATTTCCCGTTAGTTTTCTTCACCAGCACTGGATTAGCAACCCAAGTCTGGAATCGGAGCTCCTTAATAAACCCAGCATCGAGCAACATGCCCACCTCCTGCTGGATCGCGATCTTCTTGTCCGTGCCCATCCGACGCCTTTTCTGCGTGATAGGCTTAATCGCGGGGTCTATCTTCAGCTCGTGTACGATCACATCGGGGCTGATTCCTGGCATATCGCTTGGGGACCAGGCAAACAGCTCCTTGAACTCCTTCAATAATTCAATTAATTTCTGGGCTGTCTCTTCAGTCAGGGTGGACCCGATTTTCACCTTCCTCTGGGGTCCGTCGATCTCGACTTCTTTCAGATTTTCTACGGGGGCGGGACGCCCAAACTCTTCTCTAGGATCCGTGTCTGTCTGAAGGACAGTCATGGCCTCTCGTCTCCTCCTTCGGGTGGCGTTAACATAACATTTTCGAGAAGCCACCTGGTCACCCTTAACCTCTCCGACTCCGTGGTCGGTCGGGAACTTCATCTTCTGATGTACTGTCGAGGCAACCGCCATCAGGGGGTTAATGGTGGTTCTTCCGATGATCGCGTTGTAGGACCCCGCAGAATCGACTACCACGAACTCTACGTTCCTCCTTTCTGATTTCCACCCGCTACCAAACTCCACTGGTAAGGTGATTACTCCTAGCGGATAGGAGGTTGAGCCAGAGAATCCGACCATCGGGAAGTTTGCCTCCTTTAGATCTTTCTTCGTCTTCCCCATAGCCTCCAGCGCGTCCATGAATAGGATGTCGGAGGAGCTTCCCCCGTCGATTAGAATTCTCTTCATTTCGAAACCGTCTACATCCAAGGTTACCACCAAGGCATCGTCGTGCGGAGTCTCCACGCCTATGAGGTCTTCCGACAAAAAGAAGATTACCATCTCTTCTTTCAAGGTCCAGGATCGGGACCTCTTACCCAGCACCACCGCCGTAGGGATTCTAGAAGCATAGACTTCTCGGGCGGATGAAGTATCACCTCCAGCAGCAAATCCTCCGTGGATCACATTGATAGTGCCCCGTCTCTCCTTGCGAGCACCGGAAGACTCTGGATCGGTTCTCTTCTTCTTTGGGGATCGGTCGCGGGATCGGGAACGAGACCGCGATCGGGACCGAGAGCGAGATCGACCTTGCTTATCCCCGACAAATTCTTTGAACTTCCCCTTCTGGATCAGCTTTTCGATCTCCTTCTTCAGTTCTCGACAGTGGTTGGTGTCGTGGCCATTTGCGCGGTGAAATCGGCAGTAGCGATCCGTACGAGATCCCTAGAATTCTCCATCCTTCTTTGGAGGGTACCTGGAGATACCTTGTCGCTCCATGACTGTCAGTACTTCCGCCATGGAGCAGTTGAGAGGAATGTCGAGATCCTCCCGCTTATCCTTCCTTGAAGAACGTCTATCGTCCCTTCGATCAGGTCGGCCTCGGTTCCGACTACTCTCGGGTTTGCCCTTTGTCTTACGATCGTCGAAGGGTTTAACCGACTGCTTTCCTTTGTTCGACTTTGGGGGCTCCAATTCTCCCGCGGCTATCTTCGACTCTTGGACATCGATCTGCCGTTTCACCCTCTTCTGTAATGCCTCCATATTCCACACAGCTTTCTCAGCCACGCTGTGCATCAGGTCGGAACCATAGGGGGCCGTTAAATTCCGAATGAAGGTACGGATGGTCTCACCTTCCGAGATCTCTTCGTCAATCTCTGCCACACTGGCCGTGTACCGCTGGTAATAATGAGCCAGTGATTCGTCGGGCCTCTTCACCACCTGGGTCAGGGACCTTACGCTCTTCAATAAACGTCTCCGACCCTGGTACTGCTGAATGAATCGATCATGCATGTCTGCCCAGCAAGTGATGCAGCCTGGGGGCAGACTAAAGAACCAGCTCAGGGCTCTTTCTCCCAGTGTGTTCGGGAACAGCGTATACACTATGTCTTCACTCGGGGCTCTTCCCAGACACGCCATGAGGTGTTTCTGGACATGGCGAACTGGATCTCCTTCGCCATCATACTCCTTTATCGTGGGGATGCCTAGCCCAGGCGGGGCTAGGGTGTCGATGAGTCGGGGGACGAAGGGATGAGTGGATCGATCCCTTAGCTCCGACACCAGCGGCTTCTGCTCTCCCATACAGATGTTTACAATCTTTACCACCTGGTCGGGAGTGATGGGACCATTCAAAGGAATGGTCCTGTGCTGTACTGGTCCTGGCCCATCAACCACGAACCTCTCCGGCTGACCGGTTGCCCTACTCCCGTCCTGGCCTCGGGGCGGGGTTTCATGTGCGTTCCGACCCTCTGTTGGCGGGGCCACTTCCTCCAACGGGGGCATCTCCTCCTGCCTCCTTGTAGCCTCTCTCCGATCCAAGAGAGCCTCTACGGCCGCCAGAAACATGGGCATGGCTTCCGCCACGGCCCTTGTCAAGTTTGTAGCTGGGGGAGCCTCCTGCCCCCTGTTGCCCTGATGCTGAGGAGCAATATCTTCGGGATCTCCATTGTGCTGCCCCCTGTTGCCCTGATGCTGAGGAGCAATATCTTCGGGATCTCCATTATGCCCCCCTGTCTGGGAGAGCTCAGCCGGGGGATGGTTCTGGTTTTCCTCCTGTTCCGGTACTGAATCCAGATTTGTTGCAGCGGGGTGACGGGAACCACCGGATTGTCCCTGTCTTCTGTGCTTGCCAGCCGCCATTGATCGAGTAGAAGGCATATCAGCTTTTTGTTTGATTCCCACAGACGGCGCCAATGTTGGATCACGGTGGAACTCCGGTACGGACTTTGACGGCAATCCTAGCTCCTTTGCTCCGCGCAATCCTGCAAGAGGGGATAGACCGGGCGGTGACCCAGAATCCCTCTCCGATGCTTAAATGAGTATCTCGTATGACTGGCAAGCAGTAATCTCAAAGTGTATTGAATTCAACGTAAGTGTTCTGAGGTGACCTCTTGCCTTTTTATAGGCAAAGAGATACCTCAGGTACCTGGTGAACCGTTAGGGGTGGTTAGCCCGTATCCCGCGTATCTCGGGTGTGATTCCGCCTATCCAGGCCATGATCTCGCGTATCTCAGCCATGCCCCGCGTATCTCGGCCACGCTCCGTGTATCTTAACCACGTTCCGCGTATCTCGGCCACGCCCCGCATATCTTGGCCTTATCCTCTGATAACGAGTCCCGACTCCTGTCGGGGACTCCAGAGTTATCTCGTTGTGTCACCGCTCGGGGCCCCTCGTCATCGTGACAGGCCCAATCATTCTCAGGGATTCATCATCGGGGCCTACTTAAAGGCTTCTCATCGGGAGTTTCCAGCTCAACTGTCGGGACCGACTCTGTCGGGACCTTGCAATGTCGGGACTCCCTTCGTTGGGACCCTTCTCCTAGGTCATCTTGACTTTCATTTTGGGCCCGGTGGGCCTGTTTGCCGTTTCCTCCCCGTTAAAGGGCCTGACGGCTGTAATCGAACCCATCAGATATAAGACTATATCTATAACAATATAATAAGAAACATAATCTGATAATATACTAAGAATATATCTATTCCTAATATAAACTTATCTAGATCTAGATATAATAAAATATATCTACTAATATATTTTATTCCCTAATAAGGCCAACATCATCTCGCCGATATCCATCCTCCTGAGGTCTGTTTGACTTGGTATTTCTTCCATCGGCACCTCACCATCACGCCCCAACGGTCCCGTGATCTCTATCTGGCCGAACTCAGAACTCCGATCATCATCATTTCCCGCTCTCTCTCTCTCCTTTTGTTTTTACGAACGATCGTACCAGAGTCCCGCCGGTCGCCACCACTCCAGGTCATCGCCATCCCCTTGCTGTGCCACGCTCCGACTTCATCCCGACTGGACCGGTGATCGCCCTCCACGACCGCTTTTGTCCTGCCACAGCTCCCCTTGTCCCGAATCCCCCTGCTCGCCAATTCCGACCCAGACCTCGCCCCTAAAACCACCTATTTTGTCCACCCAGTCTGCCCAGGCTCGTCGGCCTCTCCTCGCTGCACCAATGCTTCCACCGGTGCTGTCTACCCAGCCAAGTCCAACGCTGTTGCCCGACTATCGTCACCACCGCCCAGAAGCAACTTGTTGCTTTGATCAGCAAACATAAGTTCAGTCAATTGAGTTATGCGATATTAATAATGCGTGGATGAATGGACAAGAAGAATGCAGCACCGTGTGTTGTAAATAAATACTGTTGGGTTGTGATCTCCGGTTGAAGCTGGAACCTGACCGTCCGTGCGCCCGAACCTGCACTAAGGGACAAACCAGGCTTGTGCCCGGTAATCCCCCTCCGTAGCTTAAGTCAAAACTCAGAAGATGATGTCTAAGAACTGATATGTATTGTAATATCAATCAAAATGTAAACAATAAGAAGACGTGAACTTATATTTATAGGGAATGACCTATATGGAAACTGGCCCATGCATTTATGATTCACCGAATACCTTAGTATGGAAAGTTGTATATGCACACTTTCCTTACGGAGAGGGGATCACGCATTTAAGTTTAAGTCCATAAGACATCGTCCATTCTACTTGGAGAAGACGAGAGACCAACCGACTACGTCAAAGGAGGTCACTCGTTAGCTTGTAATTAGGGCAATGTAGAGGGGTCGTTCCTTCTCGTATGAGAGGTGGACGATCCTCTCTTACGTGAGAGGGATCGTCCCCCCTTTTTACAAGAGGGGACGACCCCCTCTCTCATGAGAGGGGGACCCTCTCTTATGAGAGGGGTCGTCCCCCTCCCATGTGAGAGGGGACGACCCTCTCTTATGAGAGGGGGGTCGTTTCCCTCCCCTAAGAGAAGGGACGATTCCCTTCTCCTTATAGAGAGGGAATCGTCTTCTTCGCCCGGGAAGGGTTCTTTTATTTTGTTTTACCTTCTGGTAGTCCGAATTTGACCGGATGAATGGGATTACTGCCCGGTTCTTAGACCGATATCCATCATTTGCCCCCGAGGCTGACGTAGACTTTGTCTGCATTAGGCTATAATCCCAATTCATCAAGTGTTTTTAAAATATTCCAACTTTCCCAGCATGAGTATATATAAATATATTAGAAGTTATTTATAGATCGTACCTTTTCGAGAAACTTTCACGTAATTACAATATCTGTCAATATCTATGTATAAATGAGTTTTTCTCTTTTAATTCCATCCTTTAGATGGAGGAGATCCAACGGTCTAGATAAAAACCCTAGCATTGAGAGGTATATATATACTCTTATTCTATGTAGTTAAAAACTCGTTTCTAGGTCGTAAAAACGCACGTTTTTACGTGTTTACCTTAAAAAACGAGTTAAAACATAACAAAATCGTTGTCTGAGTAGAAACGGGTAGAAACACGTGTAGAGTCGTAAAAACGTGTAGAAACGAATAGAAACATAAGTTTCTACCATTTCTAGAATATTTACCATAATTTGCTAATTTTTTTCTAAATCTAATAAATTATGTAAAACCCAAAAAACTTATCAAACAAACACAATTTTTTTTTTCTGTCATTGATTGTAATTTATGTTGTAAATCAATTGTTTTTACTCAAAACCTGTTCATATGACATTCAAGTTTAACTTTCATTGATCATTTAATAATAATACTCAAAATTCTTAAACTCCATTGACATCTAATTTTATTTTTTATTTCTCAAACCTTAAAATCTTAAATTCTAAATTCATTTAACCCGTAAATTCTTCATGTCAATGTAAAAAAATTGATCACCGTGATGACTATAGTGACTACTAATTGGTCCATATTTTTTTGATTAAAATTATGTTATCAACTATTAATGAGTATATATATTTACTATTTTTGTATTACTTGTGCATGATTACATTTTAAATTTCATTTCTAATGGCAACCAAATTTTTTTTTAATGTTATTTTAGCAAATATATAGAAACTGTTCCGTTTTTACGACCTGACTTTACCTACCCATTTCCGTCTCTACGTAAAAACTCGTTTTTGACTGCATAGCTCTTATTTTACTTTGCCACCATTCACTTTTCACCACTCCTCTCCAAAATTACTCTCTTTTCTCTCTAGATAGATGCTCCCATTCAAGTGATATGAGGAGGGGTGAGAGGGAGAAGGCCGGCCGAGGTTGATGAAGTGACTGCCGGAGCGACTGCCGCTGCCGACCCCGCCTGGTGGTGCCGTCATCGCTGCGTGGAGGTCGTCCCCACTGTTGTCCACACCGTTGTCACTTGGAGATCGACTCCGTCGCCGTCGTTCCGGGTTGTCAACGTCGTCCTAGTGGGCAAGTGGGTCGTCCCGGGTTGTCGAGGTCGTCCGTCCGGAGTCGTCCTGGTGGGCAAGTGGGTCGTCCGTCCGGGTTGTCGAGGTCGTCCGGAGTCGAGGTTGTCCATCCGGAGTCGAGGTTGTCCGTCCGGAGTCGAGGTTGTCCGTCCGGAGTCGAGGTTGTCCGTCCGGAGTCGAGATTGTCCGTCCGGAGTCGAGTTCGTCCGAGGTAAGACCTATTTCGTCCGGAATCGAGGTCGTCCGTGTCGGGATTGTCCGACCTGGGCCGACGTCGTCAGTGTCGAGGTCATCGGCTTCGAGGTTGTCCGTGTTGAGATCAACCGACCAGAGCCGAGGTCGTCGGTGTCAAGGTCGTCCGAGGTAAGACCTATTTGCTCATAAATTTTCTTTAAATTGCTAACTTGATGACTTTATTTTTAATGTATGAAATACGTATAGTTGTAGGCTTGAAATTGAATGTATTACCACCCCTATGAATGATTTTCAATTGAATTGCCTAAGAGTCGCCACTTCCAATGTATCGTCACAATTTTGGATATATGGTTGCACATGTTTAGTTACTCTCGAACCATTTGTAAAGTTGTGAGGACTATGGCCCGACCAAAATTTTGCGAAGTAACATAGTCGTTATATATAGTGAATCAAAAGGATAAACGAATTGTTATATGTCTTTGCAAATTTTGTTGGGTGTTGTAGGTTGGGAGTAACGCCTTCGTCAAGCTAAGTCTGAATTTTGATCACACCGGAGGTGGAGGAGACCGTTCATCAAATTTTTTATCGAGGCGACACCCTAAACCTTCCTATATTTTCATTGGCTTCTTACTATATAGTAAGACCATGGGTGAGTCTTCTTCCCCTAAGAAATTTTTCATTACCCCCGATTTGAAACGAAACAGGCTTGTTAGTGTGAATTATGAAGAGGTTGTGGAGCTTTTGAATGTTGATGGTACTCTTAAATGTCGAAACCCTCTTGAAGTCAAATATCCTCGAGGTGAAGAACCTATCACCGAACCTCGTGAAGGAGAATCTGTTGTTTACTTAGCCCAAATCCATGCAGGCCTTCGTTTTCCTTATTGTTCTGAGCTCATAGAAGCATGTTCTTATTGGGGGGTAGCTCCTACTCAATTGACTCCTCATGCTATTAGGATGTGGGTAGGCTTTTGTATACTTTGTGCGACTCATTCCTGGAAATATTCCTTGAATTTGTTCCGACTCTTTCACAAATTCACTACCCATAATAATGGTAAAGTAGGTACAGTATCGTGTCGTCTTCCTACATTCACGGATAGGTTGAACACTCGGATGAAGGCTCCACCGCTTTCTTGGACTTCAGGTGAATATCTCGTTCTCAAGCATTCGAATGACAATGCGAAGTGGAAGGAATACTATTTCCTTTGTGAGGATGGTTGTGTGCCTTGGAAAATCCGTCCACGTTTCCGGGAAGATTCGGTTCTTTATCACGAGTTGTCCTCTGAGGAGAAGAAGACTTTGTCTATTATTCATGCCTTTCACAGTTCTTCTGATTTTACTCCCTATGATTCCCAATTAACTGACGAAGTCTCTTTATCTAGAGCGAGCATTCGAGCTTTATTTCCTACTTCTTCGGTATGATTTCTATTACTCTAATCCACTCTTATTTCTTGCGTAGGAGGGATTGCTGATGATTTCATACAGCAGGAGGTTGCTAGGAATAAACCAAAAGAGAAATCTATTGCAGATAAAGGAAATCCGACAGCTGTAACTTCGAAGCCCTCCGGAGTACCTACTGATGGCGCTTCCTCTGGTCCTAAATTTAAGAAAGCTCGCTTCTATCAGCATGAAGCCTTTGGTTCCCGGCCTTCTAGTGGTAACAATATACTTTACCTCTGTTGTCTAAATATGTCTTTTATTGTACCATGGTTTAAGTATACTCTTCTCTCGTGAATTTGATTTTTAATTGCAGGTTCTAAAAAGAAGGTGGATGCTAAATCCGACAAGGGAAAAGGCGTTGCTCTCCCTAAGGCAGTTACAGCCCTGGAAAAGGGAAAAGCCGTTGCCTCCTCCAAGAAAAAGTTACCGGCACGTATGGCGAAGGACAAGGAGTCTGTAAAAAATCCTAAGGAGGTTTATGAAAGTGAAGGAAGTCCGGAATCAGCTCGGAGTGCCGCCATAGCCAGGCCGGATGATCATGTCGGCTTCTTTGGTCGACCTTTTGACTTCGAAGATGACCTATTTGATCAGGAGAATTATCGGAGTAGATCGAAACGTATGCATAAACGATGGGATCCTGCTTCCTCTCTAAAGGATTTGCCCTTCCTTCGCGGTCATTCGGTGCTCGATCCAGATGTGGGACTTCATCTTTTGAATGCCATGGTTCCTCCTGGTGATCGCATTCGGCTAGATTTGAGCCCTTCATCCGTCCAAGGTGTGCTGAGGGATCACATGTCTCGTCTTGCACAGGTATAATACTATATGATACATCTTATCCTTCTAAAGCCCTTTTTTTTTGGAGTTGAATTATCTTCTTCTTTTTTTCTTTTCCGTAGGTTGTTGCTATGGAGAAGAATTTAGCGTACATGGCCACTGTGATGTTTTTGTAGCTTGCTGATCTTCGCAGCAAAGTTTCCCAGGATCCGACGGAGTCTCCCGGCGAAACTTCCCGAGCATTAGGGCAAGAAGTTAACGATTTGAAGGAAAAGATCAAGAAGATGGAGTCCGATGTCGGGCAATAAGCGGAGGCATCTCGTCTTTCTTTGGATAAAGCCATTCATGAGCGGGACAATGCTCTTAAGGAACGTGATGATGCCCTTAAGGAGCGTGACGAACTGAAAGAAAGTTCCAAGGCTCGAATTTCATCTTTGAATGTGAAGATTACTTCCTTGGAAGATTCGATTGAGGGAGCTAATGCAGAGATAGCCTCTTTTGGGGCCATGGAGGCTGATATCAAGTCTGAGGGTGTCACAGAGTATATGAAATCAGAGCCATTTCATGTGCATGGTAAGAGTCATGTGAAGAACATGATCACAGAAGCTGTTGGAAGGATTTCTGAACAGTTACACGAGATGGACCCTCATTTCCCTTTCGAGAAAGTTCCCGAGATTCACAAATATGCTATGTGGCACCTTCGTAACATTGGGGCCATTGCTGCCACCTCATCCAGTGAAGAAGACTCTCAAGCTTCTGAAAAGGTGCACGACTCTAGGTCTGCTACCCCGTCTGGAGATGATTCTGCCTCTAGTGCTGATCCTCCGGCTGATCAGTCGAACCAAGATGAAGGGACCGACGAAGAAGTCCAAATCGTTGATTAGGGTTGACGACTCACTCCTTCCCCTCAAATATCTATCCATCTAATAGTTTATTTTATATGTATTTTAGCTATCTCTTTTGTCACCTATCCAGGTGTAAAACTACCCTTACTTTATGTTTAGGTATGGTACGAGACCGTTATCTTTGACTTGTCATCGAAGTAGTGTTTAAGTAAACTATATACTCTTTCGCATAACTTTTACCGTTGAATGAGTACTATGGTTTTCTGATATCGATGCGATATGCAAATACTTTAACTTACCACCCTGTTACCTGAAGAGTCTATTGATTATTTTTTCAATCCATGGTAATCCGATTTATCTCACAGAATCATCTTGAATTGATCTATGCATGATATTGTTCCTTCTTGGCGAATTTCTTTTAACATCGGTTGGAGAATGGTCAATCTATCGACCCTTGATTTTTACTCATTCGGAGTGTTTATTAATGATCGTCTCTTTGTACGATCAACTTTGGAGAGTGGTTTGTCTACCAATTCGTTATGTCACTCGTTCGGAGTGTTTATGGACGGCCGTCTCTTTGTACGATCGACTTAGGAGATTGGTTTATCTACCAACTCGTTATTTCACTCATTCAGAGTGTTTATGGACGATCGTCTCTTTGTACGATCGACTTTGGAGAGTAGTTTGTCTACCAACTCGTTATTTCACTCATTTGGAGTGTTTATAGACGATCGTCTCTTTGTACGATCGACTTTGGAGAGTGGTTTTTCTAGCAACTCGTTATTTTACTCATGTACTAGTAGAATTCATACATATGCATAACAAACTTTTATTGAGATTGGCATAAATACTTATTCTTCACGACTTATTATCATTCATTTATGCATAAAACTTTCGAAGATGTTCACCATTAAAAGTGTTAGTGGATATCTTCCCTTCAGAGTCTTCTAACCTATAAGCGTTGACTGCTGGAATGGCAGCTATCTTATAAGGACCCTCCCATTTAGGTGATAATTTGTTCAATTGATTTTGCCTAGAGAATTCATTCCTTCTCCAAACCATCTTTCCCAAGAAAAATTGGCGAGTCTTAACCCGACGATTGTAATACCGTGCAGTTGCCAATCTCATTTTTGCTAGCTAGATATTACATGTTGTGGGCGGAGCCCTGGTTAAATATATGGTTTGCGCACTAAAATAGACATGCTGTGATGGTTGAAAATGCCTAGGATTCATGTCTAGAAGCTTGCGTGATTGAATATAAGCATGAATTGCAAATCAGCCTCTAATGTTTAAAATTTATTTTAAAACCGAAAACCAGTCACCAAATATGTATGATTGATGTGGATGTTACATGTTTGACACGTATGCTAGAATGTTAAGGATGTAGTTTGATAATTTACTTAAAAAGTAGAATTATAAATGCAAGCATGAGTTCCTCGGAACATTAGACGCATGACGCGTAAGCATGTATGTGGTATGTATGATGAATGTTACTAGCATATGATAATTTGCATGGATAGTAGTATCATGTATGCATGAGTGAATTCATCGGAATGATCTTCTAAAACAAAAGGGCCTTGTGAAAGCCAATATCGGGTATGCTTATTTTAAAATCCATGTTCCGGTAATTTGCGATTAAAACCGTTTTTAAGAGACTGATCTATTGGATAGAAGACGACGATAGTGTGAACTCTTTCACAACCATCTTCCATTGGTTTACTGGTGGTCGGTTGGTTTAGATGACTGAGGAATCATTATTTTTCGGATTCTATTTCAATGGATATTTGATGTATGCAATTCTTTCTCAAAATGTTGTTGTCTCCCTGATTTTTGCATAATCATCGATATGTTAATATGAAATGGTTGAATTAGTGCGATTCGATTTTCTTCGCAATCTTGATGGTGTGAATCATGATGAATTAAAGGAGTACGTGTTGAACTCTCTACTACGATTCCGAAAAGTGGAGAGGACAGCTACGGATAAATATTGTAATCTGTATGATTTTGACAATGAGAGACGAATGTAATAATTTGTTTCACCAAGCATGGGAGTAGGTTCTTTGATGATCTAAACGCGTAAGTGGTGATACATTCAACCTTGGTAAAATGGGGTTGAAGAATACTTCAATAGCAACCATACAATGTTACAACTTGATATTCTTTTGCATCCGCTACGGTGGAAGCAATGATGCAAAAGCAAGAAATGTTTCGGTTGAATGTGATTGTCTTCTCTCTTTTCATGGATGTTGGCGTAAAACCCACATCAGATCTTCAGGATGAAAGGTCAACATGAAAATGATGTATATGGTTATTTGATGTGGACGGGACTCAATAACCTTGAGCCTAATCAAGTACAATGACCACAACAGTGAAAGGGAAACCTTATCTGCTCACCATACTAAACTCGAAAGATGTCAACCATGATCGGCATAGCATGAAGAGAACAGGACCGAGTAGGTCCTATACGATGATACGGAGGGTTAAGCCTCGTTGATAAAGTGCGTCCCTAGTACGCCTCTTATATCATGAGTATAAAGCTGGGAAATGTTTTATAAGGACAAAAAATCATTTGACGTGATTCACTTGTGAATCTACTCAAATGTAGTGTCCAACTCAAAGTTCTCGACTATATGCACGACGACCATGGATTAAATATGCTGCTTTCAGATCAAGAACTATACCATTGTCATATATAATCATTGTTCGTTTCAATTACTATATTTTGGTTATTTCGAGATTCGGAGTTATTGAATAAAGTAATTGATGCTAGGTTCGAAGCACAATTTTCTTATCAATTTAATGGCCCGATAAAAAGGGAACAATCCGAAACGAAAATACAAACCCATGGGTTTGGAACCAAATTTTTGGCCAGGTAAAAGAGGCTAAATGAAACGAAATGAAATACATGCTCCATCATCTCAATCAGGACAACTGAACTGAATAAACCCATCGATTGCGTAGCTAGATCGAATAATATAACTCTTTCTTTATTAATTACTCAATTGAATGAATAAACTGTAATGATGATCATGTTTGCCACCGATTGGATTAAATTAAATTAAATTCAGAAATGAAACGATTATACCAATGAGTGCAACCTCGGTAAAATTGCGCTATGCACAAGTGGACCTCGAAAGACGGAACACATCGTTTCAAAGTACGAGTTTAATATTGAAGTGTTTGAATAATGATTGTGCTGAATTTTCGTTTGCATTCCTATGGAAACGACTTATTGATAACATTTATATCGGTAAGAAGTAGGCTTCAAAAGCTACTACGACCTTGTAAAAGTATCAATTGACGCATAAGGTGAAAACCTAAAATGCTCAGTTCGGAGATGGGATAAAATCTCTGAGATAAGTTAGCAAACGAAGACGGATGAAGCCGGTTAAACGATTTTTCTTCCAAACGCCTTGAACGACAAGTCAGGCTAGGCATTGAAGTTAAATGACACACTTCATGAAGCACAGTTTATATATATATATATATATATTTACATAATGTTTGAGTCGTTCTATAAAACATTCCATATGGGATGATGACAGATGATTCACATAAATGTTAAACTGTGTTCCATTAAGATCGATGAGGTAGGTAACCATCATAGCTGAAGGGTGACAATGAGTTAGATCATATCACCATGCGACATTAATTTGCGCAATAAACACGTATTTAGGACAAGGGTACGCCAGTTACTCCTAGAAAATACTTGTTTCCAGCTTGGATTAAATGGTACCGTGGTCGAACATGAGACATTATATCACTGAGAGGGCGAATTTTCCAAATGCATGAACAGTTTCAATCAACGAAATCAGGATCAAAACATAGTAGAATAACGATGACAATCAGATCCCACTTAATTCGAGTGGGAGATTTGAACCAGCAACTCAAGTGAATAACATGGTAAATGAGAATGGGGACATTTTCATAGTAAATCCAGTGGGAGGAATAAACCCTACCACAAGTAATCACTGTTGCTGTTGGGACGAATCAAGTCGAACCTGATGGTCAAAATTGTTGAACCAGGAATGACACAACTACCTATATTACCCATTGTTCCCAGTGGGAGTGATCCAACCATACTTGGTTCCAGATCCTAGTGATCAAGGAATGCATCTAGGAAGTAAAATCCCGAGACCAAGAGGTTGTAATAGGAAAGTTATAGGTCAAGGTTCTAGCACTGATGTTGTTCCCAAAAGAGACGATGCTCCGATAAGAAGCATTATTCCGAGTGGGAGGATTATTCCCAATAGAAATGATGCTACGATAAGAAGCGTTATTCCGAGTGGGAGAAAAGATCAGACTAATAAGTGGAGGTGAAAACCCCGCTCAAACTGTTGGCAAGCACTGGAAAGACCTCAAGTGGAGAAATGGAAAGAAATAATAAATGAGAGAGATCGCCTAAATGAAAGCCATTATAGTCTATAGTTGATTTACCTGTTAACCACAGGGGCATAAGGATAAAGTGAGCCCTGAAAGAAGGCTCACCACTGATGGAACAAATCGGAGAACCCGACTCATTGTAAAAGGTCTTACCCTATGCTCCACAGAGAGGACTTTGATAAAAGAAACTCAATGACGGTGCGTAAAACCACAGTTAGGGCCATTCATGGTCCTGGTCGCAAGTCTCGATCACGAGCTGCACCGAAGGAATGTTAAGACCGCATTCCTCCACGGATACCTGGAAGGAAGATATCTACATGGAGCTACCGGAGGGTTTCATTACTCCTGGTAACAAACGTAAATTTTGTAAACTCCAAAGGTCCATATACGGTCTTAAGCAGTCGTTTCGGCAATGGTACCGCAGATTCCACGAGGAAATCGTATGAAACGGATTCGTGAGTCTTCACGAGGATCCGTGCGTGTATTATAAGACCTCCGGGTCTAAGTATGTCATCTTAACCTTTAACGTGGACGACATACTCATTGCTGCAAATGACATGAGTTTCGTGAACAAGTCAAAGTCCTGGTTAGCATCTATTTTTCAGACGAAAGACATGAGACAGGCCACGTACATCTTAGGCATTAAAATTGCCAGAGATCGGGCTAGCTACTTGGGATTTATGTCTATCTCAAGAAGCCTATATCAACGAGCAGTTGAAAGTTGGTTCAGATTACAGGATGCCAAACCCGTGGATGCGCCGGTGGTATTTGGGTGCGCACTGTTGAATCGTGACAGCCCCAAGAACCCGGCAGAGCGTGAACAGATGAAGGGGGCAGAGATTTTAAGCATGGTTGGTATTTCGATATACAACGTGCAATACACCCATCCGAATATATGTCACGTCGTGGTCCTAGTAGCACGTTTCCAATCAGATCCTAGCTATCAACATTTAAAAGACCGTAAAACAAATTATTAGTTATACCTAATTCATTATCCGAAAGGTACTGCCGACTATGCTCCGTGCTATGAGGGCAGGAAGTTAGAATTGACCGGTTACAGTGACGTCGACCATGGTGGCGATCCGAATGATCGTAAGTCCACCACAGGAGGAGTATTTCTCCTTGCTAATTCTGCCATTTCATGGACGAGCAAGAAGCAAACCTGTGTAGCGCTGTCAACAATGGAATCGGAATTCGTTGCTCTCTCTAAGAATGCACAGGAAGCAGTCTTGCTGAAAAGGCTTCTTACTGCGTTGCTTGGTGGTGACGTCGGAAGTAAACCTGTAAAGGTGTTCTCCGACAGTCAGGCAACTGTTGCGGCAGTTAAGAATCCGAAGTACCATAGTAGGACCAAACACATTGATGTGAAATATTCCTATGCTAAATCGATGGTAGAAGACAATATAATCACTATGGAATACTTGTCCACTGATAATATTATTGCGGACCCATTAACTAAGCCACTACGCATGGAGATATTCTAAAAGCATGTAAAATTGCTTGGATTGCCTAGGGTTTAGAAATGGCATGTATCTGTGATAACATTTTGATATTAGAAAGTTACATTTTGTAAGCGAAAGAATTGCAACTGAGTTTATGATCAATCGAAGTCATAATGTTTTGATTACATCAAATTTACGGTCTATTAAGTGAGTCGTAGGAGGACGCAATACTCTGCCAAAACTATGTCAATGTGGGCCTTACCTAGTCACGCAGGTACGGTCGTTTTGCGGTGGAGGGAGGCCTCTACTATGCAAGGCTGGCTAAGAATCAAGGGGATAAACCTGATTACGCAGAACGATTATCTATTGTCGAAGTAACTCGACATGATCTTCGTCCAGCAGATCGCCGTGATGAACTCCGTTCGTCATAAATCCACATTCTGGGCCAGATGAAAATTTGTGATAGCATGATTGACATATCCCATTCCTGTTGACCCAAAAGGTTCAGGTATGCTATCAATGCGTGCTTCATACTACACGTGCCATGTACGACCACGGGGTCATAGCTCGGTTGTGCTAGAAAAATAATCCTCGTGATTCTGGCGGGCACAAACTGCTTCACCTCGAGCGTGTGATTGATCCCGGGAGCCTTATGAAGAGGCACCCAAAGTATCCTCATGGACTCAGAACTCATACCTAAGGTCAAGCTCAATGCTCGCTTCCCCGCGTACGAGCGTAGTGCTGAACAAAAAGGCCCAGTGACCACGTCTTTGGAAACTTGTTCAGTTTGACTAAAGGTATGAGCGATGGGGATGGTCAAGTTCACCTTTAATTCACCGATTCTTGTATTCACTAGGTGCCCACCAACCGGATATTAGTTGAAGGTTGTGAATACTTGTACGGATGCCTTGGAGAAGTGTTCCTATGTGGAAACTAGGCAAATGGAGAATTATCAGTTGACCTAGGATACAACGCGGTACAATATGTATAAATGTTGTTTATAACGGGTTGATTGGAGAAAAGGGAATCAACGTTCCGCGGGCGCTACAACACTCCTAAGAGATTAGTAGCACGATGCCCGTCATATCCGCCAGTCGCACGGCAAACCTCGTATGAACTATTCGGAAGCACGGAGCAGATCAAATGGGAGAAATGTTGATGTGGATTTGGAAAACAATACATTAATAGGCACCCTCTCATTCCGGCGAGTGGGAGCTGTAAGCATATGGTGATGGACGCTGTAATTGGTAGCCCATAATATGTATAATTTACCTAATGAACTTGGGTAAATGTCACATTAGGGTAATTGGGCTAGACCCAAATCCCAATTGACATGGTAGGCCCAAAATTAGGCCTCCCCAATACATAGGCCGGCCGAAACATTAGTGAGGGGTAAAGTGGACTTTTGTCCACTTTACTCCTCTTATAAATAAGAGGTGTTAGGGAATATTTAGGGTTAATCATAATTCCCTCACAAGAGTGTTTTTGAGAGAAAACCCTCCTCCCACATCACAGTTTCGGCCGAACCATACCTACACCAAGGGTGTGCCAAATTTCTTTCGAGCAACTCTCCGAAGAAATGTCCCCGTGTCAAAAATTGATCTGAGGCTTTGTTGTGGAGCTAACACCACGTACGGCTTCTTTCACAAGAACCTCTACGGGTTCCGTCCAGTGGATCGAGAACTCCCTCGTACAAAGGATCTTGGACTACGGTAACTGTTGAGGTATGTGTAACTCTTCCGCTGCGTAATTTCGATTACATGCACGTACCATGTTTAGTGTTTCCGTAGTGATTAATCCCCGTAATCTAACAATTCGTTCAACTAAATTGAACTAGTAACCTGAACTCAAACAAGAATGTGAGACCGGATAAATAAAATCACGAAAACTGAATAGAAGTTGGAAGCAGCACGCGGACACAAATTGGAGATGAAGAGACAGCGAACGCTAATTTATCTGGTAATTTTGGATTTTTCAAATAATCCTAAGAGTGGGGCAACAACTCAATATATATTGTAGGATTGTTGGTCTATTTATATACACAGAATATAGACTGCATATACACGGAATATACACTGGTAAAAACTGTGTTTAGCAATGCATCTAGACAATATTATAATAGGTAATTTTAGTTGCATATTTACTTGGGATGGCAACGGGGCGGGGCGGGTTTTCACCGCCCCGGACCCGCCCCGCGGGTCGACTTTGTAGACCCGGCCCCGGGTACATGTGCCCCGCGGGGCGGATTTGACAGGGCAAAAAAATCCCGCAGGTCAACCCGCGGGGGCCCGACCCGACCCGAACGTGTTAAACCTGTTTGGAGGTGCCTGAGTGCTGCTGCCGTGCTGACCGGAGCCATTGCTGGATCCGTGACTGGAGCCGCTGATGTGAGTGGAGCCGTTGCTGGAGCCGTGACCGGAGCCGCTGACTGTGACTGGAGCCGCTGCTGCCTGGAGCTGCTGCCGCTGAAGAAGATGAAGAAGACGGGAGGGGAGCCTTCTGGAGTCGTGACCGGAACCGCCTGCTACAGCCGTGACCGGAACCGCCTGCTGCAGCCGTGACAGTGACCGGAACCACCAGAGAGATGGAGATTGAAGAAGACGGGAGCGGAGGACTTGAAGCGTTAGGAGGATGCTGCATGCTGGATGAGACAGAGGTCACAGTCCCAAATTTGGAGCTGCGGCCACTAACCCTAAAAATATAAATATTTAACTTTAGATTATTTATTATTAGGTCCTTATTATTTTAGCTAGGTCTGAAATTAACCCTGTTATTTAATATATTTTACATAATAGTAATAATAGTACATATATGAATTTCGGTGCGGGTCCACGGGGCTCCGCAACCCTAGACCCGGACCCGCCCCGAACTCGTCCCGCGCCCCGCAAGTCGGCGGGGCCCCGAGACCCGTTGCCATCCCTAATTTTACGGAATATTAATTTTTTTTTTCTAAACTTTGTTTTAAGAAATATTTGGACAAATTTAATTTGGACGATACATTTCACCATTTACCACTTCACTATTGCAATACCATTCACACTTAAAAAATGGGCCAGGTCCATCAAATATTATATATTTTAAACTTACATTGTAAAAAAATAATGAACAACAGATACTTTAAAGTGCGAACTAATAATATTATTAGCATAATAAGTTCTAGTCTAAGTGAAATTTTGTGCAATCTGCAGGTAAATAACTAATTCAAATAACTTTTTATTTTCAATGTCATCCAATAATTTTAGGGTTAAGAACCTATGAAATGTCTGAACTATCACCTATGTTAACGGGAGAGGTCTGAAATTTAAAAAGTTAATAACAGAGGTCTGAAATTTCTATTTTGTTGATAACAGCGGTCTCCGTTAGTTTTTTCCGTTAAAACTAACGGAAATTGGTCACATGCCAAGTATGTGACCGGAAATAAAATAAATTTCCAAAAATGCCCTTCTATCAAGTGTGCCCCTCACATGCTTGGAGTGAAAAGACCAAAATGCCCTTGAAGCCACCACGGTACTCTGGCGACCACCAATCGTACTCCGGCGACCACCACCAAGGCTCCGATTGGGCCAAAATCGGAGTCACCGGCCCCGATTGGGCTCCGATCGGAGCCACCGGCCCCGATTGGGCTCCGATCGGAGCCACCGGCCCCGATTGGGCTCCGATCGGAGCCACCGGCCCCGATTGGGCTCCGATCGGAGCCACCGGCCCAGATTGGACTCCGATCGGAGCCAAAAAAGCTCCGATCGGAGCCACCGGCCTCGATTTGACTCCGATCGGAGCCAAAAAAGCTCCGATCGGAGCCGAGTCGAGGTGGTGGTCGCCGGAGTCGGGTGGTGGTGGCCGGAGTTGGGTGGTGGTGGCCGGAGTTTGGTGGTTTTAATTTGACTTTAGGGGTAAAATTGTCATTTCACATTTCCTTAAATAAGATATTAAATAAAACAAAATATTAAAGGGGCAAAAATGTCATTTCAATACAATTTTGTTAAATTTAACCCTAAAAATGGACGGAAAACCTCAAATCAACAAAATTGAAATTTCAGACCTCTGTTATTAACTTTTTAAATTTCAGACCTCTCCCGTTAACATGGGTGATAGTTCAGACCTTTTATAGGTTCTTAACCCATAATTTTATGGAAAAATTATATCGGAAGATAGAATAGAAGAATACTTTCAGAAAACCCCTAAACTTTATTTGAATACTTTGCCCTTAACCCAAAATTGGGGTTTAGTTTCAAGTTGGGGAGCCTGGTCTAGGGTTGATCGAGATCAAATTGTTAATTGCCTAACCAAGAGACGTTAGACATGGCTTGAGAACCCCTAAATTGGTTCCCCGATTTAATTCATTTGCTCTAATTTTAAAGCTTCATTGAGTTACATCCCTTGTTAATCATGGATGGATTTCCGATGCAGCGGAGAGATAGATCATCGGTGATTGATACGGTCAATGGTCTAAAACTGAAAATCATTAACCAATCATCAGAGATCTCGAATTTGAGCCATATGAATGGGACAATCTTCAGCTTCAGAAATTTACCCATTACGAACTGACAGCTAACACCTACCTAGGCTAGGACATCCAACAGGATACTGAAAGAAACTGGAAATCTTTCCATTGATTCAGTGTTTTTGTTGTGATCTGATCTAAAAAGTAATAGGTGATCTTCCAATAAAAAAAAATCAACCAAGGCTTAAACTAGGGCTAGAGCCTCAAACTTGTACAGCAAAGCCAAATTTTGTCTTCAAACTCAAACTTCCAAAATGGCACAACCCACAAGCAAGCATTTGGGGCTGGCTTAATTATTAGACCATCATTTCCTACCTTATCTATTCTTCTCCTGCACTGCAGTGAGATGTTGAACAGAATAATGTGGTTCATTAACAATTATATAGAATGGAAGATTCCGGAATTAAATCCAAAAACGGTCTACAGATATCGATCTTAGTGAAGTCCAACTACACAACCAAACTATTATATGAGGCACCTCCCTCCCTTGTACAATCGCCATACATCGCAATGAATAAAAAGAGAGCAGAGCATACCCACTATCCAAGTAAAACCCAAAATCCGAAGACCAAGCCAACTTCTTCAGCCACAAGGTGTGAGCTTCGAATTACCTGCACCACGAGGATTATCATCTTTCCAATCGTCCCAGGCCCTAGCCTTGTCCTGAGCAGCATCATCATCTTCATCTTCCTCTTCCTCTGCATTACTCCTCATCGGCAGCTTGTTGTCCTTGTACCAAGCGGAATTGGCTTCTTCCATGAGCTTTGTGTTCCTTTCCTGAAAGTTATTCATCATTTCCATCTCCTTCAACCCCGCTTCTTCTATGCTCATAGTTGGCATCCTGATACATACAATTCAACATCTTAAACATCCGGTATATGTATAACTCCACCTTCCTCTCACTCTCTTTTCCGCCATATCCAGACTATCTTTCTCCCTCTTGTATGATGGAATTGGAGGTGAAAATGTCAAAGCGACTTTCGTAATACATACCTATGACTGGGTTGGAACACTTGTGCAGCCATCCGTTCCCTCTCAGTTGTGATGCTTCCCCCTATAAGACTTGCAGGTCCAAATATCATCGGTTGATGGTGTTTGTGTTCATGTGCCTCAGACACTCTTGCTCTTCCTTCTAACACATCTTGAGCAAAAGTTGCACATGTAATTGGTGCAGCTGCTCTAGTGTATTGGGCTCGGCCTGCAGCATCCCTATGCCACGCCTCTGCTTTCTTGGTCCGCTCATCAAGTACAGTACGAGAGACAACATTTTCCCCATCTCCTCCTCCTTCCTGGGAGAAAGAATAACAACTTCCAGCTATATAAATATAGATATTCAATACACTCAAACTACTTGGTTGCAAAAGTTAGACCTCCACAATTTGGGTTATATGTACCTAAGAAAGCATTAAATCAAGTGGATTATATCAAATACCGTGAAGCCTACTAAAAGAATCTAACAACCCAAAGATCAAGCATCCAACATGGGATTTCACAACTACGGCCGAGAAAGTAGTTCTGTTGTCAAGCACCTTGAGTTCAAACAAGGAATTAAGATCACTGCACTGTCGAACTAAATAAAAAGAAAATGAAAATAGAGCTTCTGCATGTCTCATCTTGTAGCAGGAAAACCACGGTAATCATTTCTTTCGTGTTCACATTTTATTGGGTTAAGATTTGAGTACCTTCAACTGCAATTCCTTTATAGCACCAAGCATTTCTTCTTCTCTCTTCAACATTTCCAGCAAGTCCAAAGCCTGAAACACCAAAAATACCAACTAAAATATACGATCAAGCCCAGGGAATGCCTGACTGAGCCAATTGGATATAGCATACCTTGCAGATAGCCAATGATATCGAGGTAATCCAAGCCTGTATGATATAAACTATTAGAATAAAGTGCAAAATTTTATAAATATATATTGAGGAAAATTAAAATAAGGTCAAAATGATTAAAAAATGAACTTCTATCCGCCAAAGTGTAACTTAACTTTCCGTTTGTATTTTATTTGTAATGGATCCATGTAATGATACTCTTACAGTAAGTCAAAGATAATAAACTGAAAACTTGCACGGATCTTAACCAATATAACCAGTAGACGCTAACTGACTAAGAGTTACCAAAAATACACAAAGCGAGGATGAAATACATGTAATAGCAACTAACCTCACGTTCTTCCTCTCCATCATCATCATCATCAAGTACTTCTTCCTCTACTGCTCTCACCTCAACAGGAGCAGAAAGTGCAGCTGCTCTGGTAGATCTTCCACGCCTCTCTTTCCTTTCCTTGATTTCAAGCAGCTTAGTTTCTGCAGCTCTTTGACGTTTAAAACGAGCAATCTAGTATGAAACAGGAAGGTAAGAAAAGCTAATATAACTATGAGTGTTCAACAAAATCAGCAGATTGCTATCCCAATTTGTTACAGAAAGGATTAACTATTTGCTTGTGAAATTGAACAAAGTAATAAGATACACTATGGCAAAAATGAAAAGATATGCCTTTGGCAATTGGCACAGGCCAATGTCAGAGATGTAAGTTAATAGCAATAAACTGTAAGACAGGTAGGTGATGTCCCAGTCCCTCTGCCTCAGCTGTCAAAGGCTCAAAGCGAAGTTAAATTTCAATTTCCAATACTATATCTTACCTAAATATAACAAACTAACAGATAGTTGCTTGGAGACTAGGACCGTTTCTTCTTCATTTCTTTTCAGCTTCACGTTTTTTCTTTTTTGTTCTGTTAAAGACATTAACTCAAGTAGTATACCTTTCGAGCCCTTCGATCAACAAACTGATCAGAACCTCCTTGTATTAATGCCTGTAGCTCCTCTTCAGGTAAAAGTTCCATCACCTCACAAAATGATAGGAATTCCTGCAAGTCAGAAAAAGCAATGTTGTTAAAATACGAGTCTGAGATTTGGTGACATGACAAGCAAGTTAACTAAACTACACTCATCACATACCTTTAGTTTAGCTTGACAAGCCTTAAGCATCTCTATTCTGTCACCATCGGCAACTTTTTCAGTTAACTCAGCAAGATAATATGGCACCTGATAAAACATTAGCCGTAAAAATCAAAAGATATCACCATTCACCAATCAGCCAGGAAAATAAAATTTCTTATTTTGATGAAAATAAACCAATGGATGCTATATTTACTTCATCGACCAATGGGAAAACCTAAACAAAGGTAAATTATATATAAGATTTAGCCGTTTACCCATTTAATTTTAGAATGGACCATCCAGAATCATCAATTAATGTATTAAGAGTAAAGAGAGTCACCACTTCCTTCTCAGATCCAGTGGCTCAAAATAAAGTTTTCCATACACCAAACCTAACTCTACCTTCCTTCTTTGTACTATTTTCATAAGTAAAGTCCAACTTTGATCAGTCCAAATGAAACCTTACAATTTGGATAAGGCAAGAGCCAAACTCATTGCACATAAAAAGACCACATGGCAAACATCCAGTGACACTGAATAAATCGCCATTTGCATTTGCTAATCCTGCCCGATGTTACTCACATAAGAACAATTACAGAGACATTTGATTTATGGCATGCCACAAAATCGATTTCCATTCATCGTCTCTCGAGTATGTCTAGTAGATTCACAATTATATAACTAAAAATTCGATGAAGACATTATTTTACTATAGACACTATATATACATACCAAGATATACTTGAGGTTTGTGGTGCTGATGTCGTCCTTGGTCTCGTTAGCTGAGAACAAACCGAGCTTGCTTACCATGTCATCGCATCTCTCCAGAACTTGAATCCCCTTCTTCACAGAATCCTTCGATCGGAAACAGAGAATATATCAATAAGTGAGTAAGACAAGGAAGATAAGGCAAAGTTGCAACTAATCGCGCATACCTGGTCTGAAGATGACTCTGTTGCAGCAAGATGAAGCTTACGAGCCTGGTCAAAGAGAGCTGGCAATGGCATATCCTCCATTTTCAGTTCACCCATTGCGTTGCCTGTATTTGTGACGATAGCATAAACACCCGAAGCGAAAGTTTCAGATGCTGCCAGTGATTTGACAAATTGATGAGTATGAATCGAAAGGGACTGGATTTAGGGTTTGATCAGACTAAATAAATTGATTGGGCACAGAGACAAACAAAATGTGAAATCCCAAATCTGAGTCTTCAAAGTGCAAGGAAGAAACTAGAGAATCCACAATCAATCCACTACAGAGAGCTGTAAAATCGAACCGTCCACCAAACTGGTACCAGTTCGGACCAGTGTTTTGAAAACCGGACCGGACGACGAACCGGAAAGATTCCCGGTTCGACCGGATTCTTTCCGGTTCAACCGGCGGTCCACGGTAAGTCAGTAACACCTTGTAAAATCCAGGATTCTCCAATGCCCATTAACGCAAAGTAGTAGAGATCCACTTCTTCACTCTACAAAGAACTCCACGGTATCTCTTTCAAACACCTCTAAATCTTCTCCTCCTCCTCGCCGAGAGATCCCATAGAAAACTGTTCGTCATCTGTCATCAGGCAATTTCTAATTGCCAAGTGGGACAAGGATGGATGGTGATGATGAAGATTGAAGACCAACAACAGCAGAAGAGGAAGAACGAAGAAGGTAGAGTCAGACTGCTGCTGGCTACGGCTCAGAGAAAAGGAACTGAATTTGGATGTAGCGTGTATGTCTCTCTCTGGTGTCTTTGATCTGTGCGCGATGAAGAAAGAAGAAAAGAAAGAGAAACCCTTCTTTATGTGCGGCGTGAAACATCATCGAAGAAGATACAATCCTTCTCTTTATTTGATTAGGTTAGGTTTACCATACTTCTCAGTTGTTTTTATTCTTCTACCGATCGGACCGGATCCGGTTCTACTGGTCAAACCCGATTTTTACTCAACGAACCGGTTCAAATGTGCATCCTGTTCTTTTATTGCAACCAGACCGTTGCCATGTCCGGTTCACGGTCTGACCGTCGGTCCGGTCTGGTTTTCAAAACACTGGTTTGGGCAGTACGACCACATGTCCACGTTTTATATATATATATTTATAAATTAAATATAATTACAATTATAATTATAACATTTTTTTGCCAAAGATTTTATTCAGTGTTTTGAAAACCGGACTGGAGGGTGAACCGACAAGGCGACCGGTTCGCGGTCCGACGATCCGACCGGGTTCGGCCCGGTTGAACAGGTCTGTCGCACAAAAACATAATATAAACTTTGGTGTACATACTCCAACCCTCACTATATAGCCCCGCTTCTGAACAATCATTCATATCCTCATCGTCATTCTCTTCATTCTCGTCATCGGCATCATCAAGCTCATCTTCACTATCATCGTGCATGTCGTCTTCACCGTCTGGATTGAAGGAATCAGTACCAACGCAAATCTCGAGCTTATGGACGAGCAGAGTAGAAAAACCATAGTGATGAAGAAAGGAATGATATATAAGAAGCAAGAAGAAGGAAGATGAAGAATGGAATAGAAGGAGCATGAAAAAAGAAAAAGAAAAAAGAAGATGAGTAGGCGGTGGTGGCTCACATTTCAAACTGAATAGGTGAATTTTATTTTAGGGTTTTCTGAAAACTCGGTCCAATCAGTAACGGTTCGAAGAGAAAACCCGGGTTCAGTATGTATTCCGATCTTTTATTCGAACCGAGTCAGTGGTATGACTGGTTCACGGAACCCGGTTCGACCGCCGTCTGGTCCGGTTTTCAAAACACTGGTTTTATTCATTCATAATTAGAATCCAAAAGTGTATAAGGAGGATTAAAACACCAATAATTTACTGTAAACACCTAATTTTGGTACACGCGACACGGGTGTAACACGTTCGAAATGTTACGTGTAACGCGTTAAAAAAAGGAAGTACTAAATAAATTGATTGGGCATAGAAGAAAAAAACATAATGTGAAATCCCAAATATGAGTCTTAAAATCAGTTTTATCAGAACCAGACCGGACTAGCGCTCTGACCAGATTGGACCGGGATCTGGTGCCCTAACCGGTTCGGTTCTCTCAAAAGATTGGGAAGGAAGCGAACCCGGTTCAACAACCGGTTTTTAATTGAAGCGTTCGGTTCAGAGCGAGCCGGCGGTCCGTCGGTCCGCCGGCTCGGTGTCAATAAAAGAAAAAAAATTAATATGTAAAAAAAACTAAGGACTTCAGTCCAACACTGTGGATAATCTGTTCAGTCTCCACCTGTTAGCATATGGTGACGTGGCCCCGTAATTGGTAGCCCGTTAATGCTAAGGAATTTGCCTAAGTTAATTAGGTAATTGTCACATTAGGCTAATTGGGCAAAACCCAATTCCTAATTGACATGGGAGGCCCAAAATTAGGCCTCCCCCTTTAATAGCATTGTTCGGCTGAACTAGTGTCCCACATTGGTTGGAGTGGACTTTTATCCACTTCACCAATCCTATATATATGGGACTCACCTAAGGGGTTTACACATCAATCTAATAGGAAGTACCTCCATTGAGGAACTTGAGAGAAACCTCTCACCCCCTTTGTTGATATTTTCGGTGCACATCTTAGTCCGAGGTTCTGTCCCCGTTGAAGAATCGATCAGAGGCTTTGTTGTGGAGCTTACACCGCGTAGGACTTCTTCTCACGAAGAAATTGTACGTGGTTCCGACCGGAGGATCAGAACTCCCTCCACATCGTTCTTGGGCAGGAAAGCTAAAAGGTATGTGTACACTATTCCGCTGCGTAGTTAGATTACTTGCATGTACACGTTTAGCATTCCGTAGTATTACGTCCCCGTAATCCAACAATGGTATCAGAGCCAGGTTAGGAGTTCTTAAATTTTTGATAAACTGATGTTCTTGAGTTTTGAAAAATCCGAAATTTTCATGTTCATGAACACCATGAGTAATCCGAAATTTTTAAGTAAATTTCATGTGTTTGATTTTTGAAAAATTAAAATTTTCGAAATTTACATGTTTTTATAGATCAAAAGCGAATTTTTATGTTCGAATTTAAGTTTGATGTTCATGATCTTCAAGAACACCATGAGTTTTATCAAGAACACCTTTTGGATTAATGATCAAGTTAGGGTTTGATCTTAAAATTTGACAACTTTTCCAATTTTACATGTTTGTGCCGAAATTACTAGGGGTATTTTAAGTAAAAAAAAAATTAATTTTCTTGGACACCAAGTAATGAAAAATTCGGCACAAATATTAAAAGATATATGTTGCCATTTTTTTTTTAATTTTATTAATAGGTAACTATATATCTATAAGTTGGAAATATGGATAGGTTCATAATATAATATTGTAAAAGATATTAACTATCAATATATATAGATAAAGATTGGGATAATATATATTGATAGATTTAGTTACTATAAAAGATTAAGAAAATATATTGTCTACATATTTTAATCCTAAAGATATATTTGACAATAATAAAATATATATATATATATATGTTCCGAATATTTTATATATATATATATATATATATATATATAAGTATATGCCGAAATATACACACACACACATATATATATATATATATATATATATATATATATATATATATATATATATATATATATTAGCAATGTTTGAAGTTATTTTAAATAATTAATATTTCTTGTTGGCTAAGTTAAGTTTTTAGTGGACTTTAAAACTCTACTTAGCACACAAGACATATTTCGGCCAAAACCCTAGGGTTTATGGGCCGGTCCAATTGCTAAACCAGAGCGGGTAAAACCAATCCGGGTTTGAATAATCGGGTCGACCTAGTCGGGTCGGGTTGGACCAAGGTAACTAAAATGAACCTAACCTAACCGGTTTTGAGTGATAAACCGAACCACAATCTTATTTTATTGAACCGTTTCGGACTAAACCAGATTTTTAAAATCGGACAGACTTGAACCGGATTTTAAATTGGACCGGACCAGAATTTTTAACTCGGAAATTTTAAAATGTTCAATAAAATAGGATGTCAAATTTTAAATCCAAAATATTTTCGTACTTTAAATTTAGCCTAAACAGTGCTCTTAGAGTTTGCGTTTTAACAAGTTTTTCGGTTAAAACCCTAATACCTAGTTTCGATTATGGGATGGATCTCGGATATGCATGTTTTTGGGACTTGATTAAATTAGTGGGTTGAATTGCAATTGTTTACTTTCTGCTACATATATATTAGAACTGTCGTCTTGACTCAGTCAAGCTAGCTGGATATTAATTGCGAGCATTGAGCTCTGGGATTTAAATATATGTAATGCGCAATAGGATAGACATGCTATGCTGATTAAAAGTTCCTAGACATGATTAGATTGTAAAAATGATTGCAAAACAGCCCCTAATATTTTCAAAGCGTTTTTAAAACCGAAAATTTCAGTCGCCAATTATGCATGATTTGTGCGGATGTTGCATGTTTTGACACGTATGCTAGGATGTTTAAGGATAAAAGTGATAATTTACTTTATGTTGAATTATATCTGCTTGGAACATTAGACGCATGACGCGTAAGCAAGTTTGGTTTGTTCGATGTTTATGGTGTAATATAGTATTATGCATGCGTAAGTTATCGGATAATTCCTTTTGAAATTATAAGGGCCTTGGGAAAGCCAAGATCAGGTATACTTGTTTGAAAATTCCCGTTCCGGTAATTTGCAATATAATAACCGTTTTCAAAATACTGATCTATTGGATTGAAGACGACGATAGTGTGAACTCTTTCACGACACCCCCTTCCCTCGGTTTACTGACGGTCGGTTTAGTTTAGTGACTGAAGGATCACTATTCTTCGTATTCCATTTTAACAGATAATCCGATGTTTGCATTTCGTCGAAATGTTGTTGTCTTCCTAACTTAGCATAATTATGTGTTAGAATCGATGGCTGCCACTAGCAATGTAATCTCCCAGTTGAATAAGGGAATAAGGTTGAATAGTAGTAGTTATAAGATATGGATGATAATCTCTGAAATAAGAGGTCTGGAACATTTGACCACAAAACAAAAGAGGCCTGAGGGAGACCTCACGGAAGAGCAAAAGACATTCTATGATAAATGGGATGTCAAAGATCATGATGTTCGTTCCACCTTGTTATCTATGCTGGAAGATGAGATTCTCTATAGGTTTGATCATTTGGGAACTGCCAAAGACCTCTGGGATGGTCTTAAGGCAACATTTGGTGTTTACACCATAGCCCAAAAACGATCGTTAAACATCGCTCTTGATTCCTATAATATGAATCTCAAGCATACGATGAAGGATCATGTTATGAATGTGTATAACTTGATCGTTGAACTCAAGGAAACATGTGAAAACCTGTATTAGGAACAACAAATCAACTACATGATCCGCTCTTTGCCCGACTCTTGGAATATCATGAAAATGAGTCTTACCCCTGCAACCCATCTCGATACCCTCGAGAAGGTGCAAGTTCATCTTGAGCTGGAAGATGATAGACTCAGGGCTAAAAAGTTCAGATCTGAAATGCATATTGCATCTTCCGGGCCAGCCGAACAAAAGGGAAAGCGCAAGAGAAAGGGCAAAAGTTCTCAGAATAAAACTGAGAAGTTTGTGGGAAACAAATCCCAGAAGAAGTTTAAACGCAAAAAAACTGGTGGCAAGAAAAGGCAAGCAAAACAAACACGTAAAGAGGAAACTCGAACGTGTTTCAGGTGTGGCGTAAAAGGACACCTGGCTAATGTCTGTACCAATCCTCCTAAGGTACGTAATGAGAAAGGACGATGAAAATCATTCATTCTCTTTCGCTTCTAAACACTCGAGAGTAATTCATTTTCTTTTGAATTACAGAACCGAGAAACAGAAGCAATGACCTGATCGAGGACGCCTCAGGAGAATAAAGATAGAATGAGAGATTTCTTTATCTTTAATTTGCTAAAACTTCTTGACTTTTATTTCTGTTAAAGATGCTCTTGAATAAGTTCCATAGAGGGACGTATTATTTTCTAAGTATTGGATAATACTTGAATAGAGTATTGAATTCATCATCGTTCGTTTTTATCCTATTATTTACACTATTCAACACATTGCTAATGCATCCTTATTTGTTGAGTACTCCATTAAAATGATAAGCATCCCGAAATAATATTCATGTCAAACCGATTTGATTTTAAAATTCGGTGACTAAAACGATTTCAAAAACCACGGTTTAAAACTGGTACGCGCGTGGCGCCTGTCACCTCGAGAGAGGGGACACATCGTTTTAAAATCTGAATTTAATGCTGAAGTATTTTAATGAATGCTAAATCTTCGTTTGTAATCATTTGAATATAACTCATTGATAACTACTAAGATTATAAGTATGATTCGAAGCACAATCTAGTAAGCACATCAACTATGACATTAAAGCGAACGCTTAAATACATAGCTCTTGAGGTGAATAAGTCTCTAGGTGAGTTAAACAAACGAAAGGAAGAAGTCAGTAAAACGAATCTCCCACTATAATCCTTGAACGAATAGTTTGGCTATAGCAATCATTTTCAAGCAACGTAGTTCAAAGTTACATAATGATGAAGTTCAACATTAATTTCTCCTCCGGGATGAAATTAAGTTGATTCACATTAATATAACTCTATGTTCCAATAAAATCGGTTGACACATCATCATAAAAGTTAAAGAATGATACGGGTAAAACCTTACCGTTAGCAGCATTAATTTGCGCATTAAACAAGTATTTATTAAGAGTACGGTCTACTCTTAAAAGAATACAAGTTTAAGATTAGCTTAGATTGATGGTATTGTGGTCAAATATGACATATTATAAAGATTTGAGGATAGAATTCCAATGTTTTGTGAAACGAACGGACATAGTACTGATCGAATCAATGAATGGTTAACGGAGATTATCATGTCCCACTTACTTCGAGTGGGAGAATTGATACAACATAAGTTATTGATATGGTATATGATGATACAAACGTCTTCATAATAAATCCAGTGAGAGGGCTCAATCCTCCTCACATATAATCATCACTAAATACAAATGCGAATCAGACCTGATAATCAAAACACTGAATTAATACAACTGCCTATCATTCCTAGTGGGAGGGAAAAATGACCAACTTGGTTCCTGTTGGATCACGGTTGGAACTCCGGTACGTTCTTGATGGAAGTCCGAACATTTGCACCAAGTAATCCTGCAAGAAGGGGATAGACCGGGCGGTGACCCAGAATCCCTCTCCGATGCTTAAATGAGTATCTCGATGCAGGCAAGCAAGTATTAAGTATGTGAATGTTCAACGTTTTGATCCTGAGGTAACTCCTTCCTTTATATAGGGGAGGGGTCACCTCAGTTACCTGTGAGATAACTGCCACGTTCCGTTTATCTCGGCCATGTAGCCCACGTTCCGTCTTTTCAGGCCACTTCTCCACTATGTTGATAGTGGGCGTGTTTCTCGGCCTCGTTCTCTGGTGGCAAGTCCCGACTGATGTCGGGGACTCCAGAGTTATCTCCTTTGGTCACCGCTCGGGGCCCCTCGTCATCGGGACAGGGCCAACATTCTCAGGGATTCAATATCGGGGCCTACTTAAAGGCATATCATCGGGGCCTACTTAAAGGCATATCATCGGGGCCTACTTAAAGGCATATGATCGGGAGCGTTCAGCTCGTATGTCGGGATCGACCTTGTCGGGTCCTCTCGTATTGGTCTTCTAAACCTCTTTTTGGGGCCCAGTGGGCCTACTTCGCCGTATAGTCGCCGTTAATGGGCCTAACGGCTATATCGAAACCCATCATTTGCCCCCAAGACATGAGGGACTTATAGTTCGTCGTGTCTTCCAACTCCGGGCCTCTCGATATTCCGAGGATAACCACCGAATCCTAAAAGATTTCTCGATTACTCAACTATTAAATGCGATGGGTGATGAAGCGACGGCTTGGGTGCGCGTGCCTGCTTTTCTGAAAAACCGCTTTCTAGCCGTTTTGTCCCTAGTGTTTCGACGATTCAGGTTGAGGCGTTTCATCTTCAACGGTCCAGATCGCAACGTCTCTTTGGCTATCCTCTCTCCTATAAAACCCCAAATCTTAGCACTATTCAGTTCTCCTCTACCGTTTCCTTCTCTGTGTTTTCAAAAGCTCAAGCTCTCCTTTCTATCTCTGATCAATATTCCGGCGACCAGGATCTCCGACCATCAAGATCGTCCTTTCTTCTCCGATTCAACATGTCTGGTAAGATTTCCTCCTTCGATTCCGAAGAAACTTGTTAGCATAGTTTTCCTTTTATCTCAATCAACTTACCTGAACTTTTGCGGAAATCATCTATGCCTTTTCTTGCCGTGATTACTTTCCAGACGGCGAGTCCAGTTTCGGGGGGAGGAAGCCCTTCAAGTTCGATTATGCTTGTAATGAGATTTCAGACACCGCCTATGATGCAGCTCTCCGGGAGGGGTGTATTACTTCCACCTGGGAGCCTCGCTTCCCTTTTCCTTGGCCTCACGTCCCGGGTGACCCTGTGGTCACTCGTCCCCGGGAAGGGGAGGTATTTGTCTCCACCGGGCAAATATCGGCAGGGATCCGATTCCCCTTCTGTGGGAATTTAGTCGAGATGTGTGAATATTACAAAACACATCCGACTACTTTTTCCCCCCATGCCATCCGTGTGTGGAATGCCTTCCTTGTTCTCTGCCAAAGCCAACAGTAGACCTATAGCCTCCGACTCTTCCGGGCCTTCTACGGGATGAAATGCAATGATGCCGGGGTCTGCGCCTTCTACCCGCGGATGCCTAAATGGAGCAAGGCGCAGCTCTCTCGGTACAGTTGGAATGGCGACACCTGGAAGGTCGCCAAGGGTCGGGGGCTCATCACTGACTCGGGGCCCGACTACAGTGGCTGGAAGAAGAATTATTTCTTCATCCGAAACAGCTCTATTCCGTGGCCCCGATGGGAGGTTGAAGCGGACCCTGCTCCCACTTTTCATACTTACTCCGAGGAGGATTTCCAGATTCTCCACTGCATCCAGCTTTATCGCTGGGAGGACTCTTTCGCTCCCCTCGACGCCAACTCCATCGGGGAGCGGGACCTGGTTCTGACCGGGATCCGACTCCTTGATGTCGCCTCTGGGGCTCAACTCTTCGATGGCCCTTCCAACCTCGTTCCTTGGGTAATATTGCTGACCAATCTCATGCTTAAGCAGGCGGAGACCGATGCTGTCCAACGCCCCGCGAGGAAGAGGAAGTCTTCGAAGAGGGCCACATCCTCATCGGCACCTCCGACCTCGGAGCAGATCAAGCGGGCCCGGGTGGAGAAGATGGAGCAGATCTTCAACACCAAGACTCCCGAGGAAGGTAAACAGCTCCGCTTAGCAATTCGATTATATAGGAGGTGTATTCCCAAGGATTTAATCCCCTCCGATAAGGGAGCCAGGATCGAAGGGATCAAACACATCTTGCAAGGAGAAACTCCCCGCATTCTCAAAGCAGGTTACTACAATTATTACGGGGAGGAACAGTATCTCTCCCGTCGCGTCATCTGGTGTAAGGATCCTGATCAACTTCCTGATTTTCTCTCTGAAGCTTCTTCTCCTCCAGCTGCAGGTCAATCGGGAGCTGGAGCTTCCGCGGGGACGCCACCCTCCGACGCCCGGGTCGGAGAGCCCCTCCTTTCTCTTCCAGCCCCAGGAGGATCGGGGACTGAAGACGCCCCGACGGACGGTCAGTTCCGTTGGGTGGTTGACCTGGAAGTCTCTCATTCATCTGAGGAGGCGAGCGAGGGTCAGCCCCTGGTTCGTCGTCGGGGGGCGAGGCAGACCCCACTGGAGCCGACTCCCGAAGGGCTGCCTCCATCTTCTCCGGCACAGCAGCTTTTGCCGGTCTTGAGCCTGACTCCCGAGGGGCCGGCGGGTTCTCATGGTGGCTCGGAGGCCCGCACCTCCGATACTCAGGGAGTCGTTCGTCCTCTCCCCTTAGACGGGAGCTTCTACCAGCTTTACTCTCCCGACCAGGCGGCGGCTCCTTGGACTCCGATCGAGTCGTTGCGGGGGGTCCCGCTGCGTCGGGATGATGTATCATCGGAACTGGGTCTGCACCTGCTGGCAGGTTCAGTTCCGCCATCTATGAAGCTTCCGCTCTCCTTGGCTCGAGAGGACATCCACACGGACATTCGCGCCATGGCCGTTCGTCGCATGGAGGTAAGGTTTCCTGTTTTTACACTTAGTACATATAAGGTAGAATATTTTCGTGTACTGACCTCTTCCTTTCTTCTTCACAGGAAATAGCGGACCAACACCGCTGTTTCGGGTATGTCCTGGCCTTGGAGCAGGAGCGAGCCAAGGCGGCCCCCGAGGTCTTGGCCAAGCTCAAGGAGGATATGGCAGCCTCCGAATCGTCGAGGGGTAAGTTGGTTAAGGAGCAGGCCCTCCTTAACCAGAAGACTTGGGACTTTCTGAGGCAGGTCCACGACTTTGAGAGGTTGCTGAAGCAGGAGCGTCAAAAGATCCAGGAAGAGCAGCAGGGGCGTGCGGAGGATCGGAACAGGTTTGTCCTCGAGAAGAAGGCCCTTGAGGACGCCAAGGCGGGGCTGGAGGCTGAGAAGGTCCTTCTCACCAACCGGTCCCAACAGCTGGAGCGGGAGGTCGACGAGTTCCCCGCCAAGCTGGCTGAAGCTGGAGCCAAAGGTCGGGAGGATTATCGGGGCTCCGAGGCTTTTCAAGCGGACGCGGTAAAGTTTTGTACAGCGGAGGTGGAGACCACCCTGCTTAATGCTGTCGAAGAGCTCCATCTGGAGTATGGTGGTGCCATCGACTTCACCAAGTCTCAGACTCTTGCCCCCTTCGCGGAGAGGTATTTCAACCTTTCTGAGGAGAGCGACGGGGCCAACACCCCCGAGGGGGCTGCGGGTGCTGAAGGCACGGTGGAGCCTCCAAGTGCAGATCTCCCGACAACCGATCCCCCGATAATCGACTCTTCAACGGCTGACCTCCAAGCGTCCGATCCTCCTGTAGTCAATCTTCCAGAATCCGATCATCTGATCACGGAGCCTTCTGCTACAGACCTCGTGGACCCTGCTCCCCTCGACGCTGCCAAGGATCAAGCTTAGTTTCTTTATTTTCGAATCCTTGTAATTTCCTTATTTGTCGTGAACCTCCTAGATCTTTATAATATCAATCTCTTTTGGTTACGATTATCGCTGCACCACTTAAGGTGAATTAATTACGCCACTTGAGGCAATTCGATCATATCACTTAGAGTAATTCGATCATATCACTTAGAGTAATTTCGACGCGTCACTTAAGACATTTTACCCACACCACTTAAGGCGATTTAATCGCGCCCCTTAAGGAAACTTATCCACACCACTTAAGGCGATTTAATCGTGCCACTTAAGGCGGAACCACGCCACTTAAGGCGATTTAATCGTGCCACTTAAGGCGAAACCACGCCACTTAAGGCGAAACCCTGCCACTTAAGGAAAAACCACGCCACTTAAGGCGAAACCATGCCACTTAAGGCAAAACCATGCCACTTAGGGCAAAACCACGCCTCTTAAGGCAAAACCATGCCACTTATGGCAAAACCACGCCTCTTAAGGCGAAACCACGCCACTTAAGGCGATTTAGGTACACCACTTAAGGCGATTTAAGCATACTTAGGACAATAAGTCTAAGCACAATCTGGTCGGAAGCAACCTCTTTATTCAACAACTTGCACCACTGAAGGCGACTTTGATAAACAACTTGCACCACTGAAAGCGACTTAATAAAAAACTTGCACCACTGAAGGCGACTTAATAAACAACTTGCACCACTGAAGGCGACTTAATAAACAACTTGCACCACTGAAGGCGACTTAATAAACAACTTGCACCACTGAAGGCGACTTAATATCAAGCATGAAATTTCTTCAAGTGTTCGCCACTAAAAGAATGCTTCAACACATTGCCAACGAGGTCTTCCAACTTATACGCATTTCGAGCTGGCATCCCACGACCTTATAAGGCCCTTCCCATTTTGGTGACATCTTGTTGATCCAATCCAAAAGGGTAAATTCGTTCCGACGCCAGACCAGTTCCCCGACAAAGAACTGTCGAGACTTGACTCGTCGATTATAATATCGGGCCGTTGCCAAGCGCATTCGAGCCTGGGCCTCCTCGGCACTCCGCCTCTTCTCTTCGACCAAGTCCAAGTCCAGGCGCCTCATTTCATCATTCGATAGAGGTTCATAATACCTCGCCTGATGGGATGCCACAGCTATTTCAACGGGAGCAAATGCTTCCGTACCTTAAACAAGGCCAAACGGAGTCTCCCCAGTTGATCGTTTGGGTGTCGTTCTAACAGCCCAAAGCACATTTTCCAGCTCATCCAGCCATTTGCCCTTCAAGGCATGGACCCTCTTCTTCAGGCCATCCATCACGATCTTGTTGGCTGACTCCACCTGTCCATTAGTTTGGGCATGACGGACAGAGGCTGTCTGATTCTCAATTTTCAGTTCCTCCAGGTACTCCTTCCATTGGGCCCCGTTAAACGGAGGACCGTTATCACTGATCACCACCTTGGGGATCCCGTATCGGGATATGATATGGGTCTGGAGGAATTTGAGGATATGGTTCCCCGTTGTCTTGGCCAATAACTTAGCTTCTATCCATTTCGAAAAATAATCAATAGCCACGACTAAATATCGACACTGACCGTTTGCAACTGGAAGGGGTCCCACCAAATCGATTCCCCATTGCGTGAAGGGCCAAGCACTCTGGATGGACGTCAGCTCGGAAGCTGGAGCCACGATATTCAGGGCGTACCATTGGCAAGCGTCACAGGATCGGACTAGCATCATTGCCTCCTTGTTCATCGAGGGCCAGTAATAGCCCAGGTTCAGCACTTTCCTCACGATGGATCGGGCACCTTCATGACAAGCCAAGTGTCCTTCGTGTACCTCCCTAAGGATCCGATCTGTATCGGGCTCAGCCACACATTTCAACTAGGGAGTCACATATCCCTTTTTGTACAGTTGATTATCCACCATCACATAATTGGGCGCGATTCGGCGTATTTTGCCGGCTGCCACTTCATCATCGGGGACTGCCCCCGTAGTCAGATACGCGACTATCGGGGTCATCCAAGTGGGCTCCTCCGATCCGATCTCGATGGCACATACCTCCGATTGATCGGTGGTTGACAGGATCACCTTCTCCAAGAAATGCACCTTCCGACTTTCATCAAGGGGTGCCCCCAAGGCGAACTTGCTCAAGGCATCTGCTTCCGCATTATCCTCCCTCGGGATCGCCTCAATATCGAAGCTCTTGAAACTCTCCTTCAGGGTTTGCACCTCGCGAAGATACTTTTTCATCATCGGGCTCTTTGCTTCATATCACCCCTGGACTTGGTTCACGATCAGGCTAGCATCACACTTCACCTTTAAGTGACCAACTCCCGTTCCTTTAGCAATCCTGAGGCCAGTGATGAGATCCCCATATTCAGCTTCATTGTTGGTAGCCCTAAATGTCAAGGCCAAGGCATATCGGAGGGGCTCGCCTCCGTCTGGTGGTATCAGTACGAAACCTGCTCCCGATCCTTCTGAATTTGAGGAGCCATCGGTGTACATCTCCCAACTATTTTCGGCGTCGGGCTTTTCTGACTGCTTTGTTATCGGGACTGCCATAGTTGCCCCCTCTAAAGGGCCCGCTTCTTCTAGATCGGGGGCTGTAGACTCTGCTATGAAATCCGCCAACGCCTGGCCCTTAATAGCCGTTCTCGGAGCAAAGTGAATGCGGAACTCACTAAGATCGATTGCCCATTTCACCACTCCCCGACGCATCAGGTCGGTTCAAAAAATGTTTCAAGGGCTGATTCGTCAAAACGGTAATCTCATGCGCATGGAAGTAAGGTCTCAGCTTCCGAGCAGTAACAATCAACGCATAGAGGTACTTCTCAACGGCGGGAGAATTTATTTCAGACTTGGCGAGTGCCTTGCTTACATAATAGACGGGGACTTGACTACCCTCTACAATTTTCACTAAGACAGAGCTAACAGCAAATTCAGAAACGGCCAAATACAGATAGAGTTGCTCGCCTGGATGGGCTTCGCCAATGGCGGGAGGGTGCGGAGGTGCTGCTTGAGTGCCTGGAACGCCTCTTCGCACTTGGCGGTCCACTCAAACTACTTTTTGGCCCTCAGCACTTCAAAGAACGGCATGGATCGATCACTTGCCTTGGACAGGAAGCGATTCATCGCGGCCGGTCGGCCATTCAGCACCTGCACCTCCCGATGGTTCGTCGGGGATTTCATCTCCTCGATTGCCTTTAGCTTCTCGGGGTTCACCTCGATTCCTCTTTGGCTCACCATGAAGCCCAGAAACTTGCCTGAGTGCACTCCGAAGGCACACTTGGTTGGGTTCAAGCGAACTTGATAAAGCCTCATTCGCTCGAACGCTGTGGCTAAGTTGCGAACATGATCCTCGGCCTGTCGGGACTTGACCAGCATATCGTCCACATAGGCCTCCACTGTTTTCCCCAACATGTCCCCGAACAGCTTGTTCACCATCCTCTGATAAGTTGCACCTGCGTTGATCAATCCAAAGGGCATAACGTCATAATGATAGATGTCACTATCAGCATAAAATGCGGTATGGGGGGCATCCTCCTTGGACATCTTGATCTGATTTTAGCCGGAGTAGGCATCCATAAAGCTCAGCAGCTCATGTCCCGATGTGGCATCCACTAGCTGGTCGATCCTCGGGAGCGGGTAGCAATCCTTCTGGCATGCCTTATTCAGATCGCGGAAATCCACGCACATCCGCCACTTGCCATTGCTCTTCTTCACCAGGACTGGGTTGGCGACCCAGGTCTGAAATCGGAGCTCCTTAATAAATCCAGCATCGAGCAACCTGCCCACCTCCTGCTGGATCGCGATCTTCTTGTCGGCACCCATCGGGTGCCTTCTCTGTGTAACCGGTTTGATCGCGGGATCAATCTTCAGATCGTGAGTAATTACATCGGGGCTGATTCCTGGCATGTCACTCGGGGACCAGGCAAACAGCTCCTTGAACTCCTTCAGCAAATCAATCAGTTCTCGGGCTGTCTCCTCTGACAGAGCGGACCCGATTTTCACCTTTCTTTGAGGTCCATCGATCTCAACCTCCTTCAAGCCCTCCATCGGGGCGGGACGCCCAAACTCCTCTCGGGGATCCGTATCAGTCTGGAAGACAGTCATAGCCTCCCGATTCCTCCTTCGAGTGGCATTGACGTAGCACTTCCTGGAGGCTATCTGATCGCCCTTGATTTCCCCGATTCCGTGGTCAGTCGGGAACATCAGCTTCTGATGGACAGTTGAGGCAACTGCCCCCAGCGGGTTGATGGTAGTCCTCCCGATAATTTCATTATAGGTCCCCGCGGACTCGACCACCACGAACTCACGTTCCACTTCTCCAACTTCCAGCCACTACCGAATTCAACCGGTAAAGTAATCATCCCCACCGGGTAAGAAGTAGAGCCAGGAAATCCATTCATCGGGAAGTCCGCATGCTTCAAGTCCTTCTTGGTTTTTCCCATGGCTTCCAGTGCATCCATGAACAGAATATCGGAGGAGCTCCCTCCGTCTATCAGGATCCGCTTCATCTCGTACCCATCCACGTTCAGGGTCACGACCAAAGCGTCATCGTGCGGGGTCTCCACACCTATCAGGTCCTCCGCTGAGAAGGGAATCACCATTTCTTCTTTCGGAGTCCAATTTCGGGCCCTCTTGCCCAGCACCACAACAATGGGAATCCGAGAAGCATAGACCTCCCGAGATGCCATAGTATCTCCTCCCGCAGCAAGTCCCCCGTGAATCAAATTAATGGTCCCCCGCTTCTCCTTGCGGGCATTGGAAGACTCGGGCTTATCCTTCTTCGGGGATTGACCACGGGATCGGGAACGGGACCGCGATCGGGACCGGGAACGGGATTGACTCCGTCGTCCAGCCACAAATTCCTTGAGCTTTCCCTTCTGGATCAGCTTCTCAATCTCCTTCTTCAACTCCCGACAATGGTTAGTGTCGTGACCGTTGGCGAGATGAAAACGTCAATAACGATCGGTGCGAGCTCCCATGAACCCTCCATCCTTCTTCGGGGGGGTACCTGGCGATACCTTGTCGGTCCATCACTACCAACACAGCACCCTTGGAACAAATGAGAGGAGTGTAATGGTCCCCCCGCTTGTCCGACCTCGGGGGACGCTTGTCTTCCCTCCGATTGGGACGGCCTCGACCCCGACTGCGATCGTCCGAGGGTTTGAACGACTGCTTCCCCTTGTTTGATTTCGGAGGGTCAAGATCTCCGGCAGCTATCTTCGACTCCTGTACGTCGATTTGCTGCTTCACCCTTTTCTGTAACGCCTCCATGTTCCACACAGCCTTTTCAGCCAGGCTGTGCATCAGGTCGGAACCGTATGGTGCTGTTAGGTTCTGAATGAAGGTGCGGATGGTCTCTCCCTCTGACATTTCTTCATCAATCTCGGCCACGCTGGCAGTGTACCTCTGGTAATAATGCGCCAACGACTTGTCGGGCCTCTGTACCACTTCAGCCAGGGACCTCGCGCTTTTTAGGAGACGTCGACGGCCCTGGTACTGCTGGATGAACCGATCATGCATCTGGGTCCAGCTAGAGATGCACCCTGGGGGAAGGCTGAAGAACCACGTCAGGGCCCTCTCGCCAAGTGTGCCTGGGAACAAAACGCACACTATATCATCATTCGAGGCTCTGCCTAGACAAGCCATGACATGCTTTTGGACATGGCGAACTGGATCTCCCTCGCCATCATACTCCTTGATTGTCGGGATAACCAGCCCTGGCGGGGCCGTGGTGTTTACCAATCGGGGAACAAAGGGATGAGTGGATCGATCCCTCAGCTCCGACATCATTTTCTTCTGGTCTCCCATACAGATGTTCACAATCTTCACCACCTGGTCGGGGGTGATAGGACCACTAAGAGGGATGGTCCTATGTTGCACCGGTCCAGGCCCATCAATCACGAACTGCTCCGACTGAGCGGGCTCCTTGCCCTTGTCCTGGTGCTCGGGTTGGGCCTCCTGCCCGTCCCGATTCTCCACCGGCGGAGGCGGAGGCAACTCCTCCTCCTTCTTCTTGGCGGCCTCCCTTCGGTCCAGGAGAGCCTCCATAGCTTCCAAAAATACTGGCATAGCATCCATCACAGCCTTTGCCAAGTCCGGCTTTGCAGGTGCATCCTGGTCCCTCCTCGGGATCTCTTCCCGGCTCTCCGACGAGTTTCAAATGGAATCTTCGCGATCATCATGATGCCCCCTTGTTTGGGAAACAGCAGGGGGAGGATCATTCCGATCAACACTGCGCTCCGGCCCTGAATTCAGAGTACCAGCAGGGTGACGGGAACCGCCGGATTGTCCTTGTCTCTTCTTTTGCTTGCTAGCCATCGATCGGGTAGAAGCCATTTTTGCTTTTCGCTTCGTTCCCACAGACGGCGCCAATGTTGGATCACGGTTGGAAATCCGGTACGTTCTTGATGGAAGTCCGAACTCCTTTGCTCAAAGTAATCCTGCAAGAAGGGGATAGACCGGGCGGTGACCCAGAATCCCTCTCCGATGTTTAAATGAGTATCTCGATGCAGGCAAGCAAGTATTAAGTATGTGAATGTTCAACGTATTGATCCTGAGGTAACTCCTTCCTTTATATAGGGAGGGGTCACCTTAGTTACCTGTGAGATAACTGCCACGTTCCGTTTATCTCGGCCATGTAGCCCACGTTCCGTCTTTTCAGGCCACTCCTCCACTATGTTGATAGTGGGCGTGTTTCTCGGCCTCGTTCTCTGGTGGCAAGTCCCAACGGATGTCGGGGACTCCAGAGTTATCTCCTTTGGTCACCGCTCGGGGCCCCTTGTCATCGGGACAGGGTCAGCATTCTCAGGGATTCAATATCGGGGCCTACTTAAAGGCATATCATCGGGGCCTACTTAAAGGCATATGATTGGGAGCGTTCAACTCGTATGTCGGGACCGACCTTGTCGGGTCCTCTCGTATTGGTCTTCTAAACTTCTTTTGGGGCCCTGTGGGCCTACTTCGCCGTTTAGTCGCCGTTAATGGGCCTAAAGGCTATATCGAAACCCATCAGTTCCAGATCCTAGTAATCAAAGAATACATCTTGTTGGAGGTAAAATTCCGAGACCGAGAGGTCATCCTGAAAAGTTGTTGATCAGAGTTCAAGCTCTGCCATTCTTCCCAGTGGGATTAATGCTCCGATAAGAAGCATTATTCTGAGTGGGAGTAACGATCAAACTAGAGATGGCATTAACGAGCCTAGACATATGTTAGCATATGGTGACGTGGCGCCGTAATAGGAGCCCGTTAATTAAGGGAATTACCTATGTTAATTAGGTAATTGTCAATTTGGGCTAATTGGGCCAAACCCAATTAGTAATTGACAAGGGAGGCCCAAAATGGGCCTCCCCCTTAACATACATAGTTCGGCCGGCCACCCTATACCACATTGGTTGGAGTTGCCTTTTGGAAACTCCACCAATACTATATATAGGGGTGTCTGCTAAGGGTTTATTCACTCATTCATAATAACAATGATCTCCATTGAGAACACTTGTTTCCCTTAGTTAAATTTCGGCACCATCACATCTGGTCTGAGGTTCCATCTCCGTTGAAGAATCGATCAGAGGTCTTGTTGTGGAGCTACATCGCGTGGGACTTCTTCTAACGAAGAACTTGCACGTGGTTCCGACCGGAGGGGATCAGAACTCCATCCACATCGTTCTTGGGTAGGAAAGCTAAAAGGTATGTGTATTGATTCCGCTGCGTAGATTAGATTTCTTGCTAGTACAAGTTTAGCATTCCGTAGTATTACGTCCCCGTAATCCAACAGTGGTATCAGAACGAGTGTTAGGAGTTCTTAAATTTTTTATAACTTGATGTTCATAAAAACCGAATTTTTGATGTTCATGAACACCATGAAGAATCCGAAATTTTTAAGTAGATTTCATGTGTTTGATCTTTAAAAACTTAAATTTTCAAATTTACATGTTTTTCTAAGATCAAAACCGAATTTTTCATGATAAATTCAAGTTTGATGTTCATGATCTTCAAGAACACCATGACTTTTATCAAGAACACTATTTGGATTCTTGATCAAGGTAGTATTTGATCCTAAAATTTGACAACTTTTCCAACTTTTTGTGTTTGTGCCGAAAACCCTAGGGGTATTTTAGGTAAAAAATAATAATTTTCTTGGTCACCAAGACTTTAAAATTCGGCACTAATATAAAAAAATATATATGTTGCCATTTGTAAATTTTATTAATAGGTAACTATATATCTATAAGTTGGAAAATATGGATAGGTTTATAATATAATATTGTAAAAGATATTAACTATCAATATATATAGCTAAAAGATAGGGATAAAGATATATTGATAGGATTTAGTTACTTAAAAAGATTAAGAAGATATATTGTCTATATATTTTATCCCTAAATATATTTTTGACAATATTTATATATATATAGAGATTTGGCCGAAAATTATGTATATGTTTATATTGTTAATTAATTTACATCTTATAGATAGAATCTTGACAATATTTTTATATATTAATAATATATGTGCCGAATTGTATATATATATTAGCAATGTTGGATATTATTTTAAATAATTAATATTTCTTGGTGGCTAAGTTAAGTTTTTAGTGGACTTTAAAACCCTACTTAGCCCACAAGACATATTTCGGCCGAACCCTAGGTTTATGAGCCGGTCCAATTGCTAAACCATAATGGATAAAACCAATCCGGGTTTTCTTAATCGGGTTGACCTAGTCGGGTCGGGTCGGACCATAGTAATTAAATTAAACCTAACCAGACCGATTTCGAGTGATGAAATGAACCGTTATTTTATTGAACCGTTTCGGACCAAACCGGATTTTTAAAATCGGACTAACTTGAACTGGATTTTAAATTGGACCGAACCAAATTTCAAAATTTAGGGAAATTTTAAATTGTTCAATAAAATAGGATGTCAAATTTTAATTCCAAAATGTTTTCGAACTTTAAAATTAGCCTAAACAGTGCTCTTAGGGTTTGTGTTTTAATACACGGTTTCAGTCAAAACCTTAATGCCTGTTTTCGATTATGGGGATGGATCTCGGACTTGCATGTTTTTGGGACTGGATTAAATTAGTGGGCTGATTTGCAATTGTTTACTTCCTGCATCATATATTTTAATATAATTAGAACTGTCGTCTTGACTCAGTCAAGCTAGCTGGATATTATGTTGCGAGCATTGAGCTCTGGGATTTAAATATATGGTTTGCGCAATAGGATAGGCATGCTATGCTGATTGAAAGTGCCTAGAATCCATGTCTGGAAATTCGCATGATTAATTGTAAGCATGAATTGCAAAACAACCCCTAATTTTTTCAAAGCGTTTCATAAAACCGAAAATTCCAGTCGGCAATTATGCATGATGTGTGCGGATATTGCATGTTTTGACGCGTATATGTTCACAATAGATCGCATATAATTTACTTTACGTAGAAGTATGTATGCTAGGAACATTAGACGCATGACGCGTAAGCATGTTGTGTTTGATATTTATGGCATGGTATGATGATTTGCTAGATGTAGTATAATTATAAATATGCATGCGTAAATTATCGGATAATTTTACAAAATCATAAGGGCCTTGGGAAAGCCAAGATCGGGTATGCTTATTTGAAAATTCCCGTTCCGGTAGTTTGCAAAAGAATAACCGTTTTCAAAAGACTGATCTATTAGATTGAAAACGACAATAGTGTGAATTCTTTCACGACACCCCCTTCATCGGTTTACTGAAGGTTGGTTTGGTTTAGTGACTGAAGAATCACTATTCGTCGTATTCCATCATAATAATAATCCGATGTATGAAATTCTGTCAAAAATGTTGTTATCTTCCCAACCTAGTGTTGTTATCGATGAATAGATGGCAGTATCATGTGAATCTGAGCTATTAGTTGAGAGAATTATGACTCGTGGAGCAAACGTGTCATTACGATTTTGGAATCACAAGGTCTGTGTGACCACATACAAATAACCATGAATTACCCAAATGTCGGACTCACCAAAGATCTGGCATTTGCCCACTTTAAGTGGGAGCAAGATGACAAGAAAGCAAAGGAGTTGATACTGTCGGAAATGTCAGAAGATTTCTATGTCCGCTATAAGGATGATCCGACGAAAAAGGACATCTGGGATGCCCTCTTTCTGAAATATGGAAGTGGCATGGCAGTTACACAGCAACATTAGAAACCTGTCTGAACAATAACAGTAAGAGTGTACTTGAAAATGTATACGACCTCATTCGCCTATTCAAGCCATTGGAAGATGACAGTCAGATGGCTGAATGGGATAAAATTCAGGCCATAATAGGGATCCTCCCGAAGTCTTGGAGAGCAACCAAGGCCATATTGACTGTTAGCAGTTCCGTACTTGATATTGCATCTGTCCTGAAAATAGTCGAGATGGAAGAGGCTTGATTAAAATCGGTATCAAAGGAACCGAAATCCACAGGACAAGTTGGCCGCAAGAAAAGGAAATTCAGGAACAAAGGAAAGAAACAATAGGCAATCGACGGTAGAACGTTGACTTCGCCTAAACAAGGCAGTCCCAGATTAAAATCTGAGATAGTTTGCGGGAACTCCAGTCCACGCCGAATAAGCGATGGTGCAGGTTCCAGCAAATCGTATCCTTAAAAGGTATGCAAATTTTGTTTTGTAGAGGAAGCTTTAGTTTCCTCAACTGTCATGTTAACCGACTCAAATCCGTCTTGGATTCTTGATTCAGGTGCAACGGACCACATAGCCAACGGTCGAGAACTATTTGCCAAGTTTAGACGATTTCCGAAGGATTCTAAAGGATATACATTGGCGACAACTCACAAGTTGATGTCATAGGGGTAGGGACTTGCAAATTGCCGATGGGCAATGGCAAATTCTTACTTCTAGATAATGTCTTTTTCGCTCCTAGAATCCGTAGGAATATTGTTTCTGTTTCTGCTCTTATGGATAAAAACTTTATTTTGTCATTTGAGAGATCCTTTGTTCGTATAAAAAAAGGGGATACTTTATTTGGATATGCCTTTTCTTATAATGGTTTGTTTATCATGGATCTACATGGCAATGTAAATGCATATCGCTTGTATGCAATGTCTTCCAGAGAAGCAGAAACTGACGCAACCGGATGGCATTCGCGGCTTGGACATATAGGCTATGACAGAGTTCAGTCGTTGGCTCGGCGAGGGCTTTTTCCCGGAACAAACAGTGTGGTTAAACACACATGTCATGACTGTTTGGCTGGAAAGTCCACCCGCAAGCCATTCAGTGAAGCAAAACGAGCAGAATTTCCATTGCAGATAATCCATTCCGATGTCTGTGGACCAATGAACGTAACTGCTAGGAATGGAAAGCGATACTTCGTAACTTTAATTGATGAGTACACCTGATTTGGGTTTACTCATGTGATTACTCGCAAATCTGAAGCTATAGATTGCTTTAAAAGCTTTCTGAAGCTTGTGGAGAATCAACAGGAGCGGAAGGTGAAAATCCTTCGTACCGATAGAGGTGGAGAATATCTCTCTAATGAGTTTGATAAGTTATGCAAAGAAAGTGGGATCGCCAATCAAACGACGATCCCAACACACCACAGCAGAATGGTGTGGCTGAACGTCGTAATCGGACTCTCCTAGAGATGGTGAGAACCATGATGTCACAAGCACAATTACCAATTTATTAATGGGGAGACGCATTACTTGCTGCCACTCATGTAGTAAACCTTGTCCCATCAAAAGCAGTTAACACAACACCGTATGAGCTCTGGACTGGTAGAGAGTTAAATCTTACCAGGCTGCGACCTTGGGGGTGCGCAGCTTACACACATACAACTGACAGCCGATTTGGCAAGTTAGGCCCCAGAGGACTTAAGAGCATCTTTATAAGATACTCAGAGAACTCAAAAGGTTATGTATTTGTGTCAACTCAAGAAAACGGTAGTGTGTACGAACATGAATCCAGAGACGTCACTTTTCTTGAGGACGAATTTCCATCGCTTCAAGAGATAAAAACAGATGAAGTTCTGACCGAACTAGAACATGATGATGATGATTCTCAGGTCCCACTTTATTCGAGTGGGAGATTTGGCACAACAACAAGTGATTCGGTTAATGAGGATGATATCCCAATTTAAATCCAGTGGGAGGGCTCACTCCCCCCCCCCCCCCCCCCCCCCCCCCCCCCCCAAACACAAATCACTATTGTTGGGAATGCGAATCAAGTAGAACCTGACATTCATAACACAAAACTACCATTAATTCCCATTATTTCAAGTAGGAGTGGGATGATCGCTCCAGTTCCAGATCCTATCGATCAAAGAACTAATCTCGGAGATGAAATTCTGAGACGAAGGGGTCGTCCAAGGAAAGTTGTTGCTCAAAGTTCTAGTAACGCCAACATTCCCAGTGGGAGTAGTGCCCCGATAAGAAGCATTATTCCAACTGGGAGTATGAGTCAAACTCAAAATGGGATAGGTGAGCCTAGAAGCAGTCAAAGGCAACGCACTTCCCCTAAAAGGTATCCCATTGAGAGAGGCGAAATATTCACTCTCACATCTGTTGATGAACCAGTAACGGTTAAACAAGCGATGGAAGGACCACAATAAAAGGAATGGAGAAAAGTAATGGAAGATGAAATCGCCTCAATGAAAGCTAATTCGGTTTGTTCATTAGTTGATTTGCCTGCGAACCGCGGAGCAATAGGAGCTAAGTGGGTATTGAAACTCAAACTCACTGCTGATGGAGAAGTCGAGCGATACAAAGCTCAACTAGTTGCGAAAGGATATACCCAAATCCACGGAGTGGACTTCGATGAAACACTCACCAACTGTGCGTTACACCACAGTAAGGGCCATCCTTGCCCTAGTTGCTAGTCTTGTTCTAGAGCTACATCAAATGGATGTTAAGACCGCATTCCTCCATGGAAACCTGGAGGAAGAGATCTATATGGAGCAGCCGGAGGGTTTCATTACTCCTGGCAAAGAACGTAAAGTTTGCAAACTCCAAAGATCTGTATACGGCCTTAAACAATCGTCTCGGCAATGGTATCGCAGATTCCACAGGGAAATCGTCGGATACGGATTCGTGAATCTTCACGAGGATCCCTGCGTATACACCAAGACCTCCAGGCTTAAGTATATCATCATAACACTATACGTGGATGACATACTCATTGCTGCGAACAACGTGAGTTTTATGAATAAATCAATGTCCTGGTTAGCATCAGCATTCGAGATGAAAGACATGGGAGAGGCTACGTACATCTTAGGCATCAAAATTGCCCGAGATCATGCCACCCGGAGATTATGTCTATCTCAGGAATCATATATCAACAAACTGTTGAAAAGATTCAGAAAGGCTGGATGCTAAACCCGTGGATACGTCGGTTGTGTTCGGGTGCGCACTATCGAAGCGTGATGGCCCGAAAAACCAGCATGAGCGTGAACAGATGAAGAATGCAGAGTATATGAGCATGGTAGGGAGTCTAATGTACGCCATGCTCTGTACTCGGCCAGACATCTGTTACACTGTGGGCCTAATAGCAAGATTCCAAACAGATCCTAGTTATCAACATCTAAAGGCCGTAAAACGAATTATCAGATATCTGAAAGGTACTGCCGACTACGTTTTGTGCTATGAAGGCGATCGGCTCGAATTGACCGGTTATAGTGACGCCGACCACGGTGGCGATCCGGATGATCGTAAGTCCACCACGGGAGGAATTTTCCTCCTTGCTAATGCTGCCAAATCATGGGTAAACAAGAAGCAATCATGTGTCGCGCTTTCCACTATGGAATCAGAATTCGTTGCCCTCTCCAAAAACGCACAAGAAGCAGTCTGGCTGAAAAGGCTTCTTACTGCATTAATTGGCACCGACAAGAAGAGTAAACCTGTGAAGGTGTACTCCGACAGTCAGGCGGCCATTGCGGCAATTAAGAATCCAAAGTACCATAGTAGGACAAAGCACATTGATGTGAAATACAATTATGCTAAATTTGTTCTGGAAGACAACATAATCGCTTTAGAATACTTGCCTACAGACTATATGGTCGCAGACCCTTTAACTAAGCCATTACGTAGGGAGATTTTTGAAAAGCACGTAAAACTGCTTGGATTACTTAGGGCTTAAACTGTGTGGCTTGTAAAAGTGATAACATTTTGACATTTGAAATGATATTTCAATTGAATAAAAGAATTGCAATTTGAGTTTATGATTTATCGACGACATAACGATTAACAACATCGGATTTTACGGTCTATAAACTAAGTCGTAGGAAGAAGTAAAATTCTTCCACCAAAATTATGTCGAATGTGAACCTTGCCTCGTCACACAGGCACGGTCATCTTGTAAGGAGAGAGGGACCTCTACCATAACAAGATTGGCTGAGAATCAGGGGGCTAAACCTGATTAAGCAAAATGATAACATTGTCACGCTTAACAGCATGACTTAATCTTCGTTTTGTAAATCGCCGAGTTGGACTTTGTCCATCACTATATCACATTCAAGTCCATATGAGAGATTCTGCGATAGCATTATTGACATATCCCATCCCTGGCTTTACCAGGTGTGCTATCGACGCGTGCTTCATACTGTGCGTGCCATATACGACCACGGGGTCATGCTCGGTTGTGCTAGCTAGAATCCTTGTGATTCAAAGGGCGCATACTTCTTCACCTTGAGCGTTTGATTGATTCCGGATGTCTTATGAAGAGGCATCCAAAGTATCCTCATGGACTCAGAACTTATACCTAAGGACTGGTTTAATGCTCGCTTCCCGGCGTACGAGCGTAGTGCCAAATAAAACGGCCAAGTGACCACGTCTTGGAAACCGGTTGAGTCAGACTAAGGGTATAAGCAATTGGGATGGTCAAGTTCACCTTTAATTCACCGACTCTTGTGTTCACTAGGTGGCCGCCAACCGGATAATAGTTGAAGGTTGTGAACACTTGTACGGATGCCTTGGAGAAGTATTCCTTTGTGGAAAACTGGGCAATTGGAGAATTAACAGTTGACCAAGTATACAGTGCGATAAAAAATTTATTTCAAACAGGTTTGGTTCATAAAAGGGAATCAACGTTCTGCGGGTACTACAATACTCCTAACAGATGAGTAACACGATACCCGTCATATCCGTCGGTCGCACGGCAAGCCTCGTATGAACTATTCATAGACGGAGACGAAGGACTGAAGACTAAGATGTTGATACTATTGCGTAACCGTATAGATTAACGAGCACCCTCCTATTCCGGCGAGTGGGAGCTGTTAGCATATGGAGACGTGGCGCCGTAATAGGAGCCCGTTAATTAAGGGAATTACCTAAGTTAATTAGGTAATTGTCAATTTGGGCTAATTGGGCTAAACCCAATTAGTAATTGACAAGGGAGGCCCAAAATGGGCCTCCCCCTTAACATACATAGTTCGGCCGGCCACCCTATACCACATTGGTTGGAGTTGCCTTTTGGCAACTCCACCGATACTATATATAGGGGTATCTGCTAAGGGTTTATTCACTCATTCATAATAACAAGGATCTCCCTTGAGAACACTTATTTCCCTTAGTTAAATTTCGGCACCATCACATCTGTTCTGAGGTTCCATCTCCGTTGAAGAATCGATCAGAGGTCTTGTTGTGGAGCTACATCGCGTGAGACTTCTTCTAACGAAGAACTTGCACGTGGTTCCGACCGGAGGATCAGAACTCCCTCCACATCGTTCTTTGGCAGGAAAGCTAAAAGGTATATGTACTGATTCCGCTGCGTAGATTAGACTTCTTGCTAGTACACGTTTAGCATTCCGTAGTATTACGTCCCCGTAATCCAACAACATAGTCAAAGACAACGAACTTTTCTTGAGAAGTGTCCCATCGAATAAGATGTGTTAAACATCTTGACATTCGTTCTTGGATCAGTGACGGTTCAGCAAAGCAAGGGAAGAACCTTAAAACGAGGGAATGGAGGAAAACAATGGAGGATGAAATATGCCTAAATAAGAACAAATTTTGTTTTGGTCCTTAGTTGATTAATCTGCTAACCGTAGAACTAGAAAGTGAAATTTTAGAATTCACTGCTTATGGAAAGTTGAGTGGTTCAAAACTCAAATGATTGCGAAAGGATATACCCAAATTCACGGAATGGACTTTGATGAAACATACTCACCAACTGTGCGTTACACCACAGTAAGGGCCATCCTTGCCCTTGTTGCATGTCTCGATCTAGAGCTGCACAAAATGGATGTTAAGACCGCATTCCTCCATGGAAACTTGGAGGAAGAGATCTATATGGAGCAGCTAGAGGGTTTTATTACTCCTGGCAAAGAACGTAAAGTTTGCAAACTCCAAAGGTCTATTTACGGTCTTAAACAGTCGTCTCGGCAATGGTATCGCAGATTCCACGAGGAAATCGTCGGAAACGGATTTGTGAATCTTCACGAGGATCCCTGTGTATACACTAAGACCTCCGGGCCTAAGTATGTCATCATAACACTAAACGTAGATGACATACTCATTGCTGCGAACGATGTGAGTTTCATGAACAAATCAAAGTCCTGGTTAGCGTCAGCATTTGAGATGAAAGACATCGGAGAGGCCACGTACATCTTAGGCATTAAGATTGCTCGAGATCGTGCCGCCCAGACATTGTGTCTGTCTCAAGAATCTTATACCAACGAATTGTTGAAAAGATTCAGAATGCTCGATGCCAAACCCGTGGATACGCCGGTTGTGTTCGGGTGCGCGCTGTCAAAAGCATGATGAACCGAAAAACCAGCATGAGCGTGAACAGATGAGGGGGGGCAGAGTACCTAAGCATGGTAGAGAGTCTCATGTACGCCATGCTATGTACTCGGCCAGATAATCTGTTACCCTGTGGGCCTAGTAGCAAGATTCCAAAAAGATCCTAGTTATCAAAGGCCGTAAAACGAATTATAAGATATCTGAAAGGTACTGCCGACTATGTTCTGTGCTATAAGGGCAAGCAAATAGAATTCACCCGTTATAGTGACGCCGACCACGGTGGTGATCCGGATGATCATAAGTCCACCACAGGAGGAGTTTTCCTTTTTGCTAATGCTGCCATATCATGGGTAAGCAAGAAGCAATCATGTGTCGCGCTTTCCACTATGGAATCGGAATTCGTTGCCCTTTCTAAAACGCACAAGAAGCAGTCTGGCTGAAAAAGGCTTCTTACTGCATTGATTGGCGCTGACAAAGAGAGTAATCCCGTAAAAGGTATACTCCGACAGTCAGGCAGCCATTGCAGCAGTTAAGAATCCATAGTACCATAGTAAGACCAAACACATTGATGAAAAATACAATTATGTTAAATATGTTTTGGAAGACAACATAATCACTTTAGAATACTAATGGGTTCGATTACAGCCGTCAGGCCCTTTAACGGGGAGGAAACGGCAAACAGGCCCACCAGGCCCAAAATAAAGGTCAAGATGTCCTAGGAGAAGGGTCCCGACGAAGAGAGTCCCGACGATGCAAGGTCCCGACAGAGTCGGGACCGACAGTTGAGCTGGAAGCTCCCGATGAGAAGCCTTTAAGTAGGCCCCGATGATGAATCCCTGAGAATGATTGGCCCTGTCACGATGACGAGGGGCCCCGAGCGGTGACACAACGAGATAACTCTGGAGTCCCCGACGGGAGTCGGGACTCGTTATCAGAGGATAAAGCCGGGATACGCGGGGCGTGGCCAAGATACGCGGAACGTGGTTAAGATACACGGAGCGTGGCCGAGATACGCGGGGCGTGGCTGAGATACGCGAGATCATGGCCTAGATAGGCGGGATCAATCCCGAGATACGCGGGATACAGGCTAACCACCCCTAACGGTTCACCAGGTACCTGAGGCATCTCTTTGCCTATAAAAGGGCAGTAGGTCACCTCAGAACACTTACGTAAAATTAGATACCCTTTGTGATTATTGCTTGCCAGTTCGTATTGGGCACTCATTTAAGCATCGGAGAGGGATTCTGGGTCACCGCCCGGTCTATCCCCTCTTGCAGGATTGCGTGGAGCAAAGGAGCTAGGATTGCCGTCAAAGTCCGTACCGGAGTTCCACCGTGATCCAACATTGGCGCCGTCTGTGGGAATCAAACAAAAAGCTGATATGCGTTCTACTCGATCGATGGCGGCTGGCAAGCACAGAAGACAGGGACAATGCGGTGGTTCCCGTCACCCCGCTGCAACAAATCTAGATTCAGTACCGGAACAGGAGGAAAACCAGAACCATCCCCCGGCTGAGCTCTCCCAGACAGGGGGGCACAATGGATCGCATCCCGAAGATATTGCTCCTCAGCATCAGGGCAACAGGGGACAGGAGGCTCCCCCAGCTACAAACTTGACAAGGGCCGTGGCGGAAGCCATGCCCATGTTTCTGGCAGCCGTAGAGGCTCTCTTGGATCGGAGAGAGGCTACGAGGAGGCAGGAGGAGATGCCCCCGTTGGAGGAAGTGGCCCCGCCAACAGAGGGTCGGAATGCACAGGAAGCCCCGCCCCGAGGCCAGGACGGGAGTAGGGCAACCGGTCAGCCGGAGAGGTTCGTGGTTGATGGGCCAGGACCAGTACAGCACAGAACCATTCCCCTGAATGGTCCCATCACTCCCGACCAGGTGGTAAAGATCGTGAACATCTGTATGGGAGAACATAAGCCATTGGTGTCGGAGCTAAGGGACCGATCTACTCATCCCTTCGTCCCCCGACTGATAGACACCCTCGCCCCGCCAGGGCTGGGTATCCCCGAGATTAAGGAGTACGACGGTGAGGGAGATCCAGTTCGTCATGACCAGAAGCATCTTATGGCGTGTCTGGGTAGAGCTCCGAACGAAGACATAGTGTGTACACTGTTCCCAAACACACTTGGAGAAAGAGCCCTGACCTGGTTCTTCAGTCTGCCCCCAGGCTGCATTACCTGCTGGGCGGACATGCACGACCGTTTCATTCGACAATACCAGGGTCGCAGACGTTTGTTGAAGAGTGTGAGGTCCCTGACCCAGGTGGTACAAAGACCCGATGAGTCGCTGGCACACTATTACCAGCGGTACACAGCCAGCGTGGCAGAGATAGACGAGGAAATCTCAGAGGGCGAAACCATCCGTACCTTAATTCGGAACCTGACAGCCCCCTATGGCTCTGACCTGATGCACAGCGTGGCTGAGAAAGCTGTGTGGAATATGGAGGCATTACAGAAGAGGGTGAAACGGCAGATCGATGTCCAGGAGTCGAAGATAGCCGCGGGAGAACTGGAGCCCCCAAAGTCGAACAAAGGAAAGCAGTCAGTTAAACCCTTCGACGATCGTAAGACAAAGGGCAAACCCGAGAGTAGTCGGAATCGAGGCCGACCTAATCGAAGGGACGATAGGCGTTCTTCAAGGAAGGATAAGCGGGAGGATCTCGACATTCCTCTCAACTGCTCCATGGAGGAAGTGCTGACAGTCATGGAACGACAAGGTATCTCCAGGTACCCCCAAAGAAAGATGGAGAATTCTTGGGATCCCGCACGGATCGCTACTGCCGATTTCACCGCGCAAATGGTCACGACACCAATCACTGTCGGGAACTGAAGAATGAGATTGAAAAGTTGATCCAGAAGGGGAAGCTCAAGGAATTCGTCGGGGATAAGCGGTGTCGATCCCGCTCTCGATCCCGATCGCGGTCCCGTTCCCGATCCCGTGATCGGTCCCCAAAAAAGAAGAGAACCGATCCAGAGTCATCCGGTGCTCGCAAGGAGAGGCGGGGCACTATCAACGTAATCCATGGAGGATTTGCTGCTGGAGGTGATACTTCATCCGCCCGAGAGGTCTATGCCTCTAGAATCCCTACGGCGGTGGTGCTAGGTAAGAGGTCCCGATCCTGGACCTTGAAAGAAGAGATGGTAATCTCCTTCTCGTCGGAAGACCTCATAGGCGTGAAGACTCCGCACGACGATGCCTTGGTGGTAACCTTGGATGTAGACGGGTTCGAAATGAAGAGAATTCTAATCGACGGGGGGAGCTCCTCCGACATCCTATTCATGGACGCGCTGGAGGCTATGGGGAAGACGAAGAAAGATCTAAAGGAGGCAAACTTCCCGATGGTCGGGTTCTCTGGCTCAACCTCCTATCCGCTAGGAGTAATCACCTTACCAGTGGAGTTTGGTAGTGGGTGGAAATCAGAAAGGAGGAACGTGGAATTCGTAGTGGTCGATTTCGCGGGGACCTACAACGCGATCATCAGAAGAACCACCATTAACCCCCTGATGGCGGTTGCCTCGACAGTGCACCAGAAGATGAAGTTCCCGACCGACCACGGAGTCGGAGAGGTTAAGGGTGACTAGGTGGCTTCTCGAAAATGTTATGTTAACGCCACCCGAAGGAGGAGACGAGAGGCCATGACTGTCCTTCAGACAGACACGGATCCTAGAGAAGAGTTTGGGCGTCCCGCCCCCGTAGAAGATCTGAAAGAAGTCGAGATCGACGGACCCCAGAGGAAGGTGAAAATCGGGTCTGCCCTGACTGAAGAGATAGCCCAGAAATTAATTGAATTATTGAAGGAGTTCAAGGAGCTGTTTGCCTGGTCCCCAAGCGATATGCCAGGAATCAGCCCCGATGTGATCGTACACGAGCTGAAGATAGACCCCGCGATCAAGCCTATCACGCAGAAAAGGCGTCCGATGGGCACGGACAAAAAGATCGCGATTCAGGTGGGCAGGTTGCTCGATGCTGGGTTTATTAAGGAGCTCCGATTCCAGACTTGGGTTGCTAATCCAGTGCTGGTGAAGAAAACTAACGGGAAATGGCGAATGTGTGTGGACTTCCGCGACTTGAACAAGGCTTGCCCAAAGGACTGTTACCCACTCCCGAGAATCGACCAGTTGGTGGATGCCACGTCGGGACATGAGCTGTTGAGTTTCATGGATGCGTATTCAGGCTACAACCAGATCAAGATGGCCAAGGAAGACGCTCCCCATACAGCGTTCTATGCGGACAGTGACATCTATCACTACGATGTCATGCCTTTTGGGTTAATCAATGCTGGGGCCACCTACCAACGGATGGTGAACAAACTGTTTGGGGATATGCTGGGAGAAACCATGGAAGCTTACGTGGATGATATGCTGGTGAAGTCCCGACAAGCCGAGGATCATGTGCACAACCTAACCATGGCATTTGAACGGATGAGGCTCCATCAAGTTCGCTTGAACCCGACGAAATGCGCCTTCGGAGTCCACTCAGGGAAGTTTTTGGGCTTTATGGTGAGCCAGAGAGGAATTGAGGTGAATCCTGAGAAGCTGAGGGCAATCGAGGAGATGCAGTCTCCAACAAACCATCGGGAGGTACAAGTGCTGAATGGCCGACTAGCTGCAATGAATCGCTTCTTGTCCAAAGCCAGCGACCGATCAATGCCGTTTTTTGAAGTCCTGAGGGCCAACAAGAAATTTGAATGGACCGCCAAGTGTGAAGAGGCGTTCCAAGCACTTAAGCAGCACCTTCACAGCCTCCCGCCGTTGGCGAAACCGGTTCCAGGCGAGCCGCTCTACCTTTATTTGGCTATTTCTTAATTTGCCATTAGCTCTGTGTTAGTAAAGATTGTCGAGGGTAATCAAGTCCCCAATTATTATGTAAGAAAGGCGTTTGCCAAGTCTGAATTAAACTATCCCGCCGTTGAGAAGTACCTCTCTGCGTTGATAATTACTGCTCGGAAGCTAAGGCCTTATTTCCACGCACACGAGATTACTGTGCTGACAAACCAGCCTTTGAAGCATTTTTTGAACCGACCGGATGCGTCGGGAAGATTAGTGAAATGGGCAGTAGAGCTTAGTGAGTTTCGCATACACTTCGCTCCAAGAACAGCCATTAAAGGCCAGGCATTGGCGGATTTTATAGCAGAATCTACAGCCCCCGATCTGGAAGAAGCGGGCCCTGTAGAGGGGGCAACCATGGAGGTCCCGATAGAAGAACAACCAGAGAGGGCAGAGCAATCAGAACAGCCAAACAAGGAAAATACCTGGGAGATGTACACGGATGGCTCCGCGAGTTCGGACGGATCAGGAGCGGGCTTTTTGCTGATACCACCGGGCGAAGGTGAACCGCTCCGATATGCCTTGGCTTTAACATTCAAGGCCACAAACAACGAAGCGGAGTATGAAGCTCTTATCACGGGCCTAAAAATTGCTAAAGGCACTGGAATCGATCACTTGAGAGTGAAGTGCGACGCAGCTTTAATCGTGAACCAGGTTCAAGGGCGATCAGAAGCAAGGAGTCCAATAATGAAGAAGTATCTGTGAGAGGTACAAGCCCTGAAAGAGAGCTTCAAAAGCTTCGATATCGAGGCAATTCCAAGGGAGGAAAATGTAGAGGCAGATGCCTTGAGCAAATTTGCCCTGGGGGCACCCTTGGAAGAAAATCGGAAGGTGCACTTCTTGGAGAAGGTGATCTTATCAAACATCGACCCAACACAGGTGTGCGCCATTGAAGCGAGATCGGAGGAAGAGCCAACTTGGATGACCCCGATAGTCGCATACCTGACTACGGGGGCAGTCCCCGATGATCAAGTGGCAGCGGACAGGATACGTCGGATCGCGGCCAATTATGTGATGCTGGACAATCAGCTATACAAGAAGGGCTGGTTCTCGACTCCGTACTTGAAGTGTGTGGCAGAACCCGACACCAATCGAATCCTGAAGGAGGTACACGAAGGGGTCGCGGCTTGTCACGAAGGGACCCGATCCATCATGAGAAAAGTGCTAAACTTAGGCTATTATTGGCCCACAATGAACAAAGAAGCGACGGCGTTGGTCCGATCCTGCGACGCGTGCCAGAGGTACGCCCCGAGTATCGTGACTCCGGCCGCTAATCTGACGTCCATCAAGAGCGCGTGGCCCTTCGCGCAGTGGGGCATCGACTTGGTGGGGCCTCTTCCACAAGCACAAGGTCAATGTAAGTATTTACTTGTAGCTATCGATTATTTTTCAAAATGGATAGAGGCAAAGGCGTTGGCCAGAACGACGGGGAACCAGATCGTCAAGTTCCTCCAGACCCACATCGTGTCCAGATACGGGATTCCTAAGGTGGTGATCAGTGACAATGGTCCACCGTTTAACGGCTCTCAGGTGAGGGAGTTTCTGGAAGAATTGAACATTGAGCATCGGACCGCCTCCGTACGCCATGCTCAGACTAATGGCCAGGTAGAGTCAGCCAACAAAATCGTGATGGATGGCCTGAAGAAGAGGGTCTATGCCTTGAAGGGCAAGTGGCTGAACAAACTGGAAAATGTGCTTTGGGCCGTTAGAACGACACCCAAACGATCAACGGGGGAGACTCCGTTTGGCCTCGTTTATCGCACGGAAGCTGTCACCCCTGTGGAGGTAGCTGTGGCGTCCCATTGGATGAGATATTACGAGCCCCTGACAAACGATGAAATGAGACGTCTGGACTTGGACTTACTCGAAGAAAAGAGGCGGGAAGCCGATGAAGTCCAAGCTCGAATGCGTTTGACGACGGCCAGATACTACAATCGGCGAGTGAAATCCCGACAGTTCTTCGTCGGGGAGTTGGTTTGGCGTCGCAACGAGTTCACCCTTTTGGATCGAATCAACAAGATGTCACCAAAATGGGAAGGACCTTATAAGGTCGTGGGAATGCCAGCTCCGAATGCATACAAGTTGGAAGACCTCGATGGCAGAACGTTAAAGCATTCTTTTAGTGGCGAACACTTGAAGAAACACCATGCTTGAAGAAAGTCGCCTTAAGTGGTGCCCGATAAGGTCGCCTTAAGTGGTGCCCGATGTAAAATCGCCTTAAGTGGTGTATGCTGTTTACCGTTTAATTCGATGTAAGCCAATTTTATGCCGTCAATAAATAAAGAGGTTGCTTCCAAAAAGAGTTTTCCTTAGATTTGTGCTAAGTGTCAAAGTCGCCTTGAGTGGTGCACGAGAAAAGTCGCCTTGAGTGGTGCACGAGAAAAGTCGCCTTCAGTGGTGCACGAGAAAAGTCGCCTTCAGTGGTGCAAGAGAAAAGTCGCCTTCAGTGGTGAACGAGAAAAGTCGCATTCAGTGGTGCACGAGAAAAGTCGCCTTAAGTGGTGCACGATCCAAAAGTCGCCTTGAGTGGTGCACGATATTAAGTCGTCTTAAGTGATGCATGGGGCTAAGTCGCCCTAAGTGGTGCACGATCCAAAAGTCGCCTTGAGTGGTGCATGATATTAAGTCGTCTTAAGTGATCATGATTCTTAGATTTACTCTAAGTAATAATTAAGTCGCCTTAAGTGGTGCAAGTCATTAAATCGTCGGGAGGGACGTACGAGAATGTCTTAAGTATCGAGGTATCGACTTAAGCAAGTATAATAAAGCCGCTGGGAAAAGCGCAACGAAGGAATCGGAACTAAGAAAGTCTGATATTGATAAGGGCTCAAGGGCCCAACGACGACAAAAGAGAAGAAGATACAAGGACTCTAAAAAATAAACATTCAAGCTTGGTCCTTGTCGGCAGCGTTGGCAGCAGCTGGGTCCGCGGAGTCGGTAGCACAAGGATCCACAGGGTTGGCTTCGGGAGGATCGACTATCGGGGCGTCCGCACTTGGAAGTTCAGAAGCGTCTTCGACAATTACGGGGGTACTCCCCCCATCACTGTCCTCGGAAAGAGCAAAATACTTCTTCGCAAAGGGAGCGAGGGAAGGAGACTTGTCGAAGTTGATGGCGTCCCCGTACTCAAGGTGGAGTTCCTCAACCGCGTTAAAGAGAGTGTTCTCCACCTCCGCGCCAAAGAACTTCATGGCATCGGCTTGGAAGTCCCCGGACCTCCGATAGTCCTCCCGACCCTTTACCTCCGCCTCGGCCAGCTGCGCAGGAAATCCCGCGACTTGCTCCTCCAGAGCCTTCTTCTCGAGGACCAGTTTGTCCTCGGCAGCCTTCTTCTCCTGGGTCAACTTGTCCACAGCCGCCTCCCGCTCCTGCCGCTCTTGCCTCAAGAGCCCCTCGAAGTCCCCGATCTGCTTCTGGAGGTCCCGAACCTTCTGATTGAGGACAGCCTGTTCCTTGACAAGCTTTCCCCGCGAAGACTGGGAGGCCTTAAGATCCTCCTGAAGCTGCTCGCGGATCCCTCGGTCCCGCTCCCGGGACTCATCGTAGGCGATGACATACCCGATTTGACGGTTGAAGTCCCTGAGCTCCTACAATAAGAGAAAAAATGTTAATGGACAAACAACCCGATTTATCATCAAAAAGAAAGAAGCGAAGTCATACCTCTATACGGCGCATGGCCATATCCCTGACATCCCGCTGCATGTGCGTCCGATTGAGGCAAATCGGATACCTCATAGTAGGCAGGATCGAGCCTGACAGCAGATGCAGGGCCAGTTCCCGGTCCTGCTCCCCTTGTGTAAGCGGGACTCCCTGAAGCGTCTGGATAGGAGTCCAGGGGGCATCCGCTTGTGAAGGGTCGAAGGGCCTGTAGAAGTTCCCATCGAGAGCAAGAGGAGGAGGAGAACGATAAGTGGAGGGACATGCCTCCGTCTCGGCCCGGACGGGGGAAGGAGTGAAGTTATGGATGGGCGATGGCTGCCGCTGCTGCGGAGAAGATGAAGGAGGCGGCCCCTGAGGGGTTGGTTTCAAGGGGGATTGCCCCGTCTTCCGACGCTGACGAAGGGAGCCACCCTCGTCAGTCTCCTCGGAGGAGTCCAAAGTTTCCACCTGACAAAACTGTTCGCCAGTTGGAGCCTTCTCTCCAGCTGAGGAAGGCACCCACGCTGAAGACGGTGCGTCAGCGGAAGCTGCAGCACCCGATGGAGCTCCCGAGCGACCTGCACCTGGAGGATGAGAAGCTTCAGAAAGGTAGTCAGGAAGTTCATCGGGATTCTTACACCAAATGATACGTCGGGAGACGTATTGATCCTTCCCGCGATAATGATAGTAGCCCGCCTTCAAGACTCGAGGAGTTTCGCCTCGAAGAATTCGTTTGACGTCAGCGATGCGGGCTTCCTTGGTCGAGGAAATCAAATCCTTCGGGACCATCCTCTTGTATGATTTAATAGCAAGTCGGAGCTTTTTACCTTCTTCTGCATTCTGGACGTCGAAGAGCTGGTCCAGATCCACCCGCTTCCGCTTGGGTTGCTCCGCTGAAGGAGACCCCGACCGAGCAGTAGCCTTCTTGGCGGACTTCCTCTTCCGCGAGGGGTGGACAGCATCAGTCTCCCCCTGCTTAAGGAATAGATCGGTCAGCACAGATACCTTCTTGGCTGCAAACAGTAAACAAATAAGAGTTAGAAGTTTACCCAATGGACCATATTAGAAGGGCCGTCGAAGAGCTGCCCCCCAGAAACAATATCGAGGTGTCGGATCCCGGCGTGCACCAGGTCCCGCTCCACAAGTGAGTTGGCGTTGAGGGGAGTGTAAGACTCCCCCCATCGATAAAGCTGGATAAGTTGAAGAGTTTCAAAATCCTCGTCGGTGTAGGTATGGAAAGCAGGCGGAGGGTCTGCTGCCACCTCCCACCGAGGCCAGGGAATCGAAGAGTGTCGGATGAAGAAGTAGCTCCTCTTCCAGCTACTGTTGTCGGACCCTGTATCAACCAAGAGTCCCCGACCCTTGACCACCTTCCAGGTGTCATTGGTCCAACCACATCGGGCAAGCTGCTGCTTACTCCACTTGGGCATCCGAGGGTAGAAGGCGCAAACCCCCGCCTCATTGCACTTCATCCCATAGAAGGTTCTGAAGAGCTGGAGGCTGTAGACCCACTTCTGTCGGAAGCAGAGAACTTGAAAGGCGTTCCAGAGGCGGATGGCATGGGGAGAAAAGGTAGTGGGGTGCGTTTTGTAATGATGGCAGAGCTCGACCAGATTACCGCAAAAGGGGAATCTGATCCCCGCTGATACCTGTCCCGTAGAGACAAATACCTCCCCTTCTCGGGGACGAGTAACCTCAGGGTTACTCGAGGGGCGAGGCCAAGGATATGGGAATCGGGGTTCCCAGGTAATAGTGATACAACCCTCTCGGAGGGCTGCATCATAAGCAGTATTGGAGATCTCATTCAGAGCATAATCAAAGTTAAAAGGTTTTCTCCCCTCAGAGCTGGAACCGCTATCTGAAAAAGCAACCATGGCAAGAAAAATACAGTGGGACTCTTGGAAAGCTATAAACAAGGAAAAGACGAACAAGCAACAAAGGAGAATCCCTTACCAGACATGATGAAGTAGAGGTTGAGGAAATGAACGAGGCGTCGCCGGAAAGATGATCGGAGAAACTCCAAAGACCTTCGAAATCACAGAGCTTGAAATCGCAGAGAAATCGCAGAGAGCTTTTGAGAATTCGAAGACGGTAAAAGTTAAATTATGACCATGGCTAGGGTTTTATAGTTGAAGAAGACGGTTGAAAGGACACTTCGATCCGAGTCGTCAAAGTCGAAGAGTCTTAATCTGGACCGTTGAGATGAAACGTGCAGAAGGACAACAGACGTAATGATGAAACGGCCTGAAAAGCACTTTTCAGAAAAGGACAGGCGCGAAAAATCAGGCACGTGGGCTGAAAACGTCGCTTCATTACCTACTGCATTTAATGAATTGGGGAACCGAGGAGACCCCTAGGATTTAACAGTTATCTACAAAGCACTGAGGAAACGTGAAGGAGAAGACTGATAATTAAGTAACTGAACCAAGGAAGAGATCCCCGATTCCAGTATCGGAAGATCGGGAGTTGGAAGACACGACGAACTAAAAGTCCCTCATGTCTTGGGGGCAAATGATGGTTTCGATTACAGCCGTCAGGCCCTTTAACGGGGAGGAAACGGCAAACAGGCCCACCAGGCCCAAAATAAAGGTCAAGATGACCTAGGAGAAGGGTCCCGACGAAGAGAGTCCCGACGATGCAAGGTCCCGACAGAGTCGGGACCGACAGTTGAGCTGGAAGCTCACGATGAGAAGCCTTTAAGTAGGCCCCGATGATGAATCCCTGAGAATGATTGGCCCTGTCACGATGACGAGGGGCCCCGAGCGGTGACACAACAAGATAACTCTGGAGTCCCCGACGGGAGTCGGGACTCGTTATCAGAGGATAAAGTCGAGATACGCGGGGTGTGGCCAAGATACGCGGAACGTGGTTAAGATACACGGAGCGTGGCCGAGATACGCGGGGCGTGGCTGAGATATGCGAGATCATGGCCTAGATAGGCGGGATCACTCCCGAGATACGCGGGATACATGCTAACCACCCCTAACGGTTCACCAGGTACCTGAGGCATCTCTTTGCCTATAAAAGGGCAGGAGGTCACCTCAGAACACTTACGTAAAATTAGATACCCTTTGTGATTATTGCTTGCCAGTTCGTATTGGGCACTCATTTAAGCATCAGAGAGGGATTCAGGGTCACCGCCTGGTCTATCCCCTCTTGCAGGATTGCGTGGAGCAAAGGAGCTAGGATTGCCGTCAAAGTCCATACCGGAGTTCCACCGTGATCCAACAAATACTTATCCACCAACATTGTGGTCAAGGACCCGTTGACCAAGCCATTACGTAGAGAGATTTTCGAAAAGCACGTAAAACTGCTTGGATTACGTAGGGCTTAACTAAGTGGCTTGTATAAGCGATAAAATTTTGACATTTGAAATAATAATATTTCGGTTGAATAAAAGTGTTGCAAACTGAGTGTATGATCTATCGACGTCATAATGAGATATATAACACATAATTTTATGGTCTATAAACTAAGTCATAGGAAGAGGTAAAACTCTTCCACCAAAATTATGTCGAATATGAACCATGCCTCGTCACACAGGCACGGTCATCTTGTAAGGAGAGGGGGACCTCTACCACAACAAGATTGGCTAAGAACCGGGGGGATAAACCTGGTTAAACGAAACGATAACCTTGTCACGCTTAATGCATGACTTAATCTTCGTTTTGTACATCGCCGTATTGGACCCAGTCCACCATTAAAATCACATCCAGGGCCAGATGAAAGATTCTGCGATAGCATGATTGACAATCTCAATCCTAGCTAGTCCAGGTGTGCTATCGATGCGTGCTTCATACTGCGCGTGCCATGTTCTACCAAGGGGTCATGCTCGGTTGTGCTAGCTAGAATCCTAGTGATTCAAAGGGCGCATACTTCTTCACCTTGAGCATGTGATTGATCCCGAATGTCTTATGAAGAGGCATCCAAAGTATCCTCTCGGACTCAGAACTTATACCTAAGGTCTGGCTCAATGTTCATTTCCCGGTGTACGAGCGTAGAGCCAAAGAAAACGGCCAAGTGACCACGTCTTGGAAACCGGTTGAGTTAGACTAAGGGTATAAGCGATGGGGGTGGTCAAGTTCACCTATAATTCACCGACTCTTGTGTTCACTAGGTAGTCGCCAACCGGATATTAGTTGAAGGTTGTGAACAATTGTACGGATGCCCTGGAGAAGTATTCCTATGTTGAAAACTGGGCGATTGGATAATTATCAGTTGACCAAGGATACAGTGCGGTACATGTTTTATTTTAACAGGATTGATTTACGAAAGGGAATCAACGTTCTGCGGGCGCTACAATACTCCTAACAGATGAGTAGCACGATGCCCGTCGTATCCGCCGGTCGCACGACAAACCTCATATGAACTATTCGGAGGTGGAGACAAAGACTGAAGACTGAGATGTTGATGCTATTGGACAACTATATATTAACAGGCACCCTTCCATTCCGGCAAGTGGGAGCTGTTAGCATATGGTGACGTGGTGCCGTAATTGGTAGCCCGTTAATGCTAAGGAAATTAAGTTAATTAGGTAATTGTCACATTAGGCTAATTGGGCTAAACCCAATCCCTAATTGACATGGGAGTCCCAAAATTGGGCCCCCCTTAATAGAATGGTTCGGCCGAACTAGTGTCCCACATTGGTTAGAATGGAATTTCGTCCACTCCACCAATCCTATATATATGGGACTCACCTAAGGGGTTTACACATCAATCTAATAAGAAGTACCTCCATTGAGGAACTTGAGAGAAACCTCTCACCCCCTTAGTTGATATTTTCGGTGCACATCTTAGTCCGAGGTTCTGTCCCCGTTGAAGAATCGATCAGAGGATTTGTTGTGGAGCTTACACCGCGTAGGACTTCTTCTCACGAAGAACTTGTACGTTGTTCCGACCGGAGGATCAGAACTCCCTCCACATCGTTCTTTGGGCGGGAAAGCTAAAAGGTATGTATACACTATTCCGCTGCATAGTTAGATTACTTGCATGTACACATTTAGCATTCCGTAGTATTACGTCCCAGTAATCCAACACCACCTTCATTGTCGGCAAGAGCCAAGCATCACCGTGGGAGCTCCGTCATCTCTAGTAATGAAGACAAAATGATCAAGCAAGACAGTTATCTAGAAGAAACGTACCTTCTAAGAACCAGAGCAGTGCAAATGACAAGGAACATAGTCTAATTGTTGCGGAAGCAGGACTCCATCTCTCAAAATGGACGATTTCAGTGAAATCAGGATTGCAGTTCTGAAATCTGATGGAGATCATAAGAAAAAACCAACTGAAGAACAAGAAAGATGAGTGAAAAAATGTAAAAACTAAAATTAGTCAAATGATCAATAATGGCTTGGCAAAACCCGAATGACCGGAAGGGAAATTAACTTGGTCGGAGGCAGGGCTAATGGAGGCAGGTGATGGAGGTGGAGGGCTGGAAGTAGTTCAGTCAGAGGTGGAGGGTTGGAATTTGGAGGAAGGTGGGGAAGAACTTGGCATCCTTCAATATTCAATGCAGAGGAGAGAGGCAGAATTCAAAGCACTAGCAGTAGCATTCAATCATTCAATGTAGAGGAATGAGGTCACTGCTGGGTTTAAGTGAAGAAACCTCTAGACTGGTCGGACCGGGTTCGAACCGGTTCAGACCGGACGAATCGGGAATCGGGCTCCTCTCCGGTTCTGATTACACTGCTTCAAAGTGCAAGGAATAAATTAGAATCCACTATAAAGTTGTAAAATCTGACCGTACAGAAAACTGGTTACCGGTACAAGTTCGGACGGTACGACCACATGTCCACGTTTTATATAATAAATATAATTACAATAATTATGACAATTTTTTGGCCAAATATTTTTTTCATTCATAATTAGAATCTAAAAGTATTCAAGGAGGATTAAAACCCCAATCATTTACAAGTAAAAGATAAAATAGAGGGTAATGTGCACAGACCCAATTCAAACAACACGACCTCTTCCTGGATTGTACGACTACCCAGTTAGCACATTCATTTGCTTCTTCGGAGTCAATGACCAGGTAATGTCACTCAAGAGCCTAGCACGTCGAAGTACGTTGGATACTTGTGTTGTTATACGCCAGTCTAGTGTCACGTTTCTTCTGTTGATGCTATGAACCACCTCTTTCGCGTCAGACTCGATAATAAAACGATGTCATCCATTCGCGATTTCCAACCCTAATCCGGTCTCTGTGTCTTGCATCTCAAGTTCAAGGACCCCCTGGCTCATTTTGTGTCGTTCGACTCCTGCTACAACCACCCCGTGCTCATTCCTAACGATCACACCAAGGCCATATGTCGAGTCAAAACCTCAAAAGATGCACCACATTTCAACTTCACCACGCCGGTTGGGAGGGGGGGTGTCCACCTATGGTCACAAGCCGCTTCTATTCACCTAAGTTGGGGGGGGGGGGTCGGGATCTACCAGCACCGTGGATATTAAGGAATCGTAGCTCTATTTTTTTTAGCATATCATTTTTGTATTACATTTACTTACTATATCGGTGAAAAGTATCTTGTATAAATAAGTAACAATATCATACTACATCAATAAACTTAATCGAATATTCTCTGATCAATACTCTATCATGGTATCATAGCGAAATTAGGCTATATTTGCTCTTGTTCATTTGCCGTCCTTGTCCTACTCCATTAGTTTGCAATCTTTTGTAATTTTTCTGCATCTCTTGTCTGCAATGGAGGAAGAGTTCGCCTCAATTAAAGCCAATTTCGGTTTGGATATTAGTTGATCTGTCTGCTAATCACGAAGCAATCGGGGCAAAGTGGGTTCTGAAATTGAAACACACTGAAGATGGAAACGTTGAGTAGAACAAAGATCGACTTGTCGCGAAATGATATACCCAACTCCACGGAGTAGAATTTGATGAGACTTACTCACCGACTGTGCGTTACACCACGGTCCGGGCCATATTTGCCATGGTTACTAGCCTCGATCTCAAGCTGCACCAGATGGATGTTAAGACGGTCTTCCTTCATGGAAACTTGGAGGAAGAGATCTTACATGGAGCAACCAGAGGGTTTCTCAACCCCTGGGAACTAACTAGAGTTCGTAAGCTCCAAAGGTCGATCTGTGGTCTTAAACAATCGTCTCGGCATTGGTACCGCGGGTTCCACAAGGAAATCGTAGGCAACAGATTCGTGAATCTTCACGAGGATCCCTGCGTGTACACTAAGACCTCAGGGTCAAAGTATGTAAACTTGACGTCATACGTCGATGACATTCTTATTTCGCGAACGATGTGATTTACTTGAAAAAAATCAAAGTCTTGGTTAGCATCTGTATTTGAGATGAAGGACATGGGTGAGGCCACTTATATCTTGAGCATTAAGATTGCTAGAGATTGTGGTGCTTGTAGATTATGTCTTTCTCTGGAAGCCTATATCAACAAATTGTTGAGAAGGTTCAATATCAATGATGCTAAACCCGTGGAGACACCAGTCGTATATGGGAGTGCGCTGTCGAAGCGTGATGGCCCAAAGAACCTGGTAGAGCGTGAACCGATGAAAAGTGCAGAGTACCTCAGTATAGTAGGAAGTCTGATATACGCGACGCAATGCACTCGTCCAGATATATGTTACTCTGTGGGGTTAGTAGCGCGTTTCCAGTCAAACCCAGTAATCAACATTTGTGATCCTTCAAACAAATTATGAGGTATTTGAAAGGTACAACAGACTACGGACTGTGCTATGAGGGATGTGAGCTAGAATTGATCGGATACAGTGACACCGACCATGGTGGTGATCTAGATTATCGTAATTCCACATCAGGAGGAGTGTTTCTCCTTGCTAATGATGTCATCTCTTGGATGAGCAAGAAGCAATCCTGTCTCGCGCTGTAAACTATGGAATCTGAATTCACAGCTCTCTCAAAGAATGCACATGGAAGTTGTCTGGCTAAAGAGACTCTTGACCGCCCTGCTTGACGTCGAGGACGAGAGTAAGCCTTTGCGCATTTACTTTGACAGTCAAGCTGCGATATGGGCAGTCAAGAATCTGAAGTACAATAGTAGGAAAAATAACATTGATATAAAATAAAACTATGTGAAAAGTGTGGTAGAAGACAAGATGGTCACAGTTGAATTCATGCCTTCGGAAAATATGGTTGTAGATCCATTGACCAAACCCTTACTCAAGGATGTTTTCGAAAAGCACGTAAAACTGCCTGGATTGCGTAGGATGTAGAAGTCTTGTAAAGTGTGACAATAACATTTTTGGATTTGAAGTAACTTTTGAATAAAAGAATTTCTTTTTGAGTTTATGAAATTTACGACGTCATAATGACAATATTACATCGGATGGACGGTCTATAAACTAGTCGTTGAAGCGTAAAACCTCCTAATAAAATATGTCAAATGATGATATTCCCACGTCACACGGGCACGGTCGTCTTGATGGAAGGGATACCTCAACCATATCAAAACCGGTTAAGAGCCATGGTATTTCGAAAGAGAAACCTGGTTATGCAAAACGATTATTTGGTTTCGGTGTACACGATATGATCAAAGTTTTGCAGATCGACGTAATGAACTCCGTTCGTCTACCGCCATATTCTGGGCTAGTTTAGAATCAACGATAGCATATGAAATTCCCATTCCTGATATAAAATAAATTCAGGTTATACTATCGGCGCGCACTTCATACTGCGCGTGCCACGTTCGACCACGGGGTCAGGCTCGGTTGTGTTAGACAGAATCTTCTAAGATTCTGAAGGTCATAGACTTCTTCACCTTGAGCGTGTGACTAATCCCGGATTCTGAATGAATTTTCACTCGAAGTACCCTTATCACTCGGAACTCATGTCCAAGGTTGGGCTCAATGTTCGCTCACAAGCGTACGAGCGCACTGCCCAAATAAAAAGGCCAAGTGACCACGTTTTGGGAACCGGTTGAGTTTGACTAAGAATATGAGCGATGGGGATGGTCATACAGATCTGTAATTCTCCGACTCTTGTATTCACTAGGTGGCCACCAACCGGATATGAGTTGAAGGTTGTGAATACTTGTGCAGATTCCTTGAAGAAGTATTTCTTTGGGAAAACTAGGCAATTAGAGAATAACAGTTGACTAGGGGTACATCGCGGCACATAGAAGTAACAGGTTAGGAATCAACATTCCGTAGACGCTACAACACTATTAACCGATGAGTAGCACGAAGTCCGTTGTGTCTGACGGTCGCACGGAAAACCTCGTATGAACAATTCGAAAACTAGAATACATCAAAGAATAAATATTAATGTGTTAGGAAATAACATATTAATATGCACCCTCCCATTCCGGCGAGTGGAAGTTGTTGGCATTTAGTGTAAATGGGTCGCCGTAATAGGAGCTCACTAATATAAGCCCAACATGCTATGTCTAATTGGGCACATAGGGGAATTCGGGTCAGGCCGAAATCCCCATGAGCCATGCACGACCCATGTGGGCCGGCCCTATTAGCTTAATGGTTCGGCCGAAATAGCAAAAGCCCTTCCTAGGGTTTTGCCATCCTCTTATAAATAGAAGGTGTTAGAGATTTCTTGGGGTTGGTCATTCTATCTATTTAGTTGTCAGAAAAGAAATCTCATTTCCCTAAATAATAAAGGGTTCGGCCGAACCACTCCATACACCAAGTAGGTGTCGAATTGTGTGATAGAATTCACCCCGAAGATCCATCGAGCCAACGGATTGAAGAGGCTTTGCTGTGGAGCCTGCGGATTGCACATTAACCGGAGTTCCGTAGAACACCGTCAGGCAGATCGTGAACTCTCTCGTTGACGTCATTGGCTACGAATCGCATAATAGGTATGTGCACCATTTCCGCTGCGTAATTAGTTTACTTAAAATGTACCTGTGGTTTGATTCGTATTATTTATCCCCTAGAAACAAACATAGATTACGTCTAACATTAAGAAGTGTTATTATTTTATTATTATTATTATTTATTAAATAGATAAAATATTTTGCAGATCTTTATAGTTTATTGTAATAATGTTATTATTATTAATAGCTTTTTATTTTTTATATACTTCATAACTCGCACATAACGTTCGAATAAAATGAGTAACTCTTTTCGTTGCATTGTTTTATGAAAACTATCTTACAAAACTATATATAATGTTTTAATTAATAGAGTTTTTGTAGTTATGTGTATTGAGTTTAAATATTTATTCTTTAGAATTCATAAATAATTATGTAAGAAGTTTAAGAAGTTCGTTGTTGTCAAAATATATATTCTTTTAAATCATATCATTTTAAGATATAACAAACTCTCAAATAGATTAATATAAGTGTTAAATGGTCTTTTAGTGGCTTATGTTTTATCAAAGTTCGTTTTTGGTGTCATATGTTTTATTTTGTAGGCTTTTGATGTTACATTTTTGCATTTTGTAGACATTTGGTGCATCTATTAGTCAATGGTTAAGTTTGACCGTTAAATACTTTTATTTTGTTCAATTTAGTCCTTCAATTTTTATACCTAAGTTTTGATTTATTTTGGAATTTAATCCTTTAAAAAAAACTCAATTGGATCTTAGGATCCAATTGACCTAGCCATGGTGCGACCAAGCCATGAGTCACACCACAACTGGGTCAATTGGACCCTTGAGTCCAACTGAACCAGCCGTGGACATATCTTAATTAATATAACATACTCTAATATTAAGATAGAACATACTCTTAAATATATTAATATAATAATAATAAAGTCACGTTAAAATGCATATTATAACATATACTCTAACATTAGATTCCATATAGAACAACCAAAAACAATCTAGAAAACCCCACAATTAAATATTAGCCCTATCTCCTCTCAAGGCACTATTCAGAAGCTCTCTAACTTCTGAATAGCTTTGCCTCGGCCGGAGTAGATGACTCCCTCTCTCGATCCAAAAACCTGAAGGAAGTCACTGCTCTCGCACACTCTCTCGCCGGCCATGAGCATGGAGCAACTCTTCCTCCAGCATAAGCCTAAGCCAAAGCCAAAGCCGGAAGCCCCACCACAGCGGATGGCCTTGTTCAACCTCGCATTCATCCCATGCTTCGCCTCCGCCTCGCCAAATCGCGAAGTCCGCCTCACCCGCTCGCCCCTCATGTCCTCCCGTACACCCTCACCACCACCACCACCACCACCCCGAGATCGCACAAGGACCCCCCACCACCACCACAACCACCTCCACGGGGTCCCACACGCCGCCACACGCGTCCACGCGCCTTCACGTGCGCCACACGCGCCGTCACACGCGCCTCACGCGCCATCACACGCGCCTCAGACGCTCACACGCGCCGTCCAACCATCCCCCACGCGCCCACTGCAGTGGCGCGTTTCATACACGCGCCGCCTTGCGCGCAGACGCATCGCTGTACGCTCTGACACGCGCTTCCACCAGCCGCCACGGTCCACCTATGCTTCCCCAATGCCGTGAGCCGATAGCCTACGCCCCTCCACGCGATGTTGTGGATGCCGTTCACCGTTTTAAGCTCAGATCATCTTGGCAGTACAGCCCACCACTTCCGCCCCCCTAACCCCTTCCAGTAGAACTTATAGTTCGTCAAAACCAACACTTTGTACATCGAACGTCCCACTGCATGACTTATACCCCTCGGGGTATCCACGATACGACTGCGGTCGTATCTCATTTCCCTCCTCTCCTCACGGAGAATCAGAGTATTTCTTTGGTACCCCTCTTGCGCTAGTCCCTCGCGGATGTTCCTATGGCTGGGGCGCCTTACAGAGATACTCTACACCAGTCATGCGGTAAACGTCGTTTATGTACAAAGCTGTCTGCATTTCGGCTATACTACGAGTTCGGTCTGATATCGTTTGGTGTGCAGGTCATCTGTTGGCTATGTCAGTCTCAAGGGAGGTTCTCTTACCCTCCGAAGGATTGTGTACTCTGCTGTTTCAGACGGTCCCTCCTCTCCAAGCTTCTATCCTTTGCCTAGGGTCATATCCGTTAATAAGCCGATCTGCTGTTTTAGGTTGTTCTTCTTTAGCTGTATTTATGTTTCTTGCTTTGTTTTCTTCGTCTTAGTTGTTAGAACCACATCTGTTCTACTTGTTCGGGTATTTGACGTTAACCAATACCCATGGAACGGTTACGGCCTCTCTGGTAGTTTGTAATAGTCTTTATTTTAATAAAATCGGCACACTTGAGATCAAAATATAGAACAACCAAATATTGCAATATAATATTATATTACGTAACATATCATATTTCAAAGTAATATCTGGACGGCCTTCCAAACCAACCCCCTTATAACATAGAGAAGACTAGGTACGTAATGATAATGAGGCGAAGAGAGAAATGTTGTGAACCAGAAGAAAACACACATAGGAGGTATAAGTTTAGTTGCGAAGAAAAGCCGCGAGGCGTTTGATGATGGCCTTAGCATTGTGGGAGTGATAGTTGAGAATATGGAAGGCGTGGTCTTCACCCTCCACCTCTATCAACTCAACGTCACCTTCCCATCCACTTTCCTTGACTGTCTTATAGTACAACACTCCTCTGCTCACCAGCTCGTCCTCCTTGGCCACCACCACCAGAAGCTTCTTACACGGTATCGTTGCTAGGTTCGGAGCTTTCTCAGAGAACGGATTCACCAACGGGTTGTCGATTCCGTCGCCAGCCGACGGATACAGCGTCACCCACACCGTATGCGGCACCGATTCCCCTATCTCCTCCTGCTTCTCTGACCCCACAGCCTTGGATCCCCAGAAGTAGGGGTGGGTGATGAACGTCCCCATGATCTTGACCCGACCCGGCAACTCCTCGATAGCAGCTCTCATGACTATGTTGTGGGCGAGATTGGCTCCGGCGCTATCGCCGCCGATGAAGAGACGGTCGAAGTCTGAATGGTCGCTGACCCACGGATCGGGTACAAATCCGTCGGATTCGCGGTGGTCTTGTGGGGTTGCCAGCTGGAAATGGGACGCGACCCACCGGAGACCGTACCAGCAGTCCTCGTAGGCTGCCGGGAGAGGGTGCTCGGGGGCGAGTCTGTACTCGATCGACACCGCCAAGCATCCTGCGTCCGCCGTAAGGGAGGTCAGGTATTGGTGCTCCACCAGGGAGAAGGCGGACTCGATGCAGAAGCCGCCGCCGTGGAAATAGACAAGAATGGGGAGCTTAGTGTGTGGGGTGGTCAATTTGGGGAGGTGGAGGCGAGCTTGGATAAGTGGGTTTTTGGAGATGGTGATGTCTTTGGAGGATACACCGGTGATTGGGTCGTTGAGGCGTGGTGGCACGTACGGTGTTCCCCTGAGCCGCTCAACGGACCCATCCTTGTACGCCCTGTAAAAAGGAAGAAGCTCGGACTCTACTTCTTTGGGAATAAACTCCATTCCTTTCACAATTAGTTGCCTTGTGTTTGGCTGTTCGCTATAGTTGTGCGATAGTTGGTGATTTTAAAGGAGAATAAATGTTTCCCACGTGGAGTTTTAATATCGTTTTTTAAAGGTTTATGATGATTGATATCCTTTAATTTTAATTAATTAGGTTCAATACGTGTGTATCTAACACATACTATATTACATACTATTTTGTACTAGTTCACCGTTTTATCTTTTATTATTAAAGATTTTAAATTTAAATTCCGTGGAATTTTAATTATTATCAACATTTTAGCTCTTATTATTGTGATCTTTCCTGATACAATTAGAGAGTTTATATATTAAGTGTAGAATAAATCAATAAACATATTAGATGGGGTGCCTAACTAACCACCCTAGGATACCCTCCAGCAAAGCAAAAAAAGAAAACATATATCCCCCACCATATTAAACAATCAAAAGATACTTTACCAAAAATATATTTTCTTTTACCTCTTTTAAATACTTTAAGACATATAAAGACAAAGAAATGTGAGCACGCTACCACCAGCAAGATATGCTTATGAAATATTTATAGTCACTACATTACATTTTAAGGACTTTTCTGGTATGAATAGGTAAATGTGAAATAAAAATATAGTAAGAGTGGTTTTTCTGATGTTGATCTTTTTAACCTCTTGCGAATAAACAAAATAAATAATAATAATATAATTAAACTAGACATTAACTCCGCGCACCACGCAGGAGAAAAATTTTATGTAATTTTTTTAAAAAATAAATTAAGTTATCTTAATTGATTTAATATGCAACTATAGCGACAATTATTTGAAAATTTTAACATATTTTATTGTAAAGAAAACTAATTAATAAAAACACGTTAATTTAATTAAAGTAATTAATACTAATTATTATTTTAAATATTTTCTAGTAGTGAGATAATCAACAATATATATTATTTTTATAAGATGTATATAAAACTAATATAATATAAAACTTGCAATTTTAACATCTAATCATTTTTGTTGTTGTTATTTGTTGATTAATTTTAAGTTTTTTCTTATTTAAACTGGTTAATATGCATCTGTTAGTTAACATGTTTCGCAAGAAAGAAAAACTTAACTATAACATTAATTTAATTAAAAAATTATGAACTTAAATTCACAATTGTATAGTATATATATAATATACATATTAACTAAGTTAGAACTATATAAAAAAAATTAGTAAACTAATTATTATTTAAGATATATATATATATATAATATAAATAGATAAATATTTTTAGATAATATTCATAGTTGTTTAGTATATATTTTCTATCTATATGTAAACAAAATTTATGTACCTTCATTTACAAAAAAAAAAAAAAAAAATTGTCTAGACTCTTATAAATATTAAAGGAGTTATTTTTCTATAAACTTCACCTTAAAAAAAGTTTATTTTTATATTTATTTTTTATCTCAAATCACGTTTATTTTTTTAAGGCTCAAACAAATAATAAAATAATTAATAATCATATCGCACCATCACTGTAATAGATAAATGCATATATTTTGAATAAAATTTACTATAATAAATATATATAAACTCATCCACCAACATTAAAATGTTTAGTGACCAAATCAAATATATATATATATATATATATAATAGCTTACACATTAAATTTTTATCATGGATAACATGGCGATTTCGTTTAGGTGACCGCCTCCGAATCACGTGTAAGCTATAAAAAAAATTACTGATCTTAACAAATTACTCCAACTCGAATTTAATATGAACACAAATCAAGTTGCAGAACGATCATGAGGGTGTTGAGGGTGAGCTCATTGGTCCACCTAAAAATAAAATAAAAATCAAGATAAATAAATCAGAAACATGTACAATAAAATTATGAAACACTGTAAAATTAAATAAGATGTTTTGATATACCTTTTTTTTTTACTACTAATAAGTTTCGATATAACTATTTTTTTTACTCGATCACAATTGTGTCAAGGTTGAGCTCCTTGGTTCAATTATAATTTTTTTTTCTTAAAAAAATGAGATCAATACCATAGAACTTTAACTATGCAAATCCTTATCGGAAAAAAAAGTTTAAATCAACCTAAAAAGTTGGAAATATGTACAATAAATTATCAAAACAGTACAAAATTAAATAAGAATTTTTTTTTACCAAGATGGTGATGGTGTCAAGGTTGAGCTCCTTGGTTCAACTATAATTTAAAAAAAAAATATTTAGATCAATACCATCGAAGTTTAACTTAGCAAATCCTTATCGGCGAAAAAGTCAAAATCGACCTAAAAAATAAAAATCAACATAAAAAGTCAGAACCATGTACAGTAAAATTATCAAAGGATTAGAAAATTTAATAAGAATTTTTTTATATACATTTTTTTCTTACTACTAATACTTTCGACATAACTATTCTTTTTACTTCAATCACGATGTTGTCAACTATAATTTTTTTATAAAAAAAAAATGAGATAAGTAAAAAAGCGTACAATAAAATTATCAAAACAATATACTTATCTATTCGAGAGGGTGGAAGGGTTCATACATGTTGGATCACGGTTGGAACTCCGGTACGTTCTTGACGGAAGTCTGAACTCCTTTGCTCCAAGTAATCCTGCAAGAAGGGGATAGACCGGGCGGTGACCCAGAATCCCTCCCCGATGCTTAAATGAGTATCTCGATATAAACTGGCAAGTATCAGTATGTGAATATGAACGTATCAATCCTGAAGTAACTCCTTCCTTTATATAGGGGAGGGGTCACCTCAGTTACCTGTTGAGATAACTGCCACGTTCCGTTTATCTCGGCATGGCCAGTAGCCCACGTTCCGTCTTTTCAGGCCACTTCCCCACTATGTTGATAGTTGACGTATTTCTCGGCCTCGTTCTCTGGTGGCAAGTCCCGACGGATGTCGGGGACTCCAGAGTTATCTCCTTTGGTCACCGCTCGGGGGCCCTCGTCATCGGGACAGGGCCAGTATTCTCAGGGATTCAATATCGGGGCCTACTTAAAGGCATATCATCGGGGCCTACTTAAAGGCATATCATCGGGGCCTACTTAAAGGCATATCATCGGGAGCGTTCAGCTCGTATGTCGGGACCGACCTTGTCGGGATCTCTCGTATTGGTCTTCTAAGCCTCTTTTGGGGCCCAGTGGGCCTACTTCGCCGTTTAGTCGCCATTAATGGGCCTGACGGCTATATCGAAACCCATCATTGCCCCCAAGACACGAGGGACTTATAGTTCGTCGTGTCTTCCAACTTCGGACCTTTCGATATTCCGAGGATAACCACCGAATCCGTAAAGATTTCTCGATTAATCCACTATTAAATGCGATGGGTGACGAAGTGACGGCTTGAGTGCCCGTGCCTGCTTTTCTGAAAAAAGCACTTTATAGCCGTTTTGTCCCTAGTGTTTCGACAATTCAGGTTGAGGCGTTTCATCTTCAACGGTCCAAATCGCAACGTCTCTCTGCCTATCATCTCTCCTATAAAAACTCAAATCTTGGCACTATTCAGTTCTTCTCTGCCGTTTCATTCTATGTGTTTTCAAAAGTTCAAGTTCTCCTCTCTAGTCTCTGACCAGCACTCCGGCGACCAAGGCTTCCGACCATCAAGATCATATTTTCTTCTCCGATTCAACATGTCTGGTAAGATTTCCTCCTTCGGTTCCGAAGAAACATGTTAGCATAGTTTTCCTTTATCTTAATCAACTTACGCGGACTTTTGCGGAAATCATTTGTGCCATTTCTTGCTCTGATGCTTTTCCAGACGGTGAATCAAGTTCCGGGGGGAGGAAACCCTTCAAGTTCGATTATGCTTGTAATGAGATTTCGGACACCGCCTATGATGCAGCTCTCCGGGAGGGGTGCATTACTTCTACCTAGGAGCCTCGCTTCCCTTTTCCTTGGCCTCGCGTCCCTGGTGACCCTGTGGTTACTCGTCCCCGGGAAGGGGAGGTATTTGTCTCCACCGGGCAAATATCGGCAGGGATCCGATTCCCCTTCTGTGGGGACATAGTCGAGATGTGTACATATTACAAAACACATCCGACTAATTTCTCCCCCCACGCCATCCGCGTGTGGAATGCTTTCCGCGTACTTTCCTTCCGTCAACAATGGCCCTATAGCCTCCGACTCTTCCGGACCTTCTATGGGCTGAAGTGCAATGATGCCGGGGTTTGCGCCTTCTACCCGAGGATGCCTAAATGCAGCAAGGCGCAGCTCTCTCGGTACAGCTGGAATGGCGACACCTGGAAGGTCGCCAAGGGTCGGGGGCTCATCACTGAAACAACTCTATTCCGTGGCCCCGATGGGAGGTCGAAGCGGACCCTGCCCCCGCTTTCCACACTTACTCCGAGGAGGATTTCCAGATTCTCCACTGCATCCAGCTTTATTGTTGGGGGGACTCTTTCACTCCCCTCGACGCCAACTCCATTGGGGAGCGGGACCTAGTTCTGACCGGGATCCGACTCCTTGGTATCGTCTCCGGGGGGTCAACTCTTCGACGGCCCTTCTAACCTCGTTCCTTGGGTAATATTCTAACTGTACTTTCGTTTTAATCCTTGCAGCTAAGAAGGTATCACTGCTGACCAATCTCGTGCTTAAGCAGGTGGAGACTGATGCTGTCCCACGTCCCGCGAGGAAGAGGAAGTCTTCAAAGAGGGCCGCCTCCTCATCGGCACCTCCCACCTCGGAGCAAATCAAGCGGGCCCGGGTGGAGAAGATGGAGCAGATCTTCAACACCAAGACTCCCGAGGAAGGTAAACAACTCCGCTTAGCAATTCGATTATACAGGAGGCATATTCCCGAGGAGTTAATCCCCTCTGATAAGGGAGCCCGGATCGAAGGGATCAAACGCATCCTGCAATGAGAAACTCCCCGCATTCTCAAAGCGGGTTACTACAATTATTACGGGAAGGACCAGTACCTCTCCCGTCGCGTCATCTGGTGTAAGGATCCCGATCAACTTCCTGACTTTCTTTCTGAAGCTTCTCGTCCTCCAGCTGCAGGTCGATCGGGAGCTGGAGCTTCAGCGGGGGAGCCTCCCTCCGACGCACGGGTCGGGGGGTCCCTCATTTCTCTTCCTGCCCCCGGAGGATCGGGGATTGAAGACATCCCGACGGACAGCCAGTTCCGTCGGGTGATGGACCTGGATGTCTCTCATTCTTTCGAGGAGGCAAGCGAGGGTCAGCCCCTGGTTCTTCGTCGGGGGGCGAGGCAGACCCCGCTGGAGCCGACTCCCGAAGGGCTGCCTCCATCTTCTCCGGCGCAGCAGCCTTCGCCGGTCTTGAGCCTGACTCCCGAGGAGCCAGCGGGTTCTCATGGCGGCTCGGAGGCACGCACCTTCGACGCTCAGGCCGTTCCTCCTCCTCTCCCATTAGACGGGAGCTTCTATCGGCTTTACGCCCCCGACTAGGCGGCAGCTCCCTGGACCCCGATCGAAGTCATTACAAGGGGTCCCGCTACATCGGGACAATTTATCACCGGAACTGGGTCTGCACCTACTGGCAGGTTCAGTTCCGCCGTCTATGAAGCTTCCACTCTCCTTGGCCCCCGAGGACATCCATGCGGACATTCGCGCTATGGCCGTTCGCCGTGTGGAGGTAAGTCTTCCTGTTTTCACACTTAGTATATAATGTAAAATACTCTCATGTACTAACCTCCCTTCTTTTCTACAGGAAATGGCGGACCAGCACCGCTGCTTCGGGTATATCTTGGCCTTGGAGGAGGCCCTGAAGGAGGAGCGAGCCAAGGCGGCCCCCGAGGTCTTGGCCAAGCTCGAGGAGGATCTGGCTGCCTCCGAGTCGTCGAAGGGGAAGTTGGTTAAGGAGCAGGCCCTCCTTAACCAGAAGACTCGGGACCTCTTGAGGAAGGTCCACGACTTCGAGAGGTTGCTGAAGCAGGAGCGCCAAAGGCTCCAGGAAGAGTAGCAGGGGCGCGCGGCGAATCGGGACGGGTTTGTCCGCGAGAAGAAGGCCCTCGAGGACGCCAAGGCGGGGCTAGAGGCTGAGAAGGTCCTTCTCGCCAACCGGTCCCAACAGCTGGAGCGGGAAGTCGCCGAGTTCCGTGCCAAGCTTGCTGAAGCTAGAGCCAAAGGTCGGGAGGATTATCGGGGCTCCGAGGCTTTTCAAGCGGACGCGGTGAATTTCTGTACGGAGGAGGTGGAAAACACCCTGCTTAATGCTGTCGAGGAGCTCCATCTGGAGTATGGTGGTGCCATCGACTTCACCAAGTCTTAGACCCTCGCCCCTTCGCGGAGAGGTATTTCAGCCTTTCTAAGGAGAGTGACGGGGGCAACATCCCCGAGGAGACTGTGGGTGCTGAAGGCACGGTGGAGCCTCCAAGTGCAGACATCCCGACGACAGAGCCCCCGATGATCGACCCTCCCGCGGCTAATCCTTCAGAGTTTGATCCTCCCGCGGCCAACCTTCCAGGATCCGATCCTCCGGTCACGGAGCTTTCTGCCACAGATCTCGTGGACCCTGCTCCCCTCGACGCTACCAAGGATCAAGCTTAATCGTTTTATTTTCGAATCCTTGTAATTTCCTTTTTGTCGCGAACCTTTTGGATCTTTATAATATCAATCCCTTCCGGTCCCGATTACCCTTGCACCAGTTAAGGCGAATTAACAATGCCACTTAAGGCAATTCGATCATATCACTTAGAGTAATTTCGACGCGTCACTTAAGACATTTTACCCACACCACTTAAGGCAATTCGATCATATCACTTAGAGTAATTTCGACGCGTTACTTAAGACATTTTACCCACACCACTTAAGACGATTTAATCATGCCTCTTAAGGCAGAACCACGCCACTTAAGGCGATTTAATTGTGCCACTTAAGGCAACTTATCTACACCACTTAAGGAGATTTAATCGTGCCATTTGAGGCGGAACCATGCCACTTAAGGCAAAACCATGCCACTTAAGGCGAAACCATGCCACTTAAGGCGAAACCATGCCACTTAAGGCAAAACCACGCCACTTTAAGGCGGAACCACGCCACTTAAGGCAAAACCATGCCACTTAAGGCAAAACCACGCCACTTTACGGCGGAACCACGCCACTTTACGGCGGAACCACGCCACTTAAGGCGATTTAGCTACACCACTTAAGGCGATTTAAGCATACTTAGAATGATAAATCTAAGCACAATCTGGTCGGAAGCAACCTCTTTATTCATTGATGACTCAAAACAATAAACAAATTGCACCACTGAAGGCGACTTCAATAAACAACTTGCACCACTGAAGGCGACTTAATAAATAATTTGCACCACTGAAGGCGACTTAATAAATAACTTGCACAACTGAAGGCGACTTAATAAATAACTTGCACCACTGAAGGCGACTTAACATCAAGCATGACATTTCTTCAAGTGTTCGCCACTAAAAGAATGCTTCAACACATTGCCATCGAGGTCTTCCAACTTATACGCATTTCGAGCTGGCATCCCCACGACCTTATAAGGTCCTTCCCATTTTGGTGATATCTTGCTGATCCGATCCAAAAGGGTGAATTCGTTCCGACGCCACACCAGTTCCCCGACAAAGAACTGTCGAGACTTGACTCGTTGATTATAATATCGGTCCGTTGCCAAGCGCATCCGAGCCTGGACCTCCTCGGCACTCCGCCTCTTCTCTTCGACCAAGTCCAAGTCCAGACGCCTCATTTCATCATTCGACAGAGGTTCATAATACCTCGTCCGATGGGATGTCACAGCTATTTCGATGGGAGCAACTGCTTTCGTGCCATAAACAAGGCCAAACGGAGTCTCCCCCGTTGATCGTTTGGGTGTCGTTCTAACTGCCCAAAGCACATTTCCAGCTCATCCAGCCATTTGCCCTTTATAAGGTGTAATAATATTTCATTGATTACTAGGGTTTACAATCAGCTAAGTATAATATATATAGACTAACTAAGGAGTACACTAAGTACATGTACAAGGGATAAAGGACGGGTGTACAATATGGTGTATGCACCTTGTAGGTATTATGGAAAGCACCATACTTCTATATTCTCCCATCCTTTTCTTCTTCTTCTTTTCTTTCTTGAAAAACATCATTTATCCCATATAGCCTCAATAAGGCTAAGTGCTGCTTCTTGACCAAGGCCTTTGTCAATAGATCTGCAATTTGATCCTTGGAAGAAACATAATGAACACCAATCATCCCTGAATCAATGTGGTGTCTTGTGAAGTGGCAATCCAATTCAATGTGTTTGGTACGCTCATGGAACATTGGATTCTTTGCAATCTTCACAGCTGCTTGGCTATCCGTGTGAATTGGGATTGGAAAGCTCACTTGCACACCAAGCTCTTTTAGAATTCTACTCACCCAAAGTGCTTCTTGAATGGAAACTCTTAAGCACCTATACTCAGCCTCAGCACTTGATAGTGAAATAGTATCTTGTTTCTTGACCTTCCAACCAATCATGGCTGCCCCAAGCTTAACACAATAAGCACTCACTGATTTTCTACTAAATGGACAAGCAGCCCAATCAGAGTCACAATATAAGCTTAACTTGAGGTTGTTGTTGGAAGGATATATCAAACCTTGCCCTTGATGTATTTGATGACTCTTATAGCAGCATCATAGTGTGATTTCTTTGGCTTGTTAACGAATTGACTAAGTCTTTGAACTGAGAAGCTAATGTCTGGACGTGTCATTGTCAAATAGAGTAGCTTCCCTATCAATCTTCTATAGGAAGTTGCATCCTCCAAAGGAACATCATCAGTGTTTGACTTGGTAGCCTCATCAAACTCACAAGTAGTAAGCTTGACATTGAATTCCATTGGAGTTTCAGTTGGCCTAGCAGCCCCTAGACCAGCCTCTTCAATTAGTTCCAATGCATACTTCCTTTGGTTGATCACAAGCCCCTTATTTGATCTTGCAATCTCTAGGCCCAAAAAATATCTCAAGTCCCCCAAGTCTTTTAGCTTGAAGTGTTTTTGTAGAGTACACTTCAGTTGATCAATCATTTTGGCATTGGAACCTGTAATGAGCAAGTCATCAACATAGATAAGCAAGAACACTTTGTCCTCCCCTTGAATCTTGCTGAACAAGGAATGATCAGACACACTTTGCTTGTATCCATTCTTCATCAAAGTCTGAGTGAGTTTGATATTCCATTGTCTTGATGCTTGCTTGAGGCCATAAAGAGACTTGACAAGCTTGCACACACGCTTAGGAGACCCATCAAGAGGCTTGTATGGGTCAAAACCTTGAGGGATGTCCATGTACACTTCTTCAGAGAGATCACCTTGAAGAAATGCATTGTTTACATCGATGTGAAATAATCCCCAAGATTTAGCTGCAGCCATGGCTAGAACTATCCTCACCGTGTCCATTTTGACAACGGGTGAAAATGTCTCATTGAAATCAGTGCCTTCAACTTGGGTGAAGCCCTTAGCAACTAGTCTTGCTTTGTATCTCTCAATAGAGCCATCTGAATTGTATTTAACTTTGAACACCCATTTGCAGCCAATTGTTGATTTTCCTTGTGGGAGCTCAACCAACTCCCATGTCTTGTTATCTTGGAGAGCCTTGATCTCTTCTTTCATAGCCACAATCCAATTGGGGTCTTTAACAGCTTGCTTGTAAGTACTGGGCTCCTTGATCTTGTCAATGGCAGCCAAGAAGCATTTGAATTGTGGACCCAAGTGATCATAAGAGACAAAATTCTCCATTCCAAAAGTGACATTGGAATTGACTCTATTTTGAAGTTGAGCAATCCTTGCACTCCTCCGTAGAATAGGTGGCTGAGGAACTTCAACAATGGGAGGTCTATTTTGAAGTTGAGCAATCCTTGAACTCCTCCTTAGAATAGGTGGCTGAGGAACTTCAACAATGGGAGGTTGAGGTTGTACAACTTCAATAACAGGAGGATGTGCTTGTGGTGGATCAATGATTGGAGGAAGGACTTCCTCAAAGGAGTTGGAATTCTCAGGTGAGAACTCTTCAATGTGTTGCTTGACTCCCAAACAAGATGGAATCAAAGTCTTCAACTCCTCTTTAGACATGCTGAAAGGGAAGATGTTCTCATGGAAAACAACATCACGAGATACTTGGAAGGTTGAATTTGAGATGTTCATCACAAGGTATCCTTTTTGAGAAGTAGAATACCCCATATGAATGGCAAGTTCAGCTCTTGGGCTAAACTTATCTGAATTGTTCAACCTTGTAACGAAGCATAGGCACCCAATGATCCTCAAGTGATTGATAGAAGGCACCACTCCATATAGTACCTCCATGGGTGACTTGAACTTCAAAATGGAAGATGGTAAACGATTGATCAAATAACAAGCATTGAGAATGCAATACCCCCAATGTTTGAGTGGCATACAAGCCTGAAAACGTATGGCTCTTGCAACATTCAAAATTTCCCTATGCTTGCGTTCCACTCTACCATTTTGTTGAGGAGTGTGCACACAACTTGTTTGATGTTGTATGCCATATTGGTGAAGAAGATCTTTGCAAACTGAGTTGATGAACTCAGTCCCATTATCACTCCTCAAAGTCTTGACCATAGTGTTAAACTGATTCTTCACCATAATGAAGAAGTTCTTTATGTGAAGAAAAGTATCACTCTTCTGTTTCATCAAATAAACCCAAGTAGCCCTTGAGAAATCATCAACAATTGTCAAGAAATATTGATTATTCTTGAACGTGGGCACCTTGTAAGGACCCCATAAATCCATATGAACCAAATCAAACGCTTTGGAAGCAATAGAATCACAGATAGGAAATGATAATCTTGTTTGCTTAGCAAGAGGGCAAATAGTGCACTGTTTGATACAATCAACAGATTTATTCAAACCCAAAACATCCAAATGATTCAAATAAGTCTCTGAAACATGTCCCAAACGCCTGTGCCATGTCCAAGCATCGACTTTATTCACACTAATAGAAGGTGCAGCCACCATTCTTGAACTTGAAGGCACCACATCCTTCAAAGTGTAGAGACCTCTATTCCATTCCCCAATCACCATGGACTTTCCACTTTGGCCCTGAAGCAACACATGATCAGAAGTGAAGATCACTTTGCAATTCAATTGACTAGGAAGCCTAGAAACTGAGATCAAGTTGAATTTGAAATCAGGGACCAAAAGGATATTGGTCAATGTGAATCCACTTGAGAATGAACAAGAACCAATATGAGTCACTTTGCACTTGTGACCATTTGGTAAGTGGACAAATTGGTGATCCGAATCACTTCTCCTCAAATCATGTAACCAATGCATTTGATGAGTAATGTGATTAGTTGCACCTGAGTCAACTACCCAAACCATAGAATCACTTGATATACTTGTCATATTAGCATGAGCTTGATCAACATCCTCAAAACTCAAAGGCAAATGATCAAAGTGGTCATCATGGGCAGCAACATGTTGGATCCTCTTTTCAGCTATGCCATGCACAATCCTCTTGTCACCAGCTGCCACGTGTTCAACTATGCTTGAATTGGCCCCATCATCAATACTTGCATTGGCTGAGTTCCAAGGCCTCTTCTGTGGTTGAATCCCTGGTGGCACTCCATGCTTGATCCAGCAAGTGTCAACTTTGTGACCCCTCTTTCCACAAAACGTGCAAACCCAATTAGACTTGTCAATAGGCACATTCCAAGTCCTCTCATTGCCAGCACCCCTTCCAACACTACCATTGTTTATTTGATTGGCATTTGAATTCCTTGGAGCATAAGAAATTACATTCTGGTTTCTCCTTGAGTACAAAGCAGTGGTCTCACCAAGGTCACCAATTGATCCAGAAATGGACCTCTGACTTTCTTCTTGCACCAAAACAGAGAAGGCAACACTCAAAGATGGCAGTGGTTGCCTCATCAACAAACTACTTCGAATGTGTGCATATGAGTCATTCAAACCCAACAGAAACGCTATGAGTTTTTGCTTCTCCTTATGCTCGTTAACAATGTGAATGTCAGCAGCACACTCAAGAACCAAGTCATCAATTGATCCAAGTGCATCCCATAGCTGCTTCATCTTGGCAAAGTACTCAGTGATTGAAAGCACACCTTGAGAAGTTTGATATATTTCCCTTGTCAATTGAAAAATCTGAGTTCCATCAACCTTATCATACATCTCCTTCAAGTCATTCCATATGGAAAGAGCTGTGGGATTGTAAATCAAACCAGAAACCAACTCCTTAGCCACAGTGTTCCTGAGCCAAGCTTTAACAATTGCATTGGCCCTGTCCCACTTGACCCTCTGATCGATGGGCACACTAATCCGTGTGAAAGAACCATCGATGAACCCCAACTTGTTCTTGACCAACAAGCCTTCTTTGATTGAGGTACTCCAAGCATGATAATTTGAAGAACCTTGTAGCTGAAATGGAATAAGAAGATGGCCAGTGGTGTCTGATGGGTGAAGATAAAGTGGGTCATCAATGGAAGCATCTTGTGCCATTTTCTGAGCCTCAAAATTGAATATAAAGTCTCAGCCAACTTGTTCCTCAAGAACAATCCAATAATCACGAAATTTGCTCAGCAAATCACCAAGAAACAACAATTCCAATAGGACAAAACAGACAGCTAGCAATCCAGCCAAGAACAGCTCACCAATAGTCCAAAATAGGCCAGCTAGCAAAACTAGCAAGCAATCTGTGCAGCCAAGGAATTCCACGCACAGATCCAAGAACAATCAATAGAAAATGATTGTAGATTCAGAAATCTACAATTCCAATCCAACAAATCCTCAATAGCAATCAACGATTACACCAATCTGTAGCTCAAATCAAGTAGAACTAGGCAAAACTACTCAATTCAAGCTCAACCCAAGAACTCAACTTCAACTCAGCTGAGCACCAAATAGATCTAGAAATGAGACTTACACACAGCTATCCTTGAACAAGAAATGGCGAAATCAAAGATGAATGAGCAATCAAATGAACATTCCAAGCTGAAATCCCAAAGATCTTGAAGAAGAAATGAAGAAATTCAAGATTTCTTCATCTCCAAGCAAGTGCCGTAAAACCAGCTCTGATACCATATAAGGTGTAATAATATTTCATTGATTACTAGGGTTTACAATCAGCTAAGTATAATATATATAGACTAACTAAGGAGTACACTAAGTACATGTACAAGGGATAAAGGACGGGTGTACAATGTGGTGTATGCACCTTGTAGGTATTATGGAAAGCACCATACTTCTATACCCTTCAAGGCATGGACCCTCTTCTTCAGGCCATCCATCACAATCTTGTTGGCTGACTCCACCTGTCCATTTGTTTGAGCATGATGGACAGAGGCTGTCCGATTCTCAATTTTCAGTTCCTCCAGGTACTCCTTCCACTAGGCCCCGTTGAACGGAGGGCCATTATCGCTAATCACCACCTTGGGGATTCCGTATCGGGATATGATATGGGTCTGAAGGAATTTGAGGATATGGTTCCCCGTTGTCTTGGCCAATGCCTTAACTTCTATCCATTTCGAAAAATAATCAATAGCCATGACTAAATATTGACACTGACCTTTTGCAACTGGAAGGGGTCCCACCAAGTTGATTCCCCATTGCGCGAAGGGCCAAGCACTCTTGATGGATGTCAGATCGGCAGCTGGGGCCACGATATTCGGGGCGTACCTTTGGCAAGCGTCACAGGATCGAACTAGCATCATTGCCTCCTTATTCATTGAGGGCCAGTAATAGCCCAGGTTCAGCACTTTCCTCACGATGGATCGGGCACCTTCATGACAAGCCAAGTGTCCTTCGTGCACCTCCCTAAGGATCCGATCTGTGTCGGGCTCAGCCACACACTTCAAGTAGGGAGTTACATATCCCTTTTTGTACAGTTGATTGTCCACCATCACATAATTGGGCGCGATTTGGCATATTTTGCCAGCTGCCACTTCATCATCGGGGACTGCCCCCGTAGTCAGATACGCGACTATAGGGGTCATCCACGTGGGCTCCCCCGATCCGATCTCGATGGCACATACCTCTGATTGATCGGTGGTTGACAGGATCACCTTCTCCAAGAAATGCACCTTCCGTCTTTCATCAAGGGGTGCCCCCAAGGAGAACTTGCTCAAGGCATCTGCTTCCGCATTATCCTCCCTCGGGATCGCCTCAATATCGAAGCTCTTGAAACTCTCCTTCAGGGTTTGCACCTCGCGAAGATACTCTTTCATCATCGGGCTCTTTGCTTCGTATCGCCCCTGGACTTGGTTCACGATCAGGCTAGCATCACACTTCACCTTTAAGTGACCAACTCCCGTTCCTTTAGCAATCCTGAGGCCAGTGATGAGAGCCTCACACTCAGCTTCATTGTTGGTGGCCATAAATGTCAAGGCCAAGGCATATCGGAGGGGCTCGTCTCCGTCTGGTGGTATCAGTACGAAACCTGCTCCCGATCCTTCTGAATTTGAGGAGCCATCGGTGTACATTTCCCAAGTATTTTCGGCGTCGGGCTGTTCTGACTGCTCTGTTATCGGGACCTCCGTGGTTGCCCCCTCTACAGGGCCCGCTTCTTCTAGATCGGGGGCTGTAGACTCTGCTATGAAATCCGCCCACGCCTGGCCCTTAATAGCCGTTTTCGGGGCATAGTGAATGCGGAACTCACTAAGCTCGACTGCCCATTTCACTAATCTCCCCGACGCATCAGGTCGGTTCAAAAAATGTTTCAAGGGCTGATTTGTCAAAACAGTAATTTCATGCGCGTGGAAGTAAGGCCTCAGCTTCCGAGCAGTAACAATCAACGCATAGAGATACTTCTCAACGGCGGGATAATTCATTTCAGAATTGGCGAGTGCCTTGCTTACATAATAGACGGGGACTTGGCTACCCTCTACAACTTTTACTAAGACAGAGCTAACAGCGAATTCAGAAACAGCCAAATACAGATAGAGTGGCTCGCCTGGGATGGGCTTCGCCAATGGCGGGAGAGTGCGGAGGTGCTGCTTGAGTGCCTGGAACGCCTCCTTGCACTTGGCAGTCCACTCAAACTTCTTGTTGGGCCTCAGCACTTCAAAGAACGGCATGGATCGATCACTTGCTTTGGATAGAAAGTGATTCATCGCGGCCAATCGGCCATTCAGCACCTGCACCTCCGATGGTTCGTCGGGGACTTCATCTCCTCGATTGCCCTCAACTTCTCAGGGTTTACCTCGATTCCCTCTAGCTCACCATGAAGCCCAGAAACTTCCCTGAGTGCAATCCGAAGGCACACTTGGTCGGGTTCAAGCGAACTTGATGAAGCCTCATTCGCTCGAATGCTGTGCTAAGTTGTGAACATGATCCTTGGCCTGTCGGGACTTCACCAGCATGTCGTCCACATAGGCCTCCATTGTTTTCCTCAACATGTCCCCGAACAGCTTGTTCACCATCCTCTGATAAGTTGCACCTGCGTTGATCAATCCAAAGGGCATAACATCATAATGATAGATGTCACTATCAGCATAAAAGGCAGTGTGAGGGGCATCTTCCTTGGACATCTTGATCTTGTTGTAACCAGAGTATGCATCCATAAAGCTTAGCAACTCATGTCCCGATGTGGCATCCACCAGCTGGTCGATCCTCGGGAGCGGAGAGCAATCCTTCGGGCATGCTTTGTTCAGGTCGCGGAAATCAACACACATCCGCCACTTACCATTGCTCTTCTTCACCAGGACTGGGTTGGCGACCCAGGTTTGGAATCGGAGCTCCTTAATAAATCCAGCATCGAGCAACCTGCCCACCTCCTGCTGGATCGCGATGTTCTTGTCAGCACCCATCGGGCGCCTTCTCTGTGTGACCGGCTTGATCGCGGGATCAATCTTCAGCTCGTGAGTAATTACATCGAGGCTGATTCCTGGCATATCGCTCGGGGACCAGGCAAACAGATCCTTGAACTCCTTCAGCAGATCGATCAGTTCTCGGGCCGTCCCCTCTGACAGAGCGGACCTGATTTTCACCTTTCTCTAAGGTCCATTGATCTCGACCTCCTTCAAATCCTCCATCGGGGCGGGATGCCCAAACTCCTCTTGGGGATCAGCATCAGTCTGGAAGACATTCATAGCCTCCCGATTCCTCCTTCGAGTGGCATTGACGTAGCACCTCCTGGAGGCTATCTGATCGCCCTGGACCTCCCCGATTCCATCGTCAGTCGGGAACTTCAGCTTCTGATGGAAAGTTGAGGCAACTGCCCCTAGCGGGTTGATGGTGGTCCTCCCGATAATTGCATTATATGTCCCCGCGGAATCGACCACCACGAATTCCACATTCTTCTACTCCGACTTCCAGCCACTACCGAATTCAACCGGTAAAGTAATCATCCCCACCGGGTAAGAAGTAGAGCCAGAAAATCCGACCATCGGGAAGTCTGTAGGCTTCAAGTCCTTCTTGGTTTTTCCCATGGCCTCCAGTGCATCCATGAACAGAATATCGGAGGAGCTCCCTCCATCAATCAGGATTCGCTTCATCTCGTACCCATCCACGTTCAGGGTCACGACCAAAGCATCATCGTGCGGGGTCTCCACGCCTATCAGGTCCTCCGCTGAGAAGGGAATCACCATTTCTTCTTTTGGAGTCCAATTTCGGGCCCTCTTGCCCAGCACCACAACAATGGGAATCCGAGAAGCGTAGACCTCCCGAGATGCCGTGGTATCTCCTCCCGCATTAAATCCTCCATGAATCACATTAATGGACCCCCGCTTCTCCTTGCGGGCATTGGAAGACTCAGGTTTATCATTCTTCGGGGATCGACCACGGGATCGGGAACGGGACCACGATCGGGAGCGGGAAAGGGATCAGCCCCGTTGCCCAGCCACAAATTCCTTAAGCTTTCCCCGCAGGATGAGTTTCTCAATCTCCTTCTTCAGTTCCCGACAATGGTTAGTGTCGTGACTGTTAGGTTCTAAGTTTCAGGTCAACGGGTAGTCGACCTAGGCCTTATTCCTCACTGGAGAAACTGCGGGTTCGGTGCTCCTAAGTTTTGTTGTCCTGATCCGTGTCTTTCTGTCCTTCGCCTTCTCTTCTCCACGTGCCCTGCAAGAGGAGCAATATCAAGCACAGAGGGGGGGGTGGTGCTTGATGTACCCTCTCCGATGCCTAAGTCAGTACGATACTTTTAGAGAGATAAAGCTAGAGAGATGTCAGAGCTAAATTGTGCACTTAGCCAAGATGATCGAACGAATGATGGAAAGGTTGTATTTATAGGCAACGGTGTCATTAAGGTGGCTTAATGACATCGTTAACCTTTAAACACAATAAATTAACCCTTAATCTCGTATTTAAAACCTTAAAGCACATAGAGGTTGGCGGAAATAAACTGAGTATTGGAGTCGGGAAGCGGTGCCGGGACCCTTGTGGGGGAAGAAAATCCGACCCCCGAGGGTAGGGGTTGGGTGTGGCCACCCAACCCCTCCCTAAGAGAGATCGGGTTGGCCCACCCGACCTCACCTAGGTGAGTTTGCCTCGGTCCGGACGAGTATTTTGGCCTTGTCCGGACCGTTGGCATTTCCGCGGGGTGTTTGGGTCGAAGTTTCGATATACAATCATTAACGGGGTGATCAAAATAAAACGATTCGGAAGTCAACGGGTTCAAATTGGGCGTATATCCATCACATGCCCCCGAGTCAACCAATGGCCTGACCCTTGATTGACTCTATTTTAGGATGGTATGACACGCGCAATTTGAAGCCGGAATTTTACCTTTTGTCGGAATCCTTACTTACCCATGGATGTGTGTCTCTGACCCTGCCCCCTGTCTTATAAGATAGAGGGATTGTAAATGTTAGAATAGCACGGACACGTGTCCAAGCACGTGTCCGTCTGAGATGAAAATAATAAATCTATCCCCGCCATGGGTGTATACTTGGGAGATATACGCTCGCGTGAGGATGCAATATGAATACAGCTAAACGAGTCCATGCTTCAATTTCATGCCGGGATAAGTCTAAGTGGAGAAAAATTTTAATCTTGGTCCAAAATTTTTCTAAGTATAGGATACTTAAAGATATACCTATATGGTGTTAACTTGGGTGGAAATATGCCTAACCATAGTCTAAGGGAGGTAAAGATGATAGTTTTTCCTTTAACCCTTAGATCTCTTTAAATTTTAAATGGAGGGTTGTGATTATGTCACTTTAAAAAACCCTACACCTTTTCAAATATATAGAGGAGTAAAAAGATTACCTCACTTAGCCACCATTGTCATATTTTTCCTTTTTCCTCACACTTGGAGACCAAGGGAGGAATTCTTGCACACCAAGGGAGGGGGCCGGCCAGAAATTCTGGTGGAGGAGGTGGAATTCCGGCCAGCAGCTCGGGAAAAGGGAGACCACCGGCACGGGGCGGCGACGTGGTAGCTGCTGATCGGGACGACGACCCAGCTTGCGGCGGCGTGGAGGGCGGCTGAGGCGACGGAGACTGCTGTTTGCGACGGCAAGGGCTCCTGCGACTCCGGTGGACGGCCACGGCGGCGGGGCAGACGGGACCAGGCGTAGCTCAGCTCCGGCGACGACGAAATCGAATTTCCGGCGAGGGGCTGGTTCCGGTCAACATCAAAGCTCGATTTCCGGACCCGTTTATCAAATCGGGTCGGGTTTTCCAAAGGTCCAATCTTTTCCTTTTCGTTACCGTGTAAAATGTTGATACTTGAATTGCCGATATTCGATTTCCGATGCTTGATTGAATATGTGATTGCCGTAGATAACCGCCGATTTGGGGAAAAAAAATTTTGGCCGGTCGTCCGGAGATAGTGTTTTGTCCGTTTAAACTATTCCCGTTTGAATTTAACGTTGGGCCGCCATTTGTGTGTTGATTCCCGTTGGGGGGCGTAATCGTAATTTTACCCGGGAATTGATTTTCGGTTTGAGAAAAATTGTCCGATTTTATCGTTGGGGTGTCCTTGACGTGCGTTTGTTACCTTTGTTGGATGCCTCTGAATTTTTGTTTGTTGTTTGTCGGGTGCCGGGGTATGCTCGGTCTTTCCGGAAATCTTCTTGTTTTTACATATGTCATGCCGTGGCAGGTACTGTATTCGTGGTGGTGTCCCCGTACGCAAACTCTGCAAAGGCGTTACATCCTTCGAAGGATGAGTAAGTTTCTCTTTCTTTCTATTCGTCGCATTGTTTTCTTTCCTGCCATTAGTTTAGTGTCGAATTCTGAGTCGTATACTGAGCCGGGGTGTTAGTCGGAGCCTGATTCAAGCTTGGAATTTCTCACTGCCTTTGATTTAGGTCTCACTGCTTTGTCGGAGAACTACCTGACTAGGTCTGATTATAATGAGCATGTTACTTTAGGTGACATTTGCCCCTTAGATGAGCCTTTATATCCCTTCCTTCCTTCTTTGGGGAATACCCGCCAGACAGTGACAGAGCCCCCCAGGGGGAAGGTTGTTGTTTATCCTTCCCAGATTCGGTTTGGATTGCGGCTGCCTTATAGCGATGATCTTGTAGAATTGAGTAGGTTCTTTAGGATCTCCCCTGTGAACCTTGCCCCTAGTGCTATCCGCGTCTGGGTGGGCTTCCGGGTGTTATGCCACTGGTACTCCTGGAAGTATTCATTGGTCTTGTTCCGGTGCTTCTATCGATTCCAGTATCAGAGGAAGGTAGGCTTCGCGAGTTTTGTAACTCGCCATCCATCCCTCAAAGATTCCCGATTTGCTGATTTCGGGTTGAGCGGGGTTGAGTGGGATACTTCTCTTCGTTTCGTGGCCCGGAGCGATAACTCGGCGAGCCACTGGGCCAAACATTATTTCTTTATTACGGATCGATATGTTACTTGGCCGATTTTGAATGAGGATCGGTCAGACGGCTGGCCTGCCTTTGGGGAGTTCTCTTCTGTGGACTTAGAGACTATGAAGACCATCTATGAGAGCCACAGGACCCAGTCATACTGCCCCGTGTCCTTGGTGACTGAGACAGATCTTTATGAGGCAGGGATTAGTTTGACTCCTGACTCCGGGGGTTCGGTATGTTACTTAGTCTTCTCATCTACATTTACTTTCTGCTCTTCCCTTGTAGGTTGGTTTCACGGGAAAACGTATAATGTGTAGGCAGCTCCGGTCGATCTGAGCAAGAGGACGGCTCCCTCCAGCTCTACTCCAAAGAAGTCCCCTATGCTTGGGAAGACTGCTGGGGCCTCTGGTATGCTTCCTTCTCTTTTCCTCTTATGGTATACTTGTGTTTTTTCTTACGCTATTTTTCTTGTATTGTTAGGGCACTCTCCTTTGGTGACCGAGAGAGTTGTCTCTGTGGGCAAGGGCTCTGGACCTTCTAAGTCCAAGTAACGGAGGTCCGACTCTGAGGCCGGGGCCTCGGCTGTCAAGAAGAAGAAGGCTGCAGATCCTCCTCCCCCTGGTGTTCGTCCCCCGACCATGTCTCGCGACAAAGAGATAGTGGTCGAAGAGGCGCCTTCCCGAGCTGATAAAGGGAAGCGACCTGTTGGTGATGGTGGAGTGGTCACTGGTTGTCCATCCCCTGCCCCCCAGCCGAGGGCACGGTCGTCAGGTTCGATCTTCTCCATGTCACTGATGCTTCTATGTTTGTATTTTTCTTTATCTTGCTTTGTTTGTATAGGTGGGCCTCCGGCTTTGAGTCGGAAGGATTTTACGCGCCTTACTAACGAGGATATCGTTAGGTCTGAGTGGACTCCTTTTGCTGGGTTGAAGGAGTTCCACCTTGATAGCGGATCTTCCTTGCGCACTCCGGAGGTTGGCATCCGTGTGCTTCGCGGTGCCATCCCTCCTGGTGATCGTGCTGCTCAGCCTAAGTCTCCTAGGGAGACACGGCGTTTCGTTCAGGGTGTATTATCCCGTTATGTGCCTGTGAGTGGTGTCTCACTTCCCCTTTTTACTTTCATGTGGTTGCTTTTCCAGTTACTCATCTCTTGTTAAATTTTCAGGGTATGTCTAACATGGTGAACATGTCGTCCCTTATGCTTGAGCTATCCGATGAGAAGAAGGCTCTTGAGGATAGCCAGGTATCCCTGAAGGCGGAGCTTGCCACTGCTACTGAGAAGGCTCCCCTGTCCGATCTGAAGATGCAGGAGCTCAGGGACCAAGTGTCTTTACTTGATATTACCGTAGGTAGCTTACGCCGTGAGGCTGAGGTCGCATCTTCACTCCATTCTAAGGAGTTGAGGAAACTTGAGGCAAGGTGCCGGGCAGAGGAGAGGGCTGTTGTAGTGTCTGAGTACAAGGCTTCCTCTGCCTTTACTGCTGATTACAGTGTGCGGCTTACTCAGGAGATGAACCAGTTTGGCGAGTATCTTGTTGACCATATTTTTCGTATTGATCCTCAGTTTCCGGTTGGCGATCTGGGTGATTTTGGACCGTACGCTACTGGTTACATGGCTGTCCTTAGGGGTCAGGCTGCTGTTGCTGACGAGCCTGCCCCTGCACAGGTGGATGCTACGCCTGTGGATATTGACACTTCAGACTCTTCCTCCTCTTCCTCTATCTCTGCTGGTGGTTCGTCCTCAGGGGGACTCCCCAGAGGGCTCTGGTTGATGTATTGACATCTTTCTATCTTTGTATATACGACCATACTTTTCCTCCCCTTTGATGGGTTGAGTATCTTTTGGGATTGCTGTAGGATTTTGTGTTGCTTTCCTTTTTCGTATTGTGTTGTAGGCAGTATGGATGACTTGCCTTTTGATGGGTACTTCGTATGCTTTTGTATGTATTCCTTTGATCATGGTCTCTTCCTTTGGTGTGTTTTCCTTTACTTATCATTCTTTTGTGTTTTCCTTCATGTTATACTTGCTATCTCATCAAGAAAAAACATTATGTGTTCTTTATACAACTTTACTTTGCCATTATTTTCTCATGGGATCCTTCTTAGTATGGTGCAATGATCTCTTCTGATATCCTTTGAATGGTGTGTATGATACTGTTAGACCAAAGATACGCTCTTGGTGGGTGTCGAATCTGTTCGCGAGACAGGCTCTCGGAGGGCACTTAACGTTTCACAGGATAGGCTCCCGGAGGGCACAAGTTAGACCAAAGATACGCTCCTGGTGGGCGTCGAATCTGGTAGTTTGAAATCTACCTCAAGATACGCTCTTGGAGGCGTCGAATCTAGTAGTTTGAAATCTACCTCAAGATACGCTCTTGGGGGCATCGAAGGTCGTAGTTTTTAGAAACCACTCTCAAGATACGCTCTTGGGGGCGTCGAAATTCATAGTTTTTTGAAACCACTCTCAAGATACGCTCTTGGGGGCGTCGAAATTCGTGGTTTTTGGAAACCACTCTCAAGATACGCTCTTGGGGGCGTCGAAGTTCGTAGTTTTTGGAAACCACTCTCAAGATACGCTCTTGGGGGCGTCGAAGGTCGTAGTATGAAAACTACTCTCAAGATACGCTCTTGGGGGCGTCGAAGGTCGTAGTATGAAAACTACTCTCAAGATACGCTCTTGGGGGCGTCGAAGGTCGTAGTATGAAAACTACTCTCAAGATACGCTCTTGGGGGCGTCGAAGGTCGTAGTATAAAAACTACTCTCAAGATACGCTCTTGGGGGCGTCGAAGGTCGTAGTATGAAAACTACTCTCAAGATACGCTCTTGGGGGCGTCGAAGGTGTTGCTGACTTGGAAGTCATATCTGTGTAAGGATAACATAATGACTGTGTCACCACCTTCTTTGAAAAATATTTTTCAGTAACTTCTACTTCATTAGGAGCATTCATGCTTTATGTATTCTTGGGGTGTCTTGGGTGGATCAAGATACCCTTTGGAGGAAATCAAAGATAATTGTAGAGTTTGAGTAACTTTTTGAGTTCTCCTTCTCAAATTTGTTTTTGGAAAACTTAAAATGTTTGAACATGCTAAGTGCTGAATATGAAACTAAGGATATGGGGTGGTGAGTTTGTCTGTTGCCACGTACTCCCTTAGGCCTCCTTTGTAAATCATCTCCTCCACTTCTATTTTCAACACCATGCAATCATTGGTTTGATGCCCCCAGGTCCCATGGTACTCACACCAACCCTGTGCATCTCTTCCTAGGAAAGCCTTGCCCTCCTCTTTGCATGTGGGTAGCTCTTCCTTGAGGTACTTCTGAAAAATTTCTTCTATCTTCACTGTAAGGGGTGTGAATTTGAAGTTTACACCTCCTTCCAGTGTGTCAGTTTCTCTTCCTTCTTCCTGGACTTCTTCCAGTTGCCCTATCTCTTTTGTGAACGCCTTGTCCAGCTTTTCTTTGAGCTCCCTCATTGTGCTTGTCATGACCATCTCATAGAGCCCTCCGTATGCTTCAAATGAGGTCGGATGTATGTTTCTAAGGAAGGCTCTGACGGCCTCTCTTCTTGTGATGTCCATGTTGGCACCATAATTGAAGAATCTCTCAAAGTAGCTTGACATGGACTCCCTCGGCATTTGCTTGATGTCATCTATGTATCGGAAACCTATTATGATGGAGTCCCTTATTCTCTTTCCTTCTACACTCTCTGGCTGCCAAGGTATGCTTGTTACCTTTACAGCCTTACCCCTTTGTCTCTTCTTAGCCAGTCCTTGAAAAAGCTGCCTACTCAGGCGGAGTGCAACTCCGTTCTTCATCTTTCTTTGCCTTTGTCTCTTCATCACCTTCTCTTTGTCTTGGTTGGCCCCCATCATGACCATAGCCACTGTGTCTGACTTGTCTGATCTATGTCTCATGGAGTTGACGTAGCACTGCCTTGCAGTGCGTTGATCACCCAAGACTTCTCCAATTCCGTTTTCAGTGATGTATTTCAGCTTCTGGTGCACGGTAGATGGCACAATTTCGTATGGATTTATGGTTGTTCTTCCTAAGATCCCGTTGTAGGCTCCCAGGCTTTCAACCACCAAGAAGTTAACGTTCATTCTCAGCTGCGTCCATCCTTGGCCCATGGTCACTGGCAGGGTTATCATTCCCAGGGGGTAGCTTGTTGCCCCTGAGAAGCCAACCAGAGGGAAGTTGACTGGTTTGATGTCTGCCTTTGTTTTTCCTATTTCTTCCAGGACCCTTAGGCTTAGGAGGTCTGCAGAGCTGCCCCCATCTACCAGTATTCTCTTTACATCGAAACTATCAATGTCCATTGTGATGACTAAAGCATCGTCATGCGGGAAGACAATGTGACTCTTGTCCTTCTCCGAGAATTCAATCTTCATCTCCTCTCCTTCTCGTGGTCTCTTTCTCCACCTTGGTACTGAGCTCAGTTTGGATGCATAAACCTCTCTTGCATTAGCTGTTGGGCCACCTGATGCCTCTCCTCCGTGTATCATGTTTATAGTCCCCCCTCTTGTTAGGTGGAGGATTATAATCTACCTTGTTTTTGTCCTTGTATGATGGCCCTAGCTGTATGCTGTTGCCACCGTGATCAACAAACTGTTTTAGCTCCCCCCTCTGGATGATATTGTTGATGCTTAGCTTTAGGCTAAAGCATTCGTTCGTATCATGCCCGTATGCCTCATGGTTATCACACCATCTATCCTTGTGTGTCCCTACCATTGGTGCTCTCCATCTTCCGAGGGGCGACCATAGTTTCTGATTTCTCATCTCTCTTAGGACCACTGCTGGGGTGGTGTTCAATGGTATGAACTTGATGACATTTATTTCCCTAGCCTTTAGTGGCTCACCCATCTGATTTCTTTAATGAGGCGGGCGCCATTCCTGTTGCCTTGTGGGTTGAGGTGCCTGAGGTGTCTTTCCCTTATTTTGCTTTGTGTTGTCCTCCTTAGCTGCTTGAATCTTGGCTTTCTTACTCACCCTGTGCTTCTCCAGGTCTATATGAGTTTTTACTCTCCCTGCTAGCTCCTCTAAGGTGCTTGCCGGTTTCTTGGCCATCTTCTCTGCTAGTGTGGAGCCGAAGCGGCCTAGGTTTCTTATAAAGGCTCTTATTATTTCACCCTCGGTGATATCGCCCTGTATGTCTGCTATGTTCTGATTGAACCTAGTGTAGTAATCAGCCAAGGATTCATCATTTTCTTGCTTCACATCATCTAGGGAGCCTGTTCCTTTAAGTAGCTTCCTTTCTCCTAGATATCTTTGAAGAAATTTCGCCTTTAGCTGCGCCCATGAGTGGATGCTCTCGGTAGGTAGGCTAAAGAACCAATGTGACGCCACCCCTGATAGGGTGTTTGGAAATAGGAGTGCCTTGTATCGGTCGTCAGTAGTTCTCCCGAATAGAGAGGCTTCATGCTGTTGAATGTGCTCCAAAGGGTCTCCCTTGCCATTGTAATTTGCTATCTGTATTGTATTCAAGGAGTCTGGCACTTTGTTCATTTCCAACTCCCTCGTGAAGGGGTGGTTCGTGTTGTCACTCAGGCAATGCAGTCCATTTCTCTTTGATTCGTTCATCTTTCTCACTATCATGGCTTCAATCTCCTCCGGGGTAATCATCACCGGCGATGGAGTACAGTCTCTCTGATATCCTCCATAGTTATACATTGGGCTTGCTTGGATTCCTTGTCCGTGCTGGTACGGACTGTAGTCGTATCCTTGATATCCCTGCTGGGGTACTTGGTGGAATTCCTGCCTACTTGGAGGTCTTGCCTGTCTGTCTGCCCCCAGCGGGGTGTAAGCCCTGGCGTCCTGCTGTGTCTGTTGCTGCCTTGGAGGCACAAACTGCTGCCTTCCCTCTGGGGGTGGCCTTTGGTTATCTCTCCTTTGTTCTTCTCGCTGCCCTGTTCGAGGGTGCGAGTGGTGTTCTTCTTCTGGGACTTGTTCTTGCTCATGAACTTCTTCTTCTTCATGCTGGTGTTGCCTTCCCTGCCTGTTCCTCAGAGTCTCTCTATAGGCTAGCAGCTCATCTAATGCGCTCATCAACCCTGGAGTCACTGTATGTGCTCCTTGTGTATATGCTGGCCTTGTGTTGGTTGTGTGGGCGCGATTGTCGTTCCTTTGAGCCGGCATCCCATATGGATATCCTTGAGGTTGTGCCTCATAGTAGTATCCTTGAGGAGGTGCCGTGTATTGGGATGGCAATCCATGTTGCTCCTCCTCTCTTTGTGGCCTCCTTGCCAATGGAGTTGAGGCTGTGGAAAACTCAGCCACAGCTGGGCGTGAGGGTCCTCCTTCCTGGTTGTTAGGCTGGGGTGCCTGTGGGGTTGCCTGAGGCTCTGGGTGTACAAGTTGTTTCTCTGGGTTAGGCTGCCTTGCTGGAGGTATAGGCTGTCTCCCTCGCCTATTGCCCCCAGGTGGGCGGTGATGCCTAGATGCTAAGCTGTTCGTCATCGCTCTCGTTATTGCCAAGCTTTCTGTTCGAAGCCCACGGACGGCGCCAAGTGTTAGGTTCTAAGTTTCAGGTCAACGGGCAGTCGACCTAGGCCTTATTCCTCACTGGAGAAACTGCGGGTTTGGTGCTCCTAAGTCTTGTTGTCCTGATCCGTGTCTTTCTGTCCTTCGCCTTCTCTTCTCCACGTGCCCTGCAACAGGGGCAATATCAAGCACGGAGGGGGGGTGGTGCTTGATGTACCCTCTCCGATGCCTAAGTCAGTACGATACTTTTAGAGAGATAAAGCTAGAGAGATGTCAGAGCTAAATTGTGCACTTAGCCAAGATGATCGAATGAATGATGGAAATGTTGTATTTATAGGCAACAGTGTCATTAAGGTGGCTTAATGACATCGTTAACCTTTAAACCCAATTAATTAACCCTTAATCTCGTAATTAAAACCTTAAAGCACGGAGAGGTTGGCGGAAATAAACTGAATATTGGAGTCGGGAAGCGGTGCCGGGACCCTTGGGGGGGAAGAAAATCCGACCCCCAAGGGTAGGGGTTGGGTGTGGCCACCCAACCCCTCCCTAGGGGATATAGGGTTGGCCAACCCTGTCTCCCCTAGGGGAGATCGGGTTGGCTGACCCGATCTCCCCTAGGGGAGGTCGGGTGTACCCGGCCACACCTAGGTGAGTTTGCCTCGGTCCGGACGAGTATTTTGGCCTTGTCCGGACCGTTGGCATTTCCGCGGGGTGTTTGGGTCGAAGTTTCGATTTACAATCATTTACGGGGTGATCAAAATAAAACGATTCGGAAGTCAACGGGTTCAAATTGGGCGTATATCCATCAGTGACCGTTTGCGCGATGGAAACGACAATAACGGTCGGTGCGAGCTCCCATGGACTCTCCATCCTTCTTTGGGGGATACCTGGCGATGCCCTGTCGGTCCATCACTGCCAACACAGCACCCATCAAACAAATGAGAGGGGTATAGTGGTCCTCCCGCTTGTTCGACTTTGAGGGACGCTTGTCTTCCCTCCGATCGGGACGGCCTCGACCCCGACTGCCCTCGGGTTTATCCTTCCTCCTGCGATCGTCCAACGGTTTGAATGACTGCTTCCCCCTGTTTGATTTCGGAGGGTCAAGGTCTCCAGCTGCTATCTTCGACTCCTATACGTCGATTTGTTGCTTCACCCTTTTCTGCAACGCCTCCATGTTCCACACAGCCTTCTCAGCCACGCTGTGCATCAGGTCGGAACCATATGGTGCTGTCAGATTCCGAATGAAGGTACAGATGGTCTCTCCCTCCGACATTTCCTCATCGATCTCGGCCACGCTGGCCGTGTACCTCTGGTAGTAATGCGCCAGAGATTCGTCGGGCCTCTATACCACCTCAGCCAGGGACCTCGCGCTTTTCAGGAGACGTCGACGACCCTGGTACTGCTGGATGAAGCGATCATGCATCTGGGTCCAGTTAGAGATGCACCCTGGGGGAAGGCTGAAGAACCACGTCAGGGCCCTTTCACCAAGTGTGCCTGGGAACAAAACGCACACTATATCATCATTCGGGGCTCTGCCTAGACAAGCCATAACATGTTTCTGGACATGGCGAACTGGATCTCCCTCGCCATCGTACTCCTTGATTGTCGGGATACCCAGCCCTGGCGGGGCCGTGGTGTTCACCAGTCGGGGAACATAGGGATGAGTGGATCGATTCCTCAGCTCCGACATCATTTTCTTCTGGTCTCCCATGCAAATGTTCACAATCTTCACCACCTGGTCGGGGGTGATAGGACCACTAAGAGGGATGGTCCTATGCTGCACCGGCCCAGGCCCATCGACCACGAACTGCTCCGATAGGGCAGGCTGCTTACCCTTGTCCTGGTGCTCGGGTTGGGCCTCCTGCCTCGGAGGCAACTCCTCCTCCTTTTTATTGGTGGTCTCCCTTCGGTCTAAGAGAGCCTCCATAGCTTCCAAAAATACTGGTATGGCCTCCATCACAGCCTTTGCGAAGTTCGGATTTGCAGGTTCATCCGGGTCCCTCCTTGGGATCTCTTCCCGGCTCTCCGATGAGTTTTCGGATGGAATCTTCACGATCCTCATGATGCCCCCTTGTTTGGGAAACAGCAGGGGGAGGATCATTCCGATCAACAGTGCGTTCCGGCGGCCCTGAATTCAGAGTTCCAGCAGGGTGACGGGAACCAGCAGAGTCCTTGTCTCTTCTTTTGCTTTCCAGCCATCGATCGGGTAGAAGCCATTTTTGCTTTTTACTTCGTTCCCACGGACGGCGCCAATGTTGGATCATGGTTGGAACTCCGGTACGTTCTTGACGGAAGTCTGAACTCCTTTGCTCCAAGTAATCCTGCAAGAAGGGGATAGACCGGGCGGTGACCCAGAATCCCTCTCCGATGCTTAAATGAGTATCTCGATATAAACTGGAAAGTATCAGTATGTGAATATGAACGTATCAATCCTGAGGTAACTCCTTCCTTTATATAGGGGAGGGGTCACCTCAGTTACCTGTTGAGATAACTGCCACGTTCTGTTTATCTCGGCACGGCCAGTAGCCCACGTTCCATCTTTTCAGGCCACTTCCCCACTATGTTGATAGTGGACGTATTTCTCGGCCTCGTTCTCTGGTGGCAAGTCCCGACGGAAGTCGGGGACTCCAGAGTTATCTCCTTTGGTCACCGCTCGGGGCCCCTCGTCATCGGGACAGGGCCAGTATTCTCAGGGATTCAATATCGGGGCCTACTTAAAGGCATATCATCGGGGCCTACTTAAAGGCACATCATCGGGAGCGTTCAGCTCGTATGTCGGGACCGACCTTGTCGGGACCTCTCGTATTGGTCTTCTAAGCCTCTTTCGGGGCCCAGTGGGCCTACTTCGCCGTTAATGGGCCTGACGGCTATATCGAAACCCATCAATACCCAAACTGCATTGAAGGCTCTTATCGGTAGCATAGTATCTTCATATTACATATTAAATATGTTGGTCAGCCTGGAAAATTCAAATCGATTAGGAAACAACTATAATAAACATATTTGACTGGCTGGCTCATGCAAAAAAAACTGAAGATACCATTTATAACCGAATAAGTGGAACTTTCAGACTATTCCTAGCAATTTGGTGTCCATCATCGAACTTTAACTATCCTTACCTGCAAAAACAAAAAACAAAAAAACGACCTAAAAAAAGGAGTCAAAATCAACATAAAAAGCCAGAAGTATATACGATAAAACTATTAAACAACTCACTGGCGTATACCTTGAATTTCACGGCTGGATAGTTCTTTTAGGGTTTACTAACCTTTATATATATATAGTTCTTTTAGGGCTTACTAACCTTTATATATATATATATATATATAGTTATTAATTAAGTTTCTATAGCTAGTGTTTTTTTTTTCCAAATATAGCTAGTGTATTAATTTTCATAAATTAAACTAATATATCTTTTTACATATAAATTCAACTAACATATATTAAGTTTCAATAATTAATTGATGGGAAAAGAGTTGAAGAGCCACGTATAACAGATGTAAGTTACATTATATTATTATATTATAGTTTCACTAGGGGTGGCAATTCGTGCTATCGTGCGTGTCAATAATCGTGTCGTGCTAAACTTACTGAACACGAACACGCACGGTAAGCTTATCGTGCCACGTTTTACAAACACGAACACGGCACGGATATTTTCGTGCGTGTTCGTGTCGTGCTATCGTGTTGTGTAAGGATATATAGTTGTACATCCCGAAACGAGATATTTAAGCAAAAAAAAAAACAAAATAATAAACTTTATATATAAAGAAAACTATGATTAGTATGTCAATATTCATAAATTAATAATATAGAGTATAAAACACTAAAAATTAAATCACTAACTGAAGTTTTTAAAGGTAATAAATAAGATTTGTTTAAAAAATAATTAAGAATTAGTCTTAGTAGCACAACTTTATCATGCTATCGTGCGTGTCGTGTTATGATACTCAAACACGAACACGACACGGAAGTTATATCATGTTAATCGTGTTCGCGCTATCGTGTTATCGTTCTACTATATGCTTGCACGAACACGGTTTTTTCCGTGCGTATTCGTGTCATGCTATCGTGTCGTGTCACAAATTGCCAGCCCTAAGTTTCACCTAGTATTAATTTATTTAATATTTTGATCAATATTAACTTATTTGATTCGTTACCAACAAAAAAAAATTATTTGATTGATGTCAAATAAAGAGAATGATTTGAGAAAGAACAATTAAATAACCAATCCTTAATCAATCTGAATAAGAAACTAATATTAATTATATAATTATTTAATTAAGTTTCTATAGTCAGTGTAGTAGATTCTATAAATTCAACTAATATATTTTTTTTGCCAAACAAATTCAATTAATATATAATAAGTTCCTATAATTAATTGATAGGAAATGAGTTGTTTTTGGCCATAATTGTTAGCACATGTAACTTTAAGGGAATTTTCCTCTCTACCCGTCATGAACCCTAGTTTATGATTTTCGTCTTCTCCAGTTTGCCTTTTCAATTCCCGTGCCAATCACACCCTTCGCTTTCCCTGCACGTATTCTTTATCCTCTGCTACACTTTTGCTTCGTTTTCTGGAGAAGCGACGGACCAATCGAGTTACATGCAACCCTGATTGCAATGTGTGCAGCAAGAAAAAGCAATCAGAGCAATCATTGCATTCTTCTCACCATGCCTATCTATACCCACCCAACTTCACTTCCTATTCTCCTTCCATCAGTTCGCAAAAAACATCTCAGACTGAAACAGATTTTTGTCTATCTTCATATTAACTCTCATTCAACAACCTCGTCCCATAATAATTTCATGGAAAACCTTAATTTGGTTCTTATTGGCCATTTCCTTAACCAGAGGCGCATGAGTGACACTATCGTCACTAGCTTCGTTGAAAACCAACGAACGATTGAGCGTGTTTCTGAGATCATCCACAAAGAGGATCAATATTGGGTGTTTATTTTTCGATCACCAGAGGAGGCTTAGGAAGTTTTGCAAAATGGACCTTTCATCATTGAAGGTAATCTTCTTGCTTTTGCCCGACCAACGGTTGAAAACCCTTTCCCTGAAGTTGATTTTACAAGGATTCCAACTAGGATTGAGCTTCGTGAAATCCCACACATGCTGATGGAGGTAGAATACGTGGAATTTCTTGCCTCGGCTGTGGGTGAGGTGATTCTATCTGAGATGCATGCCATCCACCCGTGGCTGACAACATTCCCTAGGGTTTTGGTTTACACTAACTATCTTAACCCAGTATTGCCTTTAGTGGGGGTTTCCACTGGAACTGCAGAGAGTGAGGTCTTGATCTCCTATCGTCCCGGGCTACCATGTCGTCGCTGTGGCCGCTTTGGCCATACCTTGGGCCACTGTCGTGTTGCAGAAGAAATCATGGTTCGTGACCTCAACACCATGTTTCTGCGTCTGTCTGATAGAGCTGGAGTTGCACCCATTTCTGACGCATCTCACGACCTATACACTTTTGGTAATAGGGGATCTGGTTTGCTTGCTAACTGAATTCCTTATAGCAGTGACGTTAGGAGAAACACACTCACTCAGGGTGGCTCAAATTTGAATAGGAGAAACCAAGGTGAAGGAACTTCTAGGCAGCCTGAGACTAATGGTCATGCACACACATCTGAGTTAGCTGCAAGGATTGTGCTTTCTGTAGCTAGACACAGAGGGTCCTAACCACAATCTAGGGGTTTCTCAGTAGGTAACTCAACTCCAGTCCCAGCTCCCCCTGTGATGCAAGGACTTCCACTCAACCATTATCTCATGCTTCTTTAGCTAGCTCAACTCAAGCAGACTCTTCTCCCACTGAATCACCTGTTATACCACAACCATCGCCTGTCTCTGTGCTGCCCTACCCATTCCCTTCCCAAAATCTCCACACTCAGCAAATCCCCACTCATCACCAACCCCATCCCTATCCTCTTGTCTTTTACACACCACAAGTCTCACTTTTACCACCACACACACCCCAACAATTCCCAATGCATTACTCAGTCTTCAAACTATCCTCACTCAGTGTTCCCTAGTTACCCACAAATTGTCCTTTTCAGTCCATGGCCATCTTCTTGGATGCCTCAGGCTAGTCACCACCCTTTTTCCATCACTCTTCCTAAGATAATACTCAAACACAGGGAGCCTCCATGAATCAATATTCTTATCCGGGGCCACCACCAGGTTTCCATCAACCAGATACGTTGTTTAACTCTCAGGCAAGGCATGCTTAGTTGCAACTCATCTTCCAGCTAGTACTGACATGGTGCAAGGTCTTACGTGTCGGCCAAGTAACCAAACTCTCAATGCCACAGAGATGTGTACTCTTCCTTTGGTCGATAGGCTCATTAATAGGCAAGGTCGGGCCTGTGATAGAACACCCACCACTGAGCTAATTGATCTTTTCATGGATGATACCACCATTGCTGAACACCTGGTTTTAATGGAACAATTTCATCTTCAGGAGCCAACTAATTCTACCCCTCGCACAAGAAGCACCTAGGGATCATCATACATTGTCCCAATGATCCAAGCAGTTCAGGAGGCAGCTCTACCAGCGTTCACATCTTCAGTGGATACTGCTATCACTCACCACAGGCCAGGGAAGGAGCCAATGAACATTCCAGAATCAAGCAGATCTGCTAGGAGGGTTTGGACCAGACGATCTTTTAACCCCACCGCTCCCATTTCTACCTTGGGTGTTAGGCAAAGGCAAGAGGAGGAGAATGAGCTCAGCTTTTTGAGGAGGCTGGGACTTCGAGTTGAGCATGAACTCCCACATCCTCCACTAACTCCAGCAGTGCAGACACACCCCTAGAGGATCCCTCCCCTGATTTTAATGAGGTATCTTTTCTTTTCCATCGTTGACATATTGAATTTTACTCTTTGTATTATTCTGTTTGTGCCAATGTTGGTTGTAGTGCAGAGGTGTCTTTGGGACACTCTCTGCCAGCATTATGATCATCATGGCCTGGAATTGTCAAGGAACTGGACGAGCCTTGACAATTCAACACCTGAGGTGCCTTATCTTTCACTGGAAGCCTCATATCGTCTTTCTATCTGAGATTAAAAGCAAAATGGACAAGCTTGAGCAAAATTTAAAGAATTTAGGTTATACCAATTCCCTAGTTTACCCACTTGAAGATACTAGAGGCGGTTTGATTGTAGCATGGATATTTCTTTTCCAAGTTCAACAAATCCAGATCCATAGGAATTTCATACATGTTCATATCACGGAGCAGCATTCCTCTATTACTTGGGTAGCAAGTTTCATCTATGCACCTAGCGAATTCATTCGAAGACAAGCTTTCTGATCTTCATTGCAATCCCTTAATGTTCCTCATTATACCCTTGGCTTCTTCTTGGTGATTTTAATGACATTTGAGCTCAATCTGAGAAACAAGGGGGTAATCTTTTGTCCAATTAAAGACTCTTGCAAGTTAATACCTGGTCAGACTCCTTACATCATCTAGATATAGGAGCACAAGGCCCCTCTTTCACTTGGTCTAACAGACGATCACCCCCTGATCTGATTCTTGAGAGGCTAGACAGAGCCTTTGTCAATTTAGCTTGGTTGCACCTATTCCCTAATGCCACCCTCTACAATTTGGCTAGGCTAGGTTCTGATCATTGTCCCTTAATGTTGCACACTGATCATTCTCTTAGTTCCACTGTTAGAAGGCCTTTCATATTTGAGTACATGTGGATGAATCACCCAGACTTTAAACAACAGATCACCCTTTCTTGGAATAAAGCCTCGCACCTCAAACTGCTCTCCATCTTAAGCTCTCAAGATTAGCCTCAGATCTTCGACATTGGAATAAAAATGTTTTTGGCAATGTTCATTCAAAGATAGCTGAAACTCTTTTATCCTTACAAAATTGTCAGCAAAATAACTCTATTTCCGAAGAACTCTCCTTGGAGGAACAACTTCAAGAACTCTACAACCATGAAGAATGCCTGTTGGAGGCAAAAATTGAGGGAGCAATGGCTTCTCCAAGGTAATAGGAATACAAAATATTTCCATGCAGAAACTCTTGCTAGGAGACAGACCAATAGGCTCAATTGGATTCAAACACAATCTGGGGAATCCCAGGCTGACCCAACCTCATCAAATCACTACTCATATAGTCAATCATTTCACCACTCTGTTCACAGCTCTACCCCTTCCCCATGATATATCACTTTTACAAGTGATTCAAACTCCTACTCCCCAACTAGACACCTTAGGGAATCCTATACTTGATAGTGAAATATTTGAGGCTTTAAGAGGTCTTCACCCAGATAAATCTCCTGGCCCAGGTGGATTTCCACCTGGTTTCTTTCAAAGACAATGGGAGACAATCTCTTTAGATTCTAGAGCTGCAGTTCATCCATTTTTCCAATCAGGCCATCTTCTAAGGGAACTTAACCAGACTTGTGTAGTCTTAGTTACAAAGACCTCTCAGCCCCAGTCCATCCAACAATGGAGACCCATTAGCCTTTGCTCTTCAGCATACAAGATCATCTCGAAAATTCTCTGTAATCGCCTAAAGGAGGTGCTCCCAAGAATTATTTCCCTTTTCAGAGTGCTTTTGTCAAGGGTAGGATGATTTCAGACAATACTCTCTTATCTCAGGAAGTCCTTCATGTTATTAGAAAGAGAAGAAGAGGAAAGATTGGCCTGTTAGCTCTTAAAATTAGACACGACCAAAGCTTTCGATCGAATTGAATGACCCTTTCTCTAAGCAACCATGTTGAAACTAGGTTTCCCTCAGCAATTTGTGGCTTGGATCATGGAATGTGTTTCTTCCACAACACTCTCAATTTTCATTAATGGGGTTCCCTCTCCTGCTATCACACCTTCCAGGGGTCTAAGACAAGGCGACCCTCTCTCACATTTCCTTTTTATCCTGTGTGCTGAGATCCTCTCTCGGAATTTGACTAATTATCAGTCTCTAGGCCTAATCTCTGGCATCAAACCTGGGCCATCCTGTTTGCCAATAATTCATTTACTATTTGCAGATGATAGTTTTGTTTTCCTTGAGGAAAAACGCCAATACATAAACTCTCTTCAAAACCTCATTGTTCTGTATGAGCAGCAATCAGGGCAGCAAGTCAATTACTCCAAGTCAAGTATCTTCTTCAGCCATAATACTCTTCAGGGTGTGCAGGATTCTTTCCTTCAATCTGTGGATGTTAACGTGATGTTGGATTCAGATCTTTATTTGGGTTTACCAGTGAATTGGACCAAGCAGAAATAGATGATAGGTACCTCCTTGTTAGAAATAATCTAAAAAAGAATCCAGGCATGGATGGGTAGATTCCTCAATGCAGCTGAAAAGGCAGTTCTCATCAAGTCCACAGCCTCTTCCATTCCTACATATGCAATGTCTTGTATTAAACTTTCTCAACATTTTCATCAAAAGTTTGAATCTGTCCTCAGAAACTTTTGGTGGCAATCTTCACCAGATAAACGAGGAATTCCCTGGATAGCTTGGCACAAGCTAACAAAGAGCAAAGCTTTAGGTGGTTTAGGTTAAAGATTCCAAGCACCAGAACAACGCCCTTCTTCAGAAACAAATTTGGCGTCTCTTTACCTCCACATACTCTATTTGGGCACTTTGCCTTCGTCAAAAACACCTTTCACAGACAGATTTCTTCACTTGCAAGCCAAGACAATATCACAGTGTTGTGTGGAGAACCTTACTTAACCTCAAACCTCTTTTTCTCCTTGGTGCTAGGTGATTTCTAGGAAATGGACACTATCAATTTTTGGACTGATCCCTGGGTTCCAAACTTTCCCTCTTTAGCTGACTGGAATTCACAGCATGTTAATCATACCCAGTTACCTCAGATCAAGGTTACTAGTTTTCTGAATCATTGGGATTCATCTTGGGATGTACCACTCATGTATAACACACTTCATCCAATTATGGCGGAATTGATATCATCTTTGCCTCTACCTATTTTTCCAATTTCTGACAAGCTCATCTGGGTTCCAAACTCATCAGATTCCTATTCAGTCAAGACAGGTTATCTTTTACTCACCACACAAGAGAACAATCTCAAATTTGGTTCAACCTCAGCAACCCCTATGACTGCTAGTTTTGATTTCTGGAATAAGTTTTGGTCCTCCAATCTTATACCAAAAATTAAAATGTGTCTTCTAGAAGGGATGTTCTGGAAACTTAGCTCTGGGTGCTAATCTCCACAGACGTGTTTCCTCTTTTAATCCCTATTGTCCTCTTTGTGGTGAATTCCCAGAAACCTGGAATCACTTAATGTGGAAGTGTCAGTTCTCTCAGCATGTCTGGTTTACATCCAACTTTGCTGTTAGGTGTAACAGTTTACCAATCTCATATGTTCATGAATGACTCTCTATGGATGTCCCTAATGAATCATGGATTAGCTCTTTACCCCTGAAATGCTTAACCTTATCGTCCATTTGGCTGGCGAGAAATCAGTTGGTATTCCACTCAAGAATGCCTTGTATTGATTCTGTTATGCATGCTCTATCTTCTTTATGCAGTGATAATGCTCATGCTTTTATGGAAAAAACAGGAACTAAACTTTCAAGGGGACAACTTCTTCGCCAACCAGTAATTAGTTGGGGGTCTGCCTTGCTGCCTTATTCTTGGACAATCATTACAGATGGTGGTTTGGATGCAGCAGCAAGTTTGATCTCTGGGGCTTGTCTTCTTTACAATGCTGATAATGTTCTATCTAGGGTTTCGTTATCTGTTTTACATGGAGTATCACCACTTTTGGCGGAGGGTCTAGCGTGTAGAACAACTCTTTTGCTTGCTTTTCCATTCAGGAGGGAATCGATGGTTATCAAGACGGATTCAGATTTATTGGTTCAAGCAATCAAGGGATCTGTACTACACAAAGCTGAACTCTTTGGTATTCTTACTGATATTAATATTTTGTGTTCTTGGTTTCATTCACTTGTTATTATCAAAGTACTTAGACCTAATGTTGCAATTGCGCATAGTTTAGCTAGATTTGCTCTTGCTACTGGAACAGTTGGTACTTGGTCGAGGCATTTTCCTCACTATTTTACCTCTTTTGTAATGTTGTTTCCTTATTAATGCATCTTTTGATAAAAAAAAAAAAAAAAAAGAATTGTTTTTGGCCGAAGATTGGAAAGGAGTTGAAGAGCCACGGATGTATGTGACTTTATAGTTTCACCTAGTATTAATTTATTTGATATTTTGGCCAATATTAAATTATTTAATTGGTGTCAATAAAGAGAATTATATGAGAAAGTACAATTACATAATCAGTCCGAATAAGAAACTAATAGTAATTATTACCTTGAGTGTGATTATTTTGTTAGGTTGTCGTTTTAAATATAAAGTACAATTTACAAGATTTTATATTATATTCTTCCAGAGCTCTCCACCAGCAACAACAATCGTCATCAACATCGATTTTCAGCCATCGGTAGCTCCACCCCGATAGCCATCGTCGCTCCGGTAAGTGTGCGACGGCCGTATCTGGATGTATCCATATCTACCACCATCGGATTCGAGGTTGCTGATTCATGTACCCACACGCAGCAGATGAGTTTCGACATGCACTTGGAGCATGAAGGTTGGGGAGTCGCGGATCGAGGCATATAAATCTGATCAGGTTCGTACTTTGTAACACAGATCTATAAATGTTGTTTAGTTTCACTACTTTGACCTTAATAAGCCGTGCAAGATCTGACTCTAAACCTTCGATCTCTCGCAGATATATTGAATTTTGTCATGCCGTAAGGGATGAAAGATCTAATAATGAAAGATCGACAGAGAAAGTGTGGGCCTTAAATACATTCATTGGTTCTGGAACCCTCATCTGATATGGAATGGAAGACAGATGAGTGTGAAATTTATATCCCCTTGCACCAATTGGCGTTTCCGTTTCAAGCATTGAATTTTTGTGGCAAATTTAATTAGCGTTTTGTTCTGTGCCTAGAATTGAATGTGGTGTGTAATTAGAATTGTTCATGTATTAGTGAGGCGTTACTTTTGTTGTTAGTGAGCCGATTAATGAAACCCTAAAGCTGAAGCGGGGACTGTTACTTATGTGTGGTTAATTAATTTTTGGTTTGATAGGTTTAAAGAGAGGTTGGAATTAATTTTTGTTCACCTGACGTGTCAAGCTAATATTTGATTTCCTAGATATAACCATCAGCTTTAGGCTGTAGCAACCGTTTAAAAAGAGAGATTTTTTAATTAATTGATTTCCTCAATTTTAACGGAGGATTCAAGATGGCGTGTCATTTTTTTATTTGCTATGTAAGATGATTTGTCTCAAAGTTAGCTGATGTGTCAAGCTATTATTGCAAGAAAACCAAGATTAGTATAATACTAGGGTGCTAACCCCGCGCACAGCGCGGGGTAATTTCATAGTTGTTTATAAATAAATTTTAATTATATATATTTGTATATAAAATATTACGTTTAACATATATGTATGTTATATGATTTTCAGAGTTTGAAGACTCATTTTATCAATCTCAACTGCAATATTTAATTCAAATGTCAAATCATATATAATGTATAAGGTTTAGGGTTTAGGGTTACTATCTAAAAACGTGGGCTTCTTTGAGTTTGGTGAAAAGTCTCTCAAAAAATTTGATGTCTAACTTTGGGCTTCTTTAGACTTTAGAGTTTAGTCTAAAAAAACGTTGGCTTCTTTGGGTTCGGCCCAAACTTCGATTTATCAAAACAAAATCATCAGCTCTTAAAAGCTGGAGCGGAGCTTGGATGTCTATTGTAAAGAATCGAGATTAGGTTATCTAGGGAGGGAGGCGCCGCAAGAAAGTGAACGGAGAGTAAGAGAGTATACAGCAAGACTCACGTCATCGGTTAATTCGTCCATTCCAAGTCTCATCTGCTATTATCTACGATCGAGCCATGGTCTCTGGTAGGGGTGGTTCTAACATGGTCTCTGGTGGAGGTCGCCAACTATTGTTGCTGGCTCTGGATTCTAGGGGAAGGTCACGAAGTCAGCAGATGAAGTTGATTCTCCTCGTCAAGCCGAATTCGCCATGGACTAAAACCCACCAGATCTGAGCGCGACCTGTCTCTTGCCGAGGTACCACCCGTCACGTTCTCTTTCTTTTATACGAAATGAGAAATTTGTTTCTTATTTCTCCGACCTCACTCTCTCGTCGGTCCAGCGACGTCCGTTATCCAGTGCTATCCCAGATTCCGCCATGCAGATGCTCTTCGCTCGACACAAGCACCTCTGTTGAAACCACCGTCAATCTCGGTGCAGTCACAAGTTGAGTTGACCGAGTAAAATTGTTGAACAACAACCAAATGGAAAATTCTGATTATGGTGCAAAGAGTCGGATTAGCTGAGGCATAACATAGCAATTTGGTAAATATATTTCCTCGTGTCTGTTGCACTCCTGATTACATAACCTTACTCCATTCATTTATTACATTTTCCTGTTACAAAAATAATTGATGCTACCGTTTCGAAATTGATAGTCAGCAATTACTGCTTCAATGCTGATTCACAAACTCTTTGAATTCTCAGTGAGGTTAACCCAGGGGAAGACTGGCGTCGGTTTCATGTGCTGACGTGTCAATTCAGCATTATTTCTCAATCAGGATTAGTAGTGATGATGAAGTCCGGCGTCGTTTTAGTAGAGATGTTGAAGACCGATGTGGAAGAACGGCGTCGTTGTAGTAGAGCAGAACTAATGGACATTACAGAGCATAAGAGTGACGTTGTTTTATCTGAGATTTTTTGTGATGTGTTGACATTTAATTGGGTTGGTGTGCTGATGTGTCAAGCATAGGTTAAACCTCTTAGCTTGACCATCGAAATTAATATATACTAGGAGCTAAACCCGCGCGCAGCGCGGGTATGGTGAAAAAAATAAAGATTGTAAAATAAAAAAATGTAAAAAAATGACTTATATGGATGAAAAATTCAACCTAATTAAAATCAGAATATATTTGTCCAAACAATATATAATACATACAAAATTATTGGAATCAATTTGTTGTTTATATAATTTTGACAAACAAAAAAAGATTATAAAAAATTTATCCTGAAATTTGTGTACTTTTTATTATAAAAGAAATGAATTTGATCCGAACATAATGAATTTTATCTCGTGCACGGTAACTTAAAACGTATCTAAATGAATAAAATAATATTATTACTAACACTATAGTTTTGCATATTCGTTACTATACAATTCTTTTTAAGAATAGAGTGTTACTATGGGAAGTAAATAATTTACTTCAAGCACCATCAATCAAACATACTAAAACTCCAATGATACAATAACTCTATCCCGTTTTGCACCTCCCCTAATTCTCTCAACTTTATTTTCCAATATAACAACAAATTTTTTTTATTAAATAACTTCAAATTAAGAAAAAGAAAACATGCCTAGAATAAGAATAACAATATGTGTAGTATAATATTAAACTATCACGAATTGTTCTAGGCCAAAAAAAAATTCTCCTAGACTAATTTGGGCTTAGTCCAAGTCCAATTTAACATACTAAAAAACCTATCGGCCCCCAAAAAAACATACTTAAAAAACCCTAGCATTTTTAGCCATCAGCCATCTCATTCTTCTTGACGCAGCCATCTCATATCATAGAGAATCCATCGCCGTCGCCATCGCCGTCGCCATCGCCATCGCTAGCTCCACACCGACAACCATCGTCGCTCCGGCTAGTGTGCGGTGTCCGTATCTGGATGGAGCCACAAACATTATTCTTCCAACCATGCGACCAATAAAGTGTTTAGTTGTGCGGGGCGGCAGAGAAGAGTTTATCTCAGTCAGATCAAGCCTCATCCGCCATCTTCCCATATCTCCCCCTACGATGGTGCGCATTTCACTATTTCAGAGCCGGTGTGTATCGGTTGTTGAAGAGGCAGGCTGATGTAGGAGTTTCCAGCTGCATTGCGGACCTTTTCTTTATAGATGTATATATATGTTGTTTGGGAATAATTGATTTTGATTTTTTTATGTTTAAGTGAAGGATTGCGTTACCAATGTTGTGAGAATATGGGGAGTCCATTTCGTTTATGGCAGCTTCCATTAATTGCTCAGTCGTTTCGTTTATGGCTAAACCGCTTCATTGAGCAGACAGAAGGTTTGCTATTGATTGCAGAACAGAAGGATCTTAAATAAATGGAACTAATTAGGTTGTAATAACAAAAGAGGCTGTTTTCTAATGATTACGTGTCAACACGAGAATTGTCATCTTGCTCTATTTCCATCAGCCTATAGCTGCCACATTATAGACGTCACAATCAAGACCTCTTCTCTGAGATAAAAATGGGAGAGTCAATGTAAATGATGTTTAATTATTGGGTGTAAGATTTTTATTGAGACCCTCAATCTTCTACTAATGAAATTGCTTAGGTGTCAGTCTCTTATTGGTTTCTTTTAATGACGTGTCAGCCTCAAAAGAAGCCACCATCAGAATTAGTATTATACTAGGTTCTATACCCGCGCACCGCGCGGGGCATTTGTTTATATATGTCAAATAAATAAAAATAACATTTTAATAATTAGAGCGTGTATTTTCTTTTATACCATGTTAATTAATTATTAGTTTTAAATTAAAAATATATTTATATGTAAACAAATAGTCAAGAATATGGCTGATCTGTTTATAGAATAAAATAATTATATTACTAAAAGTTAATAGAAAAATGATGGTACGCTAATAAATTATTCAAAAGTTTTAAAAGTATAAAATTGTAACTTGATAAAATAATTATCTTGATTTTTTTTACTGTAGTAAAAATAATAAGAATGATTACATATGAATATCACTCAGTGCTTCTTAAATTATAATTAAAAGAACACATACAAAAAAACAACTTTGATTAGTTATATATATATATATATATCCATTCGTCTAGTCTTGACAGTAATTAGGATCGAATAAAAAGTCTCAAGAAGTCAAAAATCCTGAAGATACTTATCTAGAGCCGTCTCAAATAGTATGACCCAGCATTATATGTTTGAGGTCTAACCTGCGTATACACATTTATTCAGTTGGCCTTTAACGTATGTATTATGTATAGTCTTTGTGGACATACAATAAGTCACTTACCTAATCTATGACAATAAGTTGGCCAAAAAAAAAAAAATCTATGACAATAAATGGTTTGGAAAATAATTGATTAATTTAATTTAATAAATAATAAAGAAGATGGATTGATTTCGTTTGTGGTAAGCTGAACCCTACCCCTATTACTAAGCCAAGCCCATGTTGATTTGATTTTGCCAAGCCCACAAAGAAATAGAGTATACTAAACAAAACCTAACCACTCTCCTCACTAGCAAACTCTACTGTCTGTTCATCTCCCTTTCAAACTCTCTTCACCCTCCATCCGCCTCACCATCACTACTACCGCCACCATCATCGACACCACAAACATAGTCACGTTAGCCATCACATGTCCCCTTAGCAGCTTTCTCATCCATACCCAGATCACATCCAGTCATCTCACACCACCACCACCTTCGAGATCCAACCGTGGCCGCCTTTAGTCTTATGCATGCTGTCCTATCCACCTTCAGATGCCATCACCAACTGGGAAAAGCCGATGTTGATGCGATCGAGGAAATTGTCAGGCGTGTGTGACGGAACATCTTGTCCTAGAAGACGTTGATGTCAAGGACGTCTCAGATCTAGCCGAGGATAGTAAGATATTCATTGTCGAAATTGGATCTGAAGGAATCAACCCACGCGACACCAGTCACCTCTGTTTCTTCAACTTCTTTATTGCTTTTTTCAAGGTATCAGAGCATATCAACAACTATAAAATCTGATCCTCGGAAGCAACCATGAATCTGATTTGGTTCTATATATATTATATCTTGAGTACTGGATATTGATTGAGATGATAAATTCTTTTCCGTTGAAGAAGTTGGACGGATTGTAGGGTTTTTAATTGTCGCAATATAATTTGAGTACCGGATATTAATTGAGTTCATAAATTCATGTCTGTTTGAAAAATGTTTTAATTGTAGAAATTTGTTGGGTTGGAGAGGAGAGTTTTTTTTTTTTTTCTTTATGGTTAAATTTCAGAGCTGATGTGTCAAGCTCATGTTTAATCTCATAGCTTACACCATCCGCTTTAGTATTAAAGATACCAGAAGCGCCGTCGTTTTAGAATGGATTTGTTCTTATGGAGTTATGCGACGTCGTTTCCAACAAAGAAGTTTAGGAAGTGGAGCCACCGTTGTCGTTTTATACCGTTTTGAATAACGAAAAAGCTATGGGCTATGAAAAAATTAATACGTGGCAGACTATTAAGAAGTGTTAATCAGAATTAGTATAATTAGTATAATTATGCGACGTCGTTTCCAACAAAGAAGTTTAGGAAGTGGAGCCACCGTTGTCGTTTTATACCGTTTTGAATAACGAAAAAGCTATGGGCTATGAAAAAATTAATACGTGGCAGACTATTAAGAAGTGTTAATCAGAATTAGTATAATTAGTATAATAATATTTAGATTAGATTTAGATTAGATTAGATTTAGATTTAGATTTAAATTTAGATTAGATTAGATTAGATTTTTATTTGCTATGTAAGATGATTTGTCTCAAAGTTAGCTGATGTGTCAAGCTATTATTGCAAGAAAACCAAGATTAGTATAATATTTAGATTAGATTTTTATTTGCTATGTAAGATGATTTGTCTCAAAGTTAGCTGATGTGTCAAGCTATTATTGCAAGAAAACCAAGATTAGTATAATATTTAGATTTAGATTTTTATTTGCTATGTAAGATGATTTGTCTCAAAGTTAGCTGATTTGTCAAGCTATTATTGCAAGAAAACCAAGATTAGTATAATATTTAGATTTAGATTAGATTAGATTAGATTTTTATTTGCTATGTAAGATGATTTGTCTCAAAGTTAGCTGATGTGTCAAACTATTATTGCAAGAAAACCAAGATTAGTATAATATTTAGATTTTTATTTGCTATGTAAGATGATTTGTCTCAAAGTTAGCTGATGTGTCAAGCTATTATTGCAAGAAAACCAAGATTAGTATAATATTTAGATTAGATTAGATTTTTATTTGCTATGTAAGATGATTTGTCTCAAAGTTAGCTGATGTGTCAAGCTATTATTGCAAGAAAACCAAGATTAGCATAATATTTAGATTTAGATTATTTGCTATGTAAGATGATTTGTCTCAAAGTTAGCTGATGTGTCAAGCTATTATTGCAAGAAAACCAAGATTAGTAATATATTTAGATTTAGATTATTTGCTATGTAAGATGATTTGTCTCAAAGTTAGCTGATGTGTCAAGCTATTATTGCAAGAAAACCAAGATTAGTATAATATTTAGATTTAGATTTAGATTTAGATTAGTGGTCTTTAAATATTAATGAGAGTAGTTATTGACTCTTGGTTACTGAATACGTTCGTATAAAATTATTTTCAACTTATTAATTAATTAATAAAAACATAATATCCACAAAAATAAAATTTTACATTTACATTGCAACGGTAAAAAAAATAATACGAAATGTGTGGTATTAAAATAATTTAATATTACATCCGAATTAGTTGCATATTTTTAAAAGTGGATCTACTAAAAATAAGAACTATTAAATAATATTTTTTATTGTTTACGTGGTGGCTTATGGTCTTCCGGAGCCAAACTGTTTAGATAATGAATTTAAAATGAAACTTTCAATTAATTTTTTTCTTTAAATTGAGTAGATACCAAAATAGGAGATAAAAATACTTCTTAATTTTCAATCAATCAATATTACGTATCTAAATTTAGAGAACCCCTATTAAATTTTGATTAAATTAGGAAATGCTGACTGGACAAACTATCCACGTGTCAGTCAGAGGGCTTCCGATACTGAATTATTATAAAATAGTAGATTAGATAATAAATCGATAATTCTGATATTTAAAATTAAATATATAGCATTTGATCTTAAAATATATATTACAATGATACAATTATTCTTTTAAATTTTAACATGCAACAGGAAATATGACATTATTAAATAATAATAATCTATAATTTGTAATAATATAGTAATTCGATTAAACGTTTGGCTGGCTCGCAAATGTTCTGCCTAGTCATTATTTTCTAATTTAATTAAATATACTATAATTTATATATAAAATATTGAATAAATGAAAATTTAGAAAATACTTTTTATGTTTCAATCACTATATAAATAAAGAAAAAAAAATTATTAGTTTTATTTAAATTACAAACATATATTATTCTATAGTTTTAAAGTTATCACCTAAGTGTGTCATGTCATCACTTACACAAATTTAGATTAAAAAAAAATATTTGATATGTTATAAGAACAGGCTATATGAGAGTGTAATTAGGTACTATCCATGCATATATTGAGAAACAGTTGTGATTTCTCCGCATTAAGGTTTAAAGTAAGTCATTTATTATTATTATTATTATTATTATTATTATTATTATAAACTTGTAATTATTGATTTGGACTTAATAATATAATAATAATTATTATATGTAAAAAATTATCATCATAATTGCACCGCATCATAATAATGTAATTAACCATATTTGGTTATTGAAATATATTAGGTACATTAGTAAATACGAATTGAAAAATTGGTGTATGATGTAAACACCTAATTTTGGAACACGCGCGACACGCGTGACGTGTGACGTGTCTAAATAAGGTAATGTCCAAATATGACAAGTCGAGAAGCTTCTAGGAATGATACAACATATATTAAGACATTATATGTATTTATTATTAAGAGTAAATAAGCAATATTTATTTATATTAGATTAGAATATTTAACATTTATTAGGAGAATAAATCAGTGCAATTTACTGCTTAATTAGTTCAAGACTAGGTACTATATATATGGGTCTAATTCTACATGTAAGAAAAATGACGAAAATAAAGAAAAGGCCTCTAGGTCGTGAACTTCGAGCATACTTGTGCCATATACTTGTGCCATGTAGTGTCGAGCTTTAGTGGTCTTCAATTCTTAAAATCTTTCTTCGCCAGCCTTGTTTCATTACATTGTTTCATTACTAATTCATCTGTTTATTTTTTTTTATAGTTATCCTCCTTCACGTGATTTAAACTACCTTCGAGGTCCGTCTTCTTTATAATAACCGAGTTTCACCGTCCAAGGGCGTTGGACCCCACCACGTTTCACCGGATACTCCATCCGCCCAAAATCAGTTCATCCCCATCCCACGCCTCTGTATGTATTGAGCATGCTCGCCAGGATCCACGATAAATTAAAATGAAGTACTAGAAATAGGTAGGCGTTGTCATTGGTTTACGAATGCATTATATTATTCTTATTATTACCAGGTGTTGATCCCGCGCTATGCGCATGACTATTTGTTAAACTGTAAACTTTAATATATGTATGTATAATAATAATATTGAAAGTAAAAAATGATATTGAGTTTAATTACATGAATGAGTTCCCTTTCCCTTCTCAAAATTCTCTAATACTTCTTAGGATATAGAAAAAAGAAAATGCAACTCCAAGTCCATCTCTTGATAAGTTTGGTATGAGCATGGCTATAATGTGATATGGTTCTATTTATGTAGGCTACAGATGCGGTAATAACAAAAAATTAATCAAATATAAAAGTAAATAGATTTTCATACACCAGTGCTTTTGAAGTGATCATTCTCTTTGATATCAGAATCTCACAACCACATTAGCAAAGTTGGTAAATTTTCGTTAAACTTTTGTTTTTCCATTGCAAGGATAATTTTTTCTCGAGAAGTCAACTTCGATTAACATGTTTACCTTGCTTAGTTCCTATTCATGAATTTTACCACCATTGTAATTACTTCTTTTTTTTTTTTGCCAACCACCATTGTAATTACTTGCATGTTAAAAAGAATTAGCTTTCTTGATCGCAAGAAATCGTATGGTAGGGGGTTTCCTAAACGTTTCCACATTGCCAAATAAAAAAAGTGAGGCAAAGACTCTCCTCTGCAGAATCACTACAAACTCACAAAGTAGTATTTGCAAATGAATGATCAAAGTCTCCGACTTTATCTAAAGACAGTCATCTATTCCATAATTTCTATAAACATAAATGAAATCTAATACAACTACAGCTAAATGATATTAAAATTCAGCAAAAAATATATATTTATAAACAACCGGGATGAAACATATAGCTTACGTGAAGGGAAATGACGCAAAACCCCAGAAGTTCGTTGCAAGTCGTTATCAATGAGTATGAGAATAATCTGCCACCGCGGATGAAGAGAATCTCATTTCCCACAGAAAAGTGTATCTATTGATAAACTCTCAAACCTAAAACACAAACGAATCAGGATACAAATTGATTGATAATAACCATATTATAGCTAGATAACGTATGTTTTTTGAGTTTGAATCTATTGTTGTACCATAGTTGGATCATCCCCGTATGTTGTAATAGAAAAGGGAATGAGTACACAACTATGTCCCGATGTAATGTATTTGCTTACAATAGGATCTCCACTGTGGTTTGGCTTGTCAAGAGATAACTAATAATATATAGATAACTAAGCTCGTCTGAATTAATCTCATTTGATATATATATAAATTAAGCTTCACCCGAGAGTTGTTCTTCCTCCTCCATTTCTACCTCTACCACTTCATTGAGCTCATGATCAAACCCTCAAAGATGTAATAATCCATGAACCTGCATCAATGAATTTATGGACTGCGATAGAGTACTTTTAGAAGGAAAAGCTAGAACTTACAGATACAGGCTGAATTGACATAACTGTTACTACACCTACAATCATGCTCTGGTTACAATCACGCTCAATTGACATAACTCTTGCTATTGCTTTTTAGACTTCTGGTTACTTAAGAAGTTTTCTCCTCTAGCCAGTTTCATATCAATATGCAATTCATAGCTTCAGATGTACTCATGGTAGTCTCCTGTTTGTGTTGCATTTTCCAGAAATGATATCCAACAGTAGAACACCGAAGCTATATACATCTGCTTTTCTGCTTATAAGTCGACCTTGTAGAGCATACGCCAGTGCCAAAAAACCTATTCAAAGGAAACAACTATAAAAAAAAACCAATTTCTGGCAACAACAACAAAAATAACAAAGTAACTATTTCAAATTCAGTCTCCAAAGGAATTGCAATGCATAACTGCAAATCTTATTAATCCTGTTGATGGTGCACCCTCTTCATCTCCACTATCTTCCCCACCCATATATATCATGTTGTTTACATACTCGATCATCATTACAATAATGCAACCAACAAAAAATACCATGCCCGTCATGTATTATACATGAAGATTTGTAGGTATTAGTATCATAGCTTATTAAAACTTAAAAGACAATGATTTTCTCACGTGTTACGCATTTGATTCAGAACTTGAAAGTAAGCAGTAGAAAAATTGAGGTATGTAGCTAACATGTTATGAATTAGTTAATGTGTGTTTGCACTCAAACCTATATTTCGATAACTGCATCTGAAAATTGTATCTGAAACAACCTTTTACATAAATTTTAACTGCCATTTCATGAAAGTAGAATATTTAAAGCAAGGCGAAAGAAAGGAGTGAATAACAAACGTAATTCTTGGATAGATCAGCTGGTTAGCTGTCCTCTAAGGCTTGGTCTGCCATTAAGCTGGTTTAATCATTCTCTAATACTTTGATCAAAATGAAACTGCATATAACAATGATCATATATAGGCTTGAGCACAAGAAACATTCTAGGCAACTAAAATATACAGACAATGAGCTAGCAAAATAGGATATTTCATGCTTACAAATTATAAAAACTACATAAAATGTATTGGGTAATCAAGCTGCTCGATAAATCCTTAATAGAGTAATAAAATCAAGAATTAAGAACACAATAGGGGCCTGAATGTTTGCCCATGTTGCCAAAAGGGGTCTGAATTGAAAAAAAGTATTATTAAGGGCCTGAATTTTGAGTTTTGTGTTTTTTCAAGTCTCCGTCCAAATTTTCTGTTAAATCTAACAGAACCACGTGAAAAGACAAAAATACCCTTTTGTAATTATTATACAATTTATCAATTTAATTAATAAAATGTGAAATGTCTAAAATACCCCTACACACTAATTATGCCCTTAAGGCCACCACGCTCCGGCCACCGCCCGGCGACCACCACCCGGCTCCGGCGACCACCACCGACCTCCGGCGACGACCGAAAAGCTCCGGTCGGAGCTTTGGAGCTTCGGTCGGAGCCACAAAGCTCCGATCGGAGCTCTGTGGCTCCAGATCGGAGCTCTGTGGCTCCCGATCGGAGCCACAGGGCTCCAGATCGGAGCTTTGTGGCTCCGACCGGAGCTCCAAAGCTCCGATGGGAGCTTTTTTGGCTCCAATGGGAGCTTTTTGGCTCCGATCGGAGCTTTTCGGTTGTCGCCGGAGGCCGGTGGTGGTCGTCGGAGGCCGGTGGTGGTCGCCGGAGGTCGGTGGTGGTCGCCGGAGGCCGGTGGTGGTCGCCGTAGGCCGGTGGTGGTCGCCGAAGTCGGGGTGGTGGTGGTCGCCGGAGCTGTGGTGGCTTAAAGGGTATTTTCGTCATTTTAGGTCAAACATATGAAAGACACACTTTGGTCAAAGGGCATTTTCGGGTTTTCAAATTTTTTTTGGTCACATGCTTGGCATGTGACCACTTTCCGTCACTTTTAACAGAAAAAATAGACGGAGACCTCACTTATACACAAAACTCAAAATTCAGGCCCTAAATAATACGTTTTTTCAATTCAGACCCCTTTTGGCAACATGGGCAAACATTCAGGCCCCTATTGTGTTCTTAACCCTAAAATCAAGGGTAACACCTTATTGACAACAAAAATCCTAATGTAGACTGTTCATAAATTTTAACGAATTAATCCAACGTACAAATACAAAACTCACATACATCATATTTGAAAACTGCAAACTCCATAGAAATGTACTAATTAAAATAATCCTATTTAAACGAAGATAAATTTAAGAACATATACAAAACCATCATTATGGAGTCAGCATCTGTTTCTTCATGAGAACCCCTTAAGTGTAAGGATGGTTGATCTTCATGTATAAAAGTGCATTTTAACAAAAACTTGGTGGGCATGGTGAAAACTTAAACCTATTTCAAATTGAATAGCTTCATTACCTACCCAATCTACTACACCTATTGCTAGCTCAAATTCTGCAGCATTGAACAGACCCGAGAGAGGTTCAACAGAATAAAAGTGCCACCAGCCTCCCTGCATCCACCTGCCGCCACCAGCCTCTACCAGCGACTTCGCCTATTCTATAGAGGCTATCCGAGAAGTTCTGATCGAATGATAATTCATGCCACTTCAATTCTAACAGAAAAATCTACAGATCAAATTGGAGGATGAGAGAGAGGAGAGAAGAGTAATTGAATTTAAGAGGTGAAACTGAGGAGACGAGACGCTTGGAATCATGGAGAAGGGGAGACGGTTGGACAAGGAAAAGAAGAAAATAGGGACAATGAGGTTTTAGGTTAAGATGCTTACCTGTCAACGTGAGTCTTCCCTTAATACGTTGATGTGGCAGCTTTAGAAAGGTACTGTTTTTCTATTTCCTGTCGTTTATATATATATATATATATATATATATATATATATATATATATATATATAGATTATTATATGTTTTGACTTGGGTCTTAGGGTAGTATTATTATAGCTGATTGTTTTAGGCTAGTTGACAGCATGTATAAATTTTTAAGCATTAGAAGCGGTACTTGTTATTAGCCTAGTGATGGATATACGCCCAATTTGAACCCGTTGACTTCCGACTCGTTTTATTTCGATCACCCCGTTAATGATTATAAATCGAAACTTCGACCCAAACACCACGCCGAAACACCAACGGTCCGGACGAGACAAAAATACTCTCCCGGACCGCGACGAACTCACCTAGGTGAGGTCGGGTGGCCACACCCGACCTCCCCTAGGGGAGATTGGGTCAGCCAACCCGATCTCCCCTAGGGAGGGGTTGGGTAGCCACACCCAACCCCTACCCTTGGGGGCCGGATTTTCTCCCCACCCCCAAGGGCCCTGGCACCGTTTTTCGACTCCCGCACTCAGATTATTTCCGCCAACCTCTCCGTGCTTTAAGGTATTAATTATGTAATCAGAGACTAATTAATTGTGTTTAAAGGTTAACGATGTCATTAAGCCACCTTAATGACACCATTGCCTATAAATACAACCCTTCCACCATTCATTTGAGGATCTTGGCCACTTATGCAATTTTAGTTCTGGCATCTCTCTAGCTTTATTTCTCTAGAAAGAAACGTACTGACTTAGGCATCGGAGAGGGTTCATCAAGAACCACCCCCCCTCCATGCTTGATATTGCCCCTCTTGCAGGGCACGTGAAGAAGAGAAGGAGAAGGACACGGATCAGAACGACAGGATCTAGAAGCACCGAACCCGTAGTTTCACCAGTGAGGAGTAAGGTTTAGGCCGACAACCCGTTGACCTAAAACTTAGAACCTAACACTTGGCGCCGTCCGTGGGTTTCGAACAGAAAGCATGGCAATCACAAGAGCGATGACGAATAGCTTAGCGTCTAGACATAATCGCCCACCTGGGGGCAATAGGCGAGAGAGACAGCCTATACCTCCAGCAAGGCAGCCTAACCCAGAGAAACAACCTGTACACCCAGAGCCTCAGGTAGCCCCACAGGCACCCCAGCCTAACAACCAGGAAGGAGGACCTTCACGCCCAGCTGGGGCTGAGTCTTCCACAGCCTCAACTCCATTGGCTAAAAGACCACAGAGACAGGGGGAGCAACAAGGAGTGCCATCTCAATACACGGCACCTCCTCAGGGATACTACTATGAGGCACAACCTCAAGGATATCCGTATGGAATGCCGGCTCAAAGGAACGACAATCGCGCCCACACAACCAACACAAGGCCCGTATACTCACAAGGAGCACAGACAGTGACTCTGGGGTTGATGAGCGCATTGGATGAGCTACTAGCCTATAGAGAGACTCTGAGGAACAGGCAGGGAAGGCAACACCAGCATGAAGAAGAAGAAGTTCATGAGGAAGAACAAGTCCCAGAAGAAGAACACCACTCGCACCCTCCAACAGGGCAGCGAGAAGAACAAAGGAGAGATAACCAAAGGCCACCCCCAGAGGGAAGGCAGCAGTTTGTGCCTCCAAGGCAGCAACAGACACAGCTGGAAGCCAGGGCATACACCCCGCTGGGGGCAGATAGACAGGAAAGACCTCCAAAGAGGCAGGAATTCCACCAAGTACCCCAACAGGGATATCAGGGATACGCCTATAGTCCGTACCAGCACGGACAAGGGATCCCAGCAAGCCCAGTTACAATTATGGAGGATATCAGAGAGACTATACTCCAACGCCGGTGATAATTACCCCGGAGGTGATAGAAGCCATGATAGTAAGGAAGATGAGTGAGTCAAAGAGGAATGGACTGCACTGCCTAAGTGACAACACAAACCACCCCTTCACAAGGGAGTTGGAAATGAACAAAGTGCCAGACTCCTTGCATACAATACAGATAGCAAAATACAATGGCAAGGGAACCCTTTAGAGCACATTCAGCAGCATGAAGCCTCTCTATTCGGGAGAACAACTGATGACCGCTACAAGGCACTCTTATTTCCAAACACCCTGTCAGGGGTGGTGTCACATTGGTTTTTTAGCCTACCTACTGAGAGCATCCACTCATGGGCGCAGCTAAAGGCGAAGTTTCTTTAGAGATACCTAGGAGAAAGGAAGCTACTCAAAGGAACAGGCTCCCTAGATGATGTGAAGCAAGAAAATGATGAATCTTTGGCTGATTACTACACTAGGTTCAACCAGAACATAACAGACATACAAGGCGACATCATTGAGGGTGAAATAATAAGAGCCTTCATAAGAAACCTAGGTCGCTTCGGGTTCACATTGGCAGAAAAGATGGCCAAAAAACCTGCAAGCACCTTAGAGGAGCTGGCAGGGAGAGTGAAAACTCATATAGACCTAGAGATGCACAGAGTGAGTAAGAAAGCCAAGATTCAAGCGGCAAAGGAGGACAATACAAAGCAGAATAAGGGAAAGCCACCTCAGGCACCTCAACCCATAAGGCAACAAGAATGGCGTCCGCATCAGCAAAGAAATCAGATGGGTGAACCATTGAAGGCTAGGGAAATAAATGTCATCAAGTTCATACCATTGAACACCACCCCAGCAGTGGTCCTGAGAGAGATGAGAAATCAGAAATTATGGTCTCCTCCCGGAAGATGGAGAGCCCCAATGGTAGGGACACACAAGGATAGATGGTGTGATAACCATGAGGCATATGGGCATGATACAAACGAATGCTTTAGCTTAAAGCTAAGTATCAACAATAACATCCAAAGAGGGGAGCTAAAACAGTTTGTTGATCACGGTGGCAATAGCACACAGCTAGGGCCATCATACAAGGATAAAGGCAAAGACAAGGTAGATTATAATCCCCCACCCAACAAGAGGGGGACTATAAACATGATACATGGAGGAGTGGCATCAGGTGGCCCAACGGCCAATGCAAAAGAAGTTTACGCATCCAAGCTGAGCTCAGTGCCAAGGTGGAGAAAGAGACCACGAGAAGGAGAGGAGATGAAGATTGTGTTTTCGGAGAAGGACAAGAGTCATATTGTCTTCCCGCACGATGATGCTCTAGTCATCACGATGGACATCGATAATTTCGATGTAAAAAGAATACTGGTAGATGGGGGCAGCTCTGCAGACCTCCTAAGCCTAAGGGTCCTGGAAGAAATAGGAAAAACAAAGGCAGACATCAAACCAGTCAACTTCCCTCTGATTGGCTTCTCAGGGGCAACAAGTTATCCCCTAGGAATGATAACCCTGCCACTGACCATGGGCCAGGGATGGACACAGCTGAGAGTGAACATCAACTTCATGGTGGTTGAAAGCCTGGGAGCCTACAACGGGATCTTAGGAAGAACAACCATAAATCCATATGAAATTGTGCCATCTATAGTGCATCGGAAGCTAAAGTATATCACTGAAAACGGAATTGGGGAAGTCTTAGGTGATCAACGCACTGCAAGGCAGTGCTACGTCAACTCCATGAGACGTGGATCACACAAGTCAGATACAGTGGCTATGGTCATGACTGGGGCCATCCAAGACAAAAAGAAGGTAATGAAAAGGTTAAAGCGGGGAGAGATGAAAAAGGGAATTGCACTCCGCCTGAGTAAGCAGTTCTTTCAAAGACTAGCTAAGAAGACACAGAGAAGCAAGGCTGTAAGAGTAACGAGCATACCTTGGCAGCCAGAGAATGCAGAAGGAAAGAGAACAAGGGACTCCATCGAGAAGGGTTTCCGATATATAGACGACATCAAGCAAATGCCAAAGGAGTCCATATCAAGCTACTTTGGGAGATTCTTCAGTTATGGTGCAAGCATGGACATCACAAGAAGAGAGGCCGTAAGGGCCTTCCTTAGAAGCATGCATCCAACCTCAATCGAAGCATATGGAGGGCTCTATGAGGTAGTCATGACAAGCACAATGAGGGAGCTCAAAGAGAGGCTGGACAAGGCATTCGAAAAAGAAGTAGGGCGATGTGAATAAGTCCTTGAAGAAGGAAGAGGGACTGACACACCGGAAGGAGGTGTAAACTTCAAATTCACACCCCTTACAATGAAGATAGAAGAAATTTTCCAGGAATACCTCAAGGAAGAGCTACCAAAATGCAAAGAGAAGGGCAAGGCCTTCCTAGGAAGAGATGCACAGGGTTGGTGTGAGTACCATGGGACCTGGGGGCATCAAACCAATGATTGCATGGTGTTGAAGATAGAAGTGGAAGAGATGATTTACAAAGGAGATCTAAAGGAGTACGTGGCAACAAACACACTCACCACCCCATATCCTTAGTTTAATATTCAGCACTTTGCATGTTCAAACATTTTAAGTTTTCCAAAAACAACTTTTGAGAAGGAGAACTCACGAAGTTACTCCGACTCTACAACTATCTTTGATTTCCTTCAAAGGGTGTCTTGATCCATCCAAGGCACCCTGTTGGATCACGGTGGAACTCCGGTACGGACTTTGACGGCAATCCTAGCTCCTTTGCTCCACGCAATCCTGCAAGAGGGGATAGACCGGGCGGTGACCCAGAATCCCTCTTCGATGCTTAAATGAGTGCCCAATATGAACTGGCAAGCAATAATCTCAAAGGGTATGTAATTCAACCTAAGTGATTTGAGGTGACCTCTTGCCCTTTTATAGACGAAGAGATGCCTCAGGTACCTGGTGAACCGTTGGGGGTGGTTAGCCCGTATCCCGCGTATCTCGGATGTGATCCCGCCTATCTAGGCCATGATCTCGCTTATCTCGGCCACGCCCCGCGTATCTCGGCCACGCTCCGTGTATCTTAACCACGTTCCGCGTATCTCGGCCACGCCCCGCGTATCTTGGCCTTATCCTCTGATAACGAGTCCCGACTCCCGTCGGGGACTCCAGAGTTATCTCATTGTGTCACCGCTCAGGGCCCTTCGTCATCGTGACAGGGCCAATCGTTCTCAGGGATTCGTCATCGGGGCCTACCTAAAGGCTTCACATCGGGAGCTTCCAGCTCAGCTGTCTGGACCGACTCTGTCGGGACTTTTCATCATCGGGACTCCCTTCGTCGGGACCCTTCTCCTAGGTCATCTTGACCTTCGTTTTGGGCCTGGTGGGCCTGTCTGCCGTTTCCTCACCGTTAAAGGGCCTGACGGCTGTAGTCGAACCCATCATTTGCCCCCAAGACATGAGGGACTTTTAGTTCGCCGTGTCTTCCAACTCCTGACCTCCCGATATTGGAATCGGGGATCTTTCCCTTGGTTTAGTCATTCACTTATCAGTCTTCTTCTTCACGTATCCTCAGCGTTTTGTAGATAACTGCCAAATCCCAGGGGTCTCCTCGGTTCCCCAGTTCATTAAATGCAATAGATAGTGAAGTGACGTCATCAGTACCCGTGCCTGATTCTCTGTGTCTGCTTTTTCTGAAAAGTACTTTTCAGGATATTTCATCATTGCACCTGCTGCCATTCCGCACGTTTCACCTCAACGGTCCAGATTAGAACGCTTCAACTTCGACGGTTCAGATTAACGCGCCCCTTCGACTGTCCTCTTTGCCTATAAAATCCTTACCCAGGGTTCAGTTTCCTCTCATCATCTACAAATTTTCGAAGGCTTTCTGCAACTCTTGAGACCTTAGTGTTTCTTCGGCCATCCTTCCAGCAATGTCAGGTTCATCCTTTCAGCCTTCAATTATCATGTCAGGTAAGGGTTTCTTCTCTATTGTTCGCTTTCATCTTTGCTTAGTTTGATTGCAATTTTCCGGGAAGACCTAACATCCCTTTCAATGACTGATTTCAGACAGTGGATCTGGTTTCGAGGGAAGGAAGCTTTTCAACTTCGACTATGTTATGAACGAAATTTTCAGCACTGCTTATGATGCAGCTCTCCGGGAAGGATGTATCATTTTCGCCAAAAAAACCGATGCTCAAGGCCGGAAATGCATACAGCAAGTTCAGAGTGAAGAGGAACTACTTCTTCATCGGAAACTCCTCGATCCCATGACCCCGATAGCCAATCCTCCAACGGCTGACCCTGTGGAGCCTTCTGCCCTAGACCTTGCGGACCTTGTTCCCGTTGATGCCGCTACCAAGGATTAGGCCTAACTGCTTATCGCTAGAATCTTTGTATTCTCCTCTCTTTGTAATCATCGGGCCTTCGAGCTCTATTAATATCAGACTTTCTCAGTTCTGATTCTTTTATTGCACCTCTCCTAGTGGCTTTATTATACTTTCTCAGGTCGAAACCTCGATACTTAAGATACATTACTTAAGACGATTTACGTCGTGCACCGCTTAAGGCGACTTTTCAGTTTGCACCACTTAAGGCGACTTAATATCGTGTACCACTGAAGGCGACTTCACAATTTGCGCCACTTAAGGCGGCTTAATATCGCGCACCACTTAAGGCGACTTTGTTCCGTGCATCACTTAAGACGACTTAATTATTACTTAGAATAAATCTAAGGATTGTGCACCACTTAAGGCGACTTTTCTCGTGCACCACTTAAGGCGACTTTCTCGTGCACCACTCAAGGCGACTTAGTTCCGTGCATCACTTAAGACGACTTAATTATTACTTAGAGTAAATCTAAGGATCACGCCTCACTTAAGACGACTTAATATCGTGCACCACTCAAGGCGACTTTTTGATACTTAGAATAAATCTAAGGATCGCGCATCACATAAGACGACTTAATATCGTGCACCACTTAAGGCAACTTTTTGATACTTAGAATAAATCTAAGGATTGTGCACCACTCAAGGCGACTTAGTATCGTGCACCACCCAAGGCGACTTTTTGATACTTAGAATAAATCTAAGGATTGTGCACCACTTAAGGCGACTTTTCTCGTGCACCACTTAAGGCGACTTTCTCGTGCACCACTCAAGGCGACTTAGTTCCGTGCATCACTTAAGACGAATTAATTATTACTTAGAGTAAATCTAAGGATCACGCATCACTTAAGACGACTTAATATCGTGCACCACTCAAGGCGACTTTTTGATACTTAGAATAAATCTAAGGATCGCGCATCACTTAAGACGACTTAATATTGTGCACCACTCAAGGCGACTTTTTGATACTTAGAATAAATCTAAGGATTGTGCACCATTCAAGGCGACTTAGTCCCGCGCATCACTTAAGACGACTTTTGGATACTTAGAATAAATCTAAGCATTGTGCACCACTCAAGGCAACTTTTCTCGTGCACCACTTAAGGCGACTTTTCTCGTGCACCACTTAAGGCGACTTTTCTCGTGCACCACTTAAGGCGACTTTTCTCGTGCACCACTTAAGGCGACTTTTCTCGTGCACCACTTAAGGCGACTTTTCTCGTGCACCACTTAAGGCGACTTTTCTCGTGCACCACTTAAGGCGACTTTTCTCGTGCACCACTCAAGGCGACTTTGACACTTAGCATAAATCTAAGGACAACTCTTATTGGAAGCAACCTCTTTATTGATGGCATAAAATTGGCTTACATCGAATTAAACGATAAACAACATACACCACTTAAGGCGATCTTTACATCGGGCACCACTTAAGGCGACTTTATCGGGCACCACTTAAGGCGACTTTATCGGGCACCACTTAAGGCGACTTTCTTCAAGCATGGTGTTTCTTCAAGTGTTCGCCACTAAAAGAATGCTTCAACGTTCTGCCATCGAGGTCTTCCAACTTGTACGCATTTGGAGCTGGCATCCCCACGACCTTATAAGGTCCTTCCCATTTTGGTGACATCTTGTTGATTCGATCCAAAAGGGTGAACTCGTTGCGACGCCAAACCAGCTCCCCGACAAAGAACTGTCGGGACTTCACTCGCCGATTGTAGTACCTGGCCGTCGCCAAACGCATTCGAGCTTGGACTTCATCGGCTTCCCGCCTCTTCTCTTCGAGTAAGTCTAAGTCCAGACGTCTCACTTCATCGTTCGTCAGGGGCTCGTAATATCTCATCCGATGGGACGCCACAGCTACCTCTACGGGGGCGACAGCTTCCGTGCCATAAACGAGGCAAAACAGAGTCTCCCCTGTTGATCGTTTGGGTGTTGTTCTAACAGCCCAAAGCACGTTTTCCAGTTCGTTCAGCCACTTGCCCTTCAAGGCATAGACCCTCTTCTTTAGGCCATCCATCACAATTTTGTTGGCTGACTCTACCTGGCCATTAGTCTGAGCATGGCGTACGGAGGCGGTCCGATGCTCAATGTTCAATTCCTCCAGATACTCCCTCACCTGAGAGCCGTTAAATGGTGGACCATTGTCGCTGATCACCACCTTAGGAATCCCGTATCTGGACACGATGTGGGTTTGGAGGAACTTGATGATCTGGTTCCCCGTTGTTCTGGCCAATGCCTTCGCTTCTATCCATTTCGAAAAATAATCGATTGCTACAAGTAAATACTTACATTGTCCTTGTGCTTGTGGAAGAGGTCCCACCAAGTCGATGCCCCACTGCGCGAAGGGCCACGCGCTCTTGATGGATGTCAGATTAGCGGCCGGAGCCACGATACTCGGGGCGTACCTCTGGCACGCGTCGCAGGATCGGACCAACGCCGTTGCTTCTTTGTTCATCGTGGGCCAATAGTAGCCTAAGTTCAACACCTTCCTCATAATGGATCGGGCCCCTTCGTGACAAGCCGCGACCCCTTCATGCATTTCCTTTAGGATTCGACTGGTGTCGGGTTCTGCTACACACTTCAAGTACGGAGTCGAGAACCAGCCCTTCTTGTATAGCTGATTGTCCAGCATTACATAATTGGCCGCGATCCGACGTATCCTGTCCGCTGCCACTTGATCATCGGGGACTGCCCCCGTAGTCAGGTACGCGACTATCGGGGTCATCCAGGTTGGCTCCTCCTCCGATCTTGCTTCAACGACGCACACCTGTGTTGGGTCGATGTTTGATAAGATCACCTTCTCCAAGAAGTGCACCTTCCGATTTTCTTCCAAGGGTGCCCCCAAGGCAAATTTGCTCAAGGCATCTGCCTTTACATTTTCTTCCCTTGGAATTGCCTCGATATCGAAGCTTTTGAAGCTCTCTTTCAGGGTTTGTACCTCTCGCATATACTTTTTCATTATCGGACTCCTTGCTTCGTATCGCCCTTGAACTTGGTTCACGATTAAAGCTGCGTCGCACTTCACTCTCAAGTGATCGATTCCAGTGCCTTTAGCAATTTTTAGGCCCGTGATAAGAGCTTCATACTCCGCTTCGTTGTTTGTGGCCTTGAATGTTAAAGCCAAGGCGTATCGGAGCGGTTCACCTTCGCCCGGTGGTATCAACAAAAAGCCTGCTCCTGATCCGTCCGAACTCGCGGAGCCATCCGTGTACATCTCCCAGATATTTTCCTTGTTTGGCTGTTCTTATTGCTCTGCCCTCTCTGGTTGTTCTTCTATCGGGACCTCCACGGTTGCCCCCTCTACAGGACCCGCTTCTTCCAGATCGGGGGCTGTAGATTCTGCTATAAAATCCGCCAATGCCTGGCCTTTAATTGCCGTTCTCGGTGCAAAGTTTATTCGAAATTCACTAAGCTCTACTGCCCACTTCACTAATCTTCCCGACGCATCCGGTCGGTTCAAGAAATGTTTTAAAGGCTGGTTCGTCAGCACAGTGATCTCATGTGCGTGAAAATAAGGCCTTAGCTTACGAGCAGTAATAATCAACGCAAAGAGGTACTTCTCAACGGCAGGATAGTTCAATTCAGACTTGGCAAACGCCTTGCTTACATAATAGACGGGGACTTGGTTACCCTCGACAATCTTTACTAACATAGAGCTAATGGCAAATTCAGAAATAGCCAAATAAAGGTAGAGCGGCTCGCCTGGAACCGGTTTCGCCAACGGCGGGAGGGTGCGAAGGTGCTTCTTGAGTGCTTGGAACGCCTCTTCACACTTGGCGGTCCATTCGAATTTCTTGTTGGCCCTCAGGACTTCAAAAAACGGCATTGATCGGTCGCTGGCTTTGGACAAGAAGCGATTCATTGCAGCTAGTCGGCCATTCAGCACTTGTACCTCCCGATGGTTTATCGGAGACTGCATCTCCTCAATCGCCCTCAGCTTCTCGGGATTCACCTCAATTCCTCTCTGGCTCACCATAAAGCCCAAGAATTTCCCGGAGTGGAATCCGAAGGCGCATTTCGTCGGGTTCAAGCAAACTTGATGGAGCCTCATTCGCTCAAATGCCATGGTAAGGTTGTGCACATGATCCTCGGTTTGTCGGGACTCCACCAGCATATCATCCACATAAGCTTCCATGGATTCTCCCAGCATATCTCCAAACAGTTTATTCACCATCCGTTGGTAGGTGGCCCCAGCATTGATCAACCCGAAAGGCATGACATCGTAGTGATAGATGTCACTGTCTGCGTAGAACGCTGTATGGGGAGCGTCTTCCTTGGCCATCTTGATCTGGTTGTAGCCTGAATACGCATCCATGAAACTTAACAGCTCATGTCCCGACGTGGCATCCACCAGCTGGTCGATCCTCGGGAGTGGGTAACAGTCCTTTGGGCAAGCCTTGTTCAAGTCGCGGAAGTCCACACACATTCGCCATTTCCCGTTAGTCTTCTTCACCAGCACTGGGTTGGCAACCCAAGTCTGGAATCGGAGCTCCTTAATAAACCCAGCATCGAGCAACCTGCCCACCTCCTGCTGGATCGCGATCTTCTTGTCCGTGCCCATCGGACGCCTTTTTTGTGTGATAGGCTTGATCGCGGGGTCTATCTTCAGCTCGTGTACGATCACATCGGGGCTGATTCCTGGCATATCGCTCGGGGACCAGGCGAACAGCTCCTTGAACTCCTTCAACAACTCCACCAATTTTTGGGCTGTCTCTTCAGTCAGGGCAGACCCAATTTTCACCTTCCTCCGGGGTCCGTCGATCTCGACTTCTTTCAGATCTTCTACGGGGGCGGGACGCCCAAACTCTTCTCTGGGATATGTGTCTGTCTGGAGGACAGTCATGGCCTCTCGCCTCCTCCTCCGGGTGGCATTAACATAGCATTTTCGGGAAGCCACCTGGTCGCCCTTGACCTCTCCGACTCCGTGGTCGGTCGGGAACTTCATCTTCTGGTGCACTGTCGAGGCGACCGCCATCAGTGGGTTAATAGTGGTCTTCCTGATAATCGCGTTGTAGGTCCCCGCGGAATCAACCACAACAAACTCCACGTTCCTCCTTTCTGATTTCCACCCGCTACCAAACTCCACTGGTAAGGTGATTACTCCTATCGGATAGGAGGTTGAGCCAGAGAACCCGACCATCGGGAAGTTTGCCTCCTTTAGATCTTTCTTCGTTTTTTCCATATCCTCCAGCGCGTCCATGAATAGAATGTCGGAGGAGCTCCCTCCGTTGATTAGAATTCTCTTCATTTCGAACCCGTCTACATCCAAGGTTACCACCAAGGCATCTTCGTGCGGAGTCTCCACGCCTATGAGGTCTTCTGACGAGAAGGAGATCACCATCTCTTCTTTCAAGGTCCAGGATCGGGACCTCTTACCCAACACCACTGCTGTAGGGATTCTAGAGGCATAGACCTCTCGGGCGGATGAGGTATCACCTCCAGCAGCAAACCCTCCATGAATCACGTTGATAGTGCCCCGTCTCTCCTTGCGAGCACCGGATGACTCTGGATCGGTTCTCTTCTTTTTTGGGGACCGATCGCGGGATCGGGAACGGGACCGCGATCGGGACCGAGAGCGGGATCGACACCGCTTATCCCCGACGAATTCCTTGAGCTTCCCCTTCTAGATCAGCTTTTCAATCTCCTTCTTCAGTTCCCGACAGTGATTGGTGTCGTGACCATTTGCGCGGTGAAATCGGCAGTAGCGATCCGTGCGGGATCCCAAGAATTCTCCATCTTTCTTCGGGGGGTACCTGGAGATACCTTGTCGTTCCATGACTGTCAGCACTTCCGCCATGGAGCAGTTGAGAGGAATGTCGAGATCCTCCCGCTTATCCTTCCTTGAAGAACGTCTATCGTCCCTTCGATCAGGTCGGCCTCGGTTCCGACTACTCTCGGGTTTGCCTTTTGTCTTACGATCGTCGAAGGGTTTAACTGACTGCTTTCCTTTGTTCAACTTTGGGGGCTCCAGTTCTCCCGCGGCTATCTTTGACTCCTGGACATCGATCTGCCGTTTCACCCTCTTCTGTAATGCCTCCATATTCCACACAGCTTTCTCAGCCACGCTGTGCATTAGGTCGGAGCCGTAGGGGGCTGTCAGGTTCCGAATGAAGATACGGATGGTCTCGCCCTCCGAGATTTCCTCGTCTATCTCTGCTACGCTGGCCGTGTACCGCTGGTAATAGTGCGCCAGTGATTCGTCGGGCCTTTGCACCACCTGGGTCAGGGACCTCACGCTCTTCAATAAACGCCTCCGACCCTGGTACTGCTGAATGAATCGATCGTGCATATCTGCCCAGCAAGTGATCTAGCCTGGGGGTAGACTAAAGAACCAGGTTAGGGCTCTTTCTCCAAGTGTGTTTGGGAACAGCGTACACACTATGTCCTTGCTCGGGGCTCTTCCCAGGCACGCCATGAGGTGTTTCTGGACATGGCGAACCGGATCTCCTTCGCCATCGTACTCCTTTATCGTGGGGATGCCTAGCCCAGGCGGGGCTAGGGTGTCGATGAGTCGGGGAACGAAGGGATGAGTGGATCGATCCCTTAGCTCCGACACCAGCGGCTTCTGTTCTCCCATGCAGATGTTCACGATCTTTACCACCTGGTCGGGAGTGATGGGACCATTCAGGGGAATGGTCCTGTGCTGTACTGGTCCTGGCCCATCAACCACGAACCTCTCCGGCTGACCGGACGCTCTACCTCCGTCCTGGCCTCGGGGCAGGACTTCCTGTGCGTTCCGACCCTCTGTCGGTGGGGCCACTTCCTTCAACGGGGGCATCTCCTCCTGCCTCCTTGCAGCCTCTCTCCGATCCAAGAGAGCCTCTACGGCCGCCAGAAACATGGGCATGGCTTCCGCCACAGCCCTTGTCAGGTCTGTAGATGGGGGAACCTCCTGCCCCCTATTGCCCTGGTGCCGAGGAGCAATATCTTCGGGATCTCCATTATGCCCCCCTGTCTGAGAGAGCTCAGCCGGGGGATGGTTCTGGTTTTCCTCTTGTTCTGGTACTGAATCCAGATTTGTTGCAGCGGGGTGACGGGAACCACCGGATTGTCCCTGTCTTCTGTGCTTGCCAGCCGCCATCGATCGAGTAGAAGGCATATCAGCTTTTTGTTTGATTCCCACAGACGGCGCCAATGTTGGATCACGGTGGAACTCCGGTACGGACTTTGACGGCAATCCTAGCTCCTTTGCTCCACGCAATCCTGCAAGAGGGGATTGACCGGGCGGTGACCCAGAATCCCTCTCCGATGTTTAAATGAGTGCCCAATATGAACTGGCAAGCAATAATCTCAAAGGGTATGTAATTCAACCTAAGTGATCTGAGGTGACCTCTTGCCCTTTTATAGACGAAGAGATGCCTCAGGTACCTGGTGAACCGTTGGGGGTGGTTAGCCCGTATCCCGCGTATCTCGGATGTGATCCCGCCTATCTAGGCCATGATCTCGCTTATCTCGGCCACGCCCCGCGTATCTCGGCCATGCTCCGTGTATCTTAACCACGTTCCGCGTATCTCGGCCACGCCCCGCGTATCTTGGCCTTATCCTCTGATAACGAGTCCCGACTCCTGTCGGGGACTCCAGAGTTATCTCATTGTGTCACCGCTCGGGGCCCTTCGTCATCGTGACAGGGCCAATCGTTCTCAGGGATTCGTCATCGGGGCCTACTTAAAGGGTTCACATCGGGAGCTTCCAGCTCAGCTGTCTGGACCGACTCTGTCGGGACTTTTCATCATCGGGACTCCCTTCGTCGGGACCCTTCTCCTAGGTCATCTTGACCTTCGTTTTGGGCCTGGTGGGCCTATCTGCCGTTTCCTCACCGTTAAAGGGCCTGACGGCTGTAGTCGAACCCATCACACCCCAAGTGTACATAAAGCATGAATGCTCCTAATGAAGTAGAAGTTACTCAAAAGTATCTTTCAAAGATGGTGGTGATATAATCATTATGTTATCCTTACATAGATATGACTTCCAAGTCAACAACACCCTCAACGCCCCCAAGAGCGTATCTTAAGAGTAGTTTGCATACTACGAAATTCGACGCCCCCAAGAGCGTATCTTGAGAGTCGTTTCTAAAAACTACGACCTTCGACGCCCCCAAGAGCGTATCTTGAGAGTAGTTTTCATACTACGAAATTCGACGCCCCCAAGAGCGTATCTTGAGAGTGGTTTCTAAAAACTACGACCTTCGACGCCCCCAAGAGCGTATCTTGAGGTAGATTTCAAACTACCAGATTCGACGCCCCCAAGAGCGTATCTTGAGAGTGGTTTCTAAAAACTACGACCTTCGACGCCCCCAAGAGCGTATCTTGAGGTAGATTTCAAACTACCAGATTCGACGCCCCCAAGAGCGTATCTTGAGGTAGACTTCAAACTACCAGATTCGACGCCCACCAGGAGCGTATCTTTGGTATAACTTGCGCCCTCCGGGAGCTTATCCTGTGAAACGTTAAGCGCCCTCCGAGAGCCTGTCTCGTGAACAGATTCGACGCCCACCAAAAGCGTATCTTTGGTCTAACAATACCATACATACCATTTAAAGGGTATCAGAAGAGATCATTGCACCATACTAAGAAGTATCCCATGAAAAAATAATTACAAAGCAAAGTTGTATGAAGAACACATAATGTTTTTTCTTGATGAGATAGCAGGTATGATATGAAGAAAAACACAAAAGAAAGATAAGTAAAGGAAAGCACAAGGAAAGGAAGAGTCCATGATCAAAGGAATATATACAGAAGCATACGAAGTACCCATCAAAAGGCAGGTGTTCCACACACCATGCATACCACAACCAAAGGCAGGTGTTCCACACACCGCCAACACAACCATGCAAAGAAGGAAAGCAACAAAACATCCCAAGTATAGCAATCCCAAAATGAACTCGACCCATCAAGGGGAGAAACACTCAACCCATTAAAGGGGAGGAAAAGTAAAGTCATATGTACAAGGATAAAGAGTTATCAGCATATCAACCAGAGCCTGCTGGAGAGTCCTCACTGTCCTGACCCTCTGAGGAAGAACCACCAATAGAGCTCGAAGAAGAGGAAGAAGAGCATGAACTATCAACATCCACGGGTATAGCATCCACCTGTGCAGGGGCAGGCTCATCAGCAACGGTAGCTTGACCCCTAAGAACGGCCATATAACCAGAAGCATATGGTCCAAAGTCACCCAGATCATTGACGGGAAACTGGGGATCAATACGGAAGATGTGATTGACAAGGTACTCCCCGAACTGGTTCATCTCCTGGTTCAACCGAACGCTGTAATCAGCAATAAAGGCAGAGGAAGATTTGTACTCAGATACTGCAACAGCTCTCTCCTCCGCCCGGCACCTCGCCTCAAGCTTCGTCAACTCCTCAGCATGGAGTGACGATGCAACATCAGCCTCACGCGCAAACTACCCACGGTAGTCTCAAGTAGAGCTACCTAGTCCCTAAGCTCCTGCATCTGCAAGTCAGACAGGCGAGCCTTCTCGGCGGCAGTGGCAAGCTTCGCCTTCAAGGATACCTGGTTATCTTCAAGAGCCTTCTTTTCATCCGACAGCTCAAGCGCAAGAGACGACATATTCACCATGTCGAACATACCCTGAAAATTCAACAAGGGATAAGTGACTTAGCAAGCAATCACATAAAAGAAAAAAAGGAAGAGAAACACCACTTACAGGAACATAGCGGGATAACACCCCCTGGATGAAGCGCCGGGTCTCCTTAGGGGACTTAGGCAGAGGAACACGATCACCAGGAGCGATGGCACCGCAAAGTACCCGAATGCCAACCTCCGGGGTGCGCAAGGAGGAACCGCTGTCAAAGTGGAACTCCTTCAATCCAGCAAAGGGAGTCCACTAGCTCCCACGATATCCTCGTCAGTAAGGCGCGTAAAGTCCTTCCGACTCAAAGCCGGAGGCCCACCTATACAAAGAAAGCAAAGTAAAGAAAAACACAAGCATAGAAGCATCGATGACATAAAGAAAAAACGAACTTGAAGACCGTGCCCTCGGCTGGGGGGCAGGAGATGGAGAATCAGTGACCACCCCACCATCACCAGCAGGCCGCTTCCCCTTATCAGCCCGGGAAGGCGCCTCTTCGACCACTATCTCTTTGTCGCGAGACAGGGTCGGGGGACGAACACCAGGGGGAGGAGGATCTGCCGCCTTCTTCTTCTTGACAGGCGAGGCCTCGGCCTCAGAGTCGGACCTCCGTGACTTGGACTTAGAAGGTCCAGAGCCCTTGCCCACAGAGACGACTCTCTCGGTCACCAGGGGAGAGTGCCCTAATAATACAAGGAAAACAACATGAGAAAAAACACAAGTATACCATAAGAGAGGAAAGAAAGAAGTATACCAGAGGCCCCAGCAGTCTTCCCAGGCATAGAGGACTTCTTCGGAGTAGAGCTGGAGGGAGCCCTCCTCTTGCTCAAATCAACCGGAGCTGCCTGCATGTTATATGTTTTCCCGTGAAACTAACCTACAAGGGAAAAACAGAAAATAAATATAGATAAGAAGACTAAGTAACATACCGAATCCCCGGAGAGAGGAGTCAAACTAATCCCTGCCTCATAGAGGTCTGTCTCGATCACCAAGGACACAGGGCAGTAAGACTGGGTCTTGTGGCTATCAAAGATAGTCTTCATAGTCTCTAAGTCCACAGAAGAGAACTCCCCAAAGGCAGGCCAGCCGTCTGATCGGTCCTCATTCAGAACCGGCCAGGTAACGTATCGATCCGTGATAAAGAAGTAATGTTTGGCCCAATGGCTCGCCGAGTTATCGCTCTGAACCACGAAACGAAGAGAAGTATTCCACTCAACTCCGCTCAACCCGAAATCAGCAAATCAAGAATCTTTGAGGGAAGGATAGCGAGTCACGAAACTCGCGAAGCCTACTTTCTTCTGATACTGAAATCGGAAGAAGCACCGGAACAAGACCAAGGAGTACTTCCAGGAGTACCACTGACATAGCACCCGGAAATCCACCCAGACGCGAATAGCACTAGGGGCAAGGTTCACAGGGGAGATCCTAAAGAACCTACTCAATTCTTTTATTTACAAAAAAAAAGAACCATCATTAATATTATAATTAATGATTAGTGACTCTTTGGCGTAGTCACAAATTCCTGCTTTATTTAGTGGCTAGTTTTTCACTTGGTCACTATTTCATTTAGCAACCTTATCTACTGTGACCACACTGTGACAAACATTTTTTTGGTCACTAATTGATTATGTGACCGTTTTGCGGTCTTTTGTGACCTTTCTAGTAGCCACAAAAAATGTCATGGTGTCCTACTCAATTCTACGAGCTCATCACAATTCTACGAGCTCATCACAATAAGGCAGACGTAACCCAAACCGAATCTGGGAAGGATAGACAACAACCTTCTCCTTGGGGGGCTCTGTCACTGTCTGGCGAGTGTTTCCCAAAGAAGGGAGGAAAGGGTACAAAGGCTCGTCTAAAGGACAAATGTCTCCTAAGGTGACATGCTCATTATAGTCGGACCTAGTCAAATAGTTCTCCGACAAAGCAGCGAAACCTAAATCAAAGGCAGTGAGAAATTCCAAGCTCGAATCAGGCTCCGACCAATACCTTGGCTCAGTATCCGACTCAGAATCCGACTCCGAACTAATGCCAGGAAAGAAAGTAACGCGACGAATAGAGGGAAAGAGAAACTTACTCATCCTTCGAAGGATATAGCGCCTCTGCCAAGTTTGTGTACGGGGGCACCACCACGAGTATAATACCTGCCACGGCATGACAGGTGTCAAGATAAGAAGATCTCCGGAAAAATCGGGCATACCTCGGCACCCGACAAACAACAACCAAAAGTTCAAAGGCACCCAATGAAGGTAATGAACACATGCTAAGGACACTACAACGGCAAAATCGGGCAATTTTACTCGGATCAAGAAACCGATTATCGAGCAAAATTACGATTATGCCCCTCCACGAAAATCAACGTGCAAATGGCATCACAAATATCGAAATCCAAGCGGGAATAGTTTAAACGAGCAAAAACTATCTCCGGACAAATGACTATCCACGGCAATCACGTATTCAATCAAGCATCGGCAATCGAATATCGGCAATTCAAGTATTGACATTTTATACGATAACGAAAAGAAAAAGATTGGACCTTCAGAAAACCCGACCCGATGTGATATACGGGTCCGGAATTCGAGTTTTGATGTCGCCGGGAATCAACCCCTCGCCGGAGATCAGCTCCTCGCCGGGAATCAGCCCCTCGCCGGAGGCTGTTCTTCGCCACCGCCGGGTAAGAAAAATGACGAAAATAAAGAAAAGGCCTCTCGGCCGTGAACTTCGAGCATACTTGTGCCATGTAGTGTCGAGCTTTAGTGGTCGTCAATTCTGGAAATCTTCCTTCGTCAGCCTTGTTTCATTACATTGTCTCATTACTAATTCATCTGTTTATTTTTTTTTTTTTTTATATTCTGTTATTGTCGTTGGTCTTTTTTTTCAAAACCTTTTGCAGTTATCCTCATTCACGTGATTTAAACTACCTTCGAGGTCCGTCGTCTTCATCATCACCGAGTTTCACCGTCCAGGGGCGTTAGATCCCACCACGTTTCACCGGATACTCCATCCGCCCAGAATCAGTTCATCCCCATCCCACGCCTCTGTATGTATTGAGCATGCTCGTCAGGATCCACGATAAACTAAACTGAAGTGCTGGAAATAGGTAGGCGTTGTCATTGGTTTATGAATGCATTATATTATTCTTATTATTATTATTATATGTTTTGATTCGGGTCTTAGAGCACTTCCAATGGTAGTTCCTAGTTCCTAGTTCCACTTACTGTTGGTTCCTACTTGTATTGATTAAATGAGAACTTTGCATTCAAATGGGAGTTCCTAGTTCCTAAATTTGTCACTGGACGCTGAGTAGGCGCCACTAGGCGTGACTAGGATTACTAATATTACAATTTTTCCATTATCAAGTGAATAGTGAAGTGGGACATCTCCCACTAGTAGGAACTCCCCCGTTACTGTTCTTTTCGGTTCCTACTCTTTAATATTATTTTATTCAATTGTTTTGCTTTTTTTCTTTATTATATATATATGCTACGCTATGTTGAGTAATGACATGAGCCGTAATAAGTCATTTTTAATATCAAATAAGTTAAAAAATGACACGAACCAAAATTACTACTTTTTAACTTCGAATCAATTTCAGAGGTTTCAGGCTCAATTTGTTTATATTTTACCATGTAACAAAACCGTCAATTCTAAATTTTGAAAAATAGTATAGAATTCCATATTATTAAATGTGGAATATTTTTTTTAATTAAAAAATATTATATTATTTTAATGTATATATATTTATATATAATCTACTTATTATATTATTCTATAAAAGAATTTTTTTTTATTATGATACATTATATAAAAATAATATTTTTAGAATGATATACAATATATTTTGTTTTATGTATATTAAAATCATTAGTAAAAACACACGAGGGCTTCACCTTTAACCGATTTAATTTTTTTTTTGCCAAACCGATTTACTAATATGTATCTAATTAATGTGTATAAACGTGATTCTGCTAACGACAATGAATCAAGACATGTCAATCGATGAATAACAGATATAAACCGATATGATGAAATAATATTGATTCAAATAATTTAATTAATCGCTATTATTATATCAATAATTATATTTATCAATCATCATGTCAGCTGAGTAAAGACTACACCTATTAGTAATATTACTATAGTAAAGTAACGTATAATTATTAAAAAGATTCAACCCTTCTAAAGTTATATTTGATTCTTCCATGGTGAATTATCAAATAAAATTGGCAAAAAAAGATTTAAGACTATTTTGTCGAACATCTTTGGCAATTTAGTAATGTGTGTGACAATTCTATGTAGTCTCATATATATATAAGTTAATTTTTATTTTAATTGGGAACTTTAATGTATTCTTTTTATATTTTTTTGTAATGTAATTATTTAATTACTACAATCATTATTTTTATAAACTTATGTGCTCATTTATATCTTATATTTGTTTTTATACAATTTTAAATACCAAAAGAATCGTAATTACTTTTAAATGTATAATACGTAAATGAACTAACCTAACGAAGCTGAATTTCAAATTTCGGAATAATTAACATCACACGTCGGTCAAAGTTGGAACCCAAAATTTGATCTAATATTGAATCTTTGACGATAAAAAAAATGTGAAATTCCGTTAAACAATCAATCTCATTTTTATGATTTTGTACATATTTTTTTCCAAGTTTATTTTAATTAATTCAGTCTAACACTTGAATCTCATTCATTGGTAATTCATTTTAATATGCATGTGTTAATTCTATGTTGTCTCAAATATGTATATATATATATAACATACTCATTTTTAGTTGACAAATTTAACATATTATTTGTATTTTTTTGTAATATGATTTTTAAATTATTACAATGATATTTAACTAAATTACGTGCTTATTTATATATTATGCTCGTACTTTTTATATAATTATTTAATTACCAAAATAATTTTGTATTTATTATTATTTAATCTATCTATAGAGTTTTTGTACAAAAAGTTAGATTGTGAGTATAGAATTATGTGGGTCCCAATTTGAAAGTGGAACTAGGTCTTCACCAATGGAGAGAGTTCCTATTTTACTGTAGCATTTACTGTAGCAGTTCCCACTTCGATGAGTTGGTAGTGACATGGCGGGTGAGGTGGAGGAACTAGGAACTCACCATTGGAAGTGCTCTTAGGGTAGTATTATTATAGATGATTGTTTTAGGCTAGTTGACAGCCATGTATAAATTTTCAAGCATTAAAAGCGGTACTTGTTATTAGCCTAGCATATACATTTGAATTATCAATTGAATAGAGATGTTTACTTGTATTTAACTTTAGTAGTTTTTTTTTATTGATTGTTTCGATTCTTAAATTTCATTATTGATGATTTGTAATATAGGGTGTAACATTAAAATAAGTTAGTCAATTCTTAGATACTAAAAGTATTGCAAATTAAGTGAATTGAGTACCGAAAGGGCGATATTATCACCATGTGTTTTAATTCGTAATAGAACCCCCAAATCCGAATTTCTAAACATAGACCATGTTAGATTACGGGGAGTAATTACTGTTAAGACGTGTGCCTCAGGTTGATGGGCCTCTGATCCAAGTGACACCTCTTACGGGTATTTCGCTCTTCTTTCCGATCCGCTTAGCTTGTCGGGGTGATCCGTTTCTCTGTTCCTCGCTAACCTGCACAATGGGAAATACCGAGCACGGAAAGGGGGGGGGGGGTGGTGCTCGGTGAACCCTCTCCGATGCCCAAATAAGTTCGGGCTCTTTAGAGAGAGAAAATCCTAGAGAGAAGGCAGAGCTAAAACGTGCGAAGATGTAAACTTGTCCAAATGAATAGAACTTGCGAAGGAGACGGGTTCAAATTGGGCGTATATCCATCACATGCCCCCGAGTCAACCAATGGCTTAACCTTTGACTGACTCTATTTTAGTATGGGATGATACGCACAATTTGAAACCTTGTTGTTACCTCTTGACGAATTATTTGCTTGTCTGTGGGCGCCTTTTCCGGGCCTTATCCTCAGTTTCTCAAAAATAGAGGAAGAATACACGTTAGAGTAAATAGGGGACGCGCCTAGATATGTGTCCGAAAAATGTGGATATAAAAATCCGATCTTCTCTTCTATACATTTAAAAACATGTACATGCGTGGGGATGTAATACAATCATGAGTATGGACTAATTCAATCTAATTTCATGTCATCATATTCAATATGTGATCATATGGGGTAAATCTTGTTTGCGAAAAAATATTTAGATCGAGTCCAAAAAATTTCTAAGTATGGGAAATTGAGATATATGTCTATAGAGTGTTAACTTGAATAGAAATATGCCTAACCATAGTTAAATAAGGGGGGTAAAGATGATAGTTTTCTATCTAACACTTAGATCTCCTTTAATTCAAATTGATGGTGGTGATTATGTCTCTTCTAAAACCCTACACACCTTTACTTATAAAATAAGGGAATAGAATTACCTCACTTAGAGACACCATCATCTTTTTTCTTCACTTCACATTTTTGGGGACTAAGAAAAAACTCCAAGCCCTAATTTTGGAGGTGGCCGGCTCAATTCCACGGCGAGGGGAAGGGGCTTCCGACACGGCGGCATGATCCCGGACGGAGGGCGACCAGCATGGCGGGGCTAGTCACGGCGGAGGCGTCGCGGACTGGGGCGGAGGCAGACCAGCACGGCAGCGACGGGGAGAAAGGGTTCCTCCGGTGGGCGACGCGATGGCTTCTCAGGCGACTGCAGGTGACGGGAGCGGGGCAGCGGGGACAGCTCCACACATGCGACGGCGGTGACAGCTCCACGTCGGCGATGACGGGCCGACTCCGGTCACGGCAAGGTCTTGATTTTGAATCGAGCCTTCTAATCGGCTTGGGATTTCCCAATGTTCGATCTTCTTTCCGTCTTGTGAACATATTAAATGCTTGTATTTCGATTGCCTATGCTGGATTTGTGATGATTTCCCAAATACTTGAGTCATGGTGGTCGTGTTGAGTAGATAATTGTTTGTTCGGAAATGGTTTTTTGCCCGTTGGATTTTCCTTGTTTGACTTTGATGTCGTGAATTTACTTGTATGTCGGGTTTTGTTGAGGATATAATTGTTCTTTGCTCGGGAAATGGTTTTTTGCCCAAGTGAAATTGCCCAATTTTGTTGTCGTAGAATTGTTCGTACGTAGCCGTTGTTGTTATTGGGTATCCTCGAGTCTTGATTGTTGCTCGTTGATCGGGTGGGCTATTTCCGAGCTTACTCGGGAAATTGCTCATGTTCTGACACTTAGCATGGTATGGGAGGTATTATACTCATGGTGGTGCCCCAAAACTCGGACTTTGCAACGGCGCTACATTCTTCGCAGGATGAGTAAGTTTTTCATCCCCTCCATTTGTCGTGTTACTTTCTTTCCTGACGTTAGCTCAGAGTCGGATTCTGAATCAGATACTGAGTTTGAATATTGGTCTAATTCGAAGTCTATCTCAAGTTTGGAATTTCCTACTGCTTTCGAGTTAGGTCTTGCTCCATTGTCAGGGAACCATTTGGGTCGGAGTGACTATAACGAGCATGTTGAGTTAGGTGACGTTAGTTCCTTAGATGAACCCTTACACCCCTTCCTTCCGTCTCTAAAGAACATTCGAGAGACCGTGACAGTGCCCTCGGAGGGGAAGGTTGTAGTGTACACCTCCCAGATTCGATACGGGTTACGCTTCCCCTATTGTGACGATCTCATCGAACTCTGCCGGTTTTTCCGGATTTCCCCTGTGAACCTTGCCCCCAGTGCTATTCGTGTCTAGGTAGGATTTCGAGTATTATGTTAGTGGTTCTCCTGGAAGTACTCCTTGATTCTATTCCGGTGTTTTTATCGCTTCGAATATCAGAAGAAGATCGGTTTCGCGAGCTTGGTGACTCGTTATCCTCTTCTTAAGGATACCCAATTTGAGGATTTGGGGTTGGGTGAGGTCGAGTGGAACAACGACCTTCGCTTTGTGGCTCCCCTTGATAATTCGTCGAGTCATTGATCCAAGTATTATTTCTTCATCACCGATCGCTATGTGACTTGGTCGGTTCTTCATGAGAATCGGTCGGATGGCTGGCCCTCTTTTGGGGAGTTCTCTTCCTCAGATATAAAGCATGAAAGTTATTTATCAAAGCCATCAGACCAAGTCTTATTGTCTTGTGTCTATGGGGACCGAGATGGATCTGTATGAGGCGGGGATTCGCTTGACCCCTCCCTCCGAGGGTTTGGTCTGTCAATTAGTCTTCTCGTTTTCATTCGTATTTTGTTTTTCCTTTGTAGGTTGGTTTCACGGAAAAACCTATACTGTGTAGGCGTAGCCCATTGATTTGAGCAAGAGGAAGGGACCCTCCAGCTCTGCTCCCAAGAAATCTTCTAAGTCGGGGAAGGCTGCAGAGGCTTCCAGTATGTTCTTCCTTCTCTTCTTTTTCTTTTATGATATACTTGTAACCGTTCTCATGTTGTTTTCATTATTTCATCAGGGCACCCGCCATTAGTCACCGAGCGTTTCGTTCCCGTGAGCAAGAGTTTGAGCCAATCAAAGTCTAAGGCACGGAAACCTGACTCTGAGGTCGGTCCCTCAGCTGTCAAGAAGAAGAAGACTGCAAGAGACTCTCCTTCGAATGCCCGTTTGACGACACATTCTCGTGATAAAGAGATAGTGGTCGAAGAGTCATTGATCCAAGTATTATTTCTTCATCACCGATCGCTATGTGACTTGGTCGGTTCTTCATGAGAATCGGTCGGATGGCTGGCCCTCTTTTGGGGAAATCTCTTCCTCAGATATAAAGACCATGAAAGTTATATATCAAAGCCATCAGACCAAGTTTTATTGTCTTGTGTCTATGGGGACCGAGATGGATCTGTATGAGGCGGGGATTCGCTTGACCCCTCCCTCCGAGGGTTTGGTATGTCAATTAGTCTTCTCGTTTTCATTCGTATTTTGTTTTTCCTTTGTATGTTGGTTTCACGGAAAAACCTATACTGTGTAGGCGGAACCCATTGATTTGAGCAAAAGGAAGGGACCCTCCAGCTCTGCTCCAAAGAAATCTTCTAAGTCGGGGAAGGCTGCAGAGGCTTCCAGTATGTTCTTCCTTCTCTTCTTTTTGTTTTATGATATACTTGTAACCATTCTCATGTTGTTTTCATTATTTCACAGGGCAGTCGCCATTGGTCACCGAGCGTTTCGTTCCTGTGAGCAAGAGTTTGAGCCAATCAAAGTCTAAGGCACGGAAACCTAACTCTGAGGTCGGTCCCTCGGCTGTCAAGAAGAAAAAGACTGCAAGAGACTTTCCTTCGAATGCCCGTTTGCCGACACCATCTCTCGTGATAAAGAGATAGTGGACGAAGAGGCGCCTTCCTTGCTTGACAAAGGGAAGCGACCTGTCGATGGTGGTGGTATGACCATAGGTGTTGATGCATCTTCTCCATCCCTTGCCCCCCCAGCAGAGGGAGCGAGTCTCAGTTTGTTTCTACTTCATAACTTGTAGATATATTGTTAATTACTGCTTGTGTTCATTTTCTAACTTGTTGGTACAGTCCGACTCCTTGCCTTGAGTCGTAAGGACTTGGTTCGTCTGACTGACGAGGATATCGTTGGGGCTGAGTGGACTCCTTTTGCTGGATTGAAAGAGTATCATTTTGACAGCCATTCTTCCATGCACACTCCTGAGGTTGGGGTTCGTGTCTTACGTATTGCTGTTGCTCCTGGAGATCGCATCTCTCTTCCCAAGTCTCCGAAAGAAACCAAGTGTTTTGTTCAAGGGGTCATATCTCGTTATGCCCCGGTAGGTGATCTTTTTCTTTTATTTTCCGTTCTAAGTAGTTGTTTGCTATTCGACTTAATGTTTGTTCATTGTCTAAGGGCATGTCTGACATGGTTAATCTCTCGTCTGTTGCCCTTGAGCTATCTGAGGAGAACAAGGTACTTGAGGATAGACAAGTATCCTTGAAGGCTGAGCTTAGCAGTTCCATGGAGAAAACACGCCTTTTTGATTTGAAGATGTAGGAACTTCGAGATCAGGTAGCCTCGCTTGAGACTACTATTGCTTATTTTCGCCGACAGGCTGATGTTGATTCTTCACTCCATGCTGCGGAGTTGAAGAATATTGAGGAGAAATGTCGCAAGGAGGAGAGAGTTACTGTAGTGGCTGAGTATAAGTCTTCCACTGCCTATGCTGCTGATTTTCAGGTTCAGTTCACCAAAGAGATGAACCAGTTTGGAGAGTATCTTACGCACCAGATATTCAGGATTGATCCTCAGTTTCCGGTTCACGACTTGGGTGACTTTAGTCCTTATGCTAGTGGTTATGTTGCTGTGCTTAGGGGGCAGGCTGTTGTTGCTGAGAACGTGCCTGATGCCTCTGTGCAGGAGGATACTACGCCTATCGATGTTGTTGATTCAGGTTCCTCTTCATCTTCTTCGAGTTCCATTAGTGGTTCTTCTTCTGAGCATCAGGATCGTGAGGACTTCCCAGTGGCGTCCGGTTGATTATCTGACATCCCTATCCTTGTACATATTCCTTTTCTTTTCCTCCCCTTGATGGGTTGAGTGGTTGTGTTGGTTCTCTTTGAGATGCCTGCCTTACCCTGGATGGTAGGATGACTTGTTACTTGGTTGTTGTAGCCTTTTTTGGTTGTTTGTATGGTTCCTTCTTTGCATACTCTTTTCTTATGTTTGCACTTATTTGCTTGATGTCTATTTAGCTTCCTCTTGTGTCATGATACCTGTAATGGCATCATGAAAAAACTTGTTTGTTTCTCATATCATGTGTATCCTTGCTTTAAAAAGTAAGGTTTTTCAAGGTACGTTGTTGGAGTCATTTTTTTAAAAAATATTTACGAGATAGGCTCTCGGTGGGTACAAAATGTGTTTGCGAGATAGGCTCTCGGAAGGCGCGGAATTGGTTCGCGAGATAGGCTCTCGGAGAGCACGGAATATGTTCGCGAGATAGGCTCTCGGAGGGCACGGAATATGTTCGCGAGATAGGCTCTCGGAGGGCACGAAATATGTTCGCGAGATAGGCTCTCTGAGGGCACGGAGTTAGTTCGCGAGATAGGCTCTCGGAGGGCACGAAATATGTTCGCGAGATAGGCTGTCTGAGGGCACGAAGTTAGTTCGCGAGATAGGCTCTCGGAGGGCACAGAATATGTTCGCGAGATAGGCTCTCGGAGGGCACGAAATATGTTCACGAGATAGGCTCTCGGAAGGCACAGAATTTTTCACGAGATAGGCTCTCGGAAGGCACATAATTTTCACGATAAAGGCTCTCGAAGGGCACATAATTTTTCGCGAGATAGACTCTCGGAAGGCATGTAATTTTTCACGAGATAGGCTCTCGAAGGGCACAGAATTTTTCGCGAGATAGGCTCTCAGAAGGCACAGAATTTTTCAAGAGATAGGCTCTCGGAAGGCACATAATTTTTCACGTGATAGGCTCTCGGAGGGCGCAGAAAGTGTCATGCACTTGGTTGTCATATCTAAGTAAGGAGTTTGTGGAGATATTGTTATCTCATACTTAGGAAATATTTTGATAAACTTCCACTTCATTGAAAGCATTCATGCCTTATATACATGAGGGGTGTCATGGGTGGTCCAAGACATCCTTTAAAGAAACAAAAGATAGTCAAAGAGTTGGAGAAACTACGTGAGTTTTCCGCCTCAAGAGTTGTGTTTAGGAAACTAAACATGCATTATATAGAAGATAAAACCCAGGATATGGTGTTCCGCTGGTGTGATTTCCTTAGTTGGTGGTGGATGGCATGGTTTTATGTATTCCTTTAGTCATCCCTTGTAGATCATCTCTTCAATCTCTATTTTCAACACCATGCAATCGTTTGTCTTATGTCCCCATGTTCCGTGTGATGGATATACGCCCAATTGGAACCCGTTTTAATTCAAACTGTCTTAGTTTGATTACCCCATTTGTGATTGTAAATCGAAACTTTGACCCGAATACTTTTCCTAAAACGCTAACGGTCCGAACGAGGTAAAATTACTCACCCGGACCCGACCATCGACCTCACCTAGGTGAGATCGGGTGACCTCACCCGATCCTTCCTAGGGGAGATCGGGCGGGCCAACCCGATCTCCCCTAGGGGAGATCGGAGTGAAGAAGCAACAACAGCCTTCCGGCGCAGGTCACCTACAGTGGTCTCGAGCAAGGCAACCTGACTCATAAGCTCTTGCATCCTCAAATCAGATAGGCGAGCCTTCTCAGTGGCACTAGAAAGATCTGCCTACAAGAACACCTAACCATCCTCAAGGGCTTTCTTTTCATCAGAAAGCTCAAGTGCAAGAGACGAGAGGTTAACCATATCCGACATGCCCTAAGATAGCAAAAATAGCGAATCACATAACAAGCAATCATAGGGAAAAGAGAAGAGATAGAAGCATCACTTACCGGGGCATAGCGAGATAACACCCCCTGAATAAAGCGCTGTTTCTTTAGGTGACTTAGGGCATCCCCAGGAGCAACAGCACTACTAAGAACCCGGATACCAACCTCTGGGGTGTGCGGAGAGGAATGGCTATCAAAGTGATACTCTTTCAACCGAGCAAAGGGAGTCCACTCAGCTCCCACAACGTCCTCATTAGTAAGGCGAGCAAATTCCTTCCGGCTCAAGGCAGGAAGTCCAGCTATACAAACAAAGAAAAAATGAAAACAAGAAGCAAATATCAATATATCTACAAGACAAGAAGAAGTAGAACCTGAGACTCGAGCCCTCGGCTGGGGGGCAGGAGATGGAGAAGAGGCATCAAGGCCTATAGGCACCCCACCACCATCAGCAGATCGCTTCCCTTTGTCAGTCAGGGAGGGCGCCTCTTCGACTACTATCTCTTTGTCGTGAGATGGTGTCGGAAAACGAGCACTGGAAGGAGAATGGCCCACAGTCTTTTTCTTCTTAGCACCCAAGGCCCCGACCTCATAATCAGGCTCCCGTGCCTTAGACTTGGAGTGGCTGGAACTTCTGCCCACAGGGACGACACGCTCAGTAACCAAAGGTGAGTTCCCTAACAACATAAAGGAAACAACATTAGAACAATTATAAGTATATAATAAAAGGAAAAGAAGAACATACTGGAGGCCTCCGCAGTCCTCCCAAACTTGGAAGGTTTCTTAGGGGCATAGCTGCAAGGAGCTTTTCTCTTCGTCATGTCGATAGGCTCCTATTGCATAGCATATGTTTTTCCGTGAAACCAACCTACAAAGGAAGAACAAAAAATGAATAAAAATGAGAAGACTATGTGACGTACCAAACCCTTGGGGGGAGGGGTCAAACGAATCCCCGCCTCATAAAGGTCTGCCTCGGTCACAGGACAGTAAGACTTGGTCCGATGACTCTGATAGATAATCTTCATTGTCTCTAAATCTGCGGAGGAGAACTCCCCAAAGGCAGGCCAACCATCCGACCGATTCTCATTAAGAACCGACCAAGTGACATAACGATCGATGATGAAGAAATAGTGTTTAGACCAATGGCTCGCCGAGTTATCACTTGGAGCCATGAAACAAACATCGCTATCCCACTCGACCTCGCCTAACCCAAATTCCGCAAATTGGGAGTCTTTAAGAAGGGGATAGCGAGTCACCAAGCTCGCAAGACCTATCTTCTTCTGATATTGGAAACGGTAGAAACAACGGAACAGAACTAGAGAATACCTCCAAGAATACCACTGGCATAGTACTCGGAATCCTACCCAGACGCGAATAGCGCTGGGGGCAAGGTTCACAGGATAAATCCTAAAGAACCGACAGAACTCGACAAGGTCATCACAATAAGGGAGACGTAACCCATATCGAATCTGAGAGGGATACACCACGACCTTCCCCTCTGGGGGCTCTGTCACCGTTTCACGAACATTCCTCAAGGATGGGAGAAAAGGGTACAAAGGCTCATCTAGAGGACTAATGTCACCTAACTCAATGTGGTCATTATAGTCGCTCCGAGTCAAGTGGTTCTCCGACAACGGTGCAAGACCTAACTCAAAAGCAGTGGGAAATTCTAAGCTCGAGAAAGACTCCGACTCAGACCAATACCCAAATTCAATATCTGAATCAAAATCCGACTCTGAGCTAATATCTGGAAAGAAAGTAATGCGGCGAATGGAGGGGATGAAAAACTTAATCATCCTCCGAAGAATATAGCGTCTCTACAAAGTCTGAGTTTTGGGGCACCACCATGAATACAATACCTGCCGTATTAAGCTAAGTGTCAGAATAGAAGAATTTCCCCGGGAAACTCGGGAATACCCCGGTATCAACATATCAACAAACATATCACACAACGACCAAAAGCGATAATCAAGGCCCAGAGATACCCAATAACAACAACGGCTACGAACAAGCAATTTTACGACAACAAAATCAGGCAATTTCACTCGGGCAAAAAATCATTTCCCGGGCCAAGGATAATTTTACTCCCCAACAACACCCGGCATACAAGTGATCACACCATACCAAATTCGAACCAGGAAAATCCAACGGGCAAAAACCATTTCCGAGCAAACGACTATCTACTCAATACGGCAATCACGACACAAGCAATCCGGAAATCATCACAAATCAAGCATGGGAAATCCAAATACAAACATTAGACATGTTCACGGAGGGGAAAAGATCGAACCTTGGGAAATCCGGACCCGGTTCGAAAAGTAGTCCCGAAATTTTCACTTCACCGGCGAGATGAACTCGCCACCGTCACGCGAAGGACGCCGGAATTCCTCCGGAGTCGACCCCGGCCCTCCTTGTTCTCTCTAGAAACAGCAGCAGCCAGCTTCGTCGTCGCCACGCGAAGCTCCGCCCTGCCTGGCCGTGGATCGGAGCCGCTGCTCAAGGCTGCGCCGGACACGCCAGAGGCCACCGCCCCGTCGCACGCCACCTGGCGGAGGAGCCCGCCTCGCCTCCGCTGTGCTGGTCTCTCCCTCTTTGCCGAACCGTCGCACCGAAGCTCCCAATTCCTCGCCGGAATTTTGGCCGGCCTCACCCTCAATTTTTAGGGCTTGGAACTTTTCTTGGTCCCCAAGAATGTGATGTGAAGAGAAAAAAGATGATGGTGGCTAAGTGAGGTAATCCTATTCCCTTATTTTATAAGCTAAAGTGTGTAGGGTTTTTTAAAGTGACACAATCACCACCATTCATTTAAATTAGAGGAGATCTAAGGGTTTGGATAGAAAACTATCATCTTTACCCCCCTTTGACTATGGTTAGGCATGTTTTTACTCAAGTTAACACCCTATAGGCATATATTCCATTATCCTATACTTAGAAATTTTTGGACCCAATTCAAAAAAAATTCCCGACCTATACTCACCCCATAGGAAATTGAGGTACGTAGATTCATATCCATGATTGCATTGCATCCCCATGCACTTACATATTTTTAAAATGCATACTTGAACGGATCGGATTTTTTTGGATTATATCCATATTCCGCGGACACGTGTCTAGAACACGTGTACGCATGCTCTAACATTTACAATTCCTCTATTTTTGAGAATCAGAGGACAAGGCTCGAAAAATGCGCCTACGGACAAGTAAAGGTTTCGTTAAGAGGTAAAGTCACGGTTCCCAATTGCGCGTATCATCCCATCCTAAAATATAGTCAACCAAGGGACGGCAATGGTTAACTTGGGGGGCAAGTGATGGATATACGCCCAATTGGAACCTGTTTTAATTCAGACTGTCTTATTTTGATTACCCCATTTGTGATTGTAAATCGAAACTTTGACCAGAATACTTCGCCTAAAACGCTAACGGTCCGAACGAGGTAAAATTACTCGCATGGACCCGACCATCGACCTCACCTAGGTGAGATCGGGTGACCTCACCCGATCCCTCCTAGGGGAGATCAGTTGGACCAACCCGATCTCCCCTAGGGGAGACCAGGTTGGCTCACCCAACCCCTCTTAGGAGGGGTTGGGCAAATCCACCCGGTGTCAGGCCTCGGGGGTCGGATTTTCTGTCCGACCCTAAGGTTCCCGACCTCTTTTCCACCCGTCCCACACTTAGATTATTTTGCCTACCTCTCCATGCTTTAAGGGTCTAATCATACGGTTATGAGTTAATTAAATACGCTTAGAGGATTAAAGATGTCATTAAGCCACCTTAATCTCCCTGAAGCCTATAAATACTGCTCGTATCCTATTCATTTCCATCACGTTGATTATTTACTAGCTTCTGCTCTGCCTTCTCTCTAGTTTGTCTCTCTAGAAGTATTATACTGACTTACGCATCAAAGAGGGTTCACCAAGCACCACCCCCACCCCCCACTCCGTGCTTGGTACTGCCCCTATTGCAGGTCAGTCAGAAGGAAGAAGTCGGAAGAAGAGAAGGATACGGATCAGACCATCTAGCGGATAGAACATCGGATCAAGCATTTTACCCGTGAGAAGTGACACTTGGACCGACAACCCGTTGACCCAAGTGACGCGACTTAACACCGTGGTATTCACACCATCCTCTTATGTCCTTTCCAAGGAAGGCCTTACCTTCCTCCTTGCATTCTGGCAGCTCCTTGCTCAGGTATTTCTTGAAAAGTTCTTCAACTTGCACCTCAAGAGGTGTAAAGTTTAAATTTACACCCCCTCCTTGTATGTGGGCCTCTTCCTCTTTGAATTCCTCACCTTGCTCCCTCCTTTCTTCTTCAAATTCCTTGTCCAACTTTTCTTTAAGTTCGCTCATTGTGCTTGTCATCACTACTTCATAAAGACCTCTAAAGGCCTCGAAAGAGGTTGGGTGCATGTTTCTAAGGAAAGCTCTTACAGCCTCCCCTCTTGTTACCTCCATGTTGGCCTCATATTCCACGAATCTTTCGAAGTAACTTGCATTGGTTTCCCCTAGCATTTGCTTTAAATCCTCTATGTATCTGAAGCCTCTTTCGATTGAACTCTCCTTCCCTTTTCATTGTCTGGTTGCCAGGGTATGCTTGTATTTAACTTTAGTTGTTTTTTTTTTTATTGTTTCGATTCATAAATTTCATTATTGATGATTTGTAATATAGGGTATAACATTAAAATTAGTTAGTCAATCCTTAGATACTAGAATTATTGCAAATTAAGTGAATTGAGTACCGAAAGGGCGATATTATCACCATGTGTTTTAATTCGTAATAGAACCCCCGAATCCGAATTTATAAACGTAGACCATGTTAGATTACGGGGAGTAATCACTACAGACATTAAATCGTGGTACATTCTAGTAATCGAAATTACGCAGCGGAAGATTCGCACATACCTCAAACGATGTCAGTAGTCCCAAGATCCTTCCTGCAGGGAGTTCACGATCCTCCAGTCGGCACCCGTAGAGGTTCTGGTTAAGGAAGCCCTACGCGGTATGTTCTCCACAGCAAAGCCTCTGATCGATTCTTGGCAGGTGACAGATTTCTGGAGTGTTTGCTAGAAAGAAAATTGGCACACATATCAAAGGAGGATACCACCTCCTATACATCATCAAATGGCAATCATGTCCATGTATCAAAGGAAGATACATCTCCTTATACATCAACAAAGGCTATCATGTCCATATATCAAAGAGTTCTACCCTAGCAATGCTTCTCAGCACGGGTGCCAAAATCCTTGGAAACTAAGAAATCCTAGATTCTAATAGCTTTAACTTTATCGACTTCAATGGCCTCGCCCCTCACAACTCCAACAGCCTCACCTTCGGCTAAACCGGATATCCTACCCCCTTCGCGAGCAGGACGAGGGGAGTTCTTCATCCTCACCTATGCCATCAAATCATCAGCTGGAAGGCCAACCACCAGCAGAGGGGGGGGGGGAGAAAGCCGAGAATTCTCTCTCCGAAAGGATGTCATCTTCAACACCGTCGTTCTCCTGAAATAGGGAAGACCGATATTGAACCCAACCTACAAGGCAAAACAGTAAAGCCACTAGTATTAAAAACTCGAAGACTCGCAAACCGAAAGAGGGACGGGGCGCGCCGTTTGAACCCCCACAGCACATACCTCCTCCACTAAGAAATGATGCACGGACTCAAAGGAAGTTGTCGTGTTCCCAATACGTATCAGTTTCAAGGCTTACTTGTCGGACATGGAGAATTGGGAAAACGCGGGACGCGCATCCTTCACTAGAAGGGAGTCCAAAGACCAAGGAACATCGCGACCCTCAAGGAAAAAGTAACATTTATCCCAATAACCAATACAATTTTCAAAGGAAAAGACGAACCGACGTTGCTATTCCATTTAACATCACCCAAGCCAGAGAACGCCTTATGAGAAAGCGAGTGGTACTGGATCGCTAAAGAACAGAATCTTGACTCACCACAGTGCTGGATACAGTATAAGCATCGGAATAGATGAAGGGAGTAAGCCCAGAGTGGGTGGTGGCACGACACCTTAACTCTGACACAAGCACGGTAGCAGAGAAGGAAAGATCAAGAAGGGAAATTCGGTAATGCTTGAAAAGCTCCCGAAGTTCGGCACAATGAGAGAAGTGAAGCCCCGCCTTAATCTGATTAATATACACCACCAATTTCCCATCCGGAGGTAGCGTAGTGGAGCTACTACTATAGCAATGCAGCATGACGAAGGGACCACAAATAAGAACACAGGGTCGAGAAGAAAAGCCAGCTCATCCTCAAGAATGGGCTGGAACTCAACCCCCAAATCCGAATCAGAATCATACATCGTAGTCCGGGCTCAAGTCGGGATGCGGAAACCGTCTTCCCTTAAAACCTTGGGCGAACAACAGATTATGGGAGCATTAGAAGCGAGGCCACCACGGGGAACCTTAGAAGAAGAAGGCTTAATCATGATAGGAAGAGAGCGATGCGACGACCTTTAGCTCCTAAAGCACGCTTGACAATAGAAAAACAACGATCCATCAAAATTTACCAATCCCATCTCAAGACATTATACAATGTTGGATACTTTCCGAGCAGGGGAGTCGGATCCTGGTAGTGACGCGGAAGAATGCCTCGGGTCGCTCCTACTTCGGGTCCTTGCACGTGCCGGACTCGTGCGTCTCCGTATTCCTGCAAGAGGGGCAGTATCGCACACCACGCAAGGGGGGGTGGAGTGCGATGAACCCTCTCCGAAGCTCAAGTCAGGACCTTTAGAGAGAGAAAGTAAGAGAGAGGGCATAGCTTCCGCTGTCAACTTCTGAATTAGCTTTGAAATGAATGATCAAGGCCCCTATTTATAGGAAACCTTGGAATCAATTCCGGGTTTTGAACGGTCCGACGTCGGTTCAATGCAAAGCGTGAACCGAGCGTAGACGGGAGTAAAGCTGACATCGGGAGGGTTTGCACGTGTGGTGTTTGCGTAGGGGTTCACGTGTCAATAATAGGAGGAATCCGAATCATCCCGAGGTATCGCGAGGATCCCGGGAGGTCCGGAATAACGGGACAATCCAGAGTTGATCCGGATTGTCTTGCAATTCGGACCCGGTCCGGATTGTGATGACAATCCGAACGCGGTGTAAGTCTGGGGCGCGTACGCGCGTGTCCCGGACTTTTTAGTACCCGGGGGTGAACATTTCGAAACCGTTTAGTGAGTCCGACGTGTATAAGAAGTCCGAATAATATAAAACGAAGCCGAATCGGACGTATACCCATCATTTACCCCCGAGTCAAGTGGTGGCATGGCCCCGTCCTGACTCTATTTTCCATAGAGTATACATTAGTTTTAAGTTCGGGTGTTACCTCGAGATGGACTTACTGTTCGTTGGCGCGTGGACCTTATTACTGTTTGATTACGTGGACGTAATACTATGGAATGCTAAACGTGTACTAGTAAGTAATTTAATTACACAGCAGAATAATGTACACATACCTCAATAGCTTTCCTGCCCAAGAATGTTGTGGAGGGAGTTCTGATCCTCCGGTCGGAACTCGTACAAGTTCTTCGTGAGAAGAAGTCCTACGCGGTATAAGCTCCACAGCAAATTCTCTAATCGATTCTTCAACGGGGACAGAACCTCGGACTGAATGCTCGGAAGCATATTGGCACACCAATGGTGGTGTTAGAGGGCCGGACGAAATATGCTTGTAGAGAGAAAGGGATTTCTCTCAAATCACAACTTAGGAGGAGTTGTGATCAAGGTGTGTTTTGGGAGTGACCCCAAGACCTCCTTATATAGTGGGAGGAGGAGAAAATCCTCCTCCCTACTATTAGGGTTTCGGCCGAACTATGATGTGGGTGGGAAGCCCAATTTTGGGCCTCCCATGTCACATGGGAATTGGGTCTGGCCCAATTAGCCCTAATGTGAAATTTACCTAATTATCTTAGGTAACCACATATATTAACAGGCTACCAATTACGGCGCCATGTCACCGTATGCTAACAGCTCCCACTCGCCGGAATGGGAGGGTGCCAGTTAAGGTATTGTCATCCAATAGCATCAACTTCTCAGTCTTCAGTTATTGTCTCCGAATAGTTCATACGAGGTTTGTCGTGCGACCAGCGGATACGACGGGCATCGTGCTACTCATCTGTTAGGAGTTTTATAGCGCCCGCAGAACGTTGATTCCCTTTCGTAAATCAATCCTGTCAAAAATAAAATATGTACCGCACTGTATCCTTCGTCAACTGATAATTCTCCAATTGCCCAGTTTTCCACATAGGAATACTTCTCCAGGGCATCTGTACAAGTGCTCACAACCTTCAACTAATATCCGTTTGGTGGCCACCTAGTGAACAAAAAAGTTGGTGAATTATAGATGAACATGACCATCCCCATCGCTTATACCCTTGGACTAACTCAACCGGTTTCCAAAGACGTGGTCACTTGGCCGTTTTCTTTGGCTCTACGCTCGTACGCCGGGAAGCGAACATTGAGCTAGACCTTAGGTATAAGTTCTGAGTCCGAGAGGATACTTTGGATGCCTCTTCATAAGACACCCGGGATCAATCACACGCTTAAGGTGAAGAAGTATGCGCCCTTTGAATCATAAAGATTCTAGCTAGCACAACTGAGCATGACCCCGTGGTCGTACATGGCACGCGTAGTATGAAGCACACGTCGATAGCACACCTGGACAAGCCATGGGTGGGATATGTCTATCATGCTATCGCAGAGTCTTTCATTTGGCCCTGAATGTGATTTTAATGATGGACAGAGTCCAACACGGCGATTTACAAAATGAATATTAAGTCATGCTTTAAGCGTGACCAAGTTATCGTTTCGTTTAACCAGGTTTATCCCCTGGTTCTTAGCCAATCTTGTTGTGGTAGAGGTCCCCCTCTCCTACAAGATGACCGTGCCGGTGTGACGAGGCAAGGTTCACATTCGATATAATTTTGGTGGAAGAGTTTTACTTCTTCCTACGACTTAGTTTATAGACCGAAAAATCCAATGTTATTTATCATTATGACGTCGATAGATCATATACTCAATTTTCAGTTCTTTTATTTAGTCGAAATATTATTTCAAATGTCAAAATACCATTACTCATACAAGCCACTTATTAAGCCCTACGTAATCCAAGCAGTTTTACGTGCTTTTCGAAAATTTCTCTAGGTAATGGCTTAGTTAATGGGTCTGCGACCATATTGTATGTGGACAAGTATTCTAAAGCGATTGTTGTCTTCCACAACTGATTTGGCATAATTGTATTTCCCATCAATGTGTTTGGTCCTACTATAGTACTTTGGATTCTTAACTGCTGCAATGGCTGTCTGACTGTCGGAGTATACCTTCACAGGTTTGCTCTTCTTGCCAGTGCCAATTAATGCAGTAAGAAGCATTTTCAGCCAGACTGCTTCTTGTGCGGTTTTAGAAAGGGTAACAAATTCTGATTCCATAATGGAAAGCGCGACTCAAGATTGCTTCTTGCTTACCCATGATATGGCAGCATTAGCAGGGAGGAAAACTCCCCCTTTGGTGGAATTACGATCGTCCGGATCGCCACCATGGTCGACGTCACTATAACCAGTCAATTTGATTTGCCTGCCCTTATAGCACAGAACATAGTCGGCAGTACCTTTCAGATTTCTTATAATTCGTTTTACGGCCTTTAAATGTTGATAGCCAGGATCCGATTGGAATCTTGCTACTAGGCCCACATCGTAACAGATGTCTGGCCGAGTACATAGCCTGGCGTACATTAAAATTCCTACCATGCTTAGATACTCTGTATTCTTCATCTGTTCACGCTCCTGCTGGTTCTTCGGGCCATCACGCTTCGACAGTGTGCACCCGAACACAACCGGCGTATCCACGGGTTTGACATCGAGCATTCTGAATCTTTTCAACAATTTGTTGATATATGATTCTTGAGATAGACACAATCTCCAGGCGGCACAATCTCCGGCAATTTTAATGCCTAAGATGTACGTGGCCTCTCCTTTGTCTTTCATCTCAAATGTTGATGATAACCAGGACTTTGATTTTGTTCATGAAACTCACACCGTTTGCAGCAATGAGTATGTCATCTAAGTATAAGGTTATGATGACATATTTAGACCCGGAGGTCTTGGTGTAAACGCAGGGATCCTCGTGAAGATTCACGAATCCGTTTCCGATGATTTCCTCGTGGAATCTGCGATACCATTGCCGAGACGATTGTTTAAGACCGTAAATAGATCTTTGGAGTTTGCAAACTTTACGTTCTTTTTCCAGGAGTAATAAAACCCTCCGGCTGCTCCATGGAGAAATGCGGTTTTTAACATCCATTTGATGCAGGCTCGTGATCGAGGCTTGCAATAAGGGCAAGGATGGCCCTAACTGTGGTGTAACGCACAGTTTGTGAGTATGTTTCATCAAAGTCCTCTCCGTGAATTTGGGTATATCCTTTCGCAATCGTTCGAGTTTATCACCCCTCAAATTTTCCATAAGTAGTGAATTATAAAATTTCACTTTCTAGCTCTGTGTTTAGCAGGTTAATCAACTGAAGACCAAAACCGAATATGTTCTAATTTAGGCATTTTCATCCTCCATTTTTTTCCTCCATTCCAACGTTTGAGGTTCTTCCAATACTTGTCGAACCGTCACTGGTTCGTGAACGAATGTCTCACTTTAATGGGATACTTCTTAAAAGAAGTTTGTTGCCTTAGACTAAGTCTAGGCTCGATAATCTCATCTTAAGTCTGATCGTTACTCCCACTCGGAATAATGCTTCTTTTCGGAGCATTCTTCCCACAGGGAACAATGGCGGTGCTTGAACTTTTGGTCTACAACTTTCTTAGAATGACCTCTTGGTCTCAGGATTTTACCTCTGAGATTTATTCCTTGATCACTAGGATCTGGAATCAAGTTAGTCATTTCCTCCCACTAGGAATAATGGGCAGTTACGACGATTATTGGATTTTCATCCAATGGTTCATCATTATGATTATCAGGTCCGACTTGATTCGCATTAACATTTAGTGATGATTATGTGAGGGGAGTGAGCCCTCCCACTGGATTTATTATGAGGACGTTTCCATCATCATTTACCATGGCATTCACTAATGCATTCACTAATGCTATATCATTCTCCCACTCGAAGTAAGTGGGACCTGAGAATCTCCGTTATCCATATTTATCCGATCAGTATTTGAGTTCGTTTTCGTTCCGCAAAGCATTGGAAGTCCATCCTCAAATATCTATAATGTGTCATGTTCGACCACGTTACCATTAATCCAAGCTAATCTTAAAATTGTATTCTTTAAGAGTAGACCGTACTCTTGATAAATACATGTTTAATGTGCAAATTAATGCTGCTTTATGATAAGGTTTCACCGGTATCATTTCTTAGCTTTTAAGGTAACGCTCCAACCGATTTTATTGGAACATAGTGTTACATTAATATGAATCAACTTAATTTCCTTCCGTAGAACAACTAATGTTGAGTTCTAATATAATGTAATTTTAAACTGTGTTTCTCGAAGTATTTAATAATAAGATTGCTTAGCCAAACTTTTCATTAAAGGCCTATAGTGGGAGTATCATTTTACTGACTACTTCCTTTCATTTATCAACTTATCCACAGACTTATCCACCTCATGGACTATGCATTTGAGCTTCTGCTTAATGCTATAGTTGATGTACTACTCGATCGTAGTAGCATTAAAGCGTACTTCTAACCAGGGTAGTCATCAATGGGTTATTTCCAATGAATCATAAACGAAATTAGCATTCATACTTTAAAACACTTCATTATTAAATTTGTACTTTAAAACGATGTGTTCCGTCTTTCGAGGTACACGCGCGTACGGCGCAGAAAACCAGTTTTATCCCGTGGTTTTGAATCGTTTCATTTTCAAAATTTAATATCAAATCGGTTTTTCATGCACATTAACCGGGGAATTTATCATCTAATGGAGTACTCAATGAATAAGGATGGAATTAACGGTCGGTTCGTTTTACGACTTTATGCAATCGATGGATGTATTAATATGATGGTTCATTATTCACGATTAAGAGGTAAGTGTTTTGATTTAATTCGATCGTCTTACCAATGGATTTTTTGTTTTAGTTATTCATTCAGGATCGATCCCGTTTAACCGGGTCGATTAATTTTTATAAGTAGGCCAATTCATGAACTGAATGGTTACTACTTTATTCAATAGTTCTGAATCATTATTAACTAAATTTAAACATATAAACGGGGTAAATAGGGATTCTTAACAAAAATAACGACAAAGTTTCCGGATCAATAACTGCAGCCACAACAAAGAAAGTTATATAAGGCAGGTAGTCTTTAACCACGTTTGAGCAACCCACCTGAAAATAAATTCAAAACTAAATTATGTTAGATGTTTATGCATCAGATAAAACTTTTCACCGTTTTATGTATTGTGGTAAACGATGCGTAACTTTTACAGTACATAAATCAACAGTGGTTGTCGCACCTGATTATCGTTTAGACCTTTTATTGTTAGGTTTATCCAAGCAATTCCGAAGTCCAGCAAATCTGGCATCGGACAATTCGGGAAGTTCGAAGATCTTTTCATCTTTATGGTTGGCATCATATAAGTCAATTGCCGTTTTAATTGTTGTGATCAGACGTGTAAGTCCGTTATCATCAGCAAACCACGAAAGAGGAAACATCTCCATTACTTTCTGAATTCCTGCCCATCCATCGGCGTCGAGAACGGTTTTTATCCCATTATCCTTGCATAGAATTTCATGGTATGTGGCCATTAATTCTCTTGTTTTGGCTGCCTTTTGTTAGGTTATAGGTTTCAGTCAACGGGTCGCCGACCTAAATCCTACTCCTCACTGGTGAACTAGTGGATCTTGTGCTTCTTGAGTTCGGTCGTTCTGATCCGTATCTTTCGGCCCTTCTCCTTCTCTTCTCCGCGTGCCCTGGAAGAGGGGCAATATCAAGCACGGAGGGGGGGGGGGTGGTGCTTGATGTACCCTCTCCGATGCTTAAGTCTGTACGTTTCTTGGAGAGATAAAGCTAGAGAGATGTCAGAGCTAAATTGCACAATTAGCCAAGATGTTCAAATGAATGGTGGAAAGGTTGTATTTATAGGCAACGGTGTCATTAAGGTGGCTTAATGACATCGTTAACATTTAAACACAATTAATTAGTCCTTGATCACGTAATTAAAACCTTAAAGCATGGAGAAGGTCGGCGGAAATAAACTGAGTATAGGAGTCGGGAAGTGGTGCCGGGGCCCTTGGGGGGGGGGGGGAGAAAATCAGACCCCCAAGGGTAGGGGTTGGGTATGGCCACCCATCCCTTCCCTAGGGGAGATAGGGTTGGCCAACCCGATCTCCCCTAGGGGGGATCGGGTTGGCCCACCCGATCTCCCCTAGGGGAGGTCGGGTGTGGCCACCCGACCTCACCTAGGTGAGTTTGCCGCGGTCCGGACGAGTATTTTTGCCTCGTTCGGACCGTTGGTGTTTCCGCGGGGTGTTTGGGTCGAAGTTTCGATTTATAATCACTAACGGGGTGATCAAAATGAAACGATTTGGAAGTCAACGGGTTCAAATTGGGCGTATATCCATCACATGCCCCCGAGTCAACCAATGGCCTGACCCTTGATTGACTCTATTTTAGGATGGTATGATACGCGCAATTTGAAGCCGGGATTTTACCTTTTGTCAGAATCCTTACTTACCCATGGGTGTGTATCTCTGACTCTGCCCCCTGTCTTATAAGATAGAGGAATTGCAAACGTCAGAATAGCACGGACACGTGTCCAAGCACGTGTCCGTCTGAGATGGAAATAATAAATCTAATACCGCCACGGGCGTATACTCGGAAAATATACGCTCGTGTGGGGATGCAACATGAATACAGCTAAACGAGTCCATGCTTCAATTTCATGCCGTGGTAAGTCTAAGTGGAGAAAATTTTTAATTTGGGTTTAAAATTTTTCTAAGTATAGGATACTTAAAAATATACCTATATGGTGTTAACTTGGGTGGAAATATGCCTAACCATAGTCTAAGGGAGGTAAAGATGATAGTTTTTTTCCCTTTAACCCTTAGATCTCTTTTAATTTTAAATGGAGGGTTGTGATTATGTCACTTTAATAAACCCTACACCTTTTCAAATATATAGAGGAGTAAAGAAATTACCTCACTTAGCCACCATTGTCATCTTTTCCTTTTTTTCTCACACTTGGAGACCAAGGGAGGAATTCTTGCACACCAAGGGAGGGGGCCGGCCAGAAATTCCGACGAAGGGGTGGAATTTCGGCCAGCAGTGCGACGGAGGGGGCCGGCAAGGGGTGGCGGCGCGACCCAAGGCGAAGGCAGAGCAGACCCTGGCCCACGGCGGCGCTCGACGAGGTCACAGGGCAGCAGCGGCGTAGCGGGGACGTCGACGGCGCGGAGGACGACGACCGTGGTTCCGGCGAGTCACGGCGGAGGCTAGATAAGTGAGTCCCGGCGCAGCTTGGTCCCGGCGGTGGCGAAGGGCGGTCTCCGGCGAGGGGCTGATTTCCGGCGACCTCAAAACTTGAATTCCGGACCCGTTTATCACATCGGGTTGGGTTTTCCGAAGGTCCAATCTTTTCCTTTCCATTATCGTATAAAATGTCAATACTTGAATTGCCGATATTCGATTGCCGATTCTTGATTGAATATGTGATTGCCGTAGATAGCCGCCGATTTGGGGAAAAATATTTTGGCCGGTTGCCCGGAGATAGTTTTTTGCCTGTTTAAACTATTCCCGCTTGAATTTGACGTCGTGGCACCATTTGTGTGTTGATTTCCATTGAGGGGCATAATCGTAATTTTTCCTGGGAATTGATTTTTGGTTTGAACAAAATTGCCCGATTTCATCGTTGTGGTGTCCTTAGCACGCGTTTGTTACCTTTGTTGGATGCCTTTGAGTTTTTGGTTGTTGTTTGTCGGGTGCCGGGGTATGCCCGGTTTTTCCGGAAATCTTCTTATCTTGACACCTGTCGTGCCGTGACAGGTATTATACTCGTGGTGGTGCCCCCGTACGCAAACTTGGCAGAGGCGCTATATCCTTCGAAGGATGAGTAAGTTTCTCTTTCTTTCTATTCATCGCGTTGCTTTCTTTCCTGCCATTAGTTCGGTGTCGGATTCTGAGCCGTATACTGAGCCGGGGTGTTAGTCGGAGCCTGATTCGAGCTTGGAATTTCTCACTGACTTTGATTTAGGTCTCGCTGCTTTTTCGGAGAATTACCTGACTAGGTCCGACTATAACGAGCATGTTACCTTGGGTGACATTTGTCCCTTAGATGAGCCTTTATATCCCTTCCTTCCTTCTTTGGGAAACACCCGCCAGACAGTGACAGAGCCCCCCAGGGGGAAGGTTGTTGTTTAACCTTCCCAGATTCGGTTTGGATTGCGGCTGCCTTATTGCGATGAGCTTGTAGAATTAAGTAGGTTCTTTAGGATCTCCCCTGTGAACCTTGCCCCCAGTGCTATCCGCATCTGGGTGGGCTTCCGGGTGTTGTGTCACTGGTACTCCTGTAAGTATTCATTGGTCTTGTTCCGGTGCTTCTTCCGATTCCAATATCAGAAGAAGGTAGTCTTCGCGAGTTTTGTGACTCGCTATCCGTCCCTTAAAGATTCCCGATTTGCTGATTTCGGGTTGAGCGGGGTTGAGTGGGATACTTCTCTTCGTTTCGTGGTCCGAAGCGATAACTCGGCGAGCCACTGGGCCAAACATTATTTCTTTATCACGGATCGATATGTTACCTGGCCGGTTTTGAATGAGGATCGATCTGACGGCTGGCCTGCCTTTGGGGAGTTCTCTCTTGTGGACTTAGAGACTATGAAGACCATCTATGAGAGCCACAGGACCCAGTCTTACTGCCCTGTGTCCTTGGTGACCGAGACAGGTCTCTATGAGGCAGGGATTAGTTTGAATCCTGACTCCGGGGGTTCGGTTTGTTACTTAGTCTTCTCATCTATATTTATTTTCTGTTTTTCCCTTGTAGGTTGGTTTCACGGGAAAACGTATAACGTGCAGGCAGCACCGGTCGATCTGAGCAAGAGGAGGGCTCTCTCCAGCTCTACTCCGAAGAAGTCCCCTATGCTTGGGAAGACTGGTGGGGCCTCTGGTATACTTCCTTCTCTTTTTCTCTTATGGTATACTGTGTTTTTTCTTACACCGTTTTCCTTGTATTATTAGGGCACTCTCCTTTGGTGACCGAGAGAGTCGTCTCTGTGGGCAAGGGCTCTGGACCTTCTAAGTCCAAGTCACGGAGGTCCGACTCTGAGGCCGGGGCCTCGGCTGTCAAGAAGAAGAAGGCTACAGATCCTCCTCCCCCTGGTATTCGTCCCCCGACCCTGTCTCGTGACAAAGAGATAGTGGTCGAAGAGGCGCCTTCCCGAGCTGATAAGGGGAAGCGACCTGCTGGTGATGGTGGGGTGGTCACTGGTTCTCCATCTCCTGCCCCCCAGCCGAGGGCACGGTCGTCAGGTTCGTTCTTCTTTATATCATTGATGCTTCTATGTTTGTATTTTTCTTTATCTTGCTTTATTTGTATAGGTGGGCCTCCGGCTTTGAGTCGGAAGGATTTTACGCGCCTTACTGACGAGGATATCGTTGGATCTGAGTGGACTCCTTTTGCTGGGTTGAAGGAGTTCCACTTTGACAGCGGATCCTCCTTGCGTACCCCGGAGGTTGGCATTCGTGTGCTTCGCGGTGCCATCGCTCCTGGTGATCGTGCTCCTCAGCCTAAGTCTCCTAGGGAGACCCGGCGCTTCGTTCAGGGTGTGCTATCCCGTTATGTACCTTTGAGTGGTGTCTCCCTTCCCTTTTACTTTCATGTGGTTGCTTTTCCAATTGCTTATCCCTTGTTGAATTTTCAGGGTATGTCCGACATGGTGAACATGTCGTCCCTTGCGCTTGAGCTGTCAGATGAGAAGAAGGCTCTTGAGGATAGCCAGGTATCCCTGAAGGCGGAGCTTGCCACTGCCGCTGAGGAGGCTCGCCTGTCTGACTTGCAGATGCAGGAGCTTAGGGACCAGGTGTCTCTACTTGAGACTACCGTGGGTAGCTTGCGCCGTGAGGCTGAAGTTGCATCGTCACTCCATTCTGAGGAGTTGAGGAAGCTTGAGGCAAGGTGCCAGGAGGAGGAGAGAGCTGTTGCAGTATCTGAGTACAAAGCTTCCTCTGCCTTTACTGCTGATTACAGTGTTCGGCTGAACCAGGAGATGAACCAGTTTGGCGAGTACCTTGTTGATCACATATTCCGTATTGATCCCCAGTTTCCCGTCAATGATCTGGGTGACTTTGGACCGTATGCTACTGGTTATATGACCGTTCTTAGGGGTCAAGCTGCCGTTGCTGATGAGCCTGCCCCTGCACAGGTGGATGCTACGCCTATGGATGTTGATAGTTCAGACTCTTCCTCTTCTTCTTCGATCTCTGCTGGTGGTTCTTCCTAAGAGGGTCAGGACCGTGAGGATTCTCCAGCAGGCTCTGGTTGATATGCTGATATCACTTTATCCTTGTACATATGACTTTACTTTTCCTCCCCTTTAATGGGTTGAGTGTTTCTCCCCTTGATGGGTTGAGTTCATTTTGGGATTGCTATACTTGGGATGTTTTGTGTTGTTTTCCTTCTTCGCATGGTTATGTTGGCAGTGTGTGGAACACTTGCCTTTGGATGGGTACTTCGTATGCTTCTGTATATATTCCTTTGATCATTGACTCTTCCTTTCTTTGTTCTTTCCTTCACATCATACCTGCTATCTCATCAAGAAAAAACATTATGTGTTCTTTATACAACTTTACTTTGCAATTAGTTTCTCATGGGATCCTTCTTAGTATGGTGCAATAATCTCTTCTGATACCCTTTAAATTGTATATATGATACTGTTATACCAAAGATACGCTCTTGGTGGGCGTCGAATCTGTTCGCGAGACAGGCTCTCGGAGGGCGCTTAACGTTTCACAGGATAGGCTCCCGGAGGGCACAAGTTAGACCAAAGATACGCTCCTGGTGGGCGTCGAATCTGGTAGTTTGAAATCTACCTCAAGATACGCTCTTGGGGGCGTCGAATCTGGTAGTTTGAAATCTACCTCAAGATACGCTCTTGGAGGCGTCGAAGGTCGTAGTTTTTAGAAACCACTCTCAAGATACGCTCTTGGGGGCGTCGAAATTCGTAGTTTTTTTAAACCACTCTCAAGATACGCTCTTGGGGGCGTCGAAATTCGTAGTTTTTTTAAACCACTCTCAAGATAAGCTCTTGGGGGCGTCGAAGTTCGTAGTATGAAAACTACTCTCAAGATACGCTCTTGGGGGCGTCGAAATTCATAGTATGAAAACTACTCTCTAGATACGCTCTTGGGGGCGTTGATGGTCGTAGTATGAAAACTACTCTCAAGATACGCTCTTGGGGGCGTTGAGGGTGTTGCTGACTTGGAAGTCATATTTGTGTAAGGATAACATAATGATTGTATTGCCACCTTCTTTGAAAGATACTTTTGAGTAACTTCTACTTCATTAGGAGCATTCATGCTTTATGTACACTTGGGGTGCCTTGGGTGGATCAAGACACCCTTTGGAGGAAATTAAAGATAGTTGTAGAGTCGGAGTAACTTCTTGAGTTCTCCTTCTCAAAAGTTGTTTTTGGAAAACTTAAAATGCTTGAACATGCAAAGTGCTTAATATTAAACTAAGGATATGGGGTGGTGAGTATGTCTGTTGCCACGTACTCCTTTAGGCCTCCATATGCTTCAAATGAGATTGGATGCATGTTTCTAAGGAAGGCCCTTACGGCCTCTCTTCTTGTGATGTCCATGCTTGCACCATAGCTGAAGAATCTCTCAAAGTAGCTTGATATGGACTCCCTTGGCTTTTGCTTGATGTCATCTATATATCGGAAACCCCTTTCAATGGATTCCCTTGTTCTCTTTCCTTCGGCATTCTCTGGCTGCCAAGGTATGCTTGTTACCCTTACAGCTTTACCTTTCTGCTTCTTCTTAGCTGGTCCTTGAAAGAACTGCCTACTTAGGCGGAGTGCAATTCCCTTTTTCATCTTTCCCTGCCTTGGCCTTTTCATCACCTTCTCTTTGTCTTGGATGGCCCCCGTTATGACCATAGCCACTGTGTCTGACTTGTGTGATCCACGTCTCATGGAGTTGACGTAGCACTGCCTTGCAGTGCGTTGATCACCCAATACTTCCCCAATTCCGTTTTCAGTGATGTACTTGAGCTTCTGATGCACGGTAGATGGCACAATTTCATATGGATTTATGGTTGTTCTTCCTAAGATCCCGTTGTAGGCTCCCAGGCTTTCAACCACCATGAAGTTGACGTTCACTCTCAGCTGTGTCCATCCTTGGCCCATGGTCACTGGCAGGGTTATCATTCCCAGGGGATAACTTGTTGCTCCTGAGAAGCCAAGAGGGAAGTTGACTGGTTTGATGTCTGCCTTTGTTTTTCCTATCTCTTCCAGGACCCTTAGGCTTAGGAGGTCTGCAGAGCTGCCCCCATCTACCAGTATTCTTTTTACATCGAAGTTATCGATGTCCATCGTGATGACTAAAGCATCATCATGCGGGAAGACAATATGGCTCTTGTCCTTCTCCGAAAACTCAATCTTCATTTCTTCTCCTTCTCGTGGTCTCTTTCTCCACTTTGGTACTGAGCCCAGCTTGGATGCATAAACTTCCCTTGCATTAGCTGTTGGGCCACCTGATGCCACTCTTCCATGTATCATGTTTATAGTCCCCCTCTTGTTAGGTGAGGGATTATAATCTACCTTGTCTTTGCCTTTATCCCTGTGTGATGGCCCTAGCTGTATGTTGTTGCCACCGTGATCAACAAACTTTTTTAGCTCCCCTCTCTGGATGATATTGTTGATACTTAGCTTCAAGCTAAAGCATTCGTTTGTATCATGCCCATATGCCTCATGGTTATCACACCATCTATCATTGTGTGTCCCTACCATTGGCGCTCTCCATCTTCCGGGGGGCGACCATAGTTTCTGATTTCTCATCTCTCTTAGGACCACTGCTGGGGTGGTGTTCAACGGTATGAACTTGATGACATTTATTTCCCTAGCCTTCAATGGCTCACCCATCTGATTTCTTTGCTGAGGCGGACGTCACTCCTGTTGCCTTATGGGTTGAGGTGCCTGAGGTGGCTTTCCCTTATTCTGCTTTGTGTTGTCCTCCTTTGCTGCTTGAATCTTGGCTTTCTTACCCACCTTGTGCCTTTCTAGGTCTATATGAGTTTTCACTCTCCCTTCTAGCTCCTCTAAGGTGCTTGCCGGTTTCTTGGCCATCTTTTCTGCCAGTGTGGACCCGAAGCGGCCTAGGTTTCTTATGAAGGCTCTTATTATTTCACCCTCGGTGATGTCGCCCTGTATGTCTGCTATGTTCTGGTTGAACCTAGTGTAGTAATCAGCCAAAGATTCATCATTTTCTTGCTTCACATCATCTAGGGAGCCTGTTCCTTTGAGTAGCTTCCTTTCTCCTAGGTATCTCTGAAGAAATTTCGCCTTTAGCTGCGCCCATGAGTGGATGCTCTCAGTAGGTAGGCTAAAGAACCAATGTGACGCCACCCCTGATAGGGTGTTTGGAAATAAGAGTGCCTTGTAGCGGTCACCAGTAGTTCTCCCGAATAGAGAGGCTTCATGCTGTTGAATGTGCTCCAAAGGGTCTCCCTTCCATTGTACTTTACTATATGTATTGTATGCAAGGAGTCTGGCACTTTGTTCATTTCCAACTCCCTCGTGAAGGGGTGGTTTGTGTTGTCACTTAGGCAGTGCAGTCCATTTCTCTTTGACTCACTCATCTTTCTCACTATCATGGCTTCTATCTCCTCCGGGGTAATCATCACCGGCGATGGAGTATAGTCTCTCTGATATCTTCCATAGTTATAAACTGGGCTTGCTGGGATTCCTTGTCCGTGCTGGTACGGACTGTAGGCGTATCCCTGATATCTCTGCTGGGGTACTTGGTAGAATTCCTGCCTCCTTGGAGGTCTTGCTTGTCTGTCTGCCCTCAGCGGGGTGTATGCCCTGGCGTCCTGCTGTGTCTGTTTCTGCCTTGGAGGCACAAACTGCTGCCTTCCCTCTGGGGGTGGCCCTTGGTTATCTCTTCTTTGTTCTTATCGCTGCCCTGTTCGAGGGTGCGAGTGGTGTTCTTCTTCTGGGACTTGTTCTTCCTCATGAACTTCTTCTTCTTCATGATGGTGTTGCCTTCCCTGCATGTTCCTCAGAGTCTCTCTATAGGCTAGTAGCTCATCCAATGCGCTCATCAACCCCGGAGTCACCGTATGTGCTCCTTGTGAGTGTGCGGGCCTTGTGTTGGTTGTGTGGGCGCGATTTTCGTTCCTTTGAGCCGGCATCCCATATGGATATCCTTGATGTTGTGCCTCATAGTAGTATCCCTGAGGAGGTGCCGTGTATTGGGATGGCACTCCTTGTTGCTCCCCCTCTCTTTGTGGCCTCCTAGCCAATGGGGTTGAGGCTGTAGAAGACTCAGCCCCAGCTGGGTGTGAAGGTCCTCCTTCCTGGTTGTTAGGCTGGGGTGCCTGTGGGGTTACCTGAGGCTCTGGGTGTACAGGCTGTTTCTCTGGGTTAGGCTGCCTTGCAGGAGGTATAGGCTGTCTCCCTCGCCTGTTGCCCCCAGGTGGGCGGTTATGCCTAGATGCTAAGCTATTCGTCATCGCTCTCGTGATTACCAGGCTTTCTATTCGAAACCCACGGACGGCGCCAAGTGTTAGGTTATAGGTTTCAGGTCAACTGGTCGCCGGCCTAAATCCTACTCCTCACTGGTGAACTAGTGGATCTTGTGCTTCCTGAGTTCGGTCGTTCTGATCCGTATCCTTCGGCCCTTCTCCTTCTCTTCTCCGCGTGCCCTGCAAGAGGGGAAATATCAAGCACGGAGGGGGGGTTGTGCTTGATGTACCCTCTCCGATGCTTAAGTCAGTACGTTTCTTGGAGAGATAAAGCTAGAGAGATGTCAGAGCTAAATTGCACAATTAGCCAAGATGTTCAAATGAATAGTGGAAAGGTTGTATTTATAGGCAACGGTGTCATTAAGGTGGCTTAATGACATCGTTAACCTTTAAACACAATTAATTAGTCCTTGATCACGTAATTAAAACCTTAAAGCATGGAGAAGGTCGGCGGAAATAAACTGAGTATGGGAGTCGGGAAGTGGTGCCGGGGCCCTTGGGGGGGGGGGGGAAATCCGACCCCCAAGGGTAGGGGTTGGGTATGGCCACCCAACCCTTCCGTAGGGGGGATCGAGTTGGCTGACCCGATCTCCCCTAGGGGAGGTGGGGTGTTGCCACCCGACCTCACCTAGGTGAGTTTGCCGCGGTCCGGATGAGTATTTTTGCCTCGTTCGGACCGTTGGTGTTTCCGCGGGGTGTTTGGGTCGAAGTTTCGATTTATAATCACTAACGGGGTGATCAAAATGAAAGGATTTGGAAGTCAATGGGTTCAAATTGGGTGTATATCCATCACCTTTCCCTTTCCGTAGCGAATGTGTAAGGTACACCAAAGATGCAATGCGCTCTTTTGAATAGTCCTTCCACCGTTTCAGCTTGTTAGATGTGAGCATATTATTTTTCGAGTTCTCTGATCCCTCCATAACTTGTCTTTATTATTGTATCTGTAAGGTGTCCCTCCCTCGTTTATATGTATACGTTGACTTTTTGGATCGATACGATCCTCGACTCCCGCAGGTATCAGGTCATATTCAACACTAATTTTCAAATCATCATAATTAATATCATCTAGTTTGCATATTTTGTTAAAACGATCCGATCGAGCCATTAGAACTATTACAATGACAATCATGCAAAGTTAGGGAGAAAATAACATTTTGACAGAATTGCAAACATCGGATTATCTATTAAGATGGAATACGACGAATAGTGATCCTTAAGTCACTAAACCAAACCGACCGCCAGTAAACCGAGGGAAGGGGGTGTTGTGAAAGAGTTCACAACATTGTCGTCTTCAATCCAATAGATCAGTCTTTTGAAAACGGTTATTATATTGCAAATTACCGGAACAAAAATTTTCAAATTAGCATACCCGATCTTGGCTTTCGCATGGCCCTTTATGATTTTGTAAAAATTATCTGATAATTTATGCATGCATAACTATATCACGCCATAAACATCGAACAAACCAAAACAACATGCTTACGCGTCATGAGTCTAATGTTCCTTAGCATACATAATTCTACTTAACGTAAATTATCACATGCTTTCATTCATAAACATTCTAGCATACGTGTCAAAACATGCAACTTCCGCATACATCATGCATAATTGGCGACTGGTATTTTCAGTTTTAAAAACGTTTTGAAAATATTAGGGGTTGACATGCAATTCATTCTTACAATCAATCATGCGAAATTTCTAGACATGGATTCTAGGCAATTTCAATCAGCATAGCATGTCTATCCTATTGCGCATACAGTATATTTGAATCCTAGAGCTCAATGCTCGCAATTTATTATCCAGCTAGCTTGACTAAGTCAAGACGACAGTTCTAATATATGTTGCAGAAAGTAAACAATTGCAATTCAGCCCACTAATTTAATCCTGTCCCAAAAACATGCATATCCGAGATCCATCCCCATAATCGTAACCAGGTATTAGGGTTTTATCCAAAAACGTGTTAAAACGTAAACCCTAAGAGCACTGTTTAGGTTAACTTTTAAAGTTCGAAAAAATTTTGGATTTAAAATTTGACATCCTATTTTATTGAACATTTAAAATTTCTGAAAAAATTTAAAATTTGGTTCGGTCCAATTTAAAATCCGGTCTGAGTCGGTCTGATTTTAAAAATCTAGTTTGGTATGAAGCGGTTCAATAAAATAAGATTGTGGTTCGGTTCATCACTCGAAACCGGTTCGGTTTAGATTCACTAAGTCACTTTGGTCCGACCAGACCCGATTAGTTCGATCCAATTAAGAAAACCCAGATTGGTTTAACCCGTTCCGGTTTCGCAAATTGGACCAGCCCGATAAACCCATAGGGTTCGGCCGAAACATTTCTTTTGGGCTAAATAGAGTTTTAAAGTCCACTAAAAACTTAACTTAGCCCACAAGAAACATTAATTATGTAAAATAATTTCCAATATTGCTAATATATACATAAAATTCGGCACTTATATATTATTAATATATATAAATATTGTCAAGATTCTATCTTTAAGATGTAGATCAATTAACAATATAAATATATATATGTAATTTTCAGCCATATATATATATATATATATATATATATATATATATAATTATTGTTAAATATATTTAGGAATAAAATATAAAGAAAATATATCTTCTTAATCTTTTTAAGTAACCAAATCCTATTAATATATCTTTATCCCTATCTTTTAGCTAAATATATTGATAGTTTATATATTTTACTATATAATATGAATCTTTCTTTATCTTTCCAATTTATAGATATATTGTCTCCTTTTAATAAAATTAAAATATGGTAACAAGTATATCCATATGCTAGGTCCGGCCGAATTTTACTTACTTGCACCCTAAAAATTAAAAAATTTACCTAATAATTCACCTAGGGTTTCGGCCATAACACCAAAAATTGGAAAAATTTGAAAAATTGTCAAATTTTAAGATCAAACACTACTACGATCATGAATCCAATAAGTGTTCTTGATAAAACTCATCGTGCTCTTGAAGATCATGAACATCAAACTTAAATTTAAACAAGAATTTTCGGTTTTGATCTATAAAAACATGTAAAAATTCCGAAAATTTTAAGTTTTTAAAGATCAAACATATGAAATTTGTTTAAAAATTTCGTATTACTCATGATGTACATCATAAAAATTTCGATTTTTATAAAATTTTCAAGAACATCAGTTTATCAAAATTTCAAGAACTCCTAACACAAGCTCTGATACCACTGTTGGATTACGGGGATGTAATACTACGGAATGCTAAACGTGTACTAGTAAGTAATCTAATTACGCAGCGGAATAATGTACACATACCTCAATAGCTTTCCTGCCCAGGAACGTTGTGGAGGGAGTTCTGATCCTCCGGTCGGAACCTATACAAGTTCTTCGTGGGAAGAAGTCCTACGCGGTATAAGCTCCACAGCAAATCCTCTGATCGATTCTTCAATGGGGACAGAACCTCGGACTGAATGCTCGGAAGCAATTTGGCACACCAATGGTGGTGTTAGAGGGCCGGCCGAAATATGCTTGTAGAGAGAAAGGGATTTCTCTCAAATTACAACTTTGGAGGAGTTGTGATCAAGGTGTGTTTTGGGAGTGACCCCAAGACCTCCTTATATAGTGGGAGGAGGAGAAATCCTCCTCCTACTATTAGGGTTTCAGCCGAACTATGATGTGGGTGGTAGGCCTAATTTTGGGCCTCCCATGTCACATGGGAATTGGGTCTGGCCCAATTTGCCCTAATGTGACATTTACCTAATTATCTTAGGTAACCACATATATTAACGGGCTACCAGTTACGGCGCCACGTCACCATATGCTAACAATTACAAGATATCCCTTCTCGGACTTGGACGGGAGTAGTCGTATCCGTCGACATGATTAGTGTAGCAAGCATGTATATGACATATATGTATATGACAATCCTTATCCGTGTATGTGATCATGGATATGAATGCTACCACATGTGTTATTATGATGTGCACGTATACAAGAGTCGGCATGGGATATGCAATGTTATGAAATTAAATCATATAAGTACGGGCATGTATATATGCGATAACATGGATACTAGTATACGCACGTCGGGGTTGTAATTGCAAACACGTGACACACGTGACATGGATATGTAAACGCGTATGTGTTAATGTATGCGTGTATGCATGGATATGTAAACATGCATAGGTGTTAGGAAATCCTTCCAAAAAAGATAGAAAAAATATGGAAGGGGAAAGATGTTACCTATAGGTGTATATAAAGGAGTGAATTCAAATATCACCACACTTTGTCTCTTCCCCTTTTTAGAGTTGTCTTCTCCATTTCTTAGAGAGTAAGTGACTTAGCACTCAAACCACTCATCCACCCACACCTCTTCCACCATCGGCCAACCACCACTCACCAGCGAAGCCAGCTCGTTGCAGCAGGACCAGCGGCGGCGAGAGACACGGCGGCAGGTGACGGCAGCCACGGCGGGCGGCGTTACGACGGGCGATCCAAAACGAGCGTGCAACCTCAATTTTTGGGGCGATTCGGTTTTTCGGAGTTGATTAGGACCATTTCCAGGTATGCCAATGCCTTTAATTGCATCAATTTGATTGATCTTTGCTTTGATTTTGAACTTGATCATCCATGCCCACTAAGTGTTTGATGAAATGCCTAGGATAGTTAATCATAGCAAAAAGGAGCATAAAAATTGTTAAGTGTTTTACCACTTGTATGTATAGAGTAGGAGTAATACTTCCCTATTGATTAAAATGTTGGATTGCCATCTTTGATTGCCCATGGCATTGTTGTGGCGTGTATGTGCACACTTGGTTGTATGGAGATGCTTGTAGCTATAGCTAGGCTTTGTATTCCCAAAGGGGGTGTATTTATGTATCCATATCCTACACATGTTAGATAAGAATATGCATTTAGGTGTTAGCACTATGAGTATATTAGCACTTGTTACCTTGGGGATTTACCTTAGGCCACGTAAGTAAGCATAGATGCATGTAAGCATTCGTAGATACACATGAGCATGTGTGAGTGCCTGTATGGACATGTTGGCACTCATAGGTACATGTACGTGCATGTATGCACATATAGTTGCACATATGCGCGTAGAGTGGTGCATGAACACATACTAGTGTATGCAAACACATATAGTTGAGCGTGGGTGTACGTAGATACTCGCGGGTACGTAGGCGTCCATAGACATGCGTAGGTGTGCATACGCGCGCGTAGATCATGTAAGTGTTGGGACGAGGCCCTTACTAGCATAGAGTTTCCCCCGTATAGAGGATGTTCGCTATGTAGCAGTTGAACACTTAATAGATTTGTGAGCATGGTGTTTCCCCCGAGCGGGGGACGTTCTTTGTATAGAGGTTGTTAACATGTTGGGTGTACGCGTATGTATTGAACGGGTTGTGGTTGTATCCTTGTAGGAGTTGTGTTGTGAGAAGCTGGGGCGTCCATCCTTAGGATTACCTTCTCGACTTGCTAGCTTTGTGAACATGAGTAAGTCTCATATTCCTACCCCTTATGTTAGATTTCTTTCTGATTCGGATTCTGATTCCGAGCCGGAGTCTTCGGAGTTTACGGATTCTTCCGAGCCGGAAACTATGGACGATATGCCTTCTACCTCCGAGCTGGAGCCTCACGTGGAGTCAAAGGACTTGGTGCAAACCTTTGTGGGAAACAGATAGGATAATGATGAGTATCAGCGCCTTGTCGTTCATTCTAGGCTTTGTCCTTCGGGAGAGGCATTTTACCCGTTTGATGTCATCCCTGATGCTCATTCGGGAATGCCCATTGTACCCCCGGATGATTTGTCTGCTATTTATGCCTCCCAGATTCGGATGGGACTGCGCTTCCCTTACTGCTCGGACTTGCGGAAGTTGTGTCGTTATTATAGGATCTCTACTCTTGACCTCACGCCTGCTGCTATACGGTACTGGGTTTGCTTCCGAGTACTATGCCATCAACAGTCCTGGAGTTATTCGACCTTGCTCTTCCGATGCTTCTTCTGGCTCCAACGTCTGGATGCATCTAGGTTATGTTCCATTTCTATCCGCTGGCCTTTGATGAGGGGAAAGGAGTTTGCTGATCTTGGGTTGGGAGAAGTGAAGTGGGATAGCAGTCTTCGCTTTGTTACTGCTGTAGACCCGTCGAAGAGTCACTGGCAAAAACACTATTTCTTCACTGACGATCCCAGGATGGATTGGCGTATTATTCGGGTTACAAAACCTGATCTCGTGCCCGCTTTTTATGAATTCTCCGAGTCGGACAAAGCAGCGATGAAGAAGGTGTATCGGGCGCACAAGGCGCGTGCGTACACGGCCTTGTCTTGTGGGAAGGAGAGAGATTTGCGCAGGGCTGGGATTTGCACTCCTCCTTCGGGGGGCACTTTGGTATGTTATGAACCTTTACAACTTCCTTGTGTTGTGATGTAGGCTGGTGTCATTGAAAAAATTCCCGCTTGCAGGCGGGCTCTCAGGGAGTTGCTGCTCCTGCTGCACGGAGCGGACGCACGGACAATCTGTTGTTTTCCAGGGGATGAGGCCTGGTCGTGGTAAAGGGAGTGCGGGTAAGTTTTTTATTTGTGCAATCATTTTACTTGTCTATATCCCATGCCTTTGTTTTTATATTGCTTCATTCTTGTTTGTAGGTCGATCCCCACTCATGGCAGAGCGAGCTGTTATGACTGTCGACACTCCGCCTCGGGCCAAGGCGAAGCGTCCCAACTTCGAGGTATGGCCCTCAAGCGACCCTAAGTGCTCCAAGTCTGGCAGTGGCGAGGCATTGAGAACTCCACTTAGCAAGGGGAAGGGAATTGAAGCCCGCGCACCTGTCGTACCCGTGATGTCTGCCCCTCGGTCGAGGGACCGGGCTTCGGAGGAGGGGCCTCCCCGCACAGGTATATTGGTTGTTCTTGTATTGTTTCTATACTTAGTGTATTTGGATCGTCTTGTTTATCTTTGCATACGTTTATAGCTGTTCCACCAGTTGCTGCCCTTACACGGGCCGAGCCGGTTTGTCCCTCCAAGGACTCTGTTGTGGGTGACGAGTGGGTACCCTTCTCTGCCGGAGGGCCTCGCTTAGCGAAGGAGATTAGTTTGACCACAGCCAAGGTGGGAGTTCGTGTTCTTCAGCAGATTATTCCTCCTGGGGATCAGAGGATTCACCCCAGCGACCCCGAGGGTGCGCAAGCATGTGCTGAGGGTGCATTGTCGTGCCTTGCACTTGTGAGTATCTATCATTACTCCTTCATGCCTTGTATGTATGCTTGTCTTTTTTACTATAACTTCCTTGTTGCTTATTATTGTAGGTTGCCATTCAGATGGCCAATCTCTCCTCCTTCATGATTGAGCTTGCAGAGGAGAATAAGATGTTTATGGAGAAGTCTGAGATTGCCTGTCTCGAGGCTGAGGGTGCTAAGGAGAGGGCGCGTATCTTGGATACGAAGGTTGTCAACCTACAAGCGGAGAGTTCCACTCGTCGGGCTCGTATTGCGGCGCTTGAATCTGACATTGCTGCCCAACAGGCGAAGGCCATTGCTGATAGTGCCGATCATGATCTCGCCTAGCGAGCCATGAAGGAGAAGTCCCTTGCGGATGGCAAGGTTATGGGCGTCGCGGAATACAAGGCTTCCGAGTCATACAATGCTGAAGTCATGGTGGCTGCAGATGATATGCTTTATGACTCTATTGAGGGTCTTATCGAGCATGTGTATGCTCTTGCTCCGAACATGCAATTTGGTCAGCTTGGTCCGTATTCCAATTTTTCCACTGAGCATGTGGCAGCCTTGCGGGCTAGATATGGGACTGCTACCTCGCTAGTTGTGGCGGATGCCCCCTGCTGTTGAGGAGTATGTCCCTGCCATGGTTGTTAGGAATGCCCCCGAGGATATTGAAGCTGACACCCGTGAGTACGAGTTGATGTACAATGATGTTGGATATCCGATTATCATGGAGGGTAACACGTTTGGAGGGGATGTATCTGAGGCATGCAGCGATGATGTTGATGGTCGTGCTCCTGACGTGGCGTCAGGTTGAGTGTTTGCTTTCACAAACTCTTTGTACATAGTTTTGGCTCCCCATGTTTGGGTTGAGGTTGCTTGTTGGTGTGTTATCCCGTTGAACCCTTTATGTTTATGTTTCTATGCTTTGATGTTGTCATATGAGACTTGTCATGAATGGTTTAGTAATGCATGGTAATATGGTAGTAATATTTCATACCTTTGTGTTTTGAGATTGTCCATGTGGTGTGTACTATAGAGTAGAGTTGCGGTTCGTCCTCTTTGTGGATGAAAGCATCTGTAGTAATTGTTAGGAGACATACGTCCGTGCTGTGCGTGCCCCTCTTGGATATACCAAGGCATGGCGAGATGTATGTGTCATGGACACATATGTTCTATGCTTGCTATATTCCATGAGTAGTAATGTGCAAGACTTAAGAGTGACGCTTAGCATTTGTAGGTAGTAATGCGTAAGGTCGATGTTTTGGCACTTGGCATTTGTGAGTAGTAATGCGCAAGTCCTTAGAGTAACCCTTTGCATTTATGAGTAGTAATGCACAAGGTCGTTTGGCCTTTGTGTGTAGTAATGCACAAGAACCCCGTGTACACGCAAGCGTGCCGTTTTGACAAGGCGAAACCTTAGTTTTTACCGTCTCTTAGTCCACTCTAAGGCGACGTCGTTACAAGACGCTGCTTGTTAGTTTGGTGCGTTTTTCCATCCGTTAGTTGGGAACTCCCCGCGTAACGTCAACAAGGCGTTCTGTTGGCTAATCCAATTACTTGCCTTGTGATGCTAGTACGCCTCCACTTTGTTAGTCAAAGGGACGTGACGAAGGTCGTGTGATACGCCTTGTAGTTTATCCCGTCTTTCGGACCACTCCGAAGCGACGTTGTAGCAAGACACGACTTGCTGAATTTTGAATGTGTTTTGATCTGCTATTTGGGTACCCCCGTTATAGCGTTAAGACGAGTTGTTCCTTGGCTACTCCTTGTACTGACCTTGCGATGCTACTACACCTCATCCTGGTTATTCCAGGGGGCTGTACAAGTTTGTTTTCACAACTTGTAGTTTTTTCGGTCCCTTGGGCCATTCCAAGCCAACGTTGTGGCAAGACACTACTTGCTTGATTGGAGTGTTTTATTTCCCTTATTTTTTCACGGACAAGATAACGTTTTACAAGACTCACTTGTATATTTGGTGAGTGTTTTGCTGCGTTGAGTATCGCGGCGATTGTTGTCTACGCTCCTCCCGGCGTAGAGTGTTGGTACGTAATAATGAACGCTACTTGTGGGTAGTAGTAGGTTCCCATGGGGTTGCCCTCGTATAGAGGATGTCGCGCCATGTATATGATTAGTTATCTATACTGGGCGTCTCGTTCCTCAGTAAGATATCATGGGGTTGCCCTCGTATAGAGGATGTCGCGCCATGTAAGTGTTTAGTAATCTATACTGGGTGTCTCGTTCCTCAGTAAGATATCATGGGGTTGCCCTCGTATAGAGGATGTCGCGCCATGTAATTGTGTGGGTTGCCCTCGTGTAGAGGATGTCGCGCCACTTAATAGATGAGAACCTTTTGGTTGAAAAAATCCAGGATGTAGTTGTATAGAATAGACATAATAGATGTCGTGGAAGATAGCGTATTGCGAGCTCGTTGTTGATATCAAGTATTGACATATTGGTGGCGTGTGATATAAGCCTCTTGTTGTATTAAGCGTTTTAAGCTTAAAGTGTTGTTGCAAGGTTAATGCATAGAGTCCATTACTTGGCGTTATTCCAGAGCGTGGATTGTATGAGAGTAATGTACCTACGCAAATACATTAACTTCATTAGTTATGCAATATTTACAGTGCTGGATAGATTGGGTCAACTGATCACCCATTTGTAAATGTTCTACTAGAAGCATAAACACTTAAAAAAGTAAAGCTTGAAAGTAGATGGATGCATAAAGCTTTGCGTAACGCAGAGATGTGGGAGGGATGTGGTTGTCTCCTCCCGGCATGTTGTGATGGAAGCTATCTGTTCACACAGTGTGATGGCTACATACCACGCGATGTTGCAAGGCCCCGAGAGCTATCATCTCTTCGATGTCAACTCGTAGAGTGAGGCAGTCGTTGGTGTGGTGACCTCAGGTGTTGTGGAATTTACGGCAATGCGTGATGTCGGATCCCAAGAACGCATGTGGTGTTTCCCTTGGGGAGGGCAGCTTGTTTTGCAGGATGCGCACAAATATCTCTTCGACCTCTGTGTTCAGAGGCGTGAATGCGTATTCTGGGCCATCAAGTGTGCTCCTGTTGTCGTGTTGTTGAAAGAGTGCTCCACCCTCACCTGTGTGTGGTGTGCTCCACCCGAGCTCTTGCTCACAAGCGACTGCTCTTTCGAGTTTCTCTTTGAGGTCACTCATTAACTGAGTGGTCCTCCAACCATACTCTCTTCCAAGTAGAAGGAATGATCACGCATTCGAGTTCATGAAGAACGCGTTGATCACTGCTTCCTTTGTGGCCTTTAGCCAAGCTGCGTTTAGCGCGAAGCGCTTGAAATACTCGAGAGTTGGCTCCCTTTCTCCTTGCATGATGTTCCAAACACTTTGCAGTGTTGGGGCATATTGGTAGTTGGATGGTCGTATAGGCGCAGAGAGTTGTTCAAGACGTATCTCCTCCACTTGCTTCTCCTCTTCTTGTTCGGGGAATCCCAGCCTGATCATTGCGATGGAGAGTTATTGTTTACGCCTTAAAGCGTTCACATAGCACTGTCATGCTGCAGTATGATTTCCTAGGATCTCTCCAATTCCATTCTTGGTTGGGAACTTTAGCTTATGATGTGCCATGGATGGCACTATCTCTAGGGGGTTTATGGTTGTTCTTCTGAGGATCCCGTTGTAGGCTCCCAAGGTTTTGACCACAATAAAGTTGACATTAATGTCAAGCTTTGTCCAGCCTTCTCCCAGTGTTGTGTTACCGGGAGTGTGTTCGTACCGAGTGGGTATGTTGCAGCTCCGGCGAAGCTTATTAGAGGGAATGTTCTGGGACTCAAATCTGCCTTCGTACGACCAAGTTGTTCGATTACGTTGATAGTCAGGATATCAGCAGAACTTCCTTAGTCAACGAGGATTCGTTTTACGTCGTAGTTCGCTATGGGCATGGTAATGACGAGTGCGTCGTCATGGGGATATACGATGTGTCTCATGTCTTCCTTAGAAAACATGATGACCAGATCTTCCTCTTCCCCTCTTGGTCGTTTCCCATACTTGAGGTGCGTCTCCGCCTGTGAGGCGTAAACATTTCTTGAGTGGGAGCCTTGGCCCCCAGCAGCTGGTCCTCCATGTATAACATTGATTACACCCCTCTTGGGAGGAGGTGGATTGTCATACATCTTCTCCTTGCCTTTGTTTTTCCTGGAGGTCTCTCCTTGTGTTTTCGTAAGGGTGTTGTCCCCCTGATCAACGCAGTGCTTTAACTCGCCCCGCAGAATGATGTTGTTTATGCGCATCCTTAGGCTGAAGCAGTTGTCCGTATCATATCCCTTAACCTCGTGGTTTTCACACCACTTGTCATCTTCCTTTCCCAAGAAGCCCTTCCGCCAAATGTTTGGTTCTCTCCAGAGATTCGTTTCCTTCGTCTCCTTCAAGATTTCCGACATAGGGGCGTTTAGCGGAATGAGGTTCGCGGTGTTAACCTCCCTTGGCTTTTGGAAGCCAACATGGACAGGGCGTTTAGGTTGTGGTTGCCACTGCTTCTGTTGCTGGTTTCCTTGGGGTTGTTTTTCCTACGCGGCCTTGTCTTTGCTCTTGCATTGTTCCTGAACCTTTCCAGGTCCACATATTCCTTCATGCGTTAGGCTAACTCCTCCAAATTTTCAGCCGGGCGTTTGGACATCTTTTCCCCCAGGGAGAAACCTAAGCGACCCAGGTTTCTTATGAATGCCTTGACTATTTCGTCTTCAGACAGGTTTGTCTGAATATCAGCTATGTTCTGATTAAAACGGATGTAAAAATAAGCTAAGGACTCATCATATTGCTGCTTCACATCATCTAATGCGCTGGAGTCTTTGAGAAGCCTTCGTTCGCCCATGTATCTCTGGATAAACTTTCCCTTCAGGTATGCCCAGGAAGTCACGCTTTCCTTTGGAAGTGAGAAAAACCAATGTGCCGCTGACCCTAGCAAGGTTTGCGGGAACATGACCGCCACATGGTCTGGATTTGTGGCTCTTCCCAGTAGCGAAGCCTTGTGCTGCTGCACGTCCTCAATGGGCTCCTCTTTTCCAGTGTACTTCTTGATTTGTATGTTCTTTAGGATTGCCGGAACCCTTTCATACAACATTTCCTTAGCGAAAGGATGACTTGCGTCGTCTGTTAAGATGTGTATCGGTTTGGTCTTTTTCTGCTTCAGCTTTTGCACAATGAGCGCCTCCAAAGTCTTAGCAGTTAACCCTGTGAGGGGAACATCATTGTTTCTCTCGGGTATTCCCCAAACATTGTTTGGGTTTCCTCTATCCTGCCCCCAGCTCTGTTGGTAATGAGAGGCCTCCCTGCCTTGTCTCTCGTTGAGGTTACTTGGTTGCTTCCATGATTCGGCCGGGTATGGCTTTTCATAGTAAGTTGCACCAGAGTAGGATCCCTGAAGTCCTGCATTGTAGTATTGAGGTTTGGCAGCCGGGGCTGCCTTCTCTGTTGTCTTGGGGCTTCTCCTCGGGTTGTGCCATGGGACACTGCTTCTCCTGCAGGGTATGCCTGAGGCGGTGGTGGCGGGGGTGGGGGAGGCGGTGGAGGCGCGTAGCCTTGGTTTCTTAGAGTATCCCTGAAGGCCCGAAGTTCCTCTATTGCTTGCATAATTACGGGAGTTACTGTTGGGGCAGCATGTGCGCCTTGTGTGCCTGCATCCTGAGGTTGTTGGTTGCTAGCCGGCATTCCAAAAGGTTGTTCCTCTTCAGTGTGCGCTCTTCGCTCAAAACCTAGCAAGGGTTCATTGGTTTGAACTGTATACTCTGGTTGAGAATTGGGAGCTTCTTCTGAGGAAGCTGTGGATACTAACTCTGGGATGTCCTCAGGACCTGGCTGATTCCTCTTGGGTTGCGCCCTGCTGGGCTCTCCTGTAGTGTTCTTTTTCTTTGCCATTTAGCTTTGCTGGTATGCTAGTGCTTGTTCGTTTAGAATCTCGCGGACGGCGCCAAAATGTTGGATCCTTTCCGAGCTGGGGAGTCGAATCCTGGTAGTGACGACGGAAGAATGCCTCGGGTCGCTCCTACTTCGGGTCCTTGCACGTGCCAGACTCGTGCGTCTCCGTATTCCTGCAACAGGGGCAGTATCGCACACCACGCAAGGGGGGAGGGTTGAGTGCGATGAACCCTCTTTGAAGCTCAAGTCAGGACCTTTAGAGAGAGAAAGTAAGAGAGAGGGCAGAGCTTCCGCTGTCAACTTCCGAATTAGCTTTGAAATGAACGATCAATGCCCCTATTTATAGGAAACTTTAGAATCAAACCGGGTTTTGAACGGTCCGACGTCGGTTCAATGCAAATCGTGAACCGAGCGTAGACGGGAGTAAAGATGACATCGGGAGGGTCTGCACGTGTGGTGTTTGTGTAGGGGTTCACATGTCAATAATAGGAGGAATTCGGACCATCCCGAGGTATTGCGAGGATCCCGGGAGGTCCGGAATAACGGGACAATCCGGAGGGCCGGATTGTCTTGCGATCCGGACGCGGTGTAAGCCCGGGGCGCGTACGCGCGTGTCCCGGACTTTTTAGTACCTGCGGGTGAACATTTCGAAACCGTTTATTGAGTCTGACGTGTATACGAAATCTGAATAATATAAAATGAACCAGAATCGGACGTATACCCATCATACAATATCCATCAAGACCGGCCCACTCAAGAGTACATCCCAAAGTGCATAAAGATCAAATGCCTACTTTTGGGTTATAAATAAACCCGACTATGTATGTACGTTCTTGGTCTATGGTGATTTCCTACAGGTGACAGTTCGAGTACGCTTTCAGGGCGAGGAGAAGAAGTCGACGACCTTTCTTGTTTATTCAAACCATTTGGAGATAAAAGGTCGACTACCAATCATGAAGAAGTCGACTTCAAAAGAATGACTGATCGACTATGGAGACTTAGGAGAATCTTCCAGAGGACAGGTGGCGACCTGCTTCCCACCGTCTCCAAAGGAAAACCTTCCCTCAAAGTAAAGACAGGTGGCGACCTGCTTCCCACCGTCTCCAAAGGAAAACCTTCCCTCGAAGTAAAGACAGGTGGCGACCTGCTTCCCACCGTCTCCAAAGGAAAACCTTCCCTCGAAGTAAAGACAGGTGGCGACCTGCTTCCCACCGTCTCCAAGGTAAAACCTTCCCCCGAAGTAAAGGTGAGGTGGCGACCTGCTTGTCACCTGCTTCAGCCGCCTTAGGAAAGACTTCCCTCCTAAGTAAAAGTGAGGTGGCGACCTACTTGTCACCTGCTTGGCCGACTCCAAAGGAAAACTCACTAAGGAGATAACCGCCACTGATAAGTCGGTAACTTTCCCCTATAAATAGGGACCTATCTTATTCAATTAAAAACAATCTGCTCTGAATACTTATATATTACACTCTCAAATACATTACTAACTTAAGCTTCGGAGTGGAATCAGGGGCCATCCCCACCCCTTTTTAGGTGCTCGACCTTAAAAGTCTCCCGGAGGAAATCAAGTCCTCGAGAGAGCTGCGTCCAAGGCGAAGCCTAGAAGTCCATTCCGTAAAGTTTGTGGCCACGTCATTTTGATCCCAACACCTACTATGGGGGCAAAAGACACGCGCTTGGACGATACTACTTGTCAAAGGGAGGACTACAATGAATAAAAGCATGAAAAAGAATGCTAAAAGGGGGGAATAAGCAAAAACACCTCAACACTACCTAAGGGAGTGAAAAGAGGAACAAAACATCCTCCATAGGGGTATGCATCAACTACACAAGCATGGGATGGCCTAAGAAAAACACTGAGACACCCCAAACAACAAGCTGCTACCAAGTCCCAAATGGGGCAACACCCATATCAGATACTCACCTCAAAGACAATCCTCCACTACCCATATAAAATCACCATGAAGACCTCCTCTCTATTTTACAAAGTCCAACAACCACAAGGTCGGATGACGAAGAGACAAACTAAGGAAAGAGCCTCCACCAAGCTTTCAAACAACTATCAATAGCCTAATCAGACTCCTATCCGACCATAACAGAGTCAAGCAAAGGTTAAGGTCATTACTTAACCCGGGGGCAAAGCAGGATACACGTCTAATTAAGCAACGGACACCCCCCAGCCCACCCCACAAGCAAGTAAGGAAACTTCAAAGAAGTAGCAACCAAACACAAGGAGACCGTCAGCAGTAGCAAACCAGAGGGACAAAGCACATAGCAAAAAGTACCCCGGGAAGAGGAGCAATAACACATCAGGTACTGTTAACCCTGCCACGACGTACTATGCTAATTTATCAATGCCAACCTACCCAGGAGTTAGGGATGGCAATGGGGCGGGGCGGGTATTGTCAGACCCGTGCCCGCCCTGCTGGTCGGCTGAGTAGATCCGTGCCCGCCCCGCACATGTCACGGGGCGGGTTTTGCAGTCAAAATTTTTTCACGGATCGCCCCGCGGGGCTCCGCCCCGCCCCGCAAATTTTATCCTTTTTTTTTGCCACTCCATATCTAAAATAAACTCCAAAAACTAACACAAAATCCATGCCAAAATACAAATCCAACTCCAAATTCAAACAACGAACACACCAAATTCATTACAAAATACATACCCATCTCTAAATACGGACACCAAACACATCAAATCCATCCGAAAATACAAATAAAACTCCAAATTACCAAACACCTTAAATTCATCACAAAACAAGTAAACACATTGGAACATCACACTCCATAGTCCACATCATCTTGGAACATCACCTACTTATGAACTCTTCACCACCGAATCATCACCATCTACATCATCTTCCTCATCTTCAATACATGGTGGCAATTCCATCTTATCTCCATTACTCGAATCATCTATGAAACTCAAGAGAGATCAAGTTAATATATAATATATATATTAAATTACAAATAAAGATTAAAAGTAATTTTGTACCTCGGATTTGACTCCAACACCAACTCTGAGAACACATCAATGCTTCCACAAATTCAGGCTTGAGCCTACTACGATTCTTGTTCACCACATTCCCACTAGTAGAAAAAGAAGACTCGGAAGCTACAGTGGAAACTGGAACAGCAAGAACATCTCTTGTCATTGCTTGCAAAATAGGGAAACCACTTCCTCCCGTTCTCCACCAACCCAATATATCAAGTGGTTTATCAGGAAGACATGTCGCATTCACATAACTCTGAAACTCAATCCTAACCAAGTCCATTGTGGCAGGGCAAGTTTGGCCTGAAGCTTTTGCTTTCATAACAGAGGGCATGAACAACTTTTGCCTCTTGCTACGATGGCTGTCAGTAGATTCATCATTCAAAGTTGAGTTACCAGATTCATCAGTGCCCTTCTCATTAGGTTTCCGTTCATCCAATTCTTGCTTGTACTGATACATCATGTCAGTGATACATGTTTGAATTCTATTGTACTCATCATAAGAAGCAGTACAAGGCATCAATTTATTGTAGAAGTGATCCAAAGTTGTCATCTTATATCTAGGATCAAGGAATACACCAACACCTAACATACCATGAATGACAGACCAATAAGAGTTGAACTTAACCAACATCTTCTTTGACATGCTACTAATCACAGTATTTGGATCTTCAATCCATTTGCCCAATTGCATCCTAATCTCACACATGTCATTGAAAAACAGATGCATTGTTGGGTATCTTGAACCAGAAAAAAGTTTAGTCACATCATAAAAATAAGACAACTTCTCACATATATCATCTGCTAGCTTCCACTCCTCCTCAGATGGCAGTGTTTGATAAAGAGGATCTCTTTGCTTAACACGTTTAAAGACGTCCTTATAAAGAAGTGCAACACTAAGCATCAAAAACGTGGAGTTCCAACGTGTCTTACAATCAGAAGTTAACTGTTTTTCATATCGAATTTTCAACTGATCAGCAGCCTCCTTAAATTTCTGCAATCTCTTAGGAGAAGCCGTCCAAAACACAACACTATCACGGATTTTCTGAATTGCCACGGCAATAATATCAAGACCATCCTTCACAATCAAGTTTAAAATATGCGCAGAACATCTCATGTGCATTAACCTTCCTTCTAGCAAGAGAGCAGAAGAGTCTAACATTTCCAAGAGTTTGCGGATCATAGCATCATTTGTAGTGCAGTTATCAACCGTAACGGCTAATATCTTTCTATCCACATTCCAATCAAGAAAACATTCAGCAAGTACATCTGTCAATGCCTCCGCAGTATGTGGACTTGGAACATAAGCAAACCTAAAAGAGGTAAAAGGAAAACAATGTTTATGAAATAAATTATAATAATATCTAATATAAAATTAACAAATAAAAAGATATGTTGGTACCTCAAGATAATGTTTTGCAAAGACCATTTTTCATCAATAAAGTGAGCTGTAATTGCCATGTAACCTTTTTGTTGGCTCGATGATGTCCACATATCGGTTGTTATAGAAACTCTACTATTAGTCATTGCCAACATATTCATAGCCTCCTTCCTTGTATCAGTGTACAAATTCACAATATCACCTCGAATTGTATTTCGACAAACCATCTTGAATGTTGGATTCAATTCCGAACAAACTTCTCGAAATCCAACATAATCAACAACGGATAGAGGAAACCCATGCAGTACTATCATCCTTGCAATCTTGCCTCTAACTACCAAAGGATCAACATTTGATATTCCAAATTTTTCGGTATCGACATTTTTCTTTTTTGCATAGTTAATCCACATCTGCTTTGCATCCTTGCTGTTCCGCTTATTACACCGTTTAAGATGATTATGCAAGTGGGTAGTACCACTTTTAGGATCACCACCAAGCACATTACTGCAATATTTGCATATAGCCTTTACAGCACCTTTAATTATCTTTTCTTCAAAATGCTTCCATACCTCAGATTTCCTCTTTGTTGAAACATTAGCTGAATTTTCACCTTCACCAGCCTCAAGATTAACTGTAGGAAGATTGCTGCCATCAGTACCAACAGGAAGGCTTCCACTAATTGGTTGTGAACCAACCATTGTTGAAGGGGATTCACCAATTGGAACTGCATTAGAAACCGAACCAGCCGTGCTAGCCATAGAACTTGCACCCTCAGGTTCAACCATTTTTTCTGTCAATCAGTAACATATTGTGAGTAACACAAATAGACAATTACATAACTTCAGTTTGAGTTAAACTTAACAATTTATTAATAAATACTAAAATAACAAACTCAATTATTAATACATAAAGTTTTCTTGCACTCTTATACACATCAAAATCACAAAATGTTCTTAGCATTTGCTCTTCTCAGAACTGAATTGTTCTAACCTTACTAGCAAATCTCAAACCCCACTTCGCATTTGCCAAACACATTTATTGCATACAAATCCACCACCTACAAATCCCAAACACCACTTTGCCAAATACATTTTATTACTAACCCCACTTTGCCAAAGACAGGAAGCAGTGAGGAAAGTTGGTCTTCTCCTGAAGAGTGTCAATAAAGCCTATAGAAACTCTTCTCAAACAAAGCTACTTTACATTGAAATATGCAAGGGTTTGTTGAGCATTGATAAAGCCAAACAACCTAGGTACATTATTTCTCTAATTATACAAGTATGATTGTGTATAAATTTGCTAATTTATTTACCTCGGACGTAGCTAGAGCTGTGGAACTGCAGATGGAGAGTCGGCCGCCGGTAGTTGGGGGCGGAGCCGGCCGGAAGTTGGAGGGCGGAGCCGGCCGATAGTTGGAGGGCGGAGCGGCCGGACGGTGCGGGCTGACTGCTGAGGCGGGCAACACTGCTGAGGCTGAGGCTGTCTGCGGTCTTCCTGTCTCCTGCCCTGCCGCGCGCCTCTGTAAGACAGAGAGGTGAGAAATGAGAAAAACGGCAGGAACCCTAAATTTCTAACTTCACATTTACTAAAAATAATAACATATTAGTCCCTAATAATATAACTTCTTTTTTACCATCCCTAATAAAATAACAGTAATAACATATATGATATTTTATATTATAGACTATACACGGGGCGGGTCAACGGGGCGGGGCGACCCCCAGACCCGGACCCGCCCCGCGACTGATCCGCCCCGAACCTGCCCCGTGACCCGCGGGTCACGGATTTTCGAGTCAAATTCGGGTCGGGGCACCGTGGATCGTCGGTGCCCCGCGCCCCGTTGCCATCCCTACCAGGAGTACGTCCCAAAGTGCACAAAGATCAAATGCTTAGTATGGGGGCAAGGACACGTGCATGGATGATACTACCTGCTAAAGGAAAGACTATGGTGGATAAACAAACATCACAAGCACCCCTAAGGGGAAGATAAGCAAAACCATCCCAGCACTACCCAAGGTAGCCGGGGGAGGGACCAAACCCTCCAGCGTCCGAAGCATGCCTACTACGGGGGCAACCATATGCATACAACTCTATATGCACAGGTCACAGAGCATGAGTAATACAAGGAACAAACCCCCTCTTACGGAGGAGCAAGGTGTGCACACTGCGGAGGCAGCCTCAGCACTGAGCCACGAAGGTAAAATCAGCATCCGGGAAGCCCCGAGAACAAATCACAAGAAAATATACAAGGGAAGAGGTCCCTTAACCTACACGAATGGAGTAACGCTCCAACATATATGAAGGGAACAACCTTCTACATACATTTATAAAAACTCTTTCATACGAAGGGTAAGAGGAGGAATTTTAACCACTCTCATCTCCATCTATATAGAGTGAATTGCAGGGATAAGGTTAAAGTACCATGCCCACACTCCGACAAACGGGGAGAAAAACGCCACACCCATTGAAGGCCAAAGCTAGAAAATCATACTCGCAAACGGAGCGCAACACCGCTTCCAAAGCATCATATCGGCTCTAAGATCCTAAAAAGGAGGTTCCTCCAATAAGGACATGGTCCTAAGGCAAAGTGAAATGGGACTAAGGCCCATATTTCATACTTATAATCATTTACATCATCCATATACATACTTGGACTAACACCCACATTCATGCCGGCTAACGCTCACATGTTATGAACGTCCTTCCAACAGGGGGTGACGTATAGCCTCTCTTATATAGAGTTGTGCCAGGAGCTTCTACAAGAAGCTACAATGAAACAGACACTCAAATGAAGGGACACAGTCCTAAGGATAAGTAAAACGAGACCGAGGCTCGTAACTCATACCCTTATCAAATATCTATACATAGCATAAATTTGCTTAAATCAGCAATAGCGTTTGGTGAATCCAGCTTCCTTGAACAGGGAGCAAAGAAAATTACAACGATCCTCGAGCACTCAATGAAGGCCGGGACCGTCTTAAAGCTTCTTCAAAAAAGGGGGCAAGAAAAATCGCGACATTCCTCGAGCACTCAATGGAGGTCAGGATAGCCTTAAAACTCCTTTAAACACGGGGCAAGGATAATTACGACATTCCTCGAACACTCAATGGAGGTCAGGACCGTCTTAAAGCTCCTTTAAACACGGGGCAAGAAAAATTACGATGTTCCTCGAGCACTCGATAAAGGCCGGGATCATTACGAATGTACATTTCGCAACTCGCTTGGGCGATATTTCGCTAAAAATAGAGTCAAGACAAGGTGAAACCATTTCTTGACTCGGGAGAAAATGGTGGATATACGCCCAAGCTATCACTAATTGGACCCGAGAAATGGGCCATATCCGAAAATAATTCGAAACTTGGAACACGGACACCCGGGCCCATCAATTAGGCCCAAGAACGACACGGGTAGCGAAGCCCACTCAAAAGGCCCCGAGGGAAAAATTCCCTCGGGAGGCGACCCGAGCGAGGTCATCTCGCTCGGGTAACCTGAGCGGGATTCTCGCTCGGGTAACCCGAGCAGGGCCATCCCGCTCAGGTTACCCGAGCGGGATCCCTCCCAATCAGGTCCCCGAGAGGGATCCTTCCCACTCGGGTCCCCGAGCGAGATCCCTCCCGCTCGGGTACCCGAGCGGGATCCCTCCCTTCCGCCCGGACGAGTTCACCCGTCCGGACCCCCATCCCCAGGCGATATTCCGCCCGGGGTTCGCCCTTGGAGGCCATTCCCACACACTTAAACACATTATGCTCATCTACGGTCGAACCGATTACGAACTTTCCACAACCGGACCAGTGAACCACTGGAACCGGGGCAGTCCGATAGGAACTCTATAAATAGAGGCCTCCTCTCCTCATTTGAGATCTATCTGGCTATCTCTCACTCAAGCTCTTCCTTCTCTCTATTTTATCTCTCTAAGAGTATATACTCATTTAAGCATCGGAGAGGGCACACCGAGCACCACCCCCCCCCCCCCCCTTGGTCTCGGTATCGCCCCTTTTGCAAGTATCCCACGGAGAAGGAAAGGCGGAGGTCCGAAGCAAGAAGGCACTCAGGACACCGTATGAAAATCGTGGACTTACCGGGAGCCCCCTCCCGGGCGCTAATTTGCAAGTATACGAGAAGAAGAAGCCCATGAGGCAGGAATACTAGAAGGAGAAGTCTGATAAGAAGAAGAGAACGGAAGGAGAAGCCCATGGAAACAGGTCCTGTATTAGCCAAAGGTGTTGTCGATGAGCCTGGTCTCGAGGTCTCTGTCAGCAAGGCCGGGTTTGGAGCATTGATAGTTGATCGAGCATCGAGGATTGTCATGATGCGCTCCGTGTTTGCCAACATGGATGTCATATCCCAATGCATTTTGGCATTGGCCGTCTCGATCTTGGCTATTTGTTCCTCTTGTTGCTGGATCTTCTGAGCGTTCTCCATATTAGTGGTTTGTCGCATGATTGCCAGTAATACCTGCAGCGAAAATGCGATATTCAGAATATGGAACACAAAAAATAATGCATGATTTTTTTGAAAATAATGTGTCGTTAATTTCATCATCTTTCGAAAAAAAGAAATGTTTTGTAACTAAAATATGTGTTCTAAGACACTTTACACAAATATAAAACTTGGTCAATGAGCGTCGAGTGCTTGCCCCATAATCCGAGCGAAGGTAATGCAGTAAGGTTTTTTTCAAAATGGTTTCACTTTTTATCATTCTCTCAAATTTTAGAGCGAGCACTTAACTTCGACGTTCTATTTCCATGTCGTACAATTGTAGCACTCCACTCTACGCAGGCTTTCTCCAATAGTCTTGTTCTACCTCTATCATGCTAATCTGAATCTAATCAATGATAACCTTGGGAAATGGAAGGACCGTGATACGAGAGCAATTGTGCAGTCTTCTCATTCTTACCAATAAAGGTGTGTAAAGCGTTTTAGAAGCGATGAACTGAATGACACAATTTTTGGAAAAATATGATGCATGCTTGAAACGTAATTTTTTATTGATACGTCATTTACAATTACGTATGGTCCAATAAAAATATTACATCAAGACCCATATGTTATACATTACGAATTCTAAAGGTCGAGAACAAATAAAGGAAAAACACATGTGTGCACGCATAGGATTGAGGCTTCAGGTGTGTGTTTTGCTTTTTTCTTGTAGGTAAGTTCTGTTGATAGGTTCCCAACACAGTGGTTTCCTCCCCCTAAAAATGGATCTCGGGACCTACACGAGCGAGTGAGTTTTTCCGAGTCGTACCGGCGAAATTACCGATCCGGTCGTACCGTACTAAACCTCAGGGGTTCCTAGTTTCCTTGGGTTTGAGGCGTTTTTTACATTTATTCTAGAGTGATGAGTGTGCAGTTTGAAACAATTTCAACAAAGAAAAATATGTTAGTCATAAAAACCCCGCACCTATCACCTAAAAACTCAAAGTTAGAACAATAAGATCATAGATCTATATATATATAACTAAACAAATGGCAAATAAGTAAATATAATGAGCCTGAACTCTCTAATTCCCCAGCAGAGTCTCCAAATTGTCAGACCTAAAATCTGACTTATGGTTGAAAACGAGGATTTTGAAAAGAGTCGGCACTAGTTAATTAATTCTAACTAGAATCCTAAATTACCTAGGTTAATAACGAATTAAACACATAGGTGTAAAATCGTTCTACGATCAGAAATTCAAGTTTGGGGGTTCTGTTACGAATTAAAAATATAATTTTTAACTACGCCATTTCGGTACTCAATTCACATAATTTGCCAAAAAAAAATTATGTATGTTGCATCAGATTAATCTAACTATGTCAATGTTTAATCAAATATTTTATCACATGCAAGAATATTATCAAATATGAACCTAAGTCTAAAAACTAATTAATCTATAACTCCTAATTAAAATGAAACCTAAAAAACACTAAAAATATCAAACATGCTCAATTCCATACAAAATCTAATATACGTTCAACATACATATATGACTTGAGTAATTAAACATTCTACCCACTTAAATTAATCCAACTACATTTAAACTACTAATTAAATTTAAACAACTACATTTAAACTATCAAATTAAATATTATATAATAATAGTAATATAATAACATAGTATAATAAATAATAAAATAGAAAAAAAAAAAAAAAAAAAAAAAAACAAAGGAAGAGAGACCTTCCTTCGCCGGTGCAGCAGTAACAGTTCGCCCGGCAAGAGAGAGCGGGGAGCAGCAGCGGAGCGACCTTGGGCGGAGCAATGACGGCGGTACGGCAAGCAACAACTGGTGGTTGCATAGGGGAATTCCGGAAAATCGCACCTGTAGCATACAGGCGGGGAGATGGCTTCCGGCGGACCTTTGACGGAGTGGGCTTGAAGCTGGGAGCGCCTCAGTCGGGATCGACGGGCCTGGAACGAGCGACTGGTGACGAGAGCTATGGCAACGGTGGGCAGAATCGTGGCGAGGTGGGACTTCGACGAAGGGCGAGGTGGTGATGGCGCAGGACGGGAAGAGGTGTGGAAGTCACCAGCGGAGCTGGTGCGGACGGCGGTGGCCTGGCCACTGGTGGAGCAAGAAGAACGAGGAATGGACGGCGTGACCTCCGGTCACCGGTGCGGCAAGGGCGTAGCAATAGTCGCCAGCACAAAATAAAAACGGGATGGAGGGAGAGAGAAGAGAGAGAGAGAGAGAGAGAGAGAGAGGTCTGCACGATTTTCAAGGAATTTTAATATTTTTTTATTGATTTTATGTAGTGTTCTTTACATGTAAATCACCCACATTTATACTAAAATAGGTCTAGTCTAACTAGGAAATAATATTACAAATTTATTCTAACAATAAATGTTGATTTATTCTAACAATAAATGCTGATTTATTCTAAATACATATAATATCTTAATATATGCTGGAGCAATCTTGGAAGCTTCTCGACTTTTTAAGCGTGTCACATATGACATTTTGAACGTGCTACGGACCAAAATTAGGTGTTTACAGGTCTTTGCTGATGGAGTATAAATGTACCTGAGGAGAATAAGTATTCTGAGACAAATGAAGGTGATAATTACATTACCTCTACAAAAGAGTGAGATGATATTATGGACGAGGAGATGCGAAACTTGAACCCTGAAAAAGAGAACCGTCAGTCACACAAATTAGCTATGGAGCAAGAAATCAAAGAAAATGCTTCATGTCGACGATTCAAAAAAGCTGTAGGTATTGTTGATCATTTACAAGGTATGTAGACTATTTCATAAACTATCAATTCAGTCATTTATCTCAACATCTCTGCATAGCTTTGTAGATCTTTCTTCTTGCAGTAGATAACTTCTATATGAATGAATGTGACTGATAACATAAAGGAATAGTCAAGAACCATGTGTAGTTGAGGCTCAGACTGAGCATCTGTCCTCGACGAAGACGTGACAGAGGGTAACGATCCAGCATCGACAGTAGCAGTGGTCCGAGACAACCATGAGCAATTCTGGAGACAACACTAGCATTGGACATCTGAAAAGGCACAAAGGTGATTTTTATTATTCAATTTCGTTAATTTAATGATATCGTTAATTTTCATGAAATTTGCAGGGTTTATACATCAATGTTAGGGCAAGAAGAAAATATACGATGAAACACCCTACAAAACACATGATGAATTGGAAATACATGCTTATTGGATGAAGAAATGCTAAGTAGGTGAGGCTTAGGCTTATTGAATTTCTTACCTCCCCGTTGCTCGTGCTGAGAATGTTCATCTGGAAATGCTAATTGAAGGATTGCCTCTCTTGCTAATGGATTAGTTAAATAGACATACTATTTTTTTAATAGGCAGGCCTTGATTACATAACAATGTAAAAAAGTTGTGTTTTTAATTGTAAATGGGCAAGCAAATTGGTTTTATAATGGGTCAATAACCTGGGAGAGGTCTGAAGTTTGGCCCTTGTTATTTTGAGAGGTCTGAAGATTGAAATGGTGATAACTGAGGTCTGAAGTTTGGACTTTGTGATTTTTAGGTTTTCCGTCCAAATTTTCTATCAAATTTAACAGAACCGCGTGAAATGTCAAAAATACCCTTTTGTAATATTTGAATTAATAAAAAGTTTAATTAATATAAAGATGAAATGACAAAAATACCCCTGTCCATAATTTAAACCTAACCCAACTCCGGCCACCACCCAACTCCGGCGACCACCACTCACAACTCCGACGACCGCCACCCAACTCCGACGACCGCCACCACGGCCCCAATTGGGCCCAAATCGGAGCCACCGGCTCCGATTGGGCCCTAATCGGAGCTCGGTGGCTCCGATTTGGAGCTCTGATCGGAGCCACCGAGCTCCGATCGGAGCTTTGTGGCTCTGATCGGAGCCACCGAGCTCCGATCGGAGCTTTGTGGCTCCGATTTTGGTCCAATCGGAGCCACCGGCCCCGATTGGGTCCAATCGGGACCGCGGTTGTGGTTGTCGGAGTTGGGCGATGGTCGTCGAAGTTGGGTTGTAGTCGCCGGAGTTGGGTGGCGGTCGCCGGAGCTGTGAGTGGTGGTCGCCGGAGTTGGGTGGTGGCCTTAAGGGCATTTTTGTCTTTTCATTCAAACATGTGAGATGCAAGAAGGGTATTTTTAGAATTTTATTTTATTTATGGTCACATGCAATGCACATGACCAACTTCCGTCAGTTTTAACGGAAAAAACTAACGGAGACCTCTATTATCTACAAGTCGAAACTTCAGACCTTTGTTATCACCATTTCAATCTTCAGACCTCTCAAATTAACAAGGGTCAAACTTCAGACATCTCCCAGGTTATTGACCATTTTATAATACTTCTACGCTATGCAAATTTAGTTTGATTTAATTCCAGATTATATAGAAAGACGATATGGAGTTGCTTGGGAAGAAGGGACATGATGTAGATGTGAGAGCTGGCTACTATCCAAACTATCTTAATCCATTGGGTAGACTTAGATTGTTACTCCCACTATTCAAAAGTAATGACCAAACATGCTTTCTTAATGTTAACATTTTAGTTCTTTGTCGTACTTCATTGAGAAGCTTGTCTCATCACTCTATTATTGTACGTAATGATTTTCTTGAATTATTTGATCAGAAGCCAACTTTCATATCTTGAATTTTGATCTCATCTTTTCTACGTGGAAGATCTGAACAAGATCAGACTAGAAGTATGTCTCAGAAAGACTAAATATCAATTATCAATAGATTTTATACGTTCTTCAAATAAATTCATTATCGGTTAGTTAACCTTATGACTTGAAGTTTTCACATGGATTCAGGATGTGCTGGTCAATTACCTAAATGTGGTGGTCGATTGCCTATGGTATCGAAGAAAAGTGTCAGGTGAAGCTCAGTCCCTGTGTTACTCTTTTAGGGTGAAGCTTCATTCAAATATTAGCAATGTTCCATTGAATCTGTTATTCAAACTTGATTGAATGCTTTATAATATGTATAGATAGATATAGTTGGTCCATTGCAAGGGTTGTACTAATGTAATGTTGATCTTGATCTGATATAGTTGTAATGTTTTATCAATGTTATCTTACAAGGGAAACCCCTACTGGATGGCACCTGAGGTATCTCTTTTGCTGTAAACTCTCTGGAGATTTAGTATTTTGAACAAAAATCAAATCTTTTATCATGTTCTTTTTTTTTGGGTAAAAAATCATCATGTTCTTTCATTGCTTCCATGTGTCTCTCACATTCATTGCAATCTTACAGGTCATTATGTCCCCCAATTTTATCATGTAGTTTATGAAAGGAATAAAGGGATTCAGAACCCATCTATCAATCTTAAAGGTTTTTTGATAAGTAAACATTAGAACTCAATTTTGTAGGAAAAATTAATGGAAATGCATCACTTAATGCATTGGATTCATTTCTTAGGTCGGAATACAGTCACAGATGATTACCATGACTATGTCGGGACTTTCGAGTATTAGTGGATCCACGATTTGATTTCTAATTCTGTCTATGGAGTCTTGCAACCACACGAAGTTGCATCCCTCGTTAGCATTCATTACATGATTTTTGATGAGGTATGAACTGCAAGCAATTTTATTCCACTTTAAAGCCCTCACAGACCAGCACTCTTGCATTATGTATCAAATTAAATTCTGCTTCTGTGGGTGTTAGGTTGTTGTTGATGAAGGAAATCGTGCCTCAAATTATGAGCCTATGAGGGTATGAGCTTTATAGACTTTCTTGAAAATGTAAGTTTCTGATTTTTTTTTTCTTCTCAATTTTACAGTTCCTGGTGTAAATTTGGAAGCACGTCCTCAAAACAATGGGGGTGAGAGAGTGCAGAACTATCAAACTATTGAAAGTCTAGGTGGTATGTGGATGTATATATATCTTACGAGAACACTCGACCACCTAGCGAAAGATTAACTATTGACTAAAAATCTCTAAAAAAAATCAATATGATGCTTTTATGCTCCACGATGATGGAAAGTCCTGAGTTTAGAACTAATGTTGATTGATCGAAGGATTACATTAGGGTTTGGCGAGAGGAATATCATCTGCATGGAAGTGAAATTGAAGCAAAAACGAAAATGAGGGTCAGATCTGTTGAAATTCTTGGTTATATATTTATGTGATTACTCTTATTAGTTGCATCAGAAATGGATAAGTTGCTGGAGTAGGTCTGTCTGCTGTGAATAGTAAGGTCCGAAATGTTACAACATTGGAAAGTTTAATGAAAAAAACACGTATGAGCTTTTAGCATTTGGATTTGTTGTGTGCTTATCTTGCTTATAGGTTTTTTCTTATAGACTTTGTGTGAATTTGATGCTTTAACTTCTGATAGTAACTTTGGTTGGGAATATCAGAGAGGCAAGTTTGATATTGACATTCTTTTAGTTGACTGTTTAAACGGCTTCTCTCATTTAATGTGGTGGTTTTGTGAACTTTTAAGTTATTTCAACCTGATTAGCGTGTTTTCTTAATAATCGATTACTATAATTCTCCATAGCAAAACTACATAAGTGGTTGGCTAATTGCTTTTTACATTTGTATGTTATAGTTCCTTTATTATTATTTTTTAAAAATTATATGATCAGCATTTTTCTGAATCTTCAAGTTCTTAAGGTGAGTTGTTGGTTAATATAGCTGATAAAAAAAAGAACTATGGGTTGAATCTTGCTAATTTTGTGTTATGTGAGATAAGTTCACTTGAATTTACGTAAGTTTTCTTTTTTCGGTGTAAGTGATGTCAGACCAACTGCATTTATCATACATATAAAGATAACTATTTTTTTCGTTTTTCTTTAAAAACAAAAAAAACATTTGTTCCCTGCTTCTATTCGTCATATAGGTCTTATGTATGTTATTCGTTATCAATAAATCTATTGATATTACTGATTACTCTTTAACTATTTAATGTAGAGACATTGGCATAGCAATCAGCGAACAATTGGAAATGAGTGATTAACAATGAATATGAGTGGAAAGGTGAGTGTGGTGATGGTGCATGAAGATAATGAAAAGAGTGCTTCGCTTAAAAGATAATGAAAGTACTTAAAATATTACTAGGGACTACCATCGACTGTAGATTTTTGTAAGGGTCATTTGATCCTTACAAATACTTCATATTTAAACATTTTATTTATTTTCCCTCGGAATGACATTCATATTCCTTATACTTGATATCGTTTGTTAATTTCAACATTATACATATAATGTTAAAGTTTAGGGAAGCAACAGTCTGCTCCGTTCCCATATATTGATTATCTAAGTAGTTACCTTTTGACATGACTGACAAGTGACCGATTTGGATATATCATTCGTGCATTTTTTTTTTTTTTTTTGCCTAGAATAGATTGAGATTTCGATGGAGCTAAAAATAAAGGTTCATCCAAAGTCCCCCTCCAAAAACCCACCTGCAGATAATACTGGGTTTTTTTTGGTTTATTATTCATATATCTGTAAGAATATTAGTGATTGATATGGAAGATGATATATTTATTGTAGGGGAAAATAAGTGAAGAGAAAGTAGACATACATGACAAAGCTTGTTGTTGAGGTAAATGAAATGGGGTGTTTCACTAACCTTACTGGCCCGCCCATTAGTGGGGAGGCAGGCAGGCAATCACGATGCATTTCACACACTTTGGACGTCAAATCAACACTCTTTCATCCCTACCTCACCTCCTCAGAGCAGAGCAGAGCAGACTTCCAGTTTCCTAAATTCAACTAACTAATTTCTCAATAGTGTTCATCCATAATTTTCACAAACAGAGCAAAAGAAACAACAACATACAAGTTTCAGCTAGTAAATCATCCAAACAAACCTCCAAAGCTCAACCATCATCAATCAATATGATAATAATAATAATAATAATTCAGGAATAGTTACTGTTATTGAAACAATGCAGCATTCCTCTAAACAATCTACACCATAAATATATAGCAAGCAATTCATCTGTGGCTACTTACCATATCTACTTGTCAGCCTACCTGCCTGACATATATATCCAACAAGTCTGCAGCTTTCTCCAAGTATGGTATCACAAACTTGTCTTTGAATTCTTGATCCGATATCTTAACAAAGCAGTAAAAGCTTCTTTTGGCTACACTCATCATCAAACCTTTGGACAGCAATACCTGAATCACATTATATCTAGGTATCACTCGCTTTTCCAAGCTAAACCCCAGAAGATTCGGATACCGCGCAATGTACGATGCCTCAAGCCCTGCTTCGTTAACATAGAAACGCATCCCACCATTGATTTTTTCCTCCGACAAAGCCAAGCAATACGGATACTTTCGGAAGGCTTGATACGTTGTTTCGTCCGACCACCCCCACTTTCGATATACCTCCAGTTTCTTCTCCCATTTGGGTTTACTCACCGGACCCATCACTCGCAGCGCTATAACAAACATGGAAGACCAAGGAATGAAACCGAGAGCCTTTAGTTTCTCCACAACTGTGATGAAATTGAGGGGAGGTATTAAGATGGTTCTAGGCCAACAGTTGAGCAGATAGCAAATCCCAGATTCAGGCACTAAATTATCTCTTAACGTGGTGATATTAGGTAGGATATTGCTGTCATTTAGGAGATATGGGTAGCTTTTGATGGCTGCAATGACCTTCTTATTGGAGCCAACCACATCCCTCAGTAAACCAAAAGTAGGGACGATATGCTTGTCTAAGCTCCTCCCGAAGATCCAGGGGCAATTACAGAAAATGCTAACTGCATCTGCTACGGAAGCTTGGACGGAGTAGAGATAGTTGAGTTTGGGAAAAAGGATGTTGTCGGGATTGGTGCGGAGCAAATCGGGGAACTTTGTAATCATGGATGAGATTTGAGGTAGGGAGAATCCGTGGGTGATTAGGAGTTGAACCACTGCCTCGGATTTTTCTAGGTTTACTAAACGGACGCGATTGGTAGCGTGGATGGCGGAATCGGGGGATAATCCGCATGAATTAACAAGGTAAGACGCAACTAATTCCAAAGATTGGTGGTGCTCACAATGATTTTGGGAATTTGAAGAGACTGAAAGAAAACGCGGTGCGGGTGAGGAGGAATCATGAAGAAGAGACTGGTTTGTAGCGGCATTCTCAAAATGAAACTTCGGGAGTAGGGTGGGTCTCTTGCAAAAGCTTCCAGTCGAAAGCATAGTGACGATGAATGACACAACAGCCAGCCAGCCAGCCACCGTAGTGCAGACACAGGAACTCACTTCCAACCCTCAAACCCAAACCATTCGTTTCCTTTCTTCAGCAGACGGATGGATGGATGATTGAGAGAGCCCGCGGAACTGCTAACTTTAGTAATTTAGAGCATTAGAAGAAAATGGGTTGGTTAATCCATCAAATCAAATCAAATCCCACCGTAGAAAATGGGTGCTGCCCTTCTAACGCCCCACCTACTAGTATGGAAGATTTACACGTCTCGGATTTTGGCTTGTGTGTACACATTTTCATACAAAAACGGCGATCTGAGCAAGACTCGTGGTAAATTATGTGGTTTGATGTTTTCATTCAGTGGGTAAAAATTGCAATTTTTTATTCTCTAGGTCTTTTGTCAATTTTGGTTTTTTTTTTTTTGAATTAGTTGTTAATTTCAGAATTTTCTAGGGTTAGGGTTTCTGTTTTCAGAATTTAAGTCTCTGTTAGCCGTCATTTACATTCAGTTGAATTATATATGAAAATATCGAGGTTTTTCTTAACACTATGTTAGATTTTCGGTATTTTTTTAATCAACGAGTTTATGTGTTCCTATCCCAATCACGCTGCATCACCTACCCATGGAAAATTATTAAAAAAAAAAAAAAAAAAAAAAAAAAACCCACGTCTTATTTACCAATAATTCATATTTCTTCTAAATTTTTTTATCGTTTGTTAACTAAACTGATCGGACAGTTTGTTATCCTAATTTTTTTAGCTGGTTTGCTAGCTTAAGTTTTACCGACTGGACAACGTGTTATCAAGATTATATTTTCCGTCAATAAGATCCATTATAACAAGTCACACACTCATATTTTTACGGAAATGTACACATGATTATCACATGCTTAAAAGAACATGACAAGCCTTTAAAAAAATGAATGAAATGCCTCGTTTTAATTTTTGTATCATTCATTTAAATGAAATTTTAATTATCGTACATTTTTATATTAATCTATTTCTACTACAAATCACGTCACATAAATTATTCATCAATGAACCAGTCAACCATCAAAGAAACGATCAATGTACAGATTCATAATATACTAATATGATAATGTACAGAAATCATCTGTAATACAAGTTTAGTTCAGAACAATTGCAGCAAGTTACATAAATAATTTATCATACATGTTCAGAACAATTGTATAGGTACAAAATAAATTAATCTAATAGTGAGGTGAGAGTCATTAGACAGAGCATTTAAAATTAAAGTTTCAATCAAATAAATGATATAAAAATTAAACATGGGGCGTCTGAATTATTTCCTTAAGAGTTTGTCACGTTCTTTTAAGCATGAGATGAGCACGTGTATATTTCTGTTAAAGATGGTGGAAAATATAAACTAGATAGCACATTTCTGACCTGTAAAAGTTGGGCTAGCAAATTTTTTGACAAGTAAAACTAGAGTTAACAAATCAGCCAAAGAAAAAATTAGGCTTGCAAATTGTCTTATCAGTAAAACTTGAGCTAGCAAACCGGACAAAAAAAAAAGAGCTAGCAAATTGTTTGAGTGATAAAACATAGACTACAAAATGATAAATAACCCAATCACCACTTTTAACTTTCACGTATTTATTTATGAATCCCTATCGGAACTTTGATTTTTCTTTTTTATAAAATTCTTCATTTAAAGTTTTAATTGCAATCAAATCACTACATTCATTATAACTTCTGTCAAATTAGATAAAATGAATCATGTGTCGACCACATGAACTCTTGTTCACGATTAATAGGATTAAATTGGATATTGATGCATCGAAATATCTATAATTGGACACTCAATTGTGCAGTAAATAACAAGTTAGGTTCAGGATCTGCAATTCAATTACCGGGCAATTGAGTGTCCAATAGTAGGCATTTCGCTGCATCAATATCCAATTTAATCTCATTAACCGCATTTCCGTCTAATTTTTTCATTTCCGTCCAATTTGACACAAATTATAACACATCTAAAAAATTTGTCTACAATTGAAATTTTAGAAAAAGAATTTAAAAAAGCAACGTTCAGTTAACGATCCAGACAAAGTACATATAGATTAAAAATTATATTTTTCACTCCTACAATTTATTTTTTTAGAAAAAACATAACACTCATTTACTTTTTTTATCGTTAATCACGCTGATTTTATTGAAAAAGAACTATTACAAGTTACTAATTAGAAAATGACCGCTCTGGAAGGATTGGTAAACATCCAAATCCCGAACAAGTAGATCAAGTACAAAAAAAATAACGGAATTACAATCGGAAGTAAATAAACTAGAACACTAGATCGACTTAACGGTAATGATGACACCAAGCAAAGGATAGCAGCTTGGTGAGGAGGAGACCAACTGATACAGGAACATATTTAGCCATTTAAAGAAGAAAGGAACCTCCCTCAAGGCCAACAAAGCTAGCAGATGACATGCACAACAAGCGATACCAGGCAGGACCTACAGTAAATCTGAAACACAAACAACTCCATTAACACACAATGATGACCGCGTGACTGGTGTAGAGATTTCTAATTGGTAGGGGCTGGACGAAACCAGGTTACCTAAGCGCCCCCTAACTGTAGAACATCTGCGAAAGACTAGCGCACGAGGGTGGTGCCAAAGAAATACTCTGCTTTTCCGTTAGGAAAAGAGTTTGAAGATGGGATACGACCGCAGTCGTATCTTGGGTACCCTAAAGGGTAAATATCATGCAATGGTTTGTGTGCTGAACGGACGTTGGTACTGACGAACTATGTATTCAACTGTAAGGGGTAGGTGGGGGAGGTTAGAAGGTTGTATCGCTAAAATATAGTCAAGTTTGAGCTTAAAGCGGTGGACATCATCCACGACGATGCGTGGAGAGACAAGGCCAACTGGCGCGCGGCGCGGTGGGAGTGGAGGTGGTCCTAGGCGGCACATGACGGCGCGTGGCCGCGCGTGTCGGCGCACATCAAAGCGTACGGTGGCACGTGGGTGGCACATGTCTTTGCAGGGGGAGCGATGGTGGTGCGTGAGCGGCGTGTGTTGGCGCGTGAAGGCGTACGGTGGCGCGTGAGGGCGTACGGTGGCGCGTTTCGGCGCATGGGCACGTATGGAGGTGTGTGGGTGTGTTTGGAGGGGGTTGTGGTGGTATTGGGTGATCTTTGTGCGGGCTCGGGGGCGGTGGTGGTGGTGAGGGCGGTGTGCGCACTTCCGAGATATGGTTCTCATCTCTCCGTCGCGGCTGAGGTGATGAGGGGGACGTGAGAAGGAAGGGGGAAAGGCGGGCTCCACGATTTGGCGAGGCGGAGAGTGGGATGAAGGCGAGGGTGAACAAGGCCATCCACTGTGGTAGGGCTTCCGGCTTTGGCTTAGGCGTATGCTGGAGGAAGAGGAGCTCCATACTCCTGGCCTTAGAGAGAGTTTGCATTGAGCAGTAACTTCCCTTAGATTTTTGGATCTTGAGAGAGAGCTTCCAAATAGTGCCCATTTGGAGAGAGAGCTTACACTCGTTTACTTAGAACTTGGCTAATATACAGTTTAATTTACAATCATCGAGTAAAGAAGGAGGATGTATCAAATTTCAGAAGTGACAAGTTTAATCAGATCCCAATTGTTACACAAATTTTAATATGCAACACAAATCTAAATATGTCTAATCTAAACATTGCAAATTCGAATGCAAATTAGCAAATCAGATTTACTTATTTTCATTCATTTTTAACGAAATCGTGAGAATTGCCAATCTACGCGTAAGTGACATAACACATGACTCGTTTTTAGGTGGGGGAAGGAAATGGAGGTGATGAAAATTTTACCCTTTACCCATTTTCTTTTTTGGCCAACGCCCTTTTACCCATTGAAAGAGTAAGAATGAACTGAACTAGTTTCGGGCTTAGTCGGGTACAGTTCTTGTATTCTTGACAAGAGAAGGATTCATCGAGTGAGAATCACACAATCACAATCATGGCCACCTTCTTGGTTTTATTTGGTGGTTGTGAGACTAATGGGATAAGAATCTAAAACTGTCTCAAGTTTACCTCATGTTTCACTTTGGTGTCTGAAGACAAAATTGAATGTCCCAAGTTTCATATGTGTTGCTATTTGGTGTCTCCGTCAAATTTTTGGGTTAAGTTGGACTGAATCAGGTCACGTGATTGTCATGTGAACGAATAAAAATTAAAATGCCCAAATTACCCCCATTTGGCAGTAATCACTGCCGTCTCCGATCGTTTTCAGGCCAACTCCGGTCTCCAAAGGGGATCCCCCCTCTCTCTCTCTCTCTCTCTCTCTCTCTCTCTCTCTCTCTCTCTCTCTCTCTCTCTCTCTCTCTCTCTCTCTCTCTCTCTCCAAGAACCAGCTGAGTGCAGTGTTATCAGAACCGGACCGGACCGGCGGTCCGACCGGGTTCGAACCGGAACCGGTGCCTTAACCGGTCCGGTTTGAACAAATCCGGAGGAAGTAAGCGAACCCGATTCGATAGCCGAATTTTTGAAGAACCGGCCGGTTCTGAGCGGACCGGGCGGTTCCCCGGTCCGCTGGTTCGGCAGCAAAAATAATTAAAACTAAAAAAAAAAGCTAAAAAGAAATCGGTTAAAAACTTAAAGACGCAAGTTCAGATTCGAAATCGGGGAGACGACGCACTTGAGGGAGAAAGGGAACAGCTAACAGAGCCACCGGTGATGAGCTTAAAGTGAAAATGGAGACAGAGAAGAAGAGAGGCAGGGAGGTGGCGGTGGTCGGGCCTTTGATGCAGAGCAGGGCGGCGTCGTAGGCTCGAGCGGCGGCTTCCGGTGTCATAGGCTCTAGCGGCGGGAGCGCCTTCTGGAGACCCAAGTCCTCATCCTCATGCCTTTGAGCTTCTTCTTCCTATGGATGAAGATGAAGATGAGGTGGTGGGTATAGGAGAAGAAGAGGAGCTGCTCTATCCTAATTTAGGTCTAGGGTTTTTCTTTACGGAGAAAAACAAATAATTTATATTTTGACTATTGAGCTTCAATGGAGTTGGGCTTGGGATGAGCTTCCTCTCTGTTTGAATTGAGAAAATTGAATGTAGACTGCTCTCTGATTAAATGGGCTTACGGAACATGTGTTGTGACTTGTGCATTCCGTTATTAATTTTTTTTTTTTTTCACCAGAAACGGTCAGACCGGGTTCGACCCGGTTCGAACCGCCCGAACCGTGAACCGGTGGCCTTTCCGGTTCGACCCCCGGTCCGGTTCTGATAACACTGGCTGAGTGTGTCCAAATTCCCGCCGCCAAGTAAGGGGTTCCAGCCCCTACGAGAGAAGCTACAGCCATGAAGGCGGCGAAGAGGGTGATGCCGACTCCGATTCGCATGAGGTGGGTGATTCCGGTGACGTGGCCGGTGAATTTTCTGATGAAGGGGACGGCGAGGCGGTCGTAGAAAGGGACGATGAGGAGGAGGAAAGAGACGGGGATGATGGGAGAGAGGCGGGGGGATGGAGATGGTGGCGATTTGGGAATACATGGTAAGGCCTTGTTGGATGTAGAAGGTTTAGAGTTGGGCGAGGCAGAGGGTCATTATGATGGTGTAGCAGAAGATTGGGAGCGTTCCCAATATTATTTTGGCATTTTCTACTTGGGTTACTTTTAGAGCTTCCAGGGGTTTGGAGATTCCGATGATGTTTCACCTGGTTGGTCCTTCTCTTTGATAGCTGCTTTGTCCATGGAGATTCGAGGCGGCGGCGCGTCGTAATCAGATGTGGGTGGCTAGAATTAGAGGTGCGTGGCCGAAATTGAAGGTGGGTAGCTTGAATCGGAGGTGAGCGACAGAATCAGAGATGGGTGGCTCGAAATCGAAGGTGGGTGGCTCGTAATCGGGGTGGGTGGCAGGAACCGGAGGCTTTGAAAAAAAAAAGGCAAAATAATCTTTTTAACTCAATCTGTTAAAATTAACCCCAAAATCTAACAAAAAACCAAATTGCAACAATAGTGAAACTTGAGACATTTAATATCAACAGTTTAATCATGAGACACCAAATTGAAACACGAATCAAACATGGAACAGTTTTAAGTTCCCATCCCGAGACTACTTCGACGAAGAACTAAGGACAAGGTAGTCCGGGTAGAGAATCTTGAGATCCTAGGTTTTTTTGTTTTGGTAATCAAATGAAATAATACGATTAGCCTTAAATATTTGAGCTACAATACTGTCTTGATGCTTCTGACTAAACCATACAAGATACAACAATATTCTTAATGCTACTGACTAAATCAGGAGTAAATTAATAATCCTAAAAACTTCTTCCATCCTAAATGCATCTTTAATCCGCAATAGCATTTAAAAACTCCCTTTAAATGTTTCTCAACTTGAAGATCATCCATGGAGTCAGGCTCGTCGACATATGTTAGAACCAATTTGAACTTTCTCAAATGTAAAAAGCTCGAGGGAGTTAACTTGGTATGAAAACCCCGCCAGCTATAACATATTTTAGAGATTAGTCTCAATCTGACCAAATTCATACACGGGTCGAAGCCCATCTAAAACTACTAACTCTAATTAGTCCACTCTTTTCATTTCCTGCTTGCACTAGTATATAACTCCAGCAAAAGAATGTGAGACTTGGCTACTTTGAAACAACAGTTAGGTTCCTAGCCTTCTTTCTTCCACACACCATCAAATAGTTTGTACCCATCCGTCCACATGCTGCTCTATCGAGTCAGGCCCCCCCAACTTTACACATGACACTTGAATTGCTGCTAACTACTACTATACATATCATAATTGGTTAGAAGACAACCGATACTGGAAAAAAGGGCCTATAGCCTGCCATTAGGCTCGGCGACTGGGCTTGGTCAGTTCTTTATCAAAATATACTCTCATCTCTGGAATTATGCGCTGGATCAGAAGGGAGTTCCTGATACACATCATATTTCCCATAATTATATATATACACTATTATCATTAGCATATTAATTATTAAGGGGGATGAGACATACCCAGGCCTAAGCTTATCAAAATGTTCCAGGATAAACAAGATGCACGAGTGTCTCAACGAAATAGCATTATACGCTTCCGAAAGCTCATACATGGTTCCTACATTCTCCAATGATATATCCTGCCAACACAAAGACAAACACATCTCCATCATTTCAATTACGTAAATATTATTTATCACCTTTCTTGCAATCCCTCTTTTACCTGAGCAATTGCATATTCACAGAGCCTCTTCAGTCCCTCCAATAGATACTGGTCGGCAGCTCTAAGCAGATCCTGGGCAATGCTCAATGTCACATCAATTGACCCGGTATATATAAATCTGCACCGTTGTCAAACAACTCAGACATATATATATCATGCAACATAGTAGGATTGTGCACTGTGTAGTAGTAGTAGTAGCAATACCTCATCATCAGCTCAAACACCTCCCATCTTATGTTTGGAATCTCTATGTCCCTTGCATCCTTTTCCTGAAATGCACATCAATCGAGTTAGGCCTTCTTACTAATTCAATTAACTAGATAAAGATCCCATGAGTCAGCCTAACAACCCCCCCTTTGCATTATGAGGAAACTTTCTTTTCACCATACACTTATGCAAGTGATGCAGATTGCACCCTACAACTACCTTCCTAAATTATTTGCACCTCAATCTATTTTCTTCACCCAAAAATTAGGGAGCATCGATGAAACATTTAGAGAGTTTTTAGTGCAAAGAAATCAGAAAAGAGAAGCCTCCAGTATGAGAATTCACAACAGATTATGTATGATATGCAAAAATGCGTTCAGCCCATTTTTAAGGGTAGAATGAGAAAGAAAAATGATGCTACAAGTCACACTAACCCGATAACCACCATCAAACATTGCACGAAATGCATCTGAAGAAGCAAGCAAGCAAATTCTATGGGCATAGAATCGTCGACCTACAAAGTGAATCAAGGCACAATTAAGTAGTGAACATATACATGGCGATGGCACCAAACAGAGATCCACGGAGCGAAAAGAGATTCAAACCTTCAACTAGAAAAGTAACATCTGATAACGTAGCATTGTTAACATATTGCTCCCCCAGATACACCTGTCACATATGGAAGTCCTCAGGAAAGAAACAGAAGAGAAAAGTAAAAACAAAACTAACAATGGCAGAGCAATATTGCAAAACCAATTAATCTTATCAATCCAAATTTAAATCTTTAAACCCCATTGAAGAATAGAACACTTGGGATAATAAGTTAAATATACTTAAAATCCAAGTTAATAACATCGGACAGTTGAATTGATTAACAGGATGAATATGCAATTCTATTTTCTTTCTTAAGCAGGTAAATGGTCAATGATGCAAGAAGTGTCATAGATAGAGTATAGAATAAGCATCCATAAGATAATAACGCCTGTATTAAGCATAAAAGTCATCAATGTCTAAGGAACTAATAAAAGACCCAAAAAAAAGAATGACAGGTCAAATAGTTTTGCAGTCTTTGTAGATACTTCCATGAAGGTCATATTCATATAAATGTTCCAGTTCCACAAAAGTACTAATTTTCTTAGCATATGAAAATCTATCACAGGGCAATCATTATGGAGATACCTACAATTTTCAATCATGAGGAGTAAGGTCCTCCTAAAGCATCAATCAAGCTAGACATATAATTCATATCTGCTCCCCCGAGAAGAGGACACAAATTGATCAAAAAGTGGCTGTTCAAAAACTAAAATTTTTAAGGCGAGGAACAGAACTTTTGGCAACTTCACTATTAAAACCTCAAGGACAGGACCATCATGAGCTGCACACAGATCAACTGAATTACCCGACATTATTTTTTCAACTCAAAGGGCTTAAGTCTTATATGTTATAATATATAATGCATCCAATGCAACATCAACTGAGGAAGTGGACAAACCTGAGGTGTTGGAGAAGGGGGTGCTGCATCAACTGGAGAAAGAGTCATGGCCTTGTTCGCCAACTTGTATAATGCTCCAGCCCCATCAAGTTGTTGCTTAGGGCTTGAGGAACTAAGGAGTCCAAGAAGCAACTCCAAGCCTGCAAGACAATATCATCAGATGAGCTATGCTTCAGTATAAACAATAGAACTAAAGTCCGCAGTATATCCAATTTGGTTATATTGAACACCTGAACGATGGAAACAGGACTCGACTGATCTACTTATATATTAGAACATGCTGTCCACAATGAACAGCTTGCAGAAGTGGTTGGAAATTTAGTAAGAAATAGTTTATAGAAAAAATCTGGTGTCATGGAAGCAACACAACATCAATTTGCTTAATAATCATTTAGGATTCTGCGAACTCACTGAAAAACTGATTAACCAACTTCTCCCTTATCACTTAACAAGAGTTGAGTTATGGGACGGATCTTTGTTGGCATGGGCCTAAACTGAGTTTGAAAACGCTAAAGGCAGAAATTGGGTAGGTTTGAAAAAGCTAAAGGCAGAAAATACTAAATGTGATCCCATCTCAACAACTACTAGGTGAAATTCTGGAGAATGAAATGCTACAACTACTAGAGACAATAGAATACCCTCAATATTCTTTTTTGGGGCAAGTCAGATGTGTGTTTTTGGTCTTATAAGTGAAGATGAGATCTGCATGGTTTCTTGGCAGGATAAGACTTTCTAGCTTGGTCTTGAATGTCCGTCCTTGTGCTTACATCTCAAACTTTTGAAGGAGGCAAGGAGCAGACCCTTTTTATGCCTCGTGAATGACTTCCACTACTTAAATACAAATAAACCAAAAGAATACTTGCCATTGTTGTCAATGAAGACAGTTTGCTGATCATCTGTAGAACAAAGATGAGCGAGGGCTAAAGCCACTCGTCTTTGCACCCCCTTTTCAGCTACACGCATCAAATACAACAAGTGACTCAAGACCTGCACAACCAATTTCAGATGTCAATATTTTTAAGTTTCAACCACAACTGTCCAAGTTTGACCTTTAGGATGACAGCTTCATATACAATTGGCTTAGACTCTAGATTTCAGTCCATCAGAGAGTTCGCACGGGATATATACGCTCATGGACATGAAACAGATGCTAGTATGCCTTTGAATCTTTCTTACACATTTTATTATTCTCTTCTAAACCCTAAACCCCCTGGTGCATTTGTAATGACCTATATCCTAACCTCTAACATTCAAAGAAGAAAAACTATGGCCTTTATCAACCACATATTAGAAAATTATACAAATGAGTAAGATATCATTATAGGCAGGCAATAATAAGAGCAGTGTCCAAGTAAAGTCTTTTTTAATCAGGAAAAAATTGTATCCAAAATCATGTACCCAAGGACAGACATGGGAGTATATAAACAAAAGCAAATGACCCAATTCATGCCTCAGAAGACTATACTTACTCGTCCGTGTATCTTCTCCTCTAACCTTTTTATAGTTTTGGCCACACAGTCTTTTGTTGCCTGCAAGAAAAATATATGTTTCATTTGTATCATTTTCAGCAAATTCTATGGTTCTCCTAATATCTATAGTTCAACGCATCTAAACTTACACCCCACCTAATTGAAGCTCATAGTACTAACGGCCCATTTGGTTTAAACCAAGAAATTGAATGGACGGAAATTCCTGTGCTTGTTTGATTATAAGAAGTGGAATTTTATTACTTTAATATTTCAGGGGTAAGGCTTGTTTTTGCAATTCATTTGGTGACAACTAAGCACAAACAATTATAAGAAAGAACAATGGTCACTAATGTTTCATGTAATATTGGAGCAATTGTTACTGATTCCCTTTACTCATGTCTAGTAGAATGGGAAAACAAAGCCGGAATGGACGGGAATTGAGTTCCCTTAAAGTGAGGTACAACAAATCATTGGAACTCTGCTGAATCCAGAAACGTAATGAGAAAAATGTACTTGGTATGATAAAGCAATTAAATACCTGGACAATGAATTCTCCATCCTGCAGCTTTTGAACACCTCCCACACTAATAAATGATGAAACGTTATCCTAAAGGATGGCAATAATGATTATGATTAGACCTCTCTGTACATATTCGAATAGTAATAATAATCTCTTGAAAAATTTCACAATGATAATATCCTCCTAAAATCTGCCGAAAAGCTCCTTAGTCTATACTACCTCATTATCTGCAAGTCCATAAAGTGCAAATGCTGCATTATGCTGTAGAGACCCATTCTTCGAGTCAAGAAGCTTCAGCAATGGTACTAGACCACCGTTATGAGCTATACCAGCCTGGTTATGTGAGTCCTGAAAAAGGAATAGACTGAGTTCAATTGAACCAACACGGAAACAATATATATTTATAGGTAAAAGTAATCTGAATCTAATGATGGGATGTCTTCATATATTTCTTATTCTTTTTTGTTGATGTCTTGACCCATTATTGGATGACCACAGAGACCTTACATTCCCACATCCCACTGTCCTTGAAATGATACTGACCAAATTATGAAGGACGTATCATGACAACAAAAATCCTGCTACATGAATCCTTAGTAGTAACATATATATCACAAAAGAGAATTTAAAATTGCAAGCACTTTTTCCTGTTAGATATATATACACTGCAAGAGATCGAGACAAAGCCGTCAATCTCAATCTTTCCAATTGCGGATAGGAGAAGATACCTGTGCCAGCCTCCCTAAGGCAAAAGCAGACATTTCCCTCAGCTGTACATCAGCGGATTTAAGCATTTCAATTAAAGGATGAACAGCACCTCTTTGAACAATATGAACCTGCAAAGGTCCTAGCTTTTCAGTAAAGGAACAAAACTTCTTGATTGTACTAATTATAGATACTACTTGAATTGGTGCTGAGCAAATAACAGAACACAACGAAGGCTAAAAATGCTAGGAACCACAAAACAAGATGAGCTACGACTCCTACGAGATCCTAGTAACACAAAACAACTTATGCTTCTATTCTGCTAACAGAATACTATAACGACACACAAATAGTATCACTAAATTATTCAAGACAAGAGGTCTCACGACTAAATAGAAAGAAAAATCTACTACAGAAACAAAGCTATTGCTATGATTCACCTTGCAATCTGAATCTGCAGCAGCAAATTGTCCAAGTAGCAATGCTGCCTCTCGCTGGCTCTCCGGGCAACAAGAACTGTTATAAAAAAAGTGTGAAATCACTTTTTTCAGCTGGACAGTGTGATTGAGCAGTAAAAACTCTACAATAGCAAATAAAGAAAAAAGTATTGCACAAACAGCCAAGCGAACATGACATGAATTTATTTAAATCCAAGAAATATATATACTTCAGTAATCCAATAACAGGCTGCAGAGCCCCAGCAGCGAGAACTTCTTTCTTTATATTAGGAGATGAGTGGACCAAATTGCCGATAACACCAACCTGCATAACAGCCATGGGTATGGTGTGACTAAGAAACAGCAGAATCTAATCGAGACTGAATAAACGGTATGGATATTGTGTAAGTCGGGATCTTACTGCCTCATAGTGTATTGCAGTATCCTCGGATCTAAGCATCAAAATAAGAGTGGGAAGGGCATTGCATTCCACGATCTGAAATTCAAAGATGTCAATGCCATAGAGCAGCAGCTACACCAAACATTTTTGAACTTTTCAAGGAAACTCAAATACCTGATTCTTGTTTTCATCATTCTTAAAAGCCAATGTACGCAGTGCCCCAGCAGCTGCCCTTTGCACCTTTGTATCAGGAAAGTCGAGCAACTCAACTAGAGGAGGGATCCCTCCTTCCCTCCTGCATGCCAAGTCAAATACTCAATATCATGACAAAAGGTGGAGCTAAAACATCAAGCTACAACACTGAGCTGAGACACATAAAAGTCAACAGTCATTACTGAGACACATAAAAGTAAGTTACCTAACAAGGACTTTGATGTTGCTATTTTCATGGGCAAGGTTAGTAATCGCATCAGCCGCTCTCCTAATAACACTGTTCACAGATCTGGTAGCAGAACCATCTCTGTCTCTCTTCAATAGATTCACAAGATGAGGTAAGGCACCACAGTCTACAATCAATTGCTGAAACTCAGGCTGTTCGCAAAACAGACATGGCAAAAATGTCTTTAGACACTAGAACTGGAATTGCCTTAGAAAAAACAAAGCATGCGTCACAGATAGCACAGACTAGGAATCTGAAAATTATCAACACCCCTTCCAAAACAGCAAATATAAATGTTACTCGCCTAAAGAGTAAGATAATAAGAATACAATCTCTTGGCAAATGCGGCACGGATAGCACAGACTAAGAATCTGAAAATTATCAACACCGCTTCCACCTCAGTAAATATAAATGTTGCTCGCCTAGAGAGTAAGACAATAAGAATACAGTCCCTTGGCAGTGACTCAGCTGAAACCAATTTTTATAGTATATTACATTTTTCTAAGGACGTTTTTCAATGGTACATAGTACAGGAAAGTACTATCAAAAAGTGCAGGATGCAAACGAGATTAAAAGTGTTACAAGTAGAGATGGGAAATGAAAATACAAAAGAGAGGAAAAGCTGCAAAACTGAAGATGATAAGGAAAATATTGGCAGTATGTAAATTGTGAGAGCGAAGGTACAGTGATTCAATTTTAGCTATTCTTAGGCGAGTCAATAATTTGTCGCTCAGCTAAATTTATGCTTAATGATCATGTTTGTTAAGAAAAAAGGAGCATCTGCCTCATGCTCCATATTGTGAATGACCTACCAATAGGTCAATCTGTGAACCTCTAAATTAGGAAATATCTAAATATGTCTGCTAATAGGTGAAGTTATCTGTTCTGATGAATAGCTTGCAGTATGCGCCACTCGGATAATTCTGAATCTCTAGATTCTCTACGCGCTGAGAAACAGTAGACGTTACTAATAAGCTAAAAAAACTTCGTCCGGAATAGCAGTTTGCACACTTGTAAACTTAGCAATACTGGAATATGTTAGCAAATATAAACACCGTATATCCTTGGGGACTATAACTACTAGGGACTTCCTCCAGCAACTACACTCATTACTTGAGAAATTTCCAGAATTTCATAATCCAGCTACGTTTAGCTTTGATTTTCTAATTTTGAGCTTCAATTGAACAAGGTACATACAATGGTTCATCCAGCTACCAATTGATATTTGATAATTTGAGAAAGTATAAACGTAAGTCGTAATGTTATTACCTTAACAGCGAGAAGCCCAAGCGCAAAAGCACTTCCCTTCTCAACTTCATGCTCGAACGGCTTGGCAGACCGATCATCTTCACTCGAAGCTGGAGGCTGTAAATGCTTCACCAGCGCTGGAACGGCGCCGCCTTCGACGATCAAGCTCACCACGTCATCTTAAGAAGACAAACACATACAGATTAGAGTAAAACGAGCACAGGGATGCATAAACTCGCAATTGAAGGGAGACAGGAGATAGGTAACCAACCGTTTTTGGCGAGCTCAGCGAGGACGTGCGTGGCACGTTTAGCGGCGGCGCGATCTGCTTCGAACCAGGAGAAGGCGGCGTTGAGGACGCTGACCTGAGAAGTGACCTCGGAGAGGATGCCTGAGGGGAGTGAGATATCCTTGTCGTCATCATTGGCGGCTTCGTGGTCATCTTCCTCCTCCAATTTACGCTTCTGGCCCTTCTTCTCCGAGAGGTCATGGAGATCTTGCCGGCGGGAGTCCATTGTCAGTGGCCAAATCAACCAGAGGAGCGGAGGAGGAGGAGGAGAGAGAAAGAGACGGGAAAGAAATATAGAATGGATGATGATGAACTTTTGGATATATTTACATTGCTTTCGCAAGTTCGGACCGGGAGCGTTAAGGTTAAAGTCCTCCCCAAGGCAGCGTCTCCGGCGGGTTTCGACCTCGGGTCGCCCACGGGGAACACAACTCGCTTTACCAGTTGGTCCAACCAACCTTGGGTATGATGATGAACTTTATATATATACCCTTATATATAAGCGAAACAGAAATTGGAAAGGGGAGTTCTTGATAAGGGTAACTCCGAAAACTGAAATAAAGGAATTGAAGACACGTGACACGAGAGAAGAGAGTAAATTGTTCCGTGTACAGTGAAAATAAAATGTTTCCCGCCCTTGAAGAAAATTGTAAATGGTATGGTACATTTAATTTAACATGTTTTTTTTTATGGTTAAGACATCTTTATCTCATACATTTGTGGGTCTCATTCAAAAAAAATACGAACATGAATCACGCTTATAATTAGGGATTACAAACTAAAGTGTGCACTATATATACTAAGTGAGACTAGGTTCACCAACTAGGACTATACTAGCTTAACCTTATAACCGGGTGCATAATGGTGCATACACCATGTATGCAACTAAATGTAAGTGTATGCAACATGTGACAATATGAACATCAACATATACACTATATATTCTCCCATCATTTTCTTCTTCTTCTTTTCTTTCTTGAAAGACATCCTTGATCCCATATAGCTTCAATAATGCCAAGTGCTGGTTCTTCACCAAAATCTTGGTTAGCAAGTCAGCTAGTTGATCCTTTGAAGGAATGTAATGAACATCAATCATGCCTTGTTCAATGTGGTGTCTTGTGAAGTGGCAATCCAATTCAATGTGTTTGGTACGCTCATGAAACATTAGATTCTTTGCAATTTTCACAGCTGCTTGACTATCTGTGTATATGGGGATAGGAAGGCTTACTTGCAAACCAAGTTCCTTTAGAATTCTGCCTACCCAAAGTGCCTCTTGAATTGCAACTCTTAGGCATCTATACTCTGCTTCAGCACTTGATAGGGAAATGGTATCTTGCTTCATGACCTTCCAAGCTATCATGGCTGCACCAAGCTTAACACAATAGGCACTCACTGACTTCCTACTAAAAGGGCAAGCAGCCCAACCAGAATCACAAAACAAGCTCAAATTAAGGTTGTTGTTGGAAGGATAGATCAAGCCTTGGCCTAGGGTGCCCTTGATGTATTTGATTATCCTTATGGCAGCATCATAGTGAGACTTCTTTGGCTTGTCAACAAATTGACTAAGTCTTTGGACTGAGAAGCTAATGTTTGGTCTTGTCATGGTAAGATATAACAACTTACCAATTATCCTCCTATATGAAGTAGCATCCTTAAAGAGCACATCATCAGTGTTGGAGTTGGTTGCTTTGTCATACTCATGTGTAGTGAGTTTGACATTGAATTCCATAAGAGTTGCAGAAGGCCTTGCAGCCCCTAGGCCAGCATCATCAATGAGCTTCATTGCATACTTTCTTTGATTGATCACAAGTCCTGGATTTGATCTTGCAACCTCCAATCCCAGAAAGTACCTCAAGTCCCTCAAATCCTTCAATTTGAAGTGTGTGCTTCAATTGATTGATCATCTTGGCATTGGAACCAGTGATAAGAGGTCATCAACATAGATGGGTAGAAACACTTTGTCATTACCTTGTATCTTGCTGAATAAGGAATGATCTGAGGCACATTGCTTGTACTCATTCTTCAATAAGGTTTGGGTGAGCTTGATGTTCCATTGCCTTGAAGCTTGTTTAAGGCCATATAGGGACTTCTTAAGCTTGCATACATGTTTGGTAGACCCATCAAGAGACTTAGAAGGATCAAAACCTTGGGGGATGTCCATGTACACTTCCTCAGTTAAATCACCTTGAAGGAATGCATTGTTCACATCCATATGGTACAATCCCCATGATTTGGCAGCTGCCAATGCTAAGATAATCCTTATTGTGTCCATCTTGACCACAGGATAGAATGTCTCATTGAAATCAGTCCCTTCAACTTGAGCGAATCCTTTGGCAACCAATCTTGCCTTGTATCTTTCAATGGATCCATCAGAGTTGTACTTGACTTTGAAGACCCATTTGCAACCAACTGATGATTTGCCTTGAGGAAGCTCCATTAGCTCCCAAGTGTTGTTGTCTTGAAGGGCTTGTATCTCTTCTTTCATGGCCAAAATCCAATTGGGATCCTTGATTGCTTGCTTGTAGGTGCTTGGTTCCTTGATTTTGTCAATGGCGGCCAAGAAGCACTTGTATTGAGGACCCAAAGTGTCATAAGACACATACTTTTCCATGCCAAAAGTAGCATTGGAACTTGGCTTTTGTTGAAGCTCAGCAATCCTTGCACTTCTCCTAGCTGGTGGTGGATTGAGTTGTGCAATTCTGAGACTCCTTCTTAGGTTAGAAGGTTGGGGTGGATCATCTTCAATTGGTTGTTGAGGTGTTGGAACTTCATTGATAGGATTGTATCTTTGTACATCCTCATCAAAATAAGGTGGATTCTCAGGTGAGAAGTCTTCAATGGATTGCTTGGCTCCCAAGCAAGATGGAATAAGAGCCTTCAAAGCATCATTGGACATGTTAAATGGAAAGATGTCTTCATGAAAAAGAACATCCCTTGAAACATGAAATACTGAGTTGGAAATGTTCATCACAAGGTACCCCTTTTGTGAGGTTGAGTACCCCATAAGAATGCATGGTTCAGCCATTGGACTAAACTTATCATGGTTGTTCAATTTGGTTGCAAAGCATAAACAACTTATGGTTCTCAAATGATGAAGAGAAGGGGCTTTTCCATACAACACTTCCATAGGTGACTTGAACTTCAAGATAGAGGTGGGTAGCCTGTTGAGCAAGTAACAAGCATTGAGTATGCAATACCCCCAATGCCTCAATGGCATAGAAGCTTGAAACCTTATAGCTCTAGCAATGTTGAGGATGTCCATATGCTTGCGTTCCACCCTTCCATTTTGTTGTGGTGTATGCACACAACTAGTTTGATGAAGGATTCCAAATTGATGAAGCAAGTCTTTGCAAACTGAGTTGATGAACTCAGTCCCATTGTCACTCCTCAAAGTCTTGACCATTGTACCAAACTGATTCTTCACCATGATCAAGAAATTCTTGATGTGCAAGAAAGTATCAACTCTTGTGTCACATCAAATAGACCCAAGTTGTCGTTGAGTGATCATCAACAATAGTCAAGAAATATTGATTGTTCTTGAAGGTAGACACCTTGTAAGGACCCCATAAGTCCATGTGAATCAAATCAAAAGGTTTTGAAGCAATTGAATCACTGATTGGAAATGAAAATCTAGATTGCTTTGCAAGAGGACAAAAAGTGCATTGTTTGATACAACCATAGGTCTTATTCAAGCCTAAAACATCCAAATGATTCAAATATTGTTCTGAGACATGACCCAAACACCTATGCCATCTCAATACTTCATCCTTATTCCCCAAGCAAGTAGCTGCTATCTTCCTTGGGCTTGAAGGCACCACATTCTTCAAGGTGTACAATCCTTTATTCCATTGCCCAATCACCATGGACTTGCCACTCTGGCCCTGAAGCAACACATGATCACAAGTAAAGATCACTTTACAATTTAACTGGCTAGGCAATCTAGAAACTGAGATCAAATTGAACTTGAAATCAGGGACCAAGAGGATGTTGGTCAATGTGAATCCACTTGAGAAAGAGCAAGAACCAACATGAGTCACTTTGCACTTGTGACAATTTGGCAAGTGCACATATTGGTGATCAGAGTCACTCTTCTTCAAATCATGTAGCCATTCAATTTGATGAGTGATATGGTTAATTGCACATGAGTCAACTATCCAAACCATATGATCACTAGATATACCTGCCATGTTGACATGAGCTTGATCCACATCTTTAAAGCATAGAGGTGTATGATCAAGATGATCATCATGGGCAGCAACATGTTGAATCCTTTTGTCAGCTTTGCCATGGAAGATCCTCTTGTCCTTGGCTGCCACATGCTCAATTGCACTTGAGGTTCCACCATCTTCAACAATGTTGGCTGAATTCCAATTCCCCTTAGGAGCATTTGGATTGTTTTGATGGATTTGATGATCATATGGGTAGCCATGTTTGGTGTAGCAAGTGTCCTCATTGTGACCTCTCTTGCCACAATAGGTGTAAGTAGGAAGTGGTTTGCCACTTGAAGCATTGAAGTTGCCTCTACCTCTTCTAATGTCATTGCCTCTTCCAAAACCTCTACCCCTTGCGTATCCTCTTCCATTGCCTCTACCACCTCTATAAGATGGATTCTTCCCAGTGAACAAGGCAGTTGCCTCACCCATATCACCAATGGAACCAAAGATGGTCATTTGGCTCTCTTCTTGTACTAACACAGAGAAGGTAATGCTAAGGGAAGGAAGTGGTTGCCTCATAAGCAAGTTGCTCCTAATGTGTCCATAGGAATCATTCAACCCCAAAAGAAATGCCATCAACTTCTGCTTCTCCTTGTGCTCATTGACAATGGCAATGTCACCAGCACATTGGAAAACCAAGTCATCAATGGAAGCAAGAGCATCCTAGAGTTGCTTCATCTTGGCAAAGTACTCAGTGATTGAGAGCACACCTTGAGATGTTTGGTAAATCACCATTGTCAATTAAAAGATTTGAGTGCCATCCACCTTATCAAACATCTCCTTTAAGTCATTCCAAATGGAAGAAGCAGTAGGGTTGTAGATCAAGCCATTGACCAAATCCTTGGCCACAGTGTTCCTCAACCATGCCTTGACAATTGCATTTGCCCTATCCCATCTCACCCTATCATTGACACCAACATCCAATCTTGTGAATGTGTCATCTATAAAACCAAGCTTGTTCTTCATCAACAAGCCTTCCCTGATTGAGGTGCTCCAAACATGATAGTTGGAGGTTCCTTGAAGTTGAAAAGGAATGAGCATATGGCCAGTGGTGTCTGAGGGGTGAATGTATAGGGGATCATCAACATTGGTTTCTTGAGCCATCTTGCAAGCCAAGTAACACAAGAAGCTTGCAGATTCAAAGAAGGGGAAATTCTCAAGATATCAGGTGTAAAAATCCCAAGGAAAATCGCACACAAAAGATTGCACTAGAAACAAAACTAGTACACCAAGTTTGTTGAGAGTAAGATAAAATCCAGCTCACTCTTTAGTACAATCCGTACTATTCCGCAACAAATTATGCAATGTTCAATGCTTGCAAATCACCAGAAATGGATTAGGATCAATCCTCCATTGATGAAAGCTCTGAATTCTTCAAGGTATGAAGTGAAATCTCGAAGAAGACACAATAACTCCTCAGCCGAGCAAAGTGTATGCAAACAATGCAACGCAATGGAATCACAACTTCCAAGCAATAGACGCAGCTTGAACAAGCTCAGAGTTCACACCCAAATCCAGGGACCCAACACAAACCCCAGAATATAACAAGAGCAATCACGCAATCAGCTCAACAAGGCTGAAATCAACAAGAACTAGGCAAACTAGCACTAAGGCATATTGGCAATCCTTAGTCTATGCTCAGTTCTATCTAGGTGTGTGAGTTCTTGAAATTTTACTTACTTGACATCCATTCTTGCACAAGAAATGAAGATTTCAAGCTGAGGTGAAGATTCACGAAGCTTATCTTGCAAAACCACACAAGAACAAGGTGAATTTTGAGACAAATGTTGAAGAAGATTAAGTTTCTTCAACTAGGTGAATACGCCGCCATTAGCCTATGCTCTGATACCATATGAACATGAATCATACTTCATTCATGATTAGGGATTACAAACTAAAGTGTGCACTATATATACTAAGTGAGACTAGGCTCACCAACTAGGACTATACTAGCTTAACCTTATAACCGGGTGGATAATGGTGCATACACCATGTATGCAACTAAATGTAAGTGTATGCAACATGTGACAATATGAACATCAACATATACACTCTATAAAAAATAATACTTAGCGCGGGCAAATTTTTCCATATATATTACATTAAAAAAAAATAGGTGCTCTATTATCTCTAATACTGATCTGCGTTACGTGCCGGACGACATACTAAACTGTAAATGTTACCATGTATGTAGAATAATGGAATTATGTTCCAACATTGCTTAAATTTTAGACATTTGATGTAGAAAGTGTATTATACACGAATATGAACTTTCACAACATGTACACGGTGATGCAGCAAGTGTACTGCGACCTATTTTCAACCTAAGAAGTTGTTAAAAACAATTAGAACTTCCTCGAACTTGTTTGTAAATGTTGATAGTTTAGCAAGTGTAAGCCCAGCCGTAGAAAATGTCCCCAAATCTCGATTAAACACCTTACTTAGAGTTGGGACAGAATTTTGTATAATTTTTTTATAGGTTGATTATATTATTGAATACCGAACTTTTATGCATTCATTAAGGTACTTCATTTGGATATCTAGACTATAATGAAATAAAAAAGTTGAGATACCACCATAAAGTATTATCAAGTGAAGTTTAGTATGCAATAGTGTAACTAATTAGTTAAGTATCCTAAATAGAAATAAAAGCAAAAGACGTAATTGTATTCTTTTATAATGATTACTGAAGAAGATTCAAGTGAAGTTATTGAAATATAGGACGGACTTACATACATTGTATTAAATAACTACAACAATTAAAATAACTCAGATGAAGTACTGAGTCCTAAAGAGGCTCTTTGAAGAAGAAGACCAAAGACACAAGTGTTTAGACCATTAATTTCCATCTTGACTCCAAACTTCCGTTTTCTGAGATCAGGGCGTCCCATTTCCAGCAACTTAATCATGACATCTTGCAATAAAGTTGATGAGTCTATCACTGAATGATCGAAACCACCGACCTTTAATTTCAGTCAAGCTACCTTGAGAGCTGCATAAAAGTAAATGATAAGCAGAAGCTCCGGTTTGTCATTGTAATCATCGTTTTGTTGCCCACATATATACATCAATATTATTATATTTTCTCCAGCTAGCTTAATCTTTATACATGAAATGAAACAAACCAAGCCTACTTCAAGGTTGAAATAGAACATATCTTATTGCCTGCTCGACCTCTATATCAATGCTTTTGAGGTTTCATCAACTTAATAAATTATATTTATATGAAATTATGTACATCCATCTTTTTTTCTTCTAATAATACATACTTACTTCTTCTACATTCAAACTGCTCAGATTTAAACAATCATTTGCCTAATCAATCATTCAATAATTTATATAGCTAAATACTCTTAAAATTATATCTTACTATTAACATATATATAAACCGACACTACAAGAAAAAACATTAGTACACACACAAAAGTGTGTATGCAAATGGTGTGTACACAAGAATACACACTAATTCCTCACTAGAACAGCCCGTGTGCTTTCTAGAGGTGGGAATCTGTATGTATATTACACACCTCCTTTTTTGTGTGTAAAGTCAGTGCACACCGTATTTCATGGTGTGTACATTGAATGGACATTTTCCGTATGTAATCTCCACACGGCTGTCCTTGTGTGTACCATGTAAGCAAGTACAGTCCAATTACACACCGAGCCGTATAGAATGTGTATGTAGTCATATTCATGGTATTTGTTGTGTGCCAACTCTTTAGGGCTGCTGTCCCCGTTGCTAAAGAAATGTTCCAGATATAATATTCATTCATTCAGTAAACTCATTTGAGAAGTATATTCGACATTTGAATTGGTGTTGTTTAGTTTGCCATATACCCAAATCTGAAAAAACTTTTTTGTAACCAAGGGCTGTAGTCTTATAAGTTTATTGTAGTTACTACTAATTCAATTGTGTAGTATAAAGTTAGTGTTTTCTTTTATATATTCTAATACAATTATTTAGATACATACAATTTGAAGGTGATGTGTACCTGCAGTTTTATAGAACTGTGATACTACTGCTTTATTATTGTGTCTTATATATACATGGATTAACAAACCAACAGTTAAGGGTTATTGGATTATGAATGTGTGATTCAGACTTTAGTTGTTTGGTTTTGGCATGTTTGCTTTACATTCATAATTTGTGCTATCTGTGAACTATATTATGTATTATGAAAATTTGAAGCTATTGTTGTACTTTAACTGTACTTTAGCCGTTGCTAAAGGTATGTTTCTGACAGCAATGAAATCATTCAGAAGACTTATTTGACCAATTTTATCCTCGTTTCAATTGGCGTTGGTTAGTGTTACATACATCCAAATGTGAACAAACTTTGTTGTTACTAGTCTTTCAATTGTAAAGTATATAATCAATGTTTTCTTTGATATATTCTAATACCATATTTTAGGTACATATAATTTGAAGTTGATATCAAGTTGTAGTTATATACAAGTTCTGATAGTAATGCATTTTTTATTGTCTCGCATATATTGATGGAGTAACAAATCAACAGTTATGGGTTACTTGATTCTGAAAGTTTGTTTCAGATTTTATAAATTGTGCTGTCACATGTTAGATTTAGTTCACGCATTTTGTGGTATCTGTTAAGTATAGTCAGTAATATTTAAATTTGAATCTACTTTTTTGCTTTACGTTTACATTAGCCGTATTTAATGCCTATTTTTTTCAATCCGTCCTTCCAAATCCATTGATTCCATTCAGCGTTTACAGGCTGTGAATCATGTAACAGCATATACAGTTAAGTATGAACCTGCTATACTGATGTTTTAGGAGTAAAGTTTTATATTGCTGACGTGTTTCAATTGGATGTATACGAACAAAAGTAAATATACTATTGTGCTATCTATACATTTAAGTCTGCACATAGGCATTACCAACGCCTCATGTCAACTGTATAAACACCAATTAGGCTGGTGATTGTGTATTTCTTCAGTTGATGATTAAATTTGTGGTTTTTACCATTTCATGAATGGAATATAGATAATTGCCGGTAACATCCATTCCAATTGACAGTAGTATATCATAATACCATCCATTCATATATAAATCAAATAAGCCATCCATACATAGGGTTGTGTTTGTCCTGCAAGCCCCATACCATAAAAATTTAAAGGACCATATAAGTTGGCCAAAGTTGCAATACCAAAAAAATGAAAATATGGTTAACAGATAGAGTGCGGTCGATTTTAGGCTGTGAAGCTGCAAGTCTTCAATCCATGTCGCCTTCGGATCCAACTGCATAGATTCCAAAACATCATTATTTAAAACTGACAGTTGACTTGTAATAAGTATTGCATGTGTGGACAATGTGAGTTTTAATTATGATGTTATTCTAAACTGTTAAGCAAGTCTGATAAATTTTTTAACTAATAAGAATTTCATGGTTACATGTAGACACAAATAGAAGGTATTACATACTTGTAGTGCTGGCCTCTGTGTCGCTGTTATATTCAAGTGCTGTGGCAAATGCTGTTTTTGGCTGGCCCTTTCCTGATGTTGCGGTTTGCAGTTGTGACATTGTTCTATAGCACTGGCTGGTTTCCTTTAGATTCTGTGACAACTGAAGACGAACCTCTGCTTCGGCGTTTCTTGCTCCAGCTGCCTCTTGTGCCAATAATAACTTTTCTTTCCATAACTTTGATAATTCTTTCTCTGTCTGCTTCCTCAAGTTGTCATGCAATGACGCCATACGTACAGCTTTTTGTGATTCGGCTAGAGCTTGAGCAGATTTTTCCTCTGCAATCCGTGCCCTCTCCGTAGCACGTTTGATAATCACCTGCAAACATGTTGGTACTTGTATATCTCCTTCATCCATTTGTATTGGGAATACTTGCTTCATCTTCTTTTCCTTCTGATGGATATACGCCCAATTTGAACCCGTTGACTTCCGAACCGTTGTATTTTTATCGTCACATTTATGATTGTAAATCGAAACTTCAACCCGGACACTTCGCGAGAACATCGACGGCTCGGACGGGGCCGAAGTGCCCGTCCGGCCGGGGCGGACTCACCTAGGTGAGGTTGGGTGGCCACACCCGACCTCCCCTAGGGGAGATCGGGTCAGCCGACCCGATCTCCCCTAGGGGAGATCGGGTGGACCAACCCGATCTCTCCTAGGAGAGATCGGGTCGGCCAACCCGATCCCTCCTAGGAGGGATGGGGTTGGCCAACCCCACCCTCCCTAGGAGGGGTTGGGTGTCCTCACCCAACCCCTACCCTTGGAGGTCAGATTTCTCCCCCCCCAAGGGCCCCGACACCACTTTCGGACTCCCACGCTCGGTCCACTCCGCCTACCTCCTCCGAATCCTAAGGTCTTAATTATGTGCTTAAAGGTTAATTAATTGTGTTTAAAGGCTAACGATGTCATTAAGCCACCTTAATGACACCGTTGCCTATAAATACCCCACCTTCACAACTCATTGGATCATCTTGGCAATTTGGATTATTTTGCTCTGACCTCTCTCTAGTTTATCTCTCTAAGAAGAATACTGACTTAGGCATCGGAGAGGGTTCACCAGGCACCACCCCCCCTCCGTGTCTGGTATTGCCCCTTCTGCAGGGTAGAAGGGTAGAAGGAAGGAAGGAAAGGAGGTCAGAAGGAGAGAAGAGAAGGACACATATCAGAACGACTACCCCAAGAGAGTATAAGGACAGGGATCAGAACGACTACCCCAAGGGAGTATAAGGGCACGGATCAGAACGACTAGTCCTAGGAGCACTGAACCCGACATTTCATTAGTGGGAGATAAATTCTAGATTGACGACCCGTTGACCTAGACTTTATAACCTAACACTTGGCGCCGTCTGTAGGCTTCGGACAGAAAGCCTGGCAATTACACGAGCTATGACGAACAGTAAGGTGTCTAGGCACCAACGCCCACCCGGGGGCAATGGGCGGAGGAGAGAACCCATACCCCCAGGGAGGCAGCCTAACCCTGGGAAGCAACCAATGCATCCAGAGCCCCAAGAAATACCACAGCCTCCTCAACAACAGAACAACCAGGAGGGAGGACCTTCACGCCCAGCTGGGGCTGAGTCCTCCACAGCCTCCACCCCCCGGGCAAGAAGGCCACAGAGAGCAAGAGAACAACAGGGAGTGCCTTCCCACAACACGGCACCCCCTGAGGGATATTATTATGAGGAGCAACCCCAAAGGTACCCGTATGGGATGCCGGCACAAAGAGATGATAACCGCGCCCACACAGCATATGCAAGGCCGGCATACACCCAAGGGACTTACACTGAAGCTCATGAGGAGGAGCAGATCCCGACAGAAGAGCACTACTCGCACCCTCGAGCAGGGCAGCGAGAGGAGCAAAGAAGATATTACCAGGAGCCACCCCCAGAGGGAAGGCAACAATTCGTGCCTCCTAGACAACAGCAGAGCAACAGAGCTTACACCCCGCTTGGGGAGGAAAGACAAGCAAGACCTCCAAGGAGGCAAGACTTCTATGAAGCACCCCAGCAGGCGTACCAAGAGTACACCTACAGTCCATACCAACATGGACAAGGGAACCCAGTAAGCCCAGTCTACAACTACAGTGGGTATCAGAGGGATTATACTCCGGCGCAGGTGATGATCACCCCGGAGGAGATAGAAGCCATGATAACCCGGAAATTGAATGAGTCAAAGAAACCCAGCCTGCATTGTCTAAGTGACAAGACGAACCACCCTTTCACAAGGGAACTGGAGATGAGTAGAGTGCCAGACTCCCTGCACACAGTGCAAATTGCAAAGTACAATGGAAAGGGAGACCCCCTAGAGCATATCCAACAGCATGAGGCCTCCTTATTTGGGAGGACCACTGATGAAAGGTACAAGGCACTCTTGTTCCCAAACACCCTAACAGGGGTGGCCTCACATTGGTTCTTCAGCCTGCCCTCTGAGAGCATCCACTCATGGGAGCAGCTAAAAGCTAAGTTTCTGCAGAGATACCTAGGGGAGAGGAAACTCCACAAGGGAACAGGATCCATTGATGACGTGAAACAAGAATACGATGAATCCCTGGCCAGCTACTATACTAGGTTCAACCAGAATATTGCAGACATCCAGGGAGACATCACCGAAGGGGAGATAATACGAGCCTTCATCAGAAACTTAGGTCGCTTTGGGTCAACATTGGCTGAAAAGATGGCCAAAAAGCCAGCAAGCACCTTGGAGGAGCTTGCAGGAAGAGTTAAAACGCATATTGACCTTGAAAGGCACAGGGCAAGCAAGAAGGCCAAAATCCAGGCAGCCAAGGAGGATAATCAAAAGCCAAACAAAGGCAAGCCACCCCAGGCACCGCAGCATGCAAGGCAGCAGGAATGGCGTCCGCCACAGCAAAGAAACCAAATGGGTGAACCCTTAAAGGCTAGAGAAATAAACGTCATCAAGTTCATCCCACTGAACGCCACTCCAGCCACCGTACTTAGAGAGATGCGGAACCAAAAGCTTTGGTCACCCCCTGCAAGGTGGAGAGCCCCAATGGTGGGAAATCACAAGGATATATGGTGTGACAACCATGAGGCTTATGGTCACGACATAAATGAATGCTTTAGCCTAAAGCTAAGCATAAACAACATCGTCCAGAGGGGAGAACTGAAGCAATTCGTAGACCATGGGGGCAACAATATGCAACTAGGGCCATCACAGAAGGACAAGGGCAAGGGAAAGATAGACTACAACCCTCCACCCAACAAAAGAGGAGTCATAAATATGATACATGGGGGAGTAGCATCGGGTGGCCCAACGGCTAATGCAAGAGAGGTCTATGCATCCAAGCTAAGCTCAGTGCCAAAGTGGAGAAAAAGGCCAAGAGAAGGGGAAGAAGTGAAGATCGAGTTCTCGGAGAAAGACAAGAGCCACATCGTCTTTCCACATGACGATGCTCTAGTTATTACTTTAGATATTGACATTTTTGATGTAAAGAGAATTTTGGTGGATGGGGGCAGCTCAGCTGACCTCCTAAGCCTGAGAGTGTTGGAAGAGATAGAGAAAACCAAAGCAGACATCAAACCGGTCAACTTCCCTCTAGTTGGCTTCTCAGGGGCAACAAGTTACCCCCTGGGAATGATAACCCTACCAGTAACCATGGGCCAAGGATGGACCCAGCTGAAGGTAAATGTCAATTTCTTGGTGGTTGAAAGCCTGGGAGCCTACAATGGGATCCTAGGAAGGACAACCATAAACCCCTATGAAATAGTGCCATCCACTGTTCACCAGAAGCTGAAGTACATCACGGAGAATGGGGTTGGAGAGGTCCTGGGTGATCAACGCACCGCAAGGCAATGCTACGTCAACTCAATGAGACGTGGATCACAGGGGACAGACACAGTGGCTGTGATCATGGTAGGAGCCAACCAGGATAGAAGAAGGAGGGGAGGGAGACAAAGGCAAGGTAGGAGGAGGAGTGGAGTGACACTCCGTCTGAGCAGGCAGTTTTTTCAAACAGTGCCTACAAGGAGACACAGGAGCAAGGCTGTGAAGATGACATCCATACCTTGGCAGCCAGACACCACAATAGGGAACAGAACAAGGAACTCCATCCTAAGAGGCTTCCGCTACATAGATGATATCAAGCAAATGCCGCAGGAGTCTATATCAAACTATTTCCAGAGATTCTTCGATTATGGTGCCAACATGGACATCACAAGGGGAGAAGCAGTGAGGACATTCATTAGAAACATACATCCAAACTCATTTGGGACCTATGGAGGGCTCTATGAGATGGTCATGATGAGCACAATGAGAGAGCTCAAGGCAAGGCTGGACAGGGCATTTGCACAAGAAGCGGAGCAGTTGGATGAGGCTCCAAAGAGAGGAAAAGAAATGGACACATTGGGAGGAGGTGTCAATTTCACATTCACACCCCTCACACTCAGCATAGAAGAAATTTTCCACAAGCACCTCAAGCAAGAGCTACCAACATGCAGGGAGGAAGGCAAGGCCTTCCTAGGAAGAGATGCACAGGGTTGGTGTGAATACCATGGGACCTGGGGGCATCAAACCAATGACTGCATGGTGTTGAAGGTGGAAGTGGAAGAAATGATTTACAATGGAGGATTCAAGGAATACGTGGCAACAGGCACAGTGACCACCCCATATCCTTAGTTTCATATTTAGTATTTTGCATGTTTCAGCTTTACAAGCTTTTCAAAAAACAACCTTTGGAGAAGGAGAACTCACGAAGTTACTCCAACTCTACAACTATCTTTTATTCCTACAAAGGATGTCTTGGTGCACCAAGGCATCCCAAGTGTACAAAAACATGAATGCTCCTAAGGGAGTAGTAGTTACTCAAAAGTATTTTCCAGTGAATGCAGTGGTATAACCACGAAGTTATCCTTACACAGATATGACTTCAAGTCAATGACAGGTTCGACGCCCCCAAGAGCGTATCTTGAGAGTAGTTTTCATACTACGACATTCGACGCCCCCAAGAGCGTATCTTGAGAGTAGTTTTCATACTACGACATTCGACGCCCCCAAGAGCGTATCTTGAGAGTAGTTTTCATACTACGACATTCGACGCCCCCAAGAGCGTATCTTGAGAGTAGTGTTCATACTACGACCTTCGACGCCCCCAAGAGCGTATCTTGAGAGTAGTTATTACACTACGACCTTCGACGCACCAAGAGCGTATCTTGAGAGTGGTTTCCAAAAACTACGAACTTCGACGCCCCCAGGAGCGCATCTTGAGAGTAGTGTTCATACTACGACCTTCGACGCCCCCAAGAGCGTATCTTGAGAGTAGTTATTACACTACGAATTCGACGCACCAAGAGCGTATCTTGAGAGTGGTTTCCAAAAACTACGAATTCGACGCCCCCAGGAGCGTATCTTGAGGTAGATTTGCAACCTACCAGATTCGACGCCCCCAAGAGCGTATCTTGAGGTAGAAAAAACACTACCAGTTCGACGCCCCCAAGAGCGTATCTTGAGGTAGATTTCAAACTACCAGTTCGACGCCCACCAGGAGCGTATCTTTGGTCTAACTTGAGCCCTCCGGGAGCCTATCCTGTGAAACGTTAAGTGCCGTCCGAGAGCCTGTCTCGTGAACAGATTTCGACGCCCACCAAGAGCGTATCTTTGGTCTAACAGTACAACGTATACCGTGTAAGGGGTATCAGAAGAGATCATCACACCATGCTTAGAAGGATACCATGCTTAGAAGGATACCATTCTTAGAAGGATACCATGCTTAGAAGGATACCATGCTCAGAAGGATACCATGAGAAAGAAATTTCTAAGTAAAGTAATGTGAAGAACAAGTAATGTTTTTTCTTTATGAAATGGCAGGTAAGACATGAAGGAAAGCACGAAAGAAGGATAAGTAAAGGAAACACACCAAGGGAAGGGTCCATACCCAAAGAGCCATACACAAGGCATAGGGAGACATCATGAGAAGAGATATATACAAAAAGATGAGAAGCACTAATGTAAAGGCAAACGAACCACGTAGTCAACAACACAATGCGGCAAAGGAAAGTAACAACAAACACCATCACAATCTCAAAGGACACTCAACCCATACAAGGGGAGAAGGAGTGTAGTTATATATACAAGGATAGCATGAGATAAACACATCAGTCAGAACCTTCGGGGGAGTCACCCTCACCCCCCGAAGCTGAGCCACCGGCAGAGATGGATGATGAGGATGAATCTGAGGTACCAATCTCCACTGGTGTAGCATCCACCTGGGGAGGGGCAGGCTCGTCTGCCACAGCAGCCTGACCCCTCAGAACAGCCATGTAACCACTGGCATATGGCCCGAAGTCACCAAGGTCACCAACTGGGAACTGAGGATCAATACGGAAGATGTGATCAACCAGATACTCACCGAACTGGTTCATCTCCTGAGTGAGACGCACGCTATAATCGGCAGTGAAGGCAGATGAGGCCTTGTACTCAGAAACCGCAACAGTCCTCTCCTCAGCACGACACTTAGCCTCCAACTTCCGTAACTCCTCAGAATGGAGCGACGCTGCAACCTCAGCTTCCCGACGCAAACTGCCCACAGTGGTCTCAAGCAAGGACACCTGGTCCTGGAGCTCCTGCATCCTCAAATCAGATAATCGCGCCTTCTCAGCAGCAGTAGCGACCTCCGCCTTGAGAGAGACCTGGCTGTCCTCAAGGGTCTTCCTCTCGTCAGATAACTCGAGCACGAGCGAGGACATGTTCACCATGTCAGATATACCCTAACAATTCAAACAAGGGATGAGTAACCGAAAGATAGCCATTATGAAAGTAATAAGAGGAAAGCAAAGAACAACTCACAGGTGCATAACGAGAAAGTACCCCTTGAACAAAGCGCCGAGTCTCCCCAGGAGACTTGGGCGGAGCAACACGATCGCCAGGGGGGACGGCGCCGCGGAGTACGCGGACACCAACCTCAGGAGTCCGCAAAGAGGAGGTGCTATCGAAGTGGAACTCCTTCAGACCAGCGAAAGGAGTCCACTCAGACCCAATAACATCTTCATCAGTAAGACGGGCGAAATCCTTCCGACTTAAAGTCGGAGGCCCACCTACATAAGCAAAGCAAGTCAAAGGAGAATATAAACATAGAAGGATCAGCAACAAGGTAGAGATCATACCTGAGGACCGTGCCCTCGGCTGGGGGGCAGGGGAACCACCACCAGCAGGTCGCTTCCCTTTGTCAGCCAGGGAAGGCACCTCTTCGACCACCATCTCCTTATCACGAGATAGGGTCGGAGGACGAGCAGTAGGCGAAGCAGGATCCACGGCCTTCTTTCTCTTAGCAGCCGAGGCCCCGGCCTCAGAATCAGATCTCCGCGGCTTGGACTTGGAAGGCCCAGAATCTCTGCCAACGGAGACGACCCTCTCAGTCACCAAGGGGGAGCGCCCTAGCAAGGTAAGAAAAACAAGATAAGGAAAACATAGGTTATACCATAAAGAAGCAAATAGGAGAAAGCATACCAGAGGCCCCAGCCTTCTTCCCAGGCAGGGGGATTTCTTCAAAGCAGAACTAGAAGGAGCCTTCCTCTTGCTCAGATCAACAGGGGCTCCCTGCACGTTATAGGTTTTTCCATGAAACCAACCTACAAAGGAAGAGCAGAAGGTAAATAAAGATGGAAAGACCAAGTGACATACCGAACCCCCGGAGTCAGGAGTCAGACTGATCCCGGCCTCGTAAAGATCCGTCTCAGTCACTAAGGACACGGGACAGTATGACCGAGTCCTGTTGCTCTCGTGAATGATCTTCATAGTCTTCAAATCAACTGAAGAGAACTCTCCAAAAGCAGGCCAACCATCGGACCGATCCTCATTCAAGACCGACCAAGTGACGTATCGGTCCGTAATGAAGAAGTAATGCTTAGCCCAGTGACTGGCCGAATTGTCACTCTGGGTCACGAAACGGAGGGAGGTATCCCACTCGACCCCACTCAACCCGAAATCAGCGAATCGGGGATCTTTGAAGGTCGGATGGCGAGTTACGAAACTCGCAAACCCCACCTTTGTCCGGTACTGGAACCGATAGAAGCATCGGAATAGAACGAGAGAGTACTTCCAGGAGTACCAATGGCACAATACCCGGAAGCCCACCCAGACACGGAGGGCACTGGGGGCAAGGTTCACAGGAGAAATCCTGAAGAACCTGCTCAACTCTATAAGCTCGTCACAGTAAGGCAGCCTCAGCCCAAATCGGATCTGGGAAGGGTACACGGCGACCTTCCCTATAGGAGGCTCCGTCACCGTCTCGCGAGTATTCCCCAAGGAGGGGAGAAAAGGATACAGAGGCTCATCTAGGGGACAGATATCTCCTAGGGTAACATGTTCATTGTAATCGGACCTAGTGAGATGGTTCTCCGACAGGATAGCAAGACCTAAGGCAAAGGTAGGAGGAAATCCCAAAGTACGAATCAAATTTCAACTAATACCCCAACGAAGGTCACGATACTAAGCCAGCAATAGAAAAGGAAGTAATGCGACCGAAGACGGAGAGAAAGGGAACTCACTCATCCTTCGGAGAATACGACGTCTCTGAAGAGTTTGTGTGCGCGGACACCACCAAGAATATAGCACCTGCCACGACACGACAAATATCAAGACAAGGAAAATTTCCGAAGAACCGGAAACACTCCGACACCCGATCAACGACAACGATCAAGGATCCAAAAACACCCAGCAAAGATAGTCAACTTGAGCCAAGGACACCACGACAACCGAGTTGAATAATTTTATCCAAGCCTAAGGTCGGGTTTTGGAAAAAATTACAATTGTACCCTCCAACAAAGATTAACGCACCAACGGCGGCACGACATCAAATTCAAGACCGGGATAGCCCAATCGGACAAAAAACCATATCCGGACGACCGGCAAACATTTTTTCCCAAAATCCACAACTGCCAACGGCTATCTACGACAATCCCACATTCAATTAAATTTCGGCAATCAAACATCGGCAATCAAGCATCGGCAATCAAGCATCGGCAATCAAGCATCGGCAATCAAATATCAACAATTCAAAAATCAACGTTTCACGCGGAAACGGAAGGGAAAAGAGCGGACCTTCGGAAAACCCGACCCGATGTGATAAACGGGTCCGGAATTCAAATTTGAACGTTGCCGGGAATCAGGTCCTCGCCGGAAATCGGACCCCGTCGTCGCCGGAACTGGTTTCGGTTGCCCCACCGTCGCCGGAAGCCGCCGTGGGTCACACCGGAGCTGCTTCCTATCGCCGTCGACAACCCCCGCTGGACCTGGTGCCGTCGTCGTCAGAGGTGAGCTCGTCGTCGATCACCGTCGTCGTCCGTCCAATGCCGTCGCCGGAAGAAGACTCACCGTCGAAGCATCCCGACGCCGCTGCTCGATTGGTCACCACCCTCCGCCAGCCAAGCTCGTGCCGTGTCGCCCAGGTCCGTCAGCCGCCGTCTCGAGCTGCTGGTCCGCCAATCGCCTTCGCCCGTGCTGGTGGTTCCCTCCCGCCGGAGCTGCTGGCCGGATTTTTACTCCTTGGTGAAAATTTCGGCCGGCCCTAACCTTGGGGGTGCTCTCAAAACTTTTCTTGCTCTCCAAGGGTGAGTGAAGAGGGAAGATGGTGGCTATGGTGATTCTTTGAGGTATTTTTCTAACTCCTTTCTATATTAAAAGATGATAGGGTTTTTTAAAAAGGGTTTTAATCACCACCCTCCATCTATCTTTAAATGAGATCTAAGGGCCAAGGAGAGGTCATCATTTTTATTATTTTCAACTATGGCTAAGTATATCTCTATAATTAGAAAAATTATCAAGTTAATTTCATTTTTGAGCACTTCATACTTAGAAAAAATTTTGGCCAAAATTAAAATTTTTCCTCACCCAGATAGAATCCCGGAGTGAAATTGAAGCATAAGTCATTTAATTACATTCGTATCACACCCCTGTGCAAGTGTGTATTTTTTGAGTAGGCACCTGTAGCAGAGATAAGTTTATTACTCCTATCTCAGACGGACGCGTGCCTAGGCACACGTCCGTGCTAATCTGACGTTTACAATTCCTCTATCTCATTAGACAGGGGGCAGAGTCAGAGGCACGCATCCATGGGTAAGCAAACATTCAGACAAAGAAGGTAAAACCCCGGTTTCAAATTGCGCGTGTCATACCATCCTAAAATAGAGTCAATCAAGGGTTAGGCCATTGGTTGACTCGGGGGCATGTGATGGATATACGCCCAATTTGAACCCGTTGACTTCCGAACCGTTGTATTTTTATCGTCACATTTATGATTGTAAATCGAAACTTCAACCCGGACACTTCGCGAGAACATCGACGGCTCGGACGGGGCCGAAGTGCCCGTCCGGCCGGGGCGGACTCACCTAGGTGAGGTTGGGTGGCCACACCCGACCTCCCCTAGGGGAGATCGGGTCAGCCGACCCGATCTCCCCTAGGGGAGATCGGGTGGACCAACCCGATCTCTCCTAGGAGAGATCGGGTCGGCCAACCCGATCCCTCCTAGGAGGGATGGGGTTGGCCAACCCCACCCTCCCTAGGAGGGGTTGGGTGTCCTCACCCAACCCCTACCCTTGGAGGTCAGATTTCTCCCCCCCCAAGGGCCCCGACACCACTTTCGGACTCCCACGCTCGGTCCACTCCGCCTACCTCCTCCGAATCCTAAGGTCTTAATTATGTGCTTAAAGGTTAATTAATTGTGTTTAAAGGCTAACGATGTCATTAAGCCACCTTAATGACACCGTTGCCTATAAATACCCCACCTTCACAACTCATTGGATCATCTTGGCAATTTGGATTATTTTGCTCTGACCTCTCTCTAGTTTATCTCTCTAAGAAGAATACTGACTTAGGCATCGGAGAGGGTTCACCAGGCACCACCCCCCCTCCGTGTCTGGTATTGCCCCTTCTGCAGGGTAGAAGGGTAGAAGGAAGGAAGGAAAGGAGGTCAGAAGGAGAGAAGAGAAGGACACATATCAGAACGACTACCCCAAGAGAGTATAAGGACAGGGATCAGAACGACTACCCCAAGGGAGTATAAGGGCACGGATCAGAACGACTAGTCCTAGGAGCACTGAACCCGACATTTCATTAGTGGGAGATAAATTCTAGATTGACGACCCGTTGACCTAGACTTTATAACCTAACACCTTCGGAGGGCAGACTTTGATGAAGCTTTCTTCTTGACTCGTTCCCTCTATGGCCGTGAGCATATGAACTTTCTCCTATAATTGTCATTATAAAGAAGCATTGGATATATTGATTTGCAAGTGTGACTCAAAATGACAGTCGCCATATACTTATGTGTTTTACCATGATTGATTTTGCCTGGTCATCAACAGGATCTCCATTTTTTCCAATATGCACACGTTCATACAGACGATATGATCCTGGTTCAACTCCGTCTTCCTTCATAATCTGCAGTTATAACAAGTGCACTAGCATATTGAGGACCGTGTCATAACATATGGTTACATACTGGTGTGTGTTCCAAATTGAGATTTGAGATTTTACCATGGACCTGACTCTTGCAAAACTGCGGGTGCCAGCGTTGTGATTACTTTTCCTCTTTAAAACACTTAACTTCCTCCTGTTACTCGCTTCCTACTCAGTGATTATCAATTTGATTAGACACAAGTTGAAATCAATCCTATCATATTGCACCAATTCTGAAATGAACAAACCTGGAAGTCTTCAGATCCAAACAACTTGATTAGATAAGCCCAGTCTTCCCTCTCCAGATGAGGGTGTATATGTTCCATCCTTTCAGCATCAGTCTTATACTTGTCATAAAAGTGTTTCTTGAGATGTGCCCTAGATCTTCTGTACTTTGTCCCCATGTCATTCCAAATGATTTTTTGAATTTTAGCATCTTCGGGTATTGCATACGTTTTCTACTTGCGCGTTGAATGAATTATTAGCAGGTAGACAAATTTGTAGTAGAGATGGATAAATATGTATTGACATTAAATTTGTTTACCGGTATAATACTTACACCGATCTTCTTGAACAACTTTAGCTTGATGTTGATATGTATGCTGTCCCAACCACGCACTTGTTGAGGAGCCTTAGCTCTAACGATGGCTCCACAGAAATTTGCAAATTCAGTTGAATTAACACTGCAAACTTGACCATTTTCATCAAACTCCAAAACCTCCTTTGGATCTGACTTTCCCCTCCTTCCTGTTTTGATATTTCTTGTATGCCCTCTAGGTGCCCAGTTTTTTTTTTTTGCGAACCCGCTGGTTTGCTTCTCCACCATGACCTGATTTGTGAGTGGCGACATAACAAATAATTGGTTACATCAACAACAGAAACCCAATATACATTACTTAAAAAACGTAGATGACTTAATTGGCAAACAATGTCACCATCTGAAAGTTGCTCGTGGTCACTGAGACATTGATACATTGGCAGACCCCCGGAGACATCACCAACCGGTCCATTATCACTCTCTGTGTTTCCCCCTGCTTCGACACCTTCAGTTTCTGCAGGGTTAGGCATTACTAGTGCTGAGGAATGCGTGCATGTATCAACTAGTCAGTGCTGGGAGTTTTCTTGAGAATAATTCAGTTGCATTATTTGTTCCTTTCTTCTTCTTTCTAGAGGTTCTTTTCGCCTTCGTATTCATCTGTATACCTGTCAGGAAGGTATGATTGAGAATATTCAGTTAGTGTTATGCTAGAAGTTTGGACAAATTTGTTGCTGCGTGTGACCACAGACTAAGCTCACTGTTACAAATATGACTGCATTCATACACAGATGATGAAATATTAGTCACCATTAGCTGACATGTTCTCTGAATATCTTGGCATTATTAAATAACTACCAACAATATGTTGTGCGTTGCTATGATATCATAAAGACAATGTTGTAGAATGTATTTTCATTAGTAGTATTGAAGATGAATTACACGAATATATACATGAATATACAATAGAAGTAAGGTTTAGATATGTAACAAAATATTGTCTACTAATTACTAGCCTAAATAGATTATATAGATGTAACTAAATTGTAAGAGCCATATTCATATTTTGTTTAAACATACTGATTGTTCTACTGCATTGGTAAATTGTTGAAAATGATCTTACAGCAAAAAAGTCGGCCATAACAAGCATTGCCCTCTATTTAGCTCGTTGATTATTCTACTGTTGTCCACATAATTTTTTGCTATGTCAAAACTACAGTTCATATACTAAGTTCATGTACATACAGCTTAAAAGGCAGTTAAAAGTTACCTCATTCAACGCTTAATGAATGACTGAAACTAATGAGTGTGATTTGGTCACGTTGTGTTCTTATTAACCTAACTTTCCATGAATCGAAATCAAAACCTACTTGACCTACTACCATGAAGCGAAATCGAAATGAAAACCTACTTGACCTACAACCATGAAGCGAAATCAAAACCTTTGGTGGAGTTTGCCCGCTTTCCTAATCTATAGTTTCTTAAGGAAGTTCATCGGTTTTTTGAAGCATGAAATTAGTACCTGAGGTGGAGGAATGAGGAGACAATCGTTTTCTTCCGGGTGATGCACTACTTTCCCTCTTCTCTGCTCTCCTACGGCAGTGAGAAATGAATGGATCGATTATTTCGTGTAGCAAGAAGACAGTAAAAATATAACTTTCCCTCCTCCTGTTTGAACACGGGAATCCGAAATTTTGACAAGTTACATTCAGCATCTTCAATTTGGTGTGTGACATTGACTCTATAGTGTGGGCTGCGTAGGTGTCATCCGAGGGCAATTTGGAAGCTGGGATTTTGCACTCTCTGAAATTTGTATAATTTATTAAATACCAGCTGTTATTATTTTGCACTCTATGAAAATTTGCACTATTCTAGTAATTCCTACTTATATTATATATTTATTAACTTCATGTTAAATTAGTTAAAATAGTTTCAGTTTTTGTGTCAGGAAAAATGAAGTGCACAAAATTGTTAATGGTTGTTACATTTCATTGATATTATACATTGTAGTAATATTTCTTTTGTATCAATCTATGGTAGACGAATGTTAATTACCATAATTAGTTATTATTTTCTTGTAAATACCTGTTAATTATATTTCATAGTTTATAACCATTTTGAAAATGACAGCATAGTTGTGCTCTTAAAGCCATTTACCGACATTGAGAAAACTAGGAAAAGATGCAAATGGACAAACACGAACTCATGATATGGAATAAGTATATTCAAAATTAGAACCCTAACTTGGTGTACAAGGCAATTGCTTAAACCCCAATTGAACTCACAATTCGAAAACAAAAGCTTCCCAAATTCATGGCTAATTAGCCAACTGTTAGTTAATTACATGTTCGACTTCCAAATCTTTTACACGGAAATGGTACACTTAGTAATTAAGGTAATCAAATTTGAGTACACACACTTAATTTGAGTTACTAAAATTTAATTACATGTAATTCAAATTTTAGTAAGTGTGTGATGAATTAATCACACACTTATAATTATAAGTGTGCGATTAATTAATCAAAGACTTACTAAAATTTGATTACATGTAATTAGTAATTAAGGTAATTACTAATTACTAATTGAGGTAATCATTATAGAGTTTAGGTGATTACACACGGAAATGGTACACTTACTAATTAAGGTAATGAAATTTGAGTACAAACACACTTACTTAATTTGATTACATAAAATTTGAATACATGGAATTGAAAAATTATTAGGTGAGTGATTAATTAATCACACACTAATTACATGTAATCCAATATTAACACAGTAAGTAATCAAGGAAATCAACAGAAGAATAACTCGAAAGGCTCCTGCACAAAAACGTAACAAAAACTATTCTAACTTAACGGTTACTTCGCTTACAAGTCACTTACTTGTTATAGGAGTATACACATGAGACTTCATGTACATGTGTGCCGAGTAATATGCATGCACCATGCCAGGCACGGCCAGGCACCATGGCAGCATGCCATGCAACATGCCAGGCACCATGCCAGGCACCAGTTGGGCACCATACTCGGCACATGTCTGGCACCATGCTTTGTCGTGCCTTGCACCGTGCTATACACAAGACCCTAAACACCAGCATTGTGGCAACAGCCCCTAACTTTGTGGACATTCTAAAACAAGATAAGTCAACCTAGATTGTCCAAAACTTATAAGTTCTGGACCATCTAGGTTGACTTATCTTGTTTTTTACTTATCTTGTTATTATAATTATATGTAAGCATGTTATAAGCACTGAATGTGTATGTAATTACATACACATTCAGTGCTTATAACATGCTTACATATTATTATAATAACAATGTCCACAAAGTTAGGGGTTGTTGCTACAATACTTATAAGTGTGTAGTCGTGCATAAGGTTTACATGTGCTGTACAGGTGAAGGACTGGTGCAGAGCATGAATGAAGCCCGATGCAAGCATGCTGTAAACCACGGGGAAGACTGATGCAGACACGATGCTGTGATGATGCACAACAGCATTTCATGGTGCATAGCATTCATAAATAGCTTCTTTGGTTACATGAATTGTATTTTTAGTTAAGTTTGGTTGATGTAACGTATGTCAAATATTCCTGAAATGGAAGGGCACTTACTTTTGTCCCTATCTGGTAGAGTAGTTTGAACTTTCAGTTGTTACTTGTGTCCTAAGAGATATATATATCTCTTGGGACACAAGTAACAACTGAAGATATATATAGTCTGCAGTTACCTCGGTTGTAAGTTAAAGTTTTTACTGAATATATATACAGCTGCGCTTAAAAGTTCGACATCTACTGTTCCAACATATAATTTTCCTGATACATTCTACTGTTACAACATATAATTACATTGATCATTGATTGGAAAATAACATCGTTTAATTAATTTCTTCATTCTACTACTAGCATGGTTGAAGATGTGAATGGCCTTTTTGATGGGTTCCGATGAAATCGTTATCCCCGTTAACAGCCAATGAACGGCGAGTAGGTCCAGTGGGCCTCGCGAAAGCCTGGAAGGCCCAGAGGCCCAACGTGTCGGGCCCCGACTTAAGCGGTCCCGACATAAGAGCTGAACGCTCCCGACAGGAAGCCTCCGAGCAGGCCCCGATGCGCCTTAGTAAAGGCCCCGATAATAAAGCCCCGCAGAGGCTGGACCCGTCCCGTAGAGACTGAAGGTCCTGGGTGGTGATCTAGAATGAGACAACTCTGGAGTCCCCGACAGGAGTCGGGACTTGTGATCAGAGGATAAAGACCGAGAAACCTGCCTACTAGATAGAGTAAGGGGAGACGGTTAAAGATAAAGATAAATCCCCCGAGATACGCAAGGCGTGCCCGAGATACGCGGAGTATGGGTAAGATACGCGGAGCGTGGGGCGAGATATATGGAATCCCAACCGAGATATACGGAATCATGGCGAGATACATGGAATCATGGGTACAACGGCCAAGCATGGTCACAGGTAGCTGGGCAACTCCTCCTCCTATATAAAGGAGGAAGTTACCCCAGAAAACTGATTCTCTCTAATACGCATTGAGATTACTGCTATCACTCCCATTGATCACATACTCATTTAAGCATCGGAGAGGGATTCTGGGTCACCACCCAGGTCATCCCCTTTTGCAGGATTACGCGGAGCCCAGGAGTCCAAGCTTTCCGTCAAGGACGTAACGGAGCTTCGCTCGTGATCCAACATTGGCGCCGTCTGTGGGAATCTTACGAAAAGTCAAGATAGTTTCTACCAGATCAATGGCCGGTGGTGGCAAGAAGAAGCAAGTTCAGGCTGGCAGTTCTCGTCCCGCAGGGACTGTGAATTCTCAGTTACCGGAACGTGTTGCCGAACAAGGTGAGAACCCCGCTCTTTCCCAGACAGGGGGGCAAGGTGATGGTTATGAGGTCTCAGTCCGAGACACGGAGATGAACAGGCAGGATATCCCGCGAAGGGAGGAGGACGAGGCTCCCCCGATCCCGGTGGGCCATAGAGGAGAAAGAGTCCCGCGAAGGGAATAAGGGTCGTCTTCGAACTCGGAGTTAGCCGAGGCAGTAGCAGATGCTATGCCCATGTTCTTGGCTACCATGGAGGCCTTGTTGGACAAGAGAGAAGCTGCCAGGAGGACAGAGGAGTTGCCTCCGCGGGAAGAGCTACCTCCACCCCCTCCGAGGGTGGTCCCAGAAGAATAAGAGGTTCAGGAGGTTCCGCCCAGGAGCAAGGGTAAAGAACCAGCGCACCTGGAGAAGTTCGTGGTCGACGGCCCAGGACCAGTGCAAAATAGGACCATTCCCCTGAATGGCCCCATCACCCCCGATCAGGTGGTGAAAATCGTTAGTATCTGCATGGGCGATCAGAAGCAGATGACATCGGAGCTAAGGGATCGGTCCAGCCATCCTTTCGTTCCGCGGCTGATAGATACCGTTGCCCCGCCCGGGCTAGGTATTCCGACCATCAAGGAGTACGATGGTGAGGGGGACCCAGTTCGCATGTTCAGAGACATGTCCAGGCCTGCATGGGTAGGACTTCGAATGACGATCTTATATGCTCATTGTTCCCGATAACCTCGGGAGAAAGGGCCATGACTTGGTTCTTCAGCCTACCGCCAGGAAGCATCACCTGTTGGGCCGATATGCACGACCGCTTCATCAAGCAGTACCAAGGCCGAAGGCGTCTCCTGAAGAGTGTAAGGTCCCTGACCCAGGTGGTACAGAGACCCGATGAATCGTTGGCATACTACTACCAACGGTTCACTGCTAGTGCCGCGGAGATTGATGAAGAAATCTCGGAGGGGGAGAGACCATCCGTACTTTCCTGCGGAATTTGAGCGCTCCGTACGGTTCCGACCTGATGCACAGCGTAGCCGCGAAGGCTGTGTGGAGTATGGAGGCCCTGCAAGCGAGGGTAAAACAGCAGATCGATGTCCAAGAGTCGAAGATTGCTGCTGGAGAGCTTGATCCTCCGAAGTCGGGAAGAGGAAAGCCATCGTCTAAGCTGTCAGATGATCGCAAGAGGAGCGACAAATCGGAAGGAAGTAGAAACCGTGGTCGCCCCGAGAAAAGAGAGGACAATCGTCCCCCGAGGAAGGACAATCGAGAGGGTCGGGCTGTCCCCATCAATGGCTCGATGACTTCTGTGTTAGCTGTGATGGATCGGCAGGGTCTCGCCCGATACCCTCCGAGAAAAGAAGGCGAATTCCTAGGAGGCCGCCCTGATCGTTACTGTCGCTACCATCGAGCCAATGGTCACGACACTGAAAACTGTCGGGAGCTGAAGAAAGAAATTGAGAAGCTGATCCAGAAGGGGAAGCTAAAAGAGTTCGTCGGAAGGGGACGGTGCCGATCTCGTTCCAGGAGTCGGTCACGATCCCGTTCCAAGTCCTGTGACCGATCCCCGAAGAAGAAGAAGGTTGAGCAAGAAGCCTCAGGTTCAGGTGCATGTAAGGAGAGGCGGGGAACTATCAACGTCATCCACGGAGGAATGGCGGCGGGAGGTGATACCTCTGCTTCTCGGGAGAACTACGCTTCCTGCATATCTGCCGCTGTGGTGCTAGGCAAAAGGTCCCGGTCGTGGACCCTGAAGGAGGAAATGGAGATTTCTTTCTCGGCGGAAGACCTGGTAGGCGTGGAGAGTCCTCACGACGACGCCTTGGTCGTCACCCTGGACGTGGATGGATTCGAGATGAAGCGGATCCTGATAGACGGAGGGAGTTCCTCCGACATCCTTTTCATGGACGCTCTGGAAGCCATGGGAAAGACGAAAAAAGACCTAACACAGGTGGACTTCCCGATGGTGGGATTCTCTGGTTCCACTTCTTACCCGTTGGGAATGATTACCTTACCGGTGGAGTTTGGTAGTGGCTGGAAGATGGAGAAGCGAAACGTAGATTTCGTCGTAGTGGAGTCTGCGGGGGCATACAACGCTATTATCGGGAGGACCACTATCAACCCTCTCATGGCAGTCGCCTCGACGGTCCACCAGAAGATGAAGTTCCCGACTGACAACGGAGTCGGAGAGGTCAAGGGTGATCAAGTGGCATCGCGAAAATGCTATGTTAACGCTACCCGAAGGAGAAGGAGGGAAGCCATGACTGTCCTTCAGACTGATGCCGATCCTCGAGAGGAGTATGGGCGTCCCGCCCCCATGGAGGATCTGAAAGAGGTTGAGATTGATGCTCCTCAGAGGAAGGTAAAGATCGGGTCTGCTTTGTCGGAGGAAAGAGCCCGAGAGTTGATCGAGCTCCTGAAGGAGTTTAAGGAGCTGTTTGCCTGGTCCCCGAGTGATATGCCAGGAATCAGCCCCGACGTGATAGTGCACGAGCTGAAGATAGATCCCGCGATCAAGCCTATTGCGCAGAGAAGGCGTCCGATGGTCGCGGATAAGAGGATCGCGATCCAGCAAGAGGTGGGCAGACTGCTCGACGCTGGATTTATCAAGGAGCTCCGATTCCAGACTTGGGTTGCTAACCCAGTCCTGGTGCGAAAGAGTAACGGGAAGTGGCGGATGTGTGTCGACTTCCGCGACTTGAACAAGGCCTGCCCGAAGGACTGTTACCCGCTTCCGAGGATTGACCAGTTGGTGGATGCCACATCAGGACATGAACTGCTGAGCTTCATGGATGCCCATTCCGGATACAACCAGATCAAAATGGCGAAGGAAGATGCCCCCCATACGGCTTTCTATGCCGACAGTGACATCTACCACTACGACGTGATGCCCTTCGGATTGATCAATGCCGGAGCAACTTACCAGCGGATGGTGAACAAGTTGTTCGGAGACATGCTGGGGAAAACTATGGAGGCGTATGTGGATGACATGCTGGTGAAGTCCCGACAGGCAGGAGATCATGTCCAGAACTTGGCGGCGGCGTTTGAGCGGATGAAGTTCCATCAGGTTCGGTTGAACCCGGACAAGTGCGCTTTCGGAGTAAACTCGGGCAAGTTCCTAGGGTTCATGGTGAGCCAGAGAGGAATCGAGGTGAATCCCGAGAAGCTGCGAGCAATCGAGGAGATGCAGTCCCCGAAGACTCATCGGGAGGTTCAGGTGCTAAATGGCCGGTTGGCCGCGATGAATCGATTCCTATCCAAGGCGAGTGACCGAGCCATGCCATTTTTTGATGTGCTGAGGGCCCACAAGAAGTTCGAATGGTCCGATAAGTGCGAGGAGGCGTTCCAGGCACTCAAGCAGCACCTCCGTACCCTTCCGCCGTTGGCGAAACCGGTTCCAGGCGAGCCGCTTTATCTCTATTTGGCTGTTTCTGATGTGGCTGTTAGTTCTGTTTTGATTAAGATTGTCAAGGGCAACCAAGTGCCTGTCTATTATGTAAGCAAGGCGTTTGCCAAGTCTGAAATAAATTATCCCGCTATTGAGAAGTATCTCTTTGCGTTGATTATTGCCGCTCGAAAGATACGACCTTACTTCCATGCCCATGAAGTCACGGTATTGACTAATCAGCCCTTGAAGCACTTTTTGAACCGACCGGAGGCGTCGGGGAGATTGGTGAAATGGGCCATCGAGCTTACGGAGTTCCGTATACATTTCGCTCCGAGAACTGCTAATAAGGGCCAGGCATTGGCGGATTTTATAGCTGAGTCTACGGCACCCGATCTGGAAGTAACGGGTCCCGCAGAGGGGGCAACCATGGAGGTCCCGATAGCATAACAAGCCCCGATAACAGAGCAGTCAGAGCAGCCAAATGAGGAGAATACCTGGGAGATGTACACTGATTATTCATCGAGTGTAGAAGGCTCGGGGGCAGGATTCGTATTGATACCGCCCGGTGGAGGCTGATGGGTCCGACTATAGTCGTCAAGCCCTTTAACGGCGAGGAAACGGCAAACAGGCCCACCAGGCCCAGAGTAAGGGTCAAGATGACCTAGGAGACGGGTCCCGATGAAGGGAGTCCCGACGTAGCAGGGTCCCGACAGAGTCGGTCCCGACAGAGTCGGCCCCGACAGTGGAGCTAGAAGCTCCCGATGAGAAGCCTTTAAGTGGGCCCCGATGATGAATCCCTGAGAATGATTGGCCCTGTCACGATGACGAGGGGCCCCGAGCGGTGACACAACAAGATAACTCTGGAGTCCCCGACGGGAGTCGGGACTCGTTACCAGAGGATAAAGCCAAGATATGCGGGGCGTGGCCGAGATATACGGAACGTGGCTAAGATACACGGATCGTGGCCGAGATACGCGGGGCATGGCTAAGATACGCGAGATCGTGTACGAGATAAGCGGGATACGGGCTAACCACCCCTAACGGTTCGCCAGGTACCTGAGGCACCTCTTTGCCTATAAAAGGGCAGGAGGTCACCTCAGATCACTTACGTTTCAAGATACTTTTGTGATTGTTGCTTGCCAGTCATACGAGAGACTCATTTAAGCATCGGAGAGGGATTCTGGGTCACCGCCCGGTCTATCCCCTCTTGCAGGATTGCGTGGAGCAAAGGAGCTAGGATTGCCGTCAAGATCCGTACCGGAGTTCCACCGTGATCCAACATTGGCGCCGTCTGTGGGAATCAAACAAAAAGCTGATATGCCTTCTACTCGATCAATGGCGGCTGGCAAGAACAAGAGAGGACAATCTGGTGGTTCCCGTCACCCCACCGCAACGAACCTGAATTTAGTACCGGAACAAGGGGAAAACCATAACCATCCCCCGGCTGAGCTCTCCCAGACAGGAGGACACAATGGATCGCACCCCGAAGACGTTGCCCCTCAACACCAGGATAACAGGGGGCAGGAGGCTCCCCCAGCTGCAGATTTGACGAGGGCCGTGGCCGAAGCCATGCCCATGTTTCTGGCGGCTGTTGAGGCTCTTTTGGACCGAAGGGAGGCTGCGAGGAGGCAGGAGGAGATGCCCCCTCTGGAGGAAGCAACCCTACCAACAGAGGGTCAGAATGCGCAGGAAGCCCCGCCCCGAGGCCAGGACAGAGGTAGGGCGACTGGTCAGCCGGAAAAGTTCGTGGTTGACGGGCCAGGACCCGTACAGAACAGGACCATTCCCCTGAATGGTCCCATTACTCCCGACCAGGTGGTAAAAATCGTGAACATATGTATGGGAGAACAGAAGCCACTGGTGTCGGAGTTGAGGGATCGGTCCACACATCCCTTCGTTCCCCGACTAATAGACACCCTCGCCCCGCCTGGGCTGGGTATCCCCGAGATTAAGGAATATGATGGCGAAGGAGATCCAGTCCGTCATGTTTAGAAGCATCTTATGGCGTGTCTGGGTAGAGCCCCGAATGAAGATATAGTGTGTACACTGTTCCCAAACACACTCGGAGAAAGAGCCCTGACCTGGTTCTTCAGCCTGCCCCCAGGCTGCATTACCTGTTGGGCGGACATGCACGACCGCTTTATTCGACAATACCAGGGCCGCAGACGTTTGTTGAAGAGCGTAAGGTCTCTAACCCAGGTGGTGCAGAGGCCCGACGAGTCGCTGGCACACTATTACCAGCGGTACACAGCCAGCGTAGCAGAGATAGACGAGGAAATCTCAGAAGGCGAGACCATCCGCACCTTTATTCGGAACCTGACAGCCCCCTATGGCTCCGACCTGATGCACAGCGTGGCTGAGAAGGCTGTGTGGAATATGGAGGCTTTGCAGAAGAGGGTGAAGCGACAGATTGATGTCCAGGAGTCCAAGATAGCTGCGGGAGAACTGGAGCCCCCAAAGTCAAATAAAGGGAAGCAGTCGAGTAAACCTTTCGACGATCGTAAGTCGAAGGGTAAACCCGACAGCAGCAAGAATCGAGGTCGTCCGGATCGGAGAGACGACAGACGTTCTTCAAGGAAGGATAAGCGGGAAGATCTCGACATTCCTCTCAACTGCTCCATGGCGGAAGTGCTGACAGTCATGGAACGACAAGGTATCTCCAGGTACCCCCCGAAGAAAGATGGAGAATTCCTCGGGTCCCGCACAGATCGCTATTATCGATTTCACCGCGCAAATGGCCACGACACCAATCATTGTCGGGAGCTGAAGAAGGAGATTGAGAAGCTAATCCAGAAGGGAAAGCTCAAGGAGTTTGTCGGGGACAAACGCTGCAGGTCCCGCTCTCGGTCTTGGTCGCGGTCCCGTTCCCGATCCCGCGATCGGTCCCCGAAGAAGAAGAGAACTGATCCAGAGTCATCTGGTGTTCGCAAAGAAAGACGAGTCATCAATGTGATTCATGGAGGATTTGCCGCTGGAGGAGATACCTCATCCGCTCGAGAGGTCTATGCCTCTAGAATCCCTACGGCGGTGGTGCTGGGTAAGAGGTCCCGATCCTGGACCCTAAAGGAAGAGATGGTGATCTCCTTCTCATCGGAGGACCTCATAGGCGTGGAGACTCCGCATGACGATGCTCTGGTGGTAACCCTGGACGTAGATGGGTTCGAGATGAAGAGAATCCTAATCGACGGAGGGAGCTCCTCTGACATTCTGTTCATGGACGCGCTGGAAGCCATGGGGAAGACGAAGAAGGATCTGAAGGAAGCAAACTTCCCGATGGTCGGGTTTTCTGGCTCAACTTCTTACCCACTGGGAGTAATCACCTTACCAGTGGAGTTTGGTAGTGGGTGGAAGTCGGAAAGGAGGAATGTGGAATTTGTCGTGGTTGATTCTGCGGGGACCTACAACGCAATTATCGGGAGAACCACCATCAATCCCCTGATGGCAGTTGCCTCGACTGTGCACCAGAAGATGAAGTTCCCGACTGATCACGGGGTCGGAGAAGTCAAGGGCGACCAGGTGGCTTCTCGAAAATGCTATGTTAATGCCACCCGGAGGAGGAGGCGAGAGGCCATGACTGTCCTCCAGACAGACACAGATCCCAGAGAAGAGTTTGGGCGTCCCGCCCCCGTAGAAGATCTGAAAGAAGTCGAGATCGACGGACCCCAAAGGAGGGTGAAAATCGGGTCTGCTCTAACTGAGGAGACAGCCCAAAAATTGGTGGAATTACTGAAAGAGTTCAAGGAGCTGTTTGCCTGGTCCCCCAGCGATATGCCAGGAATCAGCCCCGACGTGATCGTACACGAGCTGAAGATAGACCCCGCGATCAAGCCTATCACGCAGAAGAGGCGTCCGATGGGCACGGATAAAAAGATCGCAATCCAGCAGGAGGTGGGCAGGTTGCTCGATGCTGGTTTCATCAAGGAGCTCCGATTCCAGACTTGGGTCGCCAACCCAGTACTGGTGAAGAAGACTAACGGAAAGTGGCGAATGTGCGTGGACTTCCGCGACTTGAACATGGCTTGTCCAAAGGATTGCTATCCACTCCCGAGGATCGACCAGCTGGTGGATGCCATGTCAGGACATGAGCTGCTGAGCTTCATGGATGCGTATTCAGGCTACAACCAGATCAAGATGGCCAAGGAAGACGCCCCCCACACTGCGTTTTATGCAGACAGCGACATCTATCACTACGATGTCATGCCTTTCGGGTTGATCAACGCCGGGGCAACCTACCAGCGGATGGTGAACAAGCTGTTTGGGGATATGCTGGGAGAAACCATGGAAGCTTACGTGGACGACATGCTGGTGAAGTCCCGACAATCCGAGGATCACGTACACAACCTTACCATGGCGTTTGAGCGGATGAGGCTTCATCAAGTTCGCTTGAACCCGACGAAATGCGCCTTCGGAGTCCACTCAGGGAAGTTTTTGGGCTTCATGGTGAGCCAACGAGGAATTGAAGTGAACCCGGAGAAGCTAAAGGCAATCGAGGAGATGCAGTCTCCGATAAACCATCGGGAGGTGCAAGTACTGAACGGCCGACTAGCTGCAATGAACCGCTTCTTATCCAAAGCCAGCGACCGATCAATGCCGTTTTTTGAAGTCTTGAGGGCCAACAAAAAATTCGAATGGACCGCCAAATGTGAAGAGGCGTTCCAAGCACTCAAGCAGCATCTTCGCACACTCCCGCCGCTGGCGAAACCGGTTCCAGGCGAGCCGCTCTTCCTTTATTTGGCTGTTTCTGAATTTGCTATTAGCTCTGTGTTAGTAAAGGTTGTCGAGGGTAATCAAGTCCCCGTCTATTATGTAAGCAAGGCATTTGCCAAATCTGAATTAAACTATCCCGCCGTTGAGAAGTACCTCTTTGCGTTGATAATTACTGCCCGGAAGCTAAGGCCATATTTCCACGCACACGAGATCACTGTGCTACCGAACCAGCCTTTGAAGCATTTTTTGAACCGACCGGATGCGTCGGGGAGATTGGTGAAATGGGCAGTAGAGCTCAGTGAGTTTCGAATACACTTTGCTCCAAGAACGGCAATCAAGGGCCAGGCATTGGCGGACTTTATAGCAGAATCTACAGCCCCCGATCTAGAAGAAACGGGCCCTGTAGAGGGGGCAACCATGGAGGTCCCGACAGAAGAACAACCAGAGAGGGCAGAGCAATCAGAACAGCCAAACAAGGAAAATATCTGGGAGATGTACACGGATGGCTCCGCGAGTTCAGACGGATCAGGAGCGGGTTTCTTGTTGATACCACCGGGTGAAGGTGAACCGCTCCGATACGCCTTGGCGCTAACGTTCAAGGCCACAAATAACGAAGCGGAGTATGAAGCTCTTATCACGGGCCTGAAAATCGCTAAAGGCACTGGAATCGATCACTTGAGAGTGAAGTGCGACGCAGCGTTAATCGTGAACCAAGTTCAAGGGCGATACGAAGCAAGGAGCCCGATAATGAAGAAGTATCTGCGAGAGGTACAAACCTTGAGAGAGAGCTTCAAAAGCTTCGATATCGAGGCTATTCCGAGGGAGGAAAACGTAGAGGCAGACGCCTTGAGCAAATTTGCCCTGGGGGCACCCTTAGAAGAAAATCGGAAGGTGCACTTCCTGGATAAGGTGATCTTGTCAAACATCGACCCCACGCAGGTGTGCACCGTTGAAGCGAAATCGGAGGAAAAGCCCACTTGGATGACCCCGATAGTCGCGTATCTGACTACGGGGGCAGTCCCCGAGGATAAGGTAGCAGCAGACAGGATATGTCGGATCGCGTCTAATTATGTGATGCTGGACAATCAGCTGTACAAGAAGGGCTGGTTCTCGACTCCGTACCTGAAGTGTGTAGCAGAACCCGACACCAATCGAATCCTGAAGGAAATGCACGAAGGGATCGCGGCTTGTCACGAAGGGGCCCGATCCATTCTGAGGAAGGTGTTAAACTTAGGCTACTATTGGCCCACGATGAACAAAGAAGCAACGACGTTGGTCCGATCATGCGACGCGTGCCAGAGGTACGCCCCGAGTATTGTGGCTCCGGCTGCTAACTTGACATCCATCAAGAGCGCTTGGCCCTTCGCGCAATGGGGCATCGACTTGGTGGGACCTCTTCCACAAGCACAAGGACAATGTAAGTATTTACTTGTAGCTATCGATTATTTTTCGAAATGGATAGAGGCGAAGGCATTGGCCAGAACAACGGGGAACCAGATCGTCAAGTTCCTCCAAACCCACATCGTGTCCAGATACGGGGTTCCTAAGGTGGTGATCAGCGACAATGGCCCACCATTTAACGGCTCTCAGGTGAGGGAGTATCTGGAAAAACTGAACGTTGAGCATCGGACCGCCTCCGTACGCCATGCTCAGACTAATGGCCAGGTGGAGTCAGCCAACAAAATCGTGATGGATGGCCTGAAGAAAAGGGTCTATGTCTTGAAGGGCAAATGGCTGAACGAACTGGAAAACGTACTTTGGGCTGTTAGAACGACACCCAAACGATCAACAGGAGAGACTCCGTTTGGCCTTGCCTATGGCACGGAAGCTGTCGCTCCTGTGGAGGTAGCTGTGGCATCCCATCGGAGGAGATATTACGAGCCCCTAACGAACGATGAAGTGAGACGACTGGACTTGGACCTACTTGAAGAGAAAAGGCGGGAAGCCGATGAAGTCCAAGCACGCATGCGCTTAGCGACGGCCAGGTACTATAATCGGCGAGTGAAGTCCCGACAGTTCTTCGTCGGGGAACTAGTTTGGCGTCGCAACGAGTTCACCCTTTTGGACCGAATCAACAAGATGTCACCAAAATGGGAAGGACCTTATAAGGTCGTGGGGATGCCGGCTCCGAACGCATACAAGTTGGAAGACCTCGATGGCAGACCGTTAAAGCATTCCTTCAGTGGCGAACACTTGAAGAAACACCATGCTTGAAGAAAGTCGCCTTAAGTGGTGCCCGAGAAAGTCGCCTTAAGTGGTGCCCGATGTAAAATCGCCTTAAGTGGTGTATGCTGTTTATCGTTTAATTCGATGTAAGCTTATCTTATGCCAATTAATAAAGAGGTCGCTTCCAAATAAGATTTGTCCTTAGATTTATGCTAAGTGTAAAAGTCGCCTTCAGTGGTGCACGATGAAAGTCACCTTCAGTGGTGCACGACGAAAGCCGCCTTAAGTGGTGCACGATAAAAGTCGCCTTCAGTGGTGCACGATGAAAGTCGCCTTCAGTGGTGCACGACGAAAGTCGCCTTCAGTGGTGCACGATGAAAGTCGCCTTCAGCGGTGCACAATACTTAGGTTTATTCTAAGTATCCAAAAGTCGCCTTCAGTGGTGCACGATGAAAGTCATCTTCAGTGGTGCACGACGAAAGCCGCCTTAAGTGGTGCACGATAAAAGTCGCCTTCAGTGGTGCACGATGAAAGTCGCCTTCAGTGGTGCACGACGAAAGTCGCCTTCAGTGGTGCACGATGAAAGTCGCCTTCAGCGGTGCACAATACTTAGGTTTATTCTAAGTATCCAAAAGTCGCCTTCAGTGGTGCACGATGAAAGTCGCCTTCAGTGGTGCACAAATACTTAGGTTTATCCTAAGTATCCAAAAGTCGCCTTCAGTGGTGCACGATGAAAGTCGCCTTCAGTGGTGCACGATGAAAGTCGCCTTCAGTGGTGCACGATGAAAGTCGCCTTCAGTGGTGCACAAATACTTAGGTTTATCCTAAGTATCCAAAAGTCGCCTTCAGTGGTGCACGATGAAAGTCGCCTTTAGTGGTGCACGATGAAAGTCGCCTTCAGTGGTGCGCAATGTTAAGTCACCTTAAGTGGTGCGCGACCTTTAGGATTATCCTAAGTAACGATTAAAGTCGCCTTAAGTGATGCATTCGATATTAAGTCGCCTTAAGTGGTGCGAGTTATTAAATCGTTGGGAGGACGTCTGGGAAATTCGTAAGTATCAGAGTTTCGATTGTCAAGAACTAAGTCGTCTTAAGTGACGCACTTGAGGTTAAGTCGCCTTAGGTGGTGCAAGTTGTTAAATAGTCGGGAAAGACGAAAGACAACAAAAAGATCGGAATTAAAGGAGTCTAATATTGATAAAGGGCTCGAAGGCCCGACGACGACACAAGAGAAGAAAATACAAGGACTCTGAAAGATAAAAACATTCAAGCTTGGTCCTTGTCAGTAGCAGTAGAGGGGTCCGCAGGATTGGCCTCGGGAGGATTGGCTATCGGGGCGTCTGCACTTGGAAGCTCAGAGGCATCCTCAACAACTACCGGAGTACTCCCCCCATCACTCTCCTCGGAAAGAGCGAAGTACTTCTTCGCAAAGGGAGCGAGGGAAGGAGACTTGTCGAAATTGATGGCGTCCCCGTACTCCAGGTGGAGCTCCTCAACGGCGTTGAAGAGAGTGTTCTCCACCTCCGCGCCGAAGAACTTCAGGGCGTCAGCTTGGAAGCCCTCCGACTTCCGATAGTCCTCCCGACCCTTGGCCTCCGCTTCGGCCAGCCGTGCCGGGAACCCCGCGATCAGCTCCTCCAGAGCCTTCTTTTCGAGGACCAGCTGGTCCTCGACGGCCTTCTTCTCCTGGGTCAGCCGATCCACGACTGCCCCCCGCTCCTGCCGCTCCTGCCTCAAGAGCCCCTCGAAGTCCGCGATCTGCTGCTGAAGGCCCCGAATCTTCTCATTGAGGACAGCCAGCTCCTTGGCCAGCTTCCCCCGCGAAGACTGGGAGGCCTTGAGATCCGCCTGAAGCTGCTCCCGGACTCCTCGGTCCCGCTCCCGGGCCTCATCGTAGGCAATGACATACCCGATGAGGCGGTTGTAGTCCCCAAGCTCCTGAAATCAAAAGGGAAAAAGTGTTAGAAGGACAGAAGACCTGATTTATTGATCAACCAGGAAAAGCGAAATCTCACCTCGATGCGGCGTATAGCCATACCCCTGACGTCCCGCTGCATATGCGTCCGATTGAGGTGAATCGGATGTCGCATAGAAGGCAGGATGGAACCCGCCAAAAGATGCAGGGCCAGCTCTTGGTCCTATTCCCCTTGTGTGAGCGGGACTCCCTGGAGCGTCTGGATCGGAGCCCAGGGGGCATCGGCCTGCGAAGGGTTGAAGGGCCTATAGAAGTCCCCGTCGAGAGCCATGGGAGAGATGGGACGGGGAAGAGAAGGGCACATCTCCGTCTCAGCCCGGACAGGAGAGGGAGAAAAATCATGGATGGGAGAGAGCTCCCGCTGCTGTGGAGAAGACGAGGGAGGCGGCCCCTGAGGGGATGGTTTCAAAGGGGATTGCCCCGCCTTCCGACGCTGCTGAGGGGGATCAACCCCGCCGGTCTCCTCGGAGGAGTCCAGGGTCTCCACCTGGCGAAACTGTTCACCAGATGGTGCCTTCTCTCCAGCTGAGGGAGGCACCCCCGCTGAAGGCGGTGCATCTGTAGAAGCTGCCGCACCCGAGGAATCTCCCGAGCGACCTACACCTGGAGGATGAAGAGCTTTAGATAGGTAGTCAGGAAGTTCATCGGGATTCTTACACCAAATGATACGTCGGGAGACGTATTGATCCTTCCCGCGGTAGTGATAGTAGCCTGCCTTCAAGACTCGGGGAGTTTCACCTCGAAGGATCCTTTTGACATCAGCAATTCGGCCTTTCTTGGTCGAGGAAATCAAGTCCGACGGAACCATCCTTTTATATGATTTAATAGCGAGTCGGAGTTGTTTACCTTCTTCAGCATTCTGGACCTCGAAGAGTTGGTCCAGATCCACCCGCGGCCGCTTGGGTTGCTCCGTTGAAGGAGACCCCGACCTGGCAGCAGCAGCCTTCTTGGCAGACTTCCTCTTCCGCGAGGGGCGGACAGCGTCGGTCTCCCCCTGCTTAAGGAATAAATCGGTCAGCACAGACACCTTCTTGGCTGCAAACAATAAACGAAGAAAAAGTTAGAAATTTTACCCAAGGGACCACGCTAGAAGGGCCGTCGAAGAGCTGCCCCCCAGAAACAATACTGAGGAGTCGGACCCCGGTGTGCACCAGGTCCCGCTCCACCAGAGAGTTAGCATTGAGGGGAGTGTAAGACTCCCCCCAACGATAAAGCTGGATCAATTGAAGAGTCTCGAAGTCCTCATCAGCGTAGGTGTGGAAAGCAGGCGGAGGGTCTGCTGCCACCTCCCACCGAGGCCAAGGGATAGAAGAATGTTGGATGAAGAAGTAGCTCCTCTTCCAGCTACTGTTGTCAGACCCCGTATCAATCAAGAGTCCCCGACCCTTGACCACCTTCCAGGTGTCACTGGTCCAACCGTGCCGAGCAAGCTGCTGCTTACTCCATTTGGGCATCCGAGGGTAGAAGGCGCAAACCCCCCGCCTCGTTGCATTTCAGCCCGTAGAAAGTCCGGAAAAGCTGGAGGCTGTAGACCCACTTCTGTCGGAGACAGAGGACTTGAAAGGCGTTCCAAATGCAGATGGCATGAGGAGAGAAGGTAGTAGGGTGTGTTTGGTAGTGTTGGCACAGCTCGACCAGGTTACCACAGAAGGGGAACCTGATCCCCGCTGATATTTGTCCCGTAGAGACAAATACCTCCCCTTTCTGGGGACGAGTAACCTCAGGGTCACTCGAGGGACGATGTCGAGCATACGGGAAGCGAGGTTCCCAGGTAATGGTGATGCAACCCTCTCGGAGAGCTGCATCATAGGCAGTGGTGGAAATTTCGTTGGGAGCATAGTCAAATCTAAAGGGTTTTCTCCCCTCGGAGCTGGAACCGCTGTCTGAAAAGCAACCAGGGCAAGAAAATACAGTGGGATTCTGAAAAAAGTTAAAAAGGAAAAGACGAACAAGCAACGGAGAGTGTTTCCTTACCAGACATAGTGGAGTAGAGGTTGAAAGAGATGAACGAGATTTCGTCGGAAAGATGGCCGGAGAAGACTCCAAGGATCTTCGAAAGCACAAAGCTTGGAATGGCAGAGGAATCACAGAGCTTTTGAGAATTCGAAGACGGTAAAGGTTAAATTGTGGTTGTGGTTAGGGTTTTATAGTCGAAGAGGACAGTTGAAAGGACACTTCGATCCGAGTCGTCGAAGTCGAAAGGCCTTAATTTGGACCGTCGAGATGAAACGTGCAGAAGGACAACGGGCGTAATGATGAAACGGCCTGAAAAGCACTTTTCAGAAAAGGACAGGCGCGAAAAATCAGGCACGTGGGTCGAAAACGTCACTCCATTATCTGCTGCATTTAATGCACTAGAGAACCGAAGAGACCTTTGGGATATAGCAGTTATCCATAAAACCCTGAGGAAACGTGGAGGAGAAGACTGACAACTTTAAGTAACTGAGCCAAGGAATAGATCCCCGACTCTAGTATTGGAAAATCGGGAGTTGGAAGACACGACGAACTAAAAGTCCCTCATGTCTTGGGGGCAAATGATGGGTCCGACTATAGTCGTCAAGCCCTTTAACGGCGAGGAAACGGCAAACAGGCCCACCAGGCCCAGAGTAAGGGTCAAGATGACCTAGGAGACGGGTCCCGATGAAGGGAGTCCCGACGTAGCAGGGTCCCGACAGAGTCGGTCCCGACAGTGGAGCTAGAAGCTCCCGATGAGAAGCCTTTAAGTAGGCCCCGATGATGAATCCCTGAGAATGATTGGCCCTGTCACGATGACGAGGGGCCCCGAGCGGTGACACAACAAGATAACTCTGGAGTCCCCGACGGGAGTCGGGACTCGTTACCAGAGGATAAAGCCAAGATATGCGGGGCGTGGCCGAGATATACGGAACGTGGTTAAGATACACGGATCGTGGCCGAGATACGCGGGGCATGGCTAAGATACGCGAGATCGTGTACGAGATAAGCGGGATACGGGCTAACCACCCCTAACGGTTCGCCAGGTACCTGAGGCACCTCTTTGCCTATAAAAGGGCAGGAGGTCACCTCAGATCACTTACGTTGAGTTCAAGATACTTTTGTGATTGTTGCTTGCCAGTCATACGAGAGACTCATTTAAGCATCGGAGAGAGATTCTGGGTCACCGCCCGGTCTATCCCCTCTTGCAGGATTGCGTGGAGCAAAGGAGCTAGGATTGCCGTCAAGATCCGTACCGGAGTTCCACCGTGATCCAACAGAGGCGAGCCCCTACGATATGACTTGGCGTTGATTTAAAGCCACCAACAATGAAGCGGAGTACGAGGCTCTTATCACGGGCCTCAAGATTGCCAAGGGTACGGGAGTCGATCATCTAAAGGTGAAGTGTGATGCCAGCTTGGTCGTAAATCAAGTCCAGGGGAACTATGAAGCCAGGAGCCCGACAATGAAGAAGTATTTGCACGAGGTGCAGACTTTGAAGGGAAGCTTCAAAAGCTTCGATATCGAGGCGATACCGAGGGAAGAAAACGCGGAAGCAGATGCCTTAAGCAAGTTCGCTCTGGGAGTGGCCCCCGAGGAGAATCGGAAGGTGCATTTCCTAGAGAAGGTGATTATCTCAAACATTGATCCGGCAGAGATCTGCACTATTGAGACAGAATCAGAGGAAGAAGAGAAGCCCACTTGGATGACCCCGATGGTCACATACCTGACTACGGGGGCACTCCCCGATGACGAGGTGGCAGCTGTCAGGTTGCGTCGGATTGCGGATAACTACGCGATGGTGGACAACCAGTTATACAAAAAAGGGTACGTAAAGCCTTTCTTAAAATGCGTGGCGGAACCTTACACGAATCGGATCCTGAGGGAGCTACACGAGGGAGTCGCGGCCTGTCATGAAGGGGCCCGATCTCTTGTGAGGAAAACACTGAACCTAGGCTACTATTGGCCTTCGATGAACAAGGAGGCGACAGCAATGGTCCGATCCTGCGATGCATGCCAAAAGTACGCTCCAAATATCGTGGCTCCCGCCGCGGACTTAATGCCCATCAGGAGTGCATGGCCCTTCACGCAATGGGGGATTGACTTGGTGGGACCTCTTCCCCAAGCGAAAGGTCAGTGCAAGTATTTGCTCGTGGCCATCGATTACTTCTCAAAGTGGATAGAAGCTAAGGCGTTGGCCAAGACGACGGGACAGCAGATCCTCAAGTTCCTTCAAACTCAGATCATATCCCGGTATGGGGTCCCTCGAGTATTGATCAGCGACAATGGCCCTCCGTTTAATGGGGCTCAGTTGAAGGAGTACCTGGAGGAATTGAACATCGAACATCGGACTGCTTCAGTCCGCCACGCTCAGACTAATGGCCAAGTGGAATCAACCAACAAGATCGTGATAGATGGCTTGAAGAAGAGAGTCTACGCTTTGCAAGGCCATTGGCTGGATGAGCTCGAGAACGTGTTGTGGGCTGTTAGAACAACACCCAAGCAATCGACGGGGGAAACTCCGTTTGGCCTGGTCTATGGCACGGAGGCAGTCGCTCCCGTGGAGATAGCGGTGGCGTCACATCGCGCAAAATATTACGAGCCTCTGACAAACGAGGAAATGAGACGTCTAGACTTAGACTTACTCGAGGAAAAGAGGTGGAAGGCTGATGAAGTCCAGGCTCGGATGCGTCTGGCAACAACCCGATATTACAATCGGCGTGTCAAGTCCCGACAATTCTTCGTGGGAGAACTTGTCTGGCGGAGGAACGAGTTCGTTCATCAAGATCGGATCAACAAGCTATCACCAAAATGGGAGGGACCTTACAAGATCGTAGGGATGCCAGCCCCCAATGCATACAAACTAGAGGACCTTGATGGCAAGACGTTGAAGCATTCCTTCAGTGGCGAACACTTGAAGAAGTATCATGTTTGATATTAAGTCGCCGCGAATGGCGCAAGTTATCTATCAATCCGATGTAAGCAAAGCTTTGAGTTATTAATAAAAGAAGTTGCTTCCGATCAAATTATTTTCAGAATTATTCTAACTGTTAGTAAGACGTCCTGAAGGACGCGACAAAAGCCTTCCGAGGTACGATAAAAGCCTTCCGAGGTACGAGTAAGTCGCCTTTATGGCGCGGCAAAAAGCCATAACAGGTACGGACAAAAGCCCTACGGGGTACGTATAAGTCGTCTATATGATGCAACCAAAAGCCTAGGTACGAAAGGGCCCTAATGGGTCCGCGTAAGTCGTCTATATGATGTGGCCAAAAGCCTTAACGGGTATGAAAAAAGCCCTAGCGGGTCCGCGTAAGTCGTCTATATGACGTGGCCAAAAGCCCTAACGGGTATGACTAAAGTCGTCTGAAAGGATGCGATAAAAGCCTCAAAGGGTATGATAAAATCATCTTAATGATGTGCGATTGGACGAGAAACCTTAAGTGGTGAAGTCCCGATTGGACGAGAAGCCTTAAGTGGTGAAGTCCCGATTGGACGAGAAACCTTAAGTGGTGAAGTCCCGATTGGACGAGAAGCCTTAAATGGTGAAGTCCCGAGTCAAGCGTCGGAAGGACGTATGGAGTCATCTCAAATGGTGCATCGGAACGTTCTGAGTAACGAGTTTAAAGCCGCTTTAAATAAGTGCAAACGATTGTCGAGATCAAAACAGATAAAAGAAATTCCTTACATAAAGGCTCGAAGGCCTAGGAGTTCTGATACAAAAGACGAAGGAGAAAAACTACCAAGGACTAAAAAGATGTAACATTAGACTTGATCCTTGTTGGAAGATGGATCCTCAGCAATATCGGAGGGAGTAAGGTTCGGAGGGGCCTGGGCAGAAGGCTCCGCAGCCGGCGGAGTCGGGTCCACGGCAGCAGTCTCTTCACTCTCCGTGGGGAGGTTGAAGTACTTCTCCGCGACGGGGGCGAGAGTCTCAGACTTCGTGAAGTCAATGGAATCCGCGTAGGCTGTGTAGAGTTCTTCGACGGCGTTGTACAAAGCATCCTCCACCTCGGACTTGCAGAACTCTACAGCATCCACCTTGAATTCTTCGGAATTCCGATACTCCTCGCGGCCCTGTAGGCGGCCTTCCTCGCGACCCTGCTGGAAACCTTCCTCGCGGCCCTGCAGGCGGCCCTCCTCGAGGCCTTAAGCCTTTGCCTCAGTCAGCTTGGCAGAGAACTCAGCCCTCTCGGCCTCAAATCTCGCCTTGGTCTCCGCGAGAAGATCCGCGAAGACGCCCTTCTCGTGAATGAGCTGCTTCTTCTCCGCCTCATTCCGCTGCTGCTCCACCTGGACCATCTTCCGCTCCCGACGCATGACAGCCTCATGATCTTGAACCTGCTTGAGCAGGCTCGAAGCCATCTCGTCAAGGAGAGTTTTCTCCTTGGCCATCTTGTTCTTGGCCGCCACCGCCTCGTCGAGCTCCACCTGGAGCTTGGCTAACGCATCGGGGTCCGATTTAGCTTCAGCCTCCTCCAAAGCACTCTTCAGACTTAAGGCGATGGCAAAACAGCTCTGTTAGTCCGCGGTTTCCTAAGGTGAAAGGAAAAAAGATTAGAATTCGATGGTCGAAGACAGGGATAAGGAAGAAAACAAGCAAAGGTAAAGTATTACCTCCATCCGACGAACGGCCATAGCGCGGAACTCCTCTTAGATGTCCTCCCGCGTTAAGCAAATCGGCTGTCTCAAAGCGGGAGGAATTGACCCTGCCAGCAGATGCAGGGCCAAGTCAGGCTGAAGATTCCCCCGTTGAACCGAAAACCCTTGGAGGGATTCGATCGGACGCCAGGGAACCGTCGCCTGGTCGGGGGTGTAAATCTTGTAAAGATTTTCATCCATCGGAAGAGGTGGGATAACCTCGGCATTATCAGTGGGAGGAGCTACCTCGGTCGGAGGAAGCTCAGGAGTAGGAGAGCGGAGCTCGGGAGGAGGACTCCGGGACACGTCCCTCACGGCGGGCCTCAGGATCCTTTGCCCCGACCTTCCGCAGGGAAGCAGACCACCCTCGTCAGGCTCTTCGACGGAAGGAGGGGCCTCCAAATCAGTCACCCGACGGAACTGGGACATCCTCCAAATCAGTTCTTGCGGAGCCGCAGTCTCCGCTGGAGTGGCAGCCTTCGTCGGAGCGGGAGTCTCCGATGGACCTGCGGTGACAGGACGAACATAGTCAAGAAGAATTCCGCCAGGACACCAGAGAATTTGGCGTTCGACATACTGGTCCTTCCCAAAGAAGTTGTAATATCCCGCCTTGAGAACGCGGGGGACTTCTCCTTGAATGATGTATTTAATTTCCCGAACCCGCGACTCCCGATCAGCGGGGATAAAATCCTTGGGAACCAACTTCTTATATCTTTTAATTGCACGACGAACGCGCTTACCTTCCCCGACGGTAGTGGCCCCGAAGGCCCGATCTATCTCCTCCCTCCTGGCCTTCTTGGCCCCGACCTGCTCTTCGGTTGGAGGAGCAGCAGACAGAGGATCGGAAGAGGAAGCGCCCTTCTTCACCAACTTACGCTTCCTCTTAGAGCCACTTGGGACGGCATCAGTCTCGCCCTGCTTCATAATGAGATGAGTCAGCAGAGAAGCCTTCTTGGCTGCAAAGGTAAAAGACAAGATGGTTAGAAGTGTTACCCAGATGACCAAATCTTTGGAAACAGAGTCAAGGAGTCGGACTCCGATAAGAATCAAGTCCTTCTCCTGGAGCTTGTTGGCGTCGAGGGGTATGAAGTTGTCTCCCCAACGGTAGAGCTGAACCATTTGGAGAGTGTTGAGGTCATCCTCAGTATAGACTTGGAGCTTGGGGGCAGGGTCCGCCACGACCTCCCGCTGAGGCCACGGGACAGAGCTGTGTTGGACGAAGAAGTAGTACTTCTTCCATCCACTATTGTCAGACCCCGAGTCGCGTATCAGCAACCGATCCTTGTGGAACTTCCAAGTCTCGCTATCCCAGCCGAAACGTGAAAGTTGCTCCTTTGTCCACTAGGGGAGTCGGGGGGAGAAGGAGCAGACACCAGCCTTGTTGCACTTCATGCCGTAGAAGGTGCGGAAGAATAGTAGACTGTACGTCCACTGTTGGCGGTGGCATAGGAGTTGGAAGGCATTCCACACGCGGATGGCGTGTGGAGAGAAGGTACAAGGGTGCGTTTTGTAGAAGTTGCACATCTCCACCAAATTTCCGCAGAAGGGGAACCGAATCCCCGCGCTTATTTGTTCGGCGGAGACGAACACTTCCCCTTCCTGGGGACGCGTAACGATGTGCTTCCTTCTGACGGCAGGCTGAGACTCGTACGGGAAACGAGGTTCCCAATCCGAGGTAATACACCCCTCTCTAAGGGCAACCTCATATGAGGCCTCAGAAATCTCATTGACAGCGAGTTCAAAAGTGAAAGGAGCCATGTTTAGACGACAATCCCATATTACAAATTCCTGGTAAGGGTTCACTCTTCATAGCGGATGTCCTCTGTTTAGACAACAATCCCATGTTACGAATTCCTGGTAAGGGTTCACTCTTCATAACGGATGTCCTCTGTTTAGACGACAATCCCATGTTACGAATTCCTGGTAAGGGTTCACTCTTCATAGCGGATGTCCTCTGTTTAGACGACAATCCCATATTACGAATTCCTGGTTAGGGTTCACTCTATACGGCGGAAGTCCTCTTACTAGACGACAATTCCGTACTACAAATTTTCAAAACCGTGATGCGTGGTTCCTGGACGCAGAAAACATGCATCACAATTCACTCTCAAAAGTGCTACATGGTCCCTGGACGCAGGAATCATGTATCACAAATATTTTTACAAAATATTTTGCCAAATACTTTATAAAATTTTTATATATCAAACACCTTTTCAAACATTTTATCAAACAACCTTTTTAGGATTCACAAAACTCTCTTTCAAAACCCAAAAAGTTTTTACGTATGCTTCCCCAACGCGGGTTGATACACGCTGGCAGGTGCGCACCCTGTTTAAAACTCATAAAATTTACAAGTAGAGTCTTGTACAACGTCGCCTTAGAGTGGAACTAAGAGACGGTATAAACTAGTATATTGCTCAAGCCAAGATAACACATTTCAAACATACTACTTGTTAAGTCGCTATACGCGAATCACTTAACAAGTTTCGACGGATATAGTGTCAAGCTATGCAGGAAGACGTACAACATGCATAACGCATCGTACAAACAATCTTGAATCAAAAGTGGCTATCGGTCACGATTGCGGGGACTACGTTTACACTACTAGTCATCCACGTTCAGTAAACACAGTAAGCGATAACGGTATGAAATATTACTAACAAGTTATCATGCAAACTGCTGTGTATAAAACAGGTTAATACGACGTAGTTCAAAGAGAACAAGTCACAAGCAACAATCAAACAACAACTCCAACAAGTTTCTAAACATAGAAGCCGGGGGGCAAACGGGCTCATAAACGAGTTCAACATATCGAAAAGATGACACAAATCAAAGGAGTCCGTCATCCCTGACAGGGCTGGGCGGAACAGGCAAAAGTTGCACATTAGTGCCGCCACCATCTTCTCCAAACAAAAATGCAAACTCAGATGTTGCAGTATCTAAGCGACGAAGCTCGGCAACTTGCCCAACAGCAGACTCCGCATATGGCCCTAACTTGTCAAAAGGAAAGCCAGGAGCAAGAATACTCACTCTACGAATAAAGTCCTCAGCAAACTCGCTGAGCATAGGAGTGGCCTTTGCTGTAGCAGCAACAGTAACTGCGCTATCAAATCCAGGAGTAGAAGGGAACTTGCTAAGTCCCTCTTCAATGCCAGCCTTCATTTCTGCCTCGCGCACTTTCCGGCAGGTAGCCTTGTGCTTGCCTGCGTTATCAGAAATTGCCTTCTCAATGGCGGCGTTCTCAGATTCAAGTTGAACAAGGCTGGCATGATCAGAATCATAACGAGCATCAAAATCCGTCTTCTTCAACGAAAGACGGCGCACTTCATCCTTAGCTTCCTCAAGCTCCTTGGACAAAGTGGCAGCTTTGTCAGCAATGGCACGCCTCTCCTGGACAAGCTCCAACATGAAAGAGGCCATGTGCACCATATCAGAAACAACCTGAAAACAAGGAGACAATAAGCATACATGTTCGGGAACAACGAACATAGCATAGTGGAAAAAGATACTCACTGGCCTGAATCCAGACAACGATCTCTCAACAAAAGTTCGTGCCTCCTCGTCACTCGAGGGTCGAACAACTCGATCACCAGGAGGAATGGATCGATGCAGAACACGCACGCCAACTTCAGGCATGCTCAGCTGGGACTTCTTAGGAAAAGTAAGATCTCCTGCCACATATGGCATCCACTTACCGTCTGAAATGTCACCATCCAAAGGACGAAGCAAATTCGCACGTCCAAGTGGCGGGATCGCTACATGCAAACCAAGCAGCGTTATGCAAAAGCCAAAAACAAAGCGTATAAAGGCACATAATGAAGTGTCCAGCTTATACCAGAAAGAAGAGAACGTTCCACCTCGGACCGCTCCTTCGAGCGGGGGGCAGACAACGCATCCTCGCAACCGTCAACTTCCTTCCCTTTATGACAGGAAGGAGTAGGAACGGTCACAGTAGTCTTCGGACGCTTTGAACTGCTCGAAGAACGCGCCCCAGTGGTGGACCGTTTGGAAGAGTCAGGAACAGCAACAACGCGGTCAGTAACAAGTGTCGTACGACCTGCAAGTAGCATGCAAAGTTACAACCCAACCAAGAAAATAGAAGATTGTTCTTTTAAAACTATCTACCTTTGCCGCGTCCAGAAGCCGCCGATGCTCCAGAAGCAAATGGGGGAACGATCCTCCCGCTAGAACCAATCTTGCGAGCGGCCGCCGTCTGCAAAGACGAGCTTTTTCCGTCAAACCAACCTACAGAGCAACACGGTAAAAGTTATAAAAATGATCAACATACTGAAGCTGCAGAAGGGAGCACATGGATCCCAGCATCAATCAATTCCTGATCGGATGCACGCAATGAGCAAGTAAAGCCGCGCGATTGTTGACAGTGATATATCTGTTTTATCACTTCCCTATCTGACAAGGAGAGTTCCCGAAAAGCAGGCGCGGGATCAAATTTCCGAACATACTCGATATCCCAAGTCGTCCCTGCATCATGAACAAAAAAGTAATGATGCCTCCAATGGTCGGCAGACCGATCCGCGGTAGCAACTAATCGGTAACTAGGATCCCACTTGGCTTCCCCAAGACCAAGTTCTTCAAAACCATCGCTCTGCAAGTTCGGCCAACGAACTTTCACACCGCACAATCCCGCTGAGTCTGAACTCTTAAGCTGGTAGAAGCAGCGAAAGAGGGTGCGGGAATAACGCCAGGACTGCTTGTGAAGCAACACTCAGAAACAAGTCCATACTCGAATCCCGTTGGGTGCAGGATCTAAAGGGGAAATCCCATAACCGCTACAGAGCTCAACCAAGTCAGAACAGTAGGGAAACCGCAAACCCTCTCTAACGTGTGATGTGTACACGACGGATAAATCTACAGATGGAGGAGTAGCATCTCCTAAACTGCTATCAGGGAGTACCTCAAAGGGGTAAAAAGCCTCGGTACAAGCGTCGAGTCCGGAAGCACTCGCATACAAGGTGAATAGGGATCTATCCAAGCGGTTAGTATAATACCTAACCAACGCCTCAATCTCTCCAGCAGGAGATGCCCCAACAAAAGAACCAGCAGCTATACCCTCATCAGAGTCTAAAACACCATCTGCCGGCAAATCCGGGTCTACTTCCAAGTCATCCTCTATATCGGAATTAAAGGGAGTCTGCGATAGAGGAGTGGTGGACTTACTCATTGTATCAACGCGATCAAAGGGAAGGAAGCTCCGCAAGAAGTTACTACGATCCCACAATCTGCAAGAAGCAAGCGAAAGTCAATGCGCGTATCAAAGTCAACGCGCGTATCAAAGTCAACGCACGTATCAAAGTCAACGCGCGTATCAAAGCCAACGCGCGTATCAAATCCAACGCGCGTATCAAAGCCAACGCGCGTATCAAAGCCAACGTGCGTATCAAAGTCAACGCGCGTATCAAAAGTCAACGCGCGTATCAAAAGCCAACGCACATAGCAAAAGTCAACGCGCGTATCAAAAGTCAACGCACGTAGCCAAGGTCCACGCGCATAGTAAAGTTGGTACTACAATAAAAGGGACTAACGTCTTAAGAAGCTATCATGCAAACGGTGGGATTAACGCGACAAACCGCAAGGATCAAACGCGGCAACGCTTAAGGGAAATATTTCTCTAAGGCGTCAAGACGACAAGTGACTATGCCTAAAGTTATTGGGCAATCCCCGTCAACAAAAAAACCCGCCAAGAGGAAAAATTATGCATATCGACTGTTGGATCACGGGCGAAGCTCTGTTACGTCCTTGACGGAATGCTCGGACTCCTAAGCTCCGCGTGGTCCTGCACAAGGGGATGACCTGGGTGGTGACCCAGAATCCCTCTCCGATGCTTAAATGAGTATAGTAATCAATGGGGTGGTAAGCCAAAGTCTAAGCTCGTAATTGAATTAGGGTTTTCTGGGGTAACTTCCTCCTTTATATAGGAGACGAAGTCACCCAGAGTTACCTGGGGCCAGGCTTGGCCGTTATGGTCATGATTCCGTATATCTCGGGGGATTCCGTATATTTCGCCCCACGCTCCGCGTATCTTACCCATACTCCGTGTATCTCGGGCACGCCCTGCGTATCTCGGGGGAACTTATCCGTTATCTTCAACTGTCTCCCACTACTCTATCTGGTAGGCGGGTTTCTCGGTCTTATCCTCTGATCCCAAGTCCCAACTCTTGTCGGGGACTCCAGAGTTGTTCCATTCTAGATCACCACCCAGGACCTTCAGTCTCTGCGGGACAGGTCCAGCCTCTGCGGGGCTTTATCATCGGGACCTTTACCAAGGCCTATCGGGGCCTACTCAGAGGCTTCTTATCGGGAGCGTACAGCTCTTATGTCGGGCCCGCCTGCGTCGGGGCCTTTCGTACTGGGCCTCTGGACTTTCCGGGCCTTCACGAGGCCCACTGGACTTACTTGCCGTCCATTGGATGTTTAACGGGGCTAACGATTACTATCGGAACCCATCATTTGCCCCCAAGACATGGGGGACTTTTAGTTCATCGTGTCTTCTGATCTCATGTCTGCCAACCTTATATCGGAGGTTTTTGCCTTTATATCTTCCGATACCACCGTCGGAACCTTTTACCTTCGCAATTTCTGATACCTCAGTTAGAGGCTTTTGTCTTTATATCCTCCGATGCCACCGTCGGAGGTTCTGATCTTCGCGTGTGACTGTCACATGTCAGAGTCTCTTTCTTATGATTACTCTGGGCCCCACGCGCAGTTGCCAAATCCAAGGAGTCTCCTCGGCTACTGTAGCATTAAATGCCTGAGGATAGAGAAACGACGTTCGAACTAGCGTGACTGCTGTTTTCTGAAAAAGGCAATCGTGACGTCACGCACGTCTCCTCCGTGCCTATAATCTCGTCGATTGAGATCGTGTCGTTTCCTCTTCAACGGTACAGATCAAGCCCATCCAGCTGTCTCCTCTGTACCGTCCCATAGTTCAATGGTCCTGATCCAGTCGTTTCGTCTTCAACGGTCACGATTATATCCCTCCATTTGCCTTTTTAGCCTATAAAAGGGAGGACCTTGGTCTTATTCACTTCTTCTGCGTTCTTTGACTCTCAGCCCTCTTTGCATTCGAAGTTCTCTCCAAGCTCTTCCTGGTGCTCCAAGTGATCAAGGCCACTTCGACTTCTCCGATCCTCCTTTTCTTATTTTCCGACCACCAATCATGTCTGGTAAGGGCTTCTTTCCATGTTTTCATGATCTACGTACTGTTTTTATTCTTCTTTTCTCAATTCTCCCTGTCTGTAATTGTTTTAGACGAGGCTAGTTCTGAGGTTAGGGCTCCTTTCTTCTTTGAATATGCTGTCAATGAAATATCCGAGGGTTCATATGAGACAGCCCTTAGGGAGGGGTGTATTACCTCGGATTGGGAGCCTCGCTTCCCCTATGGGTCCCAATCTGCTGGTAGGAGGAAGCACATTATCACGCCTCCTCGAGCGGGGGAGGCATATGTCTCTACTGGACAAATAAGTGCGGGGATTCGGTTCCCCTTCTGCGGAACCCTGGTGGAGATGTGTAATTTTTACAAAACACATCCTTGCACCTTCTCTCCGCACGCCATCCGCGTGTGGAATGCTTTCCAACTTCTGTGTCACCGCCAACAATGGACATACAGTCTCCTACTATTCCGCACCTTCTACGGCATGAAGTGCAACAAAGCCGGTGTTTGTTCCTTCTCCCCCCGACTTCCCAAATGGACAAGGGAGCAACTCTCACGCTACGGCTGGGATAGTGAGACTTGGAAGTTTCACAAGGATCGGATCTTGATCCGCGACTCGGGCTCCGATAATAGTGGCTGGAAGAAATATTACTTCTTCGTTCAGCATAGCTCTGTCCCCTGGCCTCGATGGGAGGTCGTGGCGGATCCTGCCCCCAAGCTCCAAGATTACTCCGAGGATGACCTCAATACCCTCCAGATGGTTCAACTCTACCGCTGGGGGGATAACTTCATACCCCTTGATGCCAACAGGCTCCAAGAGAGGGACCTGATCACCATCGGAGTCCGACTCCTCGATTCTGTTTCCAAGGATTTAGTCATCTGGGTAATATCTCTAACTGTTTCATTTTTACCTTTTTGCAGCCAAGAAGGCTTCTCTGTTGACTCATCTCGTTATGAAGCAGGGCGAGACTGATGCTGTACAAAGCGGTTCCAGGCGGAAGCGCAAGTTGGTGAAGAAAGGGGCTTCCTCCTCAACCCCCCTAGCTGCTGCTTCTCCGACTGATGAGCGTGTCGTGGCCAAGAAGGCCAGGCGGGAGGAGATTGATCAGGCCTTTGGGGCCACCACCGTCGAGGAAGGTAAGCGCGTTCGTCGTGCGATTACAAAATATAAAAAATTAGTTCCCAAGGAGTTTATCCCCGCCGATCGAAAGACACGGGTTCAAGAGATTAAATTCGTCCTTCAAGGAGAGATTCCTCATGTTATTGAGGCGGGATACTACAACGTCCTTGGGAAGAAACAATATTTCGATCGTCAGATCATCTGGTGCCCAGAGGGCATTCTTCCTGACTTCATTCGTCCCACTGCCACAGGTCCCTCGGAAGCTCCAGCCCCGACAGAGGCCATCATTCCGGCGGAGGATGCCGCTCCGCAAGAGCTGCTGCTGGAGGACGCCCCGGCGGGGACTCCGTTCCGCCCGGTGACTCACTTGGAAGCTTCTCCTTCCGTCGAGGAGCTTGAAGAGGGGGGCCTGGTTCCCCGTGGCCGGTCGAGGTCTAGGAGCACAAGGCCCGTTGCCAGGGATGTATCCAAGAGTCCTCCTCCCATTCTTCGTACTCCAACTCCCGAGCCACCAGCTGAGGTGGCTCCTCCGGCTGAGGGTTCCGGGACTATCCCTCCTTTCCCTGTGGACGAAAATCTTTACAAGGTTTTCACCCCCGACCAGGCGATGTTGCCCTGGAATCCGATCGAGTCTCTCCGCGGAATTCCTCTCCGACGGGGGAATCTTGATCCTGGTCTGGCCCTGCATCTTCTGGCGGGGTCAATTCCTCCAGCCTTGAGGCGACCCTTGTCCTTTGCTCGGGAGGACCTGGAGGAGGACATCCGCGATATGGCTATCCGCCGATTGGAGGTAAAATCTTACCTTTGCTTTATCTTCTTCTTCCATAGTGCCTCCGATTTCTGAAACTTTGTTTTCCCTTCTTTTAGGATACCGCCAACCAACAGCGCTGCTTCGGGCTTATCCTGGCCCTGAAGGGTGCTTTGGAGGAGGCCCAGGCCCAAGCGAACCCTGAAGCTTTAGCCAAGCTTCAGATGGAGCGTGATGAGGCGGTGGCGGCCGAAAATAAGATGGCCAAGGAGAAGGCTCTCCTCGATGACATGGCCACAAGCCTGCTCAAGAAGGTCCACGACCATGAGGCCGTCATGCGTCGAGATCAGAAGATGGCCCGACTGGAGCATCAGCGGAATGAGCAGGAGAAGCAGCAACTCATTCATGAGAAAAACGTCTTCGCTGATCTCCTTGCAGAGGCCAAGGCGAAGTTTGAGGTGGAGAGGGCTGAGTTTTCTACCCAGCTTGCTGAGGCCAAGGCTCAGGGTCTCGAGGAAGGCCGGCTGCAAGGCTGCGCGGAGGGTCGTCTCCAGGGCCACAAGGAGTATCGAGACTTCGAGGAATTCAAGCTGGCTGCTGTGGAGTTCTGCAAATCCGAGGTGGAGGACGTTTTGTTCAACGCCGTCGAGGAACTCTATACAGCCTACGCGGATTCCATCGACTTTACGAAGTCGGAGACCCTAGCTCCTGTTGCAGAGAAGTACTTCAACCTCCCCGCGGAGAGTGAAGAGGCTGCTGCTGTGGACCCGACTCCGCCGACTGTGGAGCCTTCTGCCCAAGCCCCTCCAAGTCTCGCTCCCTCCGATGCTGCTGAGGATCCATCCCTCCACAAGGACCAAGTTTAATGCTTTATATCTTTAGTCCTTGTTGTTTTTCTCCTTTATCCTCTGTATCGAACCCTTTTCGGCCTTTAAGCCTTCATCTAAGGATTTTCTCTTCATCTTTTTTGGTATTGATGATCATTTGCACTTTACTCAAGGCGACTTAAAATTCGTTACTCAGAACGTTCCGATGTATTATTAAAATGACTCCATACGTCTAAAATCGGGACTTCACCATTTAAGGTTTCTCGTCCAAATCGGGACTTCACCACTTAAGGTTTCTCGTCCAAAATCGGGACTTTACCACTTAAGGTTTCTCGTCCAAAATCGGGACTTTACCACTTAAGGTTTCTCGTCCAAAATCGGGACTTTACCACTTAAGGTTTCTCGTCCAAAATCGGGACTTTACCACTTAAGGTTTCTCGTCCAAAATCGGGACTTTACCACTTAAGGTTTCTCGTCCAAAATCGGGACTTTACCACTTAAGGTTTCTCGTCCAAAATCGGGACTTTACCACTTAAGGTTTCTCGTCCAAAATCGGGGACCTCACCACTTAAGGTTTCTCATCCCTGCCTTTCAAGGCCATGTTCGTGCCCCCTAGGGCTTTTACCGCGTCTCTACTGGACGTCTTTATTCGTACCTGTTAAGGCTTTTTCATACCTATTAAGGCTTTTGGCCGCATCATATAGACGACTTATGCGGACCCATCTGGGCCTTTTCGTACCTAGGCTTTTGATTGCATCATATAGACGACTTACGTGTACCCCGTAGGGCTTTTGTCCGTACCTGTTAAGGCTTTTGGCCGCGCCATATAGACGACTTATGCGTCCCCCGCGGGGCTTTCATCGTACCTCGGAAGGCTTTTGTTGCGTCACTCAGGACGTCTTATTAACAGTGAGAATAAATTCGAAAGCATTTTAATCGGAAGGCAACTTCTTTTATTCACTAATAATTTAAAGTAGGCTTACATCGGATTTTATTGGTAGACAATTTGCGCCATTCGTGGCGGCTTCATATCAAACATGATACTTCTTCAAATGTTCACCACTGAAGGAATGCTTTAACGTCTTGCCTTCGAGATCCTCTAACTTGTATGCATTGGGCACTGGCATCCCTACGATCTTGTAGGGTCCCTCCCATTTTGGTGACAGCTTGTTGATCTGATCTTGATGAACAAACTCGTTCCTCCGCCAGACAAGTTCTCCCACGAAGAATTGTCGGGACCTGACACGCCGATTGTAATATCGGGCTGTTGCCAGTCGCATTCGAGCCTGGACTTCATCAGCCTTCCACCTCTTCTCCTCGAGTAGGTCTAAGTCCAGACGTCTCATCTCCTCATTTGTCAGGGGCTCGTAGTATTTCGCGCGATGGGACGCCACCGCTATTTCCACGGGAGCAACTGCCTCCGTGCCATAAACCAGGCCAAACGGAGTTTCTCCTGTTGATTGCTTGGGTGTTGTTCTCACAGCCCATAGCACATTCTCGAGCTCATCCAGCCAATGGCCCTGCAGGGCATAGACTCTCTTCTTCAAGCCATCCATCACGATCTTGTTGGCTGACTCTACCTGACCATTGGTCTGGGCGTGGCGGACTGAAGCGGTGCGATGCTCAATATTCAATTCTTCCAAGTACTCCTTCAACTGTGTCCCATTGAACGGAGGGCCATTGTCGCTGATCAGCACTCGCGGAACCCCATACCGGGATATGATCTGAGTCTGAAGGAATCTGAGGATCTGCTGCCCCGTCGTTCTAGCCAATGCTTTGGCCTCTATCCATTTTGAGAAATAGTCAATGGCCACGAGTAAGTACTTGCACTGACCTCTCGCTTGGGGGAGTGGTCCCACCAAGTCAATTCCCCATTGCGCAAAGGGCCATGCACTACTGATGGGCATCAGGTCTGCGGCGGGAGCCACGATATTTGGAGCGTACCTCTGGCATGCATCACAGGATTGGACCATCGCGGTCGCTTCTTTGTTCATCGAGGGCCAGTAGTAGCCTAAGTTCAATGCCTTCCTTACTAGAGATCGGGCCCCTTCATGGCAGGCCGCGACTCCTTCGTGGAGCTCCCTCAGGATCCGATTTGTATCAGGCTCTGCTACACATTTTAAGAAAGGTTTTACGTACCCTTTTTTGTATAATTGGTTGTCCACCATCGCATAGTTATCTGCAATCCGCCGCAACCTGACGGCTGCCGTTTTATCATCGGGGAGCACTCCCGTAGTCAGGTACGTGACCATCGGGGTCATCCAGGTGGGCTCCTCCTCTTCTTCCGATCTTGTCCCCACAGCACAGACCTCCACCGGGTCGATGTTTGAGATGATCACCCTCTCTAGGAAATGCACCCTCCGATTCTCCTCGGGGGCCACTCCCAGAGCAAATTTGCTCAAGGCATCTGCTTCCGCGTTTTCTTCCCTTGGGATCGCCTCGATATCAAAGCTTTTGAAGTTCCCCTTCAAAGTCTGTACCTCGTGCAAATATTTCTTCATCGTCGGGCTCTTAGCTTCATAGTTCCCCTGGACTTGATTTACAACCAAGCTAGCATCACACTTCACTTTTAGATGGTCGACCCCCGTACCCTTGGCAATCTTGAGGCCTGTGATGAGAGCCTCATACTCTGCTTCGTTGTTGGTGGCTTTGAATGTCAATGCCAGGGCATATCGTAAAGGCTCGCCTCCGCCGGGCGGTATCAATACGAATCCTGCCCCCGAGCCTTCTACACTTGATGAACCATCAGTGTACATCTCCCACGTATTCCCCTCATTCGGCTGTTCTGGCTGCTGTTCTGTTGTCGGGACCTCTTCCATGGTTGCCCCCTCTGCGGGACCCGTTGCTTCTAGATCGGGTGCCGTAGACTCAGCTATAAAATCTGCCAAGACCTGGCCTTTAATAGCGGTTCTCGGAGCAAAATGAATGCGGAACTCCGTCAGCTCAATGGCCCATTTCACCAATCTCCCCGACGCCTCTGGTCGGTTCAAAAAGTGTTTCAAAGGCTGATTAGTCAGCACCGTGACTTCATGGGCATGGAAGTAAGGTCGTAGCTTTCGAGCGGCAATTATCAGCGCGAAGAGATACTTCTCAATGGCGGGATAGTTTATTTCGGACTTGGCAAACGCCTTGCTTACATAATAGATGGGCACTTGGTTGCCTTTGACAATCTTAATCAAAACAGAACTAACAGCTACATCAGAAACAGCCAAATAGAGATAAAGCGGCTCGCCTGGAACTGGTTTCGCCAACGGCGGAAGGGTACGAAGATGTTGTTTGAGTGCTTGGAATGCCTCCTCACACTTGTTGGTCCACTCGAACTTCTTGTTGGCCCTCAGCACATCAAAAAATGGCATAGCTCGATCGCTCGCCTTGGATAGAAAGCGATTCATCGCGGCCAACCGGCCATTCAGCACCTGGACCTCCCGATGATTCTTCGGGGACTGCATCTCTTCGATTGCTCGCAACTTCTCGGGGTTCACCTCGATTCCTCTCTGGCTCACCATGAACCCTAGGAACTTTCCCGAGTTCACCCCAAAGGCGCATTTGTCGGGATTCAGCCGAACCTGATGAAACTTCATCCGCTCAAATGCTGCCGCCAAATTCTGGACATGGTCTCCTGCTTGCCGGGATTTTACCAGCATGTCGTCCACATATGCCTCCATGGTTTTCCCCAACATGTCCCCGAACAACTTGTTCACCATCCGCTGGTAAGTTGCTCCGGCATTGATCAATCCGAAGGGCATTACGTCATAATGGTAGACATCACTGTCGGCATAGAAGGCTGTATGGGGGGCATCATCCTTCGCCATCTTAATCTGGTTGTACCCAGAGTATGCATCCATGAAGCTCAGCAGCTCATGTCCCGATGTAGCGTCCACCAGCTGGTCAATCCTCGGGAGCGGGTAGCAGTCCTTCGGGCAGGCTTTGTTCAAATCGCGGAAGTCCACACACATCCGCCACTTCCCGTTACTCTTTCGCACCAGCACTGGGTTAGCCACCCAAGTCTGGAATCGGAGCTCTTTGATGAATCCAGCATCGAGCAGTCTGCCTACCTCCTGCTGAATCGCGATCCTCTTGTCCGCGCCCATCGGACGTCTCCTCTGCGCGATAGGCTTGATCGCGGGGTCGATCTTGAGCTCGTGCACTATTACGTCGGGACTGATTCCTGGCATATCACTTGGGGACCAGGCAAACAGCTCCTTGAACTCCTTCAAGAGCTCGATCAACTCTTGCGCTCTTTCATCCGACAGGGCAGAGCCGATTTTCACCTTCCTCTGAGGCCCATCGATCTCTACTTCTTTCAAGTCCTCCATGGGGGCGGGACGCCCATATTCTTCTCGAGGATCGGTATCTGTCTGAAGAACAGTCATGGTCTCCCTCCTTCTCCGACGGGTGGCATTAACATAGCACTTCCGCGATGCCACCTGGTCACCTCTGACCTCTCCAACCCCGTTATCAGTCGGGAACTTCATTTTTTGGTGAACCGTCGAAGCGACCGCCATAAGAGGGTTGATGGTAGTCCTCCCGATGATCGCGTTGTATGCCCCCGCAGACTCCACTACAACGAAATCCACGTTCCGTTTCTCCATCTTCCAGCCACTACCAAACTCTACTGGTAAGGTAATCATTCCTAATGGATAGGAAGTGGCGCCAGAGAATCCCACCATCGGGAAGTCCACCTGCGTCAGGTCTTTCTTCGTTTTCCCCATGGCCTCCAGGGCGTCTAAGAAAAGAATATCGGAGGAGCTTCCTCCATCTATCAGGATCCGCTTCATCTCGAATCCGTCCACATCAAGGGTCACGACCAAGGCGTCGTCATGGGGGCTCTCCACACCGACCAGATCCTCCGCTGAGAAAGAGATCACCATCTCCTCCTTCTTGGTCCACGACCGGGACCTTTTTCCTAACACCACAGCAGCAGAGATGCGCGAAGCATAGTTTTCGCGAGAAGCAGAGGTATCACCTCCCGCTGCCATTCCTCCATGGATGACGTTGATGGTTCCGCGCCTCTCTCGGCGGGCTCCCGATCCTGAGGCTTCCTGCTCCACCTTCTTCTTTTTTGGGGATCGGTCGCGAGATTTTGAACGGGAGCGGGACCTACTTCTGGAACGAGATCGACATCGTCCCTTCCCGACAAATTCCTTCAGCTTCCCCTTCTGGATCAGCTTCTCAATCTCTTTCTTCAGCTCCCGACAATTTTCGGTGTCGTGACCACTGGCTCGATGGTAACGACAGTAGCGATCCGGGCGGCCTCCCAGGTACTCGCCTTCTTTCCTCGGGGGGTATCGGACGAGGCCTTGTCGCTCCATGACGGCTAATACAGAGGCCATCGAGGTGTTGATGGGGGTGACGCGACCCTCTCGATTGTCTTTCCCCGCGGGACGCTTGTCTTCTTTCCGGTCGGGACGGCCTCGGTTTCTACTCCCCTCCGACTTATCGCTTCTCCTGCGATCATCCGACAGCTTGGATGACGCCTTTCCTCTCCCCGATTTCGGGGGATCTAGCTCTCCAGCAGCGATTTTTGACTCCTGGACATCAATTTGCTGCTTCACCCTCGCTTGCAGGGCCTCCATACTCCATATAGCCTTCGCGGCTACACTGTGCATCAGATCGGAGCCATATGGAGCACTTAGGTTATGCAGGAAGGTACGTATCATCTCTCCCTCCGAGATTTCTTCATCAATCTCCGCAGCGCTGGCAGTGAACCGTTGGTAATAATACGCCAACGATTCATCAGGTCTCTGCACCACCTTGGTTAGGGTCCTCACGCTTTTCAGGAGGCGTCTTCGTCCTTGATACTGTTTGATAAAGCGGTCGTGCATGTCAGCCCAGCACGTGATACTCCCTGGCGGAAGACTAAAGAACCAGGTCATGGCCCTCTCTCCTAGGGTTATCGGAAACAGCGAGCATATCAAATCTTCGTTTGAAGTCCTACCCATGCATGCCTGAACGTGTCTTTGTACATGGCGGACCGGGTCTCCTTCCCCATCATATGCTTCGATCGTCGGGATACCTATCCCTGGCGGGGCAACGGTGTCGATCAGCCGTGGTACGAAAGGATGGCTGGATCGATCCCTGAGCTCCGAGGTCATCTGCTTTTGGTCGCCCGTATAGATGCTAATGATTCTCACCACCTGGTCAGCGGTGAGGGGACCATTCAGGGGAATGGTCCTATTCTGCACTGGCCCAGGGCCGTCAACCACGAACTTCTCTGGTTGCATAGGTTCCTTACCCTTGTCCCGGGGCGGAACCGCCTGCTCCTCTGGGTCCACCCTCGGCGGGGGTGGTGGTAACTCTTCTCGCGGAGGCAACTCCTCCATCTTCCTAGCGGCCTCTCTTTTGTCCAGTAGGGCCTCCATGGCAGCCAGGAACATTGGCATGGCCTCCGCTACTGCCTTGGCCAACTCCGAGTTCGAAGATGACCCTTCTTCCCTTCGCGGGGCATCTCCGGCTCCAGGGCCCACCGGGTTCGGTGGGGCGTCGTCCTCTCCCCTACGAGGGACCTCTTGCCTATCCCTTCCAGCGTCTCGGACTGAGACCTCATTACCATGTCCTCCTGTCTGAGAAAGGGCAGGGTTCTCACCTTGTTCCGTCACACGTTCTGGCAACGGGGAATTCACAGTTCCTGCGGGACGAGAACTGCCGGCTGGAACTTGTTTCTTCTTGCCACCACCGGCCATTGATCTGGTAGAGACTATCTTGACTTTTTGTCAGGTTCCCACAGACGGCGCCAATGTTGGATCACGGGCGAAGCTCTGTTACGTCCTTGACGGAATGCTCGGACTCCTAAGCTCCGCGTGGTCCTGCACAAGGGGATGACTTGGGTGGTGACCCAGAATCCCTCTCCGATGCTTAAATGAGTATAGTAATCAATGGGGTGGTAAGCCAAAGTCTAAGCTCGTAATTGAATTAGGGTTTTCTGGGGTAACTTCCTCCTTTATATAGGAGACGAAGTCACCCAGAGTTACCTGGGGCCAGGCTTGGCCGTTATGGTCATGATTCCGTATATCTCGGGGGATTCCGTATATTTCGCCCCACGCTCCGCGTATCTTACCCATACTCCGTGTATCTCGGGCACGCCCTGCGTATCTCGGGGGAACTTATCCGTTATCTTCAACCGTCTCCCACTACTCTATCTGGTAGGCGGGTTTCTCGGTCTTATCCTCTGATCCCAAGTCCCAACTCTTGTCGGGGACTCCAGAGTTGTTCCATTCTAGATCACCACCCAGGACCTTCAGTCTCTGCGGGACAGGTCCAGCCTCTGCGGGGCTTTATCATCGGGACCTTTACCAAGGCCTATCGGGGCCTACTCAGAGGCTTCTTATCGGGAGCGTACAGCTCTTATGTCGGGCCCGCCTGCGTCGGGGCCTTTCGTACTGGGCCTCTGGACTTTCCGGGCCTTCACGAGGCCCACTGGACTTACTTGCCGTCCATTGGATGTTTAACGGGGCTAACGATTACTATCGGAACCCATCATCGACCAAAAAAGCTTCTACACAAAGACACGGGGGCACTATATCCAAACGGGGAAATCTACCTCAACTATCCACGGAAGTGAAAAATCGCCTAAGTTATGGAAAAACGATGATAATAACGGCAACCAATCAGCAATTACTCGACATACAAGCATCAACAAGCAGTTCCACACGTCAATGACGAAAAATAGCTCAAACGAACAACAATACGGTGACATTCGAAATCAAGTCGAAGCTGTCCTGTAAATTCGAATTTCCAAATTACCTCAAAGCATGACGAAAAGTATCCCAATGGACTCCCCTCGTCGAGACGATTTCAGAAAGGTAAGGACCGCGACGAACAGAGGTCGGGAAGGTGGCGCGTGGGCTACACGCGCCGGCAAGGTTGTTTCTCACGCGGCGGCGCATGAGGGCGCGTCCGGCGTCTCCTAGTGGTTTCGGAGGCGGCGCTGGAATCCTCGTGACAAACTGAGTCGAATGGTGGTGTCAATTTCTGAAAACAAGTCAAAGATCAAACTCGAAACTGCCGGGATGTGTTTATGCTCTACGACGGCGAAGAAATTTTGAACACACAAACAATTTCGGGAAATGAGGAAAGAATTACCTGCAAAGAAGATGAAATGATGAATTCCCAAGGTGCTGGAAGGATAATTGGGGATGTGTGTATTTACATATCCCAAGAGATGCTTTGTTGATAAGGATTAAAGGATTAACTTATCTACACTCACGCCTAAACACCTACGGTATACTCCACCCTCTCTTCTAAAATATCTACTCCTACGCATATCTTGATATTGCACGTATCAAACTCGTCACCTTACGCGTATGTGTCCATGTCGCATGATTCATATTTCGATAATCGCTAAGTCATTTTAGAAGCGTACGGTTTATATTTCTTGCATTGCGTAATTACGATCTTGCCATGACCGTTACTTGTGCATGCACGTTGATAAAAGCATGTTCGCATGATGTATTACTAATTGCTTATGTCTCCAACGATAACCGTACTTGTACGTTACGTATGCGCATTCCCTATTGCACTAACCGTGATGACAGGAAACAAAGTCATTCGGTCGAAAAATCCAAGGACGGACGAAATCAAGATGTCTACGTCCGACCAACAATCAAAACCGAAAGGTTAGCGTCAAACTCAAATTGGACACGTATCCTAACTTAAAAATAGAGTCAAGAAAGGTTCTAAACCGTTACTTGACTCGGGGGCAAGTGATGGATATATGTCCAATTCGGGTTCGTATTTACATTTCGGACCTCGTAAACACGCCAAAATTACATTTCGGTTTGAAAACGCCACCCGAGGAGTCAAAAACGGTCCGGAAACGCATTTACGCGCATCCGGACCGGACCTCCGGATTGCTCGCAATCCGGAGGTCCGGGTTGCGCGGCAATCCGAACCTCGCCGAATTGCCCAAATTCGACGAGGTCCGGATTGCTTTACGGGTATCGTGCGACTACCGTATCCGCGATTACCATTACGTGTAGAGAAGTCAAGTTCGCGCATTACCAATATGGATGACGGTTACCGCATGCTCTTGAACCGTCATCAAACCGCTTTAAAACCGGGTCCGGTCCCAAGGAAGCCTATAAATAGGAGGCCTTGGCCACCCATTTTCACACATCCTCTCATTTGCCCAACTTTGGTATTTTGAGCTCTGACTTCTCTCTAGAAATATTCTCTCTCTAGAAATTACCTTTTTGCCATTATAGTGACTTAAGCTTCGGAGAGGGCTCCGCTAGCACCCCCCCCCCCCTCTCCGTGCTAGCATTGGTCCTTCGTGCAGGAATCGTCGCCCAGACGCCCGCATTTGTGCACAGACCACCGCCTCCTGAGACACATCCCTACCGAGACACAGACCTCATACGGGAGTAAAACCGAAACTCGCCAGTGGCCCAACCTCTTCCCAACGAAGGGTTACAGCCCAAAAGCCCGCACAACCACGCGAACAGACGCGTCCTTACGACCTTGTTCATCCCGGATGCAACACTAACCATTGTCGGGAGCTGAAGAAGGAGATCGAAAATCTGATCCAGAAGGGGAAGCTTAAGGAGTTTGTCGGGGAGAAGCGGTGTCGATCCTGTTCTCGATCCCGATCACGGTCCCATTCCCGATCCCGCGATCGGTCCCCAAAGAGGAAGAGGTCTGACCCGGAGTCTTCTGGTGCCCGTAAGGAGAAGCGGGGCGCTATCAATGTGATTCACGGAGGATTTGCGGCGGGAGATGATACCTCGTCCTCCCGGGAGGTTTATGCCTCTAGAATTCCCGCTGCTGTGGTGCTGGGTAAGAGGTCCCGATCCTGGACCCTGAAGGAAGAGATAGTGATCTCCTTTTCGTCGGAGGATCTCGTAGGCGTGGAGACTCCGCACGATGACGCTTTGGTCGTGACCTTGGATGTGGATGGGTACGAGATGAAGCGGATTCTGATCGATGGAGGGAACTCCTCCGATATTCTGTTCATGGATGCGCTGGAGGCCATGGGGAAAACGAAGAAGGACCTGAAGGAGGCGAACTTCCCGATGGTCAGATTCTCTGGCTTTACCTCCTATCCGCTAGGAGTGATCACCTTACCAGTGGAGTTTGGTAGCGGGTGGAAATCGGAGAGGAGGAACGTGGAGTTTGTGGTAGTTGAGTCCGCGGGGACCTACAACGCGATTATCGGGAGAACTACCATCAACCCCCCGATGGCAGTTGCCTCGACTGTTCACCAGAAGATGAAGTTCCCGACCGACCATGGAGTCGGAGAGGTCAAGGGCGACCAGGTGGCTTCCAGGAAATGTTATGTTAACGCCACCCGAAGGAGGAGACGGGAGGCTATGACTGTCCTCCAGACAGATGCTGATCCCAGAGAAGAGTTTGGGCGTCCCGCCCCCGTGGAGGATCTGAAGGAGGTCGAGATTGACGGACCTCAGAGGAAGGTGAAAATCGGGTCTGCTCTGACCGAAGAGACAGCCCGAGAATTGATCGATCTGCTGAAGGAGTTCAAGGAGCTGTTTTCATCGCGCAGAAAAGGCGTCTGATGGGCGCAGACAAGAGGATTGCGATCCAGCAGGAGGTGGGCAGGTTGCTCGATGCTGGGTTTATCAAGGAGCTCCGATTCCAGACTTGGGTTGCTAACCCGGTGCTGGTGAAGAAGAGCAATGGGAAATGGCGGATGTGTGTTGATTTTCGCGACCTGAATAAGGCTTGCCCGAAGGACTGTTACCCGCTCCCGAGAATCGACCAGCTGGTGGACGCCACGTCGGGACATGAGTTGTTGAGCTTCATAGATGCGTACTCGGGCTATAACCAGATCAAGATGGCTAAGGAGGACGCCCCCCACACTGCATTTTATGCTGATAGCGACATCTATCATTACGATGTCATGCCTTTCGGACTGATCAATGCCGGGGCAATTTATCAAAGGATGGTGAACAAGCTGTTTGGGGATATGCTGGGAAAGACCATGGAGGCTTACGTGGATGATATGCTGGTGAAGTCTCGACAAGCTGAGGATCATGTGCACAACCTAGCCACGGCGTTCGAGCGGATGAGGCTTCATCAAGTTCGCTTGAACCCGACAAAATGCGCCTTCGGAGTCCACTCGGGGAAGTTCCTGGGCTTTATGGTGAGTCAGAGAGGAATTGAGGTGAACCCCGAGAAGCTGAGAGCGATCGAGGAGATGCAGTCTCCGATAAACCATCGGGAGGTGAGAGTGCTGAATGGCCGACTGGCTGCAATGAATCGCTTCCTGTCCAAAGCGAGTGACCGATCAATGCCATTTTTTGAAGTCCTGAGGGCCAACAAGAAGTTCGAATGGACCGCCAAGTGTGAAGAGGTGTTCCAGGCACTCAAGCAGCACCTTCGCACCCTCCCGCCGTTGGCGAAACCGGTCCCAGGCGAGCCGCTCTATCTTTACTTGGTTGTTTCTGAATTTTCCATTAGCTCTGTGTTAGTGAAGGTTGTCGAGGGTAATCAAGTCCCCGTTTATTATGTAAGCAAGGCGTTTGCCAAATCTGAAATGAATTATCCCGCCGTTGAGAAGTATCTCTTTGCGTTGATTATTACTGCTCGGAAGCTGAGGCCTTACTTCCATGCGCATGAGATTACTGTGTTGACGAATCAGCCTCTGAAGCATTTTTTGAACCGACCTGATGCGTCGGGGAGATTAGTGAAATGGGCAGTCGAGCTTAGTGAGTTTCGCATACACTTTGCTCTGAGAACAGCTATTAAGGGCCAGGCGTTGGCGGATTTCATAGCAGAGTCTACAGCCCCCGATCTGGAAGAAGCGGGCCCTGTAGAGGGGGCAACCATGGAGGTCCCGATAGCAGAACAACCAGAGATGGCAGAGCAATCAGAACTGCCAGACGAGGAAAATACTTGGGAGATGTACACGGATGGCTCCTCGAGTTTAGATGGATCAGGAGCAGGGTTTGTATTGATACCACCAGGCGGGGGTGAGCCGCTTCGATATGCTTTGGCTTTAACATTTAGGGCCACGAACAACGAAGCAGAGTATGAGGCTCTTATCACGGGCCTGAAAATTGCCAAAGGTACGGGAGTTGCTCACTTGAGAGTGAAGTGTGACGCGAGCCTGATTGTGAACCAAGTCCAAGGGCGATATGAGGCGAAGAGCCCGATGATGAAGAAGTACCTTCATGAGGTACAAGTCTTGAAGGAGAGCTTCAAAAGCTTCGATATTGAGGCGATCCCGAGGGAAGAAAACGTGGAGGCAGATGCCTTGAGCAAATTTGCCTTGGGGGCACCCCTGGAGGAAAATCGGAAGGTGCACTTCTTGGAGAAGGTGATCTTGTCGACCACCGACCCGACGCAGGTGTGTGCTATTGAAGCAAGATTGGAGGAGGAGCCTACTTGGATGACCCCGATAGTCTCGTACCTGACTACGGGGGCAGTCCCCGATAATCAAGTAGTAGCTGACAGGATACGTCGGATCGCGGCTAATTACGTGATGCTGAACAATCAGCTATACAAGAAGGGCTGGTTCTCGACTCCGTACTTGAAGTGTGTGGATAAGCCCGACACAAGTCGAATCCTGAAGGAGGTGCATGAAGGGGTCGCGGCTTGTCATGAAGGGGTCCGATCCATTATGAGGAAAGTGCTGAACTTGGGCTATTATTGGCCTACGATGAGCAAGGAGGCGACATCGTTTGTCCGATCCTGTGATGCGTGCCAGAGGTACGCCCCGAACATCGTGGCTTCGGCTGCTAATCTGACGTCCATCAAGAGTGCTTCGCCCTTCGCGCAGTGGGGTATCGACTTGGTGGGACCTCTCCCGCAGGCACAAGGTCAGTGTAAGTACTTGCTTGTGGTTGTCGATTACTTTTCGAAAAGGATAGAGGCTAAGGCGTTGGCCAAGACGACGGGGAACCATATCGTCAAGTTTCTCCAGACCCATATTGTATCCAGATACGGGATTCCTAAGGTGGTGATCAGGGACAATGGTCCACCGTTTAACGGGGCTCAGGTGAAGGAGTATCTGGAGGAGTTGAACATCGAGCATCGGACAGCCTCTGTCCACCATGCTCAGACTAATGGCCAGGTGGAGTCAACCAACAAAATCGTGATGGATGGCCTGAAGAAAAGGGTCTATTCCTTGAAGGGCAAATGGCTGAACGAGCTGGAAAACGTGCTTTGGGCTGTTAGAACGACACCCAAACGATCAACCGGGGAGACTCCGTTTGGCCTTGTTTATGGCACGGAGGCTGTTGCTCCCGTGGAGGTAGCTGTGGCATCCCATCTGATGAAATATTACGAGCCTTTGACGAATGATGAAATGAGACGTCTGGATTTGGAATTACTCGAAGAGAAGAGGCGGGAAGCCGATGAAGTCCTGGCTCGAATGCGTTTGGCGACGGCCAGGTATTACAATCGGCGAGTTAAGTCCCGACAATTCTTCGTCGGGGAGCTGGTTTGGCGTCGCAACGAGTTCACCCTTTTGGATCGGATCAGCAATATGTCACCAAAATGGGAAGGACCTTACAAGGTCGTGGGGATGCCAGCTCCGAATGCGTACAAGTTGGAAGACCTCGATGGCAGAGTATTGAAGCATTCTTTTAGTGGCGAACACTTGAAGAAACACCATGCTTGATGAAAAGTCGCCTTAAGTGGTGCCCGGTGAAAAGTCGCCTTAAGTGGTGCCCGATGAAAAGTCGCCTTAAGTGGTGCCCGATGTAAAATCGCCTTAAGTGGTGTAAGTTATTTATCGTTTGATCCGATGTAAGCAAATTTTGTGCCATCAATGAATAAAGAGGTTGCTTCCGATCAGAATTATTCTTAGATTTATTCTAAGCGTTATTTAGTCGCCTTGAGTGGTGCACGAGAAAAATCGCCTTAAGTGGTGCACGAGAAAAGTCGCCTTGAGTGGTGCACGAGAAAAGACGCCTTAAGTGGTGCATGAGAAAAAGTCGTCTTAAGTGATGCATGAGAAAAAGTCGTCTTAAGTGATGCACGAGAAAAAGTCGTCTTAAGTGATGCACGAGATTAAGTCGTCTTAAGTGATGCATGATTCTTAGATTTACTCTAAGTGTTGTTAAAGTCGTCTTAAGTGATGCACGAGGTTAAGTCGTCTTAAGTGATGCATGATTCTTGGATTTATTCTAAGTATTGGAAAGTCGCCTTAAGTGGCGCGTGATATTGAGTCACCTTAAGTGGTGCAAGTTGGTAAATCGTCCTAAGTGATGTGTGAGAATATCTTAAGTGTCGAGGTTTCGCCTTAAGTAAAGTTAAGTCGCTTTGAGAAGTGCAAGGGAAAATCGGAACTAAGATAGTCTGATAATTGATGAGGGCTCAAAGGCCCGAGAATGGATTACAAAAGGAGGAAAAATACAAGGACTCTAAAGATAAGGCACTTAGGCTTGGTCCTTGTTGGCGGCATCAACGGGAGCTGGGTCCACAAGGTCTGTGACAGAAGGCTCCACAGGTTCAGCTGCTGGAGGGTCGATTATCGGGGCGTCGGCACTTGGAGGCTCTGCCATGTCTTCAACAACCGCGGGGGTGCTCCCCTCATCACTCTCCTCCAAGAGGGCAAAGTATTTCTTCGCGAAGGGAGCGAGAGATGGAGACTTGTCGAAGTTGATGGCGTCGCCATACTCCATGTGGAGTTCCTCGACTGCGTTGAAGAGGGTGTTCTCCACCTCCGCGCTGCAGAACTTCACTGCATCAACCTGGAAGTCTTCGGACCTCCGATAATACTCCCGGCCCTTGGTCTCGGCCGCGACCAGCTGCGCAGGAACCTCAGCGACTTGCTCCTTCAGAGCCTTCTTTTCAAGGACAAGTTTGTCCTCAGCAATGTGCCGCTCCTGTTGCTCCCACTTCAGGAGCCCCTCGAAGTCACGAACCTGCTTTTGGAGGTCCCGATTCTTTCGGTCGAGGATGGCCTGCTCCTTGGCCAGTTTTCCCCGCGAAGACTCGGAGGCCGCGAGATCCTCCTTAAGCTTGGCTATGACTGCCCGCTCTTGCTCCAGGGTCTCCTCGAAGGCGAAGAGGTACCCGATGAAACGGTTGATGTCCCCCATCTCCTGCGAAGGAAGGAAAAGAAGTATTAGTAGATGAGCAACCGGTCTTATTGATGAAGAAGAGAAAAGTGAAAGTCTTACCTCTATCCGACGCGTGCACATCTCCTGTACATCCCAGCGCATGTCCTCCCGATCCAAGGAGATCGGATACCTCATAGTAGGCAGGATTGAGCCTGCTACCAGGTGTAAAGCCAGCTCCGGGTATGTGTCCCCTTGTCGGAGCTGGACCCCTTGCAGCGTTTGGATCGGGGTCCATGGAGCATCCTCCCGTGCGGGGTCGAAGACCTTGTAAAAACTCCCGTCGAGGGGGAGAGAAGACGGGCCAACCCGAGTCGTGGAGGGGCGTGCCTCCGACTCGCCCCGGACCGGGGAAGGAGTGAAGTCGTGGATGGGCGACGGTTGTCGCTGTTGTTGTGAAGAAAGCGAGGGGCAGCCCCTTGGAGGTTCGCTTCAGCGGGGACTGCCCCGTCCTCCGACGATGACGAAGGGAGCCGCCATCATCAGTCTCCTCGGAGGAGTCCAGGTTCTCCACCCGACGAAATTGACTGCCGGTCGGGGTCTCTCCACCAGAGAAAAGTGGTGCCCCTGCTGAAGGAGGCGCCCCTGCTGAAGGTGGTGCACCTGCTGAAGCTCCAGCACCCGACGGAGCTCCCGAGTGACCTGCACCTAGAGGACGAGAGGAGGCTTCAGAAACATAATCATGAAGTTCGTTAGGCCCCTTACACCAGACGATGCGCCAGGAAACATATTGGTCCTTCCCGCGGTAGTTGTAGTAGCCTGCCTTCAGGACACGGGGAGTTTCCCCTCGGAGGACACGTTTGACATCGGCGATACGGGCCTCCATGGTCGAAGGGATCAGATCCTTAGGAACTAGCTTCCTGTACGATCTAATAGCGAGTCGGAGCATTTTACCTTCTTCAGCGTTCTGGACATCGAAGAGTTTATCCACTTCCACGCGGCTCCTCTTTGTCCTCTCCGCGGAAGGAGATCCCGACGGAGCAGCAGCTTTCTTGGCTGATTTCCTCATCCGCGTGGGGCGGACAGCATCGGTCTCCTCCTGCTTAATGATCAGATTGGTCAGCACGGATACCTTCTTAGCTGCAAACAGTAAAAAACAGAGGTTAGAAACGTTACCCAGGAAACCATAATGGAGGGGCCGTCGAAGAGTTGACCCCCGGAGATTATGTCGAGGAGTCGGATCCCGGCATTCACCAGGTCCCGCTCCACGAGAGAATCGGCGTCAAGGGGAGTATAGGACTCCCCCCATCGATAGAGCTGGATGAGATGAAGGGTCTGGAAATCTTCATCAGTGTAGGTGTGATAAGCGGGAGGAGAGTCCGCTTCCACCTCCCATCGGGGCCACGGGATCGAGGAGTTCTGGATGAAGAAATAGCTCCTCTTCCATCCACTGTTATCGGACCCCGTGTCGACCAGGAGTCCCCGACCCTTGACCACCTTCCAGGTGTCATTGGTCCAATTGCACAACCCGAGTTGCGTCTTGTTCCACTTCGGCATACGGGGGTAGAAGGCACAGACCCCCGACTCGTTGCACTTCATCCCGTAGAAGGTTCTGAAGAGCTTGAGGCTGTAAACTCACTTCTGTCGGAAGCAGAGGACCTGGAAGGCGTTCCACAGGCGTATGGCATGGGGAGAGAAGGTGGTTGGATGCGTCATGTAGTGCTGGCACATCTCAACCAAAGTGCCGCAGAAGGGGAATCTAATCCCCGCCGATATTTGCCCCGTAGAGACAAATACCTCCCCTTTCCGGGGACGAGTAACCTCAAGGTTACCCGGGAGGCGCGGCCAGGGATACGGGAAACGAGGTTCCCAGGTAGAGGTGATGCATCCCTCCCGGAGAGCTGCATCGTACACAATGCTGGAAATCTCGTTGAGAGCATAATCAAAATTGAAGGGCTTTCTCCCCTCGGAGCTAGATCCACTGTCTGAAAAGCAAGCCATGGCAAGGAAAGGCACATTGGGGTTTTCGGAAAACAGCAAACGAGGAAAAGATGTACAAGCAACGAGGAAGAAACCCTTACCAGACATGATGATTGGAGGTACGAATGATGATCTGAAGCTTGCCGGAAAGTTGTTCGGAGGAGCACTGGAGTCTTCGAAATCGTAGAGCTTGGGTTCTCAAAATTGCAGAAAGCTTTGGAAATTTCGGAGAAGATAAAAGGGGAAACTGTACCTAGGGTTAGGGTTTTATAGGCAAAGAGGATAGTCGAATGGACGTTCCAATCTGAATCGTCGAAGTCGAAGCGTTTTAATCTGGGCCGTTGAGATGAAACGTACAGAAGGGCAACGGGTGTAATGATGAAACGGCCTGAAAAGCACTTTTTCAGAAAAAGCAGGCGCGAAAAATCAGGCACGAGTGCCGAAGACGTCGCTTCGTTATCTGCTGCATTTAATGGCCAGGGAACCGAGTAGTCTTCTCGGATTTGGCAGTTATCCACAAGGTGTTGAGGAAACGTGAACGAGAAGGTTTGTATCAAGTGACGGTATCAAGGGAAAGGTCCCCGACTCAAATGTCGAGAGGTCGGGAGTTGAAAGACACGACGAACTGTAAGTCCCTCATGTCTTGGGGGCAAATGATGGGTTTGGCTATAGTTGTAGGCCCTTTAACGGTGAGGAAACGGCGAATAGGCCCACTGGGCCCTAAATGGAGGTCAAGATGACCCAGGCGAAGGGTCCCGACAGAGGGAGTCCCGAGGATCAGAGGTCCCGACAGAGTCGGACCCGATAGGCGAGCTAGACGCTCCCGATGAAATGCCTTTAAATAGGCCCCGATGATGAATCCCTGAGAATGATTGGCCCTGTCACGATGACGAGGGGCCCCGAGCGGTGACACAACGAGATAACTCTGGAGTCCCCGATATTAGTCGGGACTTGCTATCAGAGGTTGAGGCCGAGATACGCGGGGCGTGGCCAAGATACGCGGAGCGTGGTTGAGATACACGGAGCGTGGCCGAGATAAGCGAGATCATGGCCGAGATATGCGAGATCATGGCCGAGATACGCGGGATCGTGGCCGAGATAAGCGGAATACGGGCTAACCACCCCAACGGTTCACCAGGTAACTGAGGTACATCTTCGCCTATAAAAGGGCAGAGGTTACCTCAGATCACATTACGTTTAGAGATACACACTTTGAGATTCCTGCTTGCCACCATATACGAGATACTCATTAAGCATCAGAGAAGGATTCTGGGTCACCGCCCGGTCTATCCCCTCTTGCAGGATTACGTGGAGCAAAGGAGCTCGGATCGCCGTCAAGACCGTACCGGAGTTCCACCGTGATCCAACAGTCAGCAATTTGAGACTTGTGCGTACATTGGGTATATAAAAGAGGCGCACGTGAGACCATCGGCCGCTTCCCGCGACTACCTCTCATACTCGAACTGGCTTCTCCACTAGCCATTTAAGATAGTTTAATGTAATAATTTGAGAATAGTTGATGTTTGTTGAGTTAGAGAGTAGGAAATGTATGGAGAGTAAGATAGTTTAAATATGAAATGTAAGTGAAATGAATGAGGTAATTTATAGAGTAAAAATCGAAAAAAAAAAGTTAAAACTGTCAGTAGAAAAAAAAATGTCGGGTCGACAAGACATATCGCTGTCAGCATGCACATGGCATGCTGACAACGACTGGACCGGACCAGATGTTGACATCTGGTCCGGTCGCTGTCAGCATGCATGTGCATGCTGACAGCCCTTGGCCAATTGGCCAAGGGGTGGAAATGACCAAACGGTCATTTCCTTCGACCGAAATTTTAGTCATTTCATTCGACCGAAATTTCGGTCAAGGAAATCAACTTCCTAACCGAGATGACACATCTCAATTTGGATAGAAAAATACAAACCGAGATGTGTCATCTCGGTTTGCCTTATATTTGTAAATATATTTGTTTCTGTAGTCTATATTTGGATTTGCTTGTCTACGTACGTAAGCTTATATCGGTCAAAAACTCAACATTCAGGCCCCTATTGTGTTCTTAACCCCATAAAATAAAATCTTACACCATGGATGGAATGTAACCTTCACCACCTGCTTCCTTCAAGTGTCGGCTACCAACTATCCAATGCTTCAACTATATCTATTACCACTGAGCCAGTGCTTCAACTATATCTATTACCACTGAGCACCTCTATCTAACTTATTGTTTTCACCAACATTTTATGACGCCTGCACCTGCACGGCTGGCCTCACATAACCCAGTAATGGTGTCGCCCGGAACAACTTCCATTAAATTACCTTTCAAATTGTCCACTTGATCGACTAACCGTACAAACAGTGGCAATTCTTGACTGACCAGATGTCTTTTCCAAAGGTATTATATAGGTAACTACAAAATCTAGACATTCAACGCTTCTTTCATGCCTATCTATCTACTTATATATCCAGCGTGCTTCCGTCTTCGTATGTGCTTTCTTCTTACGTCTTCCCCCCCCCCCCCCCCCCCCCCTAAAACAGCTCCATCAACTGATTCGCCACATCTGCAATTAAACGAATGTCAAAAAGGTGGTATCAGAACTGCAGATTAATACGGTCAGAAGTTTGTTGAACTGAAATGGGAGGAGGACACGAAGAAGTTTGTCATCATGGTGTTTGAAAATAACAATTATCAATTCTATCTTCTCCACTTAACACTTCTAACAACTTGAACATAACTAGTTTACCTTGGATAACAGAAGGTGTTACTTGAAATTCATGCCAGATACTGTGATGCGGTGCAAGATCCATCTTGAGGGACCTGGCAGCAAGGTAAGCTGCTCCAGCAGCAATCTGCTGTGGTTTGAACTGAAGCCACAACGAACTCCGAAGCCTGCCAAAAAAAAAAAAACTTTAGAACACATATATAAAACAGATTCACCGACATTAGCTGGTAAAATGTGTGAAAAGAATACTAAACTGGCAAACCAAATGACAAAGAAATTAAGTGAAACGCAAAGCCATTGGATCAATCTTTCTTTTTCCACATATCTTCAATTGCATATATATTGCCATCAAATTCATTAGCCTCAGAAGTAAGAATATACTGCGCATCAAGCATACAGATTTGTGAAGCAAAAATCATGCCAAGTCACTTCTCTTACCAATAAGTAAGGTGCCAAGCCTGATGATAAATATTCCAAGAATCTCGGATGATTGATGATATGAGTACCAAATTATAGCACACATCTAATACAAAAAGATGATATATCAACGTTGACAACCAAGATTGCTGCTGGAGCTCTTTTTTGACTTCAGGAGCAATTGATTTCAAATGAGAAACTAAACAACATCATGTTGCACATAGTTACACCTTTCAGCGAAATCCAGATACTCCCCCTGAACATATACCAGACTATGGAAAGTCCACTTGAGATTCCAGATGACAACCACAAATTTATGCAGGAAATGGTAAAAGAAAAGGGTATGCAAGAAATCATATACTAATACAGCACCACTGTCCAGAAAACCCACCCAATGATTTAAAAACACTAGAAGGTCATGCAGGCAATACCGGTAACTGCAGTTTCTAAGTTTGCATTGACATGATTCTCCCTGTTTATAAAGATATACAATGATACCCCAAGCTATCTCATAGTTATCAAATGTTTCACATTGTACTGAGCTTTGTGTTTCTATGATTGTCTCTTAAGAAGTATTCCTACACTTTGCAGCCAAGATGAGCAATCATTGAGATGGTAAGGAGTTAGTAAAGGTAGCTGGGAAACCTATATAGTCAACTGTTTCTCAATAAAGGACTAGAGTAGCAGCAAACAAGAAAACGGTACTTGGGGCAGGGAGAGGAAAGGCAATGCAGGTCCTTTATTTGGGAAACGGCGGACAATGTCAAGAAAGGATGTCAGGTCTCAAGAGAGGAAACCCAAATGGCAGGAACTTTATGTTTCAGTGTTTGAGAGTGATTATGGAAATCACTCCAAATCCTAAGTCAATTATAGAATTGATTCTGGAGGTCTGAAGCTATCTTCTATGGCCCTTACAAAGTTGACAAAATATGCTCATCACAAAGCATCCACATCAGCACGTCAGTTGGAAAACAAAAGTTCCCATGAACAGCATATGAATCGCCAGCTATGAATATCATACAGATTGAGCACGCTAATCTTGTTAAAACCCTGCAATTATATGTCATACCAAACAGATCATTATTCCATTGTCTCAAAAAGGAAATCAACTACAAAGGATTAGTTTGAACTCTGAACAAAAGGTGCAAGACGAGGAAGAGAAACCGAGCATACTCCCCTCTGGAGCACAAAATTCTCTCAAACTTCAACGTATCTGCATCTATTAAGTTTTATATGCCCATAATATCACGGGAATTTGCCACTAACAAGCCTACTTTGCACAACTACAGGGATTCAGCACCCAATCAAAGCAGTGTTTTCCAGCACTATGCATTATGCTCAGAGTTGCAATGGAGGTAAATCTTTTCCATAGGGCTTTAAAATAGAACTAATCACCAAAAGAAAATTGTGTATACCGACAATGCATTTAGCTTACCCCTCACTGATCAAGCTCAACGCCAGGCTCAGCAAACCAGTTTGTGAAAGACCTAGCTTATTCAAGACTGATGCAAGAGGATCAAATGGATGCTGCACATTAAGCTCAAAATTTAGTGTCGTCAAAATCAGCTGCTCAGCCTCAAGCACCCGCTCCCGATATTGTTCGAACCAGTCCTGTTCAACGGAACCATAGATTAGTGCACCTTCAAAGTATTTCTAGTTAAAAGGATTCTGGTTCTTTGATATTTAAAAAACAATATAATAACAATAACAATAAGAGCATGTGGGTACTTACAACAGGGAGCACGTAGGATAAGAGGGAAATGTCCTGTTTGTGAAAAGTTTCACAAGATGCTCTCAACAGATCGCTCAGCGGACGTGCAGTCTCCTCAGATTTTGCAGTCAGAAAAAGTGCAGCAGTGGCAATCAGCTGCAAGAATCAATATAAGTTACAACGTTCATCATCTGTTTGTTTGTTTGTCAGCTTGATGTTGAAATAAGTCGAACATATATTGTCAAACATCGGAAAAGAAAACTAATTACTCACAAATCTATCATGGCAAGCATGAGATCGTCTGACGAAAAAACGGTGGCATAGAACCATGGCAGTTCCAATGGTGGTCTGTGGCCTGCATAAAACATCAAACCTCATAAATTGATAAAACTAAAGTTTGAAAACAGTAAGTGTAAAACGAAGAATCGCAGTATCTCCTTTTTTTTAAAGCCCAACATTGAAAGATCTGGAGGTAGTCTAGTGCCTCTAAAACTGTTCCACTAATATGCTCAGCAGCTCAAGTCACAAAATCTCAAACCTTGTTACGAATGTGACAGAGATAAAGGACTTACAAGTCAAGGCGCATCCCAAGATTCTGAAGAAATGTACAATATGTGTATCGCAAATGTGTTTCGCGTAATACATCAATGCCGTCCTTCCGTGACGGGGAGAGTCTCTCAATTTCATCCTTTGACATGAATACAATTTCATCATCCTCTAAGTAAGTGCGGCCACGTTTACAGTTAGTTGATGCTGCTGCATCAGCACCTGATCTTGAAGGAAGGGGCACTAGGTTGTTGTAACTAAAAGAAGAAATGCCATATGTACTAACAGGCAGATAATTCAATTCAGCATCTGATTTTGAAGGAAGAGGCACTGGGTTGTTGCAACTAAAAGAGGAAATGCCATATGTAGTAGCAGGAAGATAATTCCACGAACTACCCCAAGTTGTAGATGTGTATCTGCGTCTCTTTGAAGATGGTGCTCCATCCGGGTTCATGATCTCGAAGTTAGAACTCTTAAAGAACTCGCTAATTTCCTGAGAAGTTCCACTGAAATCTTTATGGTTCCTCACAAAGTTATTACGGTTCCAGTAATTAGCATGGTTGACGCTGTCCCTACTGGGGTGCCAATAGTCATTGCGGTGTGTGTCCCCTACTGAGTGATAATTCCTTGAAAATGACATTCTGCCTGTGCGAGAAAAAGGCAAGAACTTAATAAAATTCAATACCACTCTTGAACTATCAATTAAGAAATCAAATGAAAAACTATAGCATCTCAATAACTCAAGAAGCAACGATGAAAAGGTTACTTCAATCATTTATTTTCATTCACAAAGATACACAGTATCCTTCCTTCTAATCAAGAACGCAGGAGCCATTAGCCCCATGCCCAAATTCCTAACTCTAAAAGGGGACCGACCCATGGATGGCAACTCTATGGTAAAAAATGATCTTCAAAAAACTCCTTTTCACGTCAAAAGACTGGAAAACCCTAACATTATATAACAAAATTTCAGGAAGAAAACCTCAAATCGCCATTTGGAAAAGGTTACCAACTTTGCAACATAAAAGTCAAATCAGGAATCTAGGAGACCTAATCAAGAAATTCCGATGAATCTGGATCTCAAAGATCAATACAGAGCTGCAGCTTGATTATCAAAGTACAATAAGATTGATCCGATCGGAAGCAATAACAATATCAAAAGCAACCAAAGCTAGAATTCGAAATTTACCTGAACAGAGAACGGTAAAGCTCAGGAGAAGTCGAGATCCAGAGGCAAGATGAAGATTAAGGTTTAGGTTATGCAGGGAAGCTGAACCGAAGAATCAGGTGAGAGATGGCGTGAAGATGCAAAAGGCCAGTAGACGATGTCTATTTCGCCCACCCACCGATAAGAACTTCTGTTTTGGGGCAAGCAAGAAAAGCGTAATTCCACGTTGTCGTTGTTTAATCATTCAATTTACAACCTTCCTTCCTAATAACCATAAAAAAATTTCGATTCTAAGTATTTGGGTAATGTCACTTTAGGAATTTTGAGCTAGGTCTAAAATCTTAAAGAAGATTAGAGGCCCAAAATTGGGCTTTCCCTTTACACAATAGGCCGGTCGGAACTATTAAGAGGGGTGATGTAGGTTTTGCCCACCTGCTCTTATAAATAGGGAGTGTCAGAGATTTATTCAGATTTAATCACTTTACCTCATTTGTGTTGAGACAAAAGAAATCTCTCCTCTCTTTCTTCTAGTTTCGGTCGAACCACCCTTGGAGGTGCCAAATTGCTTTGAGCAATTACCCCAGAGATCCATCCCTGCAAGGAATCGACAAGAGGCTTTGTTGTGGAGACCTCCGTGTAGCCGATTCTTTAACAAGAATCCTTACAGGATCCGTCAGGCGGACCGCGAAGTCCCCTCAAGATCTCGGGTCTACGGAAAGTAAGAATTGTTATGTGTATTTATTCCGCTGCATAATTAGTTTACCTGACATGTACACGTGTTTTTGTCCGTAGTAACTATTCCTCACATCCTAAAGTAGTATCAGAGCCCGTGTTAGGGAGTTTTTGATTTTGATAAAATTGGTGTTCTTGAGTTTTTGATAAAAACTGATATTCATGAAATTAAGTGTTTTCGGTAAAACTGATGTTCATGAATTTTCAAGAAAAACGTTACATTTATCAAAATTAAATTAGAATTACGCAGCAGAAGATTCACACATACCTTTAGAATGATCCGTACACCCAAGATCTTCTCTGGAGGGAGTTCGCGATCCTCCGGTCGGGACCCGTAAAGGTTCTTGTTAGAGAAGCCCTACGTGGTGCAACCTCCATAGCAAAGCCTCTAATCGATTCTTGGCACGGGGACAGATCTCTGGAGAGTTTGCTCGAAAGCAATTTGGCACACCCTTGGTGAAGGATATGGTTCGGCTGAACTAGGTGTTATAGGGGGGAGGGTTTTTCTCTCTAAAACACTCTAATGAGGGAATTATGATTAACCCTAAAATTCCCTAACACCTCTTATTTATAGGAGGATTAATTTACCCCACCAAAACTTTCTGTCGGCCTATGTAATTAGGGAGGCCCAATTTTGGGCCTCCCATGTCAATTGGGATTTGGGTCTAGCCCAATTACCCTAATGTGACATTTACCCAAGTTCATTTGGTAAACTATACATATTATGGGTTACCAATTACGGCGCCCATTACCATATGCTTACAGCTCCCACTCGTCGGAATGGGAGGGTGCATGTTAATGTATTGTCGTCCAAATCTGCATCAACATTTCTCTCCTTTGATCTGCTCCTTGCTTCCGAATAGTTCATACGAAGTTTGTCGTGCGACCGACAGATACGACGGGTATCGTGCTACTCATCTGTTAGAAGTGTTGTAGCGCCCGCGGTACGTTGATTCATTTTTCTCCAATCAACATGTTATAAACAACATTTATATTGTACCGCGTTGTATCCTAGGTCAACTGATAATTCTCCATTTTCCTATTTCCACATATGAACACTTCTTTAAGGCATCCGTACAAGTATTCACAACCTTCAACTAATATCCGGTTGGTGCCCACCTCGTGAATACAAGAGTCGATGAATTACAGGTGAACTTGACCATCCCCATTGCTCATATCCTTAGTCAGACCCAACCGGTTTCCAAAGACGTGGTCACTGGGCCTTTTTGTTCAGCACTACACTCGTATGCCGAGAAGCAAGCATTGATCCTGACATTAGATATGAGTTCTGAGTCCGTGAGGATACTTTAGGTGCCTCTTCATAAGGCTCCTGGGATCAATCACACGCACGAGGTGAAGAAGTTTGCGCCCGCCAGAATCACGAGGATTCCTTCCTAGCACAAATGAGCTGTGACCCCGTGGTCGAACGTGGCACGCCTAGTATGAAGCACGCGTTGATAGCATACCTGAACCTTTTGGGTTGACAGGAAAGGGATATGTCAATCATGTTATCACAGATTCTCATCTGGCCCATAATGTGTTTAAATGACGAAAGAAGTTCACCACTGCGATATGCAAAACGAAGATCACGTCGAGTTACTTCGAAACAAAATAATCGTCTTCCTTAATCAGGTATATCCCCCTGACTCTTAGCCAGTCTTGTTTGGTGGAGGCCTCCCTCCACCGCAAGACGGCCGTACCTGTGTGACTAGGTAAGGCCCACATTCGACATAGTTTGGCAGAGGATTACGTCATCCTACGACTTAGTTTATAGACCGTTAATCTGAAGTAATCAAAACATTATGACGTCGATTGATCATAAACTCAATTGCAATTCTTTCGCTTACAAAATGTAACTTTCTAATATCAAAATGCTATCACAGATACATTCTATTTCTAGACCCTACGCAATCCAAGCAGTTTTACATGCTTTTCGAATATGTCCCTGTGTTCCCTGTGTAGTGGTTTAGTTAATCGGTTCGTTACCAAGTTATTGGTGGACAAGTATTCCATAGTGATAATATTGTCTACCACAAAAAATTTAGCATTAATTATTTCATATCAATGTGTTTGGTACTACTGTGGTACTTGGGATTCTTAACTGCCGCAATGGCTGCTTGACTGTCAGAGAAGATCTTCACAGGTTTATTCTTGACATCGCCACCAAGCAGCGCAGTTAGAAGCCTTTTAAGCTAGACCGCTTTCTATGCATTCTTAGAGAGAGCTACGAATTCCGATTACATCGTAGACAACGCGAGTCATATTTGCTTCTTGCTTTTCCATGAAATGGCGGCATTAGTAAAGGAGGAATACTCCTTCTGTGGTGGACTTACGATCATTTAGATTGCCACCACGGTCGGCGTCAATGTAATCGGTCAATTCTAACTTCCTGCCCTTAAAACACAGTTCGTAGTTGGCAGTACCTTTTCGGATAACGAGTTCCTCGTTTTATAGTCTTTAAATGTTGATGACCAGGATCTGAGAGGAAACGTGCTACTAGGCCTACAGCGTAACAGATATCCGGACGTGTGCATTATATTGCGTAGAACAACTACCGACCATGCTGAAACATCATGCACCCTTTATCTATTCACGCTCTGCCAGATTCTTGGGGGCCATCATGTTCTGACAGTGCGCACCCAAACAACATTGGTGTTTCCACAGATTTTGGCATCCTGTAATTTGAATCTTTTTCAACAACTTGTTGATATAGGCTTCTTGAGACAGACACAATTTCTGGGTTGCCCGATCTCTAGCAATTTTAATGCCCAAGATGTACGTGGCCTCTCCCATGTCTTTCATCTTAAATAGAGATGCCAACCAAGACATTGACTTATTCATTAATATCATGTCGTTTACAGCAGTAAGTATGTCATCCACGCATAAGGTTAAGATGACATACTTAGACCTGGAGGTCTTATAATACACGCACGGATCCTCGTAATAAACTCACAGATACGTTTCCTATGATTTCATCGTGGAATCTGCGGTACCATTCCCGAGACGACTATTTATGACCGTATATGGACCTTTGGAGTTTACAAACTTTACGTTCGTTACCTAGAGTAATGAAACCCTCTGGTGGCTCCATGTAGATCTTTTCCTCCAAGTTTCCGAGGAGGAATTCGGTCTTAATATTCACTTGGTGCAGTTCGAAATTGACACCTGCGACTAGGACCATGGATGGCCCTTCCCCGTGGTTTTACGCATAGGTGGTGAGTATGTTGCGTCAAAGTCCACTCCGTGAAGTTGAGTATAGCCTTTCGCAACAAGTCGATCTTTGTATCGCTCGACCTTTTCATCAGTGGTGAGCCTTCTTTCAGGACTCATCATATCCTTATGCCCCTGTGGTTAGCAAGTAAATCAACTATAGACTTTAATGGCTTTCATTTAGGCGATCTCTCTTATTTATTATGTTCCTCCATTTCTCCACTTGAGGTCTTTCCAATGCATGCCAATAGTCGTTAGTTTGAGGTTATCACTCTTCCATATTGGATACTTCTTTGGAGAAGCTCAATGCCTTTGACTTTCTTCTAGGCTTGATTATCCCGTCTTTGAGTCTTAATGTCTCTCCCACTTGAAAAAAACGCCTCTTATCGGAGTATTTCTTCCAATTGGGATCAATTCTCCCACTCGAGATGATGCTTCTCATCGGAGCATCACTTCTATTGGGTATAAGAGGAGTGCTTTAACCATAACCAACAAATTTCCTTATACGACTTATTGGTCTTAGAATTTTACTTCCAAGATGAATTCCTTTAGCACTAGGATCTGGAACCATGTTTGTTGGATCACTCCCACTGGGAACAATGGGTAGTATAGGTAGTTGTGGTATCCTTGGTTTATCATTAAGATAATCAGGTTCTACTTGATTCGTCCAAACAACAACAGTGACTACTTGTGGTAGGTGTTTAGACCTCCCACTGGATTTATTAAGAAAAAATATTTCCATTATCATTTACCATGTCATTCACTTGAGTTGCTGGTTCAAATCTCTCCCACTCGAATTAAGTGGGACCTGATGTCAGTAATATCCTCTTTTATCTGATTAAGACTCATGTTAATGCATCGGAAAATTCGTCCTCAAGTATGTAATGCCACATGTTCGACCACGGTACCATGTCTTTTAAGCTGTAAACATGTATTTTCAAAGAGTAGTAACATCTTTTTGTCCTAAATACGAATTTAATGCGCAAATTAATGCCGCATGAAGATATGAGTAGCTCATTATCATTCTACAGCTTTTATGGCGACGTGTCTTACCGATTACAATGGAACATAGTTTTACATTAGTGTGATCATTTTCTCATCATCTCATAGGGAACGTGTGATGAAATGACTACAACATTTATGTTTACAAACTATGCTTATAGAAGTGTGTTATTTGATTTGAATGCTTAGCCTGACTTATCGTTCAAGGCGTACGGAAGGAAAATCTTTTAACCGACTTAATCCTTCTTCGTTTGCTAACTTATTTCGGATATTTTATCCCATCTCCGAACTGAGCATTTTAGGTTTTCACCTTATGCATCACTTGTAACTTTTACAAGGTCGTGGTAGCTTCCGAAGCGAACGAAAAATACTTTTTCAAAAAATCCGAATCTCGAAATAACCAAAATTTTAGTAACTCAAACGGACGATAAATGACAATGATAGGGTTCTTGATCTGAATTGATTTGAAGATCGCGTATTCGATCCATGATTGTCGCATATATAGTCGATGTTGGATCACGGTTGGAACTCCGGTACGTTTTTGACGGAAGTCTGAACTCCTTCGCTCCAAGTAATCCTGCAAGAAGGGGATAGACCGGGCGGTGACCCAGAATCCCTCTCCGATGCTTAAATGAGTATCTCTGTATAGACTGGCAAAAAAGTATGAGTATGTAAATCTTCAACGTATCAATCCTGAGGTAACTCCTTCCTTTATATAGGAGAGGAGTCACCTCGGTTACCTGTTGAGATAACTGCCACGCTCCGTTTATCTCGGCACGGCCAGTAGTCCACGTTCCGCCTTTTCAGGCCACTTCCCCACTACGATGATAGTGGGCGTATTTCTCGGCCTCGTTCTCTGGTGGCAAGTCCCGACGAATGTCGGGGACTCCAGAGTTATCTCCTTCGGTCACCGCTCGGGGCCCCTCGTCATCGGGATAGAGCCAGCTTCTCAGGGATTCAATATTGGGGCCTACTCAAAGGCATATCATCGGGGCCTACTCAAAGGCATGTCATCGGGGCCTACTCAAAGGCATATTATCGGGGCCTACTTAAAGGCATGTCATCGGGAGCGTTCAGCTTGTATGTCGGGACCGACCTTGTCGGGGCCCCCTCGTATTGGTCTTCTAGGCCTCTTTTGGGGCCCAGTGGGCCTACTTCGCCGTTTAGTCGCCGTTAATGGGCCTGACGGCTATATCGAAACCCATCATTTGCCCCCAAGACACGAGGGACTTATAGTTCGTCGTGTCTTCCAACTTCGGACCTTTCGATATTCCGAGGATAACCACCGAATCCGAAAAGATTTCTTGATTACTCCACTATTAAATGCGATGGGTGATGAAGTGACGACTTGAGTGCCCGTGCCTGCTTTTCTGAAAAAGCGCTTTATAGCTGTTTTGTCCCTAGTGTTTCGACGATTCAGGTTGAGGCGTTTCATCTTCAACGGTCCAGATCGCAACGTCTCTTTGCCTATCCTCTCTCCTATAAAAACCCAAATCTTGGCACTATTCAGTTCTTCTCTACCGTTTCATTCTCTGTGTTTTCAAAAGTTCAAGCTCTCCTCTCTAGTCTCTGATCAGCACTCCGGCGACCAAGGCTTCCAACCATCAAGATCATATTTTCTTCTCCGATTCAACATGTCTGGTAAGATTTCCTCCTTCGGTTCCGAAGAAACTTGTTAGCATAGTTTTCCTTTTATCTCAATCAACTTACCCGGACTTTTGCGGAAATCATTGTGCCTTTTCTTGCTCTGATCCTTTTCCAGACGGTGAATCAAGTTCCGGGGGGAGGAAACCCTTCAAGTTCGATTATGCTTGTAATGAGATTTCGGACACCGCCTATGATGCAGCTCTCTGGGAGGGGTGCATTACTTCTACCTGGGAGCCTTGCTTCCCTTTTCCTTGGCCTCGCGTCCCGAGTGACCCTGTGGTTACTCGTCCCCGAGAAGGGGAGGTATTTGTCTCCACCGGGAAAATATCGGCAGGGATCCGATTCCCCTTCTGTGGGGACATAGTCGAGATGTGTACATATTACAAAACACATCCGACTACCTTTTCCCCCCACGCCATCCGCGTGTGGAATGCTTTCCGCGTCCTTTGCTTCCGTCAATAATGGCCCTATAGCCTCCGACTCTTCCGAACCTTCTATGGACTGAAGTGCAATGATGCCGGGGTCTGCGCCTTCTACCCGCGGATGCCTAAGTGGAGCAAGGCGCAGCTCTCTCGGTATAGCTGTAATGGTGACACCTGGAAGGTCGCCAAGGGTCAGGGGCTCATTACTGACTCGGGGTCCGATAACAGTGGCTAGAATAGGAGTTATTTCTTCATCTGAAACAGCTCCATTCCGTGGCCCCGATGGGAGGTCGAAGCGGACCCTGCTCCCGCTTTCCACACTTACTCCGAGGAGGATTTCCAGATTCTCCACTGCATCCATCTTTATCATTGGGGGGACTCTTTCGCTCCCCTCGACGCCAACTCCATCGGGGAGCGGGACCTGGTTCTGACCGGGATCTGACTCCTTGATATCGTCTCCGGGGGTCAATTCTTCGACGGCCCTTCTAACCTCATTCCTTGGGTAATGTTCTAACTGTACTTTCGTTTTCATCCTTGCAGCTAAGAAGGTATCACTGCTGACCAATCTCGTGCTTAAGCAGGCGGAGACTGATGCTGTCCCACGCCCCGCGAGGAAGAGGAAGTCTTCAAAGAGGGTCGCCTCCTCATCGGCACCTCCCACCTCGGAGGAAATCAAGCGGGCCCGGGTGGAGAAGATGGAGCAAATCTTCAACACCAAGACTCCCGAGGAAGGTAAACAACTCCACTCAGCAATTCGATTATACAGGAGGCGTATTCTCGATGAGTTAATCCCCTTTGATAAGGGAGCCCGGATCGAAGGGATCAAACGCATCCTACAAGGAGAAACTCCCCGCATTCTCAAAGCGGGTTACTATAATTATTACGGGAATGACCAGTACCTCTCCCGTCGCGTCATCTGGTGTTAGGATCCCGATCAACTTCCTGAGTTTCTTTCTGAAGCTTCTCGTCCTCCAGCTGCAGGTCGATCGGGAGCTGGAGCTTCCGCGAGGACGCCACCCTCCGACGCCCAAGTCGGAGAACCCCTCATGTCACTTCCTGCCCCGACAAGATAGGGGACCGAAGACGCCCCGACGGACGGCCAATTCCGTCGGGTGGTTGATCTGGACGTCTTCCATTCTTCTGAGGAGGCAAGCGAAGGCCAGCCCCTGGTTCGTCGTCGGGGGGCGAGGCAGACCCCGCTGGAGCCAACTTCCGAAGGGCTGCCTCCATCTTCTCCGGCCCAACAACTTTCGCCGGTCTTGAGCCTAACTCCCGAGGGGACGACGGGTTCTCATGGCGGCTCGGAGGCACGCACCGCCGACGCTCAGGTCATTCCTCCTCCTCTACCCTTAGACGGGAACTTCTATCGGCTTTACGCCCCCGACCAGGCGGCAACTCCCTGGACCCCGATCGAGTCATTACAGGGGGTCCCGCTGCGTCGGGACAATTTATCACAAGAACTGGGTCTGCACCTACTGGCAGGTTCAGTTCCGCCGTCTATGAAGCTTCCGCTCTCCTTGGCTCAAGAGGAAATCCACGCGGACATTCGCGCTATGGCCGTTCGCCATGTGGAGGTAAGTCTTCCTGTTTTCACACTTAGTATATAATGTAAAATATTCTCATGTACTAACCTCCCTTCTTTTCCACAGGAAATGGCAGACCAACACCGCTGCTTCGGGTATATCCTGGCCCTGGAGGGGGCCCTGAAGGAGGAGCGAGCCAAGGCGGCCCCCGAGGTCTTGGCCAAGCTCAAGGAGGATCTGGCTACCTCTGAGTCGTCGAAGGGGAAGTTGGTTAAGGAGCAGGCCCTCCTTAACCAGAAGGTTCGGGACCTCCTGAGGCAGGTCCACGACTTTGAGAGGCTGCTGAAGCAGGAGCGCCAGAGGCTCGGCGAGGAGTAGCAGGGGCGTGCAGAGGATCGGGACAGGCATGTCATCGAGAAGAAGGCCCTTGAGGACGCCAAGGCGGGGTTGGAGGCTGAGAAAGTCCTTCTCGCCAACCGGTCTCGACAGATGGAGCGGGAACTCGCCAAGTTTTCCACCAAGCTGGCCGAGGTTGAAGCCAAGGGACGGGAAGATTATCGGGGCTCCGAGGCTTTCCAAGCGGACGCGGTGAAATTCTGTACGGCGGAGGTGGAGACCACCTTGCTGAACGCTGTCGAGGAGCTCCATCTGGAGTGTGGTGGTGCCATCGACTTCACCAAGTCTCAAACTCTCGCCCCCTTCGCGGAGAGGTATTTCAGCCTTTCTGAGGAGAGTGACGGGGGAAATACCCCCGAGGGGACTTTGGGTGCTGAAGGCACGGTGGAGCCGCCAAGTGCAGACATCCCGACGACAGAGCCCCCGATGATCGACTCTCCCGCGGCTAATCCTTCAGAGTCCGATCCTCCAGCGGCCAATCTTCCAGGATCCGATCCTCCGGTCACGGAGCTTTCTGCCACAGATCTCGTGGTCCCTGCTCCCCTCGACGCTGCCAAGGATCAAGCTTAATCGCTTTATTTTCAAATCCTTGTAATTTCCTTTTTGTCGCGAACCTTTTGGATCTTTATAATATCAATCCCTTCCGGTCCAGATTACCCTTGCACCACTTAAGGTGAATTAACTACGCCACTTAAGGCAATTCGATCATATCACTTAGAGTAATTTCGATGCGTCACTTAAGACATTTTACCCACACCACTTAAGGCGATTTAATCGTGCCTCTTAAGGCAACACCATTTAAGGCGATTTAATCGTGCCACTTAAGGCGGAACCATGCCACTTAAGGCGATTTAATCGTGCCACTTAAGGCGGAACCACGCCACTTAAGGCGATTTAATTGTGCCACTTAAGGCAACTTATCTACACCACTTAAGGCGATTTAATCGTGCCATTTAAGGCGGAACCATGCCACCTAAGGAAACACCATTTAAGGCGATTTAATCATGCCATTTAAGGCGGAACCATGCCACCTAAGGCAAAACCACGCCACTTAAGGCAAAACCATGCCACTTAAGGCGAAACCATGCCACTTAAGGCGATTTAAGCATACTTAGAATGATAAATCTAAGCACAATCTGGTCGGAAGCAACCTCTTTATTCGTTGATGGCTCAAAACAATAAACAACTTGCACCACTGAAGGCGACTTCGATAAACAACTTGCACCACTGAAGGCGACTTAATAAACAACTTGCACCACTGAAGGCGACTTAACAAAACAACTTGCACCACTGAAGGCGACTTAATATCAAGCATGACATTTCTTCAAGTGTTCGCCACTAAAAGAATGCTTCAACACATTGCCATCGAGGTCTTCCAACTTGTACGCATTTCGAGCTGGCATCCCCACGACCTTATAAGGTCCTTCCCATTTTGGCGACATCTTGTTGATCCGGTCCAAAAGTGTAAATTCGTTCCGACGCCAGACCAGTTCCCCGACAAAGAACTGTCGAGACTTGACTCGCCGATTATAATATCGGGCCGTTGCCAAGCGCATCCGAGCTTGGACCTCCTCGGCACTCCGCCTCTTCTCTTCGACCAAGTCTAAGTCCAGACGCCTCATTTCATCATTTGACAGAGGTTCGTAATACCTCGTCCGATGGGATGCCACAGCTATTTCGACGGGAGCAACTGCTTCCGTGCCATAAACAAGGTCAAACGGAGTCTCCCCAGTCGATCGTTTGGGTGTTGTTCTAACAGCCCAAAGCACAGTTTCCAGCTCATCAAGCCACTTTCCCTTCAAGGAATGGACCCTCTTCTTCAGGCCGTCCATCACGATCTTGTTGGCTGATTCCACCTGTCCATTGGTTTGAGCATGACGGACAGAGGCTGTCCGATTCTCAATTTTCCGTTCCTCCAGGTACTCCTTCCACTGGGCCCCGTTAAACGGAGGGCCGTTATCGCTGATCACCACCTTGGGGATCCCGTATCGGGATATGATATGATAGCCACGACTAAATATCAGATGAACCTTTTGCAACTGGAAGGGGTCCCACCAAATCCCTTTCTTTAAAATGGAAAGTGGATGTTCCCGCGATTCCCCATTGCGCGAAGGGCCAAGCACTCTTGATGGACGTCAGATCGGCAGCTGGAGCCACGATATTCAGGGCGTATCTTTGGCAAGCGTCACAGGATCGGACTATCATCGTTGCTTCCTTGTTCATCGAGGGCCAGTAATAGCCCAGGTTCAGCACTTTCCTCACGATGGATCGGGCACCTTCATGACAAGCCAAGTGTCCTTCGTGCACCTCCCTAAGGATCCGACCTGTGTCGGGCTCAGCCACACATTTCAAGTATGGAGTCATATATCCCTTTTTGTACAGTTGATTGTCCACCATCACATAATTGGGCGCGATTCGGCGTATTTTACCGGCTGCCACCTCATCATCGGGGACTGCCCCCTTAGTCAGATATGCAACTATCGGGGTCATCCAAGTGGGCTCCTCCGCTCCGATCTCGATGGCATATACCTCCGATTGATCGGTGGTTGACAGGATCACCTTCTCCAAGAAATGTACCTTCCGACTTTCATCAAGGGGTGCCCCCAAGGCGAACTTGCTCAAGGCATCTGCTTCTGCATTATCCCTCGGGATCGCCTCAATATCGAAGCTCTTGAAACTCTCCTTCAGGGTTTGCACCTCGCGAAGATACTTTTTCATCATCGGGCTCTTTGCGTCGTATCGCCCCTGGACTTGGTTCACGATCAGGCTAGCATCACACTTCACCTTTAAGTGACCAACTCTCGTTCCTTTAGCAATCCTGAGGCCAGTGATGAGAGCCTCATACTCAGCTTCATTGTTGGTGGCCCTAAATGTCAAGGCCAAGGCATATCGGAGGGGCTCGCCTCCGTCTGGTGGTATCAGTACGAAACCTGCTCCCGATCCTTCTGAATTTGAGGAGCCATCGGTGTACATTTCCCAAGTATTTTCGGTGTCGGGCTATTCTGACTGCTCTGTTATCGGGACCTCCGTGGTTGCCCCCTCTACAGGGCCCGCTTCTTCTAGATCGGGGGCTGTAGACTCTGCTATGAAATCCGCCAACGCCTAGCCCTTAATAGCCGTTCTCGGGGCAAAGTGAATGCGGAACTCACTAAGCTCGACTGCCCATTTCACTAATCTCCCCGACGCATCAGGTCGGTTCAAAAAATGTTTCAAGGGCTGATTTGTCAAAACAGTAATTTCATGCGCGGGGAAGTAAGGCCTCAGCTTCCGAGAAGTAACAATCAACGCATAGAGATACTTCTCAATGGCGGGATAATTCATTTTAGACTTGGCGAGTGCCTTGCTTACATAATAGACGGGGACTTGGCTACCCTCTACAACTTTTACTAAGACAGAGCAAACAGCCAAATACAGATAGAGTGGCTCGCCTGGGATGGGCTTCGCCAACGGCGGGAGAGTGCGGAGGTGCTGCTTGAGTGCCTGGAACGACTCCTCGCACTTGGTAGTCCACTCAAACTTCTTGTTGGCCCTCAGCACTTCAAAGAACGGCATGGATCGATCACTTGCTTTAGATAGAAAGCGATTCATCGCGGCCAATCGGCCATTCAGCACCTGCACCTCCCGATGGCTCGTCGGGGACTTCATCTCCTCGATTGCCCTCAACTTCTCAGGGTTTACCTCTATTCCCCTCTGGCTCACCATGAAGCCCAGAAACTTCCCTGAGTGCACTCCGAAGGCACATTTGGTCGGGTTCAAGCGAACTTGATGAAGCCTCATTCGCTCGAACGCTGTGGCTAAGTTGTGAACATGATCCTTGGACTGTCGGGACTTCACCAGCATGTGGTCCACGTAGGCCTCCATTTTTTTCCCCAACATGTCCCCAAACAGCTTGTTCACCATCCTTTGATAAGTTGCGCATGCATTGATCAATCCAAAGGGCATAACATCATAATGATAGATGTCACCGTCAGCATAAAAAGCGGTGTGGGGGGGGGGGGGGGGCATCCTCCTTGGACATCTTGATTTGATTGTAGCCAGAGTAGGCGTCCATGAAGCTGAGCAACTCATGTCCCGATGTGGAATCCACCAGCTGGTCGATCCTCGGGAGCGGATAGCAATCCTTCGGGCATGCTTTATTCAGGTCGCGGAAATCAACACACATCCGCCACTTACCATTGCTCTTCTTCACCGGGACTGGGTTTGCAACCCAGGTCTAGAATCAGAGCTCCTTAATGAATCCAGCATCGAGCAACCTGCCCACCTCTTGTTGGATTGCGATCTTCTTGTCGGCACCCATCGGGCGCCTTCTCTGTGTGACCGGCTTGATCGCGGGGTCAATCTTCAGCTCGTGAGTAATTATATCGGGGCTGATTCCTGGCATGTCGCTCGTGGACCAGGCGAACAGCTCCTTGAACTCCTTCAACAGATCGATCAATTCTCGGGCCGTCTCCTCAGTCAGAGCTGACCCGATTTTTACCTTCCTCTGAGGTCCATCAATCTCGACCTCCTTCAAATCTTCCATCGGGGTGGGACGCCCAAACTCCTCTCGAAGATCAGTGTCAGTCTGGAGAACTGTCATAGCCTCCCGATTCCTCCTTCGAGTGGCATTGACGTAACACCTCCTGGAGGCTATCTGATCACCTTGGACCTCCCCGACTCCGTGGTCAGTCGGATATTTCAGCATCTGATGAACAGTTGAGGCAATTGCCCCCAGCGGGTTGATGGTGGTCCTCCCGATAATTGCATAGTAGGTCCCCGCAGACTCGACCACAACAAACTCCACGTTCCTCTTCTCCGACTTCCAACCACTATCTAACTCGACCGGTAAGGTAATTAACCCCACTGGGTAGGAGGTAGACCCAGAAAATCCGACCATCGGGAAGTCCGCAGGCTTCAAGTCCTTCTTGGTTTTTCCCATGGCCTCCAGTGCATCCATGAACAGAAAATCGGAGGAGCTCCCTCCATCAATCAGGATTCGCTTCATCTCGTACCCATCCACGTTCAGGGTCACGACCAAAGCATCATCGTGCGGGGTCTCCACACCTATCAGGTCCTCCGATGAGAAGGGAATTACCATTTCTTCTTTCGGAGTCCAATTTCGGGCCCTCTTGCCCAGCACCACAGCAACGGGAATCCGAGAAGCATAGACCTCCCGAGATGCTGTGGTATCTCCTCCCGCAGCAAGTCCTCCATGAATCACATTAATGGTCCCCCGCTTCTCCTTGCGGGCATTGGAAGACTCGGGCTTATCCTTCTTCGGGGATCGACCGCGGGATCGGGAACGGGACCGCGATCGGGACCGGGAACGGGATCGGCCCCGTTGTCCAGCCACAAATTCCTTAAGCTTCCCCCTCTGGATCAGCTTCTCAGTCTCCTTCTTCAACTCCCGACAATGGTTAGTGTCGTGACCGCTGGCACGATGGAAACGACAAAAACGATCGGTGCGGGCTCCCATGAACTCTCCATCCTTCTTCGGGGGGTACCTGGCGATACCCTGTCGGTCCATCACTGCCAACACGGCACCCATGGAACAAATGAGAGGGGTGTAGTGGTCCTACCGCTTGTCCGACTTCGAGGAACGCTTGTCTTCCCTTTGATCGGGACGGCCTCGACCCCGACTGTTCTCAGGTTTATCTTTCTTCCTGCGATCATCCGAGGGCTTGAACGACTGCTTACCTCTGTTTGATTTTGGAGGATCGAGGTCTCCGGCAGCTATCTTTGACTCCTGGACGTCGATTTGCTGCTTCACCCTCTTCTGCAGCGCCTCCATGTTCCACACAGTCTTCTCAGCCACGCTGTGCATCAGGTCGGAACCATATGGTGCTGTCAGGTTCCGAATGAAGGTACGGATGGTCTCTCCCTCCGACATTTCCTCATCGATCTCGGCCACGCTGGCGGTGTACATCTGGTAGTAATGCGCCAGAGATTCGTCAGGCCTCTGTACCACCTCAGCCAGGGACCTCGCGCTTTTCAGGAGACGTCGACGACCCTGGTACTGCTGGATGAAGCGATCATGCATCTGGGTCCAGCTAGAGATGCACCCTGGGGAAAGGCTGAAGAACCACGTCAGGGCCCTTTCACCAAGTGTGCCTGGGAACAGAACGCACACTATATCATCATTCGGGGCTCTGCCTAGACAAGCCATGACATGCTTCTGGACATGGCGAACTGGATCTCCCTCGCCATCGTACTCCTTGATTGTCGAGATACCCAGCCCTGGCGGGGCCGTGGTGTTCACCAGTCGGGGGACAAAGGGATGAGTGGATCGATCCCTCAGCTCGAACATCATTTTCTTCTGATCTCCCATACAGATATTCACGATCTTCACCACCTGGTCGGGGGTGATAGGACCACTAAGAGGGACGGTCCTATGTTGCACCGGCCCAGGCCCATCGACCACGAACTGCTCCGATACGGCAGGCTCCTTGCCCTTGTCCTGGCGCTCGGGTTGGGCCTCCTGCTCGTCCCGATTCTCCATCGGCGGAGGCGGAGGCAACTCCTCCTCTTTCTTCTTGGCGGCCTCCCTTCGGTCCAAGAGAGCCTCCATAGCTTCCAAAAATACTGGCATGGCATCCATCACAGCCTTTGCCAAGTCCAGCTTTGCAGGTGCATCCTGGTCCCTCTCAGGACCTCTTCCCGGCTCTCCGACGAGTTTCGAATGGAATCTTCGCGATCCTCGTGGTGCCCCCTTGTTTGGGAAACAGTAGGGGGAGGATCATTCCGATCAACAGTGCGCTCCGGCAGCCCTGAATTCAGAGTTCCAACAGGGTGACGGGAACCACCGGATTGTCCTTGTCTCTTCTTTTGCTTGCCAGCCATCGATCGGGTAGAAGCCATTTTTGCTTTTCGCTTCGTTCCCACAGACGGCGCCAATGTTGGATCACGGTTGGAACTCCGGTACGTTTTTTACGGAAGTCTGAACTCCTTCGCTCCAAGTAATCCTGCAAAAAGGGGATAGACCGGGCGGTGACCCAGAATCCCTCTCCGATGCTTATATGAGTATCTCAGTATAGACTGGCAAACAAGTATGAGTATGTAAATCTTCAATGTATCAATCCTGAGGTAACTCCTTCCTTTATATAGGAGAGGAGTCACCTCAGTTACCTGTTGAGATAACTGCCACGTTCCGTTTATCTCAGCACGGCCAGTAGTCCACGTTCCGCCTTTTCAGGCCACTTCCCCACTACGTTGATAGTGGGCGTATTTGTCGGCCTCGTTCTCTGGTGGCAAGTCCCGACGAATGTCGGGGACTCCAGAGTTATCTCCTTCGGTCACCGCTCGGGGCCCCTCGTCATCGGGACAGGGTCAGCTTCTCAGGGATTCAATATCGGGGCCTACTCAAAGGCATATCATCGGGGCCTACTCAAAGGCATGTCATCGGGGCCTACTCAAAGGCATATTATCGGGGCCTACTTAAAGGCATGTCATCGGGAGCGTTCAGCTCGTATGTCGGGACCGACCTTGTCGGGGCCCCCTCGTATTGGTCTTCTAGGCCTCTTTTGTGGCCCAGTGGGCCTACTTCGCCGTTTAGTCGCCGTTAATGGGCCTGACGGCTATATCGGAACCCATCAGTCGAGAGCTTTAAGTCATGTTGAACATCACATCTGAGTAAATTCACGAGTGAATCACGTCAAATGATCTGTTTCTGTATAAAGCATTTTACCGCTTCATACACATAACCTACGAGGCGTACTTGAGACGCACTTTATCAACATGGTTTAACCCACCAGATTATTGTATAAGACCTTTATAGTCAAGTTCTTTCTATGATATGCAGATCGAAGATTGGCCACTGGTGGCGCAAAGTATCGAAATGACTATGTCCAAACTATACGTTGATAGTGGAAGTCGTATGAAGAGTGACTGACATAAGAAAGGTGATGGAGCAAAACCTGTAAATTATTCTACTGAGTAGTGGGAAACATTGCTCAAACATTTTAGAGATCCTAAAAACTTGGTACGTACATTTTTTTATAGTAAACGTTTATGTTCATTGTGTAACATTATAATTCTTCTTTTACACTTCACATTTGTAGAAACGCAGTGAAATCAATAGCATAAATCGTATGCGTCAAACTACTCCAAGTTATCATGGGTCTCGAAAATTTTCAGCTCATAGATATGCAAGGGTATGAAACTTTAACAATAGACATGATTTAATTATATGCATACATGCATATATATATATATATATTTAATTTAATTCATTCTTTTTATTTTGAAGGCAAATCTTATAACAAACGAACCGTTGTGACTTATTGAGAATTATCGTTCCATGCATATGAAGAATGGTGTTTGGGTGAATGATATCGCACAGAGAAACTATACAAGTATATCTTATTTTTTAGAGAACTTGAATTATTGCAATGAGAATGTTGAGTATACTTTATCTTGAATTCTAATGTCATTGTTTTTATTTGAACAAATACACATGATCGTATGGTCGCCAAAAGAGAGTTGCTGATTGAAAATCTTTTAAGCGGCTCCCAATCTGACGATGAATCAGATAATGACACCCCACCACCCATAGATGAGCAAGAAATCATTGAAGAAATCCTCGGTACTCGTGCAGGAATTATGAGAGGTGTTGGGCATAAGCTTCGAGGTTTCCATCAGAGTTCCAGGCCAAACCAGAATACTGCAGCACCAGCTGAAGATTTTAGCTTCACTCCAAACCAGATGAATTGGATTCAGAACCAATTATCTGGATTAGTCGGCGAGATCAATAATCTACGATCATAACTAAACTTAGCTCCACAACAAGTGCCTACTCCAGCCCCCTCTGTAGTGCTTGCTCGTGACTCCTTGGAAGATTATGTTCCAGACTCACCAAATGTGAGAACTGTAGATTATGAAGACGGGGAAGAAGAAGAAGAAGAAGAAGAAGAAGAAGAAGAAGAAGAAGAAGAAGAAGAAGAAGAAGAAGAAGAAGAAGAAGAAGAAGAAGAAGAAGAAGAAGAAGAAGAAGTTGTTCTGGAGTCACCATAGGCACATGTGATGGTTATTTAAATTTTTGGCATTAAGAAACTTTTGAACAATTTTTTTGTCAAATTTTTTTGGGTTAATAGGTCTTTTGGTCCATGATGTTTGACCATTTTTGGGTTTTGGTCCATGATGTTTTGTTTTCCTAGTTTTGGTACCATATGTTTGCAGATTTTTTCTAGTTTTGGTCTGACCGTTACATTCCGTCCATTTTTTGACATGTACAAGTCACGTGATCCACCCTAAACTTTCAATTTAGTCCCTCTAATACTTTTTTAACCTTTTCTTTGTTCAATTTAGTCCCGAAGTTTCAAAAATTCAATTGGACCTATTGTCCAATTGGGGTCAATTTTGAAACTTCGGGACTAAATTGAACAAAAAAAAAGGTTAAGAAAATATTAAAGAGACTAAATTTAAAGTTTAGAGTGGATCACGCGACTTGAACATATAAAAAAATGGACGGAATGTAACGGTTAGACCAAAACTAGAAAAAATCTGCAAACATATGGTACCAAAATTAGGTAAAAAAAAAAAAAATCATTGACCAAAACCCAAAAATGATCAAACATCGTGGACCAAAAGACATGTTAACCCAATTTTTTTGAACAAGTTGATTATGTAGTTTTAGATGAGTGATAAAACTTGCGTTTATGTTTTCGTTGATATCAGACAATTATATTCGATTATTATATTTTTATCTATTTTCAATTTATTATATTTGATTTTTTATAAAACTATTGCGACGAAATTTCGCTGCTATAAAGACTGTCAACATTGTTTATTGTGACGACATTTTCAAATTTATCCTCGCAATAAAATTAAAATAATCACACAAGAAAATTGTATTGCAACAAAATTTTTCGTCGTAGTAGGATTATAGAATCCTCGCAATAGACAAGCAATTTACGACTATAATTGGAAATATTTCATTGCAGTGGGGTTATGCAATCCTCGTAATAGATAAACATAATGCGACGATGTTAATATTTTTCGTCGCAATATAGTTACCTAATCCTAACAATATATATACATGTTGCGATAGGTTTTTTTATGGTTGTCGTCGCAATAGAGTTACATGGTCCTCGCAATAGATATAGCTATTGCGACATGTTTTTCGACTCATATCGTCGCAATAGTGCTATCACATCGTCGCAATAGGAAGGCCTACTGCAACAACCTTTAACGCAAATGTTTCGAAAATTATTCTCGTAATAGATTTATCTATTGCGGCGAAAAATATATTTTTGTCGCGATAGGCACCTGCTGCTAGGGATATCAATGGGGCGGGTATCGCCAGACCCGGACCCGCCCCGCGGGTCAATATGGTCGACCCGGACCCGTCCCATGCACTTTCGGGTCGGGTCGGGTCGACCCGCGGGTCGACCCGTGTGAGGTATAATTTATCATTTTAAATCTTAAATTCTAAATTCTATGTTACCGTATCCAAATTCAACTCCAAATTTAAATCATAAATTATTAAATTAACTTATAATCCAAATATAAATCACCACATTCATTAGAATAATTGTTATTTTGACTATGTGTTATATTACCCGTATAGTTTTATGTAATATACATATATTAAATATATATGTAAAATGAAAGCTCGGGTCGGGTCGGGTCGGCGGGTCGCCGTGAACCCAAACCCGAACCCGCCCCGTGGGTCGGCGGGTCATCGGGTCGGGTACCCGCGGGTCGGCGGGTACCCGTGACCCGTTGCCATCCCTACCTGCTGCAGGGGCCTTATAGTGCGACCCTATAGCGATGACATGTCATCGCAACAGAGGTATAGCGACGATTTCAGGGGCTATTGCGGCGAATTCGATCGCCACAACAATCCTTAATTCTTGTAGTGGGACCGGCGACCCCATTTGGCGGTGGCCAGCCCCGATTGGGGCTGTAGCCACCACCGATTGGGGCTGTACCCACCACCAATTGGTGGTGGCCGGCCCCGATTGGGGTTGTAGCTACTACCACTGGTGGTGGCCGGCCCCAATTGAGGTGGCCACCACCAATTGCGGTGGTTTTCGGCCCCCAAGCGGTGGTGGCCGGTGCCGTGGGGTGGTGGCCGTCCCGTTTCGTGGCGGACGGCGGCCTTGGAGGTGGTGGGTGGTGGCCGGCGGCCTTGGACGATGACTTGAGCAAACAATAGGGACTAAATTGTAAATATTAAATTTTAGAAATATAAATTTGGGACTAAATTGAACAAAATAAAAGTAATTAACGGTCAAGCTAACTGTTGACTAACGGAAATACAAAAAACATACAACCTCTCAAACATATGGCACCAAAAGCTTACAAAATGAAACACATGACACCAAAAACTTACACATGTCAAACATGTGGCACCAAAAGAACATTTAACCCTAAATAAAATCAAAAAGCCTAATCTGATTATATGCAAGAAGAAGATAAGCTTACATGTGTTTAGGAAAGTATAATTAATATAAAATCATTTAATTAATTAATAATAAGCTGTTATAAATTTAAGAAAGCAATAAAAAAGAAAATGATTGAGCATTTTCCCGTTATATAACCACAAACTCGCATGCACCTCTCACTTTTGATATATCTTCTGTTCTCTCTCTCTCTCTCTCTTACTCTAAGTGTAGTAATAGTGGAGTGCAGAAATGGTCTCCTTGGAAGCAGTTAGTTCCAGATCCATGGACGACGCATCTTCTTCAAGCCCAAGGATCTCATTCTCGGCTGACAGCATTGGCAGCTCCAGTCTGTTCATCACCATTAACCCTGCTAAATCCCCTAATAACCACCACCACATCAACGATCCAGATTTCGAGTTCCTCTCCTCCACCCAGTCCACGCTCCACACCAACATGATCACCGCCGACGAGCTCTTCGCTGAAGGCAAGCTCCTCCCCTTCTGGCAGGTCCAGAAGCTCAACGCCGCCATCAACCTCAACCATCCCCAAGAAGAAGAAGAAGAAGATCAAGATCAAGATCTAGATGAAGAGAGACGAATACTGGAACAAGCTCCACCTCCCATGGCTGCCAATGTCAGCTTTAAGGAGGAGGCAGCTGGCCGAGGCAACGGGTGGTTCATGGAGGAGGATCCGTCGCCGCGGCCCCCAAACTGCACCGTTCTGTTCAAGGAACTTCTGAGGTTGAAGAAGCAAAGGAGATCCACCGCGAGGTTGTCTCCGTCTTCGTCCACGTCATCGTCGTCAAGCTCGCTTAGTGACGTGGCGGGAGATCAGAAGAACAGCACTGTAATGAAGAGAGTGAAGAAAGGCAGCAGCAGCAGCTTGGAGAGGACGAGGTCCGCCACCATTAGGATCCGACCCATGGTCAACCTTCCTATTTGCACGCCTGTCAAGACCTCTAACGTGCTGCCACCATTGTTTCCGACCAGGAAGGGAAGGCTAGGCAGATGAAGAAGAAGAAGAAAAAAAGTGCAGTAGTTCTGCAAGACTCTGTTTAGTTTTATTTATAATTTGTTGATTAATTCATGGAGTCGGATCCGCTCTGTAGATTGTTTACAGTGAGTCTTGTGGAGTGGCAACATGCAGTTTACTTCCTTTCCAGTGTAAATCCTCTAATTCTTCCTTCCTTCCTTTACTAAAAGTAGATGTCATTTGATTTCATAATAATAAGCGTTCATTATGTATATATAATTTGCGGATATATGTATATGTTGTTATTTCATTCATAGTAGAAAAATTAAGACGATGTGATCGTTTTTTTTCTTCTTGCAGTATATAAAGGGAATGAATATAGAAGAGTTAATTTTGATACAGACAGACAGCGAATGAAAGAATATTTCATAATCACTTGTTACAAAATGCACAAACAAACATATCTTCAACTCCTTGGAGGATGAAGCTTGCAAAACTGCCGCCGCCCATCATGACGACGGAGGCGGAGAAGAAGATAGACGATTCCCATAGACCCTGTTAGTTAGTTAGTTTAGCATTATCATTAGAAAAATAGCCAAATATTATGGTAATAAATAATAAATTGGGGTATCTATCTAGTTGGGAATATATATATATATATACTTACTTGAGGTCAAGTCCTGATTTACCCAGAAGACTGTTTGGTACCTGACCAGTAAGGTTGTTGTTCTGCAAGAACCTGAATTGAAACGCACAATAATATTAATATTAATAATAAAAGAAGAAGAAGAAAAAAAAAGGGTAAGTAAGTAAATACTCAGCATGCATTTACGTACACCGCGATAATAATAATAATTAATTAACAAGAATAAGCAATCAATCATTGGACACATGTCGCGCTGTGGTTCTACTTTTCTATTCCAGATTCATATATATACATGATTGAGTAATAATTATAATTAAAAAGAGAAGATTATTAGTTAATTAAAGAAAAAAAAAAGATTAGTTAATTAAAGAAGGGAAGGATTAATCATAATAAGTTGTGCTGTCTTTCACTGTCTGGGAATCTTTTACTAAAAATAATAACACCACCCACGTTGGACCATGCATCTACCACTCTGTATTAAGTTTTAACGTCGTGCACAGAACCAACTCCAACTCTGCTTCTCTATCTATACAACGTCAACTCAACTGCCAACCCATCATCTTCTTTCTTTCCTTTCTTTCTATTATCAATATCAATCAATATTGCTTTGCTTCGCTTCTTTTATATCCCATCATTTCATACTCACAGAGATGTAGTATATAAAAAAAAATGAGATACTAATTATTTATTGACTGGGGCATGAGTCGGACCATGTCTAGGTCAATTTAGTCTTAGGGTCCGGTTGAAAATGTTCAGGGGCTAAATTTTAAAAATAAAAAGTTAGGACAATAAATTCGAGGACTAAAATGAAAAAAATAGAAATTTGAGGCTAGGCATGTGCAAGTCACGTGACTATTTAACGGTCAACTAACATATGCACCAAAAGTGGTACAAATTGCAAACGTATTGCACCAAAAGTATACAAAAAAAAGATGTTGCACCAAAAGCAAAAAATCGTCAAACATGTTGTACCAAAACACTTATTAACCCTATTTCCAAAAAAAAAAAAAAAACTAAAATTCAACTAGCAAATTGTCCAAGAATCAAACTTCAGGTAGTAGGTACGGAATTAAGATTAACCCCTTTTATATACGACGACCGATAAGTAGTTAACGGTTAGTAAATTAAGAATGAGTTAATGTTTGAGAAATAAGAAGTGGAGGGACTGAGAATGAAGAAGTAACTTACAGTTGGCGCAAGACTCTGATTGATCCTAGAGACGGGGGAATTGCTCCCCTTAGTTGGTTATCGTTCAAATGCCTTGAATAAGACACAAACTTAGATTAGATGATGATGAAACAGGAGATATATAGTTGATTGATCAAATAACTACTTATTACAGTATCTCTAGGTTCCTCAATGAGCTCAGATTAGGAATCGGGCCCGTCAAGCGATTGTTCCCCAGTGAGCTGCACAAACAATTTGAATTCAATGTCATGTTTTTCATTATGCAGTAATGTTACCATGATACATACATGCTTGTTAGTGCAGTCAAATTTGCTAGGTTGGGGGACAACAATCCATCGAGATCCATTCGGGTTAGGTTCCTGAAAGGTTTAATCAGTTTAGGAGAATAAAATGATGGAAAGAGCAATCTGCATTCTGTAAAAGTGATTACTCACAGAGCAACCACACGAACTTTACGGCCTACACTGCAGGTCACTCCCGTCCATGAGTATTGACGTGGAAAACAAGGATCACCGCTCCAATCAACCGGAGGATTTCTCAAACTCCTCTTTACTTTCTCCAGAGCCACCACTGCAAAACATATTGTCTTTTATTTTTCATTACACAAATCCACCCAAAAACCAGAAACAAACGTCTTTATGGATAGTAATAGGACTTGCATAATTACACTGCATACTACACTTTTACACCTCTTTAATAATGTAATTTAATGTCATTCATTCAATCTTAACCGCATAATGTTAGTGATTGCAGGCAACAACATATATGGTGATGACAAACAAATACTTTAGATAACTTGCATCCTATGATCTGACGTCCTATGTTGATCAGCAGGACGCTACCTGCAATGATTTCAAAAATAAAATCTAGATTCGAAATTCTTTTCAGCTAGATTCGACTTTACCTGAGATTCAAACTCAATTTTCTCATGAGGATCGCAACTCGCTTTACCAACAAGTAAAGAGCTTTATTTCTCAGTGACTTGCTATACAAGTAACGTGGTATATCATCTATATTATTAAGACCGAACATGATTTTTTATCGGCCAGTATTTAATTTGCTTTAGTAAACTGACCTATCTATCTATATATATGCTAGACCGGGCAATACTACACGTATGCGCATTCTAGCTATTTGTTGTGTGTAAGGTGTTACTATGGTATGATCAAGCCGACTTTGGAAATTTTACCAGCTATGATCCGGACGACAACTCTGCTCTTGAAACAAGAATAGTCTCTAATTTTAAAAATAAAATAACTTTATATTATGTAATACATAATGCTCTATAATTTAAAAAAAAAAAATTTACAGTTAAAATCTTCGAGAGACGGGAGAAAAAAACGCTGCAATTGCAATCTTCAAGAGATAGGAGCAAAATCGCCCAGTAAAAGGGTTTTCGGTCTTTGAGCATTTTAATTTTAATTTTTAAGAATTTTAATTTCAGGTCATATTCTTATCATTGTCAGAGTCGTTCCGATAATACTCTCGTAACACCTTATACACGAAAAACAACTAGAACGCACAGCATGCGCCTAGTAATATTTTTCGTATGCTAAATAAATAGTAGACAGAGTCAGTAAATCAACATATATCATCTTAACAAAGAACAAGCATACCGTCTCTTGGGAGCGTGTGCCTTCCAAGCTTCACCAACTCAAACACCTCACCTCCATTGATCAAAGGACCCAACTCTGAACCCTCAGCCGCCACCACCTTCACCTTTGTAAGACCACTAAGCGGCCACTGTGAAGCAAAAACAACTTCCCCAACCGAACTCACAGTCAAGTTGCTGTAGTAAGGCACGTCGTTTATGGTCACATTCAGGACCCTCGACCCTCCACCACTGTCTTGCGCAAAGTACATCGCAATGTAATACGTCGCGTTTTGCACAAACCCAGGTGGCCACTGAAGTTCCATCGGCTGCGCCAATGGTGTCGTCAGCTCAGTCTCAAACACCTTCCTCGGCGGCAGATTCCAGAACCCTGAGATTTGCACTCCCGTATTATTCGATTCCGTAGAGTATGTTTCCCCAAACGGCTCCCACAATCGGTCGAATTGATCATTCGGGTATCTGCAAATGTACAACGAGTCAAACCAGATAACGAAATTATAACATGGTTAATTATGAAATTGCTAGATGATGTTTGTGCAGTGGAACAAATTACTAGCTGAAGTTATATCCACAAATTGATAACTAGGATGTTAATCTAATTTGGACGGAATGAGTCACAAGTCTAGTCGATGATGTTTGGTTCCATCAAATGTATGATTCCACACAGAAATCATGCAGTTTGCAAACATGGAATAGTTGAACTAGCAAAATGTTCAACAACAAAGTCCTTCCAGCAAAATTTTTGATTCAGCTATAAATTTGTTGACTGAAGAAATATCAGCTACTAATTTAATAATTAACCATTAGATCAATGTATTCATTATAATGATAGAAGTTCATCCGCGTACCGAATGACGTCGCCACGGAATCCAAAACTGTGCCTCGCGATCAAACCCAGAGCGAAATTCCCGAAATCCGTCGAATTATAGAGGGAATCTCCTAATTGAATGAATTCTAGCGCAGATATGAAGGGGTCGGATTCGGTATACGAATTGGCGCCTAAACAGAAGCTCAACGTCTTTCCTTGAGCCATGAAGATGCCCTCATAGTACGATAACCTCCCTTGTGAATATTCCTCCGTGGTGTTGACCACGCTCCAGAGAGTACCGTCCACAATCTGGTCGAACACCGGCGGTGCAGGGTAGCCGTAGTTGACGCCGCCGTAGAAGTAGGTGGATCGGACCATGTAACGAGTGCCGCGGACGGCGGGGACTGCGTAGCAGAATTTGTGGCGGAGATTGGTGGTCAGAGGAAAGGAGCGAACGGTGGAGAGGACAGAGAAAAGGGTAGGGTCGGTGAGGATCCTTGGAGTGCCGGAGGAAATGAAGGTGGTGTCGGGCAGCCATTGGCGGCCGTCTATTAGAGCGGATGAAGTGGTGCCGCAGTCGATGAAAGTGCCTCGAAGGGGTGGGGGCTGGGAGAGGGAGGGGAAGAGAAAGCAAAGGAGGAGGAGGATGAGGAAGAGGGGAAGCATGGTTGCAGAAATGGAGAAGGGAGCGATGATAATGACATGGAGAAGAGAAGGGAGTGTTGAGGTTTAGGTGGTGGTGGTGGTGGTGGTGGTGTAGGTCTGAAGTTGAACGGGTCATCGTTGGTGAGATGCGCAAGAAAGGAATAGAGGAGAGAAGAAGTAAGTTATCATAATTTAATTGGATTTGGTCAGTTTGGGTTTGACGCGGGAAGGGAAATCCGACGGGGAAGCTCAGATGCCTGACGACGGCGTCTGGTTTCGTCGGAGGTTTGTTTGGTGGAGGAGATATCAATTGACTCAATTAAACTCAATAAAAAAAAATTATTATTAGTTAGACCGAGTTTAACACGAGATAATATATGGTTTAATCAATTTTTCTCTTTCAAGATTAATTGGTAAAAATATTAATTACCACATGAATTATTTTTATTTACAAGGAGAGAGGCTTACGTGGACATTGCACATCAACCAAGTGAGAGTGTATGATATGTACCAATTAGATTTAATTATTTGTATACGTCAGCGCACTACAACAAATCATGAATTTACTGACAATTCTTTGTGACATAATTTCATTCATCACAAATAAAACGTGTATTTGTGACAACCGATAAAATTTGTCACTCTTAAACAAAATATTAGTGGCGAATATTTGTTTGTCATTGTTGACCTAACTTTCAGTCACAACCACTTATTTCGTCACTAACGTCCTTTGTATTTGTCATTAAAAAAGTACAGGTGTGACAAAAAAATTATCATCACTAACAATATACAATTGTGACAATTGCATAATTGTCACAGACGTGTTTAGTCAATTTTGAATAAAAGTGGGCGACTTTTTAGAAATAGTAAACATAAAGGGTGCAAGTTTAGAGAATTATATATATATATATATAACCAATTTTTTTTATTTGATGAGATAATAAAACCAAAAATAATAATCATAAATGTTCTTAATAAGTCATTTTTTTATTAACAATAATCAGTCTTATTTAAATGAAAAATTAAGAACATCCCTGTGTGAGAAGATTATCCTTAACATCTTTGGATGTAATATTAATTATATTAACTAAAAAATATACTATTATTTATATTTATTATTTACATTTTTTTTGTTATATACTTTATTATTTACATTGTTCCTTATTTGTAAACTTACTAGATATTATCGTTTATTTTTATTTTTTATATTAATTAAGCGAAAGATAAAGTTTTGATGGTGGTGGACTGGTGGTACTCGAGAATTGAGATACATAATAAATGTAAAAATGTCTCCTGCATTTTTGTGTGGTTGTTTTCCTTATATTTGAAATATTATAAATTAAATAATTAACTAACCAAAACCTAATATAAGATTTTTTCTACCCAAAAAAAATATAAGAAGTCTCGAAAAAAAAATAATAATCTAAATTTCTCTACCAAAAAAATAATAATTTAACTATGGGCTTAATAGCTAATAGAGCCCATTATCTTGAATCTCTAAAACCCTAGTTTGTCTTTTGACTATTCATCTTCCTCACACGGAGCATGATAGCCGCAAGTATAGTATATCATCTCCAATAAAATAAACTTTTTCTCAATACTCAACTCTTGAAACTTCTTCTGTAGAGAACAACTTCTCCTCCATTGGTAATCGGTTCGTTCGTTCGTTCTTCTTCTTCCTTTATCCATTTTAGCTTTTGCAATTTCATATTTCTTTTTTAATTTATGTCTTTAACACTTGTTCGATTCTCTAGTGTTTGGTTGATTAGAGGCTCGGTGAGCATGGCGAGGCGGCAGTCGGAGTTTGGTTCGTGACATGAACTTGATGGAGTCGGGTCACTGATTTGTGGAGCCACATGAAGTAGAGGAGACGTGGCACGCACTAGACGGCTAGACACAAACAGTTGAGGAGTCACGGATTGAGGCATATTCGACCAGGTTAGTTATTTGTAGCACTATCTATAACAAAGATCTGTGTGTTATTCATTTTCGCTACCTCTACCTTACAAATTTGTGCAAGATCTGACCCTAAATCTCCGACCTCTCACAGATCTAATAGGGGTATCGAGCCATATCTTAAGTCAAGTCGTCCGAGTGGTGGAAAGTTTCATGCTGTTAACTATAACGCAAGAGGATTGATCGACTAAAGTCAGTACGCCTGGGACTGAGCTTTTCTTATTACTAGATGATTGATTCTTGTACAAAATATATATTAGAGTAAAGAGATTAAAGAGTCTGAACTCGTAATGTTGTAGTTATATCTCTTAAAAATGTGTATATTTGCATATCTCTGTAATGTATTTGTGTGTTTTTATATATAATATAAATCTTGTAAAAATTAGGTTTATTTGATAAATATTATTTATCTACAATAAATTAAAAATTAATTTATCTACAGAAAATTGGATTTTGTTTCAATGCTACAACCATTTGTGACATTTGTTTTGTCAAAAATATCAATCTATCAGTGACAAATATCATAGTGACGAATGCTTTATCCATCACTAATGGAATATTAACTGTGACGATTTGGTCGTGACTAAAGTAATTTTATCAGTGACGATCAAACAAAATCGTCACAACGATTTTTACTGACGCCAGTATTAGTGACGCGTACTGACGACCAAAAAATTTGTCACTGGTCACATTTGTGACGAATTTCTTGCTTAATTGTGACGATTTTATTGTCATTAATTCTCTGATTTGTTGTAGCGCGGTAAATTTTATTAGTTATTGATGGGTTCGACTACAGCCGTCAGGCCCTTTAACGGTGAGGAAACGGCAAACAGGCCCACCAGGCCCCAAATGAAGGTCAAGATGACCCAGGAGAAGGGTCCCGACGAAGGGAGTCCCGATGATGAAAGGTCCCGACAGAGTCGGTCCCGACTGATGGGGTCGACTACAGCCGTCAGGCCCTTTAACGGCGAGGAAACGGCAAACAGGCCCACCAGGCCCAAAGTGAAGGTCAAGATGACTTAGGAGAAGGGTCCCGATGAAGGGAGTCCCGACGAAGCAAGGTCCCGACAGAGTCGGTCCCGACGGTTGAGCTAGAAGCTCCCGATGAGAAGCCTTTAAGTAGGCCCCGATGATGAATCCCTGAGAATGATTGGCCCTGTCACGATGAAGAGGGGCCCCGAGCGGTGACACAACGAGATAACTCTGGAGTCCCCGACGAGAGTCGGGACTTGTTATCAGAGGATAAGGCCAAGATATGCGGGGCGTGGCCGAGATACGCGGAACGTGGTTAAGATACACGGAGCGTGGCCGAGATACGCTGGGCATGGCTAAGATACGCGAGATCACGTCCGAGATATGCGGGATACGGGCTAACCACCCCTAACGGTTCGTCAGGTACCTGAGAGATCTCTTTGCCTATAAAAGGGCAGGAGATTACCTCAGAAAGACTTACGTTGAGTTGAATACACTCTGAGTTTATTACTTGCCAGTCATACGAGATACTCATTTAAGCATCGGAGAGGGATTCTGGGTCACCGCCCGGTCTATCCCCTCTTGCAGGATTGCGTGGAGCAAAAGAGCTAGGATTGCCGTCAAAGTCCGTACCGGAGTTCCACCGTGATCCAAAATTGGCACCGTCTGTGGGAATCAAACAAAAAGCTGATATGCCTTCTACTCGATCGATGGCGGCTGGCAAGAACAGAAGGGGACAATCCGGTGGTTCCCGTCACCCTGCTGCAACAAACTTGGATTCAGTACCAGAACAAGAGGAAAACCAGAACCATCCCCCGGCTGAGCTCTCCCAGACAGGGGGGCACAACGGAGATCCCGAAGATATTGCTCCTCAGCACCAGGGCAATAGGGGGCAGGAGGCTCCCCCAGCTACAGACTTGACGAGGGCCGTGGCGGAAGCTATGCCCATGTTTCTGGCGGCTGTAGAGGCTCTCCTGGATCGAAGAGAGGCTGCAAGGAGGCAGGAGGAGATGCCCCCGTTGGAGGAAGCGACCCCGCCAACAGAGGGTCGGAACGCACAGGAAGCCCCGCCCCGAGGCCAGGACAGAGGTAGGGCAACCGGTCAGCCGGAAAGGTTCGTGGTTGATGGGCCAGGACCAGTACAGCACAGGACCATTCCCCTGAATGGTCCCATCACTCCCGACCAGGTGGTAAAGATCGTGAACATCTGTATGGGAGAGCAGAAGCCACTGGTGTCGGAGCTAAGGGACCGATCCACTCATCCCTTCGTTCCCCGACTCATCGACACCCTAGCCCCGCCTGGGCTAGGCATCCCCATGATAAAGGAGATTGATGGCGAGGGAGATCCAGTTCGCCATGTCCAGAAGCACCTCATGGCGTGTCTGGGAAGAGCCCCAAGTGAAGACATAGTGTGTACGTTGTTTCCGAACACACTAGGAGAAAGGGCCCTGACTTGGTTCTTTAGTCTGCCCCCAGGCTGCATCACTTGCTGGGCAGACATGCACGATCGATTCATTCAGCAGTACCAGGGTCGGAGGCGTTTATTGAAGTGCGTGAGGTCCCTGACCCAGGTGGTGCAGAGGCCCGACGAATCGCTGGCTCATTATTACCAGCGGTACACAGCCAGCGTAGCAGAGATAGACGAAGAAATCTCAGAGGGCGAAACCATCCGCACCTTCATTCGGAACCTGACAGCCCCCTACGGCTCCGACTTGATGCACAGCGTGGCTGAGAAGGCTGTGTGGAATATGGAGGCATTGCAGAAGAGGGTGAAGCGGCAGATCGATGTCCAGGAGTCAAAGATAGCCGCGGGAGAACTGGAGCCCCCAAAGTCGAACAAAGGGAAACAGTCAAGTAAACCCTTCGACGATCGTAAGTCAAAAGGTAAACCCGACAGTGGCAAGAATCGAGGACGTCCGGATCGGAGGGACGACAGACGTTCTTCAAGAAAGGATAAGCGGGAGGATTTTGACATTCCTCTCAACTGCTCCATGGCGGAAGTGCTGACAGTCATGGAACGACAAGGTATCTCCAGGTACCCCCCCGAAGAAAGATGGAGAATTCCTGGGGTCCCGCACAGATCGATATTGTCGATTTCACTGCGCAAATGGCCACGACACCGATCACTGTCGGGAACTGAAGAAGGAGATTGAAAAGCTAATCCAGAAGGGAAAGCTCAAGGAATTCGTCGGGGACAAACGATGCCGGTCCCGCTCTCGGTCCCGATCGCGGTCCCGTTCCCGATCCCGATCGCGGTCCCGATCGCGGTCCCATTCCCGATCCCGCGATCGGTCCCCGAAAAAGAAGAGAACTGATCCAGAGTCATCCGGTGCTCGCAAGGAGAGACGAGTCATCAACGTGATTCATGGAGGATTTGCTGCTGGAGGTGATACCTCATCCGCTCGAGAGGTCTACGCCTCTAGGATCCCTACGGCGGTGGTACTGGGTAAGAGGTCCCGATCTTGGACCTTGAAAGAAAAGATGGTAATCTCCTTCTCATCGGAAGACCTCATAGGCGTAGAGACCCCGCACGACGATGCCTTAGTGGTAACTTTGGATGTAAACGGGTTCGAGATGAAGAGAATTCTAATCAACGGAGGGAGCTCCTCCGACATTCTGTTCATGGACGCGCTGGAGGCTATGGGGAAAACAAAGAAAGATCTGAAGGAGGCAAACTTCCCGATGGTCGGGTTCTCTGGCTCAACTTCCTACCCGCAAGGAGTAATCACCTTACCAGTGGAGTTTGGTAGCGGGTGGAAATCAGAAAGGAGGAACGTGGAATTTGTCGTGGTTGATTCCGCAGAGACCTACAACGCGATTATCGGGAGAACCACCATTAATCCCCTGATGGCGGTTGCCTCGACTGTGCACCAGAAGATGAAGTTCCCGACCGATCATGGAGTCGGAGAGGTCAAGGGCGACCAGGTGGCTTCCCGAAAATGCTATGTTAATGCCACCCGGAGGAGGAGGCGAGAGGCCATGACTGTCCTCCAGACAGACACAGATCCCAGAGAAGAGTTTGGGCGTCCCGCCCCCGTAGAAGATCTGAAAGAAGTCGAGATCGACGGACCCCAGAGGAAGGAGAAAATCGGGTCTGCTCTAACTGAAGAGACAGCCCAAAAATTGGTGGAGTTGTCGAAGGAGTTCAAGGAGCTGTTTGCCTGGTCCCCCAGCGATATGCCAGGAATCAGCCCCGATGTGATCGTACACGAGCTGAAGATAGACCCCGCGATCAAGCCTATCACACAGAAAAGGCGTCCGATGGGCACGGATAAGAAGATCGCGATCCAGCAGGAAGTGGGCAGGTTGCTCGACGCTGGGTTCATTAAGGAGCTCCGATTCCAGACTTGGGTGGCCAACCCAGTGCTGGTAAAGAAGATCAACGGGAAATGGCGAATGTGCGTAGACTTCCGCGACTTGAACAAGGCTTGCCCAAAGGATTGCTATCCACTCCCAAGGATTGACCAGCTAGTGGATGCCACATCGGGACATGAGCTGTTAAGTTTCATGGATGCATATTCAGGCTACAACCAGATCAAGATGGCCAAAGAAGACGCCTCTCACACAACATTCTACGCGGACAGTGACATCTATCACTACGATGTCATGCCTTTCGGGTTGATCAATGCCGGGGAAACCTACCAGCGGATGGTGAACAAGCTGTTTGGAGATATGCTGGGAGAAACCATGGAAGCTTACGTGGATGATATGCTGGTGAAGTCCCGACAAGCCGAGGATCACGTGCACAACCTTACCATGGCGTTTGAGCGGATGAGGCTCCATCAAGTTCGCTTGAACCCGACGAAATGCGCCTTCGGAGTCCACTCAGGGAATTTTTTGGGCTTCATGGTGAGCCAAAGACGAATTGAAGTGAACCCTGAGAAGCTGAGGGCAATCGAGGAGATGCAGTCTCCGATAAACCATCGGGAGGTGCAAGTACTGAATGGCCGACTAGCTGCAATGAACCGCTTCTTGTCCAAAGCCAGTGACCGATCAATGCCGTTTTTTGAAGTCTTGAGGGCCAACAAAAAATTCGAATGGACCGCCAAATGTGAAGAGGCGTTCCAAGCACTTAAGCAGCACCTTCGCACACTCCCGCCGCTGGCGAAACCGGTTCCAGGCGAGCCGCTCTTCCTTTATTTGGCTGTTTCTGAATTTGCCATTAGCTCTGTGTTAGTCAAGATTGTCGAGGGTAATCAAGTCCCCGTCTATTATTTAAGCAAGGCATTTGCCAAATCTGAATTGAACTACCCCGCCATTGAGAAGTACCTCTTTGCGTTGATTATTACTGCTCGGAAGCTAAGGCCATATTTCCACGCACACGAGATCACTGTGCTAACGAACCAGCCTTTGAAGCATTTTTTGAACCGACCGGATGCGTCGGGGAGATTAGTGAAATGGGCAGTGGAGCTTAGCGAATTTCGCGTACACTTCGCTCCAAGGACAGCCATTAAGGGCCAGGCATTAGCAGATTTCATAGCAGAGTCTACAGCCCCCGATCTAGAAGAAGCGGGCCCTGTAGAGGGGGCAACCATGGAGGTCCCGACAGAAGAACAACCAGAGAGGGCAGAGCAATCAGAACAGCCAAATGAAGAAAATACTTGGGAGATGTACACGGATGGCTCCGCGAGTTCAGACGGATCAGGAGCGGGCTTCTTGTTGATACCACCAGGTGAAGGTGAACCGCTCCGATATGCTTTGGCTTTAACATTCAAGGCCACAAACAACGAAGCGGAGTACGAAGCTCTTATCACGGGCTTAAAAATCGCTAAAGGCACTGGAATCGATCACTTGAGAGTGAAGTGCGACGCAACGTTAATCGTGAACCAGGTTCAAGGGCGATATGAAGCGAGGATTCCGATAATGAAAAAGTATCTGCGAGAGGTACAAGCCCTGAAAGAGAGCTTCAAAAGCTTCGATATCGAGGCTATTCCGAGGGAGGAGAACGTAGAGGCAGACGCCTTAAGCAAATTTTCCTTGGGGGCACCCTTAGAAGAAAATCGGAAGGTGCACTTCCTGGAGAAGGTGATCTTATCAAACATCGACCCAACGCAGGTGTGCACCATTGAGACAAAATCGGAGGAAGAGCCCACCTGGATGACCCCGATAGTCGCATATCTGACTACGGGGGCAGTCCCCGAGGATAAGGTAGCAGCAGACAGGATATGTCGGATCGCGTCTAATTATGTGATGCTGGACAATCAGCTGTACAAGAAGGGCTGGTTCTCGACTCCGTACTTGAAGTGTGTAGCATAACCCGACACCAATCGAATCCTGAAGGAAATGCATGAGGGGGTCGCGGCTTGTCACGAAGGGGCCCGATCCATTATGAGGAAGGTGTTGAACTTGGGCTACTATTGGCCCACGATGAACAAAGAAGCAACGACGTTGGTCTGATCATGCGACGCGTGCCAGAGGTACACCCCGAGTATCGTGGCTCCGGCCGCCAACCTGACATCCATCAAGAGCGCTTGGCCCTTCGCGCAGTGGGGCATCGACTTGGTGAGACCTCTTCCACAAGCACAAGGAAAATGTAAGTAATTACTTGTAGCTATCGATTATTTTTCGAAATGGATAGAGGCAAAGGCATTGGCCAGAACAACGGGGAACCAGATCGTCAAGTTCCTCCAAACCCATATCGTGTCCAGATACGGGATTCCTAAGGTGGTGATCAGCGACAATGGCCCACCGTTTAACGGCTCTCAGGTGAGGGAGTATCTGGAGGAGTTGCACATCGAGCATCGGACTGCTTCAGTACGCCATGCTCAGACTAATGGCCTGGTAGAATCAGCCAACAAAATCGTGATGGATGGCCTAAAGAATAGGGTCTATGCCTTGAAGGGCAAGTGGCTGAACGAACTGGAAAACGTGCTTTGGGCTGTTAGAACGACACCCAAACGATCAACGGGGGAGACTCCGTTTGGCCTCGTTTATGGCACGGAAGCTGTCGCCCCCGTGGAGGTAGCTGTGGCGTCCCATCGAATGAGATATTACGAGCCCCTGACGAACGATGAAATGAGACATCTGGACTTGGACTTACTCGAAGAGAAGAGGCGGGAAGCCGATGAAGTCCAAGCTTGAATGCGTTTGGCGACGGCCAGGTACTACAATCGGCGAGTGAAGTCCCGACAGTTCTTCGTCGGGGAGCTGGTTTGGCGTCGCAACGAGTTCACCCTTTTGGATCGAATCAACAAGATGTCACCAAAATGGGAAGGACCTTATAAGGTCGTGGGGATGCCTGCGCCGAATGCATACAAGTTGGAAGACCTCGATGGCAGAACGTTAAAGCATTCTTTTAGTGGCGAACACTTGAAGAAACACCATGCTTGAATAAAGTCGCCTTAAGTGGTGACCGATGAAAGTCGCCTTCAGTGGTGCACGGTAAAAGTCGCCTTCAGTGGTGCACGGTAAAAGTCGCCTTCAGTGGTGCACGAGAAAAGTCGCCTTCAGTGGTGCACGAGAAAAGTCGCCTTCAGTGGTGCACGGTAAAAGTCGCCTTCAGTGGTGCACTGTAAAAGTCGCCTTCAGTGGTGCACGAGAAAAGTCGCCTTCAGTGGTGCACGGTAAAAGTCGCCTTCAGTGGTGCACGAGAAAAGTCGCCTTCAGTGGTGCACGAGAAAAGTCGTCTTAAGTGATGCATGGGGCTAAGTCGCCTTGAGTGGTGCACGATCCTTAGATTTATTCTAAGTATCAAAAAGTCGCCTTAAGTGGTGCACGATATTAAGTCGCCTTGAGTGGTGCACGATCCTTAGATTTATTCTAAGTATCAAAAAGTCGCCTTAAGGGGCACACGATATTAAGTCGCCTTGAGTGGTGCACGATCCTTAGATTTATTCTAAGTATCAAAAAGTCGCCTTAAGTGGTGCACAATCCTTAGATTTATTCTAAGTATCAAAAAGTCGCCTTAAGTAGTGCACGATATTAAGTCGCCTTAAGTGGTGCACGATATTAAGTCGCCTTGAGTGGTGCACAATCCTTAGATTTATTCTAAGTATCAAAAAGTCGCCTTAAGTGGTGCACGATATTAAGTCGCCTTAAGTGGTGCACGATATTAAGCCACCTTGAGTGGTGCACAATCCTTAGATTTATTCTAAGTACCAAAAAGTCGCCCTGAGTGGTGCACGATATTAAGTCGCCTTAAGTGGTGCACGATATTAAGTTACCTTGAGTGGTGCACAATCCTTAGATTTATTCTAAGTACCAAAAAGTCGCCCTGAGTGGTGCACGATATTAAGTCGCCTTAAGTGGTGCACAATCCTTAGATTTATTCTAAGTATCAAAAGTCGCCTTGAGTGGTGCACGATGTTAAGTCGCCTTAAGTGGTGCACGATACTAAGTCGCCTTGAGTGGTGCACGATCTTTAGGTTTATCCTAAGTAATAATTAAGTCGTCTTAAGTGATGCACACGATATTAAGTCGCCTTAAGTGGTGCAAGTTATTAAATCGTCGGGAAGGACGTACGAGAATGTCTTAAGTATCGAGGTTTCGACTTGATAAAGTATAATAAAGCCACTAGGAGAGGTGCAATAAAAGAACTAAAAGTCCCTCATGTCTTGGGGGCAAATGATGGGTTCGACTACAGCCGTCAGGCCCTTTAACGGCGAGGAAACGGCAAACAGGCCCACCAGGCCCAAAGTGAAGGTCAAGATGACTTAGGAGAAGGGTCCCGATGAAGGGAGTCCCGACGAAGCAAGGTCCCGACAGAGTCGGTCCCGACGGTTGAGCTAGAAGCTCCCGATGAGAAGCCTTTAAGTAGGCCCCGATGATGAATCCCTGAGAATGATTGGCCCTGTCACGATGACGAGGGGCCCCGAGCGGTGACACAACGAGATAACTCTGGAGTCCCCGACGAGAGTCGGGACTTGTTATCAGAGGATAAGGCCAAGATATGCGGGGCGTGGCCGAGATACGCGGAACGTGGTTAAGATACACGGAGCGTGGCCGAGATATGCGGGGCATGGCTAAGATACGCGAGATCACGTCCGAGATATGCGGGATACGAGCTAACCACCCCTAACGGTTCGTCAGGTACCTGAGGCATCTCTTTGCCTATAAAAGGGCAGGAGATTACCTCAGAAAGACTTACGTTGAGTTGAATACACTCTGAGTTTATTACTTGCCAGTCATACGAGATACTCATTTAAGCATCGGAGAGGGATTCTGGGTCACCGCCCGGTCTATCCCCTCTTGCAGGATTGCGTGGAGCAAAGGAGCTAGGATTGCCGTCAAAGTCCGTACCGGAGTTCCACCGTGATCCAACACCGACAGATGAGCTGGAAGCTCCCGATAAGAAGCAGTAGGCCCCGATGACGAATCCCTGAGAACGATTGGCCCTGTCACGATGACGAGGGGCCCCGAGCGGTGACACAATGAGATAACTCTGGAGTCCCCGACGGGAGTCGGGACTCGTTATCAGAGGATAAGGCCAAGATATGCGGGGCGTGGCCGAGATACGCGGAACGTGGTTAAGATACACGGAGCGTGGCCGAGATACGCGGGGCGTGGCCGAGATAAGCGAGATCATGGCCTAGATAGGCGGGATCACACCCGAGATACGCGGGATACGGGCTAACCACCCCCAACGGTTCACCAGGTAACTGAGGTATCTCTTCGCCTATAAAAGGGCAAGAGGTCACCTCAGATGATTTACGTTGAATTACATACCCTTTGAGATTACTGCTTGCCAGTCCGTACTAGACACTCATTTAGGCATTGGAGAGGGATTCTGGGTCACCGCCCGGTCTATCCCCTCTTGCAGGATTGCGTGGAGCAAAGGAGCTAGGATTGCCGTCAAAGTCCGTGCCGGAGTTCCACCGTGATCCAACAGTTATCAATCTCATATTCAATTCATTATATTATATTTAGATTATTAATAAGTATACATAATAGGTATATAATAAAATATTACATTTTATAATTAATAATAAATAAAAATAATTTTTCATATACGATACATATTACAATTGTTGATGGATATACGTACGATTCAGGTTCGTTTTACATTCAGGTCTCATTAACACGCAAAACACACCAACGGTTTACAAACGCCTATAACGGGTTAGAATGGTCCGAACGCGCGACAAGCGCATATTCGGACCGTAACCTGTCCGGATTGTCCAAACAGTCCGAACCCCTCCGGATTGTCCACGCAATCCGAAGGTTCGGGATGTCATTTCGGGACGCGTGTATCCCCGTATGCTTACACTACACACGAGTCTTTCCTTTGCGAATTTTACTCAAGTCCACCCTCGGTTCATGATTTTCTGCTAAATCGGGGTCGGACCGTTTAAAACCGGGCTTGAACCCAAGGTGACCTATATATAGGAACCTTGGTCACCCATTTCATAACTTATCTTGGCAAGAGAGCTCTGACTTCTCACTAGCATTATCTCTCTAAGATTTCTCATTTTAGCATCGGAGAGGGCTCATCGCACACCACGCCCCCCCTCGTGGTGTCGATACTGCCCCTTGTGCGGGTCTCAGGAGGAGCGCGCGTACAAGGCACGTACATCGACCCGACTGTTAGATTACGGGGAGTAATCACTACGGATACTAAAACCATGGTACATGCTAGTAGCTGAAATTACTCAGCGGAAGATTCGCACATACCTTAGCAATAGTCCGTAGTCCCAAGATCCTTGCGGGAGGGAGTTCACGGTCCTCCGGCCGGCACCCGTAGAAGTTCTTGTGAAGGAAGCCCTACGGGGTATATTCTCCACAGCAAAGCCTCAGATCGATTCTTGGCAAAGGGACGGATCTCCGGAGTGTTTGCTCGAAGGCAAATTGGCACGCCTTTGGTGGTGGTGATGTGGTTCGGCCGAAGTGTGGTGTCTCTGGGGAGGAGGATTTTTCTCTCTAAAACACTCTGATGGGTTTCGATATAGCCGTTAGGCCCATTAACGACGAGTAAACGGTGAAGTAGGCCCACTGGGCTCCAAAAGAGGCTTAGAAGACCAATACGAGGGGTCCCGACAAGGTCGGTCCCGACATATGAGCTAAACACTCCCGATGATATGCCTTTAAGTAGGCCCCGATGATATGCCTTTATGTAGGCCCCGATGATATGACTTTAAGTAGGCCCCGACGATATGCCTTTGAGTAGGCCCCGATATTGAATCCCTGAGAATGTTGGCCCTGTCCCGATGACGAGGGGCCCCGAGCGGTGACCAAAGGAGATAACTCTGGGGTTAGCGACATCCGTCGGGACTTGCCACCAGAGGATGAGGCCAAGAAACACGCCCACTATCAACATAGTGGGGAAGTGGCCTGAAAAGACGGAACGTGGGCAAGTGGCCGAGATAAATGGAACGTGGGCTAACTGCCCCCGGCAGTTATCGCAACAGGTAACTGGGGTAACTCCTCCCCTATATAAAGGAAGGAGTTACCTCAGGATTGATACATTGACATTCACATACTGATATACTTACTTACATCGAGATACTCATTTAAGCACCGGAGAGGGATTCTGGGTCACCACCCGGTCTATCCCCTTCTTGCAGGATTACTTGGAGCAAAGGAGTTCGGACTTCTGTCAAGAACGTGCCGGAGTTCCAACCGTGATCCAACATTGGCGCCGTCTGTGGAAATCGTGACAAAAAGCAAAGATAGCTTCTACCCAATCGATGGCTGGCAAGCAGAAGAAGAAACAAGGGCAATCTGGCGGTTCCCGCCATCCTGCGGGAACTCTGAATTCAGGGCTGCCGTAGCGCACTGTTGATCGGAATGATCCTCCCCCTGCTGTTTCCTAAACAGGGAGGCATCATGATGATCACGAGGATTCCATTCGAAACTCGTCGGAGGGCAGAGAAGAGATCCCGAGGAGGGACCAGGATGCTCCGACCAAGGTGGACTTGGCGAAGGCTGTGATGGATGCCATGCCGATATTCCTGGAGACTATGGAGGCTCTCCTGGACTGAAGGGAGGCTGCCAAGAAGAAGGAGGAAGAGCTGCCTCCGCCTCCGCCGAGGGAGAATCGGGACTGGCAGGAGGCCCAACCTGATCACCAGGACAAGGGCAAGGAGCCCGCTCAGTCGGAGCAGTTCGTGATTGATGGGCCTGGACCAGTGCAGCATAGGACCATTCCTCTTAATGGTCCTATCACCCCCGACCAGGTGGTGAAGATCGTGAGCATCTGTATGGGGGACCAGAAGAAGATGATGTCGGAGCTGAAGGATCGATCCACTCATCCCTTTGTCCCCCGATTGGTGAACACCACTGCCCCCCCAGGGCTTGGTATCCCGACAATCGAGGAGTATGATGGCGAGGGAGATCCAGCTCGCCATGTCCTGAAGCACGTTATGGCTTGTCTAGGCAGAGCCCCGAATGACGATATAGTGTGCGTTCTGTTCTCGGCCACGCTTGGTGAGAGGGCCCTGACGTGGTTCTTCAGCCTTCCTCCAGGGTGCATCTCTACCTGGACCCAGATGCATGATCGTTTCATCCAGCAGTACCATGGCCGTCGGCGTCTCCTGAAAAGCGAGAGGTCCCTGGCTGAGGTGGTACAGAGGCCCGATGAGTCGCTGGCGCATTATTACCAGAGGTACACTGCCAGCGTGGCCGAGATTGATGAGGAAATGTCGGAGGGAGAGACCATCCGCACCTTCATTCGGAACCTGACAGCACCCTATGGTTCTGACTTGATGCACAACGTGGCTGAGAAGGCTGTGTGGAACATGGAGGCGCTGCAGAAGAGGGTGAAGCAGCAAATCGACGTACATGAGTCGAAGATAGCTTCCGGAGAGCTCGACCCTCCGAAATCGAACAAGGGGAAGCAATCGTTCAAGCCTTCGGACGATCGCAGGAGGAAAGATAAACCCGAGAGCAGTCGGGGTCGAGGCCGCCCTGATCAGAGGGAAGACAAGCGTCCCTCGAAGTTGGACAAGCGGGAGGACCGTTACACTCCTCTCATTTGTTCCATGGGTGCTGTGTTGGCGGTGATGGACCGACAGGGTATCGCCAGGTACCCCCCCGAAGAAGGATGGAGAGTTCATGGGAGCTCGCACCGATCGTTATTGTCGTTTCCATCGCGCCAGCGGTCACGACACTAACCACTGTCGGGAGTTGAAGAAGGACATTGAGAAGCTGATCCAGAGGGGGAGGCTCAAGGAATTTGTGGCTGAGCAACGGGGCCGATCCCGTTCCCGGTCCCGATCGCGGTCCCGTTCCCGATCCCGCGATCGGTCCCCGAAGAAGGAGAAGCCCGAGTCTTTCAATGCTCGCAAGGAGAAGCGGGGAACCATTAATGTGATCCATGGAGGATTTGCTGCAGGAGGTGACACCACGGCATCTCGAGAGGTATATGCTTCTCGAATTCCTATTGCTGTGGTGCTGGGCAAGAGGGCCCGATCTTGGACTCCGAAGGAAGAAATGGTGATTCCCTTCTCGGCGGAGGACCTGATAGGATTGGAGACCCCGCACGATGATGCTTTGGTCGTGACCCTAAACGTGGATGGGTACGAGATGAAGCAAATCCTGATTGATGGAGGGAGCTCCTCCGACATTTTGTTTATGGATGCGCTGGAGGCCATGGGAAAAACCAAGAAGGATTTGAAGCGTGCGGACTTCCCGATGGTCGGATTTTCTGGGTCTACCTCTTACTCGGTGGGGATGATTACCTTACCGGTTGAGTTCGGTAGTGGCTGGAAGTCGGAGAAGAGGAATGTGGAGTTCGTGGTGGTCGAGTCTGCGGGGACTTACGATGCAATTATCGGGAGGACCACCATCAACCCGCTGGGGGCAATTGCCTCAACTGTCCATCAGAAGATGAAGTTTCCGACCGACCACGGAGTCGGGGAAGTCAGGGGCGATCAGGTGGCCTCCAGGAAGTGCTATGTCAATGCCACTCGAAGGAGGAATCGGGAGGCTATGACTATTTTCCAGACTGATGCCGATCCCAGAGAGGAGTTCGGGCGTCCCGCCCCGATGGAAGATTTGAAGGAGGTCGAGATTGATGGACCTCAGAGGAAGGTGAAGATCGGGTCCGCTCTGACTGAGGAGAAGGCCCAGGAACTGATTGATTTGTTGAAAGAGTTCAAGGAGCTGTTTGCCTGGTTCCCGAGTGATATGCCAGGAATCAGCCTCGATGTGATTACTCATGAGCTGAAGATTGACCCCGCGATCAAGCCGATTGCACAAAGAAGGCGCTTGATAGGTGCCGACAAGAAGATCGCGATCCAGCAAGAGGTGGGCAGGTTGCTCGATGCTGGATTTATTAAGGAGCTCCGATTCCAGACCTGGGTCGCCAACCCAGTCCTGGTGAAGAAGAGCAATGGCAAATGGCGGATGTGTGTTGATTTCCGCGACCTAAACAAAGCATGCCCGAAGGAGTGCTATCCGCTCCCGAGGATCGACCAGCTGGTGGATGCCACATCGGGGTGCAACCTATAAGAGGATGGTGAACAAGCTGTTCGGGGACATGCTAGGAAAAACGATGGAGGTCTATGTGGACGATATGCTGGTGAAGTCCCGACAGGCCGAGGATCATGTTCACAACTTGGCCACATTTTTTGAGCGGATGAGACTTCATCAAGTTCGCTTGAACCCGACCAAGTGTGCCTTCGGAGTGCACTTAGGGAAGTTTCTAGGCTTCATGGTGAGCCAGAGGGGAATCGAGGTGAACCCTGAGAAGCTGAAGGCAATCGAGGAGATGAAGTCCCCGACGAACCATCGGGAGGTGCAGGTGATGAATGGCTGATTGGCCGCGATGAATCGCTTCCTGTCCAAGGCAAGCGACCGATCCATGCCGTTCTTTGAAGTGCTGAGGGCCAACAAGAAGTTTTAGTGGACTGCCAAGTGCGAAGAGGCGTTCCAGGCACTCAAGCAGCACCTCCGCACCCTCCCGCCGTTGGCGAAGCCCATTCCAGGCACTCGCCAAGTCTGAAATAAATTATCCCGCCGTTGAGAAGTACCTCTATGCGTTGATTGTTACTGCTCGGAAGCTGAGACCTTACTTCCATGCGCATGAGATTACCGTTTTGACGAATCAGCCCTTGAAACATTTTTTGAACCGACCTGATGCGTCGGGGAGATTAGTGAATTGGGCAGTCGAGCTTAGTGAGTTCTGCATTCACTTTGCTCCGAGAACGGCTATTAAGGGCCAGGCGTTGGCGGATTTCATAGCAGAGTCTACAGCCCCCGATCTAGAAGAAGCGGGCTCTGTAGAGGGGGCAACTATGGAAGTCCCGATGGCAGAACAGTCAGAACAGCCCGATAACGAAGACACTTGGGAGATGTATACCGATGGCTCCTCAAATTCAGAAGGATCGGGAGCAGGGTTCGTATTGCTACCGCCAGGTGGACAGGTGGAGTCAGCCAACAAGATCGTGATGGATGGCCTGAAGAAGAGGGTCCATTCCTTGAAGGGCAAATGGCTGGACAGCTGGAAAATGTGCTTTGGGCTGTTAGAACAACACCCAAACGATCGACTGGGGAGACTCCGTTTGGCCTTGTTTATGGCACGGAAGTAGTTGCCCCCGTTGAAATAGTTGTGGCATCCCATCGGACGAGGTATTACGAACCTCTGTCAAATGATGAAATGAGGCGTCTGGACTTGGACTTGGTCGAAGAGAAGAGACGGTATGCCGAAGAGGCCCAGGCTCGGATGCGCCTGGCAATAGCCCGATATTACAATCGGCGAGTCAAGTCTCGACAGTTCTTTGTCGGGAACTGGTCTGGCGTCGGAACGAATTTACCCTTTTGGATCGGATCAACAAGATGTCACCAAAATGGGAAGGACCTTATAAGGTCGTGGGGATGCCAGCTCGAAATGCTTATAAGTTGGAAGACCTCGATGGCAATGTGTTGAAGCATTCTTTCAGTGGTGAACACTTGAAGAAATGTCATGTCTGATATTAGTCGCCTTTAGTGGTGCAAGTTGTTTATCGTTTTGATTTGATATAAACAGGTTTTGAGCCATCAATGAATAAAGAGGTTGCTTCCGAATAAATCGCCTTAAGCGGTGTAGCTAAATCGCCTTAAGTGGTGTGGTTTCGCCTTAAAGTAGGGTGGATAAATCGCCTTATGTGGTGTAGCTAAATCGCCTTAAGTGGCGTGGTTTCGCCTTAAAGTGGCGTGGATAAATCGCCTTAAGTGGTGTAGCTAAATCGCCTTAAGTGGCGGTTTCGCCTTAAAGTGGCGTGGATAAATCGCCTTAAGTGGTGTGGCTAAATCGCCTTAAGTGGCGTGGTTTCGCCTTAAGTGGCGTGGATAAATCGCCTTAAGTGGTGTGGATAAATCGCCTTAAGTGGCGGGGTTAAGTCGCCTTAAGTGGCATGATTAAATCGCCTTAAGTGGCGTGGTTAAATCGCTTAAGTGGTGTGGGTAAAATGTCTTAAGTGACGTATCGAATCACTCTAAGTGGTATGATCAAATCGCCTTAAGTGGCGTGGTTAATTCACCTTAAGGGGTGCAACGATAATCGGAACCAAAATAGATTGATATTATAAAGGCCTGAAAGGTTCACGACAAAAGAAGGAAATTACAAGGATTCGAAAATAAAGCGTTAAGCTTGGTCCTTGGCAGCATCGAGGGGAGCAGAGTCCACGAGGTTTGTGGCAGAAGGGTCCGCGATCGGAGGATCGGATCCTGGAAGATTGGCCGCGGGAGGATCGGACCCTTGGAGGTTGTTAGGTTCTAATTTTTAGGTCAACGGGTCGTCGGCCTAAACCTTACTCCTCACTGGTGAAACTACGGGTTCGGTGCTTCTTGATCCTGTCGTTCTAATCCGTGTCTTTCTGCCCTTCTCCTTCTCTTCTCCACGTGCCCTGTAAGAGGGGCAATATCAAGCACGGAGGGGGGGGGGTGGTGCTTGATGTACCCTCTCTGATGCCTAAGTCAGTACGTTTCTTTCTAGAGAGATAAAGTTTAAAGTCTAGAGATATGTCATCGGGTTGGCTGACCCGATCTCCCCTAGGGGAGATCGGGTTTGCCCACCCAATCTCCCCTAGGGGAGGTCGGGTGTGGCCACCCGACCTCACCTAGGTGAGTTCGTCGCAGTCCGGACGAGTATTTTCGCCTCGTCCGGACCGTTGGTGTTTCGGCGGGGTGTTTGGGTCGAAGTTTCAATTTATAATCATTAACGGGGTGATCAAAATAAAACGATTCGGAAGTCAACGGGTTCAAATTGGGTGTATATTCATCACATGCCCCCGAGTCAACCAATGGCCTGACCCTTGATTGACTCTATTTTAGGATGGTATGACACGCGCAATTTGAAGCCGGGATTTTACCTTTTGTTGGAATCCTTACTTACCCATGGATGTGTGTCTCTGACTCTGCCCCCTGTCTTATAAGATAGAGGAACTGCAAACGTCAGAATAGCACGGACACGCGTCCAAGCACGTGTCCGCCTGGGATGGAAGTAATAAATTCAATATTGTCCCGAGCTCATGCCCGGAAAATATACGCATGCTTGGGAATGCAAAATGAATACGACTAAATGAGTCCATGTTTCAATTGCATGATGGGGTAAGCCTAAGTGGGGAAATTTTTTAATTTTGATCCAAATTTTTCTAAGTGTAGGATACTAAAAATATATCTATAGGATGCTAACTATGGTGGTAATATGCCTAACCATAGTCTAAGGGGGGTAAACATGATAGTTTTCCCTTTAACCCTTAGATCTCTTCTAACTTTAAATGGAGGGTTGTGATTATGTCACTTTAAAAAACCCTACCCCTTTTCAAATATATAGAGGAGTAAAGAAATTACCTCACTTAGCCACCATTGTCATCTTTTCCTTTTTTCCTCACACTTGGAGACCAAGGAAGGAATTCTTGCACACCAAGGGAGGGAGGCCGGCCGAAATTCTGGTGGGGAACCAGGAATTCCGACCAGCGGCTTGGGCAAAGGGAGACCAGCGGCACGGGGCGGAGGCGAGGAGAAGGCCGGCGGAGGACGGTGGCGTGACGGCAGCTGGTCGGGACAGCGACCCAGCTCGCGGCGGCGTGGAGGGTGGCTGAGGCGGAGACCGAAGTTCGCGACGGCGAGGGCTCCTGCGACTCCGGCGGACGGCCACGGCGGCGGGGCAGGCGGGACCAGGCGTAGCTCGGCTCCGGCGACGTCGGGACCAGATTTCCAGCAAGGGGCTGATTCCCGGCGACATCAAAACTCGAATTCCGGACCCGTTTATCACATCGGGCCGGGTTTTCCGAAGGTCCAATCTTTTCCTTTCCATTATTGTATAAAATGCCAATACTTGAATTGCCGATATTCGATTGCCGATTCTTGATTGAATACGTGATTGCCGTAAATAGCCGCCGATTTGGGTAAAATATTTTGGCCGTTTGCCCGGCGATAGTTTTTTGCTCGTTTGAACTATTCTTGCTTGAATTTTGACGTCGTGGCACTATTTGCATGTTGATTCCATTGAGGGGAATAATCGTAACTTCGCTCGGGGACCGGTTTTTGATTCGGGCAAAATTGGCCGATTTTATCGTTGTAGTGTCCTTAGCATGCGTTTGTTACCTTTGTTGGGTGCCTTTGAGTTTTTGGTTGTTGTTTGTCGGGTGCCGGGGTATGCCCGGTTTTTCCGGAAATCTTCTTATCTTGACACCTGTCATGCCGTGACAGGTATTATACTCGTGGTGGTGCCCCCGTACACAAACTTGGCAGAGGCGCTATATCCTTCGAAGGATGAGTAAGTTTCTCTTTCTTTCTATTCGTCGCGTTGCTTTCTTTCCTGCCATTAGTTCGGTGTCGGATACTGAGCCGTATACTGAGCCAGGGTACTGGTCGGAGCCTGATTCGAGCTTGGAATTTCTCACTGCCTTTGATTTAGGTCTCGCTGCTTTTTCGGAGAACTACCTGACTTGGTCTGACTATAACGAGCATGTCACCTTAGGTGACATTTGTCCTTTAGACGAGCCCTTGTATCTCTTCCTCCCTTCTCTGGGAAACACTCGCCAGACAGTGACAGAGCCTCCCAGGGGGAAGGTCGTTGTCTATCCTTCCCAAATTCGGTTTGGGTTGCGTTTGCCTTATTGCGATGAGCTCGTAGAGTTGAGTAGATTTTGTAGGATCTCTCATGTGAACCTTGCCCCCAGTGCTATTCGCGTCTGGGTGGGTTTCCGGGTGCTATGCTAGTGGTACTCCTGGAAGTACTCCTTGGTCTTGTTCCGGTGCTTCTTCCGGTTTCAGTATCAGAAGAAGGTAGGCTTCGCGTGTTTCGTGACTCGATATTCTTTCCTCAAAGATTCCTGATTTGCTGATTTTGGGTTGAGCGGAGTTAAGTGGGACACTTCTCTTCGTTTCGTGGTTCAGAGCGATAATTCGGCGAGCCATTGGGCTAAGCACTACTTCTTTATCACGGATCGATACGTTACCTAGCCGGTTCTGAATGAGGACCGATCAGACGGCTGGCCTGCCTTTGGGGAGTTCTCTTCTGTGGACTTAGAGACTATGAAGAATATCTATGAGAGCCACAAGACCCAGTCTTACTGCCCTGTATCCTTGGTGACCGAGACAGACCTCTATGAGGCAGGGATTAGTTTGACTCCTCACTCCGGGGATTCGGTATGCCACTTAGTCTTCTCATCTATATTTATTTTCTGTTTTTCCCTTGTAGGTTGGTTTCACGGGAAAACATATAACGTGCAGGCAGCGCCGGTTGATTTGAGCAAGAGGAGGGCTCCCTCCAGCTCTACTCCGAAGAAGTCCCATATGCCTGGGAAGGCTGCTGGGGCCTCTGGTATACTTCTTTCTTTCTCCTCTTATGGTATACTTGTGTTTTTTCTCACGTTGTTTTCCTTGTGTTGTTAGGGCACTCTCCCTTGGTGACTGAGAGAGTCGTCTCTGTGGGCAAGGGTTCTGGACCTTCTAAGTCCAAGTCACGGAGGTCCGACTCTGAGGCCGGGGCCTCGGCTGTCAAGAAGAAGAAGGCTGCAGATCCTCCTCCCTCTGGTGTTCGTCACCCGATCCTGTCTCGCGACAAAGAGATAGTGGTCGAAGAGGCGACTTCCCGAGCTGATAAAGGGAAGCGGCCTGCTGGTGATGGTGGGGTGGTCACTGATTCTCCATCTCCTGCCCCCCAGCCGAGGGCACGGTCGTCAGGTTTGTTTTTCTTTATGCCATTGATGCTTCTTTGCTTGTATTTTTCTTTACCTCGCTTTCTTTTTATAGGTGGGCCTCCGGCTTTGAGTCGGAAGGACTTTGCGCGCCTTACTGACGAGGATATCGTGGGAGCTGAGTGGACTCCCTTTGCTGGATTGAAGGAGTTTCACTTTGACGGTGGTTCCTCCTTGCGCACCCCGGAGGTTGGCATTCGGGTGCTTCGCGGTGCCATTGCCCCTGGTGATCGTGCTCCTCAGCCTAAGTCTCCTAAGGAGACCCGGCGCTTCATTCAGGGGGTGTTATCCCGTTATGTCCCTGTGAGTGGTGTTTCTCTTCCCTTTCTACTTTCATGTGATTGTTTGCTAAGTTACTTACCACTTGTTGAATTTTCAAGGTATGTCCGACATGTTGAACATGTCGTCTCTTGCGCTTGAGCTGTCAGATGAAAAGAAGGCTCTTGAGGATAACCAGGTATCCTTGAAGGCGGAGCTTGCCACTGCCGCTGAGAAGGCTCACCTGTCTTACTTGCATATGCAGGAGCTTAGGGACCAGGTGGCTCTACTTGAGACTACCGTGGGTAGTTTGCGCCGTGAGGCTGATGTTGCATCGTCACTCCATGCTGAGGAGTTGAGAAAGCTTGAGGCAAGGTACCGGGCGGAGGAGAGAGCTGTTGCAGTATCTCAGTACAAAGCTTCCTCTGCCTTTACTGCTGATTACAGCGTTTGGTTGAACAAGGAGATGAACCAATTCGGGGAGTACCTTGTTGATCACATCTTTCGTATTGATCCCCAGTTTCCCGTTAATGATCTGGGTGACTTTGGACCATATGCTACTGGTTATATGGCCGTTCTTAGGGGTCAAGCTGCCGTTGCTGATGAGCCTGCCCCTGCACAGGTGGATGCTATACCCGTGGATGTTGATAGTTCAGGCTCTCCCTCCTCTTCTTCGATCTCTGTTGGTGGTTCTTCCTCAGAGGGTCAGGACCGTGAGGACTCTCCAGCAGGCTCTGGTTGATGTGCTGATATCTCTTTATCTTTGTATATAAGACTTTACTTTTCCTCCCCTTTAATGGGTTGAGTGTTTCTCCCCTTGATGGGTCGAGTTCATTTTGGGATTGCTATACTTGGGATGTTTTGTTGCTTTCCTTCTTTGCATGGTTGTGTTGGCGGTGCGAGGAACACCTGCCTTTGGATGGGTACTTCGTATGCTTCTGTGTATATTCCTTTGATCATGGACTCTTCCTTTCTTTGTGCTTTCCTTTAGTTATCTCTTTTTTGTGTTTTCCTTCACATCATACCTGCTATCTCATCAAGAAAAAACATTATGTGTTCTTCATATAACTTTACTTTTGCAATTATTTTCTCACGGAATTCTTCTTAGTATGGTACAATGATCTTTTCTGGTAACCTTTGAATGGTATATATGTTACTGTTAGACCAAAGATACGCTCTTGGTGGGCGTCGAATCTGTTCACGAGACAGTCTCTCGGAGGGCACTTAACGTTTCACAGGATAGGCTCCCGGAGGGCACAAGTTAGACCAAAGATACTCTCCTGGTGGGCGTCGAATCTGGTAGTATGAAATCTACCTAAAGATACGCTCTTGGGGGCGTCGAATCTGGTAGTTTGAAATCTACCTCAAGATACGCTCTTGGGGGCGTCGAAGGTCGTAGTTTTTAGAAACCACTCTCAAGATACGCTCTTGGGGGCGTCAAAGTTCGTAGTTTTTGGAAACCACTCTCAAGATACGCTCTTGAGGGCGTCGAAGTTCGTAGTATGAAAACTACTCTCAAGATACGCTCTTGGGGGCGTCGAAGTTCGTAGTTTGAAAACTACTCTCAAGATGCGCTCTTGGGGGCGTTGAAGTTCGTAGTTTGAAAACTACTCTCAAGATACGCTCTTGGGGGCGTCGAGGGTGTTGTTTTGACTTAGAAGTCATATCTGTGTAAGGATAACATAATGATTATATCACCACCTTCTTTGAAAGATACTTTTGAGTAACTTCTACTTCATTAGGAGCATTCGTGCTTTATGTACACTTGGGGTGCCTTGGATGGATCAAGACACCCTTTGAAGGAAATCAAAGATAGTTGTAGAGTCGGAGTAACTTCTTGAGTTCTCCTTCTCAAAATTTGTTTTTGGAAAACTTAAAATGCTTGAACATGCAAAGTGCTGAATATTAAACTAAGGATATGGGGTGGTGAGTGTGTCTGTTGCCATGTACTCCTTTAGGCCTCCTTTGTAAATCATCTCCTCCACTTCTATCTTCAACACCATGCAATCATTGGTTTGATGCCCCCAGGTCCCATGGTACTCACACCAACCCTGTGCATCTTTTCCTAGGAAGGCCTTGCCCTCCTCCTTGCATTTTGGTAGCTCTTCCTTGAGGTACTCCTGGAAAATTTCTTTTATCTTCATTGTAAGGGGTGTGAATTTGAAGTTTACACCTCCTTCCAGTATGTCAGTCTCTCTTCCTTCTTCAAGGACCTCTTCCCCTTGTCCTCTCTCTTTTGCGAATGCCTTGACCAGCCTCTCTTTGAGCTCCCTCATTGTGCTTGTCATGGCCACCTCGTAGAGCCCTCCATACGCTTCAAATGAGGTTGGATGCATGTTTCTAAGGAAGGCCCTTACGGCCTCTCTTCTTGTGATGTCCATGCTTGCACCATAGCTGAAGAATCTCCCAAAGTAGCTTGATATGGACTCCTTTGGCATTTGCTTGATGTCGTCTATGTGTCGGAAACCCTTTTCAATGGAGTCCCTTGTTCTCTTTCCTTCTGTATTCTCTGGCTGCCAAGGTATGCTTATTACCCTTACAGCCTTACCTCTCTGCTTCTTCATAGCTAGTCCTTGAAAGAACTGCCCACTCAGGCGGAGTGTAACTCCCTTTTTCATCTTTCCTTGCCTTAGTCTCTTCATCATCTTCTCTTTGCCTTGGATGGCCCCGGTCATGACCATAGCCACTGTGTCTGACTTGTGCGATCCACGTCTCATGGAGTTGACGTAGCATTGCCTTGCAGTGAGTTGATCACCCAAGACTTCCCCAATTCCGTTTTCAGTGATATACTTCAGCTTCTGATGCACGGTAGATGACACAATTTCATATGGGTTTATGGTTGTTCTTCCTAGGATCCCGTTGTAGACTCCCAAGCTTTCAACCACCATGAAGTTGATGTTCACTTTCAGCTGTGTCCATCTTTGGCCCATGGTCACTGGCAGGGTTATCATTCCTAGGGGATAACTTGTTGCCCCTGAGAAGCCAACCAGAGGGAAGTTGACTGGTTTGATGTCTGCCTTTGTTTTTCCTATCTCTTCCAGAACCCTTAGGCTTAGGAGGTCTGCAGAGCTTCCCCCATCTACCAGTATTCTTTTCACATCGAAGTTATAGATGTCCATCGTGATGACTAAAGCATCATCATGCGGGAAGACAATATGACTCTTGTCCTTTTCCGAAAACTCAATCTTCATCCCCTCTCCTTCTCGTGGTCTCTTTCTCCACTTTGGTACTGAGCTCAGCTTGGATGCATAAACCTCCCTTGCATTAGCTGTTGGGCCACCTGATGTCACTCCTCCATGTATCATGTTTATAGTCCCCCTTTTGTTAGGTGGAGGATTATAATCTACCTTGTCTTTGCCTTTATCCTTGTATGATGGCCCTAGCTGTATGCTATTGCCACCGTGATCAACAAACTGTTTTAGATCCCCTCTCTGGATGATATTGTTGATACTTAGCTTCAAGCTAAAGCATTCGTTCGTATCATGCCCATATGCCTCATGGTTATCACACCATCTATCCTTGTGTGTCCCTACCATTGGCGCTCTCCATCTTCCGGGGGGCGACCATAATTTCTGGTTTCTCATCTCTCTCAGGACTACTGCTGGGGTGGTGTTCAATGGTATGAACTTGATAACATTTATCTCCCTAGCCTTCAATGGCTCACCCATCTGATTTCTTTGCTGAGGCGGACGCCACTCTTGTTGCCTTATGGGTTGAGGTGCCTGAGGTGGCTTTCCTTTATTCTGCTTTGTATTGTCCTCCTTTGCTGCTTGAATCTTGGCTTTCTTACTCACCCTGTGCCTCTCTACGTCTATATGAGTTTTCACTCTTCCTGCTAGTTCCTCTAAGGTGTTTGCAGGTTTTTTGGCCATCTTTTCTGCCAATGTAGACCCGAAGCGGCCTAGGTTTCTTATGAAGGCTCTTATTATTTCACCCTTGGTGATGTCGCCCTGTATGTCTGCTATGTTCTGTTTGAACCTAGTGTAGTAATCAGCCAAAGATTCATCATTTTCTTGCTTTACATCATCTAGGGAGCCTGTTCCTTTGAGTAGCTTCCTTTCTCCTAGGTATCTCTGAAGAAACTTCGCCTTTAGCTGCGCCCATGAGTGGATGCTCTCAGTAGGTAGGCTAAAGAACCAGTGTGACGCCACTCCTGATAGGGTGTTTGGAAATAAGAGTGCCTTGTAGCGGTCATCAGTAGTTCTCCTGAATAGAGAGGCTTCATGCTGCTGAATGCGCTCTAAGGGGTCTCCTTTGCCATTGTATTTTGCTATCTGTATTGTATGCAAGGAGTCTGGCACTTCATTGTATTGGATGCTGCTGGCTTTCTTATCGGAGGGGATCAACTCCTGGGGAATATGCTTTCGGTATAATAGGATGGCTAATTGGAGCTGCTTACCTTCTTCGGGAGTCTGGGTGTTGAATATCCTCTCCATCTTCGCCACCCGGGCCTGCTTGACCTCCTCCGCAGTTGGAGCTGCCGATGAGGAGGTGGCCCTCTTCGAGGACTTCCTCTTCCTTGCGGGGCGTTGGACGGCATCGGTGTCCGCCTGCTTAAGCACGATATTGGTCAGCAATGATACCTTCTTAGCTGTAAAGACGAAAACAAAGGTGCAGTTAGAATATTACCCAAGGAACGTTGGAGGGGCCGTCGTAGAGTTGACCCCCGGAGGCAACATCGAGGAGACGGATCCCGACCAGAACCAGATCCCGCTCCACGATGGAGTTGGCATCGAGGGGAGCGAAGGAATCCCCCCAACGATAGAGTTGGATGCAGTGGAGAATCTGAAAATCCTCCTCGGAGTAAGTATGATAAGCGGGAGGAGAGTCTGCTTCAACCTCCCATCGGGGCCACGGGATGGAGCTGTTCCGGATGAAGAAGTAATTCTTCTTCCAGCCACTGTTGTCGGGCCCCGAGTCAGTGATGAGCCCCCGACCTTTGGCGACCTTCTAGGTGTCACCAGTCCAGCTACATCGGGAGAGCTGCGCCTTGCTCCACTTAGGCATCCGCGGGTAGAAGGCACAGACCCCGACATCATTGCACTTCATTCCATAGAAGGTCCGGAAAAGTCGGAGGCTATAGGTCCATTGTTGGCGGAGGCAAAGGCACGAAAGGCATTCCACACACGGATGGCGTGGGGGGAAAAAGTAGTCGGATGTGTTTTGTAATATTCACACATCTCGACTAGATCCCCACAGAAAGGGAATCGGATCCCCGCCGATACATGCCCGGTGGAGACAAATACCTCCCCTTCCCGGGGACGAGTGACCAAAGGGTCGCCCGGGATGCGAGGGCGAGGATAGGGGTAGCGAGGCTCCCAGGTGGAAGCGATACATCCTTCCCAGAGAGCTGCATCGTAGGCGTTTTCCGAAATCTCATTACAATCATAATCAAACTCGAAGGGCTTTCACCCCCCAATACTGGATTCACCGTCTGGAAAATGATCAGAGCAAGAAAAGGCACAATTGATTCTTGGAAAAATCTGGGTAAGTTGATCGAGATAAAAGAAAACTATGCTAACAGTTTTTTCGGAATCGGAGGAGGAATCTTACCTGACATGATGAATTGGGGAGGAAAAGACGATCCTAATGGTCAGAGATCCTGGTGGCCGGAGCGCTGATCAGAAATCAGGAAGGAGAGATTGAGCTTTTGAAATTACAGAGGGTGAAGCGGTGAAGGAGAACTGAAGAGTGCCAAGATTTGGGGTTGTATAGGAGAGAGGGTAGCCAAAGAGACATTGCAATCCGGACCGTTGAAGATGAAACGCTTCAGCTTGAGTCGTTGAGACGCTAGCGACAAAACGGCTAAAAAGCGCTTTTTCAGAAAAAGCAGGCACGGGCGCCCAAGCCGTCGCTTCATCACCCATCGCATTTAATAGTTGAGTAACCAAGAAATCTTTTCGGATTCGGTGGTTATCCTCGGAATCGGGGAATCTTGGATGAGGAGATCCGCTTCAGAAGATTTTTTGTAAAGTTAAAAGCCTCTGATGCCAATGTCGGGAGGTCCAGAGTTGGAAGACACGACGAACTGTAAGTCCCTCATGTCTTGGGGGCAAATGATGGGTTTCGATATAGCCGTTAGGCCCATTAACGACGAGTAAACGGTGAAGTAGGCCCACTGGGCTCCAAAAGAGGCTTAGAAGACCAATACGAGGGGTCCCGACAAGGTTGGTCCCGACATATGAGCTAAACGCTCCCGATGATATGCCTTTAAGTAGGCCCCGACGATATGCCTTTGAGTAGGCCCCGATATTGAATCCCTGAGAATGTTGGCCCTGTCCCGATGACGAGGGGCCCCGAGCGGTGACCAAAGGAGATAACTCTGGAGTCCCCGACATCCGTCGGGACTTGCCACTAGAGGATGAGGCCGAGAAACACGCCCACTATCAACATAGTGGGGAAGTGGCCTGAAAAGACGGAACGTGGGCAAGTGGTCGAGATAAATGGAACGTGGGCTAACTGCCCCCGGCAGTTATCGCAACAGGTAACTGGGGTAACTCATCCCCTATATAAAGGAAGGAGTTACCTCAGGATTGATACATTGACATTCACATACTGATATACTTACCTACATCGAGATACTCATTTAAGCATCGGGGAGGGATTCTGGGTCACCGCCCGGACTATCCCCTTCTTGCAGGATTACTTGGAGCAAAGGAGTTCGGACTTCCGTCAAGAACGTGCCGGAGTTCCAACCGTGATCCAACACACTCCAAGGAAGGATTAAGGATTACCCAAATAAAACCCCTAACACTACATATATATAGGAGGAGTAAAGTAGACAAAAGTCCACTTCACCCTCCTAGTACTTCGGCCGACCATGCTTGTATAGGGAGGCCCAATTTGGGGCCTCTCATGTCAATTGGGATTTGGGTTTGGCCCAATGTCTTAATGTGACATGTACCCAATTAACTTAGGTATCATATACATATAATGGGCTTCCATTTACGGCGCCCATCACCATATGCTTACAGCTTCCACTCGCCGGAATGGGGGGTGCCTGTTAATGTATTGTCGTCCAAATCTGCATCAACATTTCACTCCTTTGATCTCGTCTTTTGCTTCCGAATAGTTCATACGAGGTTTTCCGTGCGACCCGCGGACACGACGGGCATCGTGCTACTCATCTGTTAGGAGTGTTGTAGCGCCTGCGGAACGTTGATTCTCTTTTCTCCAATCAACCTGTTATAAACAACATTTATATAGTGTCGCGTTTTATCCTAGGATAAATGATAATTCTCATTTTGCCTAGTTTCCTCATAGGAACACTTCTCCAAAGCATCCGTACAAGTATTCACAACCTTCAATTAATATCCGGTTGGTGGCCACATTAGTGAATATAAGAGCCGGTGAATTACAGGTGAACTTGGCCATCCTCATCGCTCATATCCATAGTCAAACCCAACCGGTTTCCAAAGACGTGGTCACTGGGCCTTTATGTTCAGCACTACGCTCGTACGCCGGGAAGCGAACATTGAGCCTGACCTTAGATATGAGTTCCGAGTCCGTGAGGATACTTTGGGTGCATTTTCATAAGGCTCCCGGGATCAATCACACGCTCGAGGTGAAGAAGTTTGCGTCCGCTAGAATCACGAGGATTCTTATCTAGCACAACCGAGCTGTGACCCCGTGGTCGAACATGGCAGGCGCAGTATGAAGCACGCTCTAATAGCATACTTGAACGTTTAAGTTCAAAGGAATGAGATATGTCAATCATGCTATCGCAGATTCTCATCTGGCCCAGAATTTGGATTAATGACGAACGAGGTTCATCACGGCGATCTGCAAAACGAAGATCATGTCGAGTTACTTCGACACTAGATAATTGTCAGCTTAATCAGGTTTATCCCCCTGATTCTTAGCTAGCCTTGCTCAGTAGAGGCCTCCCTCAACCGCAAGACGACCGTACCTGTGTGACGAGGTAAGGCCCACATTCGACATAGTTTTGGCAGAGGATTGCGTCCTCTTACGACTTAGTATATAGACCGAAAATTTGATGTATTCAAACATTATGACGTCGATAGATCATAAACTCAATTGCAATTCTTTCACTTCAAAAATTTAACTTTCAATTATCAAAATGTTATCAAAGATAGATGCTGTTGGGATCAAAATGACGTGGCCTCAAACTTCACGGAATGGACTTCTAGGCTTCGCCTTGGACGTAGCTCTCTCGAGGACTTGATTTCCTCCGGGAGACTTTTAAGGTCGAGCACCTAAAAAGGGGTGGGGATGGCCCCTGATTCCACTCCGAAGCTTAAGTTAGTAATGTATTTGAGAGTGTAATATATAAGTATTCAGAGCAGATTGTTTAATTGAAGGAGGTAGCCCCCGATTTATAGGAAGAAGTTTACCGACTTTGCAGAGGCGGCTACTGGCCTCTGATTGGTTTCCTAGGGGCGGCAATCAGCCCTTTGTGATTGGCTGATAGAAGCGGTTGTCAGTCAGCTGGTGACAAGCAGGTCGCCACCTCATGTTTACTTCGGAGGAAGGTTTTCCTTTTAAGCAGGTCACCACCTCATGTTTACTTCGGAGGAAGGTTTTCCTTTTAAGCAGGTGACAAGCAGGTCGCCACCTGTCTCTACTTAAGAGGGAAGGTTTCGTCTCGGAGATGGTTGGAAGCAGGTCGCCATCAATGTGTTTCATCCTATTATGGTACTTTGGATTCTCAATTGTTGCTATTGCTTCTTGACTTTCAGAGTAAATCCTCACAGGCTTACTCCTGTCCTCGACGTCAAGCAGTCAAGTTAAGAGTCTCTTTAGCCAGTTAGCTTCCAGTGCATTCTTAGAAAGGGTCACGAATTCAGATTCCATCGTGGACAGCGCGACACAGGATTGTCTCTTGTTCATCCATGAAATTGCGGCATTAGCAAGGTGAAATACTCCTAATGAGTTGGACTTGCGATCATCCGGATCGCCACCATGGTCGCCATCACTGAACTCAGTCAATTCTAGCTTTCTACCCTCACAGCACAGTCCGTAGTCGGCAATACCTTTTAGGTATCGAATAATTTGTTTAACAGATCGTAAATGTTGATATCTTGGGTTTGATTGGAAACATGCAACTAAGCCCACAACATAATAGATATCCGGATGAGTGCATTGCATGGCGTACATCAGACTACTAACCATACTGAGGTACTCTGCACTTTTCATATGTTCACACTCCGCTTGGTCTTTTGAGCCATCACGGTTTTATAGCACACGCCCATACACGACCGACGTATCCACCGGTTTGGCATCTTGGAATTTGAACCTTCTCAACAATTTGTTGATATAGGCTTCTTGAGAAAGACATAGTTTACGAGCAGCCCTATCCCTAGCAATCTTAATGTCGAGGATGTACGTGGCTTCTCCCATGTCCTTCATCTCAAAAACAGATGCCATCCAGGACTTTGATTCATTTAAATAACTCACGTCGTTAGTATGTCATCGATGTATAACGTCAAGATAACGTACTTTGACCCAGAGGTCTTAGTGTACACGCAGGGATCCTCGTGAAGATTCACGAATCTATTGCCAACAATTTCCTCGTAGAACATGTGGTACCATTGCCGGGACGATTGTTTAAGACCATAGATCGATCTTTGGAGTTCACAAAATTTACGTTCGTTTCCAGGGGTAACGAAACCCTCTAGTTTCTCCATATAGATCTCTTCCTCTAGGTTTCCATGGTGTAATACAGTCTTAATATCCATTTGGTGCAGCTCTAGATCGAGGCTTGCAACCAGGCCAAAATAGCTTGTACTGTGGTGTTATGCACAATCGGTGAGTATGTCTCATCAAAGTCCACTCCGTGGAGTTGGGTATATCTTTTCGCAACTAATCGAGCTTTGTCGTGCTCAACGTTTCCATCAACAGTGAGTTTCAGTTTCAGAACCCACTTAGCCCCTATTACTCTACGGTTAGTAGACAAATCAACTAACGACCTCACCGAATTGGCTTTGATAGAGGCGATCTCTTCCTCCATTTCTTCGCTTGAGGTCCTTCCAACGCTTGTTTAACCGTTACCGGTTCATCAACCGAAGTCAGAGTGAATAATTCACCCTTCTCGATGGGATACTTCTTAGGATAAGTTCGGTGCCTTTGACTACGTCTAGGCTCAATATTCCCATCTTGAATTTGAACTACACTCCCACTAGGAATAATGCTCCCACACGGAACAACACTCCCACTAGGAACAAGGACGTTGCTTGAACCTTCACCTACAACTTTTCTTGGACGAACTCTTGGTCTCGGGATTCTACCACATAATTAAATGCCAGGGTTACTAGGGCCCGAAACAAAGTCAGTTGTCCCACTCCCACTGTTTCCAACTTGCAGTTGAGGTATTATAGGATTCCCATCCTGCGGTTCAGCAACGTGATGATCAGGTTCCATTTGATTCGCACCTGCAGCAACAGTGATCTGCGTGGTTGGATTGACTCCTCCAACTGGATTTATCATGAAAATGTCTCCATTCTCATTTACCATGTCGTTCACTGGTGTTGTTGCCTCAAATATCACACTCGAATTCGATTTTAAAACTTGACCATCCTATTTTATTAATTGACTTGAATTCAATTTTGAAATATCCGGTTCGGTCCAGAAAATCCGGTTTAGTTCGGATCAGTTTTATTTTCAAAATCTGGTTTGGTCCGAACCGGTCCAATAAATTAGGGTTCGGTTCAATCACTCAAAACCGGTTCGGTTAGGTTCACTTAGTTACCCCGGTTCGACTAAACCCGGCTAGGTCGAACTGATTAAGAAAGTCCGGTTTGGTTTTATTCCTATCCGGTTTAGCAAATTGGACTGGCATATTCATCACACAAGGGTTGGGCCGAAATAATCTTGTGGGCTAAATAGGGTTTTAAAGTTCACTAAAAACATAACTTAGCCTCCAAGAATTATTAACTATATAAAATAATTTCCAATATTTCATATACATATATAAAAATCGGCATACATAAACATATATATATTTGTTGCCAAGATTCTATCTATAAGACAAAATCAATCAACAATATATATATATATATATATATATATATATATATATATATATATATATGTAAATTTTGGTCCAATCATATATATATATATATATATATATTTATTTATTGTCAATATCTTTAATAGGGAAAAAAAATATACTGGCAATATATTTTCATAATCTTTTAGGTATCTAAATCTATCAATAATATCTTTAATCCCTATAATTTAACTAGATATATTGATAGTTATATATTTCTATATATTTAATGTAAACCTATCCTTATGTTTCCAATTATAGATATATGTTACCTTTAATAAAAATTATAATATGGTAAACAATAATCTTAAGAATTTCGGCCGAAACTTTTAACTTGGTACCTGAGAAATTAAAATATTTTACCTTGTAAATCTCATTAGGGTTCGGCCGAAAAACACCAAATTGGAAACAAGTGGTCAAATTTCAAGATCAAATATAATAAGATCTACAAACTAATGTTTGATTTTGATAAAAATCTACTTATTCTTGAAGATCATGAACATCAATTTTTACTAAGAACATTATGAAAATTTCGGCCCTAATAATTGTAAAAATCGGAAATTTTAAATTTTTATTCTTAAAATTTCGGTCATCACCTTTAAAAATCAAGATCACATATTTATCAAAATCAAGAGCTTCTAACACAGGCTCTGATACCATTGTTGGATTATGGTGTTGATTACTACGGAAATATAAATAAGGCACATGCTTATAATTAAAATTACGCAGCGGAAGATGTGCACATACCTTAAACCCTTTCCGTAATCCCAAGGATACTGCTGAGGGAGTTTGCGATCCACCGGACGGAACCCGTAGAAGTTCTTGTTAAGGAAGTCCTACGCGGTATTAGCTCCACAGCAAAGCCTCTGATCGATTCTTGGCAGGACGGATCTCCGGAGTGATTTACTCCAAGAAAATTGGCACCACCCTTGGTGGAGCAATATGGTTCGGCCAAAACTTGTTCTAGGGGGAGGGCTTTCTCTCAAATAACCACTTAAGAGGAATTGTGAATTACCCTTAAGAAAACCTTAACACTCCTTATTTATAGGAGGAGCAAAATGGACAAAAGTCCACTTTGCCCCTACACTATAGTTTCGACCGGCCATGTATAAGAGAGGCCCAATATTTGGGCCTCTCATGTCAATTGGGATTTGGGTCATGCCCAATCACCCTAAAGTGACATTTAACCAATTTCTTAAACAACATATACATATTAATGGGCTCCTAATTACGGCGCCCAATCTTCATATGCTAACATCTAATTCCACCAGTTGATCCCTCAAAGATGCCAATATGGGCTCTGCAACATGAACGACATCCCGACCAAATCTTCTATTGCTAAAGCATATTTTCTTGTAGGAATTTCTAGGCTCCTTGAGTGGTTCCAATAACTCCTCTGCCTCTTTTGCATCGATGAAGGCACGTCGACCTCCAGATATGTCAAAAAACAGTTTCCACTGCACCAACAACTTTTATATTTTGGAAAATATCTCCATCCACCAGTGCCCTAAGCCCTCTGTTGATCACTTGCTACATAAGCTTACTAGAACTCCTATCCCCATCAGGCTCCTTCTCATAATGCTGATTAGCATTGACAAAAGCCCCATCTTCTATTTTCTTTGAATCATCCTCAGCCTCTTCCTTGCTTAGTAGACCATAATTTCTGGAAAATATTGATGATGTCGTAAGATTATTTGTCATTCTCTCTGTTGGATCACGGGCGAAGCTCCGTCACGTTCTTGACGGAAAGCTCGAACTCCTGGGCTCCGCGTAATCCTGCAAAAGGGGATGACCTGGGTGGTGACCCAGAATCCCTCTCCGATGCCTAAATGAGTATCTGATCAATGGGGTGGTAAGCAGTAATCTAAGTTCGTATTAGAGAATGTGTTTTCTGAGGTAACTTCCTCCTTTATATAGGAGGGGAAGTTCCTCAGTTACCTGTGACCGTGACTGGCCGTTTTACCCATGATTCCGTATATCTCGTTCGGGATTCCGTATATCTCGCCCCACGCTCCGCGTATCTCGCCCATACTCCGCGTATCTCGGGCACGCCCTGCGTATCTCGGGGGAGGTTATCTATATCTCAGCCGTCTCCCACTACTCTTATCTAGTAGGCGGGTTTCTCGGCCTTATCCTCTGATCACAAGTCCCAACTCCTGTCGGGGACTCCAGAGTTATCTCATTCTAGGTCACCACCCAGGACCCTTTGTCTCACGAGACAGGTCCAGCCTCCGCGGGGCTTTATAATCGGGGCCTTTACTAAGGCATATCGGGGCCTACTCAGAGGCTTCTCGTCGGGAGCATTCAGCTCGTATATCGGAACCGCTAGGGTCGGAACCCTTCGTACTGGGCTTTTGGGCCTTCCCGGCCTTTCACGAGGCCCACTGGACTTACTCGTCGTCTAATGACTGTTAACAGGGCTAACGATTACATCGGAACCCATCATTTGCCCCCAAGACATGGGGGACTTTTAGTTCGTCGTGTCTTCCAGTTCCAGACCTTCCGACCTCGCTGTCGGAGGCTTTTATGTCCATACCTCCCGATATTACCATCGGAGGCTTTTGTCTTCAGGCTTCTTAATATCTCAATCGGAGGCTTTTGCCTTGCGCGCAATTGTCGTATGACAGAGTTTCTCACTCATGACTGCCTTGGGCCCACTGGACTCTATGGGCAGTTGCCAAATCCGAGGAGACTCCTTGGTTACTGCAGCATTAAATGCTGGGGATTATGAAACGACGCTCAAATCGGCGTGACTGTTGCTTTCTGAAAAAGCACTCATTACGTCATCACGTCTCTTCCGTACCGTCCCACAATCTCGACGATCACGATTGAATCGTTTCGTCTTCAACGGTCAAGATTGAGAACATCCAATTGTCCTTTTGCTTATAAATGCTAAAACCCTGGCATTATTCACTTCTTCTTCACCCTCTCAATTTCTGGAAGTTCTACCATTCTCGCACTCGAAGTTTCTTCTCCAAGTTCCTTCTGCTCTTCAAGTGATCCAAGGCCTTCAACTCTCTCGATCCTTCTTCATCTTCTTCCAGCAATCATCAACCATGTCTGGTAAGGATTTCCTTCTCTGTTTTCATGATTTGCTGATGTTACCTTCTCCTCTTTTCTCAAGTATTCTTGTTTGTAACCGTTTTTAGACGAGGCTAGTTTTGGGGCCAGGATCCCTTTTACTTTTGAGTTTGCTGTTAACGAGATCTCTGAGACCTCGTATGAGGTTGCTCTCCGAGAAGGCTGCATTACCTCGGATTGGGAACCTCGCTTCCCTTACGAGTCTCAGCCCACCACTAGGAGGAAGCATATCGTCACGTGTCCTCGAGAGGGAGAAGTGTTCGTCAACTTTAAACCCGGGCAGATAAGTGCTGGGATTCGATTCCCTTTTTGCGGGAACCTGGTGGAGATGTGCAACTTCTACAAGACGCACCCCTGTACATTCTCTCCACACGCCATCCGCGTGTGGAACGCTTTCCAGCTTCTGTGCCTCCGCCAGCAGTGGACATACAGCTTGCTGCTCTTCCGCACATTCTATGGAATGAAGTGCAATAAGGCTGGTGTTTGCTCCTTCTCCCCCCGACTCCCCAAGTGGACAAAGGAGCAACTTTCACGTTTCGGCTGGGATAGCGAGACCTGGAAGTTCCACAAGGATCGGGTGCTTATTCGTGATTCAGGGTCCGACAATAGCGGATGGAAGAAGTATTACTTCTTCGTCCAAAACAGCTCTGTCCCATGGCCCCGATGGGAGGTCGTGGCGGACCCTGCCCCCAAGCTCGAGGTCTACACCGAGGATGACCTCAACACACTCCAGCTGGTTCAGCTTTACCTTTGGGGGGACTCCTTCATACCCCTCGACGCCAATAAGCTCGTGGAGAAGGACTTGATTCATATCGGAGTCTGGCTCCTCGATTCTGTTTCCAAGGATTCTTTTTTATTTTTGCAGCCAAGAAGGCATCTCTGCTGACTCATCTCATGTTGAAGCATGGTGAGACTGATGCCGTCCAGGGTGGTTCCAAGCGGAAGCGGAAGTCACTGAAGAAGGGAGCTTCCTCTTCTGCTGCCCCTCCGACCGAAGAGCGGACCGAGGCCAAGCGGGCCCGAAGGGAGGAGATAGACCAAGCCTTCGGGGTTACTACCGCCGAGGAAGGTAAGCGTGTCCGTCGTGCTATTAAGAAATATAGGAAACTGGTTCCCGAGGAGTTTATCCCCTCTGATCGGGAATCGCGGGTTCGAGAAATCAAATACATCCTTCGAGGAGAAACCCCCCGCGTTCTCAAGGCGGGATACTACAACTTCTTCGGAAAGGACCAGCATCTCGAACGCCAAATCATCCGGTGCCCCCATGATACTATTCCTGATTTTATTCGTCCCGCAACCGCAGGTCCATCAGAGGCTCTCACCCCGAGGAGGGCTGCTACTCCAGCACGGGCCGCGACTCCACAGGCGCCGATGATGGAGGAGACCCCGACGGAAGCTCAGTTCCGTCAAGTGACCGACTTGGAGGCTTCTCCTTCCTCTGAGGAGCCAAATGAAGGTGGCCTGCTCCGCCGAAAGCCAGGCCGGAGCATCCTGAGGCCCACTGTGGAGGACGTGTCCCGGAGTCCTCCCCAGAGCTCCGCAGTCCAACTCCCGAGCCTCCGACCGAGGTGGCTCCTCAGGTTGAGGCTTCCAGGGTCATCCCTCCTCTCCCGGTGGATGAAAATCTTTACAAGGTTTTCACCCCCGACCAGGAGACTGTTCCCTGGAACCCGATCGAGTCTCTCCAAGGGTCCCGCTGTAACGGGGGGGACCTTCAGCCTGACTTGGCCCTGCACCTGCTGGCAGGGTCAATTCCTCCAGCCTTGAGGCGGCCAATCTCCTTGGCGCGGGAGGACATCGAGGAGGAGCTCCGCGCTATGGCCATCCGTCAGATGGAGGTAAAACTTTACCTTTCCTTTGTTCCCTTCATTATTCTTGCCTTCGACCATCAGATTCTAATCCTTTTTCCCTTTCGTCTTAGGAAACCGCGGACCAGCAGCGCTGCTTCGGCTTCATCCTGGCTCTGAAGGGTGCGTTGGAGGAGGCACAAGCTAAGTCGGACCCCGACGCTTTGGCCAAGCTCCAAGCGGACCTCGACGAGGCTGTGGCGGCCAGGGAGAAGATAGACAAGGAGCGGACCCTCCTCGACGAGAAGGCTAGGAGCCTGCTCAAGAAGGTTCAAGATTACGAGACTGTCCTGCGTCGGGAGCGGAGGATAGCCCAGGAGGATCAGCGGCGGAACAAGTCGGAGAAGAGGCAGCTCCTCCACGAGAAGGGTGTTTTCGTGGAAGCTCTCGTTGAAGCCGAGAAGGCTGAATTTTCTGCCAAGCTGGTTGAGGCAAAGGCTCAGGGTCGCGAGGAGTATCGGAACTCCAATGATTTCTAGGCGGATGCTGTGAAGTTCTGCAAAACCGAGTTGGAGAACATTCTGTTCAATGCCGTCGAGGAGCTCTACACGGCATACGAGGATTCCGTCGACTTCAAGAAGTCTGAGACCCTTGCCCCCATCGCAGAGAAGTACTTCAACCTCCCCGCGGAGAGTGAAGAGACTGATGCCGCGGACCCGACTCCGCGGACTGCGGAGCCTTCTGCCCAGGCCCCTCCGAATCCTACTCCCTCCGAAGCTGCTGAGGACCCAACATCCAACAAGGACCAAGCTTAATGCTCTATTTCTTAAGTCCTTGTAATTTTCCTCCTTGTATCCTCCTTATCTTTTGTATCGGAACCCTTAGGCCTTTGAGCCTTTATATAAGAAATTTCTTTCATCTGTTTTGGTCCCGATAATCATTGCATCATTTTAAAGCAACTTTAGATTCGTTACTTAAAACGTTTTAATGCACCGCTTAAGGTGACTTCATACATCCTTCCGATGCTTTACTCGAGACTTTACCACTTAAGGTTTCTTGTCTACTCGGGACTTCACCACTTAAGGTTTCTCGTCTACTCGGGACTTCACCACTTAAGGTTTCTCGTCTACTCGGGACTTCACCAGTTAAGGTTTCTCATCCAAGTCACTTCATGTAATTTCATATATCTTTTCGTGGCATTTTCATCGGGATTTTACCACTTAAGGTTTCTCATCCATGCCTTTCAATGCAACTTTACACATCACTTAAGATGATTTTTCGCACCCCTTAAGGTTTTATCGCGCCATTCTAGACGACTTAATCGTACCCCTTAGGGCTTTTACCTTGTCATTCCAGACGACTTAATCGTACCCTTTAAGGCTTTTGGCCGCATCATATAGACGACTTACGCGGAGCCGTTAAGGCTTTTTCGTACCCTTTAAGGCTTTTTTCCGCATCATATAGACGACTTACGCGGACCTGTTAAGGCTTTTTCGTACCCTTTAAGGCTTTTTGCCGCATCATATAGACGACTTACGCGGACCCGTTAGGGCTTTTTCGTACCCTTTAAGGCTTTTAGCCGCATCATATAGACGACTTACGCGGACCCGTTAGAGCTTTTTCGTACCTAGGCTTTTGGTTGCATCATAAAGACGACTTACTCATACCCCGTAAGGCTTTTGTCCGTACCTCGAGAGGCTTTTTGTCGCGCCATAAAGGCGACTTACTCGTACCTCGTAAGGCTTTTATCGTACCTCGGAAGGCTTTTGTCGCGTCCTTCAGGACGTCTTACTAACAGTTAGAATAAATCTAAAAGCAATTTGATCGAAAGCAACTTTTTATTTATTAACAACTCAAAGCTGGCTTACATCGGATCTTTATCGATAGACAATTTGCGCCATTCGCGGCGACTTAATATCAAACATGATACTTCTTCAAGTGTGCGCCACTGAAGGAATGTTTCAACGTCTTGCCATCAAGGTCTTATAGCTTGTACGCATTCGGGGCTGGCATCCCTACGATCTTATAAGGTCCTTCCCATTTCGGCGATAGCTTGTTGATCCGATCTTGATGAACGAACTCGTTCCTCCGCCAGACAAGTTCTCAAACGAAGATTATAATATCGGGCTGTTGCCAAACGCATCCGAGCCTGAATTTCATCAGCCTTCCATATTTTCTCCTCGAGCAAGTCTAAGTCTAGACGTCTCATTTCCTCGTTCGTCAGAGGCTCATAATACCTACTGCGATGGGACGCCACGGCTATCTCCACGGGGGAAACTGCCTCCGTGCCGTAAACAAGGCCAAACGGAGTCTCCCCTGTCGACTGCTTGGGTGTTGTTCTGACAGCCCACAGCACGTTTTCAAGTTCATCCAGCCAATGACCTTGCAAGGCGTAGACTCTCTTCTTCAAGCCATTCATCACGATCTTGTTGGCTGATTCGACTTGGCCATTAGTCTGGGCATGGTGGACGGAAGCTGTTCGATGCTCAATGTTCAATTCCTCCAGGTACTCCTTCAACTGAGCCCCATTGAATGGAGGGCCATTATCGCTGATCAACACTCGAGGAACCCCATACCGGGATATGATCTGAGTTTGAAGGAACTTGAGGATCTGCTGCCCCATTGTCTTGGCCAACGCCTTAGCCTCTATCCACTTCGAGAAGTAATCGATGGCCACGAGTAAATACTTGCACTGACCTTTCGCTTGTGGAAGAGGTCCCACCAAATCAATGCCCCACTGCGCAAAGGGCCAAGCACTCCTGATGGACATCAAGTCCGCGGCAGGGGCCACGATATTCGGAGCGTATCTCTGGCATGCATCACAGGATTGGACCATTGCTGTCGCTTCCTTGTTCATCGATGGCCAGTAGTAGCCTAGATTCAACGCCTTCCTTACAATGGATCGGGCCCCTTCATGACAGGCCGCGACTCCCTCGTGCAGCTCTCTCAGGATCCGATTTGTATCAGGCTCCGCCACACATTTCAGAAAAGTCTTTACATGCCCCCTCTTGTATAACGGGTTGTCCACCATCACGTAGTCGTTCGCGATTCGACGCAACCTGACAGCTGCCACTTCATCATCGGGAAGTGACCCCGTAGTCAGGTATGTGACCATCGGGGTCATCCAAGTGGGTTTCTCTTCTTCCTCCGATCCTGCTTCAATAGCGCAAACCTCCAATGGATCGATGGTTGAGATGATTACTCTCTCCAGAAAGTGCACCTTCCGATTCTCCTCGGGGGACACTCCCAGAGCGAACTTGCTTAAGGCGTCTGCCTCCGCATTTTCTTCCCTCGGGATTGCCTCGATATCGAAGCTTTTGAAGCTTTCCTTCAAAGTCTGCACCTCGTGCAAATACTTTCTCATTGTCGGGCTCTTGGCTTCATAGTTCCCCTGGACTTGATTCACGATCAAGCTGGCATCACACTTCACTTTTAAATGATCGACTCCCGTACCCTTGGCAATTTTAAGGCTTGTGATGAGAGCCTCATACTCAGCTTCATTGTTGGTGGCCCTAAACGTCAAGGCCAAGGCATATCGCAAGGGTTCGCCTCCACCGGGCGGTATCAATACGAATCCTGCCCCCGATCCTTCTACACTTGATGAACCATCAGTGTACATCTCCCAAGTGTTCTCCTCATTTGGCTGTTCTGGCTGTTTTGCTATCGAAACCTCCATGGTTGCCCCCTCTATAGGACCCGCTTCTTCTAGATCGGGTGCTGTAGACTCAGCTATAAAATCCGCCAATGTCTGGCCCTTAATAGCGGTTCTCGGAGCGAAATGAATACGGAACTCCGTAAGCTCGATGGCCCATTTCACCAATCTCCCCGACGCCTCCGGTCGGTTCAAAAAGTGCTTCAAGGGCTGAAGCGGGAGGATCATGACATTCCTCTAAACAGCTCTATGGCGGAGGTGTTAACGGCCATGGAGCGACAGGGTATCTCTAGGTACCCCCCGAAGAAGGAAGAAGAATTTTTGGGCTCCCGCACCGATCGCTACTGTCGGTTCCATCGCGCGAATGGCCACGACACCAATCACTGTCGGGAGCTGAAGAAGGAGATTGAAAAGCCGATCCAGAAGGGGAAGCTTAAGGAGTTTGTCGGGGAGAAACGGTGCCGATCCCGTTCTCGATCTCGATCAAGGTCCCGTTCCCGATCCCGTGATCGGTCCCCAAAAAAGAAGAGGTCCGACCCGGAGTCCTCTGGTGCCAGTAAGGAGAAGCGGGGCACTATAAATGTGATTCATGGAGGATTTTCCGCGGGGGGTGATACCTCGTCCTCCCGGGAGGTTTACGCCTCTAGAATTCCTGCTGCCGCGGTGCTGGGTAAGAGGTCCCGATCCTGGACCCTGAAGGAAGAGATGGTGATCTCCTTTTCGCCGGAGGATCTCGTAGGCGTGGAGACTCCGCACGATGACGCTCTGGTCATGACCTTGGATGTGGATGGGTACGAGATGAAACGGATTCTGATCGACGGAGGGAGCTCCTCCGATATTCTTTTCATGGACGCGCTGGAGGCCATGGGGAAAACGAAGAAAGACCTGAAGGAGGCGAACTTCCCGATGGTCGGATTCTCTGGCTCTACCTCCTATCCTCTAGGGGTGATCACCTTACAAGTGGAGTTTGGTAGCGGATGGAAATCAGAGAGGAGGAACGTGGAGTTCGTGGTAGTTGATTCCGCGGGGACTTACAACGCGATTATCGGGAGAACTACCATCAACCCCCTGATGGCAGTTGCCTCGACTGTTCATCAGAAGATGAAGTTCCCGACTGACCATGGAGTCGGAGAGGTCAAGGGCGACCAGGTGGCTTCTAGTAAATGCTATGTCAACGCCACCCGAAGGAGGAGACGAGAGGCCATGACTGTCCTCCAGACAGATGCTGATCCTAGAGAGGAGTTTGGGCGTCCTGCCCCCGTGGAGGATCAGAAGGAAGTCGAGATTGACGGACCTCAGAGGAAGGTGAAAATCGGGTCTGCTTTGACCGAAGAGACAGCCCGAAAATTGATTGAGCTGCTGAAGGAGTTCAAGGAGCTGTTTGCCTGGTCCCCGAGTGACATGCCAGGAATCAGCCACGACGTGATTGTGCATGAGCTGAAGATTGATCCCGCGATCAAGCCTATCGCACAGAAGAGGCGTCTGATGGGCACAGACAAGAGGATTTGAATCCAGCAGGAGGTGGGCAGGTTGCTCGATGCTGGGTTTATCAAGGAGCTCCGATTCCAGACCTGGGTTGCTAATCCGGTACTGGTGAAGAAGAGCAACGAGAAGTGGCGAACGTGTGTTGACTTCCGCGACCTGAATAAAGCTTGCCCGAAGGACTGTTACCCGCTCCCGAGAATCGACCAGCTGGTGAATGCCACGTCGGGGCATGAGCTGTTGAGCTTCATGGATGCATACTCGGGCTATAACCAGATCAAGATGGCTAAGGAAGACGCTCCTCACACAGCATTTTTTGCAGACAGTGACATCTATCACTACGATGTCATGCCTTTCGGGATCAATGCCGGGGCAACCTACCAGCGGATGGTGAACAAGCTGTTCGGAGATATGCTAGGGGAGACCATGGAGGCTTACGTGGATGATATGCTGGTGAAATCCCGACAAGCTGGGGATCATGTGCACAACCTAGCCATGGCGTTTGAGCGGATGAGGCTTCATCAGGTTCGCTTAAACCCGACGAAATGCGCCTTCGGAGTCCACTCAGGGAAATTTTTGGGCTTTATGGTGAGCAAGAGAGGAATTGAGGTGAATCCCGAGAAGCTGAGGGCGATTGAGGAGATGCAGTCTTCGATAAACCATCGGGAGGTGCAGGTACTGAACGGCCGACTAGCTGCAATGAATCGCTTCCTGTCCAAAGTTGGCGACCGATCAATGCCATTTTTTGAAGTCCTGAGGGCCAACAAGAAGTTTGAGTGGACAGCCAAGTGTGAAGAAGCGTTCCAAGCACTCAAGCAACACCTTCGCAGCCTCCCGCCGTTGGCGAAACCGGTTCCAGGCGAGCCGCTCTATCTTTACTTGGCTGTTTCTGAATTTTCCATTAGCTCTGTGTTAGTGAAGGTTGTCGAGGGTAATCAAGTCCCCGTCTATTATGTAAGCAAGGCGTTTGCAAAGTCTGAATTAAATTATCCTGCCGTTGAGAAGTATCTCTTTGCGTTGATTATTGTGTTGACGAACCAGCCTTTGAAGCATTTTTTGAACCGACCAGATGCGTCGGGGAGATTAGTAAAATGGGCAGTAGAGCTTAGTGAATTTCGCATACACTTTGCTCCGAGAACGGCTATTAAGGGCCAGGCATTGGCAGATTTCATAGCAGAGTCTACAGCCCCCGATCTAGAAGAAGCGGGCCCTGTAGAGGGGGCAACCATGGAGGTCCCGTTAGAAGAACAACCAGAGATGGCAGAGCAATCAGAACAGCCAAATGAGGAAAATACCTGGGAGATGTACACGGATGGCTCCTCGAGTTTAGATGGATCAGGAGCATGGTTTGTATTAATACCACCAGGTGGAGGTGAACCGCTTCGATATTCCCTGGCTCTAACATTTAGGGCCACAAACAACGAAGCTGAGTACGAGGCTCTTATCACGGGCCTGAAAATTGCCAAAGGAACAGGAGTCGCTCACTTGAGAGTGAAGTGTGACGCGGCCTTGATTGTAAACCAGGTTCAAGGGCGATACGAGGCGAAGAGTCTGATGATGAGGAAGTACCTGCGCGAGGTACAAGCTTTGAAGGAGAACTTTAAAGCTTCGACATCGAGGCGATCCCGAGGGAGGAAAACGTGGAGGCAGACGCCTTGAGCAAATTTTCCCTGGGGGCACCCTTGGAGGAAAACCGGAAGGTGCACTTCTTGGAGAAGGTGATCTTGTCGACCACCGACCCCACACAGGTGTGTGCTATTGAAGCAGGATCGGAGGAGGAGCCCACTTGGATGACCCCGATAGTCGCGTACCTGACTACGGGGGCAGTCCCCGATGATAAAGTAGTAGCTGACAGGATATGTCGGATCGCGGCTAATTACGTGATGCTGGACAATCAGCTATACAAGAAGGGCTGGTTCTCGACTCCGTACTTGAAGTGTGTGGCAGAACCCGATACAAATCGAATCCTAAAGGAGGTGCATGAAGGGGTCGCGGCTTGTCATGAAGGAGCCCGATCCATTATGAGGAAAGTGCTGAACTTGGGCTATTATTGGCCTACGATGAGCAAGGAAGCGACGGCGTTGGTCCGATCCTGTGACGCGTGCCAGAGGTACGCCCCGAGTATCGTGGCTCCGGCCGCTAATCTGACATCCATCAAGAGCGCTTGGCCCTTCGCGCAATGGGGCATCGACTTGGTGGGACCTCTTCCACAAGCACAAGGTCAATGTAAGTATTTACTTGTAGCTATCGATTATTTTTCGAAATGGATAGAGGCAAAGGCGTTGGCCAGAACGATGGGGAACCAGATCGTCAAGTTCCTCCAGACCCATATTGTGTCCAGATACGGGATTCCTAAGGTGGTGATCAGCGACAATGGCCCACCGTTTAATGGCTCTCAGGTGAGGGAGTATCTGGAGGAGTTGAACATCGAGCATCAGACAGCTTCCGTACGCCATGCTCAGACGAACGGTCAGGTGGAATCAGCCAACAAAATTGTGATGGATGGCCTGAAGAATAGGGTCTATGCCCTGAAGGGCAAATGGCTGAACGAACGACACCCAAACGATCAACGGGGGAGACTCCGTTTGGCCTCGTTTATGGCACGGAGGCTGTCGCCCCCGTGGAGGTAGCTGTGGCGTCCCATCGGATGAGATATTACGAGCCTCTGACGAATGATGAAATGAGACGTCTGGACTTGGACTTACTCGAAGAGAAGAGGCGGGAAGCCGATGATGTCCAAGCTCGAATGCGTTTGGCGACGGCCAGGTACTACAATCGACGAGTAAAATCCCGACAGTTCTTCGTCGGGGAGTTGGTTTGGCGTCGCAACGAGTTTACCCTTTTGGATCGAATCTACAAGATGTCACCAAAATGGGAAGGACCTTATAAGGTCGTGGGGATGCCAGCTCCAAATGCGTACAAATTGGAAGACCTTGATGGCAGAGTATTGAAGCATTCTTTTAGTGGCGAACACTTGAAGAAACACCATGCTTGATGAAAGTCGCCTTAAGTGGTGCCCGATGAAAGTCGCGTTAAGTGGTGCCCGATGTAAAATCGCCTTAAGTGGTGTATGCTGTTTATCGTTTAATCCGATGTAAGCCAAATTTGTGCCATCAATGAATAAAGAGGTTGCTTCCGATCAGAATTTTTCTTAGATTTACTCTAAGCTTTATAAAGTCGCCTTGAGTGGTGCACGAGAAAAGTCGCCTTGAGTGGTGCACGAGAAAAGTCGCCTTAAGTGGTGCACAATTCTTAGATTTATTCTAAGTACTGAAAAGTCGCCTTAGGTGGTGCACGAAAAAGTCGCCTTAAGTGCTGCACGATATTAAGTCGTCTTAAGTGATGCACGAGATTAAGTCGTCTTAAGTGATGCATGTGTTTTAGATTTATTCTAAGTATTGAAAAGTCTCCTTAAGTGGTGCACGATATTAAGTCGTCTTAAGTGATGCACGAGATTAAGTCGTCTTAAGTGATGCATGTGTTTTAGATTTATTCTAAGTATTGAAAAATCGCCTTAAGTGGTGCATGATGAAAAGTCGCCTTAAATGGTGCACGATATTAAGTCGTCTTAAGTGATGCACGAGATTAAATCGCCTTAAGTGGTGCATGATGATAAGTCGCCTTAAGTGGTGCAAATTAGTAAATCGTCGGGAGTGACGTACGAAAATGTCTTAAGTGTCGAAGTATCGACCTAAGCAAGTATAGTAAAGCCACTTGGAGAAGTGCATCGAAAAGATCAGAACTAAGAAAGTCTGATAAATTGATAAGGGCTCAAAGGCCCAATGATTACAAAAGTAAGGAAAATACAAGGACTCTAAAGATAAGTAGTTAGGCTTGGTCCTTGTCAGCGGCATCTGAGGGAGCGGGGTCCACGAGGTCGGCCGCAGAAGGCTCCACAGGGTCGGCCGCGGGAGGATCGACTATCGGGGCATCCGCACTTGGAAGCTCTGCTGCGTCTTCGAAAATTGCGGGGGTACTCCCCCCATCACTCTCCTCAGAAAGAGCAAAGTATTTCTCCGCGAAGGGAGCGAGAGAAGGAGACTTGTCGAAGTTGATGGCGTCGCCATACTCCAGGTGGAGCTCCTCAACCGCATTGAAGAGAGTGTTCTCCACCTCCGCGCCGAAGAACTTCATAGCATCAGCCTGGAAGTCCTCAGACCTCCGATAATCCTCCCGGCCCTTGGCCTCGGCCGCGACCAGCTGCGCAGGAACCCCCGCAACTTGCTCCTCCAGAGCCTTCTTCTCGAGGACCAGCTTGTCCTCAGCAGCCTGCCGCTCCTGTCGCTCCCGCCTCAGGAGCCCCTCGAAATCCCCGACCTGCTTTTGGAGGTTCTGAACCTTTTGGTCGAGGATGACCTGCTCCTTGGCAAGTTTCCCCCGCGAAGACTTGGAGGCCGCAAGATCCTCCTTAAGCTTGTCGATGACCGCCCGGTCCCGCTCCCGGGACTCATCATAGGCGATGAGGTACCCAAAAAGACGGTTGAAGTCCCCGAGCTCCTACAATAGAAGAAAGAAAAGTGTTAATGGACAAACAACCAGATTTACCAATGAAGAGGGAGAAGCGAAGTTTTACCTCTATCCGACGCAGGGACATCTCTCGAACATCCCGATGCATAGCCGTCCGATTCAGGGAAATCGGGTACCGCATGGTGGGCAGGATCGAGCCTGCCAGCAGATGCAGAGCCAGGTCCTCATGCTGGTCCCCTTGTCGAAGCTAGACCCCTTGCAGCGTTTGGATTGGAGTCCAGAGAGCATCCACTTACGCGGGGTTGAAGGCCCTGTAGAAATTCCCGTCGAGAGGGACAGGAGGAGGACCAGCACGAGTCGTGGAGGGGCGCGCCTCCGGCTCGACCCGGGCGGGGGAAGGAGTGAAGTTGTGGATGGGCGACGGTTGTCGCTGCTGCGGAGAAGATGAAGGGGGCAGCCCCTGAGAGGTTGGTTTCAAGGGGGACTGCCCCGTCCTCCGACGATGACGAAGGGAGCCACCCTCATCAGTCTCCTCGGAGGAGTCCATGGTTTCCACCCGACGAAATTGTTCGCCGGTCGGGGTTTTCTCCCCTGTTGAGGGGGCGCCCCTGTTGAAGACGGTGCACCCGCGGAAGCTTCAGCACCCGATGGATCCCCTGAGCGACCTGCACCTAGAGGACGAGAGGCTTCAGAAATGTGATCAGGGAGTTCATCAGGATTCTTACACCAGACAATACGTCGGGAGACATATTGATCCTTCCCATGGTAGTGGTAGTAGCCCGCCTTCAGGACACGAGGAGTTTCGCCTCGAAGGATTCGTCTAACGTCAGCAATACGGGCCTCCCTGGTCGAAGGAATCAAATCCATCGGGACCATCCTCCTATACGATTTAATAGCGAGTCGGAGCTTTTTACCTTCTTCAGCATTCTGGACGTCGAAGAGTTGGTCCAACTCCACGCGCTTCCGCTTAGGTTGCTCCGCAGAAGGAGACCCCGACGGAGCAGCAGCCTTCTTGGCGGACTTCCTCTTCCGCGAAGGACGGACGACATCGGTCTCCCCCTGCTTAAGGAACAGATCGGTCAGCACGGATACCCTCTTGGCTGCAAAAAGTAAGAGAAAAGAGTTAGAGATTTACCCAAGGAACCACATTGGAGGGGCCGTCGAAGAGCTGCCCCCCGGAGATTATGTCGAGGAGTCGGATCCCGGCGTTCACCAGGTCCCGCTCCACGAGAGAATTGGCGTCGAGGGGAGTGTAGGATTCCCCCCATCGGTAAAGCTGGATAAGTTGAAGAGTCTGGAAGTCTTCATCAGTGTAGGTGTGGAAAGCGGGAGGAGAGTCCGCTTCCACCTCCCATCGGGGCCATGGGATCGAAGAATGTTTGATGAAGAAGTAGCTCCTTTTCCAACTGATGTTATCGGACCCCGTATCAACCAGTAGTCCCCGACCCTTGACCACCTTCCAGGTGTCATTGGTCCAGTTACACCTCCCAAGTTGTGCCTTGTTCCACTTCGGCATTCAGGGGTAGAAGGCGCAAACCCCCGCCTCGTTGCACTTCATCCCGTAGAAGGTCCTGAAGAGCTTGAGGCTGTATACCCACCGTTGTCGGAAGCAGAGGACCTGGAAAGCATTCCACAGGCGAATGGCATGCGAAGAGAAGGTGGTCGGATGAGTTTTGTAATGCTGGCACATCTCGACCAGATTACCACAGAAGGGGAATATGATCCCCACTGATACTTGCCCCGTAGAGACAAATACCTCCCCTTTTCGGGGACGAGTAACCTCAAGGTTACCCGAGGGGCGAGGCCAGGGATACGGGAAACGAGGTTCCCAAGTAGAAGTGATGCACCCCTCTCGGAGAGCTGCATCATAAGCGGTGTTGGAAATTTCATTCAGAGCATAATCAAAGTTGAAGGGCTTTCTCCCCTCAGAGCTGGATCCACTGTCTGAAAAGTAGCAATGGCAAGGAAGGCACAGTGGGATTTTCGGAAAGCTGCAAACAAGGAAAAGATGAACAAGTAACAAAGAAGAAATCCTTACCAGACATGACGAATTGGAGGTTGAAGGAATGAACTGGGCGTTGTCGGAAAGATGGTCAGAAAAGCACTAATGGTCTTCGGAATCGCAAAAGCTTGAATTCACAAAGGTTGTAGAGAGCTCCTGAAAATTCGAAGACGGTAAAAGTGATCCAACACCCACGGTTAGGGTTTTATAGGCGAAGAGGACAGTTGAAGGGACACTTCGATCCGAGTCGTCGAAGTTGAAGAGTTTTAATCTGGACCGTTGAGATGGAACGTGCAGAAGGGCAACGGGCGTAATGATGAAACGGCCTGAAAAGCACTTTTCAGAAAAAACAGGCGCGAAAAATCAGGCACGAGTGCCAAAGACGTCGCTTCACTAGCTGCTGCATTTAATGAACTGGGGAATCGAAAAGTCCCCTCGGATTTGGCAGTTATCCACAAAGCATCGAGGAAACGTGAATGAGAAGACTAGTATTTAGTGACTATGACAAGGGAAAGATCCCCGATTCCAATGTCGGGAGGTTGGGAATTGGAAGACACGACGAACTAAAAGTCCCTCATGTCTTGGGGGCTAATGATGGGTTCGACTACAGCCGTTAGGTCCTATTAACAGTGAAGAAACGGCAAATAGGCCCGGTGGGCCCTAAACGAAGGCCAAGATGGCCCAGGCTAAGGATCCCAACGAAGGAAGTCCGAGGATGAGAGGTCCCGACAGAGTCGGACCTGATAGGCGAGCTGAACGCTCCCTACGAGATGCCTCTGAGTAGGCCCCGATGACAAATCCCTGAGAATAATAGGCCCTGTCACGATGACGAGGGGCCCCGAGCGGTGATACAACGAGATGACTCTGGAGTCCCCGACGGGAGTCGGGACTCGTTACCAGAGGATAAGGCCGAGATACGCGGGGCGTGGCCGAGATACGCGGAACGTGGTTAAGATACATGGAGCGTGGCCGAGATACGCGGGGCGTGGCCGAGATAAGCGTGATCATGGCCTAGATAGGCGGGATCACATCCGAGATACGCGGGATACGGGCTAACCACCCCCAACGGTTCACCAGGTAACTGAGGTATCTCTTCGCCTATAAAAGGGCAAGAGGTCACCTCAGATCACTTACGTTGAAAATACATTACTTGAGATTACTGCTTGCCAGTCCGGACGAAGTACTCATTTAAGCATCGGAGAGGGATTCTGGGTCACCGCCCGGTCTATCCCCTCTTGCAGGATTGCGTGGAGCGAAGGAGCTAGGATCGCCGTCAAAGACCGTACCGGAGTTCCACCGTGATCCAACATGTGCGAATCTTCCGTTTCGTAATATCGATTACTAGCATGTACCGTGTTTATAGTATCCGTAGTGATTACTCCCCTCTAACACTTATTCCTTAGCAGCCAAGAAGGTCTGCCGGCAGCTGACTGCGCCACCACCTGCTCCAGTTCCGTCCTCGGCTCGCCCGACCGACCAGCACTCAGCGTCGGCCACCTTGTGCTGCCCGGAGTCCACGAACCGCTGAGCCCGTCGCCTGATTTCTATCACGACTTTCGTTCATCACCATCGACCACACCGTCGCATTCTGCACCGATCTGCACTGCCCAGCTTTCTCTGAAGCCGAATTACCCAATCACCGCCGTCCGGACGCCGATGTCTTCTTCGTTTCTGTTTGGCTGCTCCATTAAATGCTCGGACATTGACCGTGCTTTATCCTGATCCAGTCGCAACAATCGTCGTTGGCCACGGCCCACCAGCTCCGCACGACCCGATTTCGACCGCCGTCTTTGCACCACCTCGATCCAACACCGTTTAGCTAGGACCGCTGTCGACATCATCCATCTCTGCAAGTATTGCAGGTAAGTTGTAATCTTCTTCATTATTATATTCTTCTTTTATTTTCTTTGCCAAAATCTTCATTATTATAATCTATATATTCTTTTATTATTATATCACGTACATTAGGTGCTGCATAGTTAAATGGTTAAAACTTATGTTACTTTAAGTTTAGCTAAATAATGTAGCTTTTATCATAGAGAGTGACTATATGTCATGTTATTTTGTGTTTCGATTTAATCATGTTTGCTAGTTTTAATGATTTGAAGTTTCATCTCTATTAGAAATTGTAATCATATTTTTGTAGAATAGTTGATAATTTTTTTAGGCAATGTAATTTAATTTAATTTAAGTTGATTTAATTACTGTTAAACTAATCTGATAATATATATTTAAAATATAAAAATTGGCAAATAAGTGAATTGAGTACTGTAAGGGCGAAATTTAAACTATATTTTTTTAATTCGCAACAGAACCCCCGAACTTGAATTTTTGATCGTAGAACGATTTATACTTAGGTGTTTAATTCGTTATTCGCTTAGGCAAGTTAGGATTCTAGTTAGCCTTAATTAACTAGTGGGGACTCTTTATAAAATCAACATTTTTCAAAACATATTCGCATTAGGTCAGATTTTAGGTCTGACATCAGTCACCAGGGATGATCGCTCTAACAACACAAAGGAAACAACACATTTAAAATTATAAGCATATTCGAATAGAATAAGTAAAAATACGGAGAAAAATGTACTAGCAGCCTCAGGTGTTCTCCCCGCCTTCGAAGGCTTCACTGCTTTCGGAGCAGTACTGGCTCAGAGAGATCCGCCAGCACATGATAGGATTTTCCTTGAAACCAACCTACAAGGTGAAACAAAAAGGGGTGAAGAAAAACAAAATAATTAACGACATACCAAATCTTAATAAGGAGGGGTCAACCGAATCCCCGCCTCAACCAGGTCCATCTCGGATACCCAGGATATCGGGCAATAAGATCTAGTCTTATTACTTCGGGAAATGACCTTCATAGTGTCTTTGTCCGACTCGCTAAAAGAAGGCCACTCATCCGTACGGCTGGCACGAACAATCGGCCAAGTGACGTGTCGATCCTTGACGAATAAATAATGTCTATCCCAATGACCCATAGAGCGATCTATAGGAGCCACGAAACGAAGACCATTGTTCCACACAATCTCGCCTAAACCCAATTCCTTAAACATGGGATCTTTCAGAGGTTGATAGCAAGTGACTATGGTCGCCATGCCACTCACGCTCTGGTATTGAAACCGATAGAAGCATCGGAACAAGATGAGAGAATATTTCCATGAATACCATGGCATAATGCTCTGAACCCAACCCAGACCCGAATGGCGGTAGGGAAGAGGTCAATAGGGGAAATCCTAAAGAATCGACAAAGATCCACAACATCGTCACAATAAGGAAATCGTAAATCGTACCGTATCTGAGCAGTGTATACGGTAACCATCCCATTTCGGGGCACAGTCATGGTCCTGTGGACATTGCCAAATAATGGGAGGAAAGGGTTTAGGGCCTCTGTTAGCATATGGTAATTGGGCGCCGTAATTGGTAGCCTATTAATATGTACATGTTACCTAAGAAATTGGGTAAATGTCACATTAGGGAAATTGAGCTTGACCCACATCCCAATTGACATGAGAGGCCCAAAATAGGCCGACCAACTTACTAGGGGCAAAGTGGACTTTTGTCCACTTTGCTCCTCCTATAAATAAAGGGTGTTAGGGTTTTATTTGGGGTAATTCACAATTCCTCATAAGTGGTGATTTAAGGGAAAACCCTCCTCCCTAAAAGTACTAGTTCGGCCGAACCACTTGCACAACCAAGGGTGTGCCAATTTTCTTAGAGCAAAACACTCCGGAGATCCGTCACTGCCAAGAATCGATCAGAGGCTTTGCTGTGGAGCTAATACCGCGTAGGGCTTCCTTAACAAGAACATCTACGCGTTCCGTCCGGTGGATCGTGAACTCCCTCAGCAGGATCCTGGGGACTATGGAAAAGGTTTAAGGTATGTGCAAATCTTCTGCTTCGTAATTCTCATTACTAGCATGTACCTGTCGTTATGTTTCCGTATTAGTCAACCCCGCAATCCAACAGTGGTATTCGAGCCTGTGTTAGAAGTTCTTTATTTTGATAAATTTATGCTCTTGAAAATTTAAAATTCTGGTCGAAAATTTAAAGATGTGATTTTTAAATTTTTGAATATTTTAAGTTGATGGTGCCGAAATTTTCATGATGTTCTTACTAAAATTTGATGCTCATGATCTTCAAGAAAAATGAGACTTTTATCAAAATCAAACATTGGATTGTAGATCTTAATAAAATTTGATCTTGAAATTTGACAACTTGTCTCCAATTATGTGTTTCGGCCGAACCCTAGGTAAATTAACAAGGTAAAGTTTTTTATTTCTTAGGCCCTAAGTAACCAAGTTTCGGCCGAAATTGTTAAGTATTATTGTTTACCGTATTTTAATTTTTATTAAGGGTAACAACATATCTATAATTGAAAAAATAAGGATAGGTTCACATTAAATATATGGAAATATATAACTATCAATATATCTAGCTAATTTACAGGTATTAAGATATTATTGATAGATTTAGTTACCTAAAAGATTAAGAAAATATATTGTCATATATTTGTTTCCCTACTAAAAATATTGACAATAAATAATATATATATATATATATAGGTATGTGCCGAAATTTACATATATATATTTATATTTTTTATTGATTTTATCTTAGAGATAGAATCTTGGTAATAAATAAATATATATATATGTTTATTATGTGTGCCGATATATATGCAATATTGGAAATTATTTAATATAGTTAATAGTTCTTGGAGGGTAAGTTAAGTTTTTAGTGGATTATTCAACCCTACTTAGCACACAAGATTATTTCGGCCCAACCCCATGGGTTTAATGGGTTGGTCCAATTTGATAAACCAGATAGGAATAAAACCAAACCGGATTTTCTTAATCGGTTCGACCTACTCGGGTAGAGTCGAACCGGGGTAACTGAGTGGACCTAACCTAACCGAACCGGTTTTGCGTGTTGAACCGAACCTTATTTTATTGGACCGGTACGGATCGATCCAGATTTTGAAAATAAAACCGGACCGAACCGGATTTACTGGACCCGAACCGAACCGGACCGGACCGAAATTGACTGACCCAAACCGGATTTTCAAAATCGAATTCAAGTCAATTAATAAAATGGGATGGTCAAGTTTTAAAATCCATTTTTTTTAACTTTAATTAGTCTACACAGTGCTCAAAGGTTTAAAACTTTCATGTTTTAATTAAACCTTAATGCCTAGTCGATTATGGATGGATCTCGGAGATGCATGATTTAGGGACTAGATTAATTAGTGGGCTGAATTGCAATTGTTTACATTTCGTCACATATATTTAGTAGAACTATTGTCATGACTAAGTCAAGCTAACTGGATGTTGGGGCAGAGCCCTGGTTAAATATATGGTTTGCGCACTAAGACGGACATGCTTTGATGGTTGCGAATGCCTATGATTCATGACTAGAAACACGCATGATTGATTGTAAGCATGAATTGAAAGTCAGCCCCTAATATTTTAAATGTTTTAAAAACAAAAGCCATTCGCCAAATATGCATGTTTGATGTGGAAGTTTCCATGTATGACACGTATGCTTTAATGTTGATTGTTGAGGATGTAGCTGCATGTGATAGTTTACTTGGAGAGTAGAATTATATATATGCTAGCATGAGTTCGGAACATTAAACGCATGACGCGTATGCATGATGTGTAGTTTGGTTGATGAATTTGGTTTGCTATGATGATTTACATGTGTAGTAGAATTATTTATGCATGCGTAAGTTCATCCAAAAAAATTTAAATACAAAAGGGCCTTGGGAAAGCCAAGATCGGGTATGTTTATTTCTAAGTTCCTGTTTCGGCAATTTGCGAATAAAACTGTTTTTAAGAGACTGATCTATTTGATTGAAGATGACGGTAATGTGAACTCTTTCAGGAACCCCCTTCCCTCGGTTTACTGCGGTCGGTTGGTTTAGATGGCTGAGGACTCATTATTTGTCGTATTCCATCTTAATAGATATCTGATGTATGCAATTATTTCTCAAATGTTACTGTCTCCCTGATTATGAATGATTATAAATGATTTAGTTTTCATGGCTGAGTCAGTACGCTTCTATGAACCTCGCAATCTGGATGGTATGAATTATGATGAATGGAAAGACAGTGTTGAGGAAATTCTTATTGCTGCGGATGTTGATGATCGAATCAATCCAAAAGCAAAATGGATCGAGACGGACGAATGTGGAATTCCATACCCCTGCAACAGCAAGAAAATGTTGAGGAATGATCGGACAGCACGAGAATTGATTTACTCGAAACTGTCAGATGAAGCAAAGGAGTTTATTGAGAGCAGCGCATTGCATCTTTGGTGTGTCATTCGCCTCCGCTACGGTGGAGGAAAGACCGCTGAAGCAAAAGACCTCATGGCAGAATACATTAGTAATCTATGCAGTGATGACGGTGTTATAGCCGTTCATGATCCCGCTGACGAAGTAGACGTATGAACAAGAGCTCGGAAAGTAATGAAGATGTTTCCTCTATCATGGTTTGCTGACGATAATGGACTCACAAGTCTGATCACATTGATTAAGAGAACCGTAGATCTATACGAGGCCAACCATGAGGAAGGAACCACTTTCAAAAAACCCGAGACAACCAATGACAGATTCGACGGTCTTCGAAAATGCTTGACTAAACCCAGTAATAAAAAGTCTAAACAATGGTCCTGTGCAAACCACTTATGATTCGTGTGCCCTAATAGGTACACCTTGTTTACCACACACATAAAACTGAAAGACATCTTATTTGATGCAAGACCTCTGATCAAATTCACTTGTGAATTCTTTTCAGGTGGAACGCTGAACGTGGTCGTGACTGCTTGACTATCTTACCTTCATTGAAGCTTCATCTGATGATCATAAACCTTATTATTGTTGTTGATGGATTTCTTATTTTTTCGTTTAAATGTTTCCACTTTGGTTGATTAAGATTCAGATTTATTGAATAAAGTACTTTCCATTCGATTTGAAATGAGATCTACTTGTCAAAATTAATCGACCCAATAAAACGGGACCGATCCAAACGAATATAAAAACTAAAATATCCACCAAGATGCCCGGATCAAACAAGAGTACTCATTCATCTAAATATCGCGAAACATCGAAGTACCACTAATATCCATCGATTGCGTAGTTCTAAGGGCGGGCCGATTTATTTATTTCTTAATTGTTAGTACTTCATTAAATGATAAATTTTGTAATGATGAACATGTTTGACACCAATTGGATTAAATCAAACTGAACTTTGGAAACGAAACGATTTAAACCATGGGATATTACCTGGAATAGGCGCCACAGGCGCGTGTACCTCGAAAGAAGGAACACATCGTTTTCAAAGTACGAATTTAATGATGAAGCGTTTTCGAATGAATGCTGAATTTTTCATTTGCCTCTCTTTTGGGAATAATTCATTCAATGCTTACACGATAAACTCGTAAAGTATAAAATGATGCATAAGGCGAAAGCCCAATGCATAATTCAAAGATGAATAAGTCTTTTGGGATGAATTAGCCAATGAAATGGATGATGTCGCTAAAATGAATCTCCCACGAAATGCCTTGAAAGAGAATTTTGGCAAGACATTCACATCGATAACACACTCCATCGACAAAATCGGTCAAACACGCTGCCATAAAAGCTATAAGGAGTGATAATGAGTTAATTCTTATCATCATGCGACATTAACATGCACATTAAACAAGTATTTGATCCAAGGGTATGATGAATACTTTTAGAGGATACATGTTTAAATTTGCTTGTGATAATGGTGTCGTGGTCGAACATTAGACATTACATGCCTTGAGGACGAATTTTCAACGCTTGGTGAGATATAACAGACGAAGTCTTGATCGAATTGGAGCAGGAAAACGATGATAGTCAGGTACCACTTACTTCGTGTGGGAGATTTGAGGCAGCAACGCAAGTGAATGAAATGGTAAATGAAGATAGAGACATTTTCATAGTAAATCCACTGAGAGGAGCCAATCCCACCACACAAATCACTGTTGCTGCAGGTGCGAATCAAGTTGAACCTGATAATCATGTTGCCAGACCTATGGAGGAAAATCCAATAATGCCATAATTACCCATTGTTCACAGTGAGAGTGAATTAACCAACTTGGTTCCGAAACCGAGAGGTCGTCCAAAAAGAGTTGTAGATCTAGGTTCCAGCACTGCCCTTGTTCCCAGTGGGAGCGAGGCTCTGATATAAAGCATTATTCCGAGTGGGAGCAATGTTCAGACTCAAGATGGGATTCACGAGCCTAGATGAAGTCAAAGGCATCGAACTTCTCCCAAGAAGTATCCCTTCAAGAAGCGTGAAATATTTACCCTAACTTCTGTTGACGAACCAATGACGGTTCAACAAGCGTTGAAAGGACCAAAACGAAGGAATGGAGGAAAGCAATGGAAGATGAGATCGCCTCAATGAAAGCCAATTCGGTATGGTCTTTAGTTGATTTACCTGTTTACCGCAGGGCCATAGGGGCGAAGTGGGTTCTGAAACTGAAATTCACTGCTGATGGAAATGTCGAGCGATACAAAGCTCGATTGGTTGCAAAAGGTTTCACTCAGCTTCACGGAGTGGACTTTGATGAGACATACTCACCGACTGTGCGGTACACCACATTCAGGGCAATCCTGGCCCTGGTCGCATGCCTCGATCTAGAGCTGCACCAAATGGATGTTAAGATCGCATTCCTCCACGGAAACCTGGAGGAAGAGATCTATATGGAGCAACCGAAGGGTTTCATTAATCTCCAAAGATCCATTAAGGGTCTTAAATAATCGTCTTGGCAATGGTACCCCAGGTTCCCTAGGAAATCGTTGGAAATGGATTCGTGAATCTCCACGAGGATCCATGCGTTTATACAAAGACCTCAGGGTCTATGTACGACATCTTAACTTTGTACGTGGATGACATACTCATTGCCGCAAACGATGTGAGTTTCATGCATGAATCAAAGTCCAGGTTGGCATCTGTATTTGAGATGAAAGACATGGGAAAGGCTACGACATCTTAGGCATTAAAATTGCTAGAGATCGTGACATCCGGAGGTTATGTCTATCTCAGGAAGCCTACATCAACAATCTGTTTAAAAGGGTTAGATTACAGGATGCCAAACCCGTGGAAACGCCAGTAGTATTCGGGTGCGCGTTGTCAAAGCGCGACGACCCGAAGACCCAGCAAGAGCGTGAACAGATGAGGAGTGCAGAGTATTTAAGCATGGTCGAAAGTCTCATGTACGCCATGCTTTGCATTCGTACGGACATCTGTTACGCTGCGGGCCTAGTAGCAAGATTCCAATCAGACCCTGGCTATCAACATTTAAAAGCTGTAAAGCGGATCATTCGATATCTGAAAGGTACTGCCGACTACGTACTATGTTATGAGGGTAGGAAGTTAAAATTGACTTGATTCAGTGACGCCCACCATGGTGGCTATCTAGATGATCGTAAGTCCACTACAGGAGGAGTGTTTCTTCTTGCTTTTGCCGCCCATTTCATGGACGAGCAATAAGCAATCTTGTGTCGCGTTGTCTACGATGGAATTAGAATTCGTTGCTCTCTCTAAAAATGCACAGGAAGCGGTCTAGCTGAAAAGGCTTCTTACTGCGCTGCTTGATGGACTCATAACTCATACCTAAGGTTAGGCTCAATGTTCGCTTCCCGGCGTATAAACGCAGTGCTGAAGAAAAGGCCAAGTTACCACGTCTTTGGAAACCGGTTGGGTTTGACTAAGGGTATGAGCGATGGGGATGGTCAAGTTCACCTGTAATTCACTGACTCTTGTATTCGCTAGGTGGCCACCAGGCGGATATTAGTTGAGGTTGTGAATACTTGTGCGGATTCCCTGGAGAAGTATTCTTATGTGGAAACTGGGCAATTTGAGAATTAACACGCTACCTAGGATACAGTGCGATACAAATTGATGTTTTTAACAGGTTGATTTGAGAGAGGGAATCAACGTTCCGCGGGCACTACAACACTCCTAACTGATGAGTAGCACGATGCCCGTCGTATCCGCCGGTCGCATGGCAAACCTCGTATGAACTATTCGGAAGCAAGGACGGGATCAGAAGAGTGAAATGTTTATGTGATTTGGACAACAATACATTAACAGGCACCCTCCCATTCAGGGAGAGGGAGCTGTTAGTATATGGTAATTGGGCGCCGTAATTGGTAGCCCATTAATATGCAAAAGTTACCTAAAAATTGGGTAAATGTCACATTAGGGAAACTGGGCTTGTCCCAAATCCCAATTGACATGAGAGGCCCAAAATTGGGCCTCCCTTATACACTATAGGCCGGCCGAACGTACTAGGGGCAATGTGGACTTTTGTCCACTTTGCTCCTCCTATAAATAAAAGGTTTTAGGGTTTTATTTGGGGTAATTCACAATTCCTCCTAAGTGTTGATTTGAGAGAAAACCCTCTTCCCTAAAAGTACTAGTTCGGCCGAACTACTTGTACCCCCAAGGGTGTGACAATTTTCTTAGAGCAAAACACTCCGGAGATCCGTCCCTGCCAAGAATCGATAAGAGGCTTTTCTGTGGAGCTAATACCGTGTAGGACTTCCTTAACAAGAACCTCTACGGGTTCCGTCCGGTGGATCATGAACTCCCTCAGCCGGATCCTTGGGACTACCGAAAAGATTTAAGGTATCTGAAAATCTTCCGCTACGTAATTCTGATTACTCGCATGTACATGTCGTTATATTTCCGTAGTAGTCAACCCCGTAGTCCAAAAACCTCATCCAAGGGACTAAGTTCGGCCAATGCGACATGGATTTGCCGTCACAGCATGTTTCCGGAGCCTGCCCAGTCCAAGATCCCAGACCCTGGCACAGAACCTAACTCGAAGTCGGCAATGGGTTCTAAACTTGAGACAGACTCTGACTCAGACGAGTACCCTGACTCAAAGTCTGACTCAGAATCTTACTCTAAACTAGTTTCTGGAAAGAAAACGGTACGACAAACTGATGGGATGAAGAACTTACTCATCCTTCGCAAGATGTATCACCTTTGGAAAGTTTGAGTTTTGCTGCACTACCACAAATACAGAGGAGAAAATACTCGACACATCAGACGTCAGGGAAAACAACGTCCCAAGTACGTACGAAAAAATAATAACCAAAATACAACATGGCAACAAACGCGTCACATATCTATCACCAAGTAACGACCCACCAAGCCACGTACCTACAACAATGGCCACGTATGTACAACAACGACCACATACGTACAACTATATCTACTATGACAACAATCGCGTACGTACGACTCGGAAACGACATAATCATGCAAGTGAAGGCTACACACGTAAAGGTCATCTTCGAGCAAAACAACTGTCCATCCAATTCGACAACAACAATTCATGCAATTATAAAGATATCACAACTCGAACGTGGGCAATCAAATTATGGGCATCAAAAATAGACTCGGAAAGGGAAAAAAATAATAAAAAAGTCAAACCTTTGGAAACCCGAACCGATTCGAAGAGTCGGTCCAAAATTCGAGACTCGCCGTTGCTTGATTAGTGTTCTTGTCGCAGGAATGGGGTCTCAACAGCCCTCCCCCCTGAAAATCTCCCGACGCCGTCGTCCGAGATGATTTCCGTTGTCCCCTCGCCGAAAAAACCTCCCGTCGTCGCCGCTCGAAGCAGTCTTCGCCGCGTCGCGCCATCCGGAGCTCCCCTCCCTCGCCGATGCCGGGGTGAGTTGCAGCCGAGAACGTCCAGCCACCTCCCTCTGCCGTGATTCTCGTTGCGCCGCCCGGAGCTCCTCCCCGTTGGTCTTCCTGCCGCGCCGCCGTCGTGAAATCCAACACCGGCCACCTCAAAAACCGAACCAAAGGATTTTTTGAATCCACGAAAGGATGCTTGAGAATGAAAATGATGGTGGCTCTTAAAGTGAGTAATCTCCTTTCTCTCTCTTTATAATAAGATGGTGTAGTGTTTTTAAAAATCCTACAGTCTCCACCCTCAATTTGAAATAAGGAAATCTAATGGCTAAGATTAAAACTGACACATCTACCATTTTTAACTATAGCTATCATGTTTATATTCGTGTTAACATTTTTATGCATCCATATAATGAATTTAATACTTATGAATTTTTATTTATGACTAGACACATTTTTACACATGAAATTATCTCGCACGTACATGTCAGCATGGATTGCAATTTTACTTGTCTATGATCATGATCACGTCATACCCTTGTCCATGTTCACATTTTTTGACATACACATAGGAAGACATGATTTTTTTCGTACGTACATTTTTCGGATATATGTCTGAATACATGCATGTTTAAACTAATGTTTGTGTTTCCTCTGTCTTGGGAGACAAAAATGCAGCGCTACGACATGCCTATGGATATATGGTTGACTCGTCAAGAGGTAAGACAACGGATCCAAATTGAGCGTCTCATCCGATCGTAAAATAGAGTCAATCAAGGGTCAGGCCATTGTTTGACTCGGGGGAAAATGATGGAAATACGCCCAATTTGGACCCGTTCAAGATCGGATTATGCTATCATGATAACCCCACACTCGATTATAAATTGGAACATTGACCTAAACACACTACCCGCAGCAAAGAACGGTTCAGGCGGGAAAAATACCCGCCCGGACCGTGGCTGGTCCCATATACCCTAAAGGAGATCGGACCAGCTGGACCGATCTCCCCTAAGAGAGATTGGACCAGCTGTCCGACCTCAGGTCTCTGAGGGCGGACTATTTAGTCCGATCTCAGGGGACTCAATACCACCACCAGAAGACGTAATGTGCCCGACCAAAGGGTGCACGCGGCGTTCGAGAAACCGCCGTCCGGGTCATGCCTCGTCGAGACTCGACATCATTTTCACGTCCAACCCTTACACAATACCACGAACTCTACCATGCTTACTGATGGATATACGCCCAATTTGAACCCGCCTTTAATTCGGATTGTCTTATTTTGCCACCACACTTACGATTATAATTCAAAACATTGACCCGAACACATTACCCACAGCGCGAACGGCCCGGACGAGCAAAAAATACTCGCCCAGACCTGTCCGCTGGCCCGACTCACTTAGGTGATATTGGACCAGCTGGCCCGACCTCACTTAAGTGAGATAAGACCAGCTGGCCTGATCTCACAAAGGTGGGATCGGACCATCTGGTCCGATCTCTCTTAGGAGAGATCAGTACGGCTTGACCGATCCCAGGACCTAGGGGTCGGATTTTTTATCCGGCCCCGAAGGTCCCGAGACCCTTCCCGGACATCGTACCCCCCTCCCCCCCCCCCAAGGGCGTCTGCGACGTTCCGAACCTTATCACACGGACCTCTTCCCGCGGAGTGCCGACATCTTTTTACCCGACTCACACTTAGCTTTCTCACAAACCTCTCCGTGACATTAAGGGTTTAACCCCTACATTATGTGTTAATTAAGTGCGCTTAGGGATTAACGGTGTCATTAAGCCACCTTAATCCCCTTGAAATCTATATATAGTGCTCAAGTTCTATTTATTTGGATCATGTTGCAACTTTACTCGTTTTAGCTCTGCCTTCTCTGTAGATTTCATCTCTTTAGAATACCGAACTTACTTAGGCATCGATGAAGGCTCACCGAGCACCACACCCCCCTCTCCGTGATCTGTATCGCCCCTTGTGCAGGATAGCAAGGAGTTGAACAACGGATCTTTTTAAGCTAACAGATCGTCTTTGCGAGCTATCGAATTACGAGGAAAGACGTTTTTACCCGTGAGAAAATTCATTCGGATCGAAGACCCGCCGACCCGATAAACACGTCTTAGAACTTGGCGCCGTCCGTGCGTTTCGAACAAACAAGCCCAATTATCACGAGTAGGATGGCAAACATATACGTCATTCACGGAGGTTTTGGAGCAGGCAGTGAGTCAACAAATGCAAGAGAGGCATACATGACACAAGTAGGAGATAGCACAATTAAGGGAAAGCAAGTGAAGGAAAAAAGAGAAGATATAATAAGATTCTCAAGGAAGAACATGGAACATGTGTTACAAGAGATCAATTATGCCTTAGTCATAACAATGAAAATCAATGACATGGACATTGGCAGAATTCTAGTGGACGGGGGAAGCTCACACAGCATAATCAGCAAGAAAGTGGTTGACACACTAGGTGTGAGACCAAGTAACATAAAACAAGTGCACTCTCCTCTAAAAGCATTCTTAGGAGAGCCAAGTTACCCATTGGGGGCGATCACACTACCTGTGACAATAGGCACAGGCTAGAAGCAATTGAAGATCGACGTTTTTTCCCTTATTATTGAGAGAATTGATGAGTACAGTGGAGTTTTAGGCACCGCTACAATTAACAAGTGGGGCATGGTACCGTCAACACCACATCAGAAAATGAAATTTCCCACAAGTGAAGGAATTGAGGAAGTTAAAGGAAATCAGAAAGTGGCAAGGAAGTGTGCAAGAATTGCACTCAACAAGAAAAAGAAACCCTATAAGGAGGTCCTATCAATATATGAGGATCCAAGAGAGGATCACGGAAGACTTGCACCTATGGAGGAGCTAAAAGAAATACTAATAGAGGAACACGAAAGAAAAGTGAAAATCATGACAGCCTTGACTGAAGAAGAAGAATTGCGCGTAGCAGCATTACTAAGGGAGTACAAGGATCACTTCGCATGGTCACAAAATGACATGCCTGGGATATCTGAGGTGTAATATCACACAAGCTCAACATAGACCCAGCAACGCGCCCAGTAACACAGAAGATAAGGCCAATGGGGGCTAGCAAAAAGATAGCTATCCAAGATGAGGTGGACAAGCTATTAAAAGCAAATTTCATCAAGGAAATCAGGTTTCAAACATGGGTTGCAAACCCAGTACTAGTAAAAAAGGCAGGTGGAAGTTGAAGAATGTGCATCGACTATCGCGACCTCAACAAGGCATTCCCTAAAGATTCATACCCACTTCCAAGGATAGATCAACTAGTGGATGCAACGTCAGCCCACGAATTGATGAGATTCATGGATGCATACTCAGGGTACAACCAAATAAAAATGTCCACTGAAGATGCCTCCCACACGGCTTTCTATGCCGATAGTGAAATATACCACTATACTGTGATGCCATTCAGACTCATAAACGCGGGAGCAACGTATCAGTGTATGGTCAACAAGATCTTCGGGGACATGATAGGGAAGACAATGGAAGCATATGTAGACGACATGATTGTCAAGCCTAAGAAGAAAAGCGACCACGTCGAGAACCTTCGTATGACCTTCCAAAGAATACGTAAGCATCAAGTCCACTTGAACCCGAAAAAATGTGCATTTGGAGTACAGTCAGGGAAAATCTTGGTTTCATGATAAGTTAACAAGGAATAGAAGTGAATCCTGAAATATTGCAAAGAATTGAGGAGATGCACTCCCCCACGAAGAACAAGGAAGTACAGCGGCTAAACGGAAGGTTGGCAGCTCTTAACAGATTCCTGTCCCAAATTGGAGACAAAGCACTACCTTTCTTTGAGGTGCTATGGACAAATAAGATGTTTGAATGGACGCCAAGATGTGAGGAAACCTTCCAACAACTCAAACAACACCTAAAGACACTACCTCCACAAGCAAAGCCAAGCCCAGGAGAACTCCTCTTCCTTTACATCTCTGTAAGCAACGTCGCGGTAAGTTGGGTACTACTGAAAGAGGAAGACAATGCACAACTGCCAGTGTATTTCGTAAGCAAAACGTTGGCAAAATACGAGATCAATTACTTGGCAATCGAAAATTACCTCTACGCATTCATCATATAAGCAAGGAAGTTGATACCGTATTTTCATGCGCATGAGATAACAGTGCTCACAAACCAACCTCTAAAAAACCTCTTGCAAAAACCGGACACTTCAGGGAGGCTGACCAAATGGGCAATTGAATTAAGTGAATTTCGCATTCATTTCGCCCCAAGAACAGCCATCATAGGGCAAGCCCTAGCAAATTTTATTGCATAATTCACCGGAATTAGCTCTGACGGAAACTTAGGGGAAAAAACAAGCACAACTATAACAAGAACTAGTCAGGAGACACAACCAAAGGCATGTGGGAGATGCACACTAATGGATCATCTAATGCGGGAGGATCAGGCGCAGGCCTTCTATTGTACCCACCGGATAAGGGCACGCCACTGCGTTATGCCATGGCACTTACCTTCAAAGCAACCAATAATGAGGCAGAGTATAAGGCGTCGATAACAGGCTTGAGAATAGTCAAAGGAGTAGGGGTGAAACACCTAAGGGTTAAGTGTGACTCTCAGTTGGTCGTCAACCAAGTAAAGGGGAATTACATTGCAAAGTCCAAGAATATGCAAAAATATCTACAACAGGCAAAAGACTTGATAACAAGCTTTCGAAGCTTTGACATTGAATCAGTCCCAAGAGAACGAAACCACGAGGCAGACGCCTTAAGCAACCTTGCCTTGGGATTGGAAGCAGGCAAAAAAGTACATTTTAAGGAACAAAGAACAAGATCAGTGATAGTGAAAATTGAAGTCCTAAAAATAGATGAAGGGGAGGCCTTGATGACCCCAATGCGTCAATACCTTATTGAGGGAAAATTGCCAGAAGACAAGGTGGAGGCAATAAAGATTGAAAGGATGGCAAGAAACTATGCCACGATGGACAATGAGCTCTACAAGAAGGGATACTCTACGCCATTCCTCAAGTGCATAACATACCCAGAAACTGAAAGAATATTAGGAGAGCTCCATGAAGGCGACGCCGGTTGTCACGAGGGGGCAAGTTATATATTTCGAAAGGTCTACAATCTGGGATACTATTGGCCAACAATGAACAAGGAGGCAAAAGACATGGTGCAAAAATGTGAACATTGCCAAAGATACTCTAGAAACATAATAGCCCCAGCATCCAAGCTAAGCTAAATATCAGGAGCATGGCCATTCGCACAATGGGGAATTGACCTGATAGGCTCCCTACAAAGAACAAAAGGGCAAAAAAACATATTAGTGGCAATAGATTACTTCTCCAAGTGGATAGAAGCAAAACCGATGGGAAAGACAACAGACGAACAAATCATCAGTTTTATCCAATCACACATCGTCTCAAGGTACGGAGTGCTAAAGGTATTGATAAGTGACAACGGGCCACAATTCAAGAGCAAGAGGCTGCAATGGTACTGTGAGAGGTTGAACATAGAGCAACGTTTTGCATCAGTAAAACACCCCCAAACAAATGGGCAGGTGGAATCAGGAAACAAGATAATATTTGATGGCCTGAAAAAAAGAATTCATGCTACCAAGGGAAGCTGGGTAGATGAGTTAGAAAATGTCTTATGGGCAGTACGAACAACACCAAAAATAGCCACAGGAGAAACACCATTCGGTTTAGTATATGGGATCGAGGCAGTCGCACCAGTAGAAATGGCCGTGTCATCACCAATAACCACCTATTTCGAAGAGCATGAAAACGAAAAGGCAAGAATCTTAGATTTAGATTTAGTAGACGACAAGAGATGGAACTCAGAAGAGGCACAGGCACGAATGTGACTTGTATCCGCAAGGTAGTACAATCGACAAGTCAAAGAAAGATAATTCCATGTAGGAGAATTAGTACTCAGGAAAAACGAGTTCGCACACTTAGATCAAGTAAAAAAGCTATCTCCAAAATGGGAGGGACCATACAAAATAGCGTCAGTGCCATATGCGAATGCATACCGCTTGGAGGATGGAATGAAAATATTTCTACAAACACTTTCAGTGAAGGGCATTTGAAGAAGTTCTATGTCTAAGGGATCAACATAAGCGAAACACCATATCCTTGGGTTTATCTTTCGTTTAATGCATGTTTACATTCTTAGGTCTCTAAAACAGCTCTCGAGGCGGAAAAACTCATGAAGTTTCTCCAACCTTTTTACTACTTATTGTTTTCCATAAAGGATGTCCTGGACTACCTACAACATCCACCTTGTGCATAATGCATGAATATTTTCAATGAAGTAGATGTTCACCAAAATATTTTCTAAGTATGAGATAGCGCTATCGCCACAGACTCCTTGCTTAGATACGACAACCAAGTGCATGTCACTTTTCGTGCCCTCCGAGAGCTTGTCTCGTGAAAAAATTATGCGCCCTCCGAGAGCCTATCTCGCGAACAAATTTTGTGCCCTCCGAGAGCCTGTCTCGTGAAAATAATATGTGCCCTCCGAGAGCCTGTCTCATGAAAAAAATTATGTGCCATCTAAGAGTCTGTCTGGTGAAAATAATATGTGCCCTCCAAGAGCCTAGCTCGTGAAAAAATTATGTGCCCTCCGAGAGCCTGTCTCGCGAAAAAATTATGCGCCGTCCGAGAGCCTGTCTCGTGAAAAAATTATGTGCCCTCCGAAAGCCCGTCTCGTGAAAATAATCTGTGCCCTCTGAGAGCCTGTCTCGTGAAAATAATATGCGCCCTCCGAGAGCCTGTCTCGTGAAAAAATTAGGTTCCCTCCGAGATCCTGTCTCGTGAAAAAATTATGTGCCCTCCGAGAGCCTGTCTCGTGAAAAAATTTTGCGCCCACCGAGAGCTTTTCTCGCGAACAAAATTTTGTGCCTCCGAGAGCCAATCTCGCGAACACACTCTGCGCCCTCCGAGAGGCAGTCTCGCGAAAACAATTTACAACGTCCCCAAGAACGTATCTTGAAAAGCCCTTCTTTTTACAAAACAAGGATATATGATATGAGCAACATGCAAGTTTGTTCATGATGACATTACAGGTATCATGATACACGAGAATGCTAAAAAGACATCAAGTAAGTAAATGCACGCATAAGGAAAGAGCCTACAAGGAAGGAACCACACAAACAACCACAAGCAATTATCATAACCAAGTAGCAAGTCATCCTACCATCCACACCATAAGCTAAGGCAGACATCTTAAAGAGAACCAACACAACCAAGTCAAGTAGCAAAGCCATAAAACTCCTAAGTATGAGGCTTCCCAAATAAACTTAACCCAACGCGGGGAGAAACCACTCAACCCAAAAGGGGAGGAAAAGTAAAGAAATATGTATAATGATAGAGATATCAGGAAATCAAGTCGATGCCACTGCAGAGTCCTCGCGGTCCTGATGCTCAGACGAAGAACCAGAAATAGAACTCGAAAAGGATGAAGAAGAACCTGACTCAATAACATCAACAGGTAAGGTATCCTCCTGCACAGATGCCTCAACAACATTCCCAGCAACTGCAGCCTGCCCTCTGAGTACAGCAACATTACCTTCGGTATAAGGACCGAAATCACCCAAATCACCAAACATAAAATGAGGATTAATCCTGAAAATCTGATCAACGAGATATTCTCCAAAGTAATTCATCTCCTTGTCACATCGAACTTTGAAATCAGAAGCACATGCAGGGGAAGCCTTACACTAAGCCACCGCGGAAACTCTCTCCTCCGCGCGACACTTCTCCTCGACATTCTTCAACTCCGCAGCATGGAGTGAAGAATCAACCTCGGCCTTTTGGCGCAACTCAGCAACAGCTGTCTCAAGCAAGGTTACTTGATCTCGAAGCTCTTGAACCTTCAAATCAGAGAGGCGTGCCTTCTCTTGAGAACCGCTAAGCTTAACCTTCAAGGATACCTGGGCATCCTCAAGCACTTTCTTCTCGTCTGATAGCTCAAGAGCAACACCCAAAAGATTGACAATGTCAGCAATGCCCTAAAACAACAATCAAACATTCAAAACACATAGGCAATAAACGAGCATACAAAGAAGAACACAACTAATAAAACACTTACATGGGCATAGCGAGAAAGAACTCCATGAACCAATCGTCTTTTTTCCTTAGGAGAAACAGGAGAAGAGATGCGATCCCCAGGGGCAACGGCACTGTAAAGAAAACGAACCCCTACCTTAGGTGTGCACAAAGAAACATGACGATCAAGGTGATACTCCTTCAATCCAGAAAAAGGAGTCCACTCAGAGCCTGCAATGTCTTCATCAGTAGGGAGACGCAAATCCTTACGGCTCAAGGCAGGAGGTCGGCCTGTCTCTGCAAAATATGGCATGATCAAAAGGCATAAGTAACAAGGCATTTACAAGAAAAGTGAAAATAACAAACCTGAGGTTTCTCCCCTCGACTGGGGGGCAGGAGAGGGTGAAGGGTCATCAAGGTCTATGGTCATCCTGTCACCCTTCATAGGTCGCTTCCCCTTGTCTGGCAGAGGAGGCACCTCTTCAACCACCATCTCTGTATCACAAGAAGGGGTCGGTACGCGGGCATTCGAGGAATGATCCTTTACGTAGTTCTTTTTCTTTGCAGTCGAGGGCCCGACCTCAGAGTCAGGTTTCCGCACATTGGACTTAGACAGGCTTGAATTCTTGCCCACTGGGAGTAAGTGCTCAGTGAATAGGGGCGAATTCTCTGATAACATAAAGAAAGCAACATGAGAAAAAGTATAAGTATATCATATGGTAAAGAGAATAGAAGAGGAAGAAAACATACTAGAGGTTGCAACCGTCTTCCCTGACTTAGAAGGTTTCGAGACCTTTGGAACAGAACTAGAAGGCGCTTTCTTCTTATTATACGTTTTTCCATGAAACCAACCTTCAAGGAGAAAACAAAAGGCGAATGAAAACAAGAAGATCAATAACATACAAAATCCGCGAAATGAGGGGTCAAGCGGATCCCCGCCTCATATAAGTCCATCTCGGACACCCAAGACACGGGACAATAAGATTTGGTCTGGTGGCTTTGGTAAATGATCTTCATAGTCTCCTTATCCGAAGAAGAAAACTCCCCAAAGCTGGGCCAGTCATCCGAGCGGTCGTCGCAAAGGATCGACCATGTAACATAACGATCGGTGACAAAGAAATAGTGTTTGGACCACTGACTCAATGAACGATCAACATCAGTCATAAAGCGATGATCATTATCCCACTCAACCTCACCTAGTCCCAACTTCTTAAAGAGAGCATCTTTAAGAGGATGGTAACGTGTCACCATGGATGCAAACCCGGTTTTCTTCTTGTACTTGAATCGATAGAAACATCGGAATAGGACCAAGGAATACTTCTCGGAGTGCCAATGACATAGCACTTGGAAGCTCATCAAGGCACGGATAGCAGTGGGAGCAAGGTTCATGGGAGAAATCCCATGGAACTGGCAAAGTTCGATGAGATTGTCGCAATAGGGATATCGCAACCCATATCGAATCTGAGAAGTGTACACTACAACCTTTCCCTCCGGGGTGTCACGGCTTGACGAACGTTTTTCAGGGATGGAAAAAGGGATACAAAGGTTCATCTAAGGGCCTGACATCGCCTAACTCAAGGTACTCGTTATACTCGCGTCGACCCAACCAATTCACCGACAATGGCGCGAAACCTAACTCGAAAGCAGTAAGAGGTTCCAAACTTGAGATAGACTCTGACTCAGACCAATACTAAAATTCAGTGTCTAATTCAAAATATGACTCTGAGCTAACATCAGGAAAGAAAGTAACACGACGAATCAAGGGGATGAAGAACTTACTCAATCTACGTAAGATGTAACACCGTTGCAAGGTCTGAGTCTTAGGACACCACCACGAGTATAAAACCTGCCATATCAAGCTAAGTGTCAAAACGGAATGATTTCCCGGGTAAGATCGAAAACAACTCAATGTTGACATATCGACAGTTATACCACACAACAATCAACGAATAACAATTGTGGCTCAATAACACCCAGCAACAACAACGGCTACGTACGAGCAATTTTTGCGACAACAAAATCAAACAAGGAAAATCTACTCGGGCAAAAACAATTTTCGAGCAAACAATGATTGTCCGACCAAACACGACAATCACAATTCAAGCATTCGGGAAATGATCACAAGTCAAGCATAGGCAGTCTAAATACGAAATTTGATATGTTCACAGAAAGGAAAAGATCGAACCTTAGGAAATCCCGAAACAATTCGAACACTCGGTTCAAAATTGGAATCCCGCCGTGGCTGAGAAGACGCCGTCGTCGCCGGCGGGACCACCGCTGTCCCCCGCCGGAGCCCTGTTGCGCCGGAAAACCACCCCTTGCTGTCCGATGTCGTGCCACGTGGAGGATCAGACTGGCCCTCCCCGTCTCCATTTCCGTCACGCTGGTCCACCCTCATCCCAGCTCCCGCTGCCTCCGTCGTGGCTGGCCCCGCCGCGCCGAACTCCGCCCGTCCCAGTGATTGCTTGCGCCGGCCACCCCTAATTTGGGGCAAGTAATTTTCTTGACCTCCAAGAATGGGAAATTAGAGAGAAAATATGATGGTGGCTCCAAGTGAAGTAATTCTATTCTCTTATTTTATAAGTAAAGGTGTGTAGGGTTTATGGATGAGACATAATCTCCACCATTAATTTGAATTAAAGAAGATCTAAGGGTTAGATAGAAAACTGTCACATTTACTCACTCTTAACGATGGTTAAAAACATCTCCACTCAAGTTAGAATTTTCCATATGCATATTTTTTACATTCCCATACTTAAAATTTTTTTAGACATGATTCAAATATTTATTACACGTGGAACCCCTTCACACGTACACTCATGGATTACGGTATCATAAAATTGAACTGCATCAACCCATAATCATGATTGCATTGCATTCCCATGTATATTAGAGTTTTTAAAATGTATACATGAAGAGATTGAGTTTTCATTACATCCATATTTCACGGACACGTGCATATGCACGTGCACGTTTACTCTAACGTTTACCATTCCTCTATTTTGAGAAACGGAGGACAAGGCACGGAAAACGCGCCTATGGGCAAGCAAATGATTCGTCAAGAGGTAAAACCACGGCTTCAAATTGCGCGTGTCATCCCAACATAAAATAGAGTGAATCAAAGGTTAGACCGTTGATTGACTCGGGGGCATGTGATGGATATACGCCCAATTTGAACCCGCATTTAATTCGGATTGTCTTATTTTGGCTACCCCACTTACGATTATAATTCGAAAATTTGACCCGAACACATTAACCACTGCGCGAACGGCCCGGAAGAGCAAAAAATACTCGCCCGGACATGTCCGCTGGCCCGACCTCACTTAGGTGGGATCAGACCAGCTGAACCGATCCCAGGACCTAGGGGTCGTATTTTTTATCCAAACCCGGAGGTCCCGAGACCCTTCACGGACGTCGTACCCCCCACCCCCCCCCCAAGGGCGATTACGACATCCGGAACCTTATCACACGGACCTCTTCCCGCGGAGTCTCGACATCTTTTTACCCGACTCATACTTAGACTTTTTCACCAACCTCTCCGTGCCATTAAGGATTTAACCCCTTCATTATGTGTTAATTAAGTGCGCTTAGGATTAACGGTGTCATTAAGCCACCTTAATCCCCTTGAAATCTGTATATATTGCTCAAGTTCTATTCATTTGGATCATGTTGCAATTTTACTCGTTTTACCTCTGCCTTCTCTCTAGATTTCATCTCTCTAGAATATCGAACTTACTTAGGCATCGGAGAGGGCTCACCGAGCACCACCCCCCCTCTCCATGCTCGGTATCGCCCCTTGTGTAGATTTGCAAGGAGTTGAACGACAGATCGTTTGAAGCTAATAGATCGTCTTCGCGAGTTATCAGATTACGAGGAAGGACGATTTTACCCGTGAGAAGTGTCATTCGGATCGAAGACCGGCCGACCCGATAAACACGTCTTAACACTTAAAAAGGTTTTAACCCTTTATTATCTGTAAATAAAGTATGTTTAGGAGTAACGACTTCATTAACCGCCTTAATCTCCCTTGAGGCCTATATATAGTGCCCAAGTGTAAGCATATGGTTATGGGCGCGGTAAATGGAAGCCCATTATATGTATATGTTACCTAAGTTAATTGGGTACATGTCACTTTAGGAAATTGGGCCAAACCCAAATCCCAAATGACATGAGAGGCCCAAAATTGGGCCTCCCTATACTAGCATGGCCAGCCGAATTATATGTGGGGGTAAAGTGGACTTTTGTCCACTTAACTCCTCCTATATATATGGGGAGTTAGGGGTTTTATTAGGGTTAATCACAATTCTCCTTAAGTGGTATTTTGAGAGAAAACCATTCCCCCAAAAACACCATATTCGGCCGAACCAAGCATCCACCAAGGGTGTGCCAATTTGCCTTCGAGCAAACACTCCGAAGATCTGTCCCTTGCCAAGAATCGATCAGAGGCTTTGCTGTGAAGAATATACCACGTAGGGCTTCCTTCACAAGAACCCTTACGGGTGCCGACCAGAGGACCGTGAACTCCCTCCTGCAAAGATCTTGGGACTACGGACTACTGTAGAGGTATGTGCGAATCTTCCGCTGCGTAATTTCGATTACTTGCATGTACCATGGTTTTAGTTTCCGTAGTGATTAATCCCCGTAATCTAACAGTGGTATTAGAGCCTTTTTGGGAGTTAATGATTTTGATAAATTGATGTTCTTGAAAATTTAAACTTTGGACCGAAATTTTAAAAGGAGAATTTTAAATTTTTTGAATATTTATGGTAAAGAAGGTCCGAAATATTCATGATTTTCTTAAGAAATTTGATGTTCATGATCTTCAAGAAAATGATGATATTTATCAAAATCAAACATTGGATTGTAGATTTTATTAGAATTTGATCTTAAAATTTGACCACTTGTTCCCAAATTTGTGTTTTTGGCCGAAACCCTAGGTGAATTACAAGGTAAAAAATTTTAATTTCTTAGGCACCAAGGGATAAAATTTCGGCCGAAATATTTGATATTATTGTTTACCATATTTTAATTTTTATTCTAGGTAACAATATATCTATAATTGGGAACATTAGGATAGATTCACATTAATATATAGAAATATATATAACTATAAATATATCTAAATATTTAAATAGGTTAAAGATATTATTGATAGATTTTAGTTACCTAAAAGATTGAGAAAATATATTGTTAATATATGTTTCCCTATTTAAGATATTGAAAATAAATAGTATATATATTTATAGATGAGTGCCGAAATTTACATATATATATATTGTTGATTGATTTAATCTTAAAGATAGAATCTTAGCAATATATATATATATGTGTTTATATAAGGTCCAAAATTATGTATATATAATATTGGAAATTATTTTATATAGTTAATGTTACTTAGTGGTCAAGTTAAATTTTTTTTTTTTTTACTTTAAATCTCTACTTGGGCCACAAGTAAACATTTCGGCCCAACCTTTAAAAATTTAATTATTGGGCCGGTCCAATATGTTAAACCAGGACGAATTTAAATCGAACCGGGTTTTCTCAATCGGTTCGACCTTAACGGGTCGGGTCGGACCGAGGTAACTAAGTGGATCTAACCGAACCGGTTTTGAGTGTTGAACCAAACCAAAACCTATTTTTATTTGACAGGTTCGGACCGAACCAGATTTTAAAATTAAAACCGGACCGAACTGAACTAGATTTTCCGGACCGGACTCGAACCAGATTTTTTTCCGAACCGGACCAAACCTGATTGAAATTGACTGAACCGAACCTTATTTTCAAAACCGAATTCAATTCAATTAAAATAGGGAGGTCAAATTTTAAAATCCAAATGTTTTGAACCATAATAGGCCTACTCAGTGCTCAAGGGTTGATAATCCTTTATGTCTTGTTTCAATTATGGGGATGGATCTCAGAGATACATGTTTTTGAGATTTGATTAATTAGTGGGCTGAATTGAAATTGTTTATTATTCAAAATATATTTATGCATGATTAGAAATGTTGTCTTGACTGAGTCAAGCTAGCTGGATATTGCATATTGTGGGCAGAGCCCTGGTTAAATATATGAAATGCGCACTAGGATAGACATGCTGTGATGGTTGGAAATGCCTAGGATTCAAGTCTAGAATGTTGCATGATTGAATATAAGCATGAATTGAAAATCAGCCCCTAATGTTTAAAATTATTTTAAAATTGAAAATAAGTCACCAAATGTGTATGATTGATGTTGAAGTATCATGTTTGACACGTATGCTAGAAGGTTAAGGATGTAGCTGCATTTGATAATTTACTTGGACGTAGAACTATGTATGCAAGCATGAGTTCCTCGAAACATTAGACGCATGAGTCGTAAGCATGATTGTGGTTTGTGTGATGAATGTTACTGGCGTATGATAATTTACATGGATGGTAGAATTATGTATGCATGAGTGAATTCATCGGAATATTTTTCCAAAAAAATGGGCCTTAGGAAAGCCAAGATCAGGTATGCTTATTTTGAAATCCCTGTTCCGGTAATTTGCGATTAAAACCGTTTTAAAAGACTGATCTATTGGATAGAAACGACGATAATGTGAACTCTTTCACAGCCATCTTCCATTGGTTTACTGGTGGTCGGTTGGTTTAGATGACTGAGGAAGCATTATTAGTCGGATTCCATCTTAATAGATATTTGATGTATGCATTTCTTTCTCAAGATGTTATTATCTCCCTGATTATGCGTGATTATCAAATTGTTAGTTTTTATGGCTGGGTCGGTTCGCTTCTACGAGCCTCGCAATCTGGATGGCATGGATTGGGATGGATGGAGTGAATATGTAAGAGAACTCCTTTTCGCTGAAAGTATACACAAGTGAATTGATGTGAATAAGGGCTGAACATTGTTAAATGAATAAGGCGTCCTTACATACCCTAATAAGTTGAGGAGCTTTGCCGATCGGAGAGCTTGCAAGGTGATACTGGCAACTTTGGATAGAGAGGTTGCAGAGGACTTCAAACTCAACTTAAGTGCTCTTCAACTTTGGTGTTCCATTAGACACCGCTTCGGTGGAGAGAGGGCTGTCGAAGCCAGATGAGTACTATTTGAGTATGTTTCCCTTATTTCCCAAGATGCAGGTGTAAAACCTACATCAGATCTTACGAACGAGAGATCGAATTGGAGAAAGATACTCTCTACTGCAAAGAGGTACCATCTATCATGGTTGGCCGATGACAGCGAACTTGGTTACTTGATTGAATCAATTAAGTTTATCACTGTTGGATCACGGTGGAACTCCGGTACGGACTTTGACGGCGATCCTAGCTCCTTCGCTCCACGCAATCCTGCAAGAGGGGATAGACCGGGCGGTGACCCAGAATCCCTCTCCGATGCTTAAATGAGTGCCTAGTACGAACTGGCAAGCAATAATCTCAAAGGGTATGTAATTCAACGTAAGTGATCTGAGGTGATCTCTTGCCCTTTTATAGGCGAAGAGGTACCTCAGTTACCTGGTGAACCGTTGGGGGTGGTTAGCCCGTATCCCGCGTATCTCAGGTATGATCCCACCTATCTAGGCCATGATCTCGCTTATCTCGGCCACGCCCCGCGTATCTCGGCCACGCTCCGTGTATCTTAACCACGTTCCGCGTATCTCGGCCACGCCCCGCGTATCTTGGCCTTATCCTCTGATAACGAGTCCTGACTCCCGTCGGGGACTCCAGAGTTATCTCGTAGTGTCACCGCTCGGGGCCCCTCGTCATCGTGATAGGGCCAATCGTTCTCAGGGATTCGTCATTGGGGCCTACTTAAAGGCTTCTCATCGGGAGCTTCCAGCTCATCTGTCGAAACCGACTATGTCGGGACCTTTCATCATCGGGACTCCCTTCGTCGGGACCCTTCTCCTGGGTCATCTTGACCTTTATTTGGGGCCTGGTGGGCCTGTTTGCCGTTTCCTCACCGTTAAAGGGTCTGACAGCTGTAGTCGAACCCATCATTTTCCCCCAAGACATGAGGGACTTTTAGTTCGTCGTGTCTTCCAACTCCCGACCTCCCGATATTGAAATCGGGGATCTTTCCCTTGACATGGTCATTCAGTACTAATCTTTTCCTTCACGTTTCCTCAGCGTTTTGTGGGTAACTGTCAAATCCCAGGGGTCTCCTCGATTCCCCAGTTCATTAAATGCAGTAGATAGTGAAGCGACGTTTTCGGCCCTCGTGCCTGATTTTTCGCGCCTGTTCTTTTCTGAAAAGTGCTTTTCAGGCTATCTCATCATTGCACCTGCTACCATCCCGCACGTTTCATCTCAACGGTCCAGATTAGAACGCTTCAACTTCGACGGTTCAGATTAAAGCGCCCCTTCGACTGTCCTCTTCGCCTATAAAAACCTCACCCAGGGTACAGTTTCCTCTTATCATCTACAAATTTTCGAAAGCTTACTGCAACTCTTGAGACCTTAGTGTTTCTTCGGCCATTTTTCTAGAAATGTCAGGTTCATTCTTCCAGCCTCCAATTATCATGTCAGGTAAGGGTTTCCTCTCTATTGTTCGCCTTCATCTTTGCTTAGTTTATTTGTAGTTTTCCGGAAAAACCTAACGTCCCTTTCAATGGCTGATTTCAGACAGTGGATCTGGTTTCGAGGGAAGGAAGCCTTTCAACTTCGACTATGTTCTGAACGAAATTTTCAGCACTGCTTATGATGTAGCTCTCCGGGAAGGATGTATCATTTCCACCAGAGAAGCCGATGCTCAAGGCCGGAAATGCATACCACAAGTTCAGAGTGAAGAGGAGCTACTTCTTCATCGGAAACTCCTCGATCCCATGACCCCGATAGCCAATCCTCCAACGGCTGACCCTGTGGAGCCTTCTGCCCTAGACCTTGCGGACCATGTTCCCGTTGATGCCGCTAACAAGGATTAGGCCTAACTGCTTATCGCTAGAATCTTTGTATTCTCCTCCTTTTGTAATCATCGGGCCTTCGAGCCCTATTAATATCAGACTTTCTCAGTTCTGATTCTTTCATTGCACCTCTCCCAGTGGCTTTATTATACTTTCTCAAGTCGAAACCTCGATACTTAAGATATTCTCATACATCACTTAAGACGATTTACTAACTTGCACCACTTAAGGTGACTTACCATCATGCACCACTTAAGGCGACTTTTCAATACTTAGAATAAATCCAAGAGTCGCGCATCACTTAAGACGACTTTTTCAACTTGCGCTACCTAAGGCGACTTAATATCGTGCACCACTGAAGGCGACTTTACATCGTGCACCACTTAAGGCGACTTTTCAACTTGCGCCACTTAAGGCGACTTAATATCGTGCACCACTTAAGGCGACTTTTCAATTTGCGCCACTTAAGGCGACTTAATATCGTGCACCACTGAAGGCGACTTTACATCGTGCACCAGTTAAGGCGACTTAATATCGTGCACCACTGAAGGCGACTTTACATCGTGCACCACTTAAGGCGACTTTACATCGTGCACCACTTAAGGCGACTTTACATCATGCACCACTTAAGGCGACTTTTCAACTTGCGCCACTTAAGGCGACTTAATATCGTGCACCACTGAAGGCGACTTTACATCGTGCACCACTTAAGGCGACTTTACATCGTGCACCACTTAAGGCGACTTTTCAACTTGCGCCACTTAAGGCGACTTAATATCGTGCACCACTGAAGGCGACTTTACATCGTGCACCACTTAAGGCGACTTTACATCGTGCACCACTTAAGGCGACTTTTCAACTTGCGCCACTTAAGGCAACTTAATATCGTGCACCACTTAAGGCGACTTTTCATCGTGCACCACTTAAGGCGACTTTTCTCGTGCACCACTCAAGGCGACTTTTCTCGTGCACCACTCAAGGCGACTTTATAAAGCTTAGAGTAAATCTAAGAATAATTCTGATCAGATGCAACCTCTTTATTCATTGATGGCACAAATTTGGCTTACATCGAATTAAATGATACACAGCATACACCACTTAAGGCGATTTTACATCGGGCACCACTTAAGGCGACTTTATCGGGCACCACTTAAGGCGACTTTCTTCGGGCACCACTTAAGGCGACTTTCTTCAAGCATGGTGTTTCTTCAAGTGTTCGCCACTAAAATAATGCTTTAACGTTCTGCCATCGAGGTCTTCCAACTTGTAAGCATTTGGAGCCGGCATCCCCACGACCTTATAAGGTCCTTCCCATTTTGGTGACATCTTGTTGATTCGATCCAAAAGGGTGAACTCTTTGCGACGCCAAACCAGCTCCCCGACGGAGAACTGTCGGGACTTCACTCGCCGATTGTAGTACCTGGCCGTCGCCAAACGCATTCGAGCTTGGACTTCATCGGCTTCCCGCCTCTTCTCTTCGAGTAAGTCCAAGTCCAGACGTCTCATCTCATCATTCGTCAGGGGCTCGTAATATCTCATCCGATGGGACGCCACAGCTACCTCCACGGGGGCGACAGCCTCCGTGCCATAAACGAGGCCAAACGGAGTCTCCCCGGTTGATCGTTTGGGTGTCGTTCTAACAGCCCAAAGCACGTTTTCCAGTTCGTTCAGCCATTTGCCCTTCAAGGCATAGACCCTCTTCTTTAGGCTATCCATCACGATCTTGTTGGAGGATTCCACCTGACCGTTAGATTGAGCATGGCGTACAGAAGCTGTCCGATGCTCGATGTTCAACTCCTCCAGATACTCCCTCACCTGAGAGCCGTTAAACGGTGGACCATTGTCGTTGATCACCACCTTAGGAATCCCGTATCTGGACACAATGTGGGTCTGGAGGCACTTGACGATCTGATTCCCCGTCGTTCTGGCCAATGCCTTCGCCTCTATCCATTTCGAAAAATAATCAATTGCTACAAGTAAATACTTACATTGACCTTGTGCTTGTGGAAGAGGTCCCACCAAGTCGATGCCCCACTGTGCGAATGGCCAAGCGCTCTTGATGGATGTCAGATTAGCGGCCGGAGCCGTGATACTCGGGGCGTATCTTTGGCACGCGTCACAGGATCGGACCAACGCCGTTGCTTCCTTGCTCATCGTGGGCCAATAATAGCCCAAGTTCAGCACTTTCCTCATAATGGATCGGGCCCCTTCATGACAAGCCGCGACCCCTTCATGCACCTCCTTCAGGATTCGATTTGTGTCGGGCTCTGCCACACACTTCAAGTACGGAGTTGAGAACCAGCCCTTCTTGTATAGCTGATTGTCCAGCATCACATAATTAGCCGCGATCCGACGTATCCCGTCTGCTGCTACTTTATCATCGGGGACTGCCCCCGTAGTCAGGTAGGCGACTATCGGGGACATCCAAGTCGGCTCTTCCTCCGATCTTGCCTCAATGGCACACGCCTGTGTCGGGTCGATGGTCGATAAGATCACCTTTTCTAAGAAGTGCACCTTCCGATTTTCTTCCAAGGGTGCCCCCAGGGCAAATTTGCTCAAGGCGTCTGCCTCTACGTTTTCCTCCCTCGGGATTGCCTCGATGTCAAAGCTTTTAAAGCTCTCCTTCAAGGTTTCTACCTCTCGTAGATACTTCTTCATTATCGGGCTCCTTGCCTCGTATCGCCCTTGAACCTGGTTTACGATCAAAGCTGCATCACACTTCACTCTCAAGTGATCGACTCCCGTGCCTCTAGCAATTTTCAGACCCGTGATAAGAGCCTCATACTCCGCTTCGTTGTGTGTGGCCTTGAATGTTAAAGCCAAGGCGTATCGGAGCGGTTCGCCTTCACCCGGTGGTATCAACAAAAAGCCCGCTCCTGATCCGTCCGAACTCGAGGAGCCATCCGTGTAAATTTCCCAGGTATTTTCTTCGTTTGGCTGTTCTGATTGCTCTGCCCTCTCTGGTTGTTCTTCTGTCGGGACCTCCATGGTTGCCCCCTCTACAGGGCCCGCTTCTTCTAGATCGGGGGCTGTAGATTCTGCTATAAAATCCGCCAATGCCTGGCCCTTAATGGCCGTTCTTGGAGCGAAGTGTATTCGAAACTCACTAAGCTCTACTGCCCACTTCACTAATCTCCCCGACGCATCCGGTCGGTTCAAAAAATGCTTCAAAGGCTGGTTCGTCAGCACAGTAATCTCGTGTGCATGGAAATAAGGCCTTAGCTTCCGAGCAGTAATAATCAACGCAAAGAGGTACTTCTCAACGGCAGGATAATTTAATTCGGACTTGGCAAACGCCTTGCTTACATAATAGACGGGGACTTGATTACCCTCGACAACCTTCACTAACACAGAGCTAATGGCAAATTCAGAAACAGCCAAATAAAGATAGAGCGGCTCGCCTGGAACCGGTTTCGCCAACGGCGGGAGGGTGCGAAGGTGCTGCTTGAGTGCTTGGAACGCCTCTTCACACTTGGCGGTCCACTCAAATTTTTTGTTGGCCCTCAGAACTTCGAAAAATGGCATTGATCGGTCGCTGGCTTTGGACAGAAAACGATTCATTGCAGCCAGTCGGCCATTCAGCACTTGTACTTCCCGATGGTTTATCGGAGACTGCATCTCCTCAATCGCCCTCAGCTTCTCGGGATTCACTTCAATTCCTCTTTGGCTCACCATGAAGCCCAAAAACTTCCCTGAATAGACTCCGAAGGCGCATTTCGTCGGGTTTAAACGAACTTGATGAAGCCTCATCCGCTCAAACGCCATGGTTAGGTTGTGCACATGATCCTCGGCTTGTCGGGACTTCACCAGCATATCATCCACGTAAGCCTCCATGGTTTCCCCCAGCATATCTCCGAACACCTTGTTCACCATCCGCTGGTAGGTTGCCCCAGCATTGATCAACCCGAAAGGCATGACATCGTAGTGATAGATGTCACTGTCTGCGTAGAAAGCTGTGTGGGGAGTGTCTTCCTTGGCCATCTTGATCTGGTTGTAGCCTGAATACGCATCCATGAAACTCAACAGCTCATGTCCCGACGTGGCATCCACCAGCTGGTCGATTCTCGGGAATGGATAACAGTTCTTCGGGCAAGCCTTATTCAGGTCGCGGAAATCCACACACATTCGCCATTTCCCGTTAGTCTTCTTCACCAGCACTGGATTAGCAACCCAAGTTTGGAATCGGAGCTCTTTAATAAACCCAGCATCGAGCAACCTGCCCACCTCCTGCTGGATCGCGATCTTCTTATCCGTGCCCATCAGACGTCTTTTCTGCGTGATAGGCTTGATCGCGGGATCTATCTTCAGCTCGTGTACGATCACATCGGGGCTGATTCCTGGCATATCCCTCGGGGACCAAGCAAACAGCTCCTTGAATTCCTTCAGTAACTCAATCAATTCTTGGGCTGTTTTCTCGGTCAAAGCAGACCCGATTTTCACCTTCCTCTGGGGGCCGTCAATCTCGACTTCTTTCAGATCTTCTACGGGGGCAGGGCGCCTAAACCCCTCTCTAGGATCTGTATCTGTCTGGAGGACAGTCATGGCTTCTCGCCTCCTCCTCCGGGTGGCATTAACATAGCATTTTCGGGAAGCTACCTGGTCACCCTTGACTTCTCCGACCCCGTGGTCGGTCGGGAACTTCATCTTCTGGTGTAATGTCAAGGCAACCGCCATCAGGGGGTTGATGGTGGTTCTCCCGATAATCGCGTTGTAAGTCCCCGCGGAATCAACTACCACGAACTCCACGTTCCTCTTTTCTGACTTCCACCCGCTACCAAACTCCACTGGTAAGGTGATTACTCCTAGCGGATAGGAGGTAGAACCAGAGAACCCAACCATCGGGAAGTTTGCCTCCTTCAGATCTTTCTTCGTTTTTCCCATACCCTCCAGCGCGTCCATGAATAGAATATCGGAGGAGCTTCCCCCGTCGATCAGAATTCGCTTCATTTCGAAGCCGTCTACATCCAAGGTTACCACCAAGGCGTCGTCGTGCGGAGTTTCCACGCCTATGAGATCCTCCGACGAAAAGGAGATCACCATTTCTTCCTTCAGGGTCCAGGATCGGGACCTCTTACCTAACACCACCGCCGTAGGGATTCTAGAGGCGTAAACCTCTCGGGAGGATGAAGTATCACCTCCAGCAGCAAATCCTCCGTGAATCACATTGATAGTGCCCCGTCTCTCCTTGCGAGCACCGGATGACTCTGGGTCGGTTCTCTTCTTCTTTGGGGATCGATCGCGGGATCGGGAACGGGACCGCGATCGGGACCGAGAGCGGGATCGACACCGCTTATCCCCGACGAACTCCTTAAGCTTCCCTTTCTGGATCAGCTTTTCGTTCTCCTTCTTCAGCTCCCGACAATGATTAGTGTCGTGACCATTTGCGCGGTGAAACCGGCAGTAGCGATCCGTGCGAGATCCCAAGAATTCTCCATCCTTCTTTGGGGGGGTACCTGGAGATGCCTTGTCGTTCCATGACCGTCAGTACCTCCGCCATGGAGCAGTTGAGAGGAATGTCAAGCTCCTCCCGCTTATCCTTCCTTGAAGAACGCCTATCATCCCTTCGATCAGGGCGGCCTCGATTCCGACTACTTTCGAGTTTACCCTTCGACTTACGATCGTCGAAAGGTTTAACCGACTGTTTCCCTTTGTTCGACTTTGGGGACTCCAACTCTCCCGCGGCTATCTTTGACTCCTGGACATCGATTTGCCGTTTTACCCTCTTCTATAGTGCCTCCATATTCCACACAGCCTTTTCAGCTACACTGTGCATTAGGTCGGAACCGTAGGGGGCCGTTAAGTTCCGGATAAAGGTACGGATGGTTTCTCCCTCTGAGATCTCCTCATCAATCTCTGCCACACTGGCAATGTACCGCTGGTAATAGTGCGCCAGCGATTCGTCGGGCCTCTGTACCACCTGGGTCAGGGACCTCACACTCTTCAGCAAACGTCTTCGATCCTGGTACTGCTGAATGAACCGGTCGTGCATATCTGCCCAGCAAGTGATGCAGCCTGGGGGCAGACTAAAGAACCAGGTCAGGGCTCTTTCTCCAAGTGTGTTCGGGAACAGCGTACACACTATGTCTTCATTCGGGGCTCTTCCCAGACATGCCATGAGGTGCTTCTGGACATGACGAACTGGATCTCCTTCACCATCGTACTCCTTTATCGTGGGGATACCCAGCCCTGGTGGGGCTAGGGTGTCTATGAGTCGGGGAACGAAGGGATGAGTAGATCGATCCCTCAGCTCCGATACCAGCGGCTTCTACTCTCCCATGCAGATGTTCACAATCTTTACCACCTGATCGGGGGTGATGGGACCATTCAGGGGAATGGTCCTGTGCTGTACTGGTCCTGGCCCATCAACCACGAATCTCTCAGGCTGAATGGACATCCTACTCCTGTCCTAGCCTCGGGGCGGAGCTTCCTGTACGTTCCGAACCTCTGCTGGTGGGGCCACTTCTTCCAACGGGGGCATCTCCTCCTGCCTCCTCGCAGCCTCTCTCCGATCCAAGAGAGACTCCACGGCTGCCAAAAACATAGGCATGGCTTCTGCCACCGCCCTTGTCAGGTCCGCAGCTGGAGGGGCCTCCTGCCCCCTATTGCCATGGTGCTGAGCAGCAATGTCTTCGGGACCTTCATTGTGCCCCCCTGTCTGGGAGAGCTCAGCCGGGGGATGGCTCTGGTTTTCCTCCTGTTCTGGTAATGAATTCAGAGTTGTTGCAGCGGGGTGACGGGAACCACTTGATTGTCCCTGTCTTCTGTGTTGCAGCCGCCATCGATCGAGTAGAAGGCATATCAGCTTTTTGTTTGTTTCCCACAGACGGCGCCAATGTTGGATCACGGTGGAACTCCGGTACGGACTTTGACGGCGATCCTAGCTCCTTCGCTCCACGTAATCCTACAAGAGGGGATAGACCGGGCGGTGACCCAGAATCCCTCTCCGATGCTTAAATGAGTGCCTAGTACGAACTGGCAAGCAATAATCACAAAGGGTATGTAATTCAACGTAAGTGATCTGAGGTGATCTCTTGCCCTTTTATAGGCGAAGAGGTACCTCAGTTACCTAGTGAACCGTTGGGGGTGGTTAGCCCGTATCCCGCGTATCTCGGGTATGATCCCGCCTATCTAGGCCATGATCTCGCTTATCTCGGCCACGCCCCGCGTATCTCGGCCACGCTCCGTGTATCTTAACCACGTTACGCGTATCTCGGCCACGCCCCGCGTATCTTGGCCTTATCCTCTGATAACGAGTCCCGACTCCCGTCGGGGACTCCAGAGTTATCTCGTTTTGTCACCGCTCGGGGCCCCTCGTCATCGTGACAGGGCCAATCGTTCTCAGGGATTCGTCATCGGGGCCTACTTAAAGGCTTCTCATCGGGAGCTTCCAGCTCATATGTCGAAACCGACTCTGTCGGGACCTTTCATCATCGGGACTCCCATCGCCGGGACCCTTCTCCTGGGTCATCTTGACCTTCATTTGCGGCCTGGTGGGCCTGTTTGCCGTTTCCTCACCGTTAAAGGGCCTGACGGCTGTAGTCGAACCCATCAATCACAAGCCTGTTTGTTGAAAGCAAACAAAAGAAACTGAGGGGTTCTTCTGCGCTTCACCGCAAGAGGTCAAGGGAAGATGCAGAGGAAACGGGATCATCATTTTGGTCCTCAAACGAACATCCGGTGTGATGAACGCCAATGATAAAGTACAATATATGTCTCTTTTATATCCTCCCAACGCTCTACTTTTATCTCTTAAAGCTTCGTGGATGATCTGGAATTTATGACATTGTGGTTATTTCTCTTACTATTCAAATTTTTGTTTGAATTCTGGTTATTATTGCTTCAGATTTATTGAATAAAGTAGTTACCATTCGATTCGAAATGTGTTCTGCTTATCAAGATTAATCGACTCGGGTAGAACCGAGATCGATCTGAAATGTAAGCAAACTGAAGCAATAAGTCTATTGAATAGCTGAATTCAAACAATAACATACATTTTATCCTATGATGGGTTCGACTACAGCCGTCAGGCCCTTTAACGGTGAGGAAACGGCAAACAGACCCACCAGGCCCCAAATGAAGGTCAAGATGACCTAGGAGAAGGGTCCCGACGAAGGGAGTCCCGATGATGAAAGGTCCCGACGGAGTCGTTCCCGACAGATGAGCTGGAAGCTCCCGATGAGAAGCCTTTAAGTAGGCCCCGATGACGAATCCCTGAGAACGATTGGCCCTGTCACGATGACAAGGGGCCCCGAGCGGTGATACAATTAGATAACTCTGGAGTCCCCGACGGGAGTCGGGACTCGTTACCAGAGGATAAGGCCAAGATACGCGGGGCGTGGCCGAGATACGCAGAACGTGGTTAAGATAAACGGAGCGTGGCCGAGATACGCGGGGCGTGGCCGAGATAAGCGAGATCATGGCCTAGATAGGCGGGATCACATCCGAGATACGCGGGATACGGGCTAACCACCCCAACGGTTCACCAGGTACCTGAGGCATCTCTTCGCCTATAAAAGGGCAAGAGGTCACCTCAGAACATTTTAGGTTGAATTACATACCCTTTGAGATTATTGCTTGCCAGTTCGTATTGGGCACTCATTTAAGCATCGGAGAGGGATTCTGGGTCACCGCCCGGTCTATCCCCTCTTGCAGGATTGCGTGGAGCAAAGGAGCTAGGATTGCCGTCAAAGTCCGTACCGGAGTTCCACCGTGATTCAACATTGGCACCGTCTGTGGGAAGCAAACAAAAAGCTGATATGCCTTCTACTCGATCGATGGCGGCTGGCAAGCACAGAAGACAAGGACAATCTGGTGGTTCCCGCCACCCCGCTGCAACAAACCTGGATTCAGTACCAGAACAGGAGGAAAAGCAGAACCATCCCCCGGCTGAGCTCTCCCAGACAGGAGGGCATAACGAAGGTCCAGAAGAGATTGCTGCTCAGCACCAGGGCAACAGGGGACAGGAGGCTACCCCAGCTACAGACTTGACAAGGGCCGTGGCAGAAGCCATGCCCATGTTTCTGGCAGCCGTGGAGGCTCTCTAGGATCGGAGAGAGGCTGCGAGGAGGCAGGAGGAGATTCCCCCGTTGGAAGAAGTGGCCCCACCAACAGAGGGTCGGAACGCACGGGAAGCCCCGCCCCGAGGCCAGGACAGAAGTAGGGCATCCGGTCAGCCGGAGAGGTTCGTGGTTGATGGGTCAGGACCAGTACAGCACAGGACCATTCCCCTGAATGGTCCCATCACTCCCGACCAAGTGGTAAAGATCGTGAACATCTGTATGGGAGAACAGAAGCCGCTGGTGTCGGAGCTAAGGGATCGATCCACTCATCCCTTCGTTCCCCAACTCATCGACACCCTAGCCCCGCCTGGGCTAGGTATCCCCACGATAAAGGAGTACGATGGCGAAGGAGACCCGGTTCGCCATGTCCAGAAGCACCTCATGGCGTGCCTGGGAAGAGCCCCGAATGAAGACATAGTGTGTACACTGTTCCCGAACACACTCGGAGAAAGAGCCCTGACCTGGTTCTTCAGTCTGCCTCCAGGTTGCATCACTTGCTGGGCAGATATGCACGACCGATTCATTCAGCAGTACCAGGGTCGGAGACGTTTATTGAAGAGCGTGAGGTCCCTGACCCAGGTGGTACAGAGGCCCGACAAATCGCTGGCGCACTATTACCAGCGGTACACTGCCAGTGTGGCAGAGATCGATGAAGAGATCTCGGAAGGTGAGACCATTCGTACCTTCATTCGGAACTTAACGGCCCCCTATGGTTCCGATCTGATGCACAACGTGGCTGAGAAAGCTGTGTGGAATATGGAGGCACTACAGAAGAGGGTGAAACGGCAAATCGATGTCCAGGAGTCGAAGATAGCCGCGGGAGAGCTGGAGCCCCCTAAGTCGAATAAAGGGAAGCAGTCGGTTAAACCTTTAGATGATCGCAAGTCAAAAGGTAAAACCGAAAGCAGACGGAATCGAGGCCGACCTGATCGAAGGGACGATAGGCGTTCTTCAAGGAAGGATAAGCGGGAGGATCTCGACATTCCTCTCAACTGCTCCATGGCGGAGGTACTGACGGTCATAGAACGACAAGGTATCTCCAGGTACCCCCCAAAGAAGGATGGAGAATTCTTGGGATCTCGCACGGATCGCTACTGCCGATTTCACCGCGCAAATGGTCACGACACCAATAACTGTCAGGAACTGAAGAAGGAGACCGAAAAGCTGATCCAGAAGGGGAAGCTCAAGGAATTTGTCGGGGATAAGCGGTGTCGATCCCGCTCTCGGTCCCGATCGCGGTCCCGTTCCCGATCCCGCGATCGGTCCCCAAAGAAGAAGAGAACTGATCTAGAGTCATCCGGTGCTCGCAAGGAGAGACGGGGCACTATCAATGTGATTCATGGAGGATTTGCTGCTGGAGGTGATACTTCATCCGCCCGAGAGGTCTATGCCTCTAGAATCCTTACGGCGGTGGTGCTGGGTAAGAGGTCCCGATCCTGGACCTTGAAAGAAGAGATGGTAATCTCCTTTTCATCGGAAGATCTCATAGGCATGGAGACTCCGCACGACGACGCCTTGGTGGTAACCTTGGATGTAGACGGGTTTGAGATGAAGCGAATTCTAATCGACGGAGGGAGCTCCTCCGACATTCTATTCATGGACGCGTTGGAGGCTATGGGGAAAACAAAGAAAGATCTAAAGGAGGCAAACTTCTCGATGGTCGGGTTCTCTGGCTCAACCTCCTATCCGCTAGGAGTAATCACCTTACCAGTGGAGTTTGCTAGCGGGTGGAAATCAGAAAGGAAGAACATGGAGTTCGTTGTGGTTGATTCCGCGGGAATCTACAACGCGATCATCGGGAGGACTACTATCAACAACCTGATGGCGGTCGCCTCGACAGTGCACCAGAAGATGAAGTTCCCGACCGACCACGGAGTCGGAGAGGTCAAGGGAAACCAGGTGGCTTCCCGAAAATTTTATGTTAATGCCACCCGAAGGAGGAGACGAGAGGCCATGACTGTCCTTCAGACAGACACAGATCCCAGAGAGGAGTTTGGGCGTCCCGCCCCCGTAGAAGATCTGAAAGAAGTCGAGATCGATGGACCCCAGAGGAAGGTGAAAATCGGGTCTGCTCTGACGGAGGAGACAGCCCATAAATTGGTGGAGTTGCTGAAAGAGTTCAAGGAACTGTTTGCCTGGTCCCCGAGCGACATGCCAGGAATCAGTCCCGATGTGATCGTACACGAGCTGAAGATAGACCCTACAATCAAGCCTATAACACAAAAAAGGCGTCCGATGGGCACAGATAAGAAGACCGCGATCCAGCAGGAGGTGGGCAGGTTGCTCGACGCTGGGTTTATTAAAGAGCTCCGATTCCAAACTTGGGTTGCTAATCCGGTGCTGGTGAGGAAGACTAACGGGAAATGGCGAATGTGTGTGGATTTCCGCGACCTAAATAAGGCCTGCCCAAAGGACTGTTATCCGCTCCCGAGAATCGACCAGCTGGTGGATGCTACATCGGGACATGAGCTGTTGAGTTTCATGGATGTGTATTCAGGCTACAACCAGATCAAAATGGCCAAGGAAGACGCTCCCCACACAGCGTTCTACGCAGATAGTGACATCTACCACTACGATGTCATGCCTTTCAGGTTGATCAATGCTGGGGCAACCTACCAGCGGATGGTGAACAAGCTGTTCGGAGATATGCTAGGGGAAACCATGGAGGCTTACGTGGATGATATGCTGGTGAAGTCCCGACAAGCCGAGGATCATGTGCACAACCTAACCATGGCGTTTGATCGGATGAGGCTTCATCAAGTTCGCTTAAACCCTACGAAATGCGCCTTCGGAGTCCACTCAGGAAAATTCTTGGGCTTTATGGTGAGCCAGAGAGGAATTGAGGTGAATCCCGAGAAGCTGAGGGCGATTGAGGAGATGCAGTCTCCGATAAACCATCGGGAGGTACAAGTGCTGAATGGCCGACTAGCTGCAATGAATCGCTTCTTGTCCAAAGCCAGCGACCGATCAATGCCGTTTTTTGAAGTCCTGAGGGCCAACAAGAAATTTGAATGGACCGCCAAGTGTGAAGAGGCGTTCCAAGCACTCAAGCAGCACCTTCGCACCCTCCCGCCGTTGGCGAAACCGGTCCAGGCGAGCCGCTCTACCTTTATTTGGTTGTTTCTGAATTTGCCATTAGCTCTTTGTTAGTAAAGATTGTCGAGGGTAATCAAGTCCCCGTCTATTATGTAAGCAAGGCGTTTGCCAAGTCTGAATTGAACTATCCTGCCGTTGAGAAGTACCTCTTTGCGTTGATTATTACTGCTCGGAAGCTAAGGCCTTATTTCCACACACACGAGATCACTATGCTGACGAACCAGCCTTTGAAGCATTTTTTAAACCGACCGGATGCGTCGGGGAGATTAGTGAAATGGGCAGTAGAGCTTAGTGAGTTTCGCATACACTTCGCTCCAAGAACAGCCATTAAGGGCCAGGCATTAGCGGATTTCATAGCAGAATCTACAGCCCCCGATCTAGAAGAAGCGGGCCCTGTAGAGGGGGCAACCATGGAGGTCCCGGCAGAAGAACAACCAGAGAGGGCAGAGCAATCAGAACAGCCAAACGAAGAAAATACCTGGGAAATGTACACGGATGGCTCCTCGAGTTCGGATGGATCAGGAGCGAGCTTTTTGTTGACCATCGGGTGAAGGTGGACCGCTCCGATACGCCTTGGCTTTAACATTTAAGGCCACAAACAACGAAGCAGAATATGAAGCTCTTATCACGGGCCTGAAAATTGCTAAAGGCACTGGAGTCGATCACTTGAGAGTGAAGTGTGACGCAGCTTTAATCGTAAACCAGGTTCAAGGGCGATATGAAGCGAGGAGTCCGATAATGAAGAAATACTTACGCGAGCTTTAAAAGCTTCGATATCGAGGCAATCCCGAGGGAGGAAAACGTAGAGGCAGACGCCCTGAGCAAATTCGCCTTGGGGGCACCCTTGGAAGAAAATCGGAAGGTGCACTTCTTGGAGAAGGTGATCTTATCGACCATCGACCCGACGCAGGTGTGTACCATTGAGGCAAAATCAGAAGAGGAGCCCACTTGGATGACCCCAATAGTCGCGTACCTGACTACGGGGGCAGTCCCCGATGATAAAGTAGCAACAGACAGGATACGCCGAATCACGGCCAATTACGTGATGCTAGACGATCAGCTGTACAAGAAGGGCTGGTTCTCGACTCCGTACTTGAAGTGTGTGGCAGAACCCGATACAGATCGAATCCTGAAGGAGGTGCATGAAGGGGTCGCGGCTTGTCATGAAGGAGCCCGATCCATTATGAGGAAGGTATTGAACCTGGGCTATTACTGGCCCACGATGAGCAAGGAAGCAACGGCATTGGTCCGATCCTGCGACGCGTGCCAGAGGTACGCCCCGAGTATCGTGGCTCCGGCCGCTAATCTAACATCCATCAAGAGCTCGTGGCCCTTCGCACAATGGGGCATCGACTTGGTGGGACCTCTTCCACAAGCACAAGGTCAATGTAAGTATTTGCTTGTAGCAATCTATTATTTTTCGAAATGGATAGAGCCGAAGGCATTGGCCAGAACGACGGGGAACCAGATCGTCAAGTTCCTCCAGACCCACATTGTGTCCAGATACGGGATTCCTAAGGTGGTGATCAGCGACAATGGCCCACCGTTTAACGGCTCTCAGGTGAGGGAGTATCTGGAGGAGTTGAACATCGAGCATCGGACCGCTTCCGTACGCCACGCTCAGACTAATGGCCAGGTGGAATCAGCCAACAAAATCGTGATGGATGGCCTGAAGAAGAGGGTCTATGCCTTGAAGGGCAAGTGGCTGAATGAACTGGAAAACGTGTTTTGGGCTGTTAGAACGACACCCAAACGATCAACGGGGGAGACTCAGTTTGGCCTCGTTTACGGCACGGAGGCTGACGCCCCCGTGGAGGTAGCTGTGGCGTCCCATCAGATGAGATATTACGAGCCTCTGACGAATGATGAGATGAGACGCCTGGACTTGGACTTGCTTGAAGAGAAGAGGCGGGAAGCCGATGAAGTCCAAGCTCGAATGCGTTTGGCGACGGCCAGGTACTATAATCGGCGAGTGAAGTCCCGACAGTTCTTCGTCGGGGAGCTGGTTTGGCGTCGCAACGAGTTCACCCTTTTGGATCGAATCAACAAGATGTCACCAAAATGGGAAGGACCTTATAAGGTCGTGGGGATGCCAGCTCCAAATGCGTACAAGTTGGAAGACCTCGATGGCAGAATGTTAAAGCATTCTTTTAGTGGCGAACACTTGAAGAAACACCATGCTTGAAGAAAGTCGCCTTAAGTGGTGCCCGATAAAGTCGCCTTAAGTGGTGCCCGATGTAAAATCGCCTTAAGTGGTGTATGCTGTTTATCGTTTAATTCGATGTAAGCCAATTTTGTGCCGTCAATAAATAAAGAGGTTGCTTCCAATCAGAGTTATCCTTAGATTTATGCTAAGTGTCATAGTCGCCTTGAGTGGTGCACGAGAAAAGTCTCCTTGAGTGGTGCACGAGAAAAGTCGCCTTGAGTGGTGCACGAGAAAAGTCGCCTTGTGTGGTGCACGATATTAAGTCGTCTTAAGTGATGCGTGATTCTTAGATTTACTCTAAGTAATAATTAAGTCATCTTAAGTGATGCACGGAACTAAGTCGCCTTAAGTGGTGCGCAGGATTAAGTCGCCTTAAGTGGTGCAAATTATTAAATCGTCAGGAAGGACGTACGAAAATGTCTTAAGTGTCGAAGATCGACCCAGGCAAGTATAAAGCCACTTGAAGAAATGTATCAAGAAAATCGGAACTGAGAAAGTCTGATAGTTGATAAGGGCTCAAAGGCCCGACAATGACAAAAAAGGAGAAGATACAAGGACTCTAAAGATAAACGTTCAAGCTTGGTCCTTGTCGGCAGCATCGGCAGCAGCTGGGTTCGCGGAGTCGGTAGCAGAAGGATCCACAGGGTTGGCCTCGGGAGGATCGACTATCGGGGCGTCTGCACTTGGAAGCTCAGAGACGTCTTCGACTATTACGGGGGTAATCCCCCCATCACTCTCCTCGGAAAGAGCGAAATACTTCTTCGCAAAGGGAGCGAGGGAAGGAGACTTGTCAAAGTTGATGGCGTCCCCATACTCCAGGTGAAGCTCCTCAACCGCGTTGAAAAGAGTGTTCTCCACCTCCACGCCGAAGAACTTCATAGCGTCGGCCTGGAAGTCCCCGGACCTCCGATAGTCCTCCCGGTCCTTTACCTCCGCCTCGGCCAGCTGCGCAGGAAAGCCCGCGATTTGCTCCTCCAGAGCCTTCTTCTCGAGGATCAGTTTGTCCTCAGCAGCCTTCTTCTCCTGGACCAGTTTGTCCACAGCCGCTTGCCGCTCCTGCCGCTCTTGCCTCAAGAGCCCCTCGAAGTCCCCGACCTGCTTCTGGAGGTCCCGAACCTTCTGATCAAGGACAGCCTGCTCCTTAACAAGCTTTCCCCGCGATAGTGGTAATAGCCCGCCTTCAAGACATGAGGAGTTTCGCCTCGAAGGATTCGTTTGACGTCAGCGATACGGGCCTCCTTGGTCGAAGAAATCAAATCCTTCGCGACCATCCTCTTGTATGATTTAATAGCAAGTCGGAGCTTTTTACCTTCTTCAGCATTCTGGACGTCGAAGAGCTGGTCCAGATCCACCCGCTTCCGCTTGGGCTGCTCCGCGGAAGGAGACTCCGACTGAGCAGCGGCCTTCTTTGCGGATTTCCTCTTCCGCGAGGGGCGGACAGCATCAGTCTCCCCCTGCTTAAGGAACAGATCGGTCAGCACAGATACCTTCTTGGCTGCAAACAGTAAACGAAGAAGAGTTAGAAGTTTACCCAAGGGACCATATTAGAAGGGCCGTCGAAGAGCTGCCCCCCAGAGATAATATCGAGGAGTCGGATCCCGGCGTTCACCAGGTCCCGCTCCACGAGGGAATTGGCGTCGAGGGGAGTATAGGACTCCCCCCATCGATAAAGCTGGATAAGTTGAAGGGTTTCGAAATCTTCGTCGGTATAGGTGTGGAAGGCAGGCGGGGAATCTGCCGTCACCTCCCATCGCGGCCATGGGATCGAAGAGTGCCGGATGAAGAAGTAGCTCCTCTTCCAGCCACTGTTGTCAGACCCCATGTCAACCAGGAGTCCCCGACCCTTGACCACCTTCCAGGTGTCACTGGTCCAGTTGCATCGTCCAAGTTGTGCCTTACTCCACTTTGGCATCCGGGGGTAGAAGGCACAGACCCCCGCCTCGTTGCACTTCATCCCGTAGAAGGTCCTGAAGAGCTGGAAGGCGTTCCATAGACGGATGGCATGGGGGGAGAAGGTAGCTGGATGCGTTTTGTAATGCTGGCACATCTCGACCAGATTACCACAGAAGGGGAATCTAATCCCCGCTGATATTTGTCCCGTAGAGACAAATACCTCCCCTTTTTGGGGACGAGTAACCTCAAGGCTACCCGAGGGGCGAGGCCAAGGATACGGGAAACGGGGTTCCCAGGTAGAAGTGATACAGCCCTCTCGGAGGGCTGCATCATAAGCAGTATTGGAGATCTCATTCAGAGCATAATCAAAATTAAAAGGTTTTCTCCCCTCAGAGCTGGACCCGCTGTTTGAAAAGCAACAATTGCAAGAAAAACACAGTGGGATTCTCGAAAAGCTATAAACAAGGAAAAGACGAACAAGCAATGAAGGAAAGATCCTTACCAGACATGATGAAGTAGAAGTTGAGGAAATGAACGGGACGTCGCCGGAAAGATGATCGGAGAAACTCCAAGGCCTTCGGAATTACAGAGCTTGAACTCACAGAGAAATGGCAGAGAGCTTTTGAGAATTCAGAAACGGTAAAAATTAAACTGTGCCCGTGGCTAGGGTTTTATAGGTGAAGAAGACAGTTGAGGGGACACTTCGATCTGAGTCGTCGAAGTCGAAGAGTCTTAATCTGGACCGTTGAGATGAAACGTGCAGAAGGACAACAGACGTAATGATGAAACGGCCTGAAAAGCACTTTTTCAGAAAAGAGCAGGCGCGAAAAATCAGGCACGAGGGCCGAAAACGTCGCTTCACTATCTACTGCATTTAATGAACTGAGGAATCGAGGAGACCCCTGGGATTTGGCAGTTACCCACAAAACACTGAGGAAACGTGAAGGAAAAGATTAGTACTGAATGACCACATCAAGGGAAAGATCCCCGATTTCAATATCGGGAGGTCGGGAGTTGGAAGACACGACGAACTAAAAGTCCCTCATGTCTTGGGGGCAAATGATGGGTTCGACTACAGCCGTCAGGCCCTTTAACGGTGAGGAAACGGCAAACAGGCCCACCAGGCCCCAAATGAAGGTCAAGATGACCTAGGAGAAGGGTCCCGACGAAGGGAGTCCCGATGATGAAAGGTCCCGACGGAGTCGGTCCCGACAGATGAGCTGGAAGCTCCCGATGAGAAGCCTTTAAGTAGGCCCCGATGACGAATCCCTGAGAACGATTGGCCCTGTCACGATGACAAGGGGCCCCGAGCGGTGACACAATGAGATAACTCTGGAGTCCCGGACGGGAGTCGGGACTCGTTACCAGAGGATAAGGCCAAGATACGCGGGGCGTGGCCGAGATACGCGGAACGTGGTTAAGATACACGGAGCGTGGCCAAGATACGCGGGGCTTGGCCGAGATAAGCGAGATCATGGCCTAGATAGGCGGGATCACATCCGAGATACGCGAGATACGGGCTAACCACCCCAACGGTTCACCAGATACCTGAGGCATTTTAGGTTGAATTACATACCCTTTGAGATTATTGCTTGCCAGTTCGTATTGGGCACTCATTTAAGCATCGGAGAAGGATTCTGGGTCACCGCCCGGTCTATCCCCTCTTGCAGGATTGCGTGGAGCAAAGGAGCTAGGATTGCCGTCAAAGTCCGTACCGGAGTTCCACCGTGATCCAACATCCTACATCTAAAATCTTTGAGTAAAATCAAAATTCCATTAAAATATATTGATTGCGTAGTTCTAAGAACAAACAGGCTATAAATCTTATTTTATTATTAAGTACTCCATTGAATGAAATCATCTGTAATGATGATCATGTGCGAAACCGATTGGATTAAATTGAATTAAATTCAGAAATGAAACGATTCAACCTAGGTTTAAAACTACGGTGAAATGTGCTACGTGCAAGTAGACCTCGATAGACGGAACACATCGTTTCAAAATATGAATTTAATGATGAAGTGTCTGAATGATCATGTGCTGAATTTTCGTTCGCATTCCCTTGAAAACAACTTATTGATACCATTTACATCGGTACAAAGTAGGCTTCAGAAGCTACCATGACCTTGTAAAAGTATCAACTGACGCATAGGGTGACAACCCAAAATGCTCAGTTCAGAGATGGGATAAAATCTCTGAGATAAGTTTGCAAACGAAGAAGGATGAAGTCGGTTAAACGATTTTCCTTCCATACGCCTTGAACGATAATTCAGGCTAGGCATTCAAATCAATTAAAACACATTTCAAGAAGCACAGTTCAAGAACATAATGTTAGAGTTACTCAATCAGGTGTTCCCTGAGGGATGAAAAAGATGACTCACATGTACGTAAACTGTGTTCCAATAAAATCGGTAAGACACGCTGCCATAAAAGCTAAAGAATGATAATGAGTTAAATAATATCATCTAGCGACATTCAATTGCGCATTAAACGCGCATTTAGGACAAGAGTATGATTCATACTCTTAGAAAATGCATGTTTAAAGCTTTTTGAACATGGTGTCGTGGTCGAACATGAAGACATTACATCACTTGAGGACAATTTTCAAATGCATGGACAGTTTTAAAATGGTATAGTCTTGATCAAACAAGAGCAGTAACACTTACATTCAGGTCCCACTTAATTCGAGTGGGAGAGATTTGAACCGGCAACTCAAGTGAATGACATGGTAAATGAGAATGGAAACATTTTCATAGTAAATCCCGTTGGAGGAATAAACCCTACCACATGAGATCACTGTTGCCGCAGAGACGGATCAAGTAGAACCTGATATTCATATTGCTAAACCATAAATGCCGCAACTACCTAAACTACCCATTGTTTCCAGTGGGAGTGATCCGACCAAACTTGGTTCCAAATCCTAGTGATCAAGGAATTAATCTCGGAAGTGAAACCCCGAGACCGAGAGGTTGTCAAAGGAAAAATTGTTGGTCAAGGTTCAAGAACTGCTCTAGTTCCCGAAGGAAACAATGCTCCGATAATAAGCATTGTTCCGAGTGGGAGAATTGTTCCCAATAGAAATAATGCTACGATAAGAATCATTATTCCGATTGAGAGAAATGATCAGGATTAATCAAGCCTAGACGAAAGTCAAAGGCATCGAACCCATCGAGTAGGGTGGAAACATAACTCTAACAACTGTTGGCAAGCATTGGAAATACCTCGAGTGGAGAAATGGAGGAAAATAATAAAAGAGAGAGATAGCCTTAAATGAAAGTCATAATAGGCTATAGTTGATTTGCTTGATAACCACAGAGGCACAAGGATAAGGTGAGTCCTAAAATAAGGCTCACCACTGATGGAAAAGGTCGGGAGGTGCGAAACCCGACTTGTTGCGAAAGGATATACCCAATTTCATGGAGTTGACTTTAATAAAACAAACTCACCGAATATGCGTAAAACCACGGTTAGGGCCAGTCATGGTCCTGGTCACAAGTCTCGATATCGAGCTGCACCAAATAGATGTTAAAGACCGCATTCCTCCACGAAAACCTGGAGGTAGAGATCTACATGAAGCAACTGGAGGGTTTCATTACTCCTGGTAACAAACGTAAAGTTTGTAAACTTCAAAGGTCCATCTACGGTCTTAAACAGTCATCTCGGTAATGGTACCGTTGATTCCACGAGGAAATCGTAGGAAACGGATTCGTGAATCTTCACGAGGATCCGTGCGTGTATTATAAGACCTTCGGGTCTAAGTATGTCATCTTAATCTTATACGTGGACGACATACACAATGCTGCAAACGGTACGAGTTTTATGAACAAGTCAAAGTCATGGTTGGCATCTGTATTTGAGATGAAAGACATGGGAGAAGCCACGTACATCTTGGGCATTAAATTTGCTAGAGATCGGGCTACCCGGAAACTGTGCCGGTCTCAAAGAGCTTATATCAACAAACTGTTGAAAAGATTCAGATTACAGGATGCCAAACCTGTGGATACGCCAGTGGTGTTTGGGTGCGCACTGTCAAAAATTGACGGCCCCAAGAACCTGGCAGAGCGTGAACATATGAAGGGTGCGGAGTATTTAAGCATGGTCGGTAGTTTGATGTATGCCATGCAATGCAACCGTCCGGATATCTGTTACGCCGTGTGTTAAGACGTGTTCTTTGGATTGGTGAGTTTATGATCCAAGTGACACCTCTTTCGGGTATTTCGCTCTTTTCCTTGATCCGCTTAGCTTGATTCTCTGATCGTTAGATCCACTCCTTGTAGACTTGCATAAGGGGCAGTACTAAGCACGAAGAGAAGGGTGGTGCTCAGTGAACCCTCTCCGATGACTAAATGAGTTCCGGTTCTAGAGAGAGAAAATACTAGAGAGAGGACAGAGCTAAACATGCAAAGATGTAAACTTGTCCCAATGAATAGAACTTGCGATGTATATATAGGCTACGAGGGGATTAAGGTGGCTTAATGACGCCGTTAATCCCTAAACGTACTTTATTAACATATAACAGCAAGATTAAAACCTTTAAATACACGAAGAGGCGGGTGAAAAAGTCTAAGTATGAGTCGGGTGAAATATATGTCGGGATCCTCGGGGTCGAGCGAAGAATTCGACCTCTAAGGCCTAGGGTCGGGTAAGTTTGCCCGACCCCTCTTGGGAGGGGTGGGTGAACTGACCCATTCCCTCCTAGGGGAGATCGGGTGAGGCCACCCGATCCCTCCTAGGAGGGATCGGGCCGGTTAGCTCGATCTCACCTAGGCGAGACCAACGGACCTGTCTGGACGATTATTTTGCCTCGTCCAGGCCGTTCGCGTTGCGAGCGAAGTGTTCGGGTCCAAGTTTTGATTTACAATCGTAAGTAGGGCGACCGAAATAAGACAATCCGAAGGGAGACGGGTTCAAATGGGACGTATATCCATCACATGCCCCCGAGTCAACCAATGGCTTAACCCTTGATTGACTCTATTTTATGATGGGATGACACGCACAATTTGAAACCGTGTTATTACTTCTTGACGAATCATTTGCTTGTCTGTAGGCGCCTTTCCCGGACCTTATCCTCAGTTTCTCAAAATAGAGGCAAAAACAAACGTTAGGGAAAACTGGGTCGCATCTATACGCGTATCCAACAAATGTGGATATAAAGATCTGATCTTCTTTTATATGCATTTTATAGACATGTACATGCGTGGGGATGTAATGCAATCATGAGTACGGACTATTGCAGGGTGAGTCCTATCTCATTTAAAAATTATATAGAACGGATCCCAAAAATTTCTAAGTATGGGAAAATGAGATGTATGTCTAAAGGTGTTAACTTGAGTAAAGGATTTTCTTCACCCTAGTTAAGAAAAAGTAAAGGTTTCGATCCTTAATTTCGATCCTTGGATTTTTTTTCATTTTTGATTTGAATGGTGTAGATTCAGAGGTTCCAAAAAACCCTAATTTCCTCTACTATAAAAGGGAATAGGTGCATACCTCATTTTCATTGTCTTTATCCTTCTTTCTTTCGGTGGTCAAACTTTTATGGGCGCGTGCCACGGCAAGGTACGTAGATTGCTTTTGTTGTAACAGATTTATTTCTTTTGATCCGTTCTAGGTTCTCATCTTCCTCTTGACTGCCTTGTTTGTGATTTTCATCCCTTGACTTTTGTGGTTTCATGGTGATGGGACCACGATTAGCCTTCATCCCTGCCGATCTGCTTTTGCCTCTTTCATGTTTGAGTTTCTTGCTTAAGTGTGATAGGGTTTTCTTCTTGGGTGCCTGCCCCCTGCTCTTGGCCGTCCTCTCATTTTTTTTAAGGGGAATGAGTCAATTGCTTTTTTATCTTACTCGTATAACACCCTTCTCATCATTTTTTAGCTAAGGTGTATTCTTGCAGCTGGTGAATCTTCTAAGCCCTTGACGAGGAGTAAGAGACCGATGCGGGAGGGGGTACTTGGCTCCGGGACCGGACCCTCGATTGTCAAGAAACCCCCCTTCTTATAGTGTGAGGATTCAACCCGAGGATGAAGGTGGGGTTAATGCTGGTGTTGTAATGTCGTCTTCTCTCCTTGTCCATGCCCCCGAATCATGGGTGCGGATACCGGTCGTCCCGGCTTCTTCTTTTGTAAGGTTTTGGAATGTGTATCTCGTTAATATGTGATTTGATTAACTTAGTATTATCCATTGTAGGTAGAATCCGACTTCCGTTGCTGAGCCGGAGGGACTTAACTCGCCCTTCCTACGATGAGATTGTTGGTTCTGAGTGGGCTCCTTATTCTGAGTGTGGGTGTCGTTTTGATAATCAATCGTCTTTGCTTACTCCCGAAGTTGGAGTTCAGGTATTACAGTCTGCTGTTCCCCCTGGTGATCGTGTATCCTCCCACGGTGGGCCGGAGGGGGTTCAAAATTTAGTACATGAAGCACTATCTAGTTATGCCCCCGTATTCCTCTTCTGTCCTTGTTTTCTCTTTAATTTTTGTTTTCCATCTTTGTTATTACTACACCTAGCCTTTGCATCAGGGTGTTGCTGATATCATCAACTTATCCTCACTTGTTGTTGGTCTTGCGGAAGAGAGGAAGGCTCATGAAGATGCCTATGTTTCTCTTAGTTCTGAACCCATTAGTTGTTTGGAGCATGGTCACATCTCGGACTTGGAGTGTCGTGACCTACAGGATCGCGTTGCTCTTCTTGAAGCTGAGGTTGTCATTTTGAAACAGAAAGCTGCGTGTGATAGGGTGTTGCGGGTTGCTGAGTTGGCATCACTTGAGGAAGTGTTTCGTATGGAGGAAAAAGAGCACGCTATTGTTGAATATAAGAGTTCGTCCTCCTACCAGGCTGCTATTGATGTTCGGTGTTCTATGGTTAAGCGTCTTTCCCTAAAGGTGATCCTTGAGCGGATGTATGTGGTAGCTCCTGATTTCCCGTTTTCTCAGCTTGGTGATGTGTCCGACTTTGCGGTTAGATATGTAGCTAAGTTGAAGAAATAGCGTACTTATCTTTGTGAGTGTATGTGGTTGTGCGGCATAGTTGTTGTTTCGCCCAGCGGATGTGCCCTGATTTTGCTATCCAGTTTCTATTTTGTAAATGCCTTCCTCTTGTGTTTCTTGCATTAGCTATCTCTCTTATTAGGTGATCGAACTCAGCCGGTTGTTTACCTTTCTATTTTGTGGGATTGCCATATGTTTATCCTTAATGGTGTTCCTTGATTATTTTTGCATCGCCTTTACATGGTGTTGGGTACTTTGTCTATCTAGTTCTTCTATATCAGATTGTTGAGGCGCCCGACTACGGGGGTCGGCTATAGGGTGTTAGAGTGTGGTCTTGATTGCCCATTAAATTTGTTAGGTGTCTCGGATATCCCTTATGGTGTCTGCATGCCTCTTGCTTTTTTGTGTGCCCCTTTTGATATATGTAGTCTTTTCCCTCTTGTCGTGGCCTCTTATGCCAGGGATGTCGTAACTTGTGCATTGTTTCGGGCTATGGACACCTTAGCTCTTCCCTTGGCTTGTTTTATGTCTTTTCTGTTCTTTCTTCTTTGGATTCAGTTTGTTTTAGCAATCTCATACTTAGGCGTATTTATAGCCTTGCTTCTTGACTTGGTTGAGTTGGCTCTTTGTGAGATGTCTACCTTAATCTTTTATGGTAGGATGACCTATTACTTGGCTGTGAGGGCCTTTTGTGGTTGTTTGTATGGTTCCTTCTTCGCGTACTCCTTTCTTGTGCTTGCATCCATTTGCTTGATGTCTCTTTAGCTTCCTCTTGTGCTGGATTTCCTATAATATCATCATGAACAAACTTGCGTGTTTCTCATGTCATGTATCCTTACTTTAAAAAGTAAAGTTTTTCAAGGTACGTTGTTAGAGTCAAAAAGTATTTACGAGATAGGCTCTCGGAGGGAACATAATGTGTTCGCAAGATAGGCTCTCGGAAGGCGCTGAATATATTCGCGGGATAGGCTCTCGGAAGGCACATAGTTAGATCGCGAGATAGGCTCTCGGAAGGCACATAATTAGTCCGCGAGATAGGCTCTCGGAAGGCACATAATTAGTTCGCGAGATATGCTCTCGAAAGGCACAAAATTAGTTCGCGAGATAGGCTCTCGGAAGGCACATAATTAGTTCGCGAGATAGGCTCTCGGAAGGCACATAATTAGTTCGCGAGATAGGCTCTCGGAAGGCACATAATTAGTTCGCGAGATAGGCTCTCGGAGGGCATAGAGTTTTTCACGAGATGGGCTCTCGGAGGGCGTAGAGTTTTTCACGAGATAGGCTCTCGGAAGACGCAGAGTTTTTCACGAGATAGGCTCTCGGAGGGCACAGAATTTTTAACGAGATGGGCTCTCGGAGAGCACAGATTTTTTCACGAGATAGGCTCTCGGAGGGCACAAAATTAGTTCGCAAGATAGGCTCTCGGAAGGAACAGAATTAGTTCGCGAGATAGGCTCTCGGAAGGCACATAATTTTTCACGAGATAGGCTCTCGGAGGGCACAGAAAGTGTCATGCACTTGGTTGTCATATCTAAGTACGAATTTTGTGGAGATATCGCTATTTCATACTTAGGAAATATTTTGATAAACTTCTACTTAGTTGAAAGCATTCATGCCTCATATACATGAGGGGTGTCATGGGTTGTCCATGGCATCCTTTAGGGAAACAAAAGATAGCCAAAGGATTGGAGAAACTTCATGAGTTTTCCGTCTCCAGGGCTGTTTCAGAAAATTAAGAACGGAAACATGTATTGAACTAAAAGTAAACCCAAGGATATGGTGTTTCATTTGTGTCGTTTCGTTAGACATAGAAATTCTTCAAGTGCGCCCCGCTGAAAGTGTTTGTGGAGATATATCCATCCCCGTCTTCCAGGCGGTATGCATTAGCGTATGGTACTGACGCTATTTTGTATGGTCCCTCCCACTTTGGAGATAACTTTCTGAGTTGATCGAAGTGTGAGAACTCGTTTTTTCTTAACACCAATTCTCCTACATGAAATTGTCTTTCTCTGACTTGTCGATTGTAGTACCCGGCAGATACCAGTCGCATTCGTGCTTGTGCTGCCTCTGAGTTCCATCTCTTGTCGTCTACTAGATCTAAATCTAAAAGTCGTGCCTTGTTGTTTTCATGCTCCTCGAAATATGTGGTTCTTAGTGATGACACTGCCATTTCTGCTGGTGCTACTGCCTCTGTCCCATATACTAGACTGAATGGTGTTTCTCCTATGGCTATTTTTTGTATTGTTCGCACTGCCCATAAGACATTTTCTAACTCATCTACCCAGCTTCCCTTGGTAGCATGAATTCTCTTCATCAAACCATCTAGTACTATCTTGTTTGCCGATTCAACCTGCCCGTTTTTTGGGGGTGCTTCACTGATGCAAAACGTTGCTCTATGTTTAACCTCTCACAATACCATTGCAGCCTCTTGCTCTTGAATTGCGTTCTGTTGTCACTTATTATGAATTTTGGAACTTCGTATCTTTAGACGATGTGTGATTGAATGAAACTGATGATTTGTTCGTCTGTTGTCTTTCCCATCGTTTTTGCTTCTATCCACTTGGTGAAGTAATCTATTGCCACTAGTATGCAAGTTTTTTGCCCTTTTGTTCTTGGTAGGGGGGCTATCAGGTCAATCTCCCATTGTGCGAATGGCCATGCTCCCGATATTGAACTTAACTCTGCTGCTAGGGATGTTATATTCCTAGAGTATCTTTGGCAATGTTCACATTTTTTCACCATGTCCGTTGCTTCCTTGTTCATTGTTGGCCAATAGATTGTAGACCTTTCGAACTGTTGATCTTGCCCCTTCATGACATCCGGCGTCGCCCTCATGTAGCTCTGCCAAATATTCTTTCAGTCTCTGGATATGTTATGCATTTGAGGAATGGTGTAGAGTATCTCTTCTTGTAGAGCTAATTGCCCATCATTGCGTAATTCCTGGCCATCCTCTCAATCTTCACTGCCTCCACCTTGTCCTCTGGTAGCTTTCCCTCGGTAATATATTGACGCATTGGGGTCATCCATGCCTCACCTCCATCTATTGTCAGGGCTTCCATCATCTCTATCACAGATCGTGTTCTTTGTTCTACAAAATGGACTTCTTTGCCTGCTTCCGAGCCCAAGGTTAGCTTGCTCAGGGCATCTGCTTCCTGGTTTTATTCTCTTGGGACTGATTCAATGTCGAAGCTTTGATAACTTGTTATCAAGTCTATGGACTGTTGTATATATTTTTGCATATACTCAGACTTTGCAGTGTAATTCCCCTTTACTTGGTTGACGACCATCTGGGAGTCACATTTGACCCTTAAGTGTTTTACTCCTACTTCTTTGACTATTCTCAAGCTTGTTATCAAAGCCTCATATTCTTTGGCATAACGGAGTGGCATGCCCTTATCTGGCGGGTATAATAGGAGGCCTGCGCCTGACCCTCCTACATTGGATGATCCATCAGTATGCATCTCTCATATGTCCTCTGAATGTGTCTCCTTACTAGTGCTTGTTTCAGATATGTTGTTATTTCCCTTAAGTCCCCCTCGGGGCTGATTCCGAAGAACTCTACGATAAAATCTGCTAGGGCTTGCCCTTTGATGGCCGTTCTTGGGGCAAAATGAATGCAGAACTCACTTAGCTCAATCGCACATTTGGTCAGGCGTGTCTGGTTTTTGCAAAAGGTGTTTCAGAGGCTGATTTGTAAGCACTGTTATCTCATGGCCAGGGAAATATGGTCTCAACTTTCTTGCTGATATGATCAGTGTGTAGAGGTACTTTTCAATTGCCAGGTAGTTGATCTTGTACTTTGCCAATGTTTTGCTTACGAAATACACTGGAAATTGTGCATTGTCTCCCTCATTCACTAGTAATGAACTTACCGCGACATTACTCACGGAGATGTAAAGGAAAATAGGCTCTCTTGGGGTTGGCTTTGCTAGATGGGGATGGGTCTTTAGGTGTTGTTTCAGTTGTAGGAAGGCTTCCTCAAACCTTGATATCCATTCAAACTTCTTGTTTGCTCATAGCACCTCAAAGAAAGGTAGCGCCTTTTCTCCTATTTTGGACAAGAACCTGTTGAGAGCTGCCAACCTTCCGTTTAATCGCTGAACCTCTTTGTGCTTCGTAGGGGAGTGCATTTCTTCAATTGCTTGTAGTTTTTCAGGATTCACTTCTATTCCTCGTTGACTTACCATGAAACCGAATAATTTCCCTGACTGTACTCCAAACGCGCAATTTTTCGGGTTCAGATGGACTTGATGCTGGCGCATCCTTTGGAAGGTCATTTGAAGGTTCTCGACGTGGTCACTCTTGTTTTTGGACTTGACAATCATGTCGTCCACATATGCTTCCATTGTCTTTCCTATCATGTCCCCAAAGATTTTATTGACCATGCGCTGATATGTTGCCCCCGCGTTTATGAGCCCGAATGACATTACAGTGTAGTGATATATTTCACTGTTCGCATAAAATGCCGTGTGGGAGGCGCCTTCAGCGGACATTTTAATTTGATTGTACCCTTATGCATCCATGAAGGTCATTAATTCGTGACCTGACGTTGCATCCACTAGTTGATCTATCATTGGGAGTGGGTATGAATCTTTAGGGCATGCTTTGTTGAGGTCGCGATAGTCGATGCACATTCTCCAACTTCCTCCCGACTTTTTTAGTAACACTGGGTTTGCAACCCATGTTTGAAACCTGATCTCCTTGATGAAATATGCTTTTAGTAACTTGTCCACCTCTTCTTGGATAGCTATCTTTTTGCTACCCCCCATTGGCCTTATTTTCTGTGTTATTGGACGTGTTGCCAGGTCTATGTTGAGCTTGTGTGAAATTACATCATCGGATATCCCAGGCATATCACTTGGTGACCAAGCGAACAGATCTTTATATTCCCTTAGCAATTCTACTATTTGTGCTTCTTCTTCTTCAGCCAAGGCTGTTCCGATTTTCACTTTTCTTTCAGGTTCCTCTATCAGTATCTCCTTAAGTTCCTCCATGGGTGCAAGTCTTCCGTGATCCTCCTTTGGATCCTCATCTATCGATAGGACCTCTTTTTTTGTTTTCGTTTTCTTGCTGAGTGCAATCCTTTCACATTTTCTTGCCACCTTCTGATTTACTTTTACTTCCCCTATTCCTTCACTTGTGGGGAACTTCATTTTCTGATGAGGTGTTGATGGTACTATGCCCAATTTGTTAATTGTGGTGGTACCTAGAACTCCATTGTACTCATCCATTCCTTCGATAACAAGGAAAGGAACATCGATCTTCAACTGCCTTTGGCCTGTGCCTAATGTCACGGGTAGTGTGATTGCCCCCAGTGGGTAGGTTGGCTCTCTTAAGAATCCTATAAGGGGGGAGTGCACTTGTTTTATGCTACTTGGTCTCACGCCTAATATGTCAATCACTTTCTTGCTGAGGATGCTTGGCGAGCTTCCACCATTTACTAGGATTCTACCTATGTCCATGTCAGTTATTTTCATCGTTATGACTAAGGTGTCGTTGTTCTTTGGTAACACGTGCTCCATGCCCTTCTTTAAGAACTGTATTGTATATTCTCTTTTCTCTTTTTTATTCTTTTCCTCGATTGTGCTATCTCCTCCTTGTGTCATATATGCCTCTCATGCATTTGCTGATTCAACACCTGTTCCAAAGCCTCCATGAATAACGTATATGCTTGCCATCAGAATCGTGATAGGTAGGCTTTTTGTTCAAAACCCACGGACGGCGCCAGGTGTTAAGACGTGTTCTTCAGATTGGTGAGTTTCTGATCCAAGTGACACCTCTTTTGGGTATTTCACTCTTTTCCTTGATCCGCTTAGCTTGATTCTCTGATCCTTAGCTCCACTCCTTGTAGACCTGCATAAGGGGCAGTACTGAGCACGGATAGGGGGGGTAGTGCTCAGTGAACCCTCTCTGATGCCTAAATGAGTTCGGATTCTAGAGAGAGAAAATACTAGAGAGAGGACACGGCTAAGCATGCAAAGATGTAAACTTGTCCCAATGAATAGAACTTGCGAAGTATATATAGGCTACGTGGGGATTAAGGTGGCTTAATGACGCCGTTAATCCCTAAACGTACTTTATTAACATATAACAGCAAGATTAAAACCTTTAAAGACACAGAGAGGTGGGTGAAAAAGTCTAAGTATGAGTCGGGTGAAATAGATGTCAGGATCCTCGGGGTCGAACGGAGAATTCGACCTCTAAGGCCAAGGGTCGGGTCAGTTTGCTCGACCTCTCTTGGGAGGGGTGGGTGAACTGACCCAATCACTCCTAGGGGAGATCGGGTGAGGCCACCCGATCCCCCCTAGGGGAGATAGGGCTAGTTAGCCCGATCTCACCTAGGCGAGACCAACGGACCGGTCCGGACAAGTATTTTGCCTCGTCCAGGCCGTTCGCGTTGCGAGCGAAGTGTCCGGGTCCAAGTTTTGATTTACAATCGTAAGCGGGGCGACCGAAATAAGAAAATATGAAGGGAGACGGTTTCAAATTGGGCGTATATCCATCACCGTGGGCCTAGTAGCACGTTTCCAATCAGATCCTGGCTATCAACATTTAAAGGTTGTAAAACGAATTATTCGCTATCTGAAAGGTACTGCCGACTACGCATTGTGCTGTGAGGGCGGGAAGCTAGAATTAACCAGTTATAGTGACGCCGACCATGGTGGCGATCCGGATGATCGTAAGTCCACCACAGGAGGAGTGTTTCTCCTTGCTTATGCCGCCATTTCATGGACGAGCAAGAAGGAAACATGTGTCGCGCTGTCCACGATGGAATCAGAATTTGTAGCCCTCTCCAAGAAAGCACAGGAAGCGGTCTGGCTGAAAAGTCTTCTTACAGTGCTCCTTGATGGTGACGTCGGGGGTAAACCTGTGAAGGTGTTCTCTGACAGTCAGGCAGCCATTGCGGCAGTAAAGAATCCGTAGTACCATAGTAGGACCAAACACATTGATGTGAAATATTTTTATGCTAAATCTATGGTAGAAGACAATATAATCACTATAGAATACTTGTCCACTGATAACATGATTGCGGCCCATTGACCAAACCACTACGCAGAGAGATATTCGAAAACCATGTAAAACTGCTTGGATTGCGTAGGGTTTGAAAATGAAATGTATCTGTTATAACATTTAGATAATTGAAAGTTACATTTTTTAAACGAAAATTGCAATTGAGTTTATGATCTATCGACGTCTTAAAGTTTGAATACATCAAATTTTTTATCTATAAACTAAGTCGTAGGAGGACGCAATCCTCTGCCAAAACTATGACGAATTTGGGCCTTACCTCGTCATACAGGTACGGTCGTATTGCGGTGAAGGGAGGCCTCTACTAAGCAAGGCTGGCTAAGAATCAGGTGGATAAACCTAATTACGCAGAATGATCATCTAGTGTCGAAGTAACTCGACATGATCTTCCTTTTGTAGATCGTCGTGATAAACTTTGTTCGTCATTAATCCACATTCTGAGCTAGATGAAAATCTGCAATAGCATGATTTGACAGGTCTCATTCCTTTGAACTTAAACGTTCAGGTATGCTATAGACCCGTGCTTCATACTACGCATGCCACGTCCGACCACGGGGTCACAACTCGATTGTGCTAGGAAAGAATCCTCGTGATTCTGGCGGGCGCAAAATTCTTCACCTCGAGCGTGTAATTGATCTTGTGAGCCTTAAGAAGAGGCAGCCAAAGTATCCTCACGGACTCAGAACTCATATCTAAGGTCAGGCTTAATGTTCGCTTTCCGGCGTATGAGCGTAGTGCTGAACAAAAAGGCCCAGTGACCACGTGTTTAGAAACCGGTTGGGTTTTACTAAGGATATGAGCGATGGGGATGGTCAAGTTTACCTGTAATTCATCGACTCTTGTATTAACTAAGGTGGCCACCAACTGGATATTAGTTAAAGGTTGTGAATACTTGTACGGATGCCTTGGAGAAGTGTTCCTATGAGGAAACTAGGCAAAATGAGAATTATCAGTTGACCTAGGATACAACGCGACCCTATATAAATATTGTTTATAACATGTTGATTGGAGAAAAGGGAATCAACGTTCCGCGGGGGCTACAACACTCCTAACAGATGAGTAGTACGATGCCCGTCGTGTCCGCCGGTCACACGGAAAACCACGTATGAACTATTCGGAAGCAAAGGACAAGATCAAAGGAGTGAAATGTTGATGCAGATTTGGACGACAATACATTAACAGACACCCTCCCATTCCGGCGAGTGGGAGCTGTAAGCATATGGTGATGGGCGCCGTAAATGGAAGCCCATTATATGTATATGTTACCTACGTTAATTGGGTACATGTCACTTTAGGACATTGGGCCAGACCCAAATCCCAAATGACACGAGAGGCCCAAAATTGGGTCTCCCTATACTAGCATTGCCGGCCGAATTATAGGTGGGGGTAAAGTGGACTTTTGTCCACTTTACACCTCCTGTATATATGGGGAGTTAGGGGTTTTATTAGGGTTAATCACAATCCATTTAAGTGGTGTTTTGAGAGAAAACCCTTCCCCAGAGACACCATATTCGGTCGAACCAAGCATCCACCAAGGGTGTGCCAATTTTCCTTCGAGCAAACACTCCGGAGATCTGTCCCTTGCCAAGAATGGATCAGAGGCTTTTCTGTGAAGAATATACCACGTAGGGCTTCCTTCACAAAAACCCTTACAGGTGCCGACCGGAGGACCGTGAACTCCCTCCTGCAAAGATCATGGGACTACGGACTGCTGTAGAGGTATTTGCGAATCTTCTGCTGCGTAATTTTGATTACTTGCATGTACTATGGTTTTAGTTTCCGTAGTGATTACTCCCAGTAATCTAAACCAAGTTCTTCTCATTTGGGACTTGATGATTTATTACATATTTGAGTTCTGCCTTCTCTCTAGCTTCTCTCTCTAGAATACTGTTCTAATTTAAGTTTCGGAGAGGGTTTTCCAGTTCCACCCCCGGCTTACCCCTCGTGCAGGTCGTCAAGGAAACGGATTACGGAAAAAGAAAGGGAGAATGGATCAGGAGAAGGAAGAATTTCACCTGTGGGACGAGCATTCGGGTCGACATCCAACCGCCCCGACATACACGTCCTAACACTTATATAGTCCATTGTCAAGTATTTGAATTTTTAACTTAATCTCAAACAATCATAACAATAAATATCGAACCCCGCGTAATGTGCGGGGCAAATACCTAGTATATTATAAATATGATTTAGAAATTGAGATACATTACCTTAGTATAAGTGTGGTGGTGGAAGTTATATTTTCGGCTGGGAGGTGAGCTTGAGAAGATGTATTTGTAAAATGGTGTCGATAGAGCAAAGTAACGAATTATATCACAGAACTGCATCTATAGGGAGTCACCGCGCTGTTCAGATTTTAAATCGTGTATGACAACACGGTGTTGTCAGACGCATTAACTAACTATCAATTTTTTTTTTACTCTTAGTCCATCGTGTTGGGAACAGTGTGGTTGGGTATTTTGGTGAACAAAACTCACCATTGGTTGTATGTGTATTTGAGTATCAAAAAGTTGTTATTTGGCTAAAAGTTCCAAATAAACATCAAATTTCAGTGGGGTAAATGACAAATCTTCTTCAGATTGTTGTTAACAGAACCGGACCGGCGCTCCAACCGGGTTCGAACCGGATTCGGTGCCTCTAACGGTGTGGTTCGAACAAAAACGAAGGATGTAAGCGAACCTGGTTCGAAAGCTTTATTTTCGTCGAACCGGCCGGTTCTGATCGGACTCGGAAATCCACCGGTTCAGCGTCATGAAGAGACAAAAAAAAGAAAGAAAATCTAAGATGAAACTGTTAAAGCTTTTCTCAAACCTAGAATCTCAAGTCCACATGATCACTGATACAAGGAGGGAAGTAACGGAGCAGAGGGAACGCCGAGATGGCCATGATATACACCAAGACTGCATCTTCTGCTGATACATGTCGAACGCCGCCGAGTCCTCACCGATCAACAATGGTGGAGTCCTATAGAAGGGCGAGGGCGAGAGAGAGATAGAGAATTTGTTAGAGAGAGAAAACTGGTTAGAGCAAGTAAAAGAGCGAGGGAGGTAAGATGAATGGGGCTGCAGAGGATGGAGATTAAGGAGGGGGAATGGTGAATTATGCGGATAGCGACATAGGAAGAAAATGGTGGAAGGGGAAGGAGAGTGGTGGAGTGTGATGGGTCCGACTATAGCCGTCAGGCCCTTTAACGGCGAGGAAACGGCAAACAGGCCCACTAGGCCCAGAGTTAAGGTCAAGATGACTTCGGAGAAGGGTCCCGATGAAGGGAGTCCCGACGAGATAAGGTCCCGACAGAGTCGGTCCCGACAGTTGAGCTAGAAGCTCCCGATGAGAAGCCTTTAAGTAGGCCCCGATGATGAATCCCTGAGAATTATAGGCCCTGTCACGATGACGAGGGGCCCCGAGCGGTGACACAACGAGATAACTCTGGAGTCCCCGACGGGAGTCGGGACTCGGTATCAGAGGATAAAGCCAAGATATGCGGGGCGTGGCTAAGATACGCGGAACGTGGTTAAGATACACGGAGCGTGGCTGAGATACGCGGGGCATGGCTAAGATACGCGAGATCATGGTCTAGATAGACGGGATCACCTCCGAGATATACGAGATACGGGCTAACCACCCCTAACGGTTCGCCAGGTACCTGAGGCATCTCTCTGCCTATAAAAGGGCAGGAGATCACCTCAGAAAGAGTTACTGTGAGTTCAATATACTTTTGATATCTGTTACTTGCCAGTCATACGAGAGACTCATTTAAGCATCGGAGAGGGATTCTGGGTCACCGCCCGGTCTATCCCCTCTTGCAGGGTTACGTGGAGCAAAGGAGCTAGGATTGCCGTCAGGATCCGTGCCGGAGTTCCACCGTGATCCAACATTGGCGCCGTCTGTGGGAACCAAACAAAAAGCTGATATGCCTTCTACTCGATCGATGGCGGCTGGCAAGAACAGAAGGGGACAATCCGGTGGTTCCCGTCACCCCGCTGCAACGAACCTGAATTCAGTACCAGAACAAGGGGAAAACCAGAACCATCCCCCGGCTGAGCTCTCCCAGACAGGAGGGCACAATGGATCGCATCCCGAAGATGTTGCCCCTCAACACCAGGACAACAGGGGGCAGGAGGCTCCCCCAGCTGCAGATTTGACGAGGGCCGTGGCAGAGGCCATGCCCATGTTTCTGGCGGCTGTAGAGGCTCTCTTGGATCGAAGAGAGGCTACGAGGAGGCAGGAGGAGATGCCTCCGTTGGAGGAAGCAACCCTGCCAACAGAGGGTCGGAACGCACAGGAAGCCCCGCCTCGAGGCCAAGACAGAGGTAGGGCAACTGATCAGCCGGAGAGGTTCGTGGTTGATGGGCCAGGACCAGTACAGCACAGGACCATTCCCCTGAATGGTCCCATCACTCCCGACCAGGTGGTAAAGATCGTGAACATCTGTATGGGAGAACAGAAGCCGCTGGTGTCGGAGCTGAGGGATCGATCCACTCATCCCTTCGTTCCCCGACTAATAGACACCCTCGCCCCGCCTGGGCTGGGTATCCCCGAGGTTAAGGAGTATGACGGCGAAGGAGATCCAGTCCGTCATGTCCAGAAGCATCTTATGGCGTGTCTGGGTAGAGCCCCGAATGAAGATATAGTGTGTACACTGTTCCCAAACACATTTGGAGAAAGAGCCCTGACCTGGTTCTTTAGCCTACCCCCAGGCTGCATTACCTGTTGGGCGGACATGCACGACCGTTTCATTCGACAATACCAGGGCCGCAGACGTTTGTTGAAGAGCGTGAGGTCCCTAACCCAGGTGGTGCAGAGGCCCGACGAGTCGCTGGCACACTATTACCAGCGGTAAACCGCCAGCGTAGCAGAGATAGACGAGGAAATCTCGGAGGGCGAAACCATCCGCACCTTTATTCGGAACCTGACAGCCCCCTATGGCTCCGACCTGATGCACAGCGTTGCTGAGAAAGCTGTGTGGAATATGGAAGCATTACAAAAGAGGGTGAAGCGGCAGATCGATGTCCAGGAGTCAAAGATAGCCGCGGGAGAATTGGAGCCCCCAAAGTCGAATAAAGGGAAGTAGTCGAGCAAGCCTTTCGACGATCGTAAGTCAAAGGGCAAACCTGAGGGCAGTCGGGACCGAGGTCGCTCTGGTCGGAAGGATGATAGGCGTCCTCCAAGAAAGGATAAGCGGGAAGATCTCGACATTCCTCTCAACTGCTCCATGGCGGAGGTTTTGACGGTCATGGAACGACAAGGTATCTCCAGATACCCCCCGAAGAAAGATGGAGAATTCTTGGGATCCCGCACGGATCGCTACTGCCGATTTCACCGAGCAAACGGTCACGACACCAACCACTGTCGGGAACTGAAGAAGGAGATCGAAAAACTGATCCAGAAGGGAAGCTCAAGGAATTTGTCGGGGACAAGCGGTGTCGATCCCGCTCTCGGTCCCGATCACGGTCTCGTTCCCGATCCCGCGATCGGTCCCCGAAAAAGAAGAGAACTGATCCAGAGTCATCCGGTGCTCGCAAAGAGAGGCGAGTTATCAACGTGATTCATGGGGGATTTGCTGCTGGAGGTGATACCTCATCCGCCCGAGAGGTTTACGCCTTTAGGATCCCTACGGCAGTAGTACTGGGTAAGAGGTCCCGATCTTGGACCTTGAAAGAAGAGATGGTAATCTCATTCTCGTCTGAAGACCTCATAGGCGTGGAGACTCCGCACGACGATGCCCTGGTGGTAACCCTGGATGTAGATGGGTTTGAGATGAAGAGAATCCTAATCGACGGAGGAAGCTCCTCCGACATTCTATTCATGGACGCGCTGGAGGCTATGGGGAAAACAAAGAAAGATTTGAAGGAGGCAAACTTCCCGATGGTCGGGTTCTCTGGCTCAACCTCCTACACGCTAGGAGTGATCACCTTACCAGTGGAGTTTGGTAGCGGGTGGAAATCAGAAAGGAGGAACGTGGAGTTTGTCGTGGTTGATTCCGTTGGGACTTACAATGCAATTATCGGGAGAACCACCATCAATCCCCTGATGGCGGTTGCCTCGACTGTGCACCAGAAGATGAAGTTCCCGACCGACCACGGAGTCGGAGAGGTCAAGGGCGACCAGGTGGCTTCCCGAAAATGCTATGTTAACGCCACCCGGAGGAGGAGGCGAGAGGCCATGACTGTCCTCCAGACAGACACAGATCCCAGAGAAGAGTTTGGGCGCCCCGCCCCTGTAGAAGATCTGAAAGAAGTCGAGATCGACGGACCCCAGAGGAAGGTGAAAATCGGGTCTGCTCTGACTGAGGAGACAGCCCAAAAATTGGTGGAGTTGTTGAAGGAGTTCAAGGAGCTGTTTGCCTGGTCCCCCAGCGATATGCCAGGAATCAGCCCCGATGTGATCGTGCACGAGCTGAAGATAGACCCCGCGATCAAACCTATCACACAGAAAAGGCGTCCGATGGGCACGGATAAAAAGATCGCGATCCAGCAGGAGGTGGGCAGGTTGCTCGATGCTGGGTTCATTAAGGAACTCCGATTCCAGACTTGGGTTGCCAACCCAGTGCTGGTGAAGAAGACCAACGGGAAGTGGCGAATGTGCGTGGACTTCCGCGACCTGAACAAGGCTTGCCCAAAAGATTGCTATCCACTCCCGAGGATTGACCAGCTGGTGGATGCCACATCGGGACATGAGCTGTTAAGTTTCATGGATGCGTATTCAGGGTACAACCAGATCAAGATGGCCAAGGAAGACGCCCCCCACACAGCGTTCTACGCAGACAGTGACATCTATCACTACGATGTCATGCCTTTCGGGTTGATCAATGCCGGGGCAACCTACCAGCGGATGGTGAATAAGCTGTTTGGGGATATGCTGGGGGAAACCATGGAAGCTTACGTGGATGATATGCTGGTGAAGTCCCGACAAGCTGAGGATCATGTACACAACCTTACCATGGCGTTTGAGCGGATGAGGCTCCATCAAGTTCGCTTGAATCCGACGAAATGCGCCTTCGGAGTCCACTCAGGGAAGTTTTTGGGCTTCATGGTGAGCCAAAGAGGAATTGAAGTGAATCCTGAGAAGCTGAGGGCAATCGAGGAGATGCAATCTCCGATCAACCACCGGGAGGTGCAAGTGTTGAATGGCCGACTGGCTGCAATGAATCGCTTCTTGTCCAAAGCCAGCGACCGATCAATGCCATTTTTTGAAGTCTTGAGGGCCAACAAAAAATTCGAATGGACTGCTAAATGTGAAGAGGCGTTCCAAGCACTCAAGCAACACCTTCGCACACTCCCACCGCTGGCGAAACCGGTTCCAGGCGAGCCGCTCTTCCTTTATTTGGCTGTTTCTGAATTTGCCATTAGCTCTGTGTTAGTAAAGATTGTCGAGGGTAATCAAGTTCCCGTCTATTATGTAAGCAAGGCATTTGCCAAATCTGAATTGAACTATCCCGCCGTTGAGAAGTACCTCTTTGCGTTGATAATTACTGCTCGGAAGCTAAGGCCATATTTCCACGCACACGAGATCACTGTGCTAACGAACCAGCCTTTGAAGCATTTTTTGAACCGACCGGATGCGTCGGGGAGATTGGTGAAGTGGGCAGTAGAGCTCAGTGAGTTTCGAATACACTTTGCTCCAAGAACGACCATCAAGGGCCAGGCATTGGCGGACTTTATAGCAGAATATACAGCCCCCGATCTAGAAGAAACGGGCCCTGTAGAAGGGGCAACCATGGAGGTCCCGACAGAAGAACAACCAGAGAGGGCAGAGCAATCAGAACAGCCAAACAAGGAAAATACCTGGGAGATGTACACGGACGGCTCTGCGAGTTCAGACGGATCAGGAGCGGGCTTTTTGTTGATACCACCGGGTGAAGGTGAACCACTCCGATACGCCTTGGCTTTGACATTCAAGGCCACAAACAACGAAGCGGAGTATGAAGCTCTTATCACGGGCCTAAAAATTGCTAAAGGCACTGGAATCGATCACTTGAGAGTGAAGTGCGACGCAGCGTTAATCGTGAACCAAGTTCAAGGGCGATACGAAGCAAGGAGTCCGATAATGAAGAAGTATCTGCGAGAGGTACAAGCCCTGAAAGAGAGCTTCAAAAGCTTTGATATCGAGGCAATTCCGAGGGAGGAAAATGTAGAGGCAGATGCCTTGAGCAAATTTGCCCTGGGGGCACCCTTGGAAGAAAATCGGAAGGTGCACTTCCTGGAAAGGGTGATCTTATCAAACATCGACCCAACACAGGTGTGCGCCATGGAAGCGAGATCAGAGGAAGAGCCCACTTGGATGACCCCGATAGTCGCGTATCTGACTACGGGGGCAGTCCCCGAGGATAAGGTAGCAGCAGACAGGATATGTCGGATCGCGTCTAATTATGTGATGCTGGACCATCAGCTGTACAAGAAGGGCTGGTTCTCGACTCCATACCTGAAATGTGTAGCAGAACCCGACACCAATAAAATCCTGAAGGAAATGCATGAGGGGGTCGCGGCCTGTCACGAAGGGGCCCGATCCATTTTGAGGAAGGTGTTGAACTTGGGCTACTACTGGCCCACGATGAACAAAGAAGCAACGGCGTTGGTCCGATCATGCGACGCGTGCCAGAGGTACGCCCCGAGTATCGTGGCCCCGGCTGCTAACCTGACATCCATCAAGAGCGCTTGGCCCTTCGCACAGTGGGGCATCGACTTGGTAGGACCTCTTCCACAAGCACAAGGACAATGTAAGTATTTACTTGTAGCTATCGATTATTTTTCGAAATGGACAGAGGCTAAGGCATTGGCCAGAACAACAGGGAACCAGATCGTCAAGTTCCTCCAAACCCACATCGTGTCCAGATACGGGATTCCTAAGGTGGTGATCAGCGACAATGGCCCACCGTTTAACGGCTCTCAGGTGAGGGAGTATCTGGAAGAATTGAACATTGAGCATCGGACCGCCTCCGTACACCATGCTCAGACTAATGGCCAGGTAGAGTCAGCCAACAAAATCGTGATGGATGGCCTGAAGAAGAGGGTCTATGCCTTGAAGGGCAAATGGCTGAACGAACTAGAAAACGCACTTTAGGCTGTTAGAACGACACCCAGACGATCAACAGGGAGACTCCGTTTGGCCTTGTTTATGGCACGAAAGCTGTCGCTCCTGTGGAGGTAGCTGTGGCATCCCATCAGACGAGATATTATGAACCCCTGACGAACGATGAAGTGAGACGCCTGGACTTGGACCTACTCGAAGAGAAAAGGCGGGAAGCCGATGAAGTCCAAGCACGAATGCGCTTAGCGACGGCCAGGTACTATAATCGGCGAGTGAAGTCCCGACAGTTCTTCGTCGGGGAGCTGGTTTGGCGTCGCAACGAATTCACCCTTTTGGATCGAATCAACAAGATGTCACCAAAATGGGAAGGACCTTATAAGGTCGTGGGGATGCCAGCTCCGAACGCATACAAGTTGGAAGACCTCGATGGCAGAACGTTAAAGCATTCTTTCAGTGGCGAACACTTGAAGAAACACCATGCTTGAAGAAAGTCGCCTTAAGTGGTGCCCGAGAAAGTCGCCTTAAGTGGTACCCGATGAAGTCGCCTTAAGTGGTGCCCGATAAAGTCGCCTTAGGTGGTGCCCGATGTAAAATCGCCTTAAGTGGTGTATGCTATTTATCGTTTAATTCGATGTAAGCCAGTCTTATGCCATCAATAAATAAAGAGGTTGCTTCCAAACAAGAGTTGTCCTTAGATTTATGTTAAGTGTAAAAGTTGCCTTCAGTGGTGCACGATGAAAGTCGCCTTAAGTGGTGCACGATGAAAGTCGCCTTCAATGGTGCACGACGAAAGTCGCCTTCAGTGGTGCACGATGAAAGTCGCCTTCAGTGGTGCACGACGAAAGTCGCCTTCAGTGGTGCACGATGAAAGTCGCCTTCAGTGGTGCACGACGAAAGTCGCCTTCAGTGGTGCACGATGAAAGTCGCCTTCAGTGGTGCACGATTCTTAGATTTACTCTAAGTAATATAAAGTCGTCTTAAGTGATGCCCGAGAAAAGACGCCTTAAGTGGTGCGCAATACTTAGATTTATTCTAAGTATCCGAAAGTCGTCTTAAGTGATGCACTCGATATTAAGTCGCCTTAAGTGGTGCAAGTTATTAAAAGCGTCGGGAAGGACGTACGAGAATTTCTTAAGTATCGAGGTTTCGACAGCTAAGAACTAAGTCGTCTTAAGTGATGCACTCGATGTTAAGTCGCCTTAAGTGGTGCAAGTTATTAAATCGTCGGGAAGGACGTATGAGAATTAAAGAAGTCACTCGGAGAAGTGCAACAAAAGATCGGAATAAAAGAAGTCTGATATTGATAAAGGGCTCAAAGGCCCGACGACGACACAAGAGAAGAAGATACAATGACTCTGAAAGATAAAAGCATTCAAGCTTGGTCCTTGTCAGCAGCATTGGCAGCAGCTGGGTCAGCGGAGTCGGTAGCAGAGGGGTCCACAGGATTATCTTCGGGAGGATTGGCCAGCGGGGCGTCTGCACTTGGAAGCTCAGAGGCGTCTTCGACAATTACGGGGGTACTCCCCCCATCACTCTCCTCGGAAAGAGCAAAATACTTCTTCACAAAGGGAGCGAGGGAAGGAGACTTGTCGAAGTTGATGGCGTCCCCGTACTCCAGGTGGAGCTCCTCAACGGCGTTGAAGAGAGTGTTCTCCACCTCCGCGCCAAAGAACTTCATGGCATCAGCTTGAAAGCCCTCCGACCTCCGATAGTCCTCCCGACCCTTGGCCTCCGCTTCGGCCAGCTGCGCAGGAAATCCCGCGATCAGCTCCTCCAAAGCCTTCTTCTCAAGGACCAGTTGGTCCTCGGCAGCCTTCTTCTCCTGGGTCAGCCGGTCCACCACTGCCCCACGCTCCTGCCGCTCTTGCCTCAAGAGCCCCTTGAAGTCCGCGATCCGCTGCTGAAGGTCCCGAATCTTCTCATTGAGGACAGCCAGCTCTTTGGCAAGCTTCCCCCGCGAAGACTGGGAGGCCCTGAGATCCGCCTGAAGCTGCTCGCGGACTCCTCTGTCCCGCTCCCGGGCCTCATCATAGGCAATGACATACCCGATGAGGCGGTTGTAGTCCCCAAGCTCCTGCAATCAAAAGGAAAAATGTTAGAAGGACAAAAGACCCGATTTATCAATCAACAAGAAAGAAGCGAAGTCTCACCTCGATGCGGCGCACAGCCATACCCCTGACGTCCCGCTGCATATGCGTCCGATTGAGGTAAATCGGATGTCGCATAGAAGGCAGGATAGAACCCGCCAGCAGATGCAGGGCCAGTTCTTGGTCCTGTTCCCCTTGTGTGAGCGGGACTCCCTGGAGCGTCTGGATAGGAGCCCAGGGGGCATTCGCCTGTGAAGAGTTGAAGGGCCTGTAGAAGTCCCCATCAAGAGCAAGGGGAGAGATAGGACGAGGAAGAGAAGGGCACGTCTCCGTCTCGGCCCGAACAGGGGAGGGAGAGAAGTCGTGGATAGGCGAGAGCTCCCGCTGCTGCGGAGAAGACGAGGGAGGCGGCCCCTGAGGGGTTGGTTTCAAGGGGGATTGCCCCGCCTTCCGACGCTGTTGAGGGGGGTCAACCCCGCCAGTCTCCTCGGAGGAGTCCAGAGTCTCCACCTGACGAAACTGTTCGCCAGATGGTGCCTTCTCTCCAGCTGAGGAAGGCACCCCCGCTGGAGGCGGTGCATCTGCGGAAGCTGCAGCACCCGAGGAAGCTCCCGAGCGACCTGCACCTGGAGGATGAAGAGCTTCAGAAAGGTAGTCAGGAAGTTCATCGGGATTCTTACACCAAATGATACGTCGGGAGACGTATTGATCCTTCCCGCGGTAATGATAGTAGCCTGCCTTCAAGACTCGGGGAGTTTCGCCTCGAAGGATTCTTTTGACATCAGCAATGCGGCCTTTCTTGGTCGAGGAAATCAAGTCCGACGGGACCATCCTTTTATACGATTTAATAGCAAGTCGGAGTTGTTTACCTTCTTCAGCATTCTGGACATCGAAGAGCTGGTCCAGATCCACCCTCGTCCGCTTGGGCTGCTCCGCTGAAGGAGACCCCGACCTAGCAGCAGCCTTCTTGGCAGACTTCCTCTTCCGCGAGGGGCGGACAACATCAGTCTCCCCCTGCTTAAGGAATAGATCGGTCAGCACAGATACCTTCTTGGCTGCAAACAATAAACAAAGAAAAGTTAGAAGTTTACCCAAGAGACCACGTTGGAAGGGCCGTCGAAGAGCTGCCCCCCAGAGACAATACTGAGGAGTCGGACCCCGGCCTGCACCAGGTCACGCTCCACAAGGGAATTAGCATTGAGAGGAGTGTAAGACTCCCCCCAACGATAAAGCTGGATAAGTTGGAGAGTCTCGAAATCCTCGTCAGCATAAGTGTGGAAAGCAGGCGGAGGGTCTGCTACCACCTCCCACCGAGGCCAAGGAATTGAAGAGTGCTGGATGAAGAAGTAGCTCTTCTTCCAGCTACTATTGTCGGACCCAGTATCGATCAAAAGTCCCCGACCCTTGACCACCTTCCAGGTGTCACTGGTCCAACCGTGCCGGGCAAGCTGCTGCTTACTCCACTTGGGCATCCGAGGATAGAAGGCGCAAACCCCCGCCTCGTTGCATTTCAGCCAATAAAAGGTTCTGAAAAGTTGGAGGCTGTAGACCCACTTCTGTCGAAGACAGAGGACTTGAAAGGCGTTCCAGATACGGATGGCATGAGGAGAGAAGGTAGTGGGGTGTGTTCTGTAATGATGGCACAGCTCGACCAGGCTACCGCAAAAGGGGAACCTGATCCCCGCTGATATTTGTCCCGTAGAGACAAATACCTCCCCTTTCTGGGGACGAGTAACCTCAGGGTCACTCGAGGGACGAGGTCGAGGATATGGGAAACGAGGTTCCCAGGTGATGGTAATGCAACCCTCTCGGAGAGCTGCATCATAAGCAGTAGTGGAAATCTCATTTGGAGCATAATCAAATTTAAAGGGTTTTCTCCCCTCAGAGCTGGAACCGCTGTCTGAAAAGCAACCAGGGCAAGAAAATACAGTGGGACTCTGGGAAAAATTAGAAAGAAAAAGACGAACAAGCAACGAAGAGGGTTTCCTTACCAGACATGATGAAGTAGAGGTTGAAGGAGATGAACGAGATGTCGCCGGAAAGATGATCGGAGAGACTCCAAAGACCTTCGAAATCACAGAGCTTGGAATTGCAGAGGAATCGCAGAGAGCTTTTGAGAATTCGAAGATGGTAAAAGTTAAATTGTGATTGTGGCTAGGGTTTTATAGTCGAAGAAGACGGTTGAAAGGACACTTCGATCCGAGTCGTCGAAGTCGAAGAGTCTTAATCTGGACCGTTGAGATGAAACGTGCAGAAGGACAACGGGCGCAATGATGAAACGGCCTGAAAAGCACTTTTCAGAAAAGGACAGGCGTGAAAAATCAGGCACGTGGGTCGAAAACGTCACTCCATTATCTGCTGCATTTAATGCACTAGAAAACCGAAGAGACCTTTGGGATATAGCAGTTATCTACAAAACCCTGAGGAAACGTGGAGGAGAAGACTGATAAATTAAGTAACTGAACCAAGGAACAGATCCCCGACTCTAGTATTGGAAAATCGGGAGTTGGAAGACACGACGAACTAAAAGTCCCTCATGTCTTGGGGGCAAATGATGGGTCCGACTATAGCCGTCAGGCCCTTTAACGGCGAGGAAACGGAAAACAGGCCCACCAGGCCCAGAGTTAAGGTCAAGGTGACTTCGGAGAAGGGTCCCGATGAAGGGAGTCCCGACGAGATAAGGTCCCGACAGAGTCGGTCCCGACAGTTGAGCTAGAAGCTCCCGATGAGAAGCCTTTAAGTAGGCCCCGATGATGAATCCCTGAGAATGATAGGCCCTGTCACGATGACGAAGGGCCCCGAGCGGTGACACAACGAGATAACTCTGGAGTCCCCGACGGGAGTCGGGACTCGGTATCAGAAGATAAAGCCAAGATATGCGGGGCGTGGCTAAGATACGCGGAACGTGGTTAAGATACACGGAGCGTGGCCGAGATACGCGGGGCATGGCTAAGATACGCGAGATCATGGTCTAGATAGACGGGATCACCTCCGAGATATACGGGATACGGGCTAACCACCCCTAACGGTTCGCCAGGTACCTGAGGCATCTCTCTGCCTATAAAAGGGCAGGAGATCACCTCAGAAAGAGTTACGTTGAGTTCAATATACTTTTGATATCTGTTACTTGCCAGTCATACGAGAGACTCATTTAAGCATCGGAGAGGGATTCTGGGTCACCGCCCGGTCTATCCCCTCTTGCAGGGTTACGTGGAGTAAAGGAGCTAGGATTGCTGTCAGGATCCGTGCCGGAGTTCCACCGTGATCCAACAGAGTGGAGGGACTGAAGAAGAATGAGCTTGATGGCAAAAACAAATAAGGGAGTTGTGCTTTATGGCTAAAAGGGAACTAGGCTTTTATATTGTAGAATAAAATTGGATTTTTCTTTGCAGATGAAGTCTGCTACTAAGTATTCTTTGTAAACCGGTCAAATCGAGTTCAACCTGGTTCGAACCGGCTGAATTGGGAATAGGATATCTAACCGATTCGATGCTCGACCCGGTTCTGATAATACTAGATATATGTCTTCATAAATTGTTGAAACTCATTGTAGACACTTACCCCCTCGGTCCCTTCATACGTTCGTCCATGTGGGCAATAAAAAATTCACCGTCTCTGCCTTGAATTGTTTCATCTCACATGGGTATCTTCATTGTAGAAATCTATTAACTCTTTGCTTCCTATTTTTTGATGATCAATTGTTTGAATTGTTAAATATTAAGCTTATGGGATTCAATCACTGTTTACACACTCCCAACCCAAGCAAGAGAAGGAGCTCCCTCTCCGGCGAGAAGATTTACGCATTCCGACGATCCTTGTAGAAGCACCACCATGGCCCCGAAGAAGATGACTCTGATATGCTGCTCCAGTTGTATTTGGTGCCCTATATACCATGGAGTCAACCGAGCTCCTGTTGAAGTCACATACAACTTAAATCCACCTTTCTCTCCTCTACGGCCTCTTAAACACGAAAACCATCATCACAACTCCTCTTATGTCCCCTGTAGCTCCTCGAGTATTGCATCTGTCTCGTCCGCCCATTCAATGCCATCTCCTCCTCAGCAACAAGATGCACTGACCTCACTCCTTATAATGCCATCTCCCTAACCCAGTTCAGCTCTCTCCATCCATATAAGCCAAACTACCCCACCCAGACAAACGAGCATCATGTTCCAGAACTCCCTCGACGTAAACCAACACCACCATCACCACAATATCAATCCCCCCTCTTCTTTGTAATGTCGTAAACCTTCCTCTTAAACCCCCTAAGGGAATCTGTGCAGCCCCCAAGAAGAAAGGAACACTCATGCGCCTTCTGTCCCTTCGATTGTCGTTTACGCGCCCAGAGCGTAGAGCTAACGCGCCGCCCAGACGATCTTCACCTTCCCTTCAACCTCTCAGTGCGGGAAGAAAATCGAAACCAGCTATTTGGTGTGCCCAGAAAGGCCCTGGCTCTTGAAGGTTTCAGTTAAGCATATCAAAATACTTCCTATGGCCCAACTTCCGCAGGAGATCGCATGGAGGCGCGACCCACGCTTAACAGCCCAAGTGCCCTTGTCTGAGCTGCCAAGAAAAGAAGCCCATCCACAGAGAGCCCACGAAAATTAGCTCCGGAGCCCATTCCGCGTATCCACCATCCAGCAGAGACAGTCTACCTGAACCGACATTATATTCGGCCCGCAACAGCAACCAACACCAGCCAAACGAACCGGGGTGGTCTGGGACCGGTTCCAACACCTCCTCGGACGACCCAAACATGACTTTTGCTCCATAAATACCCAAGTTAACGGACTCTACAGATTGGTCCTTAATTTTAGCTGGTCGGATCATAGCATCTCTTATGGTTAGACGCGGCCTGATTAAAATTTATGTCAACAAGATGTGGAAAGTCACAGAACCGCCTTCTATTCACTTCTGTGATGACCAAAAATGCACTTTTGTTTTCAAACGTCACTCCGATATTATGGAAGTCTGCAAAAACGCCCAATTTAATGTAGAGGGAGCCCTACTTGTGCTAACTCAATCCCAGGATAATGCGGTTCCTGCCCAAATCCCAGTCCAAAACGTTTTTACGTGGATAGAGATTAGGGACGATCCTCCCAAAGTTTTAACAAACAACCCATAGAATGCATAGCCTATTGTGTTGGTATTCTATTTGAGGATGACCTCTCAAAACCGTGGGAGGTTGCAAATCCTTGGTCAAAGTGGCAATAAACTAGGAATGTTCCTCAAAGATAGCCATCCTGATACACCGGTAATGATCTGCTACCGTCATGGCTTACCTTGCGATGAATGTGGAAGGTTTTTGAAACAACTCACATACTTGTGACATCCCAACCCAACTTGCAAGGGACCAACTACTGTGCTCAAGAAATTGTATCAATAGCCACCCGGGTATGCGAGCCATCACCAGGGTTGGAGGTGTCCTCTACACTGCCCACAACAACAAAGGTGGTGGAAGACTCACCAACTGGATAACCTGGTCCCCAGATGTACACCTCAACACCCCCTCTCGAGGCCAAGCAAACAAGGGGAAGAACACCACCAGGCGTTCCAAATCTCATACAGAGGGGTACTCCAGTCGCATGAAGACGCCCTCCAAGGGCCACATTCCCTACCAGGACAAAAATCAAAAAAGAATTTCTAGGAATTTTTTCGCGTCTCCGGATTAACATCTGCACCGGACCTAAATGCACTGAATCAGCATCCATTTGGAGTCTTCCTCCCCTACCACATAACCGAACCCCTACCTACATCATTTACCTGGTTAGAAAAACCTATGCACCCCTATACTACCAACCGGTTACCCACAAACCAACATACACCTCTCACTGGCCCCTGAACCCGACACTCAACTGGGACCCACTACCACCATCCAAAGGACCCGGTTCGACTTTTGGCCCGTCAACCCCCCCCCCCCCCCCCCCCCCCCCTCTAGCCAAAATCAGCACTCATAGATACCCCCTCCATTTACTGGCAGTCAGCTTCTGAGTACAATCTCACCTTTCATGAAGCACCATGCACACGGCATATTTCACCCCACCTTCACCAGTATCGGCGCTCTCTTCCAAATTTCACGACTACCGGAGCATCCAGGCTGAAAGCCACGACCCACCATTGTCGGACTTCGACTTTGACTTCACTATCGACGAACTCCATGCGCACCTGCTAATTGAAGCTTCGCAGGAAAATAAAGACCCATCTTAGTGGTTTATGACCTCACCAGACACCGCCCCGATACCTGAAGAATCCCTAATCCCTCTGGATTTGAACTCCGAGCTCCCTCAGGCGGGCAAGGAAGCAAAACCCTCCCTGGATCTAAACTCTGAGCCCCCTCGGGCGGGCAAGCAGAATGCACTCAACCACCGACCCGGCAAGGAACTAATGGATATGGAGGAAGAACCTTCGGAGGATCTACGGCGACCATGGAAAAGGATTCTTTTTTAGGCAATGGCAATGGTGATCCCTCACCGAAGGAAATCCCCCGGTCGTGGTTCCAGGAAGTCCATAAGCGTCAGACCATTCCGTGAGCGCTTCACCCAACAGTGCCTAATTTTCAAAGACCCCACCAAGGAGGTACCAAGTTTAAATCACAAGTGTCTTTACTTTCACTATCTGCTGTATGATTTTATTGATGCACTAGACGACGCTATACGGAAAGTGCCTCAATGGTCCTTCCGGAATCACCATGAAAATCTTGGCCTGGAACTGTCAGGGGCCCTGGCAATCTCCTGACAGTTCAACATATTAGGAATATTTTTACTATACATAAACCCAATATAGTTTTTTTAGACGAAGTCAAAAGTCAGTTAGCTAGACTAGAGTATGTAATTAAGACGAGGGGATTGTCCAATGTCTTTTGTGTCGAACCTGATGAGACCAAATGTGGCCTGTTGCTGGCATGGGATCCACTATGCTCAATCATCATCCTTAGCGACAGCCAGAACTCCATCCATACATAAATTCTACATCTCCGGGGAGGCCCGAAATGGGAAGGCTCGTTCATATACTCCCCCTCTAAGTTGATCGACAGACCAAAGTTCTTGGACGACCTACTTCTACACAAAGCATCAAGGGAACCTGACTCCCCTTGGCTAGTGATTGGGGATTTCAACGAGTTCTGGTGTTTCTCCGAGAAAGATGGACGGATTCCAGCCTCATCATCACGAATCTTACAAGCCCAGATGTGGTCCGACGTCGTTAATCTGATGGATCTCAGATATATCAGATATATTGGCCAACATTTCACCTGGTCTAATAGAAGAATCCCACCGGATCTGGTCAAAGAACGTCTTGACCTGGCTTTCTGCACGCCCGAGTGGCAAGAATTGTTTCCTAGAGCGTTGAATCGCCGTCTGGAAACAATTGCATCAGTTCACTGCCCTATCATACTATCCTGCACACCGGACCATCTTACCCAAAGGAAGAATCGCCCTTTTCGTTTCGAGGCTATGTGGTTGAGCCACCCAGAGTTCCTGACCTTTTTCAGTCAATCATGAAATTGGAGGCCGACCGGTGACGCAAAATCCCAGCTGTGCCAAAAACTAAGATGCTTCCGAATAGCTGTTAGAAAATGGAACCAAACCATGTTTGGTCACATAAACAGCTCAATACGAAAAACCTTAGCTACCCTCAACGAACTTCAATGTGCGAACTTGGATAAACATATCTCGGAACAAGTGGCCAACGAACTTCAACAACTTTACAAACGGCAAGAATTTATGTGGCGACATAAGTCTAGAAAGACCTGGCTTCAAGTCGGGGATCGTAACATCAAGTTCTTCTACGCTTATGAAACCGCAAGAAGAAGACGCAACGCCCTCTTATCTCTTGAAGAGGATGATGGCACCGTCCTGGACTCCCCGAACTCTATCAAGGAACATGTCTCTCAATATTTCTAGATAATGTTCCATGCCCTGCCCAACCTTGCCCCACCCCTTTCCACCCGCCAAAAAATCCTCATGAAGCCCACTCAATACTCACTGCCCAGACCACTGTCACTGAAATAACTACCTCACTCAGGCAACAAGGACTAGATAAATCACCTAGGCCAGTTGGTTATCCGACACTGTTCTTCCAGAAGACAGTATACATTACCAAACCAAGCATTTTAAAGGCAATACACTTATTCTTCGCCATCGGAAAACTGGAGCTGCAAATCAATGCTACCATCCTTTTCCTAATACCAAAGTCGGAGCACCCACTAACCATAAAAGATTGGTGCCCAATAGGCCTATGTAATTCGCTGTACAAGACCATTTCTAAAATTCTCGTCAACAGAATTCACCCTATCATATCAAAGCTTATATCTCCTTTTCAGACGAAATTCGTCCCAGGGAGGAACATAACCGACAACACAGTCCTGGCTCAGGAAATCCTCCACACAATCAAGCAACGTCGAAAGGGACGAAATGGGTTGTTCGCCCTAAAACTGGATATGAGTAAAGCGTATGGCACAATTGAGTGGTCCTTTCTCAAAGAAGTTCTCCAAACAATGAACTTTCCAACTTAATTCATTTCATGGGTCATGACCTGTGTCTCCTCAACATCCATACGAGCCCTCACGGACGGAGACCTATCTTAACCTTTCACACCAACGAGAGGATTGAGACAAGGAGATACCTTATCCCCATATTTATTCATCCTTGTAGCTCAAATGCTCTCACAGGAACTGTCTGGGGCACAGAATGAGGGACGCATCAGGGGCATCAAACCAGGCAGGCACACCCAAGAATTTTCTCAGTTACTCTTTGCTGACGATAGTTTCCTTTTTCTCGATGCCACTTGCCAAAACACCCAAAACCTTAAGCTCGTTCTAGACACCTATCAAGAGGAATCTGAACAACTAATCAACTACAGCAAATCAAGCATACGCTTCAACCCAAACGTATAAAGTTCAAACGCATCATCCATATAAAACATATTGGGTGTTAGGGACATACTTCCGGACGAAATATACCTAGTCCTCCCCACGGATTAGATGAAGCAAAGGAGACAGATAGGGTAAAGCATAATCCAAAGAACAACCTCCTGAATCCAATGATGGATGAACAAACTTTTGTCCCTAGCCAGAAGACTAAGTCCTCATCAAAACAGTTGAAAATGCGATCACCACTTATACCATGTCATGTATTAACTTCTCAAAAAACATAACAGACCAATTGAACAAATTGGTCAAGCAATTTTAGTGGAAGACACCTAGTGAAGGAAAAGGCATACACTGGTTGCCTGGGATAAGCTGTGCAAGTAAAAAAACAAGGGTGGGCTCGGTTTCCGTGACATGACAGCCTTCAACCTAGCCCTACTCACAAAACATGCAAACCGGATAGTCACAGACTATGACTCCTTCTGGGTTAGGTGCATCAGACATAAATATATGCGGGACTTAACATTATTCTCAACCAAAACAAAATCCCACCACTCCCAGGTATGGAAAACATTGATCAAACTTCAGAATTTTCTGCTCGAATAAGGGCGTTGACATGTCGACAACGGCCAGTCTATAAACTTCTGAACCGATCCATGGGTGCCAAACATGGGCCTCCTCAAAGACTGGATCCCACAAACGATTTCTCAGAGATTCAAAGTGCATGAATTCATAACCAACGGCCAATGGAGACTGGATGCGCTGTCCCCGACCCTGCCACGAGTCATCATCAATGCAATTTCACTCATCGAACTTCCACTCTTTGATACTCCAGATAGGTTTCTATGGCACCACAGTGGTACGTAACTTTATACCGTCAAGTCAGGGTACCACTTCATTTATTATATTCTCAATCGCGAGAATGAGAGTACTTCGTGCACAACCTCCGCGATTGCTAATTCATCCTTCGGGAAGATGCTTTGAAGCGCAAACTTATCCCTGAAGATACTTATGTTCATCTGGAAGGGCTGTAACAATGGACTGCCTTTTGGGAAGAATCTACACAGACAGATACCTTCTTTTAATCAAAAGTTTCATCTTTGCCCTGAGGCAAACGAGACTTGGGATCATGTCATATGGAACTGTCATTTTGCTCATAGAGTTTGGTTTAGTTCAATCCTAGGAATCAGGCCTGATAATACATCTTACACTACGGTATCCGATTAGCTGTTTAGCTTGGGTCTAGTCAGTCAGCTATTGTCTCTAAAGGCGATTTTTTAGTTCATAAATGTTTGATCATTTGGGGTATCTGGTTAGAAAGGAATGCGGTTATTTTTAAAGGGAAACACTTTTCGGCGTTTTTTGTAATAAGAACTATTAACATGACATACATTGATAATGTTAATTCTTTCAAACGTGTTGATACAACGGGCATCGGGACCCACTCCTCCACCACATCCTTGACTAGAAGACCGTCAACCCCATTGCACATTCAACCCACCTTAGTGTGCGATGGGGCAGTGCGACACCATAATAATACTACTTACGAAGCCGCGATTTTACTAGACGATAGTGAGATAGTCTCGGCAATCTCCATTACTTCGGAAGGGAATTGTTGGATCACGATGGAAATCCGGTACGGTCTTGACGGCGATCCGAGCTCCTTTGCTCCACGTAATCCTGCAAGAGGGGATAGACCGGGCGGTGACCCAGAATCCCTCTACGATGCTTAAATGAGTATCTCGTATGAACTGGCAAGTAGCAAACTCAAAGTGTGTATCTCAAAACATCATGTGATCTGTGGTAACCTCTGCCCTTTTATAGGCGGAGAGGTACCTCAGTTACCTGGTAAACCGTTGGGTTGGTTAGCCAATATTCCGTGTATCTCGGGCATGATCCCGCCTATCTAGGCCATGATCTCGCTTATCTCGGCCACGCCCCGCGTATCTCGGCCTCAACCTCTGATAGCAAGTCCCGACCAACATCGGGGACTCCAGAGTTATCTCATTGTGTCACCGCTCGGGGCCGTGACAGGGCCAATCGTTCTCAGGGATTCATCATCGGGGCCTACTTAAAGGCATCTCATCGGGAGCGTCCAGCTCGCCTATCGGGACCGACTCTGTCGGGACCTTTCATCATCGGGACTCCCTCTGTCGGGACCCTTCGCCTTGGTCTTCTTGACCTCCATTTAGGGCCCAGTGGGCCTATTCACCGTTTCTTCGCCGTTAAAGGGCCTAACGGCCATAGCAGAACCCATCATTTGCCCCCAAGACATGAGGGACTTACAGTTAGTCGTCTCTTTTAAACTCCCGACTTCCCGACATCGGAGTCAGGGACCTTTCCCTTGATATAGTCACTTGATACAAATCTTCTCGTTCACGTTTCCTCGATGCCTTGAGGATAACCTCCAAATCCGAGAAGACTCCTCGGTTCCCCTGCCATTAAATGCAGCAGATAACGAAGCGACGTCTTTGGCACCCGTGCCTGATTTTTCGCGCCTGCTTTTTCTGAAAAAGTGCTTTTCAGGCCGTTTCATCATTACACCCGTTGCCATTCTGCACGTTTCATCTCAACGGCTCAGATCAAAACGCTTCGACTTCGACGATTCAGATTAGAACGTCCTTTCGACTGTCCTCTTCGCCTATAAAACCCTAACCCTGGGCACTGTTTCCCTTGTACCGTTTCTGAAATTCTAAAAGCTCTCTGCAACTCTGAGAATTCAAGCCCTGCGATTTCAAAGACTCGAGTGCTTCTCCGAACAACTTTCCGGCAACCTTCAGATCATCCTTCCTACCTCAAGTCATCATGTCTGGTAAGAATTTCTTCCTTGTTACTCGTGTATCTTTTCCTTCCTCTTTGCTTAATTCGTTCGTAATTTTCCGAAATACCCAATGTGCCTTTCCTTGCCATGGCTGATTTCAGACAGTGGGTCCAGTTCCGAAGGGAAAAAACCCTTCAATTTCGACTATGCTCTCAACGAGATTTCCAGCACTGCTTTCGATGCACCTCTCCGGGAGGGATGCATCACCTCTACCTGGGAACCTCGCTTCCCATATCCCTGGCCCCGCCTCTTGAGTAACCTTGAGGTTACTCGTCCCCGGAAAGGGGAGGTATTTGTCTCTACGGGGCAAATATCGGCGGGGATCAGATTCCCCTTCTGTGGCAACATGGTCGAGATGTGCCAACACTACAAGACGCATCCAACCACTTTCTCTCCTCACGCCATCTGCCTATGGAACGCCTTCCAGGTCCTCTGCATCCGACAGAAGTGGGTTTACACCCTCAAGCTCTTCAGAACCTTCTACGGGATGAAGTGCAACGAGGCGGGGGTCTGTGCCTTCTACCCTCGTATGCCGAAGTGGAACAAGACGCAGCTCGCGCTGTGCAGCTAGACCAGTGACACCTGGAAGGTGGTCAAGGGTCGGGGACTCCTGGTCGACACGGGGTCCGATAACAGTGGGTGGAAGAGGAGCTATTTCTTCATCCAGAACTCCTCGATCCCGTGGGAGGTGGAAGCGGACTCTCCTCCCGCTTACCACACCTACTCTTATGAAGACTTCCAGACTCTTCATCTCATCCAGCTCTACCGATGGGGGGAGTCCTATACTCCCCTTGATGCCAATTCTCTCGTGGAGAGGGACCTGGTGAATGCCGGGATCCGACTCCTCGACATAGTCTCCGGGGGTCAACTCTTCGCAGCCCCTCCAATATGGTCCCTTGGGTAACGTTTCTAACCTCTGTTTTTTACTGTTTGCAGCTAAGAAGGTATCCGTGCTGACCAATCTGATCCTTAAGCAGGGGGACACCGATGCTGTCCGCCCTACGCGGAAGAGGAACAGCCAAGAAGGCTGCTGCTCCATCGGGATCTCCTTCCGCGGAGAGGCCAAAGCGGAGCCGCGTGGAGGTGGACAAGCTCTTCGATGTCCAGACTGCTGAAGAAGGTAAAAAGCTCCGCCTCGCTATTAAATCATACAGGAAGCTAGTTCCGAAGGAATTGGTCCCTTCGACCATGGAGGCTCGCATCGCCGATGTCAAACGTGTCCTCCGAGGGAAACTCCTCCTGTCCTGAAGGCGGGCTACTACAACTACTGCGGGAAGGACCAACATGTCTCTCGGCGCATCGTCTGGTGTAAGGGCCCTAATGAAATTCTTGATTATGTTTCTGAAGCCTCCTCTCGTCCTCTAGGTACAGGTCACTCAGGAGCTCCGTCGGGTGCTGGAGCTTCAGCAGGTGCACCACCTTCAGCAGGGGCGCCTCCTTCAGCGGGGGCACCACTTTTCTCTGGTGGAGAGACCCCGACCGGCGATCAATTTCGTCGGGTAGAGAACCTGGACTCCTCCGAGGAGACTGATGATGGTGGCTCCCTTCGCCATCGTCGGAGGACGGGGCAGTCCCCACTGAAACCAACCTCCAAGAGGCTGCCCCCTTCGCCTTCTTCACAACAGTGACAGCCGTCGCCCATCCACGACTTCACTCCTTCCCCAGCTCGGGGCGAGTCGGAGGCACGCCCCTCCACGACTCTAGTCGGCCCTTCTCCTCTCCCGCTCGACGGGAGTTTTTACAAGGTCTTGGACCCCGCACAGAAGGATGCTCCCTGGACCCCGATCCAAACGCCGCAAGGGGTCCAGCTCCGACAGGGGGACACGTACCCCGAGCTGGCCACGCATCTGCTAGCGGGCTCAATCCTGCCCACTATGAGGTACCCGATTTCCCTGGATCGGGAGGACATCCGCCGGGATGTTCATGAGATGTCCATGCATCGGATAGAGGTAAGACTTTCACTTTTCTCTCCTTCATCAATAAGACCGGTTACTCATCTGCTAACATTTCTCTCTCTTCCTTCGCAGGAGATGGGGGACATCAACCGTTTCATGGGGTATATCTTCGCCTTCGAGGAAGCCCTGGAGCAGGAGCGGGCTAAGGGGGCTCCCGCAGTCATAGCTAAGCTTGAGGAGGATCTCGCGGCCTCCGAGTCTTCGCAGGAAAAACTGGCCAAGGAACAGGCCATCCTCGACCGAAAGACTCGGGACCTCCAAAAGCAGGTTAGCGACTTCGAGGGGCTCCTGAAGCGGGAGCGGCAGGAGCGGCGAATTGCTGAGGACAAGCTTGTCCTTGAAAAGAAGGCTCTTGAGGAGCAAATCGCGGAGGTTCCTGCGCAACTGGTCGCGGCCGAGACCAAGGGTCGGGAGGATTATCAGGGGTCCGAGGACTTCCAAGCGGATGCAGTGAAGTTCTACAGCGCGGAGGTGGAGAACACCCTCTTCAACGCAGTCGAGGAACTTCACCTGGAGTATGGCGACGCCATCAACTTCAACAAGTCTCCATCTCTCGCTCTCTTCGCGAAGAAACACTTTGCTCTCTCGGAGGAGAGTGATGAGGGGAGCAGCCCCGTAGTTGTTGAAGACATGGCGGAGCCTCCAAGTGTTGACGCCCCGATAATCGACCCTCCAGCGGCTGAACCAGTGGAGCCTTCTGCCACAGATCTCGTGGACCCTGCTCCCGCTGATGCCGCCGACAAGGACCAAGCCTAAACGCTTTATCTTTAGAGTCCTTGTATTTTTCCTCATTTTTGTAATCCTCGGGTCTTTGAGCCCTCATTAATATCAGACTATTGTTAGGTTATAAAGTCTAGGTCAACGGGTCGTCAATCTAGAATTTATCTCCCACTAATGAAATGTCGGGTTCAGTGCTCCTAGGACTAGTCGTTCTGATCCATGCCCTTATACTCCCTTGGGGTAGTCGTTCTGATCCCTGCCCTTATACTCTCTTGGGGTAGTCGTTCTGATATGTGTCCTTCTCTTCTCTCCTTCTGACCTCCTTTCCTTCTCTCCTTCTGACCTCCTTTCCTTCTCTCCTTCTGACCTCCTGAGGCTTGTACTTCTTACCCCTGGGGCTTGTCCTACTGCTCTATGCTCTTCTGCTTCCTTGGTTCTCTTCTCCTTGCCACCCTGCAAGAGGAGCAATACCAGGCACAGAGGGGGGGGGGGGTGGTGCCTGATGAACCCTCTCCGATGCCTAAGTCAGTACGGTTTTAGAGAGATAAAGCTAGAGAGATGTCAGAGCAAAATTGTGCAACTTGCCAAGATGATCAAATGAGTTGTGAAGGTGGGGTATTTATAGGCAACGGTGTCATTAAGGTGGCTTAATGACATCGTTAACCTTTAAACACAATTAATTAACCTTTAAGCGCATAATTAAGACCTTAGGATACGGAGAAGGTAGGCGGCGTGAACCGAGTGTGGGTGTCCGAAAATGGCGCAGGGGCCCTTGGGGGGAGGAAAAATCCGACCCCCAAGGGTAGGGGTTGGGTGAGGGCACCCAACCCCTCCTAGGGAGGATGGGGTTGGCCAACCCCATCCCTCCTAGGAGAGATCAGGTTGGTCCACCCGATCTCCCCTAGGAGAGATCGGGTTGGCTGACCCGATCTCTCCTAGGGGAGGTCGGGTGTGGCCACCCAACCTCACCTAGGTGAGATTGCCTCGGCCGGACGAGCGCTCCGGCCTCGTCCGAGCCGTTGATGTGTTCGCGAAGTGTTCGGGTTGAAGTTTCGATTTACAATCGTTAATGGGATGACAAAAATGAAACGAATCAGAAGTCAACGGGTTCAAATTGGGCGTATATCCATCACATGCCCCCGAGTCAACCAATGGCCTGACCCTTGAGTGACTCTATTTTAGGATGATATGACACGCGCAATTTGAAACCGGGGTTTTACCTTTCGTCTGAATGCTTACTTACCCATGGATGCGTGCCTCTGACTCTGCCCCCTGCCTTATGAGATAGAGGAATTGTAAACGTCAGAGTAGCACGGACGTGTGCCTAAGCACGCGTCCGTCTGAGGTGGGAGTAATAAATCTATCTTTGCTACAGGCGTATACTCAAAAAATACATGCTTGCATAGGAATGCAATACTGATACATCTAAGTGATTCATGCTTCAATTTCATGCCGTGATTTGCCTAAGTGGAGAAAAATTTAATTTTGGCCCAAAATTTTTTCTAAGTATGGGATACTAGAAAATATGCCTATAGGATGTTAACTAGGAGTGAACATTGACATATCATGAACATGAGGATGTGTACTAGCATACATGCAAGTAGGAACATAAGGATGGGAGTGAGTAGAGACATGCTGCGATTGTAGTCATGAATGTATGCATGAATATATGGTGGCCATGTGCATGGACGTCTAAATGTTTGAACACACGGGAGTGTGTATGTGGGCATGCATATGAGTGCAAGCATGAACATGTATGTATGTATGGATGGGTTGTGAGTATAAGCATGAGTGATGACATTGATGTACCTGTAGATGTTAATCATGAATATGAGCATAAGTGCAAAGGTGAGAGCATAGACTTCTCCTTTACTTGAGGGTGGGAACTCTGCCACTCAATGGGACACAACGTTCCGCCTCCCTCGTACTAGCGTGAGCATTTTCCATTAATCTCGACCTTCGGCATGTGTAACATTTTTCCTTCATTCGTTGGAGCGTGTGTATAGCTCTTGACCTTTACCCTGCAATTTGTTCCCCATAAAAGTGAGGGTGAAAAAGCTTACAAGCTTTCTTCTTACTGCCGCGAGCGAAGGCGTCTATTGACATGTGTTAAGGGTTGACCCTTCCTTCGGATGTGCTGGAGCGTTGCTCCATTTGGGGAAACTAAAAGTTCGCCCTCTTCCCTTGGTGTTAAGGTTGCCCCCGTAGTAGGCGTATCTCGCCCCTCCATGAGTAAGGGTCGATCTTTGCGTTGGTTGCTCGTATAGATGACTCACTTTTGGGAAGCTTTCTTCTTCAGACAGGGAGACCTTGAAGATCGTTTTCCAAGGTAGTCAGACCAAATCTGACCGTCCTGTGTTTTGGGTGTCCGAGGTGGACTCGTATGAGGCAGGGACTCGTATGACCCCTTGTAGGTTGATTTCATGGAGAAACATACAAGGTGTAGGCAGAGCGTTCCGAACGTACTGTTGAATCAGATGAGAGGGAAGAACCCTCTAGTTCTGCTTATCAGGCCAAGAAATTTTCTAAGTCAGGGGTGGTTGCTAATGCTTCCAGTATGTTCTTTTTCCCTTCTTTTTTCTTTGTGATATACTTATGATTGTTCTCATGCTGCTTCCTTCTTGTTGTTAGAGCGTTCTTCCCTGGTTACCGAATGGTTCTTGTGGTGGGTGAGAGTTCAAGTCAACCTAAATCCAAGGCGCGGAAACCTGACTCTGAGGTCGGGCCCTCGGCTGCCAAGGAGAAGGAAACCGCGAGAGGCTCTCCTTCAAGTGCCCCCTTGCTGACTCCCTCCCATGATAAGGAGGTAGTGGTTGAAGAGGCACCCTCTTTGCTTGACAAAAGGAAACAACCTGTGGCTGGCGATGGGGTGATCATAGGTCTTGATGTCTCTTCTCTATCCCCTGCCCCCCAGCCGAGGGGCCGAGTCTCAAGTTTATTTCATCTTCATGTAGATTTGACGACTTTTGAAAGTGTTTTTGTCTTTCTTATGGGTTATGTTATTAACCCCTGCGTTGAAGATTTTTCTTTTGGTGATGGGTGTGATCATCACCTTTCATTGAGGTTCCTATCTCTTGCCATGGCTCTGATTAAGATAGCAAATTCTTGCTTTGGAGTTTGGTGGAGACTGCTCTTGAGTTAGCCTCTACTAGTATCGTAGTTGTGTCGTTGTGGGGATCGTTTTGTTATATGCCCTCAATAGTGCTTGTCGTGATTCTTTGCTTCATGGTTGATTTCGTGAGATATGGAGGTTGTCTTCATAATGAGGACGTCTCCTTCCTAGTATCACCCAGTGGGTTGAAATATAAGTGCCTACCTTTGATGAGCGTACGAAGGGTGTTGTTTTTCCCTTTTTCTTGAACCTCCTCCTAGGGCTAGGCGTAGCCTTTTGATGTTCGTGGTCGGGATGGTGTCTTTACAATTCATGTCTTTGACAGATGTTTTATGATGTGCTGCCATGATAATCACTTCGGGGTATGTGGACGTGATAGCCACTTTGTGATGTGTCGGAGTGATAGCCCTTCTGTAGTGTGTGGACATGATAGCCAGTTCAGGGTATGTGGACATGATAGCCACTTCAAGGTATGTGGACATGATAGCCACCTCAAGGTATGTGGACATGATAGCCACTTCAAGGTGTGTGGACATGATAGCAACTTCAGTGTATGTGGACATGATAGCAACTTCAGTGTATGTGGACATGATAGCCACATCACGATGTATGGAGTTGTGCTTTAGTATTCCTTTCTCATTGGAGAGCCTTCATTGCTATAGTTGCCTTTTGTGTAGGCTATGTTTGTTGGGTTAGGTCCCGATGTCTCGTCTTGTCGGATTTTGTATCCTTTATGCTCTTTAGATGTCTCCTTCATGAGTTGTGCTTGACGATGTTCAAGTCTGATACGAGCATAGGTCACGCGAGGGCGACATGCATGACAATAACATTTGTCGGAGGTTGATTTGTGTGGCTTGTAAGACAATTCTCTTCTTGATGGGTCGAGCTTATTTTGAGAGCCTTGAACTTTGGATTTCATGTCTTTGCTATCCTTCTTGGTGGTTTTGGGTTCCTTTGAGATATTTCTCTTGACTTGTGATATGGATGGTAGGATAATTCGTTACTTTTCACGATAACCTCTTGTGCTTATGTATATGATCTTTTGGTCATGGACTTCTCCTTTGTATATGCTTTCCTTTCCTTATCTTTCTTTTGTGCTTTCCTTCACATCATACCTGCTATCTCATCAAGAAAAAACATTATGTGTTCTTTATACAACTTTACTTTGCAATTATTTTCTCATGGAATCCTTCTCAGTATGGTGCGATGATCTCTTTTGATACCCTTTAAATGGTATATATGGTACTGTTAGACCAAAGATACGCTCTTGGTGGGCGTCGAATCTGTTCACGAGACTGTCTCTCGGAGGGCACTTAACGTTTCACAGGATAGGCTCCCGGAGGGCACAAGTTAGACCAAAGATACGCTCCTGGTTGGCGTCGAAAACTGTTCACGAGACAGGCTCTCGGAGGGCACTTAACGTTTCACAGGATAGGCTCCCGGAGGGCACAAGTTAGACCAAAGATACGCTCCTGGTTGGCGTCGAAAACTGTTCACGAGACAGGCTCTCGGATGGCACTTAACGTTTCACAGGATAGGCTCCCGGAGGGCACAAGTTAGACCAAAGATACGCTCCTGGTTGGCGTCGAAAACTGTTCACGAGACAGGCTCTCGGATGGCACTTAACGTTTCACAGGATAGGCTCCCAGAGGGCACAAGTTAGACCAAAGATACGCTCCTGGTTGGCGTCGAAAACTGTTCACGAGACAGGCTCTCGGAGGGCACTTAACGTTTCACAGGATAGGCTCCCGGAGGGCACAGGTTAGACCAAAGATACGCTCCTGGTTGGCGTCGAAAACTGTTCACGAGACAGGCTCTCGGAGGGCACTTAACGTTTCACAGGATAGGCTCCCGGAGGGCACAAGTTAGACCAAAGATACGCTCCTGGTTGGCGTCGAAAAATGTTCACGAGACAGGCTCTCGGAGGGCACTTAACGTTTCACAGGATAGGCTCCCGGAGGGCTCAGGTTAGACCAAAGATACGCTCCTGGTGGGCGTCGAAGCTGGTAGTTTGAAATCTACCTCAAGATACGCTCTTGGGGGCGTCGAATCTGGTAGTGTTTTTTCTACCTCAAGATACGCTCTTGGGGGCGTCGAATCTGGTAGGTTGCAAATCTACCTCAAGATACGCTCCTGGGGGCGTCGAAATTCGTAGTTTTTGGAAACCACTCTCAAGATACGCTCTTGGTGCGTCGAAGGTCGTAGTGTAATAACTACTCTCAAGATACGCTCTTGGGGGCGTCGAAGGTCGTAGTATGAACACTACTCTCAAGATACGCTCTTGGGGGCGTCGAAATTCGTAGTTTTTGGAAACCACTCTCAAGATACGCTCTTGGTGCGTCGAAGGTCGTAGTGTAATAACTACTCTCAAGATACGCTCTTGGGGGCGTCGAATCTGTTCGCGGGATAGGCTCCCGGAGGGCACAGGGTTCGTAGTTTTAGAACTACTCTCAAGATACGCTCTTGGGGGCGTCGAATGTGTTCGCGGGATTGGCTCCCGGAGGGCTCATAATGTTACCTTATCTTGTGTCCTTTCTCATGTAGGGTGCGTCTTTGGTATGCTTTTCGAGTCTTTACTTGACTTTTCCTTCTATGATATTGCATGCTACCACGCTTTTCCTTCAATGTGGGAGATCACCTCTCGAGGGCGATGTTTGTGTGTTGCCAACTTAGGACGAGTTCGTATAGGGAGTTGATGATGTTTTCCTCTTATGTGACCTCTTCTAGGAAAAGTGGTATTGCATGTTCTTGTGATCTTCTGCCTCTAATCTCTTCTTTTACACTTAGGTGGACTACCAAGCACTTATTCGTTTGGTGCCCCCCAAGTTGCTTGGTGGTCACACCGCCTTTCATATTTGGCCGTTGAAGGCCCCTCGTTCATTTTCTTGGTTGGGTACCCCTTATGCTCGGGGCTCCCTTGTCTGCTTGTTTGAATGCGATGAGTGTCCCTTGTAGGATTTACTCTTTCTCATGCTTGCTTGTTTCAGTTATAGGCATGGTTTGGATAATGCCTTTGTCGGATGTATCTTTAGGGATTGGGTGGAGAGCTTTTGCTTTGGGTGGGTGGGGGTGATTTTCATTCTCTTGATAATCAGGATGCGGCAGTGTCTGTATCATAGGGGTGCTTGTAAATTCTTTCCCCCCTTCCTTGTGCTTTAGGTTGAAAAGCTCTTTCATAGAATGGCGTCTTGGGTTGTTAATCTCGTAGGTGTGTTTCAGACTAGTCAATCTAATCCATGCTCTTTGCTCGTGCATGGGGGGGGGGGGGGGGTCTGACCGGGCTGTGATAATCTTGGAGTATTGTGGCACTTAGTGTGCTTTTCCTTTTCCTTTACATTGGAGTATTCTTCAATGCTTTTAGGGAGTGTCACATTGGTCATGCTCCTCCCACCTTGAATCTTGATTATAGACTTCCTTTGAATTAGGACTTGAACCTAAAAATGATGTTTTCCTTTAGGTTTGCAAGTGATGCTCCATGATTTTCTATGGGTTTGTCCCCGTATTGGCTATTCCTTGCTGGATAGCTTCATTAGAGGCTGCATTTGTGTTGCGTACGTATACGTGTTTGAGGTGTGTTGAGCTGACAAGTCCCTCCTTTTTTGTTTTGTCATAACCTTCATTCATCATGTATTCGGCGTATGGCCTTAAAGGCGGGATATTTTTCTAGTGCCCCTTTTATCGTGGTTCTCCTCTTGATGGGATGCCAGAGTCAAATGTCTTATCATTTGCAGACAAGGTGGTTGATCGGGATGTGCGTCTAGTGTGAGGGTCGATCTTGAAACCTTACTCCCCAAGCTTTTGAGCTCTTCTTTGGTTGATCTTGTAGAACTATTATCCTGCCCTAAGGCTCTTGATAGGAGATGTATCTCATTTTCACACTCTAGTTGTTGCACTATCTCTTTTGCTAATCTTGCATCTTTAGAGTTTCTCTCTTGGTGCATGACTTCAATGACAGGATTTTCTACCGATGTTTATTCTATTAGGACTTGTATCCTTGGTTGCCTTCCTTTCTTGTGAGATAGCAAAGGAGTGTTTGTGAACACTCCAATGTGTCGTACTTGGTAGAGGTATGCGCCTGGTCTTTATGGCGCTGTCTTGAATCTTCGTGTACCTATCTCTGATGAACATGTTATTTATTACATATATAGTACGGAGTCCAAGGATCTCCGGGTTAGGATCGTAGTTTGAGAACAGAGACATAGTCATCTATTAGATAACCTCTTTATCTACGGAGTTTATTTTTGCAAAAATAGATGCAAGGATACTTGTAAGGATACTTGTTCCGTCCTTACTCCTGGTTCATTTGCAGTGCCGTGTCCTTAATGGGTGTGTTGATGTTCCTCTATAGGATGTTGGGACTTCTCAACTTATTTTTGTAAGTGAGCCTTCCATCTTGTGATCTTTTCCAGAAACTTGACCTTATAGGTGCCCTTTGAGATTGAGAAATCTGTTTCTTGTGCATCTCTTGATTGGCGACGGCCTTTTACGGATTCTTCTAGTGGTCCACCTGTGTACATATATACCACGGAGCCTGAAGGCGTCCGGTATGGTCTTTCTTGGAAAACATGTTGATATCAAGTATCAAAATATACCCCTTTTAGGGAGTTGACTTGTTATGCAGTTAAATTAAATAAGAGGATATGGGAAGGATATGAGTGTGGGGGGTTGATACCCCTTGCTTCCTTGGTAATGTAGCTGTCTTCCTCCAGTAGTCTGTGTGTATTCCTTCCACTTGAGGAATATAAGGTCGCATCCTTGCAAGGCGGACTAGGTGGAGATGTATCCTTCATGTATGCTATGTGTGATCTCACTCCACTATGTCTCTCCATGAGACTTCCCATTGTAGTAGCTATGTACTAACATGGTATGGTACTCTATGAGTCCCCTGTTCAAATTCTTGTCTTTTCGACTGCTCCCCTGTCCTAGGGGGATGTGTGCCAAGGGTTGTAATGCATGAGGGGTTTGGACCTGTCGTGCTGTATCATGGGTAGGTGGTTGCCTTGTTGTGTTGTTGGGACTATGTCCCTCTCTTTTAGCTTTCCTTGGTATGTCCCTTAGTCATGTCTGTAGTGATACGGACTGTATGTGTACATTGCCAGGGTGGATGTTGGAACTCCTATATCCTTGTTGGTCTGGCGTGTATGTCCTCCCTTAATGCGGTGTATGTCCCTGTTGGGGTACTTGGTTGAATCCATGCCTCCTTGGAGGTCTTACCTGTCTATCTGCCCCCAGAGGGGTGTATGCCCTGGCATCCTACTGTGTCTGTTGCTGCCTTGGAGGCACAGACTGCTGCCTTCCCCCTGGGGGTGGCCTTTGGTTGTCTCTCCTTTGTTCTCCTCGTTGCCCTGTTCGAGGGTGCGAGTGGCGTTCTTACGTTGGAATTTGCTCCTCTTCATGAGCTTCTTCTCCTTCCTGTCGGTGTTGCCTTTCCTGTCTATTCCTTAGGGTCTCTCTGTAAGCTAGTACCTCGTCCGAGGCGCTCATCAGCCCTGGAGTCACTGTATGTGCTCCCTGTGTGTATGCCGGCCTTGTGTTGGTTGTGTGCGCACGATTGTCGTTCCTTTGAGTCAGTATTCCATATGGGTACCCTTGAGGTTGTACCTCATAGTGGTATCCCTGTGGAGGTGCCGTGTATTGGGATGGCACTCCTTGTTGCCCCCAGTCCCTGTGGCTTCCTAGTCAATGGAGTTGAAGCTGTGGAAGCCTCCTAGCCAGCTGGGCGTGAAGGTTCTCCTCCCTGCTTGTTAGGCTGGGGTGCCTGTGGGGTTACCTGAGACTCTAGGTGTGCAGACTGTTTCTCTGGGTTAGGCAGCCTTGCTGGAGGTATAGGCTGTCTTTCTTGCCTATTGCCCCCAGGTGGGCGATTATCTCTAGACACTAAGTTGTTCGTCTTCGCTCTCGTGATTGTCAGGCTTTCTGTTCGAAGCCCACGGACGGTGCCAAGTGTTAGGTTATAAAGTCTAGGTCAACGGGTCGTCAATCTAGAATTTATCTCCCACTAATGAAATGTCGGGTTCAGTGCTCCTAGGACTAGTCGTTCTGATCCATGCCCTTATACTCCCTTGGGGTAGTCGTTCTGATCCCTGCCCTTATACTCTCTTGGGGTAGTCGTTCTGATATGTGTCCTTCTCTTCTCTCCTTCTGACCTCCTTTCCTTCTCTCCTTCTGACCTCCTTTCCTTCTCTCCTTCTGACCTCCTGAGGCTTGTACTTCTTACCCCTGGGGCTTGTCCTACTGCTCTATGCTCTTCTGCTTCCTTGGTTCTCTTCTCCTTGCCACCCTGCAAGAGGGGCAATACCAGGCACAGAGGGGGGGGTGGTGCCTGATGAACCCTCTCCGATGCCTAAGTCAGTACGGTTTTAGAGAGATAAAGCTAGAGAGATGTCAGAGCAAAATTGTGCAACTTGCCAAGATGATCAAATGAGTTGTGAAGGTGGGGTATTTATAGGCAACGGTGTCATTAAGGTGGCTTAATGACATCGTTAACCTTTAAACACAATTAATTAACCTTTAAGCGCATAATTAAGACCTTAGGATACGGAGAAGGTAGGCGGCGTGAACCGAGTGTGGGTGTCCGAAAATGGCGCAGGGGCCCTTGGGGGGAGGAAAAATCCGACCCCCAAGGGTAGGGGTTGGGTGAGGGCACCCAACCCCTCCTAGGGAGGATGGGGTTGGCCAACCCCATCCCTCCTAGGAGAGATCGGGTTGGTCCACCCGATCTCCCCTAGGAGAGATCGGGTTGGCTGACCCGATCTCTCCTAGGGGAGGTCGGGTGTGGCCACCCAACCTCACCTAGGTGAGTTTGCCTCGGCCGGACGAGCGCTCCGGCCTCGTCCGAGCCGTTGATGTGTTCGCGAAGTGTTCGGGTTGAAGTTTCGATTTACAATCGTTAATGGGATGACAAAAATGAAACGAATCGGAAGTCAACGGGTTCAAATTGGGCGTATATCCATCAACTATCATAGTTCCGATTTTCCATTGCACTTCTCAAATCGACATTAACTATACTTACTTAAGGCAAAACCTCGACACTTAAGATATTTTCACACATCACTTAAGACGATTTACCAACTTGCGCCACTTAAGGCGACTTCACAGCACTTAGAATAAATCCAAGGATCATGCATCACTTAAGACGACTTAACCCCGTGCATCACTTAAGACGACTTAATCTCGTGCATCACTTAAGACGACTTAATCTCGTGCATCACTTAAGACGACATAATCTCGTGCATCACTTAAAACGACTTAATCTCGTGCATCACTTAAGACGACTTTATCTCGTGCATCACTTAAGACGACTTTATCTCGTGCACCACTTAAGGCGACTTTTAAACAATACTTAGAATAAATCTAAGAATAATCTGATCGGAAGCAACCTCTTTATTCATTGATGGCACAAAACTTGCTTACATCGAATCAAACGATGAATATCTTACACCACTTAAGGCGATTTTACATCGGGCACCACTTAAGGCGACTTTTCATCGAGCACCACTTAAGGCGATTTTTCTCAAGCATGACATTTCTTCAAGTGTTCGCCACTAAAAGAATGCTTCAATACTCTGCCATCGAGGTCTTCCAACTTGTACACATTCGGAGCTGGCATCCCCACGACCTTGTAAGGTCCTTCCCATTTTGGTGACATCTTGTTGATTCGATCCAAAAGGGTAAACTCGTTGCAACGCCAAACCAGCTCCCCGATGAAGAATTGTCGGGACTTAACTCGCCGATTGTAATACCTGGCCGTCGCCAAACGCATTCGAGCCTGGAATTAATCGGCTTCCCGCCTATTCTCTTCGAGCAAGTCCAAATCCAGACGTCTCATTTCATCATTCGTCAAAGGCTCATAATATCTCATCCGATGGGACGCCACAGCTACCTCCACGGGAGCAACAGCCTCCGTTCCATAAACAAGGCCAAACGGAGTCTCCCCAGTTGATCGTTTGGGTGTCGTTCTAACAGCCCAAAGCACATTTTCTAGCTCGTTCAGCCATTTTCCCTTCAAGGCATAGACCCTCTTCTTCAGGCCATCCATCACGATTTTGTTGGCTGATTCCACATGGCCATTAGTCTGAGCATGGTGGACAGAAGCTGTCTGATGCTCGATATTCAACTCCTCCAGATACTCCTTCACTTGGGCCCCGTTGAATGGTGGACCACTGTCGCTGATCACCACCTTGGGAATCCCGTATCTGGATACAATATGAGTCTAGAGAAACTTGACGATATGGTTCCCCGTCGTATTGGCCAACGCCTTCGCTTCTATCCATTTCGAAAAATAATCAATAGCCACAAGCAAATACTTACACTGACCTTGTGCTTGCGGGAGAGGTCCCACCAAGTCGATGCCCCACTGCGCGAAGGGCCAAGCACTCTTGATAGACGTCAGATTAGCAGCTGGAGCCACGATATTCGGGGCATACCTCTGGCACGCGTCGCAGGATCGGACCAACGCCGTCGCCTCCTTACTCATTGTAGGCCAATAATAGCCCAAGTTCAGCACTTTCCTCATAATGGATCGGGCTCCTTCGTGACAAGCCGCGACCCCTTCATGCACCTCTCTCAAGATTCGACTTGTGTCGGGCTCAGCCACACACTTCAAGTACGGAGTCGAGAACCAACCCTTCTTGTATAGCTGACTGTCCAGCATCACGTAGTTAACTGCGATCCGACGTATCCTGTCAGCTACCACTTCATTATCGGGGACTGACCCCGTTAGTCAGGTACGCGACTAACAAGAAGTGGGCTCCTCCTCCGATCCTGTTTAATAGCACACACCTGCGTCGGGTCGGTGGTGGACAAGATCACCTTCTCCAAGAAGTGCACCTTCCGGTTTTCCTCCAGGGGTGCCCCCAAGGCGAATTTGCTCAAGGCATCCGCTTCCACGTTTTCTTCCCTCGGGATCGCCTCAATGTCGAAGCTTTTGAAGCTCTCCATCAAGACTTGTACCTCACGAAGGTACTTTCTCATCATCGGGCTCTTCGCTTCGTATCGCCCTTGGACTTGATTCACGATCAAGCCCGCGTCACACTTCACTCTCAAGTAAGCAACTCCCGTACCTTTAGCAATTTTCAGGCCTGTGATAAGAGCCTCATACTCAGCTTCGTTGTACGTGGCCTTGAACGTTAAGGCCAAAGCATATCGAAGGGGCTCACCCCCGCCTGGTGGTATCAATACAAAGCCTGCTCCTGACCCGTCTGAACTCGAGGAGCCATCCGTATACATCTCCCAAGTATTTTCCTCATTTGGCTATTCTGATTGCTCTGCCACCTCTGGTTGTTCTGCTATTGGGACCTCTCTGGTTGCCCCCTCTACAGGGCCCGCTTCTTCCAGATCGGGGGCTGTAGATTCTGCTATGAAATCTACCAACGCCTGACCCTTAATAGCCGTTCTCGGAGCAAAGTGTATGCGGAACTCACTAAGCTCGACTGCCCATTTGACTAATCTCCCCGACGCATCAGGTCGGTTCAAAAAATTCTTCAAAGGATGATTCGTCAACACAGTAATCTCATGCGCGTGGAAGTAAGGTCTCAGCTTCCGAGCAGTAATAATCAACGCAAAGAGATACTTCTCAACGGCGGGATAATTCATTTCAGATTTGGCAAACGCCTTGCTTACATAATAAACAGGGACTTGATTACCCTCAACAACCTCACTAACACAGAGCTAATGGAAAATTCAGAAACAACCAAGTATAGATAGAGCGGCTCGCCTGGGACCGGTTTCGCCAACGGCGGGAGGGTGCGAAGGTGCTGCTTGAGTGCCTGGAACGCCTCTTCACACTTGGCAGTCCATTCAAACTTCTTGTTGGCCCTCAGTACTTCAAAAAATGGCATGGATCGGTCACTTGCCTTAGACAGGAAGCGATTCATTGCAGCCAGTCGGCCATTCAGCACTTGCACATCCCGATGATTTACCGGAGACTGCATCTCCTCGATCGCCCTCAGCTTCTCGGGGTTCACTTCAATTCCTCTTTGACTCACCGTAAATCCCAAAAACTTCCCCGAGTGGACTCCGAAGGCACACTTTGTCGGGTTCAAGCGAACCTGATGAAGCCTCGTCCGCTCAAACGCCGTAGCCAGGTTGTGCACATGATCCTCAGCTTGTCGGGACTTCACCAGCATATCGTCCACGTAAGCCTCCATAGTTTTCCCCAGCATGTCTCCGAACAGCTTGTTCACCATCCGCTGGTAGGTTGCCCCAGCATTGATCAGTCTGAAAGGCATGACATCGTAGTGATAGATGTCACTATCGGCATAAAAGGCAGTGTGGGAGGCATCTTCATTAGCCATCTTGATCTGATTGTAGCCCGAGTACGCATCCATGAAGCTCAACAACTCATGTCCCGATGTTGCATCCACCAACTGGTCGATTCTCGGGAGCGGGTAACAATCCTTCGGGCAAGCCTTATTCAGATCGCGGAAATCCACGCACATCCGCCACTTCCCATTGCTCTTCTTCACCAGCACCGGGTTAGCGACCCAAGTCTGGAATCGGAGCTCCTTGAACTCTTTCAGCAGCTCAATTTGTTCTCGGGCCCTCTCGTCAGACAGGGCGGACCCGATTTTCACCTTCCTCTGAGGTCCGTCAATCTCGACCTCCTTCAAATCCTCCATGGGGGCGGGACGCCCAAACTCCTCTCTGGGATCGGCATCGGTCTGGAGGATAGCCATAGCCTCTCGTCTCTTCCGTCGAGTGGCATTAACGTAGCACCTCCTGGAAGCACCTAGTCGCTCTTGACCTCCCCGACTCCGTGGTCAGTCGGGAACTTCATCTTCTGGTGCACAGTCGAGGCAACTGCCATCAGGGGGTTGATGGTGGTTCTCCCGATAATCGCGTTATAGGTCCCCGCGGACTCAACTACCACAAACTCCACGTTCCTCCTCTCTGATTTCTACCCACTACCAAACTCCACTGGTAAGGTGATCACTCCCAGCAGATAGGAGGTAAAGCCAGAGAATCCAACCATCGGGAAGTTCACCTCCTTCAGGTCCTTCTTCGTTTTCCCCATGGCCTCCAGCGCATCCATAAACAGAATATCGGAGGAGCTCCCTCCGTCGATCAGAATCCGCTTCATCTCGAACCCATCCACGTCAAGGGTCACGAACAAAGCGTCGTCATGTGGAGTCTCCACTCCTATCAGGTCCTCCGCTGAAAAAAAATCACCATCTCTTCCTTCAAGGTCCAAGATCGGGACCTCTTACCCAACACCACAGCAGCGGGAATTCTAGAGGCATAAACCTCCCGAGAGGCCGAGGTATCACCTCCCGCAGTAAATCCTCCGTGAATCACATTGATAGTGCCCCGCTTCTCCTTACGGGCACCGGAAGACTCCGGCTCAGACCTCTTCTTCTTTGGGGACCGATTGCGGGATCGGGAACGGGACCGCGATCGGGATCGAGAACGGGATCGACACCGCTTCTCCCCGACAAACTCCTTAAGCTTCCCCCTCTGGATCAACTCTTCGATCTCCTTCTTCAGCTCCCGACAATGATTAGTGTCGTGACCATTTGCGCGGTGGAACCAACAGTAACGATCGGTGCGGGATCCCAAAAATTCTCCTTCCTTCTTCGGGGGGTACCTGGAGATACCCTGTCGTCCCTTGACCGTTAACACCTCCGCCATAGAGCTGTTGAGAGGAATGTTATGATCCTCTCGTCTGTCCTTCCTCGAGGAACGCCTATCCTCCCTTCAATCAGAGCGGCCTCGACTCCGACTGCTCTCGGATTTATCCTTCGACTTACGGTCGTCCAAGGGTTTGAGCGACTGCTTTCCCTTATTTGACTTCGGGGGCTCAAGCTCTCCAGCGGCTATTTTCGACTCCTGGACGTCGATTTGCCTCTTCACCCTTTTCTGCAATGCTTCCATATTCCACATAGCCTTCTCAGCCACGTTGTGCATCAAATCGGAACCGTAGGGGGCTGTTAGGTTCCGAATGAAGGTACGGATGGTCTCACCCTCCGAAATCTCCTCGTCAATCTCCGCCACACTAGCAGTGTATCGATGGTAATAGTGCGCCAGCGATTCGTCGTGCCTCTGTACCACCTGGGCCAGGGACCTCTCACTCTTCAGCAGACGTCGGCGACCCTGGTACTGCTGAATAAAGCGGTCGTGTATATCAGCCCAGCAAGTGATGCAACCTGGGGGCAGACTGAAGACCCAGGTCAGGCCTCTCTCACCAAGTGTGTTTGGGAGCAGTGTACACACGATATCTTCATTCGGGGCTCTGCCCAGACACGCCATGAGGTGCTTCTGGACATGACGAACCGGATCTCCCTCGCCATCATACTCCTTAATCGTGGGGATACCCAGCCCTGGCGGGGCGAGGGTGTCTATCAGTCGGGGAACTAAGGGATGAGAGGATCGATCCCTCAGTTCCGACAGCAGCGGCTTCTGCTCTCCCATGCAAATGTTCACGATCTTCACCACCTGATCGGGGGTAATAGGACCATTGAGGGGAATGGTCCTATGTTGTACGGGTCCTGGCCCATCGACCACAAATCGCTCTGACTGAGCGGGCTCATTACCCTTGTCCTGGCTCCGAGGTTGGGCCTCTTGCACATTATGAACCTCGGCTGGTGGGGGCACTTCTTCCTGTCTCCTTGCAGCCTCTCTCTGATCTAAGAGAGCCTCCACGGCTGCCAAAAACATCGGCATGGCCTCCGCCACAGCCTTCGTCAAGTCCGCATTTGGAGGAGCCTCCTGCCCCCTATTCTCTTGGTGCTGAACAGCATCTTCGGGGACTTCGTGCTGCCCCCCTGTCTGGTCGTTGTGCCCCCCGGTCTGGGAGACCTCAGCAGGGAGATTCTGGTCCTCAGCACGCTCCAATGGTGAGTTCAGAGTCGTCCAGCAGGATGACGGGAACCACCAGATTGTCCTTGTCTTCTTTGCTTGCCAGCCGCCATTGAACGAGTAGAAGGCATACTAGCTTTTTGTCACGCGTCCCACAGACGGCGCTAATGTTGGATCACGATGGAACTCCGGTACGGTCTTGACGGCGATCCGAGCTCCTTTGCTCCACGTAATCCTGCAAGAGGGGATAGACCGGACGGTGACCCAGAATCCCTCTCCGATGCTTAAATGAGTATCTCGTATGAACTGGCAAGCAGCAAACTCAGAGTGTGTATCTCAAAACGTCATGTGACCTGAGGTAACCTCTGCCCTTTTATAGGCGGAGAGGTACCTCAGTTACCTGGTGAACCGTTGGGGTGGTTAGCCCATATTCCGTGTATTTCGGGCACGATCCCGCCTATCTAGGCCATGATCTCGCTTATCTCGGCCACGCCCCGCGTATCTCGGCCATGCTCCGCGTATCTTAGCCACGCTCCGCGTATCTTAGCCACGCTCCGCGTATCTCGGCCATGCCCCGCGTATCTCGTCCTCAACCTCTGATAGCATGTCCCGACCAACATTGGGGACTCCAGAGTTATCTCATTGTGTCACCGCTCGGGGCCCCTCGTCGTCGTGACAGGGCCAATCGTTCTCAGGGATTCATCATCGGGGCCTACATAAAGGCATCTCATCGGGAGCGTCCAGCTCGCCTATCGGGACCGACTCTGTCGGGACCTTTCATCATCGGGACTCCCTCTTTCGGGACCCTTCGCCTTGGTCTTCTTGACCTCCATTTAGGGCCCAGTGGGCCTATTCACCGTTTCCTCGCCGTTAAAGGGCCTTACGGCCATAGCAGAACCCATCAGGAATAATCCTATTTTGGCTGAAGGCATTGCTAGTAGGGCAGGACTACTGTTGGCTAGGTCATCCAGACAGGACTACCATAACCTGTTCACCGATTCAACCTCCTTGATGGAACATATTAGAGGTGAGCTCGGGCCGGGACGGGCGGGCTTTTACCTGAGCCCGAGCCCGAAATTTTCGGGACACTAATTTTTAGCCCGAGCCTGAAAATGAGGAAAATGCCCCGCCCGAATTTTAACAAAAAAAATCTGAAAAAAAAAAAATCAAACATGGAGGAAGATGGAGTGCTGGAATTTGGAAAGGGAGGCGCATCGTCATTTTAGGAGCTTGAGAGGAATACAAATCGTGAGGAAAAGAAGAAACCGAGAAAGGGAGCCGTAGAAACCAAATAATGGATATAGTTATATATATTTATATAGTATTAAAAAAAATTCGGGACGGGCTCGGGCTTTTCGGGATTTTGGCACAAAAGCCCGAGCCCGAGCCCGAATTGAAAATAAAAGTCCCGCCCGCTCGGGCTCGGGTCTATTCGGGACCGGGCTTTTCGGGACGGGCTTGGGACGGGTTTTTCTGGCTTTCGGGTTTTCCTGCTCAGCCCTAGAACATATCTACTCCTCCTCTTCGAGATGTGTCCCTTCACTCTTTGGCGTTATCCAGAATATTAGATTTATGTTATCTATTGTTAATACCGTTGTAATGTTTGTCCCTAGAGCACGTGTTTTCTTGGCTCATGACGTAATCTATTTTGCGGCTACGGCCAATGTAACCGAATGCTGGTTTTCCCCCGATCTGCCTTACATTATGAGGAGATCGTAGGAAACTTGTTGTTTTTTCGTTTTGCTTTATAATATTCGGCTTGATAAAAAAAATATTCAATTTCAATTTTATAAAAATAAGAATTATTTTGTTTTTATAAGTTAGAGTTATCTAAATAAAAGAGATAATATGCTTGCTAATAATACTCACATATAATAATCACATATAATAATCACATATAATAATTGATGGGTTTCGATATAGCCGTCAGGCCCATTAACAGCGACTAAATGGCGAAGAAGGCCCACTGGGCCCCAAAGAGGCTTAGAAGACCAATACGAGGGGACCCGACAAGGTCGGTCCCGACATACGAGCTGAACGCTCCCGATCCTATGCCTTTAAGTAGGCCCCGATCCTATGCCTTTAAGTAGGCCCCGATCCCATGCCTTTAAGTAGGCCCCGATCCTATGCCTTTAAGTAGGCCCCGATATTGAATCCCCGAGAATACTGGCCCTGTCCCAATGACGAGCGGCCGCGAACGGTGACCAAAGGAGATAACTCTGGAGTCCCCGACGTCCTTCGGGACTTGCCACAAGAGAATGAGGCCGAGAAACACGCCCACTATCAACATAGTGGGGAAGTGGCCTGAAAAGACGGAACGTGGGTTATTGGCCTAGATGAACGCAACGTGGCAGTTATCTCAACAGGTAACTGAGGTGACCCCTCCCCTATATAAAGGAATGAGTTACCTCAGGATTGATACGTTCACATACTTACATACAGACACTTGCCAGTTTACATCGAGATACTCATTTAAGCATCGGAGAGGGATTCTGAGTCACCGCCCGGTCTATCCCCTTCTTGCAGGATTACTTGGAGCAAATGAGTTCGGACTTCCATCAAGAACGTACCGGAGTTCCAACGGTGATCCAACATTGGCGCCGTCTGTGGGAACGAAGCAAAAAGCAAAATGACTTCTACCCGTTCGATGGCTGGCAAGCAAAAGAAGAGACAAGGACAATCTGGTGGTTCCCGTCACCCTGCTGGAACTCTGAACTCAGGGCTGTCGGAGCGCACTGTTGATCGGAATGATCCTCCCCCTGCTGTTTCCCAAACAAGGGGGCATCATGAGGATCGCGAAGATTCCATTCGAAACTCGTCGGAGAGCCGGGAAGAGATCCCAAGGAGGGACCAGGATGCACCTGCAAAGCTGGACTTGGCAAAGGCTGTGATGGATGCCATGCCCGTATTTTTGGAAGCTATGGAGGCTCTCTTGGAACGAAGGGAGGCCGCCAAGAAGAAGGAGGAGGAGTTGCCTCCACCTCCGCCGGTGGAGAATCGGGACGGGCAGGAGGCTCAACCCGAGCACCAGGACAAGAGCAAGGAGCCTGTTCTATCGGAGAAGTTCGTGGTCGATGGGCCTGGTCCGGTGCAGCATAGGACCATTCCTCTCAATGGCCCTATCACCCCCGATCAAGTGGTGAAGATCGTGAATATTTGCATGGGCGACCAGAAGAAGATGATGTCGGAGCTGAGGGATCGATCCACTCATCCCTTCGTCCCCCGATTGGTGAACACCACTGCCCCACCGGCACTGGGCATCCCGACAATTAAGGAGTATGATGGCGAGGGAGATCCCGTTCGTCATGTCCAGAAGCAGGTCATGGCTTGTCTAGGCAGAGCCCCGAATGATGATATAGTGTGCGTTTTGTTCCCAGGCACACTCAGTGAGAGGGCCCTGATGTGGTTCTTCAGCCTTCCCCCAGGATGCATCTCTAGCTGGACCCAGATGCATGATCGCTTCATCCAGCAATACCAGGGCCGTCGGCGCCTCCTGAAAAGCGCGAGGTCTCTGGCTGAGGTGGTACAGAGGCCCGACGAATCTCTGGCGCATTACTACCAGAGGTACACTGCCAGCGTGGCCGAAATTGATGAGGAAATGTCGGAAGGAGAGACCATCCGCACCTTCATTCGGAACCTGACAGCACCATATGGTTCCGACCTGATGCACAGCGTGGCTGAGAAGGCTGTGTAGAACATGGAGGCGTTGCAGAAGAGGGTGAAGCAGCAAATCGACGTCTAGGAGTCGAAGATAGCTGCCGGAGACCTTGACCCTCCGAAATCAAACAAGGGGAAGCAGTCGTTCAAACCCTCGGACGATCGCAGGAGAAAAGATAAACCCGAGAGCAGTCGGGGTCGAGGCCGTCCCGATCGGAGGGAAGACAAGCGCTCCTCGAAGTCGGACAAGCGAGAAGACCACTACACCCCTCTCATTTGTTCCGTGGGTGCTGTGTTGGCGGTGATGGACCGACAGGGTATCGCCAGGTATCCCCCGAAAAAAGATGGAGAATCCATGGGAGCCCGAACTGATCGTTATTGTCGCTTTCACCGTGCCAACGGTCACGACATTAACCATTGTCGGGAGTTGAAGAAAGAGATTGAGAAGCTGATCCAGAAGGGAAAGCTCAAGGAATTTGTGGCTGGACAACGGGGTCGATCCCGTTCCCGGTCCCGATCGCTGTCCCGTTCCCGATCCCGTGGTCGATCCCCGAAGAAGGATAAACCCGAGTCTTCCAATGCCCCTGCAAGGAGAGCCGGGGGACCATTAATGTGATTCATGGAGGAATTGCTGCGGGAGGAGATACCACGGCATCTCGGGAGGTCTACGCTTCTCGGATTCCCATCGCTGTGGTGCTAGGCAAGAGGGCCCGAAATTGGACTCCGAAAGAAGAAATGGTGATTCCCTTCTCAGCGGAGGACCTGATAGGTGTGGAGACCCCGCACGATGATGCTTTGGTCGTGACCCTGAACGTGGATGGGTACGAGATGAAGCGAATCCTGATTGATGGAGGGAGCTCCTCCGATATTTTGTTCATGGATGCACTGGAGGCCATGGGAAAAACCAAGAAGGACTTGAAGCCTGCAGACTTCCCGATGGTCAGATTTTCTGGCTCTACTTCTTACCTGGTGGGGATGATTACTTTACCGGTTGAATTCAGTAGTGGCTGGAAGTCAGAGAAGAGGAACGTGGAATTCATGGTGGTCAAGTCCGCGGGGACCTACAACGCCATTATCGGGAGGACTACCATCAACCCGCTGGGGGCAGTTGCCTCAACTGTCCATCAGAAGCTGAAGTTCCCGACTGACCACGGAATCGGGGAGGTCCAGGGCGATCAGATAGCTTCCAGGAGGTGCTATGTCAATGCCACCCGAAGGAGGAATCGGGAGGCTATGATTGTTTTCCAGACTGACGCTGATCCCCGAGAGGAGTTTGGGCGTCCCGCCCCGATGGAAGATTTGAAGGAGGTCGAGATCGATGGACCTCAAAGAAGGTGAAAATCGGGTCCGCTCTGTCGGAGGAGACGGCCCGAGAACTGATTGATTTGCTGAAGGAGTTCAAGGAGCTGTTTGCCTGGTCCCCGAGCAACATGCCAGGAATCAGCCCCGATGTAATTACTCACGAGCTGAAAATTGATCCCGCGATCAAACCGATCACACAGAGAAGGCGCCCGATGGGTGCCGACAAGAAGATCGCGATCCAGCAGGAGGTGGGCAGGTTGCTCGATGCTGGATTTATTAAGGAGCTCCGATTCCAGACCTGGGTCGCCAACCCAGTCCTGGTGAAGAAGAGCAATGGCAAGTGGCGGATGTGCGTTGATTTCCGCGACCTGAACAAGGCATGCCCGAAGGATTGCTACCCGCTCCCGAGGATCGACCAGCTGGTGGATGCCACATCGGGACATGAGCTGCTGAGCTTTATGGATGCTTACTCTGGCTACAATCAGATCAAGATTTCCAGGGAGGATGCCCCTCATACCGCCTTTTATGCTGATAGTGACATCTATCATTATGATGTTATGCCCTTTGGATTGATCAACGCATGTGCAACTTATCAGAGGATGGTGAACAAGCTGTTCGGGGATATGCTGGGAAAAACAATGGAGGCCTATGTGGACGACATGCTGGTGAAGTCCCGACAGGCCGAGGATCATGTTCACAACTTGGCCACAGCATTCGAGTGGATGAGGCTCCATCAAGTTCGCTTGAACCCGACCAAGTGCGCCTTCGGAGTGCACTCAGGGAAGTTCCTAGGCTTTATAGTGAGCCAGAGAGGAATCGAGGTGAACCCTGAGAAGCTGAGGGCAATCGAGGAGATGAAGTCCCCGACGAACCACCGGGAGGTGCAGGTGCTGAATGGCCGATTGGCCGTGATGAATCGCTTCCTGTCCAAGGCAAGCGACCGATCCATGCCATTCTTTGAAGTGTTGAGGGCCAATAAGAAGTTCGAGTGGACTGCCAAGTGCGAGGAGGCGTTCCAGGCACTGAAGCAGCACCTCCATGCCCTCCCGCCGCTGGCGAAGCCCATCCCAGGCGAGCCACTCTATCTATATTTGATTGTTTCTGAATTCGCTGTTAGCTCTGTCTTAGTTAAAATTGTAGAGGGTAGCAGAGTCCCCGTCTATTATGTAAGCAAGGCACTCGCCAAATCTGAAATGAATTATCCCGCCGTTGAGAAGTATCTCTATGCGTTGATTATTACAGCTCGGAAGCTGAGGCCTTACTTCCACGCGCATGAGATTACCGTTTTGACGAATCAGCCCTTGAAACATTTTTTGAACCGACCTGATGTGTCGAGGAGATTAGTGAAATAGGAAGTCGAGCTTAGTGAGTTCCGCATTCACTTTGCTCCGAGAACGGCTATTAAGAGCCAGGCGTTGGCGGATTTCATAGCAGAGTCTACAGCCCCCGATCTAGAAGAAGCGGGCCCTGTAGAGGGGGCAACCCCGGAGGTCCCGATAACAGAGCAGTCAGAACAGCCCGATGATGAAAATACTTGGGAGATGTACACCGATGGCTCCTCAAATTCAGAAGGATCGGGAGCATGTTTCGTACTGATACCACTAGACGGAGGCGAGCCCCTCTGTTGGATCACGGTGGAACTCCGGTACGGACTTTGACGGCAATCCTAGCTCCTTCGCTCCACGCAATCCTGCAAGAGGGGATAGACCGGGCGGTGACCCAAAATCCCTCTCCGATGCTTAAATGAGTGCCCAATACGAACTGGCAAGCAATAATCACAAAGGGTATGTAATTCAACGTAAGTCTTTCTGAGGTGATCTCCTGCCCTTTTATAGGCGAAGAGATGCCTCAGGTACCTGGCGAACCGTTAGGGGTGGTTAGCCCGTATCCCGCATATCTCGGACGTGATCTCGCATATCTTAGCCATGCCCCGCGTATCTCGGCCACGCTCCGTGTATCTTAACCACGTTCCGCGTATCTCGGCCACGCCCCGCATATCTTGGCCTTATCCTCTGATAATGAGTCCCGACTCCCGTCGGGGACTCCAGAGTTATCTCGTTGTGTCACCGCTCGGGGCCTCTCGTCATCGTGACAGGGCCAATCATTCTCAGGGATTCATCATCGGGGCCTACTTAAAGGCTTCTCATCGGGAGCTTCTAGCTCAACCGTCGGGACCGACTCTGTCGGGACCTTGCTTCGTCGGGACTCCCTTCGTCGGGACCCTTCTCCAAAGTCATCTTGACCTTTACTCTGGGCCTGGTGGGTCTGTTTGCCGTTTCCTCGCCGTTAAAGGGCCTGACGGCTGTAGTCGAACCCATCATTTGCCCCCAAGACATGAGGGACTTTTAGTTCGTCGTGTCTTCCAACTCCCGATCTCCCAATACTAGAGTCGGGGATCTTTTCCTTGGTTCAGTTACTTAGTTTATCAGTCTTCTCCTCTACGTTTCCTCAGGGTTTTGTAGATAACTGTTATATCCCAAAGGTCTCCTCGGTTTCCTAGTGCATTAAAAGCAGTAGATAATGGAGTGACGTTTTCGACCCACGTGCCTGATTTTTCGCGCCTGTCCTTTTCTGAAAAGTGCTTTTCAGGCCGTTTCATCATTACGCCTGTTGTCCTTCTGCACGTTTCATTACAACGGTCCAGATTAAGACTCTTCGACTTCGACGACTCGGATCGAAGTGTCCTTTCAACCGTCTTCTTCGACTATAAAACCCTAGCCATGGTCACAATTTAACTTTTACCGTCTTCGAATTCTCAAAAGCTCTCTGCGATTCCAAGCTCTGTGATTCCGAAGGTCTTTGGAGTTTCCTCGATCATCTTTCCGGCGACGTTTCGCTCATCTCCTTCAATCTTTACTTCATCATGTCTGGTAAGGAATTCCCCTTCGTTGTTTGTTCGTCTTTTCCTTTCTAATTTTCCAAGAGTCCCACTGTATTTTCTTGCCCTGGTTGCTTTTCAGACAGCGGTTCCAGCTCTGAGGGGAGAAAACCCTTTAATTTTGATTATGCTCCAAATGAGATTTCCAATACTGCCTATGATGCAGCTCTCCGAGAGGGTTGCATCACCATCACCTGGGAACCTCGTTTCCCGTATCCTAGGCATCATCCCTCGAGTAACCCTGAGGTTACTCGTCCCCAGAAAGGGGAGGTATTTGTCTCTACGGGACAAATATCAGCGGGGATCAGGTTCCCCTTTTGCGGTAATCTGGTCGAGCTGTGCCATCATTACAGAACACACCCCACTACCTTTTCTCCCCATGCCATCCGCCTCTGGAACGCCTTTCAAGTCCTCTGTCTCCGACAGAAGTGGGTCTACAGCCTCCAACTCTTCAGAACCTTTTATGGGATGAAGTGCAATGAGGCGGGGGTTTGCGCCTTCTACCCCCGGATGCCCAAGTGGAGTAAGCAGCAGCTTGCCCGGTACGGTTGGACCAGTGACACCTGGAAGGTGGTCAAGGGTCGGGGACTCTTGATTGATACAGGGTCCGACAACAGTAGCTGGAAGAAGAGCTACTTCTTTATCCGTCACTCCTCAATTCCCTGGCCTCGCTGGGAGGTGGCAGCGGACCCTCCGCCTGCTTTCCACACTTATGCTGACGAGGATTTCGAGACTCTCCAACTTATCCAGCTCTATCGGTGGGAGGAGTCTTACACTCCTCTCAACGCCAACTAACTCGTGGAGCGGGACCTGGTGCACGCCGGGATCCGACTCCTCGATATTGTTTCTGGGGGGCAGCTCTTCGACGGCCCTTCCAATATGGTTCCTTGGGTAAACTTCTAATTCTTCTTTGTTTACTGTTTGCAGCCAAGAAGGTATCTGTGCTGACCGATCTGTTCCTTAAGCAGGGGGAGACTGATGCTGTCCGCCCCTCGCGGAAGAGGAAGTCTGCCAAGAAGGCTGCTGCTAGGTCGGGGTCTCCTTCAGCGGAGCAGCCCAAGCGGAAGCGGGTGGATCTGGACCAGCTCTTCGATGTCCAGAACGCTGAAGAAGGTAAACAACTTCGACTTGCTATTAAATCGTACAAGAGGATGGTCCCGTCAGATCTGATTTCCTCGACCAAGGAAGGCCGCATTGCTGATGTCAAAAGAATCCTTCGAGGCGAAACTCCCCGAGTCTTGAAGGCAGGCTACTATCATTATCGTGGGAAGGATCAATACGTCTCCCGACGTATCATTTGGTGTAAGAATCCCGATGAACTTCCTGACTACCTTTCTGAAGCTTCTCATCCTCCAGGTGCAGGTCGCTCGGGAGCTTCCTCGGGTGCTGAAGCTTCGGCAGACGCACCGCCTTCAGCGGGGGTGCCTTCCTCAGCTAGAGAGAAGGCTCCAGCTGGCGAACAGTTTCGTCAGGTGGAAACTTTGGACTCCTCCGAGGAGACTGACGGGGTTGACCCCCCTCAACAGCGTCGGAAGGCGGGGCAATCTCCCTTGAAACCAACCCCTCAAGGGCCGCCTCCTTCGTCTTCTCTGCAGCAGCGGCAGCTCTCGCCCATCCATGACTTCTCTCCTTCCCCTGTTCGGGCCGAGACGGAGGCCTGTCCTTCCATTCCTTGTCCTCTTTCTCCCCTTTCTCTCGATGGGAACTTCTACAGGCCCTTTGATTCTTCACAAGGGAATGCCCCCTGGACTCCTATCCAGACGCTTCAAGGAGTCCTGCTCACACAAGGGGAGCAGGATCGGGAGCTGGCCCTGCATCTGCTGGCAGGCTCGATCCTGCCTACTATGCGGCATCCGATTTACCTCAATCGGACGCATATGCAGCGGGATATCAGGGACATGGCTGTGCGTCGCATAGAGGTGAGACTTCGCTTCTTTCTTTTGATGATAAATCGGGTCGTTTGTTCATTAACACTTTTCCTTCTTATTGTAGGAGCTTGGGGACTACAACCGCCTCATCGGGTACGTTATTGCCTATGATGAGTCCCGGGAGCGGGACCGAGGGGTCCGCGAGCAGCTTCAGGCGGATCTCAAGGCCTCCCAGTCTTTGCGGGGGAAGCTTGTCAAAGAGCAGGCTGCCCTCAATCAGAAGATTCGGGACCTTCAGCAGCAGATCGCGGACTTCGAGGGGCTCTTGAGGCAAGAGCGGCAGGAGCGGGGGGCGGTTGTGGACAGGCTGACCCAGGAGAAGAAGGCTGCCGAGGAAAAACTGGTCCTTGAGAAGAAGGCCTTGGAGGAGCTAATCGCGGGATTTCCTGCGCAGCTGGCTGAAGCGGAGGCGAAGGGCCGGGAGGACTATCGGAGGTCTGAGGGCTTCCAAGCTGATGCCATGAAGTTCTTTGGCGCGGAGGTGGAGAACACTCTCTTCAATGCGGTTGAGGAGCTCCACCTGGAGTACGGGGATGCTATCAACTTCGACAAGTCTCCTTCCCTCGCTCCCTTTGCGAAGAAGTATTTTGCTCTTTCCGAGGAGAATGATGGGGGGAGTACCCCCGTAATTGTCGAAGACGCTTATGAACTTCCAAGTGCGGACGCCCCAATAGCCAATCCTCCCGATGCCAATCCTGTGGATCCTTCTGCTGCCGACTCCGCGGTCCCAGCTGCTGTCGATGCTGCCGATAAGGACCGAGCTTGAACGTTTTTATCTTTTAGAGTTCTTGTATTTTCTTTTCTTGTGTCGTCGTCGGGTCCTTGAGCCCTTCTCAATATCAAACTTCTCTAGTTCCGATCTTTTGTTGCACTTCTCCGAGTGACTTTACTTATACGCGTTTAAGTCGAAACTTCGACACTTAAGACATTCTCGTACGTCCTTCCCGACGATTTTAATAACTTGCACCACTTAAGGCGACTTGAGTGCATCACTTAAGACGACTTAATTACTACTTAGGATAAACCTAAAGATTGTGAACCACTCAAGGCGACTTAGTTCTTAGCAGTCGAAACCTCGACACTTAAGAAATTCTCGTACGTCTTTCCCGACGATTTAATAACTTGCACCACTTAAGGCAACTTAATTCCATGCATCACTTAAGACGACTTTATATTACTTAGAGTAAATCTAAGAATCGTGCATCACTTAAGACGACTTAATTCTGCGCACCACTTAAGGCGACTTAATTCCATGCATCACTTAAGACGACTTTATATTACTTAGAGAAAATCTAAGAATCGTACACCACTTAAGGCGTCTTTTCTCGGGCATCACTTAAGACGACTTTCGGATACTTAGAATAAATCTAAGTATTGTGTACCACTTAAGGCGTCTTTTCTCGTGCACCACTGAAGGCGACTTTCCTCGTGCACCACTGAAGGCGACTTTTCTTGTGCACCACTGAAGGCGACTTTTGGATACTTAGAATAAATCTAAGTATTGTGCACCACTTAAGGCGACTTTCCTCGTGCACCACTGAAGGCGACTTTTCTTGTGCACCACTGAAGGCGACTTTTCTCGTGCACCACTGAAGGCGACTTTTATCGTGCACCACTGAAGGCGACTTTTATCGTGCACCACTGAAGGCGACTTTTACACTTAGCATAAATCTAAGGACAACTCTTATTTGGAAGCAACCTCTTTATTTATTGACGGCATAAGATTGGCTTACATCGAATTAAACGATAAACAGCATACACCACTTAAGGCGATTTTACATCGGGCACCATTTAAGGCGACTTTATCGGGCACCACTTAAGGCGACTTTCTTCAAGCATGGTGTTTCTTCAAGTGTTCGCCACTAAAAGAATGCTTTTACGTTCTGCCATCGAGGTCTTCCAACTTGTATGCGTTCGGAGCTGGCATCCCCACGACCTTATAAGGTCCTTCCCATTTCGGTGACATCTTGTTGATTCGATCCAAAAGGGTGAACTCGTTGCGACGCCAAACCAGCTCCCCGACAAAGAACTGTCGGGACTTCACTCGCCGATTGTAGTACCTGGCCGTCGCTAAACGCATTCGAGCTTGGACTTCATCGGCTTCCCGCCTCTTTTCTTCGAGTAGGTCCAAGTCTAGACGTCTCACTTCATCGTTCGTCAGGGGCTCGTAATATCTCATCCGATGGGACGCCACAGCTACCTCCACAGGGGCGACAGCTTCCGTGCCATAAACGAGGCCAAACGGAGTCTCCCCTGTTGATCGTTTGGGTGTCGTTCTAGCAGCCCAAAGCACATTTTCCAGTTCGTTCAGCCACTTGCCCTTCAAGGCATAGACCCTCTTCTTCAGGCCATCCATCACGATTTTGTTGGCTGACTCCACCTGGCCATTAGTCTTCAGGCCATACAGAGGCGGTCCGATGCTCAATGTTCAATTCTTCCAGATACTCCTTCACCTGAGAGCCGTTAAACGGTGGGCCATTGTCGCTGATCACCACCTTAGGAATCCCGTATCTGGATACGATGTGGGTTTGGTGGAACTTGACGATCTGGTTCCCCGTTGTTCTAGCCAATGCCTTCGCCTCTATCCATTTCGAAAAATAATCGATAGCTACAAGTAAATACTTACATTGTCCTTGTGCTTGTGGAAGAGGTCCCACCAAGTCGATGCCCCACTGCGCGAAGGGTCAAGCGCTCTTGATGGATGTCAGGTTGGCGGCCGGAGCCATGATACTCGGGATGTACCTCTGGCACGCGTCGCATGATCGGACCAACGTCGTTGCTTCTTTGTTCATCGTGGGCCAATAGTAGCCCAAGTTCAACACCTTCCTCATAATGGATCGGGCCCCTTCGTGACAAGCCGCGACCCCCTCATGCATTTCCTTCAAGATTCGATTGGTGTCGGGTTCTGCTACACACTTCAAGTACGGAGTCGAGAACCAGCCCTTCTTGTACAGCTGATTGTCCAGCATCACATAATTAGACGCGATCCGACATATCCTGTCTGCTGCTACCTTATCCTCGGGGACTGCCCCCGTAGTCAGATACGCGACTATCGGGGTCATCCAGGTGGGCTCTTCCTCCGATCTTGTCTTAATGGTGCACACCTGCGTTGGGTCGATGTTCGATAAGATCACCTTCTCCAGGAAGTGCACCTTCCGATTTTCTTCCAAAGGTGCCCCCAGGGCAAATTTGCTCAAGGCGTCTGCCTCTACGTTCTCCTCCCTTGGGATAGCCTCGATATCGAAGCTTTTGAAGCTCTCTCTCAGGGCTTGTACCTCTCGCAGATACTTTTTCATTATCGGACTCCTTGCTTCGTATCGCCCTTGAACCTGGTTCACGATTAAAGTTGCGTCGCACTTCACTCTCAAGTGATCGATTCCAGTGCCTTTAGCGATTTTTACGCCCGTGATAAGAGCTTCGTACTCCGCTTTGTTGTTTGTGGCTCCGTGATAAAAGCATATCGGAGCGGTTCACCTTCACCCGGTGGTATCAACAAGAAGCCCGCTCCTGATCCGTCTGAACTCGCGGAGCCATCCGTGTACATCTCCCAGGTATTTTCCTTGTTTGGTTGTTCTGATTGCTCTGCCCTCTCTGGTTGTTCTTCTATCGGGACCTCCATGGTTGCCCCCTCTACAGAGCCCGCTTCTTCCAGATCGGGGGCTGTAGACTCTGCTATGAAGTCTGCTAATGCCTGGCCCTTAATGGCTGTTCTCGGAGCGAAGTGTATGCGAAACTCGCTTAGCTCTACTGCCCATTTCACTAATCTCCCCGACGCATCCGGTCGGTTCAAAAAATGTTTCAAAGGCTGGTTCGTTAGCACAGTGATCTCGTGTGCGTGGAAATATGGTCTTAGCTTCCGAGCAGTAATAATCAACGCAAAGAGGTACTTCTCAACGGCGGGATAGTTCAATTCAGATTTGGCAAATGCCTTGCTTACATAATAGACGGGTACTTGATTACCCTCAACAATCTTTACTAACACAGAGCTAATGGCAAATTCAGAAACAGCCAAATAAAGGAAGAGCGGCTCGCCTGGAACCGGTTTCGCCAGTGGCGGGAGTGTGCGAAGGTGCTGCTTGAGTGCTTGGAACGCCTCTTCACATTTGGCGGTCCATTCGAATTTTTTGTTGGCCCTCAAGACTTCAAAAAACGGCATTGATCGGTCGCTGGCTTTGGACAAGAAGCGATTCATTGCGGCTAGTCGGCCATTCAGCACTTGCACCTCCCGATGGTTTATCGTGGACTGCATCTCCTCGATTGCCCTCAGCTTCTCAGGATTCACTTCAATTCCTCTTTGGCTCACCATGAAGCCCAAAAACTTCCCTGAGTGGACTCCGAAGGCGCATTTCGTCGGGTTCAAGCGAACTTGATGGAGCCTCATCCGCTCAAACGCCATGGTAAGGTTGTGCACGTGATCCTCGGCTTGTCGGGATTTCACCAGCATATCATCCACGTAAGCTTCCATGGTTTCTCCCAGCATATCTCCAAACAGTTTGTTCACCATCCGTTGGTAGGTTGCCCCGGCATTGATCAACCCGAAAGGCATGACATCGTAGTGATAGATGTCACTGTCTGCGTAGAACGCTGTGTGGGGGGCGTCTTCCTTGGCCATCTTGATTTGGTTGTAGCCTGAATACGCATCCATGAAACTTAACAGCTCATGTCCTGATGTGGCATCCACCAGCTGGTCGACCCTCGGGAGTGGATAGCAGTCCTTTGGGCAAGCCTTGTTCAGGTCGCGGAAGTCCACGCACATTCGCCATTTCCCGTTAGTTTTCTTCACCAGCACTGGGTTGGCAACCCAAGTCTGGAATCGGAGCTCCTTAATGAACCCAGCGTCGAGCAACCTGCCCACCTCCTGCTTGATCGCGGGGTCTATCTTCAGCTCGTGCACGATCACATCGGGGCTGATTCCTGGCATATCGCTGGGGGACCAGGCAAACAGCTCCTTGAACTCCTTCAGCAACTCCACCAATTTTTGGGCTGTCTCCTCAGTCAGAGCTGACCCGATTTTCACCTTCCTCTGGGGTCCGTCGATCTCGACTTCTTTCAGATCTTCTACGGGGGCGGGACGCCCAAACTCTTCTCTGGGATCCGTGTCTGTCTGGAGGACAGTCATGGCCTCTCGCCTCCTTCTCCGGGTGGCATTAACATAGCATTTTCGGGAAGCCACTTGGTCGCCCTTGACCTCTCCGACTCCGTGGTCGGTCGGGAACTTCATATTCTGGTGCACTGTCGAGGCGACCGCCATCAGAGGATCAATAGTGGTCCTCCCAATAATCGCGTCGTAGGTCCCCGCGGAATCAACCACAACAAACTCCACGTTCCTTCTTTCCGATTTCCACCCGCTACCAAACTCCACTGGTAAGGTGATTACTCCTAGCGGATAGGAGGTTGAGCCAGAGAACCCGACCATCGGGAAGTTTGCCTCCTTCAGATCTTTCTTTGTCTTCCCCATAGCTTCCAGCGCGTCCATGAACAGAATGTTGGAGGAGCTCCCTCCGTCGATTAGAATTCTCTTCATCTCGAACCCGTCTACATCCAAAGTTACCACTAAGGCATCGTCGTGCGGGGTCTCTACGCCTATGAGGTCTTCCGATGAGAAGGAGATTACCATCTCTTCTTTCAAGGTCCAAGATCGGGACCTCTTACCCAGTACCACTGCCGTAGGGGTCCTAGAGGCGTAGACCTCTCGGGCGGATGAGGTATCACCCCCAGCAGCAAATCCTCCATGAATCACGTTGATAACTCGTCTCTCCTTGCGAGCACCAGATGACTCTGGATCAGTTCTCTTCTTTTTCGGGGACCGATCACGGGATCGGGAACGGGACCGCGATCGGGACCGAGAGTGGGATCGACACCGTTTATCCCCGACGAATTCCTTGAGCTTCCCCTTCTGGATTAGCTATTCAATCTCCTTCTTCAGTTCCCGACAGTGATTGGTGTCGTGACCATTTGCGCGGTGGAATCTACAGTAGCGATCCGTGCGAGATCCCAGGAATTCTCCATCTTTCTTCGGGGGATACCTGGAGATACCTTGTCGTTCCATGACTGTCAGAACCTCCGCCATGGAGCAGTTGAGAGGGATGTCAAGGTCCTCCCGCTTATCTTTCCTTGAAGAACGCCTATCGTCCCTCCGATCCGGACGGCCTCGATTCTTGCCACTGTCGGGTTTACCCTTTGACTTACGATCGTCGAAAGGTTTAATTGACTGCTTCCCTTTGTTCGACTTTGGGGGCTCCAGTTCTCCCGCGGCTATCTTCGACTCCTGGACATCGATCTGTCGTTTCACCCTCTTCTGTAATGCCTCCATATTCCACACAGCTTTCTCAGCCACGCTGTGCATCAAGTCGGAGCCATAGGGGGCTGTCAGGTTCCGAATGAAGGTACAGATTGTTTCGCCCTCTGAGATTTCCTCATCTATCTCCGCTACACTGGATGTGTACCGCTGGTAATAATGAGCCAGCGATTCGTCGGGTCTCTGTACAACCTGGGTCAGGGACCTCACGCTCTTCAATAAACGCCTCCGACCCTGGTACTGCTGAATGAATCGGTCGTGCATGTCTGCCCAGCAAGTGATGCAGCCTGGGGGCAGACTGAAGAACCAGGTCAGGGCTCTTTCTCCCAGTGTGTTCGGGAACAACGTACACACTATGTCTTCACTTGGGGCTCTTCCCAGACACGTCATGAGGTGCTTCTGGACATGGCGAACTGGATCTCCTTCGCCATCATACTCCTTTATTGTGGGGATGCCCAGCCCAGGCGGGGCTAGGGTGTCAATGAGTCGGGGGACGAAGGGATGAGTGGATCGATCCCTTAGCTCCGACACCAGCGGCTTCTGCTCTCCCATACAGATGTTCGCGATCTTTACCACCTGGTCGGGAGTGATGGGACCATTCAGGGGAATGGTCCTGTGCTGTACTGGTCTTGGCCCATCAACCACGAACCTTTCCGGCTGACCGGTTGCCCTACCTCTGTCCTGGCCTCTAGGCGGGGCTTCCTGTGCGTTCCGACCCTCTGTTGGCGGGGTCGTTTCCTCCAACGGGGGCATCTCCTCCTGCCTCCTCGCAGCCTCTCTTCGATCCAAGAGAGCCTCTACAGCCGCCAGAAACATGGGCATAGCTTCAGCCACGGCCCTCGTCAAGTCTGTAGCTGGGGGAGCCTCATGCCCCCTATTGCCCTGGTGCTGAGGAGCAATATCTTCGGGATCTCCGTTGTGCCCCCCTGTCTGGGAGAGCTCAGCCGGGGGATGGTTCTGGTTTTCCTCTTGTTCCGGTACTGAATCCAATTTTGTTGCAGCGGGGTGACGGGAACCACCGGATTGTCCCCTTCTGTTCTTGCCAGCCGCCATCGATCGAGTAGAAGGCATATCAGCTTTTTGTTTGATTCCCACAGACGGCGCCAATGTTGGATCACGGTGGAACTCCGGTACGGACTTTGACGGCAATCCTAGCTCCTTCGCTCCACGCAATCCTGCAAGAGGGGATAGACCGGGCGGTGACCCAGAATCCCTCTCTGATGCTTAAATGAGTGCCCAATACGAACTGGCAAGCAATAATCACAAAGGGTATGTAATTCAACGTAAGTCTTTCTGAGGTGATCTCCTGCCCTTTTATAGGCGAAGAGATGCCTCAGGTACCTGGCGAACCGTTAGGGGTGGTTAGCCCGTATCCCGCATATCTCGGACGTGATCTCGCGTATCTTAGCCATGCCCCGCGTATCTCGGCCACGCTCCGTGTATCTTAACCACGTTCCGCGTATCTCGGCCACGCCCCGCATATCTTGGCCTTATCCTCTGATAATGAGTCCCGACTCCCGTCGGGGACTCCAGAGTTATCTCGTTGTGTCACCGCTCGGGGCCCCTCGTCATCGTGACAGGGCCAATCATTCTCAGGGATTCATCATCGGGGCCTACTTAAAGGCTTCTCATCGGGAGCTTCTAGCTCAACCGTCGGGACCGACTCTGTCGGGACCTTGCTTCGTCGGGACTCCCTTCGTCGGGACCCTTCTCCAAAGTCATCTTGACCTTTACTCTGGGCCTGGTGGGCCTGTTTGCCGTTTCCTCACCGTTAAAGGGCCTGACGGCTGTAGTCGAACCCATCACCCTCCAATATGCCTTGGGCTTGACATTTAGGGCCACCAACAATGAAGCTGAATATGAGGCTCTCATCACTGGCCTCAAGATTGCTAAAGGAACGGGAGTTGGTCACTTAAAGGTGAAGTGTGATGCTAGCCTGATCGTGAACCAAGTCCAGGGGCGATACGAAGCAAAGAGCCCGATGATGAAAAAATACCTTCGGGAGGTTCAAACCCTGAAGGAGAGTTACAAGAGCTTCGATATTGAAGCGATCCCGAGGGAGGATAATGTGAAAGCAGATGCCTTGAGCAAGTTCGCCTTGGGGGCACCCCTCGATGAAAGTCGGAAGGTGCATTTCTTGGAGAAGGTGATCCTGTCAACCACCGATCAATCGGAGGTGTGTGCCGTTGAGATCGGATCGGAAGAGCCCACTTGGATGACCCCGATAGTCGCGTATCTGACTACGGGGGCAGTCCCCGATGATGAAGTAGCAGCCGGCAAGATACACCGAATCGCGCCCAATTATGTGATGGTGGACAATCAACTGTACAAAAAGGGGTATTTAACTCCTTATCTGAAATGCGTGGCCGAGCCCGACACAAGTCGGATCCTCAGGGAGGTGCACGAAGGATATTTGGCTTGTCATGAAGGTGCCCGATCCATCGTGAGGAAAGTACTGAACCTGGGCTATTACTGGCCCTCGATGAACAAGGAGGCAACGATGCTAGTCCGATCCTGTGACGCTTGCCAAAGGTACGCCCCGAATATCGTGGCTCCAGCTGCCGATCTGACGTCCATCAAGAGTGCTTGGCCCTTCGCGCAATGGGGAATCGACTTGGTGGAACCCTTCCAGTTGCAAAAGGTCAGTGTCGATATTTAGTCGTGGCTATTGATTATTTTTCGAAATGGATAGAAGCTAAGGCATTGGCCAAGACAACGGGGAACCACATCCTCAAATTCCTTCAGACCCATATCATATCCCGATACGGGATCCCCAAGGTGATGATTAGTGATAATTGCCCTCCGTTTAATGGGGCCCAGTGGAAGGACTACCTGGAGGAACTAAAAATTGAGAATCGAACAGGCTCTGTCCGTCATGCTCAAACCAATGGACAGGTGGAGTCGGCCAACAAGATCGTGATGGATGGCCTGAAGAAGAGGGTCCATGCCTTGAAGGGCAAATGGCTGGATGAGCTGGAAAATGTGCTTTGGGCTGTTAGAACGACACCCAAACGATCAACGGGGGAGACTCTGTTTGGCCTTGTTTATGGCACGGAAGCAGTTGTTCCCATCGAAATAGCTGTGACATCCCATCGGATGAGGTATTATGAACCTCTGTCAAATGATGAAATGAGGCGTCTGGACTTGGACTTGGTCAAAGAGAAGAGGCGGAGTGCCGAGGAGGTCCAGGCTCGGATGCGCTTGGCAACAGCCCGATATTATAATCGACGAGTCAAGTCTCGACAGTTCTTTGTCGGGGAACTGGTGTGGCGTCGGAACGAATTTACCCTTTTGGATCGGATCAACAGGATGTCACCAAAATGGGAAGGACCTTATAAGGTCGTGGGGATGCCAGCTCGAAATGCGTATAAGTTGGAAGACCTCGATGGCAATGTATTGAAACATTCTTTTAGCGGCGAACACTTGAAGAAATGTCATGCTTGTTATTAAGTCGCCTTCAGTGGTGCAAGTTGTTTATTAAGTCGCCTTCGGTGGTGCAAGTTGTTTATTAAGTCGCCTTCGGTGGTGCAAGTTGTTTATTAAGTCGCCTTCGGTGGTGCAAGTTGTTTATTAAGTCGCCTTCGGTGGTGCCAGTTATTTATCGAAGTCGCCTTCAGTGGTGCAAGTTGTTTATCGTTTTGAGTCGATATAGACAGGTTTTTAGCCATCAATGAATAAAGAGGTTGCTTCCGACCAAATGTTTCTTAGACTTATCGTTCTAAGTATGCTTAAATCGCCTTAAGTGGTGTAGCTAAATCGCCTTAAGTGGTATGGTTTCGCCTTAAGTGGCATGGTTTCGCCTTAAATAGCATGGTTTTGCCTTAAGTGGCATGGTTCCGCCTTAAATGGCACAATTAAATCGCCTTAAGTGGTGTAGATAAGTTGCCTCAAGAGGCACGATTAAATCGCCTTAAGTGGTGTGGGTAAAATGTCTTAAGTGACGCGTCGAAATTACTCTAAGTGATATGATCGAATTGCCTTAGGTGGCGTAGTCAATTCACCTTAACTGGTGCAAGGGTAATCGGGACCGGAAGGGATTGATATTATAAAGATCCAAAAGGTTCGCGACAAAAAGGAAAGGGATTAAGTACCTTTTCATACCACTTCTTTGCATGGAATCCACTTTTGGTACCACTTCTATTTTTTTGTATACTTTTGGTACCAATTCTTTCAACTTTGTATCTTTTTGGTACCACGGTTAACTTTCCGTCCAAATTGGCCGTTAAGTGTCATGTGCCATGCACGTGACCGCCCTAAACTTTTGAATTTGTTTCAATTTAGTCCATCTAATGCATCCCTAACTTTTAATTTGTTCAATTTAGCCCTAAAATTTCCAAATCGAACCCTTGACCCATCAAGGTTTTGAAATTTTAGGACTAAATTGAACAAATTAAAAGTCAGGGATGCATTAGATGGACTAAATTGAAACAAATTCAAAAGTTTAGGGCGGTCACGTGCATGTCACATGACACTTAACGGTCAATTTGGACGGAAAGTTAACGGTGGTACCAAAATGATACAAAGTTGAAAGAATTGGTACCAAAAGTATACAAAAAAATAGAAGTGGTACTAAAAGTGGATTCTATGCAAAGAAGTGGTATGAAAAGGTACTTAATCCCAAAAGGAAATTACAAGGATTCAAAACTAAAGCGATTAAGCTTGATCCTTGGCAGCGTCGAGGGGAGCAGGGTCCACGAGATCTGTGGCAGAAAGCTCCGTGACCGAAGGATCGGATCCTGGAAGATTGGCCCCGGGAGGATCGGACTCTGAAGGATTAGCCGTGGGAGGGTCGATCATCGGGGGTTCTGTCGTCGGGATGTCTGCACTTGGAGGCTCCACCGTGCCTTCAGCACCCACAGTCCCCTCGGGGGTGTTGCCCCCGTCACTCTCCTCAGAAAGGCTGAAATACCTCTCCGCGAAGGGGGCGAGAGTCTGAGACTTGGTGAAGTCGATGGCACCACCAACCCCAGATGGAGCTCCTCGACAGCATTAAGCAGGGTGTTTTCCACCTCCGCCGTACAGAACTTCACCGCGTCCGCTTGAAAAGCCTCGGAGCCCCGATAATCCTCCCGACCTTTGGCTCCAACTTCAGCCAGCTTGGCAGGGAACTCGGCGAGCTCCCGCTTCAACTGTCGGGACCGGTTGGCGAGAAGGACCTTCTCAGCCTCTAGCCCCGCCTTGGCGTCCTCGAGGGCCTTCTTCTCGCGGACAAACCCGTCCCGATCCTCCGCGCGCCCCTGCTGCTCTTCCTGGAGCCTTTGGCGCTCCTGCTTCAGCAACCTCTCGAAATCGTGGACCTGCCTCAAGAGGTCCCGAGTCTTCTGGTTAAGGAGGGCCTGCTCCTTAACCAACTTCCCCTTCGACGACTCGGAGGCAGCCAGATCCTCCTTGAGCTTGGCCAAGACCTCAGGGGCCGCCTTGGCTCGCTCCTCCTTCAGGGCCTCCCCCAGGGCAAGGATGTACCCGAAACAGCGGCGCTGATCCGCCATTTCCTATGGAAAAGAAGGGAAGAGGTTAGTATATGAGAATATCCTACATTATATCCTACGTGTCAAAGCAGGAAGCCTTACCTCCACACGACGAACGGCCATGTGGCGAATGTCCTCGTGGATGTCCTCTGGGGCCAAGGAGAGTGGAAGCTTCATAGATGGCAGAACTGAACCTGCCAGCAGGTGCAGATCCAGTTCCGAGGACACATCATCCCGACGCAGCGAGACCCCCCGCAACGACTCGATCGTAGTCCAAGGAGTCGCCGCCTGGTCGGGAGAGTAATGCTGGTAGAAGCTTCCGTCCAAGGGTAGAGGGGGAACGACCCCTTGAGTATCGGAGGTGCGGGCCTCCGAGCCGCCATGAGAACCCGCCGGCCCCTCGGGATTCAGGCTCAAGACCGGCGAAGGCTGCTGCGCCGGAGAAGATGGAGGCGGCCCTTCGAGAGTCGGCTCCAGCGGGGTCTGCCTCGCCCCCCGACGACGAACCAGGGGCTGACCCTCGCTTGCCTCCTCGGAAGAATGAGAGACATCCAGGTCCATCACCCGACGGAACTGGCCGTCCGTTGGGACGTCTTAATCCTCGATCCTCCGGGGGCAGGAAGAGAAAGGAGGGGCTCCCCGACCCGTGCGTCAGAGGGAGGCTCCCCCGCCGAAGCTCCAGCTCCTGATCGACCTGCAGCTGGAGGACGAGAAGCTTCAGAAAGAAAGTCAGGAAGTTGATCGGGATCCTTACACCAGATGACGCGACGGGAGAGGTACTGGTCCTTCCCGTAATAATTGTAGTAACCCGCTTTGAGAATGCGGGGAGTTTCTCCTTGCAGGATGCGTTTGATCCCTTCGATCCGGGCTCCCTTATCGGAGGGGATTAACTCCTCGGGAATACGCCTCCTGTATAATCGAATTGCTAAGCGGAGTTGTTTACCTTCCTCGGGAGTCTTGATGTTGAAGATCTGCTCCATCTTCTCCACCCGGGCCCGCTTGATTTGCTCCGAGGTGGGAGGTGCCGATGAGGAGGCGACCCTCTTTGAAGACTTCCTCTTCCTCGCTTGCCACCAAGTCTCTTGCTCCTATTAAGCTCAGCCATAGTAGAAGTGGTTAGCGGCGGGGCGTGGGACAGCATCAGTCTCCGCCTGCTTGAGCACGAGATTGGTCAGCAGTGATACCTTCTTAGCTGCAAGGATGAAAACGAAAGTACAATTAGAATATTACCCAAGGAACGAGGTTAGAAGGGCCGTCGAAGAGTTGACCCCCGGAGACGATATCAAGGAGTCGGATCCCGGTCAGAACCAGGTCCCGCTCCCCGATGGAGTTGGCGTCGAGGGGAGCGAAAGAGCCCCCCCAACGATAAAGCTGGATGCAGTGGAGAATCTGGAAATCCTCCTCGCAGTAAGTGTAGAAAGCAGGGGCAGGGTCCGCTTCGACCTCCCATCGGGGCCACGGAATAGAGCTGTTTCGGGTGAAGAAATAACTCCTCTTCCAGCCAGTGTTGTCGGGACCCGGAGTCAGTGATAAGCTCTCGACCCTTGGCGACCTTCCAGGTGTCACCATTCCAGCTGTACCGAGAGAGCTGCGCCTTGCTCCATTTAGGCATCCGCGGGTAGAAGGCGCAGACCCCGACGTCATTGCACTTCAGTCCATAGAAGGTCCGGAAGAGTCGGAGGCTATAGGGCCATTGTTGGCGGAGGCAAAGGACGCGGAAGGCATTCCACACGCGTATGGCATGGGGGGAGAAGGTAGTCAGATGTGTTTTGTAATATTTACACATCTCGACCATGTCACCACAGAAGGGGAAGCGAATCCCTGCCGATATTTGCCCGGTGGAGACAAATACCTCTCCTTCCCGGGGACGAGTGACCTCAGAGTCACCCGGGACGCGAGGCCAAGGAAAAGGGAAGCGAGGCTCCCAGGTCGAAGTAATGCACCCCTCCCGGAGAGCTGCATCATAGGCGGTGTCTGAAATCTCATTACAAGCATAATCGAACTTGAAGGATTTCCTCCCCCCGGAACTTGATTCACCGTCTGGAAAAGGATCAGAGCAAGAAAAGGCACAGATGATTTCCGCAAAAGTCCAGGTAAATTGATTGAGATAAAAGGAAAACTATGCTAACAAGTTTCTTCGGAATCGAATGAGGAAATCTAACCAGACATATCGAATCGGAGAGGAAAAGATGAGCTTGATGGTCGGAGGTCTTTGTCGCCGGAGTGCTGATCAGAGACCAGAAAGGAGAGCTTGAGCTTTTGAAAATACAGAGAATGAAACGGTAGAGAAGAACTAAATAGTGCCAAGATTTTGGTTTTTATAGGAGAGATGATAGGCAAAAAGACGTTGCGATCTGAACCGTTGAAAATGAAGCGCCTCAACCTGAATCGTCGAAACACTAGGGACAAAACGGCTATAAAGCGCTTTTTCAGAAAAGCAGGCACGGGCGCTCAAGCCGTCACTTCATCACTCATCGCATTTAATAGTTGAGTAATCGAGAAATCTTTTCGGATCCGGTGGTTATCCTCGGAATATCGAGAGGCTCGGAGATTGGAAGACACGACGAACTATAAGTCCCCCGTGTCTTGGGGGCAAATGATGGGTTTCGATATAGCCGCCAGGCCCATTAACAGCGACTAAACGGCGAAGAAGGCCCATTGGGCCCCAAAGAGGCTTAGAAGACCAATACGAGGGGACCCGACAAGGTCGGTCCCGACATACGAGCTGAACCCTCCCGATCCTATGCCTTTAAGTAGGCCCTGATCCTATGCCTTTAAGTAGGCCCGATATTGAATCCCCGAGAATACTGGCCCTGTCCCGATGACGAGGGGCCCCAAGCGGTGATCAAAGGAGATAACTCTGGAGTCCTCGACGTCCGTCAGGACTTGCCACCAGAGAATGAGGGCGAGAAACACGCCCACTATCAACATAGTGGGGAAGTGGCCTGAAAAGACGGAACGTGGGCTACTGGCCGAGATGAACGGAACGTGGCAGTTATCTCAACAGGTAACTGAGGTGAGCCCTCCCCTATATAAAGGAAGGAGTTACCTCAGGATTGATACGTTCACATACTTACATACAGATACTTGCCAGTTTACATCGAGATACTCATTTAAGCATCAGGGATTCTGGGTCACCGCCCGGTCTATCCCCTTCTTGCAGGATTACTTGGAGCGAAGGAGTTTGGACTTCCGTCAAGAACGTACCGGAGTTCCAACCGTGATCCAACAATAATTATATGTGAGTATTATTAGCATTTGTTAATATAATCTACTATATTATATTAATTCGGTACCGGAAGCTCTCTGGCTGCCACGTGGACAGTTTGCACTGTCACCGTTTCCTAATTTAATCGGAATTTAATAGGGGTTCTCTAAATTTAGTTACATAATATTGATTAATTGAAAATTAAGAAGTTTTTTTATTTCCTATTTTGGTCTCTACGCAATTTAAAGAAATAAATTAATTAAAAGTTTCCTTTTAAATAGTAAATCTATACAGTTTGACACCGGAAAACCATATACCGCCACGTAAGCAGTATATATATAGAATTTTGAACAAAACAGTATATATAGAAGAATATTAAACAAACCAATGGTTTTTTTTTTAAAAAATATTATTAATTTATTAATATATCGTTATCACAAACTTACCGTATGTTATATACATACATTTGGAAATAACAACTAGCTAGATTTAAATTTTAAATAACAAATATATTAATTTAAATAATAATTATGAAGAAATGAATAAAAACAAATCTACGACGAGTATTGAGGAAATAAAATATATTATATATTTAACTACAAAATATATTATTATATATTATTATTATTATATATACATAAAGTATAGTATAACAATTATAATATACATATATATGTAGAATACAAACTGGCCATCTACCCCATCTTCTGAATGCATCAAAATAACAGTGTATCATGATTTACTTTTATTATTCGACTAATTTGGGTTATTACTAAGTTACTGATTTATTTTTGTTTACATTGGTGTAATCAGCGAAGCGCTTCACCTCATGGAAAAAGAGTAGCTCAACCTCAACACATTCGCAATCGAGGGACTGCAATGCTCGAATTGTTCAAATGTCGTCTTCGGTTATGTGTAAGATTATAAATAATCTATGTATCGATCGTCTATATAATATTTTGACAATTTCATTATACATGTTTCTAACTTATTAATTTTGATTTTCAATTTTTTTGGTTGGTTCGAAAAAGAATAGTCGTAATTAATTATCATAGTAATATTTCTATTTTATTGAACGTGATGTTGCTCATAGTACAAGACAACAGAGTCGTCACCGTCGGTGAGAAATTAGAGAAGATGGAGAGTGCCGAAGTATGTCTTAAGAGTGACTTTGTAGATTTTTTTTTTTTTTTTTTCAGGTTGGAAGGCGTTAAATTTATGAAACTACCAGCTCTAGCACCACAATATTAGACGGGGACACCAATATTAACTAGGTTAGTATTTGTGATTTCATATAATTAGATAACGATGTTCATAAAAGTGCTTAAAGGCTACGTACTAATTATAAATTATGAACTGCATATGATTGTGGTTGAGGCTTTTGCTATTAGAAATAATAATGGATGATTCCTTTGATCAACTACATGCATGCAATGTTATCCATTCTTTTGTGTTCCAATCCCACGCATATTACAAGGCAAAGTTTAGGTAGCTAACATATATATATATATATATTTGATAACGTTTTGCTAAGAAAGTTGGAACCCGTTTTAATTGCCAGTAATATATACTATAGTGCTTCTTTTAATTTGTTGGATGGAATAATGTTTTAGGTCTTGATATTTCTACAAAATTCAATGAATATGGTCATATTTTTTTTGGAAATTGTATATACTATCTCATATATTTTTAATATTTATTTTTATCTATGGATGCCTTTTTTATATATTTTATTAGTCATCTCATGAACAATTTCTACTTCTAATGCAGCTTAAGTGTGAAGTGTGATGTTTTGAGGTCATCATCTATTGTCCTTAACGTTTTTCTCTTATACTCGAGAAAATACAATGTGACGTTATACATAAATGGTATTGTCTTTTTCCTTAGTATTTTTTTTTTTTTTAATCACAATTATGTTTTTCTTATGAAATGAAATATACATGTCAACTTGAAACAATGAGGAATGCTAGCCTTAGTGAAGAACATCAGAAAACAAATAGAGACATATGATATATGCTCTACAAATGTGGCGAAGGAGACCATAGCTAGGTGACCACGAAATTTTTTTTGATAATGTTGTAATTGTTTTCATTTTTTATAATTATCTTATGCTTTTATTTATTATTAAAATTTAAAATTTATGACATTCAAAAAATAATTAGTTATCTTAATATAATTTTTTTTTTCACATAAATTGTTATTGCCTAGGAGTTGATCAAAACTAAAAGATGGATTTATTAATATTGATATTCTTTACCAATATTATGTACGTGCATTATTATTAAATTAATTTTCTATAAAAATATTTAAAAAATTTCAAATAACTATTGATATAGTTTCATATTAAAAAAAATCATTTCTTTTAATTTAATCTTTATTTGAAATTTCTCCCGCGCGGTGCGCGGGGTTAGTGGCTAGTTATATTATAATTACTTAAATATATTAACATTTGTTAATAGATATTTTTATTTTAAAATTACGATAACGTAACTATCTTTAACTTATATTTTTTATATTATATTATATTATATTATATTATATATATTCAAGAGTAATATGCAAGAGTCCCTTAAAAGATGGAGTGTGTTGCCTCGGAGTCCATGACCTATAAAATGAAGGGATAGATTAGATTGGAATGATCCTGTCTGTATTCCTGTTTTCATATTCAAAGGGAATTTTGTTTTCGGCCAAAGTCGAGTGCGGGGATCGTGAAGAGAAGAGAAACAGAGAGACCATGTTCACGCAAACTATGAAATGAATAACGAACATGTCGTCTAAATCGCGTTAGCGCAGATCCTCTGATCTCTCTCTGACTCCGGTTCCGCCCTTTTTGCAGCAGAAAGCAAGATTTCCTTTTCCGTTCTTCTCCATCTGGACATGTTACAATCGCTTTAATGGGTGGTTATTCTCGTGAAGCAGCTTCTTCTTCCTCCTCCTCATCTCAGGATGATTCTTCTTTTCTCGGTATGTCGAATATTTTCATCTCTTTTAGGTTTCTTTATTTTGGTTTTTTAGAGTGCGATCCAATTGTGTATTGCTTGATTAATTGGACGATCTCTTCGATTTACTAGGATCCCGGCGACACCTTGAACAGGAACTGGAGAATTTGACTTTAACGGCTCAACCCTTCAAGACGTTGAAGCTCTTCGTGTTGGCTATTGCTTCATATGTCCAGCAATCAGTAATCTATCTTAAATCTAAAATTGGCTTCCTAGTGATTTTTAGCATTCTCGCAGCAGCTCCTGCCTTGCTGCTGCTGTCCGGTGGCCCCCATGAGAAGGTAATATTGTTTTTCATCTCTGATGATGATTTGTTTTCTTTACTTATATCACATATTTATGAGATCAATCAAGATGGCATGGGATTGTGCTTCTTCTTTTGGCAATAGAGACTTTAATTTTGTCAATCTAGTACCTATTTAGTTTTTTACTGTTAGATAATAGAAATTGCATCTTTTTGTAGATGCTCTTTCCATTTCGGGTTTGTTTCCGAAAGTAGTGATTGTTGAACCTTTTCACTTCCATTTTGAGGAAGATAGCAGGAATATTTTTGGCCTAGAGTTAGGTTCTGGGGTTACATCTGTTCAGAATTTTGTATCTGTTGGAACTGTTCTCATACATTTGCAATATAGCTTCGCTGTTGAGATTGTGTTCTTTGATGTTGTACAGCATATTGAGGAACTCTCCAAGTATATCCAATTTGGATTATGGTGGGTGGCACTTGGTGTGGCATCTTCAATTGGACTCGGTAAACAAATGTTATTTATTGGTCTGACTGACATGAAATCTGGCTAGAACTGTTTCAGGCAATTTGTTTTGGCATGTTTACATTTTCACTAAAGATGTCTTACAACAGACCTGTTTTCTTTTTTTTTTTGCATTAGGGTCTGGTTTGCACACCTTTGTTCTTTATCTGGGTCCACATATTGCATTCTTCACAATCAAAGCAATGCAATGTGGAAGAGTTGATCTAAAGAGTGCCCCATATGACACGATTCAGTTAAAAAGAGGTCCATCATGGCTGAATAAGGATTGTTCTGAATTTGGGTTCCCATTGTTTACGTCACAACACGGTGGAGGAAGGGTACCCCTTAGCAGCATACTGCCTCAGGTTCAGATAGAAGCTATTCTATGGGGAATTGGAACTGCTCTTGGGGAGCTACCTCCTTATTTTATATCCAGGGCAGGTATGCCAACTTAATATCACTTTGGTGGATGGTCTCACATTTCTTAATATCGTTTGTAAACCTGCAAAATACTTGAATGCAACTTCTCGTACTTTTGTAGCACGCTTATCTGGTAGTGGCATGGATGAAGCAATGGAAGAAATCGAAGTTTCGTCGAGCAAAGAAAGCGGAATCATTAGCAGACACTTGGCGGATATGAAACGATGGCTCCTATCACACTCTCAACACTTGAATTTCTCCACAATTTTAGTGCTAGCATCGGTTTGTGTTTCTCATCTCCATACATACATCCATCCGTTTCTTTTTTAACTGCTTTTGGTAAAATAGAATATTGGGGTGCCTCAGGTGCCAAATCCTCTGTTTGACCTCGCGGGAATCATGTGTGGACAATTTGGAATTCCGTTCTGGAAGTTCTTCCTGGCAACCTTTATTGGCAAAGCAATTATCAAAACTCATATTCAGGTAGGTATGGAGTTGAGGTGTTAATCTCATTCATTCATTCATTCATCATATCTGGAGTTGTTTCAGCAGGAGGATGTTAAATGATTGTTTTGTTTATGTTTTTGGGCAGACCATATTGATTATATCTGTTTGCAACAACCAACTTCTGAATTACGTTGAGAATATGATTATGCTGCTGGGTTTTATTCCTGGGGTATCTTCGTTCTTACCGGGCATCATATCTCGGGTCAATGCCGTGAGAGATAAGTACCTGACAGCACCAACTCCTGTTGTTACTTCAAACATCAAGGTAGGTAGCTAATCCAAGCTAATCTACATAATAATTACCGTGATGCTGCTGCAATGATGATGTTAATTATTTGTGCAGGTAAAGAAATGGGATCTATCATTTGCTTCTATATGGAATACAGTGGTTTGGCTCGTTCTCATAAACTTCTTTGCCAAGATCGTGACTGCAACTGCCCAGAATTACATGAAGAAGCAGCACGAAAAGGAGAAGAATGAGAATGAGAAGCTGTTGCATTCGTTAACTTGTTGCAATTAACAACTCCCCATTGGCAGACTCAGTTCAAACTTTGTACAGATCATGCGTTATTGATGTTAAACCCACACAAGTTGCCTCCTACTATTTAATGTAATGCATCACCGTGATACTACAATTCTTACGCAGCTTGACAAAAATGAGGCAATATTATTATTAGGTTAAAAACCTATTTATAGTCCCATGTTTTACCTATGTTGTGATTACGTGTCTCATGATTAGATGTTGATATGAACAGTCCCAGGTTACATTTTGGTTATCTTTGATGTCTCTGCCCGTTTTTTTTCTCTCCATTCAATCATTTTCATTAACTAACTCACTCACTTATAATTCATCACTCTTTACTTTCACAAAATCGCTCAATTTTTTTTCGCATAATTCAAATGCTAAAATGTTAAAGAATAAAAAAAAAAAAAAAAAACTAATCTAACCATTGTGACTCCTTTAGACAACTATGATAAAGAACTGCCGCTCCGCTGTCTCAAAGAGCGACGACATCCGTCGCCATAAATGTTAACAATATTTACAAATATGATAGAGCGGCGAGTCATTGTATATATCGTTAACAATAGCGGCAACGGATGTTGCCGCTCTTTGAGACAGCAGCAGGTCTCTGTCGCTGCTGTCTGAAAGAGCCCCGATAGTTAGATTAGTATTTTTTTTTTTTATAACATTTTAGCATTTGGGTTCTACAAGATGGTCATTTGGGTAAAAAAAATTCAATTTCCCCCAAAACTTGAACTTCCAAAATATAGGGTTTCTATCAGAGTGGTGTGGAGCGATTTCCAACGACAACGGAGCGGGATTTACTGGCGCACATGTGTCCAGCATCTCAGGTGAGGATCCCAACAAGGTGTCGGGAAAGGAGCGTGCGTGAGGGCTTGAATTTGACTGTTGGTTTCGTCGGGATTGACTTTTCTGAAATAATCACACTGAGACATTAAAAATCAACCAAAATAAAAACTGGACTGTCCATTTAAAATTTAAATTTTAAAACACCAAATCGCAACTCGTGAAACTCGGAACTGTATATAGGTTCGTTGTTGCATTTTTTTTATTAAGTACAACGGAAACTAATTTTTATGTAGTTGGACATAATTCGAACGGTTTTGACCATCTAGTTTATTTTTACCATCTAATTTGGATGCACTTTACCAATCTTCTTCTATTAATTAAAGGTAGAGTTCTTAGTCAATGGTCAGGGATAAATAAAGATAAAAAAAATTTAACAATGTAATTATAAAAAATTTACTATTTAAAAAGATAATTACAACAATAAAATTGTGAGTAACCTAATATACACTTGAGAATTTAATGGCGCGGATTCTAAAAGGTATTATGTTTCTTACCTACCTTCTTGTCATGTGTTTATCCAAATTGAATCATCTGGTCGTTTGGCAAAAAAAAAATAAAAAAAATCATCTGGTCGGTTGTGTCTTTTTTTTTTTTTTTTTTGGTTACAACTGGTCGTTGGTGTCACTATCTAATAGTATTTTTTTTTCTCAATAAATCCGCTATTGAACGAGATTTTGTTTCCATCTTCCACTTTCTCAATGAACCCATCCATCCACTAGCGCAGTTTCATCTCTACAAGCCAATAGGATTTTTTCCACCATCCCACAAAAATTAGGTATGGCAGGCAGATAAGTATAAATATATGATGATAAAATTCTTTCTCCTAAAAGTTTAAATCAAGTTCCTCTCAAGTCACTATTTATAAGCTCTCTAACTTCTGAATAGCTTTGCCTCGATCGGAGCGGATGTTTTCCTCGCTCGATCCAAAACCCGAAGGGAAGTCACTGCTCTGACAAACTCTCTCGTCGGCCATGAGCATTGAGCAACTCTTTCTCCAGCACAAGCCTAAGCACAAGCCAAAGCTGGAAACCCCACCACAGCGGATGGCTTTGTTCAACCTCGCTTTCATCCCACGCTTCGTCTTCGCATCGCCAAATCGCGGAGTCCGCCCCACCCGCTCGCCCCTCATGTCCTCCCGTACCCTCACCTCCACCACCACCACCCCCGAGACCACACAAGGACCCCCCACCACCACCACCACAACCACCTCCACGGGGTCCCACACGCCGCCACTCGCCTACACGCGCTGTCACGCGCCGACACGCGCGACGCACGCGCCTCCATAGTGCCCCACGCGCGTCCACGCGCCGTCCACAAGTCACTCACGCGCCGCCCTGCGCGTCGACGCGCCGCCGTACGCGCTAACACGCGCCTCCACCAGCCGCCACGACCCACCCCTGCTGCCCCAATGTCGTGTGCCGGTCGCCTACGCCCCTCCACGCGCTACCGTGGATGCTATTCACCGTTTTAAGCTCAAACTCGATTACATCTTGGCGGTACAACTACTACCCTCCCCATCTACCCCTTCCAGCTGAACCCATGGTTTGTCAGAACCAACGCTTCGTTCTCAGAATGAGCCACTGCATGATCTTTTACCCCTCGGGGTATCCACGATACGACCACAATCGCGGTCGTATCTCATTTCCCTTCTCCCTGCGGAGAAGTAGAGCTTTTATGTGGCGCCCCCGAAGTGCACTAGTCCTTCGCGGATGTTCCACAGGCAGGGGTGCTTCGGTAGACTGGTTTCATCCAGCCCCTACCACCAAATCTCTACACCGGTCATGCGGTCATCCTTGTTTGTTTATGGAGTTGTGTGTGTTTCCGATTCTATTGTGGGTCATGTCTGGTATCGCTTGGTGTGCAAGTCTTCTGTTAGCTATGTTGCTCTTGAGGGAGATTCTTCTACCCTCTGAAGGGCTTCGGGTGCTGCTGTATCAGTGGATTTCCTCCTCCTCAAGCCCGTCAATAAGCCGTTTTGCTTCTTTAATTTCTGTTTTATTATTTGTATTTCTGTTTCGCACTTCGTTTTTCTTACTACTGTTATTTTAGCCGCATCTGGTCTACTTGTTCGGGTATTGGACGCTAACCAATATTCCCGGAGCGATGTCGGTCTTTTGGTAGATTGTAATAGTCTTTAATTACTAATAAAATCGGCCACTTGAAGATAGAAAAAAATTATTTCTCCTTTTTTGGCAAAATATATATATATATATTCTTTCGACTCTACATTTTATATTCTTATTAAAAACGGAATGGGATTAATTTATTATATTGATTTTGTGATTGCTAAATACATAAATACTAGATTTGTAATTTTGTTAATCAAAACCATGCGCGCGAATAAAATTCGCGTACCAGTTCTTTACGTGAATGTTATTTGCATCATATACTTGGAATATAACCAATTAAACGTAATTAAAAAGTTTTACCCTTGTGTATGCGAATTTCATTTAGAGGAAACGTTCTTATCAAGTGGTCTTCTACTTAAAATCATTGAAGGATTCTTTTGATCTTCTCTCAAAGCTAAACTGTTTTGATATATGCTTGAAGAAGCATTAGGCTTGTCTCAACATTAGATTTTTGGGCATACTTCGATGGTATAGGTTTTTATTTTCAGAATCATCTATAGAAGCTTTCATATTGACCTTTTTTTTTTAATGAGATTGATTTGATGGACTGACACCTTTCGTGTTGTTGCTAGAATAATGTGAAAAGAAAAAAAAATTATACGTGAAAGAATTTTTACACAGATAAAATAATTAAATTAACTTAATCACATTAATTAATCATATTCCACTTGCTCCAAATCTCTCCGAATTTGTGACAAATCAAGGAGTACATTGTACTTCAAATTCAGGGAGTCGCTAAGTGATAAAATCTGAGATCAAGACCGAAGCAAATCACAGTAATGAATCCATGAAAATCTAAACTCTAATTTTGAGAAGAGAGCATTTCCAGACTTCGTCGAAGGTGTTCCTTCAATTGGACCTTCTCCATCTGAACCCACACCTTAATATAGTGTGAGAATTGTTCAATATTACAAGACTGCAACAAACAAAAAAAGAATGGATAAACAGACCCCAAATAGCAAAAACAAATACAAACAAGTCTGTAGTAATAACAGAATACACCCTAAAATAACAAGCAGTAACAAAATAGACTTCAAGCTTGTAATAAGCATCATCAAGTACCTCAAAACTCCCCCACAAGCTTGAAGACTATGAAACTCCCCCACAAGCTTGTTCATCTGCAGCAACAGAAACTTCACTAGTGAAAATATTCTTCATGCCAATCTTGTGGGCCAAATAACGATGCTGCTTGGTCACCAGGGATTTGGTGAATAAGTCTGCCATCTGATCTTCAGAACGAATATAACGAAGCTGCACAAAACGCTTTAAAAACATATCACGAATAAAATGACATTCAATATCAATATGTTTAGTACCCTCATGAAAGACGGGATTTGAAGCAATTTGAATAGCAGCTTTGTTATCACAATATAAAGAAATAGGATTAGAATTAGAAAAACCTAATTCAGTTAAAAATCTACTAAGCCAAATAACTTCAGTGAGAGTTTTGCCCATAGTAATATATTCAGCTTCAGCATGTTAGGTTCCAAGATCTGGGTGAATGGACGATCGGCTCAAATCCCGTTCCTCACTGGAGATGTGGATGATCTGATACTCTCGGGTTGCCCTGCCTTAGTTTGCGTCCTTCCTTCTGTCGCTTCTCTTCTCCTTGCGCCCTGCAGAAGGGGCAGTACCAGACACAGAGAGGGGGGGGGGGGGGTGGTGCCTGGTGAACCCTCTCCGATGCCTAAGTCAGTATCATTTTTAGAGAGATAAAGCTAGAGAGATGTCAGAGCAAAATAATCCAAATTGCCAAGATGTCTAAATGAATTGTGAAGGTGGGGTATTTATAGGCAACTGTGTCATTAAGGTGGCTTAATGACATTGTTAGCCCTAAAACACAGTTAATTAACCTTTAAGCGCATAATTAAGACCTTAGGATACGGAGAAGGTAGGCGGAGTGAACCGAGTGTGGGAGTCCAAAAATGGTACCGGGGCCCTTGGGGGGAGGAGAAATCCGACCCCCAAGGGTAGGGGTTGGGTGAGGGCACCCAACCCCTCCTAGGGAGGATGGGGTTGGCCAACCCCATCCCTCCTAGGAGAGATCGGGTTGGCCGACCCGATCTCTCCTAGGAGAGATCGGGTTGGCTGACCCGATCTCCCCTAGGGGAGGTCGGGTGTGGCCACCCAACCTCACCTAGGTGAGTTTACCTTGGCCGGACGAGCGCTTCGGCCTCGTCCGAGCCGTTGATGTTCTCGCGAAGTGTCCGGGTTGAAGTTTCGATTTTCAATCGTTAATGGGATGATAAAAATACAACGGTTCGGAAGTCAACGGGTTCAAATTGGGCGTATATCCATCACATGCCCCCGAATCAATCAATGGCTTAACCCTTGATTGACTCTATTTCAGGATGGTATGATACGCGCAATTTGAAACCGGGGTTTTACCTTTCGTCTGAATGTTTGCTTATCCATGGATGCGTGTCTCCGACCCTGCCCCCTGCCTTATGAGATAGAGGAGTTGTAAATGTTAGAGTAGCGTGGACGTGTGCCTAAGCACGCGTCCGTCTGAGGTGGGAGTAATAAGTCTATCTTTGCTACCGGCGTATGCTTAAAAAATTCACACTCGCATAGGGGCGCAATACAAATGCAACTAAGCAACTTACGCTTCAAATTCGTGCCGGGATTCTATCTAAGTGAGGAAAAATTTAATTTTGGCCAAAAAATTTTCCTAAGTGTGAAATGTTCAAGAATAAACCTAACTTGATAATTTTTCTAAGTATGGAGATATACTTAGCCATAGTTGAAAGGGATAAAAATGATGGTTTTTCCTTGGCCCTTAGATCTCATTTAAAGATAGATGGAGGGTGGTGATTAAAACCCTTTAAAAAACCCTATCATCTTTTCAATATAGAGGAGAGTTAGAAAAATACCTTAGGGAGTCACCATAGCCATCATCTTCCCTCTTTACTCACCCTTGGAGAGCAAGAAAAAATTGAGAGCACCCCCAAGGTAAGGGCCGGCCGAAATTTCCAGCAAGGGACAGAAATCCGGCCAGTAGCCTCGTCGGGACGATCGACGGCGTGGGGGACCAGCAGCGGCGTGACGGCGACATTGGTGACGCGGAGCAGACCCCGGACTACGCCGGAGCTGAGCGAGGTCGCGGAGGGGCAGCTGGACGACGACCTAGCTGCTGTCGACGGAGGCGGAGCCGGAGCCTGGTCCGGCACGGGCGGTCGACGGCGAGGGAAGCAAACTCCGGCGCGGCGTGAGACGTCTTCCAGCGACGGCGGGGCGAACGGAATCACCTCCGGCGACGACAAGGTCCAAGCTCCGGCGAGGGGCTGATTCCCGGGGGTCTCCAAATTCGAAATTCGGACCCGTTTATCATATCGGGTCGGGTTTCCCGAAGGTCCACTCTTTTCCTTTCCGTTACCGCGTAAAATGTCGATTCTTGAATTGTTGATACTTGATTGCCGATGCTTGATTGCCGATGTTTGATTGCCGATGTTTGATTGAATGTGGGATTGCCGTGGATAGCCGTTGTGGATTTGAAAATAAATTTTTGCCGGTCGTCCGGATGTAGTTTCTTGTCCGGTTGGACTATCCCGGTTTTTGAATTTGATGTCGTATCGCCGTTGGTGTGTTAATCTTCGTTGGAGGGCGTAACGGTAATTTTGCCCAAAACCCGACTTTAGGCTCGGATAAAATTATTCGATTTGGTTGTCGTGGTGTCCTTGGCTCATGTTGGCTATCTTTGCTGGGTGTCTTTGGATCTTTGGTCGTTGTCGTTGATCGGGTGTCGGAGTATTTCCGGTTCTTCGGAAATTTTTCTTGTCTTGATATTTGTCGTGTCGTGGCAGGTACTGTATTCCTGGTGGTGTCCGCGCACACAGACTCTACAGAGGCGTCGCATCCTCCGAAGGATGAGTGAGTTCCCTTTCTCTTCCTTTTTGGTCGCATTACTTCCTTTCCTATTGCTAGCTTAGTGTCGTGATCTTCGTTGGGGTGTTAGTTGAAACTTGATTCGAACTTTGGGATTTCCTGCTACCTTTGCCTTAGGTCTCGCTGCCCTGTCGGAGAACCATCTCACTAGGTCCGATTACAATGAGCACGTTACCTTAGGAGATATCTGTCCCCTAGATGAGCCTCTGTATCCTTTTCTCCCTTCCTTGGGGAATACTCGCGAGACGGTGACGGAGCCTCCTAGAGGGAAGGTCGCCGTGTAACCCTCCCAGATTCGATTTGGGTTGAGGTTGCCTTACTGTGATGACCTCATAGAGTTGAGCAGGTTCTTCAGGATTTCTCCTGTGAACCTTGCCCCCAGTGCCCTTCGTGTCTGGGTGGGCTTCCGGGTGCTGTGCCATTGGTACTCCTGGAAGTACTCCCTCGTTCTGTTCCGATGTTTCTACCGGTTCCAATACCAGACGAAGGTGGGGTTTTCGAGTTTCGTAACTCGCCATCCGACCTTCAAGGATCCCCGATTTGCTGATTTCGGGTTGAGTGGGGTCGAGTGGGATACCTCTCTCCGCTTCGTGGCCCGGAGTGACAACTCGGCCAGTCACTGGGCTAAGCATTACTTCTTCATTACGGATCGATACGTCACTTGGTCGGTCTTGAATGAGGATCGGTCCGATGGTTGGCCTGCTTTCGGGGAGTTCTCTTCAGTTGATTTAGAGACTATGAAGATCATTCATGAGAGCAACAGGACCCGGTCATACTGCCCCGTATCCTTAGTGACTGAGACGGATCTTTACGAGGCCGGGATCAGTTTGACTCCTGACTCCGGGGGTTCGGTATGTCACTTGGTCTTCCCATCTTTATTTACCTTCTGCTCTTCCTTTGTAGGTTGGTTTCATGGAAAAACCTATAACGTGCAGGGATCCCCTGTTGATCTGAGCAAGAGGAAGGCTCCTTCTAGTTCCACTCTGAAGAAATCCCCCATGCCTGGGAAGAAGGCTGGGGCCTCTGGTATGCTTCCTCCTATTTGCTTCTTTATGGTATAGCTTGTGTTTTCCTTATCTTGTTTTTCTTACGTTGCTAGGTCGTTCCCCCTTGTTGACCGAGAGGGTCGTCTCCGTAGGCAGAGACTCTGGACCTTCCAAATCCAAGCCGCGGAGATCTGATTCTGAGGTCGGGGCCTCGGCTGCTAAGAGGAAGAAAGTTGCGGATCCTGCTTCGCCTATTGCTCGTCCTCCGACCCTATCTCGTGATAAGGAGATGGTGGTCGAAGAGGTGCCTTCCCTGGCTGACAAAGGGAAGCGACCTGTTGGTGGTGGTTCCCCTGCCCCCCAGCCGAGGGCACGGTCCTCAGGTATGATCTCTACCTTGTTACTGATCCTTGTATGTTTATATTTTCCTTTGACTTGCTTCGCTTGTGTAGGTGGGCCTCCGACTTTAAGTCGGAAGGATTTCGCACGTCTTACCGATGAAGATGTTATTGGGTCTGAGTGGACTCCTTTCGCTGGTTTGAAGGAGTTCCACCTTGATAGCAGCTCCTCTTTGCGGACTCCTAAGGTTGGCATCCGCGTACTCCGCGGTGCCATTCCCCCTGGCGATCGTGTTGCTCAGCCCAAGTCTCCTGGAGAGACTCGGCACTTTGTTCAGGGTGTACTCTCTCGTTATGCGCCTGTGAGTTGTTCCTTACTTTCTTCTTTATACTTTCATATTGGTTGTCTTTCGGTTACTTATCCCTTGTTTGAATTGTTAGGGTATGTCTGACATGGTGAACATGTCATCACTCGTGCTCGAGTTATCTGACGAGAAGAAGACCCTTGAGGACAGCCAGGTGTCTCTGAAGGCGGAGCTCGCCACTGCTGCTGAGAAGGCGCGCTTATCTGACTTAAAGATGCAGGAGCTTAGGGACCAAGTGTCCTTGCTTGAGACTACCGTAGGTAGTTTGCGCCGGGAGGCTGAGGTTGCATCTTCACTCCACTCTGAGGAGTTGCGGAAGTTGGAGGCTAGGTGCCGGGCAGAGGAGAGGACTGTCGCAGTGTCTGAGTACAAGGTTTCCTCTGCCTTCACTGCTGATTATAGCGCGCGTCTCACTCAAGAGATGAACCAGTTTGGTGAGTATCTGGTAGATCACATTTTCCGCATTGATCCTCAGTTTCCAGTTGGTGACCTTGGTGACTTCGGGCCATATGCCACTGGCTACATGGCTGTTCTGAGGGGTCAGGCTGCTGTTGCAGATGAGCCTGCCCCTACACAGGTGGATGCTACACCTGTGGAGATTGGTACTTCAGACTCCTCCTCTTCATCCATCTCTGCCGGTGGTTCAGCTTCAGGGGGTGAGGGTGACTCTCCCGAAGGTTCTGATTGATGTGTTTGCATCATGCTATCTTTGTATATATAACTACACTCCTTCTCCCCTTTAATGGGTTGAGTGTCTTTTGAGATTGTGGTGGTGTTTGTTGTTACTTTCCTTTGCCGTATTGTGTTGTTGACTATGTGGTTCGCTTGCCTTTACATTAGTGCTTCTCATGCTTTTGTATATATCCCTTTGATTATGGACTCTTCTCTTGGTGTGTTTCCTTTACTTATTCTTCTTTCGTGTTTTCCCTCATGCCATACCTGCTATTTCATCAAGAAAAAATATTATATGTTCTTCATATCACTTTACTTTGAGATTATTTTCTCATTGGATCCTTTTGAGCATGGTGCGATGATCTCTTCTGATACCCTTTAAATGGTATACATGGTACTGTTAGACCAAAGATACGCTCTTGTTGAGCGTCGAATCTGATCACGAGACAGGCTCTCGGAGGGCACTTAACGTTTCGCAGGATAGGCTCCCGGAGGGCACAGGTTAAACCAAAGATACTCTCTTGGTTGGCGTCGATAACTGTTCACGAGACAGGCTCTCGGAGGGCGCTTAACGTTTCACAGGATAGGCTCCCGGAGGGCACAGGTTAAACCAAAGATACGCTCTTGGTTGGCGTCGAAACTATTCGCGAGACAGGCTCTCGGAGGCGCTTAACGTTTCACAGGATAGGCTCCTGGAGGGCGCAGGTTAGACCAAAGATACGCTCCTGGTTGGCGTCGAAAACTGTTCACGAGACAGGCTCTCGGAGGGCGCTTAACGTTTCACAGGATAGGCTCTCGGAGGGCTCAGGTTAGACCAAAGATACGCTCCTGGTGGGCGTCGAAGCTGGTAGTTTGAAATCTACCTCAAGATACGCTCTTGGGGGCGTCGAATCTGGTAGTGTTTTTTCTACCTCAAGATACGCTCTTGGTGGCGTCGAATCTGGTAGGTTGCAAATCTACCTCAAGATACGCTCCTGGGGGCGTCGAAATTCGTAGTTTTTGGAAACCACTCTCAAGATACGCTCTTGGTGCGTCGAAGGTCGTAGTGTAATAACTACTCTCAAGATACGCTCTTGGGGGCGTCGAAGTTCGTAGTATGAACACTACTCTCAAGATACGCTCTTGGGGGCGTCGAGGGTCGTAGTTTTTGGAAACCACTCTCAAGATACGCTCTTGGGGGCGTCGAGGGTCGTAGTATGAATACTACTCTCAAGATACGCTCTTGGGGGCGTCGAAGGTCGTAGTATGGATACTACTCTCAAGATACGCTTTTGGGGGCGTCGAAGGTCGTAGTATGAATACTACTCTCAAGATACGCTCTTGGGGGCGTCGAAACTGTTGTTGACTTGAAGTCATATCTGTGTAAGGATAACATCATGATTATATCATCACATTCATTGGAAAGTGCCTTTGAAGGAAAACTTGCTCTCTTAAGAGTGTTCATATTTTCTGTACATGTGGGGTGCCTTGGGTGGGTCAAGACACCCTTTGGAGGAAAATAAAGATAGTTGTAGAGTTGGAGGGACTTCGTGAGTTCTCCTTCTCAAAAGTTGTTTTAAAAACATGGAAAGCTTGAACATGTAAAGTGCTAGATATGAAACTAAGGATATGGGGTGGTCACTTTGTCTGTTGCCACGTACTCCTTCAGGCCTCCATTGTGAATCATTTCCTCCACTTCTATCTTCAGCACCATGCAGTTGTTGGTTTGATGCCCCCAGGTCCCATGGTACTCACACCATCCCTGTGCATCCCTTCCTAGGAAGGCCTTGCCCTCCTCCCTGCATGTTGGTAGCTCCTGCTTGAGGTACTTGTGGAAAATTTCTTCTATGCTCACTGTAAGGGGTGTGAATGTGAAGTTTACACCTCCTCCCAGTGTGTCAGTCTTTCTTCCTTTCTCCAAAACTTCATCCAGCTGCTCCATTTCTTTTGCAAATGCTTTGTCGAGCTTTTCCTTGAGCTCCCTCATCGTGCTCGTCATGACCATCTCATAGAGCCCCCCATAGGCCTCGAATGAGTTTTGATGCATGTTTCTAATAAATGCTCTGACGGTTTCTCCTCTTGTGATGTCCATGTTGGCACCATAACTGGAGAATCTCTGGAAATAGCTTGATATTGACTCCCGCGGCATTTGCTTGATATCATCGATGTGACGGAAGCCTCTTAAGATGGAGTTCCTTGTTCTCTTCCCCTCTTTGGTGTCTGGCTGCCAAGGTATGGCTGTCACCTTCACAGCCTTGCTCCTGTGTCTCCTCTTAGGCACTGTTTGAAAAAACTGCCTGCTCAAACGGAGTACCATTCCATTCTTCATCTTTCCCTGCCTTTGCCTCCTTCTCCTCTTCTTTCTATCTTGGTTGGCTCCAACCATGACCACAGCCACTGTGTCTGTCCCGTGTGATCCACGTCTCATGGAGTTGACGTAGCACTGCCTTGCGGTGCGCTGATCGCCCAGGACTTCTCCGACTCCATTCTCAGTAATGTACTTCAGCTTCTGGTGTACAGTGGATGGTACGATTTCATATGGGTTTATGGTTGTCCTTCCTAGGATCCCATTGTAGGCTCCCAGGCTTTCAACCACCAAGAAGTTAACATTCACCTTCAGCTGTGTCCATCCTTGGCCCATGGTCACCGGCAGGGTAATCATTCCCAGAGGGTAACTTGTTGCCCCTGAGAAGCCAACTAGAGGGAAGTTGACTGGTTTGATGTCTGCCTTGGTTTTCCCTATCTCTTCTAGGACTCTCAAGCTTAGGAGGTCAGCTGAGCTGCCCCCATCCACCAAAATTCTCTTTACATCAAAATTATCAATGTCTATTGTGATAACTAGAGCATCGTCATGTGGGAAGACGATGTGGCTCTTGTCCTTCTCTGAGAATTCGATCTTCATTTCTTCTCCTTCTCTTGGCCTTTTCCTCCACCTCGGCACTGAACCCAGTTTTGATGCGTAAACCTCCCTTGCATTAGCAGTTGGGCCACCTGACGCTACTCCCCCATGTATCATGTTTATGGTCCCTCTCTTGTTGGGTGGAGGATTGTAGTCTGCTTTGCCTTTGCCCTTGTCTCTGTTTGATGGCCCTAGTTGCATGCTGTTGCCCCCATGATCAACGAACTGCTTTAGGTCTCCCCTTTGGATGGCATTGTTGATGCTTAACTTTAGGCTGAAGCATTCGTTCGTGTCGTGCCCGTAAGCTTCATGGTTATCGCACCATCTATCCTTGTGATTCCCCACCATTGGGGCTCTCCACCTTGCAGGGGGTGACCAGAGCTTCTGATTCCGCATCTCTTTGAGGACAGTAGCTGGAGTGGCGTTCAATGGAACGAACTTGATGACATTTATTTCCCTGGGCTTTAGTGGTTCGCCCATTTGGTTTCTTTGCTGGGGCGGACGCCATTCCTGCTGCCTTGTGTGCTGAGGTGCCTGGGGTGGCTTGCCTTTGTTCGGCTTTGCATTGTCTTCCTTGGCTGCTTGAATCTTGGCTTTCTTACTTGCCCTGTGCCTCTCCAGGTCTATATGAGTTTTGACTCTTCCTGCAAGCTCCTCTAAGGTGCTCGCTGGCTTCTTGGCCATCTTTTCTGCCAGTGTGGACCAGAAGCGGCCTAGGTTTCTGATAAAGGCTCGTATTATCTCACCCTCAGTGATGTCGCCCTGGATGTCTGCGATATTTTGATTGAACCTAGTGTAGTAACTGGCCAGAGACTCATCATATTCTTGTTTCACATCATCGATGGAGCCTGTGCCTTTGAGGAGTTTCCTCTCCCCTAGATATCTCTGCAGGAACTTTGCCTTTAGCTGCTCCCATGAGTGGATGCTTTCAGAGGGTAGACTTAAGAACCAGTGTGAGGCCACCCCTGATAGGGTGTTTGGGAACAGGAGTGCCTTGTATCTTTCATCAGTGGTCCTCCCAAATAGGGAGGCCTCATGCTGTTGGATATGCTCTAGGGGTCTCCCTTCCCATTGTACTTTGCAATTTGCACTGTGTGCAGGGTGTCTGGCACCCTGTTCATCTCCAGTTCCCTTGTGAAAGGGTGGTTCGTCTTGTCACTTAGACAATGCAAGCTGATTTTCTTTGACTCATTCATCTTCCGGGTTATCATTGCCTCTATTTCTTCCGGAGTGATCAATATCGGTGTTGGAGTGTAATTCCTCTGATAGCCTCCGTAGTTGTAGATAGGGCTTGCCGGGATCCCTTTTCCGTATTGATACGGGCTGTAGGTGTATCCTTGGTGTCCCTGGTGGGGTGCTTCATAGAATTCTTGCCTCCTTGGAGGTGTTGCTTGTCTTTCCTCCCCAGTGGGGTGTAAGCCCTTGCGTTCTGCTGTTGCCTAGGAGGCACGAATTGTTGCCTTCCCTCTTGGGGTGGCTCCTGGTAATATCTTCTTTGCTCCTCTTGCTGCCCTGTTCGAGCGTGCGAGTGGTGCCCTTCCGTTGGGATCTTCTCCTCATCATGAGCTTCAGTGTGTGTCCCCTGGGTGTATGCCGGCCTTGCATATGTTGTGTGGGCGCGGTTGCCATCCCTTTGGGCCGGCATCCCATACGGGTACCTTTGGGGTTGCGCCTCATAATAATACCCCTCAGGGGGTGCCGTGTGCTGGGACGGCACTCCCTGTTGTTCTCTTTCTCTCTGTGGCCTTCTTGCCCGAGGTGTGGAGGCTGTGGAGGACTCAGCCCCAGCTGGGCGTGAGGGTCCTCCCTCCTGGTTGTTCTGTTGAGGAGGCTGTGGTACTTCTTGTGGTTCTGGTTGCATTGGCCGCTTCCCAGGGTTAGGCTGCCTTCCTGGAGGTATAGGCTCTCTCCTTCGCCCGTTGCCCCCAGGTGGGCGGTGGTGCCTAGACACCCTACTATTCGTCATTGCTCGTGTTATAGCCAGGCTTTCTGTCTGAAGCCCGCAGACGGCGCCAAGTGTTAGGTTCCAAGATCTGGGTCAATGGACGATCGGCTCAAATCCCGTTCCTCACTGGAGATGTGGATGATCTGATACTCTCGGGTTGCCCTGCCTTAGTTTGCGTCCTTCCTTCTGTCGCTTCTCTTCTCCTTGCGCCCTGCAGAAGGGGCAGTACCAGACACAGAGAGGGGGGTGGTGCCTGGTGAACCCTCTCCGATGCCTAAGTTTGTATCGTTTTTAGAGAGATAAAGCTAGAGAGATGTCAGAGCAAAATAATCCAAATTGCCAAGATGTCTAAATGAATTGTGAAGGTGGGGTATTTATAGGCAACGGTGTCATTAAGGTGGCTTAATGACATTGTTAGCCCTAAAACACAGTTAATTAACCTTTAAGCGCATAATTAAGACCTTAGGATACGGAGAAGGTAGGCGGAGTGAACCGAGTGTGGGAGTCCAAAAATGGTACCGGGGCCCTTGGGGGGAGGAGAAATCCGACCCCCAAGGGTAGGGGTTGGGTGAGGGCACCCAACCCCTCCTAGGGAGGATGGGGTTGGCCAACCCCATCCCTCCTAGGAGAGATCGGGTTGGCCGACCCGATCTCTCCTAGGAGAGATCGGGTGTGGCCACCCAACCTCACCTAGGTGAGTTTACCTTGGCCGGACGAGCGCTTCGGCCTCGTCCGAGCCGTTGATGTTCTCGCGAAGTGTCCGGGTTGAAGTTTCGATTTTCAATCGTTAATGGGATGATAAAAATACAACGGTTCGGAAGTCAACGGGTTCAAATTGGGCGTATATCCATCACAGCAGAAGAACGAGAAACAGTAGACTGTTTCTTGACTTTCCAAGAAACAGGAGAATTTCCCAGAAAAACAATATATCCTGAAACAGATTTCCAATGGACAACATTGCTCCCCCAGTCTGAATCACAATAAGCAGACAGGATAGGAGAAGATGAAGCAGATAGAAGAATGCCCTTACCTGGCTCACCTTTAATGTAACGCACGATTCTGATTGCAGCCTGATAGTGAGAAATCTTAGGAGATTTTAAAAATTGACTCAGAAATTGCACAACAAAGGATATGTCAGGCCTCGTCATAGTCAAATACAGAAGCTTACCAATTAGTCTCCTATAGGAACTTATATCATCCAAAAGAGTATCAGAAGAATTAATTTTCAAATGTGTATCATACTCAACAGTAGTTAACTTGAGATTAAGTTCCATAGGAGTACTAAAAGGCTTGCAAGCAGAAAGGCCAAGCTTAGAAATCATCTCTAAAGCATACTTGCGTTGGGAAAGAACAATGCCTTCAGGGGACCTGGCAACTTCAATACCTAAAAAATATTTTAAGTCACCAAGGTCCTTCATTTTAAAATTGCTTTCCAACACAAGTTTCAACTCAGATATGAGGCTTTGACTATTTCCAGAGATAAGAAGATCATCAACATTAACCAAGAGGATAACAATTTCAGAGTCCACAATTTTTGTAAACATGGAATACTCAAGTTTGGATTGTAAATAACCAGTAGAAAGCAGAGCCTCAGTGAGCTTAATATTCCACTGCCTTGAGGCCTGCTTTAGGCCATACAAAGATTTCTTTAAAAGACAAACCAAAGTATTATCATGTTTTTCAAAACCAAGTGGAACTGTCATATAAACTTCTTCAAATAGATCCCCTTGTAAAAAAGCATTGTATACATCCATCTGGTAAATAGGCCAAGAAATGATAGAGGCCAAAGCTAGAACTGTCCTAACAGAATTCATTTTGGCAACATGAGAAAACGTTTCTTTATAGTCAATGTCATATTTCTGTTTAAAACCTTTGGCAACAAGTCTAGCTTTAAACCTTTCAATAGAACCATCAGATTTATATTTAATACGATAAACCCATTTTGAGCCAATATGGACTTTACCAGAGGGAAGGGTAACCAGTTCCCAAGTACCATTGTCTTGTAAAGCAGTAATCTCTTCTTGCATGGCAGCAACCCAAGCAGGGTCCTTGGAAGCTTCCTCAAAGTTCCTTGGTTCACAAGCCTTAGATATAGAAGTTAGATAACAAGAAAAATGTGCAGATAATTTCTTGTAAGAAACATAGTTGTGAATAGGATAAAGTAAAGAGGAACTTCCCATATCATAGGATTGCTGCCATATAGGTGGTTTGATAACACGTCCAGACCTGGTGGTCTTGACAATCTGTTGTTCAGAGGGGTCAGAACCATCAGAAACCACTATGGGTTCATCATATGGTAGATGGGTATCAGAAACTTGTTCAGTTTCATCATCAGAAGGGACATCTTGAATAAAATCAATATCATCATTATGGATAGTGTCAATATGAGTGGAAGAGGGTCTATATAATGCCTCAGTGTTTTGAGAATCATGAGAAGTAAAATCATTGGCATCTGATAAGGGTGGTTGTTTAAAGAAAATAGGTAACAAATCAGGTTTGCATTTGGCAAAAGGGAATACAGATTCTTTAAATATAACATCTCTGCTAACAAAGTATTTTTCATTTCTCAGGTCATATAATCTGTATCCTTTTTGAGTATTAGAATATCCAAGGAAAACACTTGGAATGGCCCTAGATGCAAACTTGTCTGAAACCAATAAGTTCTTTGCAAAAGCAAGACAACCAAAAACCCTTAAGTGTTTAACAGAAATAGAAGACCCTTTAAAAACTTGAAGATGACACTTTCCATTCAGAATTGGGGTGGGCATCAAATTAATCAAATAACAAGAAGTAAGAATACAATCACCCCAAAATTTGTTAGGAATATGGGCTTGGAGCTTTATAGCTCTTGCCACTTCTAAAAGATGCATGTGCTTACGTTCAACCCTACCATTCTGTTGAGGGGTATAAGAACAACTAGACTGATGAATAATCCCCAGAGTTGTAAATAAAGAACAAATTTGCTCATTGAAAAATTCTCCTCCATTATCAGATCTGAAAATCTTTATTCTTTTTTTAAATTGATTTTCAATCATAGCAAGAAAGTTCTTTAAAATTTGAGGAACATCAGACTTGAATTGTAACAAATATACCCAAGTAACTCTAGAAAAGTCATCAACAAGAATAAGAAAATATCTTTTATTATCATGAGTAACAGAATGGTAAGGTCCCCAAACATCAGCATGAATCAAATCAAAGATAGAAGCAGCCTTAGAATCAGATAAAGGAAACCTAGGTCTAGTGATCTTTGCTTGAGGACAAATGGTGCAAGTATGGAAATCAAAATCCTTATTCTTATGAAATTTGAGAGAATCAATACAATGAATGGCCTTGCTAGAGGCATGACCTAATCTGAGATGCCAGAGGTTCAAATCATGATCCAGAGAAGCTTTGAATCCAACATGAATATCCTGAGTAGAAAAAGGTTTGAACAGATAGAGTCCAGAATCAGTCATACCACTCCCCAAGACCCTCCCATTTGAGGGGTCCTGTAAAACAACACAGTTTGAAAAGAAAGAAACAGAACAATTCAGATCTTTAATCATTTTTGAAACAGATAAAAAAATTATATTTGAATTGAGGAAGATAAAAAAATGTTCTGAATTTTCTGATTTTGAAACAAAGAGTGGTTTCCAATTCCAGACACATTGCAATGGGTACCATTGGGTAATTGAACTTTGGGGCCAGCAATATGTTTAAAAATTTCAATCCAATCAATTCGATTTATCATATGATTGCTAGCACCAGAGTCAATGATCCAATGATCATGTAAAAGATTGGAAATGCTAGAAAGAGAAATACCAGCAGAATTGGCATGGGCATTTTGAGAAATAGGGTTGCCAGAAACAGTAGAAGAAGCACCATGCCCCATGTTTTGAATAAACTTTTCAAACTGACTTTGAGTGAAAGTGATGAGGCTATGGTTATTCTCAGAGGAGGAAAGGGATTGGGTTTGGATTTCATCAGAAATGCTACCAGTCCCAGAGGAGGCAGCATTAACTTTTGAGACAGAACCCTTGCCTTTCAAAAAATCTCTGTATTTAAAACAGATGTCCATAATATGCCCTTTCTTTTTGCAATATTCACAGCTTTTGGCATAACACCTCTCAGTCGTGTGCCCCTTCTTGTGGCAAAAATCACATCTAAATTGGTATTGGGGGCACGTTTGGGTTTTTCAAAATTTATACCAGCATTTCCAGAAACAGGATTGAAAAAAGTGGTGACATCATCGAGGCCTTGTTTACAAAGCACAATATCCCTATGAATCAGATAAATTCTGGATCCATTTTTCTTATCAAACCTAGTTTTAAGATCAGTCCAAGCGAGATAAGCACTGGTTTGATACATGATACTATTGGCAAGATCACGGGAAACAGAATTCAGAATCCAACCATATCACACCTACCCCAGAGTTCATGAAGAGAAGCATCAAATTTGTCACGAGTAAATTTGCCGTTAATGAAACCAAGTTTGTTTTTCCCATGCAAGGAAATGAACATAGCACGACTCCACATAGGATAATCATCAGAATTGGCAAGTTTCACAGTGACAAAACTTAGGCTAGCATTATCAGAGGGATGCAGGTAGAGAGGGTGATGTGCATGTACCTCAGGGTAATCAGACAGATCGATTACCATCTTACCAGATGAGTTAGGGTTTTGAAGATCTTTGTTCGGTTTCATATCGCCGTCTCCATCCATCACGAGAGAGGATAAGTTGAATCTGAAAGATGAACAAGAATCGTGATTCGCGAAGAACGAAGGAACCGTGAATACGAAGCGTCACGAAGTCGAATCGTCAACACGCAGCGGGACAATCAGGATCAAGAAGCGAGGCAAGAAATCAGCCTACACAGCTCCTATACCATGATAAAATCTGAGATCAAGACCGAAGCAAATCACAGTAATGAATCCATGAAAACCTAAACCCTAATTTTGAGAAGAGAGCATTTCCAGACTTCGTCGAAGGTGTTCCTTCAATTGGACCTTCTCCATCTTAACCCACACCTTAATATAGTGTGATAATTGTTCAATATTACAAAACTGCAACAAACAAAAAAAAGAATGGATAAACAGACCCCAAATAACAAAAACAAATACAAACAAGTCTGTAGTAATAACAGAATACACCCTAAAATATCAAGCAGTAACAAAATAGACTTCAAGCTTGTAATAAGCATCATCAAGGACCTCAAAACTAAGGAGCAAGATTCACGGTTTGAGAACATCGTTCATTCTATCCGACAAAGAGGCAGTTCCATTCCAAGAGTTCTTTTGAAGTCTGTTAGACGAAACGCTAAAAGAAGCACCAAACTGAATTGATATACAATTCAGAAAGGAGATGTGTCATGCTAATTGGGTATTTTTACCCCATCTTCTCTGTTGTCGCTTTTGTTGTTGGATTGTAATACGAACTCAATTACTGGTTAATAATAAAAGTCTACATTGTTGGAAAAAAAAAAGTTGTGACAAATCAATCTTATGAATTAGAAATACCAATCTATGGAAGGGAAAAAAAAACATCAGTTGTTACAGTGAAGTGGTGCCTCCTTAACCTGGTTGGACAAAGATAAATACTCATGACTCAGCATTTGTTAACCCTGGCCTCGTTGTAGCTGGGGGTATCTTTTGAAATGAACTGGATGGTTGGATTTGAGGTTACCAAAGATATATTAATTTTAGAAACACCTTAATTACTAAATTGTGGGCTATTATGGATGGATTTACATTGACAAAAAAAAATCTCAATATATATATATACTAGAATTTATGCAAAGAGAGATCCAACGTCACCATCGTCATCGTTCACACGAACAAAGAAGGTGGAGGACCCCTCCGGACAATGACATCAACGTCTTGTCATGAGGATTTGCAGTAAGAGGAGAATCAAGCGTGACACGAGACCTCTACGCGGCTCAGAGTGTCTCACCACCAAGCACACAGAAGAGACCAAGGGAGTTAGAGCCAATGACGGTCACCTTCTCCACAGATGACTTTTCCAAGGCAACACAACCCCATGAAGACACACATGTAATCACAACTCAAATAAACTATTTCAAGGTAAAAAGAATACTTGTCGATGGAGGAAGTTCACCAGACGTAATTACTTTCGAAGTCATCGCCTCGATGGGATGCCTGAAGAAGGATCTCCAGAAAATGACCTTCCCGCTAATAGGATTTGCAGGGAGAACAACTTACCCCTTGGGAGTGATCCTACTCCCTGTAATCCTAGGCGAAGGATGGAAAGCCTTTCATTTAAAAGTACGTTTTATAGTTGTCGACCAGATCAACGCTTACAACACCATATTGGGAAGAACGACTCTTAATTCCAACTATATCGTTCCCTCCACCGCTCTTCAAGTTATGAGATTCCCCACTCATCACGGAATGGGGGATGTATGGGGCGACCAAAAGGTATCTCGACAATGCTACGTCAACCTTCTCCAGAGACGTAACCGAAAAGAAGCTCTATCTATCGTCACCAACGAAGACCTGTTAGCATATGGTGATAGGGCGCCGTAAATGGAAGCCCATTAATATGTATATGTTACCTGAGACAATTGGGTAAATGTCACATTAGAGAAATTGGGCTAGACCCAAATCCCAATTGACATGAGAGGCCCAAAATTGGGCCTCCCTTATACACTAGGCCGACCGAATATTAGGAGTGGGCAAAGTGGACTTTTGTCCACTTTGCTCCTCCTATAAATAGGGAGTGTTAGGGGTTTTATTAGGGTAATTCAAAATTCCTCATTTGTGGTAATTTGAGAGAAAACCCTCCTCCCTAACACACACATACTTCGGCTGAACCTCACCTTCACAAGGGGTGTGCCAATTTGCTTTGAGCAAACACTCCGGAGATTTGTCCCTGCCAAGAATCGATCAGAGGCTTTTCTGTGGAGACTATACCGCGTAGGGCTTCCTTAACAAGAGCCTCTACGGGTTCCGTCCAGTGGATTGGGAACTCCCTCAGCAAGATCTTGGGACTACGGAAAGCAATTAAGGTATGTGCGCATCTTCCGCTGGGTAATAGTGATTACTAGCATGTACCGTATTTATGCTTCCGTAGTATTTAGCTCCGTAATCCAACAGTGGTATCAGAGCCTGTGTTAGAAGTTCATGATTTTGATAAATTGATGTTCTTGATTTTAACATGTTGGCCGAAATTTTAAGTAGTGAAAATTTAAATTTTCCGATTTTTATAATTGTTAGTACCGAAATTTTCATGATGTTCTTAGTAAAATTTGATGTTCATGATCTTCAAGAAAAACGTGTCTTTTCTCAAAATCAAACATTGGATTGTAGATTTTAGTAAAATTTGATCTTGAAATTTGACCACTTGTTTCCAATTTGTGTTTTTCGGTATTTTTCCCAATAATATTCTAATGCACTTTTTTCATATTAATATTTATGGTGTAAGCTAAAAAAATTGTTAGAGTGCAAACTTGTAATTTTCATTTTATGAGGTTCAATACTTAATTTTGCAAACTTGAAAATGAAACGGTACGTAATATGGAATGTGGAGCTTTGCTTGATTTCTAGAGTTCCATGTGGATGTTATATGGTGATGTAACTTATCAAAATTGACATGGACCAATCAATTGACTTCATTTTAACTAATAAGAAAGAGAAAGTTGTTCAAAAACCTTATTTGTCAACATGTTAGAAGATTATTTAGAATTATATTATATATAGATATGTATGAATGTATGCGGAGGAGGATGCTGGTCAAAATTAGTCACATGTGAATCACTCGAGTACACACGATTCGAATGCACCAAGATCACTTAAGCTCATGAAACGCTCATTGGATAACTCGTGTACTCTCGACCGGTAAGAACAGTGGATCCAAGGAAGAATTGGTACGTCAGCTCAACATAAGGGAAAATTGTGAAAGACTTGTTCCGAATTTGACTAAGAGGACAACCAAGACCATTCAGAGGGTTATCCTTATGGCACTAGAAAAGCTTCAATTTAAACCCAATTAGGGTTCAGATTCGAACCTGATATTCAATTTTAGAAAGAATTTTTTTTGAAAAAATATAGTTGTTTGTAAAAAATAACCTTGATAAATTTGACTATGAACATGATGAAAAATGAATTTAGAAAGGGCAGTTTAGACATTTCATCAAAATGTAACAAACGGTACATTTGCAAACGTAAGTAACCAAAAAACCACATTTTTAAACCAAACAGTCACATTGGAACATTTAAGTAATTAAAGTAATTAAAGTATGTATTAACCATATGTTAAATGGTTAATAACCAAATCACTACATGAACTTTGAGTCAATTACAAAATGTTACATGAACTTTAATTTTGTTAAATTTTCTACTTGAACTTCAAATTTTCAGCAAAATACTACCCTGTTATAATTTCTATCAATTAGGAAACAAATAAAGCATATGTTGACAACGTGGGGTCTTTTAATGTGTATTCGATGTAGATTTTTTAAGTAATTGAAACATTCAATAGCAAGTATTTCACCGCGACTCTTTCAATTTATTGCCGAAAATGGAGCTGATCTTGGGAGGGCATTCTCCAAAAAAAAGACCCAAGCCTGAAATTTTGGGCCCTTTGATTCATTTCCCGAGCCCGCCCGTCTCGACAGGTGTGGTATATACACCCAAACTATCATAAATTGGGCCCTATAATTAGGCCACAATCGATTATAATTCGAAACTTGGAAAAACGGACACCCGAGGCCCAACACATGCCAAAACACCACGAGTGGCGAAACCCACTCTGTGGACCCCGAGGTAAAAAACCCCTTGGATGTAACCCGAGCAGGGCACCCTTGCTCGGGTTACCCGAACAAGGCCTTGGGGATACCCACCCGGGAATCCCCCTTTATCAGGACAAGTTTCACTCGTCCGGACCCCTATCCCCAGACGATTCGCATGGGGCTCGCCCTTGGAGGCCATCCTCGAACACTTAACCATATTAAGCTCACCTACGGTCGAACCGAGGTCAAATACACTATATTTACTGTCAACCCCAATTTATATTAAAAAACTACCACAACTAGACCAGAAAAGCACTGGAACCGGGGCGGTTCAATAGGAACTCTATAAATAGAGATCTTCTCTCATCATTTGAAGGTAATCAATCTCTATCTAAGCTCACTTTATTTCTCTAAAACTTATACTCATTAAAGCATTAGAGTGGGTTTACCGGGAACCCCCCGGTGCCCATTTGTTGGTATCCAAGAGAGAAGGAGCGGGAATACGAGAAGAGGAAGCCCACGAAGAGCGAGAATACGAAAGAAGAAGCCCACGAAGAGACCCGTGAGCAAACATTGGCGCCGTCCGCTGGATTTGAACGAAAAGCAAGTAGTCTACTACCTGCGCTCGATGGCAGTAAACAAGAAGCAAGTAGTGGGGAAAAGGAAGTAGGTTCCCACAAGAGAAAGCAAGCAAGTACATGCAGGGGGTAGCAGGTAGGCTTCAGTGGTAAGCCACCAGGCAACCATTGAAAGGGGGCGTGAAGAAGTGAGAAAGGAAAAACATTCACTCCATGAGGATTAGCATTCCTCAGCAAACGCTCATCCACAACCAACAGTAAACCAACTACAACCCCAACCACCCCGACAAGCTAACTTTGGACAAGCGAGAACAAACCCTCAAACATACAACATCACCCCTGAACTATTGGCAGCCTTGAGGGACATGTTAGACAAGATGGAACGTATGAGGGCAAACCTAAGGCAGGAACAACCAAGGTACTAGGAATCACCTCCAAGATCAATGGTAAGACATCAACAGACACACACTCAATCCTACAATGAGCAGAACCAAGGAAGGGAGTATCCTCAGCAGAGAAACACCAATTACAAGGCAAACGCTAGCCAAGGGTATGCTAGACCCCATAATAAAAGACAACAGAACATGGCCGCAATGGCCCTCACGAAGGAGGAGATAGAAGACCTGATAGCTAAGAAGATAGAGGACTCCAAGGTAAGGGCAATGCACAAGCTAAGAGATAAGGCTTCACATCCTTTCACTCAAGAGCTTATCCATGTTATGATCCCACTGAATGTGGCACCTCGTCCAATTCCTTACTACATTGGTAAAGGAGATCCAATACAACACATTCAATAGCATGAATCCTCGCTTCTAGGAGGAACTGCGGATGAGGATCACTATGCAATGTTATTCCCCTCAACTCTCTCAGGAAACGCTTCGTATTGGTTTTTCAGTCTACCTCAGGCATCAATTGCTTCATGGGGAGACCTTAAGGACAAGTTTATCTAACAATATCTAGGAGAGAGACAACTCTTGAAGGGTGATTCAGCCCTAGACGATGTGAGACAAGGATTTGATGAATCTCTGGCAAGTTACCATACAAGATTCAATCAGAATATCTCGGACAAAGCAACAGAGCTCTCGGAGGGGGAGATAGTGCGTGCCTTCATAAGGAACTTGGGACGCCGAGGGGCGCCACTGGCTGACAATGTGGAAGTGTTACCAATCAACTCAACGGAGGAGCTGGCTGAAAGGGTCAAGGCGTATATCGATTTGGAACGTTCACGATCAAATCGAAAAAACGGAAATGAAGTCCCTACACCAGACAAGAACAAGCCAGTAAAGGGAAAGGCACAACAAGCGCAACAACCACCTAGAAGACAGGCATGGATGCCACAAGAAGGACCAAGGGCCGACGAACAAACCAGACCCCAAAGCATCCACAACATTATTTTCACCCCTCTCACAAGGGAGGCCTCAGTAATACTGCAAGAAGTGAAGAGACTCAACGTATGGACTCCTCCAACAGAAAAACGGAAAGAAAGAATGGGAAACAATATGGAACAACGGTGTGAGTACCATGATATTCATGGGCGCCACACTGATAATTGTTTCCATCTGCAGCGTGGTATAGAGAATTAAATCCAAGAAGATATGCTAAAGAACTTTGTTAAAGATGAAAGAAAGAGAGAAAGAAGTCCCTTACCAAGACCCACTGTGAAAGGAAGGGAAAAGAAAAGATAGAGGACTTCCTACCCCCCACCAAATAGAAAAGGAACTATCAATGTCATCCATGGCAGCGGGTGGAGTGATTTCCAATTCAAGAGAGGTATATGTAGCCCAAGTGAATGAGATGCCCGTATTTGTAAAACGCCAAAGGCCATTTGAGGACATGAAGATAACCTTTTCAGACGAGGATCTAAAGTATGTGGTATACCCACACGATGACGCGTTGGTTATCACAATGGACATTGCCGGATACGATGTGAAAATAATGTTGGTGGACGGCGGTAGTTCCACAGACATTCTTCATATCAAGGTGGTGAAGGTAATAGGAAGGAAATAACGGGACCTCAAGCACGTAAAATTTCCGCTGGTGAGTTTTGCAGGGGCAGCTACATATTCTATTGGAATAATAACCCTTCCGGTAACCTTTGGCGAATGATGGAAGCAACTCCAGCTAAAGGTAACCTTCATAGTGGTGGAAGAACTAGGCGCGTATAACGAGATACTAGGCCGCACAACTATTAACCCAAACCGCATAGTACCATCCACTGTGCATCAAAAGATGAAGTTCCCAACACCCAATGGCATAGGAGTAGTGTTAGGAGACCAATCAGCTTCCACGAAATGCTACCTAAATGCCATGAGGAGAAGGGCGCAACAGGGGTTGCCTATAACATTCATACATGCATTGTCAGACCTAAATCTAACCTGAGGTGAATTACGTTTTGAAAAACATGGATTTTGAATAGAATCGCCACTAGTTAATTATTAGGCCAACTAGAAACCTAAATTACCTAAGCGAATAACGAATTAAATACCTAATCGGTTTACGATCAGAAATTCGAGTTCAGGGGTTCTTTTACGAATTAAAAATATAATTTTTAACTACACCATTTCGGTACTCATTTCACTTATTTTTCCAATTTTATTCTTTAAATAGATGTTACATCAGATTAATCTAACGATGTTAAGATTCGATTAAAATTCTATCATATGTAGAAGAAAAAAAAATATTATCAACTATAATCCTAAGTCTAAAAACTAATTAGAATCTATAATTCTTAATTAAGACGAAATACAAAATTATCTAATATGCTTAAATTAAAACACAACCTAACATATTTTTTATCTTACGCATACATGATTACATAATTGGAGGATCTACTTAATTGAATTTTAAGCTAACTACATTTAAACAATTTATTTAAATTGGATATGATAATAATATATATAAAAAAAGAAATAAATAAAGAATAAATAAATAAATAACAAAAAATAAAAAAACAATAAAAAAAAGAAGGAATGATCGTCTCCTTCACCTTCATTGGTGGGATTAGGGCGTAGGTTTTGGGAAGGCCACGACGACAGGACGGAGGCGTGGCGAGCAAGGCGACCGACGGATTTAGGGAGAGCGACGAACGGAGGAGCAGATGAGAGCGGGGTCTGGTGGATGTAATTAGTTGCATGGTCGATGGCTGGAGCGGGCGGTTGGTCGGAGCAGGTGGTGCTGGTTTGGGCAGTCGAACGGCTGAGCGGCGTAGGTCGAGTCGGATGTTGCAGCTCCTGCGAAAAAAAATAAAATGATGGAAGGTAAGAGAGAGAGAGAGAGAGAGAGAGAGAGAGAGAGAGAGAGAGAGAGAGAGAGAGAGAGAGAGAGAGGCGGTCGCCGACAGGAGGTGGTCTAGAGGCTTAGTCAGAGCTTTCCCGTTCGATGGGGCTGGAGTGGATGGCGATTTGTGGATCGGAGGTTTGCAGGAACGGTGCAGTGCGGTACCGGACGGGGTCAAGTGGCCGGAGCAGAGGACGACCGAGCAGCAGTGAGAACGGAGCTCATGCGAGTGGTGACGTCGGTACGGGCAGCAGTGAGCTGAAGGCGAAGGTGGTGGCACTGCTACTTTGGTTGGATTAGGCGGGGAAGATTAGGGTAGAAGCTGCAAGGGACGGCGCTGGGTCGTGGTGGCTTGGCACCGGGCAGGGCAGGTCAAGTCGGAGGTGGCTGGTTGTCGAGGTCCGCTCCGCCGAGAGGTCTGCGCAGGAAGAAGAAGAACCAGCGGGAGAGGGAGAGGGAGATGGTGTTAAGAGAGAGGAATAGAGAGAGAAACAAAAAAAAAAGTTTTTTTTGCACTTTTTTTTTAAACTAATATTTTATATGCTTTTTTTTCTCCTCTTTTGTTGTCCCTTTACCTGTATAAAGTACATCTATTTATACTAATCTAGACTTGAACTAATTAAACAGTAAATTACACTGATTTATTCTCATAATAAAAGCTAAGTATTCTAATCAAATAAGGAAATAAATACTGCTTAGTTATTCTTAATAATAAATACATATAATGTCCTAATATACATTGGAGCATTCCTGGAAACTTCTCGACTTGCCATATTCGAACATTTCCTCATTCATGAGCGCCTTATGTCACACGTGTCGCGCATGGTCCAAAATTAGGTGTTTACAGTGTGCCCATCTTTAGGCGGATTCCCGTAAAACATGTTCGAGTGATTCATCCAAAGACAAGGAAACACCGAATTTTGGATGAAAGTCTGTCTTTCTTTTGAGTCTTCGAGTCTTCAAGAGAGCTCCTGGCTTATTTCAGAAGGTGCGAAAAATTAGATTTTTTATCAGCGGTGCCCCTATCGGTGGTGCCTTTGTTAGCGTTGCGGAAAATTACAGCCTCGGTCGGCGGTGCCCTTGTTGGCGATGCCTCCGTTGGCGTTGCGAGAAAGTAGAGCCTAGGTCAACGGTGCCCCTGGTTACAGTGTCTCCGCTGGCAGTGCGGTAAAGAAAAACCTTCAGTGGCATGCAGTAACTAAAGCATTCAGTGGCGTGCGGAAAATAAAAGCCTCGAGTGGCTTGCAGTAATGAAATGCCTTTAGTGGCGTGCAGTAACGAAATACCTCTAGTGGCATGGGGAAAAGAAATCCTCCAGTGGCGTGCGGAAAAGAAATGTCTCCTATGGTGTGCAATAAAGTAAAACCTCAATCGATGATGCCTCCAGTAGCGAGCGATATGGAAAATCTTCAAGTGGCATATGTCGGAGAAGAGCCGCTAGTGGCGTCCGTCGGAGAAGAGCCTCTAGTGGCGTCCGTCCGAGAAGAGCCTTTAGTGGCGTCCGTTGGAGAAGTGCCTCTAGTGGCGTGACTTTCGAATGTTTAATACTAAGGCTTCGTTTGTCGGGTTGTGATTCTCGGAAATCTGGACAACTACAGATCTCGATTTTCAGTGTTGACTAGCATACCTAGGGCAGCGCAGCACCATTGAAAAGAGTAAATGTGATGACTAGAATATCTGGGACAGCGCAACATCGTTGTGGTGACTAGCATATCTGGGACAGCGCAACACCGGTTTTGGTGACTAGCATACCCGGGGCAGCGCAACACCGTTGAATGGATAGATGTGATGACTAGCATATCTGGGACAACGCAGCATCGTTGGGGTGACTCTCTGAAAGCCTAACAACTTCAGATCGCGATTTGTTGTGAGATTGACTCGTAGGAATAGATTGTAACAGCCTTACTCGTCCTTGAATGGTGTCTCGCGGGAGCAGACTGTAACCGTCCCTTTCGCTGTGAAATTGACTCGTAGGAACAGACTGCAACAGTCCCACTCATCCTTGAATGGTGACTTGTGAGAGCATACTGTAACCGTCTCGCTTGCCGTTAAATTGACTCGTAGGAACATACTGTAACAATCCTGCTCATCCTTGAAATGCGACCATCGAGAGCAGACTGTAACTGTTTCGTTTGCCGTGAAGTTGACTTTGGATGACGCTGTGTCGTAAACAATACATGTTCGCATGAATGTTAGTTCATAATTTTTGCCTAAATTGCATTTGGTGCGACAACTTAGTGGGATTTTTTTTTTTTGAATTTCTCTCTAATTCTCTCCTTTTGCCACAGTCGAATTTGAGAGATTGTCGACCGTGCCCTCGGCTTCCCTAATTTTTGCATGGACTGCATGTTGAGGTTTTCATTCCATCGGGAATTTTTCATCTCATTGTGTCATAATTGCAATTTCTGAATTTGCAAACATGCCCCTCATTTCCTGATTTTACATAAGCCGCCCTTTCGGGTTTTCAACCTAGCAGAAGCATTCTTTATTTGGTAGCCGATTAAACCGTGGCCGTGACCCGTACTTTATTTTCTTCCTCTATGCGGGAGTATTTGTAGCCTTTTGGAGAGTGGCTGGGACCCTTTTCTCACCGTCTTCAATGTTGCGGGAGATCTTTTGATTTGTAGCTAGTTGGTGGGTGGCTATGGCCCTTTATTCCCCGTCTTTGATACGGGAGTACTTCTATCTTGTAGCCTTTTGGAAGGTGGCTGTTGCCCTTTCAAATATTTCTCACGCTCACCAAATTTGTGGGAATTTTCTCTTTATATGCAGCCATTTTAAGGGTGGGTGTGACCCTTTCAACAATTTCTCCTCATTTGAGGATTTGCGGAACACTCCTTGTATGTAGCCATTTTAAGGGTGGCTGTGGCCCTTTCAAATAATTTCCCGGCTTCACAAGATTCACGGGAATACTCTGTGTATTTAGCCATTTTGAGGGTGGCTGTGGCCCTTTTTTTCATTCTCCCGCCCTCACAGGGTTCGCGAGGTCACTCTTTTATTTGTAACCGTTTGGAAGGTGGTTGTGGCCCTTTAACTTATTTCTCACTTTTGATGTTGCGGGAGCGATCTTTATATATAGCCATTTGAAGGGTGGCTTTGGATTTTTCTTTGTAGTGGTTTTAGGGACGACTGTGACTCTTTTTATTTTTAGTTGATTTTGTGACAACTGTGACCCTTTTATTTCTTTCACAAGACTTTCATGAACACTCTCTTTATTTTTCTGTAGCCGATTAAAGGGCGGCTGTGACCCTAAAGAAATGAGGTTTTTTTTTGCAGCTCACCTTTTGCCATTACTGCCCCTTTCAATCATGCCCCTCTCCCTAATTTTTTTTCCTAGGTCTCCTTTTTCAGGTTTTCAACCTAGCGGGAAATTATTAATATTTTCTTTTTTTTTTTAAGAAAATTTATCGAAAATAATCAACAAAAATTATTTACATGCGCCAAGTGGCTGATTGGAAATTTCTAATTCAAAACATCTTCTAGAGAATGACTCATTTGATTGAATCAACATAAGGCGTTGGGTTGATGTCTTGGATGGACCCTACGACAAATGGATGACATAAACAATAATGTCTTCTTCTCTCAGCTTCTCAAGGTGCCCTGGCCATTGCTCAATCTCAGCTGGGGATGCCCCATGGCTAGCACCTATCGGGTTAGGCTCGTCGCATGCTAGATGAATGGACAGGTTGATGAACACACATGGATGCTGTTGAGTTGGGCACAATAGACCGCATATGGTAAATTGTATGAAATATCTGCGACATACTCGGCGGTTGACCTCATAACGGTCGACGAGCAAAGGGTCGTGCACGAGATGTGCTCTTCAGGGGCCTTGATTTGGATGATTATCCGAGCTGCAAAATGAGTAAGGAAAAGCTCAAATTTCGGGGATAAAATTGATCACAACTTCTCTTACTTGGGTGCTTGACATCCTTAATGGCAATTTGCTTCATATGTGAATGGACCTGCTGCATGTTCCGACTTTTTTCTCCATCTGGCGGTTGTACTCGATCTGAACGAGAGATTTCCTTTGGTTACCAATGACCGGTTTAGATCTCACTGTAAAACGGATGTACGGCTTGGTTTGGGGACGCGTATGAATTTCACACATGATAGGTGGAAATTAGGCATGGAAGTTCTTTGAAGCAGTCATGTTTCACTTGGTTGCGACCTCGTCGAAGTGGTCGTCTGATTTGTAAAATGAGTAGGGACACTCAAATATCAAGGAAAAGATCATGTATAATTCATCGCACCCGAGCGTTGGATATCCCGAGTGCACAATTTTTTCTTCGTGCAACTGCATTACTGCATGTTCTTTTTTTGTTGCCCCATTTGGCCGGCAGGACTTATATGTACAGGATACCTAACCAAGGGTACCTGAAAAGAGTGAATGAAAAATCAGTGTAGAGAATATGAGAAACATGCATGATTTTTTTTAAACTCTAATGTCATTCATTTCATAATTTTGATTACTTTTTTTTTAAATAATAATTATGATCTAAGGTGTTTTGCACCATCATGGAATTTACTGAGTTCGCTGAGTGCACTATCTGGCTCGAACGTAGGACAGATGCTCAAAACAAATTTTTTATCGTCATTTGTTTAAACTTGAATAGTTGCACTCAATTAAACATTAAAGTATTTTTCAAAAATCAGAATCAAATCTGTATTTATAAACGCTTGCTCATGCGAATATTGAAATGACGATCTTGCCTAAAATGTGTAATACACCTGGATAAAAACGAATGACACTTTGAGTTTTTTTTTAAATGTTTATGCATGCCCGAAAGTTAAAGTTCTATCGCTAAGAAGCCTACAAATTACAACAATTTTACCTGAATAATGCATGTGGAATGCATATTTATTAAATGAAAATTCCAGGTGGATTTTTTTTAAAATAATGCAAATGCGATGCATGTTTGAAATTAAAAGTTCTACGACTAAGAATGTGTACAATCTATCTACAAATTATTTTTCCTAAAACAATGCATGTTAAGTCTGCTTCCACTTGGGTAGTTTCGGGCTTCTTTTCCACGAACGGGCTCCGGATGTATGTTCAGGGACGGGTACGCCGCGATCCCTGAAACACGATCCTCAAACTTGGTCTTCAACTTCCTCGAACTTAGTATCGAAATCCGGATCCTGCACAAGGGGCACTAACCAGCGTGGGAGAGGGGGGATGCTGGTTGGGCCCTATCCGACGCCCAAGTCAAAATCATCTAGAGAGAGAAAGCCATTTAGAGAGAAGTCAGAGCATCCAATGTCCAAAAAATGAGGGAGTTCCCTAAAATGGGAGACCTAGGCCCCTATTTATAGAGAACCTAAGGATCATGCCCAGTTTTGAACTACTTGATGTCGGTATGAAGGAAGACGTATACCGTCATCAAGGTGGACTATGCATGCACCGACTTCTCGCACTTGGCAAAATAATCGGGATGAGAGCGTGGAGAATATCGGTAATCCGGACCCACCCGGATTGTTTAGCAATCCGGGCAGGGTCCGGATTACCTTAGGGAAATACAGAAGTCCTCTGGTCCGGGTACTGCGCGTATTCCGGACCGTTTTAGACTTGGGTGTCCGCGGAAGAGTTCTTTACGGGTTTTGGAGTTTTTGGCGAGGCCCGAAATGTAAATACGAATCCGAATTGGACCGATATCTAACACTTCCCCCCGAGTCAAGTAGCGGTTCAAAACCCATACTTGACTCTTTTTAAGATAAGATATTCGTCCAATTTAGGTTCGGTACTGACCTCAAGGGTGGCCTGTTTGTCAATTCGAGTGTTGGGATCACAAATTTGACCAACTTCAATTTTCCGCCGTACGTACGTAATCTGTTTATAGGGTTAGTGTTGCAGACAATATATGTATAATAACATGCAATTATGTTCGCAATATCATGTAATGAGTGAAATAAAGATTTATACAATGTGATAATATCATGGTACGTGATATAAGCATATAACACGTTGCCAACATGTAGATGACGACATAGTAAACGGATGACGTAATCATGCAATAAGCAAAACACTTAGAATAATTATGAAATTGGAGAGCATGTACGTAATCATGAAGCATAATGTAAACATAAAAAATGATACAAGCATGTAGCATGATGTAAGCATGGAAAATGATGCAAACACTCAATTCATGCTTAGATTATAGAAATAATCACACAACAACCATGGGTTAGCATCATGTACGTATAAAAGTGATAACATGCATAATAATCTACGAAGCGCGTTATGCAACATTAGGGAGCATGTATGTAAAACAAGCATAGAAGAGATGTAAGTATGCTTGCACATGATACTAAGGACTTGTGTGAAAATAGATATTAGTTTAGTCCCTAGCACATGGTGTAGGCACTATTAGTGAAAATTAGGAGAGAGAATACCCATTATCTTACATCCTTTATAGATAAATCCCCAAGAAGTTCTCCATTCTTGATGAAGAAGGAATTCATGAAGGTGTGAATTTGGAGTAGTCACATCATATTTGACATCGATCAAGATCGAATCCGGGCAAGGAGGAGGCCAAGGCGGCGCGTGTAGAAGAGGGGACGGCGCGTGAGGTCACCGCGGCGGCGCGTGAGGTTGCAACAGCGGCGCGTGAAGTTGCAACGGCGGCGCGTGGGTCTTCGGGTGAGGGCGAGTAGCAATTTGAACTTGCTTAGTGTCGGTGATTCCAATTTCGTACATGGCTGGACCTTTTGTGACTTTGTTTGGCCTTGATTTAGTCTTGAAATCACCATGTACCTAGTTATCTTACTATGCATACAAGGTGTTTGATAAAATGCATTAGAATACTTAGCCCCAAATCGGCCAAAAATTTTCTAAGTGCTGAAATTTTTAGAAAAGTGTAAATGAATCGTTATACTTCCCTTATGCATAGTGTTCATTGCCGACATGTTGTTCCATGCCTTAGTCGTTGTTTTAGTATGCTCGGTGTTGACAATCGGTAGTTGTACGTACATGGCCGTCAATGGTTGTATATTGGTAATGATAGCTTAGGCAATGTACGTTGAGCATCATGTATAGACTGTCGGTCATTGTCTGCAAACATGGTAAAACACTTAGAAAATATATTAACAATATCTAATGCTTGTTACCATAGATGTCGTCTTATGAGCTTTGTCGATAAGCGTCGTAGGAATGCTTAGGAGGTATTGTGTAGAAGTTGATAATAGCTACTTGATGCACGCAATTCATCCTTGTCGACATGTATGTACGTACATGGAAACACTTAGAAAATATTTTTCACTTGTAGACATGTATCCTTGTCGACATGTATGTACGTACATGGAAATACTTAAAAAATATTCTTCACTTGTCGACATGTATCCTTGTCGACATGTATGTACGTACATGGAAATACTTAGAAAATATTCTTCACTTGTCGACATGTATCCTTGTCGACATGTATGTACATACATGGAAATACTTAGAAAATATTCTTCACTTGTCGACATGTATCCTTGTCGACATGTATGTACATACATGGAAATACTTAGAAAATATTCTTCACTTGTCGACATGTATCCTTGTCGACATGTATGTACATACATGGAAATACTTAGAAAATATTCTTCACTTGTCGACATGTATCCTTGTCGACATGTATGTACATACATGGAAATACTTAGAAAATATTCTTCACTTGTCGACATGCATCCTTGTCGACATGTATGTACTTGTATGTGCGCTCTTGCCCCCATACTTAGAATTTTTTTCTCTATCCCTGGCTATGTACGTTGTATCCATATGCTTGATGTAAACGCAGGTTGTATGCCAACACCTTGTTATATGCTAACACTTGGTAATATGTTGCCACATAGTAGTATGCTGTCCGCTTGCAATATGTTGACTGTCATCCTGAGCAAAACACTTAGAAAATATATTGCCCTTGTAATCATGTATCCATGTCGACATGTGTGTACATACATAATGCTCGCATACTGATTGATTTGTTGTTTGTAATTTTCAGGATTCCGAGTTACGCAGTCTTCTTTTCAGAGTTAGTCTTCTTGCCGCGGTTACTACGAGTAAGTCTTCTATCCCCGTTCCGAGAGTGACATTATGTTCAGATGTTGGTGACGAGCCGGGTATCAACACAGTTGAGTCTCTTAAGGATACAACGAGGAATGTGAGTTACTTCTTCAACTATATTGATGAAGATATGTTTGAGTTGTACGCGACTTGTTGTGGACTTGATCCTGCTTTGGAAGGTGTTCTTCCTTATGACGTGCTGTCAGACTCCGAAAAGGGGCAAGTTACTGTTCCTCCTAGTGACCTGTCCGCAGTTTATACCTCTCAGATTAAGTTAGGCCTGCGTTTTCCCTATTGTCCTGACTTGGTGGACCTTTGTCGCTATTACCGGATATCACCCTTAAGTCTATCTCCTGCTGGCCTTCGTGTATGGAGCTGCTTTCGGGTTTTGTTTCACAGGCAATCTTGACACTATTATACCACCCTTTTCCGATGCTTCTATCAACTGATGTGCCCAGATGCGACGGGGTTATGTGGAATGAAGATGCGTTGGCCAAACTTGCAAGATAAGGGTTTCAAGAAGCTTGGTCTTGGAGATGCCGAGTGGGATCACAAACAACGTCTAGCCGCCCCGGCTAATCGTTCTGGTTCTCATTGGCGACATCACTACTTCTTTGTATGCGATGTCTGGACTATTTGGGATGTTGAGAGTGTGGAGAAAGCTGATCCTGCTCCTATTTTCTCTGACCTTTCCTTGGATGATAGGGAGGCGGTGAAGAGTTTTTCGATGTCAGCAAGAGCGTCGCTATCGTTGTCTATTACGTGCTTCAGATCATGATTTGATTGATGTCGGGATTCATATACTTCCTTCTGAAGATTTGGTATGTTGATAACTTTTATAACATGTACTATGTTGCAATGTAGGTCGTATTGATGGAAAAAGCTCGTCTTTGCAGACAGCTAATGATCGTGATAACCTGTCAGTTGGGCGTCGTGTTCGTAATATAGCCCCCACTATTCCTGAAGGCTCCGGACATGATCGTGGTAAAGGACCTAAGAGTAAGGCATCTTCTTGTATCTTCTCTTGACTTGTTGATTTTCCAAGTTTTTTTTATACCCATGTTATTTTTGTTCTTTTAGGTAACTCCGTACATGTGACTGAGTGCGTTGTTGCAGTGCCTGCCACTAGTGTTCTTCCCAAGAGATCTGCCGCAGGAGCGTGTCCCTCGAGTGATCCGAAGCGCTCTAAACCAAGTGCGGATATTCCAGCTCCTTGTTGCGATAAAGGGAAGAGAGTTGAGAGTCGCACGATAGCGCCTTCTGCCCCCCGGTCGAGGGACCGGCCCGAGGAGGAGCGTTCTTCCCGCCGAGGTATGCATTGTTCTATTTGACATACTTCTTATACTTAGTATATTTTGCTAATGTCCTCTTTGTTTTATGTTGTTCTTATTGTAGCGTTGCCACGCATTAAGCGTGATGACTTGATCCTTTCTGACGAGATTGATGTTTCTGGAGAAATCTGGTCACCTTTCTCCATTGGTAGTCTTCATTTTCCGAAGGACTCCAAACTTAGCACTCCAGGAGTTGGTGTGCGGGTGCTTCAAAGATGTGTTCCTTCTGGTGATCATGATGTCAAACCTTCTACTGATGAGGAGGCACATGCATACGTTGAGAGTGGCTTAGCTGAATTTGCACCGGTAGATTTTGTTCTAACTTTCTTGCGTTCCTGTTGTAAGCGTATGCTTTGTTTTTGTTGATCGTGATTGTCTTGTTTGTTGTACTTAGGCTATTTCAAGGATGATGAACATGTCTTCCTTTGTGTTGGAGCTTGTGAGTGAGAGGAGGGTTGTTATCAAGAAGAGCAATACGGTTTCTCGCGAGCTTGCACAGTCCGAGGAGGAAGTGCAGAATTTGAACTCCAAGGTTGTTGATATTGATACGCGCATTGCTACTCGTCGCGTCCATGTTGAACAACTTGAAGCCGAGATTCCTACTATCAAGCAGCAAATTGCGGAGAACAACACTGTTCATGATGTCGCGCTAGCTTCAGTTCGTGATGAGGCACATAGAGCGGGTGCTGAGAAGGGACTTGCTAAATATCCTAGTACCCCTGCCTATTCTGCTGCTGTCCTTGCTGCTGCTAAAGTGGATCTTGCCCCTTTGGTTGATGAGTTTTCCAAAGATTATATTGCCGAGTATACGCACTTGCCCCCGAATTTCCGTTCGACAAGCTAGGTCCTTATTCTTCTTTTGTTGTTAACCATGTTGCGGATTTGCAACGTAAGGCAGCTGAAGCGATTTCTATTGCTTTGACCTTTGGATATGATAATGCTGATGTTGAACTTGGTGTTGATTTCCTGGACATGCTGTCTTAGTCCTTTGGAGATGATGATATGTTTGAGGCTTTTGTCTAAACCTTTATTTATGTGTTTGCTTGTATGGTACTTCGTCCATTGGACCTGTTTTTCAATAATAATAATCATGTGATAACTTGTTAGTAATATTTCATACCTTGAGTTATCTATGCTATCTGTATGCTTTGGACTTGGAAGATAGGATAGATATCCTTAGATGATGAACATGATGTCCGTAGTTGTGACTGTATGTCGTGCATTGTTGAGTGTTTTGAACGCCCCTCTTGGTTAGATTCCAAGGCATGGCAAGATGCGTACACTAGGTACTTGTAGTGTTGTAAGTAGTAATGTACTCGGCGCGGGCACTTGGCACTTGGCACTCGGCACTGACACTTGACATGTAGCAGTGTCGTCTTGACGAAGTAAGACTTAAGTTTATACCGTCTCTTAGTTCCACTCTAAGGCGACGTTCTTGCAAGATTCTTCTTGTTTATTTTTTTGTTTTTGCATTAAATGCTAAAGAGCAAGATAACGTTATACAAGACTCGACTTGTAAGTTTGATGAGTTTTATACAAGGTTTGCTTTAAAAAGTGTATAACTTGAAGCTATCCCTTTTTGGGCCTAAGTCTTCATGGTGTATGAACCCTTAAGAGAGTATCGATACTTTTAGTGTGTGGGGTTGTCGTCTATTAAGAGGATTTCCACCATGATGGGGTGATCAGTCCCATAATGCATTTGCCGCATCCTGTTTTTATTCAGGGAATGGCTATGAACATGAGAATTTGCCCGAAGGATTTCACAACATGTCATTTTTTAGAAGTAGACATGGGGTTTGCCCTTTTGAAAAGGATGTCGCAACATGTTACTTTTGATAGATGTGAACATGGGTATTGTCCTTACGAGGAGGATATTGCACCATGTCACTTTTTTAGAATAGGTTTTGGTTTTCTTCCAAGGCATTGCATGTTGTTTTGTTTCTTGATGTTAATCCATAGTAGAATGCATAATGTAGAGATGTACCTATGAAAGAAAATTGACCATCATTAGATACTTGTTGTGTTTACAGTAGTTTTGCAGGAAGGCGTCTATTGACTGCTTCTTCCGAAATACTTCTAATTACAAAAGCATGATCTGCAATTATATTCCTAATGGTGCACTGAAAAAGATAGATTAGAAGTGGAAAGTCTATCTCCCTCAAATATATCTTGGCGGCTGACGGGCACTGTTGTTTGCGACATAGCTTCCCAAAGCTCCATGTGCAATGAATTCTTCGATCTCCATCCTCAAATTCAAACAGCCATTTTATTGTGCCCCCAAGTTAGATGATATCGACACCAATCTTCAATATCCCTGCCTAAGAAGGCGGTTTCCGGCTCAAGTGGTCTTGGAAGCTTGTTTTCCAGAAGCTTGACGTATATCTCTTCCACCTCCGTGTTTAAGGGAGTGAAGATGTTAGCGTACTCCATACTTGGTCCTTCTGATTTTCTTGAAGTTTGAGCTTCCATACTTGCGTTGAGAGGTGTGCCCCATCTCAATTCATGTTAGAAGAGATCGCAGTCTCCATATTGTCTTTTAGGCATGCCATCATCTTAGTTGTACGCCATCCAAATTCCTTTCCGAATAGCAAAAATGTTGGCGCGTTCTTGTTCAAGTAAAATGCGTTGATGGCGTCCTTCTTGATTGCTCTTAGTGCAGTTGCATTTTGAGCGAACCTCCGGAAGTAGGTCATGATGGATTCTTCTCCTCCTTGTCTGACATCAAGGATCCTTGATGTCATATCCATTGATGTCCATTGATGTCCTTTGTACGTCATATCCATTGTTATGACCAGAGCATCATCACGGGGATACACTATGTGTTTCTTGTCGGCATTTGAGAACGGGATGACTACGTCCTCCTTCTCTGGTTGTCGCCTCTTCCCGTACTTGGGTAGAACTTGTAGCTGCGAGGCATACACATCTCGGGCATTAGAAATGCTCCCTCCTGCCGCTGGCCCACCATTGATTACGTTGATGACAACACGCTTTGGCGGTGGTGGGTTCTCATTCACTTTCTCCTTTCCCTTGTTCCCCTTTCAGGATGGCTCTGCATGGTTCTTCTTTTGGCGCTTGTCGCCTTGATCCACATGTTGCTTGAGCTCTCCTTTAAGGATGAAGTTGTTTATACGAAATCATAAGCTGACACAGCTGTTCGTTTCATGGCCGTAGACTTCATGGTTTTCACACCATTTATCTTCCTGCTTTCCCAGTGGCCCTTTTCGGAAGTTTGCTGGCTCCCTCCACATGTTATCTTCCTTCATCTTCTTCAAGATTACGGAAAGTGGTGCATTCAAAGGAATGCATTCTGCCAAGTTCACTTCTTTTGGTCTTTGGAATTCTGGCTGATATGGCCTCTTATGGGGCTGGAATTGCCTTGCTTGTTGCGGGCCTTGTTGGGGTTTTGCTTGCTTCTCCTTAGCACGAGCTGCACTAACTTTCGCCTTATGCTGTTCTCAGAATCTGTCCAGATCCACGAATTCTTTTACCCTTGCCGCCAATTCTTCAAGTGTCTCAGCTGGGCGCTTTGACATCTTTTCAGCCAGGGCATATCCTCTTCGGCCTAAATTTGCAATGAAGGTGCGCACGATTTCTCCTTCGGTGATGTTTCCCTGAATGCCTGAGATGTTTTGGTTGAAACGGATGTAATAATCTGCTAACGACTCGTCGTTTTGCTGTGTCACCTCATTCAACGCATTTGGCCCTTTAAGGAGTGTGCGCTCTCCCATGTATCTTTGAATGAATTTTTCCTTTAGGTATGCCCATGACGTAACGCTTCCACATGGTAGCGAAAAGAACCAATGTGCGGCAGTTCCAACGAGAGTATTAGCAAAGGGTTAAGAACCTATGAAAGGTCTGAACTATCACCCATGTTAACGGGAGAGGTCTGAAATTTAAAAAGTTAATAACAGAGGTCTGAAATTTCTGTTTTGTTGATAACAACGGTCTCCGTTAGTTTTTTTCGTTAAAACTAACGGAAGTTGGTCACATGCTTGGCATGTGACCGGAAATAAAATAAATTTCCAAAAATGCCCATCTATCAAGTGTGCCCCTCACATGCTTGGAGTGAAAAGACCAAAATGCCCTTGAAGCCACCACGGTACTCCGGCGACCACCAATCGTACTCCGGCGACCACCACCGTACTCCCAGGACCACCACCAAGGCTCCGATTGGGCCAAAATCGGAGCCACCGGCCCCGATTGGGCTCCGATCGGAGCCACCGGCCCCGATTGGGCTCCGATCGGAGCCACCGGCCCCGATTGGGCTCCGATCGGAGCCATCGGCCCCGATTGGACTCCGATCGGAGCTTTTTTGGCTCCGATCGGAGCTTTTTGGCCCCGATCGGAGCTTTTTGGCCCCGATCGGAGCTTTTTGGCCCCGATCGGAGCTTTTTGGCCCCGATCGGAGCTTTTTTGTTGAGGCGGTGGCCGGAGTCGGGTCGCCGGAGCCGAGGTGGTGGTCGCCGGAGCCGAGGTGGTGGTCGTCGGAGTCGAGGTGGTGGTCGCCGGAGTCGGGTGGTGGTGGCCGGAGTCGGGTGGTGGTGGCCGGAGTTGGGTGGTTTTAATTTGACTTTAGGGGTAAAATTGTCATTTCACATTTCCTTAAATAAGATATTAAATAAAACAAAATATTATAGGGGCAAAAATGTCATTTCACACAATTCTGTTAAATTTAACCCTAAAAATGGACAGAAAACCTCAAATCAACAAAACTGAAATTTCAGACCTCTGTTATTAACTTTTTAAATTTCAGACATCTCCCGTTAACATGGGTGATAGTTCAGACCTTTCATAGGTTCTTAACCCTATTAGGAAATGTCATGGCAACATGATGCGGGTTGTCAGTTCGTCCCAGCAGAGAAGCTTCATGTTGTTGCACATGCTCGATTGGATCTCATTTTCCTCTATATTTTTCTCCACTGATTCTGTACAGGGCATCTGGAACGTGACTGTGTACTAGTTCATCAGAGAATGGATGTGATGCATTCTCTTCAAGGGCATGCATTCCCTTCATCTTCAACTGCTTCATCTTTCTCTCAATCATTTCTTTTAAGGCCTTATCCGTAAGTCCCGTGATTAGGATGTCATTGTCGTATGCGGGCTTCCTCCACCCATCATTGCATCTGTCAGCATGGTTTGCTGTCTTAAAGCTATCCTCCTTGTGTAGGCGTTGTGAATTGCTCACAGGAGGTTGCTTCCATCTTACTCCTTGTTGTTGCTTCATGCCAACACTTGGGGTGCATGAACATGCTGGCTCCTGCCTGGCCTGTCGGTAGGTATTTTCAGAGTCTCCTACTCCCTCTGGATGTTGCGGCTTTTGCTGGTTGGCATCATGTGACGCCTCCCTAGCTGGTGCAGCTTGTTAGTTAGCATGCGGAGGTGGTGGCGGAGGTGCAGCATATCCTTGACTCCTTAAGATCTCCCTGAGAGCAAGGAGTTCTTCAAGTGCCGCCATCATCGCCAGTGTGACTGGAGGCATGTTGGTTGCATTCCTTGGTTGTTGTTGTGCTTCCTCAGCTGGTATCCCCGATGGGAATTCCTGATTCATCCTCGTCCTTTGCTCTTGCGCAGGTGCATTGTTTTGATCTTCCGGCCCATATTGTGCAGGAGGGGCATTTGTGGATGGCATGGATGAAGCCGTAGATTCTGCCTCCGGAATATGAGAAAGTCCTGGTTGGCTTCTCGTTGGTTTCACCTTTCTTGCACCCGCCTTCTTTGGTCGTCTTCCTGTTATGGCTTGCAGTACGACACGGTTTTGTTCGAATCACTCAGACGGCGCCAAAAGTTAAGTCTGCTTCCACTTGGGTAGCTTCGGGCTTCTTTTCCACGAGCGGGCTCCGGATGTATGTTCAGGGACGGGTACGCCGCGATCCCTAAAACACGATCCTCAAACTTGGTCTTGAACTTTCTCGAACTTAGTCTCGAAATCCGGATCGTGCACAAGGGGCAGTAACCAGCGTGGGAGAGGGGGGGATGCTAGTTGGGCCCTCTCCGACGCTCAAGTCAAAATCTTCTAGAGTGAGAAAGCCTTTTAGAGAGAAGTCAGAGCATCCAATGTCCAAAAAATGAGGGAGTTCCCTAAAATGGGAGACCTAGGCCCCTATTTATAGGGAACCTAAAGATCATGCCCAGTTTTGAACTACTTGATGTCGGTATGAAGGAAGACGTATACCGTCATCAAGGTGGACTATGCATGCACCGACTTCTCGCACTTGGCAAAATAATCGGGATGAGAGCGCGGAGAATATCGGTAATCCGGACCCAACCGGATTTTTTAGCAATCCGGAAGTCCTCCGGTCCGGGTACTGCGCGTATTCCAGACCGTTTTAGACTAGGGTGTCCGCGGAAGAGTTCTTTTACGGGTTTTAGAGTTTTTGGCGAGGCCCGAAATGTAAATACGAACCCGAATTGGACCGATATCTAACAATGCATATGAGATACATACTTGAAATGAAAGTTCTATAGTTTAGAAAGCCTACAAATTAGCTGATTTTTTTTTTTAAAGGAAAAAAAGCATTGCACCTTGGTTGCTCAAAATTAAAAATTCAGGTGAAAAGAATGCACATGAGATGCACAAAAATAAAAGTTCTACGACTAAGAAAAATTACAATTTACCTGGAAGGTTTTTTTTTCTCAAAATAATGCATATGAGATGCACGTCTTTTGATTAAAAATTCAGGTAAAATGTTTTTTAAACAAAGAGCCCTTAAACTAAGAGGGCTTACGATTTATCTAAAAAAAATTTTAAAAAAAATATTTAATGCATATTGGGTGCATTATTAAAAATAAAACATTTCCGGTAAAAAGTTTTTTTTTGAAATGATGCATATGAAATGCATGTTCGAAATTAGAAGCTTTAATAAATAAAGAGGAATTACAATTTTCTTAAATGTTTTTTTTAAAATAATGCATATGTAAGGCACTAACCAAAATTACAACTTACCTGAATAGTTTTTTTTTTTTTTAAAAAAAAAAAACAATGCACATGGAATGCATGTTTGGAGTTAAAAAATCTACAACAAAAAGATGTTTCAATTTACCTAAATGTTTTTTTTAAAAGTGCTTATCGAATGCATGATTCAAATTAAAAATTCAGGTAAAATATTTTGAAAATAATGCAGAATGCGTGCTTTGTATCTAAAAGCTCTATTGCTAAAATAACTTACAATCTACCCAAAAAGTTTTTTTTTTAAATGTACTGCACATCAAATGCATTAAGAAAATTTATAACTTACCTGGAAGTTTTTTCTGAAAATAATGTGTATTATACGCATGTTTAAAAAAAAACCAGGTAAGAGTTTTTTTTTAAAAAAAAACAATGCATACGGAATGCAAGTTAAAAAAATCTACCACCAAAAAGCATGGCAAAAGAGAAAGGATGCAACGTTTCTTAATCCGCGAACGACCGAAAAGCTCCAAGGCAACACCAGATAATAAAAGGGAAGAACAACGACGCATCATAAACTATTAACCCCACCTCAAGGTACCATGCTAATCCGTCAAAGGCAACCTACATAGGAGTACATCCCAAAAGGCACGAAGATCAAATGCCTACAATGGAGATCCTTGTTATTATGAATGAGTCAATAAACCCTTAGCAGACACCCCTATATATAGTATTGGTGGAGTTGCCAAAAGGAAACTCCAACCAATGTGGTATAGGGTGGCCGGCCGAACTATGCATGTTAAGGGGGGAGGCCCATTTTGGGCCTCCCTTGTCAATTAATAATTGGATTTGGCCCAATTAGCCCAGATTGACAATTACCTAATTAACTTAGGTAATTCCCTTAATTAACGGACTCCTATTACGGCGCCACGTCACCATATGCTAACACCAAGTGACACCTTCTCGACAGAAAAAGTAATAATGCCTCCAGTTTGCATTATAAGTCTTAAGCCCAACCACCAACTCCTTGGCCGATTTCCAAGAAAGTTGGTCATCTGAGGGCCATCGACCTTTGAAACCAAAGATCAACGACTTGCTTCTCAACAATTGATAGAAGCATGTAAAGACTTGAAGGGTGTACGTCCAATTATAGACGTCACACAAACACCGAAAACCAACCCAGAAGCGGATAGCATTGACTGTGAGCTGGCAAGGATGTATCCCATAATGCTCACAGAGTTCATCCAACTCTGTGCAGAAAGGAAATAGGAGCCTCACCTCAATCTGGCCCGCATATACTGGGACCTCTTCATCTCTAGCCCTATATCCTTGTCCTGGGGGACCAGCATAACGAGGGCCTTCATGATCGCTCAGATTACCTAGGGTCACGGCTTTTACGAAAGCGGGGCCAGACAATTTATTTTCTTTGGGAGACTCAGGAAAGGAAGGGATGAACCCTTGTGACCTACCTTGTTGGAATTGAGCAGCCATGGGAGTCTGAGAAAGGGATCGAAGGAAAGAAGCTTCTCGAATCGGATCGGAAGTAGTGGCGGTTCCAACAAGGATTCTCTATTCAGGAGCGACGAGGCGAGCTAGTGTTAATGAAGAAAGCACTATATTGATTCGCCAGGATGACTAAAAACGAGAGCAGGAAGTAACAAATGAAGAGTAAATTGTGGTATTTATACTAAAAAAGTATTATCCGCTTAACTTCCCAAGGAAGTTTTCCCGATGTCAGGCATTCATTGGGTCATTCCCTGACAACATGACCGTTGCCTTGCACCTGTCAATGGCTTATCGAGATGACTCTCCAGCTTCTCCCAGACCAACGGTCAGGAAAGCCATAGGGACTAGCATCTCTCCTCGACTAAAGGTATCCTCTTTTAGCCTATCCAACCGAGGTTAAGTGAACTAATAGAGATGGAATCTCGCTCGAGCATGTTCAAGAATTATGCTCGACTCAAGACCTCTTCATAAATGAAGCTGACGACTTAAGTATCGGGGGAAAGTGTTGGGTTACGATTAAACGACAAAGACTAGAGCCAAGTACGTTTATTGGCGAGATTGACGAATCGACGACCAACCTTGTTTGGAATGGTGAAACAAAGGTAAAAGGTCGACTATCATCTTTTGAGGAAGTCGACTTTCAGAGCATGATTATTAAAGATAGAAGCGACCAAGCTACCAGACCTCTATTTTAAAAGAGTAAGTCGAGTCGACCATTAAAAGATCTTTCAGAAGTAAACCTTCCTCCTAAGGAAAGGTACAGGTGGCGACCTGCTTCCACCGTTCTAGAAGTAAACCTTCCTCCTAAGGAAAGGTACAGGTGGCGACCTGCTTCCACTGCCCTAGAAGTAAACCTTCCTCCTAAGGAAAGGTACAGGTGGCGACCTGCTTCCACTGTTGAAGGAAGAAACCTCCTTGACTAAGGAAGGATGAGCTGGCGACCTGCTTGTTACCTACTTGAGCCGACTCTGGAAAAAACCCTCCCCAGAGGGTAACCGCCCCACGAAGTCGGTAACATTTTCCCTATAAATAGGGCCCTATAAATAGGGGCTCACTTTCATTATTTAAGCTCTAAGATCTATCAATTACTATTATTATTCTCTCGATATCCAATACTGACTTAAGCTTCGGAGTGAAATCAGGGGCCATCCCCACCTCTTTTCAGGTCCTCGCCTAGCATAAAGCCACCAAAGGAAACTAAGTGTCCACGCGACCAAGAAAGATACCTGAGTGAGCTAGCTCCCGGCGAGACTTAGAAGTCCACTACTCGAAGTTCCAAGGCCACGTCAATTTGATCCCAACATTTGGCGCCGTCTGTGGGAAACAGATCAAAAAGTCATGGCCCCCGAGAAGAACAAGATGCCAAACCCTGTGGTTGAGGAGATGGGAAACACTCAAGCAAGTCCCACCACCTCAAGACCCACACCAGAAGAAGACCCACCAATGCCCCAAGCTAAAGGTACTGGTGGCGAAGAGAATCTCAGCCATTCCAAGTCACTACCAAATACGGAAGAGGCGAGAACCGTCCCTCCGGCTGTCCCTCAGGAAATAATGGCGCCTTTCATAGCCTTATGGAAACAAGCCCATACAGGAATGGTTCCTGACAAAAAGGAACCAACTCGAGAAGTCTCCCAAAAGGAAGAGGTGGCTTCCAGTGTGAAGATCATGGAAAAGGATCTCCCGGAGAAGGCCCCCAAAGCTCCAGAGGGCGAAATGGCGAGCAAAAGCCTTGTCCTATTCATTATAGGACAAGTAGAAGAATTACAGAAGAAGAAAAGAAGAGGAGCGAGTTATCTACTTGTCGTATATACGCCCAAGCTATCACTAGTTGGACCCGAGAAGTGGGCCGGAACCGGATATAACCCGAGACTTAGAACACGGATACCCGAGACCCATTACATGGGCCCGAAAAATATCCCGAGTGGCAAAAACCACTCGGGAAGACCCCGGGTGGAAAAACCACTCGGAGACACCCGAGCAAGGTCTCCCTTGCTCGGGTACCCGAGTAAGGCCATAGGGGCACCCTCCGGGTACCCCCATCCGTCCGGACAAGCCCCCCTCGTCCGGACCCCCACCACCGGACGATATCTCGTCCGGGGCTTGCCCTTGGAAGGCCACACACCAACACTTAACCATATTGAACTTACCTACGGTCGAACCAAGGTCAAAGGTAACTTATTTACGGCCAAGGACAACTTATATTATGAACCTGCCACAACCGGACCAGTGAACCACTGGAACCGGGGCGGTCCGGTAGGAACTCTATAAATAGAGGCCTCATCTCCTCGTTTGAGACCAATCTTGCTATCACTTATCCATGCTCTGCCTTCTCTCTACTTTATCTTTCTAAGATTCTATACTCACTTAAGCATCGGAGAGGGCACACCGAGCACCACCCCCCCTTGGTCTCGGTATTGCCCCTTTTACAGGTATCTCGAGGAGAAATAAGAGCGGAGGTCCGAAGCAAGTAGGCATTCAGGACACCATGTGCGAAATAATGGGCCGACCGGAAACCCCCTCCACGACACCCATTCGCAAGTATACAAGAAGAAGAAGCCCACGAGGCGAGAATACTAGAAGGAGAAGCCCTTAGAAGAAGAAGAGTAAGGAAGGAGAATCCCACGACAAACACTCGTGTGTAAACACTGGCGCCGTCTACGGATTCGAGCAAAAGCACGTAGCCTACTATTTATGCTCGATGGCAATATATAAGGGGGTCCAAGAGAACAAGGAGACGACATAGTAAGGTACCTGCCGGGGGTCTCCAGGAGCCTAGCATTCGGGGGCAACAACCAAAGGATGCTAAGCAACCATCGTCCAATAGAGAACAACACTCCTCGGATAACACTCCACCAAGCTCCAAGACACCACGGTCGGTAGTCAAGCAACAACTACCCCCCATCACCCCTAATGAAAGACAAGCCCCTAGTGGGGGCAACAATCAAACAGCCAGGAATAGGCCAGAAGGCTAAAAAGTGGCTACAACAAAAATGCACCCATGGCAGCCCTTCCAGAGTATATCAATGGGGGCAAGATGAGGAGGGAGCAGAACAACCTCTCCACAAAGAGGAGCAACATCCTCACATCCCTCAAAAATGCACCCATGGCAGCTCTTCCAGAGTATACCAATAGGGGGCAAGATGAGGAGGGACCAGAACAACAACCTCTACACAAGGAGGAGCACCATCCTCACATCCCTTCAAAAAATAACCAATGGCAGCTCTTCCAGAGTATACCAATAGGGGCAAAATGAGGAGGGATCAGAACAACATCTCCACAAGGAGGAGCAACATCCTCACATCCCTCCATGAAGGCTATAACAACATCAAGGAGGGAGAGATGAGCAATAACTCCATCCCCAGTAGAATATGGCATTCGTAAGAGCAACCACATACATCGGGGGGGGGGGGGGGGGGGGGGGGCAAGCATCACCATGGATAGTAGGGAGAATGCATGCATACATCACCCGACCCCCCCTAAACCCATTATGAACAAAGGGATAGCCCTAAACAAGGAGGGCCACTATAGCCAGCATGGCTTATATCGCCTACCTTGAGAAAATGCATTTCAAGGGGTTCCACTACAATATGCATTTCCATGGAGAACCATATGGAGTGCAATCATATAGAATCCCATCGTACAATATATCTATGTACAGAAGTTACACCCACCAGACGCCCGCGCGTCCAAAGGACGGGACAACACGCTGTGAAAGCAGGGAATACCACTCCAACCCAGCATGCAAGGCAAACAACTCTCTCTACTCCTACCCGACATAATACTCATTTTTAAGCCAAAGGCCACTTCTACATCAAAGAAGGGGTAGCACTAAATGAGGGGGTGGCACCAAACCTATGCTCATTGCAAGGGTCATCAATGACTTCAACATTAAAAGGATAGTGGATTCGCAAAACCAACTTCCTATACATGGAGAGTAGTCATATTAACCAAGATGCTAGGGATATCACCTCCAACATCTGCCATATTAAATAGCCATATTGAAGAACCCTCTACAATGTCAGTCTATCACCCCGGAAGGAAGAACAAGTACCCTTGGGGAACAAATATTTGGGAACTATGCAACCACCACGCCACGTGGAGGTATCACACCAACCGACGTCTAGTGCTTCCATGGGCATATAAGAGCACATAGACTACTCTTGAAGAGAATAGGAATATCAAGGCTTAGCCCCGCAATGGAGACGCTTTTCTTTTCCGCCCATGAAAGCACACTGCCACCAATGGAGTAACACTTAGGCGGTGATAAATTCACTCCCATCATCCCGTCAGAAAAAAGACGGGGCAGTACAAACATTTCTTGAATGAGGAAAAAAGGAACTTAACACTACTAGAGCGGCTAGTGCACGTTCTCTCAATTTCCAAAGATCCATGAGAAGCACACACTACTTGACAAACAAGAGTGACAGTGTCGTCATTGAGGTGGCAAAATGAGGAGACACTCCGAATAAAAATTACCACCGTCATGAACCAATATTGGTAAAAGTCATCACGGGGGGAGCGATAAGGGCCACAGTCAATCATTTAATGGCCATGCACAACACAAGGATGGGGGCACCGCACCAAACCAACACCTATGAAGATTCAATGAAAGAAGCAGTAACGAAGATCAAAATTAAAAACTCCCCCAACCCCCTCGCCATTTCTGGAAGACTCTTATGAGAAAGGCATGCTCAAAGAGAACAAAAGAATAAGAAGACCAAGCAACTTGGGGGGCACCAAACAAAAAAATGCTCGGCACCCAACCGAGAATCATGAAGATAAGCCTTAACAGGCTAAACAAGAGCAAACGGTGCAACTACCAAGCAACTAGGGGGGCACCATCTGATCTAGTGAATGATCGTCCACCCGGAAATAGAAGACGACGCAAATATGTGGCATGACTCCTTCCAATGGAAACCACAAAGGAAGGATACAACATAAGCCCACTACAAGGATTCACTCCTATATTGGAAGCAACAGTGACCGCCCTCATAAGGTGACACCCACAACTTATACCGACTAGGAGAACATTTGAAGAAGCTCTACACCCGAAGAGAAAAGGGAAAATCCACTTCCATTATCCAATTTATTATTACCAAAAGGAGATCTATGGACTCCATTCAGACTTTCATTTCTATAAGAAATGACAATAGCGCTAAATGAATCAAATGCTTTTCAGGGTACAAAGGAAAAGAAGAAAGACGCCATCACTCACAAAAAGAGGAGACGTCATCTACAACGCATGCAAAATTTGCAAGTAGCATTTTGCACCAGCACCGAAAAGGGACATAAGACCCACAGGGCCACCCTTCCAACCGAAAATGGGAAGATCCAAAAGGACAACCATAACATATGATAAAGCGATCGACAACCTTTACATATGGAAATAGGAAGATCTATAAGGACAACCCTTACAACCGAAAAGAGACATAAGACCCATAGAGCCACCCTTCCAACAGAAAAGGGATATAAGACCCACAGGGCCACCCTTCCAACATGTTATGAGATATAAGTACCCCAATCAAAGGGAAACTCATCAAAAAGATATAGAGTGTAAGTACATCATCAAATGGCTATCATGTCATTATATCAAAGGAGGATATCATCCCCCTATACATCAACAATGGCTATCATGTCCATAAATCAAAGGAGGATACCATCCCTCTATAAATCAACAATGGCTATCATGTCCATAAATCAAAGGAGGATACCATCCCTCTGTAAATCATCAAATGGCTATCATGTCCATATATCAAAGGAGGATACCATCCCCCTATACATCAACAATGGCTATCATGTCCATAAATCAAAGGAGGATACCATCCCTCTGTAAATCATCAAATGACTATCATGTCCATATATCAAAGGAGGATACCATCCCCCTATACATCAACAATGGCTATCATGTCCATATATCAAAGGAGGATACCATCCCCCCTATATACATCATCAAATGGCTATCATGTCCATAAATCAAAAGAGGATACCATCCCCCTATACATCGTCAAATGGCATCGCCCCTCGCAACTCCAACAGCCTCACCCTCGGCTAAACAGGATATCCTCTCACGAGCAGGACGAAGGGCGTCCTCCATCCTCACATGTGCCATCAAATCATCAGCTGGAAGGCCAACCACCGGCAAAGGAGGGGGAAGAAAGATGAGACTTCCTTCACCGAAAGGATGTCATCTTCAACACCGTCGTTCTCCTGAAACAGAGAAGACCGATATTAAAGCCAACATACAAGGCAAAGAAGTAAAATCACAAGTAAACTCGACAAATCGCATAGCGTAGGAGAGACGGGGCGCGCCGTTTGAATCCCCGTAACACATACCTCCCCCTCTGAGAAATGATGCACGGACTCAAGAAAGCCTTCGTGTTCCCAATATATATCAGTTTCAAGGCTTTCTTATCGGACATGGAGAGTTGGGAAAACACGGGACGCGCATTCTTCACGAGAAGGGAGTCCAAAGACCAAGGAACATCACGACCCTCAAGGAAAAAGTAACACTTATCCCAATGACCAATACCATTTTCGAAGGCAAAGACGAACCGACATTTGCTATTCCATTTAACATCACCCAATCCAGAGAACCCCTTATGACAAAACAAGGGGTACTAGATCGCTAAGGAACAAAATCCTGACTCACCACCGTGTTGGATACAATAGAAGCATCAGAAGAGACGAAGGGAGTAAGCCCAGAGTTGGTGGTGGCACAACACTCTAACTCAGACCCAAGCACGGATAACAGAGAGGGCAAGATCAAGAGGGAAAATTCAGTAATGATTGCAAAGCTTTCGAAGTTCGGCACAATAAGGGAAGCGAAGCCCCGCCTTAATCTGATAAATATACACCACTGCCATCCCATCCGGAGGCGGGGTAACGGAGCTGCCACTATAGCGATGCGGCATGACGAAGGGACCTCAAATAAGAACACGGGGTCACAAAGAAAAGCCATCTTATCCTCAAGGATGGGCTGCAACGCAACCTCCGACTCCGAATCAGAATAAGACATCGTAGTTCGGGCTCAAGTCGGGAGGCGGAGACCGCTTCCCCATAAAAACACCATGGGGCGGACAACAGATTATGGGAGCATTAGAAGCATGGCCACCACGGGGAACCTTAGAAGAAGAAGTCTTAATTATGGTAGGAAGAGAGTGATTCGACGACCTTTAGCTCCTAAAGCACGCCTGACAACAGAAAAACGACGGTCCGTCAGAAATTACCAATCCCATCTCAAGACATTATACAATATCCATCAAGACCAACCTACTCAAGAGTACATCCCAAAGTGCATAAAGATCAAATGCCCACTATGGGGGCAAAAGACACACGCATGGACGATACTACTTGTCAAAGGGAGGACTATGACGAATAAAAGCATGGAAAACAATCCTAAAGGGGAGGAATAAGTAAAAACACCCCAACATGGGATGGCCTAGGCAAAACACTGAGACACCCCAAACAACAAGCTGCTACCAAGTCCCAAAGAGGGAAACACCCATATAAAATCACCATGAAGACATCCTCTCTACTTTACAAAGTCCAACAACCACAACGTCGAAGGTCGAAGAGACAAACTAAGGAAAGAGCCTCCACCAAGCTCTTAAACAACTATCAATAGCCTAATCGGACGCCTATCCGATCATCTTAGAGTCAAGCAAAGGTTAAGGCCATTGCTTAGCTCGGGGGGCAAAGCGGGATATGTGCCCAATTAAGCAACGAACACCCTCCAACCCACCCCACAAGCAAATAAGGAAACTTCAAGGAAGTAGCAATCAAACACAAGGAGACCGTCAGCCATAGCAAACCAGGGGGACAAAGCACATAGCAAAAAGTACCTCAGGAAGAGGAGCAATAACACATCAAGCACTATTAACCCGGCACGACGCACTATACTAATTCATCAACGCCAACCTACCCAGGAGTACGTCCCAAAGTGCACAAAGATCTAATGCTTACTACGGGGGCAAAGACACGTGCATGGACGATACTACTTGCTAAAGGGAGGACTGTGGTGGATAAACAAACATCACAAGCACCCCTAAGGAGGAGATGAGCAAGATCATCCCAACACTACCCAAGGTAGCCGGGGGAGGGACCAAACACCTACAGCGAGCTATGTAGCAACCAATGGCATGAAAGGAATAAACTTATATATGAGCTACCAAGCGTAGTCAATACAAGGAATATCCCCTTATATATAACAATGTGTCCACTACAGGGGCACTCACACATTCATCAGTTACCAAGCGTAACCAGCACAAGAGGGAACTCCTACGTGTAAAGACATCAAAACACTCACTACGGGAGTAGCGATACATACATGGGCTGCCAAGCGTAGTCACCTTGAAGGTTAACCCCCCCGTGTCCGAAACGCCAAACACAGGGGAAGCTATATATATACAATCTCATAAATGCAGGTTTCGCAATTAACGCAAGGGCTAACCCCCCCCCAGCGTCCGAAGCATGCCTACTACGGGGGCAACCATATGCATACAGCTCTATATGCATAGGTCACAGAGCATGACCAACACAAGGACCAAACCCCCTCTTATGGAGGAACAAGGTGTGCACACAGCGGAGGCAGCCTCAGCACTGAGCCACGAAGGTAAAATCAGCATCCGGGAAGCCCCGAGAACAAATCACAAGAAAATCCACAAGGGAAGAGGTCCCTTAACCTACACGAAGGGAGTAACGATCCAACATATATAAAGGGAATAACCTTCTACATCCATTTATAAAAAATCTTTTATACAAAAGGTAAGAGGAGGAATTTTAACCACTCTCACCTCCACCTATATAGAGTGAATTGCAGGGATAAGGTTAAAGGACCAAGCCCACGTCCCCGACAAACGGGGAGAAAAATGCCACGCTCATTGAAGGCCAAAGCCAGGAGATCATACTCGCACTCTCACAAACGTTGTGCAACACCACTCTCAAAACACCAGATCGGCTCTAAGAGCCTAAAAAGGAGGTTCCTCCAATAAGGACACGGCTCTAAGGCTAATTGAAATAGAACTAAGGCCCATATTTCATACTTATAATCATATACATCATCCATATACATACTTGGACTAACACCCACGTTCAGGTCGACTAACGCTCACATGTTATATGAACGTCATTCCAACAGGGAATGACGCATAGCCTCTCTTATAAAGAGTTGTGTCAAACGCTTCCACAAGAAACCCCAATAAGACGAAGACTCAAATAAAAGGACACTGTCCTAAGGCTAAGTAAAACGAGACCAAGGCTCGCAACACTTACCCTTACACAATATATATACATGGCATAAATTTTCTTAAATTAGCAATAGTGTTTTGTGTATCCGGCTTCCTTGAACAGGGGGCAAGGAAAGTTACAACGTTCCTTGAGCATTCAACGAGGGCCGGGACCATCTTAAAGCTTCTTCGAACAGGGGGCAAGGAAAATCGCGACGTTCCTCGAACACTTAATGGAGGTTAGGACCGTCTTAAAGCTCCTTTAAACACGGGGCAGGGAAAATTACGACGTTCCCCGAGCACTCGATAAAGGCCGGGATCGTCACGGAGGTACATTTCGCAACTCCCTCGGGAGATATTCCGCTAAAAATAGAGTCAAGAAAAGGTGAAACCATTCCTTGACTCGGGGGCAAATGGTGGATATACGCCCAAGCTATCACTAGTTGGACCCGAGAAGTGGGCCGGAACCGGATATAACCCGAGACTTAGAACACGGGTACCCGAGGCCCATTACATGGGCCCAGAAAATATCCCGAGTGGCAAAAACCACTCGGGATGACCCCGGGTGGAAAGACCACCCGGGGACACCCGAGCAAGGCCATAGGGGCACCCTCCGGGTACCCTCATCCATCCGGACAAGCCCCCCTCGTCCGGACCCCCACCCCCGGACGATATCTCGTCCGGGGCTTGCCCTTGGAAGGCCACACACCAACACTTAACCACATTGAACTTACGTACGGTCGAACCGAGGTCAAAGGTAACTTATTTGCGTTCAAGGCCAACTTATATTACGAACCTGCCACAACCGGACCAGTGAACCACTGGAACCGGGGCGGTCCGGTAGGAAATCTATAAATAGAGGCCTCCTCTCCTCATTTGAGACCAATCTTGCTATCACTTATCCATGCACTGCCTTCTCTCTACTTTATCTGTCTAAGAGTCTATACTCACTTAAGCATCGGAGAGGGCACAATGAGCACCACCCCTCCCCCCTTGGTCTCGGTATTGCCCCTTTTGCAGGTATCTCGAGTAGAAGGTCCGAAGCAAGAAGGCACTCAGGACACCATGTGCGAAATAATGGATCGACCGGAAACCCCCTCCTCGACACCCATTCGCAAGTATACAAGAAGAAGAAGAAGAATCGGACCTCTTATTGAGTAAAAAATGGAAACACCTTATTTAGAAAGGAGAATCAACTCTGATTTATCGAGAGAGATATTGTTCTTTCCTATTTAGGAGAATGACTGACATTCCCTATTTTTTAAAGGGGTCAACCATTTCTCCTTTGAAGAGGGGTCGACCTCCTCTTCCTTGGAGAGGGGTCGGCTTGGTCGACCCTTTGTCCATGGGAGAAGGGTTGTTGCCTTCATCTTGGAAGTCGACGATTTCTTCTGTTGAGACAAGGAATCGTCGACCCCCTCTTTTAGAGAGTGATCGGCTGGGTCAACTCTTTCTTCATGGAGAAGGGTCATTCCCTTCCTCTTGGGTGTTGACGATTTCTCCCGTTGGAAAAATAGTCGTCGGCTTCCCCCTTATGGAGGAGTTTGTCAACTAATTAATGTAAAATGAAATTTTAACGATTCGTTTTTTCGTCTTGAGTCGGATGAATGTGATTGTTCGCACCATCCTTAGACAAATATCCGTCAAAATACATTTTAGCTATTGCGCGCGCGGGGTCGATTCAATACGTAATAGAATGACTCGTGGAACCAGTAATACAAACTTAAAGTGAAACCAAACAATTGAATAAGTATTACGTGTTACGCATTCATGGTGAATTCATCCGAAGCAAACACGCCGTAAGTGATGAATTAATCCATACTATTATCTTTAAATCTCTAATTTTTCAAAAAAAAAAATCTATTTATTTAATGGGATATGGTGCGCAAAGCGCTCGTTAACAACTAATTTATGTATACTAGTTCATATATCTAAGCAAATTGTGACCGGATGAAAATCTCATTCCCTACTTTTCTTGTTCTACTCATGTCTTACTACGTAAAATTTTCACGATAATGAAAAAAATAATTTTTTTCGTATATTATACAATATGATACAAATGTTACTACTTTTGTGATTTTTTTTTTTTTAAAAAAAAAAAAAAAATCTATTAGGATTAGTGAACAGTTGGGCATGATGAACCCTAGAGGACTAGAATGGGTCAATTTGCCCTCAAGGGTTCACCCCGACCAACTGTACACTATGTCTAATAAGTTTTTATAAAAGAACCACAAAACTAGTAACATTTATATCATATTGTATAATTTATACGAAAACCAAATATTTTTATTTTTTATAGTGAAAGTTTAACGCAATAAGACGGGAACTATGACAGAAAAAGTAGGATAAAAGATTTTCATCCATTGTAACCTAATTCACGCATATTTGACTTTTTTTCATCCCATTGAATTCTAGTATCGTACAATTAGAATTTGAGCACGTGTTGATTGTTAGTAGTTATGTTTTTTTTTTTTTTTTTTGCTCGAAAGGTATTGCTAGTAGTTAAGGTGTGTGTTACACGCTTCTTCTAGATTGAAGTATTTTATTATAAGGCACAATGTTTTATTGTTAGCAAGGACAAAAGAATTATGTTTTGTCGCATACTGGTGATGAATTAATTAGTTAGAGTCTTGAAATTATACTTTTAAAATTATTTTTGATTCCATATTTTTTACTGTTTTTTTTGGCTATTAGGTGTATTTTTTTTTATACCTTTTGTACCAAATATTTTAACTTTGTATACTTTTAGCTTATTCGTTAATTTTAGCTTATAAATGACATGTGCAAGTCATGTAGCCTATCCTAAACTTTTGATTTTTTTCAGTTTAGTTCCTCTAATACATCAATAACCTTTTTTTTATTTAATTTAGTCTCAAAAACTCAAATCGAACCACTAACCTCAATGGACATAGTTCAATTTAGGTCAATTGCCGCAATTGGACTAGATCCAATTGACTTAGGCACAGGCTAGCCCGGGGCAAATTGACCCCAATTGGAACTAGTCAGGACCTAACACAGGGTCGGGTTACCCTGGGTCGGGGGACCCGACCAAGGTCGGACCTAGCATTGGGCTAGATCTATTGAGGTTTGTGGTTCAAATTGGGTTTTTGTATTAAATTGAACAAAAAAAGTTTAGAATGTATTAGAGAGACTAAATTGAACAATATCAAAGGTTTAAGGTGATTCACGTGTCATTTAACAACGATAACTAACGGCCAACCAACGGATGGACCAAATGTATACAAAGTTCAAACATTGGGTACCAAAAAGTAAAAAAAACTTTCGAATATATGTGATAAAAGTATCTTTAACCTAAAAAATAGTGAAAGAGAATATATATATTAAATCAGTCAGCTCTTAAGAACAGCTTTAATATTAGTTGGTTCTTTTTTTAAGGTCATACCTTCAACTTGGTTGGCACAAGTGGGTTGCCAAATTAATTTATTGTACAACGAGAAGATTTTTATACCAAGTCAATTAGAAATTGCTACATGGCAAAACAAAATTAGGTTCTGCTTGTATTATAACACTCACTCTTTTGGTGTGTTTAGATGGATGTAATGTGTAATCTCACATTACGTCTTAACCAACGTAATGTGGATGTAATGTAAATTATTATATAATATGAGATTACGTCCAAACTCCATTCAACGTAATGTGAGATTACATCTAAAAACGGATGTAATGTGATATTACGTCCAACATTACAGAATGTTATTATTATTTATTAAATAGATAAAATATTTTGTATTATTTTTATACTTTATTATGGTAACAATATTGTTATTATTATTAGGTTTTTATTTTTTTATATTCTTTATAAATTATTATAATAAATAATAATGCACATATTGTTCATATAAATGTGTAAGTCTTTTTCGTTGCATTTTTTTATGAAATTAATCTTATAAAACTATATATGATGTTTTAATTAATAGAATTTTAGTAGTTGTGCGTATTGCGTTTAAATATTTCGTATTTAGAATTCATAAATGACTATAGTATTAACCACACACATAATCTTTAAGAAGTTAGTTGTTGTCAAAATATATATTCTTTTAAATCTAATTATATTAATATAGTAATATTAATAAAATCACATTACAATGTACATTACAGCACATACCAAACACTGTAATCTAACATTATGTTCCACATTACAGCACATACCAAACACTGTAATCTAACATTACGTTCCACATTACAGCACAACCAAATACTGCAATCTATCATTACATTACAAGTAATCTCACATTACGCCCATCCAAACGCCCCCTTGGAGTTTATTATCGTTAGATTTTTAGAAGAAAAAAAAACTGCAATATACTTACCTGACTTATTTTTAATGGTTTGTTGTTGAAAAATAAGTTCACACGAAATTGACCCATTATAAATTTTAAAAAAAAATTAATCAAAAAATACACAAATTCTAAAAATTATATGAATTCCAACAAAAGGTACTAAGGGTTAGTTTGATATCGTAATTCCTAACGAGTAGTAGAATAAAAAAAAAAAAAAAGTTAATAACCAAATTGCTACGTGAATTTTGAGCAAATTATTATTTGAAATTTTAATTTTTTAAAATTGGTTATTTAAACTTTCAATTTCTGAGCAAATTGTTACATGTATTTCAATTATCATCAACCCGAACATGAATTGAACATGTTTTGCCACGAGGGGTCTTTTTCATTTGTACTCATTAATGATTTAAAAATTAATTAAAAGTATTACAATGAAATTCATTCAATTGACACTCAATTGGATACTTTTAATTTATGTTTGAATCCATTGTTGGGCACACATGAAAAGACTACATGTGTAGGAAACATGCTCATTTTCTGTCTAATTTGACGGGTACAAAAAAAGTAGCAATTTATCCGAAAATTAAAAATTCAAATAACTAATTTTAAAAAATTAAAATTTAGACATCGATTTATGAATTGCGTTCAGGTAGCAATTTAATTATTAACTCATAAAAAAAAACAAGCATGTTTTAAAATAGAAAACATTCCATTTCCACTTTAATTTATGTAGTTTATACTAAGTTTTATTTATTACTTTGTAGCATTACTAAAAAAAAAAAAAAGACGCTAGTGTGAATATAATTTAGAAAGGCAAAAGGTGAATTTCCTAGAAACATAGGTGGTGGGGTGTAGCTGAGAATGAGATGAAGATGGATGCTGTTTTCTACTTTAAAAGAGTCTCTCATCTCCTCTCCTCTCCTGTCAAGCAAAGAACAACAAACATAGCATATCGATCCCATCCTCCCTCTCTCTCTCTCTCTCTCTATACATCATAGCGATTCCATACCCACGCCACGCCACGCCGGCCACAATTAAGATAGAGATAGAAGAAAGATTCTTTCTCCGTATTTGCAGAAAAGCATCTATTTAGCTGCTACTAGTACGAGTACGCGGTGACAAATCGGTCATCAATTTAATATGGGTGGTTTCAACTGTCCGAAGCCGGCAATGTTGTGCGTAAGCCGAAAGAGCAAGAAGAAGAGCATCAAGGGGGTAGAGGTGACCGGAATGGATGACGACAAAAAGAAGAAAATAAAGAAGCTGAAAGGGAGAGTGGTGGTGATGAAGAAGAATCTGCTGGACATCAACGACCTCAAGGCCTCCTTCTTCGATCGCCTCTATGAGCTCTTCCGCAAACGAATTTCCATTCACCTAATCACCTCCCACCCAGGTACGTAACCTTCTTTACTCACTTCACTTCTTTATCCCATCTACCTACGCCGGCGCGTGGTCTACCGTCACCATCACTGTGACATTGCCATACACGCATCGCTCTCTCTACCTTCCTTCCACCCAATACTAAAATTAATTAATTATCAGAGCAGATAAATATATATAAAATTACTGCTTTATTTATATATATAATTCGAAAAATACTCTTTTTTCTGCTTTACCCAATTGCTGTCTGTCTGTGTCACAAACTAATTTTAACTCACTCACTGTAAAACAGTTCTTACTTATTACTCATTAATTAATTAATAATATAAATACAGAGATTCAATTTTAAAATCATTAAATTAAGGTTTAAAAAAGGTATATGTATAAATATTAAAAACAAATACAAAATTATGTTTTTCTATTTCCAATTTTTTTTTTACAGCTTTGGCAAAATATAAAATTACAACTTATAGTTTATAATATATATATATATATTTGGGCAGACAACCTGCACATGTCCATGTCCTCCATTATATATATATAGTAAGTATATTATAATAATTATTATTATATATAAAAGCTTTTTTTTTTGGCCAAAATTATGTATAAAAGCTTAATAAATCGTTTTTGGATCGGCCAATAGAAATAATACCAGATCTTGGCTATTATTGCAAGCCATAAAAAATACATATTCGCCTTGTAATAAATAAGCTAGTACTATTTTATGTAAATAAATAGTATACATTTAATTGCAACTAGTTATTACTTTTAGTCACCGATGGCTATCCTAAACGCATATATATATAATATCATTAATTGTATTTAAATAACTTAAAATTCTCGTTTGAAACGCATATATATAATATCATTAATTTTATTTAAATAACTTAAAATTCTCGTTTGAAAGTTTCATTTAATCAATCATATTCCTTCCGATTATTTGTTTAGCTACTTGTCATTTAGTAGTACTGTAATTTTTTTAAAAAAAAAATTGTTAATGAGCATTTTACATACATATTATATTTTTAAATTAAGAATGAAAAAAATATTTACCTTATTTTAATTAATTTTTCCACTAAAATGTATTTTTTTATCTTACACTGTAATAATGCAAGAAAAGATAAAATGTTTACATATCGTTAGAAAGATTTCACCAAATACCTTAGAAAAATTATACATATTTGATCATAATACTTAATTATTTTCTATAATCCATTTTAGATCCCTCAAATTGTTAGTTTCGCTACATTATCAAATAATAGCGATTTAAGCGGTAGTTTTGTAAATTGGTGTTAGACAGGTAGATTTGCTAATTGTTTATACCTCTCATTATCTGAGTTAACTAAGACGGATTATATATATTTATTAAGATATTGAGTTCGTATATATATTGCGGTCTCCATATGCTAGTTTTGTATAGCATGACAAACCAAACCTATACCTGAAATGATTTTCTTTTAGTTTATAATATATGTATAATGCTTAAAAATATATTTACGCTTACGGTAAAATTATAATTGCTCAAAATGTGGGCAATAATTGAACTTACTCAGCAATGGTGACAAAATTTAGAAAATGATGTCTACAAGGACCACAAGAGAAAAATAAAACTGTCTTATCTTTATATATTGCTACTGATAGAACTTATTAGAAGGGAATTTCCGAATTTGGAGATGAGATGATGAGTTAGTGATAAGAGACAACAGATAAATAGAGAGAAATGGACGCAAGAGAAAATAAGTGGAACTGTCTCATCAAACAAGAGTAGTTGGTTTAATCATTAAAATTTAAAATATAGGTTAATTATCAAATTAGTGACTAGCAGAATATTTAAAAAAATATATTTTACTTACAATTTTTTTCTAACTGTCCAAATATGAGCTACTAAAAGTAACTAACACTAACAATATGTACAGAAATTATTTATGAAATAAATATATATATTATACGGAAATATCACACGATATTTGGGAAGAACCACAAACTTGACCGAAAATCTTAATTGATTAAATCTTAGCCGGATATATCATCTCTAGGGATGGGCACTGAACCGGTTCAGGCCGAACCGGTTCTGGACCGGACCGGAACTGTTTTAAACGGTCCGGTCCAATAATAACTAGGGTTTTTTTTTGGCTTAGGTTGGTCTAAAAAAAACTGGACTGGTTTGAACCGGTCCAGAACCGGTCCAGAACCGGTTTTGGACTGTTTTTTAAAAAAACAAGTTCTGGACCGGTTTTGTATGTCGGACCGGTTTTATCAATAAAAATCGGTCCAAAACCAGTCAAAACCAGTCAGAAACCGGTCAAAACCGGTCAGAAACCGGTCAAAAACTGGGTTTTTTAAAAAAAAAAAAAAATTCGGTCAAAAAGTTTTTTTTTTTTTTTTTTTACTAAAAAGCGGTTCAAAACCGGTCCGGTCCGGACTGGTTTATTGGACTGGTTTGGTATACCCCTTGGACTGGTTCCAATTTAGGGGTTATAAACCAGTCCAATTTGGACCGGTTCACTCCGAACCGGTTCCAAACGGTCCGGTTCCAGACCAGTTCCGAACCAGTCCGGCCGGACCGGTTTTTATGCCCAAGCCTAATCATCTCATTATTTAACACATCATCTCATTATACCAATAATCTCATTACACCTAAGCATTAAATACTCATGCCCTATAATTCGTTACTTAAAAGCTCCTTAAAATATTTTTGTCTAAATGTTATAGTCCCGCTGGTTTTAGCTAAAAGAATAAACCAGAGCTCTCCACATCAGCTCATTAAACCAATAATGTGACTAAAGCATTAAAAGCTACCTTCAATTACAGAATGCTTTACTAAAAGTTATAATCGAGAATTTAATTTGCAGTAAAAGAATTAAAGCATTAAAAGCTACCTTCAGTTACAAAAAGCTTTACTAAAAGTTACAATCGAGATTTAAAAGAATTAAATCAGCTTCTTCAATAATTGAATTCTACAATTAAAACTACCATGAAACCAAACGTCTCAGCATACATAGGGTTTCTCTCCATTAATTGGTTTGAGTTGTTAAATCTGCATAATATATATAGCAGAGCTGAATTAATTCCCGCAGTTGTCAGAAAAACAAGAATTACATCAGTAAGGAAGTAAATTTATTTCGGAATAGATACAACATGGGTACTGGTTGCTTGGTTTCGAAGAAATCGAGTCAGGTTCACATAAAACTATCAGCGATCTAGATCACAGTTCGATGAGAACTATTGACGAAAGTTCGTCTGCTACCACTTAGTCGTTCGTTCACCACCAGTCAATCATCGCCCGTCGTTACTCCACCTTAAAGTGGCGATCTAGATCGGAGTGCGATTAGAATCTTTGTCGGAAGATCGTTCGTCAGCCCCTCAATCGGTTGTCTGCCGTTCGCCCGTCGTTCTTCTTTCGTGTGTCCACCTCTTAGATCTATAATTTTTAGGAACTAACCCACACCGGACAAAGGTCATTAGGGTTTCGAGAGGTTGGAGATGAAGAGAGGAATCAGTAACATGAAGGTTTATGAAAGAAAAAAAAAGTAACTTAGAGTAGTAACAAGTTTTATTTAGAAGAGCAAAGTGACGTCATTGACATTGAGGGTCGCTCACAATTTTGTAATTTTGTTTATAGTGTGTGTGTTAATATTTTTTTTTAATTATCATTGGTTGATCTTATTTGATTATAAAAGTTATACGAAGTATATTATTGTTGACTTAATAGTTTGGTCAATGTAATTTTATCAAAATATATTATTATATTTATTTATACAACTGCATTTAAAGTTAACTCATGTGGAGACCAAGAATATTTATATGTATTAGATTAAACAATTAGTGTGTTCAAAATTTTCATTTATTTTATAAAAAATGTATACAAGTTTCAATATAATGATTTTTATAGTATAATAATGTCAAAAGTATATAAATAACAAACTGATTGCTATAAAAAAATTTCTATATTTTTATGGTGTCTAAATAAAATATATAATTATGAGCATTGTATTCTTTTATATAAGTGTCACTTTTGTTTAATTTTTTTTCTTATCAATTGTTAGTTTTAATTTTTCTTACATCCGCGCTGCGCACGGATTCAGCACTTGCTAAATAATAATATAAAACGTTCACCGAAATGAGCCAACAAAAGAAGAATAGTTGGTTTAATTATGAAAAATTTTAAGGATGACCAATATAAGCAAATAATGAGACCATTATTATGTATTAATTATATACCGAGAATGAACATATATATGTAAGTTTTACAAACCCTAATTGCCAGGATCTTGATCATGCTTTATGAGGGAAAAGATATAGAGAGGAATGACTTACCTGGTCTTGATCTCAATTCCTCCGATCTTCCTAGACTGTCAATTCGCTTCTCTGTGGAACGGTTCTACTTCTCTCCCTTGTCCATCATTCTGTCAGAGACCAGTTGATGGAGAACTGCTCTTTCTCTCTGCGTCAATAACTGGCAGGGAGAGAGGACCGTTTATATTATTAACCCTTTAATCTGGTACGTCCATCAAGTGACCAATTGAACGGTCTAGACTAAATACATTCCATAAAGACATATATTGATATAATATAATATAATACATTATTCAATATATCTATATTCATTAATATTATCTGGCCACATAATTAGAATATATATTGTAACATTAAATATATATTCTTACATTCTCCCACTTGGCCAGATAATCACATAAGTCTTACATCTTTATGGAATAACATAAGGCGCGCGTAAAATCTAATCTTTCCGTTCATCATAATCACTTACATTCAATAATCTGTAAATGCGGGTTATGGCGGTCATACACTTATTTAAGCAGCATACTCCCTTCCATATACCACGACAGTTACATCTTATCAAATATAAGCCTGTAAGTAATATATATAAACACATTAGGGTCCGAGTAAGGCTTTGCATAAGGTTTTCCCGTTATCATAAACATTAGGTGTACACAATCATAATTAACAGGAAAACATTGGAGTCAGAAACATATCATTGAGCTCAGAGTGTCAAACATCATCATCATCATCAACTTTACGACTAAGACCCATTATTTGCATGCTTATTTAATGTCATTAGTTGTAAACATTCATTTAAATACATCATTGTCAGCTTGGCCATTATGCTGACAGACACTCTTGTTTCTGAACTTTCTTCTTAACGACAATAAACTTTAATTCCATAAGTTTGCACCTTTAATGCTTGTCGTTTTGACGAAGAAATAACTGTGGCGTTATTACGATAAATCTTCCAGCGACTTGGTAACGGTGTCGACAACCTCAAGCCCTGAAATAAGTCCCACAGTCCTTAATGCATGATAAAACATGCTAAAACCTTACTTTACATTATTGATAACAACAGATAATTACCACTTTTCTATAATATTGCTCCAACACATAAAAGGAACAAATAATTGAAAGTGGACTTTCAACTGTCACGATATCCCTTAAATCTGAATCTACACGAACATAAATGCATTTACATGTTCTTGTAGGTGCATTAGGACTTTATTTGCAGCATTTGCAAATTATACTCCCTCTTTAAGATCATTTCAGTGTGAGCTTTCTGAGACAATCCAACTGTAACTGTGACTAGATTAAAATTTTAATTTAATCTTTGTCACATAAATTGTCTCTCACATTAACTTTCATCTTAACTCCAGAGAGAAATATAATGCATAATCATTTAAATGTGAGCAAGAAATAATCAATTATACATGTAAAATATTTACATACTCCCACTAATCTTACGGTTCATACGACTCTAAAGTAACTTACTAAACCATTCGTGGGAAACATTTATTTTATCCTATAAATTGATTTCTAAAATGACAATTCATTAATTGAGAAATATAAACTTCATAACATAATATATTGTGGGAATGAAACCGAAAAATTATTTACTAATATCTGAATCCTACAAGTAAACCAACTTCCAGAATAACAAGTTTTCCTAATGTTATTCTAAATGATTTAACTTTATCAGATGATTATACTTTTCTTTCTTTATGAAGTATCATGTCTTTCGAACATTATCCCTTATGTTGAAATTTTCATTCAACTGATGGAACTATATTCTAATCCATGTGAATAATGTATTCATACAGATAGACAATGTCTATCATTTACCATAATATCCACATCTTATTATTCAGACACTCCCACTAATTTCATTATTCTTAAGATTAACATAACTGGTTTCTACAATTTTCGGACTTCAGTTAAGAAAGTAAATCTTTATACCCTTTGGATCTTTTAATGCTACTCCAGAGTAAACATTTCATTCAAGAATTCATTCTTTAATGTGGATCATAAACATTTACTTTACTTTTATTAGACAACCTCAAACATAACGGTGTCTTAACCAAGCTCCCTTCCAACGCACAGATCAATAAAAGGTTGGAATTGCCTTTATGGGATCTCAGACTTAACTCATACATCCACAACTTAATGTCATTAATGGGTAAAGAAGATTTACTTGTCTAACTCTTAACTGTAACTTTCAAAGTCCGTTTATATTTCCCACAATACTATTTTCATAAATGTATAACATAGTATATACAAATATATGACATGTTCTTTTGATGAGTCTTACTAATGAACTAAATGTCATATCATACTTTTATACATTTCTCATGAAAGTCACCACACATAAAGACATTATAAGTTTTCACGTTTCTATCTAATAGCTTACTTTTCATCAAGAAAATCACTCAGCAAACAGATATAGTCATGACATGAATAACACTAATAAGCTTAAATTCATAAGTGCAAGAATATATACAATTATCCCACTATTCTTGACACTTATTAATTTTCCGTATAAATAATCATGCAATAAGCGAGATATACGAAATATTACATTTTATTCATGTATGAAAAACAATTGCACTAACCTTTTAGCAGCACTCCTTTATGCATGGTTGACATGTGACTTCCTTATTCTTCACAAACATACGAGCTAACCCAATATCACATAATGAACACCTTGTAGTGCTCTCATAAATATTGAGTTGTCTCTAGTCATCCTTAAGGTCTTTAATCTTGCTCCATAAGTTAGCCAACTCAAACTTCTACAAACTTTACAACTCAAATCTTAGAGATTGTAGGTTTGTACATACGAGTGACTTATTACATAACTTGTACTTTAATCCACAAACTTCGTAAATTTCTTTATTTATTGTTTGTGGAATAAACCAAAATTATTCGCATTAACTTAAGATTTACTCTGTTATATCGTGTTTATACTTTATGATTTGACTTTCTACTTAAGTTGTGTACCCATAAGGATACTGTTTAATTGTGTTAAGTCAGGATCTAGTAAGTTTAGTGGAACCTGACTTACACGATTTAGAAAGTCAAACCTATTAAACACAATAACAGAACATACATGCGAATTAACTATAATAGCTGCAAATTACATACTTACTCATTCATAAAATAAGCTAATAAGAATCAGCTAATCATTTAAAGTATATCATAATCGACCTTTGGGCAACAACTATAATATACTATCATTAAGTAAATGCCAATTAGTAAATAAACTATTATAGATTCAGATAATCAATAAGAGTATATCATAGTCGACCTTTGGGCAACGACTACAATACACTAATCTTAATTAAATGCCATAACATTATTTGGAAATCATCAAAGTATACTATAACCGACCTTTGGGCAACGACTATAGCACACAAATCTTAATTAAATTCCATAGTATTATTGGACAATTAAAGAAAATCTCCAGTTAAATATACAAGTTATCTTTGGATATACAAATATATAGAACCAAAAGATCTTAATTATCCCATCATGTTTACAAGTTATAGAAAGCGATTCACCTTTGGACAAATCCTAAAATTCTAGTAACCTGTAAGTGTCAATTTATCCAATCATGTATACAGTAATAGGCATTTCATTATTATCATGGATAAATGACAATTATATTATATGCATGAAACAAATAAACATTCTAGATTAGTCACTTTGGCAACAATAATTTACTTAAAATACAAGTTCATGCATATAATTATTGATCTTTACGTAGACATTACTATTATATTATACGCATGAATCGAATAAACATTCTAGGTTAGCCACTTTGGTGACAATAACCTACTTAAATTATATGTTCATGCATATAATAATTGATTTTCTTTAGGCATGACAACACATTCTAGTTCTGTCACTTTGGTGACTAGAAACAAACCATAAAGTCATGTTGATAGTAATGTCTCATTAAACCATAACATTATCATTCTAGTTCAATCACTTTGGTGATTAGAAACTAACTATAAAGTCATGATGACCGTAAATGCCCATTCATGCATAACGTTAATATTCTAGTTCAATCACTTTGGTGATTAGAAACTAACTGTAAAGTCATGCATATAGGCTTTAAAGTAATATTTCAATAACTAAATATAACCCGATCTCATAATGGTTATCATGACATTATTGAAACATTACTAAAAAACATTAGGTTTGGCTAAAATAAAATTTAGCCCATAAAATAATGGTTTTACACCATAAAAACTATAATTTTCCTTAGTTATCAGCGGAAGCAATTAGCAAGGAAATTAAAACAAGTAATCTTTCATGCAATATGCATTTTCATGCTTAAGTCAAACATACAAAATCTTTCATTGTTGAAACATAATCAACATTTAACTTAAATATTAGAACCACATAATCTAATATGCCATTCATTCACCACTCATGCATAAATAACAACATCATCATACTTTAGAATTCATAAACACATGCATGAGAGTTTCAATTGACTACCAATAACATACCCTAAATTCATCATTCATGTGTTTATTCAGACCATTATAAACATGAGATTCTAATCAACCTTAAGACACATAATGAACGAAATAGGTAAACTCTAATTTGATCACTTTAGGAACCACTATCAGGATACTATACATGCTAGTACATGTTGTTCTTAAACTGATCTAGCATAATATCATCATGAGTTGTATAAGGGAGAGTATACATACGTGAAATTCTGAAAGCCCTCCACTTAGCGGATTCGCAGATACGTGATCATTTTCATCCACGTGATGTCCTTGTAAAGCCAGTCATAATGTAGAGGATTTATCACATATTACATGGTGGATTCATAACCGTAGTAATCTATCTCTTCTCCCGGATCGAACCACTCGGGAGATAAATCGAGATGCAACTCCTCGCTCTCCCCAATGCCATGAATACTCGATTTGCACCTTGATGGTGTCGAAGGGTGTAATCCACCAGGCCACTACCAGTTGGGCGAACCACAGACAGTTCCGTAATTTGAAAACCTTCGTAAAATCCTCATGTTGAAGAAGGGGAATGAGGACTTGTTCCCGACTGACAAGACAATATTCATGTCCTCTCCCACAGTCCCAAGGGCACCCGGTTGATTCAACCGGTACATAACCAGATGAAGACAAGAAACAAATTCATGAGAAATTTAATCAAACAATTCCAATCATTATGCAAGCAGCATAAATCACTACACCAAGAAGAATCCCCTTGATCTCCACAGGAAAAGAATTCGTCAAGAAACGAATTTAGCGAAACCATCTTAAAACTTGCCGTGGAAAAGACCACATGAAATTGGGAAACACACGCATATATTCAACAGAGCAGATTGAACCATTCAAATTGAGTAAATCAATTAAATATAAATCAACCATCACCCTACAAAACCCTCATGTTTAACAATTCCCCAATTACCGATTACGAAGTATCAAGATCCTCATTAAAGAAGATAGATGAGAGTAAACCTTAAACCGTGATGATCAATAATCCAACATAAAGGCATGATCAACAACACAGGCTCTGATACCACATGTAAGTTTTACAAACCCTAATTGCCAGGATCTTGATCATGCTTTATGAGGGAAAAGATATAGAGAGGAATGACTTACCTGGTCTTGATCTCAATTCCTCCGATCTTCCTAGACTGTCAATTCGCTTCTCTGTGGAACGGTTCTACTTCTCTCCCTTGTCCATCATTCTGTCAGAGACCAGTTGATGGAGAACTGCTCTTTCTCTCTGCGTCAATAACTGGCAGGGAGAGAGGACCGTTTATAATATTAACCCTTTAATCTGGTACGTCCATCAAGTGACCAATTGAACGGTCTAGACTAAATACATTCCATAAAGACATATATTGATATAATATAATATAATACATTATTCAATATATCTATATTCATTAATATTATCTGACCACATAATTAGAATATATATTGTAACATTAAATATATATTCTTACAATATATATATATATATGAGATGTCATTTTCAGACCTAATAATACAAAATGATAGTCAGACATAATGAATTGTTGGATGAAAAAAGAGTAGTTGTGTTGTTTGTAATTATATTAGTAATAAATAATAAGTTTAGTCTAAGTTACAGCACGTCCGTCCCACTTGGACTTGTGGATCATGTTTTATGGCTGTTGTATAAATGAAATAGTTATTTAATCTTTATTACACGACTCTTTGAAGATGATTGATATAGTTAATTATCGGTGCTACAAGGAAATTACAAAATTGGATACATAGTTACTAATAAATAAATAAATAAAAGTATGAAAATTAAAAGTGTTGGTGGTTAAATGGGGGGCAGGAAATGGAGATAAAATAGGGAAGGCAGCGTATATAGAGAAATGGATAACAAAGAGGAGCCCGTTGAGAGGCAGCGATACGGAATTTGGGGTGAATTTCGAGTGGGACGAGAAGATGGGGGTACCGGGTGCATTCATCATCAGAAACCACCACCACTCCCAGTTCTACCTCCGCTCCCTCACCTTGGACCATGTCCCTGGCCACACCGGACCCATTACATTCATATGCAACTCTTGGGTTTACCCTACCCACCGTTACAACTACGACCGTGTCTTCTTCTCTAACAACGTAATCTACACTATATCTACACTTTATTTATATGCATCCATCTCTTTCTTTCTCTTTCTTTCTTCAGCTATTAATCAATTTATGTATATATGCAACAGTGTTATCTTCCGAACCAAACACCCGAGCCACTACGGCGATACAGGGAAGAGGAACTCCGCAATCTACGTGGGGACGGTTTGGATGATCGTGAGTTCAACGAGTGGGACAGAGTTTACGACTATGCTTACTATAACGACCTTGGAAGTCCCGATAAAGGACCCGATTATGCACGTCAACTTCTCGGCGGATCCAACGACTTCCCCTATCCTCGTCGAGGAAAAACCGGTCGAAAACCAAATGAAGCAGGTGAATATATATATATATGTCTCACTCAACTTAGCATATATCTATGTATGTACGAGGGAAGTAATTATGTTAATGTTTTTATTGGTTTCCAGATACAAAATCAGAAAGCAGACTCCCTCTTCTCAGTCTAAACATCTATGTTCCCAGAGATGAGCGCTTCTCTCACATTAAATTCTCGGATTTCCTAGCATATGCTGCAAAATCGTTGGGTCAAATCTTGATCCCCGAGATTGCATCCCTTACCGACAAAACCATCAACGAATTTGACAGCTTCAAAGATGTGTTTACCCTCTATGAAGGTGGCATCAAGATCCTGGATAAACCCATGGCCGATAAGCTCAAGGACTGTATTCCGTTGGAATTGTTCAAGGAACTCATTCGTAATGACGGTGAGCGACTCTTCAAGTTCCCCATGCCCGATGTCATCAAAGGTGGTTAATTATTTCTCATTACTCACTGACTAATTTATTGTTTAGAGATATATATATACTCACTCACTCACCTACTTTGTTTGCAGAAAGTAAAACAGCATGGAGAACAGATGAAGAGTTTGGTAGAGAAATGCTCGCCGGAGTTAACCCTGTTATCATCCGTCGACTCCAAGTAAACCCTAAACCTGTTATCAAAGATTCACCTAGTTTGTTTTTTGTTTACAAAAAAAAAGAAAAAAAGAGAGAGAATTTTCTTATAATATGAATATATTCTGCAGGAATTTCCTCCGACGAGCAAATTGGACCCGAAAGTTTACGGCAACCAAAACAGTTCAATTAGGGGGGAGCATATCGAGATGAACATGAACGGGATGTCCGTAGAGGATGCGATTCAGAACAAGAAGATGTTCATATTAGATCATCACGATGCATTGTGGCCTTACTTGAGACGGATAAACAGAACCACCACGAAGATGTACGCCACCCGGACTCTTTTGCTTCTCCAAGACAATGGAACCCTAAAACCCCTGGTTATCGAGCTGAGCAAACCACACTCACAAGGTGAATCCCACGGTGCCGTCAGCCAAATCTTCACTCCGGCCAAAGATGACGGAACGATCGAGGGCTCAGTCTGGCAGCTTGCCAAAGCTTATGTTGCAGTGACCGACTCTGGATACCATCAGCTCATCAGCCATTGGTTGAACACTCATGCTGTGATCGAGCCGTTCATCATTGCCACAAATCGACAGCTGAGTGTGCTCCATCCGATATATAAGTTACTCCATCCCCATTTCCGGGACACCATGAACATAAACGCCTTAGCACGCCAGATTCTCATCAACGCAGGTGGTGTGCTGGAGAGGACTGTTTTTCCTGGAAAGTACGCCATGGAGATGTCTGCTGTTATCTACAAGGATTGGGTTTTTACTGAGCAGGGACTACCAGCTGATCTTCTCAAAAGGTAGGTGATTCATTTTCATTAACAATATAATAAAATTAACGAAACACCAGTATCAACACAAACAAAACCTAGGATAGGACACGTATTAGTAACAGATACTATGATTAGTTTTTTAACCTTTTTTAAATTATAATTAACAAATAACTAGAGTTGATTAATTGTGCAATGATTTTTCAGGGGGGTTGCAGTTCGAGATGAGAGTTGTGAGCACGGCCTTAGACTTCTAATTGAGGATTACCCGTTTGCAGTGGATGGGCTTGAGATCTGGTCCGCAATTGAGACCTGGGTCCATGACTACTGCTTGATCTACTACAAAGGGGACGACTCGGTTCGAGATGACAGTGAGCTGCAATCATGGTGGTCAGAGATCATCAACGTTGGCCATGGTGACAAGAAAGACGAGCCGTGGTGGCCGAAGATGCACAGCGTCACCGAGCTCATAGATACGTGCACTACCATCATATGGACCGCTTCTGCACTCCATGCAGCTGTCAACTTTGGGCAGTACCCTTATGCAGGTTACCTCCCAAACCGACCGACCGTGAGCCGACGGTTCATGCCCGAACCAGGTATAAGGGAATAGATATATTTCAATATAGTGTTTATTATATATTCAACCTTAAATATACATACATTTTGATTCATTCTTGTATACTAGGGACGGATGAATATACAGAGCTCGGGTTGAACCCCGATGTGGCATTCCTGAAGACGATCACTGCTCAGTTCCAGACGCTGCTGGGTGTGTCCCTGATTGAGGCCTTATCGAGGCATTCAAGTGATGAGGTGTATCTGGGGCAGAGGGATGACTCTGCTGAGGAATGGACGGCGGACGATGAACCGAAGCAGCGGTTCAAGGAATTTGGGGGGCGGCTAAGGGAGATTGAGAATAGGATAATTGAGATGAACAAGGATAATCGATGGAGGAATCGGGTGGGACCAGTAAATGTGCCATATATGTTGCTCTATCCAAATACTTCCGACTACACTAAACAAGGGGGACTCACTGGTAAGGGAATACCTAATAGTGTGTCTATTTAATTTTAATCTCTTCATTATGTATATGGTATTGGAGATTACAAGTTTTAGAGAGATGATAATTAATTATTGGATTGACTAAACAGTGTATCCTATATGCTTTTCTAATAAAGAGTGAGTGGGTAGCAGCTGCAAGTTCGTCGTGTAAAATGCCATATATATAGTTCCATCCATTTGGCTATTAGTTTCAATGGAAAAGGAGACATGCAATCAACCAATCTATAACTTCCTCCTACACGTGTCTTCCAAGTAATTTTTTTTTGTCTATCCAAATAAATTTCATCTACTTTATTTACAATGTAAATGTCCTTAGTTAATGAGACGAAAACTGCAATCAAAGTTTATCACCGAGATTTTCAACTTCGCTCCCAAAGTCGACTTTTACTTCCCTAACCTATACAAGGAGAGTGGACGATAACGAAAGGAATACAAAGTCCTAACTACATCATTACACAAGCTACCATTCCATCTATCTTATCAGTCGAGTCGATCCGATTCCTTCATCTTAATATTAGTACTATGGGTTATATTCATGCCGACTTTTCTTACAAATTCAGGCATTGAAGACCAACTCCATATTTAAATCAGGATTTATCTTTCACACAACCATATGCATACAAATCTGTATTATTAGTAGGAAATCATATCCAAATACAGTTATGATCCAGTGATTTATGTTTAATCAAAACAGTCATTGCAGAATTACCTTGAAGACTTTTACTTCACCTCATCTTTCAATTTGTCAATGCATACGAACAAATACTATTTTAAGATCGATCGGATGATTTCTGAGAACGAAACCCTAACTAGGTGCAGAGAAGAGAGAAAAGGGCAGGAGACTGAGAGTCAACAACTGCGGTTCATCGGGGGTGTTCCTTCTAATGGACACCCTCACCTCCTAACCTAGACTATATACTAACTATTACACCCTAAACAATAAAAGAAGGAACATGGAGGCCCTCCAAAAATTACAACAAGGACCCCAAAGAAACACAACAACCAACAAAACACCTAACAAAATCTAACCAACTATTTAGAAAACAAACAAACGCTCTAAACTTTCAGCTTGGACTATGACAGTCCTTAATAATTCCCCTCAAGGCGAAAGTGATACAAACTGACAAAAACAACCAACCAAACAAAAAATACATAACAAAACAAACTAGATATTCTTAAGCTTCAACCTGGATCCTATTCTTGATCACCACGTTGTGACTCCCCCTTGCTGAAGATGTTCTTCATCTCCACCAACTCACATAACTTTTCATGTCTCTTTCAGGCCAATGACTTGGTGAAAAGGCCAGTTGGTTGATCCTCAATTCCTATATGCTGAAGTTGAATAACATGCTAAAGTAATTTATCCCTTACAAAGTAATAGAAAAATTCTACGTGTTTAGTTCTTTCATGAAAAAACTGGATTGTTAGCAATCTTAGTGGCAGTAGTACTAACACAATGCAAAACACTAGTCTGCTTTTTATCAAAAACCTAGTTCTTTCAAAAGATTCCTAAGCTAATATGAACCTGATTATCGTAATGTTGAACCAGGATTGCCACAACTACCTTTACTACCCATTATTCCCAGTGGGAGTGATCCGACAAACTTGGTTCCAGATCCTAGTGATCGAGGAATTCATCTTGGAAATAAAAATCCGATACCGAGAAGTCTTCAAAGGAAAACTGTTGGTTATGGTTCAAGCACTGCTCTTGTACCCATTAGAAGAAATGCTCTGATAAGAGACATTATTCCGAGTGGGAGAGACGTTAAGACTCAAAGACGGGATAAACAAGCCTAGACGAAAGTCAAAGTTTTGACCGTTAACCAGCGCGAAAATGGCGCATCTCTCAGATGCGCCCTTAAAATGGCGCATCTGAGAGTTGCGGCGTTGGGTATTTTTGAGTTATGGACCAAGTTTCCCCTTGTTTTTGTGTTTGAGTTTCAAAAAGTGGGCAATTGGGTGATTTTTCCCCTCTTCTTTTGGGTAAGTGAGTAAGCGCCACCATTATACAAAAAAAAAAGGGAAAACAACATAAATGGTCTCCAAACTTTTTCTGTCACTGTCCTTGAACTTTATTTTTTTTTTCTATTGATGTATTTGAACTCGTCAAATCCATTCTGTTATAGTCTCATCGTTAAATTTTACTGTTAATTGTGGTGATTAGATTTTGATTAAGAAAAAAAATATTAATATGGACATGCTGACGTGTCATTGTTTATGGCCACATCATGTTTAGTGCCTTCCAGTTTCATGTTCTTTTGTTTTTTTATAGTTTTTTTCCTTTATTTATTCATTTATTTATTTTCTAGTTACTGGTATATATTAAAAAATATAATGTGACCCTAAACATTACATGTCAGCTTGTCCATGTTATCAATTTTTCATCTAATTAGCGCTTTATCACCATAATTAATAATAAAACTTAACAACATGACTATAACATAATGAGTTTTATGAGTTCAAGTATCTCAATAGGAAAAATTAAAGTTCAAGGACATAGATAAAAAAATGTGTAAAGTTCGAGGACCATTTGTGTTGTTTTCCCATAAATCTCAAGGCAAAATATAATGCCTAAACCAAAATTGATAATAATGAAGATGCCAACTTTAAATAAGAAACTTTGGCAAAAAAAAACTTTAAATAAGAGAAAATTATTAAAAGATGGGAATATTTACACGATATGCTATGTATATTTAGTATAACTAGTGATTGGAGCACGTGCGTCGCACGTGCAACAAACTTTATTGAATTTTTATATCTTATTAACAAATGAATAAATAATATTTGTGATTCTTTAACTAAGTGTGTATATTTTTTTTAAAAAATTATAGTAAGAAATATTAGTAATAAATAATTTCTTAATGCTTGGCAAAAAAATAAAATAAATTCTTAATGAGATATAAATACTTTATAATTGAACCTTATAAGATAAACCTTTGATATCATCCTTGTTTGCTAAACTTGTATAACATTTCAGTGATTGTGTTGCACATGTAGTCGGTAGCTACAAAAATAAGTAGTTAAATTACATCAAGGGGATATTATTCATTTGAAAAACAATAAACTTTGACAAAAAAAAATAAGTAACCAAAAAAAATCAGTAACCAAATTATTCGTTTCAAGCGCATCACTGTACGTGATGTGACATAACCAAATTATCAAATTTGAAATACCTTTTAAAACGATAGTAATCATTGGGGAACACGAACTTAATAATGGTCAAGAGCTAATCTGCAAGTTAAGAATAAGCACTATATAGACGTATCAATGACGGTGGGATCGTAGTTATCTTCTTCGTGAGTATTCATCAATAACTTTCCGCAAGATATCTCGCGTAAATGGCCATTACTAATTTTACCGGCTATCTCTAACTCGCCAGTAAAATATTTACCGGCGGACCCTAGCGCGGCAACTTCTATCGGCGAAAAACATTGCTGATATATGTTTTTCCAGCGAAAATAGGACTTTTACCGGCCACTAACCATAGCCGGAAAATGTGGTATATTTTGTAGTGAACATCCAATTAACATTTTTAAAATTTTGATAAGATCTTATGCTTCTCATTAGGATGTCACTGAAAGTACCCTAAATTAAGTTAGACTGAATATTTGGGGCTGTATAATCTCGTATTTCTTAAAAGTTCCTAATTCAAACTGCAAATCCTATATTTTTTCTGATATAACGGAAATTTTAGGAAATTGCCAAAAACGCATGGCTTTCAACGTCTTGTTTTGAAAGAGAGAGTAAAAGTCCTGCAATATCATTGTAATATATATATATATTAAAAGAACGCATAAACCGATAGGAAAAGTAGTAGCATATTCTACGTACCTTAATGTTGATGGTTAATATTTGGAGTGTGCTAATTGAATAGATTCATTAATGAGAATGGTGGCCTGGGAAACCACTATGAAATAGAGAGACGAAGTTTTGAGGATGATAACTGTATTACAAGTAGATGATCATCTGCATATAAGAGGCGTAGCGAGGACAGGTGAGGAGAAAGGCAAAACCAAAAAAGCTTTCCGACGGCAGAGACGTGTGTGGGTTATATTGGGAACATCTGAAGTCAATAGTGCGGGAATTAAGAGCAGTTGGGGATAGATAACGAAGGGACACATGGATTTTCAGGGTAAAATTGGAAAAAATAAATTTGGATTATCTTCACTTTTAGGGTCCTAAGCCGAGCCGGGAATATATATATATATATATATCCATGTAATTTGAAGAGGCGGCATGAGGATAAAGTCGTTTTGGCATGAACAAGCGCCATCATGAGAAGTGCAACGGTAAAGATGTCGGTTGTAGTTCCTGTGAATACGACGAAGGTTGGCATCTGTTGAAGTTAGACACGTATATGTTGCAGGAGGGACAGTTTTTGTTTGGAGGAGATAGATGATTTGGAGCGGGAAAAAAAGTAAAAATTTGAAGGATGGTCTGATGTCACTTTTAAGGGTAATATATATATACACTACAACAAATCTGGTATCTTGTGATGAATATTATTTTGTCAACATCAATTTTGTCACCATATGTCCTTTTATTGTGACGAATAATTACTTTATCATAAGAAAAGGGGAATCGTGACAAAAAAAAAGTTTTATCATGATTTTTTTGTCATGAGAAATGTTGACTTGTGACAAACAAAGCTACCTCTGTCACATTTTTTTTCCGAAAAAATTGACATCAACTATAAAATGCACTGTGACAAATTAATGGTCACAAAACTAGTAATTATGACAATTCGTTAAAAAAATTATTTTTAAGGAAATCATATCATATTTTACATATTATCCTTGGATATTATATATATATATATATATTAGATTAAAAAATCTAAGATTAAAATGTTGAAAATTAATCTTAAAAAAATATTATTAATGTAGGTTGATTATATTCATAAAATACATGTGTATTCTATTATATTTTCTACTTATTATTCATTTGAAAATAATAAATTAATGAGCCCTTGGCAAAAAAAAATATTACTAAGCCTGTCAGTTAGAACTTCTTCTTAATGAATTTGTTGGAGTCAGTATTGGAAATATTCTAGTATTTTTACCACCAAGTTAAAAATCTAGTATTGATTTTGTACTTATCATTATAAATATTTTTTTATATATACAATATTTAAAAGTTATATATGTAAAGTCAGTTGGCTATAAAATTATAATTGTTTGAACCAATTCGTTTTTAATATCTAATAATAAGAATAATAATAATAATAATAATTAGAGATGTATAAATAATTTTGTGATGGAGTGGTGAATTTTAAAATAATCCCTAAAATTGTGGTGGGGAGTTATAAGCATCGGATCTTGGTATTCACGTCCACTAAATCACTAATCCTATAAAAGTGCTATTAAAACCACCAAATACTTAAATATATCAGTATTTCTCTCCATGTTCTCCTTGTTCTTTTTAGGGTTCACCGAAGACGGAGCTCCAATCCCCGATCCACGTTTCCTTCGAGTCACCACATCCTCGACTTCCTGGTTCACCATTTCGGGGTCATCTTTTCATGGTTAAGTCACCTTAATTTGTTAAGAGATATATATATAGCTCTCGGTTCTTTTCCTCATTTAAGTTCTTTCCTCTATTTCGGTCCATAAAAAATAAAATTATTTCCTCTATCTATGGTGTAATTACATGAATCCGTTTGTTATACTGTTTCGAAAAATTCATTTTACAAATTATGTTTACTTATTGCGAATCTCATTAACCAATAGATTGTAATTCGTGTTTTCTGCAGGACATCTCAATTGTTGTGTGTTTTGCAGTGTTTGTTTCTTTATTTGTAATTATTGAGGGATCTAGCTTGGAGATGGTTGAATGCAGATGACGATGGTGTTAGAGTTTGTTTGGATGAACCCTTTTTTTTTTTTTTGCCAAATTTGGATGAACCCATTTGATCAGTCTACTGTAGATGAGATGTAATTGTATTTTATTTTGTTAATTTGATTGTAGCTAAACAGCTTTGATGGATAATTATATATATTTAATGAATTTATTTTGAGGTTACATAAAATATTTAATTCTATTTTATATTCTCGTTTTTAATTTTTTTTATTAGTTATTATATGAAATTTTAGGGTTAAAATGTAATTTTAATAATAGTAGAACTAAATTTTTACTATAGAAAAACCTGGTGCCGAAATGATGTTTTTTTTATAATTACGTAGGACTAAATTTCTAAATATATAAGAATAGGGTCAAAATGTGATTTTAATAATAAAATGACCAAATTTTAAGTATACATAATTCTATGGCCAATGCGAATCTAATAACTATAGGAATCTTTTTTAAAATTTAGGAATCTAGGGACAAAATTAAATTTTTACAATCATGGGACAAAATTAAAAATAGAAAATACCAGGGCCAAATTGTGATTTTAATAATTATATGGCTGATTTTTTTTTTTTAATACGAACGTGACAAATACTTAACTAAACCTATGACAATGTTTTTGTAACAAAAAAATGTTTAGTGATGATATAAAATTTGTCATAAGAAAATTTATTACGTGACAAAATTATTGTTTTATCATAATAAAATTTAGGGTTAATAGGTCTTTTGGTCCATGATGTTTGACAACTTTTGGGTTTTGGTCAATGATGTTTTTTTTTACCTAGTTTTGGTACCATATGTTTGCAGATTTTTTCTAGTTTTTGGTCTATCCGTTACATTTCGTCCATTTTTTGACATGTTTAAGTCACGTGATCCACTCTAAACTTTAAATTTAGTCCCTCTAATACTTTCTTAACCTTTTTTTTGTTCAATTTAGTCCCGAAGTTTCAAAATTGACCCCAATTGGACAATATGTCCAATTGAATTTTTGAAACTTCGGGACTAAATTGAACAAAAAAAAGGTTAGGAAAGTATTAGAGGGACTAAATTGAACAAAATTGAAAGTTTAGGGTGGATTACGTGACTTGTACATGTCAAAAAATGGACGGAATGTAACGGTTAGACCAAAATTAGAAAAAATCTGCAAACATATGGTACCAAAACTAGGTAAAAAAAAACATCATTGACCAAAACCCAAAAGTTGTCAAACATCATGGACCAAAACACCTGTTAACCCTAAAATTTATTAAGATGACATTTTGTGACGATACTCGTGACAAATTCAATCTATCACAATTTTATGTGTCGTGATAAAAATTAACTTAATTATGACAAACTTGTCCGTCACACAGTTTCAAATTTGTTGTAGTGATATGTTAGGTATATGAAATTAGTTACAAGGGTAGATTAGGTACATGAAGAGATTATGTCCTCTAATTTTAGGATTAAGGAGGATAAATACTTAAAGACTAAACACTTTCTAATATTTTTATCTTTGCTTTGTCTAAATGGATAGAAAATGGAGAATATCAAAGATTTAATCAAAGTCCCGAAGTTTATTGAAGAGTGCCAGTATCAGTGCTTTCAAAATCAAAATGCATCGGCGTGCATTAAAATTAATCTTGCTGTGATTACATATACCTTCGTACATAATGTTTTTAAAATTTATATAAAATTTTTATTTAAATTATTTTGTTATTTTTGTCATACTCAATCTTGTTGGATACTTTCAATATTATATATACATATTGAAGTTTACTGTTTAGCAGCTGGTCGTCTTGCGCGTAGCGTAGGTCAGCACTTAGTATTAATATATTTATGCTCAAATATTTGAAATTACAACACAAATGGAACATGCCATCATATGACTGACCGTTCACTTATTTATTCAAATATGAAATAAACCAGATGCCCACCATAACAGTAAAGTAGAATTAAACAAGCCAAACACAAGCATTAGCAATTGTATGATCATATGCATAATGCCTTTCATTGGATGGATATGGGACGAGCTTAATTACTTCAAGTCTTGGCATGAGCATGAGCAGCAGTGTGATGAGAGAAGAATTCCAAATACTTATCTGGGTTGGGATCCTCTTCCTTATACTTCTCATACAGTAAAAAGTCACCTACAAACACTTTACGCCCAATCTTCAATATCACTTTCGCCACCACCTTGCAGATCGGTTTGTACAGTACATTGTAATCCTCGAACACCTCTCCTTCCCACGCCGTGGAGGGTGAATCACAGGTTGGCATCATCAAACTCTACCGTCTCTTTGAAGCTTGCTGTCGTCTTCCCATCTATACATATATATATAAAGGATTAATAGTTTCAATGGTACATGTGGTCGGATGGTCCACCTATGAAATGTGATGATACTAGAAAAATAGTTAGGGTACCATGCCGATCACATATGGTAACACATATATATATATATATATATATAATATATACATGGATAAACCATATAATAATTAATGAAGATGTATAGACGCGTACCGAGAGGGTAGTTCCAGATGCGAGTGGCTCCATGGTGGAAGTGATTGTTGGAATGTTGCGAGATCGATTCATATGCTCTACAACTTCTCCGCGGAGGAATGAATGTACCTCCACATCAGTTTCTAGAATCCCACAAACACTCATCTCTTCTTCTTCTTCTTCTTTAATGGTGATGAGCTAACTAAGGCACCGAGCAACCCTTTTTATAAGTGTCTTTTCAGATTTAACTTTTGCAAACGCTTTAATCTCTATGGACCCACACCCTATCCTATGCCTATCATCGTCATTCATGTTGATGACATATTCGCTCAATTATTTCCACTGACGTGTGGTGTTTGTATCTCAATTTTTGTTTTATTAATTAATTATGAAACATACATGGGATAAGTGTTCCTTGCACACTTATCATCATTGTACCAAAATCACGATTAATGCTATTTTCAATTTTCTTATGCATTATACCGATTTTTATTTTTAATATTCATAGTCATTCAACATTTTCATTAAATTGGCAGAAACAGCTATCATTTGAAAATACTAGAATTTTTATTGTTTTGATAATTTAGAATGCATCTAAAATTTGACATCAAACTTATGAACCATTATCGATGTGACCATTGTTTTTTTTTTCAATTAAAAATTCAATACTTTTATTTACAGTTAGAATGATTCATAAAGTTTGAACTCATCTTGGCCGTGGATTCAAACTCAACTGAAGGCTTCAAGCCCTTCTTTTGGAAGATTTGAGCTTTCTAATTGAGGGGTTCAAATTCACGCTAGGTACCTTCCATAAGCTGGATTCGAATCCACCTGAAGGTTACGTGATGCTCATCTCTTTCCACATGAAGGTTACGTGAGAATATATAACCAATCAACAAAGCAATAGACGTGTAGGAAATTAAATGGATTTAGAGGCTTTGCCAATAAAGCAATATTTGACGTGTACAAAGTTAACAAATGGTTTTAGAGGCTTTGCAAGGTAGCCTGCCCTACTCTCCGTCTTTTTAATAATAATAAGAGTGCTGCTACAAAATGTGAAATTTCTTGTGAATTTTCCATAAAAAGTGGAATGAGTCCACAATAAATTTTAAATTTGCACTACACCTAACCCTTAGAAGCGTTCCTGTCATTATCTATTTCCAGATCTTAAAGGTGGAGAATAATTAGGGATAAGTTATTGAAGAGAAACTAAATAAGTAGTAGTCACTCACTTATGAATATATATATATATCATAACTACTATGACCATAAAACTTTCCTAGAATGTCAACACAATGCACAGTTCAAAAGCTTCCACGAAACATATTTGATCAAAGTCAGAGGTTAACCAGTAGATGCATAACTTATCAAAATTCAGAAACGGATGAGAATCGGAGATCAATCAGACGCAGAGGTTTCGTACTTAGTCGAAAGTCAGAACGAAGCGGAACAGAACATAACAAAACCAAATGTTGCTCTAGTATTTTCTCCACGCCCTACCGATGTTTGAAGGAAGGCTCCAATGTTTAACCCCATTGAAAGGATGCAGAGCCCAGGTATGCCTCTGGGTCAGCTCCAATGTTTAACCCTCATTGGCAGGATACATATTGTTGGATCGCGGGCGAAGCTCCGTTACGTCCTTGACGGAATGCTTGGACTTCTGGGCTCCGCGTGGTCCTGCAAAAGGGGATGACCTGGGTGGTGACCCAGAATCCCTCTCCGATGCTTAAATGAGTATGGTAATCAATGGATGGTACCATTATCGATGTGACCATTGTTTTTTTTTTCAATTAAAAATTCAATACTTTTATTTACAGTTAGAATGATTCATAAAGTTTGAACTCATCTTGGCCGTGGATTCAAACTCCTCAACTGAAGGCTTCAAGCCCTTCTTTTGGAAGATTTGAGCTTTCTAATTGAGGGGTTCAAATTCACGCTAGGTACTGATGGGCCCCGCCTAAGGCCGTTAGGCCCCTTAACGATTGACGAACGGCGACTAGGCCCGTTGGGCTAGGAGCTGGGTTGCTGGAAGGCCAAGGGCTCCGACAGACGGAGGCCCCGACGTGGAATAACCCCGAGTGAGTACAGCCTCGATAGGGGAAAGCCCCGATGTTATCGGACCTGGACGTGGTCGGTCCCGATAAGGGAGTTGACATCACTCCCCGACAGAGAATCCTCAATGATCCAACTTGGGAGTCTCCGATAATGATCGAGACCCCCAAATGAGGGCACAATCCCGGAAACCTCGCCATGATCACAGTAGTGATATAATGGGCGAGATATGTGGGATACACACATCTGTACAGATACGTGGCGAGATATACGGCGAGATATGTGGGATAGTGGATCACAATGCAACCGCCTAATCAGGTAACTGAGATAGCCTTCTCCCTATAAAAGGAGGGAAGTTATCCCAGGTTAAGGTTACGTTTTACATACAGACACATACTGCTTGCTGGGTTGATCACCGTACTTACGTTAAACATCGGAGAGGGATTCTGGGCCATCGCCCTCTATTCCCCTTCTGCAGGATTGCGAGGAGCTAAGGAATCCGTCACCGTAACCGGAGTTCCTGCCGTGATCCAACATTGGCGCCGTCTGTGGGAACCGCAACAAAAAGCCAAAGTAAGTTTGCTTCCCTTTAACTCATACCATGGCTGGCAACAGGCCGCAGCGATCAGGCAAGCAGGTGCCGACCACTAGCAATCCCCCTGAGGATGCTATACAGCACCAAGACTTGAGAGACGACGGTGACAGCACTCGCCGAGACGACACCGCACGAAGGAACAACCCCCCTGGTGGATCCAGGAACGAGGCACCTTCCCAGAATCCGGAGCTGGCCAGGGTAGTGGCAGAGGCCATGCCCCTATTCATGGAGGCCATGGAGGCCCTCCTAGACCGAAGGGAGGCTGCTCGAAGACAGGCCACAGAGCTACCGCCGCTCCCTCCGCGGCGAGATACTCCCAGAAGGCAAGTGGACGGCAATCTACCGCCACCCCCCCGTTGAGGGAACAGCCCGTTCCCCCCAGGCCTCCGAATCCAGCACCGGCGGAGAATTTCGTGGTCGATGGACCAGGGCCAGTACAACAAAGGACTATTCCCCTGAATGGTCCCCTCACTGCTGACCAGGTGGTGAAGATCGTGGGTATTTGCATGGGAGATCAGAAGCCCATGATGTCGGAGTTGGGGAGTCAGGAGACCCATCCTTTCGTCCCCAGACTGATCCATACCCTGGCCCCTCCAGGCTTAGGTATCCCGAAGATAGACGAGTATGACGGAGTAGCGGACCCGGTTCGCCACGTACAGAAACACTTGACAGCGTGCATGGGCAGGACCCCAGATGAGGATGTTATCTGCGCGTTGTTCCCGAGTACCTTGGGAGAGAAGGCAATGACATGGTTCTACAGTCTGCCCACCGGATGCATAACCTGTTGGAAGGATATGCATCAGCGATTCATCGCCCAGTACCAAGGGCGTCGACGGTTGCTGAAGAGTGTTCGGACCCTGCATGAGGTGGTCCAAAGGCCCGACGAATCGCTGGCCCAATACTACCAGCGTTACACGGCCGGCATGACCGAGCCGCGATGGTGGATAATCAGTTGTACAAGAAGGGTCTGCTTTCGACGCCTTTCTTGAAATGCGTGGCCGAACCCGATACGACTCGGATTCTGAGAGAATTGCATGAAGGAGTCGCAGCCTGTCACGAAGGCGCTCGATCTATCCTGAGGAAGGCGCTGAACTTGGGATATTATTGGCCTACGATGAATAAGGAAGCAACGGCGCTTGTTCGATCCTGTGACGCGTGTCAGAGATATGCTTCGAATATCACAGCCCCCGCTGCTGATTTGATGCCCATTGGGAGTGCTTGGCCCTTCGCACAGTGGGGCATTGACTTGGTGGGACCCCTTCCGAAAGCAAAGAGCCAGTGCACACATTTGCTTGTCGCGATTGACTACTTCTCGAAGTGGATCGAGGCTAAGCCGTTAGCCAAAACAACAACGGGACATATTATTAAGTTCCTTCAGACCCGAATTTTGTCGAGATATGGGGTGCCGAAGGTGATCATCAGTGACAATGGTCCTCCGTTTAACGGGGTTCAGTTGGAGAAGTTCCTAGACGAGTTTGGTATCGAGCATCGGACGGCATCCGTCCACCACGCCCAGACCAATGGGCAGGTGGAGGCTGCCAACAAAATCGTGATGGAGGGCTTGAAGAAGAGGGTTTATGCTTTGGACGGAAAATGGCTGGACGAACTGGAGAACGTATTGTGGGCGGTCCGAACGACACCCAAACGGTCAACAGGTGAAACCCCGTTTGCACTTGTCTATGGGACGGAGGCGGTCGCTCCCGTGGAAATCGCTGTGGCGTCCCATCGAACCAGAAGCTATGAGCCCTCGACAAGTCCAGAAAGAGCCAAGATAGGACCTTTGACGAATGACGAAACAAGGCGCCTGGAGTTATCCTTGCTAGAGGAAAAACGGCTGGAGGCCGACATAGCGCAAGCTCGGATGCGTTTGGCGACGGCCAGGTACTACAATCGGAAGGTCAAGTCGCGACAGTTCTACGCGGGAGAACTGGTCCTACGTCGGAATGAGTTCGCCCTACAAGATCGGATCAACAAGATGTCCCCGAAGTGGGAAGGGCCTTACAAGATCGTAGGCATGCCGGCCCCGAATGCTTACAAGTTAGAAGACCTCGATGGCAAGGTATAAAGAAACACCTTTAGTGGTGAACATCTGAAGAAATGTCATGTTTGACAAATAAGTCGTCCGTAGAGGCGTGAAGATGTAATTAAGTCGCCCTGAGTGGTGCATGCTATGTTAAAGACATCAATAAAGAGGTTACTTCTGATCAAAGTATTCCTAAGTTGTTCTCGATACATTAAAAAGCGTCATAGGACGTCCGAAAAATCCTTAAGTTTTTAAGGTTCGATTAAAAAGCGTCATAGGACGTCCGAAAAATCCTTAAGTTTTTAAGGTTCAATTAAAAAGCGTCATAGGACGTCTGAAAAATCCTTAAGTTTTTAAGGTTCAATTAAAAAGCGTCATAGGACGTCCGAAAAATCCTTAAGTTTTTAAGGTTCAATTAAAAAGCGTCATAGGACGTCCGAAAAATCCTTAAGTTTTTAAGGTTCGATTAAAAAGCGTCATAGGACGTCCGAAAAATCCTTAAGTTTATAAGGATCGATTAAAAAGCGTCTTAGGACGACGGAAAGCCTTAAGGTTCTTAGGGTCCAACAAAAGCGTTATGAAGAATATAATGTAGCCGGAAATGATATTAATAAAAGGCTCGAAGGCCTAAGAAGTTCCATACAAGAGAGATAACGATAAAAGACTACAAGGACTTAAGTTGTAACAAATTAAGCTCGGTCCTCGGATGCTTTAGGGTCGGATGCTGGATCTTCAGAGGGCTTCGGAGGGGCAGGATCGGAGGGATCTGTAGGAGGGTCGTCGGCGTCTTCAGAGGAGCTCTCCGACGGGAGGCTAAAGTACCTTTCTGCTGCTCGGCCGAGAATCTTGGACTTCCTCAGGTCGATGGAGTCCCCGTAGGTTTCGTTAAGCTCTTCAACAATGTCAAGGAAGGAATTCTGCAAATCTTCCTGACAATGCTTCGCCGCATCTGCTTTGAAGTCCTCCGAGCTCCGATATTCTTCGCGGCCCTGGACCCTCGCATTTGCTATTTGGGCGGAACGCTCCGCCTTTTCCTCCTCCAGCTCCGCGATGACCCTCTGCTTCTCAAGCTTCAGCCGATCAGCAGTTTCCTTCAATTCCGCTTTATCAAAGGCAGCCTGACTCCGATCAGCTAAGGCCGTTTGCTGCTCCCGCCTAAGCGAGCTCTCAAGGCTTAGAATCCGCCTTTGCTGGGATTGAGCCTCTTGAACAAGCTTGGCCTTACCCTCCTCGGCCTGCTGCCTACCCTCCTCGGCATGCTGCCTACCCTCCTCGGCCTGCTGCCAACCTTCTTCGGCCTGCTTTCTGCCCTCCTCCGCTCGGAGCCTTGACGCCTCGGAGGTGGCCAGGTCCTCCTGGAGCTTGGTCAAGCTCTCGAGGTTGGAGTTGGCCTGTTCTTGCTCCAAAGCCTCCTGCAGGGACAGGATGTAGCCGAAGCAACGATCCTGGTCCGCCATTTCCTGAGGACAAATACAGCTTAGTATTTAAAAATCGGAATACTTTCAGATGAACAAAAGCAAAGTGTAACCTACCTCTATCCGACGGACGGCCATTCGACGGATGTCCGCCTTGATGTCTTCCCCTTCCAGCGAAAGGGGGCGCCTCAGTGAGGGTGGGATCGAGCCCGACACCAAGTGCAAGGCCAAGTTCTCCTCCTGGCACCCCCGATGTAGAGAATCTCCTGTAGAGACTCCACCGGCCTCCAAGGCTCCGCACTCTGGTCCGAAGAGAAGGCCTGGTAGTACTCTCCATCCAAGGGGAATGGAGGTACTACCAGACGAGCTCCCCCATCTTCACTTGTCCGGGCTTCGGGGGTCGCGCCCCTAACTGGTGACGATGGTGGCATGAAGGGGAGTGGGGACGTCTCCTTACCAGGTGACTTAGCAGGAGTCGACCTCGATTTTCCTCGGAGGATTAGGCCTTCCTCCTCAGCTTGGTCCTCGGAGGGGGAGTCCTCCAAGCTAATCACCCGACCAAATTCGCCACGGACTTCCGTCGGGGCATCATCCACCCCCGGCTCCGCTGCAGGCACGGGGTCTGAGGCAGGTGCAGTAGAGGCGACGTCCGTGTGACCTGCAGCGGGGCGAACAAGGTGAGGAAGTAAATTGGCATCGGTATACCAAATTAGACAACGCTCCACATATCTCTCGCAGCCAAAAAAGTCATAGCAACTCGCTTCGAGGACGTGTGGAGTTTCCCCTCGGAGAACATTGTTGACATCCCTGATCCGCCCTTCCATGTCGGAGGCCTGAAGGTCTTGAGGAACCAACTCTCTATATCTTTTTATAGCACGAAAAACTTCCTTACCTTCCTTTTCGGAACGGACGCCGAAGGCGGCCCTAACCACGTCCGCATTAGTTTGCCCATCGGGTGTGGGGGCAGACCTTGGTGCCTCGGAGGTCTTCTTCTTCTTCCGAGACGGCTCCGACGCGGCGGAGGATTTTCTCCTGGATGAGGACTTCTTCTTACGCTTCAGCGAATGGGAGGCATCAGTATCCTCCTGAAACAGATGGGCGGTCAGCGATGATCGAGGGGCTGTAAGCAGTGGAAACAAGAAATAATTAGAAGATTACCTAGAAAATTACATTGGAAACGCCATCACGAATTTTTCCCCCGGCTTCGGGATCAATCAGCATAATGGAAATTTTTATCCGCTGTCGGTCAGTGACAGAAGTGGCCTCGAAGGGCTGATAACCCTCCTCCCAGCGACGGGCTTAGATGAGCATCAAGGCCCTCTTGGTCTGCTCCGACCATGTACGGAAGGGCACAGGAGGATCAGCTTCCACGGCGGTCTTCGGCCACTCGATGGGACCAGGCTTGATGAAAAAATACTGTTCTTTCCAGTTGGCATTGTCATGCCCCTTATCGTGGATGATGGCCCGTTCCTTGCAAATCCTCCAGGACACCTTCCTATCCCAGCCCATCTCCTTATACTGCTCGTCGGTCCCCTCGGGTTGGCGGGGGGTAAAGGAGCAGATCCCATCTTTGTTACAGGTCATCTTGTAGAGGACCCGCCAAAGCTCCAGAGTATAGCTCCAGTCCTCTTTGTTGATATCACACCACACTTGGAAGGCAATCCATGTACGGATTGCGTGTGGAGAGAAGGTCGTGGGGTAAGTTTTGTAGTGGTTGCATAGCTCCACCCAACTCGGACAAAAAGGAAGTCAGATTCCCGCACGAATTTGCCCTGGGGAGATGAACACCTCGTCTCCTTTGGGGAGCGTAACCCGGGTGTCGCGAGGATTGGATTGGAATTGCTCGTAGGGATAGCGAGCCCCGAAGGAGGATTCGAAGATACCACATTCTATGCAAGCCCTATCGTAGTAAATAGGCACAAGCGAGTTCTTGAGATACTTGAAGACGAAAGGTGGTCCAACAGGAGAAGACCCGCTGTTGGTGGCAAATCCCTCGGCTGAAAATCGTCGAGGGAAGGAAGGAGGGGAAATTGAAACCTAAGAAGATCAAAGATGAAAGAAAAAAGGGCAATAAGGTGAAAAATCTTACCAGACATGGTGACTGAGGCCTTGATCGGAAAAATCTGGGTGCTGGAAGCGCCGGTGAAACCTTGAAGTATGAAGAATTAGGGCTCTTGGGATCGCAGAGAAGAAGAAGTAAAGGAAAAGTGAAACAATGTCTGGGTTTAGGGTTTTATAAGAGAAGGAAAAGAGAACTGAAGGGGTGGGCAATCTGAGCCATAGAATTCAAAACGATTCAATCAGAATCGTCCAAAGTGAAACGTGCTAATTCGAAGAAGGCGAAACGGTTTCAATCTGAACCGTCAGGGCGCATGGGACAGATAAGACAGGAATGATGACGTACCGGGGTGGTTGAAAAGTGCTTTTTCAGAAAGCAGGCGTGCAGAACCCGAGACGTTCCTTCACCTTCTATCAGCATTTAATGCTGGTCTGATCAAGAAATCCCCTCGAATCCAAGCAGGATCCCAAAAGATCTTGAAGAGATCCGAGGCAAAGGCCTCCGACAAAAGTAGGGCAATGGCCTCCGATGTTTTAAACAAAGACCCCCGACTGGGATGTTGAAGGGTCCGATATTGAAAGACGCGACGCACTATAAGTCCCTCACGCCTTGGGGGCAAATGATGGGCCCCGCCTAAGGCCGTTAGGCCCCTTAACGATTGACGAACGGCGACTAGGCCCGTTGGGCTAGGAGCTGGGTTGCTGGAAGGCCAAGGGCTCCGACAGACGGAGGCCCCGACGTGGAATAACCCCGAGTGAGTACAGCCTCGATAGGGGAAAGCCCCGATGTTATCGGACCTGGACGTGGTCGGTCCCGATAAGGGAGTTGACATCACTCCCCGACAGAGAATCCTCAATGATCCAACTTGGGAGTCTCCGATAATGATCGAGACCCCCAAATGAGGGCACAATCCCGGAAACCTCGCCATGATCACAGTAGTGATATAATGGGCGAGATATGTGGGATACACACATCTGTACAGATACGTGGCGAGATATACGGCGAGATATGTGGGATAGTGGATCACAATCCAACCGCCTAATCAGGTAACTGAGATAGCCTTCCCCCTATAAAAGGAGGGAAGTTATCCCAGGTTAAGGTTACGTTTTACATACAGACACATACTGCTTGCTGGGTTGATCACCGTACTTACGTTAAACATCGGAGAGGGATTCTGGGCCATCGCCCTCTATTCCCCTTCTGCAGGATTGCGAGGAGCTAAGGAATCCGTCACCGTAACCGGAGTTCCTGGCCATCCGTACCTTCCTGAAAAACCTCAATCCCCCCTACGGCTCCGACTTACTTCACAGTGTCGCGGCCAAAAACGTCTGGAACATGGAGGCGCTTCAGGCGAGGGTAAAACAGCAAATCGACGTCCAAGAGTCGAAGATCGCTGCCGGAGAGTTGGCTCCTCCCAAGGGGCGCGAAGGAAAGCAGTTGTTCAAACCATTGGACAACCAACACAAGAAGGATAGCTCCGAGGGTAGTCGGAGTCGTGGACGCTCCGATCGGAGGGAGGATAGGCGTCCGACCAAGAGGGACAGTCAGAGGGAGGAGTTTACCCCCCTCAACAGGCCTTTGAAAGAGGTCTTGGCGGTAATGGAGAAGCAAGGCCTCGCTCGTTTCCCCAAGAGGAAGGAAGGAGAAAAGTTGGGCTCCCGCACCGACCGTTACTGCCGATTTCATCGGGCTCCTGGTCACGACACTGACCAGTGTCGGGAGCTGAAGAAGGAAATAGAGAAGCTTATCCAGAGGGGTAAGCTGAAGGAGTTCGTGGGAGATTCGCGCTGCAAGCCCCGTTCCCGATCTCGGTCGAGATCCAAATCTCGATCGAGGTCCCCAAGGAAGAGAAGGTCCGACGCAGAGCCTTCGGAGGGCCCAGCAGGGTCCCGACAAAAGAGGGTTATTAATGTGATCCATGGAGGGTTCGCAGCAGGAGGAGACACATCGTCTTCTCGGGAGCGTTACGCCAACCAGGTGCCCGTAGCAGTGGTTTTGGGAAAAAGGTCTCGGTCATGGACCCCGAAGGAGGAGATGGAGATCACCTTCTCGGCGAAGGATCTGGAGGGAGTAGAGACCCCCCACGAGGATGCCCTAGTCGTGACATTGGATGTAGGGGGATTCGAAATGAAGAGGATCCTCATTGATGGAAGAAGCTCCTCCGACATCCTCTTCTCCGACGCCCTGGAGCAGATGGGGAAGAAGAAGAAAGACCTACGGGAGGTTAACTTCCCGATGGTAGGATTTTGCGGCACAACCTCTTATCCGTTGGGGGTTATTACGCTGCCTGTGTGGTTCGGTGGTGGCTGGAAGATGGAGAAGAGAGATGTGGAGTTCGTGGTGGTCGAATCCACAGGGACGTACAATGCGATCATTGGAAGAACCACTATCAACCCGCTGATGGCGGTAGCCTCGACTGTCCATCAGAAACTGAAGTTCCCAACTGAGAATGGGGTCGGCGAAGTGAAGGGCGACCAGGTGGCGTCGAGACGATGCTATGTCAACGCCACAAGGAGATCGAGGAAGGAGGCTATGTCGGTTCCTCAGACAGACACCGATCCTCGAGAGGAGTTTGGGCGTCCCGCCCCCATGGAGGACCTAAAAGAAGTCGAGATAGATGGGCCCGAGAGGAGGGTAAAGATCGGGTCCGCCCTATCCGAGGAAAAGGCTCAGGAGTTGATCGCGCTATTGAAAGAATTCAAGGAGTTATTTGCCTGGTCCCCGAGCGATATGCCGGGAATCAGTCGGGACGTGATCCAACATGAATTGAATATCGACCCCACGATCAAGCCGATCGCGCAGAAGAGACGTCCGATGGGAACAGACAAAAGGATTGCAATCCAGCAGGAGGTTGGCAGGTTGCTCGACGCTGGATTCATTAGGGAGATCCGATTCCAAACTTGGGTAGCCAACCCAGTACTGGTGAGGAAGAGCAACGGGAAGTGGCGGATGTGTGTCGACTTCCGCGACTTGAACAAAGCTTGCCCGAAGGACTGTTATCCGCTCCCGCGGATCGACCAATTGGTGGATGCTACATCGGGGCACGAGCTGCTAAGCTTTATGGATGCTTATTCTGGTTATAACCAGATAAAGATGGCGAAAAAGGATGCCCCACATACCGCCTTTTACGCTGACAGTGAAGTCTTCCAGTACGACGTCATGCCTTTCGGCCTGGTGAATGCGGGGGCGACATATCGGAGGATGGTGAACAAACTGTTCGGGGATATGATTGGGAGTACCATGGAAGCCTATGTAGATGACATGCTGGTGAAGTCCCGACAAGCATCAGACCACGTTGGTAACTTAGCAATGGCTTTCGAAAGGATGAAACTACACCAAGTCCGCCTGAATCCAGCCAAATGTGCTTTCGGAGTACATTCAGGGAAATTCTTAGGCTTCATGGTGAGCCAGAGGGGGATCGAGGTGAATCCCGAAAAACTAAGGGCGATAGAGGAGATGCACTCCCCAACAAACCATAGGGAGGTGCAAGTGCTGAACGGTCGACTGGCTTCGATGAATCGCTTCCTATCCAAGGCGAGCGACCGGGCGATGCCATTTTTCAATGTGTTGAGGGCTAACCGACAGTTCGAATGGACCACCGAATGTGAGGAGGCGTTCCAAGCGCTCAAACAACATCTCCGCACCCTCCCACCACTTGCGAAGCCAGCTCCAGGCGAGCCGCTCTATCTTTACTTGGCTGTTTCTTCGTTTGCAATAAGCTCTGTTTTAGTTAAAGTTGTCGAGGGCAATCAGATCCCCGTCTATTATGTAAGCAAGGCGTTTGCCAAGAGTGAAATGAATTACCCTCCGATTGAGAAGTACCTCTTTGCGTTGATTATTACCGCTAGAAAGTTACGGCCATACTTCCATGCGCATGAAATTACGGTGTTGACTGATCAGCCATTGAAACACTTCTTGAACCGGCCTGATGCGTCGGGGAGACTAGTAAAGTGGGCCGTGGAACTTAGCGAGTTTCGAATTCATTTCGCTCCGAGAACAGCTATCAAAGGGCAGGCATTGGCCGACTTTATAGTTGAATCTACTGTTCCCGATCCTGAAGCAACGGAAACAGTAGAGGGGGCAACAGAGAATACTAAAGGGGTCCCGACGATGGAGCAGTCGGAACAACCAAATAAGGAGAACACCTGGGAGTTGTACACGGATGGCTCCTCAAGCTCGGATGGATCCGGTGCGGGGTTCGTATTGATTCCGCCAGGCGGGGCGGAGCCACTTCGATATGCATTGGCCCTAACATTTAGAGCCACCAATAACGAGGCGGAGTATGAAGCTCTTATAACGGGGCTGAAAATCGCAAAGGGCACTGGAATTGAACATTTGAAGGTGAAGTGTGATGCTAGCCTGATTGTAAATCAGGTCCGGGGGCAGTATGGAGCAAAGAACCCGATCATGAAGAAGTATCTTCAGGAGGCTAGGACCTTGAAGGAGAGCTTCAAAAGCTTCGATATCGAGGCAATTCCGAGGGGAGAGAATGTGGAGGCTGACGCCTTGAGCAAATTTGCCTTGGGGGCACCTTTGGAAGAGAGTCGGAAGATACACTTCTTGGAGAAGGTGATTCTATCGACCACCGATCCGTCGGAGGTGTGCGCTATCGGAACAGGGTCAGAGGAGGAACCCACTTGGATGACCCCGATAATTGTGTACTTAGCTACGGGGGCACTTCCTGAAGATAAAGTGGCAGCGGAGCGACTGCGACGAATTTCAATTAATTACGCGATGGTGGATAATCAGTTGTACAAGAAGGGTCTGCTTTCGACGCCTTTCTTGAAATGCGTGGCCGAACCCGATACGACTCGGATTCTGAGAGAATTGCATGAAGGAGTCGCAGCCTGTCACGAAGGCGCTCGATCTATCCTGAGGAAGGCGCTGAACTTGGGATATTATTGGCCTACGATGAATAAGGAAGCAACGGCGCTTGTTCGATCCTGTGACGCGTGTCAGAGATATGCTTCGAATATCACAGCCCCCGCTGCTGATTTGATGCCCATTGGGAGTGCTTGGCCCTTCGCACAGTGGGGCATTGACTTGGTGGGACCCCTTCCGAAAGCAAAGAGCCAGTGCACACATTTGCTTGTCGCGATTGACTACTTCTCGAAGTGGATCGAGGCTAAGCCGTTAGCCAAAACAACAGCGGGACATATTATTAAGTTCCTTCAGACCCGAATTTTGTCGAGATATGGGGTGCCGAAGGTGATCATCAGTGACAATGGTCCTCCGTTTAACGGGGTTCAGTTGGAGAAGTTCCTAGACGAGTTTGGTATCGAGCATCGGACGGCATCCGTACACCACGCCCAGACCAATGGGCAGGTGGAGGCTGCCAACAAAATCGTGATGGAGGGCTTGAAGAAGAGGGTTTATGCTTTGGACGGAAAATGGCTGGACGAACTGGAGAACGTATTGTGGGCGGTCCGAACGACACCCAAACGGTCAACAGGTGAAACCCCGTTTGCACTTGTCTATGGGACGGAGGCGGTCGCTCCCGTGGAAATCGCTGTGGCGTCCCATCGAACCAGAAGCTATGAGCCCTCGACAAGTCCAGAAAGAGCCAAGATAGGACCTTTGACGAATGACGAAACAAGGCGCCGGGAGTTATCCTTGCTAGAGGAAAAACGGCTGGAGGCCGACATAGCGCAAGCTCGGATGCGTTTGGCGACGGCCAGGTACTACAATCGGAAGGTCAAGTCGCGACAGTTCTACGCGGGAGAACTGGTCCTACGTCGGAATGAGTTCGCCCTACAAGATCGGATCAACAAGATGTCCCCGAAGTGGGAAGGGCCTTACAAGATCGTAGGCATGCCGGCCCCGAATGCTTACAAGTTAGAAGACCTCGATGGAAAGGTATTAAGAAACACCTTTAGTGGTGAACATCTGAAGAAATGTCATGTTTGACAAATAAGTCGTCCGTAGAGGCGTGAAGATGTAATTAAGTCGCCCTGAGTGGTGCATGCTATGTTAAAGACATCAATAAAGAGGTTACTTCTGATCAAAGTATTCCTAAGTTGTTCTCGATACATTAAAAAGCGTCATAGGATGTCCGAAAAATCCTTAAGTTTTTAAGGTTCGATTAAAAAGCGTCATAGGACGTCCGAAAAATCCTTAAGTTTTTAAGGTTCAATTAAAAAGCGTCATAAGACGTCCGAAAAATCCTTAAGTTTTTAAGGTTCAATTAAAAAGCGTCATAGGACGTCCGAAAAATCCTTAAGTTTTTAAGGTTCGATTAAAAAGCGTCATTGGACGTCCGAAAAATCCTTAAGTTTATAAGGATCGATTAAAAAGCGTCTTAGGACGACGGAAAGCCTTAAGGTTCTTAGGGTCCGACAAAAGCGTTATGAAGAATATAATGTAGCCGGAAATGATATTAATAAAAGGCTCGTCGAAGGCCTAAGAAGTTCCATACAAGAGAGATAACGATAAAAGACTACAAGGACTTAAGTTGTAACAAATTAAGCTCGGTCCTCGGATGCTTTAGGGTCGGATGCTGGATCTTCAGAGGGCTTCGGAGGGGCAGGATCGGAGGGATCTGTAGGAGGGTCGTCGGCGTCTTCAGAGGAGCTCTCCGACGGGAGGCTAAAGTACCTTTCTGCGGCTCGGCCGAGAATCTTGGACTTCCTCAGGTCGATGGAGTCCCCGTAGGTTTCGTTAAGCTCTTCAACAATGTCAAGGAAGGCATTCTGCAAATCTTCCTGACAATGCTTCGCCGCATCTGCTTTGAAGTCCTCCGAGCTCCGATATTCTTCGCGGCCCTGGACCCTCGCGTTTGCTATTTGGGCGGAACGCTCCGCCTTTTCCTCCTCCAGCTCCGCGATGACCCTCTGCTTCTCAAGCTTCAGCCGATCAGCAGTTTCCTTCAACTCCGCTTTATCAAAGGCAGCCTGACTCCGATCAGCTAAGGCCGTTTGCTGCTCCCGCCTAAGCGAGCTCTCAAGGCTTAGAATCCGCCTTTGCTGGGATTGAGCCTCTTGAACAAGCTTGGCCTTACCCTCCTCGGCCTGCTGCCTACCCTCCTCGGCCTGCTGCCTACCCTCCTCGGCCTGCTGCCAACCTTCTTCGGCCTGCTTTCTGCCCTCCTCCGCTCGGAGCCTTGACGCCTCGGAGGTGGCCAGGTCCTCCTGGAGCTTGGTCAAGCTCTCGAGGTTGGAGTTGGCCCGTTCTTGCTCCAAAGCCTCCTGCAGGGACAGGATGTAGCCGAAGCAACGATCCTGGTCCGCCATTTCCTGAGGACAAATACAGCTTAGTATTTAAAAATCGGAATACTTTCAGATGAACAAAAGCAAAGTGTAACCTACCTCTATCCGACGGACGGCCATTCGACGGATGTCCGCCTTGATGTCTTCCCCTTCCAGCGAAAGGGGGCGCCTCAGTGAGGGTGGGATCGAGCCCGACACCAAGTGCAAGGCCAAGTTCTCCTCCTGGCACCCCCGATGTAGAGAAATCTCCTGTAGAGACTCCACCGGCCTCCAAGGCTCCGCACTCTGGTCCGAAGAGAAGGCCTGGTAGTAGTCTCCATCCAAGGGGAATGGAGGTACTACCAGACGAGCTCCCCCATCTTCACTTGTCCGGGCTTCGGGGGTCGCGCCCCTAACTGGTGACGATGGTGGCATGAAGGGGAGTGGGGACGTCTCCTTACCAGGTGACTTAGCAGGAGTCGACCTCGATTTTCCTCGGAGGATTAGGCCTTCCTCCTCAGCTTGGTCCTCGGAGGGGGAGTCCTCCAAGCTAATCACCCGACCAAATTCGCCACGGACTTCCGTCGGGGCATCATCCACCCCCGGCTCCGCTGCAGGCACGGGGTCTGAGGCAGGTGCAGTAGGGGCGACGTCCGTGTGACCTGCAGCGGGGCGAACAAGGTGAGGAAGTAAATTGACATCGGTATACCAAATTAGACAACGCTCCACATATCTCTCGCAGCCAAAAAAGTCATAGCAACCCGCTTCGAGGAAGTGTGGAGTTTCCCCTCGGAGAACATTCTTGACATCCCTGATCTGCCCTTCCATGTCGGAGGCCTGAAGGTCTTGAGGAACCAACTCTCTATATCTTTTTACAGCACGAAAAACTTCCTTACCTTCCTTTTCGGAACGGACGCCGAAGGCGGCCCTAACCACGTCCGCATTAGTTTGCCCCTCGGGTGTGGGGGCAGACCTTGGTGCCTCGGAGGTCTTCTTCTTCTTCCGAGACGGCTCCGACGCGGCGGAGGATTTTCTCCTGGATGAGGACTTCTTCTTACGCTTCAGCGAATGGGAGGCATCGGTATCCTCCTGAAACAGATGGGCGGTCAGCGATGATCGAGGGGCTGTAAGCAGTGGAAACAAGAAATAATTAGAAGATTACCCAGAAAATTACATTGGAAACGCCATCACGAATTTTTCCCCCGGCTTCGGGATCAATCAGCATAATGGAAATTTTTATCCGCTGTCGGTCAGTGACAGAAGTGGCCTCGAAGGGCTGATAACCCTCCTCCCAGCGACGGGCTTGGATGAGCATCAAGGCCCTCTTGGTCTGCTCCGACCATGTACGGAAGGGCACAGGAGGATCAGCTTCCACGACGGTCTTCGGCCACTCGATGGGACCAGGCTTGATGAAAAAATACTGTTCTTTCCAGTTGGCATTGTCATGCCCCTTATCGTGGATGATGGCCCGTTCCTTGCAAATCCTCCAGGACACCTTCCTATCCCAGCCCATCTCCTTATACTGCTCGTCGGTCCCCTCGGGTTGGCGGGGGGTAAAGGAGCAGATCCCATCTTTGTTACAGGTCATCTTGTAGAGGACCCGCCAAAGCTCCAGAGTATAGCTCCAGTCCTCTTTGTTGATATCACACCGCACTTGGAAGGCAATCCATGTACGGATTGCGTGTGGAGAGAAGGTCGTGGGGTAAGTTTTGTAGTGGTTGCATAGCTCCTGAAGGTACTCTTCCTAACCTTATTCGTCCCGCTACCGCAGGTCCCTTGGAGGCTCCTGTCCCGACGGAGGCTGTTATTCCAGCGGGGACTACAGCCCCGCGAGAATTGCTGTTGGAGGACATTCCGGCGGAAACTCGGTTCCGCCCAGTGACTGATTTGGAGGCTTCTCCGTCTGCTGAAGAGCCTGAAAAGGGAGGCCTGGTTCCCCGTGACAGGTCGAGGTCCAGGAGCGCACGGCCCGCCGCTAGGGACGTGTCCAAGAGTCCTCCTCCTATTCTTCGCAGTCCAACTCCCGAGCTTCCTGTTGAGATAGTTCCAGGCACCCCCGGAGCTGAGCCTATTCCCCGTCTTCCAATGGACGAGGTGTACAAAATTTACACCTCCGATCAGGCAGCGCTCCCCTGGCGTCCGATCGAATCCCTTTCCGGGTTTTCGATCCGTCGGGACAATCTTGAGCCCGACTTGGCCCTACACTTGTTGTCGGGATCAATTCCTCCTGCTCTGAAGAAGCCACTTTACCTGTCGCGGGAGGATATCGAGGAGGATTTCCGTGCCATGGCCGTCCGTCGGATGGAGGTAATATCATACCACTTTGGCCTCTTCTTTATTCCTACCTTTAATCACTGAATTTTCATCTTTTTCTCTCCCACCTTAGGAAACTGCGGACCAGCATCGTAGCTTCGCCATCGCCTTGGCTCTGAAGAGCGCTTTGGAGGAGGCTGAAGCCAAGTCAAACCCTAAAGCCTTGGCCAAGCTTCAGATGGAGCGTGACGAGGCGGTGGCGGCCAAAAATAAGATGGCCAAGGAGAAGGCTCTCCTCGATGACATGTCCACAAGCCTGCTCAAGAAGGTCCACGACCATGAGGCTGTCATGCGTCGAGAGCGGAAGATGGCTCAGGCGGAGCAGCAGCGGAACGAGGGGGAGAAGCAGCAACTCGTTCGCGAGAAGAACGTCTTCGCGGATCTTTTGGCGGAGGCCAAAGTCAAGCTTGAAGCGGAACGGGCAGAGTTCTCTGCCAAACTAGCTGAGGCAAAGGCTCAAGGTCTCGAGGAGGGCCGCGAGGAGGGTCGTCTTCAGGGCCACAAGGAGTATCGGGACTCTGAAGAATTCAAGCTGGCTGCTGTGGAGTTCTGTAAGTCCGAGGTGGAAGACACTTTATTCAACGCTGTCGAAGAACTCTACACAGACTATGCGGATTCCATCGACTTCAAGAAGTCCGAGACCCTTGCCCCCTTCGCGGAGAAATATTTCAACCTCCCCGCGGAGAGTGAAGAGACCGCTGCCGTGGACCTGACTCCGTCAGTCGCGGAGCCTTCCGCCCAGGTCCCTCCAAACCTTGCTCCCTCCGATGCTGCTGAGGACCCATCTTCCAACAAGGACCAAGTTTAATGTTCACATCTTTTAGTCCTTGTTGTCTTTTTCTTCTATCTCTTGTATCGAACTCCTTTGGCCTTCTGGCCTTTATATAAGTGGTTTCTTCCCATCTGTTTTGGCATCGATACTCGTTTGCACTTTATCTAAAGCGGCTTTAAATTCGTTACTCAGAACGTTCCGATGCGCCATTAAAATGACTCCATGCGTCCTTCCGACTTTTATACTCCCGTTTTTACCATTTAAGGCTTTTTATCAAATCGAGACTTTACCACTTAAGGTTTCTCGTCTAATCGGGACTTTACCACTTAAGGCTTCTCGTCAAAAATCGGGACTTCGCCACTTAAGGCTTCTCGTCCAAAATCGAGACTTCGCCACTTAAGGCTTCTTGTCAAAATCGGGACTTCGCCACTTAAGGCTTCTCGTCCAAAATCGGGACTTCGCCACTTAAGGCTTCTCGTCCAAAATCGGGACTTCGCCACCTAAGGCTTCTCGTCCAAAATCGGGACTTCGCCACTTAAGGCTTCTCGTCCCCGGCCTTTCAAGGCCATTTCCATACCCTTTAGGGTTTTCATTGCGTCTCTACTGGACGGCTTAGTCGTACCCGTTAAGGCTTTTTGTCGCATCATATAGACGACTTACACGGACCCATCAGGGCCTTTTCATACCTAGGCTTTTGGTTGCATCATATAGACGACTTATGTGTACCCCGTAGGGCTTTTGTTCGTACCTGTTAAGGCTTTTGGCCGCGCCATATAGACGACTTACGCGTCCCCCGCGGGGCTTTCATCGTACCTCGGAAGGCTTTTGTCGCGTCACTCAGGACGTCTTATTAAAAGTTAGAATAAATTTGAAAGCAATTTGATCGGAAGGCAACTTCTTTTATTCACTAATAATTCAAAGTAGGCTTACATCGAATTTTATTGATAGAAAATTTGCGCCATTCATGGCGGCTTCATATCAAGCATGATACTTCTTCAAGTGTTCGCCACTGAAGGAATGCTTCAACATCTTGCCTTCGAGATCCTCTAACTTGTATGCGTTGGGCACTGGCATCCCCACGATCTTGTAGGGTCCTTCCCATTTTGGTGACAGCTTGTTGATCTGGTCTTGATGAACAAACTCATTCCTCCGCCAGAATTGTCGGGACCTGACACGCCGATTATAATATCGGGCTGTCGCCAGACGCATTCGGGCCTGGACTTCATCAGCCTTCCACCTCTTTTCCTCGAGTAGGTCTAAGTCCAGACGTCTCATTTCCTCATTTGTCAGAGGCTCGTAGTATTTCGCGCGATGGGACGCCACCGCTATCTCCACGGGAGCGACTGCCTCCGTGCCATAAACCAGGCCGAATGGAGTTTCTCCTGTTGATTGCTTGGGTGTTGTTCTCACAGCCCATAGCACATTCTCGAGCTCATCCAGCCAATGGCCCTGCAAGGCATAGACTCTCTTCTTCAAGCCATCCATCACGATCTTGTTGGCTGACTCTACCTGGCCATTGGTCTGGGCGTGGCGGACTGAAGCGGTCCGATGCTCAATGTTTAATTCTTCCAAGTACTCCTTCAACTGGGCCCCATTGAACGGAGGGCCGTTGTCGCTGATTATCACTCTCGGGACCCCGTACCGGGATATGATTTGAGTCTGAAGGAACCTGAGGATCTGCTGCCCCGTCGTTCTAGCCAATGCTTTGGCCTCTATCCACTTTGAGAAGTAGTCGATAGCCACGAGTAAGTACTTACACTGACCTCTTGCTTGGGGAAGTGGTCCCACCAAATCAATCCCCCATTGCGCGAAGGGCCATGCACTCCTGATGGGCATTAAGTCCGCTGCGGGAGCCACGATATTTGGGGCATACCTCTGGCATGCGTCACAGGATCGGACCATCACGGTCGCTTCTTTGTTCATCGAGGGCCAATAGTAACACAAGTTCAATGCCTTCCTCACCAGAGATCGGGCTCCCTCATGACAGGCCGCGACTCCTTCGTGTAACTCCCTCAGGATCCGATTTGTATCCGGCTCTGCTACGCATTTTAGAAAAGGCTTTACGTACCCTTTTTTGTACAACTGGTTGTCCAACATTGCATAGTTGTCTGCAATCCGCCGCAATCTGACGGCTGCCACTTTGTCCTCGGGGAGTACCCCAGTAGTCAGGTATGTGATCATCGGGGTCATCCAAGTACTTACACTGACCTCTTCCTCCGACCCTGTCTCAATAGCACAGACCTCCGCTGGGTCAATGTTTGAGATAATCACCTTCTCTAGGAAATGCACCTTCCGATTCTCCTCGGGGGCTACCCCCAGGGCAAACTTACTCAAGGCATCTGCTTCCGCGTTCTCTTCCCTCGGGATCGCCTCGATATTAAAGCTTTTGAAGCTTCCCTTTAAAGTCTGCACCTCATGCAGATATTTCTTCATCGTCGGGCTTTTAGCCTCATAGTTCCCCTGGACTTGATTTACAACCAAGCTAGCATCGCACTTCACCTTTAAATGGTCGACCCCCGTACCCTTAGCAATCTTGAGGCCTGTGATGAGAGCCTCATACTCCGCTTCATTATTGGTGGCTTTGAATGTCAACGCCAAGGCATATCGCAGGGGCTCGCCTCCACCGGGCGGTATCAATACGAATCCTGCCCCCGAGCTTTCTATACTTGATGAACCATCAGTGTACATCTCCCAAGTATTCTCCTCATTTGGCTGTTCTGGCTGCTGTTCTGTTGTCGGGACTCCTTCCCTAGTTGCCCCCTCTGCGGGACGCGTTACTTCCAGATCGGGTGCCGTGACTCAGCTATAAAATCTGCCAAAGCCTGGCCCTTGATAGCGGTTCTTGGAGCGAAATGAATGCGGAATTCCGTCAGCTCGATGGCCCATTTCACCAATCTCCCCGACGCCTCCGGTCGGTTCAAAAAGTGCTTCAAGGGCTGATTAGTCAATACCGTCACTTCATGGGCATGGAAGTAAGGTCGCAGTTTTCGAGCGGCAATAATCAACGCGAAGAGATACTTCTCAATAGCGGGATAGTTTATTTCAGACTTGGCAAATGCCTTGCTTACATAATAGATAGGCACTTGGTTGCCCTTAACAATCTTAATTAAGACAGAACTAACAGCCACATCAGAAATAGCCAAATAGAGATAGAGCGGCTCGCCTGGAACTGGTTTCGCCAACGGCGGAAGGGTACGGAGATGCTGTTTAAGTGCCTGGAATGCCTCCTCGCATTTGTCGGTCCATTCGAACTTCTTGTTGGCCCTCAACACGTCAAAAAAGGGCATAGCTCGATCACTCGCCTTGGATAAGAAGCGATTCATCGCGGCCAACCGGCCATTCAGCACCTGGACCTCCCGATGATTCCTCGGGGACTGCATCTCCTCTATTGCTCGCAGCTTCTCAGGGTTCACCTCAATTCCTCTCTGGCTCACCATGAACCCTAGGAACTTCCCCGAGTTGACCCCGAAAGCACATTTGTCGGGGTTCAGCCGAACCTGATGGAACTTCATCCTCTCAAATGCCGCCGCCAAATTCTGGACATGGTCTCCTGCCTGTCGGGACTTCACCAGCATGTCGTCCACATATGCTTCCATGGTTTTCCCCAGCATGTCCCCGAACAACTTGTTCACCATCCGCTGGTAGGTTGCTCCGGCATTGATCAATCCAAAGGGCATCACGTCGTAGTGGTAGACGTCGCTGTCGGCGTAAAATGCTGTGTGGGGGGCATCCTCCTTCGCCATCTTGATCTGGTTATACCCGGAATAGGCATCCATGAAGCTCAACAACTCATGTCCCGATGTGGCATCCACCAGCTGGTCAATCCTCGGAAGTGGGTAACAGTCCTTCGGGCAGGCCTTGTTCAAGTCGCGGAAGTCGACACACATCCGCCACTTCCCATTACTCTTTCGCACCAGCACTGGGTTAGCCACCCAAGTCTGGAATCGGAGCTCCTTGATGAATCCAGCATCGAGCAATCTGCCCACCTCCTGTTGGATTGCGATCCTCTTGTCCGCGCCCATTGGACGCCTTCTCTGCGCAATGGGCTTGATCGCAGGGTCTATCTTCAGCTCGTGCACTATCAGAGGAAGGCAAACAGCTCCTTAAATTCCTTCAAGAGCTCGATCAACTCTCGGGCTCTTTCATCCGACAAAGCAGAGCCAATTTTCACCTTCCTCTGAGGCCCATCGATCTCTACTTCCTTCAAATCCTCCATGGGGGCGGGACGCCCATACTCCTCTCGAGGATCGGCATCAGTCTGAAGGACAGTCATGGTCTCCCTCCTTCTTCGTCGAGTGGCATTGACGTAGCATTTCCGCGACGCCACCTGGTCACCCTTGACCTCTCCAACTCCGTTATCAGTCGGGAACTTCATCTTCTGGTGGACCGTCGAGGCGACTGCCATAAGAGGGTTGATGGTGGTCCTCCCGATGATCGCATTATATGCCCCTGCAGACTCCACCACGACGAAATACACGTTTCGCCTCTCCATCTTCCAGCCACTACCGAACTCCACTGGTAAGGTAATCATTCCCAACGGGTAGGAAGTGGAACCAGAGAAACCCACCATCGGGAAGTCCACCTGCGTCAGGTCCTTCTTCGTCTTTCCCCATGGCTTCCATAGCATCCATGAAAAGAATATCGGAGGAGCTCCCTCCGTCTATCAGGATCCGCTTCATCTCGAATCCATCCACATCCAGCGTCACGACCAAGGCATCGTCGTGAGGGCTCTCCACGCCAACTAGATCCTTTGCTGAAAAAGAGATCTCCATTTCCTCCTTCAGGGTCCACGACCGGGACCTTTTCCCTAACACCACCGCGGCAGATATGCGTGAGGCATAGTTCTCCCTGGAAGCGGAGGTATCACCTCCCGCCGCCATTCCTCCGTGGATAACGTTGATAGTCCCCCGCCTCTCCTTGCGGGCACCTGACCCCGAAGCCTCATGCTCGACCTTCTTCTTCTTCGGGGATCGGTCGCGGGACTTGGAGCGGGAACGAGACCTACTTCTAGAACGGGATCGGCACCGTCCCTTCCCGACAAACTCCTTTAGCTTCCCCTTCTGGATCAGCTTCTCAATTTCCTTCTTCAACTCCCGACAATTTTCGGTGTCGTGACCATTAGCCCGATGGTAGCGACAGTAACGGTCCGGGCGGCCTCCTAGAAATTCGCCTTCTTTCCTCGGGGGGTATCGGACGAGACCCTGTCGGTCCATCACAACTAGCACAGAGGTCATCGAGCTGTTGATGGGGGTAACCCGACCTTCACGGTTATCCTTCTTTGGAGGACGCCTGTCCTCCCTTTTCTCGGGACGACCACGGTTCCTACCTCCCTCCGGTTTGTCATTCCCCTTGCGTTCATCTGACAGCTTGGACGACGCTTTTCCTCTTCCCGACTTCGGGGGATCCAGCTCCCCAGCAGCGATCTTCGACTCCTGGACGTCAATCTGCTGCTTCACCCTCGCTTGCAGGGCTTCCATGCTCCATATAGCCTTCGCGGCTACACTGTGCATCAGGTCGGAGCCATATGGAGCACTCAGGTTCCGCAGGAAAGTGCGGATAATCTCTCCCTCCGAGATTTCTTCATCAATCTCCGCAGCACTGGCAGTGAACCGTTGGTAATAATACGCCAACGATTCGTCGGGTCTCTGTACCACCTGGGTTAAGGTCCTCACGCTTTTCAGGAGGCGTCTCCGACCTTGATACTGTTTGATGAAGCGATCGTGCATGTCAGCCCAGCACGTGATACTTCCTGGCGGAAGGCTGAAGAACCAAGTCATGGCCCTTTCTCCCAGAGTTATCGGGAACAACGAGCATATGAGATCTTCGTTTGAAGTCCTACCCATGCAAGCCTGAACATGTCTTTGTACATGGCGGACCGGGTCTCCTTCCCCATCGTATTCCTTGATTGTCGGGATGCCTATCCCAGGCGGAGCGACAGTGTCGATCAGTCGCGGTACGAAAGGATGGCTGGACCGATCCCTCAATTCCGACGTCATTTGCTTTTGGTCACCCATATAGATGCTAACAATCTTCACCACCTGGTCAGCGGTGAGGGGACCATTCAAGGGGATGGTCCTATTCTGCACTGGTCCTGGGCCGTCAACCACGAACTTCTCCGAATGCATAGGCTCTTTACCCTTGTCCCGGGGCGAAACCTCCTGCACCTCTTGTTCTTCTGGGGCCACCCTCGGTGGGGGTGGCGGCAACTTCTCTTGCGGGGGCAACTCCTCCGCTCTCCTGGTAGCCTCTCTCTTGTCCAGCAAGGCTTCCATGGCAGCCAGGAACATCGGCATGGCCTCTGCTACTGCTTTGGCCAACTCCGAGTTCGAAGACGACCCTTCTTCCCTTCGCGGGACTCCTCCAGCCTCATGGCCCACCGGGTTTGGTGGAGCTTCATCTCCCTCCCTCCGTGGGACATCTTGCCTGTTCCTCTCTACCTCTCGGACTGAGACTTCATCATCTTGCCCCCTGTCTGGGAAAGGGCAGGGTTCTCGCCTTGTTCAGCCACACGTTCCGGCAATGGGGAGTTCACAGTTCCTGTGGGACGAGAACTGCCAGCCTGAACCTGTTTTTTCTTACCACCGGCCATTGATCTAGTAGAAGCTATCTTGACTTTTCGTAAGATTCCCACAGACGGCGCCAATGTTGGATCGCGGGCGAAGCTCCGTTACGTCCTTGACGGAATGCTTGGACTTCTGGGCTCCGCGTGGTCCTGCAAAAGGGGATGACCTGGGTGGTGACCCAGAATCCCTCTCCGATGCTTAAATGAGTATGGTAATCAATGGATGGTAAGCAAGAGTATCAGTTCGTGTATGCGTAGATGATCTTTCTGAGGTAACCTCCTCCTTTATATAGAAGGAGGGGTTACTCAGTTACCTGTTACTGCGCTTGGCAGTTGTAGCCGTGATTCCGTGTATCTTGCCACGATTCCGTATATCTCGGCCGGGATTCCTTATTTCTCGCCCCACGCTCCGCGTATCTTACCCGTACCTCCACGTATCTCGGGCACGCCCTGCGTATCTCGGGGGAGATTATCCATATCTCAACCGTCTTCCCACTACTCTCATCTAGTAGGCGGGTTTCTCGGTTTTATCCTCTGATTACAAGTCTCGACTCTCGTCGGGGACTCCAGAGTTGTCTCATTCTAGATCACCACCCAGGACCTTCAGTCTCCAAGGGACAGGTCCGGCCTCTGCGGGGCTTTATTATCAGGGCCTTTGCTAAGGCATGTCGGGGCCTACTCCGAGGCTTCTTATCGGGAGCGTTTAACTCATGTGTCGGGGCCGCTATCGTCGGGACCCTTAATACTGGGCCTCAGGGCCTTACAAGCTTTTCACGAGGCCCACTGGACCTATTCGCCGTCCATTGGCTGTTAACGGGGCTAACGATTACATCGGAACCCATCACATATCACATATATATATGTTGGGTCAGCTAGAAATGATCGATCTTCGTATGCATACACTAGAGGGCTCTCGTAAGGGTTTAGACCGTAGCAGGACTTACGAGCACCAAGTCAGAAATATATGTCAAACTTCTTAAAATAGGTTTCTAGTAACTAATCCCTATAAAAATCTTATATCGAAACATTTGCCGGAAACATTCCTGCATAATTGATCATATCAAACCATACGTAATTCATAACAGAACTTGAAGTACTTGATTCGAATTTAAATACGAATATTATATTCATGCTCGATAATGTTCATAGTTTGTGTTTGAAACTTAATGTAATGCAGAAACTATTTGTTTTGTAAATATAGAAATAGGCTTAAACTACTTATCTCAACCGAAACCTCAAAACTAAGGTCAACACAACTTGGTCGACCTAATCTCTCTAAATATAAAAACATTAATGAGTTTAAGACTCTCTGTCCGAACTTCAAAGTCCACTAAATTTCCAGCCACTTATTCAGAACTCAAATCTCCTAAGGCCCAATTCAACTTTCAGATTCACTATTTTCGTCACTGTACGTAAAACTAGGTAGAGACCCGATATCACATTATTCAGAGAATTTTTTAAAATCTCAGAAAAAATACCAAAAATTATTATAAGTAGAGGTTACAATTACGAGTCCCAACACCGCAAACGGTGTCCTGTTTCGAAATCAGGGTGGCCCACACGTGTCGGTCAAACATGTCCCGGCGTGGTCAACTTCATCTTCAACCTTAGATCAGATTTTACAGGTTGCATTATAAACTTCAGGAGCTTTGTTCTCCCTCATCCGGGCTTTTTATTTGGTTTTCTTTGGTTTCTATGGAAAGCCCTTAAAATGAACTAAAATATCACTGACTCTATTTTGTGAAATAACCAGTAAAAAAAATAAATTTTAGGGCCCCAAAGGGGTCTGTACGAATTGTATTTTTAAATTTACAGATGTGATATCTGTTAAGTTATGAGATCTAGATCAACGGGGTGTCGGCTTTGATCTCACTCCTTACGGGAGATGTGGGCGATCTGGTGTTTCTGAATTACCCTGCCTTAGCTTATCTTCTTCCTTCCTTCCTTCCTTTCCTTGCTTCTTCTCTCCTTCTACCCTGCAGAAGGGGCAATACCAGACACGGAGGGGGGGGGGGGGGGGGTGGTGCCTGGTGAACCCTCTCCGATGCCTAAGTCAGTACTTTTCTAGAGAGATAAAGCTAGAGAGATGTCAGAGCTAAAATGTCCAAATGGTCAAGATGATCAAATGAGTTGGGAAGGTGGGGTATTTATAGGCAACGGTGTCATTAAGGTGGCTTAACGACATCGTTAGCCTTTAAACACAATTAATTAACCTTTAAGCACATAATTAAGACCTTAGGATTCGGAGGAGGTAGGCGGAGTGGACCGAGCATGGGAGTCCGAAGGCGGTGTCGGGGCCCTTGGGGGGGAGAAATCCGACCTCCAAGGGTAGGGGTTGGGTGAGGGCACCCAACCCCTCCTAGGGAGGGTGGGGTTGGCCAACCCCATCCCTCCTAGGAGGGATCGGGTTGGCTGACCCGATATCTCCTAGGAGAGATCGGGTTGGTCCACCCGATCTCCCCTAGGGGAGATCGGGTCGGCTGACCCGATCTCCCCTAGGGGAGGTCGGGTGTGGCCACCCAACCTCACCTAGGTGAGTTCGTCTCTGCCGGACGGGCGCTTCGGCCCCGTCCGAGCCGCCGATGTTCTCGCGAAGTGTCCGGGTTGAAGTTTCGATTTGCAATCATAAATGGGACGGTAAAAATACAACAGTTCGGAAGTCAACGGGTTCAAATTGGGCGTATATCCATCACATGCCCCCGAGTCAACCAATGGCCTAACCCTTGATTGACTCTATTTTAGGATGGTATGACACGCGCAATTTGAAACCGGGATTTTACCTTCTTTGTCTGAATGCTTGCTTACCCATGGATGCGTGCCTCTGACTCTGCCCCCCTGTCTAATGAGATAGAGGAATTTTAAACGTCAGAGTAGCACGGACGTGTGCCTAGGCACGCGTCCGTCTGAGGTGGGAGTAATAAACTTATCTCTGCTACAGGTGTATACTCAAAAAATACAAACTTGCACAGGGATGTGATACGAATGCAACTAAATGACTTATGCTTCAAATTCGTGCCGGGATTTTATCTAAGTGAGGAAAAATTTTAATTTTTGCCAAAAATTTTCCTAAGTATGGAATGCTAAAAAAAAAACTATCTAGGTAATTTATCTAAGTATGGAGATATACTTAGCTATAGGTGAAAGGGATAAAAATGATGGCTTTTCCTTGACCCTTAGATTTTATTTAAGGATAGATGGATGGTGGTGATTAAAACCCTCTAAAAAACCCTATCATCCTTTTAACATAGAGGAGAGTTAGAAAATACCTCAAGGAGTCACCATAGCCACCACCTTTCTTCTTCACTCACCCTTGGAGAGCAAGAAAAATTGGAGAGCACCCCCAAGGTTAGAGCCGGCCGAAATTTTCACCGAGAGGCAAAAATCCGGCCAGCAGCTCCGGCGGGAAGTAGTCACCAGCACGGGCGAAGACCACCGGTGGACCAGCATCTCCAGACGGCAGCTCGATTCCCGGCGACTGACGGACGGCGGCGCGGCTGATTCTTGGCCGGTGAGGAACGACGACTAGACGAGCGGCGGCGTCCGGAGCTTTCGACGGCGAGCTCGTCTCCGGCGGTGGCAGCGTCAGGTCCGGCCGGGATCGTCGATAGAGGGACCAGGCAGCTCCGGCGAGGTCTGGGACGGATTCCGGCGACGGAGAGACGGCCGGGAACGACTCCGGCGACGACGGGACTGGGGCTCCGGCGAGGGGCTGATTTCGACCGACTTCGAAACTCGAATTCCGGACCCGTTTATCACATCGGGTCGGGTTTTCCGAAGGTCCGCTCTTTTCCTTTCCGTTTCCGCGTGAGACGTTGATTTTTGAATCGTTGATATTTGATTGCCGATGCTTGATTGCCGATGCTTAATTGAATGTGGGATTGCCGTAGATAGTCATTGGTAGTTGTGGATTTTGGGGAAAAATGTTTGCCGGTCGTCCGGATATGGTTTTTTGTCCGATTGGGCTATCCCGGTCTTGAATTTGATATTGTACCGCCGTTGGTGTACTAATCCTTGTTGGGGGGTATAACGGTAATTTTTTCCAAGACCCGACCTTAGGCTCGGATAAAAATATTTGACTTGGTTGTTGTGGTGTCTTTGATTCATGTTGACTATCTTTGCCGGGTGTCGGAGTGTTTCCGATTCTTCGGAAATTTTCCTTGTCTTGATATTTGTCGTGTCGTGGCAGGTACTATACTCCTGGTGGTGTCCACGTACGCAGACTCTTCAGAGACGTCGTATTCTTCGAAGGATGAGTGAGTTCCTTTTCCCTTCCTTTTCGGTCGCGTTACTTCCTTTCCTATTGCTAGCTTAGTATCGTGACCTTCATTGGGGTGTTAGTCGAAATTTGATTCGTGCTTTGGGGTTTCCTGCTACCTTTGCCTTAGGTCTTGCTATCCTGTCAGAGAACCATCTCACTAGGTCCGATTACAACGAACATGTTACCCTAGGAGATATCAGTCCCCTAGATGAGCCTCTGTATCCTTTTCTCCCCTCCTTGGGGAATACTCGCGAGACGGTGACGGAGCCTCCTATAGGGAAGGTTGCCGTGTACCCCTCCCAGATCCGATTCGGGCTGAGGCTGCCTTACTGTGACGAGCTTATAGAGTTGAGCAGGTTCTTCAGGATTTCTCCTGTGAACCTTGCCCCCAGTGCCCTCCGTGTCTGGGTGGGCTTCCGGGTATTGTGCCATTGGTACTCCTGGAAGTACTCTCTCGTTCTATTCCGATGCTTCTATCGGTTCCAGTACCGGACGAGGGTGGGGTTTGCGAGTTTCGTAACTCGCCATCCGACCTTCAAAGATCCCCGATTTTCTGATTTCGGCTTGAGTGGGATCGAGTGGGATACCTCCCTCCGTTTCGTGACCCAGACTGACAATTCGGCCAGTCACTGGGCTAAGCATTACTTCTTCATTACGGACCGATACGTCACTTGGTCGGTCTTGAATGAGGATCGGTCCGATGGTTGGCCTGCTTTTGGAGAGTTCTCTTCGGTTGATTTGAAGACTATGAAGATCATTCACGAGAGCAACAGGACCCGGTCTTACTGTCCCGTGTCCTTAGTGACTGAGACGGATCTTTACGAGGCCGGGATCAGTCTAACTCCTGACTCCGGGGGTTCGGTATGTCCCTTGGTCTTTCCATCTTTATTTACCTTCTGCTCTTCCTTTGTAGGTTGGTTTCATGGAAAAACCTATAACGTGCAGGGAGCCCCTGTTGATCTGAGCAAGAGGAAGGCTCCTTCTAGTTCTGCTTTGAAGAAATCCCCCCTGCCTGGGAAGAAGGCTGGGGCCTCTGGTATGCTTTCTCCTATTTGCTTCTTTATGGTGTAACTTATGTTTTCCTTATCTTGTTTTTCTTACCTTGCTAGGGCGCTCCCCCTTGGTGACTGAGAGGGTCGTCTCCGTTGGCAGAGATTCTGGACCTTCCAAGTCCAAGCCGCGGAGGTCTGATTCTGAGGCCGGGGCCTCGGCTGCTAAGAGAAAGAAGGCTGTGGATCCTGCTTCGCCTACTGCTCGTCCTCCGACCCTATCTCGTGATAAGGAGATGGTGGTCGAAGAGGTGCCTTCCCTGGCTGACAAAGGGAAGCGACCTGCTGGTGGTGGTTCCCCTGCCCCCCAGCCGAGGGCACGGTCCTCAGGTATGATCTCTACCTTGTTGCTGATCCTTCTATGTTTATATTATTCTTTGACTTGCTTTGCTTGTGTAGGTGGGCCTCCGACTTTAAGTCGGAAGGATTTCGCACGGCTCACTGATGAAGATGTTATTGGGTCTGAGTGGACTCCCTTCGCTGGTCTGAAGGACTTCCACCTCGATAGCACCTCCTCTTTGCGGACTCCTGAGGTTGGCGTCCGCGTACTAAGCATGGTGTGATGATCTCTTCTGATACCCCTTACACGGTATGCGTTGTACTGTTAGACCAAAGATACGCTCTTGGTGGGCGTCGAAATCTGTTCACGAGACAGGCTCTCGGACGGCACTTAACGTTTCACAGGATAGGCTCCCGGAGGGCACAGGTTAGTCCACCGATACCTTCTTGACGGGTGTCAAAATCTGTTCACGAGACAGGCTCTCGGACGGCACTTAACGTTTCACAGGATAGGCTCCCGGAGGGCTCAGGTTAGACCAAAGATACGCTCCTGGTGGGCGTCGAACTGGTAGTTTGAAATCTACCTCAAGATACGCTCTTGGGGGCGTCGAACTGGTAGTGTTTTTTCTACCTCAAGATACGCTCTTGGGGGCGTCGAATCTGGTAGGTTGCAAATCTACCTCAAGATACGCTCCTGGGGGCGTCGAATTCGTAGTTTTTGGAAACCACTCTCAAGATACGCTCTTGGTGCGTCGAAGTCGTAGTGTAATAACTACTCTCAAGATACGCTCTTGGGGGCGTCGAAGGTTGTAGTATGAACACTACTCTCAAGATACGCTCTTGGGGGCGTCGAAGTTCGTAGTTTTTGGAAACCACTCTCAAGATACGCTCTTGGTGCGTCGAAGGTCGTAGTATAATAACTACTCTCAAGATACGCTCTTGGGGGCGTCGAAGGTCGTAGTATGAATACTACTCTCAAGATACGCTCTTGGGGGCGTCGAAGGTCGTAGTATGAAAACTACTCTCAAGATACGCTCTTGGGGGCGTCGAATGTCGTTGACTTGAAGTCATATCTGTGTAAGGATAACTTGGTGATTGTAACATCACATTCACTGGGAAATACTTTTGAATAACTACTACTCTCTTAGGAGCATTCATGTTTTTGTACACTCGGGATGCCTTCGTGCACCAAGACATCCTTTGTAGGAAATCAAAGATAGTTGTAGAGTTGGAGTAACTTCGTGAGTTCTCCTTCTCAAGAGTTGTTTTTGAAAAGCTTGTAAAGCTAAAACAAGCAAAATGCTAGATATGAAACTAAGGATATGGGGTGGTCACTGTGTCTGTTGCCACGTACTCCTTGAAGATTCCATTGTAGATCATTTCTTCCACTTCCACCTTCAACACCATGCAGTTGTTGGTTTGATGCCCCCAGGTCCCATGGTACTTACACCAACCCTGTGCATCTCTTCCTAGGAAGGCCTTGCCCTCCTCCCTGCATGCTGGCAGTTCTTGTTTGAGGCGCTTGTGGAAAATTTCTTCTATGCTGAGTGTGAGGGGTGTGAATGTGAAATTGACACCTCCTCCCAATGTGTCTGTTTCTCTTCCTCTTTCTGGGACTTCATCCAACTGTTCCGCCTCTTGTTCAAATGCCCTGTCGAGCTTCGCCTTGAGCTCTCTCATTGTGCTCGTCATGACCATCTCATAGAGCCCTCCATAGGCCTCGAATGAGCTTGGATGCATGTTTCTGATGAATGCTCTGACTGCTTCTTTCCTTGTGATGTCCATGTTGGCACCATAATCAAAGAATCTCTGGAAATAGCTTGTTATAGACTCCTGCGGCATTTGCTTGATATCATCTATGTAGCGGAAGCCTCTTAGGATGGAGTTCCTTGTTCTGTTCCCTATTGTGGTGTCTGGCTGCCAAGGTATGGATGTCACCTTCACAGCCTTGCTCCTGTGTTTCCTTGTAGGCACTGTTTGAAAAAGCTGCCTGCTCAAACGGAGTGTCACTCCACTCCTCCTCCTTCCTTGCCTTTGTCTCCCTCCCCTCCTTCTTCTATCCTGGTTGGCTCCTGCCATGACCACAGCCACTGTGTCTGTCCTGTGTGATCCATGTCTCATTGAATTGACATAGCATTGTCTTGCAGTGCGTTGATCACCCAGGACCTCTGCAACTCCGTTCTCCGTGATGTACTTCAGCTTCTGGTGAACAGTGGATGGCACTATTTCATATGGATTTATGGTTGTCCTTCCTAGGATCCCATTGTAGGCTCCCAGGCTTTCAACCACCAAGAAATTGACATTTACCTTCAGCTGGGTCCATCCTTGGCCCATGGTCACTGGCAATGTTATCATCCCCAGGGGGTAACTTGTTGCCCCTGAGAAGCCAACTAGAGGGAAGTTGACCGGATTGATGTCTGCTTTGGTTTTCCCTATCTCTTCCAACACTCTCAGGCTTAGGAGGTCAGCTGAGCTGCCCCCATCCACCAAAATTCTCTTTACATCAAAATTATCAATATCTAAAGTAATAACTAGAGCATCGTCATGTGGAAAGACGATGTGGCTTTTGTCCTTCTCCGAGAACTCTATCTTCACTTCTTCTCCTTCTCTTGGTCTTTTTCTCCATCTTGGCACTGAGCTTAGCTTGGATGCATAGACCTCTCTTGCGTTAGCAGTTGGGCCACCTGATGCTGCTCCTCCATGTATCATATTGATGACTCCTCTTTTGTTGGGTGGAGGGTTATAGTCTACCTTTCCCTTGCCCTTGTCTTTCTGTGGTGGCCCCAGTTGCATACTATTGCCCCCATGGTCTACGAACTGCTTCAGTTCTCCCCTCTGGACGATGTTGTTTATGCTTAGCTTTAAGCTAAAGCATTCATTTGTGTCGTGACCATAAGCCTCGTGGTTGTCACACCATCTATCCTTGTGATTTCCCACCATTGGGGCTCTCCACCTTGCGGGGGGTGACCAAAGCTTTTGGTTCCGCATCTCTCTAAGTACGGTGGCTGGAGTGGCGTTCAGTGGGATGAACTTAATGACATTGATTTCTCTAGCCTTTAAGGGTTCACCCATTTGGTTTCTTTGCTGTGGCGGACGCCACTCCTGCTGCCTTGCATGCTGCGGTGCCTGGGGTGGCTTGCCTTTGTTTGGCCTTTGAGTATCCTCCTTGGCTGCCTGAATTTTGGCCTTCTTGTTTGCCCTGTGCCTCTCAAGGTCAATATGCGTTTTAACTCTCCCTGCAAGCTCCTCCAAGGTGCTTGCTGGCTTTTTGGCCATCTTTTCAGCCAATGTTGACCCAAAGCGACCTAAGTTTCTGATAAAGACTCGGATTATCTCCCCTTCAGTGATGTCTCCCTGGATGTCTGCAATATTCTGGTTGAACCTAGTATAGTAGCTGGCCAGGGATTCGTCGTATTCTTGTTTTACATCATCAATGGAGCCTGTTCCCTTGAGGAGTTTCCTCTCCCCTAGGTATCTCTGCAGAAACTTAGCTTTTAGCTGCTCCCATGAGTGGATGCTCTCAGAGGGCAGGCTGAAGAACCAATGTGAGGCTACCCCTGATAGGGTGTTTGGGAAAAGGAGTGCCTTGTATCTTTCATCAGTTGTCCTCCCGAATAGAGAGGCCTCATGCTGTTGGATATGCTCTAGGGGGTCTCCCTTCCCATTGTACTTTGCAATTTGCACAGTGTGCAGGGAGTCTGGCACCCTGTTCATCTCCAGCTCCCTTGTGAAAGGGTGGTTCGTCTTGTCACTTAGACAATGCAGGCTGGGTTTCTTTGACTCATTCAATTTCCGAGTTATCATGGCTTCTATCTCTTCCGGGGTGATCATCATCTGTGCCGGAGTATAGCCTCTCTGATACCCACTGTAGTTGTAGACTGGGCTTACTGGGTTCCCTTGTCCCTGCTGGTATGGACTATAGGTGTACCCTTGATACGCCTGCTGGGGTGCTTCATAGAAGTCCTGCCTCCTTGGAGGTCTTGCTTGTCTGTCCTCTCCCAGCGGGGTGTAAGCCCTGTTGCTCTGCTGTTGCCTAGGAGGCACAAATTGTTGCCTTCCCTCTGGGGGTGGCTCCTGGTGATATCTTCTTTGTTCCTCTTGCTGCCCTGCTCGAGGGTGCGAGTAGTATTCTTCTGCTGGGATCTGCTCCTCTTCCTGAGCTTCAGTGTAAGTTCCTTGGGTGTATGCCGGCCCTGCATACGCTGTGTGGGCGCGGTTGCCCTCTCTCTGTGTCGGCATCCCGTACGGGTACCTTTGGGGTTGCTCTTCATAATAGTATCCCTCAGGGGGTGCCGTGTTGTGGGAAGGCACTCCCTGTTGTTCTCTTTCTCTATGTGGCCTTCTTGCCCGGGGGGTGGAGGCTGTGGAGGATTCAGCCCCAGCTGGGCGTGAAGGTCCTCCCTCCTGGTTGTTCTGTTGCTGAGGAGGTTGTGGTATTTCTTGGGGCTCTGGATGCATTGGCTACTTCCCAGGGTTAGGCCGCCTCCCTGGGGGTATGGGTTCTCTTCTCCGCCCATTGCCCCCGGGTGGGTGTTGGGGCCTGGACACCCTACTGTTCGTCATAGCTCGTGTAATAGCCAGGCTTTCTGTTCGAAGCCTACAGACGGCGCCAAGTGTTAAGTTATGAGATCTAGATCAACGGGGTGTCGGCTTTGATCTCACTCCTTACGGGGGATGTGGGCGATCTGGTGTTTCTGAATTACCCTGCCTTAGCTTATCTTCTTCCTTCCTTCCTTCCTTTCCTTGCTTCTTCTCTCCTTCTACCCTGCAGAAGGGGCAATACCAGACACGGAGGGGGGGGGGGTGGTGCCTGGTGAACCCTCTCCGATGCCTAAGTCAGTACTTTTCTAGAGAGATAAAGCTAGAGAGATGTCAGAGCTAAAATGTCCAAATGGTCAAGATGATCAAATGAGTTGTGAAGGTGGGGTATTTATAGGCAACGGTGTCATTAAGGTGGCTTAATGACATCGTTAGCCTTTAAACACAATTAATTAACCTTTAAGCACATAATTAAGACCTTAGGATTCGGAGGAGGTAGGCGGAGTGGACCGAGCATGGGAGTCCGAAGGCGGTGTCGGGGCCCTTGGGGGGGAGAAATCCGACCTCCAAGGGTAGGGGTTGGGTGAGGGCACCCAACCCCTCCTAGGGAGGGTGGGGTTGGCCAACCCCATCCCTCCTAGGAGGGATCGGGTTGGCTGACCCGATCTCCCCTAGGGGAGGTCGGGTGTGGCCACCCAACCTCACCTAGGTGAGTTCGTCTCTGCCGGACGGGCGCTTCGGCCCCGTCCGAGCCGCCGATGTTCTCGCGAAGTGTCCGGGTTGAAGTTTCGATTTGCAATCATAAATGGGACGGTAAAAATACAACAGTTCGGAAGTCAACGGGTTCAAATTGGGCGTATATCCATCAATATCTAAGAAATGGCTCGACGAAATTACTTTCTACCACTTGGTTTAGATTACTTAATTAGATCCCCAATAGTCTAACCATGACCAGAAACGAGAATCAAACCAACAAAAACGAAATCCACCATTAAAGAACCTTCGAAGCTTTCTATCTCTAGGAATAAACATCTAACATCGTTAATATACAAAGAAGGCTATGGAGTTTACTTTACTCGTGATTCGAAACTTGTTCATAGGATTGTGGACCCTCAATTTTGTCCGTTCCCGTGTTGGCTTGGTCGGACTCCGAAGTTTTGCGAGTTTCCCGTTTCGATCTTCTCTCTTCCAATCCAAGCTCTATAGGGTTTGATAGAGCTACGAAAATAGAGGAGACATAACCCTAGTATAATAATGTTAATATGTTATTAACTTGTCTATAGCCGGGGTATTCGTTTTTAATCTACAATATATTATATTTGATGCCCCTAAATGCGTTCGCTCTCAAATACCTTCCTTCATTACCATGACGCTTGCACCAGACACCTATTTCTAGAATCAATACAATGTCCATACAATAATTCATCTCCCATATGCCACACCCACCCTGCACTTCATTAACGGCTTGAAATTGCTACTCCACCATGCTTTTTTTTTTGTTGAATACAGACTCATAATGAGACTTGTGTGCAAATCGAAGAATAACGGTGGAGGAACAATGAAGCCGTGGCGGAGCAAATCAGGGAAAGTAAAATGAAGAGTCGCAGCGAAAAAGAGAGAGATGTATCAAGGGTTCATTTAGGTAACTTATTCAACTGTTCCTATCCCCCTCAATTTATACTAAACCCTAACAGAATAACTAAAGGTTACACCGCAACCTTTTGTGAGTCTGTAAATATAGTCCCTAAACTAAAGCAAAGTAACAGATTGCAACAAATATAAAACCCAATTTACATGGGCTATTAATACAAGGCTGGCCCAATACGTGGCCCAAACACCCTACACATATATGGGCTTTAACACTCCCCCTCAATCTGAACATTGCTAAAAAATGTCAACCATGTGAAGCTTCGAAACCAAACGCATGTGTTGTGCTTTAGGAAGCGCCTTTGTAAACAAATCCGCAGGTTGACTCGAAGACTTTAAATGCCCCAATCTAAGAAAACCTGTACTAACTTGATCACGAACAAAGTGACAATCAACTTCAATATGCTTAGTACGTTCATGAAAAACCGGATTATTACCAATTTGAATAGCAGCTTTATTATCACAATATAAAGTTATCGGTTTTTTAAATTCAAAACCCAATTCAGAAAGAATCCCATTCAGCCAAGCCAGTTCAGAAACAGTTTCACACATACTGCGATAATCAGCTTCAGCCGAAGAACAAGAAACAGTAGGCTGCTTTTTAACTTTCCAAGAAACTAATGAATTACCAATAAAAACACAATAACCTGTGACAGATCTGCCTGATTCAATACAACGAGCATAATCCGAATCACAAAAAGCACTTATATCAAATATCTTGTCAGAAGATAACAAAATACCCAAACCAGGTTGTTGTTTCAAGTATTTCAGAATCCTGAAAACTGCATCATAATGGGATTTTTCTGGACTTTGCATATACTGACTTAAATAGTGGATAGAATAAGCAATATCAGGATGAGTAATCCCTAAATACAAAAGCTTCCCAATTAATCGCATATAAACAGTTGGATCAGAAAGTTCAGAATCATCTTTATTCATATTAAGGGATTCATCATATCCAACAGACGTAAATCTTGCATTCTGCTCCATAGGAGTGCTGCAAGGTTTACATCCCAATAAGCCAACTTTAGAAAGCATTTCCAGAACATACTTCCTTTGACAGAGCACAAGTCCCTTATCGGATCTTGCAACTTCAATGCCAAAAATATATTTTAATGTTCCTAAATCCTTCATTTTGAAGCTAGTTTGTAAAACCCTTTTAAGATCAGAAATCAAAGCAGCACTATTTCCAGTAATGAGCAAATCATCAACATAAACTAAAAGAATGAAAATTTCATCACCTTTTCTTTTTAAGAACATATAATAATCAAGGTGACTTTGTTTGTACCCATTACTAAGAAGGGCTTCAGTTAGCTTAATATTCCACTGCCTTGAAGCCTGTTTTAACCCATATAAAGATTTGTGTAATCTGCATACAAGACCAGATTTGTTAATAACACGCAACTCCCCCTGATTACCAAATCCAGGTGGTAAATCCATATAAACTTCTTCAAACAGATCACCTTGAAGAAAGGCGTTAAAAGCATCCATCTGATAAAGAACCCACTTGTTCATGGCAGCAAGAGATAATATAATCCTAACAGTTCCTATTTTAGCCACAGGAGAGAAAGTCTCATAATAATCAATGCCTTCTTTTTGTTTAAAACCCTTTGCAACAAGACGAGCTTTATAACGCTCAAGGGAACCATCAGAATTATATTTGACACGAAAACTCATTTACGACCTATAGAAGATCTACCGGAAGGCAAAGGAACCAATGACCAAGTCTTGTTTAATTCTAAAGCAGAAATTTCATCCTTCATTGCTTCAACCCAATTATTATCTAAACAAACTTCAGAAAAAGTGTGAGGCTCATGAATCTTATCAATAGTGCTTAAAAAATACTTGTAACAGAGGCAAGCCTATCATAACACAGACTGGTAGAAATAGAATGCAACGTAGAACAACCAACACTCATATCGTAATCACGGGTCCAAACAGGTGGCTTTATGTTTCTACTAGGTCTAGAAGGAGGATCAGAGACAGGTTGAGCATAATCAGTAAAATCAGCATCAACATTTACGTCATCATCATCACCTCTTAATAAAGAATCATCAGTAGAAATACCTTCATTATGGACGGTGTTGGATCACGGTGGAACTCCGGTACGGACTTTGACGGCAATCCTAGCTCCTTTGCTCCACGCAATCCTGCAAGTGGGGATAGACCGGGCGGTGACCCAGAATCCCTCTCCGATGCTTAAATGAGTATCTCGTATGACTGGCAAGTAATAAACTCAGAGTGTATTCAACTCAACGTAAGTCTTTCTGAGGTGATCTCCTGCCCTTTTATAGGCAAAGAGATGCCTCAGGTACCTGGCGAACCGTTAGGGGTGGTTAGCCCGTATCCCGCATATCTCGGACGTGATCTCGCGTATCTTAGCCATGCCCCGCGTATCTCGCCACGCTCCGTGTATCTTAACCACGTTCCGCGTATCTCGGCCACGCCCCGCATATCTTGGCTTTATCCTCTGATAACGAGTCCCGACTTCCGTCGGGGACTCCAGAGTTATCTCGTTATGTCACCGCTCGGGGCCCCTCGTCATCGTGACAGGGCCAATCATTCTCAGGGATTCATCATCGGGGCCTACTTAAAGGCTTCTCATCGGGAGCTTCCAGCTCCACTGTCGGGACCTTGCTTCGTCGGGACTCCCTTCGTCGGGACCCTTCTCCTAGGTCATCTTGACCTTCACTTTGGGGCCTGGTGGGCCTGTTTGCCGTTTCCTTGCCGTTAAAGGGGCCTGACGGCTATAGTAGGACCCATCATTTGCCCCCAAGACATGAGGGACTTTTAGTTCGTCGTGTCTTTCAACTCCCGATCTTCCAATACTAAAGTCGGGGATCTTTTCCTTGGTTCAGTTACTCAGTTCATCAGTCTTCTCCTCTACGTTTCCTCAGGGTTTGTAGATAACTGTTATATCCCAAGGGTCTCCTCGGTTTCCTAGTGCATTAAATGCAGTAGATGATGGAGTGACGTTTTCGACCCACGTGCCTGATTTTTCGCGCCTGTCCTTTTCTGAAAAGTGCTTTTCAGGCCGTTTCATCATTACGCCCGTTGTCCTTCTGCACGTTTCATCTCAACGGTCCAGATTAAGACTCTTCGACTTCGACGACTCGGATCGAAGTGTCCTTTCAACCGTCTTCTTCGACTATAAAACCCTAGCCCTGGTCACAATACAACTTTTACCATCTTCGAATTCTCAAAAACTCTCTGCGATTCCTCTGCAATTCCAAGCTCTGTGATTTCGAAGGTCTTTGGAGTCTTCCCGATCATCTTTCCGACGACGTTTCGTTTATCTCCTTCAACCTCTACTTCATCATGTCTGGTAAGGAATCCCTCTTCATTGCTTGTTCGTCTTTTTCTTTCTAATTTCTCCAAGATTCCCACTGTATTTTCTTGCCCTGGTTGCTTTTCAGACAACGGTTCCAGCTCTGAGGGGAGAAAACCCTTTAATTTTGACTATGCTCCAAATGAGATTTCCAATACTGCTTATGATGCAGCTCTCCGAGAGGGTTGCATCACCATCACCTGGGAACCTCGTTTCCCGTATCTTAGGCATCGTCCCTCGAGTGACTCTGAAGTTACTCGTCCCCAGAAAGGGGAGGTGTTTGTCTCTACGGGACAAATATCAACGGGGATCAGGTTCCCCTTTTGCGGTAATCTGGTCGAGCTGTGCCATCATTACAGAACACACCCCACTACCTTTTCTCCCCATGCCATCCGCCTCTGGAACGCCTTTCAAGTCCTCTGTCTCCGACAGAAGTGGGTCTACAGCCTCCAACTCTTCAGAACCTTTTATGGGATGAAGTGCAATGAGGCGGGGGTTTGCGCCTTCTACCCCCGGATGCCCAAGTGGAGTAAGCAGCAGCTTGCCCGGTACGGCTGGACCAGTGACACCTGGATGGTGGTCAAGGGTCGGGGACTCTTGATTGATACAGGGTCCGACAACAGTAGCTGGAAGAAGAGCTACTTCTTTATCTTTCACTCCTCAATTCCCTGGCCTCGCTGGGAGGTGGCAGCAGACCCTCCGCCTGCTTTCCACACTTATGTTGACGAGGATTTCGAGACTCTCCAACTCATCCAGCTCTATCGGTGGGAGGAGTCTTACACTCCTCTCAACGCCAACTCACTAGTGGAGCGGGACCTGGTGCACGCCGGGATCCGACTCCTCGATATTGTTTCTGGGGGCAGCTCTTCGATGGCCCTTCCAATATGGTTCCTTGGGTAAACTTCTAATTCTTCTTTGTTTACTGTTTGCAGCCAAGAAGGTATCTGTGCTGACCAATCTGTTCCTTAAGCAGGGGGAGACTGATGCTGTCTGCCCCTCGCGGAAGAGGAAGTCTGCCAAGAAGGCTGCTGCTAGGTCGGGGTCTCCTTCAGCGGAGCAGCCCAAGCGGAACCGGGTGGATCTGGACCAGCTCTTCGATGTCCAGAACGCTGAAGAAGGTAAACAACTTCGACTTGCTATTAAATTGTACAAGAGGATGGTCCCGTCGGATTTGATTTCCTCGACCAAGGAAGGCCGCATTACTGATGTCAAAAGAATCCTTCGAGGCGAAACTCCCCGAGTCTTGAAGGCAGGCTACTATCATTATCGTGGGAAGGATCAATACGTCTCCCGACGTATCATTTGGTGTAAGAATCCCGATGAACTTCCTGACTACCTTCCTAACTTTCTGGATAGGAGTCCAGACGCTTCAGGGAGTCCCGCTCACACAAGGGGAACAGGACCAGGAGCTGGCCCTGCATCTGCTGGCGGGTTCTATTCTGCCTTCTATGCGGCATCCGATTTACCTCAATCAGACGCATATGCAGCGGGATATCAGGGATATGGCTGTGCGCCGCGTAGAGGTGAGACTTTGCTTCTTTCTTGTTGATGATAGATCGGGTCGTTTGTTCATTAACACTTTTCCTTCTTATTGCAGGAGCTCGGGGACTACAACCGCCTCATCGGGTATGGTATTGCCTATGATGAGGCCCGGGAGCGGGACCGAGGGGTCCGCGAGCAGCTTCAGGCAGATCTCAAGGCCTCCCAGTCTCTGCGGGGGAAGCTTGTCAAGGAGCAGGCTGCCCTTAATCAGAAGATTCGGGACCTTCAGCAGCAGATCGCGGACTTCGAGGGGCTCTTGAGGCAAGAGCGGCAGGAGCGGGGGGTGATTGTGGACAGGCTGACCCAGGAGAAGAAGGCTGCCGAGGACCAACTGGTCCTTGAGAAGAAGGCTTTGGAGGAGCTAATCGCGGGGTTTCCTGCGCAGCTGGCCGAAGCGGAGGAAAAGGGCCGGGAGGACTATCGGAGGTCTGAGGGCTTCCAAGCTGATGCCATGAAGTTCTTTGGCGCAGAGGTGGAGAACACTCTCTTTAACGCGGTTGAGGAGCTTCACCTGGAGTACGGGGATGCTATCAACTTCGACAAGTCTCCTTCCCTCGCTCCCTTTGCGAAGAAGTATTTTGCTCTCTCCGAGGAGAGTGATGGGGGGAGTACCCCCGTAATTGTCGAAGACGCTTCTGAACTTCCAAGTGCGGACGCCCGGATAGCCAATCCTCCTGAAGCCAATCCTGTGGATCCCTCTGCTACCGACTCCGCGGACCCAGCTGCTGCCAACAAGGACCAAGCTTGAATGTTTTATCTTTTTAGAGTCCTTGTATCTTCTTCTCTTGCGTCGTCGTCGGGCCCTTGAGCCCTTATCAATATCAGACTTCTTTAGTTCCGATCTTTTGTTACACTTCTCCGAGTGACTTTACTTATATGCGCTTAAGTCGAAACCTCGACACTTAAGACATTCTCGTTCGTCTTTCCCGATGATTTTAATAACTTGCACCACTTAAGGCGACTTAGTTCCGTGCATCACTTAAAACGACTTAATCATTACTTAGGATAAACCTAAAGATTGTGCACCACTCAAGGCGACTTAATCCCGCGCATCACTTAAGACGGCTTAATCGTTACTTAGGATAAACCTAAAGATCGTACACCACTCAAGGCGACTTAATCCCGCGCATCACTTAAGACGACTTAATCGTTACTTAGGATAAACCTAAAGATCGTGCACCACTCAAGGCGACTTAGTCCCGCGCATCACTTAAGACGACTTTTGGATAGTTAGAATAAATCTAAGTATTGTGCACCACTTAAGGCGACTTTTCTCGTGCACCACTGAAGGCGACTTTTGGATACTTAGAATAAATCTAAGTATTGTGCACCACTTAAGGCGACTTTTCTCGTGCACCACTGAAGGCGACTTTTGGATACTTAGAATAAATCTAAGTATTGTGCACCACTTAAGGCGGCTTGATCCCGTGCACCACTGAAGGCGATTTTCATCGTGCACCACTGAAGGCGACTTTTACACTTAGCATAAATCTAAGGACAACTCTTATTTGGAAGCAACCTCTTTATTTATTGATGGCATAAGATTGGCTTACATCGAATTAAACGATAAATAGCATACACCACTTAAGGCGATTTTACATCGGGCACCACTTAAGGCGACTTTTTCGGGCACCACTTAAGGCGACTTTATCGAGCACCACTTAAGGCGAATTTATCGGGCACCACTTAAGGCGAATTTATCGAGCACCACTTAAGGCGACTTTATCGGGCACCACTTAAGGCGACTTTCTTCAAGCATGGTGTTTCTTCAAGTGTTCGCCACTGAAAGAATGCTTTAATGTTCTGCCATCGAGGTCTTCCAACTTGTATGCATTTGGAGCTGGCATCCCCACGACCTTATAAGGTCCTTCCCATTTTGGTGACATCTTGTTGATTCGATCCAAAAGGGTGAACTCGTTGCGACGCCAAACCAGCTCCCCGACAAAGAACTGTCGGGACTTCACTCGCCGATTGTAGTACCTGGCCGTCGCTAAACGCATTCGAGCTTGGACTTCATCGGCTTCCCGCCTCTTCTCTTCAAGTAAGTCCAAGTCCAGACGTCTCACTTCGTCGTTCGTTAGGGGCTCGTAATATCTCATCCGATGGGACGCCACAGCTATCTCCACAGGGGCGACAGCTTCCGTGCCATAAACGAGGCCAAACGGAGTCTCTCCTGTTGATCGTTTGGGTGTCATTCTAACAGCCCAAAGCACATTTTCTAGTTCGTTCAGCCACTTGCCCTTCAAGGCATAGACCCTCTTCTTCAGGCCATCCATCACGATTTTGTTGGCGGACTCCACCTGGCCATTAGTCTGAGCATGACGTACAGAAGCAGTCTGATGCTCAATGTTCAACTCTTCCAGATACTCCTTCACCTGAGAGCCGTTGAATGGTGGGCCATTGTCGCTGATCACCACCTTAGGAATTCCGTATCTGGACACGATGTGGGTCTGGAGGAACTTGACGATCTGGTTCCCCGTTGTTCTGGCCAATGCCTTCGCCTCTATCCATTTCGAAAAATAATCGATAGCTACAAGTAAATACTTACATTGTCCTTGTGCTTGTGGAAGAGGTCCCACCAAGTCGATGCCCCACTGCGCGAAGGGCCAAGCGCTCTTGATGGATGTTAGGTTGGCGGCCGGAGCCGCGATACTCGGGGCGTACCTCTGGCACGCGTCGCATGATCGGACCAACGCCGTTGCTTCTTTGTTCATCGTGGGCCAATAGTAGCCTAAGTTCAACACCTTACTCAAAATGGATCGGGCCCCTTCGTGACAAGCCGCGACTCCCTCGTGCATTTCCTTCAGGATTCGATTGGTGTCGGGTTCTGCTACACACTTCAGGTACGGAGTCGAGAACCAGCCCTTCTTGTACAGCTGATTATCCAGCATCACATAATTAGACGCGATCCGACATATTCTGTCTACTGCTACCTTATCCTCGGGGACTGCCCCCGTAGTCAGATACGCGACTATCGGGGTCATCCAAGTGGGCTCTTCCTCCGATTTTGTCTCAATGGTGCACACCTGTGTTGGGTCGATGTTTGATAAGATCACCTTCTCCAAGAAGTGCACCTTCCGATTTTCTTCCAAGGGTGCCCCCAGGGCAAATTTACTCAAGGCGTCTGCCTCTACGTTCTCCTCCCTCGGGATAGCCTCGATATCGAAGCTTTTGAAGCTCTCTCTCAAGGCTTGTACCTCTCGCAGATACTTTTTCATTATCGGACTCCTTGCTTCGTATCGCCCTTGAACTTGGTTCACGATTAAAGCTGCATCGCACTTCACTCTCAAGTGATCGATTCCAGTGCCTTTAGCGATTTTTAGACCCGTGATAAGAGCTTCGTACTCCGCTTCGTTGTTTGTGGCCTTGAATGTTAAAGCCAAGGCGTATCGGAGCGGTTCACCTTCACCTGGTAGTATCAACAAGAAGCCCGCTCCTGATCCGTCTGAACTCGCGGAGCCATCCGTGTACATCTCCCAGATATTTTCCTTGTTTGGCTGTTCTGATTGCTCTGCCCTCTCTGGTTGTACTTCTGTCGGGACTTCCATGGTTGCCCCCTCTACAGGGCCCGCTTCTTCCAGATCGGGGGCTGTAGACTCTGCTATGAAATCTGATAATGCCTGACCCTTAATGGCTATTCTCGGAGCGAAGTGTATGCGAAACTCGCTAAGCTCTACTGCCCATTTTACTAATCTCCCCGACGCAACCGGTCGGTTCAAAAAATGCTTCAAAGGCTGGTTCGTTAGCATAGTGATCTCGTGTGCGTGGAAATATGGCCTTAGCTTCCGAGCAGTAATAATCAACGCAAAGAGGTACTTCTCAACGGCGGGGTAGTTCAATTCAGATTTGGCAAATGCCTTGCTTACATAATAGACGGGGACTTGATTACCCTCGACAATCTTTACTAACACAGAGCTAATGGCAAATTCAGAAACAGCCAAATAAAGGAAGAGCGGCTCGCCTGGAACCGGTTTCGCCAGCGGTGGGAGTGTGCGAAGGTGCTGCTTGAGCGCTTGGAATGCCTCTTCACATTTGGCGGTCCATTCGAATTTTTTGTTGGCCCTCAAGACTTCAAAAAACGGCATTGATCGGTCGCTGGCTTTGGATAAGAAGCGATTCATTGCAGCTAGTCGGCCATTCAGCACTTGCACCTCCCGATGGTTTATCGGAGACTGCATCTCCTCGATTGCCCTCAGCTTCTCAGGATTCACTTCAATTCCTCTTTGGCTCACCATGAAGCCCAAAAACTTCCCTGAGTGGACTCCGAAGGCGCATTTCGTCGGGTTCAAGCGAACTTGATGGAGCCTCATCCGCTCAAATGCCATGATAAGGTTGTGCACGTGATCCTCGGCTTGTCGGGACTTCACCAGCATATCATCCACGTAAGCTTCCATGGTTTCTCCCAGCATATCTCCAAACAGCTTGTTCACCATCCGCTGGTAGGTTGCCCCGGCATTGATCAACCCGAAAGGCATGACATCGTAGTGATAGATGTCGCTGTCTGCATAGAATGCTGTGTGGGGGCGTCTTCTTTGGCCATCTTGATCTGGTTGTAGCCTGAATACGCATCCATGAAACTTAACAGCTCATGTCCCGATGTGGCATCCACCAGCTGGTCGATCCTCGGGAGTGGATAGCAATCCTTTGGGCAAGCCTTGTTCAAGTCGCAGAAGTCCACGCACATTCGCCATTTCCCATTGGTCTTCTTTACCAGCACTGGGTTGGCCACCCAAGTCTGGAATCGGAGCTCCTTAATGAACCCAGCGTCGAGCAACCTGCCCACTTCCTGCTGGATCGCGATCATCTTATCCGTGCCTATCGGACGCCTTTTCTGTGTGATAGGTTTGATCGCGGGGTCTATCTTCAGCTCGTGCACGATCACATCGGGGCTGATTCCTGGCATATCGCTGGGGGACCCGGCAAACAGCTCCTTGAACTCCTTCAACAACTCCACCAATTTTTGGGCTGTCTTTTCAGTTAGAGCAGACCCGATTTTCACCTTCCTCTGGGGTCCGTCGATCTCGACTTCTTTCAGATCTTCTACGGGGGCGGGACGCCCAAACTCCTCTCTGGGATCCGTGTCTGTCTGGAGGACAGTCATGGCCTCTCGCCTCCTCCTCCGGGTGGCATTAACATAGCATTTTCGGGAAGCCACCTGGTCGCCCTTGACTTCTCCGACTCCGTGGTCGGTCGGGAACTTCATCTTCTGGTGCATAGTCGAGGCAACCGCCATCAGAGGATTAATGGTGGTTCTCCCGATAATTGCGTTGTAGGTCCCCGCGGAATCAACCACGACAAACTCCACGTTCCTCCTTTCTGATTTCCACCCGCTACCAAACTCCACTGGTAAGGTGATTAATCCTAGCGGGTAGGAGGTTGAGCCAGAGAACCCGACCATCGGGAAGTTTGCCTCATTCAGATCTTTCTTTGTCTTCCTCATAGCTTCCAGCGCGTCCATGAACAGAATGTCGGAGGAGCTCCCTCCGTCGATTAGAATTCTCTTCATCTCGAACCCGTCTACATCCAAAGTTACCACTAAGGCATCGTCGTGCGGGGTCTCTACACCTATGAGGTCTTCTGACGAGAAGGAGATTACCATCTCTTCTTTCAAGGTCCAAGATCGGGACCTCTTACCCAGTACCACTGCCGTAGGGATCCTAGAGGCATAGACCTCTCGGGCGGATGAGGTATCACCCCCAGCAGCAAATCCTCCATGAATCACGTTGATAACTCGTCTCTCCTTGCGAGCCCCGGATGACTCTGGATCGGTTCTCTTCTTTTTCGGGGACCGATCGCGGGATCGGGAACGGGACCGCGATCGGGACCGAGAGCGGGACCGGCATCGTTTGTCCCCGACGAATTCCTTGAGCTTCCCCTTCTGGATTAGCTTTTCAATCTCCTTCTTCAGTTCCCGACAGTGATTGGTGTCGTGGCCATTTGCGCGGTGAAATCGACAATAGCGATCTGTGCGGGACCCCAGGAATTCTCCATCTCTCTTCGGGGGATACCTGGAGATACCTTGTCGTTCCATGACTGTCAGCACTTCCGCCATGGAGCAGTTGAGAGGAATGTCAAAATCCTCCCGCTTATCCTTCCTTGAAGAGCGTTTGTCATCCCTCCGATCCGGACGACCTCGATTCTTGCCACTGTCGGGTTTACCCTTTGACTTACGATCGTCGAAAGGTTTATTTGACTGCTTCCCTTTGTTTGACTTTGGGGGCTCCAGTTCTCCCGCGGCTATCTTTGACTCCTGGACATCGATCTGCCGCTTCACCCTTTTCTGCAATGCCTCCATATTCCACACAGCCTTCTCAGCCACGCTGTGCATCAAGTCGGAGCCATAGGGGGCTTTCAGGTTCCGAATGAAGGTACGGATGGTTTCGCCCTCTGAGATTTCCTCGTCTATCTCTGCTAAACAGACTGTGTACCGCTGGTAATAATGAGCCAGCGATTCGTCGGGCCTCTGCACCACCTGAGTCAGGGATCTCACGCTCTTCAATAAACGTCTCAAACCCTGGTACTGCTGAATGAATCGGTCGTGCATGTCTGCCCCGCAAGTGATACAACCTGGGGGCAGGCTAAAGAACCAGGTCAAGGCCCTTTCTCCCAGTGTGTTCGGGAACAACGTACACACTATGTCTTCACTTGGGGCTCTTCCCAAACACGCCATGAGGTGTTTCTGGACATGGCGAACTGGATCTCCTTCGCCATCATACTCCTTTATCGTGGGGATGCCTAGCCCAGGCGGGGCTAGGGTGTCAATGAGTCGGGGGACGAAGGGATGAGTGGACCGATCCCTTAGCTCCGACACCAGCGGCTTCTGCTCTCCCATACAGATGTTCACGATCTTTAACACCTGGTCGGGAGTGATGGGACCATTCAGGGGAATGGTCATGTGCTGTACTGGTCCTGGCCCATCAACCACGAACCTTTCCGGCTGACCGGTTGCCCTACTCTGTCCTGGCCTCGGGGCGGGGCTTCCTGTGCGTTCCGACCCTCTGTTGGCGGGGTCTCTTCCTCCAACGGGGGCATCTCCTCCTGCCTCCTTGCCGCCTCTCTTCGATCCAAGAGAGCCTCTACAGCCGCCAGAAACATGGGCATGGCCTCTGCCACGGCCCTCGTCAAATCTGCAGCTGGGGGAGCCTCCTGCCCCCTGTTGTCCTGATGCTGAGGGGCAACATCTTCGGGATGCGATCCATTGTGCCCTCCTGTCTGGGAGAGCTCAGCCGGGGGATGGTTCTGGTTTTCCTCTTGTTCTGGTACCGAATTCAGATTCGTTGCAGCGGGGTGGCGGGAGCCACCAGATTGTCCCTGTCTTCTGTTCTTGCCAGCCGCCATTGATCGAGTAGAAGGCATATCAGCTTTTTGTTTGCTTCCCACAGACGGCGCCAATGTTGGATCACGGTGGAACTCCGGTACGGACTTTGACGGCAATCCTAGCTCCTTTGCTCCACGCAATCCTGCAAGAGGGGATAGACCGGGCGGTGACCCAGAATCCCTCTCCGATGCTTAAATGAGTATCTCGTATGACTGGCAAGTAATAAACTCAGAGTGTATTCAACTCAACGTAAGTCTTTCTGAGGTGATCTCCTGCCCTTTTATAGGCAAAGAGATGCCTCAGGTACCTGGCGAACCGTTAGGGGTGGTTAGCCTGTATCCCGCATATCTCGGACGTAATCTCGCGTATCTTAGCCATGCCCCGCGTATCTCGGCCACGCTCCGTGTATCTTAACCACGTTCCGCGTATCTCGGCCACGCCCCGCATATCTTGGCTTTATCCTCTGATAACGAGTCGCAACTTCCGTCGGGGACTCCAGAGTTATCTCGTTATGTCACCGCTCGGGGCCCCTTGTCATCGTGACAGGGCCAATCATTCTCAGGGATTCATCATCGGGGCCTACTTAAAGGCTTCTCATCGGGAGCTTCCAGCTCCACTGTCGGGACCGACTCTGTCGGGACCTTGCTTCGTCGGGACTCCCTTCGTCGGGACCCTTCTCCTAGGTCATCTTGACCTTCACTTTAGGGCCTGGTGGGCCTGTTTGCCGTTTCCTCACCGTTAAAGGGGCCTGACGGCTATAGTCGGACCCATCAGACGGATTCATTATCTGTTCCAGAATTGGGATCCATGTCAACAGAAACTGGATCGGGAGAGACAGCAGTCACAAAAGTTTCATCAGAATCATCACCTGAGGAAGGGATAGGAGAAACATTAGGTACAAAAGTAGGTGGAACAGGAGAAGTGGTCCTAAACGGAAAAGAGGATTCAAGAAACTTAACTTCCCTTGTAACAATAAAGGTCTTAGTAGTTAAGTTGAACAATTTGTACCCTTTCTGTGTTAGGGAATAACCCATCATAACTGAAGTAGTGGATCTAGATGCAAATTTATCTCCTGAAGGTAAAACTTTGGCATAGCAAAGATAACCAAAGACACGTAAGTGAACAACAGTTGGGGGTTTCCCATAAAATTTTTCATAAGGAGATAATCCTTTTAAAACAGATTAAGGCATTATATTAATAGAAAAGCAAGCCGTAAGAATGCATTCACCCCAAAACTTATCAGGAACAAAACTTTGCAATTTAATTGCTCTAGCAACTTCTAATAAGTGGCGATGTTTTCGTTCAACAATGCCATTTTGTTGAGGAGTGTAAGCACATGAAGTTTCATGAATGTTCCCTTTGGTGGAAAAGAAAGATGAACAATTATCATTGATAAATTCACCACCATTATCAGACCTAATACGTTTAATACTTTTAGAAAATTGAGTTTCAATCATCTGAGAAAAATATTTCAAAACAACAATAACATCTGATTTTAGAGTAAGCAAGTAAATCCAAGTAATTCTAGTAAAGTCATCCAGAATAGTAAGAAAGTACTTCTTATTATCATGAGTGGCCTTATGGTATGGCCCCCAAACATCAAGATGAATAAGGTCGAATGGAGAAAAGTAACAGAACTACTGTTTGGAAAAGGAAGTCTAGTTTGCTTTGCCATAGGACAAATGGCACATTCAGAAATGCCTTTATTCTGTAAACTAAGAGACTTAAGAAACTGAAACTTGTTCAGAGTATGAAAGGGAACATGTCCTAAACGTTCTTGCCATAGAATGGTCTGATGATTATCAGCAAAAGACTGGAAGGCTACATGGGTTGAAATGGATTGTTTGAAAAAATATAGCCTTGCAGCTTCATGTCCATTAACCAACACCATTCCATTGCAGAGATCCTGCAAAATCACAGAGTTAGTATGAAAGATAACTGAACAAGACAAGTCCTTAGTCAGTTTAGAAATTGAAATCAAGTTATGTTTGAATTCAGGTAGAAACAGAACATCATACAGAATAATATGTTGTCCTATTTTGACATTACCAATACCAGCAACCTTAGATCTTAAACCATTAGGCAATTGCACACTAGAATATAAATGTTTAAAATCAGACATCCAGTTAGACCTAAAGCTCATGTGATGAGTGGCTACGGTATCGAGAATCCAATCTGAATAACTATCAGCAGAAAATTGCAAGGAAGCATTACCTGGTGTGGAAGAAGCAACATTTGCCCGAGGTTCAGCCTCAGACTCGTGATGCTAGGTTCTCACCATACTGCGAGCTAAATGCTCCAGTTGCTCAGTGGTAATCATAATGGGCTGATTTTTCGGAAGGTCCAGAGGGGTGGAAACAGAACCGCCAACCTCAGAACCTGAAATATTGGAATGGCCATCAATGACAGTATTTGCTTGAGGGGTCCTGTTCTGATTGTTTCGGAACTTCCAATTGGGAGGGTAACCCTTCCTTTTGAAGAAATGGTCATAATCATGGCCCTTTGCTTTGCAGAAATCACAGACCAAATTTAAATTCATTTTCTGCCCCCTTGATTTATTTGAAGAGCTATCAGACAAGAAAGAAGGTTTTCCATCAACAGTGTTGACAGAAGAACCAGTTGAAAGACCTCGCTGATTCTCTTCTTGAATTAAAACTGAGTAAGCTTGGGAAACCGATGGGAGGACTTCTCTCATGATGAGATTTGTTCGAACATTTGAATAGGAATCATTGAGACCATTCAAAAAACTGAAACAGCTTCAGGTTGTTGGCATGTAAAATATGTTTCTGAAATTCAGCAGAACCACAGTTAGGCAAATTGCAGACAACATCAAACTCCTCCCACATCGTTCTGAGCTTTGCAAAATAAGTAGATATAGAATCCACTCCTTGCTGTGCCAGACAGATATCACGATGCAGTTGGAATATTCTTGAACCATTAATTTTGTGAAGTCGTTCTTTCAAATCATTCCAGACAGAGAAGGCAGATTCAGTGTAAATGTTTCCGGACATGAGCTCACGAGAAACGGAATTCATGATCCATGCCAATACCAAGGCATTACAGCGTTCCCACAAATGATGCAGGCTAGGATCAAAGTTTTCCTTCTTGCAAGCTCCTGTCACAAAACCAAGCTTGTTTTTCGAAATCAAACAAATTCTCATTGCTTTACTCCAAAATGCATAATCCTCAGAGCAAGTCAATTTTTCAGATACAAGTGATAGACCAGCAGAATCAGAGGGATGAAGGTAAAGAGGATGGTTATGATCAATCTTGGACGTCGCATCGACAACACTAATTGTTGGAGCATCGTTCAATCCATCATTGGAGGTTTCTCCATGACCTTTTTCTGTTTCAGAAGCCATATGAAAGAAGGCAAGATGTGTAGATCCAAAGGAGATAACAGATCTACAAGAAACAGAGATGGGCCAAATAAGTAAATTGATAAAACCTCAATGAGTCAGATCAGACACATCCAAAACTCTGAGTTTAACAAATCGTCATAGGATAATGGAGAATGTGCAATTGAAATAATTTGTGAGTTTATTTCAAAAAACAAGTAAGTCTGGGGAAATATGTTGTAGAAATAAAATCGTCACAGATCTGCAATAAAGCATGCACGGAAAGCAAGATCTACGAATATTAAGAAAGAACTCCGTATGTAAGAAAATATGCAAAACTTGTGGACTGCACGATCAAGTGGCAATAACGCAGTAATAAGCGAAAGAAAGAAATCAAATATGGATCCTCATCGTTAAAGATCTTCTGCAATAATATAAAGATTGCGATATCTATAATGAAACGAATGAGGATTTCAGTACATAAAAAAGGAAGGTGATTGACACCAAGGACAAGTAAATCTGTTCAGATTAAGTAAAAGAAAACGAATCGACACTGATTAACAAAAAAACGAGATCTATAAAGATATAATAGAAAGAACATCACATGCAAGAGGTTTAGGTTGTAAAACAGTAGATCAGTTCAAATCAGATGAAAGGAAAGCCAAAAAGAGTTTCGATTCTTAAGAAAAAGCACATAAAGATCGTTATTATTTCAGATCTACAGCAATAATATCAAGATTGCGAGATCTGTTGAAAAAATTAACGGAACTATACATGCATGGAAGGGAGAAGAAGAATCGAGTTTGCCAAAAACAAAAAATCTTTGGAAAGAAACAGAAAGAAAAATTCGTCAAAAACGTGGTAAAAGCGAATCGTGAAACTAGAAACGAAGATGAAGGATAAAAGAACTTCGTAAAAATCACGCAAACAACGTCATTATTTCAGATCTACAGCAAAAAACAACGAATCTGCGAGATCTATGAGAATATTCAGCGAATATGTTGCATGCAAGCGAACAAAAAAAACAGATCTAACAATAAACTTTTGATCTTCGTAAATTTCGCAACAAAAAACGATTCGTTAAAGATGAAGAACAGATTTAAAAGTAAACGCACCGGAAAAGCAAACCAGAATCGTCGAAGGTATGAGCTTCGTATGCTCTGATACCATGTGCAAATCGAAGAATAACGGTGGAGGAACAATGAAGCCGTGGCGGAGCAAATCAGGGAAAGTAAAATGAAGTGTCGCAGCGGAAAAGAGAGAGATGTATCAATGGTTCATTTAGGTAACTTATTCAACTGTTCCTATCCTCCTCAATTTATACTAAACCCTAACAGAATAACTAAAGGTTACACCGCAACCTTTTGTGAGTCTGTAAATATAGTCTCTAAACTAAAGCAAAGTAACAGATTGTAACAAATATAAAACCCAATTTACATGGGCTATTAATACAAGGCTGGCCCAATACGTGGCCCAAACACCCTAAACAGTACGGGCTTTAACAACTTGGCCCTAAACTATGGGAAAATCCAAAGGTATCAAAGGGTATTTCATTGCCACGACCCAGTTTAACCTTTTTTACAAGTATATGCGCTGTGTTACCTCGGAGCCCAAGTAAAACCCATTTAGTAGGATCTAACAACTGACGACGTCCGTGAAAACTACATTTTTCATTACTACAAGAATTAAGGTTTTTTGCGACAGCCAAAATCGTCGCAATAACCCTTATCAATAATTCCCTATTGCGAAAAAATGAGCTATTACCGAAATAGAGTGTACTCTATTGCGAGGTTGATTATCAACACATCTGCGAGATTGTTGTTGCAATTGATCTATCTATTGCGGGGATTTAGTAACTAGATTACGTGGAGTAATCACTACGGAAACTAAAACCATGGTACATGCTAGTAATCGAAATTACGCAGCGGAAGATTCGCACATTCCTCTACAATTGTTCGTAGTCTCAAGATCTTTGTAGGAGGAGTTCACGATCCTCCGGTCGGCACCCGTAGGGGTTCTTGTGAAGGAAGCCCTACGTGGTATATTCTTCACAGAAAAGGCTCTGGTCGATTCTTGACAAGGGACTGATCTCTGGAGTGTTTGCTCGAAAGTAAATTGGCACACCCTTGGTGATTGCTAGGTTCGGCCGAAGTATGGTGTTCTTGGGGGAAGGGTTTTCTCTCAAAACACCAATTAAAGGGAATTGTGATTAACCCTAATAAAACCCCTAACTCCCCATATATATAGGAGGAGTAAAGTGGACAAAAGTCCACTTTACCCCACCCATAATTCGGCCGTCCATGTATAGTATAGGGAGGCCCAATTTTGGGCCTCTCATGTCAATTGGGTTTTGGGTCTAGCCCAATGTCATAGTCAAACCATCCCGGTTTCCAAAGACATATAGTATAGGGAGGCCCAACTTGACCATCCCCATCGCTCATATTCTTAGTCAAACCCAGCCGGTTTCCAAAGACGTGGTCACTGGGCCTTTTTGTTCAGCATTACGCTCGTACGCCGGGAAGCGAACATTGAGCCTGACCTTAGATATGAGTTCCGAGTTCGTGAGGATACTTTGGGTGCCTCTTTATAAGGCTCCCAGGATCAATCACACGCTCGAGGTGAAGAAGTTTGAGCCCGCCAGAATCACGAGGATTCTTTCCTAGCACAATCGAACTGTGACCCCGTGGTCGGACGTAGAACGCGTAGTATGAAGCACGCGTCGATAGCATACATGAATGTTTAAGTTCAAAGGGATGGGACATGTCAAATCATGCTATCGCTGATTCTCATCTCACCCAGAATGTGGATTAATGACGAACAAAGTTCATCACGACGATCTGCAAAACGAAGATCATGTCGAGTTACTTCGTCAGTAGATGATCGTTCTACGTAATCAGGTTTATCCCCCTGATTCTTAGCCAGCCTTACTTAGTAGAGGCCTCCCTCCACCGCAAGACGACCGTACCTGTGTGACGAGGTAAGGCCCACATTCGACATAGTTTTGGCAGAGGTTTGCGACCTCCTACGACTTAGTTTATTAGACCAAATATTTGATGTAATCAAAAACATTATGACGTCGATTGATCATAAACTCAGTTGCAATTCTTTCGCTTACAAAATGTAACTTTATTGTAAACACTCGATTTTGACCCGGACGTAACGACGTTACATGATACGTCAAATTCCGGACGCGTCAAGCCACAAAGTCTCCAAAAATGCTCAACGGCACATTAGGGAAATTATTATAAAATATATTTTAAATTATTTTGAATATATTTAATATTTTCGGAATTTGTAAAAATATATATATAATAATTAGTTTTTTATTTTAGAGAATTATATGTAAGATATTTATCTCCAGATACTATTTCAAAAAAATAATTATCTGTAAAGATAAATATCCTTAGGAATATTCTCTAGAATAATTATTTGTTAGCATTTTTTATTTGAATTTTATCTGTAATCTAGACTAGGTTTTTAGTGTAAATAGGGGTCTAGTTTTACATTGTAAAACACACAGAAAAAGACACCACAAAAGCAATAATACACTATTCATCGGGTTCTGTGCGATTTTGTCTTCTAGTGCTCAGAATTTTTTTTTTTTTTTTTTAGTTAATCTTCCCAGCACCTCCGCCGGTGGCCCTCTGTGGCCCCGCCGGTGGCCAGCCGGTGGCCACCTGAACGCCGATCACCCAAGCCCCGCCGGCCACCTGAACGCCGATCACCCTAGCCCTGCCGGCGGCCGCGCCGGTGACCGCCTGACCACTTCCGTCGGCGTCTTCCCTCCCTCTCTCTCTCTCTTTCTCTCTCTCTCTCTCTCTCTCTCTCTCTCTCTCTCTCTTCCCTTCTTCTCCGGCGGCCAGCAGCCCGTTCATCAACCAGATCCGCCGCAGTCTTGCCACCTTGGTCGTCCCTGCAGCCATCCCAGCCCTGGTGACCTTCCAACCCCGGCCCCGACCTTCTGAGCCGGCACCCAGTCGCCCACAGACCCACCAGACCGAGAAAGCTCCGCCCTGTCCGTCCAGCCCTCCGTCGAAGGATTCCGGCGCCGGCGAGCCACTCTTTGTCCCGTCCGCTCTGCTGGTTCGACTGTCACGAACTCCGCCGCGCCAGATCTTGTTCCGCTACGCCGCTGCCTTCGCTGTCCTTGCCGGAGCCCCGCGTCTTCGTTCCGAGCACCGACCGGGCCGCCTGCCGTGGCCCCTGCCAGCTCCGACCTCCAGTGCAGGTGAGGGCCTTCCCGCTGCTGTTCTTTCCTTTTTTTTTAAAATTAATTAATTGATTGACTTATCATTATTATTATTGTATTTATTATTACTATGTTATTATTATTATTATGGTATTAATCAGATTTATGTTTAAATAATAAAAACTTAATTGATTTAGGTTAATTAAAAATTTGATTATTTAAGTTGTGTTATGTGAATATGTTAATTTGCATTTTTTAATAAAAAAACTGTTTGATAGTGTTATTAGATTTTATTTTGTTTTTTTATTAGTTCATTTGGGGTATTGATTAATAATAAAATTGGCAAATTAAGTTAATTGAGTACCGAAAGGGCGTAATTAAAAATCACATATTTTTAATTCGTAATAGAACCTCCGAACTCGAATTTCTAATCGTAAACTAATTTAATACCTAGGTGATTAATTAGTTATTCGCTTAGGTAATTTATGATTATAGTTAGCCTAATAATTAACTAGTGGCGACTTATTTTAAAATCCGTACGTTTTCAAAACGTAATTCGCCTTAGGTCAGATTTTAGGTCCGACAATTTGGTGACTCTGCTGGGGAGAATCGACGGTTCGGGCTCTTTATATTTGCTTATTTGCCATGTTTTATTTTTTTTCATATTTGACTTTGTTATTCTGACTTGATTGTTTTTATGTAATTTCAGGTGTGGAGTTAATTTTTTATGACTAACTATTTTCTTTGCTGGATTATGCATTATTTGTGTTTGCACACACCACTTTAGTATAATATCCAAAATGCCTAAAACCCAGGGCAACTAGGAACCCCGGAGAGTTAGTAAGGGTACGACCGCTCGGCCGAGCCGCCGGAACGACTCAGAACAACTCCACTCGCTTGTGAAGGTCCTGTGATCTCTGTGATGGGGAGAGGAAACCATATTGTTGGGAGCCTATCAGTGGTACCTACCTTGTAGAGCAAAGCCACACTTTATTTGACCCTCCTAACATGTCGTGTTTTATCAGTTTTTTTTTTGTAAAGAGGTTATCATGTAAATTGTAAGTTTTTTTTCTAACTGTATAACTTTATTTCTCATGCATTCATCTCATTGCTTTTAAAAAAGAATACAAAAAAAAACTTTTTTTTTCTTTCAGCTAAGTAGTTAGTTATTTAGTTGTAGAAATTTTCTTTTAACATGCATTTCGTATGCATTGTTTTTTTTTTTTTTTAAAAAAACCTCTTACCTGAATTTTTTATTTCAAACTCGTGTTTCATACGCATTGTTTAAAAAAAAAAAACCAGGTAAGTTGTAATTCATAATTAAACACATCATTCGCGCATTATTTTCAAAAAAAATATTTTCATGAGAAATTTAACTCCCTTTCAGCTATTAGAGCTTCAAATTTTAAAATGCATTTTGTATACGTTATTTCAGAAAAAACCAAAAAAATATTTTTAACTAAGCAGTTAATCCCTTAGTTGTAGATTTTTATTTCTAAACATGTGTTTCAGACGCATTGTTTAAAAAAAAAACCTTACCTAAATTTTTATTCTAAATATGCGTCTCATGCACATTATTTAAAAAAAAAAAAAAAACTCAGGTAAGTTGTAATTTTTGTTAGTGCGTTACGTATGCATTACATAAAAAAAAAAATTCCAGAAAAGTAAATTTCTTTAGCTATTAGAGTTAATTTTTATTTTTAACATGTGTTTTGTACGCATTATTTTTGAAAAAACTTTTCATGTAAGTTGTAATTTTGGTTAGTGTATTGTATACACATTGCTTAAAAAAAAAATTTAGGAAAATTTGTAATTCCGCTTTAATTGTTAGAGTTTCTAATTTCGAACGTGCATTCCATATACATCATTTAAAAAAAAAAAGCTTTTTTGTTTTATTTTTAATAATGCATCCAATATGCATTAATTTTAAAAAAACTATTTAGATAAACCGTAAGCTCTCTTAGTTTTAGGGCTCTTTGTTTAAAAAACATTTTATCTGAATTTTTAATCAAAAAACGTGCATATCATATGCATTATTTTCGAAAAAAAACTTTCAGGTAAATTGTAATTTTTCTCAGCTGTAGAACTTTTATTTTTAAGTTTGCATCTTGTATTTATTTTTGTGCATCTCATAAATAAAAAAAAACTTTTCGCCTGATTCTTAATTTTGAGTAACCAAGATGCATTGTTTTTTTCCCTCATTAAAAAAAAAAAACAAAAAAACAAAAAACAAAAAAATCTTTTCAGATAACTTGTAAGTTATCTTGACTGTAGAACTTTCATCTCAAGTAGGCATCTCATGTGCATCGCATGTGCATTGTTTTAGGAAAATAATCTGTTGATAGATTGTACACATTCTTAGTCGTAGAACCTTTAGTTTCAAACATGTATTCCATGTGTTGTTTTCAAAACTACTTACCAGAATGTTTTATTTCAAGCATGTGTTTCATACGCATTATTTTTTTTGGAAAAACTTTTCATGTAAGTTGTAAATTTCTGTTGGTGCATTCAATGTGCATCATTTTAAATTCAAACATGAATTGCATATGCATCATTTTCAAAAAAAAAAACATTTTTACCTGATTTTTTTAGCATGCATTCAATATGCATTATTTAAAAAAAAAAACATTTCAGAAAAATTGTGAGCTTTTATTTTAGCTATAGAGCTTTCAAATTCACGCATGCATCTCAATTGCATTATTTTAAAAAATCCACCTGAAATTTTCATTTCAAAATATGCATTTCATATGCATTATTCAGGTAAACTGTTGTAAGTTGTGAATTTCTTAGAATAGAATTTTAACTTTCAAAAATGCATTTCATATGCATCATTCAGGTAATATGTTGTAAGTTGTAACTTTCCTAACATTAGAATTTTAACTTTCGAGCATGCGTGAGCATTTAAAAAAAAAACTGAAAGTGTCATTCGTTCTTATCCAAAGAGTATTGCAAATTTTTTTGGCAAGATCGTCATTTCAACATTCGCATGAGCGAGCATTTAAAAAATGGGAGTTTTAATTCTTTTTTTGAGAAAATATGTTAACTGTGCAGTTGAGTGCTACTATTCGAGTTTAAACAAAGGACAATAAAACTTTTTTGAAAAAAACTTTGTTTTGAGCATTTGTCCTGCGTTCGAGCTAGATAATGCACTCAGCAAACTAAGTAAACTCCATGATGGTGCAAAACACATTTGATCATAAATTTTGATTCTTTTTCAAAAAAAGTAATCAAAATTATGAAATGAATGACATTAGAGTTTTCAAAAAAATAATGCATGATTTCTCATATTCTCTACACTGATTTTTCATTCACCCTTTTCAGGTACCCTTGGTTAAGGTATCATGTACACATAAGTTATGCCGGCTAAATGGGGCAAAAAAAAGAACATGCAGTCATCCAGTTGCACAACGAAAAAATTGCACACTCGAGATATCTAACGCTGAGGTACGTTAAATTGTACTTAATTTTTTCCTTGAGTTTTGAGTGTCCCTACTCTTTCTCAGGTCGGATGATCACTTCAACCAATGCCGCAACCGTGTGAAACGTGAGCGCTTCAAAGAGTTTCTATGAAAAATTTCACTCACCATGTGTGAAATTCATACGCTTTCCAAGACGAGGTATACAACCATTATGTGGCCGGGTTTAAACCATTCAGCGGTAACCATGGGGCAACTACCTTTGATATCGGACATGTCAGAAGATGAGAAAATTTCAAGAGATCATCCAGAATCCCGTGAAGATTCAATGCGCTAATCAATGTAGCTTGACTCGATCAATCGAATCATTTTCCCAAAAAAGTTCTGAAATTTTCAGTCGGCCACTAGGGGCATGTAATTTTCAGCAGGTGCACATATACAAGCTGTGGAGTAAGAGAATCAGGACATGCAGCAGGTCCATTCGCATAGTGAGCACATTGCCCACTGAAAAATCCAACTCCCAGGTAAGAGAAGTTGTGATCATTTTTATCCCCGAAATTTGAGTTTTTCCTTATTCATTGTGCAGCTTGGATAATCATCCAAATCAAAACTCCTGAGGAGCACATCTCGTGTACGGCCCTTCGCTCGCTGACTATTCTTATGCCAGCTACCGAATTTACCCCAGATACCTCGAACGATATATATGCCTAAGTTTACCATGTGCGGACTATTGGGCCAAACTCAACACCATCCATGTGTGTTCATTAATCAGGCCATTCGTCCAGCATGCGACGAATTATGAACCAGTCAGATGTAGCCGTGGGGCATTCCTGTTAAGATCAAGCGTGGTTGAAGATAGAAGACATCCAGAGATCTTCCTATTAAAAAAGATCAAGATTCCATGAAGATCGACCGTGCTAATGAAAGAGCATTTGAGAGGAAGAAGGAGAAGAAGAAATTATTGTCGGGGTCGTCCACCCATTGAAAGGATCCTCCATTCAAGACATCGACATGATCAACTTATTTAACAAGTTTTCCTCCGGAGAAGTTATGAGAAATCAAAAGGTTTAATATGCTATCAGAGGTGTGTAACATAGTTGTTGATTAGTTTCTGTAGATTTTCTTTCCATTGGAAAAAAGAAAAAAGAGAGAAAAAATAAATTCCCGCTAGGTTGAAAACCTAGGCAAAAGTCAGGGAGAGGGGCATGATTGAAAACCTGCAGGGGCAATCATGGCAAAAGGTGAGATGAAAAAAGCAAAAAAAAAAAAAAAAAAAAAAAAGAGAAAAAAAATAAAACCTCAGTTTTCTTTAGGGTCACAGCCGCCCTTTAATTGGCTACAGGAAATTAAAGAGAGTGTTTGTGCTAATATTGTGAGAGAAGTGAAGAAATAAAAGGGTCACAGTTGTTCCTAAGTCAACTAGAAATAAAAGGGTCACAGTCATCCCTAAAATGACTATAAAAAAAAAGGGCCACGGCCACCCTTCAAATGGCTACAGATAAAGAGCATTACCGCAACATCAAAAGCGGAGAATAAAAGAAAGGGCCACAGCCACCCTCCAAACGGCTAAAGATAAAAGAGTGACCCCGCGAATCGTATGAGGGCGGGAAAATAAAAAGGGCCACAGTCGTCCCTAAAACGACTACAAAATAAAAGGGCCACTGCCACCCTCCAAACGGCTACAGATAAAATAGTGAGCCTGCAAATCTTGAAAGGGCGGGAAAATAAAAAAGGGCCACAGTCGTCCCTAAAACGACTAAAAAATAAAGGGCCACAACCACCCTTCAAATGGTTACAGATAAAGAACGCTCCCGCAACATCAAAAGCGTAGAATAAGTGAAAGGGCCACAGCCACCCTCCAAACGGCTAAAGATAAAAGAGTGACCCCGCGAATCCTGTGAGGGCGGGAAAATAAAAAGGCCCCAGTCGTCCCTAAAACGACTACAAAATAAAGGGCCACAGCCACCCTCCAAATGGCTACAGATAAAAGAGTGACCCCGCGAATCCTGTGAGGGCGGGAAAATAAAAAAGGGCCACAGTCGTCCCTAAAACGACTACAAAATAAAGGGCCACAGCCACCCTCAAAACGGCTACAGATAAAAGAGTGACCCCGCGAATCTTGTAAGGGCGAGAAAATAAAAAAGGGTCACAGTCGTCCCTAAAACGACTACAAAATAAAGGGCCACAACCACCCTTCAAACGACTACAGATATAGAGCACTCTCGCAACATTGAAGGCGGGAAATGAGTGAAAGGGCCACAGCCACCCCTATAATGGCTACCTACAAAGAGTGTTCCTCAAATCCTGAGAGGATGGGAAATTGTTGAAAGGGCCATAGCCACACTCAAAATGGCTACATATAAAGAGTATTCTCGTGAATCTTGTAAGGCCGGGAAATCATTAGAAAGGGCCACAGCCACCCTTAAAACGACTACAAATCGAAAGAGCACTCCCATAATGGAAATAAATGAAAATCAAAAGAGCTCTCGCGACGTTGAAGACGGTGAGGAAAGGGCCACAGCCACCCTCCAAATGGCTACAAATACTCTCGCATCGAGACGGGAAATAAAGTACGGGTCACAGCCACCGTTTAATCGGCTACCCAAAAAAAAAAAGTGCTTCTGTTAGGTTGAAAACCCGAAAGGGCAGCCTAGGCAAAATTAGGAAATGAGGGGCATGATAGCAAATTCAGAAATTGCAATCATGGCAAAAGGAGAGAAAATAAAATCCCGATGGAATGAAAACCTCAAGGGGCAATCCATGCAAAAATTAGGAAAACCGAGGGGCACGGTCTAAAATTCTGACCGTGCCAAAAGGAGAGAATATGAGATAAAAATAAAAAAAAAAAAAAAAGAAAGAAAAAGATCCCGCTAAGTTGTCGCGTCATGCGCAGTTTAGGCAAAAATTAGGGACATGCATTCAAGTCGTCAAGCCACTCGAGGCCTTTATCCAACGGACGCCACTAGAGGCATTCCTCCGACATATGCCACTAGAGGCTATTCTCCAACGGACGCCACTAGAAGCTCTTCTCCAAACGGACGCCACTAGAGGCATTTTTCCGACACATGCCACTAGAAGCTCTTCTCCATCGGACGCCACTAGAGGCATTTCTCATACATATGAGGCTTTACTTTCTGCACCGCCACTAGAGGCTTTTCCTTGTCACACGCCACTGGAGGCATCATCAATCGAGGTTTTTTTTTTTCTGCACGCCACTGGAGGCTTTACTTTTCCGCACGCCACTAGAGGCTTTACTTTTCCGCACGCCACTGGAGTCTTTACTTTTCCGAACGCCACTGGAATCTTTACTTTTCCGCACGCCACTGGAGGCTTTACTTTTCCGCACGCCACTGGAAGCTTTACTTTTCCGCACGCCACTGGAGGCTTTACTTTTCCGCACGCCACTGAAGGCTTTACTTTTCCGCACGCCACTGGAGGCTTTACTTTTCCGCACGCCACTGGAGGCTTTACTTTTCCGCGCGCCACTGGAGGCTTTACTTTTCCGCGCGCCACTGGAGGCTTTACTTTCCCGCGCGCCACTGGAGGCTTTACTTTCCCGCGCGCCACTGGCACGCCACTGGAGGCTTTACTTTCCCGCATGCCACTGGAGGCTTTACTTTTCCGCGCGCCACTGGAGGCTTTACTTTTCCGCGCGCCACTGGAGGCTTTACTTTCCCGCACGCCACTGGAGGCTTTACTTTTCCGCACGCCACTGGAGGCTTTACTTTCCCGCACGCAACTGGAGGCTTTACTTTTCCGCACGCCACTGGAGGCTTTACTTTCCCGCACGCCACTGGAGGCTTTACTTTTCTGCACGCCACTGGAGGCTTTACTTTCCGCACCGCCACTGGAGGCGTTTCCTTGTCGCACGCCACTAGAGGCATCGTCGACTGAGGTCTTTACTTTCTGCACCGCCAACGGAGGCACCGCCAACAAGGGCACTGCCGACCGAGGCTTTACTTTTCCGCACCGCCACCGGAGGCTTTACTTTCTGCATCGCTAATGGAGGCACTGCCAACAGGCGTCCCGCCGACAGAGGTTTTATCTTTCCGCACCAGAATAAGCATATGAGCCACCTTGAAGACTTTGAAGAATTGGAAGAGAATATTCTTTCTGGTCAAAATCAGTGTTTCCTCGTCTTTGGACAAACCCCTTCGAACACGTTCTACGCGAGTTCATCCAAAGAGGGGCAAACTGTAAACACTCGATTTTGACCCGGACGTAACGACGTTACATGATACGTCAAATTCCGGACGCGTCAAGCCACAAAGTCTCCAAAAATCCTCAAGGGCACATTAGGGAAATTATTATAAAATATTTTAAATTATTTCGAATATATTTAATATCTTCGGAATTTTTAAAAATATATATATAATAATTAGTTTTTTATTTTAGAAAATTATATGTAAGATATTTATCTCCATATATTATTTCAAAAAAATAATTATCTGTAAAGATAAATATCCTTAGGAATATTCTCTAGAATAATTACCTGTTAACATTTTTTATTTGAATTTTATCTGTAATCTAGACTAGGTTTTTAGTATAAATAGGGGTCTAGTTTTACATTGTAAAACACACAGAAAAAGACACCACAAAAGCAATAATACACTATTCATCGAGTTCTGTGCGATTTCGTCTTCTAGTATTCCGAAAAAGGTTTTTTTTTAGTTCATCGTCCCAGCACCTCCGCCGGTGGCCCTTGCTGTGGCCCCGCCGGTGGCCACCTGAACGCCGATCACCCAAGCCCCGCCGGCCACCTGAACGCCGATCACCCTAGCCCCGCCGGTGGCCGCGCCAGTGACCGCCTGACCACTTCCGCCGGTGTCTTCCCTCCCTCTCTCTCTCTCTCTCTTTCTCTCTATCTATCTCTCTCTTCCCTTCTTCTCCGGCGGCCAGCAGCGCGTTCATCAACCAGATCCGCCGCAGTCTTGCCACCACGGTCGTCGCTGCAGCCATCCCAGCCCCGGTGACCTTCCAACCCCGGCCCCGACCTTCTGAGCCGGCACCCAGTCGCCCACAGACCCACCAGAACGAGAAAGCTCCGCCCTGTCCGTCCAGCCCTCCGTCGAAGGATTCCGGTGCCGGCGAGCCACCCTTTGTCCCGTCCGCTCTGCTGGTTCGACTGTCACGAACTCCGCCACGCCAGATCTTGCTCCGCTACGCCGCTGCCTTCGCCGTCCTTGCCGGAGCCCCGCGCTGCGGCCGTCGTCTTCGTTCCGAGCACCGACTGGGCCGCCTGCCGTGGCCCCTGCTAGCTCCGACCTCCAGTGCAGGTGAGGGCCTTCGCGCTGCTGTTCTTTCCTTTTTTTAAATTAATTAATTGATTGACTTATCATTATTATTATTATATTTATTATTACTATGTTATTATTATTATTATGGTATTAATCTGATTTATGTTTAAATAATAAAAACTTAATTGATTTAGGTTAATTAAAATTTTGATTATTTAAGTTGTGTTATGTGAATATGTTAATTTGCATTTTTTAATAAAAAAAAACTGTTCGATAGTGTTATTAGGTTTTTTTTTTTTTTAATTAGTTCGTATGGGGTATTAATTAATAATAAAATTGGCAAATTAAGTGAATTGAGTACCGAAAGGGCGTAATTAAAAATCATATATTTTTAATTCGTAATAGAACCCCCGAACTCGAATTTCTAATCGTAGACTCATTTAATACCTAGGTGATTAATTAGTTATTCGCTTAGGTAATTTAGGATTCTAGTTAGCTTAATAATTAACTAGTGGCGACTCTATTTTAAAATCCGTACGTTTTCAAAACGTAATTCGCCTTAGGTCAGATTTTAGGTCCGACATTTATAATATCAAAATATTATCACAGATACACACCACTTCTAAACCCTACGCAATACAAGCAGTTTTACATGCTTTTCGAATATCTCCCTGCGTAGTGGTTTAGTTAATGGGTCCGCAATCATGTTATCAGTGGACAAGTATTCCATAGTGATTATATTGTCTTCTACCATAAATTTAGCATAAAAATATTTCACATCAATGTGTTTGGTTCTACTATGGTACTTCAGATTCTTTACTGCCGCAATGGCTGCCTGACTTGTCAGAGAACACCTTCACAGGTTTACTCCCGACGTCACCATCAAGCAGCGCATTAAGAAGCCTTTTTAGCCAGACCGCTTCCAGTGCGTTCTTGGAGAGAGCTAATTCTGATTCCATCGTGGACAGCGCGACACAGGTTTGCTTCTTGCTCGTCCATTAAATGGCGGCATTAGCAAGGAGAAACACTAATCCTGTTGTGGACATACGATCATCCAGATCACCACCATGGTCGGCGCATTGTAACCGGTCAATTCTAACTTCCCGACCTCATACCACAGTGCGTAGTCGGCAGTATCTGATTGGAAACATGCTACTAGGCTCACAACGTAACAGATTTCCGAACGGGTGCATTGCATGGCGTACATCAAACTACCGACCATGCTTAAATACTCCGCACCCTTCATCTTTTCACGCTCTGCCAGGTTCTTGGGGCCGTCACGTTTTGACAGTGCGCACCCAAACACCACCGGCGTATCCACGGGTTTGGGATCTTGTAATATGAATCTTTTCAACAGTTTGTTGATATAAGCTTCTTGATTTAGACATAATTTTTGGGTAGACCGATCTCTAGCAATTTTAATGCGTAAGATGTACGTGGCCTCTCCCATGTCTTTCATCTCAAATATAGATGGTAACCATGACTTTGACTTGTTCATAAAACTCACATCGTTTGCAGCAATGAGTATGTCGTCCACGTATAAGGTTAAGATGACATAATTAGACCCGTAGGTCTTATAATACACGAACGGATCCTCGTGAAGATTCACAAATCCGTTTCCTACGATTTCCTCTTGAAATCTGCGGTACCATTGACGAGACGACTGTTTAAGACCGTAAATGGACCTTTGGAGTTTACAAACTTTACGTTCGTTACCAGGAGTAATGAAACCCTCCAGTTGCTCCATGTATATCTCTCCTCCAGGTTTTCGTGGAGGAATGCGGTCTTAACATCCATTTGGTGCAGCTCGAGATCGAGTCTTGCGACCAGGACCATGACTGGCCCTAACCGACCCGTGGTTTTATGCAAAGTCAGTGAGTTTGTTTTGTCAAAGTCAACTCCGTGAAATGGGTATATCCTTTCGCATCAAGTCGGGTTTCGCACCTCCCGACCTTTTCCATCAGCGGTGTTAGGACGCACCTTATCCTTGTGCCCTTGTGGTTAGAAGGTAAATCAACTAAAGACTATGATGGCTTTCATTTAAGCGATCTCTCTCTTTTATTATTTTCCTCCATTTCTTCACTTGAGGTCTTTCCAATGCACACTAACAGTCGATAGAGTGAGGTTATCACCCTTCTAGATGGGATACTTCTTTGGAGACGTTTGATGCCTTTGACTTTCGTATAGGCTTGTTTATCCCATCTTGAGTCTTAACGTCTCTCCCACTCGGAATAATGCCTCTTATCAGAGCATTTCTTCCATTTGGGACTAATTCTCCCACTCGAAATAATGCTTCTTATTGGAGCTTTACTTCTATTGGGTACAAGTGCAGTGCTTGAACCTTGACCAACAACTTTCCTTTGACAACCTCTCGGTTTCGGGGTTTCACTTTCGAGATTAATTCCTTGATCACTAGGATCTGGAACCAAGTTTGATCGGATCACTCCCACTAGAAACAATGGGTAACTCCCACTGGAAACAATGGGTAGTTTAGGTAGTTGCAGCATTCCTGGTTTAGCAATTTGAATATCGGGTTCTACTTGATTCGTCTCCGCGGCAACAATGATCTCATGTGGTAGGGTTTATTCATCCCACTACATTTAAAATGAAAATGTTTCCATTATCGTTTACCATGTCATTCACTTGGGTTGCCGGTTCAAATCTCTCCCACTCAAATTAAGTGGGACTTGAATGTCAGTGTTACTGCTTTGGTTTGATCAAGACAATACCATTTTGAAACTATCCATGCATTGGAAAATTCGCCCTCAAGTGATGTAATGTCTTCATGTTCAACCACGACACCATTTTCAAAAGCTTTAAACAGGAATTTTCTAAGAGTAGGTATTATGCTCTTGTCCTAAATGCGTGTTTAGTGCACAATATAATGTCGCGAGATGATATGATTTAACTCATTATCATTCTTTAGCTTTTATGGCGACGTATCTTACCGATTTTATTAGAACACAGTTTAGATACATGTGAGTCATCTTTTTCATCCCTCAGGGACCACCTAATAGAGTAACTCTAACATTATATTCTTGAACTGTGCTTCTTGAAATGTGTTTTAATTGATTTGAAAGCTTAGCCAAAACTCTAGGAGAAATCAAGTAGTCATTACAAAGCCTCTCGTCATCAACAACAGGCAATTCATCCCATAACATTTTCAGTTTACCGAAATAATTGGCAATAGAAAGAGAACCCTTCTTGATCTTATTTCTCTCCAGTCAAATGAAAAATATGTGTTCCATCGTCTTTTGCTAAAATGTTCTCTAACATCCTCCTAAATGGCTCTTTCAGTGGGACTATAATGCATTACGTGAGTGAGATCTTTTGAGATTGAATTAATAAGCCAGGATTTGACTACTAAATTGCATCTATCCCAGGCTAACCTCAAATCTTCTATAACAGAGTCTCTAGCACACGTTCCATTCACAAAGCACAACTTATTCTTCACTAACAAGGCATGATATATAGCATGTATCCATTCCTGATAGTTCTCACTTTCCTAGAGATTCAATTCAATCAACGAAATCGAGTAGAGTCAGAAGGATGAAGATAAACCCTGTCGTCATACGAATTAGTGACAGGTCCATTGTTTCCTGAACCATTTCCTTCAGATTTGTTGTTTTGTGCTGCATTTCTGTTGTTGTTGCATATAGTCGAACCTCCATTTCCTGGAAAATTTGGCCATCTTTGTTGCGATGTCGCCATGACGTGAAAGAAAAGCTAGACGAGGACTAATTGAAGATAATCAAAGCCATTTGAACTGAATCAAGCTCAAATCAGCTCAATAGAAACCGAAACTACAGATCCAAACAATCAGCTATGATACCATGATGAAATCAAGTAGAACAGATTGGGACTAGCTCAAATAAGATAAAAAAAAAATGGAACAAGGAGCAGAGGATCTCATTAATTCCAAATCTCTAACTTCATTAATTTGATGGAGTTTATAAAATCCGAAATTACAACTGAAATGTTATTCATAGGAAGCTTGCAACTAACTATCTTTCATAAGTTATAGAAAATGCCCTAATGTTTCATATTAGCTAAAATGGCCCTCTATACTTCTTCATGCTCCCCTCTTTTATGATTTATTATGAGGAGGCGTTGTGTCTCTTTTTGGGTAAACGGGCAGATGCGGCGACTCGACTTTATCCTGAGGGGTTGTCCGTGCCGGCAAAAAAATCAGGAAGGCTTTTTTTTTATGATGAATCTCTCACTTGTTCATCTCGTGTCAAGCGACTGCACTATTTGTAGCCGTTTTGGGTTGAAACTCATCACAAATGAAGAAAATACTTCTAAAAAAGTTGATAAAATTAAAAAGAGCAGTCTTTTACAGTCACAGTATTGGTAGCGAAAATATTATATGAATAAATAATTAGGAAATGACAGAAGACGTAGTAATCATAACATCTGAAGGTATGATACCTATTCAATAATATGAAATCCTAATAGAACTCTGTTAGATATCTGTCCAATTCGGGTTCGTATTTACATTTCGGGCCTCATAAAAATATCCCAAAACCCGTAAAAAAACCCTTTCGCGGACACCCAAGTCTAAAAACGGTCCGGGATACGCGCAATTCCCGGGCCGAAGGACTTCCGGTTGCCTTCCGGATTGCCCAAGGCAATCCGGGTAGGTTCGGATTACCGTTTTTCTCCGCGCTCATCCCGATTATTTTTGCCGATTGCGAGAAGTCGGTGCACGTAGTCCATCTTGCTGACGGTATACGTATTCTTACATACCGACATCAAGCCATTCAAAACTGAGCATGATCCTTAGGTTCCCTATAAATAGGGGCCTAGGTCTCTCATTTTAAACATCCCCCTCACTTTCTGACTTGGAATGCTCTGACTTCTCTCTAAGGCTTTCTCTCTCTAGAAGTTCTAACTTGAGCGTCGGAGTGGGCCCAACCAGCATTCCCCCTACCACGCTGGTTACTGCCCCTCGTGCAGGACCCGAAGATCAAGAGTTCAAAGTCGAGGATTGGGAGTTTAGCTCGGTGATTGTGTATTAAGGATTGCGGCGTTCCCGTCCTTATACATACATCTCGAGCCCGATCGTGAAGGAAGAAGCCTGTTCGTGAAGGAAAATCCCGAAGCTGCCCAAGTGGTGAAGCGAACATAACATTTGGCGCCGTCTGTGTGATTCAAACAAAAAGCCATTCCGCACCGCGAGCTATGACTGGAAGACGAAAAAAGAAGGCGGGTGCAGACAAGCCGAAACCGACAAGAAACCAACCAGGACGTTCTCACGTTCCAGATGCAGGGTCTACCGCCTCATTCGTGCCAATCGCAAACGTGCTTTCCGCACAGCACGGTCCCGAAATTCAGAATAATGCATCAGCACAAGAGTTCGAGCGAAGGACGGGGATCAATGAAGAGTTTCCATACGGGATGCCAGCCAACAAACAGAAGCAGGCAACAAGTCAGCATGATCATTTGCACGTGCATAAAGACATGTTCGCTGCATCCTCCATGCCAACAAGCAGCGTGCCTTCAGCACAGCATGGCCTTAAAGTCCAGAATACAGCATACATTGCATCCTATCCGGAAAAGATGGAAAACATACATATGATCCATGGAGACTTTGATGTTGAAAGCGAGAAGTCGTACGAGCAAGAAGTGTACGTTGCAAAGACAATACACAAGTCCCATGATACCAACATGGATTATGTCGACATAAAGGATGCCGCCTTTGAAGATGTCATTGGTTTTTCATCAAAGGACAAAGAGCACATTGCGTACCACGACGCCCTGGTCATAACCACGCAGAAGCCGACAAGAATTCGACTTGGATCCTCCCACATGCCTATTGCCACATCCAATGCCTTCTTCATGCCAACAAGAAGTACATCCTTCGCACAGTACGACCAAGAAGTCCTCCAATACAAAGGTGTCAACCCACCATCACCTGTCACTCCCACCATGACGACCGCGCTTGAAGAGCTGCTTGCATTCTGAAAGATGTTAAGGAACCAAGAATATGCCCCGCCATCACCACCTCTACCTCCAATCAACAGACAAGTCGAGGAGACAAGAACAAAGTCCCGAGTCACAAGTCATCAAGACACACCGCACCAAAGAATAGGGGAGCAATGCACGGAAGGTACCTTCCAGTACCAACAACCAAGGCAAGGAGTTGCACGCTCATACAACCCGTATGTGATAGCACAACAACAAGAAGGGGCATGGAAACAACCTCCAACCTCCCGCTCAAAAATACACAAGGAAGATTCTTCCACGAGGACAAGCCAAGACGATGCTGACATCCGTAACAAGGAGGGACGGAAAAAACCTGTTAATGACGATGATGTCCGAATCACGGGACTTACAACAAGAACCTTGAAGGCAATAATTGAAAAAGAGATAGACGCTTCCTGGGAAAAGAGACAACCGCAACAAAATAGGCCATTCCAGTCAGACATCCAAAGGCTCAAAAAGACCAATCTTGCCAAATGTGTTCCATTAAACACACCGCTGTCCACCATCTTGAAAGAGATAAAGGAGACCAAGCTGTGGAAAAAGCCCTCTAATTTCCGCAATGGCCCATTGGGAAAAGATGAAAGCAAATGGTGTGAATATCACGAAGTGTATGGCCACGAGACGGAAAGCTGTGTTGGATTAAGGTTTCATGTAAACAGCTTAATCTTAAAAGGAGAAATGAAGAAGTATATCGACCAAGGCAATAAGCATCAAAAGAAGTCTCATGTGAAGTCTTCAGGAAAAAGCAAAGGAAAAGAAAAGGCGAATGATAATCCACCTATCGCCAAGCGCCGGAAAAACAACGTCACTCATGGAACCAATTATGACGACTTATACAATCGTTGGAGCATGAAGGTGGAAGAAACAAATTTCAAACTCTCGGAAAACAAACCTCACCGACCACTGGAGCCAATGACCGCCTTCCTTGACAAGAACGTTGAAGAACGGTGCAAGAACCATAAAACTGGGGGGCATGACACCAACATTTGTTCATCCCCAAATGAGGAGATTGAAGAGCTCAACACGCTAGATGCACTGAGGAACTATGTGGCACGTGGCAGAATCAACTTGCCGACAAATCACATATGAAGACGTCAAACACATCATCAATCCCTTTATCTCCATTTTTGCATATCTACTTTAAGTCTTCTTAGATTAAGTACAACTTATGTTTATTAGCCTTAGTACTTTTCAAAAGGAGCGATTAGTAGACGCCTTCCTGTAATTCGTTGTACGAACCCCAAATATCTAATGAAAGTTAAATCTACTTTCGTAGGTACATTACTATATCATGCATACTACCTTGGAATAACGCCAAGTAACAACTACGCACATATTAATTGCGTCAATAACACAAACTATCGTAGTATGAACAACAAACGGCTTAGGTCATACAACATCCTCCATGCAACAGAGCCTCAAAGCACTCTATACGCACAAGATTAAAAATTGCGCTGCAATAATAAACAAGACGGAGGCATCACCGAAATGACAATGTCATCAACATTGTGGAAGATGAAATTCAGGATACGCTCCTATGCTATACACACGCTTGTACCAAACCCATCACGAGTAAAGAGTTAGAAAATTATTTCCAACATCCAGCAAGTTTACCCTTGTCAAGAACATAAGAAAGATCGTACCACTCAAAACGTACGCCGACAGCGAAACCTAATCTTCGGACAAAACAAAGGAGAAGATGAGGATTCCACCAGTATAACATCTCTCAACCATATGCACAATCGTCAAACAGATATAACCTCGGAAAGAGTCAAAAGTGTATGAAGAAACACATCAAATAAACTTAGGCCCTTTGAAAGTGAACACATGAAGCATACATCGCAAAGCCAGCACATTAATTCAACACCGCGCAATGCGCAATAGGAGAAGGAGAGCAACAACTCCAAATCGGCGTTTCGTTCGTGATTGCAGAAAAGCTTGACGCATATAATGAAATCCCAGGGTATACATCCATGAACAAGTGAGGTATGATGAGCGTTAACATCACACCAAAAGATCAAGTTCCCAACAAATGCAGGAATTTGTGAAATGAAGGAAGATCAGCAGCTATCAAAAGACTTCTACAAGGTGGCACTCCAACATAATGTCAAGACAAACAATAGCAGAAATTCCCGTCATTGATGAAAACCCAAGGGTAGACCATGCGCGTCCTGCTCTTGTTGAAGCGTTACAAAAAATCAAGATAGATGAGCCAGAAAGGATGGTCCAAGTAGGCGCATCATGGTCAGAAGATGAAGTAATAGAAACCATCTGGAAATAGCGGTACGACTGCCAAGCGACTTGGGGGGCACCAAGCTGACAAGTGCTCGGCATTCCACCGAAGTGAAGAAACGAATAAATACAAGAACACGTGGTACCACTCTTCTAAGAAGGAAACACTAAGCAAAGATCATACATAGGCATGAATATCATGCTAAGGAGGCATCAACGCGAATAAACTAGAGGATGCATACAATAATGCATGGTCGTTGTTCATACATACATATTCACAATCACATATAGCGGGTGATACTTGGAAAAGCTCCGCTCCCGACATATGCGCACCTGTCATGATCCGCACCTATCGTATCCACACTTAGGGAAGTTTCCTACACGAACAAGGAGTCCTCATATCAGACTCCTTTACTTTATCTATTATATGCATTACTAAAAAGAAAATTTCATAACTCCATATTTTTGCAAACTTGTAAACATTGCAATTATCTGACAAAGAGAAACTCTGTTCGTAGGTACATGCTACACTATGATTACTACATGGGAATTATGCCAAGTAGTAACCTATGCATATAATATCTACTTCAACAATACAAGCTAAGTATTATGTTCAAGAATGGATTTATGGCATACAACGCCAACATATCTATTATCTACACCAACAGGGAGTTTATTTCTCCATCCATAACATCGGCTATATCAAGAAGATGTCGGCAACACAAAGCCATCACGCTATGTGCACAGTCAACTTATATATGGCAATGACAACTTGCGGCCTCTCTACAGAAAGGGGACTTATAAAATTCTCTACTCAAAGTGACGACTATTCCAAAGGCGTCAACAGCAAGCAATATCTTGGATAAACACTAAGATTTACTATCAAAAGTAGCATGCTGTAGTATCCTCTTTGTAAGGGCAAACCCCATGTTTACTTCTAAAAAATGGCATGCTGCGAAATGCTCATAGAAGCAAATCCTTATGTTCATAGCCATTCCCTGAATAAAAACAGGATGCGGCAAATGCAGTGATGGGACTGATCACCCCATCGTGGCGGAAGTAACCTATGCATACTCTCTTAAGGGTTCATACACCATGAAGACTTAGGCCTGAAAAAGGATAGCTTCGTGTTATACGCTTTTTAAAGCAAACCTTGTACAAAACTCATCAAACTTACAAGTTGAGTCTTGTATAACGTTATCCTTCTCTTTAGCATTTAACGTAAAAACAGCAAAATAAGCAAGAAATATCTTGCAACAACGTCGCCTTAGAGTGAAACTAAGAGACGGTATAAACTTAAGTCTTGCTACGTCAAGACGACACTGCTACATGTCAAAGGCCAAGTGCCAAGTACATTACTACCTGCAATGCTACAAGTACCAAGTGTACATAACACCCTGCAATGCGCAAGTCGCAACATCCTATGTTTTATCCATCACAACAAGAAGTTCAATCTTATCATGAAAGTCCAATACATACGGACAATGAAGATAACACAAGGTATGAAATATTACTAACAAGTTATCACATGTTTATTATTATTGAAAACAGGTACAAGTGATGTAACATCACACAAGCAAAATCGTAAACAAAGATTTACGAAAACCTCAAGACAACATCAAACCATTCACAAAGGGTTCAACATGCCGGAGACAGACAACCTGACACCAACCAAGAGATAGCATCATCTCCAAGAATCTATGGCAAAGAGTTCATAATGTCAACATCAAATGCAATGTCGTCAAACGCACAAAGGACATGGCAAGAATGGTCGCTTCAGCTTCAAAACGACATAGCTCTTTAACATAAGCGCGACAATCAGCAATGCGTGCATCAAAATCAGTCGTCTTCAAGATCAAGTTTTCAAGTGTGAAGAAGTAAACAACGCTTACCTCAATGGGAGGAACACTCCTCCTTGGGCCGGTCCCTCGACCGGGGGGCAGATTGCATCACCGCACGACCCTCAACTCTATTCCCTTTAGCGCAAGAAGGAGTTAGCACGGTCGTACTCGGCATAAAGAACTTAGAATCGCTCGAGGAACGCGCCCCTGCGTCGGATCTTTTGAGAATTGTGTTAAAGCAGGGAATTGCAACCACGCGTTCAGCAACATGAAAGCAGCAACTTGGAAAATTAACAAGTTCCAAGAAGATACAAAGAGGTGCCTTACTCACAAGTTCTTTACCGCGACCATATCCGGAGACTCCAGAGTAGCGGGTGATGGATATACGCCAAATTTGAACCCGTTGACTTCCGAATCATTTTATTTTTATCACCCCGTTAATGATTGTAAATCGAAACTTTGACCCGAATACCCCGCCGAAACACCAACGGTCCGGACGAGACAAAATACTCGTCCGGGCCACGCGTCGAACTCACCTAGGTGAGATCGGGTTGGGTGGCCACACCCAACCCCTACCCTTAGGGGTCGGATTTTCTCTCCGCCCCCAAGGGCCCTGGCACCGTTTCCCGACTCCGACACTTAGATTATTTCCGCCAACCTCTCCATGCTTTAAGGTTTTAATTATGTGATCAAGGACTAATTAATTATGTTTAAAGGTTAACGATGTCATTAAGTTACCTTAATGACACCGTTGCCTATTAAATACAACCATTCCACCATTCATTTGATCATCTTGATTACTTGCACATTTTTAGCTCTGGCTTCTCTCTACATTTTATCTCTCTAGAAGTATTCTGACTTAAGCATCGGAGAGGGTTCATCAAGCACCACCGCCCCCCCTCCGTGCTTGATACTGCCCCTCTTGCAGGGTAGCAAGGAGCAGAGAGACAAGGAAGCGGAAGAGTAGGAAACGGTACGAAAGACCCCGAGGAGCACATAACCCAACATCACATTAGTGGGAGATAAGCTCTAAGTTAGCGATCCGTTGACTCAGACCTTATAACCTAACACTTGGCGCCGTTGCGGTTTTCGAACAAGAAGCCTGGCAAAAACTAGAGCTATGGCGAATAGCCTACTATCCAGAGAGAATCGCCCACCTGGGGGCAACAGGCAAGGGAGACAACCTATGCCTCCAGCAAAGCCTAACCCAGAGAAAAGACCTGCACATCCGGAACCTCAGGTAGCCCCAGAAGCACCCCAACCTGACAATCAGGGAGGACCCTCACGCCCAGCTAGAGCTGAGTCTTCCCCTGCCACGACCCCCATGGCTCAGAGACCACAGGAGCAAGGGGGCAACAGAGAGGGTCATCCTAGGGATACCAATACACAATACCTCCACAGGGGTACCATTATAGAACACACCCTAAGAAGCATCCATATGGAATACCAACACAAGGCATGCCAGGAAACAACAACCAGGCTCATACCACCAATACAAGGTTTATGTATTAGCAAGGAGCCCAAGGAGTGACTCCAGATTTGATGAAGGAATTAGAAGAGTTGTTAACCTATAGAAAGGCATTAAGGAAGGGGTAAGAGAGGCAATATACGCAAGTGAAGCGACATCCGCAGGCAGAGAAGTGCCCACAGGAAGAATAACACACAAGCCCTCCAAAGGGGGCATCGTAAAAATCAAAGAATGAGGGGGCAACTGCCACCCCCAATGGGAAGGCAACAATTTGTGCCTCCAAGGCAATAAAAAACACAGCAAAGAGCTGAGACATACACCCCACTAAGGGAGGACATGCAAGTCAGTACACCAAGAATATAAGAGTTCCAACATCCACCTCAGCAAGGTACACATACAGTCCGTATCACCACGGACATGACTAAGAGACATTCCAAGGAAAGCTCAAAGGGAGGGACATCGCCCCGACAACACAGCAAGGCAACCACCTACTCATGATACAGCACGACAGGTCCCAACCTCTTGTGTATGACAACCCTTGGTACACATCCCCCTAGGACAGGGGAGAAGTCGAAAAGACAAGGATTTGAACAGGGGACTCATAGAGTACCACACCATGTTAGTACATAGCTACTACAATGGGAAGTCTCATGGAGAGACGTAGTGGAGTGAGATCACACATAGCATACATGAAGGATACACCTCCACCTAGTCCGCCTTGCAAGGATGCGACCTTATATTCCTCAAGTGGAAGGAATACACACAGACTAATGGAGGAAGACAGTTACATTACCAAGGAAGCAGGGGTATCAACACCCCCACACCCATATCCTTCCCATATCCTCTTATTTAATTTAACTGCATAACAAGTCAACTCCCTAAAAGGAGTAGATTTTGATACTTGATATCAACATGTTTTCCAAGAAAGACCATACCGGACGACTTCGGGCTCCGTGGTATATATATACACAGGTGGACTACTAGAAGAGTCCATAAAACGTCGTCGCCAACCAAGAGATGCACAAGGAACAGATTTCTCAATCTCAAAGGGCACCTATAAGGTCAAGATTCTGGGAAAGATCACAAGATGGAAGGCTCACTTACAAAAATAAGTTGAGCACTCTCAACATCCTATAGAGGAACTACCATGAAGGTCACAAAGGATTACCCCTACTATAACCTTCCACTAAGCATCCTAGGGCCAAGTCCGTCGAAGGACCCCGTCTTGCATCGATATGCAAGGGGGGCACTAGTCACAACATACCCTCCCCACAAACGCCCATTAGCATAAGAGGGGGTAGCCGCGAAACACATCCCTCCAAAAAATGGAGGAAACCATATCACATAGACAACGCCCACCTTCAAAGGCAAACGCCGCCAATGGATCTATATTATTTCACAAAATAGCCAGAAGTCGCGACTACACCTAGTAAGCTCATCGCAGGTAATGAAATACACTTTCATCAAAAAAAAAACTCTCAAGAGCACCAGGCCTAGCAAAGGAAGAATGGCGACACCATCATCAAGCTTTTAAAAAGGGATATAGAAAACATAGTATTTCCACACAATGATATATTAGTCATAGGAGAGGGAATCACTAGCTTTGACATAAAGAGAACCATAATGCATGAAGGGAGTCCGTCAGACATCTCCCATGACCAACTATTGATGATACTAGGGAAGAGTCAGGCATACCTAATACCAAAGGACCCCCTACTAGTAAAGGTGGTCAGAACATCAACACACCCATTAGGGACACGGCACTGCAAATGAACCAGGAACAAGGATGGAACACATATCCTTACAAGTATCCTAGCAAGTATCCCTGCATTTATCCTTGCAAAAATATACTCCCTAGATAAAGAGGTTATCTAATAGATGACTATGTCTCTGTTCTCAATATATGATCCTAACCCGGTGATCCTTGGACTCCGTATTATATATGCAATGAATAACATGTTCATCAAAGATAGGTACACGAAGATTCAAGACAGCGCCCTAAAGATTAGGCGCATACCTCTACCAAGTACGACACATTTGAGTGTTCATAAACACTCCTTCGCCATCTCACAAGAAAGGAAGGCAACCAAGGATACAAGTCCTAACAGAACAAACATCAGTAGAAAATCCTGTCATTGAAGTCATGCACCAATAGAGAAACTCTAAAGATGCAAGATTAGCAAAAGAGATAGTGCAGCAACTAGAATATGAAAAAGGAGATACATATCCTATCAAGAGCCTTAGGGCATGATAATAGTTCTACAAGATCAACCAAAGAAGAGCTCAAAAGCTTGGGGAGTAAGGTTTTAAGATCGACCCTCACACTAGACGCACATCCTGATCAAACACCTTGTCTGCGAATGATAAGACATTTGACTCTGGCATCCCATCAAAGGGGGCACTAGAAAAATATCCCGCCTTTAAGGCCATACGCCGAACACATGATGAATGAAGGTTTTGACAAAATGAAAAAGGAGGGACTTGTCAGCTAAACACACCTCAAACACGTATACGTACGCAATACAAATGCAGCCTCTAATGAAGCTATCCAACAAGGAATAGCAAACCCATGGAAAATCATGGAGCATCACCTGCAAACCTAAAGGAAAATATCATTTTTAGGTTCAAGTCCTAATTCAAAGGAAGTCTATAATCAAGATTCAAGGTGGGAGGAGCATGACCAATGTGAAACTCCCTAAAGGCATTAAAGAATACTCCAATGTAAAGGAAAATGCAAAGCACACTCCAATGTAAAGGAAAATGTCAAGAAGATTATCACAGCCCGGTCAGACCCCCCCATGCCCGAGCAAGGAGCATGGATCAGATTGACTAGTCTGAAACACACCTTCGAGATTAACAACTCAAGACGCCATTCTATGAGAAATCTTTTCAACCTAAATACAATCCCTTCCAAGATACGTTACTCCTACTCTATCATCACCGCAAAAAGTGTTTTTTCTAAAAAACACAAGGAAGGGGGGGGGGGGGGGGCGGGAAAGAATTTACAAGCACCCCTAGGATACAAACACCGCCACATCCTAGTTATCAAGAGAATGAAAATCACCCCCACCCACCCAAAGCAAAAGCTCTCCACCCAACCTCTAAAGATACATCCGACAAAGGCATTATCCAAACCATGCCTATGACTGAAACAAGCAAGAATGAGAAAGAGTAAATCCTACAAGGGACACTCATCACATTCAAACAAGCAGACAAGGGAGCCCCGAGCATAAGGGGTACCCAACCAAGAAAATGAACGAGGGGCCTTCAACGGCCAAATATGAAAGGCGGTATGACCACCAAGCAACTTGGGGGGCACCAAACGAATAAGTGCTTGGTAGTCCACCTAAGTGTAAAAGAAGAGATTAGAGGCAAAAGATCACAAGAACATGCAATACCACTTCTCCTATAAGAAGTCATATAAGAGGGAAAACAACCTCAACTCCCTGTACGAACATGCCCTAAGTCGGCAACACACAAACACTCGACCCATCAAGGGAAGGAAAAGTAAAGAGATATATACAAAGATGATGTCATTGGGAAGTCCTCATGATACTGACCCTCTAGAACCACTTATAGAGCTCGAGGAAGAAGAAGAAGAGCCTGAACTAACAATATCAACAGGGTTACCATCCTCCTGCAAAGGTGATCTCCCACACTTAAGAAAAGCGTGGTAACATGCAATATCATAGAAGGAAAAGTCAAGTAAAGACTCGAAAAGCGTATCAAAAACGCACCCTACATGAGAAGGGACACAAGGTAAGGTAATATTCTAAGCCCTCCGGGAGCCAATCCCGCGAACACATTCGACGCCCTCAAGAGCGTATCTTGAGAGTAGTTCTAAAACTATGAACCCTGTGCCCTCCGGGAACCTATCCCGCGAACAGATTCGACGCCCCCAAGAGCGTATCTTGAGAGAAGTTTTCATACTACGACCTTCGACGCCCCCAAGAGCGTATCTTGAGAGTAGCTTCCAAAAACTACGACCTTCGACGCCCCCAAGAGCGTATATTGAGAGTGGTTTCCAAAAACTACGACCTTCGACGCCCCCAAGAGCGTATCTTGAGGTAGATTTCAAACTACTAGATTCGACGCCCCCAAGAGCGTATCTTGAGGTAGATTTCAAACTACCAGATTTGACGCCCCCAAGAGCGTATCTTGAGGTAGATTTCAAACTACCAGATTCGACGCCCCCAAAGCGTATCTTGAGGTAGATTTCAAGCTACCAGATTCGACGCCCACTAGGAGTGTATCTTTGGTCTAACTACTGGTGCCCTCCGAGAGCGTATCTCGTGAACAGTTTCGACGCCCACCAAGAGCGTATCTTTGGTCTAACTACTGGTGCCCTCCGAGAGCCTGTCTCGTGAACAGATTCGACGCCCACCAAGAGCGTATCTTTTGTCTAATAGTACCATATATACCATTTAAAGGGTATCAGAAGAGATCATTGCACCATACTAAGAAGGATTCCATGAGAAAATAATTGCAAAGCAAAGTTGTATGAAGAACACATAATGTTTGTTCTTGATGAGATAGCAGGTATGATGTGAAGGAAAACACAAAAGAAAGATAATTAAAGGAAAGCATATTCAAGGGAGAAGTCTATGACCAAAGGATCATATACAGAAGCACAAGAGGTTATCATGAAAAGTAACGAGTTATCCTACAATCCATATCACAAGTCAAGAGAAGTATCTCAAAGGAACCCAACACCACCAAGAAGGATAGCAAAGACATGAAATCCAAAGTTCAAGGCTCTCAAAATAAACTCGACCCATCAAGAAGAGGAATTTCCTTACAAGTCGCACAAAGCAACCTCCGACAAACGTTATTGTCTTGCATGTCGCCCTCGCGTGACCTATACTCGTATCAGACTTGAACATCGTCAAGCACAACTCATGAAGGAGACATCTAAAAAGCATGAAGGATACAACATCCGACAAGACGAGACATCAGGACCTAACCAAACAAACATAGCCTAAATAAAAGGCAACTATAGCAATGAAGGCTCTCCAATGAGAAAGGAATACTAAAGCACAACTCCATACATCGTGATGTGGCTATCATGTCCACATAACACGAGGTGGCTATCATGTCCACATACCCTGAAGTGGCTATCATGTCCACATACCCTGAAGTGGCTATCGTGTCCACATACCCTGAAGTGGCTATCATGTCCACATATCTTGAAGTGGCTATCATGTCCACATACCCTGAAGTGGCTATCATGTCCACATACCTTGAAGTGGCTATCATGTCCACACACTGCGAAGTGGCTATCATGTCCACACTCCAAGAGGTGTATCATATCCACACAAAACAAAAAGACCATCAAGTCCACCACAAACCTAAAGAGCCAACACCTAACCTCACAAGGAGATTCAAGAAAAAGGGAAAAACAACACCCTTCATACGCTCATCAAAGGTATGCACTTATATTTCAACCCCCTGGATGAACTAGGTAGGAGACGTCCTCATTATGAAGACAACCTCCATATCTCATGAAATCAACCATAAAGCAAAGAATCACGACAAGCACTATTGGGGGCATATAACAAAACGATCCCCACAACGATCACAACTACGATACTAGTAGAGGATAACTCAAGAGCAGTCTCCACCAAACTCCCAAGCAGGATTTGCTATCTTAATCAGAGCCATGGCAAGAGAAAGGAACCTCAATGAAAGGCGATGATCACACCCATCACCAAAAGAAAAATCTTCAACGCAAGGGTTAATAACATAACCCATAGGGATAACAATAAATGAAGAAAAGTTAGAAATTTAGCCAAGGGACCACGCTAGAAGGGCCGTCGAAGAGCTGCCCCCCAGAGACAATACTGAGGAGTCAGACCCCGGCGTGCACCAGGTCCCGCTCCACCAGAGAGTTAGCATTGCGAGGAGTGTAAGACTCCCCCCAACGATAAAGCTGGATCAGTTGGAGAGTCTCGAAATCCTCATCAGCATACGAGTGGAAAACAGGCGGAGGGTCTGCTGCCACCTCCCACCGAGGCCAAGGAATGGAAGAATGTCAGATGAAGAAGTAGCTCTTCTTCCAGCTACTGTTGTCGAACCCCGTATCGATCAAGAGTCCCCGACCCTTGACCACCTTCCAGGTGTCACTGGTCCAACCGTGCCGGGCAAGCTGCTGCTTACTCCATTTGGGCATCCGAGGGTAGAAGGCGCAAACCCCCGCCTCGTTGCATTTCAACCCATAGAAGGTCCGGAAAAGTTGAAGGCTGTAGACCCACTTCTGTCGGAGACAGAGGACTTGAAAGGCGTTCCAGATACGGATGACATGAGGAGAGAAGGTAGTGGGGTGTGTTTGGTAGTGTTGGCACAGCTCGACCAGGTTACCGCAAAAGGGGAACCTGATCCCCGCTGATATTTGTCCCGTTGAGACAAATACCTCCCCCTTCTGGGGACGAGTAACCTCAGGGTCGCTCGAGGGACGATGCCGAGGATAAGGGAAACGAGGTTCCCAGGTGATGGTGATGCAACCCTCTCGGAGAGCTGCATCGTAAGCAGTAGTAGAAATCTCATTTGGAGCATAATCAAATTTAAAAGGTTTTCTCCCCTCGGAGCTGGAACCGCTGTCTGAAAAGCAACCAGGGCAAGAAAATACAGTGGGACTCTGGGAAAAATTAGAAAGAAAAAGACGAACAAGCAACGGAGAGTGTTTCCTTACCAGACATGATGAAGTAGAGGTTGAGGGAGATGAACGAGATGTCGCCGGAAAGATGATCGGAGAGACTCCAAAGACCTTCGAAATCACAGAGCTTGAAATTGCAGAGGAATCGCAGAGAGCTTTTGAGAATTCGAAGACGGTAAAAGTTAAATTGTGACTGTGGCTAGGGTTTTATAGTTGAAGAAGACGGTTGAAAGGACACTTCGATCCGAGTCGTCGAAGTCGAAGAGTCTTAATCTGGACCGTTGAGATGAAACGTGCAGAAGGACAACGGGCGTAATGATGAAACGGCCTGAAAAGCACTTTTCAGAAAAGGACAGGCGCGAAAAATCAGGCACGTGGGTCGAAAACGTCACTCTATTATCTGCTGCATTTAATGCACTAGAAAACCGAAGAGACCTTTGGGATATAGCAGTTATCTGCAAAACCCTGAGGAAACGTGGAGGAGAAGACTGATAACATTAAGTAACTGAACCAAGGAACAGATCCCCGACTCTAGTATTGGAAAATCGGGAGTTGGAAGACACGACGAACTAAAAGTCCCTCATGTCTTGGGAGCAAATGATGGGTCCGATTATAGTCGTCAGGCCCTTTAACGGCGAAGAAACGGCAAACAGGCCCACCAGGCCCAGAGTAAAGGTCAAGATGACCTAGGAGAAGGGTCCCGATGGAGGGAGTCCCGACGAAGCAAGGTCCCGACAGAGTCGGTCTCGACAGTGGAGCTGGAAACTCCCGATGAGAAGCCTTTAAGTAGGCCCCGATGATGAATCCCTGAGAATGATTGGCCCTGTCACGATGACGAGGGGCCCCGAGCGGTGACACAACGAGATAACTCTGGAGTCCCCGACGGGAGTCGGGACTCGTTATCAGAGGATAAAGCCAAGATATGCGGGGCGTGGCCGAGATATGCGGAACGTGGTTAAGATACACGGATCGTGGCCGAGATACGCGGGGCATGGCTAAGATACGCGAGATCACGTACGAGATATGCGGGATACGGGCTAACCACCCCTAACGGTTCGCCAGGTACCTGAGGCATCTCTTTGCCTATAAAAGGGCAGGAGGTCACCTCAGATCACTTACGTTGAGTTGAATACACTTTGATATCTGTTACTTGCCAGTCAGACGAAGTACTCATTTAAGCATCGGAGAGGGATTCTGGGTCACCGCCCGGTCTATCCCCTCTTGCAGGATTGCGTGGAGCGAAGGAGCTAGGATTGCCGTCAAGATCCGTACCGGAGTTCCACCGTGATCCAACAGTAACCAGGGGCGAACGCTCTAACAACAAGAAGGAAGCAACATGAGAACAATCATAAGTATATCACAAAGAAAAGAGAATGGAAAAAGAACATGCCGGAAGCCTCTGCAGCTTTCCCTAACTTAGAAGATTTCTTGGCCTGATGAGCAGAACTAGAGGGTTGTTCCCTCTCATTCGATTCAACGGTACGTTCGGAACGCTCCGCCTACACCTTATACGTTTCTCCATGAAACCAACCTACAAGGGGTCATACGAGTCCCCGCCTCATACGAGTCCACCTCGGACACCCAAGACACAGGACAGTCAGATTTGGTCTGACTGCCTTGGAAAACGGTCTTCAAGGTCTCCCTGTCCGAAGAAGAAAGCTTCCCAAAAGTGAGTCATCTATACGAGCGACCGACACAAAGATCGACCATTACTCATAGAGGGGCGAGATACGCCTACTACGGGGGCAACCTTAACATCAATCAAGTTACGGAAACAAAACCACAAACCAAGAGACCTATCCAAGGGAACAAATCCCAGAGCGTCACAAATAGGGCGAACTTTTAGCTTCCCCAAATGGAGCAACGCTCCGACACATCCGAAGGAAAGGTCAACCCTTAACACATGTCAATAAATCCCTTCGCTCGCGGCGGGTAAGAAGAAAGCTCGTAAGCATTTTCACCCTCACTTTTATGGGGAACAAATTGCAGGGTAAGGGTCAAGAGCTATACACACACTCCAACGAATGAAGGAAAAATGTTACACATGTCGAAGGTCGAGGTTAAAAGACAATGCTCGCGCTAGTACGAGGGAGGCAGAATGTTGTGTCCCATTGAGTGGCAGAGTTCCCACCCTCAAGTAAAGGAGAGGTCTATGCTCTCACCCTTGCACTTATGCTCATATTCATGATTTACATCTACAAGTACACCAATGCCATCTCTCATGCTTATACTCACAACCCATCCATACACACATACATGTTTACGCTTGCACTCACATGCATGCCCACGTGCACACTCCCGTGTGTTCAAACATTTAGACGTCCATGCACATAGCCGCCATATATCCATGCATACATTCATGACTACAACCGCAGCGTGTCTACACCCACTTCCATACTTGTGTTCCTACTTGCATGTATGCTAGTACACACTTTCATGTTCATGATACATCCATGTTCACTAAAGGTAACATCCTATAGGCATATTTTCTAGTATCCCATACTTAGAAATTTTTTTGACCAAATTCAGAATTTTTCCCCATATAGGCTTACCCCGTCATGAAATTGAAGCATGGACTCACTTAACCATATTCATGTTCCCACACATGCGTATATTTTCCGAGTATAAGCTCGTGACGGTATTGGATTTATTATTTCCATCTCAGACGGCCACGTGCTTGGACACGTGTCCGTACTATTCTGACGTTTGCAATTCCTCTATCTTATAAGACAGGGGGTAGAGTCAAAGACACACACCCACCGGTAAGTAAGGATTCCGACAAAAGGTAAAATTCCAGCTTCAAATTGCGCGTGTCATACCATCCTAAAATAGAGTCAATCAAGGGTCAGGCCATTGGTTGACTCGGGGGCATGTGATGGATATACACCCAATTTGAACCCGTTGACTTCCGAATCATTTTATTTTTATCACCCCATTAATGATTGTAAATCGAAACTTTGACCCGAACAACCCGCCGAAAAACCAACGGTCCAGACGAGGCAAAAATACTCGTCCAGGCCACGCGTCGAACTCACCTAGGTGAGATCGGGTGGCCACACCCGATCTCCCCTAGGGGAGATCGGGTTGGCAAACCCATCTCCCCTAGGGAGGGGTTGGGTGGCCACACCCAACCCCTACCCTTAGGGGTCGGATTTTCTCTCCGCCCCCAAGGGCCCCGGCACCGTTTCCCGACTCCCACACTTAGATTATTTCCGCCAACCTCTCCATGCTTTAAGGTTTTAATTATGTGATCAAGGACTAATTAATTGTGTTTAAAGGTTAACGATGTCATTAAGTCACCTTAATGACACTGTTGCCTATAAATACAACCCTTCCACCATTCATTTGATCATCTTGATTACTTGCACATTTTTAGCTTTGGCTTCTCTCTACATTTTATCTCTCTAGAAGTATTTTAACTTAAGCATCGGAGAGGGTTCATCAAGCACCACGCCCCCCCCCCCCCCCTCCGTGCTTGATACTGCCCCTCTTGCAGGGTAGCAAGGAGCAGAGAGACAAGGAAGCGGAAGAGTAGGAAACGGTACGAAAGACCCCGAGAAGCACATAACCCGACATCACATTAGTGGGAGATAAGCTCTAAGTTAGCGATCTGTTGACTCAGACCTTATAACCTAACAGCGGGGGCAATTGTACGGACAATCCTTCCAACGAGCGGATTACTGTACACATCAGGCTATCTGCAGAGACGAGCTTTTTCCAACAAGTCCAACCTACATTACAACATGATACAAGTCATAAAGGACATCAACATCTACACTTGGTGTATTATTTAGCTGCTCTACCATGTCGACATCCGAATACAGAGTTACTCGCAGAATGGAAATAGTGGACTTACTCATGATAACGGCCGTGGGAAGATTAATTCCGACAAGAAGATAGCAAGATCTGATATCCTGGAAAATGCAACCAACAATCCAATCAGTGCGCAAACACGCATCAACACTTATGCAAACATTTAAACAATGGACGCTCCGTGTGAGACAACCATGTACGTACGAAACTCGTTAGTCTTCGCGCAACAAGTAACAAGAATCATGCAAGGGGGGCAACTTCTTCAACACATCAACCTTACATGACCAAATCAAGCTTATACTCGCAGCATACATGATTACAAGGGCGAAATATTTTCTAAGTGTTTTGCTCAAGATGACAGTCAGCATATTGCAAGCTGTCAGCATGTTACTATGTGTCAGCATATTACCAAGTGTTAGCATACAACAAGGTGTTGGCATACAACCTGTCTTTACATCAAAGCATATGGATACAGCGTACATAGCCAGGGATAGTGAAAAGATACTAAGTGTGGGGACAAGTGCGCACATACATGTACGTACATACATGTCGACAAGGATGCATGTTGACAAGTGAAGAATATTTTTTAAGTATTTCCATGTACGTACATACATGTCGACAAGGATGCATATCGACAAGTGAAGAATATTTTCTAAGTATTTCCATGTACGTACATATATGTCGACAAGGATGCATGTCGACAAGTGAAGAATATTTTCTAATTATTTCCATGTACGTACATACATGTCGACAAGGATGCATGTCGACAAGTGAAGAATAATTTTTTAAGTGTTCTATGTACATACATACATGTCGACAAGGATGCATGTCGACAAGTGATGAATAATTTTTTAAGTGTTCTATGTACATACATACATGTCGACAAGGATGCATGTCGACAAGTGATGAATATTTCCTAAGTGTTTCTATGTACGTACCTACATGTCGACAAGGATGGATGTCGACAAGTAAGGAATATTTCCTAAGTGTTTCCATGTACGTACCTACATGTCGACAAGGATAGATGTCGACAAGTGAAGAATATTTTCTAAGTATTTCCATGTACATACATACATGTCGACAAGGATGCATGTCGACAGGTGAAGAATATTTTCTAAGTATTTCCATGTACGTACATACATGTCGACAAGGATGCATGTCGACAAGTGAAGAATATTTTCTAAGTATTTCCATGTACGTACATACATGTCGACAAGGATGCATGTCGACAAGTGAATAATATTTTCTAAGTGTTTCCATGTACATACATACATGTCAACAAGGATGGATGTCAACAAGGGGAGAATATTTTCTAAGTGTTTCCATGTACGTACATACATGTCGACAAGGATTCATGTCGACAAGTGAGGAATATCTTCTAAGTGTTTCCATGTACTTACGTATATGTCGACAATGATGGATTGCATGCATCAAGTAGCTATTATCAACTTCTACACAATGTCTCCTAAGCATTCCTACGACGCTTATCGACAAAGCTCATACGACGACATCTATGGTAACAAGCATTAGAAATTGTTAAAATATTTTCTAAGTGTTTTAGCATGTTTGGAGACAATGACCGACAGTCCATACACGATACTCAACATACATTGCCTAAGCTATCATTACCAACATACAACCATTGACGGCCATGTACGTACAACTACCGATCATCAACATCGAGCATACTAATGCAACGACTAAGGCATGGAACAACATGTCGGCGATGAACACTATGCATAAGGGAAGTATAACGATCCATTTACACTTTTCTAAAATTTCCAGCACTTAGAATTTTTTTGTCCAAATTGGAAAGATAATTACTCTAATGCATTTTATCAAACACCTTATGTGCATGTTAAGATAACTAGGTACATAGTGATTTCAAGATTGAATCAAGGCCAAAAGAAATCGAGAAATGTCCAACCATGTACGGAATTAAACTCACCAACACGAAGTAAGTCCGAATTGACACATGCCACACCGGAATCCAATTGATATCAACTATGGTGTGTCTACTCCGAATCTATGATCTCAAAAGCTTCATCATCAATAGAGAGCTTCTTGGAGATTTATCTATGAAGAATGTAAGATAATGAGTATTCTCTCTCCTAATATTTACTAATAGTGTCTACACCATGTGCTAAGGACTAAACTTTAATATATTTTCATATAAGTCTTTAGCAACCTTTACAAGCATCTTTGCACCTCTCTTATGTACATATTGCATATATGCTACACAATGCTTCATGACACACTACACGTAATTATTTTTACACATTACATACATAGAATTTATCATACACATTTATTATTTATGATCGTTACATGATTATTTTTATAATCTAAGTATGAGTTGAATGTTTGCATTGTTAGGTTCCGAGATCTGGGTCAAAGGATGATCGGCTCAAATCCCGTTCCTCACTGGAAATGTAGATGATCTGATATCTTCGGGTTGCTCTGCCTTGTCTTGCGTCCTTCCTTCCTTCCTGCAGAAGGGGCAGTACCAGACACGGAGAGGGGGGGGGGGGGGGGTGGTGCCTGGTGAACCCTCTCCGATGCCTAAGTCAGTATCGTTTTTAGAGAGATAAACTAGAGAGATGTCAGAGCAAAATAATCCAAATTGCCAAGATGTCTAAATGAATTGTGAAGGTGGGGTATTTATAGGCAACGGTGTCATTAAGGTGGCTTAATGACATCGTTAACCTTTAAACACAATTAATTAACCTTTAAGCGCATAATTAAGACCTTAGGATACGGAGAAGGTAGGCGGAGTGAACCGAATGTGGGAGTCCGAAAATGGTGCCGGGGCCCTTGGGGGGAGGAGAAATCCGACCCCCAAGGGTAGGGGTTGGGTGAGGGCACCCAACCCCTCCTAGGGAGGGTGGGGTTGGCCAACCCCATCCCTCCTAGGAGAGATCGTGTTGGCCGACCCGATCTCTCCTAGGAGAGATCGGGTTGGTCCACCCGATCTCCCCAAGGAGAGATCGGGTTGGCTGACCCGATCTCCCCTAGGGGAGGTCGGGTGTGGCCACCCAACCTCACCTAGGTGAGTTTGCCTCGGCCGGACGAGCGTTCCGGCCTCGTCCGAGCCGTTGATGTGTTCGCGAAGTGTTCGGGTTGAAGTTTCGATTTGCAATCGTTAATGGGATGATAAAAATACAACGGTTCGGAAGTCAACGGGTTCAAATTGGGCGTATATCCATCACATGCCCCCGAGTCAACCAATGGCTTAACCCTTGATTGACTCTAATTCAGGATGGTATGATACGCGCAATTTGAAACCGGGGTTTTACCTTTCGTCTGAATGTTTGCTTACCCATGGATGCGTGTCTCCGACCCTGCCCCCTGCCTTATGAGATAGAGGAGTTGTAAACGTTAGAGTAGCGCGGACGTGTGCCTAAGCACGCGTCCGTCTGAGGTGGGAGTAATAAATCTATCTTTGCTACCGGCGTATACTTAAAAAATTCACACTCGCATAAGGGCGCAATACAAATGCAACTAAGTAACTTACGCTTCAAATTCGTGCCGGGATTCTATCTAAGTGAGGAAAAAATTAATTTTGACCAAAAAATTTTCCTAAGTATGAAATGTTCAAGAATAAACCTAACTTGATAGTTTTTCTAAGTATGGAGATATACTTAGCCATAGTTGAAAGGGATAAAAATGATGGTTTTTCCTTGGCCCTTAGATCTCATTTAAAGATAGATGGAGGGTGGTGATTAAAACCCTTTAAAAAACCCTATCATCTTTTCAATATAGAGGAGAGTTAGAAAAATACCTTAGGGAGTCACCATAGCCACCATCTTCCCTCTTCACTCACCCTTGGAGAGCAAGAAAAAATTGAGAGCACCCCCAAGGTAAGGGCCGGCCAGAATTCCGGCGAGAGACACGAAATTCCGGCCAGCAGCTTGATCAGGACGGCGACGAGGAACAGCCCAGCCGGAGACGAAGGCTCGGCTTCAGGCGGACAGCGGCTTCCGGTGGTGCTGGGTACGGCGGAGGCGACAGAGGTCGCCATTCACGACGGCGGGGGAGTCCACCACTTCGACGGGCGGCCACGGCAGCGGGACGGGCGGGGACGGACGTGGCTCGACTCCGGCGGCGGGAAAATCGAAGCTCCGGCGGCGAAAAAATCAAAGCTCCGGCGAGGGGGGTGATTCCGGCCAGCTCCAAAATTTAAAATCTGAACCCGTTTATCACATCGGGTCGGGTTTTCCGAAGGTCCACTCTTTTCCTTTCCGTTATCGTGTGAAATGTTGATCTTCGAATCGTTGATATTTGATTGCCGATGCTTGATTGCCGATGTTTGATTGCCGATGTTTGATTGCCGATGTTTGATTGAATGTGGGATTGCCGTGGATAACCGTTGATAGTTGTGGATTTGGGAAAAAAAATTTTGTCGGTCGTCCAGATATAGTTTCTTGTCCGATTAGACTATCCCGGTTTTGAGTTTGATGTCGTATCGCCTTTGGTGTGTTAATCTTCGTTGGAGGGTGTAACGGTAATTTTGCCCAAAACCCGACTTTAGGCTCGGATAAAATTATTCGATTTGGTTGTCGTGGTGTCCTTGGCTTATGTTGACTATCTTTGCTAGGTGTCTTTGGATCTTTGGTTGTTGTCGTTGGTCGGGTGTCGGAGTATTTTCGGTTTTTCAGAAATTTTTCTTGTCTTGATATTTGTCGTGTCGTGGCAGGTACTGTATTCCTGGTGGTGTCCGCGCACACAGACTCTACAGAGGCATCGCATCCTCCGAAGGATGAGTGAGTTCCTTTTCTCTTCTTTTTTGGTCGCATTACTTCCTTTCCTATCGCTAGCTTAGTGTCGCGATCTATACTGAGGTGTTAGTCGAAACTTGATTCGAACTTTGGGATTTCCTGCTACCTTTGCCTTAGGTCTTGCCGCCCTGTCGGAGAACCATCTCACTAGGTCCGATTACAATGAGCACGTTACCTTAGGAGATATCTGTCCTCTAGATGAGCCTCTGTATCCTTTTCTCCCCTCCTTGGGGAATACTCGCGAGACGGTGACGGAGCCTCCTATAGGGAAGGTCGCCGTGTACCCCTCCCAGATCCGATTTGGGTTGAGGTTGCCTTACTGTGATGACCTCATAGAGTTGAGCAGGTTCTTCAGGATTTCTCCTGTGAACCTTGCCCCCAGTGCCCTCCGTGTCTGGGTGGGCTTCCGGGTATTGTGCCATTGGTACTCCTGGAAGTACTCCCTCGTTCTGTTCCGATGTTTCTACCGGTTCCAGTACCAGACGAAGCTGGGGTTTGCGAGTTTCGTGACTCGCCATCCGACCTTCAAGGATCCCCGATTTGCTGATTTCGGGTTGAGTGGGGTCGAGTGGGATACCTCTCTCCGCTTCGTGGCCCGGAGTGACAACTCGGCCAGTCACTGGGCTAAGCATTACTTCTTCATTACGGATCGATACGTCACTTGGTCGGTCTTGAATGAGGATCGGTCCGATGGTTGGCCTGCTTTCGGGGAGTTCTCTTCAGTTGATTTAGAGACTATGAAGATCATTCACGAGAGCAACAGGACTCGGTCATACTGCCCCGTGTCCTTAGTGACTGAGACGGATCTTTACGAGGCCGGGATCAGTTTGACTCCTGACTCCGGGGGTTCGGTATGTCACTTGGTCTTCCCATCGTTATTTACCTTTTGCTCTTCCTTTGTAGGTTGGTTTCATGGAAAAACCTATAACGTGCAGGGAGCCCTTGTTGATCTGAGCAAGAGGAAGGCTCCTTCTAGTTCCACTCTGAAGAAATCCCCCATGCTAGGGAAGAAGGCAGGGGCCTCTGGTATGCTTCCTCCTATTTGTTTCTTTATAGTATAGCTTGTGTTTTCCTTATCTTGTTTTTCTTACGTTGCTAGTGCGCTCCCCCTTGGTGACTGAGAGGGTCGTCTCCGTAGGCAGAGATTCTGGACCTTCCAAGTCCAAGCCGCGGAGATCTGATTCTGAGGCCGGGGCCTCGGCTGCTAAGAGGAAGAAAGCTGCGGATCCTGCTTCGCCTACTACTCGTCCTCCGACCCTATCTCGTGATAAGGAGATGGTGGTCGAAGAGGTGCCTTCCTTGGCTGACAAAGGGAAGCGACCTGTTGGTGGTGGTTCCCCTGCCCCCCTGCCGAGGGCACGGTCCTCAGGTATGATCTTTACCTTGTTGCTGATCCTTCTATGTTTATATTCTCCTTTGACTTGCTTTGCTTGTGTAGGTGGGCCTCCGACTTTAAGTCGGAAGAATTTCGCACGTCTTACTGATGAAGATGTTATTGGGTCTGAGTGGACTCCTTTCACTGGTCTGAAGGAGTTCCACCTCGATAGCACCTCCTCTTTGCGGACTCCTGAGGTTGGCGTCCGCGTACTCCGCGGCGCCATCCCCCCTGGCGATCGTGTTGCTCCGCCCAAGTCTCCTGGGGAGACTCGGCGCTTTGTTCAGGGGGTACTTTCTCGTTATGCACCTGTGAGTTGTTCCTTGCTTTCCTCTTATTACTTTCATAATGGCTGTCTTTCGGTTACTCATCCCTTGTTTGAATTGTTAGGGTATGTCTGACATGGTGAACATGTCCTCGCTCGTGCTCGAGTTATCTGACGAGAAGAAGACCCTTGAGGACAGCCAGGTCTCTCTCAAGGTGGAGCTCGCCACTGCTGCTGAGAAGGCGCGTTTATCTGATTTGAGGATGCAGGAGCTCCGGGACCAAGTGTCCTTGCTTGAGACTACTGTGGGCAGTTTACGCCGGGAAGCTGAGGTTGCAGCGTCGCTCCATTCTGAGGAGTTGCGGAAGTTGGAGGCTAAGTGTCGGGCAGAGGAGAGGACCGTCGCAGTGTCTGAGTACAAGGCTTCCTCTGCCTTCACTGCCGATTATAGCGCGCGTCTCACTCAGGAGATGAACCAGTTTGGTGAGTATCTGGTTGATCACATTTTCCGCATTGATCCTCAGTTCCCAGTTGGTGACCTTGGTGACTTCGGGCCATACGCCACTGGCTACATGGCTGTTCTGAGGGGTCAGGCTGCTGTTGCAGACGAGCCTGCCCCTGCCCAGGTGGATGCTACACCAGTGGAGATTGGTACCTCAGACTCCTCCTCTTCATCCATCTCTGCCGGTGGATCAGCTTCAAGGGGTGAGGGTGACTCTCCCGAAGGTTCTGATTGATGTGTTTACATCATGCTATCTTTGTATATATAACTACACTCCTTCTCCCCTTTAATGGGTTGAGTGTCTTTTGAGATTGTGGTGGTGTTTGTTGTTACTTTCCTTCGCCGCATTGTGTTGTTGACTACGTGGTTCACTTGCCTTTTCATTAATGCTTCTCATGCTTTTGTATGTATCCCTTTGGTTATGGACTCTTCTCTTGATGTGTTTCCTTTACTTATCCTTCTTTCGTGTTTTCCTTCATGTCATACCTGCTATTTCATCAAGAAAAAACATTATGTGTTCTTCATATGACTTTATTTTGAGATTACTTTCTCACTGGATCCTTCTTAGCATGGTGTCATGATCTTTTTTGATACCCTTTAAATGGTATAGATGGTACTGTTAGACCAAAGATACGCCTTTGGTGGGCGTCGAATCTGATCACGAGACAGGCTCTCGGAGGGCACTTAACGTTTCGCAGGATAGGCTCCCGGAGGGCACAGGTTAAACCAAAGATACGCTCTTGGTTGGCGTCGAAACTATTCGCGAGACAGGCTCTCGGAGGGCACTTAACGTTTCACGGGATAGGCTCCCGGAGGGCACAGGTTAGACCAGAGATATACTCTTGGTTGGTGTCGATAACTGTTCACGAGACAGGCTCTCGGAGGGCGCTTAACGTTTCACAGGATAGGCTCCCGGAGGGCTCAGATTAGACCAAAGATACGCTCCTGGTTGGCGTCGAAAACTGTTCACAAGACAGGCTCTCGGAGGGCGCTTAACGTTTCACAGGATAGGCTCCCGGAGGGCTCAGGTTAGACCAAAGATACGCTCCTGGTGGGCGTCGAAGCTGGTAGTTTGAAATCTACCTCAAGATACGCTCTTGGGGGCGTCGAATCTGGTAGTGTTTTTTCTACCTCAAGATACGCTCTTGGTGGCGTCGAATCTGGTAGGTTGCAAATCTACCTCAAGATACGCTCCTGGGGGCGTCGAAAATCGTAGTTTTTGGAAACCACTCTCAAGATACGCTCTTGGTGCGTCGAAGGTCCTAGTGTAATAACTACTCTCAAGATACGCTCTTGGGGGCGTTGAAGTTCGTAGTATGAACACTACTCTCAAGATACGCTCTTGGGGGCGTCGAAGTTCGTAGTTTTTGGAAACCACTCTCAAGATACGCTCTTGGGGGCGTCGATGGTCGTAGTATGAATACTACTCTCAAGATACGCTCTTGGGGGCGTCGAAGGTCGTAGTATGAATACTACTCTCAAGATACGCTCTTGGGGGCGTCGAAACTGTTGTTGACTTGAAGTCATATCTGTGTAAGGATAACATTATGATTATATCATCACATTCATTGGAAAGTGCCTTTGAAGGAAAACTTACTCTCTTAAGAGTGTTCATGTTTTCTGTACATGTGGGGTGCTTGGGTGGGTCAAGACACCCTTTGGAGGAAAATATAGATAGTGGTAGAGTTGGAGGAACTTCGTGAGTTCTCCTTCTCAAAAGTTGTTTTTTAAAAACTTGGAAAGCTTGAACATGTAAAGTGCTAGATATGAAACTAAGGATATGGGGTGGTTACTTTGTCTGTTGCCACGTACTCCTTCAGGCCTCCATTGTGAATCATTTCCTCCACTTCTATCTTCAGCACCATGCAGTTGTTGGTTTGATGCCCCCAGGTCCCATGGTACCCACACCATCCCTGTGCATCCCTTCCTAGGAAGGCCTTGCTCTCCTCCCTGCATGTTGGTAGCTCCTGCTTGAGGTACTTGTGGAAAATTTCTTCTATGCTCACTGTAAGGGGTGTGAATGTGAAGTTTACACCTCCTCCCAGTGTGTCAGTCTTTCTTCCTTTCTCCAAAACTTCATCCAGCTGCTCCATTTCTTTTGTAAATGCTTTGTCGAGTTTTTCCTTGAGCTCCCTCATCGTGCTCGTCATGACCATCTCATAGAGCCCCCCATAGGCCTCGAATGAGTTTGGATGCATGTTTCTGATAAATGCTCTGACGGTTTCTCCTCTTGTGATGTCCATGTTGGCACCATAATTGGAGAATCTCTGGAAATAGCTTGATATTGGCTCCCGCGGCATTTGCTTGATATCATCGATGTGACGGAAGCCTCTTGAGATGGAGTCACTTGTTCTTTTTCCCTCTTTGGTGTCTGGCTGCCAAGGTATGGCTGTCACCTTCACAGCCTTGTTCCTGTGTCTCCTCTTAGGCACTGTTTGAAAAAACTGCCTACTCAAACGGAGTACCACTCCATTCTTCATCTTTCCCTGCCTTTGCCTCCTTCTCCTCTTCTTTCTATCTTGGTTGGCTCCAACCATGACCACAGCCACTGTGTCTGTCCCGTGTGATCCACGTCTCATGGAGTTGACGTAGCACTGCCTTGCGGTGCGCTGATCACCCAGGACTTCTCCGACTCCATTCTCAGTAATGTACTTCAGCTTCTGGTGTACAGTGGATGGCACGATTTCATATGGGTTTATGGTTGTCCTTCCTAGGATCCCATTGTAGGCTCCCAGGCTTTCAACCACCAGGAAATTAACATTCACCTTCAGCTGTGTCCATCCTTGGCCCATGGTCACCGGCAGGGTTATCATTCCCAGGGGGTAGCTTGTTGCCCCTGAGAAGCCAACTAGAGGGAAGTTGACTGGTTTGATGTCTGCCTTGGTTTTCCCTATCTCTTCTAGGACTCTCAAGCTTAGGAGGTCAGCTGAGCTGCCCCCATCCACCAAAATTCTCTTTACATCAAAATTATCAATGTCTATTGTGATAACTAGAGCATCGTCATGTGGGAAGACGATGTGGCTCTTGTCCTTCTCTGAGAATTCGATCTTCATTTCTTCTCCTTCTCTTGGTCTTTTCCTCCACCTCGGCACTGAACCCAGTTTTGATGCGTAAACCTCCCTTGCATTAGCAGTTGGGCCACCTGACGCTACTCCCCCATGTATCATGTTTATGGTCCCTCTCTTGTTGGGTGGAGGATTGTAGTCTGCTTTGCCTTTGCCCTTGTCTCTGTGTGATGGCCCTAGCTGCATGCTGTTGCCTCCATGATCCACGAACTGCTTTAGGTCTCCCCTTTGGATGGCATTGTTGATGCTTAGCTTTAGGCTGAAGCATTCGTTCGTGTCGTGCCCGTAAGCTTCATGGTTGTCGCACCATCTATCCTTGTGATTCCCCACCATTGGGGCTCTCCACCTTGCAGGGGGTGACCAGAGCTTCTGGTTCCGCATCTCTTTGAGGACAGTAGCTGGAGTGGCGTTCAATGGGACGAACTTGATGACATTTATTTCTCTGGGCTTTAGTGGTTCGCCCATTTGGTTTCTTTGCTGGGGCGGACGCCATTCCTGCTGCCTTGTGTGCTGAGGTGCCTGGGGTGGCTTGCCTTTGTTCGGTTTTGCATTGTCTTCCTTGGCTGCTTGAATCTTGGCTTTCTTACTTGCCCTGTGCCTCTCCAGGTCTATATGAGTTTTGACTCTTCCTGCAAGCTCCTCTAAGGTGCTCGCTGGCTTCTTGGCCATCTTTTATGCCAGTGTGGACCCGAAGCGGCCTAGGTTTCTGATAAAGGCTCGTATTATCTCACCCTCAGTGATGTCGCCTTGGATGTCTGCGATATTTTGATTGAACCTAGTGTAGTAACTGGCCAGAGATTCATCATATTCTTGTTTCACATCATCGATGGAGCCTGTGCCTTTGAGGAGTTTCCTCTCCCCTAGGTATCTCTGCAGGAACTTCGTCTTTAGCTGCTCCCATGAGTGGATGCTTTCAGAGGGTAGACTGAAGAACCAGTGTGAGGCCACCCCTGATAGGGTGTTTGGGAACAAGAGTGCCTTGTACCTTTCATCAGTGGTCCTCCCAAATAGGGAGGCCTCATGCTGTTGGATATGCTCTAGGGGGTCTCCCTTCCCATTGTACTTTGCAATTTGCACTGTGTGGAGGGAGTCTGGCACCCTGTTCATCTCCAGTTCCCTTGTGAAAGGGTGGTTCGTCTTGTCACTTAGACAATGCAAGCTTGTTTTCTTTGACTCATTCATCTTCCGGGTTATCATTGCCTCTATTTCCTCCGGAGTGATCAATATCGGTGTTGGAGTGTAATTCCTCTGATAGCCTCCGTAGTTGTAGATAGGGCTTGTTGGGATCCCTTGTCCGTATTGATACGGGCTGTAGGTGTATCCTTGGTGTCCCTGCTGGGGTGCTTCATAGAATTCTTGCCTCCTTGGAGGTCTTGCTTGTCTTTCCTCCCCCAGTGGGGTGTAAGCCCTTGCGTTCTGCTGTTGCCTAGGAGGCACGAATTGTTGCCTTCCCTCTTGGGGTGGCACCTGGTAATATCTTCTTTGCTCCTCTTGCTGCCCTGCTCGAGGGTGCGAGTGGTGCTCTTCCGTTGGAATCTGCTCCTCTTCATGAGCTTCAGTGTGTGTCCCCTGGGTGTATGCCGGCCTTGCATATGTTGTGTGGGCGCGGTTGCCATCCCTTTGGGCCGGCATCCCATACGGGTACCCCTGGGGTTGCGCCTCATAATAATACCCCTCAGGGGGTGCCGTGTGCTGGGACGGCACACCCTGTTGTTCTCTTTCTCTCTGTGGCCTTCTTGCCCGAGGTGTGGAGGCTGTGGAGGACTCAGCCCCAGCTGGGCGTGAGGGTCCTCCCTCCTGGTTGTTCTGTTGGGGAGGCTGTGGTACTTCTTGTGGTTCTGGTTGCATTAGCCGCTACCCAGGGTTAGGCTGCCTTCCTGGGGGCATGGGCTCTCTCCTTCGCCCGTTGCCCCCAGGTGGGCGGTGGTGCCTAGACACCCTGCTGTTCGTCATTGCTCGTGTAATAGCCAGGCTTTCTATCTGAAGCCCGCAGACGGCGCCAAGTGTTAGGTTCCGAGATCTGGGTCAAAGGATGATCGGCTCAAATCCCGTTCCTCACTGGAAATGTAGATGATCTGATATCTTCGGGTTGCTCTGCCTTGTCTTGCGTCCTTCCTTCCTTCCTGCAGAAGGTGCAGTACCAGACACAGAGAGGGAGGGGTGGTGCCTGGTGAACCCTCTCCGATGCCTAAGTCAGTATCGTTTTTAGAGAGATAAACTAGAGAGATGTCAGAGCAAAATAATCCAAATTGCCAAGATGTCTAAATGAATTGTGAAGGTGGGGTATTTATAGGCAACGGTGTCATTAAGGTGGCTTAATGACATCGTTAACCTTTAAACACAATTAATTAACCTTTAAGTGCATAATTAAGACCTTAGGATACGGAGAAGGTAGGCGGAGTGAACCGAGTGTGGGAGTCCGAAAATGGTGCCGGGGCCCTTGGGGGGAGGAGAAATCCGACCCCCAAGGGTAGGGGTTGGGTGAGGGCACCCAACCCCTCCTAGGGAGGGTGGGGTTGGCCAACCCCATCCCTCCTAGGAGAGATCGGGTTGGCCGACCCGATCTCTCCTAGGAGAGATCGGGTTGGTCCACCCGATCTCCCCGATGAGAGATCGGGTTGGCTGACCCGATCTCCCCTAGGGGAGGTCGGGTGTGGCCACCCAACCACACCTAGGTGAGTTTGCCTCGGCCGGACGAGCGTTCCGGCCTCGTCCGAGCCGTTGATGTGTTCGCGAAGTGTTCGGGTTGAAGTTTCGATTTGCAATCGTTAATGGGATGATAAAAATACAACGGTTCGGAAGTCAATGGGTTCAAATTGGGCGTATATCCATCATGCATCATTTTCCATGATTACATCATACTACATGCTTGCATCATTTTCTATGTTTACATCATGCTTAATGATTACATACATGTTCTCCAATTCCATATTATTCTAAGTGTTTTGCTTATTTCATGATTACGTCATTTGTCTACTACACTGTCATCATTTACATATGGACAACGTATTACGTGTTTACATCGTGTACCATGATATTATTACATTGCATGTTTCTTCATTATTTCAAGTATTTCATTCATTATATGATATTGAGAATATAGTTGCATGTCGATGTACGCATATTGTCCGTTACGCTAACCTTGTAAACAGATAACGTACGTACGGCGTAAAATTAAAAGTTGGTCAAATTTATGATCTCCACGTTCGAATTGACAAACAGGCCACCCTGAGGTCAGTACCGAACCTAAATCTCCTGAAGTCACGTCTTTCAGTACTGGGACTGAAGTCCAGTACTTTCGAGTCTTTGCCCAAAGCCCTGGACGAATATCTTATCTTTGAAAAAGAGTTAAGCACGGGTTTTGAACCACTACTTGACTCGGGGGGCAAGTGTTAGATATCTGTCCAATTCAGGTTCGTATTTACATTTCGGGCCTCATAAAATATCCAAAAACCCGTAAAAAACCCTTTCGCGGACACCCAAGTCTAAAAACGGTCCGGGATACGCGCAATTCCCGGGCCGAAGGACTTCCGGATTGCCCTAAGGCGATCCGGAGGTCCGGATTGCAATCTGGGTAGGTTCGGATTACCGTTTTTCTCCGCGCTCATCCCGATTATTTTTGCCGATTGCGAGAAGTCGGTGCACGTATAATCCATCTTGATGACGGTATACGTATTCTTACATACCGACATCAAGCCATTCAAAACTGAGCATGATCCTTAGGTTCCCTATAAATAGGGGTCTCTCATTTTAAACATCTCCCTCACTTTTGGACTTGGAATGCTCTGACTTCTCTCTAAGGCTTTCTCTCTCTAGAAGTTCTAACTTGAGCATCGGAGTGGGCCCAACCAGCATTCCCCCTCCCACGCTGGTTACTGCCCCTCGTGCAGGACCCGAAGATCAAGAGTTCAAAGTCGAGGATTGAGAGTTTAGCTCGGTGATTGTGTATTAAGGATTGCGGCGTTCCCGTCCTTATACATACATCTCGAGCCCGATCGTGAAGGAAGAAATCTGTTCGTGAAGGAAAAGCTCGAAGCTGCCCAAGTGGTGAAGCGAACATAACAAACTCCAAGAGAATGGAGACTCTGAAACCCTAGTAGCCTAATGTCAGACACTCAGACTTGGGAACAAGTGTAAAGAGTTGCGAATGCATAAATACAACCGAGACTCACAACTAACAAGTGGAAGCAATAAAGTCCTCAAATAAACAAAGTCCAGATTGAACAATTAAATATAATCGAATCAGACCTATAAATAAGTCTGTACGCTCATGCATCAGGAGGAAGAGGACGATACTCGGTTATTCGTTTCAGAGGGAAACACACTGTCCAAATAGAAGAGGTCCCTTCACTCCATCTTCACTTAAACAGGAAGATATAGTTGTGATACAAACTCAATTAAAAACGTTGGTAAATAAGGGATAGAGAAATATATAGATTAATGAATATAGATCATATTATAGTAGAATATGAGTAGATAAAAAATGAAAGAGCAACAGACACCAATTTATAAAATATAATATTACATTTATTATAAAATAGTTTACTAACTATCCAAATAGTTCATAACCCTTAATTATTATTCATAACAACCTCTATATATATATATATATATTATATGACTTCAAGGTATGCCTGAAATCATTAAACCCATCATAATCCCGAATAAGTGACCACGTGAATGTGAAAGAAACTTGAGAATTTTAGAAACCGTTTTTGTCATCGATAGCACGAGCGACCACCTTAGAAGGAAATCACCACAATTAATTAGACATTTCAAATTCGGGTTTCTCAAGTCAATAAACATGAAAGAAAAAAAATGTAATTGTACTTCAACCGAGTATGTAAATAGGTAACCAACATGAATTATAATAAACCACTAAATGACATGTAGATCTTCCGGTTGAATTCAAGAGAGCGCTAAGGAGCAGTGTTATCAGAACCGGACCGGACCGGCGGTCCGACCGGGTTCGAACCGGAACCGGTGCCTTAACGGGTCCGGTTTGAACAAATCCGGAGGAAGTAAGCGAACCCGGTTCGATAGCCGAATTTTTTAAGAACCGGCCGGTTTTGAGCGGACCGGGCGGTTCCCCGGTCCGCCGGTTCGGCAGCAAAAATAATTAAAACTAAAAAAAAAAGCTAAAAAGAAATCGGTTAAAAACTTAAAGACGCAAGTTCAGATTCGAAATCGGGGAGACGACGCACTTGAGGGAGAAAGGGAACAGCTAACAGAGCCACCGGTGATGAGCTTAAAGTGAAAATGGAGACGGAGAAGAAGAGAGGCAGGGAGGTGGCGGTGGTCGGGCCTTTGATGCAGAGCAGGGCGGCGTCGTAGGCTCGAGCGGCGGCTTCCGGTGTCATAGGCTCTAGCGGCGGGAGCGCCTTCTGGAGACCCAAGTCCTCATCCTCATGCCTTTGAGCTTCTTCTTCCTATGGATGAAGATGAAGATGAGGTGGTGGGTATAGGAGAAGAAGAGGAGCTGCTCTATCCTAATTTAGGTCTAGGGTTTTTCTTTACGGAGAAAAACAAATAATTTATATTTTGACTATTGAGCTTCAATGGAGTTGGGCTTGGGATGGGCTTCCTCTCTGTTTGAATTGAGAAAATTGAATGTAGACTGCTCTCTGATTAAATGGGCTTACGGAACATGTGTTGTGACTTGTGCATTCCGTTATTAATTTTTTTTTTTTTTCACCAGAAACGGTCAGACCGGGTTCGATCCGGTTCGACCCGGTTCGAACCGCCCGAACCGTGAACCGGTGGCCTTTCCGGTTCGACCCCCGGTCCGGTTCTGATAACACTGCTAAGGAGGCACTAGAAAGAAGTCCTTCACTTGGATTATTAGGGAGGGGGTTAGGACGAACATTTTGGAGTTTGGGCTTTGTATGGGTCTGTTTGGAACTTTTTTTTCTCCTCCAAATGTATTTCTCACATGACTTTCTGACCGATCAACTAATTTATAAGGCCAGAAAAAAAAACTAATTTATAAGGTAGGTTTTTCTCTCAAGTGAACCATCATTATTTTGTGTATATATTTGTAATAATAATTTAAAGCTATCAATTTAAATATTGCATTTGAAGGGTATAATAGTAAATAGTTTAATCAATGTGAAATGATAGTTTGTTTTAAGTTTGGGGTCGGCAGGGCCGGGTAGTAGGGTAGTAAGAGCACTTTTTCAATAGTAGTGCCTAGTTCCATGTTGTAAATTTATTATTGTAGAAAGTGTCCAGTGCCTAGTGTCATTTACTATTGGCCCCTACTGGTAATGATTAAATAGGCACTTGTATATCCAATAGGAGTGCCTTGTTCCAAAATGGGAGTGCCTAGTTCCAACTTTTGCCACTGGACGCTGAATAGGCGCCACTAGGCGTGACTAGGATTATTAATATTACTGTTTTGCCATTATTGAGTTAATAGTGAAGTGAGACAGTGTCTACTAGTAGGAACTCCCAAGTTACTGTTCATGTCGGTGCCAACTTTTTAATATTATTTTATTCGATTGTTTTTCTCATCTCTTTGACTGTATATATATTCGGTTACGCTAAGTCAGATAAACAAGAGCCGTAATCAGCCATTTTTAATATTATGTAACATAAATAATGGCACGAACCAAAATTACTACTTTTTAACTTTGAATCAATATCAGAATTTCCATATCTAATTTGTTTATATGTTACCATGTTGAATAACCGTTAATTCTAAATTTTGAAATAGTATAACATTTCATATTATTAAATATGAAAAATAATTTACTAAAAAATATTATATTATTTTAATGCATATATATTTTTATATAATTTACGTATTATATTATATTATATTATTATATGAAAGAAATATATTTTTTACGATAAATTATTATAAAAATTATACTATTAGAATGAAGTATAATATATTTTTAATTTACATACATTGGAAATCATTAGCAAAAACACATGATTAATACAATATTTGATTTACTAATATGATCTCATGGATGTACATAAACGTGAATCTGTTGATGATGTTGAATTAAGATATGTCAATCAACGTATAATAGATATACACTGATTATGGTGAAATAATAGATTCAATGAATTTGATAGATCACTATTATTATATCAACAATTATACTTATCAATCATTATGCATGCCACATGGGGACTGCACATAATAGTAATTTTACCTTAGTCAAGTAACGTATAATTATTGCAATGAACTGACAATAGAGAACTATGGATAGGCACGAACCGGTCCTGGTCGAACCGGTTCCGAACCAGATTGGAACTAATTAAAACAGTATGGTCCGGTTTGGACTGGATTTGAAATTAGTACTAAAAACTGGACCGATTTTAGACTGGAACTGTAAAAACAGTCTGGTTCGGTTCAAAACTAGTCCGACAAAACAGTATGACAACTTTAATTTATTGTTTTTATATTTTTTGTAATGTAACTTTTAAATTTTTGCAATCATTATTTAAAAAAAATTGTGTGCTCATTTTTATATTATATTCATATTGTTTTTATCATTTTTGATTACCAAAAGAATCGTAATTTTTTTTTTCAAAAAACTATAGCACGTATATAATAGAACTATTACCCTATAGACGTCGAGTTTCGAATTTCAGAATAACAACATACGTCGGTCAAAAGTGGAACCCGAATATTTGATTCACAATTGATAAACTTTGACTAACTCATATACATTTTTATTATTAAAAAAAAATCAATTACATTTTTATGATTTTGCATATATTTTCCCTAATTTTTTAATTAAAACAGTCTAACACTTGAATCTCATTATTTATTCATGTCCGTATTTTTTATGAATATATAATTTATATATAATGATATATAATTTATATATAATGAAATATAATTTATATATAATACAAAAATTATATTTGAATTATGAAATTATGTGGTTCCCAATATAGAAGTGGAACTTGACTTCCACTACTGGAGAGATTTCCAATTTTAAAGTGTCATTTACTGTAGCAGGTACTGTAGCAGTGCCACTAGGCCTGTCAATTTTACCCATGACCCGCAAATGACCCGTAAATGACCCAGGTACGGGTCGGGTCCGGGTTCGTCTATATGTGTCGACGGGTCATTTACGGGTTGACCCGTAAATGACCCGTAAAAATCAGTCCGGGTACGGGTTAAGGGTTAGGACCCGTGACCCGGCCCGTGACCCGTTCTGTCTCAGTTATTATTATTATTATTTTTTTACTCTATTCAGTAATCAGTTCAGTTTTGTGATTCTCTATTCTGTAACCCTAAAAAAATCCTAGAGTCGCCAACAAAAAGACTCGCTCTCCCTCTATGTAGCTCCGGCTCCGCTCGCGTTGCTCTTGTTCTGCTCTCCCTCTCGAGTCACTAGCAATTATAAGTGTATGGTAAACAATGTGGTGATGGCTTCCACTTCCACAAATTCCGTCACGTGGTCTCTCCATTAATTGTCGAAAACCCTAACATACTTTTCTTTGAGTTGTATTTGAAGAGAAAATTGGTGGGCGTAGCGTTAATGACCTTGTTAGTTGTTTGGTCCTTATAACCGTTTATTAAGTCCAAGCTTAAGTTAAACTCAATCTTATCTCGCTAAAATTAACATCATATTCAACCTTTAAGCACATTTCCCTTTTTAAAATATGAATTGCCAACATCAAATCCGTATGTGATTGACTCTTCTAGTGCTGTAGTAAATTAGTAATGTCTCTGATTCATTTGAATCATTCAATTATTTTTTTTTTTTTCTGCAGAGCCATACCCGGGTTACGGGTCAACCCGGGTCAACCCGTGACCCGGGTTCCCGGGTACGGGTTTGCGACCTTGACCCGTGGTGACCCCCGGGTCAATCACGGGTCGAAGGGTCTGTGACCCGCGGGTCGCGGGTGACGGGTCACGGGTTGACCCGTTTTGACACCCCTAAGTGCCACTTTGATGAGTTGGCAGTTACGTATCTGGATGAACTAGACACTTACTATTGGGAGTGCTCTAATAAATCTGATGTTATGCTGACACCAAAAACCAACATTGGTCAAAGATATAGCACCAAAATACTCTTTAACCCTTAAAACTTATGAAGAATATATATTATATGATATAATAATAAGATAGTAGAAATAACAGGGGCAGTTGCAGTAGTTCATCCATGAAGCATATTTAAGACAAGTATTACTTTACTACTACTACAAGTTGGGGAAAGCAAAGAAATGAAAGATGCAAATAGAAATGATGGAAACATAAGTTCAAGAGAGACATACAAACAGACAGTGAAGAAGAAAATAAAATAGAATAGTAGAAAAGAAAAGAGAGAAGTTGCAGTAGTCTTGGTATTTGTTTGTGAATGATCGATCAATCCTGAGTTTGTTTGGAGGCGGCACTTCCATGGCCATATATGAACCTGGCTGTCCCTTCAGTGTAAACATGAGTTTCTTTGTCCAACCTGTAAAATTAATAGTCAAGATTAAGAAAGATTGATTGATTTGATGAATATGTATGTGTACGTGTATGTGATGAAGAAGAAGAAGAAGAAAGCTTACGATGATCGAACAGCTTTGCTGAGTATGGAGGCTGATGTAAATGTTTTGCCATCTAGATATCTGTTTTCTCCTTTGATCCTCTGCTTCATTCTAAGGTCCAACTCATCAGAGTCAAGTGAAAGTGGTGAATCTGATGCCTGTTATATATAAGTCTCATTTAATTAATAAATAGCATATTATTTTATATGATATATATATAAATATATTTGGTTTTAAAAAAAAAAAAAAAAAAAAACATACCATGACCCATCCCCATGTATCAGCATAGGATGGAATATGAGCTGAATAGGGAACCACATCTGCATTTTAGAATGGAAATGAAGAATGTGTTTAGAATGTTGAACAACTTTATAAGTTACTTCTACTACACAAGGTGGATTTATTAATTGTTACATTTGAAGACTTGTCTTAGTGTGTTGTATATGCAAGAGAAGACTTCAGCGTGGCTAAATATTCCAGCAGGTCCAGCCTGCATGCATGAAGCTATTATTAATTCTATGTATAATCAATCAATCAATCAAGATTTTAATGAATAATAAAAAAGATAAGAGGAAGAATTAAAATGAAAGTAACCTGAGTGACAAAGATGCCTCCTTGAGAGAGCTTAGGTTTGAGAATGTAGGTATAGAAGGATTTGGTGTAGAGTTTGTAGCAGGGACCTCCTTCAATGGGGTCTGCAAGGTCACCGATGATGACATCAAACACTTGATTTTGTCGGTTTATTTCTAGTTCAGCTCCAGCATCGTTGATCACTAGATCAAGTCTTGGATCACAAAATGCCTCTGTATTCACTACCAGGTATGACCTGCAAAATCCCACCACCTCCTGCCATATATATATACACTCTCTTTAATTCATTTCTCATATTTATATATGTAATTAGAAACAACACTTCATATATCTTGTAGACAGTTTAGATAGTTTTAACTACCTCATCAATGTCACACATGGTCACTTTCTCTATTGTGTTATGCCTCAGAATCTCTCTAGCTGTGGAACCCTCACCACCTCCCATGATAAAAACTGTCTTTGGCCTACAATTCATATATATATATATATTTTCAGATTAAATATAGAAATTAAAGGTGATGCAGCTGAGATCAAAGATATAGATATGATGATTACTTTGGATGATGGACTAGTGGTGGATGAACAAGACATTCATGGTATATGAACTCATCTGTCTCTGCACTTTGAAGCTTCCCATCAATTACTAGAGCCTTCATTAATTAATTAACACAAACCAAACCAAATCAGTATATATATATAGACAACAAGATAATAATCCCTCATATATATATTATTTAATACCACCTGACCTTTCCAAATGGTTTTGTGTCCAACAGTGCAATATCCTGATATGGGGAAGCTCCTGTATGCAATATGCTGCAAAACAAAAATTGTATGGGTTACAAAACCTCTATTAAACCCCATATATATAAATTCATTTTTTCTTTATAATATATACTGTCTTTTCCATAATTTAAATTAACTTAATTGCTTTGGTGGTGGGTACGTATGATCCGTGTTTGTTTGTAACTTGTCCGCCTTTTTGATGACAGCTAGTGATGGATGATACAGTGTCACTAAAAGTGAATCTCCTTTTATCTTAAGAAAATATTTGTCTGTTTATACAGTGATATTGTAGCTAAGTCAACAACAATTATAAATTATTAAGATGAAAATGAAGTATAAAGATGCAACAACACACACACAAAGCTGATTGCTGATTGATGATCACTATGCATGTATAATTTGAATTGAGGAGGAGACAATAGGTACCTATTGAGAGCAAAGCACCATCTCAAGTTCTCTTCAATCTCTTCCTCATACCAGCAGCTCTTTCTGTATCCATTGGGTGATGAATGGTTCTTCATCATCGTCGTAGTCTCGTTTTCTGATCCATTACCACCATTAGTTGAAGATGAAATAGACATATCTATCTACTCAATACAAAACAACTGGAGAAGAAGAAGAAGTAGTGGTGAATGAGGAAAATGTGAATGGGTGTATGGACAATAAATATAAGAAGGCTAGGCTAGGGAGGGCCGTGGAGAACAAAAAGGTGTTATTGAAAGAAAGGGGGCATGTCATCATTTGGTCTCAGAATTAATGCATGCTTTCCTCTCAAATCTATTAACAACCTAAAACTAAAATAAATAAAAATTTATTATTTGGGTGGGGTTCTTGAGATTGATTTGCTCCCATGTTTTTATTTTGGGTTAATAGGTGTTTTGATTCATAATGTTTGACCACTTTTGGGTTTTGGTTCATTATGTTTTTTTTCCTAGTTTTGGTACTATATATTTGCATATTTTTCTAGTTTTGGTCCGACCGTTACATTCCGTCCATTTTTTCCGTTAAGTGACATGTGCAAGTCACGTGATCCACCCTAAACTTTCAATCCTTCTAATACTTTACTAAATTTCTTTTTGTTCAATTAAATCCCGGAATTTCAAAATTGACCACAATTGGACAACTATGTCCAATTAACTCAGCCCTGAGCTATCTCAGGACTAGGTCAATTGAACCTAGTTCAATTTGAGGTTAATTAGCCCAAATTGAACTAGGTCCAATTGACCAAGCCTTGGGCTAGCCAAATGCTAGGTCAATTGAACCTAGTTGTCTAATTGGGGTCAATTTTGAAATTTCGGGACTAAATTAAACAAAAAGAAAGTTAGGAAGTATTAGAGGGACTAATTTGAACAAAATTGAAAGTTTAGGATGGATCACGTGACTTGCACATATATCTTAACGGAAAAAATGAACGGAATGTAACGGTCGGACCAAAACTAAAAAATCTGCAAACATATAGTACCAAAACTATGCAAAAAAAAAACATAATTAACCAAAACCCAAAAAGTGGTCAAACATTATGACCAAAACACATGTTAACCCTTTATTTTTTTTAATGTTATTCCCTCTTCTTATCTTGTTAGTTTGCTTTTCACAATAGTTTTTTTTTTTTTTTTTTTCCAAAACACAATTTTTAATTAGGTTGAATGGTTTGGGTTGTCTCATATATATCAGCCAACAACTTTACTGGTATGGTCGAGTGGTCATGGTAAGAACCAAATCAACTAGTATAAAAACATTTTAGAGAGGTAAATCTAAGAATTTAGACGAACAATAATTTTAAAAAAAAAAATGGATAAAAATTACACGCCATAAAATGTAGCTCCATTCCCGGTGATCGATATGCCAATGTGGTGATATGGTGGATAGTTGAGCTCGTCAAGAAGAATACAAACCTTGAATCTTGTTAGATAGAGAATTTGATATCTAAAACCTAGATATCCGGTTTCTTGTTTTTTTATTTTATGTTTTATTGATAATAATTATGCATTTAATTTGAAATAAGTGATAGTGATGTTTCATTTTAAAATCAATAGGAAGTAGTCCACCTGTTATATAGTGGTTAATTGATGAGCCGAACTCAACTTGAAGGACAAAATAACTTTAGTCTAAATAAATTGCAGGTTGAGGATCAAAGTTGAAGTTATCCGTTTAGTTTGGCATCGTATTTGTAAGTTGAAGGCATACATATATATATATGCAATGATAATGCGCATGTTGAGTGTGCAGAGAAATAAAGAAAATGGAAATTAGAGGTAGATAAGGAAGGAAAGTGTAAAATATATTGGGTGTTGAATCGAGTATGATTCTTTCCTAATTTTGAGACTGGATTTTGGCAGGATCGATGCAATGCATGCATGCATGGCATGCTCATCTTACACACACAAGCACGAGGCATGATTGTTGGTGACGCTTATGATGAAACAAAACATCACCACCAATTTCACCATCTTCTTAAGTTTCCAACACACTGCAGTGTTATAATTAATGAAGGAAATCATAAGAAACACCTTATAAATCATTTCTTCCATAATCTCGACATGTTAGTTACATTTCATGTCTCTGGTCTATTACTTTCTAGTTAATCTAAACATTATATTATTAAACAAAAAAAGTAAAGATAATGAATGATATGGTGGGTAGGGATACAATACAACGACAAACTCATTTTACCCAGTAATTTGCTTGTTCTCTCTCTCTCTCACTCTTTTTGTAGAAGCTAGCTAATTAAGCACACTCTTTCTGTAGAAGCTAATTTGATGGGGTTAAGAGAGAGAGAGAGAGAAGCGTGCAAAGGAAACCATCATTCATATTCTCTTCTGGCTTAAAAGATGGAAGCATGCTATTCCTGCCGCACTCATCATAACCATCACCTTCTAACTCACATTTTATATATATTTCCCATCTCATTTTGCATTCTTCTTTTATAATAAAAATGTGGATTCAAAATATTCATTATAAGTTTAAGTTTATGCTATAGTTGATAAATCCCATGTTTTATTCATGACATTGTATCAGAGCGCAAATAAATTTACTTTCAGGCGACTATATTTAAAATGTGAATCATTCATTATCAATCTATTATAATATATTAATTTGACTGAAATACATTCTTATATAAATGTCTCGTGCATATTTTTCCGGTCATCATTTTTTTATTTAATCGCAACTTTATAAATTTAAATACAAAATGTTGTGTATTAGCAAATTTAGATAATATATTTATCTAGTATGCTTGTGAAGCATTCTAAATATAATCACTACAACAATCTATGTAATTACCGACTCTATTCAACGGCACTTACAAAAAAGTGTCGAAATATTTTTCAATAGATGGTAGATAGCGACACTATGGTAGTGACGCTGAATTTTGCATCTAGAGTCACTTTCAAAGAGACGCAATCTTAATAAAAAAAAATAAATTTATATTAACGTCACTTACGGTAGTGACGCTGACTTTAGTTTTTTTTTTTTTTTTTTTTTTTAAGTTTCGGCACTTTAGGTAGTGACGCTATGAGTTTTTTTAATACAGCATCACTTTGAAAAGTGACGTTCCTTATAAAAAAAAAAGTATCTTCTTCTTCCTCGCAACTTTCAGACGTTTCACAAAAACTCTAAAACCAGAGCTTCAGATCCAGAACTTATCTTCGACTGCGACCTCCGATTCGTGACTGAGCCGGTCACCAGCAACACCTCCTCTGACGACCGCGACTGCACCAGAGTAGTTGTTCCTCCGACCAGCGTCGCTGTGATTGGTGGCTCAGGTTAGCTTGTTTTTGAATGGGTTAGTCTAATCGAAGATAATTATATAGTTTGATTCCTAGTTTGAATTGAATTCAAGTGGTTAACCTAAATTGGACGGATTCTGATTGATAGAATTCAATTTGTTGCCTCAAATTCACTAATTAGAGAATAATTAGGTTAGTCTACACTGAATTGGGTGAATTGAAAAAAAAAATTGGGTGAATTGAGCTGATTTTTTTTTTTATGGGCTTTGTTGCATCACTGAATTGTTCCATTGAATCCTCTCGACAACACTGAATTCTGAAATTTTTTTAGTGCTGAAATTTAATGTTGGATTTCTATTTGTATGGAATTGATGATGTGTGTAATAAGGCCCTCGTGAAGTCTCCATCTGAAAATGTGGTCTATTTACAGTAAGGCCCTCGTGAAGTCTTCATCCGGCCCAACAAGGCCCAATATTGGTGTCTCCTCGTGAAGTCTCCATCCAGCCCTAAACAAATCCCTCCATTCTAGAAGCCTCCATCGCGATCTCACTCCATCGCGATCTCCCTCCACCGCGGCCTCACTCCATCTCGACCTCCGCGACTTCTGCGACCTCCACTGTCCCTTCGCGACCTCCGCGACCTCTGCGACCTTCGCTACCTCCGCGTCCTTCGCGACCTCCGCGTCCTTCGCGACCTCCGCTACCTCCGCGTCCTTCGCGACCTACTGTATGAGTTGACCTAATTTACTCACGAACCTGGAGATGCTCGTTACCTAATTTCCCTATGTAGTAGTAAATTAGGTCTCTGATCTTACTTAATGATTATAAGATATAGTTGTTTTGTTCATGTTGTTGGGATTATCCACAACGTCTGGTACTCGAGGAACACCAGACATTCTTCAAGCATGCCAAGTGCTTAGGGACCGATTATTCGAGCTGAGCTCTGGTCAAAAGTTTGTAGAATCGTACATGTCGGTTCAAAGTACAGTTTGATTTTCAAAACATTAGAACTTGTCGGTTCAAAGTACAGTTTGATTTTCAAAACATTAGAACTTGTCGGTTCAAAGTACAGAGCGATGGTTTATATGAAAACTAATGCAGCAAGTGTTAATTAGGATTCATTTGTTTCTATTGTCTACTTATCTAATTTTCAACTTGAGTGGAGTTGTATGTTGTTATAATAACTGAAACTGAAAGTTATTGTTAATCAATCTTCAATCTACACTGTCCCTTGGGGTCCTTAGGTTTCTTAAATATTCTTGTCTATCATTTGATTCTTTCTTACTGGGTGTGTGTATGAAGTATACAAAGGGAGCTCACTCTGTTTCGTTAAATCAAAATGTAGTTGTAGAAATTAATCAACTTGATTTTCAAACTCTAAATGATCAAGAAGAGAGGCATGCTAGTGAAGGTGAAGACGCTAGTGAAGGTGAAGATGCGCGTAGAAATGGTCGACCTAAGATGTGATGAATATGGTCGACCTAAGAGAAGCGCAAGTAGAATTTTGGCAAGTTGGCTCGGCACCGTGGCTCGGCGCCACAATATATGTCCTCTTATTTTCAACAACTGTAAAGCTCTTAAGCAAGTTGGGTGGAGAAAACTACCGCTGCAGTATCAAGTAGAAATTATGCGCATCACTAAGGTAAAATATAATTGTGGAGTTTTTCATGCACATATTTATATCATTCTGTCATTCACAGTATTTATAGATTATTTTTGTTTTGTCATTAATGGTATTGCTTTGTTTTACTTGTAGATGAAATTTGTTTGCTTGGATGATCCAAGTGGAGAGTTCGATAAATTTGTGCTAAGAAGTCTTGGCAAAAAAAGTAAAGGATTACAAGTATAAATTGAAGAAAAAAGCATTTGCAAATACTTCTGATATGGAGAAGATGAAAAGATCTGTTCCTAAGGAAGTGGATCCTTGGCAATGGGCAGAACTGGTAAAGTATTGGTTTTCACCTTATAGCAAGGTAAGACCAATATGTAATTGTTTGACATTTTTGAAAATGTTATTTCTCAACACTATTTAATTTAACATATATTTTTTGATGTTATTATTATTATTATTATTATTATTATTATTATTATTTTTCAGAAATTGGCCGAACATGCAAAGGTTGCCCGAGAGAAAGTGGTTTCTCTCCACACAGTCGGGACTGAGTCTTTTGCATCTGCAAAAGACAGATAGGTAATTATTCTCATAATTAAATAAATTCTTAATTATCAAAAAAATGTTTACTACCTATATTAATACTTGAAATGTTATGATGGTTCATGGATAGGAGTCTGAATACAATAGACGTGTTGGGATCGTTGTTTTATCATTATGCACATGTTGATAGGAACACTGGTGCATTTATTGATGAGGATGCAGCTTCTTTAGTGGTAAAATCTTTATTACTCTAAATTGATCATGTTTTAATTATTGACATATTCTATCAGTTGGCATTGTTAATTTTATTATTTCAATATAGGAGAAAGACAATACAATGCTAGCTGAACATGCTTCCAAAACACCCGATCAGGATAGAATTCTTATGGAGCGAGAGGTGTTTCGGACGATTGTAGGCGAGAAGAGTAAAGGTGGGTATGTAAAAGGCTATGGGCTTGGTGTCTGTCCATCGAAGTTGTATGGATCTCACAATTTGAATGAGGCTGAATTGGAGAGGCGTGTGCGTGCACGCTTGGCTGAAGAAATGAAACAACAAAAAGAAGAGATGAAACAACAAAGGGAAGAGATGGAAGAGAAAATGCGAGCACAAGAAGAAATGTTGAGAACAATGCAAGAAAAGATTATACAGTTACAAGCAAGTATGGATGGATTTAATGCATTTCAGAGGTTTATGGTGCATTCGGATGGTCAAGACACCAATATAAACGGTTTTCATCAAGTAAGTAACATCATCTCAAATTAATAAGCAAAAGAAAACTATTTTTATGATTAAATAGTTGTTTTTTTATTCGTGTATGTTATATTTGTACACAGTTCAGTTCTGCTGGAAATGCATTTAGAGGTGGAGTCGGTTTGACAAATCCAAATGTTAGTGTGTATAGTAGATAAGTGTGAAATTCATTATATTAAATAAATTATAACTTTGGCCAAACAAAAAAAATTACAATTGTTTATTTTATGACTTTTCTTGTAGGGGAGTTGGGAGCATATTGGTTCTGTTGCACCATTATACCCAAGTGTCGCACCACAAATTCTAGTTAATAGTCAGGTTTGTACTTTTATTAGATAGACGCGTTCTAATGGATTTGTGAGATGAATTGATGGTTGTAACAACTGTGATTTTGATTGTTATTTAATGAAGGATTGTTATCGCCGACCAAGAATGCTAAGTGAGGGGTCAAAAAATGTTAGCGGTGATACTTCTCACTCAAGTGTTCACAGTCAGGTCAGCAATTCATTTTTTTCAGATTTCATGATTTTTTAGTTTATGTGGCGACTCAGTTAGTTTTGTGCATTTTCTTGTAGAGGGGTAGGGAGCATACCGGTTCTGCTGCAGCACCACTACTAAACCCAAGCGTTGCACCACCAATCCCAAGTGCTAGTCAGGTTTATCAATTATTATTTATCTAATATTTACATAGATTTTCTCCTCGAATAAGAGGATAAATTTCAGCTAATGAACTTCAAGTATAGATCATGTTTTAGGGTTTATCGAATCATGTGATAAAATAGTTCATTCTTCACATTGATTGTCTGTTAGCTGGCTTGTAGAATAGTTGGTGATCTTTTGGTCACAATCATGTAAGTTCTTTTGCTGCCAATAAGTTCTTTTTTCAGTTCTTTTTGCTGCCAATCATGTTGATGCCGATCATGATAGTTGGTTTAACCAACTTGGTTATATATTTGTGATTTGAATTGGAGTTGTACTACTTTTGAATGTCAGGCTGAATTGAAGTTGTTAACGGTTGTGGTTTGGACTTTAATCGCAGGGTCTTGAGTCAGCATCCTCAAGTGCGCTTAAGCAAGGCAATAAACATTGTCGATGTAAAAAATCAAAGTCCTCAAGTCGTCGAGTTAAAACATCAACTTCCTCAAGTCTGCAAGTAAGGTTAGAAAGTAACATTAATATCTACAATTTTTATGAAATACAGTAATTATTAGTTAGAAGTTACTAAGTTTATGTATTTATATACAGGTTAGGCAAACCATGGATTCACTTAGAGTTTTAAGTGTATATGCAGATATAATTATATATGGCAGCTTTTGGGTATATGAACATTTTGGTGTATGAACTTGATACAATTAGTTGCATGATTAGAATATGTTAAATGGCTATTGTAAATGATACTAGCATCTTAGTTTGTTTTGGAATGCTAAAAATTGTACTTTATGTTGCAATGTTGGAAATGTGTTAATGTTGGAATGCTGGAAATGTATGTTGGAAAATTACTTTTTCTGTTAAAATTGATCGAGCTAAATTTGATGATTTTAATTTAGTAGAAAACTGGAAGCTCGAAGCAGAAAAATAAATATCATATTAAAGTACATTGCGGCGTCACTACTTATTAGACAACGGCACTTTGAAAGTGACGTTGCATATTACACAGCGTCACTATTAAAGTGACGTTACATTTTACGCACCGTCACTTTGAAAGTGACGTTGCACTTACGCAGCGTCACTATTAAAGTGACGTTACTTTTTACACTCCGTCACTTTGTAAGTGACGGTGCACATTTCACAGCGTCACTATTGAAGTGACGCTAGGTAACAGTTAGCGTCTTTTAGACAAAGTGACGCTAGGGGTGCGTGCGGCACTACTAAAAAGTGCCGCTACCTGCTTGCGACAGGTTATTCCTCGACTTTTGTGTTAAATGTCGCTACCCTTTCAGCGACTTTAGAAAAGTGCCGCTATTTAATACTTAAACTGCCGCTATTTAATAATTTTCCTGTAGTGAATATAAAACTTATATATATTTTAATTTTTTAGACTAGTGGTTAAAATATAAAAAAAAATATATATATATATTTTATATATATATGTATATATATATAAATCTTCAAATTATTTTTATTTATCAAATCCTAATAATTTTATTTTACTTTAAATTCTGAGCTCAATTTTTTAATTTGATTTTTTACCTACGCACGCAGAATTTACGTGCAGTTAGATAGGTGTTGTTATATGACGATACACAAAGTGTATATATTAATCAATGAACAAGAAAGTGCTTAAGGTTTAAGTTCGAATTTATTTCGATTGAGTTCCGCATAAACTGCAATCAGAATAAAAATCATAAAAAAAAAAAAAAAATGAAAGCATGTATATTATTAAACTAGTTAATGACCAAACCTCAACTCTAGGTCAGTGCCTTTCTTTTTCTTGGCAAGGTGGAGGAATATGTTTAACAACTCGAGAAGATCCGCCCACTTTTTTTTTTTTTTTCTTTTTCTGTATAATAATAATAATATTGTTTTAATTAATTTTAACCAGTGTTTTAAAAACCGGACCGGACCGGCGGTCGGACCGGGTTGGACCGCGAACCGGGCACATCAGCGGTCCGGTTCTGATAAATTACAAGACTGCATAGTTAAACCGGTTTGATATGGTCAAACCGGGTTGGATCGGGTCATACCGGACAAACCGGTACCGGTCCGACCATAACAGTAAAGATCATACTTTTTTTGTCAAGAAAATATTAATGGGGTGTTGTTGGATTCAAACCTCCGACATATGCTAGATATAACGTAGTGCTACCACCAAGCTGCATGTCTAGATATTGATGAAATGACAGATTAATGAATGTTACCAAGATTTCTAAATCCTAATAATGTAATCAGCAATAGAACCGGGTTGGACCGGGTTGGACCGGTTAGACCGGGAACCGGTCACCTTTCCGGTTCAAGGCCCGGTCAGGTTTTCAAAACACTGATTTTAACATAAAGTTAGAATTTAGTATTCAGTTACTGCTAAGGGTGGATCGGATGCGTAATTAGACAGTGCATATCAAAACTTAATTTCCAATAATAATTATTGTTTTAGTGTTAGACGTATATAATAACAAATTAAAGTGAATCAATCCATTTATTAAGTTAATTTGTGAATTTTGTCATATGTATAGAAAAAAAAGGGATCACATCACACTCTCGCTCGAATATATATATATAAGAGAATTTGGTTTTTTTGTGATAATCAATTGTTTATTTGTCGAATGTATTTCACTTATATATATATCGTTCGCTTATATATAACCCACACGTACGTGGTTACTTTTGCTTTATTTTTATAAGACATGTATAAAAGTTTGCGGAACATTATATAGTCAAAGTTTATCTTCTACCCAAAAAAAAGTTTTGGGTATCATTTATTCAAATGAATAATTCGGTGTTCAATATATTTATAATATAATTTTGATAGAAGTAACATAATTTTGACAGATAATTGTTTTACCACATTTTATATTTATATATACTAGTTGTAGTCGCGCATGTGTTGCATGCGCACACTGCTAAACAATATTTGCATACTTTTATTTCTCTTAGAGGATAATAACAATATGTTACATACTAAAATATAACTCTCACAATTATATTATACATAGTAATTATTATTTTTGCGTGTATAAAGGAAATGAAAGTTCATGGATGTTTAAAAAAAATTATTAGATGTAAGAAAACTCAAAAATATGTGCGTGTGTCCAAACCAAAATATTATCTCTTATTATCATGGGGTCTTCTTGTCAATCTTCTCCACATAAGTGGTCGTCAATCCAATCCTCTCCCATAGAGCACGGTCTTTACGATCCAGGAAAATCGATAATAATGATAATACATGAATTAGTCTCAGTGGTCAAAGAGAATCAAAGCTAAATAGAAGAAGAATAAACTAACTATTGACTGCATAATTGAATCAAAACGCAATGGTGAGTGAAGTTACACCATAGCTAGATGAACCAATATATTCAACTAATGTAAACTGTAACCATTCAGTCAATAATTCAAAATTCAGTAAATACATCACCTCCTATCAGACGAGGAAAACCTTGGTACCAAATTTAGAGACTCATTTGGACTACACAGCCTTGCACGTACAACTAGCTGTCTTCATGTTAAAAGAGTTATTGGTAAGTTTTTTTTTTTTTTTGGCTATCACAATTGGTAATGTTCAAGTAGTACAAAAAAGAAAAAGAAATTTTTTTCATAGGGCAAGCATAACAAGAAGATCTAAACCACTTGTTCTTACATGTTATATGGTCTCATCACTAATATAAGTAACCAAACTCACCATTGAGAACAATTATCTCAATTTCAAGTTCTGATTCCTATATAGAAGAAAAATCGGCAAACACAACAGGAGTGTTGCTTGTATCTGTAATACAAACAAATAGGAGTCAGTAACATTAAAAAAAAAAATGAAAATAAAAGGAACTCGGAAGCGAAGCGTAAAAGGTAGCTTGCATCAAAGAAAAATACAGTGAAACCAAGTGTAATAAGTAGCCTGCATCAAAGAGATAAAGAAAGAAAGCTCTTCTAACATGTTATATGTAACTACTTTTGAGAAAATTTCCAGGTGTCAGAATAAAGTTTGATTTGATATATACTTTCTGCTCATCCCATAATGTTTGCGGATCTAATTAGGCTACTCGTTCTACGGTTTCTGTCTTGAGATTTAAAATTAAGGATACATGACACTCATATCAGGGAAATCTTAGGCATCACTTGGTTTTAATATGTCTCAGCCATTGTCCTGAACTCAATATCATGCTGCAATGTAGCAGGCTTGTTTTGCTTATTGGCCCGGTAGTGGTGAGAAGATTTGATTGGCCCTTTTCAAGAGGTTAAGCGGCGACATTTTTTTGGTTGACCGACCATGTGAATAAAAAGCAAACAAAATTCGAATACAGCAGAAGCATGGTAAGCATTTATCTAACAGAAAAAAAGATAAAGAATGACACTTGTAGGCCATAGGGACAATCAATCAATTGTAAATTTACTAAGGCTTAAAGAAGTATGTGAAAGAAAATGCATACTACAAATTCAAAAACTTTACAACCTTTTCTTACGCTACATCATAGTCAGTAAAGTGAAACTCAATTATCAAACATGAATGATGACGCTATACGAATCGATATGCAAGACATTTCTGATTTGTACATTATCTTCCTTGTTGTTGTAACCCTCTTTTTGGATGTTGGAACGTATTTACTTAAATATGCTAGTCATTTATTTAACTTTAGAAGCATTTGATTTTGATCAAAGTCACTCCCAAATATAATAGATGAGTAGATAGAAATTATGATAGTTCTGGTGGTTAAAGGTCATTCCATAACACACCCATTCGTGAAATTTAGTTATTTAGTTCTACATAATTTATTGAACTTTGGTGTATCCGCATAATAGAAGAGACTATTCTGAATATTAAAGAAGATGGTAAGAAACAGTAGGCATTTCATTGAACATGTTGGGTGCACACCCCAAAACTCGTGGTTAGACAGCAATTTGGACAAAAAAACATGTCGGATATTGGTGATTACCTTTGAGTCTGTAGAAGGAGTCACGATTTGTACATGTGGGGGTCAATACGAGTAATTACATGAAGGCTCTGTTGGAGATGTCATTCAACAACGGATACACGCAATACAGAGTATCTACGGCACGACATAAGCCGTATTGAAGTGTCGTGCGCAGAGAGGTCGCGGAAGCGTTTTGGGTGCTGTTGGAGCAGAAAGAGTAAAACCATTTACAAGGACCTGCGAAAAAAGAATACCAGTTATATGCGAAGTTGTAGAAAAATGAAGTAGATAGACGATAATTTGCGGATGATTCATGTTCCAATGACGGAAGTTTTGATGGAGAAAGTGCAAGACGTTACCTCTGTAGAAGGTTTTTTGATGGAGGGCGGGTGGTGCTTCAAAGAAAAAAACTGCAGTTACGAAAGATAGGTGAATATGAGAATGGATACGGCAAGAGGAAGAGCGAAATGGTTTTACACAATCATGGGCAAGCTGGTCCACTCCGATTTAATAACAGTGATACATCCTAGCTTATGACATGTAGTTAGGCAGGCTAATGGCAGATGCAATAGCTTATGGTATCTAGTTAGGCAGGCTAATGGCAGATGAAATCACATATGCACAAAGAACCACACTGGAATTGAAGTAACAAAAAGAATGAATACCCTCTCTGGGAACTCCATAAGTAGCAGGAATAATAGTGGGATTCGTGATGTTTGTTAAAACAATCTCTATCTTCATTGACTTCCCTTAAAGTTGAACATTGTTGTATCTCTTGATAGAGCATAATGCATCTGAACGTCTTGAGAAACAATTGCTGTTGTATCCCTTTAATATACTTGTTGAAATAAAGATTAAATCACGCCTTCACCTAACACCTTAAGGTTTTAGGACAGTTGGTTAAGTGGTTAGTCTTAACTTTCACATGGTATCAGAGCCTTTCTAACTCCAATGAGTACAACTTACAAGCAGCCGCCCACCATCGCCGCTGTCCAGGGGCGGTCGGCACCGCCGTCAACTATGAAGATGTCATGCCGGCCGCCCCCTGCCAATTCTAATTTCAGTTTTTTTCTCTTTCTTTTCTAATAGGACAATAAATCTCTGCTTCCGTGTCGACGACTTCTGCGCCGGTCCTCTGATTTAGCGCCAACTGACGAAGACATCTCACCGATTATCCCTACTATTGACATGTCCACCTCAATTCTTCTCCGCCGATGCCGACTGGATCTCTCCGGGCTTCCGCCGTTGCCGACTGGACCTCTCCAGGCTTCCGCCATTACCGACTGGACCTCCGGGCTACCGCCGTGCCGACTGGACATATCCGGGCTACCGTCGTGCCGACTGGGCATCTCTGGACTTTCGTCGTTGCCGACTGGACATCTCCGGGCTTCCGTCGTTGCCGACTGGACCTCTCCGGGCATGCGTTGATACAACTGGACTATTCAAACATTCATCAATACTCTTCATATCAAGATCGGAATTCTTGTCAGAACGTCCGTCTTGCGGGGGCGTATTAGGGAATAAAATATATTAGTAGATATATTTTATTATATCTAGATAACTTTATATTAGGAATAGATATATTCTTAGTATGTTATCGGATTATGCTTCTTATTATATTAATATAGATATAGTCTTGTATCTATATATATAGGTACATGTGCTCAACACTAAATAAAATATATAATACAATTATCATTCTTCTATATGGTATCAGAGCGCGCAGGTTCGAGTCTCCGCAGCGCCAAGTTAAACCCCAATTTCATCATGTTTGCGATATGGTCAAGCAAACACGTGATGGGCTTTCTAAAATCTACTATCAGCCCACACGAAAAATAATTTTCACGTGATGGGCTTTCAAAAAATGTCTCGGCCCACACGTGAGGGGGAGTGTTGAAATAAAGATTAAATCACGCCTTCACCTAACACCTTAAGGTTTTAGGACAGTTGCTTAAGTGGTTAGTCTTAACTTTCACAATACTGAATTTATAATCCTGCTTAGATGCAATCTGAAAAATAACTAAGATTGAGAGCCTCGTGAGGCAATAAAGATAGGCAAACACCGAGCAATCAATTTCACAAAGAAGCGCAAAATGGAACACGCAAATTAGAAAGTAGTGTATTATGGAACAAATTAGCAACATAGACCAACCAGGAAAAGTTCATTTATTGTTGAGCGGCGGTGGAACGGAATTCCAGCGGCGGGCGATATGGATTCCAGCGGCAGACGATTGGATCTATATCGGCGGGCCGACAACAGTCGTACGAAATCAGCCGGCCAGCGGCAGAGCAGCCACAGCAACAACCTCTTCTTTCTTGCTGCTTGGAATTAACCTTTCTCGACCAGGAAAAAAAAAACTAAACCTCTCATCATTTATGGGTTGCTGATTATCGAGAAACGGGCGAGTGGAACTCCGGTGGGGAATGAATCCAGTTCGGCGCGCCGACGACGCCTGGAAATAGAAGAGACAGTTGCGGCTTTTCTATTTTGCAATTGCTTGAAATTAGGCTCGCTTCATCCAAGGGAAAATATAACTTCCCGTTCCTAATAGATTGTTGCCGGTCCAATATGGTTTTCTACTATGCTTATGGGTAGCCTTACGGTTCGGTTTAAGGATGGCACCCTTTGGACTAATAGCCCCATTGGGGGTGAGGACAGCCTCTACATTTTATATTGGTAAAAATATTTAAATAGTTTCATTTTATTTGTCCACATCAATTTTTAAAGAGTTACATCCATGTCATTATTCTATATACCGCAAGTAGGGCTGGCAATGGTGAGGGTATTACTAATAACATAACAATACCATATTTTTTTTCACTCATACCATAACCATAACCACTGCGGTTATGGTTCTTCGTACCATCACCATAACCATAACCATGGTTTTTTTACCACGATCAAATCATTTAACCATAACCATTCAAACTAAAAAAACATAATTGTTTCATACAGGAATTCCATATTAAACATACATTCATGTTTCATACACGAAATCCAAATTAAACATGATTTCATTGTTTCACTTAATTAAACAACACTTCTTAAGACGCCTATCACTTACGATCCTTAGCAGGGCGGTGAGGCAGCAAGATTTGTCGGAGCAGAAGCTAATGCATGATATGTTGTCTATTGACCTAGAGCTAGCACAACGCGGCTAATTGCAAATGAAGTGAAGTGAGTTTGTAATTTTTACAATATTAGATTTTTCAGATTGGAATAGAATGAATAGACCAGATATTTAGGATGAAAAATCAATGGTCATGATTGATTGGACGATTTAGACTGAATGAATGGTAGGAACTGTGAATAAGAATTATAAGATTGAATTAATACTTATAGTATAATAATGTATATATATAAATAGGGTTAAAGGTACTTTTCATACCACATGTTTGATCGAATGTGGCTTTTAGTACTGGATGTTTAATTTTGTATACTTTTGGTAACAAACGTTTGAAAAAATGTGGCTTTTGGTACATCCGTTAATTGGCCGTTAGTTTTGGCCGTTAAATGACATGTGCAAGTCACTTTATCGACTCTAAACTTTAAATTTTGTTCAATTTAGTCCCTCAAATATATTCCTAACTTTTATTTTGTTTAACTTAGTCATAACACTTCAAAATCGGACCCAATTAAACCAATCGAATTCAACTGGCATAGCCCCATTTGGGTCAAATTTACCCAATTGGGGATAGGTCCCAATTGGGTTCGATTTTGAAGCTTTAGGACTAAATTAAAAAAAATAAAAGTTATGAATATATTTGAGGGACTAAATTGAACAAAATTAAAAGTTTAGAGTCGATCACGTGACTTGCACATGTCATTTAATGGCCAAAATTAACGGTCAACTAACGGATGTACCAAAAGCCACATTTTTTCAAACGTTTGGTACCAAAAGTATACAAAACTAAACATCCAGTACTAAAAGCCACACTCGGTCAAATATGTGGTATGAAAAGTACCTTTAACCCTATATAAATATTAGTAATATATATATATATATATATATATATATATTAATATTATATTTATAGCGGTGATGGTTATAATCGCGGTAATAGACTTAATTCCACAACCATAACCATTATGGGTACAAAACTCATAACTATACCGCACTACACCATAATTGTGCGGTTAACCATTGCGGCAAGGTGCGAAAAACCATTATTATGTGATTTTTACCGCACCATTGCCGGCCCTAAATGCAAGGGAGCTCTGAAATAAAAAAAAAATATCATATCGCTCTCAATATCCATTTCAATATGTGAAACTTTTTTATACAATTTTTAGAGATTTGTACTAATTTTTTATTAATAATACCTAATTTATTTATCAAATACTTACAATTAAACCACTTATTTTTTCTAATATTTATTTTTAGTACATGTAACTAATTATAAATTGTTTGTATTATTATTTGAAAAAAGTATACTGACTATTTTATCAAATCATGTTTTTTTTTTTTTGAAATTAAAATAATGCATCGTGATGGGATAGATAGATGGTAGAATGCTAAAAAATTCATTGATTCCGCAGAATACCGAGAATTCGCGGCGCGATTGAGGAAAAACCTCGTTTTTTTATAAATCAATAATACTGAATACCAACGACGGCTAAATATAATTTAAATATTAAAAGTGAAGCCCTAAACCTATAATAAATCAAAAAATAAATAATAGGTCATAACAAAACCGCAAAATTGCAAATATGACCTAAAAACATATAAAATGCATTTTGACCATCTAACTGAAGAAATTTGGTCGAAAAACATTGTAACCTATGAGCATAGCCATAAGTATTTCTTAAACTGTCGTTTTCACATGAAAAAATGTATTCGCGCACTAAAATCCAACAATGATAATGGCAGAATAATTTCGTCCGCATCAATTAAAATGATACCCAAAATATCATTATAAGTATGTATAAACATTTTCTTAACACACTAGAAGAAATCTAGTCGTTTGTGACAAATTTATTTGTGAGAGACATATAGCTTTATTTGTAAGGGAATGGTGAAAATCCCTTACAATTACAACATTTAAATTATTTTTTAAAGGAATGAGTCCTAACAAAAAATATGGCAAGAAACTTTCTTGAAAATCCCTTACAAAATTATGAGTTTTGTAAGGAATTTTCCTCAAAACATATAATAAATCCCTAGAAAATTTTTATAATTTGTGAGGGGGTTGATTCCCTTAAAAATGCCTCCACAACTTATCAAATTTTCTTGTATGATGTTAAATTATATAAATGATTGTGATGAACTACTAATGTTCAAATTTATATATAATTAAACAATTATTAAATTTAGAATAAGGCAAGATATCTATCCATCTATTTATATATATATATATATATATATATATATATATATATATATATATATATAATATAATAATATCTAATAATGTGATGTATTGATGTACATGTAATTATTATTTTTAAATGATAAGATTAATGAAAATATAAAAAATAATATTTAAAAAATTATTTTTACACAATTGTATATATTAATCATACCTTATATTATTAATTTTTTTTTGGTAAAGTGAGCCATATATTAAACAACCAAACCAAGTTGCATAGAAAGAAAAATTCTTACATACAAGACACCAACTAAACAAAGAAAGTGCAAACTAAACATACACAACAGACCTAAACACCCTAGGGATATAATCTGAAAACCAGCATCCAGACAAGTTTGACAAAAGTGATCTGCGTGCCAACATATGAGCGGGCAAGACAACAGATCTATCAACCTTACAAACCGAAATAGAAATAAAAGAGAGTAATAAGTGATTAATATCTGACACAACACCAAAGAGGACAATAGGAGCAGAAGCAGGTTTTTTTTTTTTTATAAACAGAAGCAGGTTTGCTAATAGCATTAGTGAGCAACAAGGAGTCCGTCTGGAGCACGCTAGATAACCTATTGACACGTCTTGCCATCAAAAGCCCCGTCTTACCTTATATTATTTTCATTAACGTCAATTGTGTGGAGTAATATATATATATATAACCATACTGTTTCATATTTTTTGTTCCATTTATATATTATTATCAATTTAATTATTATACTATTATTAATATATTTATTTTTTATTGAATTATAAGTTTCATAAAATGATTTAAAAAAAAAAAATATATATATATATAAAATGAATGAAAGTATAAAATTTATATATGAACAATATGTATTAGACTAATACATTTATTCATCATCTTATATATTTTTATTTTTATTTCTTTTGTGGAAAAAATTAATTTAATCTAAATACTATTTCAAATTTTATTATAAATAATTTTGATAATTTAAGTTATAATAATTTAAATATCACTCAAAATGCCGAATAATAATCTAGTTGGTACTTGGTACCATACAGATCAAGTAGAAGTTGATCCGAGTGTTTTGACATTGCATCCTTAGCATGCGGAGAGCCACGTGTCAGCAGATGTGTAAGCATGTGGTAATGGGCGCCGTAATCGGTAGCCCATAATATGTATAGTTTATCTAATGAACTTGGGTAAATACCATATTAGGGTAATTGTGCTAGACCCAATTCTCAATTGACATGGGAGGCCCAAAATTGGGCCTACCCAAATACATAGGCCGGCCGAAATCCTAGGTGGGGTAAAGTGGACTTTTGTCCACTTTACTCCTCCTTTAAATAAGAGGTGTTAGGGGTTTAGGGTTAATCACAATTCTCTCATCAGAGTGTTTTAGAGAGAAAAACCCTCCTCCCCTAATACCTAGTTTCGGCCGAACCATATAACCCTTACCAAGGGTGTGCCAAATTGCCTTCGAGCAAACTCTCCAAAGATCTGTCCCCGTGCCAAGAATCGATCAGAGGCTTTGTTGTGGAGCTTGCACCACGTAGGGCTTCTCTAACAAGAACCTCTACGGGTCCCGACCAGAGGATCGCGAACTCCCTCTTGAGAAGATCTTGGGTCTACGGATCATCTTAAAGGTATGTGTGAAACTTCCGCTGCGTAATTCTAATTACTAGCATGTACCTTGTTTAAGTATCCGTAGTGATTACTTCCCGTAATCTAACAGTGGTATCAGAGCATGTGTTAGGAGTTCATGATTTTGATAAATTGATGTTCTTGGAAATTTTAAATTTTCTTACCGAAATATTAAGAGAATTTTTTTTTTTTTTTTTCAAATTTTTATGTATAGTGTGGTCCGAAATTTTCATGATGTTCTTGGTAAATTTGTTATTCATGATTTTCAAGAAAATTGTAATATTTATCAAAATCATTCATTGGATTGTAGATCTTATTAAAATTTGATCTTGAAATTTGACCACTTGTTCCTAATTTGGTGTTTGTGCCGAAAATTTTATTGATTTTCAAGGTAAATTTTTTAATTTCTTGGTCACCAAGTAACCAAATTTCGGCACACACATATTATTTACCATATTTTAATTTTAATTAAGGTAACAATATATCTATAATTGGGAGCATAATGATAGATTCACATAAATATATAGAAATATATATCACTATCAATATATCTAAATATTTAATAGGGTTAAAGAATTATTGATAGATTTTAGTCACATAAAAAATTGAGAAAATATATTGTTGATATATGTTTGCCTATTTAAGATATTGACTGTTAAGTTATGAGATCTTGGTCAACGGGGTGTCGGCTTTGATCTCACTCCTTACGGGGGATGTGTGTGATCCGGTCTTCTTAAATCGCCTTGTCTTTGCCTATGTCCTTCTTCCTTTCCTTCTTCCCTTGGTTCCCTCTCTTCTTCTCTCCCTTTGCCCTGCAAAAGGGGCAGTACCAGACACGGAGGAGGGGGGGGGGGGGTGGTGCCTGGTGAACCCTCTCCGATGCCTAAGTCAGAATTATATTTCTAGAGAGATAAAGCTAGAGAGATGTCAGAGCTAAAATGTCCAATTAGCCAAGATCTTCAAATGAGTTGTGAAGGTGGGGTATTTATAGGCAACGGTGTCATTAAGGTGGCTTAATGACATCGTTAACCTTTAAACACAATTAATTAACCTTTAAGCATATAATTAAGACCTTAGGATTCGGAGGAGGTAGGCGGAGTGGACCGAGCATGGGCGTCTGAGAGGGGTGTCGGGACCCTTGGGGGGGGAGGAATCCGACCCCCGAGGGTAGGGGTTGGGTGAGGGCACCCAACCCCTCCTAGGGAGGGTGGGGTTGGCCAACCCCATCCCTCCTAGGAGGGATCGGGTCAGCCGACCCGATCTCTCCTAGGAGAGATCGGGTTGGCCAACCCCATCCCTCCTAGGAGGGATCGGGTCAGCCGACCCGATCTCTCCTAGGAGAGATCGGGTCAGCTGACCCGATCTCTCCTAGGAGAGATCGGGTTGGTCCACCCGATCTCCCCTAGGGGAGATCGGGTCGGCTGACCCGATCTCCCCTAGGGGAGGTCGGGTGTGGCCACCCGACCTCACCTAGGTGAGTCCTTCATTGTCGGACGGGCGCTTCGGCCCCGTCCGAGCCGTCGGTGTTCTCGCGAAGTGTCCGGTGTTGAAGTTTCGATTTGCAATCATAAATGGGACGATAAAAATATAACGGTTCGGAAGTCAACGGGTTCAAATTGGGCGTATATCCATCACATGCCCCCGAGTCAACCAATGGCCCAACCCTTGATTGACTCTATTTTAGGATGGTATGACACGCGCAATTTGAAACCGGGATTTTACCTTCTTTGTCTGAATGCTTACTTACCCTTAGATGCGTGCCTCTGACCCTGCCCCCTGTCTACTGAGATAGAGGAATTGTAAATGTCAGAGTAGCACGGACGTGTGCCTAGACACGCGTCCGTCTGAGGTGGGAGTAATAAACTTATCTCTACTACAGGTGTATATTCAAAAAAAATACACACTTGTACCGGGGTGTGATACAAATGCAACTAAATGACTTACGCTCCAATTCATGCCGGGATTTCATCTAAGTGAGGAAAAATTAATTTTGGCCAAAAATTTTCTTAAGTATGGAATGCTCTAAAAATAAAACTAACTTGATAATTCTCTAAGTATGGGAATATACTTAGCTATAGGTGAAAGGGATAAAAAAGATGATCTTTCCTTGGCCCTTAGATTTTACTTAAGGCTAGATGGATGGTGGTGATTAAAACCCCTAAAAAACCCTATCATCCTTTAACATAAAAGAGGAGAGTTAGAGAAATACCTCCAAGAGTCACCATAGCCACCATCTTTCTTTTTCCACTCACCCTTGGAGAGCAAGGCAAGTTTGAGAGCACCCCCAAGGTTAGGGCCGGCCAGAATTCCGGTGAGGGACGCGAAATTCCGGCCAGCAATTCCGGCGGGAAGAGGTGTGGCCGAAGATAACGGCACAGCCCCAGGCGGACGACGACGCGACCCCCGGTGGACGGCGACGTGGAGGCGGGACGGACCGGCAGACCAGGGCGACGTCGAGGCTGCTGCTGACGGAGGTGGAACCTGGTCCGACGTTGGCGATCGACGGCGACGTGACTTCCGGCGGCTAACGGAAGAAGGCGACGCGGAACGGGCTTGGTCGACGGAGGACGACGACCAGACGAGCAGCGGCGTCGGGAGGCTTCGACGGCGAGATTACCTCCGACGACGGCAGCGCTAGCTTCGGCCAGAGTAGTCGACGGCGGGACAGGGAGCTCCGGCGTGATCTGGAGCCATCTCCGGCAACGGGAAGACGGCCGGGAACGATTCCGGCGACGGCGAGATTGGAACTCCGGCGAGGGGCTGATTTCAATCGACTTCGAAATTCGAATTCCGGACCCGTTTATCACATCGGGTCGGGTTTTCCAAAGGTCCGCTCTTTTCCTTTTCGTTGCCGTACCAAATGTCGATTTTTGAATCGTTGATATTTGATTGCCGATGCTTGATTGCCGATGCTTGATTGCCGATGTTTGATTAAATGTGGGATTGCCGTAGATAGCCGTTGGTAATTGTGGATTTTGGGGAAAAATGTTTGCCGGTCGTCCGGATATGGTTTCTTGTCTGATTGGGTTATCCCGGTCTTGAATTTGATGTCGTGCCGCCGTTGGTATATTAATCCTTGTTGGGGGGTATAATGGTAATTTTTTCCAAAACCCGACCTTAGGCTTGGATAAAATTATTTGACTTGGTTGTTGTGGTGTTCTTGGTTCGTGCCGACTATCTTTGCTGGGTGTCTTTGGATCTTTGATTGTTGTCGTTGGTTGGGTGTCGGAGTATTTCCGGCTCTTCGGAAATTTTTCTTATCTTGATACTTGTCGTGTCGTGGTAGGTACTATACTCCTGGTGGTGTCCACGTACGCAGACTCTTCAGAGACGCCGTGTTCTCCGAAGGATGAGTGAGTTCCTTTTCCTCTTCCTTTTTGGTCGCGTTGCTTCCTTTTCTATTGCTTAGCTTAGTACCGTGGCCTTCATTGGGGTGTTAGTTGAAATTTGATTTGTGCTTTGGGGGTTTCCTGCTACCTTTGCCTTAGGTCTTGCTATCCTGTCAGAGAACCTTCTCACTAGGTCCGATTACAACGAACATGTCACTCTAGGGAATATCTGTCCCCTAGATGAGCCTCTGTATCCTTTTCTCCCCTCCTTGGGGAACACTCGAGCGACGGTGACGGAGCCTCCCATAGGGACGGTCGCCGTATACCCTTCTCAGATCCGATTCGGGCTGAGACTGCCTTACTGTGACGAGCTTATAGAGTTGAGCAGGTTCTTCAGGATTTCTCCTGTGAACCTTGCCCCCAGTGCCCTCCGCGTCTGGGTGGGCTTCCGGGTATTGTGCCATTGGTACTCCTGGAAGTACTCTCTCGTTCTATTCCGATGCTTCTATCGGTTCCAGTATCGGACGAGGGTGGGGTTTGCGAGTTTCGTAACTCGCCACCCGACCTTCAAAGATCCCCGATTCTCTGACTTCGGGTTGAGTGGGATCGAGTGGGATACCTCCCTCCGCTTTGTGACCCAGATTGACAATTCGGCCAGTCACTGGGCTAAGCACTACTTCTTCATTACGGACCGGTATGTCACTTGGTCGGTCTTGAATGAGGATCGGTCCGACGGTTGGCCTGCTTTTGGAGAGTTCTCTTCGGATGATTTGAAGACTATGAAGATCATTCACGAGAGCAACAGGACCCGGTCTTACTGCCCCGTGTCTCTAATAACTGAGACAGATCTTTACGAGGCCGGGATCAGTCTGACTCCTGACTCCGGGGGTTCGGTATGTCACTTGGTCTTTCCATCTTTATTTACCTTCTGCTCTTCCTTTGTAGGTTGGTTTCATGGAAAAACCTATAACATGCAGGGAGCCCCTGTTGATCTGAGCAAGAGGAAGGCTCCTTCTGGTTCTGCTTTGAAGAAATCCCCCCTGCCTGGGAAGAAGGCTGGGGCCTCTGGTATGCTTTCTTCTATTTGCTTCTTTATGATGTAACTTATGTTTTCCTTACCTTGCTTTTCTTACCTTGCTAGTGCGCTCCCCCTTGGTGACTGAGAGGGTCGTCTCCGTTGGCAGAGATTCTGGACCTTCCAAGTCCAAGCCGCGGCGATCTGATTCTGAGGCCGGGGCCTCGGCTGCTAAGAGAAAGAAGGCTGTGGATCCTGCTTCGCCTACTGCTCGTCCTCCGACCCTATCTCGTGATAAGGAGATGGTGGTCGAAGAGGTGCCTTCCCTGGCTGACAAAGGGAAGGGACCTGCTGGTGGTGGTTCCCCTGCCCCCCAGCCGAGGGCACGGTCCTCAGGTATGATCTTTACCTTACTGCTGATCCTTATATGTTTATGTTATCCTTTGACTTACTTTGCTTGTGTAGGTGGGCCTCCGACTTTAAGTCGGAAGGATTTCGCACGGCTGACTGATGAAGATGTTATTGGGTCTGAGTGGACTCCCTTCGCTGGTCTGAAGGAGTTCCACCTCGATAGCACCTCCTCTTTGCGGACTCCTGAGGTTGGCGTCCGGGTACTCCGTGGCGCCGTCCCCCCTGGCGATCGTGTTGCTTCGCCCAAGTCTCCTGGGGAGACTCGGCGCTTTGTTCAGGGGGTACTCTCTCGTTATGCACCTGTGAGTTGTTCCTTGCTTTCCTTTCATTACTTTCATAATGGCTATCTTTCGGTTATTCACCCTTTGTTTGTATTGTTAGGGTATATCTGACATGGTTAACATGTCCTCGCTCGTGCTCGAGTTATCTGACGAGAGGAAGACCCTTGAGGACGGCCAGGTCTCTCTCAAGGCGGAGGTCGCCACTGCTGCCGAGAAGGCGCGTATATCTGATTTGAGGTTGCAGGAGCTCCAGAGCCAGGTGTCCTTGCTTGAAGCCACTGTGGGCAGTTTGCGTCGGGAAGCTGAGGTTGCCGCGTCGCTCCATTCTGAGGAGCTGCGGAAGTTGGAGACTAAGTGTCGGGCGGATGAGAGGGCTGTCGCGGTATCTGAGTACAAGGCCTCCTCTGCCTTCACCGCCGATTATAGCACGCGTCTCACCCAGGAGATGAACCAGTTCGGTGAGTATCTGGTTGATCACATATACCGGATTGATCCTCAGTTTCCGTTTGGTGACCTTGGTGACTTTGGGCCATATGCCGCTGGCTACGCGACTGTTCTGGTGGGTCAGGCTGCTGTCGCAGACGAGGCTGCCCCAGCCCAGGTGGATGCTACACCTGTGGAGATTGGTACCTCAGATTCCTCTTCCTCATCTATTTCCGCTGGAGGTTCAGTTTCAGGGGGTGAGGGTGACTCCCCCGAGGCTTCTGACTGACTTGTTTATCTCATACTATCCTTGTATATATAACTGCACTCCTTCTCCCCTTGTACGGGTTGAGTGTCTTTTGAGATTGTGATGGTGTTTGTTGTTACTTTCCTTTGCCGCATTATGTTGTTGACTACGTGGTTCATTTGCCTTCATATTAGTGCTTCTCATGCTTTTGTATATATCTCTTCTCATGATGCCTCCCTATGCCTTGTGTATGGCTCTTTGGGTATGGACCCTTCCCTTGATATATTTCCTTTACTTATCCTTCTTTCGTGGTTTCCTTCATGTCATACCTGTCACTTCATAAAGAAAAAACATTACTTGTTCTTCACATTACTTTACTTAGAAATATCTTTCTCATGGTATTCTTCTGAGTATGGTATCCTTCTAAGCATGGTACGATGATCTCTTCTGATACCCCTTATACGGTATACGTTGTACTGTTAGACCAAAGATACGCTCTTGGTGGGCGTCGAAATCTGTTCACGAGACAGGCTCTCGGACGGCACTTAACGTTTCACAGGATAGGCTCCCGGAGGGCACAGGTTAGTCTATCGATACCTTCTTGACGGGTGTCAAACTGTTCACGAGACAGGCTCTCGGACGGCACTTAACGTTTCACAGGATAGGCTCCCGGAGGGCACAGGTTAGTCCACCAATACCTTTTTGACGGGTGTCAAACTGTTCACGAGACAGGCTCTCGGACGGCACTTAACGTTTCACAGGATAGGCTCCCGGAGGGCTCAGGTTAGACCAAAGATACGCTCTTGGTGGGCGTCGAACTGGTAGTTTGAAATCTACCTCAAGATACGCTCTTGGGGGCGTCGAACTGGTAGTGTTTTTTCTACCTCAAGATACGCTCTTGGGGGCGTCGAATCTGGTGGGTTGCAAATCCACCTCAAGATACGCTCCTGGGGGCGTCGAATTCGTAGTTTTTGGAAACCACTCTCAAGATACGCTCTTGGTGCGTCGAAGTCGTAGTGTAATAACTACTCTCAAGATACGCTCTTGGGGGCGTCGAAGGTTGTAGTATGAACACTACTCTCAAGATACGCTCTTGGGGGCGTCGAAGTTCGTAGTTTTTGGAAACCACTCTCAAGATACGCTCTTGGTGCGTCGAAGGTCGTAGTATGAACACTACTCTCAAGATACGCTCTTGGGGGCGTCGAATGTCGTAGTACGAAGACTACTCTCAAGATACGCTCTTGGGGGCGTCGAATGTCGTAGTACGAAGGCTACTCTCAAGATACGCTCTTGGGGGCGTCGAAGGTTGTTGACTTGAAGTCATATCTGTGTAAGGATAACTTGGTGATTGTAACATCACATTCACTGGAAATACTTTTGAATAACTACTACTCTCTTAGGAGCATTCATGTTTTTGTACACTCGGGATGCCTTGGTGCACCAAGACATCCTTTGTAGGAAATGAGAGATAGTTGTAGAGTTGGAGTAACTTCGTGAGTTCTCCTTCTCAAGAGTTGTTTTTTGAAAAGCTTGTAAAGCTAAAACATGCGAAATGCTAGATATGAAACTAAGGATATGGGGTGGTCACTGTGTCTGTTGCCACGTACTCTTTGAAGCTTCCATTGTAGATCATTTCTTCCACTTCCACCTTCAACACCATGCAATTGTTGGTTCGATGCCCCCAGGTCCCATGGTACTCACACCAACCCTGTGCATCCTTACCAAGGAAGGCCTTGCCTTCCTCCCTGCATGCTGGCAGCTCTTGCTTGAGGCGCTTGTGGAAGATTTCTTCTATGCTGAGTGTGAGGGGTGTGAATGTGAAATTGACACCTCCTACCAATGTGTCTGCTTCTCTTCCTTTCTCTGGAACCTGATCCAACTGTTCCACTTCTTGTTCAAATGCCCTGTCCAGCCTTGTCTTGAGCTCTCTCATTGTGCTCGTCATAACCATCTCATAGAGCCCTCCATAGGCCTCAAATGAGTTTGGATGCATGTTTCTGATGAATGCTCTGACTGCTTCTCCCTTGTGATGCCCATGTTGGCACCATAATCAAAGAATCTCTGGAAATAACTTGATATAGACTCCTGCGGCATTTGCTTGATATCATCTATATAGCGAAAGCCTCTTAGGATGGAGTCCCTTGTTCTGTTCCCTATCGTGGTGTCTGGCTGCCAAGGTATGGATGTTACCTTTACAGCCTTGCTCCCGTGTCTCCTTGTAGGCACTGTTTGAAAAAACTGCCTGCTCAGACGGAGTGTCACTCCACTCCTCCTCCTTCCTTGCCTTTGTCTTCCTCCCCTCTTTCTTTTATCCTGGTTGGCACCTGCCATGACCACAGCCACTGTGTCTGTCCTGTGTGATCCATGTCTCATTGAATTGACATAGCATTGTCTTGCGGTGCGTTGATCACCTAGGACCTCTCCAACTCCGTTCTCCGTGATGTACTTCAGCTTCTGGTGAACAGTGGATGGCACTATTTCATATGGATTTATGGTTGTCCTTCCTAGGATCCCATTGTAGGCTCCCAGGCTTTCAACCACCAAGAAATTGACATTTACCTTCAGCTGGGTCCATCCTTGGCCCATGGTCACTGGCAATGTTATCATCCCCAGGGGGTAACTTGTTGCCCCTGAGAAGCCAACTAGAGGGAAGTTGACCGGATTGATGTCTGCTTTGGTTTTCCCTATCTCTTCCAACACTCTCAGGCTTAGGAGGTCAGCTGAGCTGCCCCCATCCACCAAAATTCTCTTTACATCAAAATTATCAATATCTAAAGTAATAACTAGAGCATCATCGTGTGGAAAGACGATGTGGCTTTTGTCCTTCTCCGAGAACTCTATCTTCACTTCTTCTCCTTCTCTTGGTCTTTTCCTCCACCTTGGCACTGAGCTTAGCTTGGATGCATAGACTTCCCTTGCATTAGCAGTTGGGCCACCTGATGCTGCCCCCCCATGTATCATGTTGATGACTCCTCTTTTGTTGGGTGGAGGGTTATAGTCTACCTTTTCCTTGCCCTTGTCTTTCTGTGGTGGCCCCAGCTGCATACTATTGCCCCCATGGTCTACGAACTGCTTCAGTTCTCCCCTCTGGACGATGTTGTTTATGCTTAGCTTTAAGCTAAAGCATTCATTTGTGTCGTGACCATAAGCCTCATGATTGTCACACCATCTATCCTTGTGATTTCCTACCATTGGGGCTCTCCACCTTGCAGGGGGTGACCATAGCTTTTGGTTCCGCATCTCTCTAAGTACGGTGGCTGGAGTGGCGTTCAGTGGGATGAACTTAATGACATTGATTTCTCTAGCCTTTAAGGGTTCACCCATTTGGTTTCTTTGCTGTGGCGGACGCCATTCCTGCTGCCTTGCATTTTGTGGCGGACGCCACTCTTGTTGCCTTGCTTGATGTGGTGCCTGGGGTGGCTTGCCTTTGTTTGGCCTTTGATTATCCTCCTTGGCTGCCTGGATTTTGGCCTTCTTGCTTGCCCTGTGCCTCTCAAGGTCAATATGTGTTTTAACTCTCCCTGCAAGTTCCTCCAAGGTGCTTGCTGGCTTTTTGGCCATCTTTTCAGCCAATGTTGACCCAAAGCGACCTAAATTTCTGATAAAGGCTCTGATTATCTCCCCTTCAGTGATGTCTCCCTGGATGTCTGCAATATTCTGGTTGAACCTAGTGTAGTAGCTGGCCAGGGTTTCATCGTATTCTTGTTTTACGTCATCAATGGAGCCTGTTCCCTTGAGGAGTTTCCTCTCCCCTAGGTATCTCTGCAGAAACTTAGCTTTTAGCTGCTCCCATGAGTGGATGCTCTCAGAGGGCAGGCTGAAGAACCAATGTGAGGCCACCCCTGATAGGGTGTTTGGGAAAAGGAGTGCCTTGTATCTTTCATCAGTGGTCCTCCCAAATAGGGAGGCCTCATGCTGCTGGATATGTTCTAGGGGGTCTCCCTTCCCATTATACTTTGCAATTTGCACTGTGTGCAAGGAGTCTGGCACCCTGTTCATCTCCAGTTCCCTTGTGAAAGGGTGGTTCGTCTTGTCACTTAAGCAATGCAGGCTGGGTTTCTTTGACTCATTCAGTTTCCGGGTTATCATAGCTTCTATCTCCTCCGGGGTGATCATCACCGGTGCCGGAGTATAACCCCTCTGATACCCATTGTAGTTGTAGACTGGGCTTACTGGGTTCCCTTGTCCCTGCTGGTATGGACTGTAGGTGTACCCTTGGTACGCCTGCTGGGGTCCTTCATGGAAGTCTTGCCTCCTTGGAGGTCTTGCTTGTCTTTCCTCCCCAAGCGGTGTGTAAGCCCTGTTGCTATGTTGTTGCCTAGGAGGCAGAAATTGTTGCCTGCCCTCTGGGGGTGGCTCCTGGTGATATCTTCTTTGTTCCTCTCGCTGCCCTGCTCGAGGGTGCGAGTAGTACTCTTCTGCTGGGATCTGCTCCTCCTCCTGAGCTTCAGTGTAAGTTCCTTGGGTGTATGCCGGCCTTGCATACGCTGTGTGGGCGCGGTTGCCATCTCTTTGTGCCGGCATCCCATACGGGTACCCTTGGGGTTGCTCTTCATAATAGTATCCCTCCGGGGGTGCCGTGTTGTGGGACGGCACTCCCTGTTGTCCTCTTTCTCTCTGTGGCCTTCTTGCCCGGGGGGTGGAGGCTGTGGAGGACTCAGCCCCAGCTGGGCGTGAAGGTCCTCCCTCCTGGTTGTTCTGTTGCTGAGGAGGTTGTGGTATGTCTTGGGGCTCTGAATGCATTGGCTGCTTCCCAGGGTTAGGCCGCCTCCCTGGAGGTATGGGTTCTCTTCTCCGCCCATTGCCCCCAGGTGGGTGTTGGGGCCTGGACACCCTACTGTTCGTCATAGCTCGTGTGATAGCCAGGCTTTCTGCTCGAAGCCTACAGACGGCGCCAAGTGTTAAGTTATGAGATCTTGGTCAACGGGGTGTCGGCTTTGATCTCACTCCTTACGGGGGATGTGTGTGATCCGGTCTTCTTAAATCGCCTTGTCTTTGCCTATGTCCTTCTTCCTTTCCTTCTTCCCTTGGTTCCCTCTCTTCTTCTCTCCCTTTGCCCTGCAAAAGGGGCAGTACCAGACACGGAGGAGGGGGGGGGGTGGTGCCTGGTGAACCCTCTCCGATGCCTAAGTCAGAATTATATTTCTAGAGAGATAAAGCTAGAGAGATGTCAGAGCTAAAATGTCCAATTAGCCAAGATCTTCAAATGAGTTGTGAAGGTGGGGTATTTATAGGCAACGGTGTCATTAAGGTGGCTTAATGACATCGTTAACCTTTAAACACAATTAATTAACCTTTAAGCATATAATTAAGACCTTAGGATTCGGAGGAGGTAGGCGGAGTGGACCGAGCATGGGCGTCTGAGAGGGGTGTCGGGACCCTTGGGGGGGGAGGAATCCGACCCCCGAGGGTAGGGGTTGGGTGAGGGCACCCAACCCCTCCTAGGGAGGGTGGGGTTGGCCAACCCCATCCCTCCTAGGAGGGATCGGGTCAGCCGACCCGATCCCTCCTAGGAGAGATCGGGTCAGCCGACCCGATCTCTCCTAGGAGAGATCGGGTTGGTCCACCCGATCTCCCCTAGGGGAGATCGGGTCGGCTGACCCGATCTCCCCTAGGGGAGGTCGGGTGTGGCCACCCGACCTCACCTAGGTGAGTCCTTCATTGTCGGACGGGCGCTTCGGCCCCGTCCGAGCCGTCGGTGTTCTCGCGAAGTGTCCGGTGTTGAAGTTTCGATTTGCAATCATAAATGGGACGATAAAAATATAACGGTTCGGAAGTCAACGGGTTCAAATTGGGCGTATATCCATCATTGACTATATATATATATATATATATATATTGTTGATTGATTTAATCTTATAGATAGAATCTTGGCAATAAATATATATATGTCTTGATTTGGCTGATATATATATATATATATTTAATATTGGAAATTACTTTATATAATTAATGTTACTTGGTGGTTAAGTTAATTATTTTTGGACTTTAAAACCCTACTTGGGCCACAAGTAAACATTTCGGCCCAACCTTTGGAATTTTTAATTATTGGGCCGGTCCAATATGTCAAACCGGGACGGATTTAAATCGAACCGGGTTTTCTCAATCGGTTCGACCTAGTCGGGTTGGGTCGGACCGGGGTAATTAAGTGGATCTAACCGAACCGGTTTTGTGTGTTGAACCGAGCTGAACCCTATTTTATTGGACAGGTTCGGACCGAACCATATTTTGATATTAAAATCGGACCCGAACCGGATTTTTCAGACCGGACCGAACCAGACCAAAAATACCGAAATTGACTGAACCGACATGATTTTCAAAACCGAATTCAAGTCAATTAAATAAAATAGGGTGGTCAAGTTTTAAAATCCAAATGTTTTTGAACCTCTAAATGGACTACACAGTGCTCGTAGGGTTGCTAACCTTTATGCCTTGTTTCGATTATGGGGATGGATCTCGGAGATACATGTTTTTGGGACTGGATTAACTAGAGGGTTGAATTGCAATTGTTTATTATTCAATATATATTAATGAATGATTAGAAATGTTGTCTTGACTTTGTCAAGCTAGCTAGATATTGCATGTTGTGGGCGGAGCGCTGCTTAAATATATGGAATGCGCACTAAGATAGACATGCTGTAATGATAGGAAATGCCTAGGATTCATGTCTAGAATTTTGCGTAATTGAAAATCAGCCCCTAATGTTTAAAATTATTTTAAAACTGAAAACCAGTCTCCAAATATGTATGATTGTTGTGGAATTTTCATATTTGACACGTATGCTAGAATGTTGAGGATGTAGTTGCATTTGATAATTTACATGGAAATAGAATTATATATGCAAGCATGAGTTCCTCGTAACATTAGACGCATGACGTGTAAGCATGAATGTGATTTGTTTGATGACTGTTATTTGCGTATGATAATTTAGATGGATAGTAGAATTATATATGCATGAGTGAATTCATCAGAATGTTTTCCAAAATACAAAGGGCCTTGGGAAAGCCAAGATCGGGTATGGTTATTTTAAAATTCTCGTTCCGGTAATTTGCGATTAATTCCGTTTTAAAAGACTGATCTATTGGATTGAAAACGAAAATAATGAGAACTCTTTCACAACCATCTTCCATTGGTTTACTGGTGGTCGGGTTTGGTTTAGATGACTGAGAAATCATTATTTGTCGAATTCAATCTTAATAGATATCTGATGTATGAAATTCTTTCTCAAAATGTTATTGTCTCCCTGAATTTTGCATAATCATCGATGTGTTAGTATGAATTGGTTAATTTAGTGCAATTCGATATTCCTCGCAATCTTGATGGTGTGAATCATGATGAATAAAATGAGTACGTGTTGAACTCTCTACTACGATTCCGAAAAGTGGAGAGGACAACTACGGAAGAATATGGTAGTCTGTATGATTTTGACAATGAGAAACGAATGAAATAATTTGTTTCACCAATAATGGGAGTATGTTCTTTGATGATCTCAACACGTATGTGGTGATACATTCAACCTTGGTAAAAATGGGGGTTGAAGAAGACTTCAATTGCAACAAAGCAATGTTGCAACTTAGTATCCCTTTGCATCCGCCTCGGTGGAAGCAATGATGCAAAAGCTAAACGTTTCGGTTAAACGTGATAGTCTTCTCTCTTTTCATGGATTTTGTCATAAAACCCGCATCGGATCTTCAGAATGAAAGGTCAACATGGAAAAGATGTATATGGTTGTCTTATATTGACATTACTCAATGATCTTGAGCCTAATCAAGTACAGTAACCACATCAGTAAAAAGGGAAACCTTCTCTGCTACCATACTGGGTTCGATAGAAGTCAACTATGATCCGCATATCATAGAGAGAACTGGACCATAAAGGTCTTATATGAAAATCCGGTAGGTTAAACCATGTTGATAAAGTGCGTCTCAAGTACGCCTCGTAGGTCATGTGTATGAAGTGGTAAAATGTTTTATACAGACACAGATCATTTGACGTGATTCACTCGTGAATTTACTCAGATGTGATGTTCAACATGGCTTAAAGTTCTCGACTATCTATGCGACAATCATGGATCAAATACGCGATCAACTTCAAGAACCCTACCATTGTAATTTAATCGTTCGTTTGAGTTACTAAAATTTTGATTATTTCGAGATTCGGATTTATTGAATAAAGTAGTTTCCATTCCATTCGAAATGCTATCTACTTATCAAAAATTAATCACCCAGTTAAACGGGATCGATCCAAACCGAAATTTTAACCAGGTAAAAGTGGTCGAATAAAACGAAACGGTTCACGTACTCCATCATCTCAGTCGGGACAACTGAACTGATCATACACATCGATTGCGTAGCTAGATCGAAAGATTTAGTATTTCTTAATTATTAGTACTCCATTGAATGAAACAATCTGTACTAATAATCATGTGCGAAACCGATTGGATTAAATTGAATTAAATTCATAAATGAAACGATTTAACCAAGGTGTTAAGTGAGGGAGTTGTTTTAAAATGGGAGACCTAGGCCCCTATTTATAGGGAACCTAAGGATCATGCCCAGTTTTGAACGGCTTGACGCCGGTATGAAGGAAAACGTATACCGTCATCAAGGTGGACTATGCGTGCACTGACTTCTCGCACTTGGCAAAATAATCGGGATAAGCGCGCGGAGAATATCGGTAATCCGGACCTACCCGGATTGTTTAGCAATCCGGAAGTCCTCCGGTCCGGGTACTGCGCGTATTCCGGACCGTTTTAGACTTGGGTGTCCGCGGAAGAGTTCTTTTACGGGTTTTGGAGTATTTTGCGAGGCCCGAAATGTAAATACGAACCCGAATTGGACAGATATCTATTACTTGCCCCCGAGTCAAGTAGTGGTTCAAAACTCATGCTTGACTCTTTTTAAGATAAGATATTCGTCCAATTTAGGTTCGGTACTGACCTCAGAGGTGACATGTTTGTCAATTTGAGTGTAGGGATCATAGATTTGATCAACTTTAATTTTCCGCCGTATGTACGTAATCTGTTTACAGGGTTAGCGTAGCGGACAATATGCGTATAACAACATGCAATTAACGATATATTCGCAATATCATGTAATGAGTGAAATACTTGTAATAATAAAGGATTATTCAACGTGATAATACCATGGTACGTGATGTAAGCATATAATATGTTGTCAATCATGTAGATGACGACATAGTAAACGGATGACGTAATCATGCAATAAGCAAAAAACTTAGAATAATATGAAATTGGAGAGCATGTACGTAATCATGAAGCATGATGTAAACATAGAAAATGATGCAAGCATGTAGTATAATGTAAGCATGGAAAATGATACAAACATTCAATTCATACTTAGATTATAAAAATAATCAGATAACAACCATGAGTTAGCATCATGTACACACATAAAAATAATAACATGCGTAATGATCTACGAAGCGCGTCATGCAACATTAGGGAGCATGTATGTAAAACAAGCATAAAAGAGATGTAAGTATGCTTATACATGATAATAAGGACTTGTGCGAAAATAGATATTAGTTTAGTCCTTAGCACATGGTGTAGGCACTATTAATGAGAATTAGGAGAGAGAATACTCATTATCTTACATCCTTTATAGATAAATCCCCAAGAATCTCTCCATTCTTGACGAAGAGGGAATTCATGGAGGTGTGAATTTGGAGTAGTCACATCATATTTGACATCGATCAAGATTGAATCCGAGCAAGGAGGAGACCAAGGCGGCGCGTGAGGAAAGAGGGACGGCGCGTGAGGTTGCCGCGGCGGCGCGTGGGTTTTCAAGTGAGGGCGAGTAGCAATTTGAACTTGCTTCGTGTCGGTGAGTTCAATTTCGTACATGGCTGGACCTTTCGTGACTTCGTTTGGCCTTGATTTAGTCTTGAAATCTCCATTTACCTAGTTATCTTACCATGCATACAAGGTGTTTGATAAAATGCATTAGGATACTTAGCCCCAAATCGGCCAAAATTTTTCTAAGTGCTGAAAATTTTAGAAAAGTGCAAATGAATCGTTATACTTCCCTTATGCATAGTGTTCTTTGCCGACATGTTGTTCCATGCCTTAGTCGTTGTTTTAGTATGCTCGATGTTGATGATCGGTGGTTGTACGTACATGGTCGTCAATGGTTGTATGTTGGTAATGATGATAGCTTAGGCAATGTACGTTGAGCATCATGTATAGACTGTCGGTCATTGTCTGCAAACATGCAAAAACACTTAGAAAATATTTTAACAATATCTAATGCTTGTTACCATAGATGTCGTCGTATGAGCTTTGTCGATAAGCGTCATAGGAATGCTTAAGAGGTATTGTGTAGAAGTTGATAATAGCTACTTGATGCACGCAATTCATCCTTGTCGACATGTATGTATGTACATGGAAACACTTAGAAAATATTCTCCCCTTGTCGACATGTATGTACGTACATGGAAACACTTAGAAAATATTATTCACTTGTCGACATGCATCCTTGTCGACATGTATGTACGTACATGGAAATACTTAGAAAATATTCTTCACTTGTCGACATGCATCCTTGCGACATGTATGTACGTACATGGAAATACTTAGAAAATATTCTTCACTTGTCGACAGTCATCCTTGTCGACATGTATGTACGTTCTTGTATGTACGCACTTGCCCTCACACTTAGAATTTTTTCTCTATCCCTGGCTATGTACGATGTATCCATATGCTTGATATAAACGCAGGTTGTATGCCAACACCTTGTTGTATGCTAACACTTGGTAATATGCTGACATATAGTGGCATGCTGTCCGCTTGCAATATGCTGACTGTCATTTTGAGCAAAACACTTAGAAAATATTTCGCCATTGTAATCATGTATCCATGTCGACATGCGTGTACATACATAGTGCTCACACACTGATTGATTTGTTGTTTGTAATTTTCAGGATTCCAAGTTATGCAGTCTCATTTTCAGAGTTAGTCTTCTTGCCGCGGTTACTATGAGTAAGTCTTCTTTCCCCGTTCCGCGAGTGACATTATGTTCGGATGTTGGTGACAAGTTACATATTGATGGTTCTCGTAACCTTGCTTATATCATCCTTGTAGACTGGTTTATTGGTAAGAACTCTTCCTTACACGCGGATTCTATTCGCAACACTCCTCCATCTGAGACGTCCGCTTCATCAGTTGTTCTTGTTGCCCCCGTGACTTCTGGATATGGTCGCGGAAAGGGGCTCATGGGTAAGATGTTTTTCCTTGTAACTGTTCTTACTTCTTTGACTCATCATTTGTTTTGTCTTTTTGATTATTCAGTACGTTCCCCTGCTCTTGATGTTTCCGTGGATGATTATCAACTTCCTATCAAGCGATCCGAGGTGGTGTCGCATGTCTCGAGTGATCCTAAGCGTGTAAGGACGAATGCTGCCCTTCCTCCCTCCACCTTTGATAAGGGAGGGAAACTTACTGGATCAACGACGGTATCTTCTGCTCCCCAGTCGAGAGATCAACTCGCAGAGGATCGCTCCTCGTCTGTCGATATGAGATGTACTTCGCATTTCTCGTTATACTCTGATTTTTAACACTCGGTTTTTATTCTTTATTTTTCTTGCAGTGATCCCAGCTTTGAAGCGTGATCATCTTCTTCGTCCCTTGGAAGGTGATATATCTGGTGATGCTTGGAAACCTATTGGTAGGGGTGGTCTTCGCTTTCCTAAGGAGGCGAAATTTAATATGCCGGAGGTTGGTGTTCGTGTGCTGCATAGGAGTGTGCCCACAGGCGATCGACGTGCTTGTCCGAGGAATGATGAAGAAGCCGAAGAGTGTGTTGAACATGCTTTGGCCAATTTTTCCGTACGCCTTAACAAGTTATGTTTCCTGATAACTTTCGTGCCGTACGCCTTTGTTGTGTAATGTTTATGGCCTTGTGTTCTTGTATGATTTTCAGGCTGTGTCTCAGATGGTTAACATGTCGTTGTATGCTGTGGAGCTTGTTAGTGCTAGAAGAGCTGTTGTCAACAGATGTAACACAGTTAGTCTTGAACTTGCTCGTTCTAAGGAGAAGGTGTGTGCACTTGGCTTGAAGATAGTTGATTCTGAGACCAAGTTTCAGGTGTAGGAGACTCAAATTTCTGATCTTGAAGCTGAGATGATTGCGCTTGAGAAACAGATTTCTGATGACATCCCATCTCGAGAGGCTGCCTTGATTGCCGCACGTGATGAACATTATGCGCTTGGAATTGAAGCGGGTTTTTCCCAGTATTTGAGTAATCATGCTTTTAGTCTTGCAGCTAAAAAGATAACTGATACCATGATGGGAAAGCGTGCCGAGGATTACTTTCATCGTGTCAACGCGCTTGCCCCCAACTTTCCTTTTGACAAGCTTGGGCCTTGTTCTGACTATGCCGTTAACTACCTTAAGGAATTGCACACTTTGGGGCTTGATGTATCTGCCTATGATATGATTGAAGATGGAGGAGGTGCTGATGTCGTTGTTGCTCCTCCCGAGCTTATGGATGTTGTTCCACAACTTACTGGGGATAGTGGGACTTCTCATGTATCTTTGAGTTGATGTTTGAACTTGGTGTTGATTCCTTTGGAGGTGATGGTATGTTTGCTTGTATGGTACTTCGTCATTTGGACCTGTTTTTCAATAATAATAATCATATGATAACTTGTTAGTAGTATTTCATACCTTGAGTTATCTATGCTGTCCATATGTTTTAAACTTGGAAGATAGGATAGATATCCTTAGATGATGAACATGATGTCCGTAGTTGTGACTGTATGCCGCGCATTGTTAAGTGTTATGAGCGCCCCTCTTGGTTAGATTCCAAGGCATGGCAAGATGCGTACACTAGGTACTTGTAGCGTTGTAAGTAGTAATGTACTCGGCGCGGGCACTTGGCACTGGCACTTGACATGTAGCAGCATCGTCTTGACGAAGCAAGACTTAGGTTTATACCGTCTCTTAGTTCCACTCTAAGACGACGTTGTTGCAAGATACTTCTAGCTTATTTTGCTTTTTTTGCGTTAAATTCTAAAGAGTAAGATAACGTTATACAAGACTCGACTTGTAAGTTTGATGAGTTTTGTACAAGGTTTGCTTTTAAAAGCGTATAACATGAAGCTATCCCTTTTCGGGCCTAAGTCTTCATGGTGTATGAACCCTTAAGAGAGTATACATACTTTTAGTGTGTGGGGTTGTCGTCTATTAAGAGGATTTCCGCCACGGTGGGGTGATCAGTCCCATAATATATTTGCCGCATCCTGTTTTTATTCAGGGAATGGCTATGAACATGAAGATTTGCCCGGAGGATTTCACAACATGTCATTTTTTAGAAGTAAACATGGGGTTTGCCCTTTTGAAAAGGATGTTGGAACATGTTATTTTTGATAGATGTGAACATGGGTATTGTCCTTACGAGGAGGATATTGCACCATGTCACCTTTGGAGCATTGCATGATGTTTCTTTTGAGTGAATATTACTTTGAATTTGTTGAAGATGAACTTGTTGATGTCGCCTATTATAAGTTGCATGGCGTGATGATTTGTTGATATGAGTAGTATGCACGTTGTTTGCTACTTGATGTTAATCCAGAGTATAGTGCATAATGTGGGAAGGTACCTACGAGAGTAAATTGACATTATTAAATGATTGATGTGATTACATGATTGTAAACAAACTTGGAGTTTATAAATCTCCCCCTTTTTTAATATAAAAGTTTAAGATAAAAGAGCTTGATACAATAGCTCCTTTGTAATATAATGTTCTTCCTTCATCCGTGGAATTTCTTCAAGTGCCCCCCATTGGATGTGTTTGGAAGGATGTTGCCTTCAGTATCTTGGAGGCGGTATGCGCTAACATAAGGAATGAGACAATCTTGTATGGGCCTTCCCACTTTGGAGATAACTTGTTGATTTGATCTAAGCGTGAGAATTCATTCCTTCTCCACACCATCTCGCCCACATGGAGTTGTCTTTCTTTCACTTTCCTGTTGCAGTGTCTTGCAGTTATTAAGCGCATACGTGCTTGGGTTAGCTCCGAGTTTCGCCTTCTTTCGTCTGTGAAGTTCAAGTCTAAACGCATTTACGTTTCGTTGGTTTGGGGATTGAAATTAGTTGTGCAGTATGATGAGACAGCGATTTCGATTGGGGCTCGGTCACATGTATGGAGTTACCTAAAAGAAAAAAAAGAACGTGGGTATAACAAAACTTGGAAAATCAACAAATCAAGAGAAGATACAAGAAGATGCCTCACTTTTAGGTCCTTTACCACGATCATGACCGGAGCCTTCAGAAATAGTGGGGGCAATATTACGAACACGACGCCCAACTGACAGGTTATAACGATCATTAGCTGTCTGCAAAGACGAGCTTTTTCCATCAATACGACCTACATTGCAACATAGTACAGGTTATAAAAGTTATCAACATACCAAATTTTCAGAAGGAAGTATATGAATCCTGGCATCAATCAAATCCTGATCTGAAGCACGTAATAGACAACGATAGCGGCGCTCTTGCTGATATCGAAAAATACTCTTCACCGCCTCCCTTTCATCCAAGGAAAGGTCAGAGAAAATAGGAGCAGGATCAGCTTTCTCCACACTCTCAACATCCCAAATAGTCCAGACATCGCATATGAAGAAGTAATGATGTCGCCAATGAGAACCAGAACGATCAGCCAGGGCGGCTAGATGTTGTTTGTGATCCCACTTGGCATCTCCAAGACCAAGCTTCTTGAAACCCTTATCTTGCAAGTTTGGCCAACGCATCTTCATTCTGCATAACCCCGTCGCATCTGGGCACATCAGTTGATAGAAGCATCGGAAAAGGGCGGTAGAATAGTGCCAAGATTGCCTGTGAAACAAAACTCGAAAGCAGCTCCATACACGGAGGCCAGTAGGATATAGACTCAAGGGTGATATCCGGTAATAGCGACAAAGGTCCACCAAGTCAGGACAATAGGGAAAACGCAGGCCTTCCTTAATCTGCGAGGTATAAACTGCGGACAGATCACTTGGAGGAACAGTAACTTGCCCTTTTTCGGAGTCTGGCAGCACGTCATAAGGAAGAACACCTTCCAAAGCAGGATCAAGTCCACAACAAATCGCGTACAACTCAAACATATCTTCATCAATATAGTTGAAGAAATAACTCACATTCCTCGTTGTATCCTTAAGAGACTCAACTGTGTTGATACCAGGCTCGTCACCGACATCTGAACATAATGTCACTCGCGGAACGGGGATAGAAGACTTACTCATAGTAACCGCGGCAAGAAGACTAACTCTGAAAAGAAGACTGCGTAACTCAGAATCCTGAAAATTACAAACAACAAATCAGTCAGTATGCGAGCATTATGTATGTACATACATGTCGACATGGATACATGATTACAAGGGCGAAATATTTTCTAAGTGTTTTCCTCAAGATGACAGTCAACATATTGCAAGTGGACATCATGCTACTATGTGTCAAGCATATTACCAAGTGTTAGCATACAACAAGGTGTTGGCATACAACCTGTGTTTACATCAAGCATATGGATACAACGTACATAGCCAGGGATAGAGAAAAAAATCTATGTGTGGGGGCAAGGGCGCACATACAAGTACGTACATACATGTCGACAAGGATGCATGTCGACAAGTGAAGAATATTTTCTAAGTATTTCCATGTACGTACATACATGTTGACAAGGATGCATGTCGACAAGTGAAGAATATTTTCTAAGTATTTCCATGTACGTACATACATGTCGACAAGGATGCATGTCGACAAGTGGAGAATATTTTTTAAGTGTTTCCATGTATGTACATACATGTTGACAAGGGGAGAATATTTTATAAGTGTTTCCATGTACGTACATACATGTCGACAAGGATGAATAGCGTGCATCAAGTAGCTATTATCAACTTCTACACAATACCTCCTAAGCATTCCTACGACGCTTATCGACAAAGCTCATACGCCGACATCTATGGTAACAAGCATTAGATATTTTTAAAATATTTTCTATGTGTTTTAGCATGTTTGCAGACAATGACCGACAATCTATACATGATGCTCAACGTACATTGCCTAAGCCATCATTACCAATATAAAACCATTAACGGCCATGTACGTACAACTACCGATCGTCAACATCGAGCATACTAAAACAACGAATAAGGCATGGAACAACATGTCGGCAATGAACACTATGCATAAGGGTAGTATAACGATTCATTTACACTTTTATAAAATTTTCAGCACTTAGAAAAATTTTGGTCGATTTGGGGCTAAGTATTCTAATGCATTTTATCAAACACCTTGTATGCATGGTAAAATAACTAGTTATATGGTGATTTCAAGACTAAATCAAGACAAAACGAAGTCACGAAAGGTCCAGCCATGTACGAAATTGGACTCACCGACACGAAGCAAGTTCTAATTGCTACTCACCCTCACCCGAAGACCCACGTGCCGCCGTTGCAACTTCACGCGCCGCCGCGGTGACCTCACGCGCCGTCCCATCTTCTACACGCGCCTACTTGGCCTCCTCCTTGCTGGGATTCAATCTTGAGCAATGTCAAATATGATGTGACTACTGCAAATTCACACCTTCATGAATTCCTTCTTCATCAAGAATGGAGAGCTTCTTGGGGATTTATCTATAAAAGATGTAAGATAATGGGTATTCTCTCTCCTAATTCTCATTAATAGTGCCTACACCATGTGCTAAGGACTAAACTAACATCTATTTTCCCACAAGTCCTTAGTATCATGTGCAAGCATACTTACACCTCTCCTATGCTTGTTTTACATACATGCTCCCTAGTGTTGCATGATGCGCTTAGTAGATCATTACGCATGTTATTATTCTTATACGTACATGATGCTATCTCATGGTTGTTGTGTGATTATTTTTATGATCTAAGTATGCATTAAATGTTTACATCATTCTACATGCTTGCATCATTTTCTATGTTTTCATCATGCTTCATGATTACGTACATGCTCTTCCCTTTCATATTATTCTAAGTGTTTTGCTTATTGCATGATTACGTCATCCGTTTACTATGTCGTCATCTACATGTTGGCAACATGTTATATGCTTACTTCATGTGCCATGATGTTATCACGTTGTATAAATCTTTATTTCGCTCATTACGTGATATTACGAATATAATTGCATATTGTTATACGTATATTGTCCGCTACGTTAACCCTATAAACAGATTACGTACGTACAGCGGAAAATTGAAGTTGGTCAAATTTATGATCCCTACACTCGAATTGACAAACAGGCCACCCCTGAGGTCAGTACCGAACCTTAATTGGACGAATATCTTATCTTAAAAAGAGTCAAGTATGGGTTTTGAACCGCTACTTGACTCGGGGGCAAGTTTTAGATATCTGTCCAATTCAGGTTCGTATTTACATTTCGGGCCTCGCAAAATACCCCAAAACCCGTAAAAGAACTCTTCTGCGGACACCCAAGTCTAAAACGGTCCGGAATATGCGCAGTACCCGGACCGGAGGACTTCCGGATTGCCCTAAGGCGATTCGGACCCGGCCCGGATTGCTAAACAATCCGGGTAGGTCCGGATTACCGATGTTCTTCGTACGGTCATCCCGATTATTTTTCCAAGTGCGAGAAGTCGGTGCATGCATAGTCCACCTTGGTGACGGTATACGTCTTTCTTCATACCGACATCAAGCCGTTTGAAACTGGGCATGATCCTTAGGTTCCTTATAAATAGGGGCCAAGATCTCCCATTCTAGATAACTATAGGAATGTATATTCCATACATTCCATACTTTACACATTTGTACACACTAGTCTAGCTTACTTACACTCTAAGTTAGTTAGTTAGTTAGATGCTCTCTTCTCCTATATATACCTTGATCTACCAATTGTACAAACTGAATTTTGGTTGTTAATACATTTGATATTCATCTAAGATCCTCTCGGTTCATATGGTATCAGAGCCAGCGACGTTTTCTTGCTAGCCACGCAACCTCCATTTCTGGTGGATTTCGAGCTTCGTTTCTGTTGGATCACGACGGAACTTCGGTACGATCTTTGACGGCGATCCTAGCTCCTTCGCTCCACGCAATCCTGCAAGAGGGGATAGACTGGGCGGTGACCCAGAATCCCTCTTCGATGCTTAAATGAGTATCTCGTATGGACTGGCAAGCAGTAATCTCAGGTAACGTATCTCAAAAACGTAATTGATCTGAGGTAGCCACTGCCCTTTTATAGGCGGAGAGGTACCTTAGTTACCTGGTGAACCGTTGGGGGTGGTTAGCCCGTATTCCGGGTATCTCGGGCACGATCCCGCCTATCTAGGCCATGATCTCGCTTATCTCGGCCACGCCCCGCGTATCTTGGCCTTAACCTCTGATAGCAAGTCCCGACTAACATCGGGGACTCCAGAGTTATCTCGTTGTGTCACCGCTCGGGGCCCCTCGTCATCGTGACAGGGCCAGTCATTCTCAGGGATTCGTCATCGGGGCCTACTTAAAGGCTTCTCATCGGGAGCTTCCAGCTCACCTATCGGGACCGACTCTGTCGGGACCTTTCATCATCGGGACTCCCTCTGTCGGGACCCTTCGCCTGGGTCATCTTGATCTCCATTTAAGGCCCAGTGGGCCTGTTCGCCGTTTCCTCGCCGTTAAAGGGCCTAACAGCCATAGCGGAACCCATCATTTGCCCCCAAGACATGAGGGACTTACAGTTCGTCGTGTCTTTCAACTTCCGACCTCCCGACGTCGAAGTCGGGGATCTTTCCCTCGGCATAGTCACTTAGTACAAGTCTTCTCGTTCACCTTTCCTCAATACCTTGTGGATAACTGCCAAATTTGAAAGGACTCCTCGGTTCCCCAGCCATTAAATGCAGCAGATGACGTCCTCAGTACCTGTACCTGATTTTTCGCGCCTGCTTTTTCTGAAAAGTGCTTTCAGGCTATTTCATCATTGCACGTCTCAAAGTGACTTTACTATACTTACTTAAGTCGAAACCTCGACACTTAAGATATTCTCACACATCACTTAAGACGATTTACCAATTTGCACCACTTAAGGCGACTTTCCAATATTTAGAATAAATCCAAGAATCCTGCATCACTTAAGACGTCTTTAACCTTGTGCATCACTTAAGACGACTTAATCTCGTGCATCACTTAAGATGACTTAATCTCGCGCATCACTCAAGGCGACTTAATCTCGTGCATCACTTAAGATGACTTAATCTCGTGCATCACTTAAGACGGCTTTAACAACACTTAGAGTAAATCTAAGTATCATGCGTCACTTAAGACGACTTTTCTCATGCACCACTCAAGGCGACTTTTCTCGTGCACCACTCAAGGCGACTTTTCTCGTGCACCACTCAAGGCGACTTTTCTCGTGCACCACTCAAGGCGACTTTTCTCGTGCACTACTCAAGGCGACTTTTCTCGTGCACCACTCAAGGCGACTAAGTAACACTTAGAATAAATCTAAGAATAATTCTTATCGGAAGCAACCTCTTTATTCATTGATGGCAAAAAACTTGCTTACATCGAATCAAACGATAAATAACATACACCACTTAAGGCGATTTTACATCGGGCACCACTTAAGGCGACTTTTCATCGGGAACCACTTAAGGCGACTTTTCATCGGGCACCGCTTAAGGCGACTTTTCATCGGGCACTACTTAAGGCGACTTTTCATCGGGCACCACTTAAGGCGACTTCTCGTTAAGCATGGTGTTTCTTCAAGTGTTCGCCACTAAAAGAATGCTTTAACGCTCTGCCATCGAGGTCTTCCAACTTGTACACATTTGGAGCTGGCATCCCCACGACCTTGTAAAGTCCTTCCCATTTTGGTGACATCTTGCTGATTCGATCCAAAAGGGTGAACTCGTTGCACGCCAAACCAGCTCCCCGACGAAGAATTGTCGGGACTTGACTCGCCGATTGTAATACCTGGCCGTCGCCAAACGCATTCGAGCCTGGACTTCGTCGGCCTCTCGCCTCTTCTCTTCGAGCAAGTCCAAATCTAGACGTCTCATCTCATCATTCGTCAAAGGCTCGTAATATCTCATCCGATGGGATGCCACAGCCACCTCCACGGGAGCAACAGCCTCCGTGCCATAAACAAGGCCAAACGGAGTCTCCCCCGTTGATCGTTTGGGTGTCGTTCTAACAGCCCAAAGCACGTTTTCCAGCTCGTTCAGCCATTTTCCCTTTAAGGCATAGACCCTTTTCTTCAGGCCATCCATCACGATTTTGTTGGCTGATTCTACCTGGCCATTAGTCTGAGCATGGCGGACAGAGGCTGTCCGATGCTCGATGTTCAACTCCTCCAGATATTCTTTCACCTGAGACCCGTTAAACGGTGGACCATTGTCGCTGATCACCACCTTAGGAATCCGTATCTGGATACAATATGCTTCTGGAGGAACTTGATGATCTGGTTCCCCGTCGTTCTGGCCAACGCCTTTGCCTCTATCCATTTTGAAAAATAATCGATAGCTACAAGAAAATACTTACATTGACCCTGTGCTTGTGGAAGAGGTCCCACAAAGTCGATGCCCCACTGCGCGAAGGGCCAAGCGCTCTTGATGGGTGTCATATTAGCAGCCGGAGCCACAATACTCGGGGCGTACCTCTGGCACGCGTCACAGGACCGGACCAACGTCGTCGCCTCCTTGCTCATCGTAGGCCAATAATAGCCCAAGTTCAGCACCTTCCTCATAATGGATCGGGACCCTTCATGACAAGCTGCGACCCCTTCATGCACCTCTTTCAGGATTCGATGTGCGTCAGGCTCAGCCACACACTTCAAGTACGGAGTAGAGAACCAGCCTTTCTTGTATAGCTGATTGTCCAGCATCACGTAATTAGCCGCGATCCGACGTATCCTGTCAGCTACTACTTTATCATCGGGGACTGCCCCCGTAGTCAGGTACGCGACTATCGGGGTCATCCAAGTGGGCTCCTCCTCCGATCCTGTTTCGATAACACACAACTGTTTCGGTTCGGTGGTCGACAAGATCACCTTCTCCAAGAAGTGCACCTTCCGATTTTCCTCCAAGGGTGCCCCCAGGACAAATTTTCTCAAGGCATCTGCCTCCACGTTTTCCTCCCTCGGGATCGCCTAGATGTCGAAGCTTTTAAAGCTCTCCTTCAAGGCTTGCACCTCGCGCAGGTACTTCCTCATCATCGGGCTCTTCGCCTCGTATCGTTCTTTAATCTGGTTCACAATCAGGGCTGCGTCACACTTCACTCTCAAGTGAGCAACTCCCGTACCTTTAGCAATTTTCAGGCCCGTGATAAGAGCCTCATACTCAGCTTCGTTGTTCGTGGCCCTAAATGTTAGAGCCAAAGCATATCGAAGCGGTTCGCCTCCACCTGGTGGTATTAATACAAACCCTGCTCCTGATCCATCTAAACTCGAGGAGCCATTCGTGTACATCTCCCAGGTATTTTCCTCGTTTGGCTGTTCTGATTGCTCTGCTATCTCTGGTTGTTCTGCTATCGGGACCTCCATGGTTGCCCCCTCTACAGGGCCCGCTTCTTCCAGATCGGGGGCTGTAGATTCTGCTATGAAATCCGCTAACGCCTGGCCCTTAATAGCCGTTCTCGGAGCAAAGTGTATGCGAAACTCACTAAGCCCGACTGCCCATTTCACTAATCTCCCCGACGCATCAGGCCGGTTCAAAAAATGCTTCAGAGGCTGATTTGTCAACACAGTGATCTCATGCGCGTGGAAGTAAGGTCTCAACTTCCGAGCAGTAATAATCAACGCATAGAGATACTTCTCAACGGCTGGATAATTCATTTCAGACTTGGCAAACGCCTTGCTTACATAGTAAACGGGGACTTGATTACCCTCGACAAACTTCACTAACACAGAGCTAATGGTAAATTCAGAAACAGCCAAATAAAGGTAGAGCGGCTCGCCTGGAACTGGTTTTACCAACGGTGTGAGAGTGCGAAGGTGCTGCTTGAGTGGTTGGAACGCTTCTTCACACTTGGCGGTCCATTCAAACTTCTTGTTTGCCCTCAGAACTTCAAAAAATGGCATTGATCGGTCACTCGCCTTGGACAGGAAGCGATTCATTGCAGCCAGTCGGCCATTCAGCTCTTGCACTTCCCGATGGTTTATCGGAGACTGCATCTCCTCGATCGCCCTCAGCTTCTCGGGGTTCACCTCAATTCCACTTTGGCTCACCATAAAGCCCAAAGATTTCCCTGAGTGGACTCCGAAGGCGCATTTTGTTGGGTTTAAGCGAACCTGATGAAGCCTCATCCGCTCAAACGCCATGGCTAGGTTGTGCACATGATCCTCAGCTTGTCGGGACTTCACCAGCATATCATCCACGTAAGCTTCCATGGTCTCCCCTAGCATATCTCCAAACAGCTTGTTCACCATCCGCTGGTAGGTTGCCCCGGCATTGATCAACCCGAAAGGCATGACATCGTAGTGATAGATGTCACTGTCTGCATAGAATGCTGTGTGAGGGGCGTCTTCCTTAGCCATCTTGATCTGGTTATAGCCCGAATATGCATCCATAAAGCTTAACAGCTCATGTCCCGACGTGGCATCCACCAGCTAGTCGATTCTCGGAGCGGGTAACAGTCCTTCGGGCAAGCCTTATTTAGGTCGCGGAAATCAACGCACATTCGCCACTTCCCGTTGCTCTTCTTCACCAGTACCGGATTAGCAACCCAGGTCTGGAATCGGAGCTCCTTGATAAACCCAGCATCGAGCAATCTGCCCACCTCCTGCTGGATCGCGATCCGCTTGTCTGTGCCCATTGGACGTCTCTTCTGTGCGATAGGCTTGATCGCGGAATCAATCTTCAGCTCGTGCACAATCACGTCGGGGCTGATTCCTGGCATGTCACTCGGGGACCAGGCAAAAAGCTCCTTGAACTCCTTCAGCAGCTCAATCAATTTTCGGGCTGTCTCCTCGGTCAGAGCAGACCCGATTTTCACCTTTCTCTGAGGCCCATCAATCTCGACCTCCTTTAAATCCTCTACGGGGGCGGGACGCCCGAACTCTTCTCTAGGATCAGCATCTGTCTGGAGGACAGTCATAGCCTCCCGTCTTCTCCTTCGGGTGGCGTTAACATAACATTTCCTGGAAGCCACCTGGTCGCCCTTGACCTCTCCGACTCCATGGTCGGTCGGGAACTTCATCTTCTGGTGAACGGTCGAGGCAACTGCCATCAGGGGGTTGATGGTAGTTCTCCCGATAATCGCGTTGTAGGTCCCCGCTACCACAAACTCCACGTTCCTCCTTTCTGATTTCCACCCGCTACCAAACTCCACTGGTAAGGTGTTCACTCCTAGCGGATAGGAGGTAAAACCAGAGAATCCGACCATCGGGAAGTTTGCCTCCTTTAGGTCTTTCTTCGTTTTCCCCATGGCCTCCAGCGCATCCATAAATAGAATATCGGAGGAGCTCCCTCCATCGATCAGAATTCGCTTCATCTCGTACCCGTTCACATCCAAGGTCACGACCAGAGCGTCATCGTGTGGAGTCTCCACGCCTATGAGATCCTCCGACGAAAAGGAGATCACCATTTCTTCCTTCAGGGTCCAGGATCGGGACCTCTTACCCAGCACCACAGCGGTAGGAATTCTAGAGGCATAAACCTCTCGGGAGGACGAGGTATCACCCCCCGCGGCAAACCCTCTGTGAATCACGTTGATTGTGCCTCGCTTCTCCTTACGGGCACCAGAAGATTCCGGGTCGGACCTCTTATTCTTTGGGGACCGATCGCGGGATCGGGAACGGGACCGTGATCGGGATCGAGAGCGGGATCGACACCGCTTATCCCTGACAAACTCCTTAAGCTTCCCCTTCTGGATCAGCTTTTCGATCTCCTTCTTCAGCTCCCGACAATGATTGGTGTCGTGACCATTCGCGCGATGGAATCGACAGTAGCGGTCGGTGCGGGATCCCAAAAACTCTCCTTCCTTCTTCGGGGGGTAGCTAGAGATACCCTGTCGCTCCATGACCGTCAACACCTCCGCCATAGAGCTATTGAGAGGAATGTCATGATCCTCCCGCCCGTCCTTTTTCGAGGAACGCCTATCATCCCTCCGATCGGAGCGACTTCGAACCCGACTGCTCTCGGCTTTATCCTTCGACTTACGCTCGTCTAAGGATTTGACCGACTGCTTTCCCTTATTTGACTTCGCGGGCTCGAGCTCCCCAGCGGCTATCTTCGATTCCTGGACATCAATTTGCCGCTTTACCCTCTTATGCAGTGCCTCCATATTCCACACAGCTTTCTCAGCCACGCTATGCATCAAGTCGGAACCGTAGGGGGCTGTTAGGTTCCGAATGAAGGTACCGATGGTTTCACCCTCCGAAATCTCCTCATCAATCTCCACCACACTGGCAGTGTACCGCTGGTAATAGTGTGCCAGCGACTCGTCGGGCCTCTGTACCACCTGGATCAGGGACCTCACACTCTTCAGCAAACGTCTGCGACCTTGGTACTGCTGAATGAAGCGGTCGTGCATATCAGCCCAGCAAGTGATGCAGCCTGGGGGCAGACTGAAGAACCAGGTTAGGGCTCTCTCGCACAGTGTGTTCGGGAACAACGTACACACAATATCCTCATTCGGTGCTCTGCCTAGACACGCTATGAGGTTCTTCTAGACATGAAGAACCGGATCTCCCTCGCCATCATACTCCTTAATCGTGGGGATACCCAGTCCTGGCGGGGCGAGGGTGTCTATGAGTCGAGGAACGAAGGGATGGGTGGACCGATCCCTCAGCTCCGACACCAGCGGCTTCTGCTCTCCCATGCAGATGTTCACGATCTTCACCACCTGATCAGGGGTGATGGGACCATTAAGGGGAATGGTCCTGTGCTGCAGTGGTCCTGGCCCATCGACCACGAATCGCTCTGGCTGAATGGATTCCCTATTCCTGCCCTGGCTTTGGGGCTGGACCTCCCGAGCATTCTGAACCTCCGCTGGCGGGGGCGCTTCCTCTTCTAGCGGAGGCATCTCCTCTTGCCTCCTCACAGTTTCTCTCCGATCTAAGAGGGCCTCCACAGCTGCCAAAAACATTGGCATGGCTTCCGCCACAGCCCTCGTCAGGTCCGCAGCTGGAGGAGCCACCTGCTCCCTGTTCCCCTGGTTTTGAACAGCAGCATCTTCGGGACCTTCATTATGCCCCCCTGTCTGGGAGACCTCAGCAGCAGGAAGATTCTGGTCCTCCTCGCGCTCCGGTGGTGAATTCAAAGTCGTCGCAGCAGGATGACGGGAACCACCAGATTGTCCTTGTCTTCTTTGCTTGCCAGCCACCATTGAACGAGTAGAAGGCATATCAGCTTTTTGTTATGTTTCCCACAGACGGCGCCAATGTTGGATCACGACGGAACTCCGGTACGATCTTTGATGGCGATCCTAGCTCCTTCGCTCCACGTAATCCTGCAAGAGGGGATAGACCGGGCGGTGACCCAGAATCCCTCTCCGATGCTTAAATGAGTATCTCGTATGGACTGGCAAGCAGTAATCTCAAGTAACATATCTCAAAAACGTAACTGATCTGAGGTAGCCACTGCCCTTTTATAGGCGGAGAGGTACCTTAGTTACCTGGTGAACCGTTGGGGGTGGTTAGCCCGTATTCCGGGTATCTCGGGCACGATCCCGCCTATCTAGGCCATGATCTCGCTTATCTCGGCCACGCCCCGCGTATCTCGGCCTTAACCTCTGATAGCAAGTCCCGACTAAAATCGGGGACTCCAGAGTTATCTCGTTGTGTCACCGCTCGGGGCCCCTCGTCATCGTGACAGGGCCAGTCATTCTCAGGGATTCGTCATCGGGGCCTACTTAAAGGCTTCTCATCGGGAGCTTCCAGCTCACCTATCGGGACCGACTCTGTCGGGACCTTTCATCATCGGGACTCCCTCTGTCGGGACCCTTCGCCTGGGTCATCTTGATCTCCATTTAGGGCCCAGTGGGCCTGTTCGTCGTTTCCTCGCCGTTAAAGGGCCTAACAGCCATAGCGGAACCCATCAGTTTCCAGGATTTCAGCTTGGTTTCGTGCCTTCAATCATCAATACGCTAGACTTCGACTCTTTGTAAGTCTTCTATATCATCAATTGAGTTGTGTTTCAGCTCAATTGAATCTGCATTTGGATCGTATCAGCTTAGATCAGCAGTTCTTGCTTTCCAAACGAGGTTCTTCTTCGTTTGCTTCGTCTTCAAGCTTCGATTGATTAGATTCATTCTTGATAGCTACGTGATCTTTTTTCTGTTACGCATACCTGGTGTTGTTGCTCGTATTGCTTGATGTTGAAGATTCATCAATTTCTGGGAATTCCGTTGGGTTTCTTCTGTTGTGGTTGTTAGTTTGTTGAAGTTTCTTGTTCTATACGTCAAATTCAGTTGAGTTTCAGGAGATTTGGTCATTGCAACATGGCTGATTACTCGATTGAAGATCCAGTATCCTTGCATCCCTCGGACACCACTGGATTGTTGCTGATTCCTTTTCAGCTTCAAGGATCAAGCAATTATCACGCATGGAGCACATCAATCAAGGAGGGACTGCTTGTAAAGAACAAGATTGGGTTTATAGATGGTACATGCTCACGTCTGAGTGTGCCTGTGTCTCAGCATGTAAGGTGGGACATAACCAATGCTTTGGTCAAAGCTTGGCTAAGGAACACCGTTGCTAAGGAGTTGGTGAATGGGTTGGTTTACAACAACACTGCATTGTCTATTTGGCTTGATCTCAAAGAAATGTTTGAGAAGATTGATGGGACACAAATCTTCCAGCTCACAAGGGAAATTTACCAATGCTCACAAGGTGCTCAATCAATCACTGAATACTTTGGGAGGATGAAACAACTTTGGGATGCATTGGGTTCCATTGATGACCTAAGGCTTGAGTGTTCAGCTGATAGCAAGTTGATCAGTGAGCATAAGGAGAAACAGAAACTGATTGCTTTTCTCTTAGGCTTGAATGAATCATTTGCTCATGTTAGAAGTAGTCTCTTGATGAGGCAACCATTGCCTTTATTGAGTGTGGCTTTTTCTGTGTTGCTACAAGAGGAAAGCCAACGTGCCATCTCTGGTTCAATAGGGGATTTGGGGGAGGCCACAACTCTATACTCTCAAAGGAACTTCATCAATTCAAGAGGTGGTGGAGGATATAACTCAGGTGGCAATGGTTCTAACAATATTGCTTCTTTCCCAAGGAATTACAATGGCAATGACTCCTCTTCTTATGGAGCTATTCAGGGATCCTCTTCAGGTGGTTCCAATGGCAAGGGAGGCAAGATTGATAAGTTAACTTGGTTTTGCTCCTTTTGTGGCAAGAAGGGGCACAAGATGGATACTTGTTGGGAGAAGCATCCACACCTTGCACCCTCCTCAGCCTTGAAAAGACCTTGGAATGCAGCCAATGTGAGCTTGGATGATGAGAATCCTTCCTTTGTATTGGTGGAATATGTGGCTGCAGGGGACAAAAGAATCTTTCATGGAACTAAGGAGCAAAGGATTCTTCACACTGGCTTGGATTGAAGGGTTCAGCACATTGCCATTCAAGATGACTTTGATCCCCTTTCATTTCAAGAGGATGAGCCTATTCGTGTGAACATGGCAGGTATATCCCCCACATCTAGTTCATCTATGATTTGGATTGTAGACTCAGGTGCTACTAAACATATCACTCATCATTTGAGCTGGTTGCACAACATAAGGAAGGCTGATTCCCCTCATCAATTTGTTCACTTACCAAATGGCAATAAGTGCAAAGTCACTCATATTGGGAGCTGCTCCTTCTCCTCTAGTTTTACCTTGGATGGCATTCTATATGTGCCTGATTTCAAGTTCAACTTGATCTCAGTGTCTAAGCTTCCTACTCAGTTGAATTGAAAAGTTATATTTACTTGTGCAAATGTGCTGATTCAGGGCCATGTTGGGAAGCCAATGGTGATTGGTGAGAGATCCAAAGACCTTTACATACTCAGGGACTCACTACCTTCAGGCTCAAGCAAGGTGGTGGCAGCTCATACTACTTCAAAGGCAAATAAAGAGGAGGCTTCTTGGCTTTGGCATAGGCGTTTAGGACACATATCATCGACTCATTTGGGTCATTTGAATGATGTTTTGTGTTTAAATGACTCTTCAAATAAATGTGTCAAACATTGTACCATTTGCACTTTGGCCAAGCAATCAACATAATCTTTCCCTATTAGTCACTCTCATGCCTCTGTTCCTTTTGCCTTGATACATTTGGATCTTTGGGGTCCATACAAAGTCCCTACAATAAAAGGCTATCAATACTTCCTCACCATTGTGGATGACTTCTCCAGGGCAACTTAGGTTTTTCTAATGAAGAACAAGAGTGATACCTTCATTAAAATTCAAAGCTTCTTATTGATGGTTCATAATCAGTTTGGAGCTATGGTGAAGATTGCTAGGAATGATAATGGATCTGAGTTCATAAATTCCATTTATAAGGATCATTTCCTTCTTTTGGGAATTCAGCATCAAACTAGTTGCACCTACACTCCTCAGCGGAATGGTAGAGTGGAGCGCAAGCATAGACAAATTTTGAATGTGGCAAGGGCATTGGGATTTCAGGCTTGTATGCCTATCAAGTATTGGGGCTATTGTGTTCTAATTGCTTGTTATTTGATGAATAGGTTACCTTCATCTTCTTTGGAGTTCAAATCGCCTATGGAGGTTCTTTATGGAAATCCACCTTCCATCAATCATTTAAGGATCATGGGCTGCCTATGCTTTGCCACAAACTTGAACAACTCTGAAAAGTTTAGTTCAAGAGCTGAGCCTTGCATCCTCATGGGATACTCCACTTCTCAAAAAGGTTATCTTCTGATGAAGATTTCCAATTCAGCTTTCCAAGTTTCAAGGGATGTTGTTTTTCATGAGCACATCTTTCCTTTTGGCATGTCTAAGGAAGAGTTGAAATCTCTGTTGCCTACTTGCTTGGAGTCCAAGTTATTAGTTGAGGAGTCTTCTTCTGGATCACCAATGGTTTCTCCTTTGGTCTCCCCACCTCAGCCCCCCATGGTTGAGGATGCTCCTTCTCAGGTTCCTTTGGTTTAGCCTCCACATGTACCTGCCTTAAGAAGGAGTGCAAGGATTTCTCAATTGAGAAGGGACTCTTCTTCAAATGCTGCTTTTGGAATAAAGAAGTACATTGCCTATGATCATCTTAATCCTACCTTCAATTGCTTCTTGGCTTCCATTGACAAGATCAAGGAGCCTTCTACATATAAGCAAGCAGTCAAAGACTCAAATTGGGTGATTGCTATGAAGGAGGAGATCAAGGCTTTACAAGATAAAAACACATGGAAGATTATGGAGCTGCCCTATGGGAAGTCTTCTATTGGTTGCAAATGGGTGTTTAGGGTGAAGTACAACTCTGATGGTTCCATTGAAAGGTACAAGGCTAGGCTTGTTGCCAAAGGCTTTACCCAATTAGAAGGGAATGATTTCAATGTGACCTTTTCCCCTACGGTGAAGATGACAACTGTGAGGATTGTTTTGGCTATGGCAGCCTCTCATTTTTGGGGACTCTTCCACATGGATGTCAACAATGCTTTTCTTCAAGGTGACTTACATGAAGAGGTTTACATGGACATTCCTCAAGGCTTTGATTCTCCTATGGTCACTCCTGGTGCTTCTAAGCGTGTGTGCAAGCTTTTGAAGTCACTTTATGGGTTAAAGCAAGCTTCTAGACAATGGAACATCAAGCTCACCAACACCCTATTGGAGAATGGCTATTCTCAAAGTGCCTCAGATCATTCCTTGTTCACCAAGGCAAATGGTGAAGACAGGGTGTATCTTCTCATTTATGTGAATGATTTGCTCATCACAGGCTCAAGTGCTTCTATTATTGATCACTTGAAGTCCATTCTGAAGTCCCATTTTAAGCTCAAGGATTTGGGCAACTTGAGGTATTTCTTGGGTTTGGAAATTGCAAGGTCCAAAGAGGGTTTGGTCATCAACCAAAGGAAGTATGCCCTTGAGCTTATTGAGGAGACTGGTTTGGGGGCTGTTAGACCCTGTGAGACTCCTATGGAGTTCAATCTCAAGCTCATAACTTGCGCATATGATGAAGCAACCAACACCTGCTCATATGATTTGCCTCTTGAAGATGTATCTGCCTATAGAAGATTGGTGGGCAAGTTGTTGTATTTGACAATGACTAGGCCAGATATTAGCTTTGCAGTTCAAAGTCTAAGTCAGTTTGTTGACAAGCCTAAGAAGTCCCATCATGATGCAACTATAAGGGTGATCAAGTACATCAAAGGTACTCCTGGTCAAGGACTTCTCTACCCAACCAACATTGCACTTGATTTGAGTCTTTATTGTGATTCAGATTGGGCAGCTTGCCCATTCAGTAGGAAGTCCATTAGTGCATATTGTGTAAAGCTTGGTGGAGCTATGGTAGGCTGGAAAGTGAAGAAACAAGTCACGGTTTCCCTTTCAAGTGCAGAGGCAGAGTACAGATGCTTGAGGGCAGCCATTCAAGAGGCTCTTTGGGTTGCTAGGCTTCTAAAGGAGCTTGGGGTGCATGTCACTTTGCCCATTCCTATATTCACTAATAGTGAGTCTGCAGTGAAGATAGCCAAAACCCCAATGTTTCATGAACGTACCAAGCATATTGAATTGGATTTCCATTTCACTAGGCACCACATAGGAATGTATATTCCATACATTCCATACTTTACACATTTGTACACACTAGTCTAGCTTACTTACACTCTAAGTTAGTTAGCTAGTTAGATGCTCTCTTCTCCTATATATACCTTGATCTACCAATTGTACAAACTGATTTTTGGTTGTTAATACATTTGATATTCATCCAAGATCCTCTCGGTTCATAACAACTCCCTCATTTTGGACTTTGGATGCTCTGACTTCTCTCTAAAAGGCTTTTTCTCTCTAGAAATTATGACTTGAGCGTCGGAGAGGGCCCAACCAGCATTCCCCCCTCTCCCACGCTGGTTACTACCCCTCGTGCAGGATCCGAAGTTCGAGAGTTTGAGGTCGAGAACTTGAAGATTAGTTCGAGGATTGTATTTCAAAGATCGCGGCGTACCCGTCCTTGTACACACATCTCGAGCCCGTTCGTGAAAAAGAAGCCCGAAGCTACCCAAGTGGAAGCAGACCTAACACAACCCATGTTTGGTATTGCAACTCTTCAATGAAGCCCACGTTCAGAAACTTGCCCACTTCTTCTCGTATTACGAGCTTTTTGTCTCCCCCCAATGGACGTAGCTTTTGTGTTATAGGTCTGGATCCTGGTTTGATGTTGAGCTTGTGAGAGATTATGTTTGGGATTATTCCTGGCATATCGCTTGGTGACCATGCGAACAACTCCTTATACTCTACTAGAAGTGCCGTGATTTCTATCACATCATCTTCTGATAGTGATGCTCCCACTCGAACCATCCTTTCTGGTTCATCGATCTTGATTTCTTGCAATGCTTCAACAGGAGCAGGACGTGCATGATCCATCCTTGGGTCTTCATCAATGATGGGAATTCCAAAATTGTTTGTCTTGTCACTATGTTGGAGTGCAAAATTGTAGCAGTCTTTTGATAGCTGCTGATCTCCCTTTACTTCACCAACTCCTGCCTTTGTTAGAAATTTGACTTTTTGGTGTGATGTTGATGTTATCATACCCCATTTGTTCATGGTTGTGTATCCCAAGATTCCATTATATGCGTCAAGCTTTTCTACGATCACGAATGGTACGTCTATTTGGAGCTGTTGCTCTCCCTCTCCTATGATGACTGGCAGAGTTATGAATCCTAGCGGGTAGCTTACATCTCCCATGAATCCCACCAAGGGTGAGTCAATTCTTTTGACGTGCCTCTTTCTCCCCAGGGCTAAAATGATAGCCTTTGTAATGATGTTGGGCGAACTTCCACCATATACCATAATGCGCTTAACATCCATTCCATCATTTGTCATAGTTATAAGCAACGCGTCGGTGTGCGGGTGCACAATGTGGTCTTTGTCTTTTGATGAAAAGCCAATGACGTCTTTCGTGCAATCATCCTCTTCGTCAGCATCTATCATGACAGTATCCTTCATGTCACCATCTTGGCATATGCGCTTTGTGCGTGTAGCGTATATTTATCGTTCATACGACGTTTCTCCTCCGGCTCCAAAGCCTCCGTGGATCACGTGCACATTTTCCATCTTCTCCCTAAAGAATGCATTGTACACATTTTGGACTTCACAGCCATTCTGTGCGGAAGGCACATTTGTGAATGGTACGGTTGAAGTGGTGGATCCTGCATCTGGAACGTGAGAACGTCCTGGATGGCTTCTCGTCGGCTTTGGCTTGCTTGCACCCGCCTTCTTCGTTCGTCTTCTTGTCATAGCTTGCGGTATGGAACGGCTTTTTGTTCGAATCACTCAAACGGCGCCAAATGTTAAGTCTGATTCCTCTTGGGTAGCTTCAGGCTTCTTTTCCACGTACGGGCTCTGGATGTGTGTACAGGAACGGGTATCTGTCTGTATGCCGCGATCCTTAAAACACGATCCTCGAACTAGTCTTCAGCTTCCCGACTTTGATCTCTCAAAATCCGGATCCTGCACAAGGGGCAGTAACCAGCGTGGGAGAGGGGGGAATGCTGGTTGGGCCCTCTCCGACGCTCAAGTCAAAATCTTTAGAGAGAGAAAGCCTTTTAAAGAGAAGTCAGAGCATCCAATGTCCAAATGAGGGAGTTGTTTTAAAATGGGAGACCTAGGCCCCTATTTATAGGGAACCTAAGGATCATGCCCAGTTTTGAACGGCTTGATGCCGGTATGAAGGAAAACGTATACCGTCATCAAGGTGGACTATGCGTGCACTGACTTCTCGCACTTGGCAAAATAATCGGGATAAGCGCGCGGAGACATCGGTAATCCGGACCTACCCGGATTGTTTAGCAATCCGGACCGGGTCCCTATTTCCTTAGGGCAATCCGGAAGTCCTCCGGTCCGGGTACTGTGCGTATTCCGGACCGTTTTAGACTTGGGTGTCCGCGGAAGAGTTCTTTTACGGGTTTTGGAGTATTTTGCGAAGCCCAAAATGTAAATACAAACCCGAATTGGATTGATATCTAACATTTAAAACTTCGGTGAAAAGCGCTATGCGCAAGTGGACCTCGAAAGAAGGAACACATCGTTTCAAAGTACAATTTCAACAATGAAGTGTTTAAATGATGATGTGCTGAATTTTCGTTTGCATTCCTTCGGAAATAACTTATTGATAACATTTACAACGGTACGAATTAGGCATAGCAAGCTACCACGACCTTGTAAAAGTATCAGCGGACGCATATGGTGAAAACCCAAGATGCTCAGTGTCGGACCTAAAATCTGACCTAGGGCGGATTACGTTTTGAAAACGCGCAATTTTTAAAGAGTCTCCACTAGTTAATTATTAGGTTAACTAGAATCCTAAATTACCTAAGCGAATAACTAATTAAACACCTAGGTATTAAATCAGTCTACGATCAGAAATACAAGTTCGGGGGTTTTGTTACGAATCAAAACTCATGGATTTAATCACGCCCTTTCGGTACTCAATTCACTTAATTTGCCAATTTTATTTTTAAATTCATGTTGTATCAGATTAATCAGACGATGTCAAGATTCAATTAGTTTTATCATATGCAAAAATATTTTCAATTATTAACTTAAATCTAAAAAACCAATTATAATCTATAAATACTAATTAAGATGAAATTTAAAACACTAAAATTAATTAACAACTTAACATGCTTAAATTACCAAATTAAATATAATATAATAATAAAATACCAGAAAAAAAACTGGAATTCTCACCTGCGCGATGGAGCGTGGCAGGACGCCGAGCAGCCTGGCGAGGCGGATGGCGGCGCAGGGAGTGGTCATCGGTCCGGCTGGGGTGACTGGGAGTGACTGAGCTTGACAGCACGGCGGTGGGATGGTCCGTGCAGAGCCGGGCGAATACGATGGTGGAGCTCCGGTCTAGTTAGACGATGGACGGCGACGTGACAGATCTGGGCTGAGGGCGGAAGGACGATGACTCCGGCGAGACGACGGGCGTGCGGCGCGCAGCAGTTGGTGGTGGCGTGGGGTGCTGCTGGTGGACGATGTGGGTCACGGGCGAAGAGAGAGAGAGAGAGAGAGAGAGAGAGAGAGAGAGAGAGAGAGAGAGAGAGAGAGAGAGAGAGAGAGAGAGGTGGTCGGCGATGTGGGCTGACACCGGAGCAGGGGGGCGGCGCTGGAGGTGGTGTCTGGGGCGGATCCGAGGCCGGTCACCGGCGGGCTCTGGAGGTCCGGTGGCTGGACCAGTCGGGGAAGAAAGGGAGAAAAAAAAAATTTCTGAGCACTACAAGACGAAATCGCACAGAACCCGAAAATAATGTATTATTGCTTCTTTTTGGTGTTTTTTTGTGTCCTTTACAATGTAAACCTAGACCCCTATTTATACCAGAAACCTAGTCTAAATTACAGATAAAATTTAAATAAAAAAAATTCTAACATATAACTATTCTAGAGAATATTCCTAAGGATATTTATCTTTACAGATAATTATTTTTTTGAATAAAAAATAATATCTGGAGATAAATATCTTATAGATAATTTTCTAAAATAAAAAAACTAATTATTATATATATATTTTTAAATATTCCGAAAATATTAAATAAATTTGAAATAATTTGAAATATATTTTATAATAATTTCCCTAATGTGCCCTTGAGCATTTTTGGAGACTTTGTGGCTTGACACGTCCGGAATTTGACGTATCATGTGTAACGTCGTTACGTCCGGGTCAAAATCGAGTGTTTACAGGTTTCCCCTCTTTGGACGGACTCCCGTAGAACGTGTTCGAAGGGGTTTGTCCAAAGACGAAGAAACACTAATTTTGACCAGAAAGTATGTTCTCTTCCAATTCTTCAAAGTCTTCAAGGTGGCTCATATGCTTATTCTGGTGCGGAAAGATAAAACCTCTGTCGGCGGGACGCCTGTTGGCGGTGCCTCCATTAGCGATGCAGTAAGTAAAGCCTCTAGTGGCGATGCGGAAAAGTAAAGCCTCGGTCGGCGGTGCCCCTGTTGGCGGTGCCTCCGTTGGTGGTGCAGAAAGTAAAGACCTCGATCGACGATGCCTCCAGTGGCGTGCGACGAGGAAAAGCCTCCAGTGGCGGTGCGGAATGTAAAGCCTCCAGTGGCGTGCAGAAAAGTAAAGCCTCCAGTGGCGTGCAGAAAAGTAAAGCCTCCAGTGGCGTGCGGGAAAGTAAAGACTCCAGTGGCGTGCAGAAAAGTAAAGCCTCTAGTGGCGTGTGGGAAAGTAAAGCCTCCCGTGGCGTGCAGAAAAGTAAAGCCTCCAGTGCTGTGAGGGAAAGTAAAGCCTCCAGTGGCGTGCAGAAAAGTAAAGCCTCCAGTGGCGTGCGGGAAAGTAAAGCCTCCAGTGGCGTGCGGAAAAGTAAAGCCTTCAGTGGCGTGCAGAAAAGTAAAGCCTCTAGTGGCGTACGGAAAAGTAAAGCCTCCATTGGCGTGCGAAAAAGTAAAGCCTCCAGTGGCGTGCAGAAAAGAAAAAACCTCGATCGACGATGCCTCTAGTGGCCTGCGACAAGGAAAAGCCTCCAGTGGCGTACAGTAAAGTAAAAACCTCGATCGACGATGCCTCCATTGGTGTGTGACAAGGAAAAGCCTCTAGTGGCGGTGCGGAAAGTAAAGCTTCCTATGTCTGAGAAATGCCTCTAATGGCGTCCGATGGAGAAGAGCCTCTAGTGGCGTGTGTCGGAGAAATGCCTCTAGTGGCGTCTGTTTGGAGAAGAGCCTCTAGTGGCGTCCGTTGGAGAAGAGCCTCTAGTGGCGTCCGTCGGAGAAGAGCCTCTAGTGGCATATGTCAGAGAAATGCCTCTAGTGGCGTCCGTTGGATAAGGGCCTCGAGTTGCTTGACGACTTGAAAATGTTGGATCACACTGGAACTCCGGTACGGACTTTGACGGCAATCCTAGCTCCTTTGCTCCACGTAATCCTGCAAGAGGGGATAGACCGGGCGGTGACCCAGAATCCCTCTCCGATGCTTAAATGAGTATCTCGTATGACTGGCAAGTAATAAACTCAGAGTGTATTCAACTCAACGTAAGTCTTTCTGAGGTGATCTCATGCCCTTTTATAGGCAAAGAGATGCCTCAGGTACCTGGCGAACCGTTAGGGGTGGTTAGCCCGTATCCCGCATATCTCGGACGTGATCTCGCGTATCTTAGCCATGCCCCGCGTATCTCGGCCACACTCCGTGTATCTCAATCCACGTTCCGCGTATCTCGGCCACGCCCCGCATATCTTGGCTTTATCCTCTGATAACGAGTCCCGACTCCCGTCGGGGACTCCAGAGTTATCTCGTTGTGTCACCGCTCGGGGCCCCTCGTCATCGTGACAGGGCCATTCATTCTCAGGGATTCATCATCGGGGCCTACTTAAAGGCTTCTCATCGGGAGCTTCCGGCTCCACTGTCGGAACCGACTCTGTCGGGACCTTGCCTCGTCGGGACTCCCTTCGTCGGGACCCTTCTCCTAGGTCATCTTGACCTTCATTTTGGGGCCTGGTGGGCCTGTTTGCCGTTTCCTCGCCGTTAAAGGGCCTGACGGCTATAGTCGGACCCATCATTTGCCCCCAAGACATGAGGGACTTTTAGTTCGTCGTGTCTTTCAACTCCCGATCTTCCAATATTAAAGTCAGGGATCTTTTCCTTGGTTCAGTTACTCAGTTTATCAGTCTTCTCCTCTACGTTTCCTCAGGGTTTTGTAGATAACTGTTATATCCCAAAGGTCTCCTCGGTTTCTTAGTGCATTAAATGCAGTAGATAATGGAGTGACGTTTTCGACCCACGGGCCTGATTTTTCGCGCCTGTCCTTTTCTGAAAAGTGCTTTTCAGGCCGTTTCATCATTACGCCTGTTGTCCTTCTGCACGTTTTATTTCAACGGTCCAGATTAAGACTCTTCGACTTCGACGACTCGGATCGAAGTGTCCTTTCAATTGTCTTCTTCGACTATAAAACCCTAGCCATGGTCATAATTCAACTTTTACCGTCTTCGAATTCTCAAAAGCTCTCTGCGATTCCTCTGTGATTCCAAGCTCTGTGATTTCGAAGGTCTTTGGAGTTTCCTCGATCATCTTTCCGGCGACATTCCGCTCATCTCCTTCAACCTTTACTTCATCATGTCTGGTAAGGAATCCCTCTTCGTTGCTTGTTTGTCTTTTCCTTTCTAATTTTCCAAGAGTCCCACTGTATTTTCTTGCCCTGGTTACTTTTCAGACAGCGGTTCCAGCTCTGAGGGGAGAAAACCCTTTAATTTTGACTATGCTCCAAATGAGATTTCCAATACTGCTTATGATGCAGCTCTCCGAGAGGGTTGCATCACCATCACCTGGGAACCTCGTTTCCCGTATCCTAGGCATCGTCCCTCGAGTGATTCTGAGGTTACTCGTCCCCAGAAAGGGGAGGTGTTTGTCTCTACGGGACAAATATCAGCGGGGATCAGGTTCCCCTTTTGCGGTAATCTGGTCGAGCTGTGCCATCATTACAGAACACACCCCACCACCTTTTCTCCCCATGCCATCCGCCTTTGGAACGCCTTTCAAGTCCTCTGTCTCCGACAGAAATGGGTCTACAGCCTCCAACTCTTCAGAACCTTTTATGGGATGAAGTGCAATGAGGCGGGGGTTTGCGCCTTCTACCCTCGGATGCCCAAGTGGAGTAAGCTGCAGCTTGCCCGGTACGGTTGGACCAGTGACACCTGGAAGGTGGTCAAGGGCCGGGGACTCTTGATTGATACAGGGACCGACAACAGTAGCTGGAAGAAGAGCTACTTCTTTATCCGTCACTCCTCAATCCCCTGGCCTCGTTGGGAGGTGGCAGCGGACCCTCCACCTGCTTTCCACACTTATGCTGACGAGGATTTCGAGACTCTCCAGCTTATCCAGCTCTATCGGTGGGAGGAGTCTTACACTCCTCTCAACGCCAACTCACTCGTGGAGCGGGACCTGGTGCACGTCGGGATCCGACTCCTCGATATTGTTTCTGGGGGGCAGCTCTTCGACGGCCCTTCCAATATGGTTCCTTGGGTAAACTTCTAATTCTTCTTTGTTTACTGTTTGCAGCCAAGAAGGTATCTGTGCTGACCGATCTGTTCCTTAAGCAGGGGAATGCCCCCTGGACTCCTATCCAGACGCTCCAGGGAGTCCCGCTCACACAAGAGGAACAGGACCAGGAACTGGCCCTGCATCTGCTGGCGGGTTCTATTCTGCCCTCTATGCGGCATCCGATTTACCTCAATCGGACGCATATGCAGCGGGACGTCAGGGGTATGGCTGTGCGCGGCATAGATGTGAGACTTTGCTTCTTTCTTGTTGATGATAAATCGGGTCGTTTGTTCATTAACACTTTTCCTTCTTATTGCAGGAGCTCGGGGACTACAACCGCCTCATCGGGTACGTTATTGCCTATGATGAGGCCCGGGAGCGGGACCGAGGGGTTCGCGAGCAGCTTCAGGTGGATCTCAAGGCCTCCCAGTCTCTGCGGGGGAAGCTTGTCAAAGAGCAGGCTGCCCTTAATCAGAAGATTCGGGACCTTCAGCAGCAGATCGCGGACTTCGAGGGGCTCTTGAGGCAAGAGCGGCAGGAGCGGGGGGCGATTGTGGACAGGCTGACCCAGGAGAAGAAGGCTGCCGAGGACAAGCTGGTCCTTGAGAAGAAGGCTCTGGAGGAGCTAATCGCGGGATTTCCTGCGCAGCTGGCCGAAGCGGAGGCAAAGGTCCGGGAGGACTATCGGAGGTCGGAGGGCTTCCAAGCTGATGCCATGAAGTTCTTTGGCGCAGAGGTGGAGAACACTCTCTTCAACGCGGTTGAGGAGCTCCACCTAGAGTACGGGGATGCTATCAACTTCGACAAGTCTCCTTCTCTCGCTCCTTTTGCAAAGAAGTATTTTGCTCTTTCCGAGGAGAGTGATGGGGGGAGTACCCCCGTAATTGTCGAAGACGCTTCTGAACTTCCAAGTGCGGACGCCCCGATAGTCAATCCTCCCGAAGCCAATCATGTGGATCCCTCTGCTACCGACTCCGCGGACCCAGCTGCTGCCAATGCTGCCGACAAGGACCAAGCTTGAATATCTTTATCTTTTAGAGTCCTTGTATCTTCTTCTCTTGTGTCGTCGTCGGGCCCTTGAGCCCTTATCAATATCAAACTTCTCTAGTTCCGATCTTTTGTTGCACTTCTCCGAGTGACTTTACTTATACGCGCTTAAGTCGAAACTTCGACACTTAAGACATTCTCGTACGTCCTTCCCAACGATTTAATAACCTGCACCACTTAAGGCGACTTAATTCCAGGCATCACTTAAGACGACTTTATATTACTTAGAGTAAATCTAAGAATCGTGCATCACTTAAGACGACTTAATTCTGCGCACCACTTAAGGCGACTTAGTTCCATGCATCACTTAAGACGACTTTATATTACTTAGAATAAATCTAAGAATCGTGCATCACTTAAGACGACTTAATTCTGCGCACCACTTAAGGCGACTTAGTTCCATGCATCACTTAAGACGACTTTATATTACTTAGAATAAATCTAAGAATCGTGCATCACTTAAGACGACTTAATTCTGCGCACCACTTAAGGCGACTTAGTTCCATGCATCACTTAAGACGACTTTATATTACTTAGAATAAATCTAAGAATCGTGCATCACTTAAGACGACTTTTCTCGTGCACCACTGAAGGCGACTTTTTACGTGCACCACTGAAGGCGACTTTTTACGTGCACCACTGAAGGCGACTTTTTACCGTGCACCACTGAAGGCGACTTTTACACTTAGCATAAATCTAAGGACAACTCTTATTTGGAAGCAATCTGTTTATTTATTGACGGCATAAGATTGGCTTACATCAAATTAAACGATAAACAGCATACACCACTTAAGGCGATTTTACATCGGGCACCACTTAAGGCGACTTTATCGGGCACCACTTAAGGCGACTTTCTTCAAGCATGGTGTTTCTTCAAGTGTTCGCCACTAAAAGAATGCTTTAACGTTCTGCCATCGAGGTCTTCCAACTTATATGCGTTCGGAGCTGGCATCCCCTCGACCTTATAAGGTCCTTCCCATTTTGGTGACATCTTGTTGATTCGATCCAAAAGGGTGAACTCGTTGCGACGCCAAACCAGCTCCCCGACAAAGAATTTTCGGGACTTCACTCGCCGATTGTAGTATCTGGCCGTCGCCAAGCGCATTCGAGCTTGGACTTCATCGGCTTCCCGCCTTTTCTCTTCGAGTAGGTCCAAGTCCAGACGTCTCACTTCATCGTTCGTTAGGGGCTCGTAATATCTCATCCGATGGGACGCCACTGCTACCTCCACAGGGGCGACAGTTTCCGTGCCATAAACGAGGCCAAACGGAGTCTACCCTGTTGATCGTTTGGGTGTCGTTCTAACAGCCCAAAGCACATTTTCCAGTTCGTTCAGCCACTTGCCCTTCAAGGCATAGACCCTCTTCTTCAGGCCATCCATCACGATTTTGTTGGCTGACTCCACCTGGCCATTAGTCTGAGCATGGCGTACGGAGGCGGTCCGATGCTCAATGTTCAATTCTTCCAGATACTCCCTCACCTGCGAGCCGTTAAACGGTGGGCCATTGTCGCTGATCACCACCTTAGGAATCCCGTATCTGGACACGATAAGGGTTTGGAGGAACTTGACGATCTGGTTCCCCGTTGTTCTGGCCAATGCCTTCGCCTCTATCCTTTTCGAAAAATAATCGATAGCTACAAGTAAATACTTACATTGTCCTTGTGCTTGTGGAAGAGGTCCCACCAAGTCGATGCCCCATTGCGCGAAGGGCCAAGCGCTCTTGATGGATGTCAGGTTGGCGGCCGGAGCCACGATACTCGGGGCGTACCTCTGGCACGCGTCGCATGATCGGACCAACGCCGTTGCTTCTTTGTTCATTGTGGGTCAATAGTAGCCCAAGTTCAACACCTTCCTCATGATGGATCGGGCCCCTTCGTGACAAGCCGCGACCCCCTCATGCATTTCCTTCAGGATTCGATTGGTGTCGGGTTCGGCTACACACTTCAAGTACGGAGTCGAGAACCAGCCCTTCTTGTACAGCTGATTGTCCAGCATCACATAATTAGACGCGATCCGACATATCCTGTCTGCTGCTACCTTATCCTCGGGGGCTGCCCCCGTAGTCAGATACGCGACTATCGGGGTCATCCAGGTGGGCTCTTCCTCCAATTTTGTCTCAATGGTGCACACCTGCGTTGGGTCGATGTTTGATAAGATCACCTTCTCCAGGAAGTGCACCTTCCGATTTTCTTCTAAGGGTGCCCCCAGGGCAAATTTGCTCAAGGCGTCTGCCTCTACGTCCCCCTCCCTCGGAATAGCCTCGATATCGAAGCTTTTGAAGCTCTCTTTCAGGGCTTGTACCTCTCGCAGATACTTTTTCATTATCGGACTTCTTGCTTCGTATCGCCCTTGAACCTGGTTCACGATTAAAGCTGCGTCGCCCTTTACTCTTAAGTGATCGATTCCAGTGCCTTTAGCGATTTTTAGGCCCGTGATAAGAGCTTCGTACTCCGCTTCGTTGTTTGTGGCCTTGAATGTTAAAGCCAAGGCGTATCGGAGCGGTTCACCTTCACCCGGTGGTATCAACAATAAGCCCGCTCCTGATCCGTCTGAACTCGCGGAGCCATCCGTGTACATCTCCCAGGTATTTTCCTTGTTTGGCTGTTCTGATTGCTCTGCCCTCTCTGGTTGTTCTTCTGTCGGGACCTCTATGGTTGCCCCCTCTACAGGGCCCGCTTCTTCCAGATCGGGGGCTGTAGACTCTGCTATGAAATCTGCTAATGCCTGGCCCTTAATGGCTGTCCTCGGAGCGAAGTGTATGCGAAATTCGCTAAGCTCTACTGCCCATTTCACTAATCTCCCCGACGCATCCGGTCGGTTCAAAAAATGCTTCAAAGGCTGGTTCGTTAGCACAGTGATCTCGTGTGCGTGGAAATATAGCCTTAGCTTCCGAGCAGTAATAATCAACGCAAAGAGGTACTTCTCAACGGCGGGGTAGTTCAATTCAGATTTGGCAAATGCCTTGCTTACATAATAGACGGGGACTTGATTACCCTCGACAATCTTTACTAACACAGAGCTAATGGCAAATTCAGAAACAACCAAATATAGAAAGAGCGGCTCGCCTGGAACCGGTTTCGCCAGCGGCGGGAGTGTGCGAAGGTGCTGTTTGAGTGCTTGGAACGCCTCTTCACATTTGGCAGTCCATTCGAATTTTTTGTTGGCCCTCAAGACTTCGAAAAACGGCATTGATCGGTCGCTGGCTTTGGACAAGAAGCGATTCATTGCAGCCAGTCGGCCATTCAGTACTTGTACCTTCCGATGGTTTATCGGAGACTGCATCTCCTCGATTGCCCTCAGCTTCTCAGGATTCACTTCAATTCCTCTTTGGCTCACCATGATGCCCAAAAACTTCCCTGAGTGGACTCCGAAGGCGCATTTCGTCGGGTTCAAGCGAACCTGATGGAGCCTCATCCGCTCAAATGCCATGGTAAGGTTGTGCACGTGATCCTCGGCTTGTCGGGACTTCACCAGCATATCATCCACGTAAGCTTCCATGGTTTCTCCCAGCATATCTCCAAACAGCTTGTTCACCATCCGCTGGTAGGTTGCCGCGGCATTGATCAACCCGAAAGGCATGACATCGTAGTGATAGATGTCACTGTCTGCGTAGAATGCTGTGTGGGGGGCGTCTTCCTTGGCCATCTTGATCTGGTTGTAGCCTGAATACGCATCCACCAGCTGGTCAATCCTCGGGAGTGGATAGCAATCCTTTGGGCAAGCCTTGTTCAAGTCGCGGAAGTCCACGCACATTCGCCATTTCCCGTTGGTCTTCTTTACCAGCACTGGGTTGGCCACCCAAGTCTGGAATCAGAGCTCCTTAATGAACCCAGCGTCGAGCAACCTGCCCACTTCCTGCTGGATCGCGATCTTCTTATCCGTTCCCATCGGACGCCTTTTCTGTGTGATAGGCTTGATCGCGGGGTCTATCTTCAGCTCGTGCACGATCACATCGGGGCTGATTCCTGGCATATCGCTGGGGGACCAGGCAAACAGCTCCTTGAACTCCTTCAACAACTCCACCAATTTTTGGGCTGTCTCTTCAGTTAGAGCAGACCCGATTTTCACCTTCCTCTGGGGTCCGTCGATCTCGACTTCTTTCAGATCTTCTACGGGGGCGGGACGCCCAAACTCTTCTCTGGGATCTGTGTCTGTCTGGAGGACAGTCATGGCCTCTCGCCTCCTCCTCCGGGTGGCATTAACATAGCATTTTCGAGAAGCCACCTGGTCACCCTTGACCTCTCCGACTCCATGGTCGGTCGGGAACTTCATCTTCTGGTGCACAGTCGAGGCAGCCGCCATCAGGGGATTAATGGTGGTTCTCCTGATAATCGCGTTGTAGGTCCCCGCGGAATCAACCACGACAAATTCCACGTTCCTCCTTTCTGATTTCCACCCGCTACAAAACTCCACTGGTAAGGTGATTACTCCTAGCGGGTAGGAGGTTGAGCCAGAGAACCCGACCACCGGGAAGTTTGCCTCCTTCAGATCTTCCTTTGTTTTCCCATTAGCCTCCAGCGCGTCCATGGACAAAATGTCGGAGGAGCTTCCTCCGTCGATTAGAATTCTCTTCATCTCGAACCCGTCTACATCCAAAGTTACCACTAAGGCATCGTCGTGCGGGGTCTCTACGCCTATGAGGTCTTCCGACGAGAAGGAGATTACCATCTCTTCTTTCAAGGTCCAAGATCGGGACCTCTTACCCAGTACCACCGCCGTAGGGATCCTAGAGGCGTAGACCTCTCGAGCGGATGAGGTATCACCTCCAGCAGAAAATCCTCCATGAATCACGTTGATGACTCGTCTCTCCTTGCGAGCACCGGATGACTCTGGATCAGTTCTCTTCTTTTTCGGGGACCGATCGCGGGATCGGGAACGGGACCGCGATCGGGACCGAGAGCGGGACCGGCATCGTTTGTCCCCGACGAATTCCTTGAGCTTTCCCTTCTGGATTAGCTTTTCAATCTCCTTCTTAAGTTCCCGACAGTGATTGGTGTCGTGGCCATTTGCGCGTTGAAATCGACAATAGCGATCTGTGCGGGACCCCAGGAATTCTCCATCTTTCTTCGGGGGGTACCTGGAGATACCTTGTCGTTCCATGACTGTCAGCACTTCCGCCATGGAGCAGTTGAGAGGAATGTCAAAATCCTCCCGCTTATCCTTCCTTGAAGAATGTCTGTCGTCCCTCCGATCCGGACGACCTCGATTCTTGCCGCTGTCGGGTTTACCTTTTGACTTACGATCGTCGAAGGGTTTACTTGACTGTTTCCCTTTGTTCGACTTTGGGGGCTCCAGTTCTCCCGCGGCTATCTTTGACTCCTGGACATCGATCTGCCACTTCACCCTCTTCTGCAATGCCTCCATATTCCACACAGCCTTCTCAGCCACGCTGTGCATCAAGTCGGAGCCATAGGGGGCTGTCAGGTTCCGAATGAAGGTACGGATGGTTTCGCCCTCCGAGATTTCTTCGTCTATCTCTGCTACGCTGGCTGTGTACCGCTGGTAATAATGAGCCAGCGATTCGTCGAGCCTTTGCACCACCTGATTCAGGGACCTCACGCTTTTCAATAAACGCCTCCGACCCTGGTACTGCTGAATGAATCGGTCGTGCATGTCTGCCCAGCAAGTGATGCAGCCTGGGGGCAAACTAAAGAACCAGGTCAAGGCCCTTTATCCCAGTGTGTTCGGGAATAACGTACACACTATGTCTTCACTTGGGGCTCTTCCCAGACACGCCATGAGGTGCTTCTGGACATGGCGAACTGGATCTCTTTCGCCATCATACTCCTTTATCGTGGGGATGCATAGCCCAGGCGGGGCTAGGGTGTCAATGAGTCGGGGGACGAAGGGATGAGTGGATCGATCCCTTAGTTCCAACACCAGCGGCTTCTGTTCTCCCATACAGATGTTCACGATCTTTACCACCTGGTCGGGAGTGATGGGACCATTCAGGGGAATGGTCCTGTGCTGTACTGGTCCTGGTCCATCAACCACGAACCTCTCAGGCTGACCGGTTGCCCTACCTCTTTCCTGGCCTCGGGGCGGGGCTTCCTGTGCGTTCCGACCCTCTGTTGGCGGGGTCGCTTCCTCCAACGGGGGCATCTCCTCCTGCCTCCTCGCAGCCTCTCTTCGATCCAAGAGAGCCTCTACAGCCGCCAGAAACATGGGCATAGCTTCCGCCCTTCAAGTCTGCAGCTCGTCAAGTCTGCAGCTGGGGGAGCCTCCTGCCCCCTATTGCCCTGGTGCTGAGGAGCAATATCTTCGGGATCTCCGTTGCGCCCTCCTGTCTGGGAGAGCTCAGCCGGAGGATGATTCTGGTTTTCCTCCTGTTCCGGTACTGAATCCAAATTCGTTGCAGCGGGGTGGCGAGAGCCACCGGATTGTCCCTGTCTTCTGTTCTTGCCAGCCGCCATCGATCGAGTAGAAGGCATATCAGCTTTTTGTTTGATTCCCACAGACGGCGCCAATGTTGGATCACACTGGAACTCCGGTACGGACTTTGACGGCAATCCTAGCTCCTTTGCTCCACGTAATCCTGCAAGAGGGGATAGACCGGGCGGTGACCCAGAATCCCTCTCCGATGCTTAAATGAGTATCTCGTATGACTGGAAAGTAATAAACTCAGAGTGTATTCAACTCAACGTAAGTCTTTTTGAGGTGATCTCATGCCCTTTTATAGGCAAAGAGATGCCTCAGGTACCCGGCGAACCGTTAGGGGTGGTTAGCCCGTATCCCGCATATCTCGGACGTGATCTCGCGTATCTTAGCCATGCCCCGCGTATCTCGGCCACGCTCCGTGTATCTCAATCCACGTTCCGCGTATCTCGGCCACGCCCCGCATATCTTGGCTTTATCCTCTGATAACGAGTCCCGACTCCCGTCGGGGACTCCAGAGTTATCTCGTTGTGTCACCGCTCGGGGCCCCTCGTCATCGTGACAGGGCCATTCATTCTCAGGGATTCATCATCGGGGCCTACTTAAAGGCTTCTCATCGGGAGCTTCCAGCTCCACTGTCGGAACCGACTCTGTCGGGACCTTGCCTCGTCGGGACTCCCTTCGTCGGGACTCCCTTCGTCGGGACTCCCTTCGTCGGGACTCCCTTCGTCGGGACTCCCTTCGTCGGGACCCTTCTCCTAGGTCATCTTGACCTTCATTTTGGGGCCTGGTGGGCCTGTTTGCCGTTTCCTCGCCGTTAAAGGGCCTGACGGCTATAGTCGGACCCATCAAATGCATGTCCCTAATTTTGCCTAAATTGCACATGACGCGACAACTTAACGGGATCTTTTTTTTATTTTTTTTATATATTTTTTTAATCTCTCATATTCTCTCCTTTTGCCACGGTCAAATTTTAGACCGTGCCGCTCAGTTTTCCTAATTTTTGCATGGATTGCCCCTTGGGGTTTTTAGTCCATCAGGATTTTATTTTCTCTCCTTTTGCCATGATTGCAATTTCTGAATTTGCTATCATGCCCCTCATTTCCTAATTTTGCCTAGGCTGCCCTTTCGGGTTTTCAACCTAACGGAAGCGCTCTTTTTTTGGTAGCCGATTAAACAGTGGTTGTGACCCGTACTTTATTTCCCGTCTCGATGCGAGAGAATTTTGTAGCCATTTGGAGGGTGGCTGTGACCCTTTCCTCACCGTCTTCAATATCGTGAGAGCTCTTTTGATTTGTAGTCATTTGGAGGGTGGCTGTGGCCCTTTCATTTATTTCCATCGTTGATGTCCCGGTACTGCTCCTTCGATTTGTAGCCGTTTTAAGGGTGGCTGTGGCCCTTTCGAATGATTTCCCGGCATTACAAGATTCACGAGAATACTCTTTATATGTAGCCATTTTGAGGGTGGCTATGGCCCTTTCAACAATCTCCCATCCTCTCAGGATTCGAGGAACACTCATTTCCCGCCTTCAATGTTGCGAGAGTGCTCTATATCTGTAGCCGTTTGAAGGGTGGTTATGGCCCTTTATTTTGTAGTCGTTTTGGGGACGACTATGGCCCTTTTTTATTTTCCCGCCCTAACAAGATTCGCGGGGTCACTCTTTCATCTGTAGCCGTTTGGTGGGTGGCTGTGGCCCTTTACTTTGTAGTCGTTTTAGGGACGACTGTGGCCCTTTTTATTTTCCCGCCCTCACATGATTCGCGGGGTCACTCTTTTATCTTTAGCCGTTTGGGGGTGGCTGTTGCGTCCTGGATGAACTGAATCGTGTGAACGCGTTTGTCTGACTGGTTGAGCGGGTTTTTGGAAAGTCACCCTTTGTCTGAAAGAGGTTTTCGCCCTGATCGGTGACGAGTGTTCGGTTTTAACGCTGAATCTCGGAAAGGTCTGTGTCTCGAAAGGCGGTTGTGTCTCAGGAGGCGTCTGAGTCTCGAAAGGCGGTTGTGTCTCACGAGGCGTCTGAGTCTCATGAAACGGTGGTCTATGCACAAGTCCGGGGCGCCAGTTCCTGCACGAAGAGCCAGTACTAGCACGGAGAGGGGGGGGGGTTGTGCTAGTGGAGCCCTCTCCGATGCCTAAGTCACTATAGGGCTAAAAAGGTAATCTTAGAGAGAGAAAGTATTTCTAGAGAGAAGTCAGAGCTCAAAATACCAAACTTGGGCAAATGAGAGGATGTGTGAAAATGGGTGGCCAAGGCCTCCTATTTATAGGCTTCCTTGGGACCGGACCCGGTTTTAAAGCGTTTGATGACGGTTCAAAAGCAAGCGGTAACCGTCGTCAATATTGGCAATGAGCGAACTTGACTTCTCTACGCGTAACGGTAATCGCGTAAACAGTAATTGCGCAATACCCGTAATGCAATCCGGACCTCGTCGAAATTGGGAAATTCGGCGAGGTCCGGCTTGCCGTGCAACCCGGACCTCCGGATTGCTTCGTGCAATCCGGAGGTCCGGTCCGGACGCGCGTAACGCGCTTCCGGACCGTTTTGACCATTGGTAGACGTTTTTGAAGCCGTGATGTAATTTTGACGTGTTTACGAGGCCCGGAATATAGATACGAACTCGAATTGGACACATATCCATCACTTGCCCCCGAGTCAAGTAACGGTTTAAAACCTTTCTTGACTCTATTTTAAGTTAGGATACGCGTCCAATTTGAGTTTGACGCTAACCTTCTGGTTTTGATTGTTGTTTGGACGTAGAAGTCTTGATTTCATCCGTCCTTTGATTTCCCGACCGAGTGACTTTATTTCCTGTCATCACGGTTAGTGCAATAGAGAATGCGCATATGTAACGTGCAAACATGATTACCGTTAGGGATATAAGCAATTAGTAATTTATCATGCGGACATACTTTTACCAACGTGCATGCACAAGTAATGGTCATGGCAAGAACGTAATTACGTGATGTTAGAAATATAATCCGTATACTTCTAAAATGACTTAGCGATTATTAAATCATGAATCATGCGACATGAAAACATGCATGTAGGATGACGAGTTTGATACGCGCAATACCAAAACAATCATGTACGTAGAAGCAAATACTTAGAAGAGGGTGGAGTATACCGTAAGCACTTAGGCGTGGGTGTAGATGAATTACTCCTTTAATCCTTATCACCAAGGAATCTTTTGGGATATGTGATTACACTGATCCCCAATCATTCTTCCAGCTCTTTGGGAATTCATTCTTCCTTCTTCTTTGCAGGTAATTGCTTCACCCTTTCTAGAAACCATTTGTGTGTTCATAGTTTCTTCACCGTCGTAAACCTTAGGTGCATCCCGAAAGTTTCGTGTTTGATCATTGACTTGTTTTCATAAATTGACACCACCAATCGACTCAGATCATCACGAAGATTCCAGCGCCGCCTTCGGAATCGCCAGACAACGCCGGACGCGCCCTCACGCGCCGTCGCGTGAGTATTGCCTGGCCGGCGCGTGTAACCCACGCGCCGCCTTCCCGTGCTCCGTTCGCCGCGGTCCTTACCTTTCTGGAATCGTCTCGTCGAGTGGAGTCCATTGTGATACTTTTTGTCACATTTTGAGGTAGTCTGAAAACTCAATTTTACAGGACAGCTTCGACTTGACTTTGAATGTTGCCGTATTGTTGTTCGTTTGAGCTTATTTGTCGTTGATGTCGTATGGAACTGCTCATTGGTGTTTGTATGTTGAATAATTGCTGGTTGGTTGTCGTTGCTATCGTCGTTAGTTCATGCCTTAGACGATTTTTTTTCTCCGTGGATGGTTGTGGTAAAATTCCCCAATTTGGACATATTGCCCCCATGCCTTCGCGTAAAGGCCTTTTGGTTGGTACGTGTAGTTTTTTCCTTAAGTGGTTCGTTGGTTGACGGGAATTGCCAAACGTCTTTGGGAGTAGCCGTTTGCTGTCTTGATGCCTTAGAAAAATATTTTTCTTAAGTGTTGTCGTGTTTGCTCCTCGCGGTTCGTCACGTTAGTCCCACCGTTTGCATGATAGCTTCTTAGGATGTTGGCCACTTTTGTTACTCGTACCAACTTTGCCATGCGGGTTGACTTGGCTATGCACGTTGACTTTTGCTACGCGCGTTGACTTTTGCTATGCGCGTTGACTTTTGTTTGGTTCTTGCAGATTGTGAAGTCGTAGTAACCTCTTGCGGAACTCCTTCCTTTTTTGAACGAACTACTGCTATGAGTAAGTCCACCACTCCTCTATCGCAGACTCCTTTTAATTCTGACGTTGAGGATGACTTGGAGGTAGACTTGGTTTTACCATTAAATAGTGTTTTGGACACTGATGAGGGTGTAGCTGCCGAGCCTTCTGTTGAGGCATCTCCTGTCGGAGAGACAGAGGTGTTGGTTAGGTACTACACTAACCGCTTGGATAGATCCTTGTTTACCCTGTATGCGAGTGCTTCCAGACTTGACCCTTGTGCAGAGGCCGTTTACCCCATTGACGCACTCCGTGAGAGTAGTTTAGGATATGCTACTCTTCCACCTGTAGATTTGTCCGTCGTGTATACATCTCACGTTAGGGAGGGTTTGCAGTTTCCCTATTGTTCTGACTTGATTGAGCTTTGTAGCGGTAATGGGATTTCCCCCTTAGATCTTGCGCCCAACGGGGTTCGGGTATGGACTTGCTTTAGAGTGTTGTTTCACAAGCAGTCCTGGCATTACTCTCCCACCCTCTTTCGCTGCTTCTATCAGCTTAAGAGTCCGGACTCTGCGGGATTGTGCAGTGTGAAAGTTCGCTGGCCGAACTTGCAAGGTGATGGTTTTGAGTAACTTGGTCTTGGTGAAGCCAAGTGGGATTCTAGTTACCGATTGGTCGCCGCCGCGGATCGGTCTGCCGATCATTGGAGGCACCATTACTTTTTTGCTCATGATGCGGGTACGACTTGGGACGTCGAGTATATTCGGAAATCTGATCCCGCGCCTACTTTTCGGGAACTCTCCTTGCTGGATAGGGAGGTGATAAAGCAGATATATCATTGTCAGCGATCGCGTGGTTTTACTTGTTCGCTGCGCGCATCTGATCAAGAGTTGGTCGATGTTGGGATTCATGTGCTCCCTTCTGCGGCTTCGGTATGTTAAGCATTTTTATAAATTTTTACCGTGTTTCACTGTAGGTTGGTTTGACGGAAAAAGCTCGTCTTTGCAGACGGCAGCCGCTCGCAAGATTGCTTCTAACGGAAGGATTGTTCCACCTCTTGCTCCTGGAGCATCGGCGACTTCCGGACATGGAAAAGGTAGACGGTTTGAATAAACAATCTTCCTTGTGTACTGTCTTAGTTGGGTTGTAACTTTATGTGTTATTTGCAGGCCGCAAGACGTTTGTTACTGATCGCGTTGTTGCCGCTCCTGATTCTACCAAATGGTCCACCACTGGGACGCGTTCTTCGAGCAGTTCGAAGCGCCCGAAGACTACTGTGACCGTTCCTACTCCTTCCTGTCATAAAGGGAAGGAAGTTGACGGTTGCAAGGATGCGCTGTCTGCCCCCCGCTCGAAGGAGCGGTCCGAGGTGGAACGTGCTCTTCCTTCTGGTATAAGCTGAACACATGTCTGTGTGCTTTTGTGCGCTTTGTTTTTGGTTTTTGCATAACTCTAGTTGGTTTGCATGTAGTGCTCCCGCCACTTGGACGTGCGGATCTGCTTCGTCCTTTGGAAGGTGATATTTCGGATGATAAGTGGATGCCATATGTGACAGGAGATCTCACTTTCCCCAAGAGTTCCCAGCTGAGCATGCCAGAAGTTGGTGTGCGCGTTCTTCATCGATCCGTTCCTCCTGGTGATCGACTTGTTCGGCCTTCGAGCGACGAAGAGGCGCGAACCTTTGTTGAGAGATCGCCATCTGGATTCACTCCAGTGAGTATCTTTCTTTGCTTTGCTATGCTCGTTGTTTTCGAACATGTATGCTCATTCTCTTGTTGTTTTCATGTTGTTTCTGATATGGTGCACATGGCCTCCTTCATGTTGGAGCTTGTCCAGGAGAAGCGTGCTATTGCTGATAAAGCTGCCGTTGTGTCCGGAGAGCTTAAGGAAGCTAAGGATGAAGTGCGCCGTCTTTCTCTGAAGATGACAGATTTTGATGCTCGTTATGATTCTGATCATGCCCGCCTTGTTCAGCTTGAAGCTGAGAACGTTGCTATTGAGAAGGCAATTTCTGACAATGCGGGCAAACACAAGGTTGCCTGTCGGAAAGTGCGCGAAGAGGCAATGAAGGCCGGCATTGAGGAGGGACTTGGAAAGTTCCCTACTACCCCTGAGTTTGACAGCGCGGTTACTGCTGCTGCTACGACGAAGGCCGCTCCTATGCTTAGCGAGTTTGCTGAAGAATTTGTTCGTAGGGTGAGCATTCTTGCTCCTGGCTTTCCCTTTGACAGGTTAGGGCCGTATGCGGAGTTTGCGGTTGGGCAAGTTGCCGAGCTCCGTCGTTTGGATACTGCAACATCTCAGTTTGCATTTTTGTTTGGAGAAGACAGTGGCGACACTAATGTGCAACTTCTGCCTGTTCCGCCGAGTCCTGTCAGAGATGATGGCATTCTTTGATTTGTGCCATATTTTGGATACGTTGAACTCGTTTCTGAGTCTGTTTGCCCCCCGGCTTCTATGTTTAGAAACTTGTTGAAGTTGTTCCTTGGTTGTTGCTTGTGACTTGTTCACTTTGAACTACGTCGTTTGAACCTGCCTTATACATAGTAGTTTGCATGATAACTTGTTAGTAATATTTCATACCGTTATCACTTACTGTTTTTATTGAACATGGATGACTAGTAACGTATACATAGTCCCCGTAATTGTGACCAATAGCCACTTTTTGATTGATTACTTGAGATGTACTCAAGGATGCTTGCATGATGCATTACGCATGTTGCTCTTCTTTCCTGAATAGCTTGCCGCTAAATATGTTGTAACCTGTCAAGCATTTCGCGTATAGCGACTTTTCTTAACAAGTAGTATATTTGAAAGGTGTTATCTTGGCTAAGCAAGATACTAGTTTATACCGTCTCTTAGTTCCATTCTAAGGCGACGTTGTACAAGACTTGACTTGTAAATTTTATGAGTTTTTAAACAGGGTACGCACCTGCCAGCGTGTATCAACCCGCGTTGGGGAAGCATACGTAAAAACATTTTGGTTTTTGAAAAAATATTTGTGATACATGATTTCTGCGTCCAGCGACCACGTAACACGTTTTGAAAATATGTATTGTGATGCATGATTTCTGCATCCAGGAATTATGCAACACGGTTTGAAAATCTATAGTACGGAATTGTCATCTAACAAGAGGACTTTTGCCGTAAGGTGTGAACCCTTGAACAGGAATTCATAGTACGGGATTGTCATCTAACAAGAGGACGTTCTCCGTATAGAGTGAGCCTTTAACAGGAATTCATAGTATAGGATTGTCGTCTAATAAGAGGACGTTCGTCATAAAGAGTGGACCCTAAACAGGATATACACACTTATTGTAGCGTGGGGTCGTTGTCTAACAAGAGAACTTCCGCCATTTATAGTATGGGGTGATCAGTCCCGTATTGTATTTGCCCATCCTGTTCTGAATCCAGGGAATGGCTATGAACATGAGGATTTGCCTCTAACAAGAGATGTCACAGCATTTTATTTTTTAGAAGTAAACATGGGGTTTGTCTTTATACAGAGGATACCTCAACATGCTACTTTTGATAGTAAATCTTGGTGTTAATCCAAGATATTGCTTGTAGTTGACGCCTTTGGAAAAGTCGTCATTTTGATGGTAGACCTCGGTGTTATTCTAAGGTATTGCTTGTAGCTGACGCCTTTGGAAAAGTCGTCATTTTGATGATAGACCTTGGTGTTATTCCAAGGTATTGCTTGTAGCTGACGCCTTTGGAAAAGTCGTCATTTTGATGGATAGTCCGCAGGTTTTCATTGCGACATATAAGTTGACTGTGCACATAGCGCGATGGCTTTGTGTTGCCAGCACCTTCTTGAGATAGATGCCAATGTTATGAATGGAGAAATAAACTCCCTGAGTGCGGACGTGATAGGTGCGGATCATGATAGGTATGTATATATTGGGAGCGCAGCTTTTTCAAGTATCATCCGTTATATGTGGTTGCAGCATGCTGACTTTGAAAATATTTTGGGCTTAACTCCAAGTTTTTGATTCCATAATGACGCCTTTTGATGTAGTCATCAATATGAGTAAGTTATTGTTGATGATAAGCGTTGTCATAACGCGTTATAGATTTTTTGCTTGCACATGGCATAATATCTTGGATTGTTGATGTAGATAATAAGCGCGTAGTTTTGTTACTTCCCGTTTAATCCAAAAATAGCGTGCAAGACATAGATATGTACCTACAAATATAGATTGACTTTATTAGATACTTTCGCGTGTTTACATTGTTTTTACGAGAAGGCGTCAACCGATCATTCCATCTTAAAACATGGAAAGGAACAAGATGCGATGATACTAGAAACACTTAGAATAGAAATGCGCAAAGTAATCGGAAAGATAGTTATTTCTCCCGTCTCTTTTATGGTTGGTTTGACGATGATGTCGTAGAGTCAGTTGCAACAAATCGCCTTAATGCGCCCAGCGCGATGCATTCTTCAATCTCCCATCTCAGTGGTAGACACATGTTTGTGTTGTGCCCCCAGGTTTTGTGGTATTTGAACCATTCCTTAACGTTGTTGCCAAAGAAAGCAGTCTTCGGAACAAGTGGACTCGGGAGCTTGTTTTCGAGTAGGTTGACGTAAATGTCTTCAGCAACCGTGTTTAGCAGTGTGAAGATGTTGTCGATATTGATGCTTGCGCCCCCTGTTTGTTTGTTTCAGCTTGAACTTATTTGTCCCAACTGAGGGGTGTACCCCACCTCAGTTCTTGTTCACACAAGTCTGCTGTCTCGAGCTTGTCTTTTAGATCTGCCATGGTTTTGGTTGTTCGCCATCCATGAGTTCTTCCGAAGAGAAGGAGGATCTGGCGTTCGTGTTTGCATAGAATACGCTTATCACTTCCTCTGTTGTTGCTTTTGCCAAAGAGGCGTTGGAAGCGAATCTGATGAAGTAGTTCATGATTGGCTCGCCTTCACCCTCCTTGATGAGCCATATCTGGTTCCATGACGAATACTGGATGTACTCGTGTGGCTTCCAAACTGCAACAGCTTGTTCGTGCCTTCCATCATCAACGACTTTCTGCTTCTTGAAAGAATTTATCATCGCCACATGGAAATGGTGCTTTGCTCTTAGTGCGTTGACGTAACAACGTCTTGCGGTTATTTGGTCGCCCAGTACTTCCCCGATCCCATGGTCCGTATAGGGGACGGTCACGTAAGGGTTGATCGTTGTTCGTCCCAAAATTCCATTATAGGCCCCAAGAGATTCCACAGCGATGAAAGTGACGTTGACGTGCAATGCTTTCCACCCTTGGCCAAGGATGACAGGAAGCGTGATTGTTCCCAGGGGGTGTGTAGCTGCTCCGGCGAAGCTGACTAGCGAGAAGGTTCCCGGAGTCAAGTCTTTGACTGATCTTCCCAGTTGCTCTAGGACTTTGACATGTAGAATGTCAGCGGAGCTTCCACCATCGACGAGGATTCTTTTCACATCATATCCGTCGATGTCCATGGTTATGACTAAAGCGTCCTCGTGAGGGTAAACGATATGCTTTAAGTCTTCCCTGGAAAATTGGATGACCACGTCTTCTTGCTCCGGTTACTTGCGCTTTCCGTATTTCGACAATGTTGCTGCTTGGGATGCATAAATATCCCGAGCATTAGATACTTGTCCTCCGGCGGCATGTCCTCCGTGGATGACGTTGATGACACCTCGCTTGGTTGGCGGAGGGTTGTCGTTGACCTTCTCTTTGCCTTTATTTCCTCTTTTTGATGACTCTGCTTGAGCCTTCTTTGGGGGGTTGTCGCCTTGATCGACGAATTGCTTCAATTCGCCTTTGAGGACGAAGTTGTTAATGCGGAAACGTAGGCTGACGCAGCTATCCTTCTCGTGGCCGAAGACCTCGTGGTTTTCACACCACTTGTCTTTGTCTTTCCCGAGCGGGCCTTTTCTGATATTGTTCGGCTCTTTCCACATGTTCGCATCCTTCATCTCTCTCAATATCACGGATAGCGGGGCATTCAAAGGAATGCAGTCAGCGAGGTTTACTTCTTTTGGCTTCTGGAAATCTCCTTGAAAACGCCTTTTTGGCCGAGGCTGCCAATTTCTTCCTTGCTGACCGCTTGAGGGCGGTTTTGCTTGATTCTGCTTTGGGTTTTCTTTCGTCTTTGTAGCAGAGACTTTTGCTTTGCTCTGGCTTCTGAACCTTTCTAGGTCCACGTATTCTTTAACTCTTGCGGCTAACTCTTCCATAGTTTCAGCTGGGTGTTTTGCCATCTTTTCTGCTAGGGCATAGCCTCTTCGTCCGAGGTTTCGGATGAATGCTCACACTATCTCTCCTTCTGTCAGGTTTCCCTGAATATCCGAGATGTTCTGGTTGAAGCGAACGTATTACTCAGCGAGAGATTCTTCATTTTGTTGTTGGACGTCGTCCAGAGCATTTGATCCCTTCAGCAATGTGCGTTCGCCCATGTATCGTTGACTGAATTTAGCCTTCAGGTTCGCCCATGAGGTGATGCTTCCGCATGGCAGCGAGAAGAACCAATGTGCTGCTGTCCCGGCAAGAGTTTGTGAAAACGTCATTGCAATGTGGTGTGGGTTCTTCGTTCTGCCTAGCAGAGAGGCCTCGTGCTTCTGCACGTGTTCCACCGGATCTCCTTTTCCGCGATAGAGATCTCCTCCAATCCGGTACAGGGAGTCTGGGACGCGACTGTTCACAAGGTGGTCCGCGAACGGATGCGACGCCCTTTCTTCAAGTGCGTGCATACCCTTCATCTTTGCTTCTTTCATCTTTTCTCCACAATTTCTTCTAACATCTCGGCAGTAAACCCTTATACAGGTTCAGCATAATCTGTTGAAGGATTTTGCCGACCAGTGTTATGGTAGATGTCAGATTGATCTCTGCTTGTGGCGTGGAAGGGATCATCCCTTGTTGGCTGTTGTGGGCGGTGGTATGGGGGTTGCCTTTCATTCCTCCAATGATGGGCTCCTTGGGAAGGAGTGTATGAACGTGCGGCTTCATATCTTGCATGTTGGTTTCTGCCCTGGAAAGGATTGCCTTGGCGGGTAGTGTCTTGCGACATTTCTCTTGTCGGCGCAGCGTGCTCCTGAGCGGTTGGAGGTGGTTGAGCCGCATATCCTTGATTTTTTAGTGACTCGCGGAATGCGAGTAACTCTTCCAGTGCAGCCAGCATTGCTGGAGCAACGGTAGGTATCGGGTTTGCTCCCGTTCTTTGCTATTCGCCTTGCGGCATTTCTGTCTGAGATTCGTTATCATCATGCATCTCTGGTTCGAAAACAGGTGGGGGTGAGCGATGCTCGTCCCTTGGCTCTTGGTGGTTGTGCTGTGCGTCGGGCACATCCTCAGTTGGCATGGATAAAGCTACGGAAGTAGCTCTCGGTATGTGGGAAGGTCCCGACTGGCTTCCAGCTGGCTTCTGACCTCTTGCTCTTTTGTTTGCCGGAGACTTCTTAGGACGTCCAGGCCTTTTCCTTGTATTCCTCGCGTTAACATCTTCGGGAGGGTTGCGATCACTCGTCATGACATTGCGGTATGGTAGGTTTTTGTTCGAATCACGGAGACGGCGCCAATGTTGCGTCCTGGATGAACTGAGTCGTGTGAACGCGTTTGTCTGAGTGGTTGAGCGGGTTTTTGGACAGTCACCCTTCGTCTGAAAGAGGTTTTCGCCCTGATCGGTGACGAGTGTTCGGTTTTAACGCTGAGTCTCGGAAAGGTCTGTGTCTCGAAAGGCGGTTGTGTCTTAGGTGGCGTCTGAGTCTCGAAAGGCGGTTGTGTCTCAGGAGGCGTCTGAGTCTCGGGAAATGGTGGTCTATGCACAAGTCCGGGGCGCCGGTTACTGCACGAAGGGCCAGTAGTAGCACGGAGAGGGGGGGGGGGGTTGTGCTAGTGGAGCCCTCTCCGATGCCTAAGTCACTATAGGGCTAAAAAGGTAATCTTAGAGAGAGAAAGTATTTCTAGAGAGAAGTCAGAGCTCAAAATACCAAAGTTGGGCAAAGGAGAGGATGTGTGAAAATGGGTGGCCAAGGCCTCCTATTTATAGGCTTCCTTGGACCGGACCCGGTTTTAAAGCGGTTTGATGACGGTTCAAAAGCAAGCGGTAACCGTCATCAATATTGGCAATGCGCGAACTTGACTTCTCTACACGTAACGGTAATCGCGTAAACGGTAATTGCGCAATACCCGTAATGCAATCTGGACCTCGTCGAATTTGGGCAATTCGGCGAGGTCCGGCTTGCCGTGCAACCCGGACCTCCGGATTGCTTCGTGCAATCCGGAGGTCCGGTCTGGACGCGCGTAACGCGCTTCCGGACCGTTTTGACCTTTGGGAGACGTTTTTGAAGCCGTGATGTAATTTTGACGGGTTTACGAGGCCCGAAATATAGATACGAACTCGAATTGGACACATATCCATCAGTGGCTGTGGCCCTTTATTTTGTAGTCGTTTTAGGGACGACTGTGACCCCTTTTATTTTCCCGCCCTTACAAGATTCGCGGGGTCACTCTTTTATCTGTAGCCGTTTGGAGGGGAATTGTGGCCCTTTATTTTGTAGTCGTTTTAGGGACGACTGTGGCCCTTTTTATTTTCCCGCCCTTACAAGATTCGCGGGGTCACTCTTTTATCTGTAGCCGTTTGGAGGGTGGCTGTGACCCTTTATTTTGTAGTCGTTTTAGGGACGACTGTGGCCCTTTTTATTTTCCCGCCCTCACAAGACTCGCGAGGTCACTCTTTTATCTCTAGCCGTTTGGAGGGTGCCTGTGGCCCTTTCACTTATTCTCCGCTTTTGATGTTGCGGGAGCGCTCTTTATCTGTAGCCATTTGAAGGGTGGCTGTGGCCCTTTTTTTTATAGTCATTTTATGGATGACTGTGACCCTTTTATTGGTAGTTGATTTAGGAACAACTGTGACCCTTTTATTTCTTCACTGCTCTCACAATATTAGCACAAACTCTCTCTTTATTTTCCTGTAGCCGATTAAAGGGCGGCTGTGACCCTAAAGAAAACTGAGTTTTTTTTTTTTTGCTCTTCTTTTTTTTTTTTTTGCTCTTTTGCTTTTTTCATCTCACCTTTTGCCATGACTGCCCCTGCGGGTTTTCAATCATGCCCCTCTCCCTTAGTTTTGCCTAGGTTTTCAACCTAGCGGGAATTTATTTTTTTCTCTTTTTTCCAATGGAAAGAAAATATACAGAATAAAACCTTTTAATTTCTCAGAACTTCTCCGGAGGAAAACTTGTCAAATAAGTTGATTATGTCGATGTCTTGAATGGAGGATCCTTTCAATGGGTGGTCGACATCGACAATAATCTTCTTCTTCTTCTTCTTCTTCTTCTTCTTCTTCTTCTTCTTCTTCTTCTTCTTCTTCTTCTTCTTCTTCTTCTTCTTCTTCTTCTTCTTCTTCTTCTTCTTCTTCTTCTTCTTCTTCTTCTTCTTCTTCTTCTTCTTCTTCTTCTTCCTCTTCCTCTCAAATGCTCTTTCATTAGCACGGTCGATCTTCATGGAATCTCGATCTTTTTTAATAGGAAGATCTCTGGATGTCTTCTATCTTCAACCATGCTTGATCTTAACAGGAATGCCCCACGGCTACATCTGATTGGTTCATAATTCGTCGCGTGCTGGACGAATGGCCTGATTAATGAACACACATGGATGGTGTTGAGTTTGGCACGGTAGTCCGCAAATGGTAAATTTAGGCATAGATATCGTTCGAGGTATCTGGGGTAAATTCGATAGCTGGCATAAGAATGGTCGGCGAGCGAAGGGCCGTACACGAGATGTGTTCTTTAGGAGTTTTGATTTTGATGATTATCCAAGCTGCACAATGAGTAAGGAAAAACTCAAATTTCGGGGATAAAATGATCACAACTTCTCTTACCTGGGAGTTGGATTTTTCAGTGGGCAATGTGCTCGCTGTGCGACTGGACCTGCTGCACGTCCTGATTCTCTTGCTCCACAACTTGTGTATGTACACCTGCTACAAAGTAGGTGGCCCTAGTGGCAGACTGAAAATTTCAGAACTTTTTTTCGGAAAAGGATTCGGTTGATCGAGTCAAGCTACATTGATCGGCACATTGAATCTTCACGGGATTCTCGATGATCTCTTGAAATTTTCTCATCTCCTGACATGTCCGATCTCAAAGGGAGATGCCCCATGGTTACCGTTGAATGGTTTAAACCTGGCTACATAACGGTTGTATACCTCGTCTTAGAAAGCGTATGAATTTCACACATGGTGGGTGAAATTTTTCATAAAAACTCTTTGAAGCGCTCACGTTTCACACGGTTGACTGCAAAAGAGTAGGGACACTCAAATCTCAAGGAAAAAATTAAGTACAATTAACGCACCTCAGCGTTAGATATCTCGAGTGTGCAATTTGTTCCTTGTGCAACTGGATGTTCATTTTTTGTTGCCCCATTTAGCCGGCATAACTTATGTGTACATGATACCTTAACCAAGGGTACCTGGAAAGAGTGAATGAAAAATCAGTGTAGAGAATATGAGAAATCATGCATTATTTTTTGAAAACTCTAATGTCATTCATTTTATAATTTTGATTATTTTTTTGAAAAAGAATCAAAATTTATGATCAAATGAATTTTGCGCCCTCATGGAGTTTACTGAGTTTGCTGAGTGCATTATCTGACTCGAACGCGGGACGAATGCTCAAAACAAAGATAAAAAAGGTTTTCTCGTCCTTTGTTTAAACTCGAATAGTAGCACTCAACTGCACAGTTAAACTATTTTCAAAAAATAATCAAAACTCCCATTTTTTAAATGCTCGCTCATGCGAATGTTGAAATGACGATCTTGCCACAACAGTGCAATACACCTTGGATAAAAACGAATGACACTTTGAGTTTTTTTTTTAAAATGCTCATGCATGCTCGAAAGTTAAAATTCTACTGTTAAGAAGGTTACAACTTCATATTACCTGAATGTCGCATATGAAATGCATTTTTGAAACTTAAAATTCTATTCTAAGAAATTCACAACTTACAACAGTTTACCTGAATAATGCATATGAAATGCATGTTTTGAAATGAAAATTTCAGATGCATTTTTTTAAAATAGTGCAATTGAGACGCATGCGTGAATTTGAAAGCTCTATAGCTAAAAAAAAAAACTCACAATTTTTCTGAAATATTTTTTTATATAAAAAAATAATGCATATTGAATGCATGCTAAAAAAAATCAGGTAAAAAAGTTTTTTGAAAATGATGCATATGCAATTCATGTTTGAATTTAAAAAACTCTAAGGGCAAAAAAGGAATTACAAATTTTCCTAATTTTTTAAAAAAATGATGCACATTGAATGCACTAACAAAATTTTACAACTTACATGAAAAGTTTTTTTCCAAAAAATAATGCGTATGAAACACACGCTTGAAATAAAAAATTCTGGTAAGTAGTTTTGAAAACAACGCATGGAATACATGTTTGAAACTAAAGGTTCTACGACTATGAATGTGTACAATCTATCAACATATTGTTTTTCCTAAAACAATGCACATGCGATGCACATGAGATGCATACTTGAGATGAAAGTCTTATAGTCAAGATAATTTACAAGTTATCTGAAAAGATTTTTTGTTTTTTTAATGAGGAAAAAAAACAATGCATCTTGGATGCTCAAAATTAAGAATCAGGCGAAAGTTTTTTTTTTTTTAAGGATTCATACGAGATGCACAAAAATAAATACAATATGCAAACTTAAAAATAAAAGTTCTACAACTGAGAAAAATCACAATTTACCTGAAATTTTTTTTCGAAAATAATGCATATGATATCAGTGTTATAAAAACCGGACCGGCGGTTTGACCGGATTCGAACCGGAACCGGAGCATTTGGCGGTCCGGTTCGAACAAATCCGGAGGATGTAAGCAAACCCGGTTCGATGCCCGATTTTTTGCCGAACCGACCGGTTTTGAGAGACCGGGCGGTCCGCCGGTCTGCCGGTTCGATGCACAGAACAGGGAAAAGAAAAAGAAAAAAACTTAAAATCAACTTAAATCAGTTCTTCATTGGAACCGCATCCAAGTACAATTCTCGATTGAAATTGAAATCGGAATCCAAAACCCCTAAATCGGAGAAGGGAGCCGGCCAAGCATGAATGCTTGTAGATAGAAATTGAAATCGAAATCCAAAACCAAAACCAAAATCCCTAAATCGGAGAAGGGAGCCAGCCAAGCATGGATGCTTCTAGATTGAAATTGAAATCCACCCACCAAGAGCCACAGCCAAGCACGATGCCTCTCGATTCAATCCCTAGGAGCCGCAGCCAAGCACGTACCTCGTATTACGCGATCGACGTTTCCAATCCTGCCACACTATCCCCTCAAGCCCGTTGCCGACCTCGTCGTCGCACGTGCCTCCGAATCATGCAAGGAGATGGCGAAGGAGAGGGGACGATTTAGGGGAGAGGGGAATAGAGGATTGGGGAGGAGATGGAAGTGGAACGAGGGGTAGGGTAGATGATTGGGGTACTGGAGAGATTGGGGAGGATTAGGGTTTAGGGTAGAGGGAAGGAAAGGTGGGGACTGGGAACTGGGAAGTATATACGGAGAGAATGAGAGTTCGAAGGGGAAGGTGAAGGAAATAAGCTTGGAGCGGTCGGACCGGGTTCGAACCGGGTCGGACCGGTCGAACCGGAAACCGGTGCCCTGACCGGTTCGATGCCCGGTCCGGTTCTGATAACACTGTATGATATGCACGTTTTTTGATTAAAAATTCAGATAAAATGTTTTTTAAACAAAGAGCCCTAAAACTAAGAGAGCTTACGATTTATCTATAAAGTTTTTTTAAATTAATGCATATTGGATGCATTAAAAATAAAACAATTCAGTTAAAAAATGATGCATATGGAATGCACGTTCGGAATTAGAAGCTCTTATAGTTAAAGCAGAATTACAAATTTTCCTAATTTTTTTTTTTTGTTTTTGTTTTTGTTTTTAGCAATACATATACAATACATTAACCAAAATTACATCTTACCTGAAAAGTTTTTTTCAAAAATAATGCGTACAAAACACATGTTAAAAATAAAAATTCAGGTAAGAGGTTTTTTTAGAAAAAAATGCATATGAAATGCATGTTCGAAAGGAAGCTCTAATAGCTAAAGAAATTAAATTTTCTGAAATGTTTTTTTTTTTAAGTAATGCATACGTAACGCACTAACAAAATTACAACTTACCTGAGAATTTTTTTTAAATAATGCGCATGAGACGCATATTTAGAATAAAAATTTAGGTAAGGTTTTTTTTTTTTTTTTTTAACAATGTATCTGAAACACATGTTTAGAAATAAAAATCTACAACTAAGGGATTAACTACTTAGCTAAAAAACAATTTGGTTTTTTTTTTTTCTGAAAATAACGTATACAAAATGCATTTTAAAATTAGAAGCTCTAATAGCTAAAAGGGAGTTAAATTTCTCATGAAAATATCTTTTTAAAAATAATGTATGAAAGATGCGCTAATCTTGAGTTACAACTTACCTGGATGTTTTTTTTTTAAATAATTCGCATGAAACCCATATTTAGAACGAAAATTTGGGTAACATGTTTTTTTTTTTTAATGCAATGAGATGAGTGCATGAGAATTAAAAGCTATACAAACAGTTGTATGATAATGATTACAACAAAAAACAGATCATTTTAGGGGGGTAAAAAAATTTGTGGCTTTGCTCTACAAGGTAGGTTCCACTGATAGGTTCCCGACAAGGTGGTTTCCTCACCCCATCATAGGGATCATAAGACCTTCACAAGCGAGTAGAGTTTTTCTGAGCCGTACCGGGCGGCCCAGCCGCTCCGGTCGTACCGTACTAAACCTCCAGGGTTCCTATTCGCCCTGGGTTTTAGGCATTTTGGATATTAGACTAAAGTGGGTGTGTGTGAATTCAAGTAATATCTAACACAACAGAGAAAATTCGTCAGTCATAAAAAAAAAATCGAATCCACCTGAAATCACACAAAAATAACCAAGTTAAAATAAAGAAGTCAAATATATATTAAAAAAAACTAAAACATGGCAAATAAGCAAATATAAAGAGCCCGAACCCTCAATTATCCCCAGTAGAGTCGCCAAATTGTCGGACCTAAAATCTGACCTAGGGCGGATTATGTTTTGAAAACGCACAATTTTTAAAGAGGTCGCCACTAGTTAATTATTAGGTTAACTAGAATCCTAAATTATCTAAGCAAATAACTAATTAAACACCTAGGTATTTAATCAGTCTACGATCAGAAATACGAGTTCCGGGGTTCTGTTACGAATCAAAACTCATGGATTTAATCACGCCCTTTCGGTACTCAATTCACATAATTTGCCAATTTTATTTTTAAATTCATGTTGTATCAGATTAATCTAACGATGTCAAGATTTAATTAGTTTTATCATATGCAAAAATATTTTCAATTATTAACTTAAATCTAAAAAACCAATTATAATCTATAAATCCTAATTAGATGAAATTTAAAACACTAAAATTAATTAACAACTTAACATGCTTAAATTACCAAATTAAATATAATATAATAATAATAATAATAATAAAATACCATAATAAAAAAAAAAAAAAAACTGGAATTCTCACCTGCGCGATGGAGCGTGGTAGGACGGCGAGCAGCCAGGCGAGGCGGATGGCGGCGTAGGGAGTGGTCATCGGTCCAACGGGGGTGACTGGGAGTGACTGAGCTTGACAGCACGGCGGTGGGATGGTCCGGGCGGAGCCGGGCGAATACGATGGTGGAGCTCCGGTCTGGTCAAGCGATGGACGGCGACGTGGCGGATCTGGGCAGAGGGCGGAAGGACGATGACTCCGGCAAGACGACGGGCGGCCGGCGCGCAGCAGCTGGTGGTGGCGTGGGGTGCTGCCGGACGAAGTGGGTCACCGGCTCCGGTGGTCACGGGCGAAGAGAGAGAGAGAGAGAGAGAGAGAGAGAGAGAGAGAGAGAGAGAGAGAGAGAGAGAGAGAGAGAGAGAGAGGTGGACGACGACGTGGGCTGACACCGGAGCAGGGGGGCGGCGCTGGAGGTGGTGTCTGGGGCGGAGCCGAGGCCGGTCGCCGGCGGGCTCTAGAGGTCCGGTGGCTGGACCAGTCGGGGAAGAAAGGGAGAAAAAAAAAACTTTTTCTGAGCACTACAAGACGAAATTGCACAGAACCCGAAAATAATGTATTATTGCTTCTTTTTGGTGTTTTTCTGTGTCTTTTACAATGTAAACCTAGACCCCTATTTATACTAAAAACCTAGTCTAGATTACCGATAAAATTTAAATAAAAAAAATGCCAACATATAATTATTCTAGAGAATATTCCTAAGGATATTTATCTTTACAGATAATTATTTTTTTGAATAAAAAATAATATCTGGAGATCAATATCTTACAGATAATTTTCTAAAATAAAAAAAACTTATTATTATATATATATTTTTAAATATTCCGAAAATATTAAATAAATTCGAAATAATTTAAAATATATTTTATAATAATTTCCCTAATGTGCCCTTGAGCATTTTTGGAGACTTTGTGGCTTGACGCATCCGGAATTTGACGTATCATGTATAACGTTGTTACGTCCGGGTCAAAATCGAGTGTTTACACTTAGTTCAGAGATGGTATAAAATCTCTGAGATAAGTTTTGCAACGAATAAGGATTAATTCGGTTAAACGATTTTCCTCCCGTACGCCTTGAACGATAAGCCAGGCTAGGCATTCAAGTCAACTGACACACTTCAGCAAGCACAGTTAATAAACATAATGTTGGAGTCATTCTATCACGTGTTCCCCTATAAAAAATGATTCACATTAATGTAAAACTATGTTCCATTATTATCGGTAAGACACGCCGCCATAAAAGCTGAAGAATGATAATGAGCACCTCATATCATCATGCGACATTAATTTGCGCATAAAACACGTATTTAGGACAAGAGTATGTAACTACTCTTTGAAAATACATGTTAACAGCTTAAAAGACATGGTACCGTGGTCGAATATGTAACATTATATACTTGAGGATGAATTTTCCGATGCGTAACTTAATCAGACAGAAGAGGATATTATTGACATAAGGTCCCACTTAATTCGAGTGGGAGAGATTTGAACCAGAAACTCAAGTGAATGACATGGTAAATGATAATGGGAACATTTTCATAATAAATCCAGTGGGAGGTCTAAACACTCACCACAAGCAATCACTGTTGTTGTTTGGACGAATCAAGTAGAACCTGATTATCGTAATGCTAAACCGAGGATACCACAACTACCTATACTACTCATTGTTCCTAGTGGAAGTGATCCGACAAACTTGGTTCCAGATCCTAGTGATCAAGAAATTCATCTTGGAAGTAAAATTCTAAGACCAAGAAGTCGTACAAGGAAAGTTGTCGATTATGGTTAAAGCACTCCTCTTGTACCCAATAGAAATGATGCTCCGATGAGAAGAATCATCTCGAGTGGGAGAATTGATCTCAATTGGAAGAAATGCTCCGATAAGAGGCATTATTCCGAGTGGGAGAGACATTAAGACTCAAAGACGGGATAATCAAGTCTAGACGAAAGTCAAAGGCATCAAGCTTCTCCAAAGAAGTATCCCATCTGGAAGAGTGATAACCTCACTCTATCGAAAATCGACAAGCATTGGAAAGACCTCAAGAGGAGAAATGGAAGAAAATAATAAATGAGAGAGATCGCCTGAGTGAAAGCCATTAAAGTCAATAAGTTGATTTACCTGCTAACCACAGGGGCATAAGGATAAGGTGAGTCCTGAAAGAAGGCTCACCACTGATGGAAAAGGTCGAGCGATACACAGCTCGACTCGTTGCAAAAGGCTACAACTAACTTCACAAAGTGGACTTTGACAAAACATACTCAACACCTGTGCGTAAAACCACGGTGCAGGGCCATTCATGGTCCTGTTTGCAGGTTTCGATTACGAACCTCACCTAATGAGTATACAGACCGCATTCCTCCTTGGAAACTTGGATGAAGAGATCTACATGGAGCAACCATAGGGTTTTATTACTCCCGGTAACGAACGTAAAAGTTTGTCAACTCCATAGGTCCATCTACAGCCTTGAACAGTCGTCTCGGTATTGGTACCGCAAATTCCACGTGGAAATCGTAGGAAACGGATTTGTGAATCTTCATGAGAATCCGTGCGTGTATTATAAGACCTCCGGGTCTAAATATGTCATCTTAACTATATACGTGGATGACATACTCATTGCCGCAAACGACATGAGTTACATGAACAAGTCAAAGTTCTGGTTGGCATCTGTATTTGAGATGAAAGACATGGGAGAGGCCACGTACATCTTGGGCGTTAAAATTTCTAGAGATTGGGCTACCCGGAAATTGTGTCTGTCTCAAGAAGTCTATATCAACAAGCTGTTGAAAAGGATTCAGACTACAAGATGCCAAAATCCGTGGAAACGCCAATGTTATTGGGTGCGCATTGTCAGAACGTGACCCCCCCCCCCCCCAAGAACCTGGCAGAGCGTGAACAGATGAAGGGTGCTTGATGTTTTAGCATGGTCGGTAGTTTGTTGTACGCCATGTAATGCACCCGTCCGGATATCTGTTACGCCATAGGCCTAGTAGCACGTTTCCTATCAAATCCTGGTCATCAACATTTTAATAACTATAAAACAAGGAACTCGTTATCCGAAAAGGTACTGCTGACTACGAACTGTGCTATGAGAGCAGGTAGTTAGAATTGACCGATTACATTGACGCCGATCGTGGTGGCAATCCAGATGATCGTAAGTCCACCACAGGAGGAGCAATCCTCCTTGCTAATGCCGCCATTTCATGGATGAGCAAGAAGCAAATATATGTTGCGCTGTCTATGATGGAATCGGAATTCGTAGCTCTCTCTAAGAATGCACAGAAAGCGGTCTGGCTTAAAAGGATTCTAACTACGCTGCTTGGTGGCGATGTCAAGAATAAACCTGTGAAGGTCTTCTTTGACAGTCAAGCAGCCATTGCGGCAGTTAAGAATCCGAAGTACCAAAGTAGGACCAGACACATTGATATGAAATAATTTCATGCTAAATTTAAATAGTAGTAGCAATATAATCACTATTGAATACTTCGCCACCAATAACTGGGTAACATACCCATTAACTAAACCGCTACGCAGGGACATATTCGAAAAGCATGTAAAATTTCTTGGATTGTGTAGGGTCTAGAAATGGAATGTATCTGTGATAGCATTTTGATATTAGAAAGTTACACTTTGTAAGCGATAGAATTGCAACTGAGTTTATGATCCATCGACGTCATAATGTTTTGATTACATCAAATTTACGGTCTATAAACTAAGTCATAGGAGGACGCAATCCTCTGCCAAAATATGTCGAATGTGGGCCTTACCTAGTCACACAGGTACGGTCGTCTAGCGGTGGATGGACGCCTCAGCCAAACAAGACTGACTAAGAGTCAGGGGGATAAACCTGATTAAGCTAGACGATTATTTAGTTTCGAAGTAACTCGACCTGATCTTCATTTTGCATATCGCTATGATGAACTTCTTTCGTCATTTAACCACATTCTGGGCCAGATGAGAATCTATGATAGCATTATTTACATATCCCTTTCCTATCATCCCAAAAGGTTGAGGTATGCTATCAACTTGTGCTTCATACTACGCGTGCCACGTTCGACCACAGGGTCGCAGCTCGGTTGTGCTAGGAAGGAATCCTCGTGATTCTGGCGGGCGCAAACTTCTTCACCTTGAGCGTGTGATTGATCCCATGGGCCTTATGAAGAGGCACCTAAAGTATCCTCACGGAGTCTGAACTCATATCTAAGATCAAGCTCAATGCTCGCTTCCCGGCGTACAAGCGTAGTGCTGAACAAAAAAGCCCAGTGACCACGTCTTTGAAAACCGGTTGGGTATCACTAAGGATATGAGCAATGGGGATGGTCAAGTTCACCTGTAATTCACCAAATCTTGTATTCACTAGGTTGCCACCAACCGGATATTAGTTGAAGGTTTTTAATACTCGTACGGATGCCTTGGAAAAATGTTCCAATGTGAAGGCTAGGCAAAAGGAGAATTAACAGTTGACCTAGGATACAGTGCGGTACAATATAAATGTTGTTTAAAACATGTTGATTGAAGAAAATGGAATCAACGTTCCGCAGGCGCTACAATACTCCTAACAGATGAGTAGCACGATGCCCGTCGTATCCGCCGGTCGCACAGCAAACCTTGTATGAACTATTCGAAAGCAAGGAGCATATCAAAGGAGAGAAATGTTCATACAAATTTGGACGAGAATACATTAACAGGCACCCTCCCATTCCGGCGAGTGGGAGCTGTAAGCATATGGTAATGGGTGTCGTAATTGGTAGCCCATAATATGTATAGTTTACCTAACGAACTTGGGCTAATGTCACATTAGGGTAATTGAGCTAGACCCAATTCCCAATTGACATGGGAGGCCCAAAATTGGGCCTCCCCAAATACATAGGCCGGCCGAAACCCTAGGTGGGGTAAAGTGGACATTTGTCCACTTTACTCCTCCTATAAATAAGAGGTGTTAAGGGATTTTTAGGGTTAATCACCATTCCCTCATCATACTGTTTTAGAGAGAAAAACCCTCCTCCCCTAATACTTAGTTTAGGCCGAACCATATAACCCTCACCAAGGGTGTGCCAAATTGCATTCGAGCAAACTCTCCAGAGATCTGTCCCCGTGCCAAGAATTGATCAGAGGCTTTGCTGTGGAGCTTGCATCACGTAGGGCTTCTCTAACAAGAACCTCTACGGGTCTCGACCGGAGGATCGCGAACTCCCTCTTGAGAAGATCTTGGGTCTACGGATCATCTTAAAGGTATGTGTGAAACTTCTGCTACTTAATTCTAATTACTAGCATGTACCTTGTTTAAGTATCCGTAGTGATTAATCCCCGTAATCTAACAAGATATCTTCATACTGACTAGTTGATTAATCCTCTCGTTCTGGTGTTTGTGCTTCAAAATTGAATCTTTACGGGCTTTATCCTTTAATTCGCCTACTGACTAGTTGATTAATTTATATCAAATATACTAATTGGCGGAGCCTATATGTCGGCCTCGCCGCGATTTGTCCACCCGAGAAGGTCACATTTTTTAGTTTGATGGCCTTGGGGAGGTTTCGAGCTTTCACCTTTGGTACAGCCTTTTTGTATGAGCTGCGCAAGGAATTTTATTGCTCTGTGTTTCCTGTTGCTGCACATCAAGATTGTGCTTCAAGCGTTGACTTTGTCAATTGCTTTTAATGCTGCCAAAATTGAACCCTCACAGGCCGTAAAGTTTATGTAAGATGTACACCGGCGGGGAGAAGAGAGGACTAAACGAGAGGAAAAAAGGTCTGCCCATTTTTTTTTTCTGCGATGCTTTCTGAGACTTTCAGTTCTGGAAGGAAGAAAAGATGAAATGAGAGGTAAGGGCAACAAAGTCCTTTTCTAATTTGTTTTCTGTTTTTTGTTTTTTTTAAGGTCACATGCCGTGCACACGACTACTTAACGGTGAAATTTAACTGATGTGTAACGGAAGCACAAAAAACATACACACCCCAAATATATACCACAAAAAACCTACAAAAATAAACATGTAGCACAAAAAACCAATTTTAGTCAAACATGTGGCACAAAAGACTCTTTAACCCCCAACACCCGTAAATAAATTGACAAGAGGATGAACAATGGGGTCCTTGAAAAATACGAGATGATATTGTTGGACATGTCATGCAAGTAATAATTAATTAATAATAATTGCAAAGCTTTATTGTAGCACTTACAATAATGAGTTCATACTTACATCATATTAATAGCCGGTCATGTTACTATTAACTCATTAAAATGGATCTGTTATTGTTGGATATTGTTGAATGAACTTCAACTAGGACTACGTTATTAAAATGAATAATTGCATGCATTTGATATCTAGGTAATGAATTACATCAGTTAAAGTTTGTTTACCTAATTTATCAAATTCACCAATAAAATCAATTATATTGCAGTAAACTCGCTAAATATTCGTTCTCCTCTCCTAGATAGGTCTTTCTAGACAATTTAAATTTAAGTGAACCAGGATGAAAGCTAACTTATTCTACGACCTAATTAAAAGTCGTCTCTTTCTAGGGTTTGCATGTTTTAAAAACACCCAAGCAAGCAATCACAATTCTCGAATTCGTGAATTTCGTAAGCTAGTTATCCAGTTTGTTTTTAAGATGCAATTTTCATACCATATAAAAATCGGTTCAGTTCGGTCCAATTTTAACTTTGGGGCAAATTTGATTTTTTTTCAAACTTCAAGGACTGAACTGCATTTTCCAAAAGTTCAGATTTCTTATCATAAATTCTCCAAAGATCTATTTTAAAATAATTCAAACTTGAGGATCAAATTGCAATTACCGAAAATTTTAATTCCCTAGAATTTTTATTACATGCAAAAACATGCACTTAGTTTTAACATGTTCAATTATAGTGCAAAACTCATTAATTGTAAGTCTATTGAAACTAATTATTTATACTCATCGTGAATTATACGTGTCAGACCTAAAATCTACCTAAAGCGAATTACGTTTTGAAAACGTAGATTTTGAAAAGAGTCGCCATTAGTTAATTAAGGCTAACTAGAAACTTAAATTACCTAAGCGAATAACGAATTAAAACACCTATGTATTAAATCGGTCTACGACCAGAAATTCGAGTTCGGGGGTTCTATTATAAATTAAAAATATAATTTTTAACTACGCCCTTTCAGTACTCAGTTCACTTAATTTGCCAATTTTATCGTTAATCAATTATAAATCGATTCTAAGCATGAACGACAATAAAATCTAATAATATTACTATCATATATAGTTAAATCGACACAAACTAACATGATAAATATACATAATTAACCATTTATCATTTAATTAATCTAAGTTAATCAAATTAAAACAATTTATTGTTGGCATTTGGTGAATAGGCCGCTGTAATACGAGCACTTTAATATAAGACCAACACATAAGTGATTGGGTAATGTCACATTAGGGATTTTGTGCCTTGCCTAAATTCCCAATTGACATGAGAGGCCCAAAATTTGGCCTCCTCTTTAACACATAGGCCGACCGAAATTAGGTGTAGGGATGAGGTGAGTTTTGCCCACCACCTCTATAAATAGAGAGTGTTAGAGATTTCTTTAGGTTTTATCACTTTCTCCCTTTTAGTTGAGACTAAAATAAATCTCTCTCATTTACACCACAAATATTTGGCCGGACCACCTAGAGCTAGGAGGTGCCAAATTGCTTCAAAAAATCAACCCGGAGATCCATCATGCCGGAGAATTGAAAGATGCTTTACTGTGGAAACCATTTCGTGTAGGTGATTCCTTAATAAGAATCCTTACAGGAGCCTTCCGGCAGACCGCGAACTCCCCTCAAGATCTTGGGTCTACATAAAGCAAGAAACTGGTATGTGTCCCTATTCCGCTACATAATTAGTTTACCTGACATGTACACGTGTTTTGTTCCGTAGTAAATATCCCCTATTTCCATCAGTGATATCAGAGCCTGTGTAGGGAGTTCATGATTTTGATAAAATTGGTGTTCTTGAGTTTTTAGTAAAACTGATATTTATGAAATTGAGTGATTTTTATAAAACTGATGTCATGATCTTCAAGAAAAACGTGACATTTATAAATATTGAACATTGTATTATTGATCTTAGTAGAATTTGATCTTGAAATTTGACCACTAACTGTAATTGCATGTTTCGGCCAATCCTATACCTAAGTTTTACAAAGTAATTTTTTTTAATTTTTTAGGCCCTAAGTAATGTAAAATTCGACCGAACCTATGGTAAATATTTGAATTAAAATTTTCGGCCAAACTTGCTATGATGAATTAGGCCACAATTAGGGTTAGATTCACATGATAATTGTGATATGTCCTAATTGCACAACCGGGTCGGATCAACTGATCCGGAGGACCATGGGAACCCGCTCCTGGTCGGGTTCCACGAGCCCAACCGGAGCGGGTCAACTAATCCAGGTTTTCTCAATCGTTCCGGCCCATCCGGGTCGGACCGGGTAACTAATACGACGAACCAAACCGACCCGGGTTGTGTGTAGAACCGAACCGAATTCCTATTTTGAACCGAACCGGACCGGTTATACCAGATTCACCGGACCGGATTCACGGGACCGGGCCGGTCGGGCCAAATTGTGAACCAAACCGTTTTGGTCGGACCGACCCGAGTCAACTGAAAATAGGATGGTCAAATTTTCAAATCCAAATATTTTCAAAATTTTAAAATTACCTACACAACTCTAAATAGTTTGAAATTTTCACGTTTTAATCAAAGCTGATGCCTAATTTCGATTATGGAGATGGATCTCGGAGAATGCATGATTATGGGACTAAATCATAGTGGACTGAATTGCAATTGCTATATTAATTGAAGTTATTGCATGATCAGAATTGTGTCTTGACTAAGTCAAGCTAGCTGGATATTGCATGTAGTGGGCAGAGCCCTGGATTTCTATTAATGAGTTGCGTACTAGGATAGACATGTTGTGATGGTTGCTATTTCCTAGAATCCATGTCTAGAAGTTTGCCTGATTGATTGTTAGCATGAATTGCAAGTCAGCCAAAAAATTTAAAATTGATATTCAGTCACCAAATATGCATGTTTAATGTGGTGTGATCACGCATGATACGCATGCATGAATGTTGAGGATGTAGCCGCATGTGATAATTTACTTATGTAATAGAATTAGATATGCTAGCATGAGTTCTTCGAAACATTAGACGCATGAAGCGTATGCATGATTTTTTTGAGGATGTGGCAGCATGTGATAATTTGCTTGTGTAGTAGAAATATATGTGCTTACATGAATTCCTTGAAACGTTTTAAAAAAGGTCTTGGGAAAGCCAAGATCGGTTGTATGTAACAACTCCCCGTTCCGGTGAAAGCGATTAAATTTATGTAACCTCGTATGAACAATTCAGAAGCCGGACTAGATCGAAGATTAAATGTTGATGTGTTGGCCGACAACATATTAACAGGCACCCTCCCATTTCGGCGAGTGGGAGCTGTTGACATTTGGTGAATGGGCCGCCGTAATAGAAGCCCTTTAATAAAAGGCCAACACCTAATTGATTAGGAAATGTTACATTAGGTATTATGGGTCTTGCCTAAAATCCCAATTGACATGAGATACCCAAAATTGTGACTCTTTTTTAACACAAAGGCCGGCCGAAATTAGATGTAGGGATGAGGTGGGTTTTGCCCATATCCTCTCTAAATAGAGAATGTCAGAGATTTATTTAGGGTTAATCACTTTCTCTCTTTTAGTTGAGACAAAAAGAAATCCCTCTCCCTTACACCATAAATATTCGACCTTAGATGTTTTGTATCTCTAAATGCAGGAATCTAGTTTTTAGCAAATACATTGTAACTCTAAGTACATGAACTCACTAATGCATTGAACTTAAAAAAGTTTACTTTTCCAAAACCCCACCCTTAAACTTGTTTCTTCTGTTGTCGTCCATACGACTTTCATGACTTCTACTTGTAACTTGTCTGGTCTTGTACTTATCTTTGCCATAAACACTAGCGTATTCTTGGTGGTCTTTTTCTCATTGTCTTTGTCCACAACCCGTACTCCATCTATGTGTTCGCACTCTGCGATCCTTGAATCTTCCATGCGTTGTCGTCTATTTGTTTCTCCACATCGTCTCTTTGACTTCACATCCTATAGAGAGACATAGATTACCATACGTTTCTTCATTATCATTCACATATACAACTTGCGTGGAATCATATACATCTCGGATTCGCGTTGTCCTCATCACCGGTGATTCACACAAGTCGTTTTCTTCCTGATGAGTAGCAACATGTGGTGGTGATACTGGTTCTTCAACCTCAACACGTCGAACTTCTTTTCTTTGCGCCCCTTCAACTTCCGTAACCTGTTTTGGCTGGTCATTATTATCCTCCCAGCTCCATACTAATCCTTCTTCGAACTTGACATCTCTTGAGATCACAACCCTCTTTGTGATGGAGTTATATAACTTGTAGCTGCTTGAATTCTCGTCATATCCGAGTATGATGCACTTCTGGCTTTCTTGCAATTTTGCATATGCCACGCACCCGAAAACTCGAAGATGATCGATGCACGGCTTCCTCTTGCTCCATGCCTCATCCGGTGTCATATCTCTGATCCGCTTTATAGGAAACCTGTTAAGAACATAAACTGCAATAGTTACAGCATCTCCCCAAAATTCTTTCGGGATATCTCTCTCCATCAACATGCACTGAACTAAATTCAAGATCGTCCGGTTCTTTCTCTCGGAGACACAATTTTGTTGTGGGTTTGCGGCATGATGAATTGATGCAAGATCCCGTTCTCTTTGCAAAACCTGTCAAATTCACGCGAAGTATTCTCACCTCCTCGGTTAGTTCGTAAGCACTTCAAATAACGACCGCTTTGCTTCTCGACCATGCTCTTGAACTCTTTGAACTTCATCAAGACTTCACTTTTCTACTTCATCATATAAATCCAAGTCTTGCCACTATAATCATTGGTAAAGGTCAAGAAATACCTATTTCTGCCAATAGACATGGGTTTGATCGTTCCGCACACATCGCAATGGACTAAGTCGAGACGGCCGGTTGCTCTCTTCGATGGATATTTCTTGAATGGTCTTCTTTCTTGCTTTCCGACGACACAAGTTTCGCATACGCCATTTGGACGATCGATCTTCGAAAAGCCTCGGAACATGTTTTTTTTCTCCAATAATTTCAGCGCCGTGAAATTCAGATGGCCCTACCGGAGATGCTAAAGAGTCGAGTTATCTATGGCTGTCACCTTCAAACAATTCTGCTCATTGGTCTTTGACTCCAACGGGAACATTCGATTCTTCGTCATGTCTACATTAGTGATAAAATTATTGTTATTATCACGAATAGTGAGTGTATTCTCCTTCGTCCGAATGTCGTATCCCTTCTCGAGCAATTGGCTGACACTTAAAATATTGTTATTCATGTCGGGAACAAAATAGACATTGGTGATACACAACTTCCGGAGTTTTTGACCAAAATAGGGTTACATGGACAACCAAACCAATATAGGCTAAAAAAAAAATACCATTTACATATATAGGGCTGGCCGGGTTGGGGGGACTCGGCCAACTGAATTTTTTTTATTATTTTTTTTTTTCGGAAAACTGAAAAAAAAAAAAAAAGTGGAACTCACTCGGCCGGGTTGCCCCAACCCGGCCAAATATGTATATATATATATTTTCTGTTTTTCATTTTTTTTTTGCTTTTTTAATAGAAGTTGTAAAAATTAATGGTTTAGTAATTTTTTTCTAAAAATCCTATTGGACATGGTGAACCCTAGAGGACAAATTGACAGACATTTGTCGTTTACCAGTTTTCGTAAAAAAATTACAAAACTACAAATTTTATATTTTTTTCGAACTCACTTGCCCGGATCCCCACAACCTGGCCAAGTGGTGTTTTTTTTTGTCTCAAAATTAATTAATTGCGATGTCAACAGCAGCCATTGTTTTACACTGCAATTAATTAATTTTAAGACAAAAAAAAAAGAAACACTATTTGGCCGGGTTGTAGGGACCCGGCCAAGTGAGTTCGAAAAAAAATATAAAATTAGTAGTTTTGTAATTTTTTTTTTACGAAAACTGGTAAATAACAAATGTCTGTCAATTTGTCCTCCAGGGTTTACCATGTCCAATAGGTTTTTTAGAAAAAAAAATTACAAAACTATTAATTTGTAAACTTCTATTAAAAAAACAAAAAACAAATTGAAAAAATAGAAAAAAAAAATTTAAAAAAAAAAAAAACGAAAAAAAAAAAATACATATTTGGCTGGGTGGGGGGAACCCGGCCAAGTGAGTTCCAATTTTTTTTTTCTAGTTTTCCGGAAAAAAAAAATTCAGTTGGCCGGGTTGGGGGGACCCGGCCAGCCCTATATATGTAAATGGTTTTTTTTTTTCTAGCCTATATTGGTATTTGGTTGTCCATGTAACCCTATTTTGGTCAAAAACTCCAACTTCCTTCCGTTCTTGAGTTCAAAGAAAACTTTACATTTCCCTTTAATTGGGTGTTGAGAAAGATCGTCAAAGGAGATGTGCCCACCGTGTCTTTCATCGAGCTCCGCAAAGAACTCCTTTCTTCCGCACATGTGGTTGGAAGCTTCCGTGTCGACGAACCATGTGTTGGACTTCGTCTCCTTCAGTTGATTGTATGCCATCAATAAAACTCCATCATAGGCCATCTAGAGTACTCCATCATCGTCGGTCTTCTCCACCAGATTCGCATTTTCTCAGCCATTATCGGTGTTATACCAACATTCTGCTGCATAATGTCCATAGTTTTTACAAACATCTCATTGGATTTCCGATCTGCTCCATCCACTATGACCTTGTCTGCGACCTCGACCACGACCACGACCACGACCTCGACCTGCTCCCCGTCCACCTGATTCACCATCAGCAAGTTCGTTGGTGGTTGTTGTTCGACCACCTCTTCCTCTCCGCGTTTTGAATTTTCCTCTTTGAAAGCCGCCTCGTGAGTCATTCTTCAACGTCAACTTCGCTTGTAAAGCTTGCTCCAAGGACTTTCCTTCTGCTCGTTTCATAAGTCGTTATTCAGGGGATTGTAGAGAACCATGAGTTGCTCAACGGACATCTCTTCTAAGTCTCTGCACTCTTCAATCGTCACATCCACAAGGTCAAACTTAAGATCGAGGGATCTCAAGATCTTCTCTATGACACGAACATCTTCCAAATTTTCTCTATTTCTCCGCATTTGTTGCGTGATTGAAATGACCCTCATGAAATAGTCGGAGATAGATTCCGAGCTTTCTTGATGGAGGGACTCGAATTGAGCACAAAAAGCTTGTAGGCGAATGTTATTTGCCTTTTCGACGCCAGCGAACGCCTTTTGGAGTATTCCCCATGCTTCACATGATGTCTCGGCCTGAGCGACTATCTCGAACGTGGCTTCATCAAGACCTTGATATATTGTGAACAAGGTCTTCTTCTCCTTCTTCCGCTGCTCCTTCAATTCATCATTCGCTTCCTTTGTCATCGCCGCCGTCTCTTCGGGTTGCTCGAACTCGGTCATCACGATATTTTGACTTGACTATAATACCACTTGTTGTTGTATGAATGTGTGTGAGAGATGTGGAGTGGGAATGAAAGACTTTTTGTTGTCTACTCAACAGTTACGACCAATACTATTACTGCCAATAATAGTGGCTAGGATACAACTATATCTATATCTGATTAGGGATAATATTATTAGTTAAATAATATCTTTATAATATTTAGTTATCTCATAATATTTAGAATATCTATCTTTAGGTTTATTGTAATCCCTATATATAGGGTATTCTTATTAATGAAAAAATCAACCTTCCAACAATTAATCTTAGTCTCCTAAAGAGATTAGGGTTGATTAGGAAGTAAGCTTCCCTATTTCCATACATTCTTGTGTTCTTATTTCTATCGATATTCGGGCACATATCATATTTGGTATCAAAGCCGACGATCCGATGGACCCATCGTTGGTGACAGCTATGAAAGAATTCATCAAGAAACAAGATATGTTCTTCAAAAAACAAGACCTGTTCTTCAAAGAACAAGACATGTCTCTGGACAGGATAGAGAAGATGATACTGGGAGAGCTACCGACATCATTGGAAACTGTTGAGCTCGCGGTCGAAGAAATCATTGATGAGCTGGTCGAGAAGCCAACGCAACCTGCCGAGGAAGAAATCCTACCGATCTTGGAAGAAGGGCTGTCCCTGGTGTTATCAGAGCAAGATGCTGTCTTCGACGATCCTATGGCGGACCTATCCACGTTGACGGTGAGGGAATTAACGGCACTTCTAAAGGAGCGTTTGATGAAGATGGAGGAACCACCATCTCCGGTGTCGGAAACGGATGAGATCGTCGTTGTCGAAGAGGTGGTCGAGAAGATAACTGAGGTGGAGGATGGTATTTCTATGACGGTGAAGGCTGAACAGGTCCCGTTGAAGGTGGGACTCGAAAATCTGACGGCGACAGTGGAATCCTTCCCCGTAGGCAACATGATCGTGGCTAACCAAAAAGAAGCTGAACAAATTGATAGCAGTGACAATCTCTCACCTCAATACACGAAAGAAGAAGAAGAGGGAGAAGAAGGTAATAATTATGCTGACCGAATGGACAGTAACAATGATTTTTCAATATGCAGCAAGCAAAACAAAGATATTAAGCAAGGACCCCAAGTGGATGAGAAGGTCGAAGTTGTTCAGAGCAAAGAAAAACAGCGAAGAAAAAGAAAGCACACAATAATGAAGGATGAACATATATCTTTAACTAAGTATCCTCTCTTTGACGAACCTAAGATGCAGGGAAACGTAGCTTCAATTCAGCTGTGGGGTGATAAATTGAGTGGTTACGATTCTGAGATAACGTGTTCACAGCTCAAATTTTTTTAAGCAATAGGAAGGCAAGGCTAGTCCGAGCTGCTAAAGACACCCGAGCACCTCCTAAAGTTCACAATATGCAGCTAAACACACAACAAAGTCCAAGCAGCGAAGCACCAACACTGGGCCTAGCACAAGCAAACTCAAAAAGTGGGGCCCGCAGAATCAGTTTAGCAGATAATAAACTGGAGACCTTAAAGATTTTGCGGCTCAGACCTGGGCACCAAGTCGGCCTTGTGGACTCAAAAAACAACGAGATCTGCAAGGACACGGTGGTCATGGCCTATGTAAAGTCAACAAAGCCTATTTTTACTAGTGCAGCTCAGAAAATTGCTACTTATTTGAAGCTAGTTGGCCCTCAACCTGTCTAGAAAATATCTTATTTTTTGGATCCCGAAGAAGATGTAGCCGGATCGGTATGGGTGGATGAAGTCAAGTTTTCCAGAGCATACCAAAAACAAGAGCTTGAGGACAAGCTCTTAGTCGAGGAGGGGAGTAATGTTACGACCAATACTATTACTGCCAATAATAGTGGCTATGATACAACTATATCTATATCCGATTAGGGATAATATAATTAGTTAAATAATATCTTTATAATATTTAGTTACCTCATAATATTTAGAATATCTATCTTTAGGTTTATTGTGCTTTTGAAAAATGAAGTAAAATCCAAATATATGCTTTTTAAAGTGTATATTATGGATTTTCTCTAAAAACTCCACCAAAGGATACACGAAATAAGGGACACAATCCGAAGGATAAGTAAAACGAGACCAAGGCTCGTAATTCTTACCCACATAAGAACATTATTACGTGAACTTGCTTAAATTAAATTACAAGCATTTTTTTGTCTATATATTCTAATCCTTTGAAATAGGGGGCATAGAAATAGAAGCACGTCTCGAGCGCTCAATAAAAGCCGGGATCACCAAAAACCTTCTCAAAGAAAAGGAAGGACGAAATCACGACGCATCTCGAGAACTCGACAGAGGTCGGGACCGTCACTAAGGTACATCACCCTACCCGCTTGGACGATATTCCGCTAAAAATAGAGTCAAGAAAAGGTAAAGCCATTCCTTGACTAGGGGGCAAATGGTGGATATACGCCCAAGCCTTCACCAATCGGGCCCAAGAGGTGGGCCCAAGAGGTGGGCCGGAAAAGTATCTCGAGTGGTAAAACCCACTCGGGAAGACCCCGGATGGAAAAACCACCCGGGACCCGAGCAAGGCCCTTGAGGTACCCCTAGGGTACCCCCGTCCGTCCGGACAAGCCCCTCTCGTCCGGACCCCCACCCCCGGATGATATTTCACCCGGGGCTTACCCTTGAAGGGCCACACACCAACACTTAACTATATTGAACTTACCTACGGTCGAACCAAGGTCAAAGGCAACATATTTACGGTCAAGCCCAACCCATTATTACGAACCCGCCATAGCCGGACCAGAGAACCACTGGAACCGGGGCGGTCCGATAGAAACTCTATAAATAGAGAGCTCATCCCCTTGTTTAAAGGTATTCACTCTCTCTCTAAGCTCACCTTCTTTCAAGAAGCTCTCACTAATTTAAGCTTCAGAGTGGGCCTACCGGGACCCCCCCGGTGCCCCTTTTGCAGGGAAGCAAGGAGAAGATCGAGAAGGAGAAGCCCACCAAGGAAAGAGATCAGGAAGGAGAAGACCATCTACGAAGGAGAAGCCCATCAACGGAAGAGAAGCCCACGACGAATATACGTGAGCAAACACGTACTATTGTCAAGCATATTTTCTTTACATGATCTCGTCGATGTTTTAGTAACAGACTTAGTACAATGACTAAAACATCTGACATGACCAACACATCATCATTAATAATATTGCCTCGAGGGAATAAAGTAGAATGCTAACGGACCACCATAGTCCAAAAGTTGCATCCTCATACCACAATATGGAGAAGTGCTTCGATTTCTACTTTGATATTTCAAAGGGAATATCTACATCCAAGATCAACGTGGCTGGGATCAAACGAATATTACGTTCGCATTTATTCGAGACACATCTCAAATTTCTCATGACTATAGGACCTCACCGATCCGTTTGCGCTTCGCGTCTTCCATCTTGTCCTCCATCTTCATTAAACGGTATTAGAAGCCACAATAAGCCCTCACTAGGATTAAGAATATTCTGTACACGCTCCCACTGGAACGATAACATTTACTCATTTCGAGTAACAACATATAAGTTCTTGCTCCCATTTGAACTAAGATCATGACCAATATCATTTACATTCGAAACTGGTGGTAAAGAAATGCGACCATGACGAGAAACATATTCAACATCTGCAAAAATCCTCCCACTCAAATGAAGTTATCTTGGTACATTTAGCTCAAGAACTCAAAAATGGTTCACAACCCACTGTTCTTATAAGGATAAACATGTTCATTTCGACATCTTTTAGTTTAGGCACAAATATGCTCCCACTTTCGGACCTTTTTCGGATCATAACGTATATGAAGTGGTATGCAACTAATATTTAGCCACTTGATCAAGTTCACAAACATTCGTCTCGATATAAGGTGGGTCCTCTTTGTGGAGAGACACGGATATTACCATAGGTAATGTATTATTGGACTAATGTTGTCACTGACTCAACCATCTCCAGAAGTGTATCACATACGTCTTCTAACAACATGCTTATGTTGCATAGTGCCAAAAAAAATGGTCAACGAAATGAACTATCTCTTTATATGACGTATCTTTACAATTCAAGTCGATGAACTAACAACCGTCTTAACATATATAAGAACCACAAGTTCTTTATCTATTCAATTCATCTACAAGACTCACTTAGCCATCTGTAGAATATCAAATAAATATACAAGATGCGAAACATATTTAAGCCTTCCCACAACAAATATGGGCTAGTAGATGTCTAATCTGAACTTATTCTAGTTGCCTACACAAGGCTTTCGGTCACGTCGCTAGCAAACTTGCGACAAATATTTGGATATATTGAAATCATTGCAAGACGCATGTTCGATATACAATAAATCCACCGGAACTAACCATATATACACAAACTCAATGTCATGGAAACATCAATTGAACAACTAGGTTTAACATAAATAAAGACTAAAATAAGCAATTCAACCTAATAGTAAGGCATTTTGGACTCGATTGTCTCATAGACATAGATTGTGGATGCCAACTCATTCGGCTGCAACCCGAGCTTCCATACCATCATGTTTTAGTTGAATTATCGAAGATCAACAAAAAAATCTTCTTTTCTATGGCCTAATCCTGAGTCACAACTCATAAAGGATTAGATTGATCAATTTGCTCGAACTAGAAACTCATTAGTCTACTAGTTTAAGCATCAAGACATTCATGACGCTTCAGAGCAGTGCATTTATTTGAGTAGTAACCTATCAGCTACAACTATAGCACTTTTCTTAGCCATTAGGACATAGTGCGGACGCTTTCGCTTGCTAATTTCATTCATCTTGGATATCTGACTGAACCAATCATGCTCATCATTCTTACCACGATATTGTCTCATTGCTCTCTTTTTGGTTTTGGAGGAAGTCACCACATGCAACTCGGCTAGAGTTCTCTTACTCTTATGCCTTTCCTCTTCTAGATTTAGAAGTTGCTCAACTTCTTCTAGAGTGGTAGCCCAATTAGAGTGAGACAACTGCATTTTTACATGCTTACTCGAATCGTGTAAGGAGTTAATTACAACCTAGAGTTTCTGCCTTTCAGTGAATATATGACCAGCGTGCCTGAGTTCAACTATCATATTAGCCACATGCCAAATATGTAACTTCTGGGAGTGTTCAAGGTGCCTCTTTTAAGTGGTAAATCACACAGTCAGGAACACTTTCCTTTATGTGGAATGTAAACTAAATTTATTATTCAAGTCGTTTCAAAGTGCCTTAGCAATCTGATAACCTTGAAGTTCCTTGAACACACCATCATTCATAGCACTCAACAAAATGATGGACGCAATACGATTTTGCACTTTCCAGGCCTTATAGGCTTTCAAGTCTCGCCTCTGCTGGGCCGTATTCCCCGCTTTAGGCTTTTCCAAGACATTGGTTATAATCTCCAGAATATCTAGCTTTTGGAGTAAGTACCGCACTTTCTCCTGCCAAACCTTATATTTATCACCATTCAACTTTAGGGCACAACTAAGTTCGGCAACAATCTTTTGGAGAACCCATGTCATCCTTTACACAAAAGAGATAACATCATATTAGGATCATTCAACAAGGCATGCAAGAATCACTGTTCATTATACTTACACATGTTACACTCAACTTTATTATTGACCGAATTAATTAAAGAAAGCATGCTCCGGAGTCAAAAGTTCACTATGTTCCCAATCATCGTCCAAAGTACATGCTTAGCGAGAATTAATTTTAGCCAATAATCAAGTCAAGTTCCAACCACATTGATTACGTCAACATGCAATCATGATTAATTTATACATGCAAGACTAACTACAACATGTGACACGCTAAACATGTAATAATCATTAAACAGGTTGACATGCTCTCAATGTTGACTTACACATGGATTCTACACAAATTATCATGAATCATTCATAGCATTTAACAATTATCAATCCAGTAAAACATGTCCTCAAAATTGAAATATACAAGTATACTAAACAAATTAGCATGGACTAAACATGAAATATTCAAACATGCTTGTACGAATGATGATTTTGACAATGACATGATATAATAAATCATGCTAGCTTGCATCTCAAATATTCATATACATGGATACTATATAAATCAACATGTATCATGCTTAGCAAATCATGTCATTATAAGCAAAACATGCATGCTCACAAAATGTACGCATACATGGATGTTAAACAAATTAACAACTATCATGCTTTACACATAACTAAAATTTAGCACCCCATTTCGGATTTAGCAAGACAATCTCGCATAAAAATCCTTTAAAAGACTTAGGACCCTCATGTAAATCCTAAAAAGTTACGTTTAGAGGAAAATTCCCAGGTGGACTGAAGGGTTCACGAGACAGGCCCCAACACTTCCTTTTGTTAGACAAAACCGTACTTCCCTGGCCGGGGAGGAGGGGGCGCGGCGTCAAGTTTCCACTTCAAGCTTGGTCTTTCTAGACATAATTATTTCCTCAACTTCAACTCAAGAATATTACAATCGAGTCTCTTATGACTTTGTGAAAACATATTTCGCTTGTAATTGAAACAATTCAAACTACGGGGGCCAACATGCAATTCTAGTAAACATAATGCTAAACAAATAGCACTCCTAAACATGATACTAGCAAAATTAAGCATGCATTTAATTACTTTTAAAAGATTAGGGACTAAAGCAGAATAAAATATTCTGCCCCAAAAAAAACGAGGACCATTTTTAAAAGTTAAAAAAAATTGGCCGGATTTTGAAAAAAATTGATCGAAGTCAACAGAAGAAAATCTTGTAGTAAAAAATATTCGGCCAAAGATAATGAGCCACGGTTAATAGAAAATGAGTAATTTGGCCCAAGTCAGAAAAAATGGCCCAGCTTTTATAAGATGCTCACGTGAGTACAAATTACCACGTGACCTATTTTAAAATAAGTCCAGACCGACCCGATGAAAAGAAACAGACCCGACCCGCGGTTGGTTGTCTTCTACACCCGATTTTCATGAGAAAAAACTGAAAATAACCTCCATTCCCATGCACGGTGCACCCATTATCCAACCCAGTACTCCACTCACTAAGCAACCGTTTTTGTTCGCAACTGCCACCGGGGACACATCACCGATAACACTATGGTAACCGTTCGTCGGAAAACTCATTTCCGGTAACAAAAGTGAAATTAACTTAAAACATAGTGTGAACTCGGTGGGCGGCCATGGCCGCCACTCTTCGCATGAAGATGGACACAAACACCTTTCACGCTCAGGACGCACCTTAGAGAGCCACCGAACGTCACGATATAGAGTGAGAGTTTCACGGCCATGTTTGGCCACGAAATCAGTCAGATTTCGTCGGGGTTCGTTCGGGTCCGTAGCCCTTGCGAATGCGACCCTTCTGGAGTCATGTATGTTCGTTCGAACACATAGTAAACAAACAGAGCAACGAACACTCAAATAGAGTGGGAGTTTCGCGGCCATGCTCGGCCCCGAAAACGACCGATTTTCGTCGGGTTTTACCGGGAGTTCACTACCCTTGCGGCTGCGAACCTTCATGGGTGTTAATGAGCACCGAATGCTCATAGATGATTGGTAGGACACATCCGATAATGGTGGGGCGACGAAAACTCCGAAAATCGGTGGGAGTTCGGCATAACCGTCACAAAGACGATGCCGGAGCCGGAAACCGAACCTTCGGCTCTGATACCAATGTAGGAATTCGAACTACATGCACGCTAAAACACACACGTTAGTAAGACAAGAGATCGTAACACGGAGACGACACTTACTTGTTTGGTGTGATTCATGCGGTTGCGGAAGCGTACATCGTCGGCGGCGGTTCGGAATCACGGCGGCGTGGCGGGATGCCGGTAGAAGAGGTGCGTCACTTGATCGGATCGCACCTCAGTCTCCACAGTAGATACCCTAAGAATAAAACTCGAGAACACTAGTATGTGGTGGAGAGGTTTTGAGCGTGAGTTTCTACTGCCTACATAGACCTAACATATGGGTCTATTTATAGACTCGGGAGAGAATCGAGCGGTTACATACTTCCGGGACTCGACACTTCGGTCCTCGCTCTCTTCGTAACTCATATGAGCACCCCGTATGGGTGCATTTTCCTACAAGAGTTGATAACTTTAGATAGGAGTCTAGGTGATCTAAAGAACTAACTTGAGGTGCATTCGGACTTCATTAAGCGCCCGCTTTTAGCTAGAGGCAACTCAAAAATCCTTTTTCTAGAAAAAAACAGTTCCACCACGAAGATGTTAAATCCCTGTTCAGATGAGTTAAATAACCAAATATTCAAAGAACTAGAGCTGCATCACAAGTAGACAATGATCAAGTACTTAATTTTGTAACTCCAAGCCAAACCTTAAGAACTGAAAAGAAATTCGGTTCGTATCGTATCAAAACAACGCTAATAGATAGAAAGGAACTCCCTGTTTCAAGTAACTACTACTAACTGAGATTTTGTTTACATGGAGGGTTTTTTATTAGCTCTGATCTGGACAAGAAGACGACCTGATTCTCTGGGTTTTCGTTATTAAAATTTACTTGTGTTTCTTTTTGATTAAAGGAGATTAGAAGAAGGATTGTGGGCTTAAAATACGACAGACAACTCAAACACCTAAAATGAACCTTACCATCTGGGTGGGTACCCCCAAGGGAGCGCTCGGGTTACCCAAGCAGAAGTCTTGTATTTGGGCCTCGCCACTCGGGATGTTTTTTGGGCCTTAGTATTTGGGCATCGGGTGTCTGTTTATCCAAGTTTTGAATTCTAATCGAACGTGGCCCAATTATAGAGTCCAATTTATAATAGCTTGCCTGTATATCCAACATTTGTCCCCGAATCAAGTAATGGTTTAACTTTTACTTGACTCTATTTTTGCGGAACATCACCCAAGTGAGTTATGAAATGTACATTTATGCATTCGTGTATAGATATCGTATAAGGGCAAAAATTACACGCCTTGGTCCCGTTTTACTACACATACAACTGAGAGCCGTTTCGGCAAGTTGGGACCCAGAGGAATAAAGAATATCTTCATTAGATATTCGGAGAACTCTAAGGGATACATATTTGTATCAGCTCAGGAAAACGGTGGCGTGGTCGAACATGAATCCAGAGACGTGACTTTTCTTGAGGGCGAATTTCAAACGCTTGGAGAAACCAAAACAGATGAGATATTGACTGAACTAGAGCAGGATATTATTGATGTTCAGGTCCCACTTACTTCGAGTGGGAGATTTGAACCAACAACTCAAGTGAATGACATGGTCAATGAGAATGAGAACATTTTCATTGTAAATCCTATGGGAGGAATAAACCCTACCACACTCACTATTGCTGCAGAGACGAATCAAGTTGAACCTGATAATCATGTCTCCGGACCAATACCACAACCACCGTTACTACCCATTGTTTCCAGTGGGACGACCAACTTGGTTCCAGATCCTAGTGATCAAGGAATTAATCTCGGAGATAGGATCCCGAGACCAAGAGGTCGACCTAGGAAGGTTGTAGGACAAGGTTCGAACACTGCACTTGTTCCCAGTGGGAGTGATGCTCCGATTAGAAGCATTGTTCCGAGTGGGAGTAATGTTCAAAGATAAGTTGGGAGCAACGAGCCTAGACGTAGTCAAAGGCATAGAACTTCTCCTAAAAAGTATCCCACTGAGAGTGGAGAAATCTTCACTCTAACATCTGTTGACGAACCTGTAACGGTTCAACAAGCGTTGAAAGGACCTTAAACGAAGGAATGGAGGAATGCAATGGAGGAAGAAATCTCATCAATGAAAGCCAATTCGGTATGGTCTTTAGTTGATTCACCTGCTGGACGCAGGGCCATAGGTGCAAAGTGGGTTCTCAAAAACTCACTGGTGATGGAAAGGTTGAGCGATACAAAGCTCGAATTGTTACGAAAGGATATACCTGTTGGATCACGGTTGGAACTCCGGTACGTTCTTGACGGAAGTCCGAACTCATTCGCTCCAAGTAATCCTGCAAGAAGGGGATAGACTGGGCGGTGACCCAGAATCCCTCTCCGATGCTTAAATGAGTATCTCGATGTAGGCTGGCAAGTATCAGTATGTGAATGTCAATGTGTCAATCCTGAGGTAACTCCTTCCTTTATATAGGGGAGGAGTTACCCCAGTTACCTGTTGCGATAACTGCTGGGGGCAGTTAGCCCACGTTTCGTTTATCTCGGCCACTTGCCCACGTTCCGTCTTTTCAGGCCATTTCCCCACTATGTTGATAGTGGGTGTGTTTCTCGGCCTCGTTCTCGGGCCCCTCGTCATCGGGACAGGGCCAGCATTCTCAGGGATTCAATATCGGGGCCTGCTTAAAGGCATATCATCGGGGCCTACTCAAAGGCATATCATCGGGGCCTACTCAAAGGCATATCATCGGGGCCTACTTAAAGGCGTATCATCGGGAGCGTTCAGCTCATATATCGGGACCGACCTTGTCGGGTCCCCTCGTATTGGTCTTCTAAGCCTCTTTTGGGGCCCAGTGGGCCTACTTCGACGTTTAGTCGCCGTTAATGGGCATAACGGCTATATCGAAACCCATCATTTGCCCCCAAGACATGAGGGACTTACAGTTCGTCGTGTCTTCCAGTTCCGGACCTCCCGATATCGGCATCAGAGGCTTTTGACTTTACGAAAAATCTTCTGAAGCAGATCTCCTCCTCCAAGATTCCCCGATATTCCGAGGATAACCACCGAATCCAAAAAGATTTCTCGGTTACTCAACTATTAAATGTGATGGGTGATGAAGCGACGGCTTGGGTACCCGTGCCTGCTTTTTCTGAAAAAGCACTTTCTAGCCGTTTTGTCGCTAGTGTCTCAACGACTTAGGTTGAGGCGTTTCATCTTCAACGGTCAGGATTGCAACGTCTCGTTGGCTGTCCTCTCTCCTATAAAACCCCAAATCTTGGCACTATTTAGTTCTCCTCTACCGTTTCATTCTCTGTGTTTTCAAAAGCTCAAGCTCTCTCTTCTGATTTCTGATCAGCACTCTGGCGACCAAGATCTCCGACCACTAGGATCATCTTCTCTTCTCCGATTCAACATGTCTGGTAAGATTTCTTCCTCTGATTCTGAAAAACTGTTAGCATAGTTTTTCTTTTATCTCAATCAGTCTTACCCGGACTTTTCCGAAAATCAACTATGCCTTTTCTTGTCGTGATCATTTTCCAGACGGTGAATCCAGTTCCAGGGGGAGAAAGCCCTTCAAGTTTGACTGTGCTTGCAATGAGATTTCAGAAACCGCCTATGATTCAGCTCTCCGGGAAGGATGTATTACTTCCACCTGGGAGCCTCGCTGCCCTTTTCCTCGCCCTCGCGTCCCAAGCGACCCTGCGGTTACTCGTCCCCGGGAAGGGGAGGTATTTGTCTCCGCCAGGAAAATATCGGCGGGGATCCGATTCCCCTTCTGTGGGAATTTAGTCGAGATGTGTGAATATTACAAAACACATCCGACTACTTTTTCCCCCCACGCCATCCGTGTGTGGAATGCCTTCCTTGTCCTTTGCCTTCGCCAACAGTGGACCTACAGCCTCCGACTTTTCCGGACCTTCTACGGGATGAAATGCAATGATGCCGGGGTCTGTTCTTTTTACCCGCGGATGCCTAAATGGAGCAAGGCGCAGCTCTCCCGGTACGGCTGGAATGGTGACACCTGGAAGGTCGCCAAAGGTCGGGGGCTCATCACTGACTAGGGGCCCGAAAACAGCGGCTGGAAGAAGAATTACTTCTTCATCTGGAACAGCTCTATTCCGTAGCCCCGATGGGAGGTTGAAACAGACCCTCCTCCCGCTTTTCATACTTACTCCGATGAGGATTTCCAGATTCTCCAGTGCGTCTAACTCTACCGCTGGGGGATTCTTTCGCTCCCCTCGATGCCAACTCCATCGGGGAGCGGGACCTGGTTCTGACCGGGATCCGACTCCTTGATGTTGCCTCCGGGGGTCAACACTTCGACGGCCCTTCCTACCTCGTTCCTTGGGTAATATTCTAATTGCACTTTCGTTTTCGTCTTTGCAGCTAAGAAGGTATCATTGCTGACCAATATCGTGCTTAAGCAGGCGGAGACCGATGCTGTCCAACGCCCTGCGAGGAAGAGGAAGTCTTCGAAGAAGGCTGCCTCCTCATCGGCACCTCCAACTTCGGAGCAGATCAAACGGGCCCGAGTGGAGAGGATGGAGAAGATCTTCAACACCCAGACTCCCGAAGACGGTAAGCAGCTCCGATTAGCAATTCGATTATACAGGAGGCGTATTCCCAAGGAGTTAATCCCCTCCGATAAGAAAGCCAGAATCGAAGGGATCAACCGTATCCTGCAAGGAGAGACTCCCCACATCCTCAAAGCGGGTTACTACAATTATTACGGGAAGGACCAGTATCTCTCCTGTCGGGTCATTTGGTGTAAGGATCCCGATCAACTTCCTGATTTTCTTTCTGAAGCTTCTCGTCCTCCAGCTGTAGGTCAATCGGGAGTTAAAGCTTCAGCGGGGGTGCCACCCTCCGACGCCCGGGTCGGAGAGCCCCTCCTTTCTCTTCCTGCCCCAGGAGGATCGGGGACTGAAGACGCCCCGACGGACGGTTAGTTCCGTCGGGTGGTGGACCTGGATGTTTCTCACTCTTCTGAGGAGGCGAGCAAGGGTCAGCCCCTGGTTCGTCGTCGGGGGGTGAGGCAGACCCCATTGGAGCCGACACCAGAAGGGCTGCCTCCATCTTCCCCGGAACAACAGCATTCGCAGGTCTTGAGTCTGACTCCTGAAGGGACGACGGGTTCTCACGGCGGCTCGGAGGCACGCACCTCCGACACTCAGTTCTTCATTCCTCCTCTCCCCTTAGATGGGAGTTTTTATCAAGTTTACACCTCCGACCAAGCGGCGGCTCCCTGGACCCCGATCGAGTCATTGCGGGGGGTCCCGCTGCGTCGGGACAATATATCACCAAAACTGGGTCTGCACCTGCTGGCAGGTTCAGTTCTGCCGTCTGTGAAGATTCCACTCTCCATGGCTCGAGAGGTCATCCACGCGGAGATTCGCGATATGGCCGTTCGCCCATGAGGACGCCAAGGCGGGGCTGGAGGCTGAGAAAGTCCTTCTCGCCAATCGGTCTCAACAGATGGAGCGGGAACTCGCTGAGTTTCCCACCAAGCTGGCCGAGGCTGAGGCCAAGGGACGGGAAGATTATCGGGGCTCCGAGGCTTTCCAAGTGGATGCGGTGAAGTTCTGTACGGCGGAGGTGGAGACCACCCTGCTTAATGCTGTCGAGGAGCTCCATCTGGAGTATGGTGGTGCCATCGACTTCACCAAGTCTCAGACTCTCGCCCCCTTCGCAGAGAGGTAATTCAACCTTTCCGAGGAGAGCGACGGGGCTAACACCCCCGAGTGGGCTGCGGGTGCTGAAGGCACGGTGGAGCCTCCAAGTACAGACCTCCCGACAACCGAACCCCGACAATCGAATTTTCACCGGCTGACCTCCAAGGGTCCGATCCTCCTGCGGCCAATCTTCTAGGATCCGATCCTCCGATCGTGGAGCCTTCTGCCACGGACCTCGTGGACTCTACTCCTCTCGATGCTGCCAAGGACCAAGCTTAATGCTTTACTTTTGAATCCTTGTAATTTCCTTCGTTTGTCGTGAACCTTTTAGATCTTTATAATAATGGTTCCGATTATCGCTGCACCACTTAAGGTGAATTAACCACGCCACTTAAGGCGATTCGATCATACCACTTAGAGTGATTTCGACGCGTCACTTAAGACATTTTACCCACACCACTTAAGGCGATTTAATCGTGCCACTAAAGGCAATTTATCCACACCACTTAAGGTGATTTAATTATGCCACTTAAGGCAAAACCACGCCACTTAAAGGCGAAACCACGCCACTTAAGGCGAAACCACGCCACTTAAGGCGAAACCACGCCACTTAAGGCAAAAGTACGCCATTTAAGGCGGAACCACGCCACTTAAGGCAAAACCACACCACTTAAGGCAAAACCACGCCACTTAAGGCAAAACCACGCCACTTAAGGCGAAACCACGCCACTTAAGGCGATTTAACTACACCACTTAAGACGATTTAACCACGCCACTTAAGGCGATTTAACCATGCCACTTAAGGCGATTTAGCTACACCACTTAAGGCGATTTAACCACGCCACTTAAGGCGATTTGATGACACCACTTAAGGCGATTTAACCACGCCACTTAGAATGATAAGTCTAAGCACAATCTGGTCGGAAGCAACCTCTTTATTCATTGATGACTCAAAACCTGTTTACATCGACTCGAAACGATAAACAACTTGCACCACTGAAGGCGACTTCGATAAACAACTTGCACCACTGAAGGCGACTTCGATAAACAACTTGCACCACTGAAGGCGACTTCGATAAATAACTTGCACCACTGAAGGCGACTTAATATCAAGCATGACATTTCTTCAAGTGTTCGCCACTGAAAGAATGCTTCAACACATTGCCATCGAGGTCTTCCAACTTATATGCATTTCGAGCTGGCATCCTCACGACCTTATAAGGCCCTTTCCATTTTTGTGACATCTTGTTGATCCGATCCAAAAGGGTAAATTCGTTCTGACGCCAGACCAGTTCCCCGACAAAGAACTGTCGAGACTTGACTCGTCGATTATAATATCGGGCCGTTGCCAAGCGCATCCGAGCCTGGGCTTCCTCGGCACTCCGCCTCTTCTCTTCGACCAAGTCCAAGTCCAGACGCCTCATTTCATCATTCGATAGAGGTTCATAATACCTCGTCCGATGGGATGCCACAGCTATTTCGACGGGAGCAACTGCTTCCGTGCAATAAACAAGGCCAAACGGAGTCTCCCCAGTCGATTGTTTGGGTGTTGTTCTAACAGCCCAAAGCACATTTTCCAGCTCATCCAGCCATTTGCCCTTCAAGGCATGGACCCTCTTCTTCAGGCCATCCATCACGATCTTGTTGGCTGACTCCACCTGTCCATTGGTTTGAGCATGACGGACAGAGGCTGTCCGATTCTCAATTTTCAGTTCCTCCAGGTACTCCTTCCACTGGGCCCCGTTAAACGGGGGGCCGTTATCGCTGATCAATACCTTGGGGATCCCGTACCGGGATATGATATGGGTCTGGAGGAATTTGAGGATATGATTCCCCGTTGTCTTGGCCAACGCCTTAGCTTCTATCCACTTCGAGAAATAATCAATAGCTACGACTAAATATCGGCACTGACCTTTTGCAACTGGAAGGGGTCCCACTAAATCGATTCCCCATTGCGCGAAGGGCCAAGCACTCTTGATGGACGTCAGATCGGCAGCTGGAGCCACGATATTCGGGGCGTACCTCTGGCAAGCGTCACATGATCGGACTAGCATCGTTGCCTCCTTTTTCATCGAGGGCCAGTAATAGCCCAGGTTCAGTACTTTCCTCACGATGGATCGGGCACCTTCATGACAAGCCGAGTATCCTTCGTGCACCTCCCTCAGGATCCGATCTATGTCGGGCTTAGCCACACATTTCAAGTATGGAGTTAAATACCCCTTTTTATACAGCTGATTGTCCACCATCACATAATTGGGCGCGATTCGGCGTAATTTGCCAGCTGCTACTTCATCATCGGGGACTGCCCCCGTAGTCAGGTACGCGACTATCGGGGTCATCCAAGTGGGCTCCTCCGATCCGATCTCAATGGCACATACCTCCGATTGATCGGCGGTTCACAGGATCACCTTCTCCAAGAAATGCACCTTCCGAGTTTCGTCGAGGGGTGCCCCCAAGGCGAATTTACTCAAGGCATCTGCTTCCTCATTATCCTCTCTCGGGATCGCCTCAATATCGAAGCTTTTGAAACTCTCCTTCAGGGTTTGCACCTCGCGAAGATACTTTTTCATCATCGGGCTCTTTGCTTCGTATGCCCCTGGTCTTGGTTCACGATCAGGCTAGCATCACACTTCACCTTTAAGTGACCAACTCCCGTTCCTTTAGCAATCTTGAGGCCAGTGATGAGAGCCTCATATTCAACTTCATTGTTGGTGGCCCTAAATGTCAAGGCCAAGGCATATCGGAGGGGCTCGCCTCCGTTTGGTTGTATCAGTACCCTGCTCCCGATCCTTCTTAATTTGAGGAGCCATCGGTATAAAAATCCCAAGTATTTTCGTCATCGGGCTGTTCTGACTGCTCTGTTATCGGGACTTCCATAGTTGCCCCCTCTAAAGGGCCCGCTTCTTCTAGATCGGGGGCTGTAGACTCTGCTATGAAATCCGCCAACGCCTGGCCCTTAATAGCCGTTCTCGGAGCAAAGTGAATGCGGAACTCACTAAGCTCGAATGCCCATTTCACTAATCTCCCCGACGCATCAGGTCGGTTCAAAAAATGTTTCAAGGGCTAATCTCATGCGCATGAAATTAAGGTCTCAGCTTCCGAGCAGTAACAATCAACGCATAAAGATACTTCTCAACGGCGGGATAATTCATTTCCGACTTGGCGAGTGCCTTGCTTACATAATAGACAGGGACTTGGCTACCCTCTACAACTTTCACTAAGACAGAGCTAACAGCAAATTCAGAAACAACCAAATACAGATAGAGTGGCTCGCCTGGGATGGGCTTCGCCAATGGCGGGAGGGTGCGAAGGTGCTGCTTGAGTGCCTGGAACGCCTCTTCGATCACTTGCCTTGGGCAGGAAGCGATTCATCGTGGCCAATCGGCCATTCAGCACCTGCACCTCCCGATGGTTCGTCGGGGACTTCATCTCCTCGATTGCCTTCAGCTTCTCAGGGTTCACCTCGATTCCCCTCTGGCTCACCATGAAGCCCAGAAACTTCACTGAGTGCACTCCGAAGGCACACTTGGTCGGGTTTAAGCAAACTTGATGAAGCCTCATCCGGTCGAACGCCGTGGCCAAGTTGTGAACATGATCCTCGGCCTGTCGAGACTTCACCAGCATATCATCCACATAGGCCTCCATTGTTTTCCACAGCATATCTCCGAACAGCTTGTTCACCATCCTCTGATAAGTTGCACCTGCATTGATCAATTCAAAGGGCATAACATCATAATGATAGATGTAGCTATCAGCATAGAAGGCGGTTTGGGGGGCGTCCTCCTTGGACATCTTGATCTGATTGTAGCCGGAGTAGGCATCCATAAAGCTCAGCAACTCATGTCCCGATGTTGCATCCACCAGCTGGTCGATCCTCGGGAGCGGATAGCAATCCTTCGGGCATGCTTTGTTCAGGTCGCGGAAATCAACACACATCCGCCACTTGCCATTGCTCTTCTTCACCAGGACTGGGTTGGCAACCCAGCTCCTTGATGAATCCAGCATCGAGCAATCTGCACACCTCTTGCTGGATCGCGATCTTCTTGTCGGCACCCATTGGGCGCCTTCTCTGTATAATCGGCTTGATCGCGGGATCAATCTTCGGCTCGTGAGTAATCACATCGGGGCTGATTCCCGGCATGTCACTCGGGGACCAGGCAAACAGCTCCTTGAACTCCTTCAACAGATTAATCAGTTCTCGGGCCATCTCCTCAGCCAGAGCGGACCCGATTTTCACCTTCCTCTGAGGTCCATCAATCTCGACCTCCTTCAAATCCTCCATCGGGGCGGGACGCCCAAACTCCTCTCGGGGATCAGCATCAGTCTGGAAAATAGTCATAGCCTCCCGATTCCTCCTTCGAGTGGAATTGACATAGCACCTTATGGAGGCCACTTGATCGCCTATGACATCCCCGACTCCGTGGTTGGTCGGAAACTTCATCTTCTGATGGACAGTTGAGGCGATTGCCCCCAGCGGGTTGATGGTGGTCCTCCCGATAATTGCATTATAAGTCCCCGCGGACTCGACCACCACGAACTCTACGTTCCTGTTCTCCGACTTCCAGCCACTACCGAACTCGACTGGTAAGGTAATCATCCCCACAGGGTAAGAAGTAGACCCGGAAAATCCGACCATCGGGAAGTCCGCAGGCTTCAAGTCCTTCTTGGTTTTCCCCATGGCCTGCAGCGCATCCATGAACAAAATGTCGAAGGAGCTCCCTCCATCTATCAAGATTCGCTTCATCTCGTACCCATCCACGTTCAGAGTCACGACCAAAGCGTCATCGTGCGGGGTCTCCGCGCAGAAAAGGCGTCCGATGGGCGCGGACAAGAGGATCGCGATCCAGCAGGAGGTGGGCAGGTTGCTCGACGCTGGGTTTATCAAGGAGCTCCGATTCCAGACTTGGGTAGCCAACCCGGTTCTGGTGAAGAAGAGCAATGGGAAGTGGCGGATGTGTGTTGATTTCCGCGACTTGAATAAGGCTTGCCCGAAGGACTTTTGGATCAGATCAACAAGATGTCACCAAAATGAGAAGGACCTTATAAGGTCGTGGGGATGCCAGCTCCAAATGCGTACAAGTTGGAAGACCTCGATGGCAGAATATTGAAGCATTCTTTCAGTGGCGAACACTTGAAGAAATGTCATGCTTGATGAAAAGTCGCCTTAAGTGGTGCCCGATGAAAAGTCGCCTTAAGTGGTGCCCGATGTAAAATCGCCTTAAGTGGTGTAAGTTATTTATCGTTTGATTCGATGTAAGCAGATTTTGTGCCATCAATAAATAAAGAGGTTACTTCCGATCAGATTATTCTTAGATTTATTCTAAGTGTTGTTGAGTCGCCTTAAGTGGTGCACGAGATTAAGTCGTCTTAAGTGATGCACGAGATTAAGTCGTCTTAAGTGATGCACAAGATTAAGTCGTCTTAAGTGATGCATGATTCTTGGATTTATTCAAAGTGTTGCGATGTCGCCTTAAGTGGTACAAGTGGTTAAGTCATCTTAAGTGACGCGGATTGAATTGCCTTAGTTGGCACGATTAAATCACCTTAAGTGGTGTGGGCTAGATCGTCTTAAGTGATGTGTTGAAACGACTTAAGTGGCATAGTTAAGTCGCTCTGAGAAGTGCAATGAGAATCAGAACTAAGATAGTTTGGTATTAAAGAGGGCTCAAAGGCCCGAGGATTACAAGGAGAAGAAAATTACAAGGACTATAAAGATAAAAGCATTTAAGCTTGGTCCTTGTTGGCGTCAGCGGGAGCAGGGTCCACAAGATCTGTGGCAGAAGGCTCCACAGGTTCAGCTGCTGGAGGGTCGATTATCGGGGGGTCGACACTTGGAGGCTCCGCCATGTCTTCAACACCCGCGGGAGTGTTCCCCTCATCGCTCTCCTGCGAGAGGGCGAAGTACTTCTTCGCGAAGGGAGCGAGAGACGGAGACTTGTCGAAGTTGATGGAGTCGCCATACTCCAGATGGAGTTCCTCGACTGCGTTGAAGAGGGTGTTCTCCACCTCCGCGCTGCAGAACCTCACCGCATCAGCTTGGAAGTCCTCGGATCCCCGATAATCGTCTCGGCCCTTGGTCTCAGCCGCGACCAGCTGTGCAGGAACCTCAGCAATTTGCTCCTCCAGAGCCTTCTTCTCAAGGACAAGTTTGTCCCGAGCTTCTGCGTCCTTTTGCCGCTCCTGCCGCTCCCGCTTCAGCAGCCCCTCGAAGTCACGAACCTGCTTTTGGAGGTCCTGAGTCTTTCTGTCGAGGATGGCCTGCTCCTTGGCCAGTTTTCCCCTCGAAGACTCGGAGGTCGCGAGATCCTCCTCAAGCTTGGCTATGACCGCGGGAGCCCCCTTTGCCCGTTCCTGCTCCAGGGCCTCCTCGAGGGCGAAGATGTACCCGAAGCAGCGGTTTATGTGCGCCAGCTCCTGCGAAGGAAAGAAAAGAAGTGTTAGCATATGAACAGTCTGCCTTATTGATGAAGAGGAGAAAAAGAAGAACCTCACCTCTATCCGACGGATAGACATTTCGTGAACATCTTTACGGATGCTCTCCCGATCCAAGGGAATCGGAAACCTCAGAGACGGCAAAATTGAGCCTGCCAGTAGATGCAGACCCAGCTCTGGGTACGTGTCCCCCTGTCGGAGCTGGACCCCTTACAGCCTTTGGATCGGGGTCCAGGGAGCCTCCTTCTGCGTGGGGTCGTAGACCTTGTAAAAACTCCCGTCCAAGGGGAGAGGGGAGGGACCGACTTGAGTCGTGGAGGGGCGCACCTCCGACTCGCCCTGGGTCGAAGAGGAAGTGAAGTTGTGAATGGGAGACGGCTGTCGCTGTTGTGAAGAAGGTGAAGGGGAAAGCCCCTTGGAGGTTGGTTTCAGTGGTGACTGCCCCGTCCTCCGACGATGAATCAGGGAGCCGCCCTCATCTGTCTCCTCGGAGGAGTCCAGATTCTCCACCCGACGAAATTGATCGCCGGTCGGGGTTTCTCCAGCCCCGAAAAGTGGTGCCCCTGCTGAAGGAGGCGCCCCTGCTGAAAGTGGTGCCCCCGCTGAAGCTCCAGCACCCGACGGAGTTCCCGAGTGACCTGCACCTAGAGGACGAGATGCTTCAGAAATATAGTCAGGAAGGTGATCAGGGTCCTTACACCAAACGACGCGCCGAGAAACATATTGATCTTTCCCGTGGAAGTTGTAGTAGCCCGCCTTCAGGACGCGAGGAGTTTCCCCTCGGAGGACACGTTTAACCTCTTCGATGCGGGCCTCCATGGTCGAAGGGATCAAATCCTTAGGAACTTGCTTCCTGTACGATTTAATAGCTAGGCGGAGCTGTTTACCTTCTTCAGCATTCTGTACATCGAAGAGTTTGTCCTCCTCCACGCGGCTCCGCTTTGTCCTCTCAGCATTCTGGAGCAGCTGCCTTCTTTGTCGACTTCCTCCTCCGCGCGGGGCGGACAGCGTCGGTCTCCCCCTGCTTAAGGATGAGATTGATCAGCACGGATACCTTCTTAGCTGCAAACAATGGAAAACAGATATCAGAAACATTACCCAGGGAACCATATTGGAGGGGTCGTCGAAGAGTTGACCCCCAGAGACTATGTCGAGGAGACGGATCCCGGCATTCACCAGGTCCCGCTCCGTTAGAGAATTAGCATCGAGGGGAGTATAGGACCCCCCCCCCCCCCCATCGGTAAAGCTGGATAAGATGAAGGGTCTGGAAGTTTTCATCAGAGTAGGTGTGATAAGCGGGAGGAGAGTCCGCTTCCACCTCCCATCGGGGCCAGGGGATCGAAGAGTTCTTGATGAAGAAGTAGCTCCTCTTCCATCCACTGTTATCGGACCCCGTGTCGATCAGGAGTCCCCGACCCTTGACAACCTTCCAGGTGTCACTGGTCCAGCTGCACAGCGCGAGTTGCGCCTTGTTCCACTTGGGCATCCGGGGATACAAGGCACAAACCCCGGCCTCGTTGCACTTCATCCCGTAAAAGGTTCTGAAGAGTTGGAGGCTGTAAACCCACTTCTGTCGGAAGCAGAGGACCTGGAAGGCATTCCATAGGCAGATGGCATGGGCAGAGAAGGTAGTTGGATGCGTCTTGTAGTGTTAGCACATCTCAACCAGGTTGCCGCAGAAGGGGAATCGAATCCCCGCCTATATTTGCCCCGTGGAGACAAATACCTCCCCTTTCTGGGGACAGGTTACTCGGGAGACGGGGCCAAGGATAAGGGAAGCGAGGCTCCCAGGTAGAAGTAATGCATCCCTCCCGGAGAGCGGCCTCATAGGAAGTGCTGGAAATGTCGTTGGGTGCATAGTCAAAATTGAAGGGTTTTCTCCCTTCGGAACTGGATCCGCTGTCTGAAAATCAGTCATGGCAAGGAAAAGGCACATTGGGTTTTTCGAAAAAATTGCAAGCAAACTAATCGAAGATGAAGGAAAGGCTACACTAACATTAGGGAAGGAAGTCTTACCAGACATGATGATTCGAAGTGGAGAGGATGGTCTTGATGACTGCCGGAAAGTTGATCGGAGAATGGAAAGACAAGGAAGAGCTTGAGTTCTCAAAGTTGCAGAGCTTTTCGAAATCACGGAAACGGTAAAAGTAGAACAGTGCCCGTTCTAATCTGGATCGTCGAAGTTGAAACGTTTTAATCTTAGCCGTTGAGATGAAAACGAACGGAATGGAAAAGGGCGTAATGATGAAACGGCCTGAAAAGAACTTTTTCAGAAAAAGCAGGCGCGAAAAATCAGGCACGGGTGCCAAAGACGTCACTTCGTCATCTGCTGCATTTAATGGCTGAGGAACCGAGGAGTCTTCTCGGATTTGGTGACTATCCTCGAGGTATCGAGGAAATGTGGACGAGAAGATCCGTATCAAGTGACTTTATCAAGGGAAAGGTCCTCGACTCCGATGTCGGGAGATCGGGAGTTGAAAGACACGACGGACTGTAAGTCCCTCATGTCTTGGGGGCAAATGATGGGTTTCGCTATGGCTGTTAGGCCCTTTAACGACGAGTAAACGGTGAATAGGCCCACTGGGCCCTAAAAGGGGTCAAGAAGACCAATGCGAAGGGTCCCGATGGTGAAAGGTCCCGACAGAGTCGGTCCCGATATGCGAGCCGGGCGCTCCCGACGAGATGCCTTTAAGTAGGCCCCGATGAGATGCCTTTAAGTAGGCCCCGATGATGAATCCCTGAGAATGTTGGCCCTGTCACGATGACGAGGGGCCCCGAGCGGTGACACAATGAGATAACTCAGGAGTCCCCGATACTAGTGGGGACTTGCTATCAGAGGTTGAGGCCGAGATACGCGGAGCGTGGCCGAGATAGACGAGATCATGGCCAAGATAGGCGGGATCGTCGCCGAGATACGCGGAGCGTGGCCGAGATAGGCGAGATCATGGCCGAGATAGGAGGGATCGTGGCCGAGATACGCGGAACGTGGGCTAACCGCCCCAGCGGTTCACCAGGTAACTGAGGTAGCTCTTCGCCTATAAAAGGGCAGCAGTTACCTCAGATCACATACGTTTTGAATACTGATATACTCGCTTGCCAGTTTATTGAGATAATCGAGATACTCATTTAAGCATCGGAGAGGGATTCTGGGTCACCGCCCGGTCTATCCCCTCTTGCAGGATTACGTGGAGCGAAGGAGTTCGGATCGCCGTCAAGACCGTGCCGGAGTTCCAACGGTGATCTAACACATACAACATAAAGGTTACCAATCATAAGGCATAAGGATGCTAATAGACAAATAAGAAGAAGGACCAACCTTTACACGTGGGCCCGGACCAATCAATCGGGGAGCCATCACTAGGAACCGCAGCCGAGGGGGGCACAACCCCATCAACACCATCGGATCCCACTCCTCTACTAGTGGGGGGAGAGGGGACGGCCGCCCGCGCCTTCTCTTTATGGCAAGAAGACGTCGACACACCTCTAAGTCGAGACATCCTTCTTTCAGGCGGAATAGGGGAACCCTTTCCCTTCTCGGAGCTAGGAACACCCGATCCAGCGGGTGGTCCAGAAGAGAACTCTGCAAACACAAGCGTTAGGAAAATACATAGATGACATGGAATACAAAAATGAAAGCATACTTACTATTGACGCAACGCTCCAACCCACGAGCCGGAACCTTCGGAGCACTTGACCCCCCAGGAACAACGATAGAGGGAAACCGACGTTTCCCAGGACGATTCCCAACATCACCACCTCCCTGACGAACAGCATCCTGCGAGGCAACAGTCGTCTCATAAAACCGACCTACAAAACATAAGGCAAGCATAAGTACAAATACATACCACCGGAGGCGTGGAACGTATACCAGCTTCATATAGCTCCAATTTCAGTAAAATCCCGAACGGTCGTATAACCATCACAACGGTTGGAGTAATTAATACACTTAAGGGTTTCCAGGTCCGAGGACGACAACTCCGAAAAAGAGGGCGTATCATCGTCAACCATAAGCTCATCTCCACATAGAGGGTCAATACGATCTTTGATAAAGAAATAACTCCGACCCCAACGAAGCCAATCTTTACTAAAGGGAAGGACAAAGCGACGACTCGTATCCCACTTAACTTCACCTAGCCCCAATATCTCGAAACCCCCTTCATTCAAAGTAGGCCAATAAAAGACAAATGATGAAAGACCCGAGGATTGCAACATCCCAATACGATGGAAACAACTAAAGAGATTGGTGGAATACGCTCATAATTCCCTATGACATAGAACACAAAAACCAACCCAAGCACGAATCGCTTGAGTGGAGAGATCAACGGGAGAAGCACCATAGTATCGACATAATTCCGCAAGTTCTCGACAATACTGAAAACGCAAACCATTTTGCACATGAGCTATAAACACGACAGCATACTCAGGAGGGGGCATGGTACTCCTACCAAGGCCACGACCTAACAACTTAAAAGGATACGTCGGCTCATCGATAGAAACAAGACCAGCTAGCCTGGAATAATGGCGAAAATCGTGAAAAGACAAACGGTTGTTAATGTACGTCCTAGGAAGAAATGTAAGCCCCGTACAACGATACAACTCGGCTTGCCTAAGAGGGGCTAACGAGGCTACGGCCTCAGACTCAGGGGGAGACTCATAATCATAACAGATGGACATGAAGCACGGTTAGAGGGTAACTTATGCATCATCTCGGCACAATCTCATCGAAATAACACACGAACAAAGAAACGTCAACAAAGGCAAAGCCTGCAAGAAAAAGAAACACCATTCAATATGAATAAAAAAAGACATCGCAAAATTATGCGACGCAACAACATGAAAAAAACGGGCGATATCCAATCGAAGTTATGACTATAATAGGGTCACCGCATATGTCAGTGACGCCTAAAAAAGGGGGGTATCGGCAAATTTTCCGCAAATTTTTTCTAAGACCAAGTAGGTGGAGTTCTATCACATTTTCCATCAAAAACCTTTCTAAGTCCAAATAGGATGATCCCATCACATTTTCCATCGAAAAATTCTTTTCGAGGTCCAAAAAGGGGGGTATCGGCATATTTTCCGCAAAAATTTTCTAAGACAAAGTAGGTGGGGTTTCATCACATTTTCCATCAAAAACCTTTCTAAGTCCAAATAGGATGGTCCCATCACATTTTCCATCGAAAAATTCTTTTCGAGGTCCAAAAAGGGGGGTATCGGCAAATTTTCCGCAAAAAATTTAAGACCAAGTAGGTGGGTTCCATCACATTTTCCATCAAAAACCTTTCTAAGTCCAAATAGGATGTTCCCATCACAGTTTCCATCGAAAAATTATTTTTGAGGTCCAAAAAGGGGGGGGGGGGGGGGTATCGGCAAATTTTCCGCAAAAATTTTCTAAGACCAAGTAGGTGGGGTTCCATCATATTTTCCATAAAAAACCTTTCTAAGTCCAAATAGAATGGTCCCATCACATTTTCCATCGAAAAATTCTTTTCGAGGTCCAAAAAGGGGGGGTATCGGCAAATTTTCCGTAAAACTTTTCTAAGACCAAGTAGATGGGGTTCCATCACATTTTCCATCAAAAACCTTTCTAAGTCCAAATAGGATGATCCCATCACATTTTCCATCGAAAAATTCTTTTCGAGGTCCAAAAAAGAGGGTATCGACAAATTTTCCGCAAAAATTTTCTAAGACCAAGTAGGTGGGTTCCATCACATTTTCCATCAAAAACCTTTCTAAGTCCAAATAGGATGATCCTATCACATTTTCCATCGAAAAATTCTTTTCGAGGTCCAAAAAAGGGGGTATCGGCAAATTTTCCGCAAATATTTTCTAAGACCAAGTAGCTGGGGTTCCATCACATTTTGCATCGAAACCTTTCTAAGTCCAAATAAAATGATCCCATCACATTTTCCATCGAAAAATTCTTTTTGAGGTCCAAAAAGGGGGGTATCGGCATATTTTCCGCAAAAATTTTCTAAGACAAAGTAGGTGGGGTTCCATCACATTTTCCATCAAAAACCTTTCTAAGTCCATATAGGATGGTCCCATCACATTTTCCATCGAAAAATTCTTTTCGAGGTTAGAAAAGGGGGGTATCGGCAAATTTTCCAGAAAAAATTTTAAGACCAAGTAGGTGGGTTCCATCACATTTTCCATCAAAAACCTTTCTAAGTCCAAATAGGATGGTCCCATCACATTTTCCATCGAAAAATTCTTTTTGAGGTCCAAAAAGGGGCGTATCGACAATTTTTTGCAAAAATTTTCTAAGACCAAGTAGGTGGGGTTCCATCATATTTTCCATCAAAAACATTTCTAATTCCAGATAGGATGGTCCCATCACATTTTCCATCGAAAAATTCTTTTCGAGGTCCAAAAAGGAGGGTATCGGCAAATTTCCCGTAAAATTTTTCTAAGACCAAGTAGGTGGGGTTCCATCACATTTTCCATCAAAAACCTTTCTAAGTCCAAATAGGATGATCCCATCACATTTTCCATCGAAAATTTCTTTTCCATCGAAAAATTCTTTTCGAGGTCCAAAAAGGAGGTTATCGGCAAATTTTCCGCAAATATTTTCTAAGACCAAGTAGGTGGGGTTCCATCACATTTTCCATCAAAAATCTTTCTAAGTCCAAATAGGATGGTCCTGTCACATTTTCCATCGAAAAATTCTTTTCGAAGTCCAAAAAAGGGGGTATCGGCAAATATTCCGCAAAAATTTTCTAAGACCAAGTAGCTGGGGTTCCATCACATTTTCCATCAAAACCTTTCTAAGTCCAAATAGGATGATCCCATCACATTTTCCATCGAAAAATTCTTTTCGAGGTCCAAAAAGGGGGGTATCAGCAAATTTTCCGCAAAGATTTTATAAGACCAAGTAGGTGGGGTTCCATCACATTTTCCATCAAAAACCTTTCTAAGTCCAAACAGGATGATCCCATCACATTTTCCATCGAAATTTTTTTTCGAGGACCAAAAAGGGGAGTATCGGCCAAATTTCCGCAAAAATTTCTCTAAGTCCAAATAGGTGGGACACCATCACATTTTACACCAAGAGCCCTTCTAAGTACAAATAGGATGGTCCCATCACGTTGACTATCGAAACGTTTTTCAAGGGCCAAAAAATGGGATATCGTCAAATATTCCGTCGACAATATTTTTTCGAAGTAAAAAAGGGGGACATGTACACATTTTCTGCCAAGACTCCTACTTGGCAAACCACTTACAAGATGAAACATCACCATCACTAAGGCATGATATGCATTAACTATCAATAGTTATTATACCTACACATGAGGCATTTATAACATAGCTAAGGTACATGAAGAAATAAATGCTTAAGGTACAAACATTTATACTTTAAAGATATCAAAGATCCCAACCACCGGTCAAGCCACCTCCATCCCCTGGTCAAGCCACCTCCATCCCCTGTTCAAACCACCCAAGTCGCCGGCAACAAGGGCGCCACCACCAAAAGAACGGCCGAAAATGATGGCAAAATATGAACTCCAAAATAGCTTGGAATCAAAACGAAAGGTAACCCATGTGTAGTTTGGGGGAGTTGATGATCAAAGAAGAAACAAAATTGGAAACAAAGTAGAGGCACAAAAATAGAAGAGAGAGTAGAAGGAGATTTTGAAATGGATAGAATGGAAGAAAGTGACAAGTGGGGTATATATGGTGAATAATGTTGTCTTATTAATGAAAGTCTTAAATCCCCAACCGTCCACTAAAGTAGAAAAGATCCAAGGGTGAAATAAAAGATGATTAAAGTAAAAGGAATGAATATCTTCAATTACAAAACTTACATCTCCTTTCAACCAAATAGATGATGGAATATATACACCATTGGGAACACTTACAACCCACATATCACATAGCAATACATACATCGAAAACATGAATATACATGTATAAGGAGACATATCATTTATTTATATCCGTACATACAAAATCACAGGTTGATAGTCACCAATCACAGGTTGGCCAAAAGATCGAAAAGCGACAAGGAGACAAAGCATCGACGAAAAGGTAAAAAACATTGAGCGGGATCAATTCGGGTGTGTATCACTTCAGAAATAGAGTTAAGAAAAGGGTTACGCCATTACTTGACTCGGGGGGTAATGATGGATATACACCCACCTTGACCCGCTTCGACCCGACTAAACCTCCGAATGAGCCCAACCACGGCTCGGAAGGCCGAGGCTCGAAAAGACCCACCAACACAAGACCGGGCGAGTTCAAATCGCCCCGAAATGAACATGTTCTGATAGGGGTAACCCTAGCCGAACATTGTTCGGTTAGGGGTCACCCTAACCGAACGAGTTCGGCCCGAGGGTGATACCCTCGGGCCGCGCTATCCCCGAACTACCCCAAAACTCTTAGATCGACCTAATCTTGATTTATGAAAAGTAAATGTATGATTAACGAACTAATTTGGTAGTTAGCCGACTAATCTCGCAGTTAGCCGACTAATGACCAAGAACCCTATAAATAGGGCCCTTGGCCATTCATTTCAAACAAGTGAAAGGAGGGAGATTTTCTCATTTGCTCTACCTTCTCTCTTTTTTCTCTCTCTAAAAAGGCATATTCTTACTTAAACATCGGAGTGTCTTCGCCGAGCACCCCCCCCCCCTTTATGGGCGCTCGGCACTTGTTTTGCAGATTCACACATCGAGAACCCCTCCGACGAGAGACGATAGGTCAAGACACACCAAGACCCCCCCCCCCCCCACATAAGGAAATCCCTGAGAAAGAAGCTCGATAAGTACCGAAGGACATCGACGTGGAAGGATAATCACACCGCAAGACATAGGAACATACACATCTCGTAGGGATACGACCGATTGACTCATTCCGACCCGAGTCGATTTACATCGTGTCCCAACATTGTCAACCAACACATCAAGGCTTATAATCCAGTTTTCGCCTTGTTCTTACGAGGTTTGCCGTCCGACCGGAAGACACAACAGACATCGTGCTACTCATTGGTTAAGAGTGTTGTAGTGTCCGCGGAACATTGGTTCCCGTCCTGTTACCAACATGTTACTTCTTCGTGCCGCGTTGTACTCCTGGTCAACTGTTATTCTCCAATTGCCTAGTTTCCCCATACAAATACTTCTCCAAGGCATCCGTACAAGTATTCACAACCTTTAAGTAATATCTGGTTGGTGGCTACCTAGTGAATACAAGAGTCGGAAAATGACAAATATGTAATCATATGGTGATGGGCGCCGTAAATGGAAGCCCATTATATGTATATTGGTGGATATACGCCCAAGTTATCACTAATTGGACCCGAGAAATGGGCCATAACCGAAAATAATCTGAAACATGGAACACGGGAAGACCCCGGCTGGAAATACCACCCGGGGGGTCAACCCAAGCAAGGAGGACCTTGCTCGGGTACAGAAGCAAGGATCCCCTTGCTCGGGTGACCCGAGCGGGACCTTGGGGATACCCGTCTGGATATCCCCCCTCCGTCCGGACTAGTCCCTCTGTCTGGACCCCCACCCTCGGGCGATATTTCACCCGGGGCTCGCCTTTGGAGGCAACTCCCACACACTTAAACACATTATGCTCCTCTACGGTCAATCCGAGGTCAAATGTACATTATTTACGGTCAAGACCAACTTATATTACGAACCTGCCACAACCAGACCAGTGAACCACTGGAACCGGGGCGGACCGATAGGAACTCTATAAATAGAGACCTCCTCTCCTCATATGAAACTCATCTGGTTATCTCTCACTAAAGCTTTGCTTTCTCTCTACTTTATCTCTCTAAAATGCATATTCTCATTTAAGCATCGGAGAGGGCACACAGAGCACCACCCCCCTGTGGTCTCGGTATCTCCCCTTTTGCAGGTATCACGGGGAGAAGAAAGGGCGGAGGTCCCAAGCAAAAAGGCACTTAGAACACCACGTGCGAATAGTGGGTCGACCGGGAACCCGCTCACCGACGCCCGTTTGCAAGTATACAAGAAGAAGAAGCCCACGAGGCAGGAATAATAGAAGGAGAAGTCTGATAAGAAGAAGAGAATGGAAGGAGAAGCCCAAGAAGGACACTCGTGTGTAAACAAAGCACACGAGGGACACTCGTGTGCAAACACTGGTGCCGTCTGCGTATTCGAGCAAAAAGCACGTTGCCTACTACTTGTGCTCGATGGCAATATATAAGGGGGTCCGAGAGAACAAGGGTGCGGCATAGTAAGGTACCAACCGTGGGTCTCCAGAAGCCTAGCATCCGGGGGGCAGTAACCAAAGGATGTTAAGAACCCGTCATTCAATGGAGAATAACACTCATTGGATAACACTCCATCAAGCTCCAAGATACCACGATCGGTAGTCAAGCAATAACTTCCCCCCTCACCCATAATGAAAGACAAGCCCGTAGTGGGGGCAGCAACCAAACTCCCAAGAACAGGCCAGAATGCCAAAAAAGTGGATACAACAAAAATAGACCCATGGCAGCTCTTCCAGAGTATACCAATAGGGGGCAAATTAAAAGGGAACAGAACAACGACCTCTCCACAAGGATGAGAACCATCCTCACACCCCTTCATGAATACACCTAGAGTAGCTCTTCCAGAGCACATCTATAGGAGGCACCTGGAGGTGACCACTGAACAACAGCCACTCTGTGAAGGATATGGCAACACTAAGGAATGAGAGATGGGCAATACCTCCATCCCCAGAAGAATATGGCATTAGTAAGAGCAACCACATACACTGGGGGGCAAGCATCGCCAATGATAGCAATGAGGGTGCATGCATACACCCCCCCCCCCTCTCTCTATGAGTAAAAGGATAACCCCAAACAAGGAGTGTCATACAACAAGTAAGGCCTACATCGCCTACCTTGAGAAAATGCTATTTAAAGGGTTCCAATAAGATATTCATTTCCATGGAGAACCGTATGGAGTTCCATCATATATAATCCCATCCTACATTATATCTAGGTACAGAAGTTACACCCACCAGAAGTCACACGACACGCTGTGAAAGCTGGGAATACCACTCCAACCAAGCATGCAAGGAAAACACCTCCCTCTCCTCCCACTAGCACAATACTCATTTTTTTAGCCAAAACCACTTCTACATCCAAGGAGGAGTAGAACTAAATGAGGGGGCAGCACCAAACCTATGCCAATCGCAAGGAGGGCGGATTCTCAAAACCAACTCCCTACACACGAAGAGTAATCATATCAACCAAGATGCTAGGGATATCATCACTCTCATATCTTCCCTATATTAAATAGCCACATAAATGAGCCCTTTGCAATGCGGGTCTATCACACCGGAAGGAAGAACAAATATTATTGGGGAACAAATAATGGGAACTATACAACCACCCTTCCATGAGAAGGAGAAGAGGAATATCAAGGCTTAGAGCAACCCCCGCAATGGGTGCACGCCTCCACCAATGGAATAACACGTAGGTGGTGATGAAAGTCACTCCCATCATCCCGTTAGAAGGGTGGGGGCATCGCAAACATTTCTTGAAGAAGGAAAAAAGGAACTTAATACTACCAGAGCGGCTAGTGCACGTTCCCTTATTTTCCGCCCTGAGGGGCACCTCTTATCAAGCATATTACACCTAAAAGTGCGACCAACATTCTACACCAAATGTTAAAAACAACACAAGGTTGGGAGCACCGAGTCAATGGAAGAAACATTAAGAAGATCAAAATCGAAAGCCCCCCCCCCCCCCTCGGAAATTATGGAAGATGCATATAAGAAAGGCATCATCCAAGAGCACAAAAGAGTAAGGAGACCGAGCAACTTGGGGGGCACCAAACGAACAAGTGCTCGGCACCCAACCGATAAAAATGAAGATAAGCCTTAACAGGCTAAACAAGAGCAAACGGTGCAACTACCAAGCAACTAGGGGGCACCACCTGATCTAGTGCTTGATAGTCCACCCGGAAATAGAAGACGACGCAAATATGAGGCATGACTCCTTCCAATGAAATAACAAAGGAGTGATACAACATAAGCCCAATACAAGAATTCACTCCTATGGTGGAAACCACAGTGACCGCCCTCATAAGACGACACCCACAACTTATAACCGACTGGTAGATGCGGAAAGGCATATATCAACTAACACTTTCAGTGGAGAACATTGGAAGAAGTCCTACACCCAAAGGGAAAAGGGAATATCCACTTCACTATCTAATTTATTATTACCAAGAGGAGATCAACGGACTCCACTTAAACATTCCCTCATATAAGAAATGATAATAGCACTAAATGAACCAAATGTTTTTCAGGGCACAAGAGGAAAAAAGAAAGGCACCATCACTCACAAAGAGGAGGCGTCATCTCAAACCGAAAATAGGAAGATCGAAAAAGACAACCTTGAGATATGTTAAAGCGATCAACAACCTTTACATATGAACAAGGGAAGATCTATACGGACAACCATTACAACCGAAAAGGGATATAAGACCCACAGGGCCACCCTTACATCCGAAAATGGGAAGATCCAAAAAGGACAACCTTGACATATTATAGAGCGATCAAAAACCTTTACATATGAACAAGGGAAGATCTATAAGAACACCCATTACAACTGAAAAGGGACATAAGACCCATAGGGCCACCCTTACAACCGAAAATGGACCCACCCCGAAAAGTGGACAAATTCCTTTTCTTAGGAACACATACAATATTCTTCACTACAAAAAGGATAATGGTAGCCCCCCCATTAACTACTTCATGGGAAGATCCAAAAGGACAACCCTGACATATGATAAAGTGATCGACAACCTTTACATATGAACAGGGGAAGATTTATAAGGACAACCATTCCAACTGAAAAGGGACATAAGACCCATAGGGCCACCATTCCAACCGAAAAGGAGAAGATCCAAAAAGACAACTCTGAAATATGATAAGGCGATCGACATCCCTTACCTATGGAAAGAGGAAGATCTATAAGGACAACCCTTACAAACGGAAAGGGACATAAGACCCATATGGCCACACTTCCAATAGAAAAGGGATATAAGACCCACAGGGCCACCCTTCCTACATGATATGAGATATAAGTCCCCCAATCAAAGGGCAACTCATCAAACAAGATATAGAATGTAAGTACTTCAACAATGGCTATCATATCCATATATCAAAGGAGGATACCATCCCTATATACATCAACAATGGCTATCGTGTCCATATATCAAAGGAGGATACCATCCCCCTATACATCAATTATGGCTATCATGTCCATATATCAAAGGAAGATACCATGCCCCTATACATCAACAATGGCTATCATGTCCCTATATCGAAGGAGTAGACCATCCCCCATATACATCAACAATGGCTATTATGTCCATATATCAAAGGAGGATACCACCCCCTATACATCAACAATGGTCATCACGCCCATATATCAAAGGAGGATACCATCCCCCTACATATTAACAATGGTTATCATGCCCATATATCAAAGGAGGATTCCATCCTTCCTATACATAGACAATGACTATCATGTCCATATATCTCAAAGGAGGGTACCATATCCATATACAATCACCATGAAAACATCCTCTCTACCTACAATCGCAAGGTCGGAGGTCGAAGAGACAAGCTAAGACCATTGCTTAACTCGGGGGGGCAAAGCGTGATACGCGCCCAATTAAGCAACAGACGCCCTATAGCCCACCCCACAAGCAAGTAAGGAAACTTCAAGGAAGTAGCAATCAAACACAAGGAGACCGCTAGCCATAGCAAACCTGGGTAACAAAGCACATAGCAAAAAGTACCCCAGGAAGAGGAGAAATCACACGTCAGGTACTATTAACCCTGCCACGACACACTATGCTAAGCCATTAACCCCAACCTACCCAGGAGTACGTTCTAAAATGCACAAAGATCAAAGGCTTACTATGGGGGCAAAGACACGTGCATGGATGATACTACTTGATAAAGGAAGGACTATGGCGGATAAACAAACATCACAAGCACCCCTAAGGGGTAGATAAGCAAAATCATCCCGACACCACCCAAGGTAGTCGGGAGAGGGACCAAACACCAACAACAAGCTATGCATCAACCAGTGGCATGAAAGGAACAACCTAATATACGAGCTACCAAGCGTAGCCAATACAAGTAGTATCCCTCTACATATAACAACATGTCCACTACGGGGCACGCATATATGAGCTACCAAGCGTAGTCAACACGAGGAGTATCCCTCTACGTACAACAACATGTCCACTACGGGGACACGCATACATGGGCTGCCAAACGTAATCACTTCAACAGTTAACCCCCCCCTTCCAAAACGCCAAACACCTCCATTGTAAGGGACAACTATATATATACAATTTCATACATGCAGGCTTCACAATTAACGCAAGGGCGAACCCTCCAGCGTCTGAAGCATGCCCACTACGGGGGCAACCATATACATACAACTCTATATGCACAGGTCACAGAGCATGAGTAACACAAGGGCCAAGCCCCCACTTGTGGAGGTGAAAGGTGTGCATACCGCGAAGGTAGCCTCAGCACTTAGCCACGAAGGCAAAATCACCATCCGGGAAGCCCCTTAACCTACACAAAGGGAGTAACGCTCCAACATATATGAAGGGAACAACCTTCTACGTATATTCATGAAAACTCTTTTATACGAAGGGTAAAGGAGGAATTTTAACCACTCTCACCTCCATCTACATAGAGTGAATTGCAGGGATAAGTTTAAAGGACCATGCCTACACTCCGAAAAAAGGGGAAAAAAACGACATGCCCATTGGAGGCCAAAGCTATAAGATCATACTCGCATTCTCCCAAACAGAGCGCAACACCGCTTCCAAAGCACCTTATTGGCTCTAAGAGACCAAAAAGGAAGGTTCCTCCAATAAGGACACGGTCCTAAGGCTAAGTGAAATGGGACTAAGGCCCATATTTCATACTTATAATCATTTACATCATCCATATACATACTTGGACTAACACCAACGTTCATGTCGGCTAACGCTCACATGTTATATGAACATCCTTCCAACAGGGGGTGACATATAGCCTCTCTTATATAGAGTTATGCCAAGAGCTTCTACAAGAAGCTACAATGAAACAGAGACTCAAATGAAGGGACACGGTCCTAAGGCTAAGTAAAATGAGACCAAGGCTCGTAACTCTTACCCTTATCCAATATCTATACATAGCATAAATTTGCTTAAATCAGCAATAGCGTTTGGTGTATCCAGCTTCCTTGAACAGGGGGCAAAGAAAATTACAACGATCCTCGAGTAATCAACGAAGGTCGGGACCGTCTTAAAGCTTCTTCAAACAGGGGGCAAGAAAAATCGTGACGTTCCTCGAGCACTCAATGGAGGTCAAGACTGCCTTAAAGTTCCTTTAAACACGGGGCAAGGAAATTACGACGTTCCTCGAGCACTCAATGGAGGCCAGGACCGTCTTAAAACTCCTTTGAACACGGGGCAAGGAAAATTACGACGTTCATCGAGAACTCGATAAAGGTCGGGATCGTCATGAAGGTACATTTCGCAACTCGCTTGGGCGATATTCCGCTAAAAATAGAGTCAAGAAAAGGTGAAACCATTCCTTGACTCGGGGGAAAATGGTGGATATACGCCCAAGTTATCACTAATTGGACCCGAGAAATGGGCCATAACCGAAAATAATCCGAAACTTGGAACACGGACACCCGTTCCCATCACATTGGCCCGAAAAACACCCCGAGTGGCGAAATCCACTCTGGAAGACCCCGGGTGGAAATACCACCCGGGGGGAAACCCAAGCAAGGGACCCTTGCTTGGGTTACCCGAGCAAGGAGGACCTTGCTCGGGTGACCCGAGCTGGACCTTGGGGATATCCTTCCAGGTATCCCCCCTCCCTCCGGCTAGTCCCTCTGTCCGGACCCCGACCCCCGGACGATATTTCACCCGGGGCTCGCCCTTGGAGGCCACTCGCACACACTTAAACACATTATGCTCATCTACGGTCGGACCGAGGTCAAATGCACCTTATTTAAGGTCAAGACAAACTTATATTACGAACCTGCCACAACTGGACCAGTGAACCACTGGAACCGGCGTGGTCCGATAGGAATTCTATAAATAGAGACCTCCTCTCCTCATTTGAAACTAATCTGGTTATCTCTCACACAAGCTCTGCTTTCTCTCTACTTTATATCTCTAAAACGCATATACTCATTTAAGCATCGGAGAGGGCACACCGAGCACCAACCCCCCCCCCCCCCCATGGTCTCGGTATCGCCCCTTTTGCAGGTATCACAAGGAGAAGGAAGGACGGAGGTCCCAAGCAAGAAGGCAGTCAGAACACCATGGGCGAATAGTGGGTCGACCGGGAACCCCCTCACCGACGCACATTCGCAAGTATATGAGAAGAAGAAGCCCACGAGCCAGGAATACTAGAACTAGAAGGAGAAGTCCGATAAGAAGAAGAGAATGGAAGGAGAACACCACGATGGACACTCGTGTGTAAACAAAGCCTACGAAGGACACTCGTGTGCAAACATATATGTTACCTAAGTTAATTGGGTACCTGTCACATTAGGACATTGGGCCAGACCCAAATCCCAATTAACATGAGAGGCCCAAAATATAGGCCTCCCTATACATAGGCCGGCCGAGTATTAGTGAGGGGGTGAAGTGGATTTTTGTCTACTTTACTCCTATGTATATGGAGTTTTAGGAGTTTCATTAGGTTAATCCTTCCTTAATCCTTCCTTGAAGTGTTTTAGAGAGAAAAACCCTCCCCCCAAAACACCCACTTCGACCGAACCACAAAGACACCAAGGGTGTGCCAATTTGCCTTCGAGCAAACACTCCGGAGATCCGTCCCTTGTCAAGAATCGATATGAGGATTTGTTGTGGAGAATATACCGCGTAGGGCTTCCTTCACAAGAACCTCTACGGGTGCCGACCGGAGGATCGTGAACTCCCTTCTGCAAGGATCCTGGGACTACGGACTACTTGTTAGGTATGTGCGAATCTTCCGCTGCGTAATATCGATTATTAGTATGTACCATGTTTATAGTATCCGTAGTGATTACTCCTCGTAATCTAACAGTGGTATCAGAGCATGTGTTAGGAGATCATAATTTTGATAAATTGGTGAAATTTTAGTTTGGACCGAAAATTTTAATGTGAAAGTTTTAAATTTTTTGAATTTTTGGGGTTAAAGGTGGTCCAAAATTTTCATGATGTTCTTAAGAAATTTGATGTTCATGATCTTCAAGAAAAATGTGATATTTATCAAAATTGAACATTGGATTGTAGATTTTATTAAAATTTGATCTTGAAATTTGACCACTTGTTTCCAATTTAGTGTTTATTTCGGCCACCCCCTAAAATTACAAGATAAATTTTTTAATTTCTCAAGCTTCAAGGAAACCAATTTCGGCTGAAATTCAACAAAATATTGTTTACCACATTTTAATTTTATTTTAGGTAACAATATATCTATAATTGGAAACATTAGGATAGATTCACATTAATATATAGAAATATATATAACTATCAATATATATAGGGTTCAAGATATTATTGATAGATTTAGTTCCCTAAAATATTGAGAAAATATATTGTCAATATATGTGATTCCCTATTTGAGATATTGACAATAAATAAAATATATATTTATATATACTAGCCGAATTTTACATATATATATATATATATTGTTGATTGATTTAATCTTAAAGATAGAATCTTGGCAATAAATATATATATGTTATACTATTGGCTGAAATATATATATATAAAATATTTAATATTGGAAATTATTTTATATAGTTAATGTTACTTGGTGGTTAAGTTAAATATTTTTAACGGACTTCAAAACCCTACTTTTTGGCCCAATCCTTTTGGTTTTAATCATTGAGCCGGTCCAATATGTCAAACCATGATGAATTGAACCTAACCGGGTTTTCCCAATCGGTTCGACCTAATCGGGTCGGGTCGAACTGGGGTAACTAAGTGGATGTAATCGAACCGGTTTTGTGTGTTGAACCGAACTCTATTTTATTGGACCGAACCAGATTTTGAAATTAAAACCGGATCGAACCGAACCGGATTTTACATCGGACCAGACACAAAACTGGAATTTCTGGACCGAACCGAACCAAACCAGACCACAATTGACTGAACCGAACTGAATTTTCAAAATCGAGTTCAAGTCAATTAAAATAGGGATGTCAAGTTTTAAAATCCAAATGTTTGAACCTTAAAATGGCCTACACAGTGCTCAAGGGTTGATAACCTTTATGCCTTGTTTCAATTATGGGGATGAATCTCGGAGATACATGTTTTTGGGACTGGATTAATTAGTGGGCTGAATTGCAATTGTTTATTATTCAATATATATTTATGCATGATTAGAACTGTTGTCTTGACTGAGTCAAGCTACCTGAATATTGCATGTTGGGGGCGGAGCCCAGGTTAAATATATGGAATGCGCACTAGGATAGACATGTTGTGATGGTTGGAAATGCCTAGGATTCATGTCTAGAATGTTGCGTAATTGAATATAAGCATGAATTGAAAATCAGCCCCTAATGTTTAAAATTATTTTAAAATCGAAAACTAGTCACCAAATATGTACGATTGATATGGAAGTTTCATGTTTGACACGTATGCTAGAATGTTGAGGATATAGTCGCATTTGATAATTTACTTGGAAGTAGAATTATATATGCAAGGATGAGTTCCTCGGAACATAAGACGCATGACACATAAGCATGAGTGTGGTTTGTGTGATGAATGTTACTGGCTTATGATAATTTATATGGATGGTAGAATTATATATGCATGAGTGAATTCATCAGAATATTTTTCCAAAATAAAAAGGGCCTTGGGAAAGCCAAGATCGGGTATGCTTGTTTTAAAATCCATGTTACGGTAATTTGCGATTAAAACCGTTTTAGAAGACTAATATATTAGATAGAAGACGACGGTAATGTGAACTCTTTCACAACCATCTTCCATTGGTTTACAGGTGGTCGGTTGGTTTAGATGACTGAGGAATCGTTATTTTTCGGATTCTATCTTAATAGATATTTGATGTATGCAATTCTTTCTCAAAATGTTATTGTCTCCCAGATTTTGCGTGATTATCAAATTGTTAGTTTTCATGACTGGGTCGGTTTGCTTCTACGAGCCTCGCAATCTGGATGGCATGGACTATGATGCATGGAGTGAATATGTAAGAGAACTCCTTTTCGCTGAAACTATACACAAGTGTATTGATGTGAATAAGGGCAGAATACTTGTGAATGATCAAGGCGTCCTTACATACCCTAATAAGTTGAGGAGCCTTGACGATCGGAGAGTTTGCAAGGTGATACTGGCAGCCTTGGACAGACAGGTTGTAGATGACTTCAAACTCATCTTCAGCGCTCTTCAACTTTGGTGTGCCATTAGTCTCCGCTTTGGTGGAGGAAGGGCAGCCGAAGCCAGGAGAGTGTTGTTTGGGTATGTTGCCCTTATTTCCCAAGATGCAGGCGTAAAACCCACACTAGATCTTACGAACGAGAGATCAAATTGTAGAAAGATACTCAGTATTGCACAGAGGTACCCTCTATCATGGTTGGCCGACGACAACGGACTAGGTTACTTGATTGAATCAATTAAGTTTATCACGGTCCTGTTTGTTGAAAGCAAAAAAGGAACCGGAAGGTTCTTCTGTGCTTCACCACAAGAGATCAAGGGAAGATGTAGAGGAAACAGGATCATCATTTTGGTCCTGAAACGAGAATCCAGTGTGATGAACACCGGCGATAAAAGTACATTAAATGTCTCATTTAGTACTGCTGATGCTCTAACTTTATCTCTTGAAGCTTCGTTGATGATTTGGAATTTATGCCATTGTGGTTATTTCTCTTATTGTTCAATTTATGTTTGAATTTTGGTTAATAATGCTTTAGATTCATTGAATAAAGTAGTTACCATTCGATTCGAAATGAGTTTTATCAAGATTAATCGACTAAGCTAGAAACGAGATCGATCTGAAATGTAACTAAACCAAGAAATAAGGCTATTGGAAATAGACGAATCAAACAACTCCATACATTTTTTCCTACATCGAATTCTTTGAGTAAAACTATAATGCCATTAAAATCCATTGACTGCGTAGTTCTAAGAATAAACCGGTTGTAAATCTTACTTTATTATTATTACTCCATTAAATGAAATACTTAGTAATAATAATCATGTGCGAAACCGATTAGATTAAATTGAATTAAATTAAGAAATGAAACGATTTAACCAATGGTTAAAACTTCGGTAAATAGCGCTACGCGCATTTGGACCTCGAAAGACGGAACACATCGTTTAAAATACTAGTTTAATGAAGAAGTGTTTTGAATGATTAAGTGCTGAATTTTCGTTTGCATTCCTTCGGAATTAACTTACTGATAATGTTTACATCGGAAAGAAGTATGCTTCATAAGCTACAACGACCTTGTAAAAGTATCAGCTGACGCATAGGGTGAAAACCCGTGATGCTCAGTACGGAGATGGGATGAAATCCCTGAGATAAGTTTGCAAACAAAGAAGGATGAAGTCGGTTAAACGATTTTCCTTCCAAACGCCTTGAACGATAAGTCAGGCTAGGTATTCAAATCAAGTGAAACACACTTCAAGAAGCACAGTCTAAGAACATAATGCTAGAGTCAATCTATCGGGCGTTACCTATGGGTTGAAGAAGATGACTCACATCTATGTAAACTGTGTTCCAATGAAATCGGTAAGACACGTCACCATAAAAGCAAAGGAACAATAATGAGTTAAATCATATCATTGTGCTACATTAAATTGCGCACTAAACACGTGTTTAGGACAATAGTACGTTTCCTACTCTTAGAAGATACCTGTTTAAAGATTTTGAAAATGGTGTCGTGGTCGAACATGAGACATTACATCACTTGAGGACGAATTTCCAATGCATGGTTAGTTTCAAATTGATGTAGTCTTGATCAAACCGGAGCAGGATAACACCGACAATCAGGTCCTACTTAATTCGAGTGGGAGAGAGATTTGAACAGGAAACTCAAGTGAATGACATGGTAAATGAAAATGGAAACATTTTCATAATAAATCCAGTGGGAGGAATAAACCCTACCACATGAGATCACTGTTGCCGCAACGACGAATCAAGCAGAACCTGATATTCATATTGCTGAACCAGGAATGCCACAACTGCCTAGACTACCCATTGTTTCCAGTGGTAGTTACCCATTGTTTCCAGTGGGAGTGATCCGACCAACTTGGTTCTAGGTCCTAGTGATCAAGGAATTTATCTCGAAAAGAAAACCCCGAGACCAAGAGGTCATCCAAGGAAAGTTGTAGGTCAAGGTTCAAGCACTGCTCTTGTTCCCAATGGAAGTGATTCTACGATAAGAGGCATTATTCTGAGTGGGAGAAACGTTCAGACTCAAGATGGGATTAACAAGCCTAGAAGAAAGTAAAAGGAATCAAACCCATTGAGTAGGGTGATAACCTCACTCAAACAAATGTTGGTGAACATTGGAAAGGCCTCGAGTGGGGAAATGGAGGAAAATAATAAAAGAGAGAGATCGGTTAAATGAAATCCAATATAGTCTATAGTAGATTTACCTGCTAACTACAGGGGCACACGGATACGTTGAGTCCGTAAAAGAGGCTCACCACTAGTGGAACAGGTTAGGCAATATAAAGCCCGACTAATTGCGAAAGAACGTATCCAATTCCACGGAGTTGACTTTGAAAAAATAAACTCATCGAATGTGCGTAAAACCACGGTTAGGGCCAGTTATGGTCTTGGTCGCAAAGAGGGGCAAACTGTAAACACCTAATTTTGGACCACGCGCGGCACGCGTGAATTGTGGCGCGCTAAATGAGGAAATGTCTAAATATGGAAACTCGTGAAGCTTCCAAGAATGCCCCTGGAAAATTAGGATTGTTATTTGTATTTATTGCACAATATATTTTCTAAATATTCCTATTTAATGTTCATAATATTTAGCATTTATTAGGAGAATAAATCAGTATAATTTACTACTTAATTAGTTCTAGTCTAGATTAGTATATATAGGGGTCTAATTCTACATGTAATGGGGGAGATAGTTGTGATTAATAAAGAGAAAAGCAGTTATGTATGTTGAGGTTGGTTCCACCTGGGACACCTCGGGTTGCTCTTCGCGAACGGGTTGGATGTACACGCCACGATCCACGATCCACGATCCGCGAACCTCGATCCTCGAACCCCGAACTTGGCTTTGGCTCCAATCTCGGTCTCCTACACTTCGGGTCCTGCAAAACGGGCAATAACCAGCATGGAGAGGGGGGTGGTGCTGGTTGAGCCCTCTCTGATGCTTAAGTCACAATCTAGAGAGAGGAAGTATATAGAGAGAGTTCAGAGCACAAATAGCCAATTTTAGAGAGTTTCGAGTTAAGTTGTCAAATGGGAGGTCTAGGTCCCTATTTATAGGAAACCTGAGAACCGTACCCGGTTTTATGCGGTTCAATGCCGGTTTAAAGGAAAACGCTTACCGACATCGAGGTTGGCTATGTGCGAACTGACTTCTCATACTTAGTAAAAATAATAGGGGTAAGCACGCGGTGCCAGTCGACAGTCTAGGCCATGTCGGATGTCCGACATGGTCCGGATTGCCGGGCGAACCGGACCAATCCGGACTGCTGAGGCAATCCGGATTGCCCCGGTCCGGGTTCTGCGCGCATCAGGACCGTTTTGGACTCGGGGTGTCCGTGGTTAAATCCGTTTGTGGGTTTCGTCGTGTTTGCGAGGTCCGAACGTAAATACGAACCCGAATTGGACAAATATCCATCACTTACTCCCGATTCAAGTTGTGGTTCAAAACCCATGCTTGACTCTATTTAAGATAGGATATTCGTCCAATTAAGGTTCGGCACTGACCTCAGGGGTGGCCTGTTTTTCAATCGAATGCGCGGAGCACAAATTCGTCCATCTTTACTTTTTCGACGAACGTGCGTAATCTGTTCACGGGATTAGCGTAACAGACGGTATACATATAACAACGTGCAATTAACGATATATTCGTAATAACATGCAATAGGCGAAATACTTGTAGTAATAAATAATCATGCCACGTGGTGTCATCATGATACATGACGTAAACGTGTAACATGATGTTAACACGGAGATGGCGACATAGCATATGGATGACGTAATCGCGCAATAAGCAAAATACTTAGAGCAATATAAAATTGGAGAGCATGATGTAAACATAGAATATGATGTAACCATGTAATATGACGTGAACATGCAATATGATGTAAACATGCAATTCGTATTTAGATTATAAAAATAATCATGTAGCAATCATAAGTTAGAATCATGCATATGTAAAAATAATATCACGCATAATAGCCTATGTGTACGAAACATGCAATAATAATTGTATGTAACGCGTCATGCAACATTAGGGAGCATGCATGTAATGTAAACATAGGAGAGATGTAAACATGCTCATACACGATGCTAGGGACTTGTGCGAAAATAGATATGAGTTTAGTCCTTAGCACATGGTGTATACACTATTAGTGAAAATTAGGAGAGAGAATAGTCATTATCTTACATCCTCCCTTGATAGTTTTCCAAGAAGCTCTCATTGCTTGTTGAAGAAGGAGCTTATGGAGGTGTAAATTTGGAGTAGTCACATCATACTTGACATCAATTAAATTCCGGCCAAGCTAGAGGTGGAATTCGACGGCGCGTGGAGTGCAGAACAGCGGCGCGTGGCAATCAGCGGAGGCGCGTGACAGAAACGGCAGTGGCGCGTGACAGAAACGGCAGCGGCGCGTGCGGCGTCTGGGTGGCGTGTGGAGCTCCGTTGATGGCGTGTGACAATTTGGACTCGCTTCGTGTTGGTGAGTCCAATTCTGTACATGGCTGGACATTTTGTGACTTCGTTTGGCCTTGATTCAATCTTGAAATCACTATGTGCTTAGTCACCTTAACATGCATACAAGGTGTTTGATGAAATGCATTAGGATACTTAGCCCCAAATCGGCCAAAAATTTTCTAAGTGCTGAAAATTTTAGAAAAGTGCAAATGAATTGTTACACTTCCCTTATGTATAGTATTCATTGCCGACATGTTGCTCCATGCCTTAGACTTTGTTTTAGTATGCTCGATGTTGATGATCAGTAATTGTTCGTACATGGTCGTCAATGGTTGTATGTTGGTAGTGATAACTTAGGCAATGTGCGTTGAGCATCATGTATTGATCGTTGGTCACTATCTGCAAACATGCTAAAAAACTTAGAAAATATTTCAATAATATCTAGTACTTGTTACCATTGATGTCGTCATATGATTCTTGTCGACCGCCGGCATAGAAACACTTAGAAAATATTTCGTAGTAGTTGATGTTTGCCACTTGATGTATGTTATCTATCATCATGCTAGTATACTTGGAGAATGCTCCTAGATAGTTGATTCCATGCCGCTTGTTGATTGTTGACATCAAGGAAATACTTAGACAATATTTTCTGACGGTTGGTTTCTTGTCGTGTATAGTCCCATGTCGTAAGCGAAATACTTAGAAAATATTTCAGCCATATTTTGTTGCATGCCGACACCTTGTCGTACGTTGATACTTGATAGTATGTTGACAGCTTGTTGTATGTCGACACGTAGTAGCATTTTAACACTTAGTACCATGTCAAAAACTTGTAGTACGCGGACATGTAGTAGCATGTTGATACTTGGTAGGATGCTGGCTGTCATCCTGAGCAAAACACTTAGAAAATATTTCGCCCTTGTAATCATGTATGCTGTGAGTATGAGCTTGATGTCGACATGTAAGTCGATGTGTAGAGAGGGTTGCTCCCCTTGCATGATGGTTGTTACTTGTTGCACGAAGACTATTAAGTCATTGCGTACATAGTTATCTCACATGGAGCATTCATTGCATAGATGTTTGCATAAGTGTTTAATGCGTGCTTGTGCATTGATTGGATTGTCGGTTGTAATTTTCAGGATACCACATCTCGCTGTCATCTTCGTGAACTTAGCCTTTTCACAGCTGTTAATATGAGTAAGTCTTCTATCCCCATTCTGAGAGTGACACTATGTTCGGATACGATGATGAGTTGGATGTTGAAATAGTTGAGCCGGATGTCGACGTTGTCGAGCCGTTGGATGCTATATCGGGTGTGGAGGCCGAAGTCATCGTATAACCTCCCGTTTTCCCCAAAGTCATAAAGGTTAAGGAGGCAGGTGTGAATTACTTCACCAACCAGATTGATGAAGCTATGTTCGACTCATATGCATCTTGCTGCGGAATTAATCCGGATCTAGAAGGTATACTCCTTTAGACGTGTTACCCGGCGTCGAAAAGGGGCAAGTTACCATACCTCCCAGTGACTTGACCGCGGTTTATACCTCGCAGATTAGGGAAGGCTTGCGCTTTCCTTACTGTCCTGATTTGATAGATCCTGTCGCTATTATCAAATCTCGCCGTTGTATCTTTCTCCCGCCGGCTTCCGAGTATGGAGTTGCTTCCGAGTGTTATTTCACAAGCAGTCTTGGCATTATTACACTACCCTTTTTTGCTGCTTCTATCAGTTATTGTGTCCGGACATGACGGGATTATGTGGTATGAAGATGCGTTGGCCCAACTTGCAAGATAAGGGCTTTCAGCAACTTGGGCTTGGGGACGTCGAGTGGGATCATAGACAACGACTAGCTGCTCCGGCTGATCGTTCTGGTCCTCACTGGCGGCATCATTATTTCTTCGTGTGCGATGTTGGCACGAATTGGGATGTCGAGAACGTTGAGAGGGCTGATCCTGCTCCTATTTTCTCCGAACTTTCTTTGGATGACAGGGGAGCTGTGAAGAGCATTTATCGATGTCAACAAGAGTGCAGCTTCTGCTGCCTATTACGCGCTTCGGATCGAGACTTGATTGATGCCGGGATTCATATTCTTCCCTCTGCAGATTTGGTATGTTGATAATCTTTATAACCTGTGTCATGTTGCAATGTAGGTCGAACTGATGGAAAAAGCTCGTCTTTGGAGACAGCTGATGTGCGCGGTAATTCATCTGTTGGGCGGCATGTTCGCACCACTGCCCCCTCTATTCCTGGAGTTTCCGGACAAGGTCGCGGTAAAGGACATATAAGTAAAACACCTTCTTGTATATTCTTTGAACTTGTTGATTTTCCAAGTTTTGTTGTCTTCATGTTGCTTTTATATTTAGGTCACTCTGTACACGTGATTGAACACGTTGTTGCTGCACCCGTCGCTAGCGCTCTTCCCAAGAGGTCCACCACAGGGGCGCATCCCTCGAGTGATCCCAAGCGCTCCAAACCGAGTGCGACTGTTCGAACTCCTTCTTTTGACAAAGGTAAGAGAGTCGAGAGTCGCACGGTGGCGCCTTCTGCCCCTCGGTCGAGGGACCGGCTCAAGGAGGAGCGTTCCTCCCGTCGAGGTATGTGTGTTTACTTCGACATGTTTCTTTTACTTAGTATTTTTTGCTAACATCTTCTTTGTTTTATGTTGGCTTTATTGCAGCGCTTCCAGGCATCAAGCGTGATGACTTGATCCTATCTGACGGGATAGATGTATTTGGAGAAGATTGGTCACCTTTCTCCACTGGCGGTCTTCACTTTCCGAAGGATTCCAAGCTTAGCACATCGGAAGTCGGGGTGCGAGTGCTTCAAAGGTGCGTTCCTCCTGGAGATCATATGTTGAGAGTAGCTTGGCTGAATTTGCATCGGTAAGCATTGGTTTACCTTCTATGTTCGCATGCTGTAAACATATGCCTTGCATTGATCACCTTGTTGTTTGGTTTGTTGTATTTAGGTTATTTCGAGGATGGTGAACATGTCATCCTTTGTGCTGGAGCTTGTGCGCGAGAAGAGGGCTGCTGTCAAGAAGAGCAATGCAGTTACCCGCGAGCTTGCACAGTCCGAGGAGGAAGTGCAAAGCTTGGACTCCCGGGTTGCTGATTGTGATGCGCGCATTGTTACACGTCGCGCACATGTTGAGCATCTTGAGGCTGAGATTGTTGCTATCAAGCAGCAAATTGCAAAGAGTAGTAGCGCTCATGAGGTCGCGCTTGCTTCTACACGTGTTGAAGCGCATAAGGCGGGAGTTGAGAAGGGACTTGCCGAGTATCCTGATGGGTTCCGATGTAATCGTTAGCCCCGTTAACAGTCAGTAGACGGCGAGTAAGTCCAGTGGGCCTCGTGAAAGGCCTGGAAGGCCCAGAAGCCCATTATGAAGGGTCCCGACTTTAGCGGTCCCGATATGTGAGCTGAATGCTCCCGACGAGAAGCCTTTGAGAAGGCCCCGATAATAAAACCCCGAGAAAGATGGCCCTGTCTCGTGAGACGAGGGGTCCTGGGTGGTGACCTAGAATAAGATAACTTTGGAGTCCCCGATATGAATTGGGACTTGTGATCAGAGGATAAGACCAAGAAACCCGCCTACTAAATAGGGTAGTGGGGAGACGGTTGAGATACAGATAAACTCCCCCGAGATACGCAGGGCGTGCCCGAGATATGCGGAGTGTGGGCGAGATACGCGGAGCGTGGGGCAAGATACACGGAATCCCGAACGAGATATACAGAATATGGGTAAAACTGCCAGGCGCGGTTACAAGTAACTGAGTAACTTCCCCTCCTATATAAAGGAGGAAGTTACCTCAGAAAACGGACATTCTAATACGAACTTAGATTACTGTTTACCACCCCATCATTCATACACTCATTTAGGCATCGAAGAGGGATTCTGGGTCACCACCCAGGTCATCCCCTTTTGCAGGATTACGCGGAGCCCAGGAGTTCAAGCTTTCTATCAAGAACGTAAAGGAGCTTCGCCCGTGATCCAACATTGGCGCCGTCTGTGGGAATCTTACGAAAAGCCAAAATAGTTTCTACTAGATCGATGGCTGGTGGTGGCAAAAAGAAGCAAGTCCAGGCCGGCAGTTCTCGCCCTGCTGGAACTGTGAATTCCCCTTTGCTGGAGCATGCTGCTGAACAAGGTGAGCACCCGGCTGTTTCTCAGACAGGGGGGCATGGTGAAGATTATGAGGTCTCAGTCCGAGACACGACGGTGAACAGGAAAGATATCCCGCGAAGGGAGGTGGATGCTCCTCCAAATCCGGTGGTGCACAGAGAAGAAATCCCGCGGAGGGAGGTAGGTTCTTCCTCAAACTCGGAGTTGGCTAAGGCAGTAGCAGATGCTATGCCCATGTTCTTAGCGACCATGGAAGCTCTGCTGGGCAAAAGAGAGGCTGCCAGGAGGGCCGAGGAGTTGCCTGCACGGGAAGAGTTGCCTCCACCTCCTCCAAGGGAGGTCCCTGAAGAACAGGAGGTTCAGGAGGTTCAGCCCAGGAATAAGGGTAAGGAACCCGTGCACCCGGAGAAGTTCGTGGTTGATGGTCCCGGACCAGTGCAACACAGGACCATTTCCCTGAATGGCCCCATTACCCCCGATCAGGTGGTGAAAATCGTCAACATATGCATGGGCGATCAGAAGCATATGACATCAGAGCTGAGGGATCGATCCACTCACCCTTTTGTTACACGGCTGCTGGATACTGTCGCCCCGTCAGGGCTAGGCATCCCGACCATCAAGGAGTACGATGGTGAAGGAGACCCGGTCCGTCATGTTCAGAGGCATGTCCAGGCCTGTATGGGTAGGACCTCGAATAATGACCTCGTATGTTCGCTGTTCCCGATCACCTTGGGAGAAAGGGCCATGACATGGTTTTTCAGCCTACCGCCGGGAAGCATTACTTGCTGGGCTGATATGCACGAACGCTTCATCAAGCAGTATCAGGGTTGTAGGTGTCTCTTGAAGAGCGTGAGGTCTTTGACCCAGGTGGTGCAGAGGTCTGACGAATCGTTGGCATACTACTACCAACGGTTCACTGCTAGTGCCGCGGAGATATCGGAGGGAGAGACCATCCGCACTTTTCTTCGGAAACTGACTGCTCCCTATGGTTCCGATCTGATGCACAGTGTAGCCGTGAAGGCTGTGTGGAGTATGGAGGCCTTGCAAGCGAGGGTAAAACAGCAAATTGACGTGCAGGAGTCGAAGATTGCTGCCGGAGAGCTTGATCCTCTGAAGTCGGGAAGAGGAAACCCATCGTCCAAGCTGTCGGAAGATCGCAAGGGGAGCGATAAATCGGAGGGAAGTAGGAGCCTTGGTCGCCCTGAGAGAAGGGAGGATAAGCGTCCTCCGAGGAAGGATAACCGCGAGGGTCGTAATGTTCCCCTCAACAGTTCAATGACCTCCGTGCTAGCTGTGATGGATCGGCAGGGTCTCGCCCGATACCCCCCGAGGATGGAATGTGAGTTTTTGGGAGGTCGCTCTGATCGTTACTGTCGGTACCATCGAGCCAATGGTCACGACACAGATAACTGTCGGGAGCTGAAGAAGGAGATAGAGAAGCTGATCCAGAAGGGGAAGCTTAAGGAGTTCGTCGGAAGGGGACGGTGTCGCCCCGTTCCAAAACTCGGTCACGGTCTCGTTCCAAGTCCCGCGACCGGTCCCCAAAGAAGAAGAAGGTTGAGCCGGAATCCTCCGGTGCCCGTAAGGAGAGGCGGGGAACCATAAACGTCATTCACGGAGGAATGGCGGCGGGAGGTGATACCTCCGCTTCTCGGGAGAATTATGCTTCCCGCATCTCTGCTGCTGTGGTGCTAGGAAAGAGGTCCCGGTCGTGGACTGTAAAGGAAGAAATGGTGATTTCTTTCTCAGCGGAGGATTTGATAGGCGTGGAGAGCCCCCACGATGACGCCTTGGTCGTGACCTTGGATGTGGATGGATTCGAGATGAAGCGGATCCTGATAGACGGAGGGAGCTCCTCCGACATTCTTTTCATGGACGCCCTGGAAGCCATGGGAAAGACAAAGAAGGACCTGACACAGGTGAAATTCCCGATGGTGGGATTCTCTGGTTTCTACTTCCTATTCGTTGGGAATGATTACCTTACCGGTGGAGTTCGGTAGTGGCTGGAAGATGGAAAGGCGGAACGTGGATTTTGTCGTGGTAGAGTCTGCGGGGACGTATAACGCTATCATCGGGAGGACCACCATCAACCCTCCCATGGCAGTCGCCTCGACCGTCCATCAGAAGACGAAGTTCCCGACTGACAATGCGGTCGAAGAGGTCAAGGGTGACCATGTGGCGTCAAGAAAGTGTTATGTTAACGCCACCCGAAGGAGAAGAAGGGAAGCCATGGCTGTCCTGCAGACTGATGCCGATCCTCGAGAGGAGTTTGGGCGTCCCGCCCCCATGGAGGATCTGAAAGAGGTCGAGATTGACGGACCTCAAAGGAAGGTGAAGATCGGGCCTGCTTTGTCGGAGGAAAGAGCCCGAGAATTGATCGAGCTCCTGAAGGGGTTTAAGGAGCTGTTTGCCTGGTCCCCGAGCGATATGCCAGGAATCAGCCCCGACGTGATAGTGCACGAGCTGAAGATTGATCCCGCGATCAAGCCTATCGCGCAGAAGAGGCGTCCGATGGGCGCGGATAAGAGGATCGCGATCCAGCAGGAGGTGGGCAGGTTGCTTGACGCTGGATTCATCAAGGAGCTCCGATTCCAGACTTGGGTAGCTAACCCGGTCCTGGTGAGGAAGAGTTATGGGAAGTGGCGGATGTGTGTCGATTTCCGCGACTTGAACAAAGCTTGTCCGAAGGATTGTTATCCGCTCCCAAGGATTGACCAGTTGGTGGATGCCACATCAGGACACGAGCTGTTGAGCTTCATGGATGCTTATTCCGGTTACAACCCGATCAAGATGGTGAAGGAGGATTCCCCCCATACAGCCTTCTATGCTAATAGTGATGTTTATCACTATGACTTTATGCCCTTCGGACTGATCAATGCTGGAGCCACTTACCAGAGGATGGTGAACAAGTTGTTCGGGGACATGCTGGGAAAGACCATGGAGGCTTACGTGGATGACATGCTGGTGAAGTCCCGACAGGCAGGAGACCATGTCCACGATTTGGCGGGGGCGTTTGAGCGGATGAAGTTTCATCAGGTTCGATTGAATCCGGACAAGTGCGCTTTTGGAGTGAACTCGGGGAAATTCCTGGGATTTATGGTGAGCCAAAGAGGAATCGAGGTGAATTCTGAGAATCTGAGAGCAATCGAAGAGATGCAGTCTCCGAAAAACCATCGGGAGGTCCAGGTGCTGAATGGACGATTGGCCGCGATGAATCGTTTCCTATCCAAGGCAAGTGACCGAGCCATGCCATTTTTTTATGTGCTAAGGGCCCACAAGAAGTTTGAATGGTCTGACAAGTGCGAGGAGGCATTCCAGGCACTCAAGCAACACCTCCGTACCCTCCCGCCGTTGGCGAAACCAGTTCCAGGCGAGCCACTTTATCTCTATTTGGCTGTTTCTGAAGTTGCTGTTAGTTCTGTTTTAATAAAGATTGTCAAGGGCAACCAAGTTCCTGTTTATTATGTAAACAAGGCGTTTGCCAAATCTGAAATGAATTATCCCGCTATTGAGAAGTATCTCTTTGCGTTGATTGTTGCTGCTCGAAAGCTACGGCCTTACTTCCATGCCCACGAAGTTACGGTGTTAACTAATCAGCCCTTGAAGCACTTTTTGAACCGACCGGAGGCGTCGGGGAGATTGGTGAAATGGGCCATCGAGCTTACGGAGTTCCGTATCCACTTTGCTCCGAGAACGGCTATTAAAGGCCAGGCATTGGCAGATTTTATAGCAGAGTCTACAACACCCGATCTGGAAGAAGTAGGTCTTGTAGAGGGGGCAACCATGGAGGTCCCGATAGCAGAACAGGCAGAACAGCCAAATGAGTAGAACACCTGGGAGATATACACTGATGGTTCATCAAGTGTAGAAGGATCGGGTAAGTCCAGTGGGCCTCGTGAAAGGCCTGGAAGGCCCAGAAGCCCAGTATGAAGGGTCCCGACTTTAGCGGTCCCGATATGTGAGCTGAATGCTCCCGACGAGAAGCCTTTGAGAAGGCCCCGATAATAAAACCCCGAGAAAGATGGCCCTGTCTCATGAGACGAGGGGTCCTGGGTGGTGACCTAGAATAAGATAACTCTGCAGTCCCCGATATGAATTGGGACTTGTGATCAGAGGATAAGACCAAGAAACCCGCCTACTAAATAGGGTAGTGGGGAGACGGTTGAGATACAGATAAACTCCCCCGAGATACGCAGGGCGTGCCCGAGATATGCGGAGTGTGGGCGAGATACGCGGAGCGTGGGGCGAGATACACGGAATCCCGAACGAGATATACGGAATATGGGTAAAACTGCCAGGCGCGGTTACAGGTAACTGAGTAACTTCCCCTCCTATATAAAGGAGGAAGTTACCTCAGAAAACGGACATTCTAATACAAACTTAGATTACTGCTTACCACCCCATCGTTCATACACTCATTTAGGCATCGAAGAGGGATTCTGGGTCACCACCCAAGTCATCCCCTTTTGCAGGATTACGTGGAGCCCAGGAGTTCAAGCTTTCCGTCAAGAACGTAACGGAGATTCGCCCGTGATCCAACATATCCCAGCATTGTTGCGCATACTGCTGCGTCATTGCTGCCGCTAAGGCGAAGTTCACTTCTCTGAGTGATGATTTTGCCAAGGATTATATTGGCAGAGTACGCATGCTTGTCCCCGGCTTTCCGTTCGACAAGTTAGGTCCTTATTCTTCCTTTGTTGTTAACCATGTTGCGGATTTACAGCGTAAGGAAGCTGAAGCGGCTTCTCTCTCTGTGATATTTGGATATGGTAATGATGATATTGCCCTTGGTGTTGACTTCATGGACATGTTGTCTTAGTCTTTTGGAGATGATGTCATCTCTTGGATGGTATCACGTTGTTTGCTTCCAGCATGTTGAACCCTTTGTGAACGGGTTGATGTTATGTTGAGTCTTTTGTCCCAACCTTCGTTTATGTGTTTGCTTGCATGGTATTTCGTCACTTGGACCTGTTTTCAATAATAATAAACACGTGACAACTTGCTAGTGATATTTCAAACCTTGAGTTATCTTCATTGTTCGTATGTATTGGTCTTGCATGATAAGATTGATCTCCTTGTTATAATGGATAAACATCCAATGTTGCGACTTGCGCATTGTAGGGTGTTATCAAAGCCCCTCTTGAAAAAATTTCCAAAGGCATGGCATGATATGTACACTTGGTACTTATAGCATTGTAGATAGTAATGTACTCGACACTGGCCCTTGGCACTTGGCACTTGGCACGGGCACTTGACATGTAGCAGTGTGCTGTTGACGAAGCAAGATGTTAGTTTATACCATCTCTTAGTTCCACTCTAAGGCGACGTTGTTGCAAGACACTTCTTGTTGAATTTGATGTTTTTTCGTTACATGCTAAAGAGCAAGATAACGTTGTACAAGACTCGACTTGTAGATTTGATGAGTTTTGTAAATAGGGTACGCACCTGCAAGCGTATAACATGAAGCTGCCCACTTAAGGAATAAGTCTTCATGGCGTATGAACCCTTAAGAGAGTATGCATACTTTTAGAATGTGGGGTTGTCGTCTATTAAGAGGACTTCCGCCACGTGGGGTGATCAGTCCCATAGTGTGTTTGCCGCATCTTGTTTTTATTCAGGGAATGGCTATGAACATGAGGACTTGCCTCTAAGGGGATTTCACAGCATGCCATTTTTTAGAAGTAAGCATGGGGTTTGCCCTTGCAAGGAGGATGTCTCAGCATGCTACTTTGATAGAATAAGTCTTGGTTTTTATCCAAGACATTGTATGTTGTTGAAGTTGTTCCTGATTGAACGCCTTTTGAATAGAGAACCTTTATAATTCCCTTGTTGTTGATAATGCGCAAGTTGTCATTGCGTGATGTAAGCTGATTGTGTACATAGCGCAATGGCTTTGTGTTGCCGACATCTTCTTGAGATAGATGCCGTTATAGATGCAGAAATAAACTCCTTGTTGGTGTAGATAATAGATATGTTGGCGTTGTATGCCATAAGTTCCTCGTTACACATAGTGTTTAGCTTGTATTGTTGATAATAATATTCTTGATGCCGCATAATATAAGTTGCATAGGATAATGACTTGAGTTGTTGATATGAGTATTATGCTCGTTGTTGTTACTTGGTGTTAATCCAAAGTAAAATGCGTATTATAGAGATGCACCTACGAAAGTAGATTAATCTTCATTAGAATTTTGTTATGCGTACAATCACTTGCAGGAAGGCGTCTACTGATCGCTCTTTCCGAAATATTTCTAAGTACAGAAGCGTAAACAATACTTAAGTTCTCAGCTAGAATAGACATGCTGACAAAGATGTAAAGATAGATAAAGAGTGGATAGCCTATCTCCCTTTGAGATGTCTTGGTGGCGGAGGAGCATCGTCAACATAGCCTCCCAAAGCTCCATGTGCAATGAACTCTTCGATCTCCATTCTCAAAGTTAAGCAGCTGTTAGTATGGTGCCCCCATGTTTGGTGGTATCGGCACTAATCTTCGACGTTTCTATCTAGGAAGGCAGTCATCGGCTCGAGTGGACCCGAAAGCTTGTTTTCCAGGAGCTTAATGTATATCTCTTCAACCTCCGTGTTTAAGGGAATGAAGATATCAGCGTATTCGACGTCTTGCAGGTTGAACTTCCAGATTTGTGCCGAGAGCTATGCCCCATCCCAGCTCGCGTTCACAAGAGATTGCAGTTTCCAACTTATCCTTCAGGCATGCCATCGTCTTGGTTGTACGGCATCCATATATTCTTCTGAACAGCAAAAACGTTGGCGCATTCATATTTAAGTAAAACGCAGTGATGACTTCTTTTTTGGTTGCCCTTAGTGCGGTTGCATTTTGGGCGAACCTCCAAGTAGTAAGCTGTAATGGACTCTTCTTGTCCTTGTCTGACATCTAGGACGCTTCGTCTTGTTGGGAAAAGCATCATGTCGAGTCCAGCTCTTGGTGTTAACTCCTTTTTTCCTTCATCATCATTTCTTGAAGCGAACAGCTTTCTTTTCACGCCAAATTCTATCATGGAAATGGATACTTGCTTCATCTTCCTTAGAGCGTTGACGTAGCACTTCCGTGCGGCTGTTTGGTCGCCTAGCACCTCGCTGATCCCATGAGGAGTTAGGAACTTCATCTTTTGGTGAGCGGTGGACGGCACGATGTCGTTCTTCCTAGAATGTCGTTGTATGCTCCTAGGGTGCTCACCACTACAAATGTGACATTGATATAAAGCGCCTTCCAACCTTCTCCCAGGATGACTGGCAGTGTGATCATACCCAACGGGTAAGTTGCAGCTCCTGCGAAGCTGACTAGCGGGAATGTGCTTGGCGAAAGATCGGCTTCCTTTTTTTCCAATTTTTTGAGAACTTCAACATGCAGTAAGTCTGCGGCACTTCCACCATCCACCAATATCCTTCGCACATCGTATCCGTTGACATCCACTGTAATGACAAGAGCATCATCGTGGGGGTAGACTATGTGCTTCTTGTCAGCATTTGAGAATGGGATGACCACGTCTTCCTTCTCTGGTTGGCGTCTTTTTCCATACTTGGGCATAACTTGTAGTTGCGCAGCATAGACATCACGAGCATTAAAAATGCTTCCTCCTGCAGCTGGCCCTCCATGAATCACATTGATGACGCCACGCTTCGCAGGTGGCCGATTGTCGTTCATTTTCTCCTTTCCCTTGTTCATATTTTCGGATGGCTCAGCATGGTTCTTCTTTTGGCGCTTGTCGCCTTGATCTACGTATTTCTTGAGTTCTCCTTTGAGGATGAAGTTGTTTACACGGAATCTTAGGCTGACACAGCTGTCCGTCTCATGGCCATAGACTTCATGGTTCTCGCACTATTTGTCTTCTTGCTTTCCAAGTGGACCTTTTTTAAAGTTTGTCGGCTCCCTCCACATGTTGTCTTCCTTCATCTTTTTCAGGATCACAGAGAGTGGTGCATTCAAGAGAACGCAGTCTGCCAAGTTCACTTCCTTCGGTCTTTGGAATTCTGGCTGGAACGGCCTCTTTTGCAGCTGGGATTGCCTTGCTTGTTGCGAACCTTGTTGAGGTCTCGCCTGCTTCTCTTTAGCGCGGGCTACGCTGAATTTCACTTTATGCTGGTCTCTGAATCTTTCAAGATCCACGAACTCTTTGACTCTTGCTGCCAATTCTTCAAGTGTCACCGCGGGTCGCTTCGACATCTTTTCTGCTAGGGAATACCCTTTTCGGCCTAATTTCCCAATGAAAGCATGCACGATCTCTCCTTCATCGAGGTTGCCCTGAATGTCTGTGACATTTTGGTTGAAACGGATGTAGTAATCCGCTAACGACTCATCATTTTGTTGTACCACCTCGTTCAATGCGTTTGGTCCCTTTAGGAGTGTGTGCCCATGTATCTTTTAATGAAGTTCGCCTTCAGGTATGCCCACGATGTAACACTTCCGCATGGTAGTGAAATGAACCAGTGTGCGGCAGTTCCCACAAGGGTGTTGTAGAATTTCATGGCGACATGATGTGGATTGTTAGTTCGTCCCAGCAAGGAGGCTTCATGTTGTTGAACATGTTCGATTGGATCTCCTTTTCCTCTGTACTTCTCTCCTCCAATTCGGTAGAGAGCGTCTGGGACGCGGCTGTGCACTAGCTCGTCGGAGAACGGATGCGACGCGTTCTCTTCCAGGGCATGCATTCCCATCATCTTTGACTGCTTCATCGTCTTCTCGATCATCTCTTCGAAGGCCTTAGCCGTAAGTCCCGTGACTGGGATGTCACTGTTGCATGCGGGCTTCCTCCACCATTCATTGTATGTATGAGCACGCCTTACTTCCTTGAAGTTTCCTTCCTTGTGCATGACGGCATTGCTTGCTGACTTGAAGTTGCCTTCCTTTGGTGGCCGCTGTGAGTTATTCACAGGGGGTTGCTTCCATCTTACTCCTTGATGCTGCTGCTTCACACCAACACTTGGAGTGTATGAATCTGTTGCTTCCTGCCTTGCCTGCCGGTATTGGTTGGTACCTTCATAATATCCTTTGCCTTCTGGATGTTTTGGCTCTTGATGGTTGACATCATGCGACATCTCCCTCGTAGGTGCAGCATGCTCGCTAGCTAGCGGAGGTGGTTTCAGGGGTGTCATGTATCCCTGGTTCTTTGGGGTCTCCCTGAATGTGAGGAGCTCTTCCAGTGCGGCCATCATGGCAGGTGTGACTGGTGGCAGGTTGCTTGCGCCTCTTGCTTGCTGCAGCACTTCGTCAGCTGGCATCCTGTATGGGAACTCTTCGTTCCTTTCGGTCATTAGCTCGAACTCGTGCATTGGTACCTCGTTCTGGACGTCGGGACCATGCTGCGCGAAAGGCGCATTTGCGGTTGGCATGGAGGAGGTAGTAGACTCTTCATCTGGAATGTGAGAAGGTCCTTGTTGGCTTCTCGTCAGCTTCGGCTTGTTTTTACCCGCCTTCTTCGTACGTCTGCCTGTCATAGCTTGCGGTATGGAACAGCTTCTTGCTCGAATCCCGCTGACGGCGCCAAGTGTTGAGGTCGGTTCCACCTGGGACACCTCGGGTTGCTCTTCGCGAACGGGTTGGATGTGCACGTAGGTACGGTCTCCTGTCAGCATGTCACGATCCACGATCCGCTAACCTCGATCCTCGAACCCGAACTTGGCTTTGGCTCCAATCTCGGTCTCCTACAAGTCGGGTCCTGCAAAACGAGCAATAACCAGCATGGAGAGGGGGGTGGTGCAGGTTGAGCCCTCTCTGATGCTTAAGTCACAATTTAGAGAGAGAAAGTATGTAGAGAGAGGTCAGAGCACAAATAGCCAATCTTTGAGAGTTTCGAGTTAAGTTGTCAAATGGGAGGTCTAGGTCCCTATTTATAGGAAACCCGATAACCGTACTCGGTTTTATGCGGTTCAATGCCGGTTTAAAGGAAAACGCTTACCGACATTGTAAACACTCGATTTTGACCCGGACGTAACGACGTTACACATGATACGTCAAATTTCGGACGCGTCAAGCCACAAAGTCTCCATAAATGCTCAAGGGCACATTAAGGAAATTATTATACAATATATTTTAAATTATTTCGAATTTATTTAATATTTTCGGAATTTTTAAAAATATATATATATATATATATAATAATTAGTTTTTTTTATTTTATAAAATTATCTGTAAGATATTTATCTCCAGATATTATTTTTTATTCAAAAAAAATAATTATCTGTAAAGATAAATATCCTTAGGAATATTCTCTAGAATAATTATCTGTTAGCATTTTTTATTTAAATTTTATCTATAAACTAGACTAGGGTTTTAGTATAAATAGGGGTCTAGTTTACATTGTAAAGGACACAAAAAAAACACCACAAAAGCAATAATACACTATTTTTTATCGTAGCCCTCCTTCCCTACCGCCAGCAGCCCCCGCCGGTGGCCCTGCCAGTGGCCCCGCCGGAGGCCACGCCGGTGGCCCGTCGGGGGCCACGTCGTCGCAGCCCGGTCCGCCACCTCCGACCGCCTTGGCTCCGACTGTCTCTCTCTTTCTCTCTCTCTCACTCTCTCTCTCCTCCCCTTTTCAGCCAGCCCCACCTTCGCCGGAGAACCACACCGCCCTCAGCAGCCACCGCCGGCGCCGCCACAAGCAGCACCTCCGCCCGTCAGCTCCTTCGCACGAGTCGCCCGCCGCCGCTCTGCCCTCCACCGGTGATTTCCGCCACGGCCTGCCCTTGCCGTGACCGCGCTGGAGCTTCCCGTCCGCCGCCGGCGACGGTTCGCCGTCTCTGCTGTTTCTGCGCCTCCCACCAGCCTCGCCGGAGCTCCCATCCGCCACGGCCTCCCGCCCTGCCGCCTCTGCCGCTCGCCGGTCCACCAGATGAGACCTGTGCAGGTCTCTTCATCTTCCCCGCTTATTTTTTTTATTTATTTATTATTAATATTTGGTTATTAGGTTTTTTGTTTTAAATTATTATAATATTATAATTAATTAAAAATTAAAATGTAATTAGTTAGATTTAATTAATAGTTTAGATGTAATTGGTAAAATTTAATTAGTAATTTAATTGTAATTGACTAATTTTAATTTAATAGCATGTTAGAAGTTTTTAGTATTTTAGATTTCATTTTTACTAGGAGTTACAGGTTATAATTAACTTTTTAGATTTAGGATTATATCTGATTAATATTTTTTTATGATGAAATTTGATTAATTTTGACTTTTTTAGATTAATTGGGTGTAATGTATGTAAATGATAAAATTGGCAAATTAAGTAAATTGAGTATTGAAAGGGCGAGATTAAAAATTATATTTTTATTCCGTAATAGGACCCCCGAATCCAAAATTTCTAATCGTTGACCGGTTTTATACCTAGCTGTTTAATTCGTTATTCGCTTAGGTAATTTAGGATTCTAGTTAGCCTAATAATTAACTAGTAGCGACTCTTTTCAAAATTCGCACGTTTTCAAAACGTAATTCGCCGTAGGTTAGATTTATGTCTGACAATTTGGCGACTCTACTGGGGAGAATTGAGGGTTCGGGCTCTTTATATTTGCTTATTTGCCATGTTTTATTTTTTATTCATATTTGACTTTGTTATTCTAACTTGATTGTTTTTGTGTAATTTCAGGTGTGGAGTTAATTTTTTATGACTGACTATTTTTCTTTGTTAGATTATGCATTATTCGCATTTGCACACACCACTTTAGTGTAATGACCAAAACGCCTAAAACCCAGGGCGACTAGGAACCCCGGAGGTTTAGTACGGTACGACCGGAGCGGCAGGGCCGCCGGTACGGCTCGGAAAAACTCTACTCGCTTGCGAAAGTCTTATGATCCCGATAATGGGGTGAGGAAACCACCTTGTCGGGAACCTATCAGTGGAACCTACCTTGTAGAGCAAAGCCACACATTTTTTTACCCTCCTAACATGATCTGTTTTTTGTTGCAAATGTTATCATGCGACTTTTTGTATAGATTTTATTTCTCATGCATTCATCTCACTGCATTTAAAAAAACTTCTTACCTAAATTTTCGTTCTAAATATGTGTCTCATGCGCATTATAAAAAAAATAAAAAAATTGCAGGTAAGTTGTAATTTTGTTAGTGCGTTACGTATGCATTACTTAAAAAAAAACATTTCAGAAAATTTAATTTATTTAGCTATTAGAGCTTCCTTTCGAACATGCATTTCATATGCATTTTTTTTTCTAAAAAAACCTCTTACCTGAATTTTTATTTTTAACATGTGTTTTGTACGCATTATTTTTGAAAAAACTTTTCAGGTAAGTTGTAATTTTGGTTAGTGTATTGTATATGCATTGCTAAAAATACAAAAACAAAAACAAAAAACATTTTTTTTTCCGCTTTAACCGTTAGGGCTTCCTTTCGAACATGCATTTCATATGCATTTTTTTTCTAAAAACCTTTTACCTGAATTTTCATATTTAACATGTGTTTTGTACGCATTATTTTTGAAAAAAACCTTTCAGGTAAGTTGTAATTTTGGTTAGTGTATTGTATATGCATTTCTTAAAAAAAAAAACAAAACAAAACAAAAACAAAAAAAAACAAAAAAATTATTAGGAAAATTTGTAATTTTGCTTTAACTGTTAGAGATTCTAATTTCGAACGAGCATTCCATATGCATCATAAAAAAAAAAAAAACTTTTTAACTGAATTGTTTTATTTTTAATAATGCATCCAATATGCATTGATTTAAAAAAAAAAAACTTTTTAGATAAACCGTAAGCTCTCTTAGTTTTAGGGCTCTTTGTTTAAAAAACATTTTATCTTAATTTTTAATCAAAAAACGTGCATATCATATGCATTATTTTCGAAAAAAAAAAATTTCAGGTAAATTGTAATTTTTCCCAGTTATATAACTTTTATTTTTGAGTTTGCATCTTGTATTTATTTTGTGCATCTCATATGCGTCCTTTTTTAAAAAAACTTTTCGCCTGATTCTTAATTTTGAGCAACCGAGATGCATTGTTTTTTTTCCTCATTAAAAAAATAAAAAATCTTTTCAGCTAACTTGTAAATTATCTTGACTGTAGAACTTTCATCTCATGTATGCATCTCATGTGCATCGCATGTGCATTGTTTTAGGAAAAATAATATGTTGATAGACTGTACACGTTCTTAGTCGTAGAACTTTTAGTTTCAAACATGTACTCCATGTGTTGTTGTCAAAATTACTTACCAGAATGTTTTATTTCAAGCATGTGTTTCATACGCATTATTTTTTGGAAAAAACTTTACATGTAAGTTGTAAAATTCTGTTATTGCATTCAATGTGCATCATTTTTTTTAATATATTCTTAAAAAAAAATTTAGGAAAATTTGTAGTTCCTTTTTGGCTCTTAGAGTTTTTTTTAATTCAAACATGAATTGCATATGCATCATTTTCAAAAAAGGCTTTTTACCTGATTTTTTTAAAGCATGCATTCAATATGCATTATTTTTTTATATAAAAAAACATTTCAGGTAAATTGTGAGTTTTTTTTAGCTATAGAGCTTTCAAATTCACGCATGCATCTCAGTTGCATTATTTTAAAAAAAAAAATCCACCTGAAATTTATATTTCAAAATATGCATTTCATATGCATTATTCAGGTAAACTGTTGTAAGTTGTGAATTTCTTAGAATAGAATTTTAACTTTCAAAAATGCATTTCATATGCGTCATTCAGGTAATATGTTGTAAGTTGTAACTTTCTTACCGTTAGAATTTTAACTTTCGAGCATGCATGAGCACTTTCTTTATAAAAAAAAAAAAACAACTCAAAGTGTCATTCGTTTTTATCCAAGGTGTTGCACTATTTTGGCAAAATCGTCATTTCAACATTCGCATGAGCGAGCATCTAAAAAATGGGAGTTTTTGAGAAAATAGTTTAACTGTGCAGTTGAGTGCTACTATTCGAGTTTAAACAAAGGACGAGAAAACCTTTCTGAAAAAAACTTTTTTTGAGCATTTGTCCTGCGTTCGAGCCAGATAATGCACTTAGCAAACTCAGTAAACTCCATGATGGTGCAAAACACATTTGATCATAAATTTTGATTCTTTTTCAAAAAAGTAATCAAAATTATGAAATGAACGACATTAGAGTTTTCAAAAAATCATGCATGATTTCTCATATTCTATACACTAATTTTTCATTCACTCTTTTCAGGTACCCTTGGTTAAGGTATCATGTACACATAAGTTATGCCGGCTAAATGGGGCAACAAAAAAGAACATGTCATCCAGTTGCACAACGAACAAATAGCACACTCGAGATATCTAATGCTGAGGTGCGTTAAATTGTACTTAATTTTTTCCTTGAGATTTGATTGTCCCTACACTTTTGCAGGTCGGATGACCACTTCAACAAATTGCCGCAACCGTGTGAAACGTGAACGCTTCAAAGGGTTTCTATGAAAATTTCACCCACCATGTGTGAAATTCATACGCTTCCCAAGACGAGGTATACAACCGTTATGTGGCCAGGTTTAAACCATTCAGCGGTAACCATGAGGCATCTCCCATTGAGATCAGACATGTCAAGAGATGAGAAAAATTTCAAGAGATCATCGAGAATTCCGTGAAAATTCAATGTCTTGACTCGATCAACCGAATCCTTTTCCGAAAAAGTTCTGAGATTCCCAGTCTGCCACTAGGGGAATGTACTTTTCAGCAAGTGTACATACACAAGTTGTGGAGCAAGAGAATCAGGACATGCAGTAGGTCCAGTCGCATAGCGAGCACATTGCCCACTGAAAAGTCCAACTCCCAGGTAAGAGAAGTTATGATCATTTTTATCCCTGAAATTTGAGTTTTTCCTTACTCATTGTGCAGCTTGGATAATCATCCAAATCAAAACTCCTGAAGAGCACATCTCATGTACGGCCCTTCGCTCGCCGACCATTCTTATGCCAGTTATCCCAGATACCTCGGATGATATCTATGCCTAAGTTTACCATTTGCGAACTACTCAACACCATCCGTGTGTGTTCATTAATCAGGCCATTCGTCCAGCATGCGACGAGACTAACTCGACAGATGTAGCCGTGGGGCATTCCTGTTAAAATCAAGCTTGGTTGAAGATAGATGACATCCAGAAATCTTCCTATTAAAAAGGATCGAGATTCCATGAAGATTGACCGTGCTAATGAAAGAGCATTTGAGAGGAAGAAGAAGAAGAAGAAATTATTGTCGGACAACCAAATCGGACAATTTTGTCCGAACCAAAAGTCAGTTCCCGGGCAAAATTACAATTACGCCCTCCAACGGAAATCAACACACAAATGGCGCCGTCTGTGGGAAACGCTACGACAAGTCATGGCGTACCACTGTTATTCTAAGATCACCACTTTACAAGATTCGGGAGAGTCACGCCAAGCGCGTACACCTCCTACACCTCCTACCAAACACGCATATGTCGACAGTCTAAGAGGAAGAATAACACCTCTCGTCCGGAAACTAAGTGTAATAGCAGCAGACTATCTTCTCCGCGTATCTCGGAGCGGCTATCATGTCCGCACATCTCGGAGCGGCTATCATGTCCGCGTATCTAGGGGCAACTATCATGACCGCACACCTCGGAGTGGCTATCATGTCCACATGACTCTAGGCGGCTATCATGTCCGCGCCTCTCAGAGTGGCTATCATGTCCACGCGGTGATAAGCGGCTATCATGTCCGCACATCTTGGAGTGGCTGTTATGTCCACCCCTCTCTAGGCGGCTATCATGTACGCATATTGTCCAACGATTATTGTGTTCACAGGTAATGGACTATATACAGGTTCAGGAGACAGGAGACGTACCAAGAAGACACTCTACCTTGGGAAAAACCAAATACGGGTCGCAAGCCACACTCTGCCTTGGGGAAAACCAAGTAGCGGTGCAGGAGGCACACTACCTTGAAAACGCCAGGTTGTGGCAACAACATGGATAGGCACGTCGCCTCGCCGACCTCTGACCGACGCCATGGAAGGGTATGTCGCCTCGTCCAACCTCTGGCCTTCTCCCTACCTCGGAAACTTCAAGTAGCTGTCGCGGAGTGCACCCTACCTTGGGAAAAACCAAGTAGCAGTTGTGGAATGCACCCTACTTTGGAAAACCCAAGTAGCAGTCGGTACAATAGTCGCCACCTCATGCCCGAAACGACTACGGTGCGAACGTCCCGACAGGGGGCAACTCCATACCTACGAACTTACAAGTTCACAACTACTACATAGCGAACATCCCCTATACGGGGGCAACTCTATGTCAGTACGGGCCTCGTCCCAACGCTTTATACAACCTATATGGCACTACACGCATTTGCGCCACCCAACACATGTTTATCATGAGATGTTCATCGACAACATACCAGGAGGCCTAGCACTAACAACCTAGTCAATTTCTCCTAGGTGTTGAGACAAAGAAATCCCTCCTCCCTAGTGAAAGTTTCGGGCGAACCATTTCCTAGCCAAGGAGGTGCCAAATTGCTTCGAGCAAATACTCCGGAGATCCGTCCCTGCTACAGAATTGACAAGAGGCTTTGTCGTGGAGACAAATCCGCGTAGGTATTCTTAACCAGAATCCTTGCGGGAACCGTCCGACGGATCGAGAACTCCCCTTGAAGATCTTGGGTCTACGGAAAGCATTGCAAGTATCTGTTCTTGATTCCGCTGCATAATTCGTTTACATAGCATGAACCTTGTGTTTTTTTTCCGTAGTATCTATCCCCTATAAAACTATAGTGGTATCAGAGTCTGTGTTAGGGGGTTCATAATTTTGATAATTTGGTGTTCTTGAGATATTAAACTGATGGTTTTAGTAATATTCGTGAAATTGAGTGTTTTTGTTAAAACTGATGTTCATGATTTTTTCAAGAAAAATGTGACCTTTATCAAAATTGAACATTGGATTATTGATCTTAGTAAAATTTGATCTTGAAACTTGACCACTAACCCTAAAGTTACATGTTTTTGGCCGAACCCTACATGAAATTACAAAGTAATTTTTTTTATTTCTTAGGCCCCATGTAATTAAATTTCATCCGAAAATTAACTAGTGTAATTTTAACAAAATTTCAGCCACTATGTTGTTAAATGTATTTGGCCACAATTTGGGTTAGATTCACAATATAATTGTGATAATTACTATCGTTATATTCTAGCATGATTTTAGAAATCTAGGATATTATTGATAGATTTTAGTTTCTTAAGATTGAGGAAATATAAATTGTAGATATATTTTATCCTAAAGTAGAATCTTGACAATAAATTAAATATATATTTGTATATTTAAATATATGGGACGAAATATACAAAATTAATGTGCAAATATTGAAAATTATTTTTTTTTATTATTCTTTCTTGATGAAAGTTTTTAAAGGATTTTAAAACCCTACTTAGCCCACAAGATAGAATTCGGCCGAACCCTATAGGGTTAATGGGCCATTCCAATTTTGCAGATCCGGGTTGGGGCGACTGACCTAAAAGACCTAGCGAACCCGAACCGGACCGAACCGGGTCAACCCAACCGAACCGGATCGGGTTCCACGGGTCCAAACGGGCGGGTCAACCAAATCGGATTTTCTCAATTGGTTCGACCCATCAGGGTCGGGTCGGACCGGGCAACTAAATGAGTCGAACCAAATCAAATCGGTTTGCGTGAAGAACCGAACCAAATTTCTATTTTAAAACGAACCGTATTGGCTGAACCGGTTTAACCGGACTGTACTGAACCCGACCGTATTTGACTGAACCAGAACTTTAAACCGGACGGACCCGAGTCAACTGAAAATAGGATGGTCAAATTTTAAAATCCAAATGTTTTTTAACTTTTAAGTTACATACATAGTGCTCAGAATGGATATCACAAATATTTTCACGTTTTAATTAAACCCGATGCCTAGTTTCGATTTTGGGTATGGATCTCGGAAATGCATGATTTTTGGACTGAGTCATTTAGTGGGATGAATTGCAGTTGCTATTTAATTGATATTATTGAATGATTAGAACTGTCGTCTTGACTATGTCAAGCTAGCTGGATATTGCACGTTGGGGGCAGAGCCATGGATTTTAATAAATGGATTGCGCACTAGGATAGTCATGCTGTGATGGTTGCCATTGCCTAGGATTCATGTCCAGAAGTATGCATGTTTTATTGCTAGGATAAATTCCAAGTTAGTCCCAAATGTTTTAAAACCGAAAATCAGTCGCCAAATATGCATGTTAGATGTGATGTGATCACGCATGATGCGTATGCATGAATATTGAAGATGTAGCTGGATGTGATAATTTACTTAAGTAGTAGAATTATATATGTGAGCATGAGTTCCTCGGAACATTACACGCATGACGTCTATGCAGCGCATGATGATTATCTTGTGTAGTAGTATTATATATGCATGCATGAAATCCTCGAAACGTTTTAAAAGGGGCATGGGAAAGCCAAGATCGGGTGTATTTAAATACTCCAAGTTCCGGTGAAAGGGAATGTGAACTCTTTCACGAGTTAGATCGGGTGTATTTAAAAGACTAATCTATTAGAAAGAAGACGTCGGTAATGTGAACTCTCTCACGAGCCCATTCCCTCGGTTTACTGGCTGTCGGTTTGGTTAGATGTCTGAGGAATCATTACTTGTCGTCTTCTACCTCATAGATATCCGATGTATGCAATTCTTTTTCCAAAATGTTATTGTCTCCCTGATTATGCATGATTATCAATGTGTTAGTATCGAATAACCGCACAGATGGATTTATCATGTGCTAATGATCTTTTCCATGAGACGAACAACAACTTGTTTTGCAAACGCATCAATGATCTGTTGGATGATAAGGGTCTCATAGACAAAATTCAAAAGACGATAAGCTGTCCAGATGCCGGCATGACCAAAGGGCTAGTACACACCCACTTCAACTAGGAGTAGGGTGACAAGAGAATTAAGGATATTTTGTTATCTGAAATGTCTCCGGACTTTAAGGAAGAGTATATGTATATTCCAGTCCCGAAGGATATCTGGGATGCACTGTTCTGGAAATACGGAAACGACATTGCAGTTATACTGCACCCACTTATACAATCTTTGGATGAATGTCTAAAGAGAAACTACATCAGTATGCGTGAAAAAGTATACCAACTGCTCAACATGATCAAACCACTTGAAGATGAAATCCAAATGGCTGAATGGGACAAGATTAAAGCCATAATCGGGATTCTCCCGAAGTCCTGGAGAGCAACCAGGACTCTTTTGACTGTAGTGGTTCAATGCTAGATCTTGCATCAGTCCTAAAATTAATCGAGATGGAAGAAGCTCGATTGATATCAGTAACGAAAGAAACAAAGATGTTAGGCTGGGTAGAAAAGGAAATGTAGGAACAAGGGTAATAAACAAAAGGTTGTCTATAGTAATACGTCGACAAAGTCTAAACAAGGCAATCTCCAGTTAAAATCAGAGATAGTTTGCAGGGATTCTAGCCCTCGCTGCATCGGTGGCGGAACTGGATCCAGCAAATCGCATGCTGCCAAGGTATGCGACATTGGATATGTTATGGAAGCTTTAGTTTCCTAAACTGTCATGTTAACTAATTCAAATCATTTTTTGGATCCTTGATTCAGGTGCGACGGACCACATAACCAATAACAGATGATTATTTGCCATGTTCAGACGTATACCAAAGTATTCCAAAAGGATATATAAAGGCGACAACTCCCAAGTTGAAGTCGAAGGAATAGGGAAATGAAAATTGTCTTTAAGCAATGGCAAAACCTTACTTCTTGAAAATATCCTTTTTGCTCCTAAAATTTGAAGGAGTGTTGTTTATGTTACCCCTCTTATGAATAATGGATTTTCTTTATCATTTGAGAACTCCCTTGTCCGAATAAATATAGGCAATGTCTTTTATGGGCTTGCATGTTCCTCTCATGGTCTCATTGCTGTGGATTTGAATGGAAATGAAAATTCGAGTAGAATGTATTCAATATCATCCAGGGATGCAGAAACTGATGTGGCCGGATGGCACGCAAGGTTAGGAAACATAGGCTATGACATAGTACAAACTCTAGCTCGAAGAGGGTTTTTGCCCGGGGCAACTCAAGTGGTGAAAACCACTTTTGAGGACTGTCTAGCCGGAAAATCTACCCGCGAATCATTTGGTAAATCTCTACGAGCCGAGTACCCATTTCATTTAATTCATTCCAACATATGTGGACCCATGAACGTCACTGCTAGGGGTGGTAAACGTTACTTCGTAACTTTCATTGATGACTTTACCGGTTTCGGGTTTACTCATTTGATCTCTCGTAAATACGAGGCTATCGATTGCTTTAAAAGCTTTCTTAACCTCGTCGAGAATCAACATGAGTGAAAGGTTAATGCCCTATGCATTGATAGAGGTGGAGAATATCTCTCTAATGAGTTCAAAAAGTTGTAAAAAGAAAGAGGGATTGTCCAACAAACTACTATACCAAACATGCCACAACAGAATAGTGTGGCAGAACGACGTAGTCATACACTCCAAGACATGGTTAGAACCATGATGTTGCATGCTCAACTTCCGATCTCCTTCTGGGGTGATGCATTGTTTTATGCCACTCATGTAGTAAACCTTGTTCCAAAAAAATCAGTGGAAACGACACCATATGAGCTGTGGACTGGTAAAGAGATGGATCTAACCAGGCTGTGACCTTGGGGTGGTGCAGCATACACACATCACACCAACAGCCGTTTCGGAAAGTTGAGAACTAGAGGATTCAAAAGTATCTTTATAAGGTACTCTGAGAACTCTAAGGGATACGTGTTCGTGGCAGGTCAGGATAATGGTGGAGTGGTCGAACATGAGTTCAGAGACATTACAATCATTGAGGACAAATTTCCTACGCCTGGTAACATAAAAAAAAACGAAGTCTTAATTAATCTAGAGCAGAATGAAGATGATCGGGTCCCACTTACTTCGAGTGGGAGATTTGCGGCAGCAATACAAGTGAATGACATGGTAAATGAGAATGGAGACGCTTTCAAAATAAATCAAGTGGAAGGAGTCAATCCAACCACACAGATCACTGTTGCTGCAGGTGCGAATCAAGCCGAACCTGATAATCTTGTTGCTGAACCGTTGAATGAAAATCCTATAATTCTTCAACTACCTACTGGTAACAGTGGAAGTGGCACTACCAACTTGGTTTCTGGTCGCGCTTTTTCAAATATCCCAACAAGTCCGGGGCTTCAAAGCTTGACTAACAAGCGAGAAAGTTGACTTAGTAGCCATGAAATTCATCTAAGAGGTAGAATCCCAAGACCAAGAGGTCGTCCAAGAAAAGTTGTTGGTGAAGGTTCAAGTAAAGCTCTTGTTCCCAGTGGGAGTCTTGTTCCAATCATGAGCATTAATCTCAGTTGGAGCGTTGTTCAAGTTCAAGATGAGACAAATGAGCCTAGACGTAGTCAAAGTCATCAAACATCTCCCAAGAAGTATCCCATCGAAAAGGGTGAGTTATTCACCCTGAATTCGGTTGATGAACTGGTAACGTTTAAACAAGCTTTGGAAGGACCTCAAGCGAAGGAATGGAGGAACAGATCGCCTCTATGAAAGCCAATTCGGTATGGTCTTTAGTTGATTTACCTGCTAACCGCAAAGCCATAGGGGCAAAGTGGGTTATGAAATTGAAACTCACTGCTGATGGAAATTTCGAGCGGTACAAAGCTCGACTCGGTGCGAAAGGATATACCCAACTTCACGGAGTGGATTTTTATGAGACATACTCACCGACTGTGTGTTACACCATAGTCCGGGCCTTTCTGGCCTTGGTCGCATGCCTTGAGTTAGAGCTGCACCAAATGGATGTTAATACTGCATTCCTCAACAGAAACCTGGAGGAAGAGATCTATACGGAGCAACCTGAAGGTTTCATAATCCCCGGAAACGAACGTAAAGTTTGTAAACTTCAAAGATCGATCTAGGGTATTAAACAATCGTATCGGCAATGGTACCGCGGGTTCCACGAGTGATGGGTTCCGATGTAATCGTTAGCCCCGTTAACAGCCAATGGACGGCGAGTAGGCCCAGTGGGCCTCGTGAAAAGCCTGGAAGGCCCAGAGGCCCAGCACGAAGGGTTCCGACTTTAGTGGTCCCGATGAATGAGCTGAATGCTCCCGATAAGAAGCCTCTGAGTAGGCCCCGATATGCCTTAGTAAAGGCCCCGATAATAAAGCCCCACAGAGGCTGGACCTGTCCCGTAGAGACTGAAGGTCCTGGGTGGTGATCTAGAATGAGACAACTCTGGAGTCCCCGACAGGAGTCCAGACTTGTGATCAGAGGATAAGACCGAGAAACCCGCCTACTAGATGAGAGTAGTGGGAAGACGGTTGAGATATAGATAATCTCCCCCGAGATACGCAGGGCGTGCCACCAGCAGTTGTGGTCTAGTGGTTGAGAGCGCTGACTCCCATGTGGTTTGGTCCCGGGGTCACGAGTTCGAATCCCCCCAGCGACTTGATTAAAATCAATTCCTGGTAAAAGGAAGGACGGGGCCTGTGCTTGCGCTGGTTGCTCATAAGTATGATATGCTCGCAAACTGAACACGAAAGTCCGGACATTACGTAGCGGGATGGGCCTAGGGTCGCCATTACTAGCCCATTCCTTTTAAAGGGAGAGGGATTCTGTGAACTCCCCGTTGCCGGAACGTGTTGCTGAACAAGGTGAGAACCCTGCTCTCTCCCAGACAGGGAGGCAAGGTGATGGCTATGAGGTTTCAGTCCGAGACGCTGAGAGGAACAGGCAGGATGTCCCGCGTAGGGAGGAAGATGAGGCTCCCCCAAACCCGGTGGGCCATGGAAGAGAAGGAGTCCCACGAAGGGAAGAAGGGTCGTCTTCGAACTCAGAGTTGGCCAAGGCAGTAGAGGAGGCTATTCCCATGTTCTTGGCCGCCATGGAGGCCTTGCTGGATAAGAGAGAGGCCGCTAAGAGAGCGGAGGAGTTGCCTCCGCGAGAAGAGTTACCACCACCCCCACCGAGAATGGACCCGGAGGAACAGGAGGTTCCGCTCAGGAGCAAGGGTAAAGAACCTATGCATTCGGAGAAGTTCGTGGTCGATGGCCCAGGGCCAGTGCAGAACAGGACCATTCCCCTGAATGGTCCCATCACCGCTGATCAGGTGGTGAAGATCGTTAGCATCTGCATGGGTGATCAGAAGCAGATGACCTCGGAACTGAGGGATCGGTCCAGCCATCCTTTCGTACCGCGATTGATCGACACCGTCGCCCTGCCTGGGATAGGCATCCCGACAATCAAGGAATACGATGGTGAAGGAGACCCAGTCCGTCATGTGCAGAGGCACGTCCAGGCTTGTATGGGACGAACATCGAACGACGATCTTGTGTGCTCGCTGTTCCCGATCACCCTAGGAGAAAGGGCCATGACATGGTTCTTCAGCCTCCCGCCAGGAAGCATCACCTGCTGGGCCGATATGCACGACCGCTTCATCAAGCAATATCAAGGTCGAAGGCGTCTTCTGAAGAGTGTGAGGACTTTAACCCAGGTGGTGCAGAGGTCCGATGAATCGTTGGCATACTATTACCAACGGTTCACTGCTAGTGCTGCGGAAATTGATGAAGAAATTTCGGAGGGAGAAATGATTCGTACTTTCCTAAGGAACTTGAGCGCTCCGTACGGTTCCGACCTGATGCATAGCGTAGCCGCGAAGGCTGTGTGGAGCATGGAGGCCCTGCAGGCGAGGGTGAAGCAGCAGATTGACGTCCAGGAGTCGAAGATTGCTGCAGGAGAGCTCGACCCCCCGAAGTCAGGAAAAGGAAAGGCATCATCCAAATTGTCGGATGATCGCAAGGGGAGCGACAAGACGGAGGGAAGTACGAACCGTGGTCGCCCTGAAAAGAGGGAGGACAGGCGTCCTCCAAAGAAGGATAACCGCGAGGGTCGAGGTGTTCCCATCAACAGCTCGATGACCTCCGTGCTAGCTGTGATGGATCGGCAAGGTCTAGCCCGATATCCCCCGAGGAAAGAAGGCGAATTCTTAGGAGGCCGCCCTGATCGTTACTGTCGTTACCACCGAGCCAATGGTCACGACACTGAGAATTGTCGGGAGCTAAAGAAGGAAATTGAAAAGCTGATCCAGAAGGGAAAGCTGAAGGAGTTCGTCGTGAAGGGACGGTGCCGATCCCGTTCCAGAAGTCGGTCCCGTTCCCGTTCCAAGTCCCGCGACCGATCCCCGAAGAAGAAGAAGGTTGAGCATGAGGCTTCTGGATCAGGTGCCCGCAAGGAGAGGCGGGGAACTATCAATGTCATCCACGGAGGAATGGCAGCGGGAGGTGACACCTCCGCTTCCAGAGAGAACTATGCTTCGCGCATATCCGCCGCGGTGGTGTTAGGAAAAAGGTCCCGGTCGTGGACCCTGAAGGAGGAGATGGTGATCTCTTTTTCAGCGGAGGTTTTAGTTGGCGTGGAGAGCCCTCACGACGACGCCTTGGTCGTGACCCTGGATGTGGATGGATTTGAGATGAAGAGGATCTGATAGACGGAGGGAGCTCCTCCGATATTCTTTTCATGGATGCTCTGGAGGCCATGGGAAAGATGAAGAAGGACCTGACGCAGGTGGACTTCCCGATGGTGGGATTCTCCGGCTCCACTTCCTACCCATTGGGGATGATTACCTTACCAGTAGAGTTTGGTAGTGGCTGGAAGATGGAGAGGCGGAACGTAGATTTTGTTGTAGTGGAGTCTGCGGGGGCATACAACGCGATCATCGGGAGGACCACAATCAACCCTCTTATGGCAGTCGCCTCGACGGTCCACCAGAAGATGAAGTTCCCGACTGATAACGGAGTCGGAGAGGTCAAGGGTGACCAGGTGGCATCGCGAAAATGCTACATTAATGCCACCCGACGAAGAAGGAGGGAGACCATGACTGTCCTTCAGACGGATGCTGATCCTCGAGAGGAGTATGGGCGTCCCGCCCCAATGGAGGATTTAAAAGAGGTGGAGATCGATGGGCCTCATAGGAAGGTAAAGATCGGCTCTGCTATGTCGGAGGAAAGAGCCCGAGAGTTGGTCGAGCTCTTGAAGGAGTTTAAGGAGCTGTTTGCCTGGTCCCCGAGTGATATGCCAAGAATCAGTCCCGACGTGATAGTGCACGAGCTGAAAATAGAACCCGCGATCAAGCCTATTGCGCAGAGAAGGCGTCCGATGGGCGCGGACAAGAGGATCGCGATCCAGCAGGAGGTGGGCAGACTGCTCGATGCTGGATTCATCAAGGAGCTCCGATTCCAGACTTGGGTGGCTAACCCAGTGCTGGTGCAAAAGAGTAATGGAAAGTGGCGGATGTGTGTTGACTTCCACGACTTGAACAAAGCCTGCCTGAAGGACTGCTACCCGCTCCCGAGGATTGACCAGTTGGTGGATGCCACATCGGGACATGAGCTGCTGAGCTTCATGGATGCCTACTCCGGGTACAATCAGATCAAGATGGCGAAGGAGGATGCCCCCCACACAGCTTTTGACGCTGACAGTGACGTCTACCATTACGACGTGATGCCCTTCGGATTGATCAATGCCGGAGCAACTTACCAGCGGATGGTGAACAAGTTGTTCGGGGATATGCTGGGGAAAACCATGGAGGCATATGTGGACGACATGCTGGTGAAGTCCCGACAGGCAGGAGACCTTGTCCAGAATTTGGCGGCGGCATTTGAGCGGATGAAGTTCCATCAGGTTCGGCTGAACCCCGACAAATGTGCTTTCGGGGTGAACTCGGGGAAGTTCCCAGGGTTCATGGTAAGCCAGAGAGGAATCGAGGTGAACCCTGAGAAGCTGCGAGTAATCGAAGAAATGCAGTCCCCGAGGACTCATCGGGAGGTCCAGGTGCTGAATGGCCGGTTGGCCGCGATGAATCGCTTCCTATCCAAGGCGAGTGATCGAGCCATGCCCTTTTTTGATGTATTGAGGGCCAACAAGAAGTTCGAATGGACCGACAAGTGCGAGGAGGCATTCCAGGCACTCAAACAGCATCTCCGTACCCTTCCGCCGTTGGCAAAACCAGTTCCAGGCGAGCCGCTCTATCTCTATTTGGCTGTTTCCGATGTGGCTGTTAGTTCTGTCTTAATTAAGATTGTTAAGGAAAACCAAGTGCCTATCTATTATGTAAGCAAGGCATTTGCCAAGTCCGAAATAAACTATCCCGCTATTGAGAAGTATCTCTTCGCGTTGATTATTGCCGCTCGAAAACTGCGACCTTACTTCCATGCCCATGAAGTGACGGTATTGACTAATCAGCCATTGAAACACTTTTTGAACCACCGGAGGCGTCGGGGAGATTGGTGAAATGGGCCATCGAGCTGACGGAATTCCGCATTCATTTCGCTCCGAGAACCGCTATCAAGGGCCAGGCGTTGGCAGATTTTATAGCTGAGTCTACGGCACCCGATCTGGAAGTAACGGGTCCCGCAGAGGGGGCAACTATGGAAGGAGTCCCGACAACAGAACAGCAGCCAGAACAGCCAAATGAGGAGAATACTTGGGAGATGTACACTGATGGTTCATCGAGTGTAGAAGGCTCGGGGGCAGGATTCGTATTGATACCGCCCGGTGGAGGCGAGCCCCTGCGATATGCCTTGGCGTTGACATTCAAAGCCAACAACAATGAAGCGGAGTATGAGGCTCTCATCACAGGCCTCAAGATTGCCAAGGGTACGGGGGTCGACCATTTAAAGGTGAAGTGCGATGCTAGCTTGGTTGTAAATCAAGTCCAGGGGAACTATGAGGCTAAAAGCCCGACGATGAAGAAATATTTGCATGAGGTGCAGACTTTAAAGGGAAGCTTCAAAAGCTTTGATATCGAGGCGATCCCGAGGGAAGAGAACACGGAAGCAGATGCCTTGAGTAAGTTTTCCCTGGGAGTGGCCCCCGAGGAGAATCGGAAGGTGCATTTCCTAAAGAAGGTGATTATCTCAAACATTGACCCGGCGGAGGTCTGTGCTATTGAGACAGGGTCGGAGGAAGAGGAGAAGCCTACTTGGATGACCCCGATGATCACGTACCTGACTACTGGGGTACTCCCCGATGACAAAGTGGCAGCTGTCAGATTGCGGCGGATTGCGGACAACTATGCAATGGTGGACAACCAGTTGTACAAAAAAGGGTAAGTAAAGCCTTTTCTAAAATGCGTAGCAGAGCCTGATACAAATCGGATCCTGAGGGAGCTACACGAAGGAGTCGCGGCCTGTCATGAGGGAGCCCGATCTCTGGTGAGGAAGGCATTGAATCTGGGTTACTATTGGCCCTCGATGAACAAAGAAGCGACCGCGATGGTCCGATCCTGTGATGCATGCCAGAGGTATGCCCCAAATATCGTGGCTCCCGCCGCGGACTTAATGCCCATCAGGAGTGCATGGCCCTTCGCGCAATGGGGGATTGATTTGGTCGGACCACTTCCCCAAGCAAGAGGTCAGTGTAAGTACTTACTCGTGGCTATCGACTACTTCTCAAAGTGGATAGAGGCCAAAGCATTGGCTAGAACGACGGGGCAGCAGATCCTCAAGTTCCTTCAGACTCAAATCATTTCCCGGTACGGGGTCCCGCGAGTATTAATCAGCGACAATGGCCCTCCGTTCAATGGGGCTCAGTTGAAGGAGTACCTGGAGGAATTAAACATTGAGCATCGGACCGCTTCAGTCCGCCACGCCCAAACCAATGGCCAGGTAGAATCAGCCAACAAGATTGTGATGGATAGCTTGAAGAAAAGAGTCTATGCCTTACAGGGCCATTGGTTGGATGAGCTTGAGAACGTGCTATGGGCTGTGAGAACAACACCCAAGCAATCAACAGGAGAAACTCCATTTGGCCTGGTTTATGGCACGGAGGCAGTTGCGCCCGTGGAGATAGCGGTGGCGTCTCATCGCGCGAAGTACTACGAGCCTCTGACAAATGAGGAAATGAGACGTCTGGACTTAGACCTACTCGAGGAGAAGAGGTGGAAGGCTGATGAAGTCCAGGCCCGAATGCGTTTGGCAACAGCCCGATATTATAATCGGCGTGTCAGGTCCCGACAATTCTTCGTGGGAGAACTTGTCTGGCGGAGGAATGAGTTTGTTCATCAAGACCAGATCAACAAGCTATCACCAAAATGGGAAGGACCCTACAAGATCGTGGGGATGCCAGTGCCCAATGCGTACAAGTTAGAGGATCTCGAAGGCAAGACGTTGAAGCATTCCTTCAGTGGTGAACACTTGAAGAAGTATCATGTTTGATATGAAGCCGCCACAAATGGCGCAAATTGTCTATCAATAAAATCCGATGTAAGCCTACTTTGAATTATTAGTGAATAAAAGAAGTTTCCTTCTGATCAAATTGCTTTCAAATTTATTCTAACTATTAATAAGACTTCCTGAGCGACGCGACAAAAGCCTTCCGAGGTACGATGAAATCCCCGCGAGGGATGCGTAAGTCGTCTATATGACGCGGCCAAAAGCCTTAACAGGTACGGACAAAAGCCCTACGGGGTACACGTAAGTCGTCTATATGATGCAACCAAAAGCCTAGATATGAAAAGACCCCGATGGGTCCGCATAAGTCGTCTATATGACGCGGCCAAAAGCCTTAACGGGTATGAAAAAGCCTTAACAGGTCCGTGTAAGTCGTCTATAGGATGCGACAAAAAGCCTTAACGGGTACGACTAAGCCGTCCAGTAGAGACGCAATGAAAAACCTTAAGTGGTGAAATCCCGATTTTGGACGAGAAACCTTAAGTGGTGAAGTCCCGAATTTTGGACGAGAAACCTTAAGTGGTGAAGTCCCGATTTTTGGACGAGAAGCCTTAAGTGGTAAAATCCCGACTTGATCGGAACGTTCTGAGTAACGAATTTAAAGCCGCACTAGATAGAGTGCAAACGAGTATCGGTGCCAAAACAGATGGAAAGAAAACTACTCATATAAAGGCCAGAAGGCCATAGAGGTTCATTACAAAAAGACAAAGGAGAAAAACAACAAGGACTAAAGAGGTAAGCATTAAACTTGGACCTTGTTGGAAGATGGGTCCTCAGCAGCATCGGAGGGAGCAAGGTTCAGAGGGGCCTGGGCGGAAGGCTCCGCGACTGGCGGAGTCAGGTCCACGGCAGCGGTCTCTTCACTCTCCGCGGGGAGGTTGAAATATTTCTCCGCGAAGGGGGCGAGGGTCTCGGACTTCTTAAAGTCGATGGAATCCGCATAGGCTGTGTAGAGTTCTTCGACAGTGTTGAATAAAGCGTCCTCCACCTCGGACTTGCAGAACTCCACAGCAGCCAGCTTGAACTCTTCAGAGTCCCGATACTCCCTGTGGCCCTGAAGACGACCCTCCTCGCGGCCCTCCTCGAGACCTTGAGCCTTTGCCTCAACCAGTTTGGCAGAGAACTCTGCCCGTTCCGCTTCAAGCTTGGCTTGGGCCTCCGCCAGAAGATCCGCGAAGACGTTCTTCTTGCGAACGAGTTGCTGCTTCTCCCTCTCGTTCCACTGCTGCTCCACCTGGGCCATCTTTTGCTCTCAACGCATGACAGCCTCATGGTCGTGGACCTTCTTGAGCAGGCTTGTGGACATGTCATCGAGGAGAGCCTTCTCCTTGGCCATCTTATTTTTGGCTACCACCGCCTCGTCACGCTCCATCTGAAGCTTGGCTAAGGCCTCGGGATTCGACTTGGCTTCAGCCTCTTCCAAAGCACTCTTTAGAGCCAAGGCGATGGCGAAGCTACGCTGCTGGTCCGCAGTTTCCTAAGGTGGAAGAGAAAAAGATAAAGACTCAGTGATTGAAGGTAGGAATAAAAAAGAGAATAAGGCGGTAGGATATTACCTCCATCCGATGGACGGCCATGGAACGGAACTCCTCTTCGATATCCTCCCGCGATAGATAAAGTGGCCTCCTCAGAGCAGGAGGAATTGACCCTGACAGCAAGTGTAGGGCCAAGTCGGGCTCAAGATTGTCCCGACGGATCGAAAACCCGGCGAGGGATTCGATCGGACGCCAGGGAATCGCTGCCTGGTCGGAGGTATAGATCTTGTACACCTCGTCCATCGGAAGACGAGGGATGGGCTCGGCCCCGGGGGTGGCAGGAACTACCTCTGTAGGAGGCTCGGGAGTTGGAGTGCGAAAAATAGGTGGAGGACTCTTGGACACGTCCCTAGCAGCGGGCCGTGCACTCCTGGACCTCGACCTGCCACGGGGAACCAGGCCTCCCTCTTCAGGCTCTTCAAAGGACGGAGAAGCCTCCAAATCAGTCACGGGACGGAACCGAGCTTCCGCCGGGACGTCTTCCAGCATTAGTTCCTGCGGAGCTGCATCCTCCGCTGGAACGATAGCCTCCATCGGGGCAGGAATCTTCAAGGGACCTGTGGTAGCAGGAAGAATATGATTAGGAATAGACTCTTCGGGGGCTAATTTCTTATATCGTTGAATTGCACGACGGATGCGCTTACCTTCCTCGACGGTGGTGGCTCCGAAGGTCCGATCTGTCTCCTCCCGCCAGGCCTTCTTGGCCTCGACCTGCTCTTCAGTCGGAGGAGCAGCAGATAGGGGAGTGGAGGAGGAAGCCCCCTTCTTCACCAGCTTGCGCTTCCGCCTGGAACCGCTCTGGACAGCATCAGTCTCGCCCTGCTTCATAATGAGATGAGTCAACAGAGAAGCCTTCTTGGCTGCAAAGGTGAAAATAAAATAGTTAGAAATATTACCCAGACGACTAAATTTGCAGAAACGGAATCAAGGAGCCGGACTCCGATGGCAATCAGATGCCGCTCCTGGAGCCTGTTGGCATCGATGGGTATGAAGTTGTCTCCCCAGCGGTAGAGTTGAACCATCTGGAGGGTGTTGAGGTCATCCTCGGAGTAATCTTGGAGCTTGGGGGCAGGGTCCGCCATAACCTCCCATCGAGGCCAGGGGACGGAGCTATGCTGGATAAAGAAATAGTACTTCTTCCAGCCACTATTGTCGGAGCCCGAGTCGCGGATCAGAATACGATCCTTGTGAAACTTCCAAGTTTCGCTGTCCCAGCCGAAACGTTAGAGTTGCTCCTTTGTCCACTTGGGGAGTCGGGGAGAGAAGGAACAGACACCGGATTTGTTGCACTTCATGCCATAAAAAGTGCGAAACAACAGAAGACTGTATGTCCACTGCTGGCGATGGCACAGGAGCTGGAAGGCATTCCACACGCGGATGGCGTGTGGAGAAAAGGTACACGGGTGCGTTTTGTAGAAATTACACATCTCAACCATGTTTCCACAGAAGGGGAATCGAATCCCCGCACTTATCTGTCCAGTGGAAACAAACACCTCTCCTGCCCGAGGAGGTGTCATAATGTGCTTCCTTCTACCAGCAGTTTGGGACTCGTAAGGGAAGCGAGGCTCCCAATCCGAGGTGATACACCCCTCTCTAAGGGCAACCTCATACGAACCCTCAGATATTTCGTTGACAGCAAACTCAAAGGCGAAGGGAGCCCTAACCTCGGAACTAGCCTCGTCTAAAACGATTGCAGACAAGAGAAATTGAGAAAAGAAAAGTAAACAGTAAGCAAATTACGAAAACGTGGAAAGAAGTCCTTACCAGACATGATCGGTGGTGAAAGAAGTGAGAAAAAGGAAAATCGGAAAGGTCGAAGTTGCCTTGATCACTTGAAGCACCAGGAGGAGCTGGGAGAGAACTTCGAATGCAAGGAGGGCTGAAAGTGAGAGAGTGCAGAAGAAATGAATGAGACCAGGGTCTTTCCTTTTATAGGCAAAAGGACAAGTGAAGGGACATAATCGTGATCGTTGAAGACGAAACGATTTGATCAGAGCCGTTGAACCATGGGACGGCACGGAGGAGACAGCTGGATGGGTTTGATCTGTGCCGTTGAAGAGGAAACGACACAATCTTAATCGACGAGATTATAGGCACGGAGGAGACGGGTGTGACGTCACAGTTACTTTTTCAGAAAAGAGCAGTCACGCTGGTTTAAACACCGTTTCTCTATCCTCAGGCATTTAATGCTGCAGTAACCAAGGAGCCTCCTCGGATTTGGCAACTGCCCATGGGGCCTGGTGGGCCCAAGGCAATCATAAGAAAGAGACTCTGATATGTAACGATCACACGCAAGGCAAAAACCTCTGACAGTGGTATCAGAGGGTGTGGAAATAAAAGCCTTCGACAAAGAGGCATCAAGGAATGTGAAGGTAAAAGTCCCCGACGGTGGTATCGGGAGGTGCGAAGACAAAGGCCTCCGACGGTGGTATCGGAAGGCATGAAAGCGAAAAACTTCAACAAGAGAGGTCAAAAGATCTGGACTGGAAGACATGACGAACTAAAAGTCCCCCATGTCTTGGGGGCAAATGATGGGTTCCGATGTAATCGTTAGCCCCGTTAACAGCCAATGGACGGCGAGTAGGCCCAGTGGGCCTTGTGAAAAGCCTGGAAGGCCCAGAGGCCCAGCACGAAGGGTTCCGACTTTAGTGGTCCCGATGAATGAGCTAAATGCTCCCGATAAGAAGCCTCTGAGTAGGCCCCGATATGCCTTAGTAAAGGCCCCGATAATAAAGCCCCGCAGAGGCTGGACCTGTCCCGTAGAGACTGAAGGTCCTGGGTGGTGATCTAGAATGAGACAACTCTGGAGTCCCCGACAGGAGTCGAGACTTGTGATCAGAGGATAAGACCGAGAAACCCGCCTACTAGATGAGAGTAGTGGGAAGACGGTTGAGATATAGATAATCTCCCCCGAGATACGCAGGGCGTGCCCGAGATACACGGAGGTACGGGTAAGATACGCGGAGCGTGGGGCGAGATATACGGAATCCTAACCGAGATATACGGAATCGTGCCGAGATGCACGGAATCATGGGTGAAACTGCCAGGCGCAGTAACAGGTAACTGAGTAACTCCTCCTTCTATATAAAGGAGGTGGTTACCTCAGAAAACCATCATCTAGACTACGCTAATACGAACTTACACTTGGCTTACCACCCATTGATCACCGTACTCATTTAAGCATCGGAGAGGGATTCTTGGTCACCACCCAGGTCATCCCCTTTTGCAGGATTACGCGGAGCCCAGGAGTCCAAGCATTCCGTCAAGGACGTAACGTAGCTTCGCCCGTGATCCAACAACGAGGAAATCGTTGGAAACGGATTCGTGAATCTTCATGCTATATGGAGACCTCTGACTCAAAGTACGTTATCTTGACATTATATGTGGATGACATACTACTTGCCGCGGGCGATGTGAGTTACATGAATCAATCAAAGTCCTTTCTGTCATCTGTATTCGAGAGGAAGGACATGGAAGAAACCACATACATTCTAGGCATTAAGATTTTTAGGGATCGGGCTGCTCGCAAACTTTTTCTCTCTTGAGAATCCTATATCAACAAATTGTTGAGAAGGTTCCGACTACAAGATGCCAAACTCGTGGATACGTCGGTTGTGTTTGGGTGCGCGTTGTCAAACCATGAGGGCCCAAAAGACCATGCTGAGCGTAAACAGATGAAAAGTGCAGAGTACCTCAGTATGGTTAGTAGTCTAATGTACGCCATGAAATTCACTCGTGCAGACATCTGTTACGCTGTGGGCTTAGTAGCACGATTCCAATCAGACCCTGGCTATCAACATTTAAAGGCCGTAAAATGAATTATTCGATACATAAAAGGTAATGCCGACTACGAACTGCGTTACGAGGGTGGAAATTTAGAATTGACTGGTTTTAGTGACGCCGTCCACGATGGTGATCCGGATGATTGTAAGTCCACCTCAGGAGGAGTATTTCTCCTTGCTAATGTCGTTCATGGATGAGCAAGAAGCAATTCTGTGTCGCGATGTCTACAATGGAATCTGAATTTGTAGCCCTCTCTAAGATTGCACAGGAAGCAGTTTGGCTTAAAAGACTCTTAATTTCATTGCTTGATGTCGAGGACTGGAGTAAGCCTGTGAAGGTATACTCTAACAATCAAGCGGCGATTGCAGCAGTTAATAATCCTAAGCACCATAGTAGGATGAAACACATTGATTTTAAATATAATTATGCTAAAAGTATTGTAAAAGAAAAATTTATCACATTAGAATACTTGTCCCTTGAGAGTATGATGGCGGTCCCATTGACCAAACCTTTAGGCATGGATGTTTTCGAAAACAACGTCAAAATTCTTGGACTGCGTAGAGTTTCAGAGGCTCGTATTTTGATGATAACATTTTGAAATTTAAAGTAATATTTGAATAATAGGAATTTCAATTTGAGTTTATGATCTTACGACGTAATAATGTTTGAATTACAACGGATTTTACGGTCTATGAACTAGTCGTAGGAAGGACAATCCTCCTAGATAAAACATGTCGAATATAGGTCAAGCCTGGACACACAAGCTCGGTCGTCTTGGCGGAGAGGGGGGCCTCTTCCATGTCAATAACGGCTAAGAACCACGGTGATTTTGAAAGATAAACTTGGTTTAGAAAAATGATCATTTGGTTTCGGGGTAACACGACATGATCTAAGTTTTGAATATAGCCGTGACGAACTTCGTACGTCAACAACCACATTCTGGGCAAGATGATAAGTCTACGATAGCATATGACATTTCCTACTCCTGACAACATGTAAGTTCTTGTAATGGTACGACATGCGCTTCATACTGCACGTGCCATGTTCGACCACGGGGTCAGGCTCGGTTGTGCTAGGTAGAATCCACGAGATTCAGATGGGCACAAACTTCTTCACCTTGAGCGTGTGACTGATCCCGTATTCTTTATGAAGAAGCACTTGAAGTATCCTTACGGACACAGAACTCATATCTAAGGTCAAGCTCAATGATCGCTTCCCAGCATACGAACGTAGTGGTGAACAAAAAGGCCAGTGACCACGTCTTTGGAAACCGGTTGAGTTTGACTAAGGGTATGAGCGATTAGGATGGTCATGTACACCTGTAATTCTCCGACTCTTGTATTCACTAGGTGGTCAGCAGCCTGCTATTAGTTGAAGGTTATGAATACATATACGGATGCCTTGGAGAAGTGTTCCTATGTGGAAACTAGGCAATTGGAGAATGCCAGTTGACCATGGATAGAACGCGACACAGTATTATTTTTACATGTTGATTATAGATAGGGAATCAACATTCCACGGGCGCTACAACACTCCTAACAGATGAGTAGCACGATGCTCGTCGTGTCTGTCGGTCGCACGGCGAACCTCGTATGAACTATTCTGAAACATGGCTGGATAGAACAACAAATTTTGATGCGTTGGTCGACATTATATTAATAGGGACTCTCCTATTCCGACGAGTGGGAGCTGTTGGTATTTGGAGATTGGGCCGCCGTAAATAGGACCCATTAATATGAGACTGTTGCTTTAGTTAAATGGGTAATTTCACATTAGGGATTTTGGGCCAGGCCTAAAATCCCAATTGACATGAAATGCCCAAAATTGGGCCTCCCTTCTCATTTGTGGCCGGCCCAAACCTGCATTAGGGTGAGGTGGGATTTATCCTACCTCATCTTATAAATAGGGAGTGTCAGGGATTAATTTAGGGTTAACCACCTAGTCATATTCTTCTAAGTGTTGAGACAAAGAAATCCCTCCTCCCTAGTGAAAGTTTCGGCTGACCATATCCTAGCCAAGGAGGTGCCAAATCGCTTCGAGCAGTTACTCCGGTGATCCGTCCCTGCTAAATATTCGATAAGAGGCTTTTCTGTGGAGACCATTCTGCGTAGGTATTCCTTAACCAAAATCCTTACGGGAACCGTCCGGCGGATCGAGAACTCCCCTTGAAGATCTTGGGTGTACGGAAAGCATTGTAGGTATATGCTCCTAATTCCGCTGCGTAATTCTTTTACATAGCATGTACCTTATTTGTTTCTGTAGTATTTATCCCTTGTAATCCTACAACATATAACACTCAGAATTCCATTACCATTAGAAAAGTCAGAGGCGATCAAATGACAGCTAGGCGTTGTTACCTCAACTCGACGACACAATCAAAGAGAAGTCATCACGAAAACGCCAAATTAAATATTTACGATTTTATATCTTTATAGTGCTAATGTTTCAATTTTTTTATTTGATGTAAGGCTCGGGAATATCAATATACATTACATTTTGAAATCTAGAAAACATCTGAATCCATTTCAAAGAAACTTATAAGAATCAGTCGTCTATACAATGTGTAAAAGGATCTTAATCTAGAAACTCATTGACAATTAGAAAGAAATCAGGAAGTCATCATTGAAAAAATTAATAAGAATTTGTCGACGATTAAACAAGTAAAATGGTATTAACCTATAAAATCATCGACGATTAGAAAAAATAACGGAATTCATCATCGAATAAACTTATAAGAATCGGTCATCGATAACAAAGATTATAAAGGTCCTAACCTTAGAAATCATCGACGATTAGAAAGAAATCAGGAAGTCGTTATCGAAGAAACTGATAAGAATTAGTCGTCGATAACAAAGAGTAAAAAAGTCTTAACCTAAATACTCATTAACAATTAGAAAGAAATAATGATTTTTTCATCAAAGAAAGTGATAATAATCATTCATCGATAATAAATAGTAGAAGGTCTAAACCTAAAAACTCATCGATGGTTAGAAAGAAATCTGGAAGTTGTCATCAAAGCAAATGAGAAGAATCATTCGTCGATATTAAAGAGTAAAATATCATCAACAATTAGAAAGTAATCAGGAAGTTTCATCAACAATAAGAATCAGTCATCGATAGCAAAGAGTAAAAATTTCTTAACCTAAAACTCAATGAAAACTTGAAAGAACTCATTCGTCATCGTCATTGAAGGAGGTGATAAGAATCGGTCGTCTATAGTAAAGAGTAAAAAGGTTGTAATCTAAAAAGTCATCGAAGACTTGAAAGAAATCAGTCATCATATTCATCGAAGAAACTGATAAGAATCGGTCGTCGATAAAGACTAAAAAAGTTTTAACATAAAAACTCATCGTCGACTTGAAAGAAATCAATCATTATAGTCAAAGAAGAAACTGATAAAGAATCGTTCGTTGATAACGAAAATGTAAATCGTCTTAACATGAAACTCAACAACGGCTAGATCAAGTCAGGCGTCAATATTCAAAACTATCACGACTAAAAAGAAGATAAATGGCAGAGGAAAAAAAAAAGGATGCAACTTTATTCCATTATAAAAAAAAGGCAAAAGTAAATCCAAAATAAAGGAAAAAAAGACTAAGTCTACTTCTCTTCTCTCGTACTTTTTTCCATATCTAAGAAGCTCTAGAGTGACAATAACATCATGTAAGGGGAAATAAGGACTATGGTTCTAATCCCACCTAAAATTGAACAAAAAGAAGCAAAGATTTGTTCGGTGGCAAAGGAGACGGTTTTCTCTTGGAACTGTTGACTATCCTTATAAGACTAAACTGCTTCAACATGCCTGTTCTTTTCAGTCTCAAACGAATCCTACTTCAAAACCTCTATATTGGCACAAAGACCCTCTTGCTCCTTAGCCAGATCATCTCTCTTAAGACAAGTAGCTTCCATAAGAGAAATAGTCTTCCCAAAGAACTGCTGACCATTGACGAGCTCCCTTTTAGAGTGGTTAAGTCTTCTTCAAGCTTTTTTAAGTGACTGACTATTGGCATTTGGTGAATGGGGCGCCGTCATAGGAGCCCTTTAATATAAGCCCAAAAGGCAAAGCATAATTGGGTAATGTCACGTTCGGGATTTTGGGCTAGGCCTAAATCCTAATGGACATGAGAAGCCCAATATTGGGTCTCCCCTTTATTGCTAAGCCGACAGAAACTTATGGAATTACCCTAAGTAGGTTTTTCCCACCACCTCTTATAAATAGAGAGTGTTACGGATTTATTTTGGGGTTAATCACTTTTTCCCGTTTAATTTGATACAAAAGAAATCCCTTTTCCCTTCACATCAAGTTTCGGTCGAACCACCTACAAGCAAGGAGGTTACCAATTGCTACAACTAATTACCCAGGAGATCCATCACAATGACCGATTGAAAAGAGGCTTTTCTGTGGAGACCATTCCTTGTAGATTGCTCATTCACAGGAGTTCCTACAGGACCCGTCCGACAGACCTTGAACTCCCCGTCACTTTCCTGGGACAACAGAATTATGGAAATTGGGGGAAAATCACTACGGAAACAAAACCACAAGATACATACTACGTAACAAAATAATCAAAGAATAGAACGCACATACCTATACTGCTTTATGTAGTCCCAGGAATGTGACGAGAGTTCACGGTCTTTGGGACGGGTCCTGTAGGAACTCTTGTGAAAGAGAAATCTACTAGGAATGGTCTCCACATCAAAGCTTCTTTTCAATCGGACACTGGGATGGATCTCCAGGATAATTGCTCAAAGCAATTTGGCACCTCCTTTCTTAATAGGGGGGTTCAGCCGAAACTATTTGGTGTTAAGAAGAGGGATTTATTTAGTCTCAACTAAAAGGGAGAAAGTGATTAACCCTAAATAAATCCCTAACACTCTCTATTTATAGAGGAGGTGGGCAAAACCCACAAAGTATTAACACACTAGTTTCGGCCGGCCATGTGGAATTAGAGATGCCCAATTTTGGGCCTCTCATGTCAATTAGGATTTAGGCCTAGCCCAAAATCCCTCATCTGACATTACCCAATTACACTTAGGATGTTGGGCGCATATTAAAGTGCCCATATTACGACGACTCATTCACCAACACCAACAGCTCTCACTCGCCGGAATGGGAGGGTCTCTGTTAATATTTTGTTGACCAACACATCAACATATATTCATAGATCCAACTTCTGAGTTGTTCATACGAGGTTTGTCGTGCGACCAGTAGACAAAACGGACATCATGCAACTCATCGGTTAAGAGTGTCGTGCGTCCGTGGAACATTGATTCCCTACCTGTTACCAATATGTTACTTCTATGTACCGCACTGTATCCCTGGTCAAATGTTATTCTCCAATTGCCCAGATTCCATAGAGGAACACTTTCCAAAGCATCCGTACAAGTATTCAAAACATTCAAGTAATACCTAGCTGGTGGCCACCTAGTGAATACAAGAGTCGGAGAATTACAGGTGTACATGACCATTCCCATTGCTAATACCCATAGTCAAATTCAACAGGTTTCCAGTACGAGGTCACTGGGCCTTTTTATTCGGGCACTGCGTGTTAGCATATGGTGATTGGTCGTCATAAATGGAAGCCCATTAATATGTTTATGTTACCTAAGAAATTTGGTAAATGTCACATTATGGAAATTGGATTTGACCCAAATCCTAATTGACATAAGAGGCCCCAAATTGGGCCTCCCTTATACAACATAGGCCGGCCAAAATTAGGAGAGGACAAAGTGGAATTTTGTCCACTTTGCTCCTCCTATAAATAGGGAGTGTTAACGTGTTTTATTAGGGTAATTCACAATTCCTCATTTGTGGTGATTTGAGAGAAAAACCCTCCTCCCTAAACACTAGTTTCGATCGAACCTATACTTCAACAAGGGTGTGCCAATCTGCTTTGAGCAAACACTCCGGAGATCTGTCCCTGCCAAGAATGAATTAGAGGCTTTGTTGTGGAGACTATACCGCGCAAGGCTTCCTTAACAAGAACCTCTACGGGTTCCGTCAGGTGGATCGAGAACTCCCTCAGCAAGATCTTGGGACTACGGAAAATGTTAAAGGTATGTGCATATCTTCCGTTGCGTAATAGTGATTACTAGCATGTACCTTTTTTATGTTTCCGTAGTATTTCGCCCCGTAATCCAACAGTGGTATCAGAGCCTGTGTTAGGAGTTCATTATTTTGATAAATTGGTGTTCTTGATTTTTAACAATGTTGGCTGAAAATTTTGAATAGTGAAAGTTTAAAATTTCTGATTTTAATAATTGTTAATACCGAAATTTTCAAGATGTTCTTAGTAAAATTTTATGTTCATAATCATCAAGAAAAATGTGACTTTTATCAAAATCAAACATTGGATTGTAGATCTTTGTAAAATTTGATGTTCATAATCATCAAGAAAAATGTGACTTTTATCAAAAGCAAACATTGGATTGTAGATCTTAGTAAAATTTGATCTTGAAATTTGACCACTTTTTCAAATTATATGTGTTTCGGCCGAAACCCTAAGGAAATTGTTATGTAAAATTTTAATTTCTTAGGCCCCAAGTTACTATATTTCGGCGGAAATATAGGTTAATATTGTTTACCATATATTAATTTTATTAAAGGTGACAATATATCTATAATTGTAAAAATATATGGACAAGTTCACATTAAGATATAAAAATATATATAACTATCAATATATCTAACTAATTTATAAGGGTAAAGATATTATTAATAGATTTAGTTACCTAAAAGTTTATGAAAATATATTGTCAGTATATTTATTTCCCTATTAAAGATATTGACAATATATATATATATATATATATGGTGTTAGCATATGGTGACGTGGCGCCGTAATAGGAGCCCGTTAATTAAGGGAATTACCTAAGTTAATTAGGTAATTGTCAATCTGGACTAATTGGGCCAAATCCAATTAGTAATTGACAAGGGAAGCCCAAAATGGGCCTCCCCCTTAACATGCATAGTTCAGCCGAACCCTATATACCACATTGGTTGGAGTTCCCTTTTGGCAACTCCACCAATACTATATATAGGGGTGTCTGCTAAGGGTTTATTCACCCATTCATAATAACAAGGATCTCCATTGAGAACACTTGTTTCCCTTAGTTAAATTTCGGCACCATCACATCTGGTCTGAGGTTCCATCTCCGTTGAAGAATCGATCAGAGGTCTTGTTGTGGAGCTACATCGCGTGGGACTTCTTCTAACGAAGAACTTGCACGTGGTTCCGATCGGAGGATCAGAACTCCCTCCACATCGTTCTTGGGCAGGAAAGCTAAAAGGTATGTGTACTAATTCTGCTGCGTAGATTAGATTTCTTGCTAGTACACGTTTAGCATTCCGTAGTATTAATTCCCCGTAATCCAACAGTGGTATCAGAGCGAGGTTAGGAGTTCTTAAAATTTGATAAACTGATGTTCTTGAAATTTTCATAAAAACCAAAATTTTTATAATGAAATCCGAGATTTTTAAACAAAATTCATGTGTTTGATCTTTAAAAATTTTAAATTTCCGAAATGTATATGTTTGTATGGATCGTACCGAATTTTTTATGTTTAAATTTAAGTTTGATGTTCATGATCTTCAAGAACACCATGAGTTTTATCAAGAACACTTTTTGGATTCATGATAATAATAGTGTTTGATCTTAAAATTTGAAAATTTTTCCAATTATGGTGTTATGGCCGAAAAAACCCTAGTGATTATTAGATAAAAAAATTTAATTTCTTGGGGTGCAAGTAAGTAAAGTTTCGGCCGGCCTAGGGTTAGATATACTTGTTACCATATTTTAATTTTATTAAAAGGAGACAATACATCTACAAATTGGAAAGATAAGGAAAGATTCACATTATATAGTAAAATATATAAATTATCAATATATTTAGCTAAAAGATAGGGATAAAGATATATTGATAGGATTTAGTTACTTAAAAAGATTAAGAAGATATACTGTCTATATATTTTATCCCTAAATATATTTTGACAATATTTATATATATAGAGAGATTTGGCCGAAAATTATATATATATATATATATATATATATCTTTATATTGTTAATTGATTTACATCTTATAGATAGAATCTTAACAATTTTTATATATATATTAATAATATATGTGCCGACTTTTTATATATATTAGCAATATTGGAAATTATTTTATATATTTAATAATTCTTGATGGCTAAGTTAAGTTTTATGGTGGATTTTAAAACCCTACTTATCCTATAGAATTATTTCGGCTGAACCCTAAGGTTCATGGGCCGATATAATTGCTAAACCGGATCGGGATAAATCTATCCGGGTTTTCTTAATCAGGTCGGGTCGGACAATAGTAACTAAATTGAACCTAACCTGACCGGTTCTGAGTGATAAACCGAACCACAATCTTATTTTATTGAACCGGTTCGGACCAAATAGGATTTTTAAAATCTGACCGACTTGAACCGGATTTTAAATTGGACCGAACCAAATTTCAAAGTTTTGGGAAATTTTAAATTGTTCAATAAAATAGGATGTCAAATTTTAAATCCAAAATGTTTTCAAATTTTAAAATTAGCCTAAACAGTGCTCTTAGGGTTTGTGTTTTATTACACGGTTTCAGTCAAAACCCTAATGCCTTGTTTCGATTATGGGGATGGATCTAGGACTTGCATGTTTTTGGGACTGGATTAAATTAGTGGGCTGATTAGCAATTGTTTACTTTCTGCATCATATATTTTTATATAATTAGAACTGTCGTCTTGACTTAGTCAAGCTAGCTGGATATTATATTGCGAGCATTGAGCTCTGGGATTTAAATATACGGTTTGCGCAATAGGATAGACATGCTATGCTGATTGAAAGTGCCTAGAATCCATGTCTAGAAATTCCCATGATTGATTGTAAGCATGAATTGCAAAACAGCCCCTAATATTTTCAAAGCGTTTTATAAAACCGAAAATTCCAGTCGCCAATTATGTATGATGTGTGCGTATATTGCATGTTTTGACGTGTATGCTAGGATGTTCACAATAGAACGCATGTGATAATTTACTTTACGTAGAATTATGTATGCTAGGAACATTAGACGCATGACGCGTAAGCATGTTGTGTTCGATATTTATAGCATGGTATGATGATTTGCTTGATGTAGTATAATTATAAATATGCATGCGTAAATTATCGGATAATTTTACAAAATCATAAAGGCCTTGGGAAAGCTAAGATCGGGTATGCTTATTTGAAAATTCCTGTTCCGGTAATTTGCAATAGAATAACCGTTTTCAAAAGACTGATCTATTGGATTGAAGACGACAATAGTGTGAATTATTTCACGACACCCCCTTCCTCGGTTTACTGAAGGTTGTTTTGGTTTAGTAACTGAAGAATCACTATTCCTCGTATTCCATCTTAATAGATAATCCGATGTTTGCAATTCTGTCAAAATGTTGTTGTCTTCCTGAATTTGCATAATTATCAATGTATTAGTTTTCTTGGCTAAGTCGGTACGCTTCTATGAACCTTGCAATCTTGATGGTATAAATTATGATGAACATAAGGAATGTGTATTGGACTTCTCTCTGCTACGATTCCGAAAAGCGGAGAGGACAACTACGAATGAATATGGTAGTTCGTATGATTTTGAAAATGAGAGATGAACGTGATAGTTTGTTTCCCAAGAATTGGAGTGGGTTCTTTGATAATCTGATTGCATATGTGGTGTTACATTCAACCCTGGTTTAATGGGGTTGAAGAAGACTTTAATTGTAACCATAAAATGTCAAAGCTTGGTGTTCCTTTGCATCTACCTCGGTAGAAGCAAGGATACTAAAGCTAGAAGTGTTTTGGTTGAATGTAATGTTCTTTTCTTTATCCATGGATGCCGGTGAAAAATCCGTTCAAGACCTTCGCAATAGAAGGTCAACATGGAAAAGATGTATAAGGTTGCCTTACATTGACATGATTCAATAACCTTGAGTCTAATTAAGCAAAGGAACCAAGGCAGTGAAGCGACAACCTTCTCAGCTCACCACAAAAGATCATCTGAAGTCAATTGTGATCCATATATCCTGAAGTGAACTAGACCGTAAAAAGGTTTTATACGATAATTCGATGGGTCAAACCCCGTTATTAAAGTGCGTCTAAAACACGCCTCGTATGACATGTATATAAAGCCGTGAAACGCTTTATTTGAACACAAAACATTGATATGATTCACTAGTGAATTTAATCAGATGTGATGTTCAACATGACTTAAAGTTCAAATATGTATTGATTGAACATAAGACTTCCTGATCAAGAACCCTACCATTGTCATTTATCGTTCGTTGTTCGTCTGAATTACTAAAATTTTGGTTATTTTGAAATTTGGAGTTATTGAATAAAGAAATTGTTGCTCGATTTGAATCAAAATTTACTTATCAATTTAACGTTCCGGTCAAAGGGAATGATCCGAAACGATAATTCAAACCTACGGGTTAGAACCAAAATTTCGGCCAGGAAAAAGTGGTCGAACAAGACGAAACGATTCACATACTCTGTCATCTCAGTCAGGTCAAACTGAACTGAATAAATCCATCGATCGCATAGTTCTAAAAGGACAGACCGACTTAACTCATCTTGTTTGTTAGTACTCCATTTAATGACATATTCCGAAATAATGTGCATGTAAAACCGATTAAATTGATTTAAATTTGGAACGAAGCGATTTAAACCATTGGATAAACTGGTTTTAGGCGCCACGCGCGCGTGTACCTCGAAAGACGGAACACATCGTTTTAAAGTACGAATTTAATGATGAAGTGTTTTAATAAATGAATACTGAGTTTTCATTTATTCTTTAGAAATAACTCAATGATGACTACTGTGGTTAGAGGTATGCTTCAAAGCTACTACAATCTAGTAAGAACATCAACTACGACATTAAAGTGAACGCATAAATGTATAGCCCTTGAGATGAATAAGTCTCTGGGTGAGTTAAATAAACGAAAAGAAGTAGTCGGTAAAACGACTCTCCCACCATTAGCCTTGAACGAAGAGTTTGGCTAAAAGCACTCATTAAACACTTCAAGAAACATAGTTCAGAATTTCATAATGTTAGAGTTGCACATTAATTGTTCCTGCGGGATAAGATTAATTTAACTCACATTAATGTAAAACACTATGTTCTGACAAATTCGGTTAACACATTACCATAAAAGTTAATGAATGATTCGGGTAAAACCTCATCACAAAGACGCATTAATTTGCGCATTAAAACAAGTATTTATTAAGAGTACGCACTACTCTCGGAGAATACGAGTTTTAAAATTAGCATGAAACAATGGTTTCGTGGTCAAACATGGCACATTATAAAGGTTTGAGGATGAATTTCCAATGCTTTGCAAAACGAAACAGGCTAGTACTGATTGAGTTAACAGATGGTTGATGAAGATTCTCAGGTCCCACTTACTTCGAGTTGGAGAATTTATATAGCATAAATGATTGATTTGGTAAATGATGATGGAAACGTCTTCATATTAAATCAAGTGAGTGGGCTCACTCCCCCTCACACATAATCATCACTAAATTTCAAAATGTGAATCAAGTCGGACTTGATAATCATGATAATGAACTATTTGAACTACCCATTTTTCCTAGTGGGAGTGGAATAACCAACTTGGTTATAGATCCTAGTGATCGAGGAATACATCTCGGAGGTAGAATCCCGAGACCGAGAGGATATTCCAAGTAAGTTCAACCACCACCATTGTTCCCAGTAGGAGTAATGCCCCAATAAGAAGCATTATTCCGAGTGGGAGTAACGATCAGACTAAGAAATGGGATTAACGTGCCTAGACATAGTCAAAGGCAATGAACTTCTTTCGAGAAGTATCCCATCAAACGAGATGTGTTAAACATCTTGATGTTCGTTCTTGAACCAGTGGCGGTTTAGCAAGCAAAGGAAGGACCTCAAAACGAGGGAATTGAGGAAAACAATGGAGGATGAAATTGCCTAAATAAGAACTAATTCAGTTCTAGTCTTTAGTTGATTTATCTGTTAACCACAGAACTAGAAAGTGAAATCTTAGAATTCACTTCTGGTGGAAATTTCGAGTGGTGCAAAACTCGAGTAATTGCGAAAGGATATACCCAAATTCACGGAGTGAACTTTGATAAACACGGACTCACCGACTATGCGTTACACCATAGTCAGGGTCGTCATTCCCCATGACTGCAAGTCTCGAACTCGAGCATGCATCAAATGGACATTAAGACCAATCCTCTCCAAGTAAAAACTGGAGAAAGAGATCTATATGGAGCAGCCGGAGAGTTTCATTACTCTTGGCAAAGAACGCAAAGTTTGCAAGCTCCAAGGATCTATATACAGTCTTAAACAATCGTCTCGGCAATGGTATCGCAGATTCCACGAGGAAATCGTTGGAAATGGATTCGTGAATCTTCACTAGGATCCCTGCATATACACTAAGACCTCCGGGTCTAAGTATGTCATCATAACACTATACGTGAATGATATACTCATTGCTGCGAACGATATGAGTTTCATGAATAAATCAAAGTCCTGGTTAGCATCCGCATTCGAGATGAAATACATGGGAGAGGCCACGTACATCTTAGGCATCAAAATTGCCCGAGATTATGATGCCCGCAGATTATGTCTGTCTCAGGAATCATATATAAACAAACTGTTGAAAAGATTCAGAATGCTGGATGCTAAACTCGTGGATACGCCGGTTGTGTTCGGGTGCGCGCTATCAAAGCGTGATGGCCCGAAAAACCAGTTGGAGCGTTAACAGATGAAGAATGCAGAGTATCTGAGCATGGTAGGGAGTCTAATGTACGCCATGCTCTGTACTCGGCCAGACATCTGTTACACTGTGGGCCTAGTAGCAAGATTCCAATCAAATCCTAGTTATCAACATCTAAAGGCCGTAAAACGAATTTTCAGATATCAGAAAGGTACTGCTGGCTACGTACTGTGCTATGAGGGCGATCGGCTCGAATTGAATGGTTATAGTGACGTCGACCACGGTGGCGATCCGGATGATCGTAAGTCCACCACAGGAGGAGTGTCCCTCCTTGCTAATGCTGCCATATCATGGGTAAGCAAGAGGCAATCATGTGTCGCGCTTTCCACTATGGAATCGGAATTCGTTGCCCTCTCCAAAAATGCACAAGAAGCGGTCTGGCTGAAAAGGCTTCTTACTGCATTAATTGGCACCGACAAGAAGAGTAAACCTATGAAGGTGTACTCCGACAGTCAGGCGGCCATTGCGGCAGTTAAGAATCCAAAGTACCATAGTAGGCAAAGCACATTGATGTGAAATACAATTATGCTAAATCTGTTCTGGAAGACAACATAATATCTTTAGAATACTTGCCTACAGACAATATGGTCGCAGACCCTTTAACTAAGCCGTTACGTAGGGAGATTTTTGAAAAGCACGTAAAACTGCTTGGATTACGTAGGGCTTAAACTGTGTGGCTTGTAAAACGTGATAGCATTTTGACATTTGAAATGATATTTCAATTGAATAAAAGAATTGCAATTTGAGTCTATGATTTATTGACGTCATAATGATTAACAACATCGGATTTTACGGTCTATAAACTAAGTCGTAGGAAGAAGTAAAATTCTTCCACCAAAATTATGTCGAATATGAACCTTACCTCATCATACAGGCACGGTCATCTTGTAAGGAGAGAGGGACCTCTACCATAACATGATTGGCTAAGAATCAGGGGGATAAACCTGATTAAACAAAACGATAACATTGTCACGCTTAACAGCATGACTTAATCTTCGTTTTGTAAATCGCCGAGTTGGACTTTGTCCATCACTATATCACATTCAAGGCCAGATGAGAGATTATGCGATAGCATTATTGACATATCCCATCCCTGGCTTTACCAGGTGTGCTATCGACGCGTGCTTCATACTGCGCGTGCCATATACGACCATGGGTCATGCTCGGTTGTGCTAGCTAGAATCCTTGGGATTCAAAGGGTGCATACTTCTTCACCTTGAGCGTGTGATTGATCCCGGATGTCTTATGAAGAGGGATCCAAAGTATCCTCATGGACTCGAAGCTTCCCGGCGTACGAGCGTAGTGCCAAAGAAAACGGCCAAGTGACCACGTCTTGGAAACCAGTCAAGTTCACCTTTAATTCACCGACTCTCGTGTTCACTAGGTGGCCGCCAACCGGATATTAGTTGAAGGTTGTGAACACTTGTACGAATGCTCTGGAGAAGTATTCTTTTGTGGAAAACTAGGCAATTGGAGAATTAACAGTTGACCAAGGATACAGTGCGGTACATTGTTTTTATTTCAAACTGGTTTGGTTCATGGAAGGGAATCAACGTTCTACGGGAGCTACAATACTCCTAACAGATGAGTAGCACGATGCCCGTCGTATCCTTCGGTCGCACGGCAAGCCTCATATGAACTATTCAGAGACGGACACGAAGACTGAAGACTGATATGTTGATACTATTGCGTAACCGTATAGATTAACGAGGACCCACCCATTCAGGCAAGTGGGAGCTGTTAGCATATGGTGACGTGGCGCCGTAATAGGAGCCCGTTAATTAAGGGAATTACCTAACTTAATTAGGTAATTGTCAATCTGGGCTAATTGGGCCAAATCCAATTAGTAATTGACAACGGAAGCCCAAAATGGGCCTCCCCCTTAACATGCATAGGTCGGCCGAACCCTATATACCACATTGGTTGGAGTTGCCTTTTGGCAACTCCACCAATACTATATATAGAGGTGTCTACTAAGGGTTTATTCACTTATTCATAATAACAAGGATCTCCATTGAGAACACCTGTTTCCCTTAGTTAAATTTCAGCACCATCACATCTGATCTGAGGTTCCATCTCCGTTGAACAATCGATCAGAGGTCTTGTTGTGGCGCTACATCACGTGGGACTTCTTCTAACGAAGAACTTGCACGTGGTTCCGACCGGAGGATCAGAACTCCCTCCACATCGTTCTTGGGAAGGAAAGCTAAAAGGTATGTGTACTAATTCCGCTGCGTAGATTAGATTTCTTGCTAGTACACGTTTAGCATTTCGTAGTATTACGTGCCCGTAATCCAACATATAGTATTGCCGAAATTTATATATATTGTAGAATGATTTACATCTTATAGATAGAATATTGACAATATATATATAGATGTGGTTGAAATTTAATATATATATATATATATATATATGCAATAGAAGTGTATATGAAGACTATATTCAATACACTATGCATACACTTAGTTTCACTATGCATACACCCTGTCACTATGTATGCACCCGGTTATGTTATGCAAACACTATGCACCTGGTTCACAACTCTTTGTATAGTCTTAGTCGGTGAGCCTAGTTTTACTTAGTATATATACTGTATCATCTTGATTGTAATCCCTAGTGATCAATGAAGTAAATTTCCAGCTCATATGGTATCAGAGCCATGAAATGGCGGCGCAAACTTGGAGATGAAGCAACCTAGTTCTTCTTCATTTCTATTTGTGATTTTCCATTGATCCAACTTGGATTCAGCTTGGATTACTTCTTGGTTACTCAATTCAGCTTGTATTAACCTTTCTTTTGCTTAAGAAAGGCTTTGGGTAAGTCTCATTCTAAGATCTGAGCTGCGTAGGAACCATTTTGGTGATTTGAACTAGTCTTCAAGCTGATTTGCCTAGTTCTTCCTGGATTGAGCTATGGATTGCTATTTGCGTTGATTCTCTTGTTGAATTCTTGGGTTTGCACTTGATTCCTGGTTATTATAGTGGATATATTTCACTATTGAGCTGTGCTTATAGCTTGATCTCTATTGTTTCTCTGCGTTTTGAGCTTTGATAGTTCATTGCTCGACTAAGGTGTTCTTTCAGCTTGTTGAAGAATTTTGCATTGAGATTGTGGATTTCTGCTTCCACAATCATTGGAGATTGTTCAGATTTGATTGTTGGTGGCTTCTCTTGATTGGTCTGCTCAGATTTGTGGGCGGAATTGTACAAATTCAGTTGGATATTGCTAGCTGATTCTTTGTCCTATTGCAAGTTTGGTTGTGTGCCAGTTTTGTCACTTTGTGGTAGCTGCTTCATTTCGGTTTTCTTGGAAATATGCTGATTATATTCCTTGAATTCTCCCCTGTTTGAATCAAGTTTCTGAATTGCAAGCTGGCTAATGATTATAGCATTGATGATCCCCTTTACATTCATCTCTCGGATACAACTGGCCACCTCCTTATCCCTTTTCAATTGCAAGGCATTTCCAACTACCATGCTTGGAGCACTTCAATCAAATAAGGCTTGTTGGTCAAAAACAAGTTGGGTTTCATTGATGGAACTTTCACAAGGCTCAGTGTTCCACTTTATCAAAGGGTGAAATGGGATAGAGCCAATGCCATTGTAAAGGCCTGGCTCAGAAACACAGTGGCAAAGGACTTGGTTTCTGGATTGATTTATAACCCAACTGCTGCTTCAATTTGGAATGACTTGAGGGAAATGTATGACAAGGTGGATGGAACTCAAATTTTTCAACTGACAAGAGAAATTTACCAGACTTCTCAAGGCACACATTCCATCACTGAGTACTTTGCCAAGATGAAGCAACTTTGGGATGCTCTTGCTTCCACTGATGACTTGCAACTGGAATGTGCTGGAGACATTGCCATTGTTAATGAACACAAAGAGAAGCAAAAGCTAATGGAATTCCTCTTGGGACTAAATAACTCCTATGGCCACATTAGGAGTAGCTTGTTGATGAAGCAACCCCTTCCTTCCTTAAGCATTGTCTTCTCTGTTTTGGTTCAAGAAGAGAGTCAGAGATCAATCTCTGGTTCTATTGGAGATATTGGTGAGACTACTGCCCTATATACAAGAAGGAACCAATCATTTGGAGCTGGAAGGGGCAATGGTGGCCCTGGCAGGTGCAATGGAAGGAATGGTGGCAATTCTGGTAGGGGCTATGGAAGATCTAATGACACAAGGTTTTATAACTATTGTGGAAAAAGGGGTCATTTGGAAGATACTTGTTTCATCAAGAATGGTGTACCACCACATCTTCAACCATCCAAGAAGCCTAGGGCCAATGTTGTTGACAATGGTGGAACCTCAAGTACAATCATGCATGTGGCAGCTGGGGACAAAAGGATTGTACATGGCACAACTGAAAAGAGGATTCAACATGTAGCTGCCCATGTTGATCACTTTGATCATTTAGCCTTTGAAGATGTTGATCAAGCTCATGTCAATATGGCAGGTACCACTAATGAGCCTATGATTTGGATAGTTGATTCAGGTGCAACTAGCCACATCACTCACCAAATTGATTGGCTACATGACTTGAGAAGAAGTGATTCAGATCATCAATTTGTTCACTTACCAAATGGTCACAAGTACAAAGTGACTCATATTGGTTCTTGCTCTTTCTCAAGTGGATTCACATTGACCAACATACTTTTGGTCCCTAATTTCAAATTCAACTTGATCTCAGTTTCTAGGCTTCCTAATCAATTGAATTGCAAAGTGATCTTTACTTGTGATCATGTGTTGCTTCAGGGCCAGAGTGGCAAGTCCATGGTGATTGGGGAATGGAATAAAGGACTTTACACCTTGAAGGGTGTGGTGCCTTCAGACTCAAGAAAGATAGCTAATGCTTGCTTGGGAAATAAGGAGGATGTTTTGAAATGGCACAAACGTTTGGGTCATGTGTCAGAAACTTATTTGAATCATTTGGATGTTTTAGGTTTGAATAAGTCTTATGGTTGTATCAAACAATGCACTATTTTCCCCCTTGCAAAGCAATCTAGATTTTCATTCCCAATCAGTGATTCAATTGCTTCTAGACCTTTTGATTTGATTCACATGGACTTATGGGGTCCCTACAAGGTGCCTACATTCAAGAACAATCAATAATTCTTGACCATTGTTGATGATTACTCAAGGGCAACTTGGGTCTATTTGATGAAGCACAAGAGTGATACTTTCTTGCACATCAAAAATTTCTTGATAATGGTGAAGAATCAGTTTGCAACTACGGTGAAGACTTTGAGGAGTGATAATGGGACTGAGTTCATCAACTCAGTTTGCAAGGATTTACTTCACCAATTTGGCATCCATCATCAAACTAGTTGTGTGCATACACCACAACAAAATGGAAGAGTGGAATGCAAACATAGGGACATCCTCAACATTGCTAGAGCAATAAGGTTCCAAGCTTCCATGCCATTGAGACATTGGGGGTATTGCATACTCAATGCTTGTTATTTGCTCAACAGGCTACCATCTTCTATCTTGAATTTCAAGTCACCCATGGAGGTACTATATGGGAAGGTGCCTTCTCTACAACATTTATGGGTGATAGGTTGTTTATGCTTTGCAACTAGACTAAACAACCATGAAAAATTCAGTCCAAGGGCTGAGCCATGCATTCTTATGGGTTACTCCACATCTCAAAAAAGGTACCTTCTAATGAACTTGACCAACTCAGTCTTTCATGTATCTAGGGATGTTAAATTCCATGAGGATATTTTCCCATTCAGTCTATCAAAGGAGGCCTTGAGAGCTTTAATCCCCTCTTGCTTGGATGCCAAGCAACATCTTGAAGAGTTTCCAATTGGGACTCCAATATACTTTGATGACCCTCTACCTCAACATGTTGATCAAGCTTAGAATCAAATACCAATTGATGATGCTCCTGATGATGCTCCTCAACCACCTACCTTGAGGAGAAGTGCTAGACTTGCCAAACTACATCCACCACCTCTTAGGAGGAGTGCAAGGATTGCTGAACTACAAAACAAGGCCACTTCCAATGCTACTTTTGGCATGGAGAAATTTATGTCTTATGACACTTTGGGGCCTCAATACAAGTGTTTCTTGACTTCCATTGACAAGTTCAAGGAACCAACTACTTACAAGCAAGCCATCAAGGATCCTAACTGGATTATGGCAATGAAGGAGGAGATACAAGCTCTTCAAGACAACAACACATGGGAATTGGTGGATCATCCTCTAGACAAATCATCAATTGGGTGCAAATGGGTCTTCAAAGTGAAGTACAATTCAGATGGATCAATTGAGAGATACAAGGCTAGATTGGTTGCCAAGGGTTTTACTCAAATTGAAGGGACTGATTTCAATGAGACATTTTCACCTGTGGTCAAGATGGACACAGTGAGGATTGTCTTAGCATTGGCAGCTGCCAAATCTTGGGGTCTATATCACATGGATGTTAACAATGCATTTTTTCAAGGTGATCTAACTGAAGAGGTGTATATGGATATTCCCCAAGGTTTTGATCATTCCAAATCCAATGATGGGTCTCCTAAACGTGTGTGCAAGCTTATCAAGTCATTATATGGCCTCAAACAAGCATCAAGACAATGGAATATCAAGCTCACACAAACATTGGTGAAGAATGGATATAAACAATGTGCCTCTGATCATTCCTTGTTCACCAAGATACAAGGTGTTGACAAAGTCTTCTTGCTCATTTATGTTGATGATTTGCTAATCACAGGTTCCAATGCCAAGATGATCAATCAATTGAAGTGCATTCTACAAACACACTTCAAGTTGAAGGATTTGGGGGAATTGAGATATTTTTTGGGATTGGAAATTGCAAGATCCAATCAAGGACTTGTGATTAACCAAAGAAAATATGCTATGGAGTTGATTGAAGATGTAGGCCTAGGAGAAGCTAGGCCTATTGATACACCAATGGAATTTAATGTCAAACTCACAACATATGAGTATGACAAGGCAACCAACTCAAATTCAGATGATCCTCTTTTAGAGGATGCCACTTCTTTTAGAAGATTGGTTGGTAAGTTACTATACCTTACCATGACTAGGCCTGACATTAGCTTTTCAGTGCAAAGGCTTAGTCAATTTGTGGACAAGCCTAAGAAATCACACTACAATACAGCCATTAGAGTGATCAAATACATCAAGGGCACCCCTGGCCAAGGGTTAATCTATCCCTCAAACAACAACCTCAATTTGAGCTTGTTTTGTGATTCTGATTGGGCTGCTTGTCCTTTTAGTAGAAAATCAGTGAGTGCCTATTGTGTAAAACTTGGAGCAGCTATGATAGGTTGGAAGGTCAAGAAACAAGATACCATTTCACTATCAAGTGCTTAAGCAGAGTATAGATGCCTAAGAGTTGCAATTCAAGAGGCTCTTTGGGTAGGCAGAATTCTTAAAGAACTTGGTTTGCAAGTAAGCCTTTCTATTCCCATATACACGGATAGTCAAGCAACTGTGAAGATTGCTAAAAATCCAATGTTTCATGAGCGTACAAAGCATATTGAATTGGATTGTCACTTCACAAGGCATCACATTGAACTTGGGATGATTGGTGTCCATTACATTCCTTCAAAGGATCAACTAGCTGACTTGCTTACCAAGGCTTTAGTGAAGAACCAACACTTAGCCTTGTTGAGATTATATGGAATTAAAGATGTCTTCCAAGAAAGAAAAAAAGAGGAAGAAAAGGATGGGAGAATATAGAAGTGTATATGAAGACTATATTCAATACACTATGCATACACTTAGTTTCACTATGCATACACCCTGTCACTATGTATGCACCCGGTTATGTTATGCAAACACTACGCACCTGGTTCACAACTCTTTGTATAGTCTTAGTTGGTGAGCCTAGTTTTACTTAGTATATATATTGTATCATCTTGATTGTAATCCCTAGTGATCAATGAAGTAAATTTCCAGCTTATATATGCAATATTGGAAATTATTTTACATAGTTAATAATTCTTGGTGGCTAAGTTAAGTTTTTAGTGGACATTAAAGCTCTACTTAGCCCACAAGATTTATTTCGGCAGAACCCTATGGGTTTATTGAGCCGGTCCAATTTGCAAAACAAGAGATGATTAAACCAAACCGGGTTTTCCTAATCGTTTCGACCTAGTCGAGTCGGGTCGAACCGGGGTAACTAAGTGGATCTAACCGAACCGGTTTTGAGATTGAATCGAACCAAAATCCTATTTTATTGAACCGGTTCGGACCGAACCAGATTTTAAATAAAACCGGACCGTGTTGGAATACTGGGTAGATTACTATGGAAACATAAATCAAGGTACATGCCCTGACACCCTTATTTATAGGAGGAGCAAGATGGACAAATTGGGATTTGGTCAAGTCCAATTTCCCTAATTTGACATTAACCCAATTTCTTACGTTACCAATACATATTAATGGGCTACCAATTACGGCGCCCAGTCACCATATGCTAATAGCTCCCACTCACCGGAATGGGAGGGTGCTTCTTAATGTATTGTTGTCCAAATCGCATCAACAGTCCACTCTACTGTTCCTGCCTCTGCTTCCGAATAGTTCATACGAGGTTTGCCGTGCGACCGGCAGTTACAACGGGCATCGTGCTACTCATCTGTTAGGAGTGTTGTAGCGCCCACGTAACGTTGATTCCCTATCTCAAATCAACCTGTTAAAAATATCAATTTGTATCGTGATGTATCCTAAGTCAACTGTTAATTCTCCAATTGCCCAGTTTTCCACATGGGAATACTTCTCCAAGGCATCCGTACAAGTATTCACAACCTTCAACTAATATCTGGTTGGTGGCCAACTAGTGAATACCAGATTAAGTGAACTACATGTGAACTTGACCATCCCCATCGCTCATACCCTTAGTCAGACCCAACCGATTTCCATGGTCCTGGTCACTTGGCCTTTTTCTTCAGCACTGCGCTCGTACGCCATGAGGTGAACATTGAGCCTAACCTTAGATATGAGTTATGAGTCCAGGAGGATACTTCGGGCTCCTCTTCACAAGGCTCCCGGAATCAATCACACGCTCAAAGTGAAGAAGTTTGCGCCCGTCCGAATCGCGAAGATTCTATCTAGCACAACCGAGCATGACCCCGTGGTCGAACGTGGCACGCTTAGTATGAAGCACGCGTCGATAGTATACCCGAACAATGTCAGGTGTGGGATATGTCAATGATGTTATCGCAGACTTTCATCTGGCCCGGAATGTGGTTTAAATGATGAACAGAGTTCATCACCGGCGAAGTGCAAAACGAAGATCATGATGTGTTACTCCGAAACCAGATGATCGTTTTGCATAACCAAGTTTCCCAACAGGTTCTTGGCCAGTCTTGCTTCGGAAGAGGTCCCCCTTTCCTACAAGACGACCGTGCCTGTGTGACTAGGCAAGACCCACATTCGACATAATTTAAAGCAGAAGATTGCGTCCTCTTACGACTCAGTTTATAGACCGTACCATCCGATGTAATTAATCATGATGACGTCGATGAATCATAAAATAAAATTGCAATTCTCTCGTTAGTAAAAAATGTAACTTTCAATTTGTCAAAATGTTATCACAGACACACGCCCACTTCTAAACCCTACGCAATCCAAGCAGTATGATGTGATTTTAAAATATCTCTCTATGTAATGGTTTAGTTAATGGGTCCGCCACCATGTCATCAAGTGGCGAGTATTCTAAATTGATTATATTATCTTCTACTATAGATTTAGCATAATTATATTTCACATCAATGTGTTTAGTCCTACTATACTACTTTGGATTCTTTACTGCCGCAATGGCTGCTTGACTGATTGAGAACGCCTTCACAGGTTTACTCCCGAGCAGCGTAGTAAGAAGCCTTTTCAGCCAGACCGCTTCCTGTGCATTTTTGGAGAGAGCAACGAATTTCGATTACATCGTAGACAACGCGACACAGGATTGCTTCTTGCTCGTCCATGAAATGGCGGCATCAGCAAGGAGAAACACTCCTCCTGTGGTGGACTTACGATCATCCGGATCGCCATTATGGTCGACGTCACTGAATCCGATCAATTCTAACTTCCTGCCCCCATAGCACACTACGTAGTCGGCAGTACCTTTCAGATATCGTATGATCCGCTTTACAGCTTTTAAATGTTGTTAGCCAGGGTCTGATTGGAATCTTGCTATTAGGCCCACAGCGTAACAGATGTCTGGACGAGTGCAAAGCATGGCGTACATAAGACTTCCGACCATGCTTAAATACTCAACATTCCTCATATGTTCACGCTCTTGCTGGTTCTTCAGGCCGTCACTCTTTGACCACGTGCACCCGAATATTACCGGCGTCTCCACGGATTTATCTTTTAATTTAAACCTTCCCAACAGTTGTTGAGAAGGGCTTCTTGAGCTAGAAACAATCTCCGGGCACCACGATCTCTAGCAAATTTAATGCCCAAGATGTACGTAGCCTCTCCCATGTCCTTCATCTCAAATACAGATGCTAACTAGGACTTTGATTCGTGCATAAAACTCACATCGTTCCCATCAATGAGTATATCACACACGTATAAAGTTAAGATGACGTACTTAGACCCAGAGGTCTTTGTATACACGCATGGATCATCGTGGAGATTCACGAATCCATTTCCCACGATTTCCTCGTGGAACCTGCGGTACCATTGTCAAGACGATTGTTTAAAACCGTAAATTGATCTTTGGAGTTTACAAACTTTATGTTCGTTACCAGGAGTAATGAAACCCTCCGGTTCCTCCATATAGATCTCTTCCTCTAGATTTCCATGGAGGAATGCAGTTTTAACATCCATTTGGTGCAGCTCTAGATCGTGGCATGCGACCAGGGCTAGGATTTCCCTGACTGTCGTGTACCGCACAGTCAGTGATTATGTTTCAGTTTCGAAACCCACTTAGTTAATATGGCCCTGCGGTTAGCAGGTAAATAACCTAAAGACCATACCGAATTGGCTTTCATTGAGGCGATCTCTTCCTCCATCGCTTTCCTCCATTCCTTCGCTTGAGGTCCATTCAACGCTTGTTGAACTGTTACCTGTTCATCAACAGAAGTTAGGGTGAATACTTCACCCCTCTCGATGGGAAAATTCTTAGGAGAAGTTTGATGCCTTTGACTACGTCTAGGCTCGTTAATCCCATCTTGTGTCTGAAAATTTCTCCCACTCGGAATAATGCTTTCTATCGGAGCATCACTCCCACTGGGAACAAGGGCAGTGCTAGAACCTTGACCTACAACTTTCCTTGGACGACCTCTTGGTCTCGGTTTTCTATCTCCGAGATTAATTCATTGATCACTAGGACCTGGAACCATGTTTGTTGATCCACTCCCACTAGGAATAATCGAGTTATCGGCAACGTGATTATCAAGTTCAACTTGATTCACACTTGCAGCAACAGTGATTTGTGTGGTAGGATTGGCTCCTCCACTGGATTTACTACGAAAATGTCCCCATCTTCAATTACCATTTCATTCACTTGGATTGCTGCCTAAAATCTCCCACTCGAAGTAAGTGGGACCTGACTATCATCGTTATCCTGCTCCAATTCGATCAAGAGTTCGTGTGTTTTGATTTCACCAAACGTTTGAAAATTCGCCCTCAAGTCATGTAACGTCTCATGTTCGACCACAGTACCAATATCATAAGCCAAATTAAACATGTATCCTTTAAGAGGAGTTACCATACTCTCGGTTCAAATACTTGTTTAATGCGTAAGTTAATGTCGCATGATGATAAGATTTAACTCGTTATCATTCCTTTTAGCTTTTAGGGCGTCTTTTTTTAACCGATATAGTTGATAAAGTGCTTTATCAATATGAATGTGTTGCCAAACTTCTCGTTCAAGGCATTTAGTGGGAGAGCCGTTTTACCAACATCATCCTTTTCATTGGCTAATTCATCTCAAATACTAATCCATCTTTGAACTGTGCATTGAGCTTTCGCCTTATGCGTAAGTTTATACTTTACGAGTTCGTGGTAGCTTGTGAAGCATACCTCTCATCATCGTGCAAGTATTGAATGAATTGTTCCCAGAGGGAGGCAAATGAAAATTCAGCATTCATTCATTAAAACACTTCATTATTAAATTCGTACTTTGAAAACGATGTGTTCCATCTTTCGAGGTACACGCGCGTGTGGCGCCTATACCAAGTTTAACCCATGGTATAAATCGTTTCGTTTCCAAAATTAAATTTAACTTAATCCAATCGGAGTTAAACATGTTCATCGTCACATAATTTATCATATAACGGAGTACTAACAAATGAGAAATACTAAATCTTTCGATCTTGCCACACAATTGATGGGTTTATTAAGTTCAGTTGTCCTGACTGAGATGACGGAGTATGTGTGTCGTTTCGTTTCATTCAGCCTCTTTTACCCGGCCGAAAAATTTGGTTCCAAACCCATGGTTATGAATTTTCGTTTCGGATTGTTCCCTTTTTACTGGGCCGTTAAATTGATAAGAAAATTGTGGTACGAATCGAGCTACATTTAATTTATTCAATAACTCCGAATCTCAAAATAACCAAAATTTTAGTAATTGAAACGAACAATGAACGATAAATGACAGTGGTATGGTTCTTGATCCTAATGTCGCGTATTTGATCCATGTTTGTCGCACACATAGTCGAGAACTTTGAGTCATGCTGAACATCACACCTGAGTAAATTCACAAGTGAATCTCATCAAATGATTTGTGTTCGTATAAAAAAATTTAAGCTTCATACTCATGACATACGAGGCGTACTTGAGACGCTCTTTATCAACGGGGTTTAACCCACCGTATAATCGCATAAGACCTATTCGGTCCAGTTCCCTTCATGATATGCGGATCATTCTTGGATTCTTTCGACCCAATATAGTGAGCAGATAAGGTTGTTCTTTTACTGCTGTGGTTACTGTACTGGATTAGACTCATGGTAAGTGAATCCGGTCAACGTCAGATAACCATATACATCTTTTCCATGCCGAAATTTCATCGTGAAGGTCTCGAGCATAGTTGTCATCTCCTCTTTTTGAAATCGCAGCAGAGAGTTCAACACATACTCCTCTTATTCATCATAATACATACCATCAAGATTGCGAGGAATATTGAATCGCACTCATTCAACCAAGTTCATACGAACACATTTATAATCATACATAATTAGGGAGACAATAACATTTTGAGAAAGAATCTCATAAATCAGATATCTATTAAGATGGAATACGACGAATAATGACTCCTCAGCCATCTAAACCAGCCGACCGCCAGTAAACCGAGGGAAGGGAGTTCGTGGAAGAGTTCACATTTCCGTCGTCTTCAATCCAATAGATTAGTCTCTTTAAAAAAACGGTTTTATTCGCAAGTTTACCGAAACGAGAACTTTGAAATAAGGATACCCGATCTTGGCTTTCCTAAGGCCCTTTTGTATTTAAAATGTTCTGATGAACTTACGCATGCATATATAATTCTACTACACAATTAAATCATCATAGCAAGCCAAATTCATCATTCAAACCACACAATATGCATACGCGTCATGCGTCTAATGTTTCGAGGAACTCATGCTAGCATTCATATAACTCTACTTTCTAAGTAAATTATAACATGCTGCTACATCCTCAACATTCAAGCATACGTGTCATACATGAAACTTCCACATCATACATGCATATTTGGCGACTGGTTTACGATTTTAAAACATTTTAAAATATTGGAGGCTGACTTTCAATTCATGCTTACAGTTATTTATGCGTGTTTTTAGACATGAATCCTAGGCAATGAAAACCATCACAACATGTCTGTCCTATTGCGCAAACCATATATTTAACCAGGGAACCGCCCCCAACATCCAGCTAGCTTGGCATCGTCAAGAAAACATTTCTAATAAATAAACGCGATAAAATGAAACAATTGCAATTCAGCCCTCTAATTAATCCGGTCCCGAAATAATGCATTTCCGAGATCCATCCCCATAATTGAAACAAGGCATTAAGGTTTAAACCATCGAGCACTGTGTAAACTAATTAAAGTAAAACATTTAGATTTTAAAATTTGACAATCCTATTTTATTAAATGACTTGAATTCTATTTTAAAAGTCCGTTTCCGTTCAGTCAATTTTGAATTAATCTGGTTCGGTCCGGTTTTGTAAATCCGATTCGGTCTGGTTTTACAAATCCGGTTCGGTTCGATCCGGTTCTGAATAAAATCTGGTTCGGTTTGAACCAGTTCAATAAAAGAGGGTTCGGTTTGGTTCAACACCAAAACCGGTTCGGTTAGGTCCACTTAGTTACCCCAATTTGACCCAACCCGGCTAGGTCGAACCAATTAAGAAAACCCAATTTGCATTTATCCTATCCGGTTTAGCAAAGTGGACCAGCGCAATAAACACATAGTGTTAGGGCGAAATAATCTTGTGAGCTAAATAGAGTTTTAAAGTCTACTAAAAACTTAACTTAGCCTCCAAAAATTATTAAATATATAAAATAATTTCCAATATTGAATATATATATAAAAAATCGGCATAATCTATATATATATATATATATATATATATATGTTTGATTACGGGGAGTAATCACTACGGATACATAAAACAAGATACATGATGATGGATATACGCCCAATTTGAACCCGTCTCGGTTCGAATTGTCTTATTTTGATCACCCCACTTGTGATTATAAATCGAAACTTTGACCCAAACGCACCGCCCACAAACTAAGATAACCCGCCCAGGCCATCGACCACCCGATCTCTACCCATAAAGATCGGGTGCCACACCCGATCTCTAGGGGCAGAGATCGGGTGCGCCCACCCGATCTCTACCCCTAGAGATCGAGTGCGACCCCACTCGATCTCTACCGCTAGAGATCAGGTGCGACCCCACCCGATCTCTAGGGCAGAGATCGGGTTCCCCCACTCGATCTCTAGGGGCAGAGATCGGGTTCCCCTACCTGATCTCTAGGGGCAGAGATCGGGTGCCCCCACACGATCTCTAGGGGCAGAGATCGGGTGCGATCCCACCCGATCTCTACCCTTAGAGATCGGGTGTGGCACAATTCCAAGCCTTGGGGGTCAAACTTTTCCATCCGACCCCGAAGGCCTCGGGACCCCTTCCAGTCGTCTTACCCCCTCCATCGGGAGTGTATCCGACGTCTCAAATCTTCTCGCACGGACCGTCCCCCGCGGTGTCCCGATATCTTTTTACCCGTCCGACACTTAACCAATTTTACCCACCTCTCCATGCTTTTAAGATTCCAATCCTGTCGTTATGTGCTAATTAAGTATATTTAGGGATTATCTGTGTCATTAAGCTACCTTAATCCCCCCCGTAACCTATATATACTGCTCAAGTTCTATTTATTTCCATGATGTTGCATCTTTACACATTTTTAGCTCTGCCTTCTCTCTACTTTATCTCTCTAAGAATCTCACACTAACTTAGGCATCGTAGAGGGAAAATCGAGCACCACCCCTCCCTCTCCGTGCTCGATATTTCCATTTGTGCAGGTCGGCAGGGAGCGAGACGACGAACCACATTGAGCCGACGGAATACATTTACGAGTCAATGAATCATCAAAGAAAACAATTTACTCGTGAGAAGTGTCATTCGGACCGAAGACCCATCGAACTGATACACATGTCCAACGATGCCACCTATGCCAGGTGTACTCTAGTCAGATTCATGCGCCGCCAAACGAGCTGCACCCGATGTCTTCTCCGTGGCCTTTTTCAATGTGGGGAATTGATGTGATCGGTCCCATTTCACTAAATGCATCTAACGCCCACAGGTTTATTTTGGTGGCAATTGATTATTTTACCAAGCGAGTAGAGGCTGTCACGCTTGCGTCAGTTACTGCAAAAGCGTTTGAGCGTTTCTTACGAAGAGACATTGTTGCCCGTTAAGGGGTGCCCGAGACAATAATCACAGACAATGCCAAGAACCTCAACAACAAGTTGATAAACGATTTATTTGTTCAACTCAAGATGAAGCACAGAAATTCGTCCCCATACCGCCCTCAGATGAACGGCGCGGTGGAAGCAGCGAATAAAAACATAAAGAAGATAATTGAGAAGATGACAGTCACATACAAAGATTGGCATAATATGCTACCTTGGGTACTCTTGGCATACAGAACTTCGATTCGTACTTCGACCGGGGCAACTCCGTTTTCTCTCGTATACGGAACTGAAGCTGTTCTACCCGTGGAAGTAGAGATCCCCTCTGCAAGGATCCTCGCATAATCAGGGCTCGACGAGGCAGAATGGGCTAGACAAAGGTATGAACAGTTGAACCTCATCGACGAAAAGAGGCTCACGGCACTATGTCATGGGCAATGTTACCAACAACGGATGGCTAGGTCCTTTGACAAGAAGGTACGACCACGTAATTTCCAACCGGGGGACCTGGTATTGCGTAAAGTACTACGTATCAATCCTGATTCGCGAGGGAAGTTCGCGCCAAAGTACGAAGGACCCTACGTGGTCAAAGAAGTGTTCGAGGGAGGTGCGCTGATCATCACGGATATGGACGGTCAAGACCTTCCTAGTACAATCAACGCAGACGCACTTAAAATGTATTATGCCTGAAAAAGGGCAGTTTCTCCGTGGAAAAGAAAAAATAAAAAAATCCCGCTAGGTCGAAAACCGGTAAAGACGACTTAGGCAAAAGTTAGGGATGAGAGACATGATTGAAAATATGAAAGGAAAATCATGGTAAAAGGAGAGTTGAAAAAAAAAAAAAAACCAGGGCCTTAAGTAACGATGACGACAAGCTTCATAGCTCATACTGAGCTACTTACCTGAGATTTTCAAACTGAATTCTTGAAAGGGCCACAGTCGTCCCTAAAACGACTACAAAATAAAGGGCCACAACCACCCTTCAAATGGTTACAGATAAAGTGCGCTCCCTCAACATTAAAAGCGGAGAATAAGTGAAAGGGCCACAGCCACCCTCCAAACGGCTAAAGATAAAGGAGTGACCCCGCGAATCCTGTGAGGGCGGGAAAATAAAGAGGGCCGCAGTCGTCCCTAATACGACTACAAAATAAAGGGCCACAGCCACCCTCCAAACGGCTACAGATAAAAAAGTGACCCCGCGGATATTGTTAGGGCGGGAAAATAAAAAAGGTCACAGTCGTCCCTAAAACGACTACAAAATAAAAGGCCACAACCACCCTTCAAATGGCTACAGATATAGAGCACTCTCGCAACATTGAAGGCGGGAAATGAGTGAAAGGGTCACAACCACCCCTAAAATGGCTACCAACAAAGAATGTTCTTCGAATCCTGGGAGGATGGGAGATTGTTGAAAGGGCCATAGTCACCCTCAAATTGGCTACATATAAAGAGTATTCTCGTGAATCTTGTGAGGCCGGGAAATCATTTGGAAGGGCCACAGCCACCCTTAAAACGGCTACAAATCGAAAGAGCGCTCCCGGAACATCGACGATGGAAATAAATAAAATGGCCACAGCCACCCTCCAAATGGCTACAAATCCAAAGAGCTCTCGCGACATTGACGGTGAGGAAAGGGTCACAGCCACCCTCCAAATGGCTACAAATACTCTCGCATCGAGACGGGAAATAAAGTACGGGTCACAGTCACCGTTTAATCGGCTACCAAAAAAAGAGCGCTTCTGTTAGGTTGAAAACCCGAAAGGGCAACCTAGGCAAAATTAGGAAATAAGGGGCATGATAGCAAATTCAGAAATTGCAATCATGGCAAAAGGAGAGAAAATAAAATCCCGATGGAATAAAAACCCCAAGGGGCAATCCATGCAAAATTTAGTAAAACCGAGGGGCATAGTCTAAAATTCTGACCGTGGCAAAAGGAGAGAATATGAGAGATTAAAAAAAAAAAAAAAGATCCCGCTAAGTTGTCGCGTCATGCGCAGTTTAGGCAAAAATTAGGGACATGCATTCAAGTTGTCAAGCCACTCGAGGCCCCTATCCAATGGACGCCACTAGAGGCATTTCTCCGACATATGCCAGTAGAGGCTCTTCTCCGACGGACGCCACTATAGGCTCTTCTCCAACGGACGCCACTAGAGGCTTTTCCTTGTCGCACGCCACTGGAGGCATCGTCGATCGAGGTTTTTACTTTACTGTACGCCAATGGAGGCTTTTCCTTGTCGCACACCACTGGAGGCATCGTCGATCGGGGTTTTTCTTTTCTGTACGCCACTGGAGGCTTTACTTTTCCGCACGCCACTGAGGCTTTAATTTTCTGCACGCCACTGGAGGCTTTACTTTCCCGCACGCCACTGGAGGATTTACTTTTCTGCACGCCACTAGAGGCTTTACTTTCCCGCACGCTACTGGAGGCTTTACCTTTCTGCACGCCACTGGAGGCTTTACTTTCCCGCACGCTACTGGAGGCTTTACCTTTCTGCACGCCACTGGAGGCTTTACTTTCCCTCACGCCACTGGAGGCTTTACTTTCCCGCACGCCACTGGAGGCTTTACTTTCCCGCACGCCACTGGAGGCTTTACTTTCCCGCACGCCACTAGAGGCTTTACTTTCCCGCACACGACGGAGGCTTTACTTTTCCGCACCGCCACCGGAGGCTTTAGTTTCCGCATCGCTAATGGAGGCACCGCCAACAGGCGTCCCGCCGACAGAGGTTTATCTTTTCGCACGAGAATAAGCATATGAGCCACCTTGAAGACTTTGAAGAATTGGAAGAGAATATACTTTCTGGTCAAAATCAGTGTTTCTTCGTCTTTGGACAAACCCCTTCGAACACGTTCTACGGGAGTCCGTCCAAAGAGGGGCAAACTGTAAACACTCGATTTTGACCTGGACGTAACGACGTTACACATGATACGTCAAATTCCGTACGCGTCAAGCCACAAAGTCTCCAAAAACGCTCAAGGCACATTAGGGAAATTACTATAAAATATATTTTAGATTATTTCAAATTTATTTAATATTTTCGGAATATTTAAAAAAATATATATAATAATTAGTTTTTTTTTTATTTTTAGAAAATTATCTGTAAGATATTTATCTCCATATATTATTTTTTATTCAAAAAAAATAATTATCTGTAAAGATAAATATCCTTAGGAGTATTCTCTAGAATAATTATGTGTTAGCAATTTTTTATTTAAATTTTATCTGTAATCTAGACTAGGTTTTTAGTATAAATAGGGGTCTAGGTTACATTGTAAAGACACTAGAAAATACAGCAGCATTAATAAACCAATTTTCTCGAAATTCGCACTATTTCGTCCTCTAGTGGCAAATTTTTTTTTTTCCCGCCCTGTGTAGTGACCTCCGGCGACCAGGTAACGCCGCCTTCCTGACCACCGCGCCACGACCTCGACCCGCCACCGCATCGACCGCCCGCTGCCGTGTCGAATGGTCGGTCTTCTACTCAGCCAACCTTCAGTGTGACCTCGCCGGAGTTACCTTTTTCATCGTCGGCCTTTGTTCGTCGTCCGTTCTGCTACTGCCCCTTCGACCGCCCCTTCCGGAGCCTCTGTCGTCGCTGTCACCCGCCGTCCTGTCACGCCGACTACCCCCCGCTGCTGTCGTCGCCGTCACCCGCCAGGTCCTGCCGTGACCCTTACCATCTCCGATCCTCACTACAGGAAAGGAGCCCCCCGCTCCTGTTCTTTTCTTTTTTTATTATTTATTTATTTATTTAATTACTATTTAATCATTAAATAATTGCTTTTTCTGGTATTTTTATTTTATTTTTAGTATTATGATGGTTAGGTTGAATTTAAATTAGTTATGGGTGAACAATGCTAACCATATGTTGCATTATGGTTTATTATACTAGATTATTAGATTTAATTTGACATAAATAATCCGAATTTGATAAATAAAAGGGTTAATTATGCATGTTTTCATCAAATTTTGATTAATTTAGACTAATAAAAATGGTAATTGTGTGTGTTCGTCATGTTGTTCGCGTCGATTTAATTATATATGACAGTCGTTAGTATTATTTAACTTTTACCGATGTTCATGCTCAAATAGATTTTTTTTATTAACGATAAGATCGGAAAATTAAGTGAATTGAGTACCGAAAGGGCGTAATTAATTTATTTTTTTAAAATTCGTAATAGAACCCCCGAACTCGAATTTCTGAATGTAGACCAATTTTAAACCTATGTATTTGATTCGTTATTTGCTTAGGTAATTTAGGATTCTAGTTAGCCTAATAATTAACTAGTGGCGACTCTTTTCAAAATTCGCACGTTTTCAAAACGTAATCCGCCGTAAGTTAGATTTAGGTCTGACAAATTCATCTCCCTAAAAGGGGTATATTCTGATACTCGATATCACCATGTTTTCCAAGAATGATCATACCGGATGTCTTCGGGCTCCGTATTATATATATACACAGGTTGACTACTAAAAGAGTCCATAAAAAATCCAATTGCAACCAAGAGAGTCGCCACCAAGACTGCACACCACTGACAAACTAAAGCATCGTCATTAATCAGAACATCTCTGCCGATAATCGATCTTGTTCAAACATGTTTTTCGACACTACCGTTTGCTTAACTTCCTCAAAGGAACGCATAAGGAACATATTGCTCAATCTCAAATGGCACCTATAATGTCAAGACTCAGGGAAAAGATCACTCAGATGGAAGGCTCACTTCCAAAAATAAGTTGAACACTCTCAATATCCTATAGAAATTACCATGAAGGTCACAAAGAAATACCCCCACTACAACCTTCCAAAAAGAATCTTAGTGCTACGTTCGTCGGAAGACACCATCGGGCGTTGATATGCAAGGGGGGGGGGGGCACAATCCAAGTCGCAACATGCCTTCATCACAAAAATAAAGAGAATACCTATTAGTATAAGAGGGGGCAGTCGCGAGCACATCCCTCCAAAAAATTGGGGAAACCATATCACATGGACAACGCCCACCTTCAGAGGCAAACGCCTCCAATGGATCTATATGATTTCAAAAAATAGCCAGGAGATGCGACTACACCTAGTAAGCTCATCTATGCTAATATAACACACTTCCATCAAGGACCTTTCAAGGTCCCCAAGCCTAGCAAGGGAAGAAGGGCGACACCATCATCCAGCTTTTGAAAAAGGATATGGAAAACATAGAGTTTCCACACAGCGATACATTGGTCATAACAGAGGGAATCACTAGCTTTGACATGAAGAGAATCATAATGCATGAAGGGAGTTCGCTATACATCCCCCACGCCCAGTTATTGATGATACCAGGAAAGTGTCCACCATACCATACCAAGGGACCCCCTACTAGTAAAGGTTGTTTGAACATCAACATACCCATTAGGGACACATCACTGCAAATGGGGGTGGAACAAGGATGAAAGACATATCCTTACAAGTATCCTTGCAGTTATCTTTCAAAAATGAACTCCCTAGAGGGAGAGTTTGTCTAATAGACAACCGTGTTTCTGTTCTCAAAATATGATCCTAAACTCGAGATCCTTGGACTCCGTATTATATATCCAATGAATGATATGTTTATCTCTATTAAGTGCGGCGCATTTGGGTGGTCATGGAAACTCCTTCGCCATCTCATAAGAAAGAAAGACAACCAAGGATACAAGTCCTAACAAGACAGGCACCGGTAGCAAATCTTGCCATTGACGTCATGCACCAAGCGAGAAACTCTAAAGATGCCAGATTTGCAAAAGAGATAGTGCAACAACAAGAATATGAAAAAGGAGATACACCTCCCATCAAGGGCCTTAGGGCATGATCATAGTTTTACAAGATTAACCAAAGAAGAGCTCCAAAGCTTGGGTAGTAAGGCTTAAAAATCGACCATTACACTAAACGCGCATCCTGATCAAGAATTTTGCCTGTGAGGGGCAAGACATTTTCCTCTGACATCCCATCAAGAGGAAATCCCCGATAAAAAGAGCACTAGGGGAATGTCCCACCTTTAAGGTTATAAACCAAACACATAGTGAGTGAAGGTTACAACAAAGAAAAAGAGAAGGAACTTGTCACCTCGACACCACCCAAACATGTATACGTACGCAACTAAAATGCAATTTCTAATGAAGTTATCCTACAAGGAATAGCCAATACGGGGGCAAACCCAAGGAAAAACACGAAACATCACCTGCAAATGTAAAGGAAAATATCATTTTAAAGTTCAAGTCCTAATTCAAGAGGAGCCTATAATCCAGATTGGAGGTGGGAGGGACATGACCAATGTGACACTCCCTAAAAGCACTGAAAAATATTCCAATGTAAAGGCAAAGGCAAAGCACACTAAGTACCACAACACTTCAAGAAGATTATTACAGTCCGATCGGACCCCCCATGCCCGAGCAAGGGGCATGAATCAGACTCACTAGTCCGAAACAAAGCTTCAAGTTAAAAAACTTGAGATACCATGCTATGAGAAAGCTCTTCAACTCAAATGCAACCCCTTCCAAGATACATTATTCATACTCGATAATCACCGCAAAAGCGTTTTTCTCAAAACACAAGGAAGAGGGGGCAATAATTTACAAGCCTTCTCTGGATATGAACACCACTACAACCAATTACCAAGAGAATGGAAATCACCCATCGCACCCAAGCAAGCAGACATATTGGATACAACACAAGATTAGGGAGCCCCAAGCATAAAGAGTACCCAACCAAGAAAATAAACGACCGGCGTTCAACGACCAAATATGAAAGGCGGTGTGACCACCAAGCAACTTGGGGGGGGGGGGCACCAAACGAACAAGTTCATGGTAGTCCACCAAAGTATAAAAGAAGAGACTAGAAGCAGAAGGTCACAAGAACATGCAACACATCTTCTCCTAGAATAGGTCACATAAGAGAGAAAACAACCTCAACTCCCTGTACGGACTCGTCCTTAGTTGGAAACATACAAGCATCACCCTCGAACTCCCACACTTAGGAAAAGACTAGGTAATAGGCAATATCATAGAGAGAAAACTCAAGTAAAGATTCAGAAAGCGAATCAAAGACGCACCCTACCTGGAAAATTACACAAGGTAAAGTAATATTTTGAGCCCTCCGGGGGGCCTTTCCCGTGAACAGTATTGACGCCCCCAAGAGCGTATATTGAGAGTAGTTTTAAACTACGAAAAATTCTGCGCCTTCCGGGAGCCTGTCCCGCGAACAGTATCGACGCTCCCAAGAGCGTATCTTGAGAGTACTTTTAAACTACGAAAAATTATGCGCCCTCCGGGAGCCTGTCCTGCGAATAGTTTCTACGCCCCTAAGAGCGTATCATTAAAGTAGTTTTAAACTACGAAATTCTGTGCCCTCCGAGAGCCTATCTCGTGAAAAATTATGTGCCCTCAAAGAGCCTATCTCGCGAATTAATTATGTGCCCTCCGAGGGTCTATCTCGCTAGGTAATTCTGTGCCCTCCGAGAGCCTATCTCGTGAAAATATTATGCGCCCTCCGAGAGTCTATCTCGTGAAAAAATTATGCGACCTCTGAGAGCCTATCTCGCGAACCTATTATGTGCCCTCCGAGAGCCTATCTCGTGATAACACTATATCCCCTCCGAGAGCCTATCTCGTGATAACACTCAGTGCCCTCCGAGAGCCTATCTCGCGAACACATTCCGCGTTATGCGAGAGCCTATCTCGTGAAATTTTTTACAACGTCCCCAAGAATGTATCTTGAAAAGCCTTCCTTTTTACAAAGTGAGGTTATATGATATGAGGAGTATCCAAGTTTGTTTATGATGACAATGCAGGCAGGACAAAAGTAAAGTGGAGTAACGAAAGAACACTCCGACAAAGAGAAGAAACACAACAATAGGCAAGCAAATCACAATTCATTCAAAAGGACCTACAAAGAAAAATCGCCTAACAAGTCGCCCAAGACAACCTCTGACAAACATTACAGTCTTGCATGTCGCCCTCGCGTGACCTCTGCTCGCATTCGACTTGAACATTGTCAAGCACGGCTTTCGACAAAACATCACCCTTGCATATTGTGAAGCACACCTCAATAAAGGGGACATCTCAAAAGCATAAAGAATACAAAATCTGAGAAGACGAGACGTGGGGACAAAACCCAACAAACATAGCCTAAACAAAAGGCAGCTATAGCAACAAAAGTATGAAATACTATTCATGATTTAAAAATATAATGTTGAAACACTCATGACAAGTTTGCCAATAAGTACGGAATGCAAAGGCAAAACACCATACATAGAGAAGTGGCTATTATATCCACACACCAAGAAGTGGCTATCATGTCCACACACCAAGAAGTGGCTACCATGTCCATACACTGCGAAGTGGCTATCAAGTCCACACACCGCGAAGTAGCTATCATGACCACGCACCAAGAGGTGGCTATCATGTCTACACATAACAAAACTACTATCGAGTATACACATTACGAAGATGCTAATACGACCACAAACCTAAATAGCCTACGTCTAACCTTAAGAGGAAGTCCAAGAAAAAGGGAAAAGCAATAACCTTCATATGCTCATCAAAGGTTTGCACTTATATTTCAACCTTCCTGGATGATACCAGGTAGGAGACGTCCTCATTATGAAGACAACCTCTATATTTCAATAAATCAACCATAAAATGGAGAATCACGGCAAGCACTATCGGGGGCATATAACGAAACGACCCCCACAACGATCACAACTATGATACTAGTTGAGGCTAACTCGAGAGCATTCTCCACCAAACTTTCAAGAAAAAAATTGCTATCTTAATTAGAGCCATGGCAAAAGAAAGGAGTCTCAATGAAAGGGGATGATCACACCCATCACAAAAAGCAAGATCTTCAACACAATGGTTAATCACATGACCCCATAGGTATGCCAAAGGCACCTTCAAAGTTATCAAACCCATATGAAGAAGAAACAGACCTAAGACTCGGCCCCTCGACAGGGGGCCAGAGGATGGAGTAGAGACATCAAGATCTATGGTCATCCCATCGTCTTAACACAGGCTGCTTCCCTTTATCAAGAAAGGAGGGTGCCTCTTCGACCATTATCTCCTTATCACGAGAGGGAGTCGGCAAGCGGGCACTTGAAGGAGAGTCTACCGCGGCTTTCTTCTTCTTGGCAGTCGAGGGCCCGACCTCAGAATCGGGCTTATGTGCCATGGATTTGGAATGACTTGAACTCCCGCCCACCGCAAGAACCCGCTCGATAATCAGGGGCGAACACTCTAACAACAAGAAGAAAGCTACATGAGAACATTCATAAGTATATCATAAGGGAAAGAGAATAAAAAAAGAACATACTAGAAGCCTTTGCAGCCTTCCCCGACTTAGAAGATTTCTTGACCTCAGAAGCAAAGCCATAGGGTACCTTCTTGTTATTCAATTCAACGGTGCGTTCGGAACGCTCCGCCTGCACATTATACATTTTTCCATGAAACCAACCTACAAGGGGGAAACGAAAGATGAATGAAAACAAGAGGATGAATGACACACCAAGCTCGCGGGAGGAAGGGTCATGCGAACCCTCGCCTCATACGAGTCCACCTCGAACACCCATGACACATGACAATAAGATTTGATCCAATTGCTTTAATAAATGATCTTCATGGTCTCCCCAAAAATGGGCCAGCCGTCCGAGCGACCGACGCAAAAGTCGCCCCTTACTCATGGAAGGTCAAGATATGCCTATTAAGGGGGTAATCTCACCATAAAGTTGCGAGAGCAAAACCGTCACCCAAGAGATCCGACCATCAAAGTGCAAGGTAAACCAACCAAGGGAACAAACCCCAGAGCGTCACAAAGAGGGCGAACTTTTAGCTTCCCCAAAAGGAGCAACGCTCCGACACACCCGAAGGAAGGGTCAACCCTTAAAATATGTCGATAAACCCCTTCGCATGCGGCGGGTAAGAAGAAAGCTTGTACGCATTTTCACCCTTACTTTTATGTGGAACGAATTGCAGGATAAGGGTCAAGAGCTATACACACGCTCCAGCGAATGAAGGAAAATGTCACACATGTCGAAGGTTGAGGTTAAAGGACAATGCTCGCACTAGTACACGGGAGGGAGAACGTTGTGTCCCATAAAGTGACAGAGCTCGCACCCTCGGATAAAAGGGTCTATACTCCTACCCTTGCACTTACGTTCATATTTATGATTTACACCTACAAGTGCACCAATTCCATCACTCACGCTTATGCTCATGACCTTCCGTGCATACGTACATGTTTATGCTTACGCTCACGTGCATGCAAACATACGCACTCATATGCTTTCAACACTTAGACATCTATGTACATTGTTGCTATAAATTCCTGCATACATTCAAGTCCACGATTGCAGCATGTCCGCACCCACTTCCATACTTGTGTTCCTACTTGCATGTATGCTAGTACGCACCTTCATGTTCATGATATATCCATGTTCACTCAAATTAGCATTTTTCATATACATATACCCTACATTCCCATACTTCGATATTTTTTCGACCCAGTCTAAATATTTTCTCACGGACAGAGTTCACCCCGCATGTGCACGTATTGATTACGATAGCATGAAATTGGATCGCATTAGTCCATATTCATGATTGCATTGCATCCCCATGCATGTACGTGTTTTTAGATACATATATGGGAATATCGAATTTTTATATCCACATTTTTCGGACACATGCCTAGGCGCGTGCACGTTTGCTCTAACGTTTATATTTCCTCTATTTTGAAAAACTGAGGACAGGGCCCGGAAAAGGCGTTTACGAACAAGCGAAGGATTCATCTAGAGGTAAAATCACGGTTTCAAATTGCGCGTGTCATCCCATCGTAAAATAGAGTCAATCAAGGGTTAAGCCATTGGTTGACTCGGGGGCACGTGGTGGATATACGCCCAATTTGAACCCATCTCCGTTCGGATTGTCTTATTTTGATCACCCCACTTATGATTATAAATCGAAACTTTGACCCGAATGCACCGCACACAAACTAAAATAACCCGCCCGGGCCATCGACCACCCGATCTCTAGGAGCAGAGATCGAGTGCACCCACCCGATCTCTACCCTTAGAGACCGGGTGTGGCCCAATTCCAGGCCTTAGGGATCAGATTTTTCCATCCGACCCCAAAGGCCTCGGGACCCCTTCCAGACGTCTTACCCCTTTCATCGGGAATGTATCCGACGTCTCAAATCTTGTCACACAGATTGTCCACCGCGGCGTCCCGACATCTCTTTACCCGTCCGACACCTAACCAATTTAACCACCTCTCCATGCTTTTAAGAGTCTAATAATGTCGTTATGTGCTAATTAAGTACGTTTTGGGATTAACAGTGTCATTAAGCCACCTCAATCCCCCCGTAACCTATATATACTGCTCAAGTTCTATTCATTTCCATGATGTTGCATCTTTACACATATTTAGCTTTGCCTTCTCTCTACTTTATCTCTCTATGAATCTCATACTGACTTAGGCATCGGAGAGGGCACATCGAGCACCACCCCACCCCCTCTCCGTGCTCGATATTGCCCCTTGTGCAGGTCGGCAGGGAGCGAGACGACAGCCCACATTGAGTTGACGGATTACATTTACGAGTCAACAGATCATCAAAGAAAACAATTTACCCATGAGAAGTGTCATTCAGACCGATGACCCATCGACCCGATACACACGTCTTAACACATGCTAGTAATCAGAATTACGCAGCGGAAGATTCGCACATACCTTTAAGATGTCGTAGACCCAAATCTTGTCAGAAGGGAGTTCACAATCCTTCAGAAGGGACCCGTAGAGGTTCTTGTTAGAGAAGCCCTACGTGGTACAAGCTCCACAGTAAAGCCTCTGATCGATTCTTGGGGGACAGATCTCTGGAATGTTTGCTTGGAAAGCAAATTGGCACACCCTTGGGTGATAATAATTTCGGCCGAAACCTAGGTGTGGGGTGAAGGACTTTTCTCTCTAGAACACTCTAATGAGGGAATAGTGATTAACCATAAAAATCCCCTAACAGCATGTATTTATAGGAGGAGCAAAGTGGACAAAAGTTCACTTTGCCCACACTAGGTATTTCGGCCGGCCATGCATAGGGTAGGCCCATAATTTGGGCCTCTCATGTAAATTGGGATTTAGGTCTAGCCCCATTACCCTAATGTGACATTTACCTAATTTCCTTAGGTAAACTATACATATTATGGGCTACCAATTATGACGCTCATCACCACATGCTTACTGCTCCTACTCGCCGGAATGGGAGGGTACCTATTAATGTATTGTCGTCTAAATCCACATCAACATTTCCCTCCTTCGATCTGCTCCTTGCTTCCAAATAGTTCATAAGAGGTTTTCCGTGCGACCAGCGGATACAACGGGCATCATGCTACTCATCTGTTAGGAGTATTGTAGCGCCTGCGGAACGTTGATTCTCTTTTCTCCAATCAACCTATTATAAACAATATTTATATTGTACCGCACTGTATCATAAGTCAACTGTTAATTCTCATTTTGCCTAGTTTCCTCATATGAACACTTCTCCTAGGCATCCGTACAAGTATTCACAACCTTCAACTGATATCCGGTTGCTGGCCACCTAGTGAATACAAGAGTCGGTTAATTACAGGTGAACTTGACCATCCCCATCGCTCATATCCTTAGTCATACCCAACTGGTTTCCAAAGACGTGGTCACTGGGCCTTTTTGTTCAGCACTACGCTCGTACGCCGGGAAGCGAGCATTGAGCCTGACCTTAGATATGAGTTCTGAGTCCGTGAGGATACTTCATGTGCCTCTTCATAAGGCTCCTGTGATCAATCACATGCTCGCCAGAATCCCGAGGAATCCTTCCTAGCACAACCGAGTTGTGACCCCGTGGTCGAACGTGGCCCGCGTAGTATGAAGCACACGTTGATAGTATTCCTGAACCTTTTGGGTTGACAGGAAAAGGATATGTCAATCATGCTATCATAGATTCTCATCTGGCCCAGAATGTGGTTAAATGACGAACGAAGTTCATCACGACGATATGCAAAACGAATATCACGGCGATATGCAAAACGAAGATCACGTCGAGTTACTTCGAAACTAGATAATCGTCTTGGTTAATCAAGTTTATCCCCCTGACTCTTAGCCAGTCTTCCTTGGTAGAGGCCTCCCTCCACCGCAAGAAGACCGTACCTATGTGACGAGGTAAGGCCTGATGGGTTTCGCTATGGCCGTTAGGCCCTTTAACGGTGAGTAAACGGTGAATAGGCCCACTGGGCCCTAAAAGGAGGTCAGGATGACCAAGGCGAAGGGTCTCGACAGAGGGAGTCCCGATGGTGAAAGGTCCCGACAGAGTCGGTCCCGATGGGCGAGCTGGATGCTCCCGATGAGATGCCTTTAAGTAGGCCCCGATGATGAATCCCTGAGAATATTGGCCCTGTCACGATGAAGAGGGGCCCCGAGCGGTGACAGAATGAGATAACTCTGGAGTCCCTGATACTGGTCGGGACTTGCTATCAGAGGTTGAGGCCGAGATACGCGGAGCGTGGCCGAGATAAGCGAGATCATGGCCTAGATAGGTGGGATCGTGGCCGAGATACGCAGAGCGTGACCGAGATAGGCGAGATCATGGCCTAGATAGGCGGGATCGTGGCTGAGATATGCGTAACGTGGGCTAACCGCCCCAGCGGTTCTCCAGGTAACTGAGGTAGTTCTTCGCCTATAAAAGGGCAGAAGTTACCTCAGATTGAATACGTTTTGATATACACTCTTTGAGACTCTTGCTTGCCAGTTTATTCGAGACACTCATTTAAGCATCTGAGAGGGATTCTGGGTCACCGCCCGGTCTATCCCCTCTTGCAGGATTACGTGGAGCGAAGTAGTTCGGATCGCCGTCAAGACCGTGCCGGAGTTCCAACCGTGATCCAACATTAGCGCCGTCTGTGGGAATCGTGACGAAAAGCTAGTATGACTTCTACTCGTTCAATGGCGGCTGGTAAGCAGAGAAGGCAAGGACAATCTGGTGGTTCCCGTCATCCTGCCGGGACGACTCTGAATTCGCCACCGGAACGTGCTGAGGACCAAAACCTCCCTGTTGAGGTCTCCCGGACAGGGGGCACAACGAAGTTCCTGAGGATGCTGTTCAACACAAAGAGAATACGGAGGAGGAGGCTCCTCCAAACGCGGATCTGACGAAGGCTGTGGCGGATGCCATGCCGATGTTTTTGGCGGCCGTGGAGGCTCTCTTAGAACGGAGAGAGGCGGCCAAGAGGCAAGAGGAGGTGCCCCCGCTAGCGGAGATTCAGAATGTTCTTGAGGCCCAACCCAGAAGCCAGGATAAGGGTAAGGAGCCCGCTCAATCAGAGCGATTTGAGGTTGACGGGCCAAGACCAGTGCAGCATAGGACCATTCTTCTCAATGGTCCCATCACCCCCGATTAGGTGGTGAAAATCGTGAACATCTGCATGGGGGAGCAGAAGCCGATGATGTCGGAACTGAGGGATCGATCCACCCATCCCTTCGTTCCCCGACTAATAGACACCCTCGCCCTGCCAGGGCTGGGTATCCTCACAGTGAAGGAGTATGATGGCGAAGGAGATCCAGTTCGTCATGTCCAGAAGCACCTCATGGCATGTCTGGGCAGAGCCCCGAATGACGATATCGTGTGTGTACTGTTCTCGAATACACTTGGTGAAAGGGCCCTGACCTGGTTCTTCAGGCTGTCCCCAGGGTGCATCGCCTGCTGGGCTGATATGCACGATCGTTTCATCCAGCAGTACCAGGGTCGTCGGCGCCTCTTGAAGAGCGTCAGTTCCCTCGCCCAGGTGGTGCAGAGGCCCGACGAATCGCTGGCACATTACTACCAGCGGTATACTGCTAGCGTGGCGGAGATTGATGAAGAGATATCGGAGGGAGAGACCATTCGCACCTTCCTGCCGAACCTGACAGCCCCCTATGGTTCCGACCTGATGCACAGCGTGGCTGAGAAGGCTGTTTGGAACATGGAGGCACTACCGAAGAGGGTGAAGCAGCAAATCGACGTGCAAGAGTCGAAAATAGCTGCCGGAGAGCTTGATCCTCCGAAGTCGAATAAGGGGAGTCAGTCGCTCAAGCCATTGGACGACCATAAGCGGAAGGATAAGTCTGAGGGCAGCCGGACTCGAGGTCGTTCTGATCGAAGGGAGGACAGGCGTCCCCCGAGAAAGGATAAGCGGGATGACTATAGCATCCCTTTGAATAGCTCCATGGCGGAGGTGCTAGCGGTCATGGATCGACAGGGTATCTCTAGGTACCCCCCTAAGAAGGAGGAAGCTGATCCAGAAGGGGAAGCTTAAGGAGTTTGTGGCTGAAACCCGCTCCCGATCTCGATCGCGGTCCCGTTCCCGATCCCGCGATCGGTCCCCGAAGAAGAAGAAGTCGGAACCAGAGTCCTCTGGTGCCCGTAAGGAGAAGCCGGGCACTATCAATGTGATTCACGGAGGATTTGCCGCGGGAGGTGACACCACAGCCTCTCGGGAGGTCTATGCCTCTAGAATTTCCGCTGCTGGTGCTGGGTAAGAGGTCCCGATCGTGGACTGCGAAGGAAGAGATGGTGATTTCCTTTTCCGCGGAGGATCTGATAGGGGTGGATACTCCACATGCTGACGCTTTGGTCGTGACCCTAGACGTGGATGGGTACGAGATGAAGCGGATTTTGATCGACGGAGGGAGCTCCTCCGACATTCTGTTCATGGACGCGCTGGAGGCCATGGGATAAACGAAGAAGGATCTCAAGGAGGTGAACTTTCTGATGGTCGGGTTCTCAGGTATTACCTCCTATCCGTTGGGAATGATCACCTTACCCGTGGAGTTCGGTAGCGGGTGGAAAGCGGAGAGGAGAAATGTGGACTTTGTGGTGGTTGAGTCCAAGGGGACTTACAACGCAATTATCGGGAGAACCACCATCAACCCCCTGATGGCAGTTGCCTCGACTGTGCACCAGAAGATGAAGTTCCCGACTAACCACGGAGTCGGGGAGGTCAAGGGCGACCAGGTGGCTTCCAGGAGGTGCTATGTTAATGCCACCCGAAGGAAAAGACGGAAGGCCATGACTATCCTCCAGACAGATGCAGATCCCAGAGAGGAGTTTGGGTGTCCCGCCCCCATGGAGGATTTGAAGGAGGTCGAGATTGATGGGCCTCAGAGGAAGGTGAAAATCGGGTCCGCCCTGTCTGACGAGAGGGCCCGAGAATTGATTGAGCTGCTGAAGGAGTTCAAGGAGCTGTTTGCCTGGTCCCCGAGTGACATGCCAAGAATCAGCCCCGATGTGATCGTGCATGAATTGAAGATTGATCCCGCGATCAAGCCTATCGCGCAGAAAAGGGGTCTGATGGGCGCGGACAAGTGGATCGCGATCCAGCAGGAGGTGGGCAGGTTGCTCGATACTGGCTTCATCAAGGAGCTCCGATTCCAGACTTGGGTTTCCAACCTGGTTTTGGTGAAGAAGAGCAATGGGAAATGGCGGATTTGTGTGGATTTCCGCGACCTGAATAAGGCTTCCCCGAAGGACTGTTACCCGCTTCCGAGAATCGACCAGTTGGTGGATGCCACGTCGGGACATGAATTGCTGAGATTCATGGACGCTTACTCGGGCTATAATCAGATCAATATGGCTAAGGAGGATGCCCCCCACACTGCCTTTTATGCCGACAGTGACATCTATCATTATGATGTCATGCCTTTCGGATTGATCAATGCCGGGGCAACTTATCAAAGGATGGTGAACAAGTTGTTCGGGGATATGCTGGGGAAAACCATGGAGGCTTACGTGGACGATATGTTGGCGAAGTCCCGACAGGCTGAGGATCATGTGCACAACCTAGCCACGGCGTTTGAGCGGATGAGGCTTCATCAGGTTCGCTTGAACCCGACCAAGTGCGCCTTCGGAGTCCACTCGTGGAAGTTTTTGGGCTTTATGGTGAGTCAAAGAGGAATTGAGGTGAACCCTGAGAAGCTGAAGGCAATCGAGGAGAAGCAATCTCCGATAAATCATCGGGAGGTGCAAGTGCTGAATGGCCGACTGGCTGCAATGAATCGCTTCCTGTCCAAGGCAAGTGACCGATCTATGCCGTTTTTTGAAGTTCTGAGGGCCAACAAGAAGTTTGAGTGGACTGCCAAGTGTGAAGAGACGTTCCAGGCACTCAAGCAGCACCTTCGCACCCTCCCGCCATTGGCGAAACCGATCCCAGGCGAGCCGCTCTATCTATATTTGGTTGTTTCTGAATTTGCCATTAGCTCTGTGTTAGTGAAGGTTGTCGAGGGTAACCAAGTCCCCGTGTATTATGTAAGCAAGGCGTTTACCAAATCTGAAATGAATTATCCCGCCGTTGAGAAGTATCTCTTTGTGTTGATTATTACTGCTCGAAAGCTGAGGCCTTACTTCCATTCTCATGAGATTACTGTGTTGACAAATCAGCCTTTGAAGCATTTTTTGAATCGACCTGATGCATCAGGGAGATTAGTGAAATGGGCAGTCGAGCTTAGTGAGTTTCGCATACACTTTGCTCCGAGAACGGCTCTTAAGGGCCAGGCTTTGGAGGATTTCATAGCAGAATCTACAGCCCCCGATCTGGAAGAAGCGGGCCCTGTAGTGGGGGAAACCATGGAGGTCCCGATAGCAGAGCAACCAGAAATGGTAGAGCAATCAGAACAGCCATATGAGGAAAATACTTGGGAGATGTACACAGATGGTTCCTCGAGTTCAAACGGATCAGGAGCCGGGTTCGTATTGATACCACCAGGCGGGGGTGATCCCCTTCGATATGCTTTGGCCTTAACGTTTAGAGCCACGAACAACGAAGCTGAGTATGAGGCTCTCATCACAGGCCTCAAAATTGCCAAAGGTACGGGAGTTGCCCACTTACGGGTGAAATGTGACGCGGGCCTGATCGTGAATCAAGTCCAAGGACGATATGAGGCGAAGAGCCCGATGATGAGAAAGTACCTTCGCGAGGTGCAAGTCTTGAAGGAGAGCTTCAAAAGTTTCGACATCGAGGCGATCCGAGGGAGGAAAACGTGGAAGCAGATGCCTTGAGTAAATTCGCCTTGGGGGCACCCCTAGAGGAAAATCGGAAGGTGCACTTTCTGGAGAGGGTGATCTTGTCGACCGCCGACCCGTCGGAGGTGTGTGCTATTGACGCAGGATCAAAGTAGGAACCCACTTGGGTGACCCCGATAGTCACGTATCTGACTACGGGGGCAGTCCCTGATGATGGAGTACTAGGTGACAGGATACGTCGGATCGCGGTTAATTACGTGGTGGTGGACAATCAGTTGTACAAAAATGGGTGGTTCTCGACTCCTTACATGAAATGTGTAGCAGAGCCCGACACAAATCGGATCCTGAGGGAAGTGCATGAAGGGGTCGCGGCTTGTCACGAAGGGGCCCGATCCATTACGATGAAGGTGCTGAACTTGGGCTATTATTGGCCTACGATGAGCAAGGAGGCGACGATGTTAGTCCGATCCTTTGATGCGTGCAAGAGGTACGCCTCGAATATCGTGGCTCCGGCTGCTAATCTGACGTCCATCAAGAGTGCTTGGCCCTTCACGCAGTGGGGTATCGACTTGGTGGGACCCCTCCCACAGGCACAAGGTCAGTGTAAGTATTTGCTTGTGGCTATCGATTATTTTTCGAAATGGATAGAAGCTAAGGCATTGGCCAAGACGACGGGGAACCAAATCGTCAAGTTTCTCCAGACCCACATTATATCCAGATATGGGATTCCTAAGGTGGTGATCAGCGATAATGGTCCACCGTTTAACGGGGCTCAAGTGAAGGAGTATCTGGAGGAGTTGAATATCGAGCATCGGACAGCCTCTGTCCATCATGCTCAGACTAATGGCCAGGTGGAGTCAGCCAACAAAATCGTGATGAATGGCCTGAAGAAAAGGGTCTATGCCTTGAAGGGCAAATGGCTGAACGAGCTGGAAAACGTGCTTTGGGCTGTTAGAACGACACCCAAACGATCAACTGGGGAGACTCCGTTTAGCCTTGTTTATGGCACGGAGGCTGTTGCTCCCGTGGATGTAGCTGTGGCGTCCCATCGGATGAGATATTATGAGCCTTTGACGAATGATGAAATGAGACGTCTGGATTTGGACTTACTCGAGGAAAAGATGCGGGAAGCCGATGAAGTCCAGGCTCGAATGCGTTTGTCGACGGCAAGATATTACAATCGGCGAGTTAAGTCCCGACAATTCTTCGTCGGGGAGCTGGTTTGGTGTCGGAACGAGTTTACCCCTTTGGATCGGATCAACAAGATGTCACCAAAATGGGAAGGACCTTACAAGGTCGTGGGGATGCCAGCTCCGAATGCGTACAAGTTGAAGACCTCGATGGCAGAGTATTGAAGCATTCTTTTAGTGGCGAACACTTGAAGGAATGTCATGCTTGATAAAAGTCGCCTTAAGTGGTACCCGATGAAAAGTCGCCTTAAGTGGTGCCCGATGTAAAATCGCCTTAAGTGGTGTAAGTTATTTATCGTTTGATTTGATGTAAACAGATTATGTGCCATCAATAAATAAAGAGGTTGCTTCCGATCAGAATTGTTCTTAGATTTATTCTAAGTGTTGTTAAGTCGCCTTGAGTGGTGCACAAGGAAAAGTCGCCTTAAGTGGTGCACGAGGAGAAGTCGCCTTAAGTGGTGCACGAGAAAAAGTCGCCTTAAGTGGTTCACGAGATTAAGTCGTCTTAAGTGATGCATGGTTCTTGGATTTATTCTAAGTGTTGGAAAGTCGCCTTAAATGGTGCACGATATTAAGTCGCCTTAGGTGGTGCAAGTGGTTAAATCGTCTTAAGTGATGTGTTGAAATGTCTTAAGTGGCATAGTTAAGTCGCTTTGAGAAGTGCAATGGAAAATTGGAACTAAGATAGTCTGATATTAAGGACGGCTCAAAGGCCCGAGGATTACAAAAAGAGGAAAAATACAAGGACTCTAAAGATAAAGCATTTAGGCTTGGTCCTTGTTGGCGTCAGCGGGAGCAGGGTCCACAAGATCTGTGGCAGAAAGCATCGCAGGTTCAGCTGCTGGAGGGTCGATTATCGCGGCGTCCGCACTTGGAGGCTCCGCGGGAGTGTTCCCCTCATCACTCTCCTCCGAGAGGGCAAATTATTTCTTCGCGAAGGGAGCGAGAGACGGAGACTTGTCGAAGTTGATGGCATCGCCATACTCCAGATGGAGTTCCTCGACTGCGTTGAAGAGGGTGTTCTCCACCTCCGCGCTGCAGAACTTCACCGCATCAGCTTGGAAGTCCTCGGCCCCCCGATAATCTTCCCGGCCCTTGGTCTCAGCCGCGACTAGCTTCGAAGGAACCTCAGCAATTTGCCGCTCCTGCCGCTCCCGCTTCAGGAGCCCCTCGAAGTCACGAACCTGCTTTTGGAGGTCCCGAGTCTTTCGGTCGAGGATGGCCTGCTCCTTGGCCAGTTTTCCCCGCGAAGACTCGGAGGCCGCGAGATCCTCCTCAAGCTTGGCTATGACCCCGGGAGCCCCCTTTACCCGCTCCTGCTCCAGGGCCTCCTCGAAGGCGAAGATGTACCCGAAGCAGCGGTTGATGTCCGCCATCTCCTGCGAAGGAAGGAAGAGAAGTGTTAGCATATGAACAACCTGCTTTATTAATGAAGGAGAGGAAAATAAGAGTCTTACCTCTATCCGAGGGATGGACATCTCTTGAACATCCCTGCGGATGCCCTCCCGATCCAAGGAAATTGGATACCTCAGAGTGGGCAGGATTGAACCTGCTAGCAGATGCGGAGCCAGCTCTGGGTATGTGTCCCCTTGTCGGAGCTGGACCCCTTGCAGCGTTTGGATCGGGGTCCAGGGAGCCTCCTTCTGCGCGGGGTCGTAGACCTTGTAAAAACTCCCGTCCAGGGGGAGAGGGGAAGGACCGACTCGAGTCGTGGAGGGGCGCGCCTCCGACTCGCCCTGGGCCGGAGAGGGAGTGAAGTCATGAATGGGCGACGGTTGCCGCTGATGTGAAGAAGGTGAAGGGGGCAGCCACTTGGAGGTTGGTTTCAGTGGGGAATGCCCCGCCCTCCGACGAGGAATCAGGGAGCCGCCCTCATCCGTCTCCTCGGAGGAGTCCAGATTCTCCACCCGACGAAATTGATCGCCGGTCGAGGTCTCTCCAGCCCCGAAAGATGGTGCCCCTGCTGAAGGAGGCGCCCCTGCTGAAAGTGGTGCCCCCGTTGAAGCTCCAGCACCCGAGTGACCTGCACCTAGAGGACGAGAGGCTTCAGAAACATAGTCAGGAAGTTGGTTAGGGCCCTTACACCAAACGACGCGCCGAGAAACATATTGATCTTTCCAGTGGATGTTGTAGTAGCTCTCCTTCAAGACGCGGGGAGTTTCCCCTCGGAGGACACGTTTAATATCTTCGATGCGGGCCTCCATGGTCGAAGGGACCAACTCGTTGGGAACTAGCTTCCTGTACGATTTAATAGCTAGGCGAAGCTTTTTACCTTCTTCAGCATTATGGACATCGAAGAGTCTGTCCTCCACGCGGCTCCGCTTTGTCCTCTCCGCGGAGGGAGATCCCGACGGAGCAGCAGCTTCCTTGGCTGATTTTCTCTTCCGCGCGGGGCGGACAGCGTCGGTCTCCCCCTGCTTAAGGATGAGATTGGTCAGCACGGATACCTTCTTAGCTGCAAACAAATGGAAAACAGAGATTAGAAACGTTACCCAAGGAACCCTATTGGAGGGGCCGTCGAAGAGTTGACCCCCAGAGACTATGTCGAGGAGGCGGATCCCGACATTCACCAGGTCCCGCTCCGTCAAAGAATTAGCATCGAGGGGAGTATAGGACTCCCCCCATCGGTAAAGCTGGAAAAGGTGAAGGGTCTGGAAGTCTTCATCAGAGTACGTGTGGTAGGCGGGAGGAGAGTCCGCTTCCACCTCCCATCGGGGCCACGGGATCGAAGAGTTCTTGATGAAGAAATAGCTCCTCTTCCACCCACTGTTATCGGACCCCGTGTCGATCAGGAGTCCCCGAACCTTGACAACCTTCCAGGTGTCATTGGTCCAGCTGCACAGCGCGAGTTGCTTCTTGTTCCACTTGGGCATCCGTGGGTAGAAGCACCCCCGCCTCGTTGCACTTCATCCCGTAGAAGGTTCTGAAGAGTTGGAGGCTGTAAACCCACTTCTGTCGGAAGCAGAGGACCTGGAAGGCATTCCATAGGCGTATGGCATGGGGAGAGAAAGTAGTTGGATGCTTCTTGTAGTGTTGGCACATCTCAACCAGGTTGCCGCAGAAGGGGAACCGAATCCCCGCCGATATTTGCCCCGTAGAGACAAATACCTCCCCTTTCCGGGGACGGGTAACCTCAAGGTTACTCGGGAGACGGGAAGAGAGGCTCCCAGGTAGAAGTGATGTAGCCCTCCCGGAGAGCGGCCTCATAGGGAGTACTGGAAATGTCGTTGGGTGCATAGTCGAAATTAAAGGGCTTTCTCCCCTCGGAACTGGATCCACTATCTGAAAATCAGCCATGGCAAGGAAAGGCACATTGGGTTTTTCGGAAAATTACAAACGAACTAATCGAAGATGAAGGAAAAGATATACAAGCATCAGGGAAGAAATCCTTACCAGACATGATGACTCGAACTGGAAGGGATGATCTGAAAGGTCGCCGAAAAGTTGATCGGAGAGCAGAAAGCCAAGGAAGAGCTTGAGTTCTCAGAGTTGCAGAGAGCTTTTGAAATTTCAGAAACGGTAAAAAGGAAACAGTGCCCAGGGTTAGGGTTTTATAGGAGAAGGGACAGTCGAAAGGACGTTCTAATCTGGATCGTCGAAGTCGAAGCGTTTTAATCTGAGCTGTTGAGATGAAACGTACAGAATGGCAACGGGCGTAATGATGAGACGGCCTGAAAATCACTTTTTTCAGAAAAAGAAGGCGCGAAAAATCAGGCACCGTTGCCCAAGACGTCACTTCGTCATCTGCTGCATTTAATGGCTGAGGAACCGAGGAGTCTTCTCGGATTTGGTGATTATCCTCGAGGTATCGAGGAAACGTGAACGAGAAGATTCGTATCAAGTGACGTTATCAAGGAAAAGGTCCCCGACTCCAAGGTCGGGAGGTCGGGAGTTAAAGGACACGACGAACTGAAAGTCCCTCATGTCTTGGGGGAAAATGATGGGTTTCGCTATAGCCGTTAGGCCCTTTAACGGTGAGTAAACGGTGAATAGGCCCACTGGGCCCTAAAAGGAGGTCAGGATGACCTAGGCGAAGGGTCCCGACAGAGGGAGTCCCGATGGTGAAAGGTCCCGACCGAGTCGGTCCCGATGGGCGAGCTAGATGCTCCCGATGAGATGCCTTTAAGTAGGCCCCGATTATGAATACCTGAGAATATTGGCCCTGTCACGATGACGAGGGGCCCAGAGCGGTGACACAATGAGATAACTCTGGAGTCCCTGATACTGGTCGGGACTTGCTATCAGAGGTTGAGGCCGAGATACGCGGAGCGTGGCCGAGATAAGCGAGATCATGGCCTAGATAGGTGGGATCGTGGCCGAGATACACGGAGCGTGGCCGAGATAGGCGAGATCATGGCCTAGATAGGCGGGATCGTGGCCGAGATACGCGGAACGTGGACTAACCGTCCCAGCGGTTCTCTAGGTAACTGAGGTAGTTCTTCGCCTATAAAAGGGCAGAAGTTACCTCAGATTGAATACGTTTTGATATACACTCTTTGAGACTCTTGCTTGCCAGTTTATTCGAGACACTCATTTAAGCATCGGAGAGGGATTCTGGGTCACCGCCCGGTCTATCCCCTCTTGCAGGATTACGTGGAGCGAAGGAGTTCGGATCGCCGTCAAGACCGTACCGGAGTTCCAACCGTGATCCAACAAGGCCCACATTCGACATAGTTTGGCAGAGGATTGCGTCCTCCTACGACTTAGTTTATAGAATGTAAATCTGATGTAATCAAAACATTATGACGTAGACTGATGATTAACTCAGTTGCAATTCTTTCTCTTACAAAATGTTACTTTCTAATATCAAATTGTTATCATAGATACATGCCATTTCTAAACCCTACGCAATCCAAGCAGTGTTACATGCTTTTCGAATATGTCCCTGCGTAGTGGTTTTGTTAATGGGTCCGCTACCATTTTATTGGTGGACATGTATTCCATAGTGATTATATTGTCTACTACTATTAAAATTCAGCATGAAATTATTTCTCATCAATGTGTTTGGTCCTACTAGGGTACTTCAGATTCTGAACTGCCGCAATGGCTGCTTGACTGTCATAGAAGACCTTCACATGTTTATTCTCGACATCACCACCAAGCAGTGCAGTAAGAAGCCTTTTGAGCCAAAACGCTTCCTGTGCATTCTTAGAGAGAGCTACGAATACTTATTTCATTGTGGACAGCGCGACTTAGGTTTTGCTTCTTGCTCGTCCATGAAATGGAGGCATTATCAAGGAGGAATGTTCCTCCTTTGGTGGACTTACGATCATCTGGATCGCCACCATGGCCGGGGTCAATGTAACCGGTCAATTCTAACATCCTGCCCTCATAGCACAGTTCGTAGCCGGCAGTACCTTTTCAGATAACGAGTTACTCATTTTTTAGTCTTTAAATGTTTATGGCCAAGATCTAATAGGAAACGTGCTACTAGGCCTACGACATAACAGATATCCGGACGGGTGCATTGTATGTGTCAGACCTAATTCTAACTTACGGCGGATTACGTTTTCAAAAACGTGCAATTTTGAAATAGAGTCGCCACTAGTTAATTAAGGCTAACTAGAATCCTAAATTACCTAAGCGAATAACGAATTAAACACCTAGTTATAAAATCGGTCTACGATTAGAAATTTGAGTTCGGGGGTTCTATTACGAATTAAAAATATATGATTTTTAATTACGCCCTTTCGGTACTCAATTCACTTAATTTGCCAATTTTATTATTAATTAATACCCCAAATGGACTAAAAAACAAAATAAAACCTAATAACACTATCGAACAATTTTTTTTGCTAAAAAATACAAATTAACATATTCACATAACACAACTTAAATAATCAAATTTTTAATTAACCTAAATCAATTAAATTTTTATTACTTAAACATAAATCTGATTAATAACATAATAATAATAAATATAATAATAATAATAATAAATTAATTAATTAATTAACTAATTGATTAATTAAAAAAAAAAAAGAGAATTACCTGAGGAAGACGAACAGAGATCTGGCACCAACAGACGGCAGGACAGGCGAGGCTGTGGACGGACGGGTCACAGCGGCGGCGGTTGGCGACAAGGCAGACGGCAGGCCAGGCGAGGTCGACGATGGCACCGGCGATTCAGACACAGCAGCAGTGGGACGTGGATCTGGCCTGATGGTCGGAACTCAGCAGCGGTGGGACGTGGATCTGGCCTGATGGTCGGAACTTAGCAGCGGTGGCAACGGGCGACCATTGGACCTTGCAGGCGAGCTATGGGCAGAGGTCCGACGCGTTGGGCCGGCGAACGGATGGCTGACCAGGAAGGGCCGTCGGCGGTGGAGAGAGAAGGATAGAGAGAGACAGAGATGGGAGAGAGAGAAAGAGAGCAGGGCGGCCGGCATGGCGGACGGCGAGGCGTCAGGCGGCCAGATCTGGTGGGCGGTTATAGCTGGCGGCGTGGCCACCGACGAGGCCGCGGGCAGGGCCATTGGCGAGACCGCCGGCGGGGCCGCCAGGGAGCTGCAGGCTGACTACGGAGAGGATAAAATAAATAAATAAATAATAATTAAATAAATAAATAAATTAATTAATTTAATTAAATTAAATTTTTTTATGAGTACTAGAGGACGAAAATCGCACGGATCCCGATGAATAGTGTATTATTGCTTTTTGTGATGTTTTTTCTATGTCTTTACAATGTAAACCTAGACCCCTATTTATACTAAAAACCTAGTCTAGATTACAAATAAAATTTAAATAAAAAATTGCTAACAGATAATTATTCTAGAGAATATTCCTAAGGATATTTATCTTTACAGATAATTATTTTTTTGAATAAAAATTAATATCTGAAGATAAATATCTTACAAATAATTTTCTAAAATAAAAAAAAACTAATAATTATATATATATATATATATATATATATATATAAATATTCCGAAAATATTAAATAAATTCGAAATAATTTAAAATATATTTTATAATAATTTCCCTAATGTACCCTTGAGCATCTTTGGAGACTTTGTGGCTTGACGCGTCCGGAATTTGACGTATCATGTGTAACGTCGTTACGTCCGGGTCAAAATCGAGTGTTTACAGTTTGCCCCTCTTTGGACGGACTCCCGTAGAACGTGTTCGAAGGGGTTTGTCCAAAGACGAGGAAACACTGATTTTGACCAGAAAGTATATTCTCTTCTAATTCTTCAAAGTCTTCAAGGTGGCTCATATGCTTATTCTTGTGCGGAAAGATAAAACCTCTATCGGAAGGACACCTGTTGACGATGCCTCCATTGGCGGTGCAGAAAAGTAAAGCCTCCAGTGGCGGTGCGGAAAAGTAAAGCCTCGGTTGGCGGTGCCCCTGTTGGCGGTGCCTCCGTTGGCGGTGCAGAAAAGTAAAGCCTCCAGTGGCGTGCGGGAAAGTAAAGCCTCCAATGGCGAGCAGAAAAGTAAAGCCTCCAGTGGCGTGCGTGCGGGAAAGTAAAGCCTCCAGTGGCGTGCAGAAAAGTAAAGCCTCCAGTGGCGTGCGGAAAAGTAAAGCCTCCAGTGGCGTGTGGAAAAGTAAAGCCTCCAGTGGCGTGCAGAAAAGAAAAACCTCGATCGACGATGCCTCCAGTGGCGTGTGACGAGGAAAAGCCTCCAGTGGCGTACAGTAAAGTAAAAACCTCGATCGACGATGCCTTCAGTGGCGTCAACAAGGAAAAACCTCTAGTGGCGGTGCAGAAAGTAAAGCCTCATATGTCTGAAAAATGCCTCTAGTGGCGTCCGATGGAGAAGAGCCTCTAGTGGCGTGTGTCGGAGAAATGCCTCTAGTGGCGTCCGTTTTGGAGAAGAGCCTCTAGTGGCGTCCGTTGGAGAAGAGCCTCTAGTGGCGTTGGTTTGATAAGGGCCTCGAGTGGCTTGACGACTTGAATGCATGTCCCTAATTTTTGCCTAAATTGCGCATGACGCGACAACTTAGCGGGATATTTTTTTTTTATTTTTTAATTTAAATTTTTTTTAATCTCTCATATTCTCTCCTTTTGCCACGGTCAAAATTTTAGACCGTGCCCCTCGGTTTTCCTGATTTTTGCATGGATTTCCCCTTGGGGGTTTTATTCCATCGGAATTTTATTTTCTCTCATTTTGCCCCTCATTTCCTAATTTTGCCTAGGCCGCCCTTTCGGGTTTTCAACCTAACAGAAGCACTCTCTTTTTTTGGTAGCCGATTAAACGGTGGCTGTGACCCGTACTTTATTTCCCGTCACGATGCGAGAGTATTTATAGCCATTTGGAGGGTGGCTGTGACCCTTTCTTCATCGTCTTCAATGCGAGAGCTCTTTTGATTTGTAGCCATTTGGAGGGTGGCTATGGCCCTTTATTTTGTAGTCGTTTTAGGGACGACTGTGGCCATTTTTTATTTTCCCGCCCTTACAAGATTCGCGGGGTCACTCTTTAATCTGTAGCCGTTTAGAGGGTGGCTGTGGACCTTTATTTTGTAGTCGTTTTAGGGACGACAGTGGCCCTTTTTATTTTCCCGCCCTCACAGGATTCGCGGGGTCACTTTTTTATCTTTAGCCGTTTGGAGGGTGGCTGTGGCCCTTTATTTTGTAGTCGTTTTAGGGACGATTGTGGCTCTTTTTTATTTTCCCGCTCGTCCGACGAGGCCGCTGGCGGGGCCGCCGGGGGGCTGTAGGCTGACTGACGGAGAGGATAAAAAATAAATAATAAATTAATTAATTAATTAAATTAAATTAAAATTTTTTTGAGCACTAGAAGACGAAAATCGCACGGATCCCGATGAATAGTGTATTATTGCTTTTTGTGGTGTTTTTTCTATGTCTTTACAATGTAAACCTAGACCCCTATTTATACTAAAAACCTAGTCTAGATTACAGATAAAATTTAAATAAAAAATTGCTAACAGATAATTAATCTAGAGAATATTCCTAAGGATATTTATCTTTACAGATAATTATTTTTTTGAATAAAAAATAATATTTGGAGATAAATATCTTACAGATAATTTTCTAAAATAAAAAAATATTATTATATATATATATTTAAATATTCCGAAAATATTAAATAAATTCGAAATAATTTAAAATATATTTTATAATAATTTCCCTAATGTGCCCTTGAGAATCTTTGGAGACTTTGTGGCTTGACGCGTCCGGAATTTGACGTATCATGTGTAACGTCGTTACGTCCGGGTCAAAATCGAGTGTTTACAGTATGGCGTAGAACAAACTACCGACCATGCTAAAACATCCTGCACCCTTTATCTATTTAAGCTCTGCCAGGTTCCTCGGGTCGTCACGTTTTGACAGTGCGCACCCAAACAACATTGGCGTTTCCACGGATTTTGGCATTCTGTGATTTGAATCTTTTCAACAATTTGTTGATGTAAACTTCTTGAGATAGCATGATTTCCGGGTAGCCCGATCTCTGGCAATCTCAATGCCTAAGATATACGCGACTTCTCCCATGTCCTTCATCTCAAATACAGATGCCAACCAGGACTTTGACTTATTCATAAATCTCATGTCGTTTACAGCAATAAGTATGTCTTCCACGCATAAGGTTAAGATGACATACTTAGACACGGAGGTCTTATTATACACGCATGGATCCTTGTGAAGATTCACAAATCCGTTTCCTACGATTTCCTCGTGGAATTTGCGGTACCAGTTCCGAGACGACTGTTTAAGACCATAGATTTACCTTTGGAGTTTGAAAACTTTACGTTCGTTACCAGGAATAATGAAACCCTCCGGTTGCTCCATGTATATCTCTTCCTCCAGGTTTCCGAGGAGGAATGCGGTCTTAATACTCATTTGGTGAGGTACGTAACCGAAACTTGCGACCAGGACCATGAATGGCCCTGCACCGTGGTTTTACGCACAGGTGGTGAGAATTTTTTGTCAAAGTCCACTCCATGAAGTTAGGTATAGCCTTTCGCATTGAGTCGAGCTTTGTATCGCTCGACCTTTTCTATCCGTGAGCCTTCTTTCAGGACTCACCCTATCCTTATGCCCCTTTGGTTAGCCTGACTTATCGTTCAAGGCGTAAGGAAGGAAAATCGTTTAACCGACTTCATCCTTCTTCGTTTGCTAACTTATTTCAGAGATTTTATCACATCTCCGATATGAGCATTTTAAATTTTCACCTTATGCGTCAGACGATACTTTTACAAGGTTGTAGTAGCTTTCGAAGCCTACTTTCAACCGATGTAAATGTTATCAATAAGTTATTTTCGAAGGAATGCAAACGAAAATTCAGCACATCATCATTTTAAACACTTCATTATTAAACTCATACTTTGAAACGATGTGTTCCTCTTTCGAGGTCTATTTGCGCGAGGCGCAACTTACCCCAGTTTAACCTTTGGTTAAATCGTTTCATTTCTGAATTTAATACAATTTAATCCAATCGGTTTCACACATGATTATCATCACAACTTGTTTCATTCAATGGATTAATAATAATAAAGAAAGATATAAGCAATATACTTATAAGCAATGCATCAAACAGCTAATTAAAAGGATCGAAAAACTTGAGAAACAGTAATTAATACTTTCTTTGAGCATGGTTACATGCTCAGAAGAATAAAATGTTTCCTGTATTTCAAGGAACATTATTAAGTATCCTTTAAACTTAAGAATTTTTGAAGAGGTTTATTAAGCTAAGAAAACAAAGATAAAGTCTTTCTTTCAATCTCTATATCTTCGGGGCAAGCTCCTCTTGTTTGTGCTTGTTCTCCTTCTCTGTTTTGTAATTCAAAAGGATGAATTGAATTACTCTCGAGTAAGAGGAGTCCTAGAAGAACTTATGAGTTTATCATTATTCTTCAGCACGTACCTTGGGAGGATTGATACAGGAAACATCAAGGTGTCCTTTCACGCCACACCTAAAAGACGTTCGAGTTTCCTCTTTAGGTGTGTATTTTTCTTTGCCTTTCTTACCAACGAATTGCTTTCTCTTAACTTCCTCTGAGGTTTTGAAGCTAGAGGCTTGTCAGCCTTGACCTAGAGATTCTTTCCCTTCCTCTTGCGCTTACCCTTTTGCTCAGCTGGAACTGAGGATGCAATATGCATTTCCGCCCCTTTTCAGCCTTGAGACGATCCTCTTCCAGCTCGAGATGAACTCGCACTTTCTCGAGGTTATCGAGTTGAGTGGCATGGGTAAGGTGCATTTTCATGCTACTCCAAGAGTCAGGTTAGGATCGGATCACGCATTGAACTTTCTGTTCCTTCGTCAGGATTTCTCCTGCTTCCTTGAGTTCAGCATGCATGTTAGACATATGTCTGATATGCTCCTTCATTGCATGCTTTGGATTCATTTTCTATGAGTCTAAAGCGATGTTTAACGATCGCTTCTGGGCAGTGGTGTAAACACCAAACCCTGCCTTAAGACCATCCCATAGGTCCTTGGTAGACTCATAGTGATCATACCCATATAGTATGTCATCCTCAAGCAGTGACAGCAAGGCGGAACGGATCTCCTGGTCCTTTGCATCCCATTCATCATGGGTTTTCTCCAGTTAAGCCGTGAGGTCTCCCTCTGGCCTGACTTTCTTCGTAGTCAAATGCTCCAAACCTCTCATTTCAGTAATTACCATCCTCGCTCGCTTATTGCAGATCTTATAATTGTTGTTGTTCAATCTCACTCCCTTGTTCATCAGGGAGATTACATTGCTGATCACAACCATTGCTAACACTTTGATAATCATGCAAAACTTAGGTAGACAATAAAATTTTGAGAAAGAATTGTATACATCCGATATCTATTAAGATTGAATCTGATAAATAATGATTCCTCTGTCATCTAAACCAACCGACCAACAGTAAACCAAGGGAATATGGCTGTGAAAGAGTTCACTTTACCGCTGTTATCAATCCCATAGATCAGTCTTTTAAAACGGTTTTAATCGCAAATTACCGGAACGAGAATTTTAAAACAAGCATATCTGATCGTTGCTTTCCCAAAGTCCTTTGTATTTTGGAAAACATTCCGATGAATTCACTCATACATATATAATTCTACTAACCATGTAAATTATCATACGCAAGTAACATTCATCAAACAAACCACACTCATGCTTATGCGTCATGCGTCTAATGTTCCGAGGAACTCATGCTTTCATACATAATTATACTTCCAAGTAAATTATAAAATGCTGCGACATCCTCAACATTTTAGCATACGTGTCAAACATGATTCATTCACATCCATCATACATATTGGCGACTGGTTTTCGATTTTAAAATGATTTTAAACATTAGGGGCTCATTTGCAATTCATGTTTATATTCAATTATGCAACATTCTAGACATGAATACTAGGCATTTTCCAACCATCACAGAATGTCTATCCTAGTGCGCATTCCATATATTTAACCAGGGCTCCGCCCACAACATGCAATATCCAGCTAGCTTGATTAAGTCAAGACAACATTTCTAATCATGTATTAATATATATATTGAATAATTAAAAATTGCAATTCAGCCCTCTAACTAATCCAGTCCCAAAAACATGTATCTCCGATATCTATCCCCAGAATCGAAACAAGGCATAAAGGTTAGCAACCCTATGAACACTCTGTAGTCCATTTATATGTTAAAAAAATTGGATTTTAAAACTTGACCTCCCTGTTTTAATTAATTGACTTGAATTCGGTTTTGAAAATCATTTCAGTTAGTCAATTTCGGTTCGTTTTGGTACGGTTCAGAAAATCCGGTTCGTCCCGGTCCGACAAATCCGGTTCGGTTAGGTCTGGCAAATCTGGTTCGGTTTTAAATTTTAAAATCTGGTTCGGTTGGAACCGGTCCAATAAAATAGGGTTCGGTTCAACACACAAAATCGGTTCGGTTAGATCCACTTAATTACCCCAGTTCGACCCGACCCGACTAGGTCGAACCGATTGAGAAAACCCTGTTCGATGTAAATCCGTCCCGGTTTGACATATTGGACCGACCCAATAAATAAAATTTCAAAGGTTGGGCCGAAATGTTTACTTGTGGCCCAAGTATGCTTTTAAAGTCCAAAAATATTTAACTTAGCCACCAAGTAACATTAATTATATAAAATAATTTCCAATATTAAATATATATATATATATTTCGACCAAATTACTAACATATATATATTTATTGCCAAGATTCTATCTATAAAATTAAATCAATCAACAATATATATATATATATGTAAAAATCGGCACAAGATATAATATATATATTTATTTATTGTCAACATCTTAAACAGGGTAACAAATATACTGACAATATATTTTCTCAATCTTTAAGAAAATTAAATCTATCAATAATATCTTTAACTCTATTAAATATTTAGATATATTGATAGTTATATATATGTCTATATATTAATGTGAATCTATCCTAATGTTCCCAATTATAGATATATTGTTACCTTAATTAAAAATTAAATATGGTAAACAATTTAATTTAAAATTTTCGGCCGAAATATGTCCCTTGGTGATTAAGAAATTTAAAAATTTTACCTTGTAATTCACCTAGGATTTCGGCACAAACACTAAAATTGGGAACAAGTGGTCAAATTTTAAGATCAAATTTTAATAAGATCTACAACCCAATGTTTGATTTTGATAAATATTACACTTTTTCTTGAAGATCATGAACATCAAATTAACCAAGAACATCATGAAAATTTTGGATTCACCATCAATCCAAAAAATTGAAATTTTAAAATTTTCTTTTAAAAATTCCGGTTTTTAATTTTAAACTTCAAGAACACCAATTTATCAAAATCATGAACTCATTACATAGGCTCTGATACCACTGTTAGATTACGGGGAGTAATCACTACAGATACTTAAAACAAGATACATGCTAGTAATTGGAATTACGTAGCGGAAGATCACACATACCTTTAAGATGATCCGTAGACCAAAGATATTCTCAGGTTGTAGTTCACGATCCTCCGGACGGGATCCGTACAGGTTCTTGTTATAGAAGCCCTACGTGGTACAAGCTCCACAGCAAAGCCTCTGATCGATTCTTGGCACGGGGACAGATCTCTGGAGTGTTTACTTGGAAAGGAAATTGGCACACCCTTGGGTGACTATAGGTTCGGCCGAAACCTAGGTGTGGGGAGGTGGGGGGTGGGGGAGGGTTTTTCTCTCTAAAACACTCTAGTGAGGGAATAGTGATTAACCCTAAAAATACCCTAACACCATGTATTTATAGGAGGAGCAAAGTGGACAAAAGTCCACTTTGACCACAGTAGGTATTTCGGCCGGCCATGCATAGGAGACCCATAATTTGGGCCTCTCATGTCAATTGGGATTTGGGTCTAGCCCAATTACCCTAATGTGACATTTACCTAATTTCCTTAGCTAAACTATACATATTATGAGCTCCAATTACGACGCCCATCACCATATGCTTAAAATATATTTATTGTCAAGATTCTATCTATAATATGTAAATCAATCAACAATATATATATATTTCGGACCTATCAATTATATATATATATTTAATTATTGTCAATATCTTTAATAGGGAAACAAATATCCTGACAATATATTTTCTTAATCTTTTAGGTAACTAAATCTATCAATAATATCTGAATCCCTTTCTTTTAGCTAGATATATTGATAGTTATATATTTCCATATATTTTAATGTGAACCTATACATATATTTCCAATTATAGATTTATTTTTACCTTTAATAAAAAATAAAATATGTTAAACAATATCCCTAAGGGATTTCGGCCGAAACATGTAACTTGGTCCCTAAGAAATTAAAAAATTTACCGTGTCAATTCTTCTAAGGTTCGGCTGAAACACTCTATTGGAAACAAGTGGTCAAATTTCAAGATCAAATTTTAATAAGATCTACAATCCAATGTTTGATTTTGATAAAAGTCATATTTTTCTTGAAGATCATGATCATCAAACTTTACTAAGAACATCATGAAAATTTCGGCCCTTTACAATTATAAAAATCGGAAATTTTAAATTATTAATTTAAAAATTTCGGCCAACCATGTCTAAAATCAAGAACACCAATTTATCAAAATAAAAAATTACTAACAGATGCTCTGATACTACTGTTGGAATATGGGGTAGAATACTGCTGATACATAAAACAAGGTACGTGCTAGTAATCATAATTACGCAGCGGAAGATGTCACATACCTCAAACCTTTTCCGTAGCCTCAAGGATCTTGCTGAGGGAGTTCATGATCCACCGGACAGAAACCGTAGGGATTCTTGTTAGAGAAGACCTACGTGGTATTAGCTCCACTGCAAAGCCACTGATCGATTCTTGGCTGGGACGGATCTCCGGAGTGTTTTGCTCTATTGGCACACCCTTTGGTGAAGGTGGGTTCGGCCGAAACTTGCTCACACGAGGGGAAGTGTTTTTCTCTCAAATCACCACTTAGGAAGAATTGTGAATTACCCCAAATAAAACCCTGACACCCCTTATTTATAGGAGGAGCAAAGTAGACAAAAGTCTACGTTGCCCCATGCAATATTTGGTCGGCCTATATGTGTTAGGGAGGCCCAATTTTTGGCCTCTCATGTATTGGGATTTGGGTCAAGCCCAATTTCCCTAATGTGACATTAACCCAATTTCTTAGGTTATCTATACATATTAATGGGCTACCAATTACGGCGCCTAGTTACTATATGCTAACAGACCTAACCCGAACCAGATTTATGGGACCGAACCGAACCGGGCTAAACCGAAATTGACTGAACCGAACTGGATTTTTTTTTCAAAACCGAATTCAAGTCAATTAATAAAATTGGATGGTCAATTTTTAAAATCGAAATGTTATCGAACTTGAAATAGTCTACACAGAGCTCGAAGGTTAAAATTTTCACGTTTTGATTAAGCCTTAATGCCTAGTTTCGATTATGGGGATGGATCTCGGAAATGCATGATTTAGGGACTGGATTAAATAAAGGGTTGAATTGCAATTGTTTACTTTTTATTAAATATATTTATTAGAAAGGTTGTCTTGACCATGTCAAGCTAGCTGGATGTTGGATGCAGAGCCTTGGTTAAATATATGGTTTGCACATTATGACGGATATGTTGTGATGGTTGTGATTGCATAGGATTCATGTCTAAAAACACGCATCATATATTGTAAGCATGAATTGCAAGTCAGCCCCTAATATTTTAAAAATTTTAAAAACAAAAGCCAGTCGCCAAATATGCATGTTTGATGTGGAAGTTTCATGTATGAGACGTATGCTTGAATGTTGAGGATGTAGCTGCATGTTATAGTTTACTTAGAAATAGGATTATATATATGCTAGCATAAGTTCCTCGGAACATTAGACGCATGATGCGTATGCATGATGTGTGGTTTGGATGATGAATTGTGCTTGCTATGATAATTTACTTGTGAAGTAGAGTTGTATATGCATGCGTAAGTTCATCGGAATATTATTTCAAATACAAAAGGGCCATGGGAAAGCCAATATTAGGTAGGCTTATTTTAAAGTTCATGTTCCGGTAATTTGCGAATAAAACCGTATTAAGAGACTGATCTATTGTATTGAAGACGACGGTAATGTGAACTCTTTCTTGAACACCCTTCCTTCAGTTTACTGGCGATCAGTTGGTTTATATGGCTGAATAATCATTATTAGTTCTATTCCATATTAATAGATATCCGATGTATGCAATTCTTTCTAAAAATATTATTATCTCCCTGATTATGCATGATTATCAATGTGTTCGTATGAGTTGGTTGAATGAGTGCGATTCGACGTTCCTCGCTGTTGGGTTATAAGTAAACCCGACTATGTATGTACGTTCTTGATTTATGGTGATTTCCTACATGTGACAGGTCGAGTACGCTTTCAGGGCGAGGAGAAGAAGTTGACGACCTTTCTTGTTTATTCCAACCATTTGGAGATAAAAGGTCGACTACCAATCATGAAGAAGTCGACTTCAAAAGAATGACTGGTCGACTATGGAGACTTAGAGAATCTTCCAGAGGACAGTTGGCGACCTGCTTCCCACCGTCTCAAAGGAAAACCTTCCTTCGAAGTAAAAACAGGTGACGACCTGCTTCCCACCGTCTCCAAAGGAAAACCTTCCCTCGAAGTAAAGACAGGTGGCGACCTGCTTCCCACCGTCTCCAAAGGAAAACCTTCCCTCGAAGTAAAGACAGGTGGCGACCTGCTTCCCACCGTCAACAAAGCAAAATCTTCCCCCGGAGTAAAGGTGAGGTGGCGACCTGCTTGTCACCTGCTTTAGCCGCCTTAGGAAAGACTTCCCTCCTAAGTAAAAGTGAGGTGGCGGCCTACTTGTCACTTGCTTGGCCGACTCCAAAGGAAAACTCACTAAGGAGATAACCGCCACTGATAAGTCGGTAACTCTCCCCTATAAATAGGGACCTATCTTATTCAATTAAAAACAATCTGCTCTGAATACTTATATATTACACTCTCAAATACATAACTAACTTAAGCTTCGGAGTGGAATCAGGGGCCACCCCCACCCCTTTTTAGGTGCTCGACCTTATACCCCAATCTAATGGTGTTGGCGACTTTGAAACCCTCAACCATTCCAAATCTCTGCCAATTTTGGAAGATGCGAGGACAGCTCCCCAGGCTGTTCCTCCGGAGGTAATAGCAGCCTTTATTACTTTTTGGAATAAAACCCAAGCAGGGGCTGTTCCAGAGAAAAGAGAGCCAACCCGAGAGGCCTCACAAAAGGAAGAAGTAGCTTCTAGTGTGAAAATCCAAAAGGAGAATCCCCTGGAAAAAGAAACCCCTAAAGCCCCCGAGGCCGAAACGGTGAGCAAGGAACCTGTCCTGTTCACAATAGGGCAGGTCGAAGAACTGTTGGAGAAGAAGAGGCGAGGTGCGAACGATTTGCTCATCGTTCGTGATCATACTTCTCACCCCTTCACCAAAAGGCTATTCAATACTCGAGTTCCCCCGCAAGTCTTCGCGAGGAGCATCGACGATTATACCAGAGAAGGCGACCCAGTTCGCCACATCAACGTCCTCAATCCCTCCTTCTTGGGAAGAGGGGCAACGCCTGATCACTATGCAGCACTCTTCCCAACCACGATGAAGGAAGAGGCGTCTACTTGGTTTTATGGTCTCCCCGACAACTCTATAGACTCGTGGGATGAGCTGAAAACCAAATTCATTGAATGGCATATAGGTCAGAGGCAGCGCCTCAAGAGCGTGAACTCCCTCGACAAGATCGAGCAAGGCCCAAGTGAAACCTTGGCCAACTACTACACAAGGTTTCACAAGTTACTCCAACAGCTGAACGAGGACGCCACGGATGGCGAGCTGATCCGGACCTTCTGGAGGGGTCTTAGAGTGCAGAGCCAAGCTCTGAAAGACAGCATGGTGATGAAGCTCATGCAAAGGATTGACGCGCTCGCCGTTAAAGTAAAGAAATTCATCGACCTAGAAAGGTCGCATGAAGGGTTGCCCGAAGAAATCAACAAACAACTGGTGCCCGCCAAGATCGAGGAGGGCTCCGCTTCCCGACCGTCCAGGAGGGAAGAAAGACGTGAGCGAGACTTCCGCCCGGGAAATCGACAAGGAATAAGGAGGGATCCTAATCCCTATCCAGGAAAGTTTACCCCACTCACACACAACATATCAGTAGTATTGCAAGAAATGGAGAAACTTAGGCTGGACGATCCTCCTCAAGTAAGAAAAAGCCCGATGGGATCCCAGATGAATAACTATTGTCGTTACCATCGAGTACAAGGGCACGACACCGACGATTGTGTGGCCCTCAAACACGACATCGAGACATTGATCAAAAGGGGGAAGTTGTCGAAATTCATCGACAAACCGTTCAAACCCCAGCAAAAACGAAGTCGAAGTCCTCGGGGGAATTCTCGATCTCCCCCCTCACAATAACCCCGCCCCAATAAAAAGGGGGACAATCAATGTCATCGCGGGAGGCTTCGCCTCAGGAGGAGAGACTAGCACCGCCCGCAAAGTATATGCCGCCCAGATAGCTCGTGATGGAAAAGGAAAAGCGCCTACAAAGACTGAGGCAGTATCTATCAGTTTCACTACGGACGACCTCATGATGGTGACTCAACCACATGAGGACGCCCTTGTCATCACCGCCACTATTGCAGAGTACGAAGTAAAGAGGATCCTCATCGACAGTGGAAGCTCGACAGATATACTTTTCTTCGAGGCCTTTCAGAATTTGGGTCTGGCCTAAAGGGACCTCAAGAAAGTCGACTTCCCCCTCATAGGATTTGCAGGAAGGACCACCTATCCAATGGGAGCAATCAAACTCCCGATAGTTCTGGGAAAAGAGAAGACGACTCTAACAATCGATGTACTCTTCGTAGTCGTCGACGCCGCTTCCGCCTATAACGCCATCATTGGAAGGACGACGCTCAGTCCTCACCGAATAATCCCATCGACTGCTCATCAAGTAATGAGGTTCCCGACGCTACACGGAATTGGGGAAGTGAGAGGCGACCAAACAGCATCCCGACGATGCTACGTCAGTTCAATGCGACGTCGAAATCAGAGAGAAGTCATAGAGACAACACCTCTTTAAAGAAATAATATTGTTTATTATGATAAGGCTAATGTTCGTTTTATGGTGTTCCTCTTTTTTGTTAAAACTCAGGAAGGATGAATGAATATAGGCCTTTCAAAGGCTCTTCTTTTTCTCAAGATATCTGAGTTCTCTCTTTTAAGGCGACCGACATTTAATATCGACCATCAATAATTTGATATCTACAATATCACTCAGATGGATCGAGCTCCTTGCGCTGCAGAAGAACCCAAGAGTCGATCATAAAAAACATATGATATCTACAATATCACTCAGATGGATCGAGCTCCTTGAGATGCAGAAGAACCCAAGAGTCGATCATAAAAAACATCTGATATCTACAATATCACTCAGATTGATCGAGCTCCTTGAGGTGCAGAAGAACCCAAGAGTCGATCATCAAAAACATCTGATATCTACAATATCACTCAGATGGATCGAGCTCCTTGCGGTGCAGAAGAACCCAAGAGTCGATCATCAAAAACATCTGATATCTACAATATCACTCAGATGGATCGAGCTCCTTGCGGTGCAGAAGATCCCAAGAGTCGATCATCAAAAACATCTGATATCTACAATATCACCCAGATAGATCGAGCTCCTTGAGGTGCAGAAGAACCCATGAGTCGATCATCAAAAACATCTGATATCTACAATATCACTTAGATGGATCGAGCTCCTTGAGGTGCAGAAAAACCCAAGAGTCGACCATCAAAAACATCTGATATCTACAATATAACTTAGATGGATCGAGCTCCTTGCGGTGCAGAAGAACCCGATAGTCGATCATTAAAAACATCTGATATCTACAATATCACTCAGATAGATCGACTACTTGCGGTATGAAAGAACTCAAGAGTCGATCATTCAAACATCTGATATCTACAATATCACTCAGATAGATCGACTACTTGCAATACGAAAGAGCCCAAGAGTCGATCATTAAAATATTTGATATCTACTAAATCACTCAAATAGATCGACTACTTGAGGTTTCGAAAGTTGATCATCCAGCCTCGAAGTTCGGTGTCGACCATTCAAAATCCGATATCCCCTAAATCACTCGGACAAATATACAACTCGAGAGAAATGTTAGATATTTGGGAATTACCCATAAAATCATTCGATTATATGGAGACCTAATGATTGTTCTAAAGTCGAGTATGTTTTCTATTAAGTCCGTTGAAAGATCTATGAAAACGGTGAAAAGCCCAAGAGAGGGCGAGCATATGTAAGATTGATAAAAATTATCCTTCATTAATAAACTGGAGTTTACAAAATATCGAGAAGGAAATTAAAAGTGTCTATGCTAAAATCTATCTATCAGCCCTAGCTTTGGCTTTAGCTTCCTCCTGCAGATATTCTCGAAGAACTGCCACTCTCGAGAGGTCCAGGTCGGGGCCTAAGGCCCTAAGCTCGGCCACCAATGAAGCAAAAACTGAGAGAAGCATCTGCCCGCTCGCCATGGCGGTGTCCGTTTGAAAGGCCAAGCTGACCTTGTAAGCGGCAAGAGCATTCCGCTCATGCTCCTCGAGCTCTTTCACCCTCTTCTTCAGTTCGATGTTCTCTTCGCGCTGAGAATCCAGTTGGGCACGGAAATTTTTGGAGAAGGCGGCAGCATCAGGATATTCCTTGCCAAGCACGGCCGCCAAAACTCCACTAGCTATCAGAGCCTCCTTGCAGGTATCAAGCTCCCCAGATATGGTGCCTAAGAACCTCTGAAGGCTGGAAACCTCCCCTTCAAGGCGAGCCACCTTTTCCCGAAGGCCATGCACTTCTTTGGCCTCCGATTCCAGGGAAGCGGGCTGCCCCTTTGCGAGAGATAACTCCTCGCCAAGGTCGATGAGAACCTGACCCACCTGCAAGAAATCTTGGTTGGCCTGGAAAGAAAAAATTCTTCAACATAAGTTACAAATAATATGTATCGACGTATAAGAATATGGTTCTACCTTGGACTGTCGATGCAGGAACATTCGAGTGGCGTCCTCCACTCGATCTGTAGGGAGGCGAGGACAATCCCGGGGAGGAACAGAGGCGTTCAACAAGTGAAGGGCCACCTCCTTTTTGGCGATGGAATGGCCCTCCTTCAGCTTGTACTCTCCCAGAGTGGCGAGAGGGTCCCAATCGACATCTCGTAGCGGAGAGTCGGGGGCAGAATGAAGCATCCTCCAAACAAAGGGAGGACCCTCATATCCCAAGCATGTCTTGGCTTGAGAAGAAGAAGCCTCAGCTGATGGGTCCGACTACAGCCGTTAGGCCCTTTAACGGTGAGGAAACGGCAAATAGGCCCGGTGGGCCCTAAACGAAGGCCAAGATGGCCCAGGAAAAGGATCCCGACGAAGGGAGTCCGAGGATGAGAGGTCCCGACAGAGTCGGACCTGACAAGCGAGCTGAACGCTCCCGACGAGATGCCTCTGAGTAGGCCCCGATGATGAATCCCTGAGAACAATAGGCCCTGTCACGATGACGAGGGGCCCCGAGCGGTGACACAACGAGATAACTCTGGAGTCCCCGACGTTAGTCGGGACTCGTTATCAGAGGATAAGGCCGAGATACGCGGGGCGTGGCCAAGATACGCGGAATGTGGTTAAGATACACAGAGCGTGGCCGAGATACGCGGGGCGTGGCCGAGATAAGCGAGATCATGGCCTAGATAGGCGGGATCACACCCAAGATACGCGGGATACGGGCTAACCACCCCCAACGGTTCACCAGGTAACTGAGGTACCTCTTCGCCTATAAAAGGGCAGAGGTCACCTCAGATCGATTAGGTTGAATTACATTACTTGAGATTACTGCTTGCCAGTCCGTACGAGATACTCATTTAAGCATCGGAGAGGGATTCTGAGTCACCGCCCGGTCTATCCCCTCTTGCAGGATTGCGTGGAGCAAAGGAGCTAGGATCGCCGTCAAAGACCGTACCGGAGTTCCACCGTGATCCAACATTGGCGCCGTCTGTGGGAATCAAACAAAAAGCTGATATGCCTTCTACTCGTTCAATGGCGGCTGGCAAGCAAAGAAGACAAGGACAATCTGGTGGTTCCCGTCATCCCGCTGCGACGACTCTGAATTCACTACCGGAACAGGAGGAAAACCAGAACCATCCCGCTGCTGAGCTCTCCCAGACAGGGGGGCATAATGAAGGTCTCGAAGAGATTGCCGCTCAGCACCAGGGCAATAGAGGGCAGGAGGCTCCCCCAGCTACGGACCTGACAAGAGCTGTGGCAGAAGCCATGCCCATGTTTTTGGCAGCTGTGGAGGCTCTCTTGGATCGGAGAGAGGCTGCGAAGAGGCAGGAGGAGATGCCCCCGTTGGAAGAAGCGCCCCCACCAGCAGAGGTTCGGAACGTACAGGAGGCTCCGCCCCGAGGCCAGGACAGGAGTAGGGTGTCCGTTCAGCCAGAGAGGTTCGTGGTTGATGGGCCAGGACCAGTACAGCACAGGACCATTCCCCTGAATGGTCCCATCACTCCCGATCAGGTGGTGAAGATCGTGAACATCTGCATGGGAGAGCAGAAGCCGCTGGTGTCGGAGCTGAGGGATCGATCTACCCATCCCTTCGTTCCTTGACCCATAGACACCCTAGCCCCGCCAGGGCTGGGTATCCCCACGATAAAGGAATACGATGGCGAAGGAGATCCGGTTCGTCATGTCCAGAAGCACCTCATGGCGTGTCTGGGAAGAGCCCCGAATGAAGACATAGTGTGCACGCTGTTCCCGAACACACTTGGGGAAAGAGCCCTGACCTGGTTCTTTAGTCTGCCCCCAGGCTGCATTACTTGTTGGGCAGATATGCACGACCGGTTCATTCAGCAGTACCAGGGTCGTAGACGTTTGCTGAAAAGTGTGAGGTCCCTGACCCAGGTAGTACAGAGGCCCGACGAATCGCTGGCACATTATTACCAGCGATACACTGCCAGTGTGGCAGAGATTGATGAGGAAATCTCGGAAGGTGAAAACATCCGTACATTCATTCGGAACCTAACGGTCCCCTATGGTTCCGACCTAATGCATAGCGTGGCTGAGAAAGCCGTGTGGAATATGGAGGCACTACAGAAAAGGGTGAAGCGGCAAATCGATGTCCAGGAGTCGAAGATAGCCGCTGGAGAGCTGGAGCCCCCGAAATCAAATAAAGGGAAGCAGTCGGTTAAACCTTTCGACGATCATAAATCAAAGGGCAAACCCGAGGGCAGTCGGGATCGAGGACGCTCTGGTCGGAGGGATGACAGGCGTTCTTTAAGGAAGGACAAGCGGGAGGATCTCGACATTCCTCTCAACTGCTCCATGGCGGAGGTACTAACGGTCATGGAACGACAAGGTATCTCCAAGTACCCCCCAAAGAAGGATGGAGAATTCCTAGGATCTCGCACGGATCGCTACTGCCGATTTCACCGCGCAAATGGTCACAATACCAACCATTGCCGGGAGCTGAAGAAGGAGATCGAGAAACTAATCCAGAAGGGAAAGCTTAAGGAGTTCGTCGGGGATAAGCGGTGTCGATCCCGCTCTCGGTCCCGATCGCGGTCCCGTTCTCGATCCCGCGATCGGTCCCCAAAGAAGAAGAGATCCGACCCAGAGTCATCTGGCGCCCGTAAAGAGAGACGGGGCACTATCAATGTGATTCACGGAGGGTTTGCTGCTGGAGGTGATACTTCATCCTCCCGAGAGGTTTATGCCTATAGAATCCCTACGGCGGTGGTGCTGGGTAAGAGGTCCCGATCCTGGACCCTGAAGGAAGAAATGGTGATCTCCTTTTCATCGGAGGATCTCATAGGCGTGGAGACCCCGCACGATGACGCCTTGGTTGTAACCTTGGATGTAGACGGGTACGAGATGAAGCGAATTCTGATCGATGGAGGAAGCTCCTCCGATATTCTATTTATGGACGCGCTGGAAGCCATGGGAAAAACGAAGAAAGATCTGAAGGAGACAAACTTCCTGATGGTCGGGTTCTCTGGTTCAACCTCCTATCCGCTAGGAGTAATCACCTTACCAGTGGAGTTTGGTAGCGGGTGGAAATCAGAAAGGAGGAACGTGGAGTTCGTGGTAGTTGATTCCGCAGGGACTTACAACGCGATCATCGGGAGAACCACCATCAACCCCCTGATGGCGGTCGCCTCGACAGTACACCAGAAAATGAAGTTCCCGACCGACCACGGAGTCAGAGAAGTCAAGGGTGACCAGGTAGCTTCCCGAAAATGCTATGTTAACGCCACCCGGAGGAGGAGGCGAGAGGCCATGACTGTCCTCTAGACAGATACAGATCCTAGAGAGGAGTTTGGGCGCCCCGCCCCCGTAGAAGATCTAAAAGAAGTTGAAATCGACGGACCCCAGAGGAAGGTGAAAATCGGGTCTGCTCTGACTGAGGAGACAGCCCAAAAATTGATTGAGTTGCTGAAGGAGTTCAAGGAGCTGTTTGCCTGGTCCCCGAAGCGATATGCCAGGAATCAGCCCCGATGTGATCGTACACGAGCTGAAGATAGATCCCGCGATCAAACCTATCACGCAGAAAAGGCGTCCGATGGGCACGGACAAGAAGATCGCGATCCAGCAGGGGGTGGGCAGGCTGCTCGATACTTGGTTTATTAAAGAACTCTGATTCCAGACTTGGGTCGCTAATCCAGTGCTGGTGAAGAAGACTAATGGGAAATGGCGGATGTGTGTGGATTTCCGCGATCTGAACAAGACTTGCCCGAAGGACTGCTACCCACTCCCGAGAATCGACCAGCTGGTAGATGCCACGTCGGGACATGAGCTGTTGAGCTTCATGGATGCATATTCGGGCTAAAAACCAAATCAAGATGGCCAAGGAGGACGCTCCTCACACAGCGTTTTATGCAGGCAGTGACATCTATCACTACGATGTCATGCCTTTCGGGTTAATCAATGCCGGGGCAACCTATCAGCGGATGGTGAATAAGCTGTTCGGAGATATGCTGGGGGAAACCATGGAAGCTTACGTGGATGATATGCTGGTGAAGTCCCGATAAGCTGAGGATCATGTGCACAACCTAACCCTGGCGTTTGAGCGGATGAGGCTTCATCAGGTCCGTTTAAACCCGACGAAATGCGCCTTCGGAGTCCACTCTGGGAAGTTTTTGGGCTTTATAGTAAGCCAGAGAGGAATTGAGGTGAATCCCGAGAAGCTGAGAGCGATTGAGGAGATGCAGTCTCCGATAAACCATCGGGAGGTACAAGTGCTGAATGGCCGACTAGCTGCAATGAATCGCTTCCTGTCCAAAGCTAGCGACCGATCAATGCCATTTTTTGAAGTCCTGAGGGCCAACAAGAAGTTTGAGTGGACCGACAAGTGTGAAGAAGCGTTCCAAGCACTCAAGCAGCACCTTCGCACCCTCCCGCCGTTGGCAAAACCGGTTCCAGGCGAGCCGCTCTATCTTTACTTGGCTGTTTCTGAATTTGCCATTAGCTCTGTATTAGTGAAGGTTGTCGAGGGTAATCAAGTCCCCGTCTATTATGTAAGAAAGGCGTTTGCCAAGTCTGAATTAAATTATCCTGCCGTTGAGAAGTATCTCTTTGCGTTGATTACAACTGCTCGGAAGCTAAGGCCTTATTTCCACGCACACGAGATTACTGTGCTGACGAACCAGCCTTTGAAGCATTTTTTGAATCGACCGAATGCATCGGGGAGATTAGTGAAATGGGCAGTAGAGCTTAGTGAGTTTCGCATACACTTTGCTCCGAGAACGGCTATTAAGGGTCAGGCGTTGGCGGATTTCATAGCAGAATCTACAGCCCCCGATCTAGAAGAAGCGGGCCCTGTAGAGGGGGCAACCATGGAAGTCCCGACAGAAGAACAACCAGAGAGGGCAGAGCAATAAGAACAGCCAAATGAGGAAAATACCTGGGAGATGTACACGGATGGCTCCTCGAGTTCAGACAGATCAGGAGCAGGCTTTTTGTTAATACCACCAGGTGGGGGTGAGCCGCTCCGATATGCCCTGGCTTTAACATTCAAGGCCACAAACAACGAAGCGGAGTATGAGGCTCTTATCACGGGCCTGAAAATTGCTAAAGGCACTGGAGTCGATCACTTGAGAGTGAAGTGTGACGCAGCCTTAATCGTGAACCAGGTTCAAGGGCGATACGAAGCGAGGAGTCCGATAATGAAGAATTACATGCACGAGGTACAAACCCTGAAGGAGAGCTTTAAAAGCTTCGACATCGAGGCAATCCCGAGGGAGGAGAACATAGAGGCAGACGCCCTGAGCAAATTTGCCCTGGGGGCACCCTCGGAAGAAAATCGGAAGGTGCACTTCTTGGAGAAAGTAATCTTGTCAACCACCGACTCGACACAGGTGTGTGCCATTGAAGCGGGAACGGAGGAGGATTCCACTTGGATGACTCCGATAGTCGCGTACCTGACTACGGGGGCAGTCCCCGATGACAAAGTGACAGCCGACAGGATACGTCGGATCGCGGCTAATTACGTGATGTTGGACAATCAGCTATACAAGAAGGGTTGGTTCTCGACTCCGTACTTGAAGTGTGTGGCAGAGCCCGACACAAATCGAATCCTGAAGGAGGTACATGAAGGGGCCGCGGCTTGTCATGAAGGGGCCCGATCCATTATGAGGAAAGTGCTGAACTTGGGCTATTACTGGCCTACGATGAGCAAGGAAGCGACGGCGTTGGTCCGATCCTGTGACACGTGCCAGAGGTATGCCCCGAGTATCGTGGCCCCGGCCGCTAATCTGACACCCATCAAGAGCGCTTGGCCCTTCGCGCAATGGGGCATCGACTTGGTGGGACCTCTTCCACAAGCACAAGGTCAATGTAAGTATCTACTTGTAGCTATCGATTATTTTTCAAAATGGATAGAGGCAAAAGCGTTAGCCAGAACGACGGGGAACCAGATCGTCAAGTTCCTCCAGACCCATATTCTGTCCAGATACGGGATTCCTAAGGTGGTGATCAGCGACAATGGTCCGCCATTTAACGGCTCTCAGGTGAGGGAGTATCTGGAGGAGTTGAACATTGAGCATCGAACAGCTTCCGTACGCCATGCTCAGACGAACGGTCAGGTGGAATCAGCCAACAAAATCGTAATGGATGGCCTGAAGAAGAGGGTCTATGCCTTGAAGGGCAAATGGCTGAACGAACTGGAAAACGTGCTTTGGGCTGTTAGAACGACACCCAAACGATCAACGGGGGAGACTCCGTTTGGCCTCGTTTATGGCACGGAGGCTGTCGCCCCCGTGGAGGTAGCTGTGGCATCCCATCGGATGAGATATTACGAGCCTCTAACAATGATGAGATGAGACGTCTGGACTTGGACTTGCTTGAAGAGAAGAGGCGGGAAGCCGATGAAGTCCAAGCTCGAATGCGTTTGGCGACAGCCAGGTACTACAATCGGCGAGTAAAGTCCCGACAATTCTTCGTCGGGGAGCTGGTTTGGCGTCGCAACGAGTTTACCCTCTTGGATCGGATCGGCAAGATGTCACCAAAATGGGAAGGACCTTACAAGGTCGTGGGGATGCCAGCCCCGAATGCATACAAGTTGGAAGACCTCGATGGCAGGATATTAAAGCATTCTTTTAGTGGCGAACACTTGAAGAAACACCATGCTTGATGAAAAGTCATCTTAAGTGGTGCCCGAAGAAAAGTCGCCTTAAGTGGTGCCCGAAGAAAAGTCGCCTTAAGTGGTGCCCGATGTAAAATCGCCTTAAGTGGTGTATGCTGTTTATCGTTTAATTCGATGTAAGCCAATTTTGTGCCATCAATAAATAAAGAGGTTGCTTCCAGTCATAGTTATTCTTAGATTTACGCTAAGTGTCAAAGTCGCCTTGAGTGGTGCACGAGAAAAGTCGCCTTTAGTGGTGCACGAGAAAAGTCGCCTTGAGTGGTGCACGAGAAAAGTCGCCTTGAGTGGTGCACGAGAAAAGTCGCCTTGAGTGGTGCACGAGAAAAGTCGCCTTAAGTGGTGCACGATATTAAGTCGTCTTAAGTGATGCACGTTTAAATATTGAAAAGTCGCCTTAAGTGGTGCACGATATTAAGTCGTCTTACGTGATGCATGTGTTTTAGATTTATTCTAAGCATTGAAAAGTCGCCTTAAGTGGTGCACGATATTAAGTCGTCTTAAGTGATGCACTAGATTAAGTCGCCTTAAGTGGTGCGTGATGATAAGTCACCTTAAGTGGTGCAAATTAGTAAATCGTCGGGAATGACATACGAAAATGTCTTAAGTGTCGAAGTATCGACCTAAGCAAGAATAGTAAAGCCACTCGGAGAAGTGCATTGAAAAGATCGGAACTAAGGAGGTCTGATAAATTAATAAGGGCTCAAAGGCCCAACGATTACAAAAGCGAGGAAAATACAAGGACTCTAAAGATAAGCAGTTAGGCTTGGTCCTTGTCAGCGGCATCTGTTGGAGCGGGGTCCACAAGGTCGGCGGCAGAAGTCTCCACAGGGTCGGCCGCGAGAGGATCGACTATCGGGACATCAAGGATTGGAAGCTCAGCGGCATCTTCGACAATTGCGGGGGTACTCCCCCCATCACTCTCCTCGGAAAGAGCAAAGTACTTCTTCGCAAAGGGAGCGAGAGAAGGAGACTTGTCGAAGTTGATGGCGTCACCATACTCCAGGTGGAGCTCCTCAACCGCATTGAAGAGAGTGTTCTCCACCTCCGCGCTGAAGAACTTCATAGCATCAGCCTGGAAGTCCTCAGACTTCCGATAATCCTCCCGACCTTTGGCCTCGGCCGCGACCAGCTGCGCAGGAACCACCGCGACTTGCTCCTCCAGAGCCTTCTTCTCAAGGACCAGCTTTTCCTCAGCAGCCTGTCGCTCCCGCCTCAGGAGCCCCTCGAAGTCCCCGACCTGCTTTGGGAGGTCCTGAACCTTTTTGTCAAGGACGGCCTGCTCCTTGGCAAGTTTCCCCCGCGAAGACTTGGAGGCCGCAAGGTCCTCCTTAAGTTTGTCGATGACCGCCCGGTCCCGTTCCCGGGACTCATCATAGGCGATGAGGTACCCGAAAAGACGGTTGAAGTCCACGAGCTCCTATAATAGAAGAAAGAAAGTGTTAATGGACAAGCAACCAGATTTACCAATGAAGAGGGAGAAGCGAAGTTTTACCTCTATCCGACGCAGGGACATCTCTCGGACATCCTGATGCATAGCCGTCCGATTCAGGGAAATCGGGTACCGCATGGTGGGAAGGATCGAGCCTGCCAGCAGATGCAGAGCCAGGTCCTCATGCTGGTCCCCTTGTCGGAGCTGGACTCCTTGCAGTGTTTGAATTGGAGTCCAGGGAGCATTCACTTGGGCGGGGCCGAAGGCCCTGTAGAAACTCCCATCGAGAGGGACAGGAGGAGGGGCGCGAGTCGTGGAGGGGCACGCCTCCGGCTCGACCCGGACAGGGGAAGGAGTGAAGTTGTGGATGGGCGACGGCTGTCGCTGCTGCGGAGAAGATGAAGGGGGCAGCCCCTGAGAGGTTGGTTTCAAGGGAGACTGCCCCGTCCTCCGACGACGACGAAGGGAGCCACCCTCATCAGTCTCCTCGGAGGAGTCCAAGATTTCCACCCGACGAAACTGTTTGCCGGTCGGTGTCTTCTCCCCAGTTGAGGGAGGCGCCCCTGTTAAAGATGGTGCACCCGCGGAAGCTTCAGCACCCAATGGAGCCCCTGAGCGACCTGCACTTAGAGGACGAGAGGCTTCAGAAATGTAATCAGGGAGTTCATCAGGATTCTTACACCAAACAATACGTCGGGAGACATATTGATCCTTCCCATGGTAGTGGTAGTAGCCTGCCTTCAGGACACGAGGAGTTTCGCCTCGAAGGATTCGTCTGACGTCAGCAATACAGGCCTCCCTGGTTGAAGGAATCAAATCCTTCGGGACCATCCTCCTATACGATTTAATAGCGAGTCGGAGCTTTTTACCTTCTTCAGCATTCTGGACGTTGAAGAGTTGGTCCAGCTCCACGCGCTTCCGCTTAGGTTGCTCCGCAGAAGGAGACCCCGACGGAGCAGCAGCCTTCTTAGCGGACTTCCTTTTCCGCGAGGGGCGGACGGCATCAGTCTCCCCCTGCTTAAGGAACAGATCGGTCAGCACAGATACCCTCTTGGCTGCAAACAGTAAACGAAAAAAGAGTTAGAAGTTTACCCAAGGAACCACATTGGAAGGGTCGTCGAAAAGCTTCCCCCCATAGATTATATCGAGGAGTCGGATCCCGGCGTTCACCAGGTCCCGCTCCACGAGGGAATTGGCGTCGAGGAGAGTGTAGGACTCCCCCCATCAGTAGAGCTGGATGAGTTGAAGAGTTTGGAAATCTTCGTCGGTTTAGGTGTGGAAGGCAGGCGGAGAATCTGCTTCCACCTCCCATCGGGGCCATGGGATCGAAGAGTGTTGAATGAAGAAGTAGCTCCTTTTCCAGCCACTGTTGTCGGACCCCGTGTCAATCAGGAGTCCCCGACCTTTGACCACCTTCCAGGTGTCATTGGTCCAGTTACACCGTCCCAGTTGTGCCTTGTTCCACTTCGGCATTCGGGGGTAGAAGGCGCAAACCCCCGCCTCGTTACACTTCATCCCATAAAAGGTCCTGAAGAGTTTGAGGCTGTACACCCACCGCTGTCGGAAGCAGAGGACCTGGAAAGCATTCCACAGGCGAATGGCGTGCGGAGAGAAGGTGGTCGGATGAGTTTTGTAATGCTGGCACATCTCGACCAGATTACCACAGAAGGGGAATCTGATCCCCGCTGATTCTTGACCTGTAGAGACAAATACCTCCCCTTTTCGGGGACGAGTAACCTCAAGGTTACCCGAGGGGCGAGGCTAGGGATACGGGAAACGAGGTTCCCAAGTAGAAGTGATGCACCCCTCTCGGAGAGCTGCATCATAAGCAGTGTTGGAGATTTCATTCAGGGCATAATCAAAGTTGAAGGGCTTTCTCCCCTCAGAGCTGGATCCGCTGTCTGAAAAGTAGCAATGGCAAGGAAGGCACAGTGGGATTTTCGGAAAGCTGTAAACAAGGAAGACATGAACGAACAATAGAGAAGAGACCCTTACCAGACATGGCGATTGGAGGTTGAAGGAATGAACTTGGCGTTGCCGGAAAGATGACCGGAGAAACTCTGAGATCTTCGGAATCGCAGGGCTTGAATTCACAGAGAAGTTGCAGAGAGCTTTAGAGAATCCGGAAACGGTAAAAGTGAAATTGTGCCCATGGCTAGGGTTTTATAGGCGAAGAGGACAGTTGAAGGGACACTTCGATTCGAGTCGTCGAAGTTGAAGAGTTTTAATCTGGACCGTTGAGATGGAACGTGCAGAAGGGTAACGAGCGTAATGATGAAACGGCCTGAAAAGCACTTTTCAGAAAAAACAGGCGCGAAAAATCAGGCACGAGTGCAGAAGACGTCGCTTCACTAGCTGCTGCATTTAATGAACTGGGGAATCGAAAAGTCCACTTAGATTTGGAAGTTATCCACAAAGCATCGAGGAAACCTGAAGGAGAAGACTAGTATTAAGTGACTGTGCTAAGGGAAAGATCCCCGATTCCAATATCGAGAGGTCGGGAGTTGAAAGACACGACGAACTAAAAGTCCTTCATGTCTTGGGGGCAAATGATGGGTCGGACTACAACCGTTAGGCCCTTTAACGGTGAGGAAACGGCAAATAGGCCCGGTGGGCCCTAAACGAAGGCCAAGATGGCCCAGGCAAAGGATCCCGACGAAGGGATTCCGAGGATGAGAGGTCCCGACAGAGTCGTACCTGACAAGCGAGCTGAACGCTCCCGACGAGATGCCTCTGAGTAGGCCCCGATGATGAATCCCTAAGAACAATAGGCCCTGTCACGATGACGAGGGGCCCCGAGCGGTGACACAACGAGATAACTCTGGAGTCCCCGACGTTAGTCGGGACTCGTTATCAGAGGATAAGGCCAAGATACGCGGGGCGTGGCCGAGATACGCGGAACGTGGTTAAGATACACAGAGCGTGGCCGAGATACGCGGGGCGTGGCCGAGATAAGCGAGATCATGGCCTAGATAGGCGGGATCACACCCAAGATACGCGGGATACGGGCTAACCACCCCCAACGGTTCACCAGGTAACTGAGGTACCTCTACGCCTATAAAAGGGCAGAGGTCACCTCATATCGATTAGGTTGAATTACATTACTTGAGATTACTGCTTGCCAGTCCGTACGAGATACTCATTTAAGCATCGGAGAGGGATTCTGGGTCACCGCCCGGTCTATCCCCTCTTGCAGGATTGCGTGGAGCAAAGGAGCTAGGATCGCCGTCAAAGACCGTACCGGAGTTCCACCGTGATCCAACATCAGCAATACCCTTGCCCTTAGGGTCGACTTCTGCGAGGAAAATACGTTAATAAAAATGAACTACCAAGAACTAAGTAAGGAATCTATCAAGGCAAAAGTCTGTACCAGTGGGGGGCAAGGGACTAGTGGGCGTCGGATCGACCCCAGAAGTAACCTCCTGAAATGAGGAGACTGGAGTGGCGGTGGTGATCTTCACTTTCTTCGAAGGAGTGGCGCCTGCCCTCCCAGCGGGTCTCTTGGTCCTCTACTTCGAGGACTTTGGCTTTTCTTCTACGGCCGGTTGGGTGGCTTCTTCCTGTTCAAAAGAGTCGACCACCATGTCAGGCGAAGCCCCCTCCAAAGTAGGTTGGGCGTCCTCCATGGACAGAGGTTTCGAAGTGGCTCTAGTTCCACTTCCACTTCCTGCTGCCTCGCCAGCAAGGGGCACTCCGGTCGCCGCCTTCTTATCAAAAAGCTTTGTAAATAGACCTACAGAAAGCAAAAGAAAGGATTCAAGAAACGACTAAAGATAGAAAGAAAAAAGGATTACCCAATTTATAGGAGGATCCTCGAGGCGGAGACGAATGGAAGAGTTGATAAGGGCCTGTTCCGAGGTATCGGATATCGACTTCCAAGGAAGAAAATAGGGAAAAAAATATGGTGGCATGAATCTTATAAACCGTGTCAACTTCCTCCAGAGTTAATCCTTGAAGAGTTGGGGCACGATCCGTACCCAAAGGAGGAAGCAGAGGCCACGGGACGCTTACTCGACAGAAGAAATAATGACTCATCCAATTGGCGTTTTTCGATCTAATGTTGCAAACCAACCGTGGGGCAGACTCCCAATCAAGATCGCTGTCAGTAGACCAACGACTCCTGAAATTGTAGGTGCCATGAGGCGTACGTTGTAGTTGGTAGAAGCTGCGGAAAACCCTCAAAGAATACTTCCACTCATAGGTGGAACACAAACAACAAAAACCCACACAATAATGGAGGGCATTCTCAGTAAATTAGCAAGGATGGATACGATAATGCTCGCAGAGTTCCATCAAGTCGCCACAAAAAGGGAATCTCAGTCCCGCCTCGAGATGACCCACGAAGACCGCCACTTCTCCCTCTTGGGGAAAATATTTTGGTCCAGGAGGACCAGGGTATCGAGGATGTTCATCATCTCTCAGATTACCTAAAACCACGGCCTTCATGAAGCTATGGTTGGTCAATTTACTAACCTTAGGAGAAGGAGGGGAGGGAACGAAATCTTCAAGATTACCTTCAGGAATGGGGAGTGCCATCGGAGTTCTAAAGAGAGAATGAAGGAACGAAGCTTCTCGCTGAGGATCGGAGGGACCTGCGGTGGCAATTCCAATCAAAATCCTCTCTTCTAGCGTACAAGGACGAGGAGGATTAGGGTTTATAAAGAAGGCACTGTAATGATTCGCCAGGATTGGAGAGAAGACGAAGGTGAAAGGTGAAAAGTGAAAGTAAAAAGGGGGGGGTATTTATAGAAGAACTCCCTCGCTGGGATAACTTCCTTGCGAAGCCTTATCAAGGTCAGCCATTCATTGGTTCTTCATCTGACAACATGACCGTTAGCCTACACCTTTAGAGCCATTGAGAGGGTGACTCCCTAGCTTCCCGAGGGAGGGCCTCTTCAACTTCTGGAAAGTCTGGAAAATCTACAAGTCCTGAGAATTAGATTATCTCGCCATAAAATGGGGCTTTACTCGACTCAAGCCTTCACCTTAAGTAAATAAAGCTGACGACTCGAATCTCTGGGGCAAGTGTTGGGTTATAAATAAACCCGACTATGTATGTACGTTCTTGGTATATGGTGATTTCCTACAGGTGACAGGTCGAGTACGCTTTCAGGGCGAGGAGAAGAAGTCGACGACCTTTCTTTTTTATTCCAACCATTTGGAGATAAAAGGTTGACTACCAATCATGAAGAAGCCGACTTCAAAAGAATGACTGGTCGACTATGGAGACTTAGAGAATCTTCCAGAGGACAGGTGGCGACCTGCTTCCCACCGTCTCCAAAGGAAAACCTTCCTTTGAAGTAAAGACAGGTGACGACCTGCTTCCCACCGTCTCCAAAGGAAAACCTTCCCTCGAAGTAAAGATAGGTGGCGACCTGCTTCCCACTGTCTCCAAAGGAAAACCTTCCCTCGAAGTAAAGACACGTGGCGACCTGCTTCCCACCGTCTCCATAGGAAAACCTTCCCCCGAAGTAAAGGTGAGGTGGCGACCTGCTTGTCACCTGCATCAGTCGCCTTAGGAAAGACTTCCCTCCTAAGTAAAAGTGAGGTGGCGACCTACTTGTCACCTGCTTGGCCGACTCCAAAGGAAAACTCACTAAGGAGATAACCGCCACTGATAAGTCGGTAACTCTCCCCTATAAATAGGGACCTATCTTATTCAATTAAAAACAATCTGCTCTGAACACTTATATATTACACTCTCAAATAAATTACTAACTTCGCTTCGGAGTGGAATCAGGGGCCATCCCCACCCCTTTTTAGGTGCTCGACCTTAAAAGTCTCCCAGAGGAAATCAAGTCATCGAGAGAGCTACGTCCAAGGCGAAGCCTAGAAGTCCATTCCGTGAAGGTTGAGGCCACGTCATTTTGATCCCAACACTCGCTATCTTGATGGTATGAATTATGATGAATAAAAGGAGTATGTGTTGAACTCTCTGCTACGATTCTGAAAAGCGGAGATGACAACTTCAGATGAATATAGTATTTGACAATGAGAGATGAATCTGATAATTTGTTTCCCCAAGAATGGTAGTAGGTTCTTTGATGATCTGAACGCGTATGTGGTGATACATTCAACCTTGTACATAGGGGTTGAAGAAGACTTCAATTGCAACCAGACAATGTTACAGCTTGGTATCACTTTGCACCCGCCTCGGTTGAAGCAAGGATGCTAAAGCAAGAAATGTTTTAATTGAATGTGATGGTCTTCTCTCTTTCCATGGATGCTTGTGTAAAAGCCGCTCGAGACCTTCGCAATGAAAGGTCAACAAGGAAAAGATGTATATGGTTGTCTGACGTTGACAAGACTCACTTACCATGAGTCTAGTCAATAACAGTAACCACGGCAGTGAAGGGACAACCTTCTCTGCTCATCATAGTAGGTCGAAAGAAGCCAACCATGACCCGCATATCATGAAGAGAACTGGAGCAAATAGGTCCTATACGATAATCTGGTGGGTTAAACCCCGTTGATAAAGTGCGTCTCAAGTACGCCTCGTATGTCATGAGCAAAAAGTTGCAAATTTTTTTATACGGACACAAATCATTTGATGTGATTCACTCGTGAACTTACTCAGATGTGATGTTCAACATGACTCAAAGTTCTCGAATATTTATGCGACAAGTGTGGATCAAATACTCGACCTTTAGATCAAGAACCATACCATTGTCATTTATCGTTCGTTGTTCCTTTGAGTTAATAAAATTTTGATTATTTCAAGATTCAGAGTTATTGAATAAAGTAATTGTTGCTCAATTTGAAGCACGATTTTCTTATCAATTTAACGGTCCCATCAAAGTGAACGATCCGAAAAGAAAATACAAACCTACGAGTTAGAACCAAAATTTCGGCCAGGTAAAAGTGGTCGAATTAAACGAAACGATTCACATACTCCGTCATCTCAGTCGGGATAATTGAATTGAATAAACCCGTCGATTGTGTGGCCAGATCGAACAATTTAGCATTCTTATTTGTTAGTACTCTTTGGCCAAAAAAAAAATTGTTAGTACTCCATTATATGATAAATTATGTAATGATGAACATGTGTGAAACCAGTTGGATTGAATTAAATTGTATTTTGGAAACGAAACGATGTATACCATGGGTTAAACCTGGAATAGGCGCCACGGACGCGTGTACATCGAAAGACGGAACGCATCGTTTTCAGAGTACGGATTTAATGATGAAGTGTTTTAATGAATGAATGTCAAAATTTTCATTTGCCACCCTTTGGGAGTAATTCATTCAATACTTACACAATGAAAAGAGGTATGGTTCACAAGCTACCATGAACTCGTAAAGTATTAACTGACCCATAAGGCGAAAGTCCTATGCACAGTTCAGAGATGGATAAGTCTTTGAAATGAATTAGCCAATGAAAAGGATGATGTCGGTAAAATGACTCTCCCACTAAATGCCTTGAAATAGAAGTTTGGCAAGACATTCATATCAATAACATACTTCAACTGGCATGGTTTGAAAACATAATGTTAGAGTTCAACAACCGACGTTACCTATGGGATGAAAATCAGTTGACTCACATCAATGTAGAACTATGTTCCAATTAAATCGGTCAAAAACGACGCCACAAAAGCTAAAAGGGAATGATAAGGAGTTAAATCTTATCATCATGCAACATTAAAGTTACGCATTAAACAAGTATTTGAACCGAGATTATGATAACTACTCTTAGAAGATACATGTTTAAATTAGCTTGTGATAATGGTGCCGTTGTCGAACATGAGACATTACATTCCTTGAGGACGAATTTCCAACGCTTGGTGAAATGAAAACAGACGAAGTCTTGATCAAATTGGAGCAGGATCTCGGAGGTAGAATCCCGAGAACGAGAGGTCGTCCAAGAAAAGTTGTAGGTCAAGGTTCTAGCACTGCCCTTGTTCCCAATGGGAGTGATGCTCCGATAGAAAGCATTATTCCGAGTGGGAGCAACGTTCAGACTCTAGATGGGATAAACGAGCCTAGACGAAGTCAAAGGCATCGAACTTCTCCCAAGAAGTATCTCATCGAGAAGGGTGAGATATTCACCCTGACTTCTGTGAAAAAACGATAACGGTTCAACAAGCGTTGAAAGGACCTCATGCGAAGGAATGGAGGAAGAGATCTCCTCAATGAAAGCCAATTCGGTATGGTCTTTAGTCTATTTACCTGCTAACCGCAGGGCTAAGTGGGTCCTGAAACTGAAACTCACTGCTGATGGAAATGTCAAGCGATACAAAGCTCGACTAGTTGCAAAAGGATACACCCAGCTTCAAGGAGTGGACTTTGATGAGACATACTCAACGGCTGTGCGGTACACGACAGTCAGGGCAATCTTACCCCTGGTCGCATGCCTCGATCTAGAGCTGCACCAATTGGATGTTAAGACCGTATTCCTCCACGGAAACCTGGAGGAAGAGATCTATATGAAGCAACCAGAAGGTTTCATTACTCCTAGTAATGAACGTATAGTTTGTAAACTCCAAAGATCCATTTACGGTCCTAAACAATCATCTTGGCAATGGTACCACATATTCCACAAGGAAATCGTCAGGAAACAGATTCGTGAATCTCCACGAGGATCCGTGCATGTATACAAAGACCTCCGAGTCTAAGTACGTCATCTTAACTTTATACGTGGATGACATACTCATTGTTGCGAACGATGTGAGTTTTATGCATGAATCAAAGTCCTGGTTGACATCTGTATTTGAGATGAAAGACATGGGAGAGGCTACGTACATCTTGGGCATTTAGATTGCTGTAAAGTGGATCATACGATATATGAAAGGTACTGCCGACTACGTACTGTGCTATGAGGTTTGGAAGTTAGAATTGACCAGATTCACTGACGCCGACCATGGTGGCGATCCAAACGATCGTAAGTCCACCACGGGAAGAATGTTTTCCTTGTTAATGCCGCCATTTCATGGACGAGCAAGAAGCAATCCTGTGTCGCGCAGTCTACGATGGAATCAGAATTCGTTGCTCTCTCCAAAAATGCACAGGAAGTGGTCTTGCTGAAAAGGCTTCTTACTGCGTTGCTTGATGACATTGTCGGGAGTAAGCATGTGAAGGTGTTCTCTGACACTCAGGCAGCCATTGCGGCAGTAAAGAATCCAAAGTACCATAGTAGGACTAAACAAATTGATGTGAAATATAATTATTCTAAATTAATGGTAGAAGATAATATAATAACTTTAGAATACTCGCCCACTGATGACATGGCAGCGGACCCATTAACTAAACCATTACGCAAAGAGTCATTTGAAAAGCATTTTAAACTGCTTGGATTGCATAAGGTTTAAAAGTGGGCGTATATCTATGATAATATTTCTAGTGGATATACGCCCAAGCCTTCACCAATTGGGCCCAAGAGGTGGGCCCAAAAAGTATCCCGAGTGGAAAAACCACCCGGGACCCGAGCAAGGCCCTAGGGGTACTCCATCGGGTACCCCCCTACGTCCGGACAAGTCCCTCTCGTCCGGAGCCCTACCCCAGACGATATTTCGCCCGGGGCTTACCCTTGAAGGGCTACACACCAACACTTGACTATATTGAACTTACCTACGGTCGAACCAAGGTCAAAGGCAACTTGTTTACGGTAAAGCCCAACCCATAATTACGAACCCGCCACAGCCGAACCAGAGAACCACTGGAACCGGGGCGGTCCGAGAGAAACTCTATAAATAGAGAGCCCATCCCCTCATTTGAAGGTATTCACTCTCTCTCTAAGCTCACCCTCTCTCTAGATGCTCTTACTAACTTAAGCTTCGGAGTGGGCTTACCGGGAACCAACCGATGCCCCTTTTGCAGGGAAGCAAGGAGAAGATCGAGAAGGAGAATCCCACTAAGGAGAAAGATCAGGAAGAAGAAGCCCAACTACGAAGAAGAATCCCACCAACGGAAGAGAAGCCCACGACGAACAATCGTGGGCAAACATTGGCGACGTCTGCGGATTCGAGCAAGAAAGCACATAGCTACTACTAGCGATCATGGTGTTAACTAGAAGGCAAGTAGGAGAGTCAAGTAGGCAAGTAAGGCTGTTAGGAGGGCCGAGTAGGCAACTACCAACGGGTGGAAACAACCAACCGCCACCAGGAGGAAGCAGGGAGCAATAAGTGGAAGGCCAGTAAGCAAATATGGAAGAGCATCGGGAGGAAGGAAGGATCAGGGAACAACTAATCCTAGAGGAAAAAAATTCCTCAACCAATGCTCACCTGGAACAAAGAGTCAACCAACCACATCCACAACCGCCACAAGAAAGAAATCAAAGAACACACAACATCACACCCGAGATGATGGCGGCCATGGAAGAAGTGCTGGATAGAAGAGAGCGCCTAAGGGCAGCTCTAAGGCAAGAACAACCAGGGTACCAAGCATCACCTCCAAGATCAATAGGGTGAAACCAACCGGCGTACACTCATTCTTACAACCAGCAGTATCAACAAAGGGGGCAGACTCAACCAAGAGGTGCCAACAATCCGGCAAATGATGGACATAGATATGCTGGGCTGCAAAATAGCCTAGACCATGATGCACCTCAAAACGGCCAAAGGTATGCAGGACCTCAGAATGACCAAAGGTATGCAGCACCCCATAATGGCCAAGGACAGGCAAGACCCCAGAACAACCAAGGATATGGAGCACCTTTGAACGGCCAAGGATTTTTCGAACCCCAAAACAACCAAGGATATGCAAAGCCCCAGAACCATCAAAGGCATGTTGGACCACAAGAAGGACAGAGATACGTCGGACCCTAGGACGCAGTGCAACAAAACTGGCAAACCATAGCCCTCACTCGAGAAGAGATAGAGGAACTGATAGCAAGGAAGATCAAGGACTCAAAGGGAAGAGTGATGCACAAGCTGAGAGACAGAGCCTTGCACCCCTTCACTCAAGAGCTAATCTACACAATGGTACCCTCGAACGTCCAACCACGTCAAATTGCTGACTATGTTAGCAAAGGATATCCAATACAACATATACAGAAGCATGAGTCGTCACTCCTAGGAAGGACCACCGTGGAGATCACTTCGCGATGTTATTCCCCTCAACCTTGGCAAGAAACGCCGCACACTGGTTCTTCAATCTCCCCCAGGGCTCAATCACCTCATGGGCAGACTTAAAGGACAAGTTCATCCAATAGTACCTGGGAGAGAGACAACTGTTAAAGGGTGACTCGGCACAGGATGACGTGAAGCAGGGATACGTTGAAGCCTTAGCAAGCTATTAGACAAGGTTCAACCAAAAAAACTAAGACATAGCAACGGAACTGTCAGAGGGGGAGATAGTCTGAGCATTTGTCAGGAACCTAGGACGATGGGGGGCACCATTGGCAGACAATGTGGAAGTTATGCCAATCAATAACCTCGAAGAGATGGCCGAGAGAGTGAAGGCTTACATCGATTTGGAGCGTGCACGCTCAAACCGAAGAAAAGGATACGAAGCTCAGCGAAAAGAGAACAACAAGCAAGCCAAAGGAAAACCCCAACAGACGGGGATCCCACCACAAGTACCACGAAGGCAACCATGGACGCCGCAGGGAGGAACAAGAGCAAATGAGCGGTCAAGGCCCCAAGGCATACATAGCATTGTCTTTACCCCCTTACAAGGGAAGCCTCAGACATTCTCCAAGAGATGAAAAGGCTAAACTTGTGGACTCCGCCACCAGAGAAGAGAAAAACAAGGATGGGCAACAACATAGAGCAGTGGTGTGAATACCACACAGACAATTGCTTTCACCTGCAGCGTGACATTGAAAGCCTCATCCTAGAAGGAATTCTAAAGAATTTTGTTAAAGAAGAAAGGAAAAGGGATAGGAGTCCCCAGCCGAAGTAAAATGGCAAAGGAAAGGGAAAAGAGAAGATGGATGACCTCCCACCACCCCAGAACAGAAAGCTAACCGTCAACGTCATTCATGGCGGACTGGTAGCCGGGGGAGAGGTCTCCAACTCTAGGGAAGTTTACATGGCACAAGTCATAGAGATGTCTCCGTTCGGAAAATTCCAAAGGTCGGTCGAGAACACGAAGATAACATTCTCGGCTGAGGATTTGAAGTATGTGGTATACCCACATGACGACGCATTTGTGATCACGACGGATATAGCAGGTTGCAACGTGACAAGAATGCTAGTGGATGGGGGTAGCTCCACTGACATCCTTAATTTTGATGTGGTAAGAGCAATAGGAAAGACAGAGCGAGACCTAAAACCTGTCAACTTCCCCCTTGTTAGCTTCGCAGGAGCAACAACATTCCCCATTGGAATAATCACTCTTCCTGTGACCATAGGTGAAGGATGAACTCAACTCCAGTTGAAAGTAACATTTGTGGAAGTCGAAGAACTGGGAGCCTATAATGGGATAATTGGTCGCACAACGATTAACCCAAATCGTATAGTCCCATCAACCGTCCACTAGAAGATGAATTTCCCGACACCAAATGGCATAGGAGAGATGTTGGGAGACCAAGCAGCATCAAGGAAGTGCTACCTGAATGCCAAGAGAAGGAAGGCACAACATGGCCTAATCATAGCCTTCGTGGAGACACCAAGAGGGAATCCAATAGGAAGGAACAGCCAAGGCGATGGGAGCCATAACCCACCTTCTAAACATGACAAGGCAGGTTTTTACAAAGAGAAAGAGACAGGAGCACCAAGAGCAGGATGCGGAGGATGTGGAAAAGAATACAAGGGTAGAAAGAAAAGAAGAAGAGAAAGGATGGCAAACCGAGAAAGCTTGGAGAATATCCATAAGGAAGAATATGAGTTGATAAATAGCAATTTCTTAAGGCTAGCAACATTGGCAGCAGAGCTCAAAATGAGCAATATTAGTTCGTAAGAGCCTTCTTCAGGAACCTAAGAATGAACGCCAAAGTATATTTCGGAGGAGAATGGAGCATCGCTGCTATAACCTCAGTCGAAGAATTCAACCATAAGCTGCGACAGGCCATAGAGATAGAAGAGGAAGAGGAGAGGAGCTACTACAAGCTCAGCGATGGCAGAACGGTTCATTTCACACCTCTAAGGAGTGAAATTGGAGACCTGTACAGGGCAGTCCTCTTCGACCGGATTCCACCACCCCCCGAGACAACAAGAGCCTTCATTGGAAAAGAGCTAGAGGGATGGTGTGAGTACCATAAAGCTTGGGGGCATAGCACCAACAAATGCTTAGCTCTCAGACGTGAGGTCGAAGAGGAGATACATGCCGGCCGCTTGGTGGAAGAGATCGGATCGGAGGAGCTGGAGTTTGACCCCACTCGATAGTGGAAGATATCTTACCTTTTTTTTAATGTTTATATAGTAGAAGTAATTGAAGGAGATCCACGGACTCCACCTAGAATTTACTTTATGTATAAACTAATGATGAAGTTAAACGAATCAAATGCTTTTCCAGGGTATAACAAGTCTTGAAAATGGGAAGATCCAAAAGGACAACCTCGACATATGTTAAAGCGATCAACAACCTTTACATATGATCAAGGGAAGATCCATACGGACAACAATTACAACCGAAAGGGGACATAAGACCTCCAAGGCGACCCTTACAAACCGAAAATGGGAAGATCCAACGGACAACCTTTTCATATGTTAAAGTGATCAACAACCTTTACATATGGACAAGGGAAGATCTATACGGACAACCATTACAACCGAAAAGGGACATAAGACCTCCAAGGCAACCCTTACAACCGAAAATGGGAAGATCCAAAGGACAACCTTGACATATGTTAAAGCGATCAACAACCTTTACATATGATCAAGGGAAGATCTATACGGACAACCATTACAACCAAAAAGGGACATAAGACCTCCATGGAAACCCTTAAGAACCAAAAATGGGAAGATCCAAAGGACAACCTTGTCATATGTTAAAGCGATCAACAACCTTTACATATGGACAAGGGAAGATCTATACGGACAACCATTACAACTGGAAAGAGGCATAAGACCTCCAAGGCAACCCTTACAACCGAAAATGGGAAGATCCAAAGGACAACCTTGACATATGATAAAGCGATCAACAACCTTTACATATGATCAAGGGAAGTTCTATACGGAAAACCATTACAACCGAAAATGGGAAGATCCAAAGGACAACCTTGACATATGATAAAGCGATCAACGACCTTTACATATGGTCAAGGGAAGATCTATACGGACAACCATTACAACTGAAAGGGACATAAGATCTACAAGGCCACCCTTACAACCAAAAACGGGAAGATCCATAAGGAAAACCATTCAATGCAAAAGAAGACATAAACTCCACAAAAAGGAACTCTCCAACAACACAAAATAAAAGGAACGTAAGTCCTAAATACATAGGCCATCCTAGTAGAATATCATACCAATACCAAAATGTACGACAAGACATCCAAATATAACATGGCAGGAAGTACGAAAACAAGGAAAAGCAATCCACAACATCTATCCGAAAGCTGAAATCATCTCCAAAACAAATAGGAGGAAAACACAAAAGCAATAATAGCAATAGAGATAAAGTGCACAAGCTCAACCTTCCTTCGCAAGGGGGGGGGGGGATCCTCCTCTCTAATGGGAACTCGTGAAGGGACGGTGACCTTGGCAACTCGACCAACCTTTGTCTTAGAAGAACAGTCGTCCACAGCTCGACCAGCTGTAACCTTCGTACGCTCCATTCGCCTAGCAAGACGGGCAATGACATCCACAGCAATTTGGGCATACTCACCGAGCTGGTCGAAGGGGAAGGAAGGACAGAGAACATGGATCTTCTCAACAATGTTCACACCAAAAGTGTTCATAACACGCTGACAGAGCATCTCGGCATTGATGGCAAACTCCTTACAGGCTAGGAAGTCCTGAACAACATCAACCTTGCCTTTCTCAATACCAAGAGCCTCACCCTCCTTGAAACCAGACAGCCTACCCTCTTCACGGGCATCCCGGAGTGCCTCCCTCATCTTCAACTCCGCAAGCAAAACCTCATCGGCTCGGTCAGCACGAGCGTCGGCGAGCTCCTATTGAAGAAGAGTCAAACGACTAGCAAGAGTAACCTCCGACGGCCGAAGCTCCTCATTCTCCTCACGGAATCGTTCCTCGGTAACCTTCAGGGTAGACTCAAGAACCTCCTGTGTAGACTCAACAGTCGAAACCATCTCCCGAAGCATGTCGCCCTCCCGACCAATGTTAACCAGGTGGAACCGAGGTTAACAACAGAAGATATGCCCTGAAAAGATAAAAGGATCAGTACGAGAAGAAAACAAAGGAGGGAACACGCAATATAAGTACTCACGGGGGTAAACTGGGACAAAGCAGCTTTCACGCAATGGTGGATCCCCTCAAGATCTGCAGGAGGAAGTGATCGATCAGCAGGAGGAATGATGGAATTCATCGTAGGAATCGCCACCTCCGGGATAGAAAGAGAAGTAGATACGTCATAAGGCTGTCGATCAGCGGTCTGAAAAGGTAACCAGGAATCTCCCCTAACATCACCCCGACGGGACGGATAAGGTCCTCGGGAAAGATCAAGGGCAGCTTCACTCTACCTAAAAAGAAGATATAAGGAGCGATAAAGGTTAGATAAACGTACACATATAGAAGAAAAATATTAGTACGTACCCCGAGGAAGGCTTCACCGCCCCAGACGACATCGATATAGGAGCAGGAAGATCAGTCACAGGAAAAGGAACAGGAGAAACAATCGAGACCTCCCTCTCCGAGCGGACCTCTTCCCCAGCATCATCTTCCTCCTGAAATAGGGAAGACCGATATTGAAACCAGCCTACAAGACAAAGCAAAAGTTATAACTATCAAGAATTCAAAATTGCATACCGGATGGGGAACGGGAGGTGTCGTTTTAATTCCACTGGCGCATAACTCCTCCTCCGAGAAACGAAACACAGACTCAAAGGACTCTATCGTATTCCCAATGTATATCAGCTTCAAAGCTTGCCTCTCGGTAATAGAAAGCTCGGAAAACTCAGGACGCTCATCCTTCAGGAGTGGAGAATCCAGAGAACAAGGAATATCATGGCCCTCAACAAATAAGTAATACTTCTCCCAGTGGCCGCTACCACTCTCAAAGGCAAGGACGAACCGACGCTTGTTGTCCCACTTAACCTTGCCCAAACCCGAAAATCCCTTTTGATTCAATTGAGGATATAGAATAACAAGGGAATGGAACCTCGACTCACCACCATTCTGGATGCGATAAAAGCATCGAAAGAGACGGAGAGAGTAAGCCCATGATTGACGATGGCACAACACCCAAAACCCAACCCAGGCACGAATGGCGGAGGGCGCAAGACTAAGGGGAGAAATGCGATAATACTTGCAGAGCTCTAGAAGCTCGGCACAGAAAGGGAAGGGCAACCCCGCCTTAATCTGATGAATATACCCAACGGACATCCCATCCGGAGCGGGGTAACGGGGCTAATAGAACAACGGTACGGCATGGCAAAAGGAAAAAACCCGCTCCTTGAGCCAAACAACCCCGCCAACTTAGAATTTACAAGGAAGTAGTCCCTACCCAACAAATTCGGCGAATAAACTTCAAAGGGAAAAACAGGGTCACGAAGGAAAGCCAACTCATCCTCAAGGATGTGTTGCAGCTCGACTTTCGTATCCGACTCAGAATCGGACGCCTCCGGGACATAAGTAATGCTCAAATCAGGCCGTGGAAACCGCTTGCCCATAAAATATTTTTCATGCGGGTACCGGACTATAGGGGCTTTAGAAGCAAGAATAGTACGGACTGCTCTAGAAGAAGAAGGCTTACTCATTTTCGAAGCTGGAACCGAGCAAAAGTCCTTAGCACGACGGAGAATCCAAAAACACACACCTGGCAAGAAGAAAGGAAAAAAAACAATCCATCAGGAAAAAGCATCGATCCTTCGTAGAAAAACAACAGTCCATCATGACACCATGTAAATTCCTCAAGACCAACCTACACAAGGGTACGGCCTAAAGTGCATAAAGATCAAGCGCCTACTACGGGGGAAAAAGACACATGAATGGACGATACTACTTGACAAAGGGAGGTACGACGATGGACAATGCATGAGAAGCACCTCTAGAAGGGAACAAACACCATCACCCCGACATTGCTTAAGGAAATGAAAGGAAGGAACTACACCCCAACATAAGAGCATGTATCATCTACTCAAGTAAAGAGGGGACCTAGGCATGGTACCAAGGTACCCAAATACAAAACACCTACCAAGTTCCTAAGGGAACAATATCTATACAACACTAACCTCAAAATTCCCAAGCTCAACAACAAAAGCAATCATCCACTTCAAATCAAGAGCAAATAATGGAGCAACTCAAATATCTATGGTAAGGCATTAACTTTAATAGTGATCAATGGAGGGTACATAAACAAGGGGGCAAAAAGGGTAAACTGGAAAAAATCAAGCCAAAATCAACAAAACCGAGCCGACTCACCCGTTCAAGAGAACACGACCGGAGAGAAATCCCGCCCGGCCACCGGAAGACTCGCCTGAGGCCAACCTCGCCGCAACACCGCCGTGCCTTCCCCCGAGCCGCCCGTTGCCCGACGCTGTTGGATTACGGGGACGTAATACTACGGAATGCTAAACGTGTACTAGTAAGATATCTAATCTACGCAGCGGAATTAGTACACATACCTTTTAGCTTTCCTGCCCAAGAACGATGTGGAGGGAGTTCTGATCCTCCCGGTCGGAACCACGTGCAACTTCTTCGTTAAAAGAAGTCCCATGCGATGTAGCTCCACAACAAGACATCTGATCGATTCTTCAACGGAGATGGAACCTCGGACTTGATGTGATGGTGCCGACATATTAGACTAGGGTGAAGAGTTTTCTCAATGGAGATTCTTGTTCTTAATTGTGTGTTTAAACCCTTAGGAGTCACCCCTATATATAGTATTGGGTGGATTTGCCAAAAGGCAATTCCACCCTATGTGGTACTAGGGTTTCGGCCGAACCATGCAAAAAGGGGGGAGGCCCATTTTGGGCCTCCCTTATCAATTACTAATTGGATTTGGCCCAATTAGCCCATATTGACAATTACCTAATTAACTTAGGTAATTCCCTTAATTAACGGGCTCCTATTACGGCGCCACGTCACCATATGCTAACAGCTCCCACTCGCCGGAATGGGAGGGTTCTTGTTAATCTATACGATTACGCAATAGTATCAACATCTCAGTCTTCAGTCTTCGTCTCCGAATAGTTCATACAAGGCTCGCCGTGCGACCGGCGGATACGACGGGCATCGTGCTACTCATCTGTTAGGAGTATTGTAGCGCCCGCAGAACGATGATTCCCTTTCATGAACCAAAGCTGTTTGAAATAAAACTATGTACCGCACTGTATCCTTGGTCAACTGTTAATTCTCCAATTTCCCAGTTTTCCACAAAGGAATACTTCTCCAGGGCATTCGTACAAGTGTTCACAACCTTCAACTAATATCCGGTTGGCGGCAACCTAGTGAACACGAGAGTCGGTGAATTAAAGGTGAATTTGACCATCCCCATCGCTTATACCCTTAGTCTGACTCAGCAGGTTTCCAAGACGTGGTCACTTGGCTGTTTTCTTTGGCACTACGCTCGTACGCCGGGAAACGAGCATTGAGCCAGACCTTAGGTATAAGTTCTGAGTCCGTGAGGATACTTTGGATGCCTCTTCATAAGGCATCCGCGATCAATCACACGCTCAAGGTGAAGATGTATGCGCCCTTTGAATCACAATGATTCTAGCTAACAACCGAGCATGACCCCGTCGTCGAACGTGGCACGCGTAGCATGAAGCACGCGTCGATAGCACACCTGGTAGAGCCAGGGATGGGATATGTCAATAAAGCTATCGCAGAATCTTTCATCTGGCCTTGAATGTGATATACAGTGATGGACAAAGTCCAACTCGGTGATTTACAAAACTAAGATTAAGTCATGCTATTAAGCGTGACAAGGTTATCGTTTTGCTTAATCAGGTTTACTCCCTTGATTCTTAGCCAATCTTGTTATGGTAGAGGTCCCTCGCTCCTTACAAGATGACCGTGCATGTGTGACGAGGCAAGGTTCACATTTGACATAATTTTGGTGGAAGAATTTTACTTCTTCCTATGACTTAGTTGACCGTAAAATCCGATGTTGTTAATCATTATTACGTCGATAAATCATAAACTCAAATTGCAATTCCTTTGTTCAAACTGAAACATAATTTCAAATGTCAAAATGTTATCACTTTTACAAGCCACATAGTTTAAGCCCTGCGTAATCCAAGCAGTTTTACGTGCTTTTCAAAAATCTCCTTACGTAACGGCTTAGTTAAAGGGTATGCGAGCATATTGTCTATAGGAAAGTATTCTAAAGCGATTATGTTGTCTTCTAGAACAGATTTAGTTTAATTATATTTCACATCAACGTGCTTTGTCCTACTATGGTACTTTAGATTCTTAACTGCCGCAATGGCCGCCTGACTGTCGGAGTACACCTTCACAGGTTTACTCTTCTTGTCAGTGCCAATTAATGCAGTAAGAAGCCTCTTTAGCTAGAACGCTTCTTGTGCGTTTTTGGAGCGGGCAACGAATTCCGATTCCATAGTGGAAAGAGTGACACAAGATTGCTTCTTGTTAACCCATGATATGACAGCATTAGCAAGGAGGAAAACTCCTCCCGTGGTGGACTTACGATCATCCGGATCGCCACCGTGATCGGCGTCACTATATCCGGTCAATTCGAGCTGATTGCCCTCATAGTACAGAACGTAGTCTGCAGTACCTTTCAGATGTCTGATAATTCGTTTTACGACCTATAGATGTTGATAACTAGGATCTGATTGGAATCTTGCTACTAGGCCCACAGCGTAACAGATGTCTGGCCGAGTACAGAGCATGGTGTACATTAGACTTCCTACCATGCTCAAATACTCTGCATTCTTCATCTGTTCACGCTCTTGCTGGTTTTTCGGGCCATCACGCTTCGATAGCGCGCACCCGAACACAACCGGCGTATAAACGGGTTTAGCATCCAGCATTCTGAATCTTTTCAACAGTTTGTTGATGTATGATTCCTGAGATAGACATAATCTCTGGGTGGCACGATCTCAGGCAATTTTGATGCCTAAGATGTAAGTAGCCTCTCCCATGTCTTTCATCTCGAATGCTGATGCTAACCAGGACTTTGATTTATTCATAAAACTCACTTCGTTCGCAGAAATTGGTATATCATCCACGTATAGTGTTATGATGACATACTTAGACCCGGAGGTCTTGGTGTATACGTAGGGATCCTCGTGAAGATTCACGAATTCGTATCCGACGATTTCCTCGTGGAATCTGCGATACCATTGCCGAGATGATTGTTTAAGGCCGTATATAGATCTTTGGAGTTTGCAAACTTTACGTTCTTTTCCAGGAGTAATGAAACCCTCCGGCTGCTCCATATAGATCTCTTCCTCTAGGTTTCCATGGAGGAATGCGGTCTTAACATCCATTTGATGCAGTCTTACTGTGGTGTAACGTACAGTTGGTGAGTATGTTTCATCAAAGTTAACTCTGTGAATTTGGGTATATCCTTTCGAAATTATTCGAGTTTTGAACCACTCGAAATTTCCACCCAAAGTGAATTCTAAGATTTCACTTTCTAGTTCTGTGGTTAACAGATAAATCAACTAAAGACTAAAACTGAATTAGTTCTTATTTAGGTAATTTCATCCTCCATTCCCTTGTTTTGAGGTTCTTCCTTTGCTTGATGAACCGTCACTGGTTCAAGAACGAACATCAAGATGTTTCACACATCTGGTTTGATGGGATACTTCTCGAGAGAAGTTCGTTGCCTTTGACTATGTCTAGGCACGTTAATCCCATGTTTTAGTTGATCGTTACTCCCACTCGGAATAATGCTACTTATCGGGGCATTACTCCCACTGGGAACAATGGTGGTGGTTGAACTTACTTGGAATATACTCTCGGTCTCGGGATTCAACCTCCGAGATGTATTCCTCGATCACTAGGGTCTGGAACCAAGTTGGTTATTCCACTCCCACTAGGAAAAATGGGTAGTTCAAATAGTTCATTATCATGATTATCAAGTCCGTCTTGATTCGCATTTTGAAATGTAGTGATTATTATGTGTGAGGGGGAGTGAGCCCTCTCACTGGATTGATTATGAAGACGTTTCCATTACCAATTCAGTCACTTATGCTGTATCAATTCTCCCACTCGAAGTAAGTGGGACCTTAGAATCTCCATCAACCGTCTGTTAACTCAATCAGTACTAGCTTGTTTCGTTCTGCAAAGCGTTGGAAATTCATCCTCAAACCTTTATAATGTGTCATTTTTATCCACGAAACCATTGTTCCAAGCTAATTTTAAAACTCGTATTCTCCGAGAGTAGCGCATACTCTTAATAAATACTTGTTTCTAATGCGCAAATTAATGCGTCTTTGTGATAAGGTCCTACCCGAATCATTCATTAGCTTTTATGGTACCGTGTTAACCGATTTAATCAGAACATAGTGTTTTACATTAATGTGAGTTAAATTAATCTCATCCCGTAGGAACAATTAATGTGTAACTCTAATATTATGTAATTCTAAGCTATGTTTATTGAAGTGTTTTAATGAATGCATTTTAGCCAAACTCTTCGTTCAAGGCTAAGGGTGGGAGAGTCGTTTTACCGACTACTTCTTTTCGTTTATTTAACTTATCCATAGATTTATCTATCTTATGGACCATGTATTTAAGCTGTCGCTTTTAATGTCATGGTTGATATTCTAATTAGATTATAGTAGCTGGAAGGCTTACATAAAATCTAAGTAGTTATCAGTGAGTTATATCTGAAGAATTATAAACGAAAATTCGGCATTCATAAATATACTTAAATTCGTTTTCTAAAACAACGTGTCCCGTCTTTCGAGGTGACATGCGCCACGCGCATACCCGGTTAAAAACCGTGGTTTTTTTAGAATCGTTTTAGTCTCCAAATATAAAAGCAAATCGGTTTTAACATGCATATTATTTTGGGATACAAACCATAATGGAGTACTTTAACAAATAAGGATTAATATCGATCGGTTCGATTTACGTTTATTATGCGAGTTATGGATGTTTTTAAAATGATGATATGAGTTCGGATAAATGTTTAATCCAATCATTCTACTGGTGGATTTTTTTAGTTACTTGTTCCGGATCGATCCCGTTTAACTGGGCCGATTAATTTCGAAAGGCACCATTTAAAAAAATGAATGGTTACTACCTCATTCAATAATTCCGAATTACGTTCAACAAATAGACGAGAGATAAGGATCCCAACAAAAACAACGACAAATTTCACGGATCAATAATTACAACTAAGCAATGAAAGACACATATATATATATGGCAGGAAGTCTTCACCACTTTGAGCAGTCCACCAGAAAATTAATTGAAGAATTGAATTATGTCAGATGTTTTTGCATCAACTAAAACGTGTAACCGTCTTATGTATTGTGGTAAACGAGGCGTACCTTTTATGGCACATGAATCAACAGTGATTGTCGCACTTGATCATCATTTAGAACTTTTGTTGGGTTTAGCCAAACAATTTCGAAGTCCAGCAAAACTGGCCTCCAACACATAAGGAAGTTTGGAGATATTTCTATCTTTATGGTCGTCATCATACAAGTCTATTACCGTTTTAATTGCTGTGTTCAGACGTGTAAGTCTGCTATCATCAACAAACCATGAAAGAGGAAACATGTCCATTACCTTCCGAATATCTCTCCATTCATCCGCGGAGTCTAGAACGATTTCTATCCCATTCTCCTTGCATAGAATTTCATGGTACGAGGCCATTAATTCCCTTCCTTCAGCTGCCTTTCCCTTGCCGTAGCGAAGGTGTAAGGTGCACCATAGATGCAATGCGCTCCTTTTGACGATGCTTTCTTCCGTTTCAGTTGTAATATGCGAGCAAATAATCTCACGTGCTTTTTTGATCCCTCCATAACCTGTTTCACCGTTGTATCTGTAGGGCTCCTAATTCTCGTCCACATATATCCGTTTTTCCTTGGTATCAACACGATCCTCAACTCCCGCAGGAATTAGATCATTTTTAACTCTGGTTGTCCAATCATCATAATTAACGTTATCCAGTTTGTATAATTTCTTAAAACGATCCGATCGAGCCATTTATAACTATTATGATGAGAATCATGTAAAGTTAGGAAGAGAACAACATTTTGACAGAATTGCAATCATCGGATTATCTATTAAGATGGAATACGACGAATAGTGATCCTTCAGTCACTAAACCAAACCAACCTTCAGTAAACCGATGAAAGGGGTGTCGCGATAGAATTCACACTATTGTCGTTTTCAATTTAATAGATCAGTCTTTTGAAAACGGTTATTCTATTGCAAATTATCCGGACGAGAATTTTCAAATAAGCATACCCGATCTTGGCTTTCCCAAGACCCTTATTATTTTGTAAAATTATTCGATAATTTACGCATGCATATTTATAATTATACTACATCTAGAAAATCATCATACCATGCCATAAATATCGAACACAACATGCTTACGCGTCATGCGTCTAATGTTCCTACCATACATAATTCTACGTAAAGTAAATTATCACATGCGTTTTATTGTGAACATCCTAGCATATGCGTCAAAACATGCAATATCCACACACATCATGCATAATTGGCGTATGGAATTTTTGTTTGTTTTATAAAACGCTTTGAAAATATTAGGGGTTGTTTTGCAATTCATGCTTACAATCAATTATGCGAATTTCTAGACATGGATTCTAGGCACTTTCAATCAGCATAGCATGTCTATCCTATTGCACAAACCATATACTTAAATCCCAGAGCTCAATGCTCGCAATATAATATCCAGCTAGCTTGACTAAGTCAAGACGACGGTTCTAATTATATCAAAATATATGATGCAGAAAGTAAACAATTGCAAATTCAGCCCACTAATTTAATCCAGTCCCAAACACATGCAAGTCCGAGATCCATCCCCATAATCGAAACAAGGCATTTAGGGTTTTAACTGAAACCGTGTATTAAAACACAAACCTTAAGAGCACTTTTAGGCTAATTTTAAAGTTCGAAAACATCTTGGAATTAAAATTTGACATTCTATTTTATTGAACAATTTTAAATTTCCGAAAATTTTAAAATGGTGGTCCAAATTTTTAACTCCGGTTCAATTCGCTGTGATTTTAAAAATTCCAGTTTGGTCTGAAACGGTTCAATAAAATAAGATAGTGGTTCGGTTTATCACTCAAAACCGGTTAGGTTAGGTTCAATTTAGTTACTACGGTCCGACCCGACTAGATTGACCCTATTAAGAAAACCCGGATTGATTTTATCCGTTCCGGTTTAGCAATTGGACCGGTCCACAAACCCTAGGGTTCGGCCGAAATATGTCTTGTGGGCTAAGTAGGGTTTTAAATTCCACTAAAAACTTAACTTAGTATCCAAGAAATAATAGTTATTTAAAATAATTTCCAATATTGCTAATATATATATATAATTCGGTTAAACACATATATATATTGTCAAGATTTTATCACTAAGATGTAAATCAATTAACAATATAATATATATATAAAATTCGGCCAAATCACTGTATATATATATATATATATAAATATTGTCAAAAATATCTTTTAGGGATTAAAATATGTATGCAATATATATTCTTAATTGTTTAATAGTAACTAAATCTATAAATATATATATTATCCCTATTTTAGTACACATATATTGATAGTTAATATCCTTTACAATATTATATTAGAACCTATCCTTATTTTCCAACTTATAGATATATAGTTACCAATTAATAATATTTAAAAATGACAACATATATATTTTATATTATTGCCGAAATTTTAAAGTCCTGGTGACCAAGAAAATTAAAAAATTTACCTAAAATACCCTAGGGTTTTCGGCAAAAACACAAAGAGTTGGAAAAGTTGTCAAATTTAAAGATCAAATACTACCTTTATCAAAAATCCAAATTGTGTTCTTGATAAAACTCATGGTGTTCTTGAAGATTATGAACATCAAACTCAAATTCATAACAAAATTTTCGGTTTTGATCCTCAAAAACACATAAAATTCGAAAATTTTAAGTTTCTAAAGATCAAATACATGATTTCATGTTGAAAATTTCGGAACACAAATTGATGTTCATCAACCTAAAAATTTCGGATTTTTCATAGTTTCAAGAACATCAGTTTATCAAAATTTTAAGAACTCCTAACTAGGCTCTTATACCACTATTGGATTACGGGGACGTAATACTACGGAATGCTAAACATGTACTAACAAGATATCTAATCTACGCAGCGGAATTAGTACACATACATTTTAGCTTTCCTGCCCAAGAACGGTGCGGAGGGAGTTCTGATCCTCTGGTCGGAACCACGTGCAAGTTCTTCGTTAGAAGAAGTCCCACGCGATGTAGCTCCACAACAAGACCTCTGATCGATTATTCAACGGAGATGGAACCTCGGACTTGATGTGATGGTGCCGAAATATTAAACTAGGGTGACAAGTTTTCTCAATGGAAATCCTTGTTCTTAATTGTGTGTTTAAACCCTTAGGAGTCACCCCTATATATAGTATTGGGTGGAGTTGCCAAAAGACAACTCCACCCTATGTGGTACTAGGTGTTGGATCACGGTTGGAACTCCGGTCGGTGACCCAGAATCCCTCTCCGATGCTTAAATGAGTATCTCGATGTAGGCTAGCAAGTATCAGTATGTGAATGTCAATGTTTCAATCCTGAGGTAACTCCTTCCTTTATATAGGGGAGGATTACCCCAGTTACCTGTTGCGATAACTGCTGGGGGCAGTTAGCCCACGTTCCGTTTATCTCGGCCACTTACCCACGTTCCGTCTTTTCAGGCCACTTCCCCACTATGTTGATAGTGGGCATGTTTCTCAGCCTCGTTCTCTGGTGGCAAGTCCCGACGGATGTCGGGGACTCCAGAGTTATCTCCTTTGGTCACCGCTCGGGGCCCCTCGTCATCGGGACAGGGCCAGCATTCTCAGGGATTCAATACCGGGGCCTACTCAAAGGCATATCATCGGGGCCTACTCAAAGGCATATCATCGGGGCCTACTTAAAGGCATATCATCGGGGCCTACTTAAAGGCATATCATCGGGAGTGTTCAGCTCATATATCGGGACCGACCTTGTCGGGTCCCCTCGTATTGGTCTTCTAAGCCTCTTTTGGGGCCCAGTGGGCCTACTTCGCCGTTTAGTCGCCGTTGATGGACCTAACGGCTATATCGAAACCCATCATTTGCCCCCAATACATGAGGGACTTACAGTTCGTCGTGTCTTCCAGTTCCGGACCTCCCGATATCGGCATCAGAGGCTTTTGACTTTACGAAAAATCTTCTGAAGCAGATCTCCTCCTCCAAGATTCCCCGATATTCCGAGGATAACCACCGAATCCAAAAAGATTTCTCGGTTACTCAACTATTAAATGCGATGGGTGATGAAGCGAAGGCTTGGGTACCCGTGGCTGCTTTTTCTGAAAAAGCACTTTCTAGCTGTTTTGTCGCTAGCGCCTCAACGACTCAGGTTGAGGCGTTTCATCTTCAACGGTCCGGATTACAACGTCTCTTCGGCTATCCTCTCTCCTATAAAACCCTAAATCTTGGCACTATTCAGTTCTCCTCTACCGTTTCATTCTTTGTGTTTTCAAAAGCTCAAGCTCTCCTTTCTAATTTCTGATCAGCACTCCGGCAGCCAGGATCTCCGGTCATCAAGATCATCTTCTCTTCTCCGCTTCAACATGTCTGGTAAGATTTCTCCTCTGATTTTGAAGAAACTGTTAGCATAGTTTTTCTTTTATCTCGATCAACTTACCCGGATTTTTCCAAGAATCAACTGTGCCTTTTCTTGCTCTGATCATTTTCCAGACGGTGAATCAAGTTCCGGGGGGAGAAAGCCCTTCAAGTTCGATTTTGCTTGTAATGAGATTTCGGAAACCGCCTATGATGCAGCTCTCCGGGAAGGATGTATTACTTCCACTTGGGAGCCTCGCTTCCCCTTTCCTCGCCCTTGTATCCCGGGTGACCCTGTGGTCACTCGTCCCCGGGAAGGGGAGGTATTTGTCTCCACCGGGAAGGTATCGGCGGGGATCCGACTCCCTTTCTGTGGGGATATACTCGAGATGTGTGAGTATTACAAAACACATCCGACTACCCTTTCCCCCCACGCCATCCGAGTGTGGAATGCCTTCCGTGTTCTTTGCCTCCGCCAACAATGGACCTATAGCCTCCGACTTTTCCGGACCTTCTATGGACTGAAGAGCAATGACATTAGGGTCTGTGCCTTCTACCCGCGGATGCCTAAGTGGAGCAAGGCGCAGCTCTCCCGATGTAGCTGGACTAGTGACACCTGGAAGGTCGCCAAAGGTCGGGGGCTCATCACTGACTCGGGGCCCGACAACAGCGGCTGGAAGAAGAGTTACTTCTTCGTTCGGAACAGCTCCATTTCGTGGCCCCGATGGAAGGTTGGGGCAGACCCTCCTCCCGCTTTTCACACTTACTCCGAGGAGGACTTCCAGATTCTCCATTGCATCCAAATCTACCGCTGGGGGGATTCTTTCGCTCCCCTCGATGCCAACTCCATCAGGGAGCGGGACCTAGTTCTGACCGGGATCCGACTCCTTGATGTTGCCTCCGGGGGTCAACTCTTCGACGGCCCTTCCAACCTCGTTCCTTGGGTAATATTCTAATCGCACTTTTGTTTTCGTCTCTGCAGCTAAGAAGGTATCATTGCTGACCAATATCGTGCTTAAGCAGGCGGAGACCGATGCTGTCCAATGCCCTGCGAGGAAGAGGAAGTCTTCGAAGAGGGCCGTTTCCTCATCGGCACCTCCAACTTCGGAGCAGATCAAGCGGGCCCGGGTGGAGAAGATGGAGAAAATCTTCAACACCCAGACTCCCGAGGAAGGTAAGCAGCTCCGATTAGCAATTCGATCCTGGCTCCCCCTCCGATAAGAGAGCCAGGATCGAAGGGATCAACCGCATCCTTCAAGGAGAAACCCCCCATATTCTTAAAGCAGGTTATTACAATTATTACGGGAAGGACCAGTATCTCTCCCGTCGCGTCATTTGGTGTAAGGATCCCGATCAACTTCCTGATTTTCTTTATGAAGCTTCTCGTCCTCCAGCTGCAGGTCGATCGGGAGCTGGAGCTTCGGCGGGGGAGCCACCCTCCAACGCCCAGGTCGGAGAGCCCCTCCTTTCTCTTCCTGCCCCAGGAGTATCGGGGATTGAAGACGCCCCGACGGACGGCCAGTTCCGTCGAGTGGTGGACCTGGATGTTTCTCACTCTTCTGAGGAGGCGAGCGAGGGTCAGCCCCTGGTTCGTCGTCGGGGGGTGAGGTAGACCCCATTGGAGCCAACACCCGAAGGGCTGCCTCCGTCTTCCCCGGCACAACAGCATTCGCTGGTCTTGAGCCTGACTCCTGAAGGGACGACGGGTTCTCACGGCGGCTCGGAGGCACGCACCTCCGACACTCAGGCCTTCATTCCTCCTCTCCCCTTAGACGGGAGTTTTTATCAACTTTACACCCCCGACCAGGCGGCGGCTCCCTGGACCCCGATCGAGTCATTGCGGGTGGTCCCGCTGCGTCGGGACAATATATCACCGGAACTGGGTCTGCACCTGCTGGCAGGTTCAGTTCCGCCGTCTATGAAGATTCCGCTCTCCTTGGCTCGAGAGGTCATCCACGCGGACATTCGCGATATGACCGTTCGTCGTGTGGAGGTAAGGCTTCCTGTTTTTACACTTAGTATATAATGTAAAATATTCTCATGTACTAACCTCTTCCTTTCTTTTCCACCGGAAATGGCGGACCAACACCGTTGTTTCGGGTACATCCTGGCCCTGGAGGAGGCCCTGGAGCAGGAGCGAGCCAAGGCGGCCCCCGAGGTCTTGGCCAAGCTCACGGAGGATCTGGCTGCCTCCGAATCGTCGAAGGTGAAGTTGGTTAAGGAGCAGGCCCTCCTTAACCAGAAGACTCGGGACCTCCTGAGGCAGGTCCACGACTTCGAGCGGTTGCTGAAGCAGGAGTGACAAAAGCTCAAGGAAGAGCAGCTGGGGCGCGCGGAGGATCGGGACAGGCTTGTCCTCGAGAAGAAGGCCCTTGAAGACGTTAAGGCAGGGCTGGAGGCTGAGAAGGTCCTTCTCGCCAATCGGTCCCAACAGATGGAGCGGGAACTCGCTGAGTTTTCCACCAAGCTGGCCGAAGCTGAGGCCAAGGGTCGGGAAGATTATCGGGGCTGTGAGGATTTCCAGGTGGACGCGGTGAAGTTCTGTACGGCGGAGGTGGAGACCACCTTGCTCAAAGCTGTCGAGGAGCTCCATCTGGAGTATGGCGGTGCCATCGACTTCACCAAGTCTCAGACTCTCGCCCCCTTCGCGGAGAGGTATTTCAACCTTTCTGAGGAGAGCGACGGGGCCAACACCCCCGAGGGGGCTGCGGGTGCTGAAGGCACGGTGGAGCCTCCAAGTGCAGACCTCCCGACAACCGATCCCCCGACAATCGACTCTTCACCGGCTGACCTCCAAGGGTCCGATCCTCCTGCGGCCAATCTTCCAGGATCCGATCCTCCGATCGCGGAGCCTTCTGCCACGGACCTCGTGGACTCTGCTCCTCTCGATGCTGCCAAGGACCAAGCTTAATGCTTTATTTTTGAATCCTTGTAATTTCCTTCATTTGTCGTGAACCTTTTAGATCTTTATAACATTAATCTCTTTTGGTTCCGACTATTGATGCACCACTTAAGGTGAATTAACCACGCCACTTAAGGCGATTCGATCATACCATTTAGAGTGATTTCGACGCGTCACTTAAGACATTTTATCCACACCACTTAAGGCGATTTAATAGTGCCACTTAAGGCAAACCACGCCACTTAAGGCAAAACCACGCCACTTAAGGCGAAACCACGCCACTTAAGGCAAAACCACGCCACTTACGGCGAAACCACGCCACTTACGGCGAAACCACGCCACTAAAGGCGAAACCGCGCCACTCAAGGCGGATCCACACCACTTAAGGCGATTTATTTACACCACTTTAGGCGATTTAATCACGCCACTTAAGGCGAAACCGCGCCACTTATGGCGGAACCACACCACTTAAGGCGATTTATCTACACCACTTAAGGCGATTTAATCACGCCACTTAAGGCGAAACCGCGCCACTTAAGGCGGAACCACACCACTTAAGGCGATTTATCTACACCACTTAAGGCGATTTAATCGGAAGCAACCTCTTTATTCATTGATGGCTCAAAACCTGTTTACATCAACTCAAAACGATAAACAAGTTGAACCACTGAAGGCGACTTCGATAAACAGCTTGCACCACTGAAGGCGACTTTGATAAACAACTTGCACCATTGAACGCGACTTCGATAAAAAGCTTGCACCACTGAAGGCGACTTCGATAAACAACTTGCACCACTGAAGGCGACTTAATATCAAGCATGACATTTCTTCAAGTGTTCGCCACTAAAAGAATGCTTCAACACATTGCCATCGAGGTCTTCCAGCTTATACGCGTTCCGAGCTGGCATCCCCACGACCTTATAAGGTCCTTCCCATTTTGGTGACATCTTGTTGATCCGATCCAAAAGGGTGAATTCATTCCGACGCTAGACCAGTTCCTCGACAAAGAACTGTCGAGACTTGACTCGTCGATTATAATATCGGGTCGTTGCCAAGCGCATCCGAGTCTGGGCCTCATTTCATCATTTGATAGAGGTTCATAATACCTCGTCCGATGGGATGCCACGGCTATTTCAACGGGAACAACTGCATACGTGCCATAAACAAGGCCAAACGGAGTCTCCCCAGTCGATCGTTTCGGTGTTGTTCTAACAGCCCAGCACATTTTCCAGCTCATCCAGCCATTTGCCCTTCAAGGCATGGACCCTCTTCTTCTGGCCATCCATCACGATCTTGTTGGCTGACTCCACCTGTCCATTGGTTTGAGCATGACGGACAAAGGCTGTCCGATTCTCAATTTTCAGTTCCTCCAGGTACTCCTTCCACTGGGCCCCGTTAAACGGAGGGCCGTTATCGCTGATCAATACCTTGGGGATCCCGTATCTGGATATGATATGGGTCTGGAGGAATTTGAGGATATGATTCCCCGTTGTCTTGGCCAACGCCTTAGCTTCTATCCACTTCGAGAAATAATCAATAGCCACGACTAAATATCGGCACTGACCTTTTGCAACTTGAAGGGGTCCCACCAAATCGATTCCCCACTGCGCGAAGGGCCAAGCACTCTTGATGGACGTCAGATCGGCGGCTGGAGCCACGATATTCGGGGCATACCTCTGGCAAGCGTCATAGGATCGAAATAGCATCGTTGCCTCCTTATTCATCGAGGGCCGGTAATAGCCCAGGTTCAGCACTTTACTCACGACGAATCGGGCACCTTCATTACAAGCCGAGTATCCTTCATGCACCTCCCTAAGGATCCGATCTGTGTCAGGCTCAGCCACACATTTCAAGTAAGGAGTTAAATACCCCTTTTTAAACAGTTGGTTGTCCACCATCACATAATTGACCGCGATTCGGCGTAATTTACCGGCTGCTACTTCGTCATCGGGGACTGCCCCGTAGTCAGGTACACGACTAGCGGGGTCATCCAAGTGGGCTCCTCCGATCCGGTCTCGATGGCACATACCTCCGATTGATCAGTGGTTGACAGGATCACTTTCTCCAAGAAGTGCACCTTCCGACTTTCATCGAGGGGTGCCCCCAAGGCAAACTTGCTCAAAGCATTTGCTTCCACATTATCCTCCCTCGGGGTCGCCTCAATATCGAAGCTCTTGAAACTCTCCTTCAAGGTTTGCACCTCACGAAGGTACTTTTTCATCATCGGGCTCTTTGCTTCATATCGCCCCTGGACTTGGTTCACAATCAGGCTAGCATCGCACTTCACCTTTAAGTGACCAACTCCCGTTCCTTTTGCAATCTTGAGGCCGGTGATGAGAGCCTCGTATTCAGCTTCATTGTTGGTGGCCCTAAACGTCAAGGCCAAGGCATATCGAAGGGGCTCGCCTCCGTCTGGCGGTATCAGTATGAATCCTGCTCCCGATCCTTCTGAATTTGAGGAGCCATCGGTATACATCTCCCAAGTATTTTCGTCATCGGGCTGTTCAGTATGTTCTGCCATCGGGACTTCCATAGTTGCCCCCTCTACAGGGCCTGCTTCTTCTAGATCGGGGGCTGTAGACTCTGCTATGAAATCCGCCAACGTCTGGCCCTTAATAGTCGTTCTCAGAGCAAAGTGAATGCGGAACTCACTAAGCTCGACTGCCCATTTCACTAATCTCCCCGACGCATCAGGTCGGTTCAAAAAATGTTTCAAGGGCTGATTCGTCAAAACAGTAATTTCATGCGCGTGGAAGTAAGGTCTCAGCTTCCGAGCAGTAACAATCAACGCAAAAAGATACTTCTCAACGGCGGGATAATTCATTTCAGACTTGGCGAGTGCCTTGCTTATATAATAGACGGGGACTTGGTTACCTTCTACGACTTTCACTAAGACAGAGCTAACAGCAAATTCAGAAACAGCCAAATACAGATAGAGTGGCTCGCCTGGAATGGGCTTCGCCAACGGTGGGAGGGTGCGGAGGTGCTGCTTGAGTGCCCGGAATGCCTCTTCGCACTTGGCAGTCCACTCAAACTTCTTGTTGGCCCTCAGCACTTCAAAGAACGGCATGGATAGGTCGCTCGCCTTGGACAGGAAGCGATTCATCGCGGCCAATCGGCCATTCAGCACTTGCACCTCCCGATGGTTCGTCGGGGACTTCATCTCCTCGATCGCCTTCAGCTTCTCAGGGTTCACCTCAATTCCCCTCTGGCTCACCATGAAGCCCAGAAACTTCCCCGAGTGCACTCCGAAGGCACACTTGGCCGGGTTCAAGCGAACTTGACGAAGCCTCATCCGCTCAAACGCTGTAGCCAAGTTGTGAAGATGATCCTCGGCCTGTCGGGACTTCACCAGCATATCGTCCACATAGGCCTCCATCGTTTTCCCCAGCATATCCCCGTACAGCTTATTCACCATCCTCTGATAAGTTGCACCTGCATTAATCAGTCCAAAGGGCATGACATCATAGTGATAGATGTCGCTATCAGTATAAAAGACGGTGTGGGGGGCGTCCTCCTTGGACATCTTGATCTGATTGTAGCCGGAGTAGGTATCTATAAAACTCAGCAACTCATGTCCCGATGTTGCATCCACCAGCTGGTCGATCCTCGGGAGCGGATAGCAATCCTTCGGGGATGCTTTGTTCAGGTCGCGGAAATCAACACACATCCGCCACTTGCTATTGCTCTTCTTCACCAGGACTGGGTTGGCAACCCAGATCATGAATAAGAGCTCCTTGATGAATCCAGCATCGAGCAATCTGCCCACTTCTTGCTGGATCGCGATCTTCTTGTCGGCACCCATCGGGCGCCTTCTCTGTGTAATCGGCTTGATCGCGCGATCAATCTTCAGCTCGTGAGTAACCACATCGGGGCTGATTCATGGCATGTCACTCGGGGACCAGGCAAAAAGCTCCTTGAACTCCTTCAACAGATCAATCAGTTCTCGGGCCGTCTCCACAGTCAGAGCGGACCCGATTTTCACATTTCTCTGAGGTCCATCAATCTCGACCTCCTGTAAATCCTCCATCTGGGCGGGACGCCCAAACTCCTCTCGGGGATCGGTATCAGTCTGGAAAACAGTCATGGCCTCCTGATTCCTCCTTCGAGTGGCATTGACATAGCACTTCATGGAGGCCACTTGATCGCCTATGACTTCCCCGAATCCATGGTCAGTCGGAAACTTCATCTTCTGATGGACAGTTGAGGCGATTGCCCCCAGCAGGTTGATGGTGGTCCTCCCGATAATTGCATTATAAGTCCCCGCGGATTCGACCACCACGAACTCCACGTTCCTCTTCTCCGACTTCCAGCCACTACCGAACTCGACTGGTAAGGTAATCATCCCCACCGGGTAAGAAGTAGACCCAGAAAATCCGACCATCGGGAAGTCCGCAGGCTTCAAGTCCTTCTTGGTTTTCCCCATGGCCTGGAGCGCATCCATGAACAAAATATCGGAGGAGCTCCCTCCATCAATCAAGATTCGCTTCATCTCGTACCCATCCACGTTCAGAGTTATGACCAAAGCGTCATCATGCGGGGTCTCCATTCCTATCAGGTCATCCGCTGAGAAGGGAATCACCATCTCTTGCTTCGGAGTCCAAGTTCGGGCCCTCTTGCCCAGCAGCACAGCAATGGGAATTCGAGAAGCATAGACCTCCCGAGATGCCGTGGTATCTCCTCCCGCAACAAGTCTCCCATGAATCACATTAATGGTCCCCCACTTCTCCTTGCGGGCATTGGAAGACTCAGGCTTATCCTTCTTCGGGGATCGACCGCGGGATCGGGAACGAGACCACGATCGGGACCGGGAACGGGATCGGCTCCGTCGCCCAGCCACAAATTCCTTGAGCTTTCCCTTCTGGATCAATTTCTCAATCTCCTTCTTCAACTCCCGACAATGGTTAGTGTCGGGACCGCTGGCACGATGAAAGCGACAATAACGATCGGTGCGGGCTCCCATGAACTCTCCATCCTTCTTCAGGGGGTACCTGGCGATACCTTGCTGGTCCATCACCGCCAACACAGCACCCATGGGGCAAATGAGAGGAGTGTAATGGTCCTCCCGTTTTTCCAACTTCGAGGGACGCTTGTCTTCCCTCCGATCGGGACAGCCTCGACCCCAACTGTTCTCGGGTTTGTCTTTCCTCCTTCGATCGTCCGAGGGTTTGAACGACTGCTTCCCCTTGTTCGATTTCGGAGGATCAAGGTCTCCGGCAGCTATCTTCGACTCCTGTACGTCAATTTGTAGCTTCACCCTCTTCTGCAACGCCTCCATGTTCCACACAGCCTTCTCAGCCACGCTGTGCATCAGGTCGGAACCATACGGTGCAGTCAGGTTTCGAATGAAGGTGCGGATGGTCTCTCCCTCCGACATCTCCTCATCAATCTTGGCCACGCTGGCAGTGTACCTCTGATAATAATGCGCCAGCGATTCATCGGGCCTCTGTACCACCTCAGCCAGGGACCTCGCGCTTTTCAAGAGACGCCGACCACCCTGGTACTGCTGGATGAAACGATCATGCATCTGGGTCCAGGTAGAGATGCATCCTGGAGGAAGGCTAAAGAACCATGTCAGGGCTCTTTCACCAAGTGTTCCCGGGAACAGAACGCACACTATATCGTCATTCGGGGCTCTGCTTAGACAAGCCATGACATGCTTCTGGACATGGCGAACTGGATCTCCTTCGCCATCATACTCCTTGATTTTCGGGATACCAAGTCCTGGCGGAGCAGTGGTGTTCACCAATCGGGGGACAAAGGGATGAGTGGATCGATCCCTCTGTTCCGACATCATCTTCTTCTAGTCTCCCATACAGACGTTCACAATCTTCACCACTTGGTCGGGGGTGATAGGACCATTAAGAGGGATGGTCCTATGCTGCACCGGTCCAGGCCCATCAATCACGAACTGCTCTGACTGAGCGGGCTCCTTGCCCTTGTCCTTGTGCTCGGGTTGGGCCTCCTGCCCGTCCCAATTCTCTCTCGGCGGGGGCGGAGGCAACTCTTCCTCCTTCTTTTTGGTAGCCTCCCTTCGGTCCAGGAGAGCCTCCAGGAATATTGGCATGGCATCCATCACAGCCTTTGCCAGGTCCGGCTTTGTAGGGGTATCCTGGTCCTTCCTCGGGATCTCTTCCCTGTCCTCCGACGAGTTTCGAACGGAATCCTCGCGATTGTCATGATGCCCCCCTGTTTGGGAACCAGCAGGGAGAGGATCGTTCCGATCAACACTGCGTTCCGGCAGCTTGGAATTCAGAGTTCCAGCAGGATGACGGGAACCGCCGGATTGTCCTTGTTTCTTCTTCTGCTTGCCAGCCATCGATTGGGTAGAAGCTATCTTTGCTTTTTGTTACGTTTCCCACAGACGGTGCCAATGTTGAATCACGGTTGGAACTCCGGTACGTTCTTGACGGAAGTCCGAACTCCTTCGCTCCAAGTAATCCTGCAAGAAGGGGATAGACCGGGCGGTGACCCAGAATCCCTCTCCGATGCTTAAATGAGTATCTCGATGTAGGCTAGCAAGTAACATTATGTGAATGTCAATGTCTCAATCCTGAGGTAACTCATTCCTTTATATAGGGGAGGAGTTACCCCAGTTACCTTTTGCGATAACTGCTGGGGGCAGTTAGCCCACGTTCCGTTTATCTCGGCCACTTGCCCACGTTCCGTCTTTTTAGGCCACTTCCCCACTATGTTGATAGTTGGCGGGTTACTCGGCCTCGTTCTCTGGTGGCAAGTCCCGACGGATGTCGGGGACTCCAGAGTTATCTCCTTTGGTCACCGCTCGGGGCCCCTCGTCATCGGGACAGGGCCAGCATTCTCAGGGATTCAATATCGGGGCCTACTCAAAGGCATATCATCGGGGCCTACTAAAAGGCATATCATCGGGGCCTACTTAAAGGCATATCATCGGGGCCTACTTAAAAGCATATCATCGGGAGCGTTCAGCTCATATATTGGGACCGACCTTGTCGGGTCCCCTCGTATTGGTCTTCTAAGCCTCTTTTGGGGCCCAGTGGGCCTACTTCGCCGTTTAGTCGCCGTTAATGGGCCTAACGGCTATATCGAAACCCATCACTAGGGTTTCGGTCGAACCATGCAAAAAGGGGGGAGGCCCATTTTGGGCCTCCCTTATCAATTACTAATTGGATTTGGCCCAATTAGCTTAGATTGACAATTACCTAATTAACTTAGGTAATTCCCTTAATTAACGGGCTCCTATTACGGCGTCACATCACCATATGCTAACAGACGCCCCACCCCCGTCTCCTGTTGCTGGCGAACCACCACCCCATAGTGCCCAACCCACAAATTCAAATGCAAATCCCACCACAGATTAAACCTAGCTAAGCTCCATGTAAAGTGTAGTGACTTAATTAGAAGTTTGGGAGGAGAGATTGAAAATGGAGGAGAAGGTGAAAACCTAGGTTGAAGAAGATGAAGATGCTCTTGAAAATAAAGGAGAATGGAGAGTGCTTTTGAAAAATGAAGTAAAATCCAAATATATGCCTTTTAAGGTATATATTATGGATTTCTTCTAAAAACTCCACCAAAGGAGACACGAACAAAGAGACACAGTCCGAAGGATAAGCAAAACGAGACCAGGGGGCATAGAAATAGAAGCACATCTCGAGAGCTCATTAAAAGCCGGGATCACCAAAAACCTTCTCAAAGAAAAGGAAGGGCAAAATCATGACACCTCTCGGGAACTCGAAAGAGGTCGGGACCATCACTAAGGTACGTCACTCTACCCGCTTTGGTGATATTCCGCTGAAAATAGAGTCAAGAAAAGGAAAAGCCATTCCTTGACTTAGTGGAAAATGGTGGATATACGCCCAAGCCTTCACCAATTGGGTCCAAGAGGTGGGCCCAAAAAGTATCTCGAGTGGAAAAACCCACTCGGGAAGACCCCGGGTGAAAAAACCACCCGGTACCCGAGCAAGGCCCTAGGGGTACCCCTCTCCTTCCGGACAAGCCCCTCTCGTCCGGACCCCCACCCCGGATGATATTTCGCCCAGGGCTTACCCTTGAAAAGCTACACACAAACACTTGACTATATTGAACTTACCTACGGTTGAACCAAGGTCAAAGGCAACTTATTTACTGTCAAGCCCAACCCATAATTACGAACCCGCCACAGCCGGACCAGAGAACCACTGGAACCGGGGAAGTCCGATAGAAACTCTATAAATAGAGAGTTCATCCCTCATTTGAAGGTATTCACTCTCTCTAAGCTCACCCTCTCTCTAGAAGCTCTCACTAACTTAAGCTTTGGAGTGGGCTTACCGGGAATCCCCTGGTGCCCCTTTTGCAGGGAGGCAAGGAGAGATCGAGAAGGAGAAAGATCAGGAAGAAGAAACCCACCTACGAAGAAGAAGCCCACCAACGGAAGAGAAGCCCACGACGAACAGTCTCGGGCAAACAGTTTCGATAATTGAAAGTTACATTTTTTATAAATGAGAGAATTGCAATTCGAGTTTATGATTCATCGACGTCCTAATGTTTGATTACATTGTATTTTACGCTCTATAAAATATGTCATAGGAGGACGCAATCCTCTGCCTAAATTATGTCGAATGTGGCACCTTGCCTTGTCACACGGGCACGGTCGTCTTGTAGGAGATGGGGACCTCTGCCGCAGCAAGACTTTCTAAGAACCAGTTGGATAAACTTGGTTACGCAAAAATGATCATTTTGTTACGGAGTAACACGACACGATCTTTGTTTTACACATCGCCGGTGATGAACTTTGTTCGTCGTTAACCACATTCAGGGCCAGATGAAAATCTACGATAACATTATTGACATATCTCACACCTGACGATGTTCGGGTATGCTATCGACGCGTGCTTCATACTACGCGTGCCATGTTCGACCACGGGGTCATGCTTAGTTGTACTAGGTAGAATCCTCGAGATTTGGATGGCCGCACACTTCTTCACCTCGAGCGTGTGATTTATCCCGGGATCCTTATGAAGAGGCACCCGAAGTATCCTCTTTGACTTAGAACTCGTATCTAAGGTCAGGCTCAATGTTCGCTTCCCGGCATATGAGCGCAGTGCTGAAGAAAAAGGCCAAGTTACCACGTCTTTGGAAACCAGTTGGGTTTGACTAAGGGTACGAGCGATGGGCACCAACCGGATATTAGTTCAAGGTTTTGAATACCTGTACGGATGCCTTGGAGAAGTATTCCTATTTGGAAATTGGGCAATTGGAGAATTAACAGCTGACCTAGAATACATCGCGATACAATTTGATGTTTTTAATAGGTTGATTTGAGATAGGGAATCAACGATCCACAGGCGTTATAACACTCCTAACAGATGAGTAGCACGATGCCTGTCGTATCCGGCGGTCTCACAGTAAACCTCGTATGAACTATTCAGAAGCAAGGGGCTAGATCAAAACAGTGAAATGTTGATGCGATTTAGACAACAATACATTAACAGGCACCCTCTCATTCCGGCGAGTAGGAGTTGTTAGCATATAGTGATTGGACGCCGTAAATGGAAGCCCATTAATATGTATATATTCCCTAAGAAATTGAGTAAATTTCACATTAGGGAAATTGGGCTTGACCCAAATCCCAATTGACATGAGAGGCCCAAAATTGGGCCTCCCTTATACAACATAGGCCGGCCGAAATTAGGAGAGGGCAAAGTGGACTTTTGTCTCCTTTGCTCCTCTTATAAATAGGGAGTGTTAGGGGTTTTATTAGGGTAATTCACAATTCCTCCTCTGTGGTGATTTGAGAGAAAAACCCTCCTCCCCAAACACTAGTTTCGGCCGAACCTATACTTCACCAAGGGTGTACCAATTTGCTTTGAGCAAACACTCTGAAGATCTGTCCCTGCCAAGAATCGATCAGAGGCTTTGCTGTGGAGATTATACCGCGTAGGGCTTCCTTAACAAGAACCTTTACGAGTTTTGTCCGGTGGATCGAGAACTCCCTCAACAAGATCTTGGGACTACGGAAAAGGTTTAAGGTATGTTCACATCTTCCGCTGCGTAACAGTGATTACTAGCATGTACCTTGTTTATGTTTCCGTAGTATTTAATACCGTAATCCAACACTGTGTTCGTACGCTTGGAGGTGAACATTGAGTCTGACCTTAGATATGAGTTCTAAGAGGTAAGGATACTTTGGGTGCTCCTACAGTAAGAAACCGGGATCATTCACACGCTCAAGGTGAAGAAGTTTGTGCCCATCAGAATCTCGGAAGATTCCACCTAGCACAACCGAGTCTGGCCACGTGGTCGAACGTGGCTAGCGCAGTATGAAGTGCGCGTCGATAGCATAACATGAACTTACATATTGTCAGGAATGAGAAATATCATATGCTATTGTAGATTCTCATACAACCTAGAATGTGGTAATTGCGAACATATTTCATCACGGCTATCCGCAAAACAATGATCATGTCGTGTAACCCCAAAACCAAATGATCGTTTTTCTTAACCAGGTTTATCTTTTGAAACACCATGGTTCTTAGCCGGTCTTGACATGGTTGAGGTTCCCCCTCCATCAATACGACCGTGCACGTGTGACGAGGCAAGGTCCACATTTGACATATTTTGATGGAGGTTTTACACTCCTACGACTAAATTATAGACCGTCCATCCTATGTAATTTAGCCATTATAATCGTAAGATCACAAACTCAAATCAAAACTGATTTCATTCAAATATTAATACAAATTTCAAAAATGTTACTGACACATACAAGCCTCTTAAACCCTACGCAGTCCAAGCATTTTAACGTGCTTTTCGAAAACATCCTTGCGTAAAGGTTTTGTCAATGGGTCTGCAAACATATACTTATAGGAAAAGTATTCAATTGTGATCATTTTGTCTTCTACCACACTATTTGCATAGTTTAATTTAACATCAATGTGTTTCATCCTACTATGGTACTTAAGATTCTTAATTGCCCCTATCGCTGCTTGACTGTCATAGTAAATGCACAAAGACTTACTCTCGTCCTCGACGTCAAGCAGGGCATTCAAGAGCCTCTTTAGCCAGATAGCTTCCTATGCATTCTTAGATAGAGCTACGAATTCGGATTCCATCGTTGACAGCGCGACATAGGATTGCTTCTTGCTCATCCATGAAATGACGACATTAGCAAGGAGAAACACTTCTCCTGAGGTGGACTTACAATCATCTGGATTGCAACCATGGTCGGTGTCACTATACCCGGACAATTATAGCTTACCAACTTCATTGCACAGTCCGTAGTCAGCTGTACTTTTCAAATATCGAATAAATCGTTTCACGACTCGTAAATGTTGATATCCATGGTAATATTGGACACTTGCTACTAAACCCACAACGTAACAGATATTTGGACGAGTGCATTGCATGACGTACATTAAGACTGCCTACCATAATGAAGTACTCTGCACTTCTCATCAGTTCACGCTCAGCCTGGTCTTTTGGGTCGTCACACTTCGACAGCGCACTCCCAAACACAAGCAGAATATCCACTGGTTTAGCATCATGGAGACTGAACCTTCTCAAAAATTTGTTGATATAGGCTTCTTGAGAAAGAGATAGTTTACGAACAACCCGATCCCTAATAATCTTAATGCCCATTATGTACGTGGCTTCTCCTATGTCTTTCATCTCAAATATAGATGCCAGCCAGAACTTTGATTCATTCAAATAACTCACATCGTTTGCGGCAATGAGTATGTCATCGACGTATAACGTTAAGATAACATAATTGGACTTAGAGGTCTTAGTGTATACGCAGGGATCCTCGTGAAGATTCTCGAATCCGTTGCCAACGATTTCCTCGTGGAACTCGCGGTACCATTGGCTAGATGATTGTTTAAGACCATATATCGATCTTTGGAATTTACAAACTTTACATTCATTTCAATGGGATACGAAACCCTCTGGTTGCTCCATGTAGATATCTTCTTCCAAGTTCCCGTTAAGGAATGCTGTCTTAGCATCCATTTGGTGTAGCTCGAGATCGAGACTAGCAACCAAGGCCAAGATAGCCTGGACCGAAGTATAGCGCACAGTCAGTGAGTATGTCTCATCAAAGTCAACTCTGTGGAGTTGGGTATATCCTTTCGCATCAAGTCGAGCTTTGTATCACTCAACGTTTCCATCAATAACGAGTTTCATTTTTAAAACCCACTTCATCCCTATAGCACCGCGGTTAGAAGGAAAATCAATTAACGACCACACCGAAATTGCTTCTATAGAGGCGATCTTTTCCCCCATTGCTTTCCTCCATTCCTTTGCTTGAGGTCCATCCAAAGCTTGTTAAACCGTTACTGGTTCATCAACCGAAGTAGAGTGAACAATTCACCCTTCTCGATGGGATACCTCTTTACCTTTGACTACGTCTAGGCTCGTTATTCCCATCTAGATCTACCCTCCCGCTAGGATCAATGCTCCCACTAGGATCAGCACAATCACTGGGAATCACGGCGTTACTTGAACCTTCACCTACAACTTTTCTTGACGACCTCTTGGTCTCGGGATTTAACCTCTGAAATAACTTCCACGGTTACTTGGACCAGGAACCAAGTTTGTTGCTGCATTCCCACTGATACCAGCAGGTAGTAGAGGAAATATATGATTCTCATCCAACGGTTCAGCAACATGATGATCAGGTTCCATATGATTCGCTCCCGTAGAAACTGTGATCTGCGTGGTTGGATTGATTCCTGCCACATGATATATTATGAAAATGTCTCCATAAAAATTCTCATTTACCATGTCGTTCACTATAGGTATTGCTGCCTCAAATCTCGCACTCGAAGTAAGTGGGAGCTAACTATCATCATCATGTCCAAGTTTTATTAATAATTCATTCATTTTGATGTTACCAAGCTTTGGAATTCGTTCTCTGGAAACGTAACGTGTCTAGATTCATGTTCAACCACGCCACCATTTTCCTGATCCGCCACAAACACGTATCCCTCAGAGGTTTCAGAGTACCTTATAAAGATACTTTTCAGACCCTAGGTCGTAACTTGCTGAATCGGCTGTCGGTTTGATGCGTGTATTCTGCACAACCCCAAGGCTGTAGCCTGGTAAGATCCAACTCTTTAACAGTGCACAACTCATATGGTGTGGTGTCCACCGATTTAGAAGGAACAAGGTTTACTAAATGAGTGGCTGTCAACAACGCATCATTCCAAAAGGAGATCGAAAGTTGAGCTTGCAACATCATGGTCCTGACCACGCTCAAGAAGTGTATAATTAAGATGCTCCGCCTTACCGTATTTGTAATGGCGTTTTAAGGGTTGTCGTTTAACAGACAATACCACTTTCATTACATACTCATTCCAGAGGTTTTGTCAACCTCTAATCGTGCATTAGGTTCTAACATTTGCTCGTATATCTTCTCCACGAGAAATTATATGTGTCAGACCTAAAATCGGAACTACGGCGATTACGTTTTGAAAACGTATATTTTAAATAGAGTCACCACTAGTTAATTAAGACTAACTAGAATCCTAAAGTACCTAAGCGAATAACGAATTAAACACCTAGATTTCAAATGGTCTACGATCAAAGATTCAGATTCTGGGGTTCTGTTAAGAATTAAAACACATGGTAATAATATCGTTCTTTCAATACTCTATTCACAAATTACCAATTTTATTTTTAAATATATATTAATATGGAAAATTAAACATAATATTATATCAAAAAAATTATTAAATATCAACCATTATATACATAAACAAAGGGATCATAATCCATTACCAAGTTAGACCTAAAAACACTAAGAATTTTCAGTCCTATTTAAATCTAAACACAATCTCACATATTTTAATTTACGTAATTTAGATAATTGGAATTATATTATTTAATTAAGTTTACAATATTTAATGAAATTTACACTACCTATATAATAATATTATAATCATACAATAATTAATTAATTAATATATAGAAAGGGAACTTACCTGCAAAATGAAAAGAGAGAGATGGCAGGCAGCGAGATCACGGTGGTCCTGGAGTCTGGAGGAAACAAGCGCAGTCGAACTCGGCTGCAGGGCCGTCCCGACTTTTGGATCACGGGCGAAGCTCCGTTACGTCCTTGACGGAATGCTCTGGACTCCTGGGCTCCGCGTAATCCTGCAAAAGGGGATGACCTGGGTGGTGACCCAGAATCCCTCTCCGATGCTTAAATGAGTATACAATCAATGGGGTGGCAGCAGTATTCTAAGTGCGTATTCGAGAGTATCGTTTTCTGGGGTAACTTCCTCCTTTATATAGGAGGAGGAGTTGCCCAGTTACCTGTGACCATACTTGGCCGTTGTGCCCATGATTCCGTGTATCTCGCCACGATTCCGCATATCTCGGTTGGGATTCCATATATCTCGCCCCACGCTCCGCGTATCTTACCCGTACTCCGCGTATCTCGGGCACTCCCTGCGTATCTCGGGGGATTTGTTTTTATCTCTAACCGTCTCCCCCTACTCTATCCAGTAGGCGGGTTTCTCGGTCTTTATTCTCTGATCACAAGTCCCGACCCCTGTCGGAGACTCCAGAGTTGTCTCATTCTAGATCACCACCCAGGACCTTTAGTCTCTACGGGACAGGTCCAGCCTCTGCGGGGCTTTATTATCGGGGCATTTATTAAGGCATATCGGGGCCTACTCAGAGGCTTCTTGCCGGGAGCATTTAGCTCATGTGTCGGGGCCGCTATCGTCGGGACCCTTAATACTGGGCCTCTAGGCCTTCCAGGCTTTTCACGAGGCCCACTGGACCTACTCGCCGTCCATTGGCTGTTAACGGGGCTAACGATTACATCGGAACCCATCATTATGTAAGCAAGGCGTTTGCCAAGTCTGAAATAAACTATCCTGCTATTGAGAAGTATCTCTTCGCGTTGATTATTGCCGCTCGAAAGCTACGACATTACTTCCATGCCCATGAAGTCACGGTATTAACTAATCAGCCCCTGAAGCACTTTTTGAACCGACCGGAGGCGTCGGGGAGATTGGTGAAATGGGCCATCGAGCTTACGGAGTTTCGTATACATTTCGCTACGAGAACTGCTATTAAGGGCCAGACATTGGCAGATTTTATAGCTGAGTCTACGGCACCCGATTTGGAAGTAACGGGTCCCGTAGAGGGGTCAACAATGGAAGTCCCGACAACAGAACAACAGCCAGAACAGCCAAATGAGGAGAACACTTAGGAGATGTACACTGATGGTTCATCGAGTGTAGAAGGCTCGGGGGCAGGATTCATATTGATACCGCCCGGCGGAGGCGAGCCCCTACGATATGCCTTGGCGTTGACGTTCAAAGCCACCAACAATGAAGCACAATACGAGGCTCTCATCACGGACCTCAAGATTGCCAAGGGTACGGGGGTCGATCATTTAAAAGTGAAGTGCGATGCCAGCTTGATCGTGAATCAGGTCCAGGGGAACTATGAAGCCAGGAGCCCGACAATGAAGAAGTATTTGCACGAGGTGCAGACTTTGAAGGGAAGCTTCAAAAGCTTCGATATCGAGGCGATCCCGAGGGAAGAAAACGCGGAAGCTGATGCCTTAAGCAAGTTCGCTCTGGGAGTGGCCCCCGAGGAGAATCGGAAGGTACATTTCCTAGAGAAGGTGATTATCTCAAACATTGATCCGGCGGAGATCTGCGCTATTGAGACAGGATCGGAGGAAGAATAGAATCCCACTTGGATGACCCCGATGGTCACATACCTGACTACGGGGGCACTCCCCGATGACGAGGTGACAGCTGTCAGGTTGCGTCGGATTGCGGATAACTACGCGATGGTGGACAACCAGTTATACAAAAAAGGGTATGTAAAGCCTTTCCTAAAATGCGTGGCGGAACCTGACACGAATCGGATCTTGAGGGAGCTACACGAGGGAGTTGCGGCCTGTCATGAAGGGGCTCGATCTCTTGTGAGGAAGGCGCTGAACTTGGGCTACTATTGGCCTTCGATGAACAAGGAGGCGACAGCAATGGTCTGATCCTGTGATGCATGCCAGAGGTACGCTCCAAATATCGTGGCTCCCGCCGCGGACTTAATGCCCATCAGGAGTGCATGGCCTTTCGCGCAATAGGGGATTGACTTGGTGGGACCTCTTCCCCAAGCGAAAGGTCAGTGCAAGTATTTTCTCGTGGCCATCGATTACTTCTCAAAATGGATAGAGGCTAAGGCATTGGCCAAAACGACGGGGCAGCAGATCCTCAAGTTCCTTCAAACTCAGATCATATCCCGGTATGGGGTCCCTCGAGTGTTGATCAGCGACAACGGCCCTCCGTTCAATGGGGCTCAGTTGAAGGAGTACCTGGAGGAGTTGAACATCGAACATCGGACCGCTTCAGTCCGCCACGCTCAAACCAGTGGCCAGGTAGAATCAGCCAACAAGATCGTGATGGATGGCTTGAAGAAGAGAGTCTACGCCTTGCAGGGCCATTGGCTGGATGAGCTCGAGAACGTGCTGTGGGCTGTGAGAACAACACCCAAGCAATCAACAGGAGAAACTCCGTTTGGCCTGGTCTATGGCACGGAGGCAGTCGCTCCCGTGGAGATAGCGGTGGCGTCCCATCGCGCGAAATATTACGAGCCTCTGACGAACGAGGAAATGAGACGTCTAGACTTGGACTTGCTCGAGGAGAAGAGGTTGAAGGCTGACGAAGTTCAGGCCCGAATGCGTCTGGCAACAGCCCGATATTACAATCGGCGTGTCAGGTCCCGACAATTCTTCGTTGGAGAACTTGTCTAGCGGAGGAACGAGTTCGTTCATCAAGATCGGATCAACAAGCTATCGCCAAAATGGGAGGGACCTTACAAGATCGTAGGGATGCCAGCACCCAATGCATACAAGCTAGAGGACCTTGATGGCAAGACGTTGAAGCATTCCTTCAGTGGCGAACACTTGAAGAAGTATCATGTTTGATATTAAGTCGCCGCGAAGGGCGCAAATTGTCTATCAATAAGATCCGATGTAAGCCTATTGTGAGTTATTTATGAATAAAAGAAGTTGATTCCGATCAAATTGCTTTTAGATTTATTCTAACTGTTAGTAAGGCGTCCTGAAGGACGCGACAAAAACCTTCCGAGGTACGATAAAAGCCTTCCGAGGTATGCGTAAGTCGTCTATATGATGCGGCCAAAAGCCTTAACAGGTACGGACAAAAGACCTACGGGGTACATGTAAGTCGTCTATATGATGCAACCAAAATCCTAGGTACGAAAAAGCCCAAATGGGTCCGCGTAAGTCGTCTATATGATGCGGCCAAAAGCCTTAACGGGTACGAAAAAGCCTTAGCAGGTCCGCGTAAGTCGTCTATATGATGCAGCCAAAAGCCTTAACGGGTATGAAAAGCCTTAACAGGTCCGCGAAAGTCGTCTGACAAAGACGCGATAAAAGCCCTTAAAGGGTACGATTGAAACTGTCAGAGTTGGCGCGACAAAAGCCCTAAAGGGTGTGAAAAATGGCCTTGAAAGGCGGGGACGAGAAACCTTAAGTGGTGAAGTCCCGATTTTGGACGAGAAGCCTTAAGTGGTGAAGTCCCGATTTTGGACGAGAAGCCTTAAGTGGTGAAGTCCCGATTTTGGACGAGAAGCCTTAAGTGGTGAAGTCCCGATTGGACGAGAAGCCTTAAATGGTGAAGTCCCGAGTCAAGCGTCGGAAGGACGTAAGAAGTCATCTCAAATGATGCATCGGAACGTTCTGAGTAACGAGTTTAAAGCCGCTTTAGATAAGTGCAAATGATTATCGAGACCAAAACAGATAAAAGAAATTCTTCATATGAAGGCTCGAAGGCCCAGAAGTTCTGATACAAAAAACGAAGGAGAAAGACTACAACGACTAAAAAGATGTAACATTAGACTTGGTCCTTGTTGGAAGATGGATCCTCAGCAGCATCGGAGGGAGCAAGGTTCGGAGGGGCCTGGGCAGAAGGCTACGCAGCTGGCGGAGTCGGGTCCACGGTAGCGGCCTCATCACTCTCCGCGAGGAGGTTGAAGTACTTCTCCGCGACGGGGGCAAGAGTCTCGGACTTCGTGAAGTCAATGGAATCCGCGTAAGCTGTGTAGAGTTCCTCGACAGCGTTGTACAAAACATCCTCCACCTCGGACTTGCAGAACTCTACAGCAGCCACCTTGAATTCTTCAGCGTTCCGATACTCCCCGCGGCCCTGTAGGCGGCCTTCCTCACGACCTTGCAGGCGGCCCTCCTCGAGGCCTTGAGCCTTGGCCTCAGCCAACTTGGCAGAAAACTCAGCCTTCTCAGCTTCGAACTTCGCCTTGGCCTCTGCGAGGAGATCCGCGAAGACGTTCTTCTCGTGAATGAGCTGCTTCTTCTCCGCCTCATTCCGGTGCTGATCCACCTGGACCATCTTCCGCTCCCGACGCATGACAGCCTCATGGTCTTGAACCTTCTTGAGCAGGCCCGAAGTCATCTCGTCAAGGAGATTTTTCTCCTTAGCCATCTTGTTCTTGGCCGCCACTGCCTCGTCGAGCTCCACCTGAAGCTTGGCTAATGCATCAGGGTCCGACTTAGCTTCAGCCTCCTCCAAGGCACTCTTCAGAGCCAAGGCGATGGCGAAACAACGCTGCTGGTCCGCGGTTTCCTAAGGCGAAGGGAAAAAAGATTGGAATTCGATGGTCGAAAGCAGAGATAAGGAAGAAAATAAACAAAGGTAAAGTATTACCTCCATCCGACGGACGGCCATAGCGCGGAACTCCTCTTCGATGCCCTCCCGCGACAAGCAAAGCGGTAGTCTCAAAGCAGGAGGAATTGACCTTGCCAGCAGATGCAGGGCCAAGTCAGGCTGAAGATTATCCCGTCGAATCGAAAACCCGTGGAGGGATTCGATCGGACGCCAGGGAACCGTTGCCTGGTCGGGGGTGTAGATCTTGTAAAGATCATCCATCGGAAGACGAGGGATAACATCGGCACCATCAGCGGGAGGAGCTACCTCGGTCGGAGGAGGCTCAGGAGTAGGAGTGCGGAAAGCAGGAGGAGGACTTCGGGACACGTCCCTCACGGCGGGTCTTATGTTCCTTGGTCCCGACCTTCCGCGGGGAAGCAGGCCCCCCTCATCAGGCTCTTCAGCGGAAGGAGAGGCCTCCAAGTCAGTCACCCGACGGAACTGGGCATCCGTCGGGACATCCTCCAGCATCAGTTCTTGCGGAGTCGCAGTCTCCGCTGGAGTGACAGCCTCCGTCGGAGCAGGAGTCTCCGATGGACCTGCGGTGGCAGGACGAATATAGTCAGGAAGAATTCCGCCAGGGCACCAGAGAATTTGACGTTCGACATGCTAGCCTTTCCCAAAAAGTTGTAATATCCCGCTTTGAGAACGCGGGGGACGTCTCCTTAAATGATATATTAAATTTCCCGAACCCGCGACTCCCGATCAGCTGGGATAACCTCCTTGGGAACTAATTTCTTATGTCTTTTAATTGCACGACGAACACGCTTACCTTCCTCGACGGTAGTGGCCCCAAAGGCCCGATCTATCTCCTCCCTCCTGGCCTTCTTGGCCCCGACCTGCTCTTCGGTTGGAGGAGCAGCAGACAGAGGAGTGGAAGAGGAAGCGCCTTTCTTCACCAACTTTCGCTTCCGCTTGGAGCCACTCTGGACGGCATCAGTCTCGCCCTGCTTCATAATGAGATGAATCAGCAGAGAAGCCTTCTTGGCTGCAAAAGTAAAAGACAAGATGGTTAGAAGTATTACCCAGATGACCAAATCTTTGGAAACAGAGTCAAGGAGTCGGACTCCGATAGTAATCAAGTCCTTCTCTTGGAGCTTGTTGGCGTCGAGGGGTATGAAGTTGTCTCCCCAACGGTAGAGCTGAACCATTTGGAGAGTGTTGAGGTCATCCTCAGCGTAGTCTAGGAGCTTGGGGGCAGGGTCCGCCACGACCTCCCGCTGAGGCCACGGGACAGAGCTGTGTTGGACGAAGAAGTAGTACTTCTTCCATCCGCTGTTATCAGACCCCGAGTCGCGAATCAGCACCCGATCTTTGTGGAACATCCAAGTTTCGCTATCCCAGCCGAAACGTGAAAGTTGCTCCTTTGTCCACTTGGGGAGTCGGGGGGAGAAGGAGCAGACACCAGCTTTGTTGCACTTCATGCCGTAGAAGGTGCGGAAAAGTAGTAGACTGTACGTCCACTGCTGACGGTGGCATAGGAGTTGAAAGGCATTCCACACGCGGATGGCGTGTGGAGAGAAGGTACAAGGGTGCGTTTGATAGAAGTTGCACATCTCCACCAAATTTCCGCAGAAGGGGAACCGAATCCCAACGCTTATTTGTCCGGCGGAGACGAACACTTCCCCTGCCCGAGGATGCGTAACGATGTGCTTCCTTCTGACGGCAGGCTGAGACTCATACGGGAAACGTGGTTCCCAATCCGAGGTAATACACCCCTCTCTAAGGGCAACCTCATATTAAGCCTCGGAAATCTCATTGACAGCAAATTCGAAAATGAAAGGAGCCCTAGCCTCAGAACTAGCTTCGTCTAAAACGGTTGCAAACAAGAAGATTTGAGAAAAGGAGAATAAACAGCGAGTAAATCACGAAAACATAGAAGAAAGCCCTTACCAGACATGATTGGTGATCGGAGAGGGAAAATGAAGGAAGATCGGAAGGGTTGAAGGCCTTGGATCACTGGAACAGCAGGAAGAGCTTGGAGAAGAAGCTTCGAATGCAAGAATGGCTGAAATCGAGAGAGTGCAGAAGAAGTAAATAATGCCAGGGTTTTAGCTTTTATAAGCAAAAGGACAACTGGAGGACCCTAATCTTGACCGTTGAAGATGAAACAATTCGATCATAATCGTTGAAATCATGGGGACGGTACGGAAGAGACAACTGGACGGGTTTGATCTGCACCGTTGAAGAGGAAACGACACGATCTTAATCGCTGAGATTACATGTACGGAAGAGACGTGAGTGACGTCAGAGCTGCTTTTTCAGAAAGCACGCCGGTTTAAACGTCATTCCCTTATCCCCCAAGCATTTAATGCTACAGTAACCGAGGAGTCTCCTCGGATTTGGCAACTGCCCATGGGGTCTAGTGGGCCCAAGGTAATCATGAGTAAGAGACACTGTTATACGACAATCATATGCAAGGCAAAAACCTCCGACGGTGGTATCGGAGGGTATGAAGACAAAAGCCTCTGACTGAGGTATCAAGAAATGTAAAGGTAAAAGCCTCCGACGGCGTTATCGGGAGGCATGAAGGCAAAAGCCTCCGACAGCGAGGTCAGAAGATCTGAACTGAAAGACATGATGAACTAAAAGTCCCCCATGTCTTGGGGGCAAATGATGGGTTCCGATGTAATCGTTAGCCCCGTTAACAGCCAATGGACGGCGAGTAGGTCCAGTGGGCCTCGTGAAAAGCCTGGAAGGCCTAGAGGCCCAGTATTAAGGGTCCCGACGATAGCGGCCCCGACACATGAGCTAAATGCTCCCGACAAGAAGCCTCTGAGTAGGCCCCGATATGCCTTAATAAAGGCCCCGGTAATAAAGCCCCGCAGAGGCTGGACCTGTCCCGTAGAGACTAAAGGTCCTGGGTGGTGATCTAGAATGAGACAACTCTGGAGTCTCCGACAGGGGTCGGGACTTGTGATCAGAGAATAAAGACCGAGAAACCCGCCTACTGGATAGAGTAGGGGGAGATGGTTAGAGATAAAAACAAATCCCCCGAGATACGCAGGGCGTGCCCGAGATACGCGGAGTACGGGTAAGATACGCGGAGCGTGGGGCGAGATATATGGAATCCCAACCGAGATATGCGGAATCGTGGCGAGATACACGGAATCATGGGCACAACGGCCAAGTATAGTCACAGGTAACTGGGTAACTCCTCCTCCTATATAAAGGAGGAAGTTACCCCAGAAAACGATACTCTCGAATACGCACTTAGAATACTGCTGCCACCTCATTGATTGTATACTCATTTAAGCATCGGAGAGGGATTCTGGGTCACCACCCAGGTCATCCCCTTTTGCAGGATTACGCGGAGCCCAGGAGTCCAGAGCATTCCGTCAAGGACGTAACGGAGCTTCGCCCGTGATCCAACACCGACAAATTTGAAGGCCTAAAGCAGAATTTAGTTTTTTTTTTATTAACTAAAGCAGAATTTAGTTTGGAGGCCTACACTATAATTTAACCTTTATTTTTTTTTTAATAAATGAATTAATAAAAAAAAAATTTGAATTTTTTTAAAATCAACTAATAAGTAAAATTAATAATATATTGATATATTCCCTTTTCAACTAAAGTTATATCTTCACATAAAATTCTTCAAAAATTGTTGATATATCTTCACAAATTATATTATATCTTGATTTTTTTTTTTTAAGTTAAAGATCAATTATAGGAACAATTTGAGTTTTGGTAAAGAAATTTGATTTCTTATAAAAATAAAGCAACAATTATTATAAAATGATAGAAGTTATATATAAATGTAAATATAATACTAGTATATAAATCAGTCTGCATAAAATTAAATATTTGAACGAGACTATTAAACTATAAAAAGTGTAAAATATAATATATTCTTCTTTAGAAAAAAAATTTATCAGCGCAAATATTGAAATTTATGAATAGTTAAAAATGAATTATTCTATTATTAATAAATAAAGTTAAAGAATATGAATAATTAATACGTTGAGAACTATTACATAATATAATTAATATGCCTTAACTAATGGAACTAATTAATGCCACGCAATTTTTTTTGCCGAAACAGTTAAAACAATTAATTAACTAATGAATTTATTTCCCTCCCTCCACTAATGACCAAGTCACCAAACTACAGACCAAACTATTGCACTAATTATGAACAAGTATTATCTATTATGAGGTCTTCTGCTCCCGAGGCCTCAAGCAACAGCTTTGGTTGCTTGGGCCTCGAGCTGGGCCTGCGGAAGTCGGGATGACGGCAAGTGAACGGGATCGATGGCAAGTGAACGACAAGAATAATATGGATGACATTGGGGTGGTATTGACGTCATCGCAGAGATCGGAGGGACGTCTGGAACAGTTGCCGGAAGCAAGGACGTGAATGGATGCGGAGGAGGGTTGCTGGGGCTGCACGGAGGAGGTTCACGCTGATGATGAAGGTTTGGCCGGACTGGCAGTGGTTAGGTGACAGGGAAGCCGGTGGTGATATCGAAGTGTAGCGGGTCTGATGGAAGCGGACATGGAGTGAATCGTGGGACGGCCGAGGTCGGTGTGTCGCTGGTGCATGATGGGTTCGATTACAGTCGTCAGGCCCTTTAACGGCGAGGAAACGGCAAACAGGCCCACCAGGCCCAAAATGAAAATCAAGATGACCTAGGAGAAGGGTCCCGACGAAGGGAGTCCCGACAAGGCAAGGTCCCGACAGAGTCGGTCCCGACAGTGGAGCTGGAAAGCTCCCGATGAGAAGCCTTTAAGTAGGCTCCGATGATGAATCCCTGAGAATGATTGGCCCTGTCACGATGACGAGGGGCCCCGAGCGGTGACACAACGAGATAACTCTGGAGTCCCCGACGGGAGTCGGGACTCGTTATCAGAGGATAAGGCCAAGATATGCGGGGCGTGGCCGAGATACGCGGAACGTGGTTAAGATACACGGAGCGTGGCCGAGATACGCGGGGCATGGCTGAGATACGCGAGATCACGTCCGAGATATGCGGGATACGGGCTAACCACCCCTAACGGTTCGCCAGGTACCTGAGGTATCTCTTTGCCTATAAAAGGGCAGGAGATCACCTCAGAAAGACTTACGTTGAGTTCAATACACTTTGAGATTACTGCTTGCCAGTCATACGAGATACTCATTTAAGCATCGGAGAGGGATTCTGGGTCACCGCCCGGTCTATCCCCTCTTGCAGGATTGCGTGGAGCAAACGAGCTAGGATTGCGTGATCCAACATTGGCGCCGTCTGTGGGAATCAAACAAAAAGCTGATATGCCTTCAACTCGATCGATGGCGGCTGGCAAGCACAGAAGACAGGGACAATCCGGTGGATCCCGTCACCCCGCTGCAACAAACTTGGATTCAGTACCGGAACAGAGAAAACCAGAACCATCCCCCGGCCGAGCTCTCCCAGACAGGGGGGCACAACGGAGATCCCGAAGATATTGCTCCTCAGCACCAGGGCAATAGGGGGCAGGAGGCTCCCCCAGCTACAGACTTGACGAGGGCTGTGGCGGAAGCCATGCCCATGTTTCTGGCGGCCGTAGAGGCTCTCTTGGATCGGAGAGAGGCTACGAGGAGGCAGGAGGAGATGCCCCCGTTGGAGGAAGTGGCCCCGCCAACAGAGGGTCGGAACGCACAGGAAGCCCCGCCCCGAGGCCAGGACAGAGGTAGGGCAACCGGTCAACCGGAGAGGTTCGTGGTTGACGGGCCAGGACCAGTACAGCACAGGACCATTCCCCTGAATGGTCCCATCACTCCCGACCAGGTGGTAAAGATCGTGAACATTTGTATGGGAGAACAGAAGCCGCTGGTGTCGGAGCTAAGGGATCGATCCACTCATCCCTTCGTCCCCCGACTCATTGACACCCTAGCCCCGCCTGGGCTAGGCATCCCCACGATAAAGGAGTATGATGGCGAAGGAGATCCAGTTCGCGATGTCCAGAAGCACCTCATGGCGTGTCTAGAAAGAGCCCCGAGTGAAGACATAGTGTGTACGCTGTTCCCGAACACACTTGGAGAAAGAGCCCTGACCTGGTTCTTTAGTCTGCCCCCAGGCTGCATCACTTGCTGGGCAGACATGCACGACCGATTCATTCAGCAGTACCAGGGTCGGAGGCGTTTATTGAAGAGCGTGAGGTCCCTGACCCAGGTGGTGCAAAGGCCCGACGAATCACTGGCGCACTATTACCAGCGGTACACAGCCAGCGTAGCAGAGATAGACGAGGAAATCTCAGAGGGCGAAACCATCCCTACCTTCATTCGGAACCTGACAGCCCCCTATGGCTCTGACTTGATGCACAGCGTAGCTGAGAAAGCTGTGTGGAATATGGAGGCATTACAGAAGAGGGTGAAACGACAGATCGATGTCCAGGAGTCGAAGATAGCCGCGGGGGAACTGGAGCCCCCAAAGTCGAACAAAGGGAAGCAGTCGGTTAAACCTTTCGACGATCGTAAGTCAAAGGGTAAACCCGACAGTGGCAAGAATCGAGGCCGTCCGGATCGGGGGGACGATAGGCGTTCTTCAAGGAAAGATAAGCGGGAGAATCTTGACATTCCTCTCAACTGCTCCATGGCGGAGGTGCTGACAGTCATGGAACGACAAGGTATCTCCAGGTACCCCCCGAAGAAAGATGGAGAATTCTCGGGATCCCGCACGGATCGCTACTGTCCATTTCACCGCGCAAATGGTCACGACACCAATCACTGTCGGGAACTGAAGAAGGAGATTGAAAAGCTAATCCAGAAGGGGAAGCTCAAGGAATTCGTCGGGGATAAGCAGTGTCGATCACGCTCTCGGTCCCGATCGCGGTCCCGTTCCCGATCCCGCGATCGGTCCCCGAAAAAGAAGAGAACTGATCCAGAGTCATCCGGTGCTCGCAAGGAGAGACGAGTTATCAATGTGATTCATGGAGGATTTGCTGCTGGAGGTGATACCTCATCCGCCCGAGAAGTCTATGCCTCTAGAATCCCTACGGCAGTGGTACTGGGTAAGAGGTCCCGATCTTGGACCTTGAAAGAAGAGATGGTAATCTCCTTCTCGTCGGAAGACCTCATAGGCGTGGAGACTCCGCACGACGATGCCTTGGTGGTAACTTTGGATGTAGACGGGTTCGAAATGAAGAGAATTCTAATCGATGGAGGAAGCTCCTCCGACATTCTATTCATGGATGCGCTGGAAGCTATGGGGAAGACAAAGAAAGATCTGAAGGAGGTAAACTTCCCGATGGTCGGGTTCTCTGGCTCAACCTCCTATCCGCTAGGAGTAATCACCTTACCAGTGGAGTTTGGTAGTGGGTGGAAATCAGAAAGGAGGAACGTGGAGTTTGTCGTGGTTGATTCCGCGGGGACCTACAACGCGATTATCGGGAGAACCACCATTAATCCCCTGATGGCGGTTGCCTCGACTGTGCACCAGAAGATGAAGTTCCCGACCGACCACGGAGTCGGAGAGGTCAAGGGCGACCAGGTGGCTTCCCGAAAATGCTATGTTAATGCCACCCGGAGGAGGAGGCGAGAGGCCATGACTGTCCTCCAGACAGACACAGATCCCAGAGAAGAGTTTGGGCGTCCCGCCCCCGTAGAAGTTCTGAAAGAAGTCGAGATCGACGGACCCCAGAGGAAGATGAAAATCGAGTCTGCTCTGACTGAAGAGACAGCCCAAAAATTGGTGGAGTTGTTGAAGGAGTTCAAGGAGCTGTTTGCCTGGTCCCCCAGCGATATGCCAGGAATCAGCCCCGATGTGATCGTACACGAGCTGAAGATAGACCCCGCGATCAAGCCTATCACACAGAAAAGGCGTCCGATGGGCACGGATAAGAAGATCGCGATCCAACATTGGCGCCGTCTGTGTGAAGTCCCGACAAGCCGAGGATCACGTGCACAACTTTACCATGGCGTTTGAGCGGATGAGGCTCCATCAAGTTCGCTTGAACCCGACGAAATGCGCCTTCGGAGTCCACTCAGGGAAGTTTTTGGGCTTCATCGTGAGCCAAAGAGGAATTGAAGTGAATCCTGAGAAGCTGAGGGCAATCGAGGAGATGCAGTCTCCGATAAACCATCGGGAGGTGCAAGTGCTGAATGGCCGACTAGCCGCAATGAATCGCTTCTTGTCCAAAGCCAGCGACCGATCAATGCCGTTTTTTGAAGTCTTGAGGGCCAACAAAAAATTCGAATGGACCGCCAAATGTGAAGAGGCGTTCCAAGCACTCAAGCAGCACCTTCGCACACTCCCGCCGCTGGCGAAACCGGTTCCAGGCGAGCCGCTCTACCTTTATTTGGCTGTTTCTGAATTTTCCATTAGCTCTGTGTTAGTAAAGATTGTCGAGGGTAATCAAGTCCCCGTCTATTATGTAAGCAAGGCATTTTCCAAATCTGAATTGAACTATCCCGCCGTTGAGAAGTACCTCTTTGCGTTGATTATTACTGCTCGGAAGCTAAGGCCGTATTTCCACGCGCACGAGATCACTGTGCTGACGAACCAGCCTTTGAAGCATTTTTTGAACCGACCGGATGCGTCGGGGAGATTAGTGAAATGGGCAGTAGAGCCTAGCGAGTTTCGCATACACTTCGCTCCGAGAACAGCCATTAAGGGCCAGGCATTAGCAGATTTCATAGCAGAGTCTACAGCCCCCGATCTGGAAGAAGCGGGCTCTGTAGAGGGGGCAACCGTGGAGGTCCCGATAGAAGAACAACCAGAAAGGGCAGAGCAATCAGAACAGCCAAACAAGGAAAATACCTGGGAGATGTACACGGATGGCTCCGCGAGTTCAGATGGATCAGGAGCGGGCTTTTTGTTGATACCACCGGGTGAAGGTGAACCGCTCCGATACGCCTTGGCTTTAACATTCAAGGCCACAAACAACGAAGCGGAGTACGAAGCCCTTATCACGGGCCTAAAAATTGCTAAAGGCACTGGAATCGATCACTTGAGAGTGAAGTGCGACGCAGCTTTAATCGTGAACCAGGTTCAAGGGCAATACGAAGCAAGGAGTCCGATAATGAAGAAGTATCTGCGAGAGGTACAAGCCCTGAAAGAAAGCTTCAAAAGCTTCGATATCGAGGCAATTCCGAGGGAGGAGAACATAGAGGCAGACGCCTTGAGCAAATTTTCCTTGGGGGCACCCTTGGAAGAAAATCGGAAGGTGCACTTCTTGGAGAAGGTGATCTTATCAAACATCGACCCAACACAGGTGTGCGCCATTGAAGCAAGATTGGAGGAAGAGCCAACCTGGATGACCCCGATAGTCGCGTACCTGACTACGGGGACAGTCCCCGATGATCAAGTGGCAGCAGACAGGATACATCGGATCGCGGCCAATTATGTGATGCTGGACAATCAGCTGTACAAGAAGGGCTGGTTCTCGACCCCGTACTTGAAGTGTGTAGCAGAACCCGACACCAGTCGAATCCTGAAGGAAATGCATGAAGGGGTCGCGGCTTGTCACGAAGGGGCCCGATCCATTATGAGGAAGGTGTTGAACTTAGGCTACTATTGGCCCACGATGAACAAAGAAGCAACGGCGTTGGTCCGATCCTGCGACGCGTGCCAGAGGTATGCCCCGAGTATCATGGCTCCGGCCGCCAATCTGACATCCATCAAGAGCGCTTGGCCCTTCGCGCAGTGGGGCATCGACTTGGTGGGACCTCTTCCACAAGCACAAGGACAATGTAAGTATTTACTTGTAGCAATCGATTATTTTTCGAAATGGATAGAGGCAATGGCATTGGCCAAGACAACGGGGAACCAGATCGTCAAGTTCCTCCAAACCCACATCGTGTCCAGATATGGAATTCCTAAGGTGGTGATCAGCGACAATGGCCCACCATTTAACGGCTCTCAGGTGAGGGAGTATCTGGAAGAATTGAACATTGAGCATCGGACCGCCTCCGTACGCCATGCTCAGACTAATGGCCAGGTGGAGTCAGCCAACAAAATCGTGATGGATGGCCTGAAGAAGAGGGTCTACGCCTTGAAGGGCAAGTGGCTGAACGAACTGGAAAATGTGCTTTGGGCTGTTAGAACGACACCCAAGCGATCAACGGGAGAGACTCCATTTGGCCTCGTTTATGGCACGGAAGCTGTCGCCCCTGTGGAGGTAGCTGTGGCGTCCCATCGGATGAGATATTACGAGCCCCTGACGAACGATGAAGTGAGACGTCTGGACTTGGACTTACTCGAAGAGAAGAGGCGGGAAGCCGATGAAGTCCAAGCTCGAATGCGCTTAGCGACGACCAGGTACTACAATCGGCGAGTGAAGTCCCGACAGTTCTTCGTCGGGGAGTTCGTTTGGCGTCGCAACGAGTTCACCCTTTTTGATCGAATCAACAAGATGTCACCAAAATGGGAAGGACCTTATAAGGTCGTGGGGATGCCAGCTCCGAATGCATACAAGTTGGAAGACCTCGATGGCAGAACGTTAAAGCATTCTTTTAGTGGCGAACACTTGAAGAAACACCATGCTTGAAGAAAGTCGCCTTAAATGGTGCCCGATAAAGTCGCCTTAAGTGGTGCCCGATGTAAAATCGCCTTAAGTGGTGTATGCTGTTTATCGTTTAATTCGATGTAAGCCAATTTTGTGCCGTCAATAAATAAAGAGGTTGCTTCCAAATAAGAGTTGTCCTTAGATTTATGCTAAGTGTAAAAGTCGCCTTCAGTGGTGCACGAGAAAAGTCGCCTTCAGTGGTGCACGAGAAAAGTCGCCTTCAGTGGTGCACTAGAAAAGTCGCCTTAAGTGGTGCACAATACTTAGATTTATTCTAAGTATCCAAAAGTCGTCTTAAGTGATGCGCGGGACTAAGTCGCCTTAAGTGGTGCACAATACTTAGATTTATTCTAAGTATCCAAAAAGTCTTCTTAAGTGATGCGCGTGACTAAGTCGCCTTAAGTGGTGCACAATACTTAGATTTATTCTAAGTATCCAAAAAGTCGTCTTAAGTGATGCGCGGGACTAAGTCGCCTTGAGTGGTGCACGATCTTTAGGTTTATCCTAAGTATTGATTGAATCGTCTTAAGTGATGCGCGGGACAAAGTCGCCTTGAGTGGTGCACAATCTTTAGGTTTATCCTAAGTAATGATTAAGTCGTCTTAAGTGATGCACGGAACTAAGTCGCCTTAAGTTGTGCAAGTTATTAAATCGTCGGGAAAGACGTACGAGAATGTCATAAGTGTCGAGGTTTCGACTTAAGCGCGTATAAGTTAAGTCATTCGGAGAAGTGCAACAAAAGATCGGAACTAAAAAAGTCTGATATTGATAATGGCTCAAGGGCCCGACGACGACAAAAGAGAAGAAGATACAAGGACTCTAAAAGATAAAAACATTCAAGCTTGGTCCTTGTCGGCAGCATTGGCAGCAGCTGGGTCCGCGGAGTCGGTAGTAGAGGGATCCACAGGATTGGCTTCGGGAGGATTGGCTATCGGGGCGTCCGCACTTGGAAGTTCAGAAATATCTTCGACAATCACGGGGGTACTCCCCCCATCACTCTCCTCGGAAAGAGCAAAATACTTCTTCGCAAAGGGAGCGAAGGAAGGAGACTTGTCGAAATTGATGGCATCCCCGTACTCCAGGTGGAGCTCCTCAACCGCATTGAAGAGAGTGTTCTCCACCTCCGCGCCAAAGAACTTCATGGCATCAGCTTGGAAGTCCTAGGACCTCCGACAGTCCTCCCGGCCCTTTACCTCCGCTTCGGCCAGCTGCGCAGGAAATCCTGCGATTTGCTCCTCCAGAGCCGTCTTCTCAAGGACCAGTTTGTCCTCGGCAGCTTTCTTCTCCTGGGTCAGCCTGTCCACAACTGCCCCCCGCTCTTGCCGCTCTTGCCTCAAGAGCCCCTCGAAGTCCACGATCTGCTGCTGGAGGTCCCGAATCTGATTGAGGACAGCCTCCTCCCTGACAAGCTTCCCCCGCGAAGACTGGGAGGCCTTGAGATCCTCCTGAAGCTGCTCGCGGACCCCTCGGTCCCGCTCCCGGGACTCATCGTAGGCAATAACATACCCGATGAGGCGGTTGAAGTCCCCGAGCTTCTGCAACAAGAAGGAAAAATGTTAAAGGACAAACGACCCGATTTATCATCAAAAGATGAAGAAGCGAAGTCTTACCTGTATACGGCGCATGGCCATATTCCTGACATCCCGCTGCATGTGCGTCCGATTGAGGCAAATCGGATGCCGCATAGTAGGCAGGATCGAACCTGCCAGCAGATGCAGGGCCAGCTCCTGGTCCTGCTCCCCTTGTGTGAGCGAGACCCCTTGAAGCGTCTAGATAGGAGTCCAGGGGGCATTCTCTTGGGAAGAATCGAAGGGCTTGTAGAAGTTCCCATCAAGAGCAAGAGGAGAAAGAGGACGATGAGTGGAAGGGCACGCCTCCGTCTCGGCCCGAGCAGGGGAAGGAGTGAACTCATGAATAGGCGATGGCTGCCGCTGCTGCGGAGAAGATGAAGGAGGCGGCCCCTGAGGGGTTGGTTTCAAGGGGGATTGCCCCGCCTTCCGACGCTGACGAGGGGGGCCACCCTCGTCAGTCTCCTCAGAGGAGTCCAAGGTCTCCACCTGACGAAATTGTTCGCCAGTTGGTGCCTTCTCTCCAGCTGAGGAAGGCACCCCCGCTGAAGACGGTGCGTCTGCGGAAGCTGCAGCACCCGATGGAGCTCCCGAGCGACCTGCACTTGGAGGATGAGAAGCTTCAGAAAGGTAGTCAGGAAGTTCATCGGGATTCTTACACCAAATGATACGTCGGGAGACGTATTGATCCTTCCCATGATAATGATAGTAGCCTGCCTTCAAGACTCGGGGAGTTTCCCCTCGAAGGATTCTTTTGACGTCAGCGATGCGGGCTTCCTTGGTCGAGGAAATCAAATCTGTCGGGACCATCCTCTTGTATGATTTAATAGCAAGTCGGAGTTTTTTACCTTCTTCAGCATTCTGGACATCAAAGAGCTGATCCAGATCCACCCGCTTCCGCTTGGGTTGCTCCGCTGAAGGAGACCCCGACCTAGCAGCAGTCTTCTTGGCGGATGTTGGATCACGGTGGAACTCCGGTACGGATATTGACGGCAATCCTAGCTCCTTTGCTCCACGCAATCCTGCAAGAGGGGATAGACCGGGCGGTGACCCAGAATCCCTCTCTGATGCTTAAATGAGTACTTCGTCTGACTGGCAAGTAACAGATATCAAAGTGTATTCAACTCAACGTAAGTGATCTGAGGTGACCTCCTGCCCTTTTATAAGCAAAGAGATGCCTCAGGTACCTGGCGAACCGTTAGGGGTGGTTAGCCCGTATCCCGCATATCTCGTACGTTATCTCGCGTATCTTAGCCATGCTTCGCGTATCTCGGCCACGCCTCGTGTATCTTAACCACGTTCCGCGTATCTCGGCCACGCCCCGCATATCTTGGCATTATCCTCTGATAACGAGTCCCGACTCCCGTCGGGGACTCCAGAGTTATCTCGTTGTGTCACCGCTCGGGGCCCCTCGTCATCGTGACAGGGCCAATCATTCTTAGGGATTCATCATCGGGGCCTACTTAAAGGCTTCTCATCGGGAGCTTCCAGCTCCACTGTCGGGACCGACTCTGTCGGGACCTTGCTTCGTCGGGACTCCCTTCATCGGGACCCTTCTCTTAGGTCATTTCTTCCCTTACTCTGGGCCTGGTGGGCCTGTTTGCCGTTTCCTCGCCGTTAAAGGGCCTGACGGCTATAGTCGGACCCATCATTTGCCCCCAAGACATGAGGGACTTTTAGTTCGTCGTGTCTTCCAACTCCCGATTTTCCAATACTAGAGTCGGGGATCTGTTCCTTGGTTCAGTTACTTAATTTTATCAGTCTTCTCCTCCACGTTTCCTCAGGGTTTTGTAGATAACTGTTAAATTCAAGGGGACTTCTCGGCTCCCCAGTTCATTAAATGCAGCAGATAGTGAAGTGACGTCATCAGTACCCGTGCCTGATTCTCTGTGTCTGCTTTTTCTGAAAAGTACTTTTCAGGATATTTCATCATTGCACCTGCTGCCATTCCGCACGTTTCATCTCAACGGTCCAAATTAGAACGCTTCAACTTCGACGGTTCGGATTAACGCGCCCCTTCGACTATCCTCTTTGCCTATAAAATCCTTACCCAGGGTTCAGTTTCCTCTCATCATCTACGAATTTTCGAAGGCTTTCTGCAACTCTTGAGACCTTAGTGTTTCTTCGGCCATTCTTCCAGCAAGGTCAGGTTTATCATTTCAGCCTTCAATTATCATGTCAGGTAAGGTTTTCTTATCTATTATTGTTCGCCTTCATCTTCGCTTAGTTTGATTGTAATTTTCCGGGAAGACCTAACATCCCTTTTCAATGACTGATTTCAGACAGTGGATCTGGTTTCGAGGGAAGGAAGCTCTTCAACTTCGACTATGCTATGAACGAAATTTTCAGCACTGTTTATGATGCAGCTCTCCGGGAAGGATGTATCATTTCCGCCAAAAAAGCCGATGCTCAAGGCCGGAAATGCATACCACAAGTTAAGAGTGAAGAGGAACTACTTCTTCATCGGAAACTCCTCGATCCCATGACCCCGATAGCCAATTCTCCAACGGCTGACCCTGTGGAGCCTTCTGCCCTAGACCTTGCGGACCCTGTTCCCGTTGATGCCGCTAACAAGGATTAGGCCAAACTGCTTATCGCTAGAATCTTTGTATTCTCCTCCTTTTGTAATCATCGGGCCTTCGAGCTCTATTAATATCAGACTTTCTCAATTCTGATTCTTTTATTGCACCTCTCCTAGTGGCTTTATTATACTTTCTCAAGTCGAAACCTCGATACTTAAGATACATCACTTAAGACGATTTACTAACTTGCACCACTTAAGGTGACTTACCATCATGCACCACTTAAGGCGACTTTTCAATACTTAGGATAAGTCCAAGAGTCGCGCATCACTTAAGACGACTTTTTCAACTTGCGCCACTTAAGGCGACTTAATATCGTGCACCACTGAAGGCGACTTTACATCGTGCACCACTTAAGGCGACTTTTTGATACTTAGAATAAATCTAAGGATCGCGCACCACTTAAGGCGTCGTCCGAGGACGCTTTTGAACTTCGAAGTGCGGACGCCCCGATAGTCGATCCTCCCGAAGCCAACCCTGTGGATCATTCTGTTACCGACTCCGCGGACCCAGCTGCTGCCCATGCCACCGACAAGGACCCAGCTTGAATGTTTTTATCTTTAGAGTCCTTGTATCTTCTTCTCTTTTGTCATCGTCGGGCCCTCGAGCCCTTATCAATATCAGACTTTTTTAGTTCCGATTCTTTCGTTGCACTTCTCCGAGTGACTTTATTATACGTGCTTAGGTCGAAACCTCGACACTCAAGATATTATCGTACGTCCTTCCCGACGATTTAATAACTCGCACCACTTAAGGCGACTTAACTCCATGCATCACTTAAGACGACTTAATTCTGCGCACCACTTAAGGCGTCTTTTCTCGGGCATCACTTAAGACGACTTTATATTACTTAGAGTAAATCTAAGAATCGTGCACCACTGAAGGCGACTTTCATCGTGCACCACTGAAGGCGACTTTCATCGTGCACCACTGAAGGCGACTTTTGTCGTGCACCACTGAAGGCGACTTTCATCGTGCACCACTGAAGGCGACTTTCGTCGTGCACCATTGAAGGCGACTTTACATCGTGCACCACTGAAGGCGACTTTCGTCGTGCACCACTGAAGGCGACTTTCATCGTGCACCACCGAAGGCGACTTTCATCGTGCACCACTGAAGGCGACTTTCATCGTGCACCACTGAAGGCGACTTTCATCGTGCACCACTGAAGGCGACTTTCGTCGTGCACCACTGAAGGCGACTTTTACACTTAACATAAATCTAAGGACAACTCTTGTTTGGAAGCAACCTCTTTATTTATTGATGGCATAAGATTGGCTTACATCGAATTAAACGATAAATAGTATACACCACTTAAGGCGATTTTACATCGGGCACCACCTAAGGCGACTTTATCGGGCACCACTTAAGGCGACTTCATCGGGCACCACTTAAGGCGACTTTCTCGGGCACCACTTAAGGCGACTTCATCGGGCACCACTTAAGGCGACTTTCTCGGGCACCACTTAAGGTGACTTTCTTCAAGCATGATGTTTCTTCAAGTGTTCGCCACTGAAAGAATGCTTTAACGTTCTGCCATCGAGGTCTTCCAACTTGTATGCGTTCGGAGCTGGCATCCCCACGACCTTATAAGGTCCTTCCCATTTTGGTGACATCTTTTTGATTCGATCCAAAAGGGTGAACTCGTTGCGACACCAAACCAGCTCCCCGACGAAGAACTGTCGGGACTTCACTCGCCGATTATAGTACCTGGCCGTCGCTAAGTGCATTCGTGCTTGGACTTCATCGGCTTCCCGCCTTTTCTCTTCGAATAGGTCCAAGTCCAGGCGTCTCACTTCATCGTTCGTCAGGGGCTCATAATATCTCGTCCGATGGGATGCCACAGCTACCTCCACAGGGGCGACAGCTTCCGTGCCATAAACGAGGCCAAACGGAGTCTCCCCCGTTGATCGCTTGGGTGTCGTTCTAACAGCCCAAAGCACATTTTCCAGTTCGTTCAGCCGCTTGCCCTTCAAGGCGTAGACCCTCTTCTTCAGGCCATCCATCACGATTTTGTTGGCTGACTCCACCTGGCCATTAGTCTGAGCATGGCGTACGGAGGCGGTCCGATGCTCAACATTCAGTTCTTCCAGATACTCCCTCACCTGAGAGCCGTTAAACGGTGGGCCATTGTCGCTGATCACCACCTTAGGAATCCCGTATCTGGACACGATGTGGGTTTGGAGGAACTTGACGATCTGGTTCCCCGTTGTTCTGGCCAATGCCTTCGCCTCTATCCATTTCGAAAAATAATCGATAGCTACAAGTAAATACTTACATTGTCCTTGTGCTTGTGGAAGAGGTCCCACCAAGTCGATGCCCCACTGCGCGAAGGGCCAAGCGCTCTTGATGGATGTCAGGTTAGCAGCCGGAGCCATGATACTCGGGGCGTACCTCTGGCACGCGTCGCATGATCGGACAAACGCCGTTGCTTCTTTGTTCATCGTGGGCCAATAGTAGCCTAAGTTCAACACCTTCCTCAAAATGGATCGGGCCCCTTCGTGACAAGCCGCAATCACCTCATGCATTTCCTTCAGGATTCGGTTGGTGTCGGGTTCTGCTACACACTTCAGGTACGGAGTCGAGAACCAGCCCTTCTTGTACAGCTGATTGTCCAGCATCACATAATTAGACGCGATCCGACATATCCTGTCTGCTGCTACCTTATCCTCGGGGACTGCCCCCGTAGTCAGATACGCGACTATCGGGGTCATCCAAGTGGGCTCCTCCTCCGATTTTGCTTCAACGGTGCACACCTGCGTGGGATCGATGTTTGACAAGATCACCTTCTCCAGGAAGTGCACCTTCCGATTTTCTTCTAAGGGTGCCCCCAGAGCAAATTTGCTCAAGGCGTCTGCCTCTACGTTCTCCTCCCTCGGAATAGCCTCGATATCGAAGCTTTTGAAGCTCTCTCTCAGGGTTTGTACCTCTCGCAGATACTTCTTCATTATCGGGCTCCTTGCTTCGTATCGCCCTTGAACTTGGTTCACGATTGACGCTGCGTCGCACTTCACTCTCAAGTGATCGATTCCAGTGCCTTTAGCAATTTTTAGGCCCGTGATAAGAGCTTCATACTCCGCTTCGTTGTTTGTGGCCTTGAATGTTAAAGCCAAGGCGTTTTGGAGAGGTTCACCTTCACCTGGTGGTATCAACAAAAAGCCCGGTCCTGACCCGTCTGAACTCGCGGAGCCGTCCGTGTACATCTCCCAGGTATTTTCTTTGTTTGGCTGTCCTGATTGCTCTGCCCTCTCTGGTTGTTCTTCTGTCGGGACCTCCATGGTTGCCCCCTCTACAGGGCCCGTTTCTTCTAGATCGGGGGCTGTAGATTCTGCTATAAAGTCCGCCAATGCCTGGCCCTTGATGGCCGTTCTTGGAGCAAAGTGTATTCGAAACTCACTGAGCTCTACTGCCCACTTCACCAATCTCCCCGACGCATCCGGTCGGTTCAGAAAATGCTTCAAAGGCTGGTTCGTTAGCACAGTGATCTCGTGTGCGTGGAAGTATGGCCTTAGCTTCCGAGCAGTAATTATCAACGCAAAGACGTACTTTTCAACGGCGGGATAGTTCAATTCAGATTTGGCAAATGCCTTGCTTACATAATAGACGGGGACTTGATTACCCTCGACAACCTTTACTAACACAGAGCTAATGGCAAATTCAGAAACAGCCAAATAAAGGAAGAGCGGCTCGCCTGGAACCGGTTTTGCTAGCGGCGGGAGTGTGCGAAGGTGCTGCTTTAGTGCTTGGAACGCCTCTTCACATTTGGCGGTCCATTCGAATTTTTTGTTGGCCCTCAAGACTTTAAAAAACGGCATTGATCGGTCGCTGGCTTTGGACAAGAAGCGATTCATTGCAGCTAGTCGGCCAATCAACACTTGCACCTCCCGATGGTTGATCGGAGACTGCATCTCCTCGATTGCCCTCAGCTTCTCAGGATTCACTTCAATTCCTCTTTGGCTTTCCATGAAGCCCCAAAATTTCCCTGAGTGGACTCCGAAGGCGCATTTCGTCGGGTTCAGACGAACTTGATAAAGCCTCATCCTCTCAAATGCCATGGTAAGGTTGTGCACGTGATCCTCGGCTTGTCGGGACTTCACCAGCATATCATCCACATAGGCTTCCATGGTTTCTCCCAGCATATCTCCAAACAGCTTATTCACCATCCGCTGGTAGGTTGCCCCGGCATTGATCAACCCGAAAGGCATGACATCGTAGTGATAGATGTCGCTGTCTGCATAGAACGCTGTGTGGGGGGCATCTTCTTTGGCCATCTTGATCTGGTTGTAGCCTGAATACGCATCCATGAAACTTAACAGCTCATGTCCCGATGTAGCATCCACCAGCTGGTCAATCCTCGGGAGTGGATAGCAATCCTTTGGACAAGCCTTGTTCAAGTCGCGGAAGTCCACGCACATTCGCCACTTCCCGTTAGTCTTCTTTACCAGCACTGGGTTGGCAACCCAAGTCTGGAATCGGAGCTCCTTAATGAAACCAGCATCGAGCAACCTGCCCACCTCCTGCTGGATCGCGATCTTCTTATCCGTGCCCATCGGACGTCTTTTCTGTGTGATAGGCTTGATCAGCTCGTGCACGATCACGTCGGGGCTGATTCCTGGCATATCGCTGGGGGACCAGGCAAACAGCTCTTTGAACTCTTTCAGCAATTCCACCAATTTTTGGGCTGTCTCTTCAGTTAGAGCAGACCCGATTTTCACCTTCCTCTGGGGTCCGTCGATCTCGACTTCTTTCAGATATTCTACGGGGGCAGGACGCCCAAACTCTTCTCTGGGATCTGTGTCTGTCTGGAGGACAGTCATGGCCTCTCGCCTCCTCCTCCTGGTGGCATTAACATAGCATTTTCTGGAAGCCACCTGGTCGCCCTTGACCTCTCCGACCCCGTGGTCAGTCGGGAACTTCATCTTCTGGTGCACAGTCGAGGCAACCGCCATCAGGGGATTGATGGTGGTTCTCCTGATAATTGCATTGTAGGTCCCTGCGGAATCAACCACGACAAACTCCACGTTCCTCCTTTCTGATTTCCACCCGCTACCAAACTCCACTGGTAAGGTGATCACTCCTAGCGGGTAGGAGGTTGAGCCAGAGAACCCGACCATCGGGAAGTTTGCCTCCTTTAGATCTTTCTTTGTCTTCCCCATAGCTTCCAGCGCGTCCATGAATAGAATGTCGGAGGAGCTCCCTCCGTCAATTAGAATTCTCTTCATCTCGAACCCGTCTACGTCCAAAGTTACTACTAAGGCATCGTCGTGCGGGGTCTCCACGCCTATGAGGTCTTCCGACGAGAAGGAGATTACCATCTCTTCTTTCAAGGTCCAAGATTGAGACCTCTTACCCAGCACCACCGTCGTAGGGATCCTAGAGGCGTAAACCTCTCGAGCGGATGAGGTATCACCTCCAGCAGCAAATCCTCCATGAATCACGTTGATGACTCGTCTTTCTTTGCGAACACCGGATGACTCTGGATCAGTTCTCTTCTTCTTCGGGGACCGATCGCGGGATCGGGAACGGGACCGCGATCGGGACCGAGAGCGGGACCTGCATCGTTTGTCCCCAACGAACTCCTTGAGCTTTCCCTTCTGGATTAGCTTTTCAATCTCCTTCTTCAGCTCCCGTCAGTGATTGGTGTCGTGGCCATTTGCGCGGTGAAACCGACAATAGCGATCTGTGCGGGACCCCAGGAATTCTCCATCTTTCTTCGGGGGGTACCTGGAGATACCTTGTCGTTCCATGACTGTCAGCACTTCCGCCATGGAGCAGTTGAGAGGAATGTCAAAATCCTCCCGCTTGTCTTTTCTTGAAGAACGTCTGTCGTCCTTCCGATCCGGACGCCCTCGATTCTTACCACTGTCGGGTTTACCTTTTGAATTACGATCGTCGAAGGGTTTACTTGACTGTTTCCCTTTGTTCGACTTTGGGGGCTCCAGTTCTCCCGCGGCTATTTTTGACTCCTGGACATCGATCTGCCGCTTCACCCTCTTTTGCAAAGCCTCCATATTCCACACAGCCTTCTCAGCCACGCTGTGCATCAAGTCGGAACCATAGGGGGCTGTCAGGTTCCGAATAAAGGTGCGGATGGTCTCGCCCTCCGAGATTTCCTCGTCTATCTCTGCTACGCTGGCGGTGTACCGCTGGTAATAGTGTGCCAGCGACTCGTCGGGCCTCTGCACCACCTGGGTTAGGGACCTCACGCTCTTCAATAAACGTCTGCGGCCCTGGTATTGTCGAATGAAGCGGTCGTGCATATCCGCCCAACAAGTAACGCAGCCTGGGGGCAGGCTAAAGAACCAGGTCAGGGCTCTTTCTCCAAGGGTGTTTGGGAACAGTGTACACACTATATCTTCATTCGGGGCTCTACCCAGACACGCCATAAGATGCTTCTAGACATGACGGACTGGATCTCCTTCGCCATCATATTCCTTAATCTCGGGGATACCCAGCCCAGGCGGGGCGAGGGTGTCTATTAGTCGGGGAACGAAGGGATGAGTGGATCGATCCCTCAGCTCCGACACCAGCGGCTTCTGTTCTCCCATACAGATGTTCACGATCTTTACCACCTGGTCGGGAGTGATGGGACCATTCAGGGGAATGGTCCTGTGTTGTATTGGTCCTGGCCCGTCAACCACGAACCTTTCCGGCTGACTAGTTGTCCTGCCTCTGTCTTGGCCTTGGGGCGGGGCTTCCTGCGCGTTCCGACCCTCTGTTGGTAGGGTTGCTTCCCCCAGCGGGGGCATCTCCTCCTGCCTCCCCGCAGCTTCTCTTCAGTCCAAGAGAGCCTCTACAGCCGCCAGAAACATGGGCATGGCCTCTGCCACGGCCCTCGTCAAATCTGCAGCTGGGGGAGCCTCCTGCCCCCTGTTATCCTGGTGTTGAGGGGCAACATATTCGGGATGCGATCCATTGTGCCCCCCTGTCTGGGAGAGCTCAGCCGGGGGATGGTTCTGGTTTTCCCCTTGTTCTGGTACTGAATTCAGGTTCGTTGCAGCGGGGTGACGGGAACCACCGGATTGTCCTCTTCTGTTCCTGCCAGCCGCCATCGATCGAGTAGAAGGCATATCAGCTTTTTGTTTGTTTCCCACAGACGGCGCCAATGTTGGATCACGGTGGAACTCTGGTACGGATTTTGACGGCAATCCTAGCTCCTTTGCTCCACGCAATCCTGCAAGAGGGGATAGACCGGGCGGTGACCCAGAATCCCTCTCCGATGCTTAAATGAGTACTTCGTCTGACTGGCAAGTAACAGATATCAAAGTGTATTCAACTCAACGTAAGTGATCTGAGGTGACCTCCTGCCCTTTTATAAGCAAAGAGATGCCTCAGGTACCTGGCGAACCGTTAGGGGTGGTTAGCCCGTATCCCGCATATCTCGTACGTGATCTCGCGTATCTTAGCCATGCCCCGCGTATCTGGGCCTGTTTGTCGTTTCCTCGCCGTTAAAGGGCCTGACGGCTATAGTCGGACCCATCAGCGGACTTCCTCTTCCGCGAGGGGCGGACAGCATCAGTCTCCCCCTGCTTAAGGAACAGATCGGTCAGCACAGATACCTTCTTGGCTGCAAATAGTAAACAAAGAAGAGTTAGAAGTTTACCCAAGAGACCATATTAGAAGGGCCGTCGAAGAGCTGCCCCCCAGAAACAATATCGAGGAGTCGGATCCCGGCCTGCACCAGGTCCCGCTCCACGAGGGAGTTGGCATTGAGAGGAGTGTAAGACTCCTCCCACCGATAAAGCTGGATAAGTTGGAGAGTTTCAAAATCCTCGTCAGCATAAGTGTGGAAGGCAGGCGGGGGGTCTGCTGCCACCTCCCACCGAGGCCAGGGAATTGAGGAGTGACGGATGAAGAAGTAGCTCTTCTTCCAGCTACTGTTGTCGGACCCTGTATCAACCAAGAGTCCCCGACCCTTGACCACCTTCCAGGTGTCATTAGTCCAACCACATCGGGCAAGCTGCTGCTTACTCCATTTAGGCATCCGAGGGTAGAAGGCGCAAACCCCCGCCTCATTGCACTTCATCCCATAAAAGGTTCTGAAGAGCTGGAGGCTGTAGACCCACTTCTGTCAGAGACAGAGGACTTGAAAGGCGTTCCAGAGGCGGATGGCATGGGGAGAAAAGGTAGTGGGGTGCGTTTTGTAGTGATGGCATAGCTCAACCAGATTACCGCAAAAGGGGAACCTGATCCCCGCTGATACTTGTCCCGTAGAGACAAATACCTCCCCTTTTTGGGGACGAGTAACCTCAGGGTTACTCGAGGGGCGATGCCGAGGATACGGGAAACGAGGTTCCCAGGTGATGGTGATACAACCCTCTCGGAGAGCTGCATCATAAGCAGTATTGGAGATCTCATTTGGAGCATAATCAAAATTAAAGGGTTTTCTCCCCTCAGAGCTGGAACCGCTGTCTGAAAAGCAACCAGGGCAAGAAAATACAGTGGGACTCTTGGAAAATTAGAAAGGAAAAGACGAACAAGCAACAAAGGGGGATCCCTTACCAGACATGATGAAGTAGAGGTTGAAGGAGATGAACGAAACGTCGCCGGAAAGATGATTGGAGAAACTCCAAAGACCTTCGAAATCACAGAGCTTGGAATCGCAGAGGAATCGCAGAGGAATCACAGAGAGCTCTTGAGAATTCGAAGACGGTAAAAGTTAAATTATGACCATGGCTAGGGTTTTATAGTCGAAGAAGACGGTTGAAAGGACACTTCGATCCGAGTCGTCGAAGTCGAAGAGTCTTAATCTGGACCGTTGAGATGAAACGTGCAGAAGGACAACGGGCGTAATGATGAAACGGCCTGAAAAGCACTTTTCAGAAAAGGACAGGCGCGTAAAATCAGGCACGTGGGCTGAAAACGTCACTCCATTATCTACTGCATTTAATGCACTGGGGAACCGAGGAGACCCTTGGGATATAACAGTTATCTACAAAACCCTGAGGAAACGTGAAGGAGAAGACTGATAACTGAGTAACTGAACTAAGGAAAAGATCCCCGATTCTAGTATTGGAAGATCGGGAGTTCGAAGACACGACGAACTAAAAGTCCCTCATGTCTTGGGGGCAAATGATGGTTCGATTACAGCCGTCAGGCCCTTTAACGGCGAGGAAACGGCAAACAGGCCCACCAGGCCCAAAATGAAGGTCAAGATGACCTAGGAGAAGGGTCCCGACGAAGGGAGTCCCGACAAGGCAAGGTCCCGACAGAGTCGGTCCCGACAGTGGAGCTGGAAAGCTCCCGATGAGAAGCCTTTAAGTAGGCCCCGATGATGAATCCCTGAGAATGATTGGACCTGTCACGATGACGAGGGGCCCCGAGCGGTGACACAACGAGATAACTCTGGAGTCCCCGACGGGAGTCGCGACTCGTTATCAGAGGATAAGGCCAAGATATGCGGGGCGTGGCCGAGATACGCGGAACGTGGTTAAGATACACGGAGCGTGGCCGAGATACGCGGGGCATGGCTGAGATACGCGAGATCACGTCCGAGATATGCGGGATACGGGCTAACCACCCCTAACGGTTCGCCAGGTACCTGAGGTATCTCTTTGCCTATAAAAGAGCAGGAGATCACCTCAGAAAGACTTACGTTGAGTTCAATACACTTTGAGATTACTGCTTGCCAGTCATACGAGATACTCATTTAAGCATCGGAGAGGGATTCTGGGTCACCGCCCGGTCTATCCCCTCTTGCAGGATTGCGTGGAGCAAAGGAGCTAGGATTGACGTCAATGTCCGTACCGGAGTTCCACCGTGATCCAACAGTGCAGTCAAAGGTTCGATAACGTTAGAAGGTGGAGGAGGCTCGATGATGACCGGCCACGAAGCGAACGGAGAGGATGTTATTGGAGGTACCCGAAGGCGGAGGTCCAGGTCTGCAACAGACTATTGTCGCTTCTGTGAAGAATATGACTTTAATAATAATAATAATAATAGTAGTAATAATAAATTGAAATTAAATTGAATTGAATAGGAACAATGAATAGCTTTTATCGAGAACAAGGTTTTGTAATTTTTTTTTTTTTGACAGTGATGATATCTGTCCAATTCGGGTTCGTATTTACGTTTCGGACCTCGCAAACACGACAAAACCCACAAACGGATTTTACCGCGGACACCGTGAGTCCAAAATGGTCCAGATGTGCGCAGCACCCGGATCAGGACTTCCGGATTGCCTCGGCAGTCGGGATTGGTCCGGTTCGCCCGGCATTCCGGACCATGTCGGACATCGGACATGGTCCGGACTGTCGACTGGCACCGCGCGCTTACCCCTATTATTCTTACTAAGTATGAAAAGTCAGTGTGCACATAGCCAACCTCGATGTCTGTAAGACCTAAATCTAACCTACGGCGAATTACGTTTTGAAAACGTGCGAATTTTGAAAAGAGTCGCCACTAGTTAATTATTAGGCTAACTAGAATCCTAAATTACCTAAGCGAATAACGAATTAAACACCTAGGTATAAAACCGGTCTACGATTAGAAATTTTGGATTCGGGGGTCCTATTACGGATTAAAAATATAATTTTTAATCTCGCCCTTTCGGTACTCAATTTACTTAATTTGCAGATTTTATCATTTACATACATTACGCCCAATTCATCTAAAAATGTCAAAATTAATTAAATTTCATCATAAAAAAATATTAATCAGATATAATCCTAAATCTAAAAAGTTAATTATAACCTGTAACTCCTAGTAAAAATGAAATCTAAAATACTAAAAACTTCTAACATGCTATTAAATTAAAATTATCAATTACAATTAAATTACTAATTAAATTTTACCAATTACATCTAAGCTATTAATTAAATATAACTAATTACATTTTAATTTTAAATTAATTATAATATAATAATAATAATTTAAAACAGAAAACTTAATAACCAAATATTAATAATAAATAAATAAATAAATAAAATCAGTGGGGAAGATGAAGAGACATGCACAGGTCTCATCTGGTGGACCGGCGAGCGGCAGCGGCGGCAGGGCCGGAGGCCGTGGCGGATGGGAGCTCCGGCGAGGCTGGTGGGAGGCGCAGAAACAGCAGAGACGGCGAACCGTAGCCGGCGGCGGACGGGAAGCTCCAGTGCGGTCACGACAAGGGCAGGCCGTGGCGAAAATCAGCGGTGGAGGGCAGAGCGGCGGCGGGCGACTCGTGCGGAGGAGCTGACGGGCGGAGGTGCCGCATGTGGCGGCGTCGGCAGTGGCTGCTGAGGGCGGTGTGGTTCTCCGGCGAAGGTGGGGCTGGCTGAAAAGGGGAGGAGAGAGAGAGTGAGAGAGAGAGAAAGAGAGGGACAGTCGGAGCCAAGGCGGTCGGAGGTGGCGGACCGGGCTGCGACGACGTGGCCCCCGACGGGCCACCGGCGGGGGCTGCTGGCGGTAGGGAATGAGGGCCGAGATAAAAAAAAAAAAACTTTTTCTGGACACTACAAGACGAAATCGCACAGAACCCGATGAATAGTGTATTATTGCTATTGAGGTGTTTTTTTTATTGTCCTTTACAATGTAAAATAGACCCCTATTTATACTAAAACCCTAGTGTAGTTTACAGATAAAATTTAAATAAAAAATGCTAACAGATAATTATTCTAGAGAATATTCCTAAGGATATTTATCTTTACAGATAATTATTTTTTTTTAATAAAAAATAATATCTGGAGATAAATATCTTACAGATAATTTTCTAAAATAAAAAAAAAAACTAATTATTATATATATATTTTAAAAAATTCCGAAAATATTAAATAAATTCGAAATAAGTTAAAATATATTTTATAATAATTTCCCTAATGTTCCCTTGAGCATTTTTGGAGACTTTGTGGCTTGACGCGTCCGGAATTTGACGTATCAAGTGTAACGTCATTATGTTCGGGTCAAAATCGAGTGTTTACAGTTTGCCCCTCTTTGGACGGACTCCCGTAGAACGTGTTCGAAGGGGTTTGTCCAAAGACGAGGAAACACTGATTTTGACCAGAAAGTATATTCTCTTCCAATTCTTCAAAGTCTTCAAGGTGGCTCATATGCTTATTCTGGTGCGGAAAGATAAAACCTCTGTCGGCGGGACGCCTGTTGGCGGTGCTTCCATTAGCGATGCAGAAAGTAAAGCCTCCAGTGGCGGTGCGGAAAAGTAAAGCCTCGGTCGGCGGTGCCCCTGTTGGCAGGGCCTCCGTTGGCGGTGCAAAAAGTAAAGACCTCAATCGACGATGCCTCCAGTGGCGTGCGACAAGGAAAAGCCTCCAGTGGCGGTGCGGAAAGTAAAGCCTCCAGTGGTGTGCAGAAAAGTAAAGCCTCCAGTGGCGTGCGGAAAAGTAAAGCCTCCAGTGGCGTGCCGAAAAGTAAAGCCTCCAGTGGCGTGCGGAAAATTAAAGCCTCTAGTGGCGTGCGGAAAAGAAAAGCCTCCAGTGGCGTGCCGAAAAGTAAAGCCTCCAGTGGCGTTCGGAAAAGTAAAGCCTCCAGTGGCGTGCGGAAAAGTAAAGCCTCCAGTGGCGTGCGGAAAAATAAACCTCCAGTGGCGTGCGGAAAAGTAAAGCCTCCAGTGGCGTGCGGAAAAGTAAAGCCTCCAGTGGCGTGCGGAAAAGTAAAGCCTCCAGTGGCGTACAGAAAAGAAAAACCTCGATCGACGATGCCTCCAGTGGCATGCGACATGGAAAAGCCTCTAGTGGCGGTGCAGAAAGTAAAGCCTCATATGTCCGAGAAATGCCTCTAGTGGCGTCTGATGGAGAAGAGCCTCTAGTGGCATGTGTGGGAGAAATGCCTCTAGTGGCGTCCGTTTGGAGAAGGGCCTCTAGTGGCGTCCGTCGGAGAAGAGCCTCTAGTGGCATATGTCGGAGGAATGCCTCTAGTGGCGTCCGTTGGATAAATGGCTCGAGTGGCTTTGACGACTTGAATGCATGTCCCTAATTTTTGCCTAAACTGCGCATAACGCGACAACTTAGCAGGATCTTTTTCTTTCTTTTTTCTTTTTTATATCTCATATTCTCTCCTTTTGCCACGGTCAGAATTTTTAGACCGTGCCCCTCGGTTTTCCTAATTTTTGCATGGATTGCCCCTTGGGGTTTTTATTCCATCGGGATTTTATTTTCTCTTCTTTTGCCATGATTGCATTTTCTGAATTTGCTATCATGCCCCTCATTTACTAGTTTTGCCTAGGCCGCACTTTCGGGTTTTCAACCTAACGGAAGCGCTCTTTTTTTGTTTTTAGTAGCTGATTAAACGGTGGCTGTGACCCGTACTTTATTTCCCGTCTCGATGCGAGAGTATTTGTAGCCATTTGGAGGGTGGCTGTGACCCTTTCCTCACCGTTTTCAATGTCGCGGGAGCTCTTTTGATTTGTAGCCATTTAGAGGGTGGCTGTGGCCTTTTCATTTATTTCCATCGTCGATGTTCCTAGAGTGCTCTTTCGATTTGTAGCCGTTTTAAGGGTGGCTGTGGCCCTTTCAAATGATATCCCAGTCTCACAAGATTCACGAGAATACTATTTATATGTAGCCATTTTGAGGGTGGCTATGGCCCTTTCAACAATCTCCCATCTTCTCGGGATTCGAGGAACACTCTTTGTAGGTAGCCATTTAGGGGTGGCTGTGGCCCTTTCACTCATTTCCCGCCTTCAATGTTGCGACATGCTTTTGATTTGTAGCCGTTTTAGCGATGACTGTGGCCCTTACACTCGTTTCCTGCCTTTGATGTCCCGAGAGTACTCTATGTCTGTAGCCGTTTGATGGGTGGTTGTGGCCCTTTATTTTGTAGTCGTTTTAGGGACGACTGTGGCCCTTTTTTTTTATTTTCCCGCCCTTACAAGATTCGCGGGGTCACTCTTTTATTTGTAGCCATTTGGAGGGTGGCTGTGACCCTTTATTTTGTAGTCGTTTTAGGGACGACTGTGGCCCTTTTATTTTCCCGCCCTTTCACTTATTCTCCGCTTTTGATGTTGCGGGAGCGCTCCTTATCTGTAACCATTTGAAGGGTGGTTGTGGCCCTTTCAAAGATTCTCCCGCCCTCTCAGGGTTCGCGGGGATCACTCTTTATATGTACTCATTTGAAGGGTGACTGTGGCCCTTTTCATCACGCTTTTGATGTTGCAGGAGCTCTTTGTAGCCGTTTTAAAGGTGGTTGTGGCCCTTTGAATTGATTTCCCAGCCTCACAAGATTCATGGGAATACTCTTTATATGTAGTCATTTGAAGGGTGACTGTGGCCCTTTTTAGCACAAACACTCTCTTCATTTTCCTGTAGCCGATTAAAGGGCGGCTGTGACCCTAAAGAAAACTGAGTTTTTTTTTTTTGCTCTTCTTTTTTTTCTTTTTTTTTTCTTCTTTTTTTCTCTTTTTTTACTTTTTTTTTTTGCTCTTTTGCTTTTTTTTTTTTGTTTCTTTTTTCTCACCTTTTGTCATGATTTCCCCTACGGGTTTTCAATCATGCCCCTCTCCCTGACTTTTGCCTAGGTTTTCAACCTAACGCGAATTTATTTTTTTTCTCTCTTTTTTATTTTTTCAAATGGAAAGAAAATCTATAGAAACTGATCAACAACAACTATGTTACATGCCCCTAATAGCAGATTAAACCTTTTAATTTATCGGAACTTCTCCGGAGGAAAACTTGTCAAATAAGTTGATTATGTCGATGTCTTGGATGGAGAATCCTTTCAATAGGTGGACGATGTTAGGTTCCGAGTCTAGGGTCAACAGGCGGTCGACTTAAGTCTCGTTCCTCACTGGAGATATTGCGGATTTGATGCTCTCGGGTTGTGCTGTCCTAGCTTGTGTCCTTCCGTCCTTAGCTTCTCTTCTCGCCCTGCAAGAGGGGCAGTACCAGGCACAGAGGGGGGGGGGGGTGGTGCCTGATGAACCCTCTCCGATGCCTAAGTCAGTACGGTTTTAGAGAGATAAAGCTAGAGAGATGTCAGAGCAAAATTATGCAACTTGCCAAGATGATCAAAGATGTCCAAATGAATAGTGGAGAGGTTGTATTTATAGGAAACGGTGTCATTAAGGTGGCTTAATTACATCGTTAACCTTTAAACACAATTAATCATCCTTTAAACACGTAATTAAGACCTTAGGGTACAGAGAAGGTTGGCAGAAATAAACCGAGTATGGGAGTCTAAAAACGGTGTCGGGGCCCTTGGGGGGGAGGAAAATCCGACCCCCAAGGGTAGGGGTTGGGTGTGGCCACCCAACCCCTCCTAGGGGAGATAGGGTTGGTCCACCCGATCTCCCCTAGGGGAGATCGGGTTGGCCCACCCGACCTCACCTAGGTGAGTCTAACTTGGCCCGGACGAGTATTTCGACCTCGTCCGGACCGTTGGTGTTTTCGCGGGATGTTCGGGTTGATGTTTCGATTTACAATCATTAACGGTGTGATCAAAATGAAACGATTCGGAAGTCAACGGGTTCAAATTGGGCGTATATCCATCACATGCCCCCGAGTCAACCAATGGCCTGACCCTTGATTGACTCTATTTTAGGATGGTATGACACGCGCAATTTGAAGCCGGGATTTTACCTTTTGTCGGAATGCTTACTTACCCATGGATGTGTGTCTCTGACTCTGTCCCCTGCCTTATAAGATAGAGGAATTGCAAACGTCAGAGTAGCACGGACACGTGTCCAAGCACGCGTCCGTCTGAGGTGGAAATAATAAATCTATCCTTTCCATGGGCGTATACTTGAACAATATATACACACATGGGGATGCAATATGAATACAGCTAAACGGATTCATTCTTCAATTTCATGCCAGGATTTGTCTAAGTGAAGAAAAATTTCAATTTTAGTCCAAAATTTTTCTAAGTATGGGATACTAGAAAATATGTCTATAGGATGTTAACTAGGAGTGAACATGGACATATCATGAACACGAGGATGTGTACTAGCATACATGCAAGTAGGAACATAAGGATGGGAGTGAGTATAGACATGCTGCGATTGTAGTCATGAATGTATGCATAAATATATGGCGGCCATGTGCATGGACGTCTAAATGTTTGAACATACAGGAGTGTGTACGTGGGCATGCATATGAGTGCAAGCATGAACATGTATGTATGTATGGACGGGTTGTGAGTATAAGCATGAGTGATGACATTGATATATCTGTAGATGTTAATCATGAATATGAGCATAAGTGCAAAGGTGAGAGCCTAGACCTCTCCTTTACTTGAGGGTGGAAACTCTGCCACTCAATGGGACACAACGTTCCGCCTCCCTCGTACTAGCGTGAGCATTGTCCATTAACCTCGACCTTCAGCATGTGTAACATTTTTCCTTCATTCGTTGGAGCGTGTGTATAACTCTTGACCTTTACCCTGCAATTTGTTCCCCATAAAAGTGAGGGTGAAAATACTTACAAGCTTTCTTCTTACCACCACGAGCGAAGGGGTCTATTGACATGTGTTAAGGGTTGACCCTTCCTTCGGATGTGTTGGAGCGTTGCTCCATTTGGAGAAACTAAAAGTTCGCCTTCTTCCCTTGGTGTTAAGGTTGCCCCCGTAGTAGGCGTATCTCGCCCTTCCATGAGTAAGGGTCGATCTTTGCGTCGGTTGCTCGTATAGATGACTCACTTTTGGAAGATTTCTTCTTCAGACAGGGAGACCGTTGAATCGGATTAGAGGGAAGAACCCTCTAGTTCTGCTTATCAGGCCAAGAAATTTTCTAAGTCAGGGAAGGCTGCTAATGCTTCCAGTATGTTCTCATTCCATTCTCTTTTCTTTGTGATATACTTATGATTGTTCTCATGTTGCTTCCTTCTTGTTGTTAGAGCGTTCTTCCCTGGTTACCGAATGGTTCTTGCGGTGGGCAAGAGTTCAAGTCAATCTAAATCCAAGGCGCGAAAACCTGACTCTGAGGTCGGGCCCTCGGCTGCCAAGGAGAAGGAAACCGCGAGAGGCTCTCCTTCCAATGCCCCATTGCTGACTCCCTCTCATGATAAGGAGGTAGTGGTTGAAGAGGCGCCCTCTTTGCTTGACAAAGGGAAAAAACCTGTGGCTTGCGATGGGGTGATCATAGGTCTTGATGTCTCTTCTCTATCCTCTGCCCCCCAGGCGAGGGGCCGAGTCTCAGGTTCATTTCATCTTCATGTAGATTTGACGACTTTCGAAGGTGTCTTTGGCTTTCCTATGGGTTATGTTATTAACCCCTGCGTTGAAAATTTTTATTTTGGTGATGGGTGTGATCATCGCCTTTCGTTGAGGTTCCTTTCTCTTGCCATGGCTCTGATTAAGATAGCAAATTCTTACTTGGGAGTTCGGTGGAGACTGTTCTTGAGTTAGCCTCTACTAGTATCGTAGTTGTGATCGTTGTGGGGATCGTTTTGTTATATGCCCTCAATAGTGCTTGTCGTGATTCTTTGCTTCATGGTTGATTTCATGAGATATGGATGTTGTCTTCATAATGAGGACGCCTCCTACCTAGTATCCCCCAGTGGGTTGAAATATAAGTGCCTACCTTTGATGAGCGTATGAAGGGTGTTGTTTTTCCCTTTTTCTTGAATCTCCTTTTGAGGTTGGGTGTTGGCTCTTTAGGTTTGTGGTGGACTTGATGGTCTTGGTGTGTGGATATGATAGCCACTTCATGGTGTGTGGACATGATAGCCACATCACAATGTATGGAGTTGTGCTTTAGTATTCCTTTCTCATTGGAGAGCCTTTATTGCTATAGTTGCCTTTTGTTTAGGCTATGTTTGTTGAGTTAGGTCCCGATGTCTCGTCTTGTCGGATGTTGTATCCTTTATGCTCTTTAGATGTCTCCTTCATGAATTGTGCTTGACTATGTTCAAGTCTGATACGAGCATAGGTCACGCGAGGGTGACATCTAAGACAATAACGTTTGTCAGAGGTTGATTTGTGCGACTTGTGAGGCAATTCTCTTCTTGATGGGTCGAGTTTATTTTGAGAGCCTTGAACTTTGGATTTCATGTCTTTGCTATCCTTCTTGGTGGTGTTGGGTTCCTTTGAGATACTTCTCTTGACTTGTGATATGGATGGTAGGATAACTCGTTACTTTTCATAATAACCTCTTGTGCTTCTGTATATGATCCTTTGGTCATGGACTTCTCCTTTGTATATGCTTTCCTTTCCTTACCTTTCTTTTGTTTTTTCCTTCACATCATACCTGCTATCTCATCAAGAAAAAATATTATGTGTTCTTCATACAACTTTGCTTTGCAATTATTTTCTCATGGAATCCTTCTCAGTATGGTGCGATGATCTCTTCTGATACCCTTTAAATGGTATATATGGTACTGTTAGACCAAAGATATGCTCTTGGTGGGCGTCGAATCTGTTCACGAGACAGGCTCTCGGAGGGCACTTAACGTTTCACAGGATAGGCTCCCGGAGGGCACAAGTTAGACCAAAGATACGCTCCTGGTGGGCGTCGAAACTGTTCGCGAGATACGCTCCCGGAGGGCACCAGTAGTTAGACCAAAGATACGCTCTAGGTGGGCGTTGAAACTGTTCACGAGATACGCTCCCGGAGGGCACCAGTAGTTAGACCAAAGATACGCTCTAGGTGGGCGTTGAAACTGTTCGCGAGATACGCTCCCGGAGGGCACCAGTAGTTAGACCAAAGATACGTTCTAGGTGGGCGTTGAAACTGTTCGCGAGATACGCTCCCGGAGGGCACCAGTAGTTAGACCAAAGATACGCTCTAGGTGGGCGTTGAAACTGTTCACGAGATACGCTCCCGGAGGGCACCAGTAGTTAGACCAAAGATACGCTCTAGGTGGGCGTTGAAAATGTTCACGAGATACGCTCCCGGAGGGCGTCGAAACTGTTCACGAGATACGCTCCCGGAGGGCACCAGTAGTTAGACCAAAGATACGCTCTAGGTGGGCGTCGAAGCTGGTAGTTTGAAATCTACCTCAAGATACGCTCTTGGGGGCGTCGAATCTGGTAGTGTTTTTTCTACCTCAAGATACTCTCTTGGGGGCGTCGAATCTGGTAGGTTGCAAATCTACCTCAAGATACGCTCCTGGGGGCGTCGAAGGTCGTAGTTTTAGAAACTACTCTCAAGATACGCTCTTGGGGGCGTCGAAATTCGTAGTTTTTGGAAACCACTCTCAAGATACGCTCTTGGTGCGTCGAAGGTCGTAGGTTAGAAACTACTCTCAAGATACGCTCTTGGGGGCGTCGAAGGTCGTAGTATGAACACTACTCTCAAGATACGCTCTTGGGGGCGTCGAAGGTCGTAGTATAAAAACTACTCTCAAGATACGCTCTTGGGGGCGTCGAAGGTCGTAGTATAGAAACTACTCTCAAGATACGCTCTTGGGGGCATCGAAGGTCGTAGTATAAAAACTACTCTCGAGATACGCTCTTGGGGGCGTCGAAGTCTGTAGTATAAAAACTACTCTCAAGATACGCTCTTGGGGGCGTTGAATCTGTTCGCGGGATAGGCTCCCGGAGGGCACATGGTTCGTAGTTTTAGAACTACTCTCAAGATACGCTCTTGGGGGCGTCGAATGTGTTCGCGGGATTGGCTCCCGGAGGGCTCAGAATATTACTTTACCTTGGGTTATTCCCCATGCAGGGTGTGTCTTTGATATGCCTTTTAGATCTTTACTTGAGCTTTCTTTCCATGATATTGCATGCTACCACGCTTTTTCTTCAATGTGGGGGATCACCTTTCGATGGCGATGTTTGTGTGTTGCCAACTTAGGACGAGTCCGTATAAGGAGTTGAGGATGTTTTCCTCTTATGTGACTTCTTCTAGGAGAAGTGGTATTGCATGTTCTTGTGATCTTCTTCCTCTAATCTCTTCTTTTGCACTTAGGTGGACTACCAAGCACTTATTCGTTTGGTGCCCCCCAAGTTGCTTGGTGGTCATACCGCCTTTCATATTTGGCCGTTGAAGGCCCCTCGTTCATTTTCTTGGTTGGGTGCCCCTTATGCTCGGGGCTCCCTTGTCTGCTTGATTGAATCCGATGAATGTCTCTTGTAGGATTTACTCTTTCCCATGCTTGCTTGTTTCAGTCATAGGCATGGTTTGGATAATGCCTTTGTCGGATGTATCTTTAGGGTGCTTATAAATTCTCCCCCCCCCCCTTCCTTGTGTTTTTTAGAAAAAACACTTTTGCGGTGATGATATAGTAGGAGTAACGTATCTTAGAAGGGATTGTATTTAGGTTGAAAAGCTCTCTCATAGAATGGTGTCTTCAGTTGTTAATCTTGTTGGTGTGTTTCAGACTAGATAATCTGATCCATGCTCTTTGCTCGGGCACGGGGGGGGGGGGGGGGGGGGGGGGGGGCGTCTGACCGGGCTGTGATAATCTTCTTGGAGTGTTGTGGTACATAGTGTGCTTTGCCTTTTCCTTCACATTGGAGTATTCTTCAATGCCTTTAGGGGGTGTCACATTGGTCATGCTCCTCCCACCTTGAATGTTGATTATAGACTTCATTTGAATTAGGAATTGAATCTAAAAAGGTTGTTTTCCTTTAGGTTTGCAGGTGATGCTCCATGATTTTCCATGGGTTTGCCCCCGTATTGGCTATTCCTTGTTGGATAACTTCTTTAGAGGCTGCATTTGTATTGCGTACGTATACGTGTTTGAGGTGTGTTGAGCTGACAAGTCCCTCCTTTTTTGTTTTGTCATAACCTTCATTCATCATGTATTCGGCGTATGGCCTTAAAGGCGGGATATTTTTCTACTGCCCCTTTTATCGGGGTTCTCCTCTTGATGGGACGCCAGAGTCAAATGTCTTATCATTTGCAGACAAGGTGGTTAATCGGGATATGCGTCTAGTGTGAGGGTCGATCTTGAAACCTTACTCCCCAAGCATTTGAGCTCTTCTTTGGTTGATCTTGTAGAACTATTATCCTGCCCTGAGGCTCTTGATAGGAGATGTATCTCCTTTTTCATACTCTAGTTGTTGCACTATCTCTTTTGCTAATCTTGCATCTTTAGAGTTTCTCTCTTGGTGCATGACTTCAATGACAGGATTTTCTACCGATGTTTATTCTATTAGGACTTGTATCCTTGGTTGCCTTCCTTTCTTGTGAGATGGCTAAGGAGTGTTTATGAACACTCCAATGTGTCGTACTTGGTAGAGGTATGCGCCTAATCTTTATGGCGCTGTCTTGAATCTTCGTGTACCTATCTTTGATGAGCGTGTTATTCATTGCATATATAATACGGAGTCCAAGGATCTCCGGGTTAGGATCATATTTTGAGAACAGAGACATAGTCATCTATTAGATAACCTCTTTATCTACGAAGTTTATTTTTGCAAGGATAAATGCAAGGATACTTGGAAGGATACTTGTAAGGATATGTGTTAAATTCTTGTTCCTTGTTCATTTGCAGTGCCGTGTCCCTAATGGGTGTGTTGATGTTCTGACTACCTTTACTAGTAGGGGGGGGGGGGCGTCTGACCGGGCTGTGATAATCTTCTTGGAGTGTTGTGGTACTTAGTGTGCTTTGCCTTTTCCTTCACATTGGAGTATTCTTCAATGCCTTTAGGGGGTGTCACATTGGTCATGCTCCTCCCACCTTGAATGTTGATTATAGACTTCATTTGAATTAGGAATTGAATCTAAAAAGGTTGTTTTCCTTTAGGTTTGCAGGTGATGCTCCATGATTTTCCATGGGTTTGCCCCCGTATTGGCTATTCCTTGTTGGATAACTTCTTTAGAGGCTGCATTTGTATTGCGTACGTATACGTGTTTGAGGTGTGTTGAGCTGACAAGTCCCTCCTTTTTGTTTTGTCATAACCTTCATTCATCATGTATTCGGCGTATGGCCTTAAAGGCGGGATATTTTTCTACTGCCCCTTTTATCGGGGTTCTCCTCTTGATGGGACGCCAGAGTCAAATGTCTTATCATTTGCAGACAAGGTGGTTAATCGGGATATGCGTCTAGTGTGAGGGTCGATCTTGAAACCTTACTCCCCAAGCATTTGAGCTCTTCTTTGGTTGATCTTGTAGAACTATTATCCTGCCCTGAGGCTCTTGATAGGAGATGTATCTCCTTTTTCATACTCTAGTTGTTGCACTATCTCTTTTGCTAATCTTGCATCTTTAGAGTTTCTCTCTTGGTGCATGACTTCAATGACAGGATTTTCTACCGATGTTTATTCTATTAGGACTTGTATCCTTGGTTGCCTTCCTTTCTTGTGAGATGGCTAAGGAGTGTTTATGAACACTCCAATGTGTCGTACTTGGTTGAGGTATGCGCCTAATCTTTATGGCGCTGTCTTGAATCTTCGTGTACCTATCTTTGATGAGCATGTTATTCATTGCATATATAATACGGAGTCCAAGGATCTCCGGGTTAGGATCATATCTTGAGAACAGAGACATAGTCATCTATTAGATAACCTCTTTATCTACGAAGTTTATTTTTGCAAGGATAAATGCAAGGATACTTGGAAGGATACTTGTAAGGATATGTGTTCAATTCTTGTTCCTTGTTCATTTGCAGTGCCGTGTCCCTAATGGGTGTGTTGATGTTCTGACTACCTTTACTAGTAGGGGGTCCTTTGGTATTAGGTATGCCTGACTCTTCTCTAGTATCATCAATGGTTGGTCATGGGAGATGTCTGACGGACTCCCTTCGTGCACTATGGTTCTCTTCATGTCAAAGTTGGTGATTCCTTCTCTTATGACTAATATATCATTGTGTGGAAATACTATGTTTTCCATATCCCTTTTTAAAAGCTTGATGATGGTGTCGCCATTCTTCCTTTGCTAGGCTTGGTGTCATTGAGAGTTTTTGATGGAAGTGTATTCCATTACCTGGGTTAAGCTTACTAGGTGTAGTTGTATCTCCTGGCTATTTTGTGAAATCATAAAGATCCGCTGAAGGTGTTTGCCTCTGATGGTGGGCGTTGCCCATGTGATATGGTTTCCTCCATTTTTGGAGGGGTGAGTTCGCGGCTACCCCCTCTTATTCTAACAGGGCGTTTGTGGGGGGGGGGGGGGGGGGGTCTGACCGGGCTGTGATAATCTTCTTGGAGTGTTGTGGTACTTAGTGTGCTTTGCCTTTTCCTTCACATTGGAGTATTCTTCAATGCCTTTAGGGGGTGTCACATTGGTCATGCTCCTCCCACCTTGAATGTTGATTATAGACTTCATTTGAATTAGGAATTGAATCTAAAAAGGTTGTTTTCCATTAGGTTTGCAGGTGATGCTCCATGATTTTCCATGGGTTTGCCCCCGTATTGGCTATTCCTTGTTGGATAACTTCTTTAGAGGCTGCATTTGTATTGCGTACGTATACGTGTTTGAGGTGTGTTGAGCTGACAAGTCCCTCCTTTTTTGTTTTGTCATAACCTTCATTCATCATGTATTCGGCGTATGGCCTTAAAGGCGGGATATTTTTCTACTGCCCCTTTTATCGGGGTTCTCCTCTTGATGGGACGCCAGAGTCAAATGTCTTATCATTTGCAGACAAGGTGGTTAATCGGGATATGCGTCTAGTGTGAGGGTCGATCTTGAAACCTTACTCCCCAAGCATTTGAGCTCTTCTTTGGTTGATCTTGTAGAACTATTATCCTGCACTGAGGCTCTTGATAGGAGATGTATCTCCTTTTTCATACTCTAGTTGTTGCACTATCTCTTTTGCTAATCTTGCATCTTTAGAGTTTCTCTCTTGGTGCATGACTTCAATGACAGGATTTTCTACCGATGTTTATTCTATTAGGACTTGTATCCTTGGTTGCCTTCCTTTCTTGTGAGATGGCGAAGGAGTGTTTATGAACACTCCAATGTGTCGTACTTGGTAGAGGTATGCGCCTAATCTTTATGGCGCTGTCTTGAATCTTCGTGTACCTATCTTTGATGAGCATGTTATTCATTGCATATATAATACGGAGTCCAAGGATCTCCGGGTTAGGATCATATTTTGAGAACAGAGACATAGTCATCTATTAGATAACCTCTTTATCTACGAAGTTTATTTTTGCAAGGATAAATGCAAGGATACTTGGAAGGATACTTGTAAGGATATGTGTTCCATTCTTGTTCCTTGTTCATTTGCAGTGCCGTGTCCCTAATGGGTGTGTTGATGTTCTGACTACCTTTACTAGTAGGGGGGTCCTTTGGTATTAGGTATGCCTGACTCTTCTCTAGTATCATCAATGGTTGGTCATGGGAGATGTCTGACGGACTCCCTTCGTGCACTATGGTTCTCTTCATGTCAAGTTGGTGATTCCCTCTCTTATGACTATTATATCATTGTGTGGAAATACTATGTTTTCCATATCCCTTTTTAAAAGCTTGATGATGGTGTCGCCATTCTTCCTTTGCTAGGCTTGGTGTCATTGAGAGTTTTTGATGGAAGTGTATTCCATTACCTGGGTTAAGCTTACTAGGTGTAGTTGTATCTCCTGGCTATTTTGTGAAATCATAAAGATCCGCTGAAGGTGTTTGCCTCTGATGGTGGGCGTTGCCCATGTGATATGGTTTCCTCCATTTTTGGAGGGGTGAGTTCGCGGCTACCCCCTCTTATTCTAACAGGGCGTTTGTGTGTGGGGGGGGGGGGGGGGGGGGGTCTGACCGGGCTGTGATAATCTTCTTGGAGTGTTGTGGTACTTAGTGTGCTTTGCCTTTTCCTTCACATTGGAGTATTCTTCAATGCCTTTAGGGGGTGTCACATTGGTCATGCTCCTCCCACCTTGAATGTTGATTATAGACTTCCTTTGAATTAGGAATTGAATCTAAAAAGGGTGTTTTCCTTTAGGTTTGCAGGTGATGCTCCATGATTTTCCATGGGTTTGCCCCCGTATTGGCTATTCCTTGTTGGATAACTTCTTTAGAGGCTGCATTTGTATTGCGTACGTATACGTGTTTGAGGTGTGTTGAGCTGACAAGTCCCTCCTTTTTTGTTTTGTCATAACCTTCATTCATCATGTATTCGGCGTATGGCCTTAAAGGCGGGATATTTTTCTACTGCCCCTTTTATCGGGGTTCTCCTCTTGATGGGACGCCAGAGTCAAATGTCTTATCATTTGCAGACAAGGTGGTTAATCGGGATATGCGTCTAGTGTGAGGGTCGATCTTGAAACCTTACTCCCCAAGCATTTGAGCTCTTCTTTGGTTGATCTTGTAGAACTATTATCCTGCACTGAGGCTCTTGATAGGAGATGTATCTCCTTTTTCATACTCTAGTTGTTGCACTATCTCTTTTGCTAATCTTGCATCTTTAGAGTTTCTCTCTTGGTGCATGACTTCAATGACAGGATTTTCTACCGATGTTTATTCTATTAGGACTTGTATCCTTGGTTGCCTTCCTTTCTTGTGAGATGGCGAAGGAGTGTTTATGAACACTCCAATGTGTCGTACTTGGTAGAGGTATGCGCCTAATCTTTCTGGCGCTGTCTTGAATCTTCGTGTACCTATCTTTGATGAGCATGTTATTCATTGCATATATAATACGGAGTCCAAGGATCTCCGGGTTAGGATCATATTTTGAGAACAGAGACATAGTCATCTATTAGATAACCTCTTTATCTACGAAGTTTATTTTTGCAAGGATAAATGCAAGGATACTTGGAAGGATACTTGTAAGGATATGTGTTCCATTCTTGTTCCTTGTTCATTTGCAGTGCCGTGTCCCTAATGGGTGTGTTGATGTTCTGACTACCTTTACTAGTAGGGGGGTCCTTTGGTATTAGGTATGCCTGACTCTTCTCTAGTATCATCAATGGTTGGTCATGGGAGATGTCTGACGGACTCCCTTCGTGCACTATGGTTCTCTTCATGTCAAGTTGGTGATTCCCTCTCTTAGGACTATTATATCATTGTGTGGAAATATTATGTTTTCCATATCCCTTTTTAAAAGCTTGATGATGGTGTCGCCATTCTTCCTTTGCTAGGCTTGGTGTCCTTGAGAGTTTTTGATGGAAGTGTATTCCATTACCTGGGTTAAGCTTACTAGGTGTAGTTGTATCTCCTGGCTATTTTGTGAAATCATAAAGATCCGCTGGAGGTGTTTGCCTCTGATGGTGGGCGTTGCCCATGTGATATGGTTTCCTCCATTTTTGGAGGGGTGAGTTCGCGGCTACCCCCTCTTATTCTAACGGGCGTTTGTGGGGGGGGGGGGGGGGGGTCTGACCGGGCTGTGATAATCTTCTTGGAGTGTTGTGGTACTTAGTGTGCTTTGCCTTTTCCTTCACATTGGAGTATTCTTAAATGCCTTTAGGGGGTGTCACATTGGTCATGCTCCTCCCACCTTGAATGTTGATTATAGACTTCCTTTGAATTAGGAATTGAATCTAAAAAGGGTGTTTTCCTTTAGGTTTGCAGGTGATGCTCCATGATTTTCCATGGGTTTGCCCCCGTATTGGCTATTCCTTGTTGGATAACTTCTTTAGAGGCTGCATTTGTATTGCGTACGTATACGTGTTTGAGGTGTGTTGAGCTGACAAGTCCCTCCTTTTTGTTTTGTCATAACCTTCATTCATCATGTATTCGGCGTATGGCCTTAAAGGCGGGATATTTTTCTACTGCCCCTTTTATCGGGGTTCTCCTCTTGATGGGACGCCAGAGTCAAATGTCTTATCATTTGCAGACAAGGTGGTTAATCGGGATATGCGTCTAGTGTGAGGGTCGATCTTGAAACCTTACTCCCCAAGCATTTGAGCTCTTCTTTGGTTGATCTTGTAGAACTATTATCCTGCACTGAGGCTCTTGATAGGAGATGTATCTCCTTTTTCATACTCTAGTTGTTGCACTATCTCTTTTGCTAATCTTGCATCTTTAGAGTTTCTCTCTTGGTGCATGACTTCAATGACAGGATTTTCTACCGATGTTTATTCTATTAGGACTTGTATCCTTGGTTGCCTTCCTTTCTTGTGAGATGGCGAAGGAGTGTTTATGAACACTCCAATGTGTCGTACTTGGTAGAGGTATGCGCCTAATCTTTCTGGCGCTGTCTTGAATCTTCGTGTACCTATCTTTGATGAGCATGTTATTCATTGCATATATAATACGGAGTCCAAGGATCTCCGGGTTAGGATCATATTTTGAGAACAGAGACATAGTCATCTATTAGATAACCTCTTTATCTACGAAGTTTATTTTTGCAAGGATAAATGCAAGGATACTTGGAAGGATACTTGTAAGGATATGTGTTCCATTCTTGTTCCTTGTTCATTTGCAGTGCCGTGTCCCTAATGGGTGTGTTGATGTTCTGACTACCTTTACTAGTAGGGGGGTCCTTTGGTATTAGGTATGCCTGACTCTTCTCTAGTATCATCAATGGTTGGTCATGGGAGATGTCTGACGGACTCCCTTCGTGCACTATGGTTCTCTTCATGTCAAGTTGGTGATTCCCTCTCTTAGGACTATTATATCATTGTGTGGAAATACTATGTTTTCCATATCCCTTTTTAAAAGCTTGATGATGGTGTCGCCATTCTTCCTTTGCTAGGCTTGGTGTCCTTGAGAGTTTTTGATGGAAGTGTATTCCATTACCTGGGTTAAGCTTACTAGGTGTAGTTGTATCTCCTGGCTATTTTGTGAAATCATAAAGATCCGCTGGAGGTGTTTGCCTCTGATGGTGGGCGTTGCCCATGTGATATGGTTTCCTCCATTTTTGGAGGGGTGAGTTCGCGGCTACCCCCTCTTATTCTAACGGGCGTTTGTGGGGGGGGGGGGGGGGGGGGTCTGACCGGGCTGTGATAATCTTCTTGGAGTGTTGTGGTACTTAGTGTGCTTTGCCTTTTCCTTCACATTGGAGTATTCTTAAATGCCTTTAGGGGGTGTCACATTGGTCATGCTCCTCCCACCTTGAATGTTGATTATAGACTTCCTTTGAATTAGGAATTGAATCTAAAAAGGGTGTTTTCCTTTAGGTTTGCAGGTGATGCTCCATGATTTTCCATGGGTTTGCCCCCGTATTGGCTATTCCTTGTTGGATAACTTCTTTAGAGGCTGCATTTGTATTGCGTACGTATACGTGTTTGAGGTGTGTTGAGCTGACAAGTCCCTCCTTTTTTGTTTTGTCATAACCTTCATTCATCATGTATTCGGCGTATGGCCTTAAAGGCGGGATATTTTTCTACTGCCCCTTTTATCGGGGTTCTCCTCTTGATGGGACGCCAGAGTCAAATGTCTTATCATTTGCAGACAAGGTGGTTAATCGGGATATGCGTCTAGTGTGAGGGTCGATCTTGAAACCTTACTCCCCAAGCATTTGAGCTCTTCTTTGGTTGATCTTGTAGAACTATTATCCTGCACTGAGGCTCTTGATAGGAGATGTATCTCCTTTTTCATACTCTAGTTGTTGCACTATCTCTTTTGCTAATCTTGCATCTTTAGAGTTTCTCTCTTGGTGCATGACTTCAATGACAGGATTTTCTACCGATGTTTATTCTATTAGGACTTGTATCCTTGGTTGCCTTCCTTTCTTGTGAGATGGCGAAGGAGTGTTTATGAACACTCCAATGTGTCGTACTTGGTAGAGGTATGCGCCTAATCTTTCTGGCGCTGTCTTGAATCTTCGTGTACCTATCTTTGATGAGCATGTTATTCATTGCATATATAATACGGAGTCCAAGGATCTCCGGGTTAGGATCATATTTTGAGAACAGAGACATAGTCATCTATTAGATAACCTCTTTATCTACGAAGTTTATTTTTGCAAGGATAAATGCAAGGATACTTGGAAGGATACTTGTAAGGATATGTGTTCCATTCTTGTTCCTTGTTCATTTGCAGTGCCGTGTCCCTAATGGGTGTGTTGATGTTCTGACTACCTTTACTAGTAGGGGGGTCCTTTGGTATTAGGTATGCCTGACTCTTCTCTAGTATCATCAATGGTTGGTCATGGGAGATGTCTGACGGACTCCCTTCGTGCACTATGGTTCTCTTCATGTCAAGTTGGTGATTCCCTCTCTTAGGACTATTATATCATTGTGTGGAAATACTATGTTTTCCATATCCCTTTTTAAAAGCTTGATGATGGTGTCGCCATTCTTCCTTTGCTAGGCTTGGTGTCCTTGAGAGTTTTTGATGGAAGTGTATTCCATTACCTGGGTTAAGCTTACTAGGTGTAGTTGTATCTCCTGGCTATTTTGTGAAATCATAAAGATCCGCTGGAGGTGTTTGCCTCTGATGGTGGGCGTTGCCCATGTGATATGGTTTCCTCCATTTTTGGAGGGGTGAGTTCGCGGCTACCCCCTCTTATTCTAACGGGCGTTTGTGGGGGGGGGGGGGGGGGGGGGGTCTGACCGGGCTGTGATAATCTTCTTGGAGTGTTGTGGTACTTAGTGTGCTTTGCCTTTTCCTTCACATTGGAGTATTCTTAAATGCCTTTAGGGGGTGTCACATTGGTCATGCTCCTCCCACCTTGAATGTTGATTATAGACTTCCTTTGAATTAGGAATTGAATCTAAAAAGGGTGTTTTCCTTTAGGTTTGCAGGTGATGCTCCATGATTTTCCATGGGTTTGCCCCCGTATTGGCTATTCCTTGTTGGATAACTTCTTTAGAGGCTGCATTTGTATTGCGTACGTATACGTGTTTGAGGTGTGTTGAGCTGACAAGTCCCTCCTTTTTTGTTTTGTCATAACCTTCATTCATCATGTATTCGGCGTATGGCCTTAAAGGCGGGATATTTTTCTACTGCCCCTTTTATCGGGGTTCTCCTCTTGATGGGACGCCAGAGTCAAATGTCTTATCATTTGCAGACAAGGTGGTTAATCGGGATATGCGTCTAGTGTGAGGGTCGATCTTGAAACCTTACTCCCCAAGCATTTGAGCTCTTCTTTGGTTGATCTTGTAGAACTATTATCCTGCACTGAGGCTCTTGATAGGAGATGTATCTCCTTTTTCATACTCTAGTTGTTGCACTATCTCTTTTGCTAATCTTGCATCTTTAGAGTTTCTCTCTTGGTGCATGACTTCAATGACAGGATTTTCTACCGATGTTTATTCTATTAGGACTTGTATCCTTGGTTGCCTTCCTTTCTTGTGAGATGGCGAAGGAGTGTTTATGAACACTCCAATGTGTCGTACTTGGTAGAGGTATGCGCCTAATCTTTCTGGCGCTGTCTTGAATCTTCGTGTACCTATCTTTGATGAGCATGTTATTCATTGCATATATAATACGGAGTCCAAGGATCTCCGGGTTAGGATCATATTTTGAGAACAGAGACATAGTCATCTATTAGATAACCTCTTTATCTACGAAGTTTATTTTTGCAAGGATAAATGCAAGGATACTTGGAAGGATACTTGTAAGGATATGTGTTCCATTCTTGTTCCTTGTTCATTTGCAGTGCCGTGTCCCTAATGGGTGTGTTGATGTTCTGACTACCTTTACTAGTAGGGGGTCCTTTGGTATTAGGTATGCCTGACTCTTCTCTAGTATCATCAATGGTTGGTCATGGGAGATGTCTGACGGACTCCCTTCGTGCACTATGGTTCTCTTCATGTCAAGTTGGTGATTCCCTCTCTTAGGACTAATATATCATTGTGTGGAAATACTATGTTTTCCATATCCCTTTTTAAAAGCTTGATGATGGTGTCGCCATTCTTCCTTTGCTAGGCTTGGTGTCATTGAGAGTTTTTGATGGAAGTGTATTCCATTACCTGGGTTAAGCTTACTAGGTGTAGTTGTATCTCCTGGCTATTTTGTGAAATCATAAAGATCCGCTGGAGGTGTTTGCCTCTGATGGTGGGCGTTGCCCATGTGATATGGTTTCCTCCATTTTTGGAGGGGTGAGTTCGCGGCTACCCCCTCTTATTCTAACGGGCGTTTGTGGGGGGGGGGGGGGGGGGTCTGACCGGGCTGTGATAATCTTCTTGGAGTGTTGTGGTACTTAGTGTGCTTTGCCTTTTCCTTCACATTGGAGTATTCTTCAATGCCTTTAGGGGGTGTCACATTGGTCATGCTCCTCCCACCTTGAATGTTGATTATAGACTTCCTTTGAATTAGGAATTGAATCTAAAAAGGGTGTTTTCCTTTAGGTTTGCAGGTGATGCTCCATGATTTTCCATGGGTTTGCCCCCGTATTGGCTATTCCTTGTTGGATAACTTCTTTAGAGGCTGCATTTGTATTGCGTACGTATACGTGTTTGAGGTGTGTTGAGCTGACAAGTCCCTCCTTTTTTGTTTTGTCATAACCTTCATTCATCATGTATTCGGCGTATGGCCTTAAAGGCGGGATATTTTTCTACTGCCCCTTTTATCGGGGTTCTCCTCTTGATGGGACGCCAGAGTCAAATGTCTTATCATTTGCAGACAAGGTGGTTAATCGGGATATGCGTCTAGTGTGAGGGTCGATCTTGAAACCTTACTCCCCAAGCATTTGAGCTCTTCTTTGGTTGATCTTGTAGAACTATTATCCTGCACTGAGGCTCTTGATAGGAGATGTATCTCCTTTTTCATACTCTAGTTGTTGCACTATCTCTTTTGCTAATCTTGCATCTTTAGAGTTTCTCTCTTGGTGCATGACTTCAATGACAGGATTTTCTACCGATGTTTATTCTATTAGGACTTGTATCCTTGGTTGCCTTCCTTTCTTGTGAGATGGCGAAGGAGTGTTTATGAACACTCCAATGTGTCGTACTTGGTAGAGGTATGCGCCTAATCTTTATGGCGCTGTCTTGAATCTTCGTGTACCTATCTTTGATGAGCATGTTATTCATTGCATATATAATACGGAGTCCAAGGATCTCCGGGTTAGGATCATATTTTGAGAACAGAGACATAGTCATCTATTAGATAACCTCTTTATCTACGAAGTTTATTTTTGCAAGGATAAATGCAAGGATACTTGGAAGGATACTTGTAAGGATATGTGTTCCATTCTTGTTCCTTGTTCATTTGCAGTGCCGTGTCCCTAATGGGTGTGTTGATGTTCTGACTACCTTTACTAGTAGGGGGTCCTTTGGTATTAGGTATGCCTGACTCTTCTCTAGTATCATCAATGGTTGGTCATGGGAGATGTCTGACGGACTCCCTTCGTGCACTATGGTTCTCTTCATGTCAAGTTGGTGATTCCCTCTCTTATGACTAATATATCATTGTGTGGAAATACTATGTTTTCCATATCCCTTTTTAAAAGCTTGATGATGGTGTCGCCATTCTTCCTTTGCTAGGCTTGGTGTCATTGAGAGTTTTTGATGGAAGTGTATTCCATTACCTGGGTTAAGCTTACTAGGTGTAGTTGTATCTCCTGGCTATTTTGTGAAATCATAAAGATCCGCTGAAGGTGTTTGCCTCTGATGGTGGGCGTTGCCCATGTGATATGGTTTCCTCCATTTTTGGAGGGGTGAGTTCGCGGCTACCCCCTCTTATTCTAACAGGGCGTTTGTGTGTGGGGGGGGGGGGGGGGGGGTCTGACCGGGCTGTGATAATCTTCTTGGAGTGTTGTGGTACTTAGTGTGCTTTGCCTTTTCCTTCACATTGGAGTATTCTTCAATGCCTTTAGGGGGTGTCACATTGGTCATGCTCCTCCCACCTTGAATGTTGATTATAGACTTCCTTTGAATTAGGAATTGAATCTAAAAAGGGTGTTTTCCTTTAGGTTTGCAGGTGATGCTCCATGATTTTCCATGGGTTTGCCCCCGTATTGGCTATTCCTTGTTGGATAACTTCTTTAGAGGCTGCATTTGTATTGCGTACGTATACGTGTTTGAGGTGTGTTGAGCTGACAAGTCCCTCCTTTTTTGTTTTGTCATAACCTTCATTCATCATGTATTCGGCGTATGGCCTTAAAGGCGGGATATTTTTCTACTGCCCCTTTTATCGGGGTTCTCCTCTTGATGGGACGCCAGAGTCAAATGTCTTATCATTTGCAGACAAGGTGGTTAATCGGGATATGCGTCTAGTGTGAGGGTCGATCTTGAAACCTTACTCCCCAAGCATTTGAGCTCTTCTTTGGTTGATCTTGTAGAACTATTATCCTGCCCTGAGGCTCTTGATAGGAGATGTATCTCCTTTTTCATACTCTAGTTGTTGCACTATCTCTTTTGCTAATCTTGCATCTTTAGAGTTTCTCTCTTGGTGCATGACTTCAATGACAGGATTTTCTACCGATGTTTATTCTATTAGGACTTGTATCCTTGGTTGCCTTCCTTTCTTGTGAGATGGCGAAGGAGTGTTTATGAACACTCCAATGTGTCGTACTTGGTAGAGGTATGCGCCTAATCTTTATGGCGCTGTCTTGAATCTTCGTGTACCTATCTTTGATGAGCATGTTATTCATTGCATATATAATACGGAGTCCAAGGATCTCCGGGTTAGGATCATATTTTGAGAACAGAGACATAGTCATCTATTAGATAACCTCTTTATCTACGAAGTTTATTTTTGCAAGGATAAATGCAAGGATACTTGGAAGGATACTTGTAAGGATATGTGTTCCATTCTTGTTCCTTGTTATTTGCAGTGCCGTGTCCCTAATGGGTGTGTTGATGTTCTGACTACCTTTACTAGTAGGGGGTCCTTTGGTATTAGGTATGCCTGACTCTTCTCTAGTATCATCAATGGTTGGTCATGGGAGATGTCTGACGGACTCCCTTCGTGCACTATGGTTCTCTTCATGTCAAAGTTGGTGATTCCCTCTCTTATGACTAATATATCATTGTGTGGAAATACTATGCTTTCCATATCCCTTTTTAAAAGCTTGATGATGGTGTCGCCATTCTTCCTTTGCTAGGCTTGGTGTCATTGAGAGTTTTTGATGGAAGTGTATTCCATTACCTGGGTTAAGCTTACTAGGTGTAGTTGTATCTCCTGGCTATTTTGTGAAATCATAAAGATCCGCTGAAGGTGTTTGCCTCTGATGGTGGGCGTTGCCCATGTGATATGGTTTCCTCCATTTTTGGAGGGGTGAGTTCGCGGCTACCCCCTCTTATTCTAACAGGGCGTTTGTGTGTGTGTGGGGGGGGGGGGGGGGGGGGGTCTGACCGGGCTGTGATAATCTTCTTGAGTGTTGTGGTACTTAGTGTGCTTTGCCTTTTCCTTCACATTGGAGTATTCTTCAATGCCTTTAGGGTGTGTCACATTGGTCATGCTCCTCCCACCTTGAATGTTGATTATAAACTTCCTTTGAATTAGGAATTGAATCTAAAAAGGGTGTTTTCCTTTAGGTTTGCAGGTGATGCTCCATGATTTTCCATGGGTTTGCCCCCGTATTGGCTATTCCTTGTTGGATAACTTCATTAGAGGCTGCATTTGTATTGCGTACGTATACGTGTTTGAGGTGTGTTGAGCTGACAAGTCCCTCCTTTTTTGTTTTGTCATAACCTTCATTCATCATGTATTCGGCGTATGGCCTTAAAGGCGGGATATTTTTCTACTGCCCCTTTTATCGGGGTTCTCCTCTTGATGGGACGCCAGAGTCAAATGTCTTATCATTTGCAGACAAGGTGGTTAATCGGGATATGCGTCTAGTGTGAGGGTCGATCTTGAAACCTTACTCCCCAAGCATTTGAGCTCTTCTTTGGTTGATCTTGTAGAACTATTATCCTGCACTGAGGCTCTTGATAGGAGATGTATCTCCTTTTTCATACTCTAGTTGTTGCACTATCTCTTTTGCTAATCTTGCATCTTTAGAGTTTCTCTCTTGGTGCATGACTTCAATGACAGGATTTTCTACCGATGTTTATTCTATTAGGACTTGTATCCTTGGTTGCCTTCCTTTCTTGTGAGATGGCGAAGGAGTGTTTATGAACACTCCAATGTGTCGTACTTGGTAGAGGTATGCGCCTAATCTTTCTGGCGCTGTCTTGAATCTTCGTGTACCTATCTTTGATGAGCATGTTATTCATTGCATATATAATACGGAGTCCAAGGATCTCCGGGTTAGGATCATATTTTGAGAACAGAGACATAGTCATCTATTAGATAACCTCTTTATCTACGAAGTTTATTTTTGCAAGGATAAATGCAAGGATACTTGGAAGGATACTTGTAAGGATATGTGTTCCATTCTTGTTCCTTGTTCATTTGCAGTGCCGTGTCCCTAATGGGTGTGTTGATGTTCTGACTACCTTTACTAGTAGGGGGGTCCTTTGGTATTAGGTATGCCTGACTCTTCTCTAGTATCATCAATGGTTGGTCATGGGAGATGTCTGACGGACTCCCTTCGTGCACTATGGTTCTCTTCATGTCAAGTTGGTGATTCCCTCTCTTAGGACTATATATCATTGTGTGGAAATACTATGTTTTCCATATCCCTTTTTAAAAGCTTGATGATGGTGTCGCCATTCTTCCTTTGCTAGGCTTGGTGTCATTGAGAGTTTTTGATGGAAGTGTATTCCATTACCTGGGTTAAGCTTACTAGGTGTAGTTGTATCTCCTGGCTATTTTGTGAAATCATAAAGATCCGCTGGAGGTGTTTGCCTCTGATGGTGGGCGTTGCCCATGTGATATGGTTTCCTCCATTTTTGGAGGGGTGAGTTCGCGGCTACCCCCTCTTATTCTAACGGGCGTTTGTGTGGGGGGGGGGGGGGGGGGGGTCTGACCGGGCTGTGATAATCTTCTTGGAGTGTTGTGGTACTTAGTGTGCTTTGCCTTTTCCTTCACATTGGAGTATTCTTCAATGCCTTTAGGGGGTGTCACATTGGTCATGCTCCTCCCACCTTGAATGTTGATTATAGACTTCCTTTGAATTAGGAATTGAATCTAAAAAGGGTGTTTTCCTTTAGGTTTGCAGGTGATGCTCCATGATTTTCCATGGGTTTGCCCCCGTATTGGCTATTCCTTGTTGGATAACTTCTTTAGAGGCTGCATTTGTATTGCGTACGTATACGTGTTTGAGGTGTGTTGAGCTGACAAGTCCCTCCTTTTTTGTTTTGTCATAACCTTCATTCATCATGTATTCGGCGTATGGCCTTAAAGGCGGGATATTTTTCTACTGCCCCTTTTATCGGGGTTCTCCTCTTGATGGGACGCCAGAGTCAAATGTCTTATCATTTGCAGACAAGGTGGTTAATCGGGATATGCGTCTAGTGTGAGGGTCGATCTTGAAACCTTACTCCCCAAGCATTTGAGCTCTTCTTTGGTTGATCTTGTAGAACTATTATCCTGCCCTGAGGCTCTTGATAGGAGATGTATCTCCTTTTTCATACTCTAGTTGTTGCACTATCTCTTTTGCTAATCTTGCATCTTTAGAGTTTCTCTCTTGGTGCATGACTTCAATGACAGGATTTTCTACCGATGTTTATTCTATTAGGACTTGTATCCTTGGTTGCCTTCCTTTCTTGTGAGATGGCTAAGGAGTGTTTATGAACACTCCAATGTGTCGTACTTGGTAGAGGTATGCGCCTAATCTTTATGGCGCTGTCTTGAATCTTCGTGTACCTATCTTTGATGAGCATGTTATTCATTGCATATATAATACGGAGTCCAAGGATCTCCGGGTTAGGATCATATTTTGAGAACAGAGACATAGTCATCTATTAGATAACCTCTTTATCTACGAAGTTTATTTTTGCAAGGATAAATGCAAGGATACTTGGAAGGATACTTGTAAGGATATGTGTTCCATTCTTGTTCCTTGTTATTTTGCAGTGCCGTGTCCCTAATGGGTGTGTTGATGTTCTGACTACCTTTACTAGTAGGGGGTCCTTTGGTATTAGGTATGCCTGACTCTTCTCTAGTATCATCAATGGTTGGTCATGGGAGATGTCTGACGGACTCCATTCGTGCACTATGGTTCTCTTCATGTCAAAGTTGGTGATTCCCTCTCTTATGACTAATATATCATTGTGTGGAAATACTATGCTTTCCATATCCCTTTTTAAAAGCTTGATGATGGTGTCGCCATTCTTCCTTTGCTAGGCTTGGTGTCATTGAGAGTTTTTGATGGAAGTGTATTCCATTACCTGGGTTAAGCTTACTAGGTGTAGTTGTATCTCCTGGCTATTTTGTGAAATCATAAAGATCCGCTGAAGGTGTTTGCCTCTGATGGTGGGCGTTGCCCATGTGATATGGTTTCCTCCATTTTTGGAGGGGTGAGTTCGCGGCTACCCCCTCTTATTCTAACAGGGCGTTTGTGTGTGTGGGGGGGGGGGGGGGGGGGGGTCTGACCGGGCTATGATAATCTTCTCTGAGTGTTGTGGTACTTAGTGTGCTTTGCCTTTTCTTTCACATTGGAGTATTCTTCAATGCCTTTAGGGTGTGTCACATTGGTCATGCTCCTCCCACCTTGAATGTTGATTATAAACTTCCTTTGAATTAGGAATTGAATCTAAAAAGGGTGTTTTCCTTTAGGTTTGCAGGTGATGCTCCGTGATTTTCCATGGGTTTGCCCCGTATTGGCTATTCCGCGTTGGATAACTTCATTAGAGGCTGCATTTGTATTGCGTACGTATACGTGTTTGAGGTGTGTTGAGCTGACAAGTCCCTCCTTTTTTGTTTTGTCATAACCTTCATTCATCATGTATTCGGCGTATGGCCTTAAAGGCGGGATATTTTTCTACTGCCCCTTTTATCGGGGTTCTCCTCTTGATGGGACGCCAGAGTCAAATGTCTTATCATTTGCAGACAAGGTGGTTAATCGGGATATGCGTCTAGTGTGAGGGTCGATCTTGAAACCTTACTCCCCAAGCATTTGAGCTCTTCTTTGGTTGATCTTGTAGAACTATTATCCTGCACTGAGGCTCTTGATAGGAGATGTATCTCCTTTTTCATACTCTAGTTGTTGCACTATCTCTTTTGCTAATCTTGCATCTTTAGAGTTTCTCTCTTGGTGCATGACTTCAATGACAGGATTTTCTACCGATGTTTATTCTATTAGGACTTGTATCCTTGGTTGCCTTCCTTTCTTGTGAGATGGCGAAGGAGTGTTTATGAACACTCCAATGTGTCGTACTTGGTAGAGGTATGCGCCTAATCTTTATGGCGCTGTCTTGAATCTTCGTGTACCTATCTTTGATGAGCATGTTATTCATTGCATATATAATACGGAGTCCAAGGATCTCCGGGTTAGGATCATATTTTGAGAACAGAGACATAGTCATCTATTAGATAACCTCTTTATCTACGAAGTTTATTTTTGCAAGGATAAATGCAAGGATACTTGGAAGGATACTTGTAAGGATATGTGTTCCATTCTTGTTCCTTGTTATTTTGCAGTGCCGTGTCCCTAATGGGTGTGTTGATGTTCTGACTACCTTTACTAGTAGGGGGTCCTTTGGTATTAGGTATGCCTGACTCTTCTCTAGTATCATCAATGGTTGGTCATGGGAGATGTCTGACGGACTCCATTCGTGCACTATGGTTCTCTTCATGTCAAAGTTGGTGATTCCCTCTCTTATGACTAATATATCATTGTGTGGAAATACTATGCTTTCCATATCCCTTTTTAAAAGCTTGATGATGGTCTCGCCATTCTTCCTTTGCTAGGCTTGGTGTCATTGAGAGTTTTTGATGGAAGTGTATTCCATTACCTGGGTTAAGCTTACTAGGTGTAGTTGTATCTCCTGGCTATTTTGTGAAATCATAAAGATCCGCTGAAGGTGTTTGCCTCTGATAGTGGGCGTTGCCCATGTGATATGGTTTCCTCCATTTTTGGAGGGGTGAGTTCGCGGCTACCCCCTCTTATTCTAACAGGGCGTTTGTGTGTGTGTGTGTGGGGGGGGGGGGGGGGGGGGTCTGACCGGGCTATGATAATCTTCTCTGAGTGTTGTGGTACTTAGTGTGCTTTGCCTTTTCTTTCACATTGGAGTATTCTTCAATGCCTTTAGGGTGTGTCACATTGGTCATGCTCCTCCCACCTTGAATGTTGATTATAAACTTCCTTTGAATTAGGAATTGAATCTAAAAAGGGTGTTTTCCTTTAGGTTTGCAGGTGATGCTCCGTGATTTTCCATGGGTTTGCCCCCGTATTGGCTATTCCGCGTTGGATAACTTCATTAGAGGCTGCATTTGTATTGCGTACGTATACGTGTTTGAGGTGTGTTGAGCTGACAAGTCCCTCCTTTTTTGTTTTGTCATAACCTTCATTCATCATGTATTCGGCGTATGGCCTTAAAGGCGGGATATTTTTCTACTGCCCCTTTTATCGGGGTTCTCCTCTTGATGGGACGCCAGAGTCAAATGTCTTATCATTTGCAGACAAGGTGGTTAATCGGGATATGCGTCTAGTGTGAGGGTCGATCTTGAAACCTTACTCCCCAAGCATTTGAGCTCTTCTTTGGTTGATCTTGTAGAACTATTATCCTGCACTGAGGCTCTTGATAGGAGATGTATCTCCTTTTTCATACTCTAGTTGTTGCACTATCTCTTTTGCTAATCTTGCATCTTTAGAGTTTCTCTCTTGGTGCATGACTTCAATGACAGGATTTTCTACCGATGTTTATTCTATTAGGACTTGTATCCTTGGTTGCCTTCCTTTCTTGTGAGATGGCGAAGGAGTGTTTATGAACACTCCAATGTGTCGTACTTGGTAGAGGTATGCGCCTAATCTTTCTGGCGCTGTCTTGAATCTTCGTGTACCTATCTTTGATGAGCATGTTATTCATTGCATATATAATACGGAGTCCAAGGATCTCCGGGTTAGGATCATATTTTGAGAACAGAGACATAGTCATCTATTAGATAACCTCTTTATCTACGAAGTTTATTTTTGCAAGGATAAATGCAAGGATACTTGGAAGGATACTTGTAAGGATATGTGTTCCATTCTTGTTCCTTGTTCATTTGCAGTGCCGTGTCCCTAATGGGTGTGTTGATGTTCTGACTACCTTTACTAGTAGGGGGGTCCTTTGGTATTAGGTATGCCTGACTCTTCTCTAGTATCATCAATGGTTGGTCATGGGAGATGTCTGACGGACTCCCTTCGTGCACTATGGTTCTCTTCATGTCAAGTTGGTGATTCCCTCTCTTAGGACTAATATATCTGGAAATACTATGTTTTCCATATCCCTTTTTAAAAGCTTGATGATGGTGTCGCCATTCTTCCTTTGCTAGGCTTGGTGTCATTGAGAGTTTTTGATGGAAGTGTATTCCATTACCTGGGTTAAGCTTACTAGGTGTAGTTGTATCTCCTGGCTATTTTGTGAAATCATAAAGATCCGCTGGAGGTGTTTGCCTCTGATGGTGGGCGTTGCCCATGTGATATGGTTTCCTCCATTTTTGGAGGGGTGAGTTCGCGGCTACCCCCTCTTATTCTAACGGGCGTTTGTGTGGGGGGGGGGGGGGGGTCTGACCGGGCTGTGATAATCTTCTTGGAGTGTTGTGGTACTTAGTGTGCTTTGCCTTTTCCTTCACATTGGAGTATTCTTCAATGCCTTTAGGGGGTGTCACATTGGTCATGCTCCTCCCACCTTGAATGTTGATTATAGACTTCCTTTGAATTAGGAATTGAATCTAAAAAGGGTGTTTTCCTTTAGGTTTGCAGGTGATGCTCCGTGATTTTCCATGGGTTTGCCCCCGTATTGGCTATTCCTTGTTGGATAACTTCATTAGAGGCTGCATTTGTATTGCGTACGTATACGTGTTTGAGGTGTGTTGAGCTGACAAGTCCCTCCTTTTTTGTTTTGTCCTAACCTCCATTCATCATGTATTCGGCGTATGGCCTTAAAGGCGGGATATTTTTCTACTGCCCCTTTTATCGGGGTTCTCCTCTTGATGGGACGCCAGAGTCAAATGTCTTATCATTTGCAGACAAGGTGGTTAATCGGGATATGCGTCTAGTGTGAGGGTCGATCTTGAAACCTTACTCCCCAAGCATTTGAGCTCTTCTTTGGTTGATCTTGTAGAACTATTATCCTGCCCTGAGGCTCTTGATAGGAGATGTATCTCCTTTTTCATACTCTAGTTGTTGCACTATCTCTTTTGCTAATCTTGCATCTTTAGAGTTTCTCTCTTGGTGCATGACTTCAATGACAGGATTTTCTACCGATGTTTATTCTATTAGGCCTTGTATCCTTGGTTGCCTTCCTTTCTTGTGAGATGGCGAAGGAGTGTTTATGAACACTCTAATGTGTCGTACTTGGTAGAGGTATGCGCCTAATCTTTCTGGCGCTGTCTTGAATCTTCGTGTACCTATCTTTGATGAGCATGTTATTCATTGCATATATAATACGGAGTCCAAGGATCTCCGGGTTAGGATCATATTTTGAGAACAGAGACATAGTCATCTATTAGATAACCTCTTTATCTACGAAGTTTATTTTTGCAAGGATAAATGCAAGGATACTTGGAAGAATACTTGTAAGGATATGTGTTCCATTCTTGTTCCTTGTTCATTTGCAGTGCCGTGTCCCTAATGGTTGTGTTGATGTTCTGACTACCTTTACTCATCATGTATTCGGCGTATGGCCTTAAAGGCGGGATATTTTTCTACTGCCTTAAAGGGGGGGGGGGGGGGGGGCGTCTGACCGGGCTGTGATAATCTTCTTGGAGTGTTTTGGTACTTAGTGTGCTTTGCCTTTTCCTTCACATTGGAGTATTCTTCAATGCCTTTAGGGGGTGTCACATTGGTCATGCTCCTCCCACCTTGAATGTTGATTATAGACTTCATTTGAATTAGGAATTGAATCTAAAAAGGTTGTTTTCCTTTAGGTTTGCAGGTGATGCTCCATGATTTTCCATGGGTTTGCTGCCGTATTGGCTATTCCTAGTTGGATAACTTCTTTAGAGGCTGCATTTGTATTGCGTACGTATACGTGTTTGAGGTGTGTTGAGCTGACAAGTCCCTCCTTTTTTGTTTTTTCATAACCTTCATTCATCATGTATTCGGCGTATGGCCTTAAAGGCGGGATATTTTTCTACTGCCCCTTTTATCGGGGTTCTCCTCTTGATGGGACGCCAGAGTCAAATTTCTTATCATTTGCAGACAAGGTGGTTAATCGGGATATGCGTCTAGTGTGAGGGTCGATCTTGAAACCTTACTCCCCAAGCATTTGAGCTCTTCTTTGGTTGATCTTGTAGAACTATTATCCTGCCCTGAGGCTCTTGATAGGAGATGTATCTCCTTTTTCATACTCTAGTTGTTGCACTATCTCTTTTGCTAATCTTGCATCTTTAGAGTTTCTCTCTTGGTGCATGACTTCAATGACAGGATTTTCTACCGATGTTTATTCTATTAGGACTTGTATCCTTGGTTGCCTTCCTTTCTTGTGAGATGGCTAAGGAGTGTTTATGAACACTCAAATGTGTCGTACTTGATAGAGGTATGCGCCTAATCTTTATGGCGCTGTCTTGAATCTTCGTGTACCTATCTTTGATGAGCATGTTATTCATTGCATATATAATATGGAGTCCAAGGATCTCCGGGTTAGGATCATATTTTGAGAACAGAGACATAGTCATCTATTAGATAACCTCTTTATCTACGAAGTTTATTTTTGCAAGGATAAATGCAAGGATACATGGAAGGATACTTGTAAGGATATGTGTTCCATTCTTGTTCCTTGTTCATTTGCAGTGCCGTGTCCCTAATGGGTGTGTTGATGTTCTGACTACCTTTACTAGTAGGGGGTCCTTTGGTATTAGGTATGCCTGACTCTTCTCTAGTATCATCAATGGTTGGTCATGGGAGATGTCTGACGGACTCCCTTCGTGCACTATGGTTCTCTTCATGTCAAAGTTGGTGATTCCCTCTCTTATGACTAATATATCATTGTGTGGAAATACTATGTTTTCCATATCCCTTTTTAAAAGCTTGATGATGGTGTCGCCATTCTTCCTTTGCTAGGCTTGGTGTCATTGAGAGTTTTTGATGGAAGTGTATTCCATTACCTGGGTTAAGCTTACTAGGTGTAGTTGTATCTCCTGGCTATTTTGTGAAATCATAAAGATCCGCTGAAGGTGTTTGCCTCTGATGGTGGGCGTTGCCCATGTGATATGGTTTCCTCCATTTTTGGAGGGGTGAGTTCGCGGCTACCCCCTCTTATTCTAACGGGCGTTTGTGTGGGGGGGGGGGGGGTGGGGGGTCTGACCGGGCTGTGATAATCTTCTTGGAGTGTTGTGGTACTTAGTGTGCTTTGCCTTTTCCTTCACATTGGAGTATTCTTCAATGCCTTTAGGGGGTGTCACATTGGTCATGCTCCTCCCACCATGAATGTTGATTATAGACTTCCTTTGAATTAGGAATTGAATCTAAAAAGGGTGTTTTCCTTTAGGTTTGCAGGTGATGCTCCGTGATTTTCCATGGGTTTGCCCCGTATTGGCTATTCCTTGTTGGATAACTTCATTAGAGGCTGCATTTGTATTGCGTACGTATACGTGTTTGAGGTGTGTTGAGCTGACAAGTCCCTCCTTTTTTGTTTTGTCATAACCTTCATTCATCATGTATTCGGCGTATGGCCTTAAAGGCGGGATATTTTTCTACTGCCCCTTTTATCGGGGTTCTCCTCTTGATGGGACGCCAGAGTCAAATGTCTTATCATTTGCAGACAAGGTGGTTAATCGGGATATGCGTCTAGTGTGAGGGTCGATTTTGAAACCTTACTCCCCAAGCATTTGAGCTATTCTTTGGTTGATCTTGTAGAACTATTATCCTGCACTGAGGCTCTTGATAGGAGATGTATCTCCTTTTTCATACTCTAGTTGTTGCACTATCTCTTTTGCTAATCTTGCATCTTTAGAGTTTCTCTCTTGGTGCATGACTTCAATGACAGGATTTTCTACCGATGTTTATTCTATTAGGACTTGTATCCTTGGTTGCCTTCCTTTCTTGTGAGATGGCGAAGGAGTGTTTATGAACACTCCAATGTGTCGTACTTGGTAGAGGTATGCGCCTAATCTTTCTGGCGCTGTCTTGAATCTTCGTGTACCTATCTTTGATGAGCATGTTATTCATTGCATATATAATACGGAGTCCAAGGATCTCTGGGTTAGGATCATATTTTGAGAACAGAGACATAGTCATCTATTAGATAACCTCTTTATCTACGAAGTTTATTTTTGCAAGGATAAATGCAAGGATACTTGGAAGGATACTTGTAAGGATATGTGTTCCATTCTTGTTCCTTGTTCATTTGAAGTGCCGTGTCCCTAATGGGTGTGTTGATGTTCTGACTACCTTTACTCATCATGTATTCGGCGTATGGCCTTAAAGGCGGGATATTTTTCTACTGCCTTAAAGGGGGGGGGGCGTCTGACCGGGCTGTGATAATCTTCTTGGAGTGTTTTGGTACTTAGTGTGCTTTTCATTTTCCTTCACATTGGAGTATTCTTCAATGCCTTTAGGGGGTGTCACATTGGTCATGCTCCTCCCACCTTGAATGTTGATTATAGACTTCATTTGAATTAGGAATTGAATCTAAAAAGGTTGTTTTCCTTTAGGTTTGCAGGTGATGCTCCATGATTTTCCATGGGTTTGCCCCCGTATTGGCTATTCCTTGTTGGATAACTTCTTTAGAGGCTGCATTTGTATTGCGTACGTATACGTGTTTGAGGTGTGTTGAGCTGACAAGTCCCTCCTTTTTTGTTTTGTCATAACCTTCATTCATCATGTATTCGGCGTATGGCCTTAAAGGCGGGATATTTTTCTACTGCCCCTTTTATCGGGGTTCTCTTCTTGATGGGACGCCAGAGTCAAATGTCTTATCATTTGCAGACAAGGTGGTTAATCGGGATATGCGTCTAGTGTGAGGGTCGATCTTGAAACCTTACTCCCCAAGCATTTGAGCTCTTCTTTGGTTGATCTTGTAGAACTATTATCCTGCCCTGAGGCTCTTGATAGGAGATGTATCTCCTTTTTCATACTCTAGTTGTTGCACTATCTCTTTTGCTAATCTTGCATCTTTAGAGTTTCTCTCTTGGTGCATGACTTCAATGACAGGATTTTCTACCGATGTTTATTCTATTAGGACTTGTATCCTTGGTTGCCTTCCTTTCTTGTGAGATGGCTAAGGAGTGTTTATGAACACTCCAATGTGTCGTACTTGGTAGAGGTATGCGCCTAATCTTTATGGCGCTGTCTTGAATCTTCGTGTACCTATCTTTGATGAGCATGTTATTCATTGCATATATAATACGGAGTCCAAGGATCTCCGGGTTAGGATCATATTTTGAGAACAGAGACATAGTCATCTATTAGATAACCTCTTTATCTACGAAGTTTATTTTTGCAAGGATAAATGCAAGGATACTTGGAAGGATACTTGTAAGGATATGTGTTCCATTCTTGTTCCATGTTCATTTGTAGTGTCGTGTCCCTAATGGGTGTGTTGATGTTCTGACTACCTTTACTAGTAGGGGGTCCTTTGGTATTAGGTATGCCTGACTCTTCTCTAGTATCATCAATGGTTGGTCATGGGAGATGTCTGACGGACTCCTTTCGTGCACTATGGTTCTCTTCATGTCAAAGTTGGTGATTCCCTCTCTTATGACTAATATATCATTGTGTGGAAATACTATGTTTTCCATATCCCTTTTTAAAAGCTTGATGATGGTGTCGCCATTCTTCCTTTGCTAGGCTTGGTGTCCTTGAGAGTTTTTGATGGAAGTGTATTCCATTACCTGGGTTAAGCTTACTAGGTGTAGTTGTATCTCCTGGCTATTTTGTGAAATCATAAAGATCCGCTGGAGGTGTTTGCCTCTGATGGTGGGCGTTGCCCATGTGATATGGTTTCCTCCATTTTTGGAGGGGTGAGTTCGCGGCTACCCCCTCTTATTCTAACGGGCGTTTGTGGGGAGGGCATGTTGTGACTGGTGCCCCCCTTGCATACCAATGCCAGATGGGATCCTTTGACGGACTTGGTCCTTGGATGCTTAGTGGAAGGTTAAAGTAGGGGTAATCCTTTGTGACCTTCATGGTAGTTCCTCTATAGGATGTTGGGAGTGCTCAACTTATTTTTGTAAGTGAGCCTTCCATCTTGTGATCTTTTCCAGAAACTTGACCTTATAGGTGCCCTTTGGGATTGAGGAATCTGTTGCTTGTGCATCTCTTTGGCGACGGCCTTTTACGGATTCTTCTAGTGGTCCACCTGTGTATATATATATCACGGAGCCCGAAGGCGTCCGGTATGGTCGTTCTTGGAAAACATGTTGATATCAAGTATCAAAATCTACCCCTTTTAGGGAGTTGAGTTGTTATGCAGTTAAATTAAATAAGAGGATATGGGAAGGATATGGGTGTGGGGGTGTTGATATTCCCTGCTTCCTTGGTAATATAACTGTTTTCCTCCATTAGTCTCTGTGTATTCCTTCCTCTTGAGGAATATAAGGTCGCATCCTTGCAAGGCGGACTAGGTGGAGGTGTATCCTTCATGTATGCTATGTGCGATCTCACTCTACTACGTATCTCCATGAGACTTCCCATTGTAGTAGCTATGTGCTAACGTGGTGTGGTACTCTATGAGTCCCCTGTTCAAATCGTTGTCTTTTCAACTCCTCCCCTGTCCTAGGGGGATGTGTGCCAAGGGTTGTCATGCACAAGGGGTTTGGATCTGTCGTGTTGTATCATGGGTAGGTGGTTGTCTTGTTGTGTTGTTGGGACTATGTCCCTCCCTTTGAGCTTTCCTTGGTATGTCCCTTGAGGTTATGCCTCATAGTAGTACCCCTGTGGAGGTGCCGTGTATTGGGATGGCACTCCTTGTTGCCCCCCCCTGTCCCTGTGGCCTCCTAGTCAATGGAGTCGAAGCTGTGGAAACCTTTTAGCCAGCTGGGCGTGAAGGTTCTCCTCCCTGCTTGTTAGACTGGGGTGCTTGTGGGGCTACCTGAGGCTCTGGGTGTGCAGGCTGTTTCTCTGGGTTAGTCTGCTTGCTGGAGGTATATGCTGTCTTTCTTGCCTATTGCCCCCAGGTGGGCGATTATCTCTAGACACTAAGTTGTTCGTCATCGCTCTCGTGATTGCCAGGCTTTCTGTTCGAAGCCCACGGACGGCGCCAAGTGTTAGGTTCCGATTATAGGGTCAACGGGCGGTCGAATTAAGTCTCGTTCCTCACTGGATATATTGCGGATTTGATGCTCTCGGGTTGTGCTGTCCTAGCTTGTGTCCTTCCGTCCTTAGCTTCTCTTCTCTTCTCGCCCTGCAAGAGGGGCAGTACCAGGCACAGAGGGGGGGTGGTGCCTGATGAACCCTCTCTGATGCCTAAGTCAGTACGGTTTTAGAGAGATAAAGCTAGAGAGATGTCAGAGCAAAATTATGCAACTTGCCAAGATGATCAAAGATGTCCAAATGAATAGTGGAGAGGTTGTATTTATAGGAAACTGTGTCATTAAGGTGGCTTAATGACACTGTTGCCTATAAATACAACTTTCCCACCATTCATTTGAACATCTTGGGAACATCTTTTGAACATCTTTGATCATCTTGGCAAGTTGCATAATTTTGCTCTGACATCTCTCTAGCTTTATCTCTCTAAAACCGTACTGACTTAGGCATCGGAGAGGGTTCATCAGGCACCACCCCCCCCCTGTGCCTGGTACTGCCCCTCTTGCAGGGCGAGAAGAGAAGAGAAGCTAAGGACGGAAGGACACAAGCTAGGACAGCACAATTTGAGAGCATCAAATCCGCAATATCTCCAGTGAGGAACGAGACTTAAGTCGACCGCCCGTTGACCCTAGACTCGGAACCTAACAGTTAACCCTAAATTGATCCCTGACACTCCCTATTTATAAGACGAGGTGGGACAAAACCCACCTAACCCTAATGCAAGTTTCGGCAAGCCACCTATGAGAAGAGAGGCCCAATTTTGGCCTCTCGTGTCAATTTGGATTTTAGGCCTAGCCCAAAATCCCTAATGTGACATTACCCAATCAGCTCAAGTAATAGTCTCATATTAATGGGCTTCTATTTATGGGATCCCAATTTCCAAATGCCAACATATGCCTCTCTAGTAATGTTTCTTTTTGGGATGTCCTCTTCAAATGAGGGCTTCTATTTTTTTTTTTTAAGAGTAAAGCAATCATCCGTGTCCTGTTCTGCTTGTCAATGGTATTTTCTGAATCTCGGTTGCTGCATTTCTTATTGGTTTTCTAGGATGTTCCCACTTGGATTTACCATGAATCTTTCTTTAAATATTTTTTAGTGAGAGAGGGACCTTCTCTCCTACCTATCTTCTCATCTCGCTCTTCATAGATGTAATGACTTATCCTTCATATGATTAGCCTCTTGAATCTAATTAACATATAATATACATATATATATATAATATAATTATTACCATATTATTATGATGGGTTAAAGGTACCTTTGGTATCAAACGTTTCAAGAAAGTATGTTTTTAGTACATCCGTCAACTGGCCGTTAGTTTTGGTCGTTAAATGACATGTACAAGTCACGTGGCCTGTTATGTCTGCTTCCACTTGGGTAGCTTCGGGCTTCTTTTTTCACGAATGGGCTCGGGACGTGTGTATAAGGACGGGAACGCCGCGATCCTTGAAACATAATCCTTGAACTAATCTTCCGGTCCTCGACCTCGAACTCTCGAACTTCGGATCCTGCACGAGGGGCAGTAACCAGTGTGGGAGAGGGGGGGAATGCTGGTTGGGCCCTCTTCGACGCTCAAGTCAGAATTTCTAGAGAGAGAAAGCCTTTTAGAGAGAAGTCAGAGCATCCAAATTCCGAAATGAGGGAGTCCTTTTGAATGGGAGACCTAGGCCCCTATTTATAGGGATCCTAAGGATCATGCCCTGTTTCAAACGGATTGATGTCGATATGAAGGAAGACGTATACCGTCACCAAGGTGGACTATACATGCACCGACTTCTCGCACTTGGCAAAATAATCGGGATGAGCGTACGAAGAAAATCGGTAATCCGGACCGGTCCGGATCGCCTTAGGGCAATCCAGAAGTCCTCCTGTCCGGGTACTGCGCGTATGTCAGACCGTTTTAGACTTGGGTGTCCGCGAAATAGTTCTTTTACGGGTTTTGGAGTATTTTGCGAGGCTCGAAATGTAAATAGTTCTTTTCAAAACCCGCGCTTGACTCTTTTTAAAGATAAGATATTCGTCCAATTTAGGTTCGGTACTGACCTCAGGGGTGGCCTGTTTGTCAATTCGAGTGTTGCGATCATAAATTTGACAATCTTTAATTTTCCGCCGTACATACGTAATTTGTTTACAGGGTTAGCGTAACGGACAATATGCGTACAACGACATGCAACTATATTCGCAATATCATGTAATAAATGAAATACTTGTAATAATAATTAATCATCCAACGTGATAATATCATGGTATACGATGTAAACATGTAACACGTTGTCAATATATAGATGACGACATTGTAAACGGACGACGTGATCATGCAATAAGCAAAATACTTAGACTAATATGAAATTGGAAAGCATGTTTGTCAACATTGAGCATGATGTAAACATAGTAAATGATGCAAGCATGTAGTATGATGCAAACATTCAATTCATACTTAAATTCTAAAAGTAATCATACAACAATAATGAGTTAGTATTATGCACATATAAGAATAATAACATGCGTAGCGATTTACGAAGTGCGTTTTGCAACACTAGGGAGCATGTATGTAAAATAAGCATAGGAGAGGTGTAAGTATGCTTATACATGATACTAAGGACTTGTGTAAAAATAGACATAAGTTTAGTCCTTAGCACATGGTGTAGGCACTATTAATGAGAATTAGGAGAGAGAATACCCATTATCTTACATCTTTAATAGATAAATCCTCAAGAAGCTCTGGAGGGAATTCATGGAGGTGTGAATTTGGAGTAGTCACATCAAATTTGACATCGATCAAGATCGAATCCGGGCAAGGAGGGGACCGAGGCTGCGCGTGAGGCAAGGGAGACGGCGCGTGGGACTTCGAGTGAGGGCGAGTAGCAATTTGAACTTGCTTCGTGTCAGTGAGTCCAATTTCGTACATGGCTGGACCTTTCGTGACTTCGTTTGGCCTTGATTTAGTCTTGAAATCACCATGTACCTAGTTATCTTATCATGCATACAAGGTGTTTGATAAAATGCATTAGAATACTTAGCCCCAAATCGGCCAAAAATTTTCTAAGTGCTGAAAATTTTAGAAAAGTGTAAATGAATCGTTATACTTCCCTTATGCATAGTTTTCATTGCCGACATGTTGTTCCATGCCTTAGTTGTTGTTTTCGCATGCTCGATATTGAGGATTGGTAGTTGTACGTACATGGCCGTCAATGGTTGTATGTTGGTAATGATAGCTAAGGCAATGTATGTTGAGCGTCGTGTATAGACTATCGGTCAATGTCTGCAAACAGGCTAAAACACTTAGAAAATATTTTAACAATATCTAATGCTTGTTACCATAGATGTTGTCGTATGAGCTTTGTCGATAAGCGTCGCAGGAATGCTTAGGAGGTGTTGTGTAGATGTTGATAATAGCTACTTGATGCACGCAATCCATCCTTGTCGACATGTACGTACGTACATGGAAACACTTAGAAAATATTCTTCACTTGTCGACATGCACCCTTGTCGACATGTATGTATGTACATGGAAATACTTAGAAAATATTCTTCACTTGTCGACATGCACCCTTGTCGACATGAATGTACGTACATGGAAATACTTAGAAAATATTCTTCACTTGTCGACATGAACCCTTGTCGAAATGTATGTACGTACATGGAAATACTTGGAAAATATTCTTCACTTGTCGACATGCACCCTTGTCGACATGTATGTACGTGCTTGTATGTGCGCACTTGCCCCCTCACTTAGAATTTTTCCTCTATCCCTGGCTATGTACGTTGTATCCATATGCTTGATTCAACCGCATGTTGTATGCCAACACCTTGTTGTATGCTAACACTTGGTTCTATGCTGACACATAGTAGCATGCTGTCCGCTTGAAATATGCTGACTGTCATCTCGAGCACAACACTTAGAAAATATTTTTCCCTTGTAATCATGTATCCATGTCGACATGCGTGTACATACATAGTGCTCGCACACTGATCGATTTGTTACTTTTAATTTTCAGGATTCCGAGTTGCACAGTTTCTTTTTCAGAGTTAGTCTTCTTGCCGCAGTTACTATGAGTAAGTCTTCTATCCCCGTTCCGCGAGTGACATTATGTTCGGATGTTGGTGACGAGCCGGGTATAAACACAGTTGAGTCTCTTAAGGATACAACGAGGAATGCGAGTTACTTCTTCAACTATATTGATGAAGATATGTTTGAGTTATACGCGACTTGTTGTGGACTTGATCCTGCTTTGGAAGGCGTTCTTCCTTACGACGTGCTGCCAGACTCTGAAAAGGGGCAAGTTATTGTTCATCCAAGTGACCTGTCCGCAGTTTATACCTCTCAGATTAAGGAAGGCCTGCGTTTTCCCTATTGTCCTGACTTGGTGGACCTTTGTCGCTATTACCAGATATCACTCTTAAGTCTATCCCCTGCTGGCCTCCGTGTATGGAGCTGCTTTCGAGTTTTGTTTCACAGGCAATCTTGGCACTATTCTACCACTCTTTTCCGATGCTTATATTAACTGATATGTCCAGAAGCGACGGGGTTATGTGGAATGAAGATGCGTTGGCCAAACTTGCAAGATAAGGGTTTCAAGAAGCTTGGTCTTGGAGATGCCGAGTGGGATCACAAACAACGTCTAGCTGCCCCAACTGATCGTTCTGGTTCTCATTGGCGACATCATTACTTCTTCGTATGCGATGTCTGGAGTATTTGGGATGTTGAGAGTGTGGAGAAAGCCGATCCTGCTCCTATTTCTTCTGATCTTTCCTTGGATGATAGGGAGGTGGTGAAGAGTATTTTTCGATGTCACTAAGTGCGCCGCTATCGTTGTCTATTGCGTGTTTCAGATCAGGATTTGATTGATTCCGGGATTCATATACTTCCTTCTGAAGATTTAGTATGTTGATAACTCTTATAACCTGTACTATGTTGCAATGTAGGTCGTATTGATGGAAAAAGCTTGTCTTTGCAGACAGCTAATGATCGTGATAACATGTCAGTTGGACGTCGTGTTTGTAATATTGCCCCCACTATTCTTGAAGGCTCCGGACATGATCGTGGAAAAGGACCTAAGAGTGAGGCATCTTCTTGTATCTTCACTTGACTTGTTGATTTTCCAAGTTATGTTATATTCATGTTGTCTTTGTTCCTTTAGGTAACTCCGTGCATGTGACTGAGCGCGTTGTTGGAGTACCTGCCACTAGTGTTCTTCCCAAGAGATCTGTCGCAGGGGCGTGTCCCTCGAGTGATCCGAAGCACTCTAAACCAAGTGCGGCTATTCCATCTCCTTCTTGCGATAAAGGGAAGAGAGTTGAGAGTCGCACGATAGCGCCTTCTGCCCCCCGGTCGAGGGACCGGCCCGAGGAGGAGCGTTCTTCCCGCCGAGGTATGCATTGTTCTATTTGACATACTTCTTATACTTAGTATATTTTGCTAATGTCCTCTTTGTTTTATGTTGTTCTTATTGTAGCGCTGCCACGCATTAAGCGTGATGACTTGATCATTTCTGGTAGAATTGATGTTTCTGGATAAAACTGGTCACCTTTCTCCACTGGTAGTCTTCATTTTCCGAATGACTCAAACTTAGCACTCCAGGAGTTGGTGTGCAGGTGCTTCAAAGATGTGTTCTTCCTGGTGATCATGATGTCAAACCGTCTACCAATGAGGAGGCACAGGCATACGTTGAGAGCGGCTTAGCTGAATTTGCACCGGTAGATCTTGTTCTAACCTTTTTGCCTTCCTGCTGTACGCGTATGCCTTGTTGTTGTTGTTGATCATGATCGTCTTGTTTGTTGTGCTTAGGCTATTTCAAGGATGATGAACATGTCTTCCTTTGTGTTAGAGCTTGTGAGTGAGAGGTGGGCTGCTATCAAGAAGTGCAGTACAGTTTCTCGCGAGCTTGCACAGTCCGAAGAGGAAGTGCAGAATTTGCACTCCAAGGTTGCCGATATTGATATGCGCATTGCTACTTGTCGCGTCCATGTTGAACAACTTGAGGCCGAAATTGCAGCTATCAAGCAGCAAATTGCGAAGAACAACAGTGTTCATGATGTTGAGAAGGGACTGGCTGAATATCCTAGTACCCCTGCCTATTCTGCTGCCGTCCTATTGCTGCTAAAGCGGATCTTGCACCTTTGGTTGATGAGTTTGCCAAAGATTATATTGGCAGAGTACACGCACTTTCCCCTGGATTTCCGTTCGACAAGATAGGTCCTTATTCTTCTTTTGCTGTTGACCATGTTGCGGATTTGCAACGTAAGGCAGCTGAAGCGGCTTCTATTGCTTTGACCTTTGGATATGATAATACTGATGTTGAACTTGGTGTTGATTTCCTGGACATGCTTTCTTAGTCCTTTGGAGATGATGTTATGTTTGAGGCTTTTTCCAAACCTTTATTTGTGTGTTTTCTTTGTATGGAACTTCGTCCTTTGGACCTGTTTTTCAAAAATAAAAATCATATGATAACTTGTTAGTAATATTTCATACCTTGAGTTATCAATGTTGTCCGTATGCTTTGGATTTGGAAGATAGGATAGATATCCTTAGATGATGAACATGATGTCCGTAATTGCGACTATATGTCGCGCATTGTTGAGTGTTATGAGCGCCCCTCTGGGTTAGATTCCAAGGCATGGCAAGATGCGTACGCTAGGTACTTGTAGTGTTGTAAGTAGTAATGTACTTGGCGCGGGCACTTGGCACTTGGCACTCGGCACTTGAGATGTAGTAGTGTCGTCTTGACGAAGCAAGACTTAAGTTTATACCGTCTCATAGTTCCACTCTAAGGCGACGTTGTTGCAAGATACTTCTTGCTTGTTTTCCTGTTTTTGCGTTAAATGCTAAAGAGCAAGATAACATTATACAAGACTCGACTTGTAAGTTTGATGAGTTTTGTACAGGGTTTGCTTTAAAAAGCGTATAACATGAAGCTATCCCTTTTCAGGCCTAAGTCTTCATGGTGTATGAACCCTTAAGAGAGTATACATAATTTGAGTGTGTGGGGTTGTCGTCTATTAAGAGGATTTCCGCCATGATGGGGTGATCAGTCCCATAATGCATTAGCCGCATCCTGTTTCTATTCAGGGAATGGCTATGAACATGAAAATTTGCCCGAAGGATTTCACAACATGTCATTTTTTAGAAGTAAACATGAGGTTTGCCCTCTTGGAAAGGATGTCGCAACATGTTACTTTTGATAGATGTGAACATGGGTATTGTCAATTCGAGAAGGATATTGCACCATGTCACTTTTTAGAATAGGTTTTTGTTTTTCTTCAAGGCATTGCACGTTGTTTTGTTTCTTGATGTTAGTCCATAGTAGAATGCATAATGTAGAGATGTACCTACGAAAGTAAATTGACCATCATTAGTTATTTTTCGTGTTAACAATAGTTTGCGGGAAGGCGTCTATTGACTGCTTCTTCCGAAGTACTTCTAATTACAAAGGCATGATCTGCACTTATATTCCTAAAGGTGCACTAAAAAAGATAGATTAGAAGTGGAAAGTCTATCTCCCTCAAATATATCTTGGCGGTTGACGGGCACTGTTGTTCGCGACATAGTTTCCCAAAGCTCCATGTGCAATGAATTCTTCAATCTCCATCCTCAAAGTTAAACAGCCATTGGTATTGTGCCCACAAGTTTTGTGATATCGACACCAATCTTCAATATCCCTGCCTAGGAAGACGGTCTCCGGCTCAAGTAGTCTTGGAAGCTTGTTTTCCAGAAGCTTGATGTATATCTCTTCTACCTCCGTGTTTAAGGGAGTGAAGATGTTATGGTACTCCATACTTGGGCCTTCTGATTTCCTTGAAGTTTGAACTTCCATACTTGCGTTGAGAGGTGTGCCCCATCTCAATTCACGTTCACAAGAGATCGCAGTCTCCATCTTGTCTTTTAGGCACGCCATCGTCTTAGTTGTACGCTGATGGGTTTCGATATAGCTGTTAGGCCCATTAACGGCGACTAAATGGCGAAGTAGGCCCACTGGGCCCCAAAAGAGGCTTAGAAGACCAATACGAGGGGACCCGACAAGGTCGGTCCCGATATATGAGCTGAACGCTCCCGATGATATGCCTTTAAGTAGGCCCCGATGATATGCCTTTGAGTAGGCCCCGATATTGAATCCCTGAGAATGCTGGCCCTGTCCCGATGACGAGGGCTAACTGCCCCGAGCAGTTATCGCAACAGGTAACTGGGGTAACTCCTCCCCTATATAAAGGAAGGAGTTACCTCAGGATTGATACATTGAAATTCACATACTGATACTTGCCAGCCTACATCGAGATACTCATTTAAGCATCGGAGAGGGATTCTGGGTCACCGCCCGGTCTATCCCCTTCTTGCAGGATTACTTGGAGCGAAGGAGTTCGGACTTCCATCAAGAACATACCGGAGTTCCAACCGTGATCCAACATACGCCATCCAAATTCCCTTCCGAATAGCAAAAATGTTGGCACGTTCATGTTCAGGAAAAATGCGTTGATGGCGTCCTTCTTGATTGCTCTTAATGCAGTTGCATTCTAAGCAAACCTCCGGAAGTAGGTCATGATGGATTCTTCTTCTCCTTGTCTGACATCAAGCACACTCCGCTTAGGCGAACAAAGAATCCTGTCAAGTTCGGACCTTGGCGATAACTTTTCCTTCTTCCTTTTATCATCATCGTTTGAGGCAAACAGCTTTCTCTTTGCACCAACTCCTACCATGGCAATTGAGACTTGTTTCATTTTCCTCAGGGCATTGACATAGCACTTTCGTGCGGCTTTCTGATCACGTAGCACCTCTCCAATCCCATGAGGAGTTAGGAACGTCTTTTTCTGATGAGCTATAGATGGCACAATGTCATGTGGGTTGATCGTTGTTCTTCCTAAGATGCCGTTATATGCCCCCAGGTTATCCACCACCACAAATGTGACGTCTATATGCAATGCCTTCCAACCTTCTCCAAGGATAACTAGAAGTGTAATCATGCCCAATGGGTAGGTTTGACGCTCCTGCGAAACTAACCAATGGAAACGTGCTCTGCGAGAGATCGGCTTCCGTTTTTCCCATCTTCTTGAGCACTTCTATATTCACTAAATCCGCAGCACTTCTACCATCTACCAGAATCCTTTGCAAGTCATATCCATTGATGTCCATTGTTATGACCAAATCACCATCATGGTGATACACTATGTGTTTATTGTCGGCATTTGAGAACGGGATGATTATGTCTTCCTTCTCTAGTTGTCGCCTCTTCCTGTACTTGGGCAGAACTTGCAGCTGCGAGGAATAGACATCCCGGGCGTTAGAAACGCTACCTCCTGCCGCTGGCCCACCATGGATTACGTTGATGACACCAAGCTTTGGCGGTGGTGGGTTTTCATTCACATTCTCCTTTCCCTTGTTTCCCTTTCCGGATTGCTCTGCATGGTTCTTCTTTTGGCGTTTGTCGCCTTGGTCGACATATTGCTTGAGCTCGCCTTTAAGGATGAAGTTGTTTATACAAAATCGTAAGCTGACACAGCTGTTCATTTTATGGCCGTAGACTTCATGGTTTTCGCACCATTTATCTTCCTTCTTTCCCAGTGGCCCCTTTCGTAAGTTCCAAAGCATACGGCTTTATGGATGTAAATGATTTTGTTGAAAGAATTTCTTGTGTAATTCCTTACATAAGGATTCAGAAAATTCAGGATCTCCAAGGTTTGCGGACCCAAGGTTTGCTGGCTCCCTCCACATATTATCCTCCTTCATCTTCTTCAGGATTACGAAAAGTGGCGCATTCAAAGGAACGCATTCTGCCAGGTTCACTTCTTTTGGTCTTTGGAATTCTGGCAGATATGGCCTCTTATGGGGCTGGAATTGTCTTGCTTGATGCGGGCCTTGTTGGGGTTTTGCTTGCTTCTCCTAAGCGCGAGCTACACTAACTTTCGCCTAATGCTGTTCTCTAAATCTGTCCAGATCCACGACTTTTACCCTTGCCGCCAATTCTTCAAGTGTCTCAGCTGGGCGTTTTGATATCTTTTCAGCCAGGGCGTATCCTCTTCGTCCTAAATTTGCAATGAAGGCGCGTACGATTTCTCCTTCGGTGATGTTTCCTTGAATGTCTGAGATGTTTTGATTAAAGCGGATGTAATAATCTACAAACGACTCGTCGTTTTGCCGTGTCACCTCATTCAGCGCATTTGGCCCTTTAAGGAGTGTGCGCTCTCCCATGTATCTTTGAGTGAATTTTGCCTTTAGATATGCCCATGACGTAACGCTTCCGCATGGTAGCGAAAAGAACCAATGTGCGGCAGTTCCAACGGAAGTATTAGCAAATATCATGGCAACATGATGCGGGTTGTCAGTTCTTCCCAGTAGAGAAGCTTCATGTTGTTGCACATGCTCGATTGGATCTCCTATTCCTCTATATTTTTCTCCGCCAATTCTGTACAGGGCATCTGGAACGTGACTCTGCACTAGTTCATCAGAGAATGGATGTGATGCATTCTCTTCCAGGGCATGCATTCCCATCATCTTCGACTGCTTCATTTTTCTCTCAATCAGTTCTTCTTAGGCCTTCGCCGTGAGTCCCGTGATTGGGATGTCATTGTCGGACGCGGGCCTCCTCCACCCATCGTTGCATGTGTCAGCATGGCTTGCTGTCTTAAAGCTATCATTCTTGTGTAGGCATTGTGAATTGCTCACAGGAGGTTGTTTCCATCTCACTCCTTGTTGTTGTTTCATGCCAACACTTGGGGTGCATGAACGTGCTGGCTCCAGCCTGGCCTGTCGATAGGTATCTTCAGAGTCTCTTACTCCCTCTGGGTGTTGCGGCTTTTGCTGGTTGGCATCATGTGACGCCTCCCTGGCTGGTGCAGCTTGTTTATTAGCACACGGGGGTGGTGGCGGAGGTGCAGCATATCCTTGACTCCTTAAGATCTCCCTAAGAGCAAGGAGTTCTTCAAGTGCCGCCATCATTGCCGGTGTGACTGTAGGCATGTTGGTTGCATTCCTTGGTAGTTGCTGTGCTTCCTCAGCTGGCATCCCCGATGGGAATTCCTGATTCACCCTTGTCCTTTGTTCTTGCGCAGGCGCATTGTTTTGATCTTCCGGCCCATATTCTGTAGGAGGGGCATTTGTGGACGACATGGATGAAGCCGTAGATTCTGCATCTGGAATATGAGAAGGTCCTGGTTGACTTCTCGTTGGTTTCATTTTGCTTGCACCCACCTTCTTTTTTCGTCTTCCTGTCATGGCTTGCAGCACGGCTTTTTGTTCGAATCACTTCAGACGGTGCCAAATGTTATGTCTGCTTCCACTTGGGTAGCTTCGGGCTTCTTTTTTCACGAATGGGCTCGGGACGTGTGTATAAGGACAGGAACGCCGAGATCCTTGAAACACAATCCTTGAACTAATCATCCGGTCCTCGACCTCGAACTCTCGAACTTCGAATCCTGCACGAGGGACAGTAACCAGCGTGGGAGAGGGGGGGAATGCTGGTTGGGCCCTCTCCGACGCTCAAGTCAGAATTTGTAGAGAGAGAAAGCCTTTTAGAGAGAAGTCAGAGCATCCAAAGTCCAAAATGAGGTAGTCCTTTAGAATGGGAGACCTAGGCCCTTATTTATAGGGATCCTAAGGATCATGCCCAGTTTCAAACGGCTTGATGTCAGTATGAAGGAAGACTATGCATGCACCGACTTCTCGCACTTGGCAAAATAATCGGGATGAGCGTACGAAGAAAATCGGTAATCTGGACCTACCCGGATTGTTTAGCAATCCGGGCCTCCGGATCGCCTTAGGGCAATCCGGACATCCTCCGGTCCGGGTACTACGCGTGTTCCAGACCATTTTAGACTTGGATGTCAGCGAAAGAGTTCTTTTACGGGTTTTGGAGTATTTTGCGAGGCCCGAAATGTAAATACGAACCTGAATTGGACAGATATCTAACATGGCCTACCCTAAAATTTTGATTTAGTTCAATTTAGTCCCTCAAATACATCCATAAATTTTATTTTGTGTTATTTTTCCTAAAATTTCAAAATAAAAACTTTTCCCACATAGTAGTTGTTAAAGTATGAATAAGAACGTGTCCAACGCCTTCACTCTAAAGTTCCGGCTTATGGGACAGTTGGTTAAGTCGCGAGTATTATTCTTGAGATAGTATCAGTGCCCTTGTTCAACTCTTGTTGACTACATTTAAATGTCAACATTTCCTGTGCTAATTAGAGATACATTATTCTCCGATGATACACAATCGTCGTTAATGGCTAAACTGTTGTCAATTAACATCAGATAAATGGAGGATATTAAAGTATGAATAAGAATGTGCCCAACGCCTTCATCAGAAGTTCGATTTTATGATACAGTTGGTTATGGCTTGAGTTTTAATCTTGAGATATGCATGTAATCATCATGATTGTGGGGTAATAAAACAGACATATCAAAGAAAAATGCTTCCATTAATTGCGAAAATGCTTTAGCCCTTGGAACAAGCATTCTTACAATAAATAAATAATAGAAAGGAACAATATATTTGGGTAAGACTATGAATTCATTAAATTCATATAGCACCATATATATGAGCGGACACATCTTCTTTGAATATTACAACAAATTAGATAGATAATATTTATAACTTGGGCGGAGGGAGGAGCCACGTGGATCCCACAATGTACTTGAGTGATATAAATCGCTCAATATCTGCCTTGGTAACTTGTTTCGTGAATTTAGCTCGTCCATCGGGCTTTGCTCCTGGCCCCTTGTTTTGGAATTCACCAAAATAGACAGTACTGCATCATCCACCATGCATGTAAATTTTAAATTTAAAATAAAGTGGATGATATGTGTGTTTGATTTAATAAATGAGAATTTGACTTGCAAACTTTATTGATATACCTGTCACGCTCTGGCTTATTATTATCAGACCAACCGGCAGGTGCAATGATACTGCTCATATCAGTGTATGAAAAGAAAACCCTAGGGGCAACCATCCACGCCCTACCAAGAAAAGTACCGGTACTTTCACCAAGAATGTTACAGTGAACAAAGGAATATCCAGTATCCTCCTCATTGCTATTCCTGGCGTGGGCGGTGATTACTGTCATGCCTTTCTCCTTAAGCACGTGTAACTCCGTGTTGAGGTAGATTGAAGTTCCAGACCCAAATATGAAGTCGACTGTGCCCTCGATGTAACAATCTTTGAAGAAGTGGAAACCCCTGTCATCACAAATTGTATCTTGGAAACCTAGGAATCGACAGTTATAGAATGCTGCCTTATCCCCAGAGATCCTTAATGCCACTGCTTGCGCTCCCTTTCTAACACCATCTGGTTGGGGTGCTGAGTTCTAATACAGATGGATAGATAGTAACAGGGTTAAGGTGGTTTAATCACACACATCTACCTCGAACACAAATCACGTTGAATTTCGACTCGAGTACATACGATTAATTAAAGTAGTAGTAAAATTGGTATTTGATTTTAAAAAATAAACCCAATAATAAATGGAAATTAATAACCTACGTACCGCAATGATGACATTAGCTGCCACAAAGTAATCAGATTCAACTATCAAGCTTGCACTATCCACAGTTCCGAACTCCAAAGCTGTGCCGGCGAACGTAAGTGTTGGCTCTTCCTTTGGTGTGCCGTAGAAGGTGATAAAAGGCTTTGTTCTATCGACCTTGATTTTCTCCTTATAAACCCCTTTACCTATCCAAATGATTACCCTTTGGTCATTACCGGATGGGATGCTATCGAGAGCCTCCTTGATGGTTTTGAATTCCCCGCTCCCATCGGCTCTAACCTTGATCGTCTTAGGGTTATCTTCAGCAGCTTGTAGGTTAGGGTCGATCTTGCCTTTCCTTGAAGCTAATGGTTGCACATTTTCGCTGAACCATTTCGCCACTTGAGCCTTGTCTCCAGGTATCGGAACATTGTCATCGCAGATTGCTAGTGGGATGGCAGCAACCGCTAGGAGGAGAACCGGGAGAACATGGCCGAAGGAGATCGGCATTATGAGTGCCGGTTAATGGCTTTCTTATTATGGTTGGTTTATTATTAGGGTGAATATATTAGGAAGTGAATTTAAGGACACATTTATAGTGATGAGAAAGAGATGAAGATGTCATGGCGATGATCCTATCTTGCCGTTCTTTTCTATTTCTGGGGGAAGGGTTGTTAATTTGTTACTTAAATATATGGTTATTTGCTTTAAATAGATTGAACAAAGTGTTATCCCATAATTTTTTCATGTTATATTAGTTAGTGTTTGTGTTTTGTCAATGGATAGGATAAATTCCCACTAAAAGTTACTTACATACATATATATGAATGTATTCTGGTTGTAAGATGTGTTTATCTCAATCAAGAAAATTAAGCACAAATTGGGGAAAATAACTATGTCTAAATGGAGAACTATAACCACCAATTTTTTTTTGGGTGAAACATGTAATTTCTAATAAAAAAGAAACCAATAGAGCAAGGATAGTTCAAAGCATTTGCCCCACGTTAAGGTCCGGGGGTACATCCGCAGCAAACCAAGAACCAACGGTGTTTGATCGGGCTGCACACTTATAGAACAAGTGACCATGATCAACAAAACAACGAGAGACATAACAAATAGACAAACTAGGATAGAGCTGTAGGAGCTTCCGGATATCTTGGAGCACACCAAAAAGTGAGAGGGATTCTGTCGATTGTGAATTCAACTGTTTATGCAGTAAAATTGAGTCCTTCAAAATAATCGTTGGTGATTCCAGACTCAAGGCTGTCAACAGTAGTCCTGCACGACATGCATTTTCTTCCTCTAGTAGGGGTTCGCATCCAGTTACTCGGTGGACGGCTACCGCAAACAAGTCATCGAATCCGTTTAGCAAAGAATCACCTACAAGGAATGGTCTCCACAGCAAAGCCTCTTTTGATTCTTTAGCGGGGTGGATCTCTGTGGTAATTGCTCGAAGCAATTTGGCACCTCCTTCTCTATAGGGTTAGGCCAAAACCCGTGTCTAGGGAGAAGGGATTTCTTTTGTCTCAAAACTACGGAGGAAGAGTGATTAACACTGAAAAAATCCATGGCATCCTCTATTTATAAGGGTAGGGCAAAACCCTCCTAGGGTTCCCACCAAAAGTTTTGGTCGGCCAATCATTAGGGGAGGCCCAATTTTGGGCCTATCATGTCATTTGGAATTATATGCCTAGCCCAAAATCCTTAATGTGACATTACCCAATTACTCAAGTGTTGATCTTATCTTAAAGGGCTCCTATTCCAGCGGCCAATTCACCAAATGCCAAAAGCTACTTGATGCCAATAGCTACTTGATGCACGCAATCCATCCTTGTCGACATGTACGTACGTATATGGAAACACTTAGAAAATATTATTCACTTGTCGACATGCACCCTTGTCGACATGTATGTATGTACATGGAAATACTTAGAAAATATTCTTCACTTGTCGACATGCACCCTTGTCAACATGAATGTACGTACATGGAAATACTTAGAAAATATTCTTCACTTGTCGACATGCACCCTTGTCGACATGTATGTACGTACATGGAAATACTTGGAAAATATTCTTCACTTGTCGACATGCACCCTTTTCGACATGTATGTACGTGCTTGTATGTGCGCACTTGCCCCCACACTTAGAATTTTTTCTCTATCCCTGGCTATGTACGTTGTATCCATATGCTTGATGCAACCGCATGTTGTATGCCAACACCTTGTTGTATGCTAACAATTGGTTCTATGCTGACACAAAGTAGCATGTTGTCCGCTTGCAATATGCTGACTATCATCTCGAGCACAACACTTAGAAAATATTTTGCCCTTGTAATCATGTATCCATGTCGACATGCGTGTACATACATAGTGCTCGTACACTGATCGATTTGTTACTTTTAATTTTCAGGATCCGAGTTGCGCAGTTTCTTTTTCAGAGTTAGTCTTCTTGCCGCAGTTACTATGAGTAAGTCTTCTATCCCCGTTCCGCGAGTGACATTATGTTCGGATGTTGGTGACGAGCCAGGTATCAACACAGTTTAGTCTCTTAAGGATACAACGAGGAATGCGAGTTACTTCTTCAACTATATTGATGAAGATATGTTTGTGTTGTACGCGACTTGTTGTGGACTTGATCCTGCTTTGGAAGGCGTTCTTCCTTACGACGTGCTGCAAAACTCCGAAAAGGGGCAAGTTATTGTTTCTCCTAGTGACCTGTCCGCAGTTTATACCTCTCAGATTAAGGAAGGCCTGCGTTTTCCATATTGTCCTGACTTGGTGGACCTTTGTCGCTATTACCGGATATCACTCTTAAGTCTATCTCCTGCTGGCCTCCGTGTATGGAGCTGCTTTCGAGTTTTGTTTCACAGGCAATCTTGGCACTATTCTACCACTCTTTTCCGATGCTTCTATCAACTGATATGTCCAGACACGACGGGGTTATGTGGAATGAAGATGCGATGGCCAATCTTGGAGACACCGAGTGGGATCACAAACAACGTCTAGCCGCCCCAGCTGATCGTTCTGGTTCTCATTGGTGACATCATTACTTCTTTGTATGCGATGTCTAGACTATTTGGGATGTTGAGAGTGTGGAGAAAGCTGATCCTGCTCCTATTTTTTCTGACCATTCCTTAGATGATAGGAAGGCGGTGAAGAGTATTTTTCGATGTCAGTAAGTGCGCCGCTATCGTTGTCTATTGCGTGCTTCAGATCAGGATTTGATTGATTCTGGGATTCATATACTTCCTTCCGAAGATTTGGTATGTTGGTAACTCTTATAACCGGTACTATGTTGCAATGTAGGTCGTATTTATGGAAAAAGCTCGTCTTTGCAGACAGCTAATGATCGTGATAACATGTCAGTTGGACGTCGTGTTTGTAATATTGCCCCCACTATTCCTGAAGGCTACGGACATGATCGTGGAAAAGGACCTAAGAGAGAGGCATCTTCTTGTATCTTCACTTGACTTGTTTATTTTCCAAGTTTTGTTATATTCATGTTGTCTTTGTTCCTTTAGGTAACTCCGTGCATGTGACTGAGCGCGTTGTTGGAGTACCTGCCACTAGTGTTCTTCCCAAGAGATCTGCCGCAAGGGCGTGTCCCTCGAGTGATCCGAAGCGCTCTAAACCAAGTGCGGCTATTCCAGCTCCTTCTTGCGATAAAGGGAAGAGAGTTGAGATTCGCACGATAGCGCCTTCTGCCCCACGGTCGAGGGACCGGCCCGAGGAGGAGCGTTCTTCCCGCCGAGGTATGCATTGTTCTATTTGACATACTTCTTAAACTTAGTATATTTTGCTAATTTCCTATTTGTTTTATGTTGTTCTTATTGTAGCTCTGCCACGCATTAAGCGTGATGACTTGATCATTTCTGACAGAATTGATGTTTCTTGATAAAACTGGTCACCTTTCTCCACTGGTAGTCTTCATTTTCCAAATGACTCCAAACTTAGCACTCCAGGAGTTGGTGTGCGGGTGCTTCAAAGATGTGTTCCTCCTGGTGATCATGATGTCAAACCGTCTACCAATGAGGAGGCACAGGCATATGTTGAGAGCGGCTTAGCTGAATTCGCATCGGTAGATCTTGTTCTAACTTTTTTGCCTTCCTGCTGTACGCGTATGCCTTGTTGCTGTTGTTGATCATGATCGTCTTGTTTTTTGTGCTTAAGCTATTTCAAGGATGATGAACATGTCTTCCTTTGTGTTAGAGCTTGTGAGTGAGAGGTGGGCTGTTATCAAGAAGTGCAGTACAGTTTCTCGTGAGCTTGCACAATCCGAAGAGGAAGTGCAGAATTTGAACTCCAAGGTTGCCGATATTGATACGCGCATTGCTACTTGTCGCGTCCATGTTGAAAAACTTGAGGCCGAGATTGCTGCTATCAAGCAGCAAATTGCGGAGAACAACAGTGTTCATGATGTCGCGCTTGCTTCTGTTCGTGACGAGGCACATAGAGCGGGTGTTGAGAAGGGACTGGCTGAATATCCTAGTACCCCTGCCTATTCTGCTGCCGTCCCTGCTTCTGCTTAACCGGATCTTGCACCTTTGGTTGATGAGTTCGCCAAAGATTATATTGGCAGAGTACACGCACTTGCCCCCAGATTTCTGTTCGAGCGGCTTGATGTCAGTATGAAGGAAGACGTATACCGTCACCAAGGTGGACTATGCATGCACCGACTTCTCGCACTTGGCAAAATAATCGGAATGAGCGTACGAAGAAAATCGGTAATCCGGACCTACCCGGATTATTTAGCAATCCGGGCCTCCGGATCGCCTTAGGGCAATCCGGACGTCCTCCGGTCCGGGTACTGCACGTATTCCAGACCATTTTAGACGTGGGTGTCAGCGAAAGAGTTCTTTTACGGGTTTTGGAGTATTTTGCGAGTCCTGAAATGTAAATACGAACCTGAATTGGACAGATATCTAAATGGCCTACCCTAAAATTTTGATTTAGCTCAATTTAGTCCCTCAAATACATCCATAAATTTTATTTTGTTTGATTTGTCCTAAAATTTCAAAATAAAAACTTTTCCCACATAGTAGTTGTTAAAGTATGAATAAGAACGTGTCCAACGCCTTCACTCTAAAGTTCCGGCTTATGGGACAGTTGGTTAAGTCGCGAGTATTATTCTTGAGATAGTATCTGTGCCCTTGTTCAACTCTTGTTGACTACATTTAAATGTCAACATTTCCTGTGCTAATTAGAGATACATTATTCTCCGATGATACACAATCGTCGTTAATGGCTAAACTGTTGTCAATTAACATCAGATAAATGGAGGATATTAAAGTATGAATAAGAATGTGCCCAACGCCTTTATCACAAGTTCGATCTTATGATACAGTTGGTTAAGGCTCGAGTTTTAATCTTGAGATATGCATGTAATCATCATGATTGTGGGGTAATAAAACAGACATGTCAAAGAAAAATGCTTCCATTAATTGCGAAAATGCTTTAGCCCTTGGAACAAGCATTCTTACAATAAATAGATAATGGAAAGGAACAATATATTTGGGTGAGATTATGAATTCATTAAATTCATATAGCACCATATATATGAGCGGACACATCTTTTTTGAATATTAAAACAAATTAGATAGATAATATTTATAACTTGGGCGGAGGGAGGAGCCACGTGGATCCCACAATGTACTTGAGTGATATAAATCGCTCAATATCTGCCTTGGTAACTTGTTTCGTGAATTTAGCTCGTCCATCGGGCTTTGCTCCTGGCCCCTTGTTTTGGAATTCACCAAAATAGACAGTACTGCATCATCCACCATGCATGTAAATTTTAAAGTTAAAATAAAGTGGATGATATGTGTGTTTGATTTAATAAATGAGAATTTGACTTGCAAACTTTATTGATATACCTGTCACGCTCTGGCTTATTATTATCAGACCAACCGGCAGGTGCAATGATACTGCTCATATCAGTGTATGAAAAGAAAACCCTAGGGGCAACCATCCACGCCCTACCAAGAAAAGTACCGGTACTTTCACCAAGAATGTTACAGTGAACAAAGGAATATCCAGTATCCTCCTCATTGCTATTCCTGGCGTGGGCGGTGATCACTGTCATGCCTTTCTCCTTAAGCACGTGTAACTCTGTGTTGAGGTAGATTGAAGTTCCAGACCCAAATATGAAGTCGACTGTGCCCTCGATGTAACAATCTTTGAAGAAGTGGAAACCCCTGTCATCACAAATTGTATCTTGGAAACCTAGGAATCGACAGTTATAGAATGCTGCCTTATCCCCAGAGATCCTTAATGCCACTGCTTGCGCTCCCTTTCTAACACCATCTGGTTGGGGTGCTGAGTTCTAATACAGATGGATAGATAGTAACAGGGTTAAGGTGGTTTAATCACACACATCTACCTCGAACACAAATCACGTTGAATTTCGACTCGAGTACATACGATTAATTAAAGTAGTAGTAAAATTGGTATTTGATTTTAAAAAATAAACCCAATAATAAATGGAAATTAATAACCTACGTACCGCAATGATGACATTAGCTGCCACAAAGTAATCAGATTCAACTATCAAGCTTGCACTATCCACAGTTCCGAACTCCAAAGCTGTGCCGGCGAACGTAAGTGTTGGCTCTTCCTTTGGTGTGCCGTAGAAGGTGATAAAAGGCTTTGTTCTATCGACCTTGATTTTCTCCTTATAAACCCCTTTACCTATCCAAATGATTACCCTTTGGTCATTACCGGATGGGATGCTATCGAGAGCCTCCTTGATGGTTTTGAATTCCCCGCTCCCATCGGCTCTAACCTTGATCGTCTTAGGGTTATCTTCAGCAGCTTGTAGGTTAGGGTCGATCTTGCCTTTCCTTGAAGCTAATGGTTGCACATTTTCGCTGAACCATTTCGCCACTTGAGCCTTGTCTCCAGGTATCGGAACATTGTCATCGCAGATTGCTAGTGGGATGGCAGCAACCGCTAGGAGGAGAACCGGGAGAACACGGCCGAAGGAGATCGGCATTATGAGTGCCGGTTAATGGCTTTCTTATTATGGTTGGTTTATTATTAGTGTGAATATATTAGGAAGTGAATTTAAGGACACATTTATAGTGATGAGAAGGAGATGAAGATGTCATGGCGATGATCCTATCTTGTCGTTCTTTTCTATTTCTGGGGGAAGGGTTGTTAATTTGTTACTTAAATATATGGTTATTTGCTTTAAATAGATTGAACAAAGTGTTATCCCATAATTTTTTCATGTTATATTAGTTAATGTTTGTGTTTTGTCAATGGATAGGATAAATTCCCACTAAAAGTTACTTACATACATATATATGAATGTATTCTGGTTGTAAGATGTGTTTATCCCAATCAATAAAATTAAGCACAAATTGGGGAAAATAACTATGTCTAAATGGAGAACTATAACCACCAATTTTTTTTTTGGGTGAAACATGTAATTTCTAATAAAAAGAAAACCAACAAAGCAAGGATAGTTCAAAGCGTTTGCCCCACGTTAAGGTCCGGGGGTACTTCCGCAGAAAACCAAGAACCAACGGTGTTTGATCGGGCCGCACACTTATAGAACAAGTGACCATGATCAACAAAACAACGAGAGACATAACAAATAGACAAACTAGGATAGAGCTGTAGGAGCTTCCGGATATCTTGGAGCACACCAAAAAGTGAGAGGGATTCTGTCGATTGTGAATTCAACTGTTTATGCAGTAAAATTGAGTCCTTCAAAATAATCGTTGGTGATTCCAGACTCAAGGCTGTCAACAGTAGTCCTGCACGACATGCATTTTCTTCCTCTAGTAGGGGTTCGCATCCAGTTACTCGGTGGACGGCTACCGCAAACAAGTCATCGAATCCGTTTAGCAAAGAATCACCTACAAGGAATGGTCTCCACAGCAAAGCCTCTTTTGATTCTTTAGCGGGATGGATCTCTGTGGTAATTGCTCGAAGCAATTTGGCACCTCCTTTTCTATAGGGTTCGGCCGAAACCCGTGTCTAGGGAGAAGGGATTTCTTTTGTCTCAAAACTAAGGAGGAAGAGTGATTAACACTGAAAAAATCCATGGCATCCTCTATTTATAAGGGGAGGGCAAAACCCCCCTAGGGTTCCCACCAAAAGTTTTGGTCGGCCAAGCATTAGGGGAGGCCCAATTTTAGGCCTATCATGTCATTTGGAATTGTATGCCTAGCCCAAAATCCTTAATGTGACATTACCCAATTACTCAAGTGTTGGTCTTATCTTAAAGGGCTCCTATTCCAGCGGCCCATTCACCAAATGCCAAAAGCTACTTGATGCCAATAGCTACTTGATGCACGCAATCCATCCTTGTCGACATGTACGTACGTATATGGAAATACTTAGAAAATATTATTCACTTGTCGACATGCACCCTTGTCGACATGTATGTATGTACATGGAAATACTTAGAAAATATTCTTCACTTGTCGACATGCACCCTTGTCGACATGAATGTACGTACATGGAAATACTTAGAAAATATTCTTCACTTGTCGACATGCACCCTTGTCGACATGTATGTACGTACATGGAAATACTTGGAAAATATTCTTCACTTGTCGACATGCACCCTTTTCGACATGTATGTACGTACATGGAAATACTTGGAAAATATTCTTCACTTGTGGACATGCACCCTTTTCGACATGTATGTACGTGCTTGTATGTGCGCACTTGCCCCCACACTTAGAATTTTTTCTCTATCCCTGGCTATGTACGTTGTATCCATATGCTTGATGCAACCGCATGTTGTATGCCAACACCTTATTGTATGCAACCGCATGTTGTATGCCAACACCTTACAGCATGCTACTATGCTGACACATAGTAGCATGCTGTCCGCTTGCAATATGCTGAATATCATCTCGAGCACAACACTTAGAAAATATTTTGCCCTTGTAATCATGTATCCATGTCGACATGCGTGTACATACATAGTGCTCGCACACTGATCGATTTGTTACTTTTAATTTTCAGGATCCGAGTTGCGCAGTTTCTTTTTCAGAGTTAGTCTTCTTGCCGCAGTTACTTTGAGTAAGTCTTCTATCCCCGTTCCGCGAGTGACATTATGTTCGGATGTTGGTGACGAGCCGGGTATCAACACAGTTGAGTCTCTTAAGGATACAACGAGGAATGCGAGTTACTTCTTCAACTATATTGATGAAGATATGTTTGTGTTGTACGCGACTTGTTGTGGACTTGATCCTGCTTTGGAAGGCTTTCTTCCTTACGACGTGCTGCCAAACTCCGAAAAGGGGCAAGTTATTGTTCCTCCCAGTGACCTGTCCGCAGTTTATACCTCTCAGATTAAGGAAGGCCTGCGTTTTCCCTATTGTCCTAACTTGGTGGACCTTTGTCGCTATTACCGGATATCACTCTTAAGTCTATCTCCTGCTGGCCTCCGTGTATGGAGCTGCTTTCGAGTTTTGTTTCACAGGCAATCTTGGCACTATTCTACCACTCTTTTCCGATGCTTCTATCAACTGATATGTCCAGACGCGACGGGGTTATCTGGAATGAAGATGCGTTGGCCAATCTTGCAAGATAAGGGTTTTAAGAAGCTTGGTCTTGGAGATGCCGAGTGGGATCACAAACAACGTCTAGCCGCCCCAGCTGATCGTTCTGGTTCTCATTGGCGACATCATTACTTCTTCGTATGCGATGTCTGGACTATTTGGGATGTTGAGAGTGTGGAGAAAGCTGATCCTGCTCCTATTTTTTCTGACCTTTCCTTGGATGATAGGAAGGTGGTGAAGAGTATTTTTCGATGTCAGTAAGTGCGTCGCTATCGTTGTCTATTGCGTGCTTCAGATCAGGGTTTGATTGATTCTGGGATTCATATACTTCCTTCTGAAGATTTGGTATGTTGATAACTCTTATAACCTGTACTATGTTGCAATGTAGGTCGTATTGATGGAAAAAGCTCGTCTTTGCAGACAGCCAATGATCGTGATAACATGTCAGTTGGACGTCGTGTTTGTAATATTGCCCCCACTATTCCTGAAGGCTCCGGACATTATCGTGGAAAAGGACCTAAGAGAGATGCATCTTCTTGATCTTCACTTGACTTGTTTATTTTCCAAGTTTTGTTACATTCATGTTGTCTTTGTTCCTTTAGGTAACTCCGTGCATGTGACTGAGCGCGATGTTGGAGTACCTGCCACTAGTGTTCTTCCCAAGAGATCTGCCGCAGGGGCGTGTCCCTCGAGTGATCCGAAGCGCTCTAAACCAAGTGCGGCTATTCCAGCTCCTTCTTGCGATAAAGGGAAGAGAGTTGAGATTCGCACGATAGCGCCTTCTGCCCCCCGGTCGAGGGACCGGCCCGAGGAGGAGCGTTCTTCCCGCCGAGGTATGCATTGTTCTATTTGACATACTTCTTATACTTAGTATATTTTGCTAATGTCCTCTTTGTTTTATGTTGTTCTTATTGTAGCTCTGCCACGCATTAAGCGTGATGACTTGATCATTTCTGACAGAATTGATGTTTCTGGATAAAATTGGTCACCTTTCTCTACTAGTAGTCTTCATTTTCCAAATGACTCCAAACTTAGCACTCCAGGAGTTGGTGTGCGGGTGCTTCAAATATGTGTTCCTCCTGGTGATCATGATGTCAAACCATCTACCAATGAGGAGGCACAGACATACGTTGAGAGCGGCTTAGCTGAATTTGCATCGGTAGATCTTGTTCTAACTTTTTTGCCTTCCTGCTGTATGCGTATGCCTTGTTGCTGTTGTTGATCATGATCGTCTTGTTTGTTGTGCTTAAGATATTTCTAGGATGATGAACATGTCTTCCTTTGTGTTAGAGCTTGTGAGTGAGAGGTGGGCTGTTATCAAGAAGTGCAGTACAGTTTCTCGCGAGCTTGCACAATCCGAAGAGGAAGTGCAGAATTTGAACTTCAAGGTTGCCGATATTGATACGCGCATTGCTACTTATCGCGTCCAAAACTTGAGGCCGAGATTGCTGCTATCAAGCAGCAAATTGCAAAGAACAACAGTGTTCGTGAAGTCACGCTTGCTTCTGTTCGTGACGAGGCACATAGTGCGGGTGTTGAGAAGGGACTGGCTGAATATCCTAGTACCCCTGCCTATTCTGTTGTCGTCCTTGCTGCTGCTTAACCGGATCTTGCACCTTTGGTTGATGAGTTCGCCAAAGATTATATTGGCAGAGTACACGCACTTGCCCCCAGATTTCCGTTCGACAAGCTAGGTCCTTATTCTTCTTTTGCTGTTGACCATGTTGCGGATTTGCAACGTAAGGCAGCTGAAGCGGCTTCTATTGCTTTGACCTTTGGATATGATAATGTTGATGTTGAACTTGGTGTTGATTTCCTGGACATGCTGTCTTAGTCCTTTGGAGATGATGATATGTTTGAGGCTTTTGTCCAAACCTTTATTTGTGTGTTTGCTTTGTATGGAACTTTGTCCTTTGGACCTGTTATTCAATAATAAAAATCATGTGATAACTTGTTAGTAATATTTCATACCTTGAGTTATCAATGTTGTCCGTATGCTTTAGATGATGAACATGATGTCCGTAATTGCGACTATATGTCGCGCATTGTTGAGTATTATGAGCGCCCCTCTTGGTTAGATTCCAAGGCATGGCAAGATGCGTACGCTAGGTACTTGTAGTGTTGTAAGTAGTAATGTACTTGGCGCGGGCACTTGGCACTCGGCACTTGAGATGTAGCAGTGTCGTCTTGACGAAGCAAGACTTAAGTTTATACCGTGTCTTAGTTCCACTCTAAGGTGACGTTGTTGCAAGATACTTCTTGCTTGTTTTGTTGTTTTTGCGTTAAATGCTAAAGAGCAAGATAACGTTATACAAGACTCGACTTGTAAGTTTGATGAGTTTTGTACAAGGTTTGCTTTAAAAAGCGTATAACATGAAGCTATCCCTTTTCAGGCCTAAGTCTTCATGGTGTATGAACCCTTAAGAGAGTATACATACTTTGAGTGTGTGGGGTTGTCGTATATTAAGAGGATTTCCGCCATGATGGGGTGATCAGTCCCATAATGCATTTGCCGCATCCCGTTTCTATTCAGGGAATGGCTATGAACATGAGGATTTGCCCGAAGGATTTCACAACATGTCGTTTTTTAGAAGTAAACATGAGGTTTTCCCTCTTGGAAAGGATGTCGCAACATGTTACTTTTGATAGATGTGAACATGGGTATTGTCCTTTCGAGGAGGTATTGCACTATGTCACTTTTTAGAATAGGTTTTGGTTTTTCTTCAAGGCATTGCATGTTGTTTTGTTTCTTGATGTTAGTCCATAGTAGAATGCATAATGTAGAGATGTACCTACGAAAGTAAATTGACCATCATTAGTTATTTTTCGTGTTTACAATAGTTTGCGGGAAGGCGTCTATTGACTGCTTCTTCCGAAGTACTTCTAATTACAAAGGCATGATCTGCACTAATATTCCTAAAGGTGCACTGAAAAAGATAGATTAGAAGTGGAAAGTCTATCTCCCTCAAATATATCTTGGCGGCTGACGGGCACTGTTGTTCGCGACATAGCTTCCCAAAGCTCCATGTGCAATGAATTCTTCAATCTCCATCCTCAAAGTTAAACAGCCATTGGTATTGTGCCCACAAGTTTGGTGATATCGGCACCAATCTTCAATATCCATGCCTAGGAAGACGGTCTCCGGCTCAAGTAGTCTTGGAAGCTTGTTTTCCAGAAGCTTGATGTATATCTTTTCTACCTCGGTGTTTAAGGGAGTGAAGATGTTATGGTACTCCATACTTGGGCCTTCTGATTTCCTTGAAGTTTGAACTTCCATACTTGCGTTGAGAGGTGAACCCCATCTCAATTCACGTTTACAAGAGATCGCAGTCTCCATCTTGTCTTTTAGGCACGCCATTGTCATAGTTGTACGCCATCCAAATTCCCTTCCAAATAGAAAAAATTTTGGCGCGTTCATGTTCAGGAAAAATGCGTTGATGGCATCCTTATTGATTGCTCTTAATGCAGTTGCATTCTGAGCAAACCTCCGGAAGTAGGTCATGATGGATTCTTCTTCTCCTTGTCTGACATCAAGCACACTCCGCTTAGGCGAACAAAGAATCCTGTCAAGTTCGGACCTTGGCGATAACTTTTCCTACTTCCTTTTATCATCATCGTTTGAGGCAAACAGCTTTCTCTTTGCACCAACTCCTACCATGGCAATTGAGACTTGTTTCATTTTCCTCAGGGCATTGACATAGCACTTTCGTGCAGCTGTCTGATCACCTAGCACCCCTCCAATCCCATGAGGAGTTAGGAACTTCATTTTCTGATGAGCTGTAGATGGCACAATGTCATGTGGGATTATCGTTGTTCTTCCTAAGATGCCGTTATATGCCCCCAGGTTGTCCACCACCACAAATGTGACGTCTATATGCAATGCCTTCCAAACTTCTCCAAGGATAACTGGAAGTGCAATCATGCCCAATGGGTAGGTTGCCGCTCCTGCGGAACTAACCAATGGAAACGTGCTCGGCTAGAGATCGGCTTCCGTTTTTCCCATCTTCTTGAGCACTTCTATATGCACTAAATCCGCAGCACTTCCACCATCTACCAGAATCCTTTGCACGTCATATCCATTGATGTCCATTGTTATGACCAAAGCACCATCATGGGGATACACTATGTGTTTCTTGTCGGCATTTGAGAATGGGGTGATTCTGTCTTCCTTCTCTGGTTGTCGCCTCTTCGCATACATGGGCAGAACTTGCAGCTGCGAGGCATAGACATCCCGGGCGTTAGAAACGCTACCTCCTGCCGCTGGCCCACCAAGGATTACGTTGATGACACCAAGCTTTGGCGGTGGTGGGTTTTCATTCACCTTCTCCTTTCCCTTGTTTCCCTTTCCGGATTGCTCTGCATGGTTCTTCTTTTGGCGTTTGTCGCCTTGGTCGACATAATGCTTGAGCTCTCCTTTAAGGATGAAGTTGTTTACACGAAATCGTAAGCTGACACAGCTGTTCGTTTTATGGCCGTAGACTTCATGGTTTCCACACCATTTATCTTCCTTCTTTCCCAGTGGCCCCTTTCGTAAGTTTGATGGCTCCCTCCACATGTTATCCTCCTTCATCTTCTTCAGGATTACGAAAAGTGGCGCATTCAAAGGAACGCATTCTGCCAGGTTCACTTCTTTTGGTCTTTGGAATTCTGGCTGATATGGTCTCTTATGGGGCTGGAATTGTCTTGCTTGCTGCGGGCCTTGTTGGGGTTTTGCTTGATTCTCCTTAGCGCGAGCTGCACTAACTTTCGCCTAATGCTGTTCTCTAAATCTGTCCAGATCCACGAATTCTTTTACCCTTTCCGCCAATTCTTCAAGTGTCTCAGCTGGGCGTTTTGATATCTTTTCAGCCAGGGCGTATCCTCTTCGGCCTAAATTTGCAATGAAGGCGCACACGATTTCTCCTTCGGTGATGTTTCCTTGAATGTCTGAGATGTTTTGATTAAAGCGGATGTAATAATCTGCTAACGACTCGTCGTTTTACTGTGTCACCTCATTCAGCGCATTTGTCCCTTTAAGGAGTGTGCCCTCTCCCATGTATCTTTGAATGAATTTTGCCTTTAGATATGCCCATGACGTAACGCTTCCGCATGGTAGCGAAAAGAACCAATGTGCGGCAGTTCCAACGGAAGTATTAACAAATATCATGGCAACATGATGCGGGTTGTCAGTTCTTCCCAGTAGAGAAGCTTCATGTTGTTGCACATGCTCGATTGGATCTCCTTTTCCTCTATATTTTTCTCCACCAATTCTATAAAGGGCATCTGGAACGTGACTCTGCACTAGTTCATCAGAGAATGGATGTGATGCATTCTCTTCCAGGGCATGCATTCCCTTCATCTTCGACTGCTTCATTTTTCTCTCAATCAGTTCTTCTTAGGCCTTAGCCATGAGTCCCGTGATTGGGATGTCATTGTCGGACGCGGGCTTCCTCCACCCATCGTTGCATGTGTCAGCATGGCTTGCTGTCTTAAAGCTATCCTTCTTGTGTATGCGTTGTGAATTGCTCACAGGAGGTTGTTTCCATCTCACTCCTTGTTGTTGTTTCATGCCAACACTTGGGGTGCATGAACGTGCTGTCTCCTGCCTGGCCTGTCCATAGGTATCTTCAGAGTCTCCTACTCCCTCTGGTGTTACGGCTTTTGCTGGTTGGCATCATGTGACGCCTCCCTGGCTGGTGCAGCTTGTTCATTAGCACGCGGGGGTGGTGGCGGAGGTGCAACATATCCTTGACTCCTTAAGATCTCCCTAAGAGCAAGGAGTTCTTCAAGTGCCGCCATCATTGCCGGTGTGACTGTAGGCATGTTGGTTGCATTCCTTGGTTGTTGCTGTGCTTCCTCAGCTGGCATCCCCGATGAGAATTCCTGATTCACCCTTGTCCTTTGTTCAAGCGCATTGTTTTGATCTTCCGGCCCATATTCTGCAGGAGGGGCATTTGTGGACGGCATGGATGAAGTCGTAGATTCTACGTCTAGAATATGAGAAGGTCCGGGTTGACTTCTCGTTGGTTTCATTTTGCTTGCACCCACCTTCTTTTGTCGTCTTCCTGTCATGGCTTGCAGCACGGCTTTTTGTTCGAATCACTTCAGACGACGCCAAATGTTATGTCTGCTTCCACTTGGGTAGCTTCGGGCTTCTTTTCTCACGAATGGGCTCGGGACGTGTGTATAAGGACGGGAACGCCGAGATCCTTGAACTAATCATCCGGTCCTCGACCTCGAACTCTCGAACTTCGTATCCTGCACCAGGGGCAGTAACCAGCGTGGGAGAGGGGGGGAATGCTGGTTGGGCCCTCTCCGACGCTCATGTCAGAATTTCTAGAGAGAGAAAGCCTTTTAGAGAGAAGTCAGAGCATCCAAAGTCCAAAATGAGGGAGTCATTTTGAATGGGAGACCTAGGCCCTTACTTATAGGGATCCTAAGGATCATGCCCAGTTTCAAACGGCTTGATGTCGATATGAAGGAAGACATATACCGTCACCAAGGTGGACTATGCATGCACCGACTTCTCGCACTTGGCAAAATAATCGGGATGAGCGTACGAAGAAAATCGGTAATCCGGACCTACCCGGATTGTTTAGCAATCCGGGCCTCCGGATCGCCTTAGGGCAATCCGGTAGTCCTCCGGTCCGGGTACTGCGCGTATTCCAGACCATTTTAGACTTGGGTGTCCACGAAAGAGTTCTTTTACGGGTTTTGGAGTATTTTGCGAGGCCCGAAATGTAAATACGAACCTGAATTGGACAGATATCTAACATGGCCTACCCTAAAATTTTGATTTAGTTCAATTTAGTCCCTCAAATACATCCATAAATTTTATTTTGTTTGATTTGTCCTAAAATTTCAAAATAAAAACTTTTCCCACATAGTTGTTAAAGTATGAATAAGAACGTGTCCAACGCCTTCACTCTAAAGTTCCGGCTTATGGGACAATTGGTTAAGTCGCGAGTATTAATCTTGAGTTAGTATCAGCGCCCTTGTTCAACTCTTGTTGACTACATTTAAATGTCAACATTTCCTGTGCTAATTAGAGATACATTATTCTCCGATGATACACAATCGTCGTTAATGGCTAAACTGTTGTCAATTAACATCAGATATATGGAGGGTATTAAAGTATGAATAAGAATGTGCCCAACGCCTTCATCACAAGTTCGATCTTATGATACAGTTGGTTAAGGCTCGAGTTTTAATCTTGAGATATGCATGTAATCATCATGATTGTGGGGTAATAAAACAGACATATCAAAGAAAAATGATTCCATTAATTGCGAAAATGCTTTAGCCCTTGGAACAAGCATTCTTACGATAAATAAATAATGGAAAGGAACAATATATTTGGGTGAGATTATGAATTCATTAAATTCATATAGCACCATATATATGAGCGGACACATCTTCTTTGAATATTACAACAAATTAGATAGATAATATTTATAACTTGGGCGGAGGGAGGAGCCACGTGGATCCCACAATGTACTTGAGTGATATAAATCGCTCAATATCTGCCTTGGTAACTTGTTTCGTGAATTTAGCTCGTCCATCGAGCTTTGCTCCTGGCCCCTTGTTTTGGAATTCACCAAAATAGACAGTACTGCATCATCCACCACGCATGTAAATTTTAAAGTTAAAATAAAGTTGATGATATGTGTGTTTGATTTAATAAATGAGAATTTGACTTGCAAACTTTATTGATATACCTGTCACGCTCTGGCTTATTATTATCAGACCAACCGGCAGGTGCAATGATACTGCTCATATCAGTGTATGAAAAGAAAACCCTAGGGGCAACCATCCACGCCCTACCAAGAAAAGTACCGGTACTTTCACCAAGAATGTTACAGTGAACAAAGGAATATCCAGTATCCTCCTCATTGCTATTCCTGGCGTGGGCGGTGATTACTGTCATGCCTTTCTCCTTAAGCACGTGTAACTCCGTGTTGAGGTAGATTGAAGTTCCAGACCCAAATATGAAGTCGACTGTGCCCTCGATGTAACAATCTTTGAAGAAGTGGAAACCCCTGTCATCACAAATTGTATCTTGGAAACCTAGGAATCGACAGTTATAGAATGCTGCCTTATCCCCAGAGATCCTTAATGCCACTGCTTGCGCTCCCTTTCTAACACCATCTGGTTGGGGTGCTGAGTTCTAATACAGATGGATAGATAGTAACTGGGTTAAGGTGGTTTAATCACACACATCTACCTCGAACACAAATCACGTTGAATTTCGACTCGAGTACATACGATTAATTAAAGTAGTAGTAAAATTGGTATTTGATTTTAAAAAATAAACCCAATAATAAATGGAAATTAATAACCTACGTACCGCAATGATGACATTAGCTGCCACAAAGTAATCAGATTCAACTATCAAGCTTGCACTATCCACAGTTCCGAACTCCAAAGCTGTGCCGGCGAACGTAAGTGTTGGCTCTTCCTTTGGTGTGCCGTAGAAGGTGATAAAAGGCTTTGTTCTATCGACCTTGATTTTCTCCTTATAAACCCCTTTACCTATCCAAATGATTACCCTTTGGTCATTACCGGATGGGATGCTATCGAGAGCCTCCTTGATGGTTTTGAATTCCCCGCTCCCATCGGCTCTAACCTTGATCGTCTTAGGGTTATCTTCAGCAGCTTGTAGGTTAGGGTCGATCTTGCCTTTCCTTGAAGCTAATGGTTGCACATTTTCGCTGAACCATTTCGCCACTTGAGCCTTGTCTCCAGGTATCGGAACATTGTCATCGCAGATTGCTAGTGGGATGGCAGCAACCGCTAGGAGGAGAACCGGGAGAACATGGCCGAAGGAGATCGGCATTATGAGTGCCGGTTAATGGCTTTCTTATTATGGTTGGTTTATTATTAGTGTGAATATATTAGGAAGTGAATTTAAGGACACATTTATAGTGATGAGAAGGAGATGAAGATGTCATGGCGATGATCCTATCTTGCCGTTCTTTTCTATTTCTGGGGGAAGGGTTGTTAATTTGTTACTTAAATATATGGTTATTTGCTTTAAATAGATTGAATAAAGTGTTATCCCATAATTTTTTCATGTTATATTAGTTAATGTTTGTGTTTTGTCAATGGATAGGATAAATTCCCACTAAAAGTTACTTACATACATATATATGAATGTATTCTGGTTGTAAGATGTGTTTATCTCAATCAAGAAAATTAAGCAAAAATTGGGGAAAATAACTATGTCTAAATGGAGAACTATAACCACCAATTTTTTTTTTGGGTGAAACATGTAATTTCTAATAAAAAAGAAACCAACAAAGCAAGGATAGTTCAAAGCGTTTGCCCCACGTTAAGGTCCGGGGGTACATCCGCAGCAAACCAAGAACCAACGGTGTTTGATCGGGCCACACACTTATAGAACAAGTGACCATGATCAACAAAACAACGAGAGACATAACAAATAGACAAACTAGGATAGAGCTGTAGGTGCTTCCGTATATCTTGGAGCACACCAAAAAGTGAGAGGGATTCTGTCGATTGTGAATTCAACTGTTTATGCAGTAAAATTGAGTCCTTCAAAATAATTGATGATGATTCCAGACTCAAGGCTGTCAACGGTAGTCCTGCACGACATGCATTTTCTTCCGCTAGTAGGGGTTCGCATCCAGTTACTCGGTGGACGGCTACCGCAAACAAGTCATCGAATCCGTTTAGCAAAGAATCACCTACAAGGAATGGTCTCCACAGCAAAGCCTCTTTTAATTCTTTAGCGGGATGGATCTCTGTGGTAATTGCTCGAAGCAATTTGGCACCTCCTTCTCTATAGGGTTCGGCCGAAACCCGTGTCTAGGGAGAAGGGATTTCTTTTGTCTCAAAACTAAGGAGGAAGAGTGATTAACACTGAAAAAATCCATGGCATCCTCTATTTATAAGGGGAGGGCAAAACCCTCCTAGGGTTCCCACCAAAAGTTTTGGTCGGCCAAGCATTAGGGGAGGCCCAATTTTGGGCCTATCATGTCATTTGGAATTGTATGCCTAGCCCAAAATCCTTAATGTGACATTACCCAATTACTCAAGTGTTGGTCTTATCTTAAAGGGCTCCTATTCCAGCAGCCCATTCACCAAATGCCAAAAGCTCCCACTCGCCTGAATGTGAGGGTGTCTGTTAATATGTTGTCGACAACCACATCAACATTTATTCTTCGATCCAGTCCAGCTTTAGAATTTTTCATACGAGGTTTGTTGTGCGACCGGCAGAAACAAGAGACATCGTGCTACTCATAAGTTAAGAGTGTTGTAGCGTCCGCGGAACATTGATTCCCTACCTGTTATCAAGTTGTTACTTCTAAGTGCCGTGTTGTATCCCTGGTCAACTGTTATTCTCCAATTGCGTAGTTACATCATAGGAACACTTCTCCAAGATATCCGTACAGGTATTCACAACCTTCAACTAATATCTGGTTGGTGGCCACCTAGTGAATACGAGATTCGCGGAATTACATGTGTATATGACTATCCCCATTTCTCATATCCTTAGTCAAACTCAATCGATTCCCAAAACGTGGTCACTAGGCCTTTTTTGTTTAGCACTGCGTTCGTACGCCTGGAAGTGACCATTGAGCCTGACATTAGATATGAGTTCTGAATAGTAAGGATACTTCGGGTGCTCCTTTTATAAGCACCCGGGATCAGTCATACGTTCAAGGTGAAGAATTTTGCGCTCATCTGAATCTCAGAAGATTCCACCTAGCACAACCGAGCCTGATCCCGTGGTAATGTGGCACGAGCGGTATGAAGTGCGCGTCGATAGTGTTGGATATACACCCAAGCTATTATGAATTGGACCCGATAATTGGGCCACAATCGATCATAAGTCAAAACTTGAAAAATGGACACCCGAGGCCTATCGCGTAGGCCCAAAATAATCCGAGCGGCGAAACCCAATCGAAAGGCCCCGATGGGAAAAACTCCTCGGAGTTAACCCATGCGAGGATCTCCCACTCGGGTTACCTGAGCGGGACCTCGGGGATACCCATCCAGGTATCCTCCTCCTTCCGAACGAGTCCCCTCTGATGGATATACGCCCAATTTGAACCCGTTGACTTCCGAACCGTTGCATTTTTATCGTCCCATTTATGATTGTAAATCGAAACTTCAACCCGAACACTTCACGAACACATCAACGGCTCGGACGAGGCCGGAGCGCTCGTCCGGCCGAGGCGAACTCACCTAGGTGAGGTTGGGTGGCCACACCCGACCTCCCCTAGGAGAGATCGGGTCAGCCAACCCGATCTCTCCTAGGGGAGATCGGGTGGACCAACCGGATCTCTCCTAGGAGAGATCGGGTCGGCCAACCCGATCTCTCCTAGGAGGGATGGGGTTGGCCAACCCCATCCTCCCTAGGAGGGGTTGGGTGCCCTCACCCAACCCCTACCCTTGGGGGTCGGATTCCTCCTCCCCCCAAGGGCCCCTGCGCCATTTTCGGACACCCACACTCGGTTTACTCCGCCTACCTTCTCCGTATCCTAAGGTCCTAATTACGTGTTTAAAGGTTAATTAACTGTGTTTAAGGGTTAACGATGTCATTAAGCCAACTTAATGACACCGTTGCCTATAAATACCCCACCTCCACAATTCATTTGAACATATTTGCAAGTTGCACAATTTTGCTCTGACATCTCTCTAGATTTATCCCTCTAAAACCGTACTGACTTAGGCATCGGAGATGGTTCATCAGGCACCACCCCCCCCCTCTGTGCCTGGTATTGCCCTTCTTGCAGGGTGGCAAGGAGAAGAGAGCCAAGGAAGCAGAAGAGCATAGAGCAGTAGGACAAGCCCCAGGGGTAAGAAGTACAAGCCTCAGGAGGTCAGAAGGAAAGAAGGAAAGGAGGTTAGAAGGAGAGAAGAGAAGGACATATATCAGAACGACTACCCCAAGGGAGCAGAAGGGCATGGATCAGAACGACTAGTCCTAGGAACACTGAACCCGACATTTCATTAGTGGGAGATAAATTCTAGATTGACGACCCGTTGACCTAGACTTTATAACCTAACACTTGGCGCCGTCCGTGGGCTTCGAACAAAAAGCCTGACAATCACGAGAGCGAAGACGAACAACTTAGTGTCTAGAGATAATCGCCCACCTGGGGGCAATAGGAAAGAAAGACAGCCTATACCTCCAGCAAGGCTGCCTAACCCAGAGAAACAGTCTGCACACCCAGAGTCTCAGGTAACCCCACAGGCACCCCAGCCTAACAAGCAGGGAGGAGAACCTTAACGCCCAGCTGGCTAGGAGGCTTCCACAGCTTCAACTCCATTGACTAGGAAGCCACAGGGACTGGGGGCAACAAGGAGTGCCATCCCAATACACGGCACCTCCACAGGGATACCACTATGAGGTACAACCTCAAGGGTACCCATATGGAATACTGACTCAAAGGAACGACAATCGTGCCCGCACAACCAACACAAGGCCGGCATACACACAGGGAGCACATACAGTGACTCCAGGGCTGATGAGCGCCTCGGACGAGGTACTAGCTTACAGAGAGACCCTAAGGAATAGACAGGAAAGGCAACACCGATAGGAAGGAGAAGAAGCTCATGAAGAGGAGCAAATTCCAACGTAAGAACGCCACTCGCACCCTCAAACAGGGCAACGAGGAGAACAAAGGAAAGACAACCAAAGGCCACCCCCAGGGGGAAGGCAGCAGTCTGTGCCTCCAAGGCAGCAACAGACACAGTAGGATGCCAGGGCATACACCCCTCTAGGGGCAGATAGACAGGTAAGACCTCCAAGGAGGCATGGATTCAACCAAGTACCCCAACAGGGACATACACCGCATTAAGGGAGGACATACACGCCAGACCAACAAGGATATAGGAGTTCCAACATCCACCCTGGCAATGTACACATACAGTCCGTATCACTACAGACATGACTAAGGGACATATCAAGGAAAGTTAAAAGAGAGGGACATAGTCCCAACAACACAACAAGGCAACCACCTACCCATGATACAGCACGACAGGTCCAAACCCCCCATGCATTACAACCCTTGGCACACATCCCCCTAGGACAGGGGAGCAGTCGAAAAGACAAGAATTTGAACAGGGGACTCATAGAGTACCATACCATGTTAGTACATAGCTACTACAATGGGAAGTCTCATGGAGAGACATAGTGGAGTGAGATCACACATAGCATACATGAAGGATACATCTCCACCTAGTCCGCCTTGCAAGGATGCGACCTTATATTCCTCAAGTGGAATGAATACACACAGACTACTGGAGGAAGATAGCTACATTACCAAGGAACCAAGGGGTATCAACCCCCCACACTTATATCCTTCCCATATCCTCTTATTTAATTTAACTGCATAACAAGTCAACTCCCTAAAAGGGGTATATTTTGATACTTGATATCAACATGTTTTCCAAGAAAGACCATACCGGACGCCTTCAGGCTCCGTGGTATATATGTACACAGGTGGACCACTAGAAGAATCCGTAAAAGGTCGTCGCCAATCAAGAGATGCACAAGAAACAGATTTCTCAATCTCAAAGGGCACCTATAAGGTCAAGTTTCTGGGAAAGATCACAAGATGGAAGGCTCACTTACAAAAATAAGTTGAGCACTCCCAACATCCTATAGAGGAACATCAACACACCCATTAAGGACACGGCACTGCAAATGAACTAGGAGTAAGGATGGAACAAGTATTTTTACAAGTATCCTTACAAGTATCCTTGCATCTATTTTTGCAAAAATAAACTCCGTAGATAAAGAGGTTATTTAATAGATGACTATGTCTCTGTTCTCAAACTACGATCCTAACCCGGAGATCCTTGGACTCCGCACTATATATGTAATGAATAACATGTTCATCAGAGATAGGTACACGAAGATTCAAGACAACGCCATAAAGATTAAGGCGCATACCTCTACCAAGTACGACACATTGGAGTGTTCACAAACACTCCTTCGCCATCTCACAAGAAAGGAAGGCAACCAAGGATACAAATCCTAATAGAATAAACATCGGTAGAAAATCCTGTCATTGAAGTCATGCACCAAGAGAGAAACTCTAAAGATGCAAGATTAGCAAAAGAGATAGTGCAACAACTAGAGTGTGAAAATGAGATACATCTCCTATCAAGAGCCTTAGGGCAGGATAATAGTTCTACAAGATCAACCAAAGAAGAGCTCAAAAGCTTGGGGAGTAAGGTTTCAAGATCGACCCTCACACTAGACGCACATCTCGATCAACCACCTTGTCTGCAAATGATAAGACATTTGACTCTGGCATCCCATCAAGAGGAGAACCACGATAAAAGGGGCACTAGAAAAATATCCCGCCTTTAAGGCCATACGCCGAATACATGATGAATGAAGGTTATGACAAAACAAAAAAGGAGGGACTTGTCAGCTCAACACACCTCAAACACGTATACGTAGGCAACACAAATGCAGCCTCTAATGAAGCTATCCAGCAAGGAATAGCCAATACGGGGACAAACCCATAGAAAATCATGGAGCATCACTTGCAAACCTAAAGGAAAACATCATTTTTAGGTTCAAGTCCTAATTCAAAGGAAATCTATAATCAAGATTCAAGGTGGGAGGAGCATGACCAATGTGACACTCCCTAAAAGCATTGAAGAATACTCCAATGTAAAGGAAAAGGAAAAGCACACTAAGTGCCACAACACTCCAAGATTATCACAGCCCGGTCAGACCCCCCCCCCCCCCCCCCCCCCATGCACGTGCAAAGAGCATGGATTAGATTGACTAGTCTGAAACACACCTACGAGATTAACAACCCAAGACGCCATTCTATGAGAGAGCTTTTCAACCTAAAACACAAGGAAGGGGGGGAAAGAATTTACAAGCACCCCTAGGATACAAACACTGTCGCATCCTGGTTATCAAGAGAATAAAATCCACCCCCACCCACCCAAAGCAAAAGCTCTTCCACCCAACCTCCAAAGACACATCCGACAAAGGCATCATCCAAACCATGCCTATGACTGAAACAAGCAAGCATGAGAAAGAGTAAATCCTACAAGGGACACTCATCGCATTCAAACAAGCAGACAAGGGAGCCACGAGCATAAGGGGTACCCAACCAAGAAAATGAACGAGGGGCCTTCAACGGCCAAATATGAAAGGCGGTGTGACCACCAAGCAACTTGGGGGGCACCAAACGAATAAGTGCTTGGTAGTCCACCTAAGTGTAAAAGAAGAGGTTAGAGGCAGAAGATCACAAGAACATGCAATACCACTTTTCCTAGAAGAGGTCACATAAGAGGAAAACATCATCAACTCCCTATACGAACTCGTCCTAAGTTGGCAACACACAAACATCGCCCTCGAGAGGTGATCTCCCACATTGAAGGAAAAGCGTGGTAGCATGCAATATCATAGAAGGAAAAGTCAAGTAAAGACTCGAAAAGCATACCAAAGACGCACCCTACATGAGAAAGGACACAAGATAAGGTAACATTATGAGCCCTCCGGGAGCCAATCCCGCGAACACATTCGACGCCCCCAAGAGCGTATCTTGAGAGTAGTTCTAAAACTACGAACCCTGTGCCCTCCGGGAGCCTATCCCGCGAACAGATTCGACGCCCCCAAGAGCGTATCTTGAGAGTAGTTATTACACTACGACATTCGATGCCCCCAAGAGCGTATCTTGAGAGTAGTGTTCATACTACGACCTTCGACGCCCCCAAGAGCGTATCTTGAGAGTAGTTATTACACTACGACCTTCAACGCACCAAGAGCGTATCTTGAGAGTGGTTTCCAAAAACTACGAACTTCGACGCCCCCAGGAGCGTATCTTGAGAGTAGTGTTCATACTACGACCTTCGACGCCCCCAAGAGCGTATCTTGAGAGTAGTTATTACACTACGAACTTCGACGCACCAAGAGCGTATCTTGAGAGTGGTTTCCAAAAACTACGAATTCGACGCCCCCAGGAGCGTATCTTGAGGTAGATTTGCAACCTACCAGATTCGACGCCCCCAAGAGCGTATCTTGAGGTAGAAAAAACACTACCAGTTCGACGCCCCCAAGAGCGTATCTTGAGGTAGATTTCAAACTACCAGTTCGACGCCCACCAGAAGCGTATCTTTGGTCTAACCTGAGCCCTCCGGGAGCCTATCCTGTGAAACGTTAAGTGCCGTCCGAGAGCCTGTCTCGTGAACAGATTTCGACGCCAATCAGGAACGTATCTTTGGACTAACCTGAGCCCTCCGGGAGCCTATCCTGTGAAACGTTAAGTGCCATCCGAGAGCCTGTCTCGTGAACAGTTTTCGACGCCCACCAAGAGCGTATCTTTGGTCTAACAGTACAACGTTTACCGTGAAAGGGGTATCAGAAGAGATCATCACACCATGCTCAGAAGGATACCATGAGAAAGAAATTTCTAAGTAAAGTAATGTGAAGAACAAGTAATGTTTTTTCTTTATGAAATGGCAGGTATGACATGAAGGAAAGCACGAAACAAAGACAAGTAAAGGAAACACACCAAGAGAAGAGTCCATGACCAAAGGATCATATACAGAAGCACAAGAGGTTATCATGAAAAGTAACGAGTTATCCTACCACCCATATCACAAGTCAAGAGAAGTATCTCAAAGGAACCCAACACCACCAAGAAGGATAGCAAAGACATGAAATCCGAAGGTCAAAGCTCTCAAAATAAGCTCAACCCATCAAGAAGAGAATTGCCTTACAAGTCACACAAATCTACCTCCGACAAATGTTATTGTCATACATGTCGCCCTCGCGTGACCTATGCTCGTATCAGACTTGAACATCGTCAAGCACAACTCATGAAGGAGACATCTAAAGAGCATAAATGATACAACATCCGACAAGACGAGACATCGGGACCTAACCCAACAAACATAGCCTACACAAAAGGCAACTATAGCAATGAAGGCTCTCCAATGAGAGAGGAATACTAAAGCACAACTCCATACATCGTGATGTGGCTATTATGTCCACATACACTGAAGTGGCTATCATGTCCACATACACTGAAGTGGCTATCATGTCCACATACCTTGAGGTGGCTATCATGTCCACATACCCTGAACTGGCTATCATGTCCACACACTACAGAAGGGCTATCACTCCGACACATCACGAAGTGGCTATCACGTCCACATACCCCGAAGTGATTATCATGGCAGCACATCATAAAACATCCGTCAAAGACATGAATTGTAAAGACACCATCCCGACCACGAACATCAAAAGGCTACGCCTAGCCCTAGGAGGAGGTTCAAGAAAAAGGGAAAAACAACACCCTTCGTACGCTCATCAAAGGTAGGCACTTATATTTCAACCCACTGGGTGATACTAGGAAGGAGACGTCCTCATTATGAAGACAACCTCCATATCTCACGAAATCAACCATGAAGCAAAGAATCACGACAAGCACTATTGAGGGCATATAACAAAACGATCCCCACAACGATCACAACTACGATACTAGTAGAGGCTAACTCAAGAGCAGTCTCCACCAAACTCCAAAGCAAGAATTCGCTATCTTAATCAGAGCCATGGCAAAAGAAAGGAACCTCAATGAAAGGTGATGATCACACCCATCACCAAAAGAAAAATCTTCAACGCAGGGGTTAGTAACATAACCCATAGGAAAGACAAAAACACCTTCAAAAGTCGTCAAATCTACATGAAGATGAAATAAACTTGAGACTCGGCCCCTCGGCTGGGGGGCAGGGGATAAAGAAGAGACATCAAGACCTATGATCACCCCATCGCCAGCCACAGGTTGTTTCCTTTTGTCAAGCAAAGAGGGTGCCTCTTCAACCACTACCTCCTCATCATGGGAGGGAGTCAGCAAGGGGGTACCTGAAGGAGAGCCTCTCGCGGTTTCCTTCTCCTTGGCAGCCGAGGGCCCGACCTCAGAGTCAGGTTTCCGCGCCTTGGATTTAGATTGACTTGAACTCTCACCCACCACAAGAACCATTCGGTAACCAGGGAAGAACGCTCTAACATCAAGAAGGAACCAGCATGAGAACAATCATAAGTATATCACAAAGAAAAAAGAAGGGAAAAAGAACATACTGGAAGCATTAGCAGCCACCCCTGACTTAGAAAATTTCTTGGCCTGATAAGCAGAACTAGAGGGTTCTTCCCTCTCATCTGATTCAACAGTACGTTCGGAACGCTCTGCCTACACCTTGTATGTTTCTCCATGAAATCAACCTACAAGGGGTCATACGAGTCCCTGCCTTCATACGAGTCCACCTCGGACACCCAAGACACAGGACGGTCAGATTTGGTCTGACTACCTTGGAAAACGATCTTCAAGGTCTCCCTGTCTGAAGAAGAAAGCTTCCCAAAAGGTAAAGGTCAAGAGCTATACACACGCTCCAGCGAATGAAGGAAAAATGTTACACATGCCGAGGGTCGAGATTAATGGAAAATGCTCACGCTAGTACGAGGGAGGCGGAACGTTGTGTCCCATTGAGTGGCAGAGTTCCCACCCTCAAGTAAAGGAGAAGTCTATGCTCTCACCTTTGCACTTATGCTCATATTCATGATTAATGTCTACAGGTACATCAATGTCATCACTCATGCTTATACTCACAACCCGTCCATGCATACATACATGTTCATGCTTGCACTCATATGCATGCCCACATACACACTCCCATGTGTTCAAACATTTAGACGTCCATGCACGTGGCCGCCATATATTGATGCATACATTCATGACTAGAATCGCAGCATGTCTCCACTCACTCCCATCCTTATGTTCCTACTTGCATGTATGCTAGTACACATCCTCATGTTCATGATATGTCCATGTTCACTCCTAGTTAACATCCTAGGTGTATTTTCTAGTATCCCATACTTAGAAAAATTTCGGACCAAAATCAAATTTTCCTTCGCTTGGGCAAAATCCCGGCACGAAATTGAAGCATGAGTCACTTAGTTGCATTCGTATTGCATCCTTGTAAGAGTATACATTTTTTAAGTATACGCCGGTAGCAACAGTAGATTTACTGCTCCCGCCTCAGACGGACGCATGCTTAGGCATACGTCCGTGCTACTCTAACGTTTACAACTCCTCTATCTCATAAGACAGGGGGCAGAGTCGAAGACACGCATCCATGGGTAAGCAAACATTCAGACGAAAGGTAAAACCCCGGTTTCAAATTGCGCGTGTCATACCATCCTGAAATAGAGTCAATCAAGGGTTAAGCCATTGGTTGACTCGGGGGCATGTGATGGATATACGCCCAATTTGAACCCGTTGACTTCCGAACCGTTGCATTTTTATCGTCCCATTTATGATTGTAAATCGAAACTTCAACCCGAACACTTCACGAACACATCAACGGCTCGGACGAGGCCGGAGCGCTCGTCCGGCCGAGGCGAACTCACCTAGGTGAGGTTGGGTGGCCACACCCGACCTCCCCTAGGAGAGATCGGGTCAGCCAACCCGATCTCTCCTAGGGGAGATCGGGTGGACCAACCCGATCTCTCCTAGGAGAGATCGGGTCGGCCAACCCGATCTCTCCTAGGAGGAATCGGGTCGGCCAACCCGATCTCTCCTAGGAGGGATGGGGTTGGCCAACCCCATCCTCCCTAGGAGGGGTTGGGTGCCCTCACCCAACCCCTACCCTTGGGGGTCGGATTCCTCCTCCCCCAAAGGGCCCCTGCGCCATTTTCGGACACCCACACTCGGTTTACTCCGCCTACCTTCTCCGTATCCTAAGGTCCTAATTACGTGTTTAAAGGTTAATTAACTGTGTTTAAGTGTTAACGATGTCATTAAGCCACCTTAATGACACCGTTGCCTATAAATACCCCACCTCCACAATTCATTTGAACATCTTTGCAAGTTGCACAATTTTGCTCTGACATCTCTCTAGCTTTATCTCTCTAAAACCGTACTGACTTAGGCATCGGAGAGGGTTCATCAGGCACCACCCCCCCTCTGTGCCTGGTATTGCCCTTCTTGCAGGGTGGCAAGGAGAAGAGAGCCAAGGAAGCAGAAGAGCATAGAGCAGTAGGACAAGCCCCAGGGGTAAGAAGTACAAGCCTCAGGAGGTCAGAAGGAGAGAAGGAAAGGAGGTTAGAAGGAGAGAAGAGAAGGACATATATCAGAACGACTACCCCAAGGGAGCAGAAGGGCATGGATCAGAACGACTAGTCCTAGGAACACTGAACCCGACATTTCATTAGTGGGAGATAAATTCTAGATTGACGACCCGTTGACCTAGACTTTATAACCTAACACCCTCGTCCAGACCCGTACCCCCAGACGACGTATCGCTCGTGGCTCGCCCTCGTAGGCTATTTCACAAACACTTAACCATATTAAACTCAACTACGGTCGAACCTAGGTCAAAGGCACCATATTTACGGTCAAGGCCAACTTATATTACGAAACTGGCATAGCCGGATCAGGAAATCACGAAACTAGGGCGGTCCAATAGGAAATCTATAAATAGAGACCTCCTCTCCTCATTTGAAGGTAATCCATCATACTCCCTCTAAGCTCATTACCTCTCTCTAAATTTTATGCTTATTGAAGAATCAGAGTGAGCTTACCAGAACCTCCTCCCCGTTGCCCATTTGCAGGTATAATAGGAGAAGAAGCCCACAGAGCGGGAATACTAGAAGGAGAAGCCCAAGAAGTGGGAATACTAAAAGGAGAAGCCCAAGAAGCGGGAAGACGAGGAGAATAATCCCGAGAAGAAGGAGAGAACAAAAGGAAAATCCCACGAAGGAAACTCGTGCGCAAACATTGGCGTCGTCCGAGGATCCGAGCAACAAGCACGTAGTATACTACCCGTGCTCGATGAAAATAAACAAAATACAAGCGGAGAGCGGAGAGCGAAGAGCGAAGAGCGAAGAGGGCAGTAGAAGCAAAACACCAAAGAGGATTTTCCAAGTGCCTAACATTCAGGGGCAACAGGTAAAGATGGTAGAGAAAATGCCCCCAAAGGGAGATCAACAATCCCTGAATAACTCCCCATCAGGCTAAAAAAACGCCACAATTGGTGGTGAACCAAGTGCTGCCTCCACCACCCCCAAACCCCAAAGGCAGACAAGTTGCTAATCGGAACAACGGTCAATACAATCCATGGAGGCCTTGCCTCAGGACGAGAAACGGACTACACAATAGAAGGGAAGCATTGTATGGGGGAAATCCATTTCGGTGGAAATGACTTAGAGAATGTGAACTTGCCCAATAACGAGGCACTAGTAGTGACTATCGCCAACAATGACCACCAGGTGAGGAGGAATGAAGAAAAAGGATTTGAAGCCTTTATTTAGCCCATTGACAGATTTCCAAGAAGAAGCGTCATACCCAATGGGAACAATCATGTTGCTAGTGACATTGGAGGATGGGGAGGCAAATCTCACGTTCAACGCTAACTTTGTCACAATGGAAAAAGTGCATGGCTATAATTCAATGGTAGGACGTACCTCAATAAACAAGCATGGTATGATCCCTTCAACAACATTTCAAGTACTAAAGTTCCCAAGAGGAAAAAGAGTAGGGGAGGTTAAAGGAGACCAACATGCCGCAAGGGTATGCGTGAATAACATACGGAAGGAGGAGATCAATAAGCCGTCACCAAATATGCTCTTGATTGACACAGATCCAAGGGAGGAGTATGGACAACCAACCCTTCAGAGGACATCAAAGAAATGTTAATAGAAGAGCTAGACAGGAATATACGATTGGGGACAACACTTTCCGAAGGAGATGAGGAGGATTTAATAACACTCATCAAGGAGTATAAAGAGCTATTTGCATGGTCACCAAGCTATATGCCAGGGATAAGTGGAGAAGTAATCTCACATAAGCTAATTGAGGAAATAAAATCCCCCACCAAGCCCAAGGAAGTACAATAACTCAACGAGAGGATGGCATCCTTAAACCGTTTCCTCTCTGAGATAGAAGACAAGGCACTTCCCTTTTTTGAAGTATTGCGAGCAAAAAAGAGGTTTGAGTGGACGCCTAGATGTGAAGAAGTGTTCCAACAACTCAAAAAACATATAAAAACACAGCCATCCCTAGCAGATCCGGTCCCAGGAGAGAAGCTATACCTATACATCTCAGTAAGCGAAACGGCAGTCATTTCAGCGCTAACAAGGGAGGAGAATGGTGTCCAACTACCAATATACTTTGTAAGCAAGACCCTCGCAAAGTATGAGGCAAACTATGTGCCTTAGTAGTCACAGTAAGGAAACTCAGGCCATACTTCCATGTGCACGAGATGGTGATGCTTACAAATCAACCATTGAAATACTTGCTCCAAAGACCAGACGTGTTAGGGAGGATGGTCAAAAGGGCAGTAGAGCTAAGAGAATTCAGGATCCACTTTTCTCCAAGAACTGTCATCAAAGGCCAAGCCCTAGCGGATTTCATTGCAGAATTCACAGGCACACATCCGAATACAATAGAAGAAAACCCACCAAACCAAAAGGAGGCGGAGGAGAACAAGGAGGACGTATGGACAATGTACACGGATGGATCCTCCAATCAAGAGGGAGCGGGGGAAATCCCACCACAAGAAGGAACCCCTTTGTGCTATGCTATGGGTTTGACATTTCGTGCGATAAACAATGAGGCAGAGTATGAAGCCTTATTTACTGGTCTGCGAATAGCGAGAGGCATAGGATTAAGACACTTAGAGCCAACATGTGACACCCAATTGGTGGTGAATCAAGTAAAAGGAGATTACAACGCGAAATCTCCAATGATGCAATAATACCTGCAAGAAGTACAAGCAACAATTGGAGGTTTTCAAACCTTCAAAATCACAGCCATACCAAGAGAAGAAAATGGAGACGCCAATTCATTAAGCAAATTCGCCCTAGGAATCCCACAGGCAAAGGAGGTGCATTATGCAGAAAAAGTGTTACTACCAGCCTATGATAGGCAAGAAGTAATTGCGATCGACGAAATAGAAATTGATGTCGCACAAAATTGGACGACACCGATCATTCAATACCTGAGCAAGGGAGAACTACCAGAGGGGGCAACTGAGGTAGCAAGGGTGGAAAGGCTAGCAGTCAACTACCTCATCATTAATGGCCTGCTATACAAAATGGGATATTCCACACCCTACATGAGATGTGTAGCAGAGCCTGATACAGGTAGAATACTAAGAGAATTACATGAAGGAAAGGCGGCCTGCCACGAGGGAGCAAGGACGATAGTGAGGAAGGCCCTCAACTATGGGTATTACTGGCCAACAATGAACAAGGAGGCCACTGAAGTGGTACGAAAATGTGATGCATGCCAAAGGTACTCGAAGAATATAACTGCACCAGCATCCAACCTCATGTCAATCACAAGTGCATGGCCCTTCGCCCTATGGGGCATCGATTTGATCGGTCCATTGTCAATATCGAAAATCTAAATGAGGTACATCCTAGTATTTATAGACTACTTCTAAAAGTGGATTGAAGCCGAGGCCTTAGCGAACAAGTTCCTCAAAACAAGAATAATCTCAAGATAAGGAGTCTCGAAAGTGCTAATAAACGAAAATGGACCAGAGTTCAAAGGGCGTCAGGTGGCGCTGTATTGCAAAATATTGGGCATCGATCACCGTTTTGAGTAAGTGAAACACGCCTAGACAAACGATCAAGTGGAGAACGCAAAAAAATAGTCTTGGAAGGGTTAAAAAGAAGAATTGAGGCATTTGGGGAAAATTGGGTCGATGAAGTGGACAATGTCTTATGGGCACTGCGCACAACCCCAAAGAAAACAACAGGAGAAACACCCTTCAACTCGTTCTATGGATCCGAGGCAGTGGGACCCATAGAGATAACTGTCACCTCCCATAGGAGGACGCACTATGATGTAGAAAACAATAATGAAAAAGTCACATAGAGCTTGATATGGCAGAAGAAAGGCGTTGGAAGGCGGAAAAGGCACAAGAAAAAATGCAATTGGTGACAGCTCGTTACTACAACAGGCGAGTAAAGGTATGCCAGTTCCATGTGGGAGACATGGTCGTAAGAAGGAATGAATTCATACACTTTGACAAGATAAACAAGATGTCTACAAAATGGGAAGGCCCCTACAAGATAACATCTTTCCCAGCAATAAATGCATACCGCCTGGAAGGCGCATATGGGTAAATATAAACAAATACCTTCAGCGGAGAACACTTGAAGAAATTTTACACTTGAAGAAAAATGTAAAAGCTTCTTGAGTTCTTGAGAGGATTTAGAGTAGAAATGAATGATTGTATTTACTGAACTCCAAATCAGTTTGTACAATATGATCTAACTAACTATATATACTAAGTTAGCTACGTACATAGGAAAGGAGTAAAACACTACTAAGGCACAAGCATTGTGTAGACATACACAAGCATTGTGCAAACACAGCACAACAAGTATTGGGTTAGTATTGTGCAAACATAGTGTGCAATCATAATATCCTATCCTATAAAATGGAGTATCCGTTTTCATTTACTATTTTTATCATTACCAAAAGGAGATCATCGGACTCCATTTAGACTTTTCTCATGTAAAGTTCTGGCAGTATAACTAATGAGTCAAGCAATTTTCAAGGCGAATGAGGAAAGAAGAAAAAGACAATCACTCATAAAAGAGAAGGCGTCATCTCCAACCGAAAAGGGGAAGATCCATAAGGACAACCCTTACATATGAAAATGGGAAGATCTATAAGGACCAATCTTGCACATGAAAAGGGGAAGATCCAAAGGACAACCCTTCCAACCGAAAAGGGGAAGATCCATAACGGCAACCCTTACATATAAAAAGGGAAAGATCCATTAGGACAACCCTTGCACATGAAAAATAGAAGATCCATAAGGACAAACCTTCCAACCGAAAAGGGGAAGATCCATAAGGACAACCCTTACACATGAAAATGCGAAGATCCATAAGGATAACCCTTCCAACCGAAAAGGGGAAGACCCATACGGACAACCCTTACATATGTAAAGGGAAGATCCATAAGGACAACCCGTGAACATGAAAAGGGGAAGATCCATAAGGACAACCCTTCCAACCGAAAAGGGGAAGATCCATAAGGACAACCCTTGTAACCGAAAATGGGAAGATCCATAAGGACAACCCTTACATATGAAAATGAGAAGATCAATAAGGACAAACCTTGCACATGAAAAGCGGAAGATCCATAGAGACAACCCTTGCACATGAAAATGGGAAGATCCATAAGGACAACCGTTGTAACCGAAAATGTAAACACCTAATTTTTGACCACACGCGACACGCGTGTCATGTGGCGCACTAAATGATGAAATGTTCAAATATGGCAAGTCACGAAGCTTCCAAGATTGCTCCAGCATATATTAGGATATTATATGTACTTATTATTAGAAATATTTAGTATTTCTTTGGAGAATAAATTGATATAATTTATTTTCTAATTAGACTAAATTCTAATATTTATTAAGAGAATAAATCAGTTAATTTATTTTCTAGAATAAAGTAAACCTGATGATCAATTATTAGAATAAATATATGTGTACTGTACGTGTAAAGGAGAAATGAATAAGATGGCCAAAGCATTCAACGAAGAATATTATGTCTGATCATGCTCATCTTCGAAAGAGAATGGCTAACATTATTTTTCCTAACTGAATTTAATTGGTGCTATGTATTACTTTAATATTATTCTCCTTCACTTCTAGGGGTAAGCGGTTTCGGGTACCCAGTACTTTTAGGGTATCCCAGAACCAGACCAATACTAAACGGTTCCTAACTTTATTACCCAGAACCGTACTAAAATATTTGGGAACCGGAACCGTACCAGAACCGTTAAGAGCCAATCGGTTCCGGGTACCCGTTAAGGAACCGGTTACAAATTTTCAAACTAAATAATATAATTTTAGATACTAGTTGGAACCGGGTTCTGGATACCCAGTTGGAACCGGGTTCTGGATACCCAGTTGGAACCGGGTTCTCGGTAGCCAATTGAAACTGAAATTTATGTTATACCAAGTGAATCATAAAAATAATTATAACATTTTCCACAAACCAATTTTAAATTTGTTAAATGTTTAGTGTTTTTTTAATTTTTATATATATAACGGTTCCGGTTCCGGGTATTTGGGTACCCGAAAACTTATCCCGGAACCGAAACCGAAAATACCGGTTCTTGAAATTTAATCTCAGAACCGTACCAGAACCATTTACATCTACCCGGAACCTACCAAATGACAGGTTCCGGTCCGGTTCCGGTTCCAACTGGGTAATTTGCTCACCCCTGTTCACTTCCTTGTTATGTTCGTGGGATTATGCTAAAGTCTTTCTTATAACAGGGACATCCTTTGAAGCCCATGATACTGGAGTTTTTGACCGATATAAGCCTACATAAACAACCAAATACAAATATAGACTACATGAACAATTATTTACAAGTATAAGACAAACCGAGATGAGACATCTCGGTTTGGATTTTTTTATCCAAACCGAGATGTCTCATCTCGGTTAGGAAGTTGACTTCCTTGACCGAAATTTCGGTCATGGAAATGACCGAAATTTCGGTCAAGGATGCACATGCATGCTGACAGTGACATGTCATTGTCGGCCCGACAACTTTATTTAATTTAATTTTTTTCTACCGACAGTTTTAACTTTTTTTTTTCGATTTTTACTCTATTAATCACCTCATTCATTTCACTTACATTTCATATTCAAACTATCTTACTCTCCATACATTTCCTACTCTCTAACTCAGCAAACATCAACTATTATCAAATTATTACATTAAACTACCTTAAATGGCTAGTGGAGAAGCCAATTCGAGTAGGAGAGGTAGTCGCAGGAAGCGGCCGATGGTCTCACGTGCGCCTCTTTTATATACCAAAAATACGAACAAGTCTCAAATTGCTGACCAAGATACTGTAAGTTTATTTATATATATATATATATATATATATATATATATATGAATGTTATATATTTATGCATACTTTAGAATTCTTTATAATATGATTGGTAAATAAAATTGTAAAAAAAATTTTAAAATAGAAAGTAAATTTGTAAATATTATTTAATTTGGTAAGAATAAAATTTCTTTATAAAAACGAATCACTATGAAAGAAGAAATTGATAATTATATAGAAAAAGTGATACAAAAAATTAAATTTTATGTATATATATCTTATATTTATGTACGATGTAATATGTGTTAAGTTATACTTTATGATTTGTAAATAGAAGTATAAAAACGCTCATTCCAAAATTATAATAAAATTTCTACATAATTATAATTATTTAGAACATTTAATTGAAAATTGAATTTCATGTATGATGGGTTTCGATATAGCCGTTAGGCCCATTAACGGCGACTAAACGGTGAAGTAGGCCCACTGGGCCCCAAAAGAGGCTTAGAAGACCAATACGAGGGGACCCGACAAGGTCGGTCCCGATATATGAGCTGAACGCTCCCGATGATACGCCTTTAAGTAGGCCCCGATGATATGCCTTTAAGTAGGCCCTGATGATATGCCTTTGAGTAGGCCCCAAGATATGCATTTGAGTAGGCCCCGATATTGAATCCCTAAGAATGTTGGCCCTGTCCCGATGACGAGGGGCCCCGAGCGGTGACCAAAGGAGATAACTCTGGAGTCCCTGACATCCGTCGGGACTTGTCACTAGAGAACGAGGCCGAGAAACACGCCCACTATCAACATAGTGGGGAAGTGGCCTGAAAAGACGGAACGTGGGCAAGTGGCCGAGATAAACGGAACGTGGGCTAACTGCCCCCAGCAGTTATCGCAACAGGTAACTGGGGTAACTCCTCCCCTATATAAAGGAAGGAGTTACCTCAGGATTGATACATTGACATTCGCATACTGATACTTGCTAGCCTACATCGAGATACTCATTTAAGCATCAGAGAGGGATTTTGGGTCACCGCCCGGTCTATCCCCTTCTTACAGGATTACTTGGAGCGAAAAAGTTCGGACTTCCGTCAAGAACATACCGGAGTTCCACCCGTGATCCAACATTGGCGCCGTCTGTGGGAATCTAACAAAAAGCAAAGATAGCTTCTACCCAATCGATGGCTGGCAAGCAGAAGAAGAAACAAGGACAATCCGCCGGTTCCCGTCATCCTGCTGGAACTCTGAATTCAGAGCTTCCGGAACACAGTGTTGATCGGAACGATCCTCTCCCTGCTGGTTCCCAAACAGGGGGGCATCATGACAATCGCGAGGATTCCGTTCGAAACTCGTCGGAGGACAGGGAAGAGATCTCGAGGAAGGACCAGGATGCCCCTACAAAGCCGGACTTGGCAAAGGCTGTGATGGATGCCATGCCAATATTCCTGGAGGCTATGGAGGCTCTCCTGGACCGAAGGGAGGCTGCCAAAAAGAAGGAGGAAGAGTTGCCTCCGCCCTCGCCGAGAGAGAATCGGGACGGGTAGGAGGCCCAACCCGAGCACCAGGACAAGGGCAAGGAGCCCGCTCAGTCGGAGCAGTTCGTGATTGATGGGCCTGGACCGGTGCAGCATAGGATCATCCCTCTTAATGGTCCTATCACCCCCGACCAGGTGGTGAAGATTGTGAACATCTGTATGGGAGACCAGAAGAAGATGATGTCGGAACTGAGGGATCGATCCACTCATCCCTTTGTCCCCCGATTGGTGAACACCACTGCTCTGCCAGGACTTGGTATCCCGACAATCAAGGAGTATGATGGCGAAGGAGATCCAGTTCGCCATGTCCAGAAGCATGTCATGGCTTGTCTAGGTAGAGCCCCGAATGACGATATAGTGTGCGTTCTGTTGCACACTTGGTGAAAGAGCCCTGACATGGTTCTTTAGCCTTCCTCCAGGATGCATCTTTACCTGGACCCAGATGCATGATCGTTTCATCCAACAATACCAGGGTCGTCGGCGTCTCCTGAAAAGCGCGAGGTCCCTGACTGAGGTGGTAAAGAGGCCTGATGAATCGCTGGCTCATTATTATCAGAGGTACACTGCCAGCGTGCCGAGATTGATGAGGAGATGTCGGAGGGAGAGACCATCCGCACCTTCATTCGGAACCTGACTGCACCGTATGGTTCCGACCTGATGCACAGCGTGGCTGAGAAGGCTTTGTGGAACATGGAGGCGTTTCAGAAGAGGGTGAAGCAACAAATCGACTTACGGTAGTTGAAGATAGCTGTCGGAGACCTTGATCCTCCGAAATCGAACAAGGGGAAGCAGTCGTTCAAACCCTCGGGCGATCGAAGGAGGAAAGAAAAACCCGGGAACAGTCGGGGTCGAGGCCGTCCCGATCGGAGGGAAGACAAGCGTCCCTCGAAGTTGGACAAACGGGAGGGCCGTTACACTACTCTCATTTTCTCCATGGGTGTTGTGTTGGCGGTGATGGACCAGCAAGGTATCGCCAGGTACCCCCTGAAGAAGGACGGAGAGTTCATGGGAGCCCGCACCGATCGTTATTGTCGCTTTCATCGTGCCAGCGGCACGACACTAACCATTGTCGGGAGTTGAAGAAGGAGATTGAGAAACTGATCCAGAAGGGAAAGCTCAAGGAATTTGGGCTGGGCGACGGAGCCGATCCCGTTCCCGGTCCTGATCGCGGTCTCGTTCCCGATCCCGCGGTCGATCCCCGAAGAAGGATAAGCCTGAGTCTTCCAATGCACGCAAGGAGAAGCGGGGGACCATTAATGTGATTCATGGGGGACTTGCTGCGGGAGGAGATACCACGGCATCTCGGGAGGTCTATGCTTCTCGAATTCCCATTGCTGTGGTGCTGGGCAATAGGACCCGAACATGGACTCCGAAGCAAGAGATGGTGATTCCCTTCTCAGCGGAGGACCTGATAGGAGTGGAGACCCCGCACGATGACGCTTTGGTCGTAACTTTGAACGTGGATAGGTACGAGATGAAGCGAATCTTGATTGATGGAGGGAGCTCCGCCGATATTTTGTTCATGGAGGCGCTCCAGGCCATCGGGAAAACCAAGAAGGACTTGAAGCCTGCGGACTTCCCGATGGTCGGATTTTCTGGGTCTACTTCTTACCCGGTGGGGATGATTACCTTACCAGTCGAGTTCGGTAGTGGCTGAGAGTCGGAGAAGAGGAACGTGGAGTTCGTGGTGGTTTAATCCGCGGGGACTTATAATACAATTATCGGGAGGACTACCATCAACCTGCAGGGGGCAATCGCCTCAAGTGTCCATCAGAAGATGAAGTTTCCGACTGACCATGGAGTCGGGGAAGTCATAGGCGATTACGTGGCCTCCAGGAAGTGCTATGTCAATGCCACTCGAAGGAGGACTCGGGAGGCTATGACTGTTTTCCAGACTGGTGCCGATCCCCTAGAGGAGTTTGGGCGTCCCGCCCCGATGGAGGATTTGAAGGAGGTCGAGATTGATGGACCTCAAAGAAAGGTGAAAATCGGGTCCGCTCTGACTGAGGAGACGACCCGAGAACTGATCGATCTGTTGAAGGAGTTCAAGGAGCTATTTGCCTGGTCCCCGAGTGACATGCCAGGAATCAGCCCGATGTGATTACTCGCGAGCTGAAGATTGATCACGCGATCAAGCCGATTACACAGAGAAGGCGCCCGATGGGTGCCGACAAGAAGATCGCGATCAAGCAAGAGGTGGGCAGATTGCTCGATGCTGGATTCATCAAGGAGCTCGATTCCAGACCTGGGTCGCCAACCCAGTCCTGGTGAAGAAGAGCAATGACAAGTGGCGGATGTGTGTTGATTTCCGCGACCTGAACAAAGCATGCCCGAAGGATTGCTATCCGCTCCCAAGGATCGACCAGCTGGTGGATGCAACATCGGGACATGAGTTGCTGAGTTTTCTGGATGCCTACTCCGGCTACAAACAGATCAAGATGTCCAAGGAGGATGCCCCCCACACCGCCTTTTATGCTGATAGTGACATCTATCACTATGATGTCATGCCTTTTGGACTGATCAATGTTGGTGCAACTTATCAGAGGATGGTAAACCGGCTGTTCAGGGATATGCTAGGAAAAACGATGGAGGCCTATGTTAGGTTATAAAGTCTAGGTCAACGGGTCGTCAATCTAGAATTTATCTCCCACTAATGAAATGTCGGGTTCAGTGTTCCTAGGACTAGTCGTTCTGATCCATGACCTTATACTCCCTTGGGGTAGTCGTTCTGATCTATGCCCTTACACTCCCTTGGGGTAGTCGTTCTGGTATATGTCCTTCTCTTCTCTCCTTCTGACCTCCTTTCCTTCTCTCCTTCTGACCTCCTTTCCTTCTCTCCTTCTGACCTCCTTTCCTTCTCTCCTTCTGACCTCCTTTCCTTCTCTCCTTCTGACCTCCTTTCCTTCTCTCCTTCTGACCTCCTTTCCTTCTCTCCTTCTGACCTCCTTTCCTTCTCTCCTTCTGACCTCCTTTCCTTCTCTCCTTCTGACCTCCTGAGGCTTGTCCTACTGCTCTATGCTCTTCTGCTTCCTTGGTTCTCTTCTCCTTGCCACCCTGCAAGAGGGGCAATACCAGGCACAGAGGGGGGGTGGTGCCTGATGAACCCTCTCCGATGCCTAAGTCAGTACGGTTTTAGAGAGATAAAGCTAGAGAGATGTCAGAGCAAAATTGTGCAACTTGCCAAGATCCTCAAATGAGATGTGAAGGTGGGGTATTTATAGGCAACGGTGTCATTAAGGTGGCTTAATGACATCGTTAGCCTTTAAACACAATTAATTAACCTTTAAGCACATAATTAAGACCTTAGGATTCGGAGGAGGCAGGCGGAGTGGACCGAGCGTGGGAGTCTGAAAGTGGTGCCGGGGCCCTTGGGGGGGGGGAGAAATCCGACTCCCAAGGGTAGGGGTTGGGTGAGGACACCCAACCCCTCCTAGGGAGGGTGGGGTTGGCCAACCCCATCCCTCCTAGGAGGGATCGGGTTGGCCGACCCGATCTCTCCTAGGAGAGATCGGGTTGGCCAACCCGATCTCCCCTAGGGGAGATCGGGTCGGCTGACCCGATCTCCCCTAGGGGAGGTCGGCTGACCCGATCTCCCCTAGGGGAGGTCGGCTGACCCGATCTCCCCTAGGGGAGGTCGGGTGTGGCCACCCAACCTCACCTAGGTGAGTTCGCCTCTGTCGGACGGGCGCTTCGGCCCCGTCCGAGCCGTCGATGTTCTCGCGAAGTGTCCGGGTTGAAGTTTCGATTTGCAATCATAAATGGGACGATAAAAATACAACGGTTCGGAAGTCAACGGGTTCAAATTGGGCGTATATCCATCACATGCCCCCGAGTCAACCAATGGCCTAACCCTTGATTGACTCTATTTTAGGATGGTATGACACGCGCAATTTGAAACCGGGATTTTACCTTCTTTGTGTGAATGTCTGCTTACCCATGGATGCGTGCCTCTGACTCTGCCCCCTGCCTTATGAGATAGAGGAATTGTAAACGTCAGAGTAGCACGAACGTGTGCCTAAGCACGCGTCCGTCTGAGGTGGGAGTAATAAATCTATCTTTGCTACAGGCGTATACTCAAAAAATACATGCTTGCATAGGAATGCAATACTGATACATCTAAGTGATTCATGCTTCAATTTCATGTCGTGATTTGCCTAAGTGGAGAAAAATTTAATTGTGGCCCAAATTTTTTTCTAAGTATGGGATACTAGAAAATATGCCTATAGGATGTTAACTAGGAGTGAACATGGACATATCATGAACATGAGGATGTGTACTAGCATACATGCAAGTAGGAACATAAGGATGGGAGTGAGTAGAGACATGCTGCGATTGTAGTCATGAATGTATGCATGAATATGTATGTATGTATGGATGGGTTGTGAGTATAAGCATGAGTGATGACATTGACGTACCCGTAGATGTTATCATGAATATGAGCATAAATGCAAAGGTGAGAGCATAGACCTCTCCTTTACCTGAGGGTGGGGACTCTGCCACTCAATGGGACATAACGTTCTGCCTCCCTTGTACTAGCATGAGCATTGTCCATTAACCTCGACCTTCGGCATGTGTATAATTTTTCCTTCATTCGTTGGAGCGTGTGTATAGCTCTTGACCTTTACCCTGCAATTTGTTCCCCATAAAAGTGAGGGTGAAAAAGCTTACAAGCTTTCTTCTTACCGCCGCGAGCGAAGGGGTCTATTGACATGTGTTAAGGGCTGACCCTTCCTTCGGATGTGCTGGAGCGTTGCTCCATTTGGGGAAACTAAAAGTTCGCCCTCTTCCCTTGGTATTAAGGTTGCCCCCGTAGTAGGCGTATCTCGCCCCTCCATGAGTAAGGGTTGATCTTTGTGTTGGTTGCTTGTATAGATGACTCACTTTTGGGAAGCTTTCTTCTTCAGACAGGGAGACCGTTGAATCAGATGAGAGGGAAGGACCCTCTAGTTCTGCTTATCAGACCAAGAAATTTTCTAAGTCAGGGGTGACTGCTAATGCTTCCAGTACGTTCTTTTTCCCTTCTCTTTTCTTTGTGATATATTTATGATTGTTCTCATGCTGCTTCCTTCTTGTTGTTAGAGCGTTCTTCCCTGGTTACCGAATGGTTCTTGTGGTGGGTGAGAGTTCAAGTCAATCTAAATCCAAGGCACGAAAACCTGACTCTGAGGTCGGGCCCTCGGCTGCCAAGGAGAAGGAAACCGCGAGAGGCTCTCCTTCAAGTGCCCCCTTGCTGACTCCCTCCCATGATAAGGAGGTAGTGGTTGAAGAGGCGCCCTCTTTGCTTGACAAAAGGGAACAACCTGCGGCTGGCGATGGGGTGATCATAGGTCTTGATGTCTCTTCTCTATCCCCTGCCCCCCAGCCGAGGGGCCGAGTCTCAAGTTTATTTCATCTTCATATAGATTTGACGACTTTTGAAGGTGTCTTTGTCTTTCCTATGGGTTATGTTATTAACCCCTGCGTTGAAGATTTTTCTTTTGGTGACGGGTGTGATCATCATCTTACACTGAGGTTCCCCTCTCTTGCCATGGCTCTGATTAAGATAGCAAATTCTTGCTTTGGAGTTTGGTGGAGACTGCTCTTGAGTTAGCCTCTACTAGTATCGTAGTTGTGATCGTTGTGGGGATCGTTTTGTTATATGCCCTCAATAGTGCTTGTCGTGATTCTTTGCTTCATGATTGATTTCGTGAGATATGGAGGTTATCTTCATAATGAGGACGTCTCCTTCCTGGTATCACCTAGTGGGTTGAAATATAAGTGTCTCCCTTTGATGAGCGTACGAAGGGTGTTGTTTTTCCTTTTTCTTGAACTTCTTCCTAAGGCCAGGCGTAGCCTTTTGATGTTCGTTGTCGGGATGGTGTCTTTACAATGCATGTCTTTGACAGATGTTTTATGATGTCCTGTCATGATAATCACTTCGGGATATGTGGACGTGATAGGTACTTCGTGATGTGTCGGAGTGATAGCCCTTCTGTAGTGTGTGGACATGATAGCCACTTCAAGATATGTGGACATGATAGCCACTTCAAGATATGTGGACATGATAGCCACTTCAGGGTATGTGGACATGATAGCCACTTCAGGGTATGTGGACATGATAGCCACTTCAGGGTATGTGGACATGATAGCCACATCACGATGTATGGTGTTGTGCTTTAGTATTCCTTTCTCGTTGGAGAGCCTTTATTGCTATAGCTGCCTTATGTTTAGGCTATGTTTGTTGGGTTAGGTCCCGATGTCTCGTCTTGTCGGATGTTGTATCCTTTATGCTCTTTAAATGTCTCCTTCATGAGTTGTGCTTGACGATGTTCAAGTCTGATATGAGCATAGGTCACGCGAGGGCGACATGCATGACAATAACATTTGTCGGAGGTTGATTTGTGTGACTTGTAAGGCAATTCTCTTCTTGATGGGTCGAGCTTATTTTGAGGGCCTTGAACTTTGGATTTCATGTCTTTGCTATCCTTCTTGGTGGTGTTGGGTTCCTTTGAGATACTTCTCTTGACTTGTGATATGGGTGATAGGATAACTCGTTACTTTTCATGATAACCTCTTGTGCTTCTGTATATGATCCTTTGGTCATGGACTCTTCTCTTGGTGTGTTTCCTTTACTTGTCTTTCTTTCGTGTTTTCCTTCATGCCGTACCTGCCATCTCATCAAGAAAAAACATTATGTGTTCTTTATACAACCTTACTTTAAGATTACTTTCTCATGGGATCCTTCTGAGCATGGTGTTCTTCTAAGCATGGTGTGATGATCTCTTCTGATACCCCTTACACGGTATACGTTGTACTGTTAGACCAAAGATACGCTCTTGGTGGGCGTCGAAATCTGTTCACGAGACAGGCTCTCGGACGGCACTTAACGTTTCACAGGATAGGCTCCCGGAGGGCACAGGTTAGTCCACCGATACCTTCTTGACGGGTGTCAAACTGTTCACGAGACAGGCTCTCGGACGGCACTTAACGTTTCACAGGATAGGCTCCCGGAGGGCACAGGTTAGTCCACCGATACCTTCTTGACGGGTGTCAAACTGTTCACGAGACAGGCTCTCGGACGGCACTTAACGTTTCACAGGATAGGCTCCCGGAGGGCACAGGTTAGTCCACCGATACCTTCTTGACGGGTGTCAAACTGTTCACGAGACAGGCTCTCGGACGGCACTTAACGTTTCACAGGATAGGCTCCCGGAGGGCACAGGTTAGACCAAAGATACGCTCCTGGTGGGCGTCGAACTGGTAGTTTGAAATCTACCTCAAGATACGCTCTTGGGGGCGTCGAACTGGTAGTGTTTTTTCTACCTCAAGATACGCTCTTGGGGGCGTCGAATCTGGTAGGTTGCAAATCTACCTCAAGATACGCTCCTGGGGGCGTCGAATTCGTAGTTTTTGGAAACCACTCTCAAGATACGCTCTTGGTGCGTCGAAGGTCGTAGTGTATAAACTACTCTCAAGATACGCTCTTGGGGGCGTCGAAGGTCGTAGTATGAAAACTACTCTCAAGATACGCTCTTGGTGCGTCGAAGGTCGTAGTGTATAAACTACTCTCAAGATACGCTCTTGGGGGCGTCGAAGGTCGTAGTATGAACACTACTCTCAAGATACGCTCTTGGGGGCGTCGAATGTCGTAGTATGAAAACTACTCTCAAGATACGCTCTTGGGGGCGTCGAAAACTGTTCGCGGGATAGGCTCCCGGAGGGCACAGGGTTCGTAGTTTTAGAACTACTCTCAAGATACGCTCTTGGGGGCGTCGAATGTGTTCGCGGGATTGGCTCCCGGAGGGCTCATAATGTTACCTTATCTTGTGTCCTTTCTCATGTAGGGTGCGTCTTTGGTATGTTTTTCGAGTCTTTACTTGACTTTTCCTTCTATGATATTGCATGCTACCACACTTTTCCTTCAATGTGGGAGATCACCTCTCGAGGGCGATGTTTGTGTGTTGCCAACTTAGGACGAGTTCGTAGAGGGAGTTGATGATGTTTTCCTCTTATGTGACCCCTTCTAGGAAAAGTGGTATTGCATGTTCTTGTGATCTTCTGCCTCTAATCTCTTCTTTTACACTTAGGTGGACTACCAAGCACTTATTCGTTTGGTGCCCCCCAAGTTGCTTGGTGGTCACACCGCCTTTCATATTTGGCCGCTGAAGGCCCCTCGTTCACTTTCTTAGTTGGGTGCCCCTTATGCTCGGGGCTCCCTTGTCTGCTTGTTTGAATGTGATGAGTGTCCCTTGTAGGATTTACTCTTTCTCATGTTTGCTTGTTTCAGTCATAGGCATGGTTTGGATGATGCCTTTGTCGGATGTGTCTTTGGAGGTTGGGTGGAAGAGCTTTTGCTTTGGGTGGGTGGGGGTGTATTTTATTCTCTTGATAACTAGGATGTGGCAATGTTTGTATCCTAGGGGTGCTTGTAAATTCTTTCCCCCCCTTCCTTGTGCTTTAGGTTGAAAAGCTCTCTCATAGAATGGCGTCTTGAGTTGTTAATCTCATAGGTGTGTTTCAGACTAGTCAATCTAATCCATGCTCTTTGCACGTGCATGGGGGGTGGGGGTCTGACCGGGCTGTATCTTCTTGGAGTGTTGTGGCACTTAGAGTGCCTTGCCTTTTCCTTCACATTGGAGTATTCTTCAATGCCTTTAGGGGGTGTCACATTGGTCATGCTCCTCCCACCTTGAATGTTGATTATAGTCTTCCTTTGCATTAGGACTTGAACTTAAAAAGGATGTCTTCCTCTAGGTTTGCAGGTGATGTTCCCTGATTTTCCATGGGTTTGCCCTCGTATTGGCTATTCCTTGTTGGATAGCTTCATTAGAGGCTGCATTTGTGTTGCGTACGTATACGTGTTTGAGGTGTGTTGAGCTGACAAGTCCCTCCTTTTTTGTTTTGTCATAACCTTCATTCATCATGTATTCGGCGTATGGCCTTAAAGGCGGGATATTTTTCTAGTGCCCCTTTTATCGTGGTTCTCCTCTTGATGGGATGCCAGAGTCAAATGTCTTATCATTTGCAGACAAGGTGGTTGATCGGGATGTGCGTCTAGTGTGAGGGTCAATCTTGAAACCTTACTCCCTAAGCTTTTGAGCTCTTCTTTGGTTGATCTTGTAGAACTATTATCCTGCCCTAAGGCTCTTGATAGGAGATGTATCTCATTTTCACACTCTAGTTGTTGCACTATCTCTTTTGCTAATCTTGCATCTCTAGAGTTTCTCTCTTGGTGCATGACTTCAATGACAGGATTTTCTACCGATGTTTATTCTATTAGGACTTGTGTCCTTGGTTGCCCTCCTTTCTTGTGAGATGGCGAAGGAGTGTTTATGAACACTCCAATGTGTCGTACTTGGTAGAGGTATGCGCCTAATCCTTATGGCGCTGTCTTGAATCTTCGTGTACCTGTATCTGATGGACATGTTATTCATTACATATATAGTACGGAGTCCAAGGATCTCCGGGTTAGGATCATATTTTGAGAACAGAGACATAGTCATCTATCAGATGACCTCTTTTCTACGGAGTTAATTTTTGCAAGGATAAATGCAAGGAAACTTGTAAGGATACTTGTAAGGATATGTGTTCCATCCTTTTCCTGGTTCATTTGCAGTGCCGTGTCCCTAATGGGTGTGTTGATGTTCTGACCACCTTTACTAGTAGGGGGTCCTTTGGTATTAGGTATGCCTGACTCTTCTCTAGTATCATTAATGGTTGGTCATGGGAGATGTCTGACGGACTCCCCTCATGTACTATGGTTCTCTTCATGTCAAAGTTGGTGATTCCCTCTCTTATGACTAACATATCATTGTGTGGAAATACTATGTTTTCCATATCCCTTTTTAAAATCTTGATGATGGTGTCACCGTTCTTCCTTTGCTAGGCTTGGTGTCCTTGAGGGTTTTTGATGGAAGTGTATTCCATTACCTTGGATGAGCTTTCTAAGTGTAGTTGTGTCTCCTGGCTATTTTGTGAAATCATAAAGATCCGCTGGAGGTGTTTGCCTTTGATGGTGGGCGTTACCCATGTGATATGGTTTCTTCCATTTCTGGAGGGATGTGTTCGCGGCTACCCCTTCTTGTGCTAATGGGCGTTTGTGGGGAGGGCATGTTGTGACTGGTGCCCCCCTTGCATACCAATGCCAGATGGGATCCTTTGACGTGCTTGGCCCTAGGATGCTTTGTGGAAGGTTGTAGTAGGGGTAATCATTTGTGACCTTCATGGTAGTTCCTCTATAGGATGTTGGGAGTGCTCAACTTATTTTTGTAACTGAGCCTTCCATCTTGTGATCTTTCCCAGAAACTTGACCTTATAGGTGTTCTTTGGGATTGAGGAATCTGTTGCTTGTGCATCTCTTGATTGGCGACGGCCTTTTACTGATTCTTCTAGTGGTCCACCTGTGTATATATATATCACGGAGCCCGAAGGAGTCCGGTATGGTTATTCTTGGAAAACATGTTGATATCAAGTATCAAAATCTACCCCTTTTAGGGAGTTGACTTGTTATGCAGTTAAATTAAATAAGAGGATATGGGAAGGATATGGTAGTGGGGGTGCTGATATCCCCTGCTTCCTTGGTAATGTAACTGTCTTCCTCCATTAGTCTGTGTGTATTCCTTCCATTTGAGGAATATGAGGTCGCATCCTTGCAAGGCGGACTAGGTGGAGGTGTATCCTTCGTGTATGCTATGTGTGGTCTCACTCTACTATGTCTCTCCATGAGACTTCCCATTGTAGTAGCTATGTGCTGACGCGGTGTGGTACTCTATTAGTTCCATGTTCAAATCCTTGTCTTTTCAACTCCCCCCTGTCCTAGGAGGACGTGTGCCAAGGGTTGTCATGCACAAGGGGTTTGGATCTGTCGTGCTGTATCGTGGGTAGTGGTTGCTTTATTGTGTTGTTGGGACTATGTCCCTCCCTTTGAGCTTTCCTTGGTGTGTCCCTTAGGCATGTCCGTGGTGATACGGACTGTATGTGTGCATTGCCATGGTGGATGTTGGAACTCCTATATCCTTGTTGGTCTTGCATGTATGTCTTCCCTTAGTGCGGTGTATGTCCTTGTTGGGGTACTTAGTTGAACTCCTTCCTCCTTGGAGGTCTTGCCTATCTATCTGCCCCCAGGGGGGTGTATGCCCTGGCATCCTGCTGTGTCTGTTGCTGCCTTGGAGGCACAGACTGCTGCCTTCCCCCTGGGGGTGGCCTTTGGTTGTCTCTCCTTTGTTCTCCTCGTTGCCCTGTTCGAGGGTGCGAGTGGCGTTCTTACGTTGGAATTTGCTCCTCTTCATGAGCTTCTTCTCCTTCCTGTCGGTGTTGCCTTTCCAGTCTATTCCTTAGGGTCTCTCTGTAAGCTAGTACCTCGTCCGAGGCGCTCATCAGCCCTGGAGTCACTGTATGTGCTCCCTGTGTGTATGCCGGCCTTGTGTTGGTTGTGTGGGCACGATTGTCGTTCCTTTGAGTCAGTATTCCATATGGGTACCCTTGAGGTTGTACCTCATAGTGGTATCCCTGTGGAGGTGCCGTGTATTGGGATGGCACTCCTTGTTGCCCCCCTGTCCCTGTGGCTTCCTAGTCAATGGAGTTGGAGCTGTGGAAGCCTCCTCCCTGCTTGTTAGGCTGGGGTGCCTGTGGGGCTATCTGAGGCTCTGGTGTGCAGGCTGTTTCTCTGGGTTAGGCTGCCTTGCTGGAGGTATAGGATGTCTTTCTTGCCTATTGCCCCCAGGTGGGCGATTATCTCTAGACACTAAGTTGTTCGTCTTCGCTCTCGTGATTGTCAGACTTTCTGTTCGAAGCCCACGGACGGCGCCAAGTGTTAGGTTATAAAGTCTAGGTCAACGGGTCGTCAATCTAGAATTTATCTCCCACTAATGAAATGTCGGGTTCAGTGTTCCTAGGACTAGTCGTTCTGATCCATGCCCTTATACTCCCTTGGGGTAGTCGTTCTGATCTATGCCCTTACACTCCCTTGGGGTAGTCGTTCTGGTATATGTCCTTCTCTTCTCTCCTTCTGACCTCCTTTCCTTCTCTCCTTCTGACCTCCTTTCCTTCTCTCCTTCTGACCTCCTTTCCTTCTCTCCTTCTGACCTCCTTTCCTTCTCTCCTTCTGACCTCCTTTCCTTCTCTCCTTCTGACCTCCTTTCCTTCTCTCCTTCTGACCTCCTGAGGCTTGTCCTACTGCTCTATGCTCTTCTGCTTCCTTGGTTCTCTTCTCCTTGCCACCCTGCAAGAGGGGCAATACCAGGCACAGAGGGGGGGTGGTGCCTGATGAACCCTCTCCGATGCCTAAGTCAGTACGGTTTTAGAGAGATAAAGCTAGAGAGATGTCAGAGCAAAATTGTGCAACTTGCCAAGATCCTCAAATGAGATGTGAAGGTGGGGTATTTATAGGCAACGGTGTCATTAAGGTGGCTTAATGACATCGTTAGCCTTTAAACACAATTAATTAACCTTTAAGCACATAATTAAGACCTTAGGATTCGGAGGAGGCAGGCGGAGTGGACCGAGCGTGGGAGTCTGAAAGTGGTGCCGGGGCCCTTGGGGGGGGGGGGGAGAAATCCGACTCCCAAGGGTAGGGGTTGGGTGAGGACACCCAACCCCTCCTAGGGAGGGTGGGGTTGGCCAACCCCATCCCTCCTAGGAGGTGATGGATATACGCCCAATTTGAACCCGTTGACTTCCGAACCGTTGTATTTTTATCGTCCCATTTATGATTGCAAATCGAAACTTCAACACCGGACACTTCGCGAGAACATCAACGGCTCGGACGGGGCCGAAGCGCCCGTCCGACAAGAGGCGAACTCACCTAGGTGAGGTTGGGTGGCCACACCCGACCTCCCCTAGGGGAGATCGGGTCAGCCGACCCGATCTCCCCTAGGGGAGATCGGGTTGGCCAACCCGATCTCTCCTAGGAGAGATCGGGTCAGCCAACCCGATCTCTCCTAGGAGAGATCGGGTTGGCCAACCCGATCTCTCCTAGGAGAGATCGGGTCGGCCAACCCGATCCCTCCTAGGAGGGATGGGGTTGGCCAACCCCACCCTCCCTAGGAGAGGTTGGGTGTCCTCACCCAACCCCTACCCTTGGGGGTCGGATTCCTCCCCCCCAAGGGTCCCGACACCATCCTCAGACGCCCATGCTCGGTCCACTCCGCCTACCTCCTCCGAATCCTAAAGTCTTAATTATATGCTTAAAGGTTAATTAATTGTGTTTAGAGGTTAACGATGTCATTAAGCCACCTTAATGACACCGTTGCCTATAAATACCCCACCTTCACAACTCATTTGAACATCTTGGCAAGTTGCACAATTTTGCTCTGACATCTCTCTAGCTTTATCTCTCTAAAATCGTACTGACTTAGGCATCGGAGAGGGTTCATCAGGCACCACCCCCCCCCTCTGTGCCTGGTATTGCCCCTCTTGCAGGGTGGCAAGGAGAAGAGAACCAAGGAAGTCAGAAGGAGAGAAGGAAAGGAGGTCAGAAGGAGAGAAGGAAAGGAGGTCAGAAGGAGAGAAGGGAAGGAGGTCAGAAGGAGAGAAGGAAAGGAGGTCAGAAGGAGAGAAGAGAAGGACACATATCAGAACGACTACCCCAAGAGAGTATAAGGGCAGGGATCAGAACGACTACCTCAAGGGAGTATAAGGCCATGGATCAGAACGACTAGTCCTAGGAGCACTGAACCCGACATTTCATTAGTGGGAGATAAATTCTAGATTGACGACCCGTTGACCTAGACTTTATAACCTAACACTTGGCGCCGTCTGTAGGCTTCGAACAGAAAGCCTGGCTATTACACGAGCTATGACGAACAGCAGGGTGTCCAGGCCCCAACACCCACCCGAGGGCAATGGGCGGAGAAGAGAACCCATACCCCCAGGGAGGCGGCCTAACCCTGGGAAGCAGCCAATGCATCCAGAGCCCCAAGAAATACCACAACCTCCTCAGCAACAGAACAACCAGGAGGGAGGACCTTCACGCCCAGCTGGGGCTGAGTCCTCCACAGCCTCCACCCCCGGGCAAGAAGGCCACAGAGAGAAAGAGAACAACAGGGAGTGCCTTCCCACAACACGGCACCCCCTGAGGGATACTATTATGAAGAGCAACCCCAAAGGTACCCGTACGGGATGCCGGCACAGAGAGAGGGCAACCGCGCCCACACAGCGTATACAAGGCCGGCATACACTCAAGGAACTTACACTGAAACTCATGAAGAGGAGCAAATTCCAACGTAAGAACGCCACTTGCACCCTGGAACAGGGCAACGAGGAGAACATAGGAGAGACAACCAAAGGCCACCCCCAGGGGGAAGGCAGCAATCTGTGCCTCCAAGGCAGCAACAGGCACAGCAGGATGCCAGGGCATACACCCCTCTGGGGGCAGATAGACAGGCAAGACCTCCAAGGAGGCATGGATTCAACCAAGTACCCCAATAGGGACATACACCGCATTAAGGGAGGACATACATGCCAGACCAACAAGGATATAGGAGTTCCAACATCCACCCTGGCAATGTACACATACAGTCCGTATCACCACAGACATGCCTAAAGGACATACCAAGGAAAGCTCAAAGGGAGGGACATAGTCCCAACAACACAATAAAGCAACCACCTACCCATGATACAGCACGACAGGTCCAAACCCCTTGTGCATGACAACCCTTGGCACACGTCCTCCTAGGACAGAGGAGGAGTTGAAAAGACAAGGATTTGAACAGGGAACTAATAGAGTACCACACCACGTCAGCACATAGCTACTACAATGGGAAGTCTCATGGAGAGACATAGTAGAGTGAGACCGCACATAGCATACATGAAGGATACACCTCCACCTAGTCCGCCTTGCAAGGATGCGACCTCATATTCCTCAAGTGGAAGGAATACACACAGACTAATGGAGGAAGACAGTTACATTACCAAGGAAACAGGGGATATCAACACCCCCACTCCCATATCCTTCCCATATCCTCTTATTTAATTTAACTGCATAACAAGTCAACTCCCTAAAAGGGGTAGATTTTGATACTTGATATCAACATGTTTTCCAAGAATGACCATACCGGACGCCTCCGGGCTCCGTGATATATATGTACACAGGTGAACCACTAGAAGAATCAGTAAAAGGCCGTCGCCAATCAAGAGATGCACAAGCAACAGATTCCTCAATCCCAAAGACCACCTATAAGGTCAAGTTTCTGGGAAAGATCACAAGATGGAAGGCTCACTTACAAAAATAAGTTGAACACTCCCAACATCCTATAGAGGAACTACCATGAAGGTCACAAAGGATTACCCCTACTACAACCTTCCACCAAGCATCCTAGGGCCAAGCCCGTCAAAGAATCCCATCTGGCATTGGTATGCAAGGGGGGCACCAGTCACAACATGCCCTCCCCACAAACGCCCATTAGCACAAGAGGGGGTAGCCGCGAACACATCCCTCCAGAAATGGAAGAAACCATATCACATGGGTAACGCCCACCATCAAAGGCAAACACCTCCAGCGGATCTTTATGATTTCACAAAATAGCCAGGAGACACAACTACACTTAGAAAGCTCATCCAAGGTAATGGAATACACTTCCATCAAAAACCCTCAAGGACACCAAGCCTAGCAAAGGAAGAACGGTGACACCATCATCAAGATTTTAAAAAGGGATATGGAAAACATAGTATTTCCACACAATGATATGTTAGTCATAAGAGAGGGAATCACCAACTTTGACATGAAGAGAATCATAGTACATGAGGGGAGTCCGTCAGACATCTCCCATGACCAACCATTGATGATACTAGAGAAGAGTCAGGCATACCTAATACCAAAGGACCCCCTACTAGTAAAGGTGGTCAGAACATCAACACACCCATTAGGGACACGGCACTACAAATGAACCAGGAAAAGGATGGAACACATATCCTTACAAGTATCCTTACAAGTTTCCTTGCATTTATCCTTGCAAAAATTAACTCCATAGAAAAGAGGTCATCTGATAGATGACTATGTCTCTGTTCTCAAAATATGATCCTAACCCGGAGATCCTTGGACTCCGTACCATATATGTAATGAATAACATGTCCATCAGATACAGGTACACGAAGATTCAAGACAGCGCCATAAGGATTAGACGCATACCTCTACCAAGTACGACACATTGGAGTGTTCATAAACACTCCTTCGCCATCTCACAAGAAAGGAGGGCAACCAAGGATACAAGTCCTAATAGAATAAACATCGGTAGAAAATCCTGTCATTGAAGTCATGCACCAAGAGAGAAACTCTAGAGATGCAAGATTAGCAAAAGAGATAGTGCAACAACTAGAGTGTGAAAATGAGATACATCTCCTATCAAGAGCCTTAGGGCAGGATAATAGTTCTACAAGATCAACCAAAGAAGAGCTCAAAAGCTTAGGGAGTAAGGTTTCAAGATTGACCCTCACACTAGACGCACATCCCGATCAACCACCTTGTCTGCAAATGATAAGACATTTGACTCTGGCATCCCATCAAGAGGAGAACCCCGATAAAAGGGGCACTAGAAAAATATCCCGCCTCTAAGGCCATACGCCGAATACATGATGAATGACGGTTATAACAAAACAAAAAAGGAGGGACTTGTCAGCTCAACACACCTCAAACACGTATACGTACGCAATACAAAGGCAGTCTCTAATGAAGCTATCCAACAAGGAATAGCCAATACGAGGCCAAACCCATGGAAAATCAGGGAACATCACCGGCGAACCTAAAGGAAAACGTCCTTTGTAGGTTCAAGTCCTAATTCAAAAGAAGTCTATAACCAAGATTCAAGGTGGGAGGAGCATGACCAGTGGAACACCCCCTAAGGGCATCGAAGAATACTCCAGTGTGAAGGAAAAGGCAAGGCACTCTAAGTGCCACAACACTCCAAGAAGATACAACCCGATCAGACCCCCACACCCCCATGCACGAGCAAAGAGCATGGATCAGATTGACTAGTCTGAAACACACCTACGAGATTAACAACTCAAGACACCATTCTATGAGAGAGCTCTTCAACCTACACAAGGAAAGGGGGGAAAAAATTTACAAGCCCCCCTAGGATACAGACATTGCCACATCCTAGTTACCAAGAGAATGAAATCCACCACCACCCACCCAAAGCAAAAGCCCTTCCACCCAACCTCCAAAGACACATCCGACAAAGGCATCATTTAGACCATGCCTGTGACTGAAACAAGCAAGCATGAGAAAGAGTAGATCCTACAAGGGACACTCATCGCATTCAAAGAGGCAGACAAGGGAGCCCCGAGCGTAAGGGGTACCCAACCAAGAAAATGAACGAGGGGCCTTCAACGGCCAAATATGAAAGGAGGTATGACCACCAAGCAACTTGGGGGGCACCAAACGAATAAGTGCTTGGTAGTCCACCTAAGTGTAAAAGAAGAGATTAGAAGCAGAAGATCACAATAACATGCAATACCACCTTTCCCAGAAAAGGTCACATAGGAGGAAAACATCTTCAACTTCCTATATGAACTCGCCCTAAGTTGGCAACACACAAACATCGCCCTCGAGAGGTGATCTCCCATACTGAAGGAAAAGCGTGATAGCATGCAATATCATAAAAGGAAAAGTCAAGCAAAGACTCGAAAAGCATACCAAAGATGCACCCTACATGAGAAAGGACACAAGGTAAGGTAATATTATGAGCCCTCCGGGAGCCTATCCCGCGAACAGATTTCGACGCCCCCAAGAGCGTATCTTGAGAGTAGTTTATATACTACGACATTCGACGCCCCCAAGAGCGTATCTTGAGAGTAGTGTTCATACTACGACCTTCGACGCCCCCAAGAGCGTATCTTGAGAGTAGTTTATACACTACGACCTTCGACGCACCAAGAGCGTATCTTGAGAGTGGTTTCCAAAAACTACGAATTTCGACGCCCCCAAGAGCGTATCTTGAGAGTAGTGTTCATACTACGACCTTCGACGCCCCCAAGAGCGTATCTTGAGAATAGTTTATACACTACGACCTTCGACGCACCAAGAGCGTATCTTGAGAGTGGTTTCCAAAAACTACGAATTCGACGCCCCCAAGAGCGTATCTTGAGGTAGATTTGCAACCTACCAGATTCGACGCCCCCAAGAGCGTATCTTGAGGTAGAAAAAACACTACCAGTTCGACGCCCCCAAGAGCGTATCTTGAGGTAGATTTCAAACTACCAGCTCGACGCCCACCAGGAGCGTATCTTTGGTCTAACCTGAGCCCTCCGGGAGCCTATCCTGCGAAACGTTAAGTGCCGTCCGAGAGCCTGTCTCGTGAACAGTTTGACACCCGTCAAGAAGGTATCGGTGGACTAACCTGTGCCCTCCGGGAGCCTATCCTGTGAAACGTTAAGTGCCGTCCGAGAGCCTGTCTCGTGAACAGTTTGACACCCGTCAAGAAGGTATCGGTGGACTAACCTGTGCCCTCCGGGAGCCTATCCTGTGAAACGTTAAGTGCCGTCCGAGAGCCTGTCTCGTGAATAGTTTGACACCCGTCAAGAAGGTATCGGTGGACTAACCTGTGCCCTCCGGGAGCCTATCCTGTGAAACGTTAAGTGCCGTCCGAGAGCCTGTCTCGTGAACAGATTTCGACGCCCACCAAGAGCGTATCTTTGGTCTAACAGTACAACGTATACCGTGTAATGGGTATCAGAAGAGATCATCACACCATGCTTAGAAGGATACCATGCTTAGAAGGATACCATGCTTAGAAGGATACCATGCTTAGAAGGATACCATGCTCAGAAGGATACCATGAGAAAGAAATTTCTAAGTAAAGTAATGGGAAGAACACATAATGTTTTTTCTTGATGAGATAGCAGGTATGATGTAAAGGAAAGCACAAAAGAAAGATAAAGAAAGGAAAACACACCAAGAGAAGAGTCCATGACCAAAGGATCATATACAGAAGCACAAGAGGTTATCATGAAAAATAACGAGTTATCCTACCACCCATATCACAAGTCAAGAGAAGTATCTCAAAGGAACCCAACACCACCAAGAAGGATAGCAAAGACATGAAATCCGAAGGCATGTCGCCCTCGCGTGACCTATGCTCGTATCAGACTTGAACATCGTCAAGCACAACTCATGAAGGAGACATCTAAAGAGCATAAAGGATAGAACATCCGACAAGACGAGACATCGGGACCTAACCCAACAGACATAGCCCACACAAAAGGCAAATATAGCAATGAAGGCTCTCCAATGAGAAAGGAATACTAAAGCACAACCTCATACATCGTGATATGGCTATCATGTCCACATACCTTGAAGTGGCTATCATGTCCACATACTTTGAAGTGGCTATCATGTCCACATACCTTGAGGTGGCTATCATGTCCACATACCTTGAAGTGGCTATCATGTCCACATACCTTGAAGTGGCTATCATGTCCACATACCTTGAAGTGGCTATCATGTCCACATACCCTGAAGTGGCTATCATGTCCACACACTACAGAAGGGCTATCACTCCGACACATCACGAAGTGGCTATCACGTTCACATACCCCGAAGTGTTTATCACGGCAGCACATCATAAAACATCTGTCAAAGACATGCATTGTAAAGACACCATCCCGACCACGAACATCAAAAGGCTACGCCTAGCCTTAGGAGGAGGTTCAAGAAAAAGGAAAAACAACACCCTTCGTACGCTCATCAAAGGTAGGCACTTATATTTCAACCCAATGGGTGATACCAGGAAGGAGACGTCCTCATTATGAAGACAACCTCCATATCTCACGAAATCAACCATGAAGCAAAGAATCACGACAAGCACTATTGAGGGCATATAACAAAACGATCCCCACAACGATCACAACTACGATACTAGTAGAGACTAACTAAAGAGCAGTCTCCACCAAACTCCAAAGCAAGAATTCGCTATCTTAATCAGAGCCATGGCAAGAGAAAGGAACCTCAATGAAAGATGAAATAAACTTGAGGCTCGGCCCCTCGGCTGGGGGGCAGGGGATATAGAAGAGACATCAAGACCTATGATCACCCCATCGCCAGCCACAGGTTGTTTCTTTTTGTCAAACAAAGGGGGTGCCTCTTCAACCACTACCTCCTTACCATGGGAGGGAGTCAGCAAGGGGGCACTTGAAGGAGAGCCTCTCGCGGTTTCTTTCTCCTCGGCAGCCGAGGGCCCGACCTCAGAGTCAGGTTTCCGCGCCTTGGATTTAGATTGACTTGAACTCTCACCCACCACAAGAACCATTCGGTCACCAAGAAAGAACGCTCTAACAACAAAAAGGAAGCAGCATGAGAACAATCATAAGTATATCACAAAGAAAAAAGAAGGGAAAAAGAACGTACTGGAAGCATTAGCAGTCACCCCTGACTTAGAAAATTTCTTGGTCTGATAAGCAGAACTAGAGGGTCCTTCCCTCTCATCTAATTCAACGGTCTCCCTGTCTGAAGAAGAAAGCTTCCCAAAAGTGAGTCATCTATACAAGCAACCAACACAAAGATCAACCCTTACCCATGGAGGGGCGAGATACGCCTACTACGGGGGCAACCTTAACACCAAGGGAAGAGGGCGAACTTTTAGTTTCCCCAAATGGAGCAACGCTCCAGCACATCCGAAGGAAGGGTCAACCCTTAACACATGTCAATAGACCCCTTCGCTCGCGGCGGTAAGAAGAAAGCTTGTAAGCTTTATCACCCTCACTTTTATGGGGAACAAATTGCAGGGTAAAGGTCAAGAGCTATACACACGCTCCAACGAATGAAGGAAAAATGATACACATGCCGAAGGTCGAGGTTAATGGACATGCTCATGCTAGTACAAGGGAGGCGGAACATTATGTCCCATTGAGTGGCAGAGTCCCCACCCTCAGGTAAAGGAGAGGTCTATGCTCTCACCTTTGCATTTATGCTCATATTCATGATAACATCTACGGGTACGTCAATGTCATCACTCATGCTTATACTCACAACCCATCCATACATACATACATACATATTCATGCATACATTCATGACTACAATCGCAGCATGTCTCTACTCACTCCCATCCTTATGTTCCTACTTGCATGTATGCTAGTACACATCCTCATGTTCATGATATGTCCATGTTCACTCCTAGTTAACATCCTATAGGCATATTTTCTAGTATCCCATACTTAGAAAAAATTTTGGGCCAAAATTAAATTTTTCTCCACTTAGGCAAATCACGACATGAAATTGAAGCATGAATCACTTAGATGTATCAGTATTGCATTCCTATGCAAGCATGTATTTTTTGAGTATACGCCTGTAGCAAAGATAGATTTATTACTCCCACCTCAGACGGACGCGTGCTTAGGCACACGTTCGTGCTACTCTGACGTTTACAATTCCTCTATCTCATAAGGCAGGGGGCAGAGTCAGAGGCACGCATCCATGGGTAAGCAGACATTCAGACAAAGAAGGTAAAATCCCGGTTTCAAATTGCGCGTGTCATACCATCCTAAAATAGAGTCAATCAAGGGTTAGGCCATTGGTTGACTCGGGGGCATGTGATGGATATACGCCCAATTTGAACCCGTTGACTTCCGAACCGTTGTATTTTTATCGTCCCATTTATGATTGCAAATCGAAACTTCAACACCGGACACTTCGCGAGAACATCAACGGCTCGGACGGGGCCGAAGCGCCCGTCCGACAAGAGGCGAACTCACCTAGGTGAGGTTGGGTGGCCACACCCGACCTCCCCTAGGGGAGATCGGGTCAGCCGACCCGATCTCCCCTAGGGGAGATCGGGTTGGCCAACCCGATCTCTCCTAGGAGAGATCGGGTCAGCCAACCCGATCTCTCCTAGGAGAGATCGGGTTGGCCAACCCGATCTCTCCTAGGAGAGATCGGGTCGGCCAACCCGATCCCTCCTAGGAGGGATGGGGTTGGCCAACCCCACCCTCCCTAGGAGGGGTTGGGTGTCCTCACCCAACCCCTACCCTTGGGGGTCGGATTCCTCCCCCCCAAGGGTCCCGACACCATCCTCAGACGCCCATGCTCGGTCCACTCCGCCTACCTCCTCCGAATCCTAAAGTCTTAATTATATGCTTAAAGGTTAATTAATTGTGTTTAGAGGTTAACGATGTCATTAAGCCACCTTAATGACACCGTTGCCTATAAATACCCCACCTTCACAACTCATTTGAACATCTTGGCAAGTTGCACAATTTTGCTCTGACATCTCTCTAGCTTTATCTCTCTAAAATCGTACTGACTTAGGCATCGGAGAGGGTTCATCAGGCACCACCCCCCCCTCTGTGCCTGGTATTGCCCCTCTTGCAGGGTGGCAAGGAGAAGAGAACCAAGGAAGTCAGAAGGAGAGAAGGAAAGGAGGTCAGAAGGAGAGAAGGAAAGGAGGTCAGAAGGAGAGAAGGGAAGGAGGTCAGAAGGAGAGAAGGAAAGGAGGTCAGAAGGAGAGAAGAGAAGGACACATATCAGAACGACTACCCCAAGAGAGTATAAGGGCAGGGATCAGAACGACTACCTCAAGGGAGTATAAGGCCATGGATCAGAACGACTAGTCCTAGGAGCACTGAACCCGACATTTCATTAGTGGGAGATAAATTCTAGATTGACGACCCGTTGACCTAGACTTTATAACCTAACAGGAGGGATCGGGTTGGCCGACCCGATCTCTCCTAGGAGAGATCGGGTTGGCCAACCCGATCTCCCCTAGGGGAGATCGGGTCGGCTGACCCGATCTCCCCTAGGGGAGGTCGGCTGACCCGATCTCCCCTAGGGGAGGTCGGGTGTGGCCACCCAACCTCACCTAGGTGAGTTCGCCTCTGTCGGACGGGCGCTTCGGCCCCGTCCGAGCCGTCGATGTTCTCGCGAAGTGTCCGGGTTGAAGTTTCGATTTGCAATCATAAATGGGACGATAAAAATACAACGGTTCGGAAGTCAACGGGTTCAAATTGGGCGTATATCCATCAGCCTATGTGGACGACATGCTGGTGAAGTCCCGACAGGCCGAGGATCATGTCCACAACTTGGCCACGGCGTTTGAGCGGGTGAGGCTTCATCAAGTTCGATTGAACCCGACCAACTGTGCCTTCGGAGTGCACTCAGGGAAGTTTCTGGGCTTCATGGTGAGCCAGAGGGGAATCGAGGTGAACCCTGAGAAGCTGAAGGTGATCGAGGAGATGAAGTCCCAGACGAACCATCGGGAGGTGCAGGTGCTGAGCGGCCGATTGGCCGCAATGAATCGCTTCCTGTCCAAGGCAAGCGACCGATCCATGTCGTTCTTTGAAGTACTGAGGGCCAACAAGAAGTTTCAGTGGACCGCAATGTGCGAAGAGGCGTTCCAGACACTCAAGCAACACCTCCGCACCCTCCCGCCGTTGGCGAAGCCCATTTCAGGCGAGCCACTCTATCTGTATTTGGCTGTTTCTAAATTTGCTGTTAGCTCTGTCTTAGTGAAAGTCGTAGAGGGTAACCAAGTCCCCGTCTATTATGTGTTGGATCACGGTGGAACTCCGGTACGGATCTTGACGGCAATCCTAACTCCTTTGCTCCACGCAATCCTGCAAGAGGGGATAGACCGGGCGGTGACCCAGAATCCCTCTCCGATGCTTAAATGAGTCTCTTGTATGACTGGCAAGCAACAATCACAAAAGTATATCGAACTCAACGTAAGTGATCTCAGGTGACCTCCTGCCCTTTTATAGGCAAAGAGGTGCCTCAGGTACCTGGCGAACTGTTAGGGGTGGTTAGCCCGTATCCCGCTTATCTCGCACACGATCTCGCGTATCTTAGCCATACCCCGCGTATCTCGGACACGATCCGTGTATATTACGGTTTACTCCGCCTACCTTCTACGTATCCTAAAGTCTTAATTATGCGTTTAAAGGCTAATTAACTGTGTTTTAGGGTTAACGATGTCATTAAGCCACCTTAATGACACCGTTGCCTATAAATACCCCACCTTCACAATTCATTTGGACATCTTGGCAATTTGGATAATTTTGCTCTGACATCTCTCTAGCTTTATCTCTCTAAAAACGATACTGACTTAGGCATCGGAGAGGGTTCATCAGGCACCACCCCCCCCCCCCCCTCTGTGCCTGGTACTGCCCCTTCTGCAGGACGGAAGGAGAAGAGAAGCTAAGGAAGGAAGGAAGGAAGGAAGGAAGGACGCAAGATAAGACAGGGCAACCCGAGAGTATCAGATCATCCACATCTCCAGTGAGGAACGAGATTTGAGCCGACTACCCGTTGACCCTGATCTCGGAACCTAACACTTGGCGCCGTCAGTGGGCTTCGGACAGAAAGCCTGGCTATAACACGAGCAATGACGAACAGCAGGGTGTCTAGGCACCACCGCCCACTTGGGGGCAACGGGCGAAGGAGAGAGCCTATACCCCCAGGAAGGCAGCCTAACCCTGGGAAGCAACCAATGCAACCAGAACCACAAGAAATACCACAGCCTCCTCAACAGAACAACCAGGAGGGAGGACCCTCACGCCCAGCTGGGGCTGAGTCCTCCACAGCCTCCACACCTCGGGCAAGAAGGCCACAGAGAGAAAGAGAACAACAGGGAGTGCCATCCCAGCACACGGCACCCCCTGAGGGGTATTATTATGAGGCGCAACCCCAAAGGTACCCGTATGGGATGCCGGCCCAAAGGGATGGCAACCGCGCCCACACAACATATGCAAGGCCGGCATACACCCAGGGGACACACACTGAAGCTCATGAAGAGGAACAGATCCCAACAGAAGGGCACCACTCGCACCCTCGAGCAGGGCAACGAGAGGAGCAAAGAAGATATTACCAGGAGCCACCCCCAGAGGAAAGGCAACAATTCGTGCCTCCTAGGCAACAGCAGAACGCAAGGGCTTACACCCCACTGGGGGAGGAAAGACAAGCAAGACCTCCAAGGAGGCAAGAATTCTATGAAGCACCCCAGCAGGGACACCAAGGATACACCTACAGTCCGTATCAATACGGACAAGGAATCCCGGAAAGCCCTATCTATAACTATGGAGGCTGTTGGATCACGGTGGAACTCCGGCACGGATCTTGACAGCAATCCTAGCTCCTTTGCTCCACGCAATCCTGCAAGAGGGGATAGACCAGGCGGTGACCCAGAATCCCTCTCCGATGCTTAAATGAGTACCTCGTCTGACTGGCAAGCAACAGATATCAAAAGTATTCAATTTCAACGTAACTGATCTGAGGTGACCTCCTGCCCTTTTATAGGCAAGGAGGTGCCTCAGGTACCTGGTGAACCGTTAGGGGTGGTTAGCCCGTATCCCGCTTATCTCGTACACGATCTCGCGTATCTTAGCCATGCCCCGCGTATCTCGGCCACGATCCGTGTATCTTAACCACGTTTCGTACATCTCGGCCACGCCCCGCATATCTTGGCTTTATCCTCTGGTAACGAGTCCCGATTCCCGTCGGGGACTCCAGAGTTATCTCGTTGTGTCACCGCTCGGGGCCCCTCGCCATCGTGACAGGGCCAATCATTCTCAGGGATTCATCATCGGGGCCTACTTAAAGGCTTCTCGTCGGGAGCTTTTAGCTCCACTGTCGGGACCGACTCTGTCGGGACCCTGCTTCGTCGGGACTCCCTTCATCGGGACCCTTCTCCTAGGTCATCTTGACCCTTACTCTGGGCCTGGTGGGCCTGTTTGTCGTTTCCTCGCTGTTTAAAGGGCTTGACGGCTATATTCGGACCCATCATTTGCCCCCAAGACATGAGGGACTTTTAGTTCGTCGTGTCTTCCAACTCCCGATTTTTCCAATATTAGAGTCGGGGATCTATTCCTTGGCCCAGTTATCTACGGTTATCAGTCTTCTCCTCCACGTTTCCTCAGGGTTTTATGGATAACTGCTATATCCAAAGGTCTCTTTGGTTCTCTTGTGCATTAAATGCAGCAGATAATGAAGTGACGTCATCAGTACCCGTGCCTGACTCTCTGTGTCTGCTTTCTCTGAAAAGTGCTTTTCGGGATATTTCATCATTGCGTCTGCTGCTGTTCCGCACGTTTCGTCTCAACGGTCCAGATCAGAACGTTTCCACTTCGATGGTTCAGATTGAAGCGTCCCTTCAACTGTCCTCTTTGTCTATAAAATCCTAACCGTGGGCATAGTTTCACTTTACCTTCTATAAATTTTCGAAAGCTTTCTGCAACTCTTGAGTCCTTAGTGTTTCTTCGACCATCTTTCCGGCAATGTCAGGTTCATTCTTCCAACCTCCCATTGTCATGTTGGGTAAGGATTTCTTCTCTATTGTTCGTCTTCATCTTTGCTTAGTTTGATTGTCATTTCCCGGGAAAACCTAACGTGCCTTTCAATGGCTGCTTTCAGATAGGGGGTCTGGTTTCGAGGGAAGGAAGCCTTTCAACTTTGACTACGTTCTGAATGAAATTTCCAGCACTGCTTATGATGCAGCTCTCCGGGAAGGATGTATCATTTCCGCCATAGAAGCCGATGCTCAAGGCCGGAAATGCATACCACAAGTTCAGAGTGAAGAGGAACTACTTCTTCATCGGAAACTCCTCGATCCCATGACCCCGATAGCCAATCCTTCAACGACTGATTCTGTGGGGCCTTCTGCCACTAACTCCGTGGACCCAGCTGCTGCCAACGCTGCCGACCAGGACCAAGTTCGAATGTTTACTTTTTAGAGTCCTTGTATCCTCTTCTCTTTTGTCCTAGTTGGGCCTTCGAGCCCTTATCAATATTAGACTTCTTTAGCTCCGGTTGTTGTACTTCTCCGAGTGACTTCACTATACGTGCTTAGGTCGAAACCTCGACCCTTAAGACATTCTTGTACGTCCTTCCCGACGATTTAATAACTTGCACCACTTAAGGCGACTTAACATCGAGTGCATCACTTAAGACGACTTAGTTCCTAGCTGTCAAGACCTTGATACTTAAGAAAAAGAAATTTTCGTACGTCCTTCCCGACAATTTAATAATTTGCACCACTTAAGGCGACTTAACATCGAGTGCATCGCTTAAGACGACTTTCAGATACTTAGAATAAATCTAAGTATTGCGCACCACTTAAGGCGTCTTTTCTCGGGCATCACTTGAGACGACTTTCGGATACTCAGAATAAATCTAAGAATCATGCACCACTGAAGGCGACTTTCATCGTGCACCACTGAAGGTGACTTTCATCGTGCACCACTGAAGGAGACTTTCATTGTGCACCACTGAAGGCGACTTTCCTCGTGCGCCACTGAAGGCGACTTTCCTCATGCACCACTGAAGGCGACTTTCATTGTGCACCACTGAAGGCGACTTTCCTCGTGCACCACTGAAGGCGACTTTCGTCGTGCACCACTGAAGGTGACTTTTGTCGTGCACCACTGAACGTGACTTTTGTCGTGCACCACTGAAGGCGACTTTCGTCGTGCACCACTGAAGGCGACTTTCGTCGTGCACCACTGAAGGCGACTTTTACACTTAACGTCAATCTAAGGACAACTCTTGTTTGGAAGCAACCTCTTTATTTATTGGCATAAAATAGGTTTACATCGAATTAAACGATAAATAGCATACACCACTTAAGGCGATTTTACATCGGGCACCACCTAAGGCGACTTTATCGGGCACCACTTAAGGCGACTTTATCGGGCACCACTTAAGGCGACTTTCTTTAAGCATGGTGTTTCTTCAAGTGTTCGCCACTGAAAGAATGCTTTAACGTCCTGCCATCGAGGTCTTCCAACTTGTATGCGTTTGGAGCTGGCATCCCTACGACCTTATAGGGTCCTTCCCATTTTGTTGACATCTTGTTGATTCGATCCAAAAGGGTGAATTCGTTGCGACGCCACACCAGCTCCCCGACGAAGAACTGTCGGGACTTCACTCGCCGATTATAATACCTGGCCGTCAATAAGCGCATTCGTGCTTGGACATCGTCGGCTTCCCGCCTTTTCTCTTCGAGTAAGTCCAAGTCCAGGCGTCTCACTTCCTCGTTCGTCAGGGGTTCATAATATCTCGTCCGATGGGATGCCACAGCTACCTCCACAGGAGCGACAGCTTCCGTGCCATAAACGAGGCCAAACGGAGTCTCCCCTGTTGATCGTTTGGGTGTCGTTCTAACAGCCCAGAGTACGTTTTCCAGTTCGTTCAGCCATTTGCCCTTCAAGACATAGACCCTCTTCTTCAGGCCATCCATCACGATTTTGTTGGCTGACTCCACCTGGCCATTAGTCTGAGCATGGCGTACGGAGGCGGTCCGATGCTCAACGTTCAGTTCTTCCAAATACTCCCTCACCTGAGAGCCGTTAAACAGTGGGCCATTGTCGCTGATCACCACCTTAGGAATCCCGTATCTGGACACGATGTGGGTTTGGAGGAACTTGACGATCTGGTTCCCCGTTGTTCTGGCCACTGCCTTCGCCTCTATCCATTTCGAAAATAATCGATAGCTACAAGTAAATACTTACATTGTCCTTGTGCTTGTGGAAGAGGTCCTACCAAGTCGATGCCCCATTGCGCTAAGGGCCAAGCGCTCTTGATGGACGTCAGGTTGGCAGCCGGGGCCACGATACTCGGGGCGTACCTATGGCATGCGTCGCATGATCGGACCAACGCCGTTGCTTCTTTGTTCATCGTGGGCCAGTAGTAGCCCAGGTTCAACACCTTCCTCAAAATGGATCGGGCCCCTTCGTGACAAGCCGCGATCCCCTCATGCATTTCCTTCAGGATTCAATTGGTGTCGGGTTCTGCTACACATTTCAGGTACGGAGTCGAGAACCAGCCCTTCTTGTACAGCTGATTATCCAGCATCACATAATTAGACGCGATCCGACATATCCTGTCTGCTACTACCTTATCCTCGGGGATTGCCCCTGTAGTCAGATACGCGACTATCGGGGTCATCCAAGTGGGCTCCTCCTCTGATTTTGCTTCAACGGTGCACACTTGCGTGGGGTCGATGTTTGACAAGATCACCTTTTCCAGGAAGTGCACCTTCCGATTTTCTTCTAGGGGTGCCCCCAGGGCAAATTTGCTCAAGGCGTCTGCCTCTACGTTCTCCTCCCTCGGAATAGCCTCGATGTCAAAGCTTTTGAAGCACTCTCTCAGGGTCTGTACCTCTCGCAGATACTTCTTCATTATCGGGCTCCTCGCTTCGTATCGCCCTTGAACTTGGTTCACGATTAACGCCGCGTCGCACTTCACTCTCAAGTGATCGATTCCAGTGCCTTTAGCAATTTTTAGGCCCGTGATAAGAGCTTCATACTCCGCTTCATTGTTTGTGGCCTTGAACGTTAAAGCTAAGGCATATCGAAGCGGCTCACCTTCGCCCGGTGGTATCAACAAGAAGCCCGCTCCTGACCCGTCTGAACTTGCGGAGCCATCCGTGTACATCTCCAGGTGTTTTCCTTGTTTGGCTGTTCTGATTGCTCTGCCCTCTCTGGTTGTTCTTCGGTCGGGACCTCTATGGTTGCCCCCTCTACAGGACCCGCTTCTCCCAGATCGGGGACTGTAGACTCTGCTATGAAATCAGCTAATGCTTGGCCCTTGATTGCCGTTCTTGGAGCAAAGTGTATTCGAAACTCACTGAGCTCTACTCCCCATTTCACCAATCTCCCCGATGCATCCGGTCGGTTCAAAAAATGCTTCAAAGGCTGGTTCAATAGCACAGTGATTTCGTGTGCGTGGAAATATGGCCTTAGCTTCCGAGCAGTGATTATCAGCGCAAAGAGGTACTTCTCAACGGTGGGGTAGTTCAATTCAGACTTGGCAAACGCCTTGCTTACATAATAGACGGGGACTTGATTACCCTCGACAACCTTCACTAACACAGAGCTAATGGCAAATTCAGAAACAGCCAAGTAAAGATAGAGCGGCTCGCCTGGAACCGGTTTAGCCAACGGCGGGAGGGTGCGAAGGTGCTGCTTGAGTGCTTGGAACGCTTCTTCACACTTGGTGGTCCATTCAAACTTCTTGTTGGCCCTCAGGACTTCAAAAAATGGCATTGATCGATCGCTGGCTTTGGACAGGAAGCGATTCATTGCAGCCAGTCGGCCATTCAGCACTTGTACCTCCCGATGGTTTATCGGAGACTGCATCTCTTCAATCGCCCTCAGCTTCTCAGGGTTCACTTCAATTCCTCTTTGGCTTACCATGAAGCCCAAAAACTTCCCTGAATGGACTCCGAAGGCGCATTTCGTTGGGTTCAAGCGAACTTGATGGAGCCTCATCCGCTCAAACGCCATGGTAAGGTTGCGTACGTGATCCTCGGATTGTCGGGACTTCACCAGCATGTCGTCCACGTAAGCTTCCATGGTTTCTCCCAGCATATCCCCAAACAGCTTGTTCACCATCCGCTGGTAGGTTGCCCCGGCGTTGATCAACCCGAAAGGCATGACATCTTAGTGATAGATGTCGCTGTCTGCATAAAACGCAGTGTGGGGGGCGTCTTCCTTGGCCATCTTGATCTGGTTGTAGCCTGAATACGCATCCATGAAGCTCAATAGCTCATGTCCCGACGTGGCATCCACCAGCTGGTCAATCCTCGGAAGCGGGTAGCAGTCTTTCGGGCAGGCTTTGTTCAAGTCGCGGAAGTCCACGCACATTCGCCACTTCCCGTTAGTCTTCTTCACCAGTACTGGGTTGGCGACCCAAGTCTGGAATCGGAGCTCCTTGATGAAACCAGCATCGAGCAACCTGCCCACTTCTTGCTGGATCGCGATCTTCTTATCCGTGCCCATCGGACGCCTTTTCTGCGTGATAGGCTTGATCGCGGGGTCTATCTTCAGCTCGTGCACGATCACGTCGGGGCTGATTCCTGGCATATCGCTGGGGGACCAGGCAAACAGTTCTTTAAACTCTTTCAACAATTCCACCAGTTTTCGGGCTGTCTCCTCAGTTAGAGCGGACCCGATTTTCACCTTCCTCTGGGGTCCGTCGATCTCGACTTCTTTCAGATCTTCTACGGGTGCGGGACGCCCAAATTCTTCTCTGGGATCTGTGTCTGTCTGGAGGACAGTCATGGCCTCTCGCCTCCTCCTCCGGGTGGCATTAACATAGCATTTCCGGGAAGCCACCTGGTCACCTTTGACCTCCCCGACTCCATGGTCGGTCGGGAACTTCATCTTCTGGTGCACAGTCGAGGCAACTGCCATTAGTGGATTGATGGTTGTTCTCCCGATAATTGCGTTGTAGGTCCCAGCAGAATCAACCACGACAAATTCCACATTCCTCCTTTCCGATTTCCACCCACTACCAAACTCCACTGGTAAGGTGATTACTCCCAGCGGGTAAGACGTTGAGCCAGAAAACCCGACCATCGGGAAGTTTGCTTCCTTCAGATCCTTCCTCGTCTTCCCCATAGCTTCCAGCGCGTTCATGAATAGAATGTCGGAGGAACTCCCTCCGTCGATTAGGATTCTCTTCATCTCGAACCCATCTACATCCAGGGTTACTACCAGGGCATCGTCGTGTGGAGTCTCCACGCCTATGAGGTCCTCCGATGAGAAGGAGATCACCATCTCTTCCTTCAGGGTCCAGGATCGGGACCTCTTACCCAGCACCACCGTCGTAGGGATTCTAGAGGCATAGACCTCTCGAGCGGATGAGGTATCTCCTCCAGCGGCAAATCCTCCGTGAATCACGTTGATGACTCGTCTTTCTCTCTCCGGCTGACTGGTCATCTTACCTCCTTCCTGGCCCTGGGGTGGGGCTTCCTGTACGTTTCGACCCTCTGTTGGTAGGGTTGCTTCTTCCAGCGGGGACATTTCCTCCTGCCTCCTTGCAGCCTCCCTTCGGTCTAAGAGAGCCTCTACAGCCGCTAAGAACATGGGCATGGCCTCCGCCACGGCCCTTGTCAAATCTGCAGTCGGGGGGGGGCCTCCTGCCCCCTGTTATCCTGATGTCGAGGGGCAACTTCTTCGGGATGCGATCCGTTGTGCCCCCCTGTCTGGGAGAGTTCAGCCGGGGGATGATTCTGGTTTTCTCCTTGCTCTGGTACTGAATTCAGGTTTGTTGCAGAAGGGTGACGGGAACCACCAGATTGTCCCCTTCTGTTCTTGCCAGCCACCATCGAGCGAGTAGAAGGCATATCAGCTTTTGTTAGGTTCCCACAGACGGCGCCAATGTTGGATCACGGTGGAACTCCGGCACGGATCTTGACAGCAATCCTAGCTCCTTTGCTCCACGCAATCCTGCAAGAGGGGATAGACCGGGCGGTGACCCAGAATCCCTCTCCGATGCTTAAATGAGTACCTCGTCTGACTGGCAAGCAACAGATATCAAAAGTATTCAATTTCAACGAAACTGATCTGAGGTGACCTCCTGCCCTTTTATAGGCAAGGAGGTGCCTCAGGTACCTGGTGAACCGATAGGGGTGGTTAGCCCGTATCCCGCTTATCTCGTACACGATCTCGCGTATCTTAGCCATGCCCCGCGTATCTCGGCCACGATCCGTGTATCTTAACCACGTTCCGTACATCTCGGCCACGCCCCGCATATCTTGGCTTTATCCTCTGGTAACGAGTCCCGATTCCCGTCGGGGACTCCAGAGTTATCTCGTTGTGTCACCGCTCGGGGCCCCTCGTCATCGTGACAGGGCCAATCATTCTCAGGGATTCATCATCGGGGCCTACTTAAAGGCTTCTCGTCGGGAGCTTTTAGCTCCACTGTCGGGACCGACTCTGTCGGGACCCTGCTTCGTCGGGACTCCCTTCATCGGGACCCTTCTCCTAGGTCATCTTGACCCTTACTCTGGGCCTGGTGGGCCTGTTTGCCGTTTCCTCGCTGTTTAAAGGGCTTGACGGCTATAGTCGGACCCATCAGAGGCTATCAGAGGAATTACACTCCAACACCGATATTGATCACTCTGGAAGAAATAGAGGCAATGATAACCCGGAAGATGAATGAGTCAAAGAAAACCAGCTTGCATTGTCTAAGTGACAAAACAAACCACCCTTTCACAAGGGAACTGGAGATGAACAGGGTGCCAGACTCCATGCACACAGTGCAAATTGCAAAGTACAATGGGAAGGGAGACCCCCTAAAGCATATCCAACAGCATGAGGCCTCCCTATTTGGGAGGACCACTGATGAAAGATACAAGGCACTCCTGTTCCCAAACACCCTATCAGGGGTGGCCTTACACTGGTTCTTCAGCCTACCCTCTGAAAGCATCCACTCATGGGAGCAGCTAAAGGCGAAGTTTCTGCAGAGATATCTAGGGGAGAGGAAACTCCTCAAAGGCACAGACTCCATCGATGATGTGAAACAAGAATATGATGAATCTCTAGCCAGTTACTACACTAGGTTCAATCAAAATATCGCAGACATCCAGGGCGACATCACTGAGGGTGAGATAATACGAGCCTTTATCAGAAACCTAGGCCGCTTCGGGTCCACACTGGCAGAAAAGATGGCCAAGAAGCCAGCAAGCACCTTAGAGGAGCTTGCAGGAAGAGTCAAAACTCATATAGACCTGGAGAGGCACAGGGCAAGTAAGAAAGCCAAGATTCAAGCAGCCAAGGAAGACAATGCAAAGCCGAACAAAGGCAAACCACCCCAGGCACCTCAGCACACAAGGCAGCAGGAATGGCGTCCGCCCCAGCAAAGAAACCAAATGGGCGAACCACTAAAGCCCAGAGAAATAAATGTCATCAAGTTCATCCCATTGAACGCCACTCTAGCTACTGTCCTCAAAGAGATGCGGAACCAGAAGCTCTGGTCACCCCCTGCAAGGTGGAGAGCCCCAATGGTGGGGAATCACAAGGATAGATGGTGCGACAACCATGAAGCTTACGGGCACGACACGAACGAATGCTTCAGCCTAAAGCTAAGCATCAACAATATCATCCAAAGGGGAGACCTAAAGCAGTTCGTGGATCATGGGGGCAACAGCATGCAGCTAGGGCCATCACACAGAGACAAGGGCAAAGGCAAAGTAGACTACAATCCTCCACCCAACAAGAGAGGGACCATAAACATGATACACGGGGGAGTAGCGTCAGGTGGCCCAACTGCTAATGCAAGGGAGGTTTACGCATCAAAACTGGGTTCAGTGCCGAGGTGGAGGAAAAGGCCAAGAGAAGGAGAAGAAATGAAGATCGAATTCTCAGAGAAGGAAAAGAGCCACATCGTCTTCCCACATGACGATGCTCTAGTTATCACAATAGACATTGATAATTTCGATGTAAAGAGAATTTTGGTGGATGGGGGCAGCTCGGCTGACCTCCTAAGCTTGAGAGTCCTAGAAGAAATAGGGAAAACCAAGGCAGACATCAAACCAGTCAACTTCCCTTTAGTTGGCTTCTCAGGGGCAACAAGTTACCCCCTGGGAATGATTACCCTGCCGGTGACCATGGGCCAAGGATGGACACAGCTGAAGGTGAATGTTAACTTCTGGTGGTTGAAATCCTGGGAGCCTACAATGGGATCCTAAGAAGGACAACCATAAACCCATACGAAATCGTGCCATCCACTGTACACCAGAAGCTGAAGTACATCACTGAGAATGGAGTCGGAGAAGTCCTGGGTGATCAACGCACCGCAAGGCAGTGCTACGTCAACTCCATGAGACGTGGATCACACGGGACAGACACAGTGGCTGTGGTCATGGTAGGAGCCAACCAAGATAGAAAGAAGAGGAGAAGGAGGCAAAGGCAGGAAAGATGAAGAATGGAGTGGTACTCCGTTTGAGCAGGCAGTTTTTCCAAACAGTGCCTAAGAGGAGACACAGGAGCAAAGCTGTGAAAGTGACAGCCATACCTTGGCAGCCAGACACCATAGAGGGGAAAAGAACAAGTGACTCCATCTTAAGAGGCTTCCGTCACATCGAGATATCAAGCAAATGCCGCGGGAGTCAATATCAAGCTATTTCCAGAGATTCTCCTGTTATGGTGCCAACATGGACATCACAAGAGGAGAAACCGTCAGAGCATTTATTAGAAACATGCATCCAAACTCATTTGAGGCCTATGGAGGGCTCTATGAGATGGTCATGACGAGCACGATGAGGGAGCTCAAGGAAAAGCTAGACAAAGCGTTTGCAAAGGAAATGGAGCAGCTGGATGAAGTTCTGGAGAAAGGAAGAAAGACTGACACACTGGGAGGAGGTGTAAACTTCACATTCACACCCCTTAAGGTGAGCATAGAAGAAATTTTCCACAAGCACCTCATGCAGGAGCTACCCACATGCAGGGAGAAGGGCAAGGCCTTCCTAGGAAGGGATGAACAGGGATGGTGTGAGTACCATGGGACCTGGGGGCATCAAACCAACAACTGCATGGTGCTGAAGATAGAAGTGGAGGAAATGATTCACAATGGAGGCCTGAAGGAGTACGTGGCAACAGACAAAGTGACCACCCCATATCCTTAGTTTCATATCTAGCACTTTACATGTTCAAGCTTTCCAAGTTTTTAAAACAACTTTTGAGAAGGAGAACTCACGAAGTTCCTCCAACTCTACAACTATCTTTAATTTCCTCCAAAAGGTGTCTTGATCCACCCAAGACACCCCATGTTTACAAAAAACATGAATGCTCTTAAAAGAGTAGGATTTCCTTCAAAGGCATTTTCCAATGAATGTGGTCATATAATCATGATGTTATCCTTACACAGATATGACTTCAAGTCAACAACAGGTTCGACGCCCCCAAGAGCGTATCTTGAGAGTAGTTCTTACACTACGACACTCGACGCCCCCAAGAGCGTATCTTGAGAGTAGTTTTCATACTACGACATTCGACGCCCCCAAGAGCGTATCTTGAGAGTAATGTTCATACTACGACCTTCGACGCCCCCAAGAGCGTATCTTGAGAGTAGTTTCAATACTACGACCTTCGACGCACCAAGAGCGTATCTTGAGAGTGGTTTCCAAAAACTACGAACTTCGACGCCCCCAGGAGCGTATCTTGAGAGTAGTTTCAATACTACTACATTCGACGCACCAAGAGCGTATCTTGAGAGTGGTTTCCAAAAACTACGAACTTCGACGCCCCCAGGAGCGTATCTTGAGAGTAGTGTTCATACTACGACCTTCGACGCCACCAAGAGCGTATCTTGAGAGTAGTTATTACACTACGACTTTCGACGCACCAAGAGCGTATCTTGAGAGTTGTTTCCAAAAACTACGAATTTCGACGCCCCCAGGAGCGTATCTTGAGGTAGACTTGCAACCTACCAGATTCGACGCCACCAAGAGCGTATCTTGAGGTAGAAAAAACACTACCAGATTCGACGCCCCCAAGAGCGTATCTTGACGTAGATTTCAAACTACCATCTTCGACGCCCACCAGGAGCGTATCTTTGGCCTAACCTGAGCCCTCCGGGAGCCTATCCTGTGAAACGTTAAGTGCCCTCCGAGAGCCTGTCTCGTGAACAGCTTCAACGCCCACCAGGAGCGTATCTTTGGTCTAACCTGCGCCCTCTGGGAGCCTATCCTGTGAAACGTTAAGTGCCCTCCGAGAGCCTGTCTCGCGAATAGTTTCGACGCCAACCAGGAGCGTATCTTTGGTCTAACCTGTGCCCTCCGGGAGCCTATCCTGTGAAACGTTAAGTGCCCTCCGAGAGCCTGTCTCGTGAACAGTTTTCGACACCAACCAAGAGTATATCTCTGGTCTAACCTGTGCCCTCCGGGAGCCTATCCTGTGAAACGTTAAGTGCCCTCCGAGAGCCTGTCTCGTGAATAGTTCTCGACGCCAACCAGGAGCGTATCTTTGGTCTAACCTGTGCCCTCCAGGAGCCTATCCTGTGAAACGATAAGTGCCCTCCGGGAGCCTGTCTCGTGATAAGATTCGACGCCCACCAAGAGCGTATCTTTGGTCTAACAGTACCATGTATACCATTTAAAGGGTATCAGAAGAGATCATCGCACCATGCTCAGAAGGATCCAATGAGAAAGTAATCTCAAAGTAAAGTGATATGAAGAACACATAATGTTTTTTCTTGATGAAATAGCAGGTATGGCATGAAGGAAAACACAAAAGAAGGATAAGTAAAGGAAACACACCAAGAGAAGAGTCCATAATCAAAGGGGTATATACAAAAGCATGAGAAGTACCAATGTAAAGCCAAGTGAACAACGTAGTCAGCAGCACAATACGACAAAGGAAAGTAACAACAAACACCATAACAATCCCAAAAGATACTCAACCCATTACAGGGGAGAAAGAGTACGGTTATATATACAAAGATAGCAAGATGTGGAAACATCAACCAGAGCCTTCGGGAGAGTCACCCTCACCCCCTGAGGCTGAACCACCGGCAGAGATGGATGAAGAGGAGGAGTTTGAAGTACCAATCTCCACAGGTGTAGCATCCACCTGGGCAGGGGCAGGCTCGTCTGCAACAGCAGCCTGACCGCTAAGGACAGCCATGTAGCCAGTAGCGTATGGCCCGAAGTCACCAAGATCACCAACTGGAAACTCAGGATCAATGCGGAAAATATGATCAACCAGATACTCACCAAACTGGTTCATCTCCTGAGTGAGCCGCGCACTATAATCAGCAGTGAAGGCAGAGGAAGCCTTGTACTCAGACACTGCGACAGTCCTCTCCTCTACCCGGCACCTAGCCTCCAATTTCCGCAACTCCTCAGAGTGGAGTGAAGATGCAACCTCAGCCTCCCGGCGTAAACTACCCACGGTAGTCTCAAGCAAGGACACTTGGTCCCTGAGCTCCTGCATCTTCAAATCAGATAAGCGCGCCTTCTCAGCAGCAGTGGTGAGCTCCGCCTTCAGAGAGACCTGGCTGTCCTCAAGAGTCTTCTTCTCGTCAGATAACTCGAGCACGAGCGATGACATGTTCACCATGTCAGACATACCCTAACAATTCAAACAAGGGATGAGTAACCGAAAGACAGCCATTATGAAAGTATAAAGAGGAAAACAGGGAACAACTCACAGGTGCATAACGAGAGAGTACACCCTGAACAAAGCGCCGAGTCTCCCCAGGAGACTTGGGCTGAGCAACACGATCGCCAGGGGGAATGGCACCGCGAAGTACGCGGATACCAACCTCAGGAGTCCGCAAAGAAGAGCTGCTATCAAGGTGAAACTCCTTCAAACCAGCGAAAGGAGTCCACTCAGACCCAATAACGTCTTCATCAGTAAGACGTGCGAAATCCTTCCGACTTAACGCCGGAGGCCCACCTATACAAGCAAGGCAAGTCAAAGGAAAATATAAACATAGAAGGATCAGTAACAAGGTAGAGATCATACCTGAGGACCGTGCCCTCGGCTGGGGGGCAGGGGAACCACCACCAACAGGTCGCTTCCCTTTGTCAACCAGGGAAGGCACCTCTTCGACCACCATCTCCTTATCACGAGATAGGGTCGGAGGACGAGCAATAGGCAAAGCAGGATCCGCAGCTTTCTTCCTCTTAGCAGCCGAGGCCCCGGCCTCAGAATCAGATCTCCGCGGCTTGGACTTGGAAGGTCCAGAGTCTCTGCCTACGGAGACGACCCTCTCGAACACCAAGGGGGAGCGCCCTAGCAATATAAGAAAAACAAGATAAGGAAAACACAAGCTATACCATAAAGAAGCAAATAGGAGGAAGCATACCAGAGGCCCCAGCCTTCTTCCCAGGCATGGGGGATTTCTTCAGAGTGGAACTAGAAGGAGCCTTCCTCTTGCTCAGATCAACAGGGGCTCCCTGCACGTTATAGGTTTTTCCATGAAACCAACCTACAAAGGAAGAGCAGAAGGTAAATAAAGATGAGAAGACCAAGTGACATACCGAACCCCCGGAGTCAGGAGTCAAACTGATCCCGGCCTCGTAAAGATCCGTCTCAGTCACTAAGGACACGGGGCAGTATGACCGAGTCCTGTTGCTCTCATGAATGATCTTCATAGTCTCTAAATCAACCGAAGAGAACTCCCCGAAAGCAGGCCAACCATCGGACCGATCCTCATTCAAGACCGACCAAGTGACGTATCGATCCGAAATGAAGAAGTAATGCTTGGCCCAGTGACTGGCCGAGTTGTCACTCCGGGCCACGAAGCGAAGAGAGGTATCCCACTCGACCCCACTCAACCCGAAATCAGCAAATCGGCGATCCTTGAAGGTCCGATGGCGAGTTACGAAACTCGCAAACCCCACCTTCGTTTGGTATTGGAACCGGTAGAAACATCGGAACAGAACGAGGGAGTACTTCCAGGAGTACCAATGGCACAGCACCCGGAAGCCCACCCAGACACGAAGGGCACTGGGGGCAAGGTTCACAGGAGAAATCCTGAAGAACCTGCTCAACTCTATGAGGTCATCGTAGTAAGGCAACCTCAACCCAAATCGAATCTGGGAGGGGTACACGGCGACCTTCCCTCTAGGAGGCTCCGTCACCGTCTCGCGAGTATTCCCCAAGGAGGGGAGAAAAGGATACAGAGGCTCATCTAAGGGACAGATATCTCCTAAGGTAACGTGCTCATTGTAATCGGACCTAGTGAGATGGTTCTCCGAAAGGGCAGCGAGACCTAAGGCAAAGGTAGCAGGAAATCCCAAAGTTCGAATCAAGTTTCGACTAACACCCCAGCTTAGATCGCGACACTAAGCTAATGATAGGAAAGGAAGTAATGCGACAAAAAGAAGAGAAAAGGAACTCACTCATCCTTCGGAGGATGTAACGCCTCTGTAGAGTCTGTGTGCGCGGACACCACCAGGAATATAGTACCTGCCACGACGTGACAAATATCAAGACAAGGAAATTTCCGAAAAACCGGAAGTACTCCGACACTCGACCAACGACAACAACCAAAGATTCGAAGACACCCAACAAAGATAGCCAATATGAGCCAAGGACACCACGATAACCCAAATCGAATAATTTTATCCGAACCTAAAGTCGGGTTTTGGGCAAAATTACCGTTACGCCCTCCAACGAAGATCAACACACCAACGACGATACAACATCAAATTCAAAACCGGAATAGCCTAATCGGACAAGAAACTATATCCGGACGACCGGCAAATTTTTTTTCCCAAATCCACAACTATCAACGGTTATCCACGGCAATCCCACATTCAATCAAACATCGGCAATCAAACATCGGCAATCAAGCATCCGAAATCAAGTATCAACAATTCAAGAATCGACATTTTATGCGGTAACGGAAAGGAAAAGAGTGGACCTTCGGAAAACCCGACCCGATGTGATAAACGGGTTCGGAATTCGAATTTGGGCGTTGCCGGAAATCAGCCCCTCGCCGAGAATGGCCCGCCGCCGCCGTCGCCGGAGCAGAGTCCAGTCGCCCCACCGTCGTCACTTGCCGGTGATGTCCGGCCAATGTCGCCGTCCTCCGTCGATCGTCAGCACAGCCCCGTCGTCGTCGCCGTGCCCCGTCGACTGTCAGCCCGGCGTCGCCGTCGCCAATCGGGCCCCTTGCCGCCTCCGCGTCGCCGCTGGCTGCTTCCCGCCTGGAGCTACGTCGTCGCCTCCGGCCAAGCTCCCTCCTGTCGCCGGTCCCGGCTGAGCTGCTGGTCGAATTTCCGGTCCCTTGCTGGAAATTTCGGCCGGCCCTTACCTTGGGTGAGCTCCTAATTTTTTCTTGCTCTCCAAGGGTAAGAAGAGAGGGAAAATGGTGGCTATGGTGAATGACTAAGGTATTTTCTTAACTCCCCTCTATATTTGAAAGATGGTAGGGTTTTTTAAAGAGTTTTAATCACCACCCTCCATCTATCTTTAAATAAGATCTAAGGGCCAAAGAAAAACCATCACTTTTATCCCTTTTTTAACTATGGCTAAGTATATTGTTGGATCACGGGCGAAGCTCTGTTACGTCCTTGACGGAATGATTGGACTCCTAAGCTCCGCGTGGTCCTGCAAAAGGGGATGACCTGGGTGGTGACCCAGAATCCCTCTCCGATGCTTAAATGAGTACGGTAATCAATGGAGTGGTAAGCAAAAGTCTAAGCTCGTAATTGAAATTGGGGTTTTCTGGGGTAACTTCCTCCTTTATATAGGAGAGGAAGTCACCCAGAGTTACCTGAGGCCATGCTTGGCCGTTATAGCCACGATTCCGTATATCTCGCTATGATTCTGTATATCTCGGAGGATTCCGTATATTTCGCCCCACGCTCCGCGTATCTTACCCGTACTCCGTGTATCTCGGGCACGCCCTGCGTATCTCGGGGGAATTTATCCATTATCTTTACCCGTCTCCCACTTCTCTGATCCCAAGTCCCGACTCCTATCGGGGACTTCAGAGTTTGTACTTTTCTTAGATCACCACCCAGGACCTTCAGTCTCTGCGGGACAGGTCCAGCCTCTGCGGGGCTTTATTATCGGGGCCTTTACCAAGGCATATCGGGGCCTACTCAGAGGCTTCTTATCAGGAGCGTACAGCTCCTATGTCGGGCCCGCCTACGTCGGGGCCCTTCGTTCTGGGCCTCTGGGCCTTCCAGGCTTTCACGAGGCCCACTAGACTTACTTGCCGTCTATTGGATGTTTGACGGGGCTAACGATTACTATCGGAGCCCATCATTTGCCCCCAAGACATGGGGGACTTTTAGTCCGTCGTGTCTTCTGATCTCATACCTGCCAACCTTATCATCGGAGGCTTTTGTCTTTATATTCTCCGATACCACCGTCGGGGGCTTTTACCTTCGCAATTTCTGAATATGACTCTCCCAATTCTTCGGTCCATCACTTAAGATGACTTCATACACCCTTCCGATGCTTCACAATGACTTACCACTTAAGGTTTCTCATCCAAAATCGGGGCTTCACCACTTAAGGCTTCTCGTCCATAATCGGGACTTCACCACTTAAGGCTTCTCGTCCATAATCGGGACTTCACCACTTAAGGCTTCTCGTCCAAAATCGGAACTTCACCACTTAAGGCTTCTCGTCCATAATCGGGACTTCACCACTTAAGGCTTCTCGTCCCTGCCTTTCAAGGCCATTTTCATACCCTTTAGGGCTTTCATTGCGTCTCTACTGGACGGCTTTCATTGCGTCTCTACTGGACGGCTTTCATTGCGTCTCTACTGGACGGCTTAATCGTACCCGTTAAGGCTTTTTGTCGCATCATATAGACGACTTACACGGACCTGTTAAGGCTTTTTCATACCCGTTAAGGCTTTTGGCCGCATCATATAGACGACTTACGCGGACCCATCAGAGTCTTTTCATACCCGTTAAGGCTTTTGGCCGCATCATATAGACGACTTACGCGGACCCATCAGGGTCTTTTCATACCTAGGCTTTTGGTTGCATCATATAGACGACTTATGTTTACCCCGTAGGGCTTTTGTCCTTACCTGTTAAGGCTTTTGGCCGCGTCATATAGACGACTTACGCATCCCCTGCGGGGCTTTCATCGTACCTCGGAAGGCTTTTGTCGCGTCACTCAGGACGTCTTACTCGGATTGATAGATAACTTGCGCCATTCGCGGCGACTTAATATCAAACATGATACTTCTTCAAGTGTTCGCCACTGAAGGAATGCTTCAACGTCTTGCCTTCGAGATCCTCTAACTTGTATGCATTGGGCGCTGGCATCCCCACGATCTTGTAGGGTCCTTCCCATTTTGGTGACAGCTTGTTGATCTGGTCTTGATGAACAAACTCATTCCTCCGCCAGACAAGTTCTCCTACGAAGAATTGTCGGGACCTGACACGCCGATTATAATATCGGGCTGTCGCCAGTCGCATTCGGGCCTGGACTTCATCAGCCTTCCACCTCTTCTCCTCGAGTAGGTCTAAGTCCAGACGTCTCATTTCCTCATTCGATAGAGGCTCATAGTATTTCGCACGGTGGGACGCCACCGCTATTTCCACGGGAGCAACTGCCTCCGTGCCGTAAACCAGGCCAAACGGAGTTTCTCCTGTTGATTGCTTGGGTGTTGTTCTCACAGCCCATAGCAAATTCTCGAGCTCATCCAGCCAATGGCCCTGCAAGGCATAGACTCTCTTCTTCAAGCCATCCATCACGATCTTGTTGGCTGACTCTACCTGGCCATTGGTCTGAGCGTGGCGGACTGAAGCGGTCCGATGCTCAATATTCAATTCTTCCAAGTACTCCTTCAACTGTGTCCCATTGAACGGAGGGCCATTGTCGCTGATCAGCACTCGCGGAACCCCATACCGGGATATGATCTGAGTCTGAAGGAATCTGAGGATCTGCTGCCCCGTCGTTCTAGCCAACGCTTTGGCCTCTATCCATTTTGAGAAATGGTCAATGGCCACGAGTAAGTACTTGCACTGACCTCTCGCTTGGGGGAGTGGTCCCACCAAGTCAATTCCCCATTGCGCAAAGGGCCATGCACTGCTGATGGGCATTAGGTCCGCGGCAGGAGCTACGATATTTGGGGCGTACCTCTGGCATGCATCACAGGATTGGACCATCGCCGTCGCTTCTTTGTTCATCGAGGGCCAGTAGTAGCCTAAGTTCAATGCTTTCCTTACTAGAGATCGGGCCCCTTCATGGCAGGCCGCGACTCCTTCGTGAAGCTCCCTCAAGATCCGATTTGTATCAGGCTCTGCTACACATTTTAAGAAAGGCTTTACGTACCCTTTTTTGTATAACTGGTTGTCCACCATCGCGTAGTTGTCTGCAATCCGCCGCAACCTGACGGCTGCCACTTTATCATCGGGGAGTACTCCCGTAGTCAGGTACGTGACCATCGGGGTCATCCAGGTGGGCTTCTCCTCTTCTTCCGATCCCGTCCCAACAGCACAGACCTCCACTGGGTCGATATTTGAGATGATCACCCTCTCAAGGAAATGCACCCTCCGATTCTCCTCGGGGGCTACTCCCAGAGCGAACTTGCTCAAGGCATCTGCTTCCGCGTTTTCTTCCCTGGGGATTGCCTCGATATCAAAACTTTTGAAGCTTCCCTTCAAAATCTGCACCTCGTGCAAATACTTCTTCATCGTCGGGCTCTTAGCTTCATAGTTCCCCTGGACTTGATTTACAACCAAGCTAGCATCACACTTCACTTTTAGATGGTCGACCCCCGTACCTTTGGCAATCTTGAGGCCTGTGATGAGAGCCTCATACTCTGCTTCGTTGTTGTAAAGGCTCGCCTCCGCCGGGCGGTATCAATACGAATCCTGCCCCCGAGCCTTCTACACTTGATGAACCATCAGTGTACATCTCCCACGTATTCCCCTCATTCGGCTGTTCTGACTGCTGTTCTGTTGTCGGGACCTCTTCCATGGTTGCCCCCTCTGCGGGACCCGTTGCTTCTAGATCGGGTGCCGTAGACTCAGCTATAAAATCTGCCAAAGCCTGGCCTTTAATAGCGGTTCTCGGAGCAAAATGAATGCGAAACTCTGTCAGCTCGATGGCCCATTTCACCAATCTCCCCGACGCCTCTGGTCGGTTCAAAAAGTGTTTCAAAGGCTGATTAGTCAGCACCGTGACTTCATGGGCATGGAAGTAAGGTCGTAGCTTTCGAGCGGCAATTATCAACGCGAAGAGATACTTCTCAATGGCGGGATAGTTTATTTCAGACTTGGCAAACGCCTTGCTTACATAATAGATGGGCACTTGGTTGCCTTTGACAATCTTAATCAAAACAGAACTAACAGCTACATCAGAAACAGCCAAATAGAGATAAAGTGGCTCGCCTGGGACTGGTTTCGCCAACGGCGGAAGGGTACGAAGATGCTGCTTGAGTGCTTGAAATGCCTCCTCGCACTTGTTGGTCCACTCGAACTTCTTGTTGGCTCTCAGCACATCAAAAAATGGCATAGCTCGATCGCTCGCCTTGGATAGAAAGCGATTCATCGCGGCCAATCGGCCGTTCAGCACCTGGACCTCCCGATGGTTCTTCGGGGACTGCATCTCTTCGATTGCTCGTAACTTCTCGGGGTTCACCTCGATTCCTCTCTGGCTCACCATGAACCCTAGGAACTTTCCCGAGTTCACCCCAAAGGCGCATTTGTCGGGATTCAGCCGAACCTGGTGAAACTTCATCCGCTGAAATGCTGCCGCCAAATTCTGGACATGGTCTCCTGCTTGCCGGGATTTCACCAGCATGTCGTCCACATACGCCTCCATGGTTTTCCCCAACATGTCCCCGAACAACTTGTTCACCATCCGCTGGTAAGTTGCTCCGGCATTGATCAATCCGAAAGGCATCACGTCATAGTGGTAGACATCGCTGTCGGCATAGAAGGCTGTATGGGGGGCATCCTCCTTTGCCATCTTGATTTGGTTGTACCCGGAATAGGCATCCATGAAGCTCAGCAGCTCATGTCCCGATGTAGCGTCCACCAGCTGGTCAATCCTCGGGAGCGGGTAACAGTCCTTCGGGCAGGCTTTGTTTAAATCGCGGAAGTCTACACACATCCGCCACTTTCCGTTACTCTTTCGCACCAGCACTGGGTTAGCCACCCAAGTCTGGAATCGGAGCTCCTTGATGAACCCAGCATCGAGCAGTCTGCCCACCTCCTGTTGAATCGCGATCCTCTTGTCCGCGCCCATCGGACGTCTCCTCTGCGCGATAGGCTTGATTGCGGGGTCAATTTTGAGCTCGTGCTCTATTACGTCGGGACTGATTCCTGGCATATCACTCGGGGACCAGGCAAACAGCTCCTTGAACTCCTTCAAGAGCTCGATCAACTCTTGCGCTCTTTCATCCGACAGGGCAGAGCCGATTTTCACCTTCCTCTGAGGCCCATCGATCTCTACTTCCTTCAAGTCCTCCATGGGGGCGGGGCGCCCATACTCTTCTCGAGGATCGGTATCTGTCTGCAGAACAGTCATGGCCTCCCTTCGTCTCCGTCGGGTGGCGTTAACGTAGCACTTTCGTGATGCCACCTGGTCACCTCTGACCTCTCCAACCCCGTTATCAGTCGGGAACTTCATTTTCTGGTGAACCGTCGAAGCGACCGCCATAAGAGGGTTGATAGTAGTCCTCCCGATGATCGCGTTGTATGCCCCCGCGGACTCCACTACAACGAAATCCACGTTCCGTTTCTCCATCTTCCAGCCACTACCAAACTCTACTGGTAAGGTAATCATTCCTAATGGATAGGAAGTGGCGCCAGAGAATCCCACCATCGGGAAGTCCCCCTGCGTCAGGTCTTTCTTCGTTTTCCCCATGGCCTCCAGGGCGTCTAAGAAAAGAATATCGGAGGAGCTTCCTCCATCTATCAGGATCCGCTTCATCTCGAATCCGTCCACATCGAGGGTCACGACCAAGGCGTCGTCATGGGGGCTCTCCACACCGACCAGATCCTCCGCTGAGAAAGAGATCACCATCTCCTCCTTCTTGGTCCACGACCGGGACCTTTTTCCTAACACCACTGCAGCAGAGATGCGCGAAGCATAGTTTTCGCGAGAAGCAGAGGTATCACCTCCCGCTGCCATTCCTCCATGGATGACGTTGATGGTTCCGCGCCTCTCTCGGCGGGCTCCTGATCCTGAGGCTTCCTGCTCCACCTTCTTCTTCTTTGGGGATCGGTCGCGAGACTTCGAACGGGAGCGGGACCTACTTCTGGAACGAGATCGACATCGTCCCTTCCCGACAAATTCCTTCAGCTTCCCCTTCTGGATCAGCTTCTCAATCTCTTTCTTCAGCTCCCGACAATTTTCGGTGTCGTGACCACTGGCTCGATGGTAACGACAGTAGCGATCTGGGCGGCCTCCCAGGTACTCGCCTTCTTTCCTCGGGGGGTATCGGACGAGGCCTTGTCGCTCCATCACGGCTAATACAGAGGCCATCGAGGTGTTGATGGGGGTGGCGCGACCCTCTCGATTGTCTTTCCCCGCGGGACGCTTGTCTTCTTTTCGGTCGGGACGGCCTCGGTTTCTACTCCCCTCTGACTTGTCGCTTCTCCTGCGATCATCCGACAGCTTGGATGACGTCTTTCCTCTCCCCGACTTCGGGGGATCTAGCTCTCCAGCAGCGATTTTTGACTCCTGGACATCAATTTGCTGCTTCACCCTCGCTTGCAGGGCCTCCATACTCCATATAGCCTTCGCGGCCACACTGTGCATTAGATCGGAGCCATACGGAGCGCTTAGGTTATGCAGGAAGGTACGTATCATCTCTCCCTCCGAGATTTCTTCATCAATCTCCGCAACGCTGGCAGTGAACCGTTGGTAATAATACGCCAACGATTCGTCAGGTCTCTGCACCACCTTGGTTAGGGTCCTCACGCTTTTCAGGAGGCGTCTCCGACCTTGATACTGCTTGATGAAGCGGTCATGCATGTCAGCCCAGCATGTGATACTTCCTGGCGGAAGGCTAAAGAACCAGGTCATGGCCCTCTCTCCTAGGGTTATCGGGAACAGCGAGCATATCAAATCTTCGTTTGAGGTCCTGCCCATGCATGCCTGAACGTGTCTTTGTACGTGGCGGACCGGGTCTCCTTCCCCATCATATGCTTCGATCGTCGGGATACCTATCCCTGGCGGGGCAACGGTGTCGATCAGCCGCGGTACGAAAGGATGGCTGGATCGATCCCTGAGCTCCGAGGTCATCTGCTTTTGGTCGCCCGTATAGATGCTAATGATTCTTACCACCTGGTCAGCGGTGAGGGGACCATTCAGGGGGATGGTCCTATTCTGCACTGGCCCAGGGCCGTCAACCACGAACTTCTCAGGCTGCCTAGGTTCCTTACCCTTATCCCGGGGCGGAACCTCCTGCTCCTCCGGGTCCACCCTCGGCGGGGGTGGCGGTAACTCTTCTCGCGGAGGCAACTCCCCCATCTTTCTAGCGGCCTCTCTTTTGTCCAGCAGAGCCTCCATGGCAGCCAGGAACATTGGCATGGCCTCCGCCACTGCCTTGGCCAACTCCGAGTTTGAAGACGACCCTTCTTCCCTTCGCGGGGCATCTCCAGCTCCAGGGCCCACCGGGTTTGGTGTAGCATCATCCTCCCCCCTATGAGGGACCTCTTGCCTGTCCCTTCCAACGTCTCGGACTGAGACCTCATCACCATGTCCCCCTGTCTGAGAAAGGGCAGGGTTCTCACCTTGTTCAGCGACGCGTTCCGGCAACGGGGAATTCACAGTTCCTGCGGGACGAGAACTGCCGGCCGGAACTTGCTTCTTCTTGCCACCACCGGCCATTGATCTGGTAGAAACTATTTTGACTTTTTGTAAGTTCCCACAGACGGCGCCAATGTTGGATCACGGGCGAAGCTCTGTTACGTCCTTGACGGAATGATTGGACTCCTAAGCTCCGCGTGGTCCTGCAAAAGGGGATGACCTGGGTGGTGACCCAGAATCCCTCTCCGATGCTTAAATGAGTACGGTAATCAATGGAGTGGTAAGCAAAAGTCTAAGCTCGTAATTGAAATTGGGGTTTTCTGGGGTAACTTCCTCCTTTATATAGGAGAGGAAGTCACCCAGAGTTACCTGAGGCCATGCTTGGCCGTTATAGCCACGATTCCGTATATCTCGCTATGATTCTGTATATCTCGGAGGATTCCGTATATTTCGCCCCACGCTCCGCGTATCTTACCCGTACTCCGTGTATCTCGGGCACGCCCTGCGTATCTCGGGGGAATTTATCCATTATCTTTACCCGTCTCCCACTTCTCTGATCCCAAGTCCCGACTCCTATCGGGGACTTCAGAGTTTGTACTTTTCTTAGATCACCACCCAGGACCTTCAGTCTCTGCGGGACAGGTCCAGCCTCTGCGGGGCTTTATTATCGGGGCCTTTACCAAGGCATATCGGGGCCTACTCAGAGGCTTCTTATCAGGAGCGTACAGCTCCTATGTCGGGCCCGCCTACGTCGGGGCCCTTCGTTCTGGGCCTCTGGGCCTTCCAGGCTTTCACGAGGCCCACTAGACTTACTTGCCGTCTATTGGATGTTTGACGGGGCTAACGATTACTATCGGAGCCCATCATATATCTCCATACTTAGAAAAACTATCAAGTTAGGCTTATTCTTGAGCATTCCATACTTAGGAAAAAAATTTGGCCAAAATTAAATTTTTCCTCACTTAGACAGAATCCCGGCACGAAATTGAAGCATAAGTCACTTAGTCGCATTCGTATTGCATCCTTGTGCGAGTATGCATTTTTTGAGTACATGTCTGTAGCAAAGGTAGATTTATTACCCCCACCTCAGACGGACGCGTGCTTAGGCACACGTCCGCGCTACTCTAACGTTTACAACTCCTCTATCTCATAAGGCAGGGGGCAAAGTCGGAGACGCGCATCCATGGGTAAGCAAGCATTCAGACGAAAGGTAAAACCCCGGTTTCAAATTGCGCGTATCATACCATCCTGAAATAGAGTCAATCAAGGGTTAGGCCATTGGTTGACTCAGGGGCATGTGATGGATATACGCCCAATTTGAACCCCTTGACTTCCGAACCGTTGTATTTTTATCATCCCATTATTGATTGTAAATCGAAACTTCAACCCGAACACTTCGCGAGAACATCAACGGCACGGACGAGGCCGAAGCGCTCGTCCGGCCGAGGCAAACTCACCTAGGTGAGGTTGGGTGGCCACACCCGACCTCCCCTAGGGGAGATCGGGTCAGCCAACCCGATCTCTCCTAGGAGGGATGGGGTTGGCCAACCCCATCCTCCCTAGGAGGGGTTGGCCAACCCCATCCTCCCTAGGAGGGGTTGGGTGCCCTCACCCAACCCCTACCCTTGGGGGTCGGATTTCCCTTTGGACTCCCATACTCGGTTTACTCCGCCTACCTTCTCCGTATCCTAAAGTCTTGATTATGCGTTTAAAGGTTAATTAACTGTGTTTTAGGGTTAACGATGTCATTAAGCCACCTTAATGACACCGTTGCCTATAAATACCCCACCTTCACAATTCATTTGGACATCTTGGCAATTTGGATAATTTTGCTCTGACATCTCTCTAGCTTTATCTCTCTAAAAACGATACTGACTTAGGCATCGGAGAGGGTTCATCAGGCACCACCCCCCCCCCCCCCTCTGTGCCTGGTACTGCCCCTTCTGCAGGACGGAAGGAGAAGAGAAGCTAAGGAAGGAAGGAAGGAAGGAAGGACGCAAGATAAGACAGGGCAACCCGAGAGTATCAGATCATCCACGTCTCCAGTGAGGAACGAGATTTGAGCCGACTACCCGTTGACCCTGATCTCGGAACCTAACATAAACAATGCATTTCTTCAAGGTGATCTAAATGAAGAAGTGTATATGGACATTCCCCAAGGTTTCAATCATTCCAAGTCTCTTGAGGGATATCCCAAACTTGTGTGCAAGCTCAACAAGTCCTTATATGGTCTCAAACAAGCTTCAAGACAATGGAACATCAAGCTCACTCAAACCTTATTGAAGAATGGTTACAAACAATGTGCCTCAGATCATTCCTTGTTCACCAAGATACAAGGTGATGACAAAGTTTTTCTTCTCACCTATGTTGATGATCTTCTAATCACTGGCTCCAACACCAAGATGATCAATCAATTGAAGAACACACTCCAAACACACTTCAAATTGAAGGACTTAGGAGGCTCGAGGTACTTTTTGGGACTTGAAGTTGCAAGGTCAGATAGAGGTCTTGTAATCAACCAAAGGAAGTATGCAATTGAGCTCATTGAAGATGCTGGCCTAGGGGCTGCAAGGCCTGCTGAAACCCCTATGGAGTTCAATGTCAAACTCACCACACATGAGTATGACAAAGCAACTAATTCAAACATTGATGATACACTCTTGGAGGATGCCACTTCTTATAGGAGGATCATTGGCAAGTTGCTATACCTTACCATGACAAGGCCAGACATTAGCTTTTCAGTGCAAAGACTCAGTCAATTTGTTGACAAGCCAAAGAAGTCCCATCATGATGCAGTCATAAGAGTCATCAGATACATTAAAGGCACTCCAGGGCAAGGATTGATCTATCCTTCCAACAACAAGCTCAATTTGAGTTTGTTTTGTGATTCTGATTGGGCTGCTTGCCCTTTTAGTAGGAAATCAGTGAGTGCTTATTGTGTCAAGCTAGGAGAAGCTATGATAGCCTGGAAGGTAAAGAAGCAAGACACAATTTCCCTATCAAGTGCTGAAGCAGAGTATAGATGCCTAAGAGTTGCAATTCAAGAGGCACTTTGAGTGGGAAGAATCCTCAAGGAACTTGGCATACAAGTAAATCTTCCTATCCCAATCTACACAGATAGCCAAGCAGCTGTGAAGATTGCAAAGAATCCCATGTTCCATGAGCGGACCAAGCACATTGAGCTAGACTGCCACTTCACAAGACATCATATTCAACAAGGATTCATAGGTGTCCATTACATTCCTTCAAAGGAACAACTTGCTGACTTGCTTACCAAGGCATTGGTCAAGAGTCAACACTTAGCTTTGCTAAAGCTATATGGAATCAAGGATGTGTTCCAAGAAAGAAAAGAAGAAGAAGAAAAGGATGGGAGAATATAGAGTATATAAGTTGATATGCTCACATTGCATCTTGTCATTTACACTTGCATTTACTTCTATCATGTCATTAGATGATTGTATAAGGTTATTATATGGTGCATATATCATGTAGTACATGTTACATGGTGTATGCACCTTGGTGCACCAAGTTGGGCACATAGGATAGCTAGTCCTAGTTGGTGATCCTTATCACCTAGTATATATAGTTTACCTATTGCATTGTAATCCCTAATCATCAATCAACAAATGATTCAACCTTCTAAAGCTATTAACCACATTCATATATCATCATCAAAGTAATACAGACTACCACATTCATCCGCAAGTGTCCTCTCCGCTTTCAAAATCGTTGCGGAGAGGATTTTAACACATACTCTTCCATTAATCAAACCATAGAGATTGCGAGGAATGAAGAATTTCACTCATTCAGAAAATTCAAATGAACACCATTGATAACTATGTGAAAATCACGGAGACAACAACATTTTGAAAAAGAATTGCATACATCGGATATCTATGAGATAGAATGCGACAAGCAATGATCCCTCAGACATCTAATAAACCCAACCACCAGAAACCAATGGAAGGAGTCCGTGAATCAGTTCACATTACTGACGTCTCCTTTCTAATAGATCAGTCTTTTAAAACAGTTTGATCGCTCTCTCGGAACAGAGAATATGAACATACACCCTGTTGGGATCAAAATGACGTGGCTTGAACTTGTGGTAATGGACTTCGAGATCTCGCCTGTGGCTAGCTCCTTTAGGTATCTGTGTCGACCTTGGGCTAACTTAGTTTCCTTTAGGTGCTTTGTGAAAGGCGAGGACCTGAAAAGGGGTGGGGATGGCTCCTGATTCCACTCCGAAGTTTAAGTCAGTAATGGAATATAAGAGAAATACTTTAAGAAGTATATGAATGTAAATATGTAAATAATTAAATTACTCCCTTATTTATACGGAAAGAGTACCGACTTTAGTATGGCGGCAAGCTTTATGCTTTGATTGGTTGCTTAGTGGCGGTGGCTGCCTTTTTCTGAGTGGTGGAGAGGGACGATGGCGTGTCAGGAGGTGACAAGCAGGTTGCCACCTCCTCATTCCTTAGTGTTGAAGGTTTCTTCAACCAGGTGACAAGTAGGTTGCCACATCGATTTTACCTTGGGAGAAAGGTTTCCTCGAGTCAGAAAGTCCTCGAGCAGGTTGCTAGCTGATACCCCTTCCTTAAGGGGAAGGGTCTCTTGATAGTATTTTGTTTTCGACTCGATTCATACGGTTTGAAAGGAGAATCTTAGTGGTCTTATCTCCATTCTTCGATTGTTGTCTTAAGAGTCGACATCTTTTTAATTGGTGTCGACTATTTGTCTTTGTACTCTTAATTTAATCATGACTAGTCACCTGCTTACCTTTTGAGGGTTCTGACTTTGGCATCATCGATTCTTGTGAGGCTATCTCGAATCATATCCAACACTTGCCGCCGAGACATAAGTTATTAGTCTTATAAAAAAAGGGGTTATGTCGAGTACCTTTCAATGATGAGAGAAGAGCTTTGATTGTATGGAGCCGATTGTAGAGGCGACTTTCGGAAGTCGAGCGAGTCAGTTATGACTGATCTCCTAAGCGTCGCCGACTATATGGAGTCGAGGAGTCAGTTAAGACTGATCTCTTTTGTAGAGGAAACTCTCGGAAGTCGAGGGAGTCATTTATGACTGATCTTCTGAGCGTCGCCGACTATACGTAGTTGAGGAGTCAGTTAAGACTGATCTCTTTTGTAGAAGCGACTTTTGGAAGTCGAGGGAGTAAGCTATGATTGATCTCCTGAGCGTCGCCAACTATATGGAGTCGAGGAGTCAGTCAAGACTGGTCTCTTTTGTAGAGGCGACTTTCGGTAGTCGAGGGAGTAAATTATGACTGATCTCCTGAGCGTCGCCGACTATATGGAGTCGAGGAGTCAGTTAAGACTGATCTCATTTGTAGAGGCGACTTTCGGAAGTCGAGGGAGTCAGTATGACTGATCTCCTGACCATCGCAGACTATATGGAGCCGAGGAGTCAGTTAGACTGACTCCTCTGTAGAGGCGACTTACGGAAGTCGAAGGAGTCAGTTATGACTGATCTCCTGAGCTTCACCGACTATATGGAGTTGATGAATCAGTTGAGACCGATCTCTTGAGCGTCGCCGACTATATGGAGTTGAGGGAGTCCTGTTTGACATATCAAAAGGGAAGAAATCATATCATTATTTATCACTTTTTTGTAGTAGACATACAAAAGGATAACGAAGAATCTCTTCAGGTGCTCCTTATTAAAAGTCCTATTAGGTGTTTCCCCTGTGCATCTTCTAATTTGTAGGCATTGGGACATGGTATGTTGATAATGATGTAAGGACCTTCCCATTTTGGCACCATCTTTTCTCTTTGATCAGCTGTCAAGATCTCGTTCCTTCGTAGAACCTTTTCTCCTAGGAAGAATTGGCGTCGCCCTACTTTCCGGTTAAAATACCTAGCAGTGACGAGCTTCATTCTTCCACGATTTTCCTCGGAGTCCCATCTTCTTTCGTCGGCGAGATCCAAGTCGATTTCCTCTACTCATCATTCTGGTCAACCTGATATGTGGCCACTCTTTGGGATATGTTAACCACTTCAATAGGTGACACACCTTCGGATATATAAACCATGTTGAAGGGAGTTTCGTCGTTGGCGCTTTTGTGTATGGTTCTGAGGGCCCGGAGTACATGGTTTAGCTCATCAACCCAATTTCCCTTTAAAGAGGCCACTCTCTTCTTTAATACATTGAGGATCGTTTTTTTGGCTGCCTCAACTTGTCCATTTGTCTGTGCGTGGTGGACAGCTATGTAGTTAAAAACTCGTATTTAACTCGTAAACTCGTAAGTTTTTACGACTTCATAATCAAAACCGAGTTAAGTCGCAAGTAAACTCGGAATTCTGTTGACTCGGATGAAAACGTACGTTTTAGACGTAGAATCGTTTAAAACGGCGTTTTTTTGTCTGTTTCTACGTTTCCACTTCTAAAGTGTCTGTCGGCCAAACATGATGGACTTGTCTTCTTCTTCTATTAATTTCTAGCTAAATTGGAAGAATGGTCCAATCCCAAGTATAAAAGCTACTAAATACTATTTTGTTAGAATTAAGTACTAAAATTATAGTGAAAAATAATAATTTAATCATACTCTGTTCTTTATCACTGGTATACGTAAGATATAACTAACTATTATACTTTTATAAAGAATGAATTTATATTATGTAATAATTCCTTAAAGTTCAACATTTCTTTTCAATATTCATATAAAAATATATATTTTGTTTATTTAAATCAATTATTCAGCATAGAAAAATATTTTATTTTAACAAAAGAAGTGAATAAGAAATATGTTTTTACATGTCACATATATCATATAATACACAAGCGTATACATATAATATATATCTATATTAAATATTCTACATACGATATGATAAAATATATTTATAATATAATATATATAACTATCGGTGGGCACATTCACAATTAACATGATTTTGCACATATGTATTTATGCATATATGTGTATTTAAATAGTAATAATTTAACATGTTACTTAGAAACTTACGTTTTTACGATTCGAGTTTACGACCCGATTCTACCTCCATTTTCCGTCTCTACGTAGAAACTCGACTTTAACTACATAGGTGGACAGAACAGAAACGATGATTTATGAGCATTTATTCACACAAGTCAGCTAGTTCGCCACTGGAAAATTGGGGATAATTAACGCTGATAAGGATTTTTGGCACCCCATATCGACATATGATTTTTTCTCGTATGAACTTGATCATCTGGAAAGTAGTTGTTGATTCCAGTGCTTTTGCATCTGTCTATTTGGAAAAATAATCGATGGCGATCACAATATGCGTCCGCTGACCCGTGGATTTAGGCAAGGGTCCGATGAGATCGATGCCCCATTGTGCGAAAGGCCAAGCGCTCATCATTGGCGTCAGCTCCGCCGGTGGCCTCGTGATTCTAGGGGCGTAAACTTGACAGGTCGGACAGGCTTGTACAAGTGTTATCGCCTCTTTATGCATAGTCGGCCAGTAGAACCCTTGTTGCAGAGCCTTCATGACCCGGGTTTTGGCAACCTCGTGACGTCCAGCGTCATAAATCAGAATTCAAATGAAACGACAATGATGAGGTTCTTAATATACGGATCACGTTTTTGATTCATGTTCATCGCACAGATTTTCGAGAACTCTGAGTCATGTCGAACACCAAATCTGAACAAATTCAAGAGTTAATCACACCAGATGATCTGTGTCAGAATAAAACATTTTTTAGATTTATATACATGGCATATGAGGCGTACTGGAGACGCACTTTATCTAAGTATTTGTCCCACCGGATATTCATATAGGACCTCTGTGGCCCGGTTCTCTCCATGAAATATGGAATTCATGGTTGACTTACCTCAATGTGCTGTGGTGATTAATGAAATTGGTTTCCCTTTTTCCTTGGCTACTTCACTTGAATAGACTCATGGTAAGTGAGCCTCATCATTGTCAGCAAACCATGAAAGGGGATACCTTTTCAATATGAGAAATGTCCTCCTCCATGTTGACCTTTCATTCTAAAGGTCTCGAGCGGCTTTTACATCAGCATCCATGGAGAGTTTACCATCATACTCAACCAAAACATTTCTAGCCTCAGCGACCTTGCTTCCACCGAAGTGGATGCAAAGGAAACACCAAATTTGTAATGTTGTATGGTTGCAACTGAAGTATTCTTCAACCGCTTTGTCCAAAGTTGAAGGTATCACCACAAACGCTTTCATATCAACAAAGAACTTGCTTCCATTATTGGGAAACGGATTACCACATTCATATATCATCATCAAAGTAATACAGACTACCACATTCATCCGCAAGTGTCCTCTCCGCTTTCAAAATCGTTGCAGAGAGGATCTTAACACATACTCTTCCATTAATCAAACCATAGTGATCGCGAGGAATGAAGAATCTCACTCATTCAGAAAATTCAAATGAACACCATTGATAACTATGTGACAATCACGGAGACAACAACATTATGAAAAAGAATTGCATACATCGGATATATATGAGATAGAAGGAGACAAGCAATGATCCCTCAGACATCTAATTAACCCAACCACCAGTAAACCAATAGAAGGAAGTCGCTAATCAGTTCACATTACTGACGTCTCCTTTCTAATAGATCAGTCTTTTAAAACGGTTTGATCGCTCTCCCGGAACGGGGAATATGAACATACACACTGTTGGGATCAAAATGACGTGGCTTGAACTTGTGGTAATGGACTTCGAGATCTCGCCTGTGGCTAGCTCCTTTAGTCATCTGTGTCGACCTTGGGCTAACTGAGTTTCCTTTAGGTGCTTTGTGAAAGGCGAGGACCTGAAAAGGGGTGGGGATGGCTCCTGATTCCACTCCGAAGTTTAAGTCAGTAATGGAATATAAGAGAAATACTTTAAGAAGTATATGAATGTATATATGTAAATAATTAAATTACTCCCTTATTTATACGGGAAGAGAACCGACTTTAGTATGGCGACAAGCTTTATGCTTTGATTGGTTGCTTAGTGGCGGTGGCTGCCTTTTTCTGAGTGGTGGAGAGGGACGCTGGCGTGTCAGGAGGTGACAAGCAGGTTGCCACCTCCTCATTCCTTAGTGTTGAAGGTTTCTTCAACCAGGTGACAAGTAGGTTGCCACATCGATTTTACCTTGGGAGAAAGGTTTCCACGAGTCAGAAAGTCGTCGAGCAGGTTGCTAGTTGATACCCCTTCCTTAAGGGGAAGGGTCTCTTGATAGCATTTTGTTTTCGACTAGAAATTACGGTTTGAAAGGAGAATCTTAGTGTTCCTATCTCCATTCTTCGATTGTTGTCTTAAGAGTCAACATTCTTCTATTAGTACTCGTAATTCAATCATGACTAGTCGCCTGCTTCCCTTTTGAGGGTTCTGACTTTGGCATCATTGTTTCTTGTGAGGCTATCTCGAATCATATCCAACACTTGCCGCCGAGACATAAGTTATTAGTCTTATAAAGAAAAGGGGTTATGTCGAGTACCTTTTAATGATGAGAGAAGAGCTTTGATTGTATGGAGCCGAATGTAGAGGCGACTTTCGGAAGTCGAGCGTGTCAGTTATGACTGATCTCCTAAGCGTCGCCGACTATATGGAGTCGAGGAGTCAGTTAAGACTGATCTCTTTTGTAGAGGAAACTCTCGGAAATCGAGGGAGTCATTTATGACTGATCTCTGAGCGTCGCCGACTATACGTAGTCGAGGAGTCAGTTAAGACTGATCTCCTTTGTAGAGGCGACTTTTGGAAGTCGAGGGAGTAAGTTATGACTGATCTCCTGAGCGTCGCCAACTATATGGAGTCGAGGAGTCAGTCAAGACTGGTCTCTTTTGTAGAGGCGACTTTCGGAAGTCGAGGGAGTAAGTTATGACTGATCTCCTGAGCGTCGCCGACTATATGGAGTCGAGGAGTCAGTTAAGACTGATCTCATTTGTAGAGGAGACTTTCGGAAGTCGAGGGAGTCAGTATGACTGATCTCCTGAGCATCGCGGACTATATGGAGTCGAGGAGTCAGTTATGACTGAACTCCTTTGTAGAGGCGTCTTTCGGAAGTCGAAGGAGTCAGTTTTGACTGATCTCCTGAGCGTCACCGATTATATGGAGTTGAGGAATCAGTTAAGACCGATATCTGGAGCGTCGCCGACTATATGGAGTTGAGGGAGTCCTGTTTGACATATCAAAAGGGAAGAAATCATATCTTTATTTATCACTTTATTGTAGTAGACATACAAAAGGATATTTAGCCGTAGAATTTCTTCAGGTGCTCCTTATTAAAAGTCCTATTAAGGTGTCACCCCTGAGCATCTTCTAATTTGCAGGCATTGGGACATGGTATGTTGATAATGATGTAAGGACCTTCCCATTTTGGCACCATCTTTCCTCTTTGATCAGCTCTCAAGAACTCGTTCCTTCGTAGAACCTTTTCTCCTAGGAAGAATTGGCGTCGCCCTACTTTCCGGTTAAAATACCTAGCAGTGACGAGCTTCATTCTTCCACGATTTTCCTCGGAGGCCCATCTTCTTTCGTCGGCGAGATCCAAGTCGATTTCCTCTACTCATCATTCTGGTCAACCTGATATGTGGCCACTCTTTGGGATATGTTAACCACTTCAATAGGTGACACACCTTCGGATATATAAACCATGTTGAAGGGAGTTTCGTCGTTGGCGCTTTTGAGTATGGTTCTGAGGGCCCGGAGTACATGGTTTAGCTCATCAACCCAATTTCCCTTTAAAGAGGCCACTCTCTTCTTTAATCCATTGAGGATCGTTTTTTTGGCTGCCTCAACTTGTCCATTTGTCTGTGCGTGGTGGACAGATCAGAAACGATGATTTATGAGCATTTATTCACAGAAGTCAGCTAGTTCGTCACTGGAAAATTGGGGACAATTAACGCTGATAAGGATTTTTTGCACCCCATATCGACATATGATTGGTTCTCGTATGAACTTGATCATCTGGAAAGTAGTTGTTGATTCCAGTGCTTTTGCATCTGTCTATTTGGAAAAATAATCGATGGCGATCACAATATGCGTCCGCTGACCCGTGGATTTAGGCAAGGGTCCGATGAGATCGATGCCCCATTATGCGAAAGGCCAAGCGCTCATCATTGGCGTCAGCTCCGCCGGTGGCCTCGTGATTCTAGGGGCGTAAACTTGACAGGTCGGACAGGCTTGTACAAGTGTTATCGCCTCTTTATGCATAGTCGGCCAGTAGAACCCTTGTTGCAGAGCCTTCATGACCCGGGTTTTGGCTCCCTCATGACGTCCAGCGTCACATTTATGCAGGTCTTCCATTATCTTTTCCGTTTAAAGGGCAGCTACACATCGGAGATAAGGGGTGGAATATCCTCTTTTATAGAGGTACCTATCCGAAATCACGAATCGTCCTGCCATCCTTTGGATTTTAGTTGCCTCCAATGAGTCTTCTGGGAGATTTCCCTTTTCCAGAATGTTAAGTCCATGCTCGTAGAGGTTCTTGTTAATTTCTTGTTAATATGGCTTATTCTAATATCTTATGAACATGGACTTAATTAATGGGCTCCCAATTACGGCGGCCCATAGTCCAAATGCTAACAACAATTCTCCACGAGAAGTTGTATGAGTACTGTAATTGAAATGGTAATATATATATATGCAATATAAATTTATTTAAAGCATTAAATCATTCAAACACTTCATATTAAATTTGTATATTGAAATGATGTTTCCTATCTCTCGAGGGACATGCATGTCGTGCACGTCACCAGCTTTAGCCCATGGTAAAATCTTTTCGTTTCCAAAGTTTTATTTAATCGGGTTCGCACATGTTCGCCGTTACGATTTTTTAATTTTAATGGAGTACTAGCAATAGATTATAACTAAATTGTTCGTTTCAGTTATGCAATTGACGGGGTTACAATGAATTGGACTATGTGTATTCGTTTCATTTATTCGGCCTCTTATCCAGGCCGAAACTTTGGTTGTTAAAACGTAGGTTTGGTATTTCGTTTCGGATTGTTCCCATTAACCGGGCCGATTATTAACAAGTAAATTGCACTTGGAATCGAATAACAAATAATTAAGTCAATAATTCTTAATCTCAAATAACCAAAATCAGAATTCAAATGAAACGACAATGATGAGGTTCTTAATATACGGATCACGTTTTAGATTCATGTTCATCGCACAGATTTTCGAGAACTCTGAGTCATGTCGAACACCAAATCTGAACAAATTCAAGAGTTAATCACACCAGATGATCTGTGTCAGAATAAAACATTTTTTAGATTTATATACATGGCATATGAGGAGTACTGGAGACGCACTTTATCTAAGTATTTGTCCCACCGGATATTCATATAGGACCTCTGTGGCCCGGTTCTCTCCATGAAATATGGAATTCATGGTTGACTTACCTCAATGTGCTGTGGTGATTAATGAAATTGGTTTCCCTTTTTCCTTGGCTACTTCACTTGAATAGACTCATGGTAAGTGAGCCTCATCATTGTCAGCAAACCATGAAAGGGGATACCTTTTCAATATGAGAAATGTCCTCCTCCATGTTGACCTTTCAGTCTAAAGGTCTCGAGCGGCTTTTACATCAGCATCCATGGAGAGTTTACCATCATACTCAACCAAAACATTTCTAGCCTCAACGACCTTGCTTCCACCGAAGTGGATGCAAAGGAAACACCAAATTTGTAATGTTGTATGGTTGCAATTGAAGTATTCTTCAACCGCTTTGTCCAAGGTTGAAGGTATCACCACAAACGCTTTCATATCAACAAAGAACTTGCTTCCATTATTGGGAAACGGATTACCACATTCATATATCATCATCAAAGTAATACAGACTACCACATTCATCCGCAAGTGTCCTCTCCGCTTTCAAAATCGTTGCAGAGAGGATCTTAACACATACTCTTCCATTAATCAAACCATAGTGATCGCGAGGAATGAAGAATCTCACTCATTCAGAAAATTCAAATGAACACCGTTGATAACTATGTGACAATCACGGAGACAACAACATTATGAAAAAGAATTGCATACATCGGATATATATGAGATAGAAGGAGACAAGCAATGATCCCTCAGACATCTAATTAACCCAACCACCAGTAAACCAATAGAAGGAAGCCGTGAATCAGTTCACATTACTGACGTCTCCTTTCTAATAGATCAGTCTTTTAAAACGGTTTGATCGCTCTCCCGGAACGGGGAATATGAACATACACCCTGTTGGGATCAAAATGACGTGGCTTGAACTTGTGGTAATGGACTTCGAGATCTCGCCTGTGGCTAGCTCCTTTAGTCATCTGTGTCGACCTTGGGCTAACTTAGTTTCCTTTAGGTGCTTTGTGAAAGGCGAGGACCTGAAAAGGGGTGGGGATGGCTCCTGATTCCACTCCGAAGTTTAAGTCAGTAATGGAATATAAGAGAAATACTTTAAGAAGTATATGAATGTATATATGTAAATAATTAAATTACTCCCTTATTTATACGGGAAGAGAACCGACTTTAGTATGGCGACAAGCTTTATGCTTTGATTGGTTGCTTAGTGGCGGTGGCTGCCTTTTTCTGAGTGGTGGAGAGGGACGCTGGCGTGTCAGGAGGTGACGAGCAGGTTGCCACCTCCTCATTCCTTAGTGTTGAAGGTTTCTTCAACCAGGTGACAAGTAGGTTGCCACATCGATTTTACCTTGGGAGAAAGGTTTCCACGAGTCAGAAAGTCGTCGAGCAGGTTGCTAGTTGATACCCCTTCCTTAAGGGGAAGGGTCTCTTGATAGCATTTTATTTTCGACTCGATTCATACGGTTTGAAAGGAGAATCTTAGTGTTCTTATCTCCATTCTTCGATTGTTGTCTTAAGAGTCAACATTCTTCTATTAGTACTCGTAATTCAATCATGACTAGTCGCCTGCTTCCCTTTTGAGGGTTCTGACTTTGGCATCATCGTTTCTTGTGAGGCTATCTCGAATCATATCCAACACTTGCCGCCGAGACATAAGTTATTAGTCTTATAAAGAAAAGGGGTTATGTCGAGTACCTTTTAATGATGAGAGAAGAGCTTTGATTGTATGGAGCCGAATGTAGAGGCGACTTTCGGAAGTCGAGCGTGTCAGTTATGACTGATCTCCTAAGCGTCGCCGACTATATGGAGTCGAGGAGTCAGTTAAGACTGATCTCTTTTGTAGAGGAAACTCTCGGAAATCGAGGGAGTCATTTATGACTGATCTCCTGAGCGTCGCCGACTATACGTAGTCGAGGAGTCAGTTAAGACTGATCTCCTTTCTAGAGGCGACTTTTGGAAGTCGAGGGAGTAAGTTATGACTGATCTCCTGAGCGTCGCCAACTATATGGAGTCGAGGAGTCAGTCAAGACTGGTCTCTTTTGTAGAGGCGACTTTCGGAAGTCGAGGGAGTAAGTTATGACTGATCTCCTGAGCGTCGCCAACTATATGGAGTCAAGGAGTCAGTTAAGACTGATCTCATTTGTAGAGGAGACTTTCGGAAGTCGAGGGAGTCAGTATGACTGATCTCCTGAGCATCGCGGACTATATGGAGTCGAGGAGTCAGTTATGACTGAACTCCTTTGTAGAGGCGACTTTCGGAAGTCGAAGGAGTCAGTTATGACTGATCTCCTGAGCGTCACCGATTATATGGAGTTGAGGAATCAGTTAAGACCGATATCTGGAGCGTCGCCGACTATATGGAGTTGAGGGAGTCCTGTTTGACATATCAAAAGGGAAGAAATCATATCTTTATTTATCATTTTATTGTAGTAGACATACAAAAGGATATTTAGCCGTAGAATTTCTTCAGGTGCTCCTTATTAAAAGTCCTATTAAGGTGTCGCCCCTGGGCATCTTCTAATTTGCAGGCATTGGGACATGGTATGTTGATAATGATGTAAGGACCTTCCCATTTTGGCACCATCTTTCCTCTTTGATCAGCTCTCAAGAACTCGTTCTTTCGTAGAACCTTTTCTCCTAGGAAGAATTGGCGTTGCCCTACTTTCCGGTTAAAATACCTAGCAGTGACGAGCTTCATTCTTCCACAATTTTCCTCGGAGGCCCATCTTCTTTCGTCGGCGAGATCCAAGTTGATTTCCTCTACTCATCATTCTGGTCAACCTGATATGTGGCCACTCTTTGGGATATGTTACCCACTTCAATAGGTGACACACCTTCGGATATATAAACCATGTTGAAGGGAGTTTCGTCGTTGGCGCTTTTGTGTATGGTTCTGAGGGCCCGGAGTACATGGTTTAGCTCATCAACCCAATTTCCCTTTAAAGAGGCCACTCTCTTCTTTAATCCATTGAGGATCGTTTTTTTGGCTGCCTCAACTTGTCCATTTGTCTGTGCGTGGTGGACAGAACAGAAACGATGATTTATGAGCATTTATTCACAGAAGTCAGCTAGTTCGTCACTGGAAAATTGGGGACCATTAACGCTGATAAGGATTTTTGGCACCCCATATCGACATATGATTTGTTCTCGTATGAACTTGATCATCTGGAAAGTAGTTGTTGATGCCAGTGCTTTTGCATCTATCTATTTGGAAAAATAATCGATGGCGATCACAATATGCGTCTGGTGACCCGTGGATTTAGGCAAGGGTCCGATGAGATCGATGCCCATTGTGCGAAAGGCCAAGCGCTCATCATTGGCGTCAGCTCCGCTGGTGGCCTCGTAATTCTAGGACCGTAAACTTGACAGGTCGGACAGGCTTGTACAAGTGATATCGCCTCTTTATGCATAGTCGGCCAGTAGAACCCTTGTTGCAGAGCCTTCATGACCCGGGTTTTGGCTCCCTCATGACGTCCAGCGTCACCTTTATGCAGGTCTATCTTTTCCGTTTAAAGGGCAGCTACACATCAGAGATAAGGGGTGGAATATCCTCTTTTATAGAGGTACCTATCCGAAATCACGAATCGTCCTGCCATCCTTTAGATTTTAGTTGCCTCCAATGAGTCTTCTGGGAGATTTCCCTTTTCCAGAATGTTAAGTCCATGCTCGTAGAGGTTCTTGTTAATTTCTTGTTAATATGGCTTATTCTAATATCTTATGAACATGGACTTAATTAATGGGCTCCCAATTACGGCGGCCCATAGTCCAAATGCTAACAACAATTCTCCACGAGAAGTTGTATGAGTACTGTAATTGAAATGGTAATATATATATGCAATATAAATTTATTTAAAGCATTAAATCATTCAAACACTTCATATTAAATTTGTATATTGAAATGATGTTTCCTATCTCTCGAGGGACATGCACGTCGTGCACGTCACCAGCTTTAGCCCATGGTAAAATCTTTTCGTTTCCAAAGTTTTATTTAATCGGGTTCGCACATGTTCGCCGTTACGATTTATTAATTTTAATGGAGTACTAGCAATAGATTATAACTAAATTGTTCGTTTCAGTTATGCAATTGATGGGGTTACAATGAATTGGACTATGTGTATTCGTTTCATTTATTCGGCCTCTTATCCTGGCCGAAACATTGGTTGTTAAAACGTAGGTTTGGTATTTCGTTTCAGATTGTTCCCATTAACCGGGCCGATTATGAACAAGTAAATTGCACTTGGAATCGAATAACAAATAATTAAGTCAATAATTCTTAATCTCAAATAACCAAAATCAGAATTCAAATGAACGATGAAAGATGAAACGACAATGATGAGGTTCTTAATATACGGATCACGTTTTTGATTCATGTTCATCGCACAGATTTTCGAGAACTCTGAGTCATGTCGAACACCAAATTTGAACAAATTCAAGAGTTAATCACACCAGATGATCTGTGTCAGAATAAAACATTTTTTAGGTTTATATACATGGCATATGAGGCGTACTGGAGACGCACTTTATCTACGTATTTGTCCCACCGGATATTCATATAGGACCTCTGTGGCCCGGTTCTCTCCATGAAATATGGAATTCATGGTTGACTTACCTCAATGTCCTGTGGTGATTAATGAAATTGGTTTCCCTTTTTCCTTGGCTACTTCACTTGAATAGACTCATGGTAAGTGAGCCTCATCATTGTCAGACTACCACATTCATCCGCAAGTGTCCTCTCCGCTTTCAAAATCGTTGCAGAGAGGATCTTAACACATACTCTTCCATTAATCAAACCATAGTGATCGTGAGGAATGAAGAATCTCACTCATTCAGAAAATTCAAATGAACACCATTGATAACTATGTGACAATCACGGAGACAACAACATTTTGAAAAAGAATTGCATACATCGGATATATATGAGATAGAAGGAGACAAGCAATGATCCCTCAGACATCTAATTAACCCAACCACCAGTAAACCAATAGAAGGAGGCCGTGAATCAGTTCACATTACTGACGTCTCCTTTCTAATAGATCAGTCTTTTAACGGTTTGATCGCTCTCCCGGAACGGGGAATATGAACATACACCCTGTTGGGATCAAAATGACGTGGCTTGAACTTGTGGTAATGGACTTCGAGATCTCGCCTGTGGCTAGCTCCTTTAGTCATCTGTGTCGACCTTGGGCTAACTTAGTTTCCTTTAGGTGCTTTGTGAAAGGCGAGGACCTGAAAAGGGGTGGGGATGGCTCCTGATTCCACTCCGAAGTTTAAGTCAGTAATGGAATATAAGAGAAATACTTTAAGAAGTATATGAATGTATATATGTAAATATTTAAATTACTCCCTTATTTATACGGGAAGAGTACCGACTTTAGTATGGCGGCAAGCTTTATGCTTTGATTGGTTGCTTAGTGGCGGTGGCTGCCTTTTTCTGAGTGGTGGAGAGGGACGCTGGCGTGTCAGGAGGTGACAAGCAGGTTGCCACCTCCTCAATCCTTAGTGTTGATGGTTTCTTCAACCAGGTGACAAGTAGGTTGCCACATCGATTTTACCTTGGGAGAAAGGTTTCCACGAGTCAGAAAGTCGCCGAGCAGGTTGCTAGTTGATACCCCTTCCTTAAGGGGAAGGGTCTCTTGATAGCATTTTGTTTTCGACTCGATTCATACGGTTTGAAAGGAGAATCTTAATGTTCTTATCTCCATTCTTCGATTGTTGTCTTAAGAGTCAACATTCTTCTATTAGTACTCGTAATTCAATCATGACTAGTCGCCTGGTTCCCTTTTGAGGGTTCTGACTTTGGCATCATCGTTTCTTGTGAGGCTATCTCGAATCATATCCAACACTTGCCGCCGAGACATAAGTTATTAGTATTATAAAGAAAAGGGGTTATGTCGAGTACCTTTTAATGATGAGAGAAGAGCTTTGATTGTATGGAGCCGATTGTAGAGGCGACTTTCGGAAGTCGAGCGTGTCAGTGATGACTGATCTCCTAAGCGTCGCCGACTATATGGAGTCGAGGAGTCAGTTAAGACTGGTCTCTTTTGTAGAGGAAACTGTCGGAAGTCGAGGGAGTCATTTATGACTGATCTCCTGAGCGTCGCCGACTATACGTAGTCGAGGAGTCAGTTAAGACTGATCTCCTTTGTAGAGGCGAATTTTGGAAGTCGAGGGAGTAAGCTATGACTGATCTCCTGAGCGTCGCCAACTATATGGAGTCGAGGAGTCAGTCAAGACTGGTCTCTTTTGTAGAGGCGACTTTCGGAAGTCGAGGGAGTAAGTTATGACTGATCTCCTGAGCGTCGCCGACTATATGGAGTCGAGGAGTCAGTTAAGACTGATCTCATTTGTAGAGGAGACTTTCGGAAGTCGAGGGAGTCAGTATGACTGATCTCCTGAGCATCGCGGACTATATGGAGTCGAGGAGTCAGTTATGACTGAACTCCTTTGTAGAGGCGACTTTCGGAAGTCGTAGGAGTCAGTTATGACTGATCTCCTGAGCGTCACCGATTATATGGAGTTTAGGAATCAGTTAAGACCGATATCTGGAGCGTCGCCGACTATATGGAGTTGAGGGAGTCCTGTTTGACATATCAAAAGGGAAGAAATCATATCTTTATTTATCACTTTATTGTAGTAGACATACAAAAGGATATTTAGCCGTAGAATTTCTTCAGGTGCTCCTTATTAAAAGTCCTATTAAGGTGTCGCCCCTGAGCATCTTCTAATTTGCAGGCATTGGGACATGGTATGTTGATAATGATGTAAGGACCTTCCCATTTTGGCACCATCTTTCCTCTTTGATCAGCTTTCAAGAACTTGTTCCTTCGTAGAACCTTTTCTCCTAGGAAGAATTGGCGTCGCCCTACTTTCCGGTTAAAATACCTAGCAGTGACGAGCTTCATTCATCCACGATTTTCATCGGAGGCCCATCTTCTTTCGTCGGCGAGATCCAAGTCGATTTCCTCTACTCATCATTCTGGTCAACCTGATATGTGGCCACTCTTTGGGATATATTAACCACTTCAATAGGTGACACACCTTCGGATATATAAACCATGTTGAAGGGAGTTTCGTCGTTGGCGCTTTTGTGTATGGTTCTGAGGGCCCGGAGTACATGGTTTAGCTCATCAACCCAATTTCCCTTTAAAGAGGCCACTCTCTTCTTTAATCCATTGAAGATCGGTTTTTTGGCTGCCTCAACTTGTCCATTTGTCTGTGCGTGGTGGACAGAACAGAAACGATGATTTATGAGCATTTATTCACAGAAGTCAGCTAGTTCGTCACTGGAAAATTGGGGACCATTAACGCTGATAAGGATTTTTGGCACCCCATATCGACATATGATTTGTTCTTGTATGAACTCGATCATCTGGAAAGTAGTTGTTGATGCCAGTGCTTTTGCATCTATCTATTTGGAAAAATAATCGATGGCGATATCAATATGCGTCCGCTGACCCGTGGATTTAGGCAAGGGTCCGATGAGATCGATGCCCCATTGTGCGAAAGGCCAAGCGCTCATCATTGGCGTCAGCTCCGCTGGTGGCCTCGTGATTCTAGGGGCGTAAACTTGACAGGTCGGACAGGCTTGTACAAGTGTTATCGCCTCTTTATGCATAGTCGGCCAGTAGAACCCTTGTTGCAGAGCCTTCATGACCCGGGTTTTGGCTCCCTCATGACGTCCAGCGTCACATTTATGCAGGTCTTCCATTATCTTTTCCGTTTAAAGGGCAGCTACACATCGGAGATAAGGGGTGGAATATCCTCTTTTATAGAGGTACCTATCCGAAATCACGAATCGTCCTGCCATCCTTTGGATTTTAGTTGCCTCCAATGAGTCTTCTGGGAGATTTCCCTTTTCCAGAATGCTAAGTCCATGCTCGTAGAGGTTCTTGTTAATTTCTTGTTAATATGGCTTATTCTAATATCTTATGAACATGGACTTAATTAATGGGCTCCCAATTACGGCGGCCCATAGTCCAAATGCTAACAACAATTCTCCACGAGAAGTTGTATGAGTACTGTAATTGAAATGGTAATATATATATATGCAATATAAATTTATTTAAAGCATTAAATCATTCAAACACTTCATATTAAATTTGTATATTGAAATGATGTTTCCTATCTCTCGAGGGACATGCATGCCGTGCACGTCACCAGCTTTAGCCCATGGTAAAATCTTTTCGTTTCCAAAGTTTTATTTAATCGGGTTCGCACATGTTCGCCGTTACGATTTATTAATTTTAATGGAGTACTAGCAATAGATTATAACTAAATTGTTCGTTTCAGTTATGCAATTGATGGGGTTACAATGAATTGGACTATGTGTATTCGTTTCATTTATTCGACCTCTTATCCTGGCCGAAACTTTGGTTGTTAAAACGTAGGTTTGGTATTTCGTTTCGTATTGTTCCCATTAACCGGGCCGATTATTAACAAGTAAATTGCACTTGGAATCGAATAACAAATAATTAAGTCAATAATTCTTAATCTCAAATAACCAAAATCAGAATTCAAATGAACGATGAAAGATGAAACGACAATGATGAAGTTCTTAATATACGGATCACGTTTTTGATTCATGTTCATCGCACAGATTTTCGAGAACTCTGAGTCATGTCGAACACCAAATCTGAACAAATTCAAGAGTTAATCACACCAGATGATCTGTGTCAGAATAAAACATTTTTTAGATTTATATACATGGCATATGAGGCGTACTGGAGACGCACTTTATCTACGTATTTGTCCCACCGGATATTCATATAGGACCTCTGTGGCCCGGTTCTCTCCATGAAATATGGAATTCATGGTTGACTTACCTCAATGTCCTGTGGTGATTAATGAAATTGGTTTCCCTTTTTCCTTGGCTACTTCACTTGAATAGACTCATGGTAAGTGAGCCTCATCATTGTCAGCAAACCATGAAAGGGGATACCTTTTCAATATGAGAAATGTCCTCCTCCATGTTGACCTTTCATTCTAAAGGTCTCGAGCGGCTTTTACATCAGCATCCATGGAGAGTTTACCATCATACTCAACCAAAACATTTCTAGCCTCAGCGACCTTGCTTCCACCGAAGTGGATGCAAAGGAAACACCAAATTTGTAATGTTGTATGGTTGCAATTGAAGTATTCTTCAACCCCTTTGTCCAAGGTTGAAGGTATCACCACAAACGCATTCATATCAACAAAGAACTTGCTACCATTATTGGGAAACGGATTACCACATTCATATATCATCATCAAAGTAATACAGACTACCACATTCATCCGCAAGTGTCCTCTCCGCTTTCAAAATCGTTGCAGAGAGGATCTTAACACATACTCTTCCATTAATCAAACCATAGTGATCGCGAGGAATGAAGAATCTCACTCATTCAGAAAATTCAAATGAACACCATTGATAACTATGTGACAATCACGGAGACAACAACATTTTGAAAAAGAATTGCATACATCGGATATATATGAGATAGAAGGAGACAAGCAATGATCCCTCAGACATCTAATTAACCCAACCACCAGTAAACCAATAGAAGGAGGCCGTGAATCAGTTCACATTACTGACGTCTCCTTTCTAATAGATCAGTCTTTTAACGGTTTGATCGCTCTCCCGGAACGGGGAATATGAACATACACCCCGTTGGGATCAAAATGACGTGGCTTGAACATGTGGTAATGGACTTCGAGATCTCGCCTGTGGCTAGCTCCTTTAGTCATCTGTGTCGACCTTGGGCTAACTTAGTTTCCTTTAGGTGCTTTGTGAAAGGCGAGGACCTGAAAAGGGGTGGGGATGGCTCCTGATTCCACTCCGAAATTTAAGTCAGTAATGGAATATAAGAGAAATACTTTAAGAAGTATATGAATGTATATATGTAAATAATTAAATTACTCCCTTATTTATACGGGAAGAGTAACGACTTTAGTATGGCGGCTAGCTTTATGCTTTGATTGGTTGCTTAGTGGCGGTGGCTGCCTTTTTCTGAGTGGTGGAGAGGGACGCTGGCGTGTCAGGAGGTGACAAGCAGGTTGCCACCTCCTCATTCCTTAGTGTTGAAGGTTTCTTCAACCAGGTGACAAGTAGGTTGCCACATCGATTTTACCTTGGGAGAAAGGTTTCCACGAGTCAGAAAGTCGTCGAGCAGGTTGCTAGTTGATACCCCTTCCTTAAGGGGATGGGTCTCTTGATAGCATTTTGTTTTCGACTCGATTCATACGGTTTGAAAGGAGAATCTTAGTGTTCTTATCTCCATTCTTCGATTGTTGTCTTAAGAGTCAACATTCTTCTATTAGTACTCGTAATTCAATCATGACTAGTCGCCTGCTTCCCTTTAGAGGGTTCTGACTTTGGCATCATCGTTTCTTGTAAGGCTATCTCGAATCATATCCAACACTTGCCGCCGAGACATAAGTTATTAGTCTTATAAAGAAAAGGGGTTATGTCGAGTACCTTTTAATGATGAGAGAAGAGCTTTGATTGTATGGAGCCGATTGTAGAGGCGACTTTCGGAAGTCGAGCGTGTGAGTTATGACTGATCTCCTAAGCGTCGCCGACTATATGGAGTCGAGGAGTCAGTTAAGACTGATCTCTTTTGTAGAGGAAACTCTCGGAAGTCGAGGGAGTCATTTATGACTGATCTCCTGAGCGTCGCCGACTATACGTAGTCGAGGAGTCAGTTAAGACTGATCTCCTTTGTAGAGGCGACTTTTGGAAGTCGAGGGAGTAAGTTATGACTGATCTCCTGAGCGTCGCCAACTATATGGAGTCGAGGAGTCAGTCAAGACTGGTCTCTTTTGTAGAGGCGACTTTCGGAAGTCGAGGGAGTAAGTTATGACTGATCTTCTGAGCGTCGCCGACTATATGGAGTCGAGGAGTCATTTAAGACTGATCTCATTTGTAGAGGAGACTTTCGGAAGTCGAGGGAGTCAGTATGACGATCTCCTGAGCATCGCGGACTATATGGAGTCGAGAAGTCAGTTATGACTGAACTCCTTTGTAGAGGCGACTTTCGGAAGTCGAAGGAGTCAGTTATGACTGATATCCTGAGCGTCACCGATTATATGGAGTTGAGGAATCAGTTAAGACCGATATCTGGAGCGTCGCCGACTATATGGAGTTGAGGGAGTCTTGTTTGACATATCAAAAGGGAAGAAATCATATCTTTATTGATCACTTTATTGTAGTAGGCATACAAAAGGATATTTAGCCGTAGAATTTCTTAAGGTGCTCCTTATTAAAAGTCCTATTAAGGTGTCGCCCCTGTGCATCTTCTAATTTGTAGGCATTGGGACATGGTATGTTGATAATGATGTAAGGACCTTCCCATTTTGGCACCATCTTTCCTCTTTGATCAGCTCTCAAGAACTCGTTCCTTCGTAGAACCTTTTCTCCTAGGAAGAATTGGCGTCGCCCTACTTTCCGGTTAAAATACCTAGTAGTAACGAGCTTCATTCTTCCATGAGTTTCCTCGGAGGCCCATCTTCTTTTGAGATCCAAGTCGATTTTCCTCTACTCATCATTCTGGTCAACCTGATATGTGGCCACTCTTTGGGATATGTTAACCACTTCAATAGGTGACACACCTTCAGATATATAGACCATGTTGAAGGGAGTTTCGTCGTTGGTGCTTTTGTGTATGGTTCTGAGGGCCCGGAGTGCGTGGTTTAGCTCCTTAAACCAATTTCCCTTTAGAGAGGCCACTCTCTTCTTTAATCCATTGAGGATCGTTTTTTTTTTTGCTGCCTCAACTTGTCCATTTGTCTGTGCGTGGTGGACAGAACAGAAACGATGATTTATGAGCATTTCTTCACAGAAGTCAGCTAGTTCGTCACTGGAAAATTGGGGACCATTAACGCTGATAAGGATATTTGGCACCCCATATCGACATATGATTTGTTCTCGTATGAACTTGATCATCTGGAAAGTAGTTGTTGATGCCAGTGCTTTTGCTTCTATCTATTTGGAAAAATAATCGATGCGACCACAATATGCGTCCGCTGACCCGTGGATTTAGGCAAGGGTCCGATGAGATCGATGCCCCATTGTGCGAAATGCCAAGCGCTCATTATTGGCGTCAGCTCTGCTGGTGGCCTCGTGATTCTGGGGACGTAAACTTGACAGGTCGGACAGGCTTGTACAAGTGTTATCGCCTCTTTATGCATAGTCGGCTAGTAGAACCCTTGTCGCAGAGCCTTCATGACCCGGGTTTTGGCTCCCTCATGATTTCAAGCGTCACCTTTATGCAAGTCTTCTGTTATCTTTTCCGTTTAAAGGGCAGCTACACTTCGGAGATAAGGGGTGGAATATCCTCTTTTATAGAGGTACCTATCCGAGATCCGGAATCGTCCTGCCATCCTTTGGATTTTAGTTGCCTCGAGTGAGTCTTCTGGGAGATTTTCCTTTTCCAGAATGTTTTGGACAGGGATAATCCATGAGTCAAGGGCTTGAATGTTAAGAACTTCAGGCATTGCCTCTACAGCAGAGTAAGGACTTCTCGATGAAGTGTACTGACGTTGGTGGGCAATTTCCCAAAGCAAATTTACTAAGGGCGTCTCCCTCTTGATTGCTTTCTCGAGGAATAGCCTCTATTTGGAAATGAGGCATGTCTCGTACGAGACGTCGTACCTCTTCTACGTATTTCTTTTTATTTTCAGCTTTGGCGAAGTAAGTTCCTTTAAATTGGTGATCGCCATGCCTTTCGCTATACGAAGGCCTGTTAATAGAGCCTCATATTCGGCTTCATTGTTGGTTTCTCGAAAGGTCAGGGCCAATGCATACATGAGTGGCTCTCCATCCGGTGGTGTTAGTACTAGTCCTGCCCCACATCCTATAGAGGAGGATGAACCATCGGTATAAAGCAACGACGGCATATTGTCGTTGACGGTGTTCTCTGGGGTGGCTTTCACATGTTCTTCTTGTAGAAGGACGATGGGCTTCGCATTTGATGTCGCCGTATTTTCCGTTATAAAGTCGGCCAACGCTTTTCCCTTGATGGCCTTTCGTGGCTCAAAATGGATGCGAAATTCAATTAGCTCCACTGCCTATTTAACCATCCTTCCCGAAATGTCGGGATTTTGTAACAGTTGTTTCAAAGGTTGATTGGTAAGTATCGTGATTTCATGAGCGTGAAAATAATATCGTAATTTTCTCGCCGCTATTAGTAGAGCATATAGATACTTCTCAATCTCCATGTAGTTGGCTTCGGCGACGCCAAAACACTTGCTAACATAATAGACTGGGATTTGGATGTTGCATGTTTCTTTAATGAGTACTGAGCTCACCGCCGCCGGGCTTACGCTTAGGTAGATGAATAAGGGATTCTCAGGTAGTGGTTTCGCCAAGGCGGGAAGCGAGTGGAGAATCTTTTTTAGCTATTGGAAACCTTCTTCGCATTCATGCGTCCACTCGAAGTTCTTGTTTGATCTCAATATATTAAAGAAAGGAAGGGATATATCTCCTGATCTTGCCAGGAATCTTCCCAGAGAGGCTAACCTTCCATTGGGACTTTGTACCTCTCTATGGCATTTCGGCGAGGACATTTCTTCTATAGCGGTAACCTTTTCTGGGTTAGCTTCAATCCCTCTCTGGCTAACCATAAAACCCAAAAAAATTCCAGATTGCACACCAAAATCACACTTGGTCGGATTCAATCTTACTTGATGGTGTCGCATGCATGCAAACGCTTCTTCTAGATCTTGGACATGGTCATGACCCCTCTTTGTTTTGATCAACATGTCGTCGACATAGGCCTCCATGTTCTTCCATATCATGGATTTTAAAAGCTTGTTGACCATCCGTTGATAGGTGGCTCCAGCGTTGATCAAACCAAAAGTCGTGACCTTATAGTGGTAGATGTCGCTATCCGTATAAAAGGCGGTATGGGCCTCATCATTGGGATGCATTTTTATCGGGTTGTATCCCGAGTATGCGTCCATAAAGCATAGAAGCTCGTGCCCTGAAATGGCGTCGACAAGTTGGCCGATTCTTGATAGGGGGTAGGAGTCCTTAGGACATGCTTTGTTGAGATCTCGAAAATCTACGCACATCCTTCACCTCTTATTGGATTTCCTCACCTGGACTGGATTGACGACCCAGGTTTGGAATCGTATTTCTTTCACCAAACAGCCTCGACCAGGTTTCCCACTTCTTAGCGTATTGTCGCCTTCTTCTTTGTTCCCATACATCTTCTTTTTGAGCTATGGGTTTCACAGCTGGATTTATTCTCAGTTCGTGGGAGATGATATCGGGGCTTTTTCCTGGCATGTCGCTGGGCTCCCAAGCAAATAGCTCTTTATATTCCACAAGGAGGGCGGTTATTCTTTTAGCTAGTTCTGGCTGTAGAGCCGCTCCAATCTTAACCTTTTTATCGCCCTCCTCCAAGGAAACTTCTACTAACTCCTCCATTAGGGCTGGTCGTCCACCTTCTTCCCGGGGATCTTCATTTGTCACGATGGACAGGGCCTCCCTTTGATTACATCTTCGGAGAAGATTGACGTAACATTGTCGAGATTCCCTTTGGTCGCCCTACACCTCTCCCATTCCATGGTGAGTGGGGAATCTCATGACTTGATGGGCAGTGGAGGGGACAATGTAATTGGAATTGAGAGTCGTTCTTCATAAAATGGCGTTGTAGGCGTTGATCCGATTGACGACTACGAAATGCACTTTCAAATGCAAGGCCCTCCATCCTTGGCCCAGAATCACATGGAGTTGTATTGCCCCCGAAGGGTAAGTTGTTCTCCCTGCAAATCCTACCAATGGGGAAGTCATCTCATGAAGATCTTCCTTTTTGTATCCCATCATGGCGAAGTTGTTCTTTGTCGACCAGTATTCTTTTAACCTCGAAATTAGCTATTCGAGTTTTAATTACCAGGGCGTCTTCATGGAGTTGTGGCGAACTTGACATGTCTTCCGTGGAGAAGGCGACTGCCATAGGCTCAAGCTCCCTCGAGGGATGTCCGATTCTCCTCCAGCCGCAAATCCTCCCGACAGGACATTGATGCCATTGTCTGAGGGTGTTCTCCATCTTCTTCGTTCATGAGAATGATGACGATGGTGACATTGGATTTCTTCTTGCATATATTCTAATTCTCTCCTGGCGAGGAGGCAGACTTCGGTCTCCTGACCCTTGGAATATACTTTCAGCTCTTCGTGTTTGGTGTTGCTTTAATCGATTCCTTGGCGGTGCCATGACTTTTTTATCACCGTTTCCACTGACGGCGCCAAATGTTGGGATCAAAATGATGTGGCTTGAACTTCTGGTAATGGACTTCAAGATCTCGCATGTGGCTAGCTCCTTTAGGTATCTCTATCGACCTTGGGGTGACTTAGTTTCCTTTTGGTGCTTTGTGAAAAGCGAGGACCTGAAAAGGGGTGGGGATGACCCCTGATTCCACTCCGAAGCTTAAGTCAGCAATGGAGTATAAGAGAAATACTTTAAGAAGTATATGAACGTAGATTTATAAATAATGAAATTACTCCCCTATTTATAGGGGAAGAGTACCGACTTTAATATGGCGGCAAGCTTTATGCTTTGATTGTCTGCTTAGTGGCGGTGGCTTCCTTTTTCTAAGTGGTGGAGAGGGACGGTGGTGTGTCAGCAGGTGACAAGAAGGTTGCCACCTCCTCATTCCTTAGCGTTGATGGTTTCTTCTACTAGGTGACAAGTAGGTTGCCACATCGATTTTACCTTGGGAGAAATATTTCCTAAAGTCAGAAAGTCAGCGAGCAGGTTGCCAGCTGATACCCCTTCCTTAAGGGGAATTTTCTTTTGATAGAATTCGGATGTCGACTCGATTCATACCTATTGAAAGGAGAATCTTAGTGGTCTTGTCGCCATTCTTTGATTACTGTCTTAAGAGTCGACATCTTTTTATATTGGTGTCGACTATTTGTCTTTGTACTCTTAATTTAATCATTACTAGTCGTCTGCTTGCCTTTTGAAGGTTCCGACTTTGGCATCATCGATTCTTGTGAGGCCGTCTCGAATCATATCCAACACACCCGATCTTGGCTTTCCCAAGGTCTTTTTGAAAACATTTCGAGGAATTCATGCACGCATATACAATTTTACTACACAATCAAATTATCATAGACAGCCTTACCCAAGAAACACACAAATCATCATGCATACGCGTCATGCGGCTAATGTTCCGAGGAACTCATGCTAGCATATATAATTCTACTACCCAAGTAAATTATCATATGCAGCTACATCATCCACGTTCATGCATATTGATCACTACACGATAAACATGCATATTTGGCGACTGGTTTTTTATTTTAAAACATTTAGGGCTGACTTGAAATTCATGCTTATAATCAATCATGCGAAATTCTGGACATGGATTACAGGCAATAGCAACCATCACAACATCTCAATCCTAGTGCGCAACTAACTCATTAGTTGAAAACCAGGGCTCTGCCCAACATGCAATAACCAGCTATTTTGACATAGTCAAGATGCAATTATAATCATGCAATAATCTTAATTAATTAACAAATTGCTATTCAACCCACTAAATGATTCAGTCCCAAAATCATGAATTTCCGAGATTCATCCCCATAATTGACAATAGGTATCAGGTTTTACTAAAACGTGAAAATTTCAAACTGACTCGCGCTGTGTATGTAGTTTTATAGTTTGAAAACATTAGGATTTTAAAATTTGACCATCCTATTTTTGGTTGACTCGGGTCGGTCCGACCAAAACGGTATGGTTCATGTCAATTCGGTTCGACTGTTCCAGTGAAAACTAGTCAGACCGGTCTGGTTCGGTTCAATAGGAATTTTGTTAGGTTCAATAGGAATTTTGTTCGGTTCGGTCATTCACGCAAACGGGTCGGTTTAGTTCTACCCATTATTTACCCAGTCCGACCCGACCCGGATGGGTCGGACCGACTGAGAAAACCCGGATCGGTTGACCCGCTCCGGTTTGACCCGTGGAACCCGACACAGTTCGGTTCGGTTGACCCGGTTCGGTCTGGTTCGATTTCTTTTAGGTTTTCCGGGTCAGTTGGCCTGACCCAGATGTGCAAAATTGGAACGGCCCATGACCCACTAGTGGTCCGGCTGAAATAACTACTTGTGGGCTAAGTAGGGTTTTAAAATCCACTAAAAACTCAACTTATCTACCAAGTAATATTAACTATAGATATAATTTCCAATATTTGCACAATATATATATATATATAGTTTTCGGCACATACATATAGATATAAATATTGTTAAGATTCTATATATGGGAGATAAATCTATCAACAATATATATATATATAATTCGGCACAAACACACACATATATATATTTATATATTGTTAAGATTCTATATTAGGGTTATAAATCTATCAACAATATATTTTCTCAACCTTTAGGCAACTAATATCTATCAATTTTATCAATATCCCTAATATTGTGCTAAAATATATTGGTAGTTTCTATCTACAATTATCATGTGAATCTAGCCCTAATTGTGACCCAATTCACCTAGCAAAATTTCGGCCGAATTAATTTGAAAAATCACACATTAAATTTCTGCCAATTTTAGGGTTATTTGGAAACTAAGAAATTAAAAATTTTAATTTGTACACCTAAAAGTGGTTCGGCCGAAATTTGCCTTTAGGGCTAGTTGTCAAATATCAAGATCAAATTTTACTATGATCACTAATCCAATGTTTGATTTTGATAAAAGTCACATTTTTCTTTAAGATCATGAACATCAATTTTACTGAAAACACTCAATTTCATGATTATCAGTTCTAAAAACTCAAGAACATCAATTTATCAAAAATCATGAGCTCCCTAGCACAAGCTCTGATACCACTATTGAATTTAGGGTATAAATACTACAGAAACAAAACACGTGTACATGCCATGTAATCTAATTACGTAGCGGAATAGAAGAACATACTAGTAATTGCTTTCTCGTAGTCCCAATATCTTCAAGGGGAGTTCCGATCCGCCAGACGGCTCCTGTAAGGATTCTGGTTAAGGAATCTCCTACACATAATGGTCTCCACTACAAAGCCTCTTGTCGATTCCTAGCAGGGAAAAATCTCTGGGTTAAATTGCTCAAAGCAATTTGGCAGCTAGAACCTAAAGGGTTTGACCGAATTATAGGTGGAGAGGGGGAGGGATTTATTTGGTCCCTGGCAACCCCTATTAATAGAGGAGGTGGGATAAATCCCACCTCCTTAACTATCACTAGTTCAACCGGCCTAGGTATTGGGGAGGCCCAATTTTTTGCCTCTCAAGTCAGTTGGGATTTTAGGCATAGCCCAAAATTCCTAATGTGACATAACCCAATGACCTTAACTGTTGGTCTTATATTAAAAGGCTCTTCTTATGGCGGCCCATTCACCAAATGACAATACAATTGTGATCAACTTGTCTTATACAACACTCTTCGCATAGTTGTATATAACATCAATGTGTTTCGTCCTACTAGGTTACTTAGGATTCTTAATTGCCCCTATCACTTCTTGACTATCAGAGTAATTACACAAAGGCTTACTCCAGTCCTTGATGTCAAGTAGGGTATTCAAGAGCCTCTTTAGCCAGACAGCATCCTGTGCATTCTTTTATAGAGCTACGAATTCGTATTCCATTGTTGACAACGCGAAATATGATAGCTTTTTGCTCATCCATGAAATGAAGGCATTAGCAAGGGAAAAAAACTCCTCATGAAGTGGACTTATGATCAACTGAATCGCCACCATGGTCGGCGTCACTATACCCAGACAATTCTAGCTTACCACCCTGATAGCGCAGTCCGTAACAGTCGTACCTTTTAGATATCGAATAATTCGTCTCACAGCTCATAAATGTTGATATCCAGGTTCATATTGGAAACGTGCTACTAAGCCCACATCGTAACAAATATCTGGACGTGTGCATTACATGGCGTAGATCATACGACCTACCATACTGGAGGTACTCTGCACTTTTCCTCTATTCACGCTCAGCCTGGTCTTTTGGGCCATCACGCTTCGAGAGCGCTCTCACAAACACAACCGGCGTATCGACTGGTATAACATGTAAAGATTGAACCTTCTCAACAATTTTTTGATATAGGCTTCTTGAGAAAGACATAGTTTACGAGCAGCCCGATCCCTAGCAGTCTTAATGCCCATGATGTACCTGGCTTCTCCCATATCTTTCATTTCAAATACAGATGCCGGCCATGACTTTTATTCATTCAAATAACTCCCATTGTTTGCGGCAATTAGTATGTCATTGACATATAACATCAAGATAACATACTTCGACGCAAAGGTTTTAGTGTACACGCAGGGATCCTGGTGAAGATTTATGAATCTGTTGCCAACGATTTCCTCGTGGAACTTGCGGTTCCATTGCCGAGATGATAGTTTAAGACTATAGATCGATCTTTGGAGTTAACAAACTTTACGTCGTTTCCAGGGGATATAAAACACTCTGGTTGCACCATGTAGATCTCTTCTTCAAGGTTCTCGTGACGGAATGCGGTCTTAACATCTATTTGGTGCAGCTCGAGATCGAGGCTAGCAACAAGGGCCAAGATAGCCCGGACTGTGGTATGACGCACAGTCGGTGAGTATGTCTCATCAAAGTCCACTCCGTGTAGTTGGGTATATCCTTTCGCAACTAGTCGAGCTTTGTATCGCTCGATGTTTCCACCAGTAGTAAGTTTCAATTTCAGAACCAACTTTGTCCTATAGCTCCGCGGTTAGCAGGCATATCAACTAACGACCACACTAAATTGGCTTCCACAGATGGAATCTCTTCTTCCATTGCTTTCCTCCATCCCTTTGCTTGAAGTCCGTCCAAATCTTGTTTAACCGTTACCGGTTCATCAACCAAAGTCAGAGTGAACAATTCACCATTTTCGATGGTATACTTTTTAGGAGCATTTCATTGCCTTTGATTACGTCTAGGCTCGTTATTCCTATATATAACTACCCTCCCAATAGGATCAATTCTTCCACTAGGAAAAACATTCATATTGGGAATTAGGGCGTAAGTTGAAACTTTACCTACAACTTTTCTTGGACGACCTCTTGGTATCGCCAATCCCACTATTACCAATATGTAGTTGGGGAATTATAGGATTCTCATCCAACAATTCAGCAACATGATGATCAAGTTCCAATTGATTCGCACCCTCAGCAACTTGGATATGCATGGTGGATTTACTCCTCCCACTGGATTTATTATGAAAATGTCTCCATGAACATTCTTATTTGCCATGTCATTCACAATAGGTGTTGCTGCCTCAAATCTCCCACTCGAAGTAAGTGGGACATGACTATCATCAACATGTTCAAGTTCTATTAATAATTCATTTGTTTTCATGTTACCAAGCTTTGGAAATTCGTCCTCAAGAAACGTAACGTCTCTAGACTCATATTCGACCACGCCACCATTCTCCTGAGCCGCCACAAACACGTATCCCTTAGAAGTTTTGGAGTACATTATAAAGTTACTTTTCTGACCCCTAGGTCCCAACTTGTCGAATCGGGTTTCGGTTTGCTGCGTGTATGCTGCACAACCCCAAGGTCGCAACCTAGTAAGATCCCCCTCTGTATCAGTCCACAGCTCATATGGTGTCTTATCCACCGATTTAGAAGGAACAAAGTTTCTACATGAATGGTTGTCAAGAACGCATCTCACCAAAAGGAGATCGAAAGTTGACCTTGCGACATCTTGGTTCTAACCATGTCCAGAAGTGTACGATTACGTTTTTCCGCCACATCATTTTGTTGTGGCGTATAGGCTATGGTCGTTAGATAGACAATCTGTATTTCACTACATAACTTATTAAACTCATTCGTGAGGTATTCACAACCTCTGTTAGTGCATAGGGTTTTCAGTTTTTTCTCACTTTGATTCTCTACGAGGTTGAGAATACTTTTAAAGCGCCTCAGATTTACGAGTAATCAAATGAGTAAACCCGAGGTAAAGTCATCAATGAAAAATATGAAGTAACGTTTACCACCCCTAGCGGTGACATTTATGGGTCCACAGACGTCGAAATGAATAAAATTCAATGGATATTCGGCTCATAGTTCTTCGCCGAATGGTTTACGGCTCGTAGACAGTCCTCACAAGTGGTTTTCACCACATGAGTAGCTCCGGGCAGAAGCCCTCTTTGAGCCAGTGTTTTCACTCTGTCATAGCTTATATATCCCAACCTCGAATTATCATTTCCATTCAAATCCATAACAATGCGACCATGGGAAGAATGTGCATGCCCATAAAAGACATTTCCTTTATTTATTTGAACAAGGGAGTTCTCAAATGACAAAGCAAAACCATAATTCATAAGAAAGTATCCGTAACAGCATTCCTTCAAATTCTAGGTGCAAAGATGACATTTTCAAGAAGTAAGGTCCTACCATCGTGCATAGGAAATTTACAGTTTCCTACTCCTTTGAGTTCAACTTATGAGTTGTCGCCAATATATATCCATTTCAAACCCTTCGGCATACTTCTGAACATGGAAAATAATCATTTATCATTTGTTATGTGGTATGTCGCGCCTGAATCAAGGATCCAAGAAGGATTTGAATCAGTTACATGAAAAAATAGAAAACTAAAGCTTCCATAACATATCCAATGCCGCATACCTTGGCATGCGATTTGCTGGAACTCGCTCTGTCACTAATACAGCGAGGGCTAGAGTCTCTACAAACTATCTCTTATTTAACTAGAGACTTTCTTGTTTAGACCTAGTCGACGTTTTACGGTAAACAACCTGTTGTTTCTTACCACTATTCTTCCATTTCCTTTTTTGTCCAGGAGGTGGTCCTGGCAGTTTGGCTTCTCTCATTTCCATTGCCAATCGAGTTTCCTCCATCTCGATTAGTTTCAGGACAGATGCAAGGTCCAACATGGAAATATTGACGGTTAATAAAGTCTAAGTTACTCTTCAGGACTTCGGGAGAGTCCCGATTATGGCCTGAATTTTGTCTCATTCCACCATTTGACCCCCATCCTAAATCGATTTGACCATGTTGAGGAGTTTATATACCTTTTCAAGTACACTAGTTGTTGGGTTACAATTATAAAGGATTGGGCATAGAAGACGAGAATCATGAAAGATAAGTCGACGACAATTCCTATTCTGAATATGAAGACAAGGATAAATGGTCGACGAAAGTATAGAAGAAGGTTGACTGTCAAGAAGACTATTAAAGAATGGCGACAAGACCACTCAAAACTCTTCCTCTTAAGGAAAGAGTCGAGTCGGAAGCCAAACACTATTGAAGAAACCTTCCTCCAAAGGAAAGGACAACTGGCAACCTGCTTGCCGACTCAGAGAAAACCCTTCCTCTTAAGGAGGAGGCGGGTGGTGACCTACTTGTCACCTGCTAAGCTGAAGAAACCTCCCTTTTAACGAATGGTGAGGTGGCGACCTGCTTCAACAGCCAGAGGAAGCCTTCCTAGCTAAGGAAAGATGAGGTGGTGACCTGCTTGTCACCTGCTTATACCGACTCTGGACATAAACCCTCCCAGGAGGGTAGCCACCACTTAAATTCGGTACACTTCCCCTTTCATTATTTTGAAAATTACATTCACATACTTTTATAGTATTCTCTTAAATTCCATTACTAATTTAAGCTTCGGAGTGGAATCAGGGGCCATCCCCACCCCTTTTCAGGTCCTCGCCTACCAAAACCACCCTAAAGGAAACTAAGCACCCCCGATGTCGAGATAGACGCCTAAAGGAGCTAGCTACTGGTGAGACCTCGAAATCCATCACTAGAAGCTTCATGCCACGTTATTTTGATCCTAGCATTTGGCGCCGTCTGTGGGAACGGTGATCAAAAAGTCATGGCTCCCAACAAGAATACTAAGAAGATAGCGGCAGTGGTGGAAGAGATAGCAAAATCCCAGGCAGAGCCTACCATCTCAAGACCAATGTAAACACCTAATTTTGGTCCGCGCGTAGCACGTTCAAAATGTCATATGTGACGCGTCAAAAAAAGGAAGTATTTAAATATGGAAGGTCGCGAAGTTTCTAAAGATAGGACTGGCTTAAAATAGGATAGTGTATATGCATTATTTATTGCAAAATATTTAGAAAATATATTATGTGTATTTATGGTGAAATACATAAATATATATGTATATTTTCAGAATATTAAATGCATATTTTTTTCTGATTTTATTTTCCTAGTTTAGGGGTCCTAGTTTAGCTATAAATAGGGTCCTTTTACATGTAAAAAAGTAAAGACAGAAAATAATAAACATCTGATCTCGAAGTTCGTGCATTTTTGTCTTCTAGTGAATTAGTTTTTTTTTTTTCTCTATCTCGGTTCTTCCCGCGGCTGCTGTTCCTCCCACCGCCGGCGACCGTCGGAGCCCACGCTGCCGCCGCCCTCCGCCTCACCCTGCCCGCTGGCAACCACCGGCCGCCAATCTCTCTCTCCCCTCTCTCTCTCCCTCTCTCTCCCTCTCTTCTCTAGGGCCGCGCCGGACCACCACTCGACCAGATCCGCTCCCGCCAGGCCGGCGACCTCCCTCGCCTGACTTCCTCCACGCCCGGCCACTCCGATCCTCGCTGCAGACCAGAAGACCCCGTCCGCCTCCAGCTCGCCGTCCCAGAAGATCAGAGGACCCCGTCCAGAAAACCCCGGCCGCCCGTCTCTCTCTCCCCTCTCATCTCTATCTTCCTCTCTTTCTCTCTCTCCTCGCCGGTGGCCCGCTCAGCCCTTCCCACCGCCGTCCGTTCCTGCTCGCGATGTCCTGCCATCCGCCCTGCCACCACCGTCGCGCCGCTAGCCTTCCCGGTCTCGTCCGCCTGTCTAGGTCGCCGGACCTCCATCGCGGGTGAGAAGCTCTGATCTGTCTATCTGTTTTTTTTTTAATATTATTATTAATTATTTAATTTTCTGTATTATTATTATTATCTTTATTATGATTATTATACCATGCACCATGTTAATTTACTAGTCTAGATTTAGATTAATTAGATAACGTTTTTTTTTTTTGTAAATATGCATGTACGATATGTAATTATTAAATTGTATCATGATTTGGAGCGTGTTTAGTTTCGTCTAGGTTTTAACTATAGGAGTTTTAGATGTTTAATAGATTTGTCATTGATAATAATTTCGTATAAATTTAGTTTAGTTTTCTTTTTATTACGTTAGATTAATTTGACGTAACGAATGTTTAAATTTTAAAAGTGGCAATTAAGTGAATTAAGTACCGAAAGGGCGTAATTAAAAATCTATATTTTTAATTCGTAATAGAACCCCCGAACTTGAATTTCTGGTCAAAGACCGATTTTATACCTAGGTGTTTAATTCGTTATTCGCTTAGGTAATTTAGGATTCTAGTTAGCCTTTATTAACTAGTGGCGACTCTTTTAAAATTGCACGTTTTCAAAACGTAATTCGCCTTAGGTCAGATTTTTAGGGTTTGACAATTTGGCGACTCTGCTGGGGATGATTTAGAGGGTTCGGGCTCATTATATTCGCTCATTGCCATGCTTTTTGAGTTTTTATTATTATTATTATCTTCAACATTCTAACTTTGTTTTTTTGTGACAGGTACATATTTTTAGAGCTATTAACTAACATTTTATTTTTGTGGCATTGTTTGAATTCGCAAACACCACTTTAGTGTAATATCCAAAATGCCTGAAACCCAGGGCAACTAGGAACCCCGGAGAGTTAGTAAGGGTACGACCGCGCGGCCGAGCCGCCGGAACGACTCAGAATAACTCCACTCGCTTGTGATGGTCTTATGATCCCCGTGATGGGGTGAGGAAACCACCTTGTCGGGAACCTATTAGTGGAACCTACCTTGTAGAGCAAACCCACACATTTTTTACCCCTAGCATGTTGTGTTTTATCCGTGTTTTTTGTTGTTGTAAAAAAGAGTCGTCGGAAAAACTGTAAGTTTTTTTTAACTGTGTAACTTTTATTCCCATGCTCGAGAAATCTCCCACAAGGAGGATGTGGGCTCCAGTGTAAAGATCGTTAAGACCAACCTTTCTCAGAATGAAGCTCAAAAGACTCCTACGTCTGATAAGGCGACCAAAGAACCTGTCTTATTCACTATAGGACAGGTAGAAGAACTGCTCGCGAAAAAGAGAAGGGGAGCGAGTGACATGCTGACTGTTCGTGATCATACCTCTCACCCCTTCTCTAAAAGACTCTTCAATACTCGAGTTCCCCCGCAAGTCTTTGCGAGGAACATCGACGACTATACTGGCGAGGGAGACCCTGTTCGCCACATCAACGCTCATAACTGTTCTCTCCTGGGGAGAGGGGCAACGCCGGATCACTACGCGGTTCTCTTCCCAATGAATCTTAAAGAAGAAGCCTCCACATGGTTCTACCGTTTCCCGGAAATTCCATAGACTCATGGGAAGAATTGAATACCAAGTTCATCGACGTGCATATCGGCCATAGGAAGCGCCTCAAAAGCATGGAATTTCTGGATAAATTTGAACAAGGTCCTGATGAGACCTTGACCAGTTATTATACCAGATACCATAAAATACTCCAACAGCTGAACGAAGAAGCCACCGATGGCGAGCTGATACAGACTTTCTGGAGAGGTCTAAGTGTACAGAGTCAAGCTCTGAAAGATAGCATGGTGATGAAGCCCGTGAGAAAGATAGACGCCATCGCCATCAAATTCAAGAAGTATATCGACTTGGAGAGGTCACATGAGAAATCACCCGCGGAGATAAAAAAGCAAGCCATTCATGTTAGATATCTTTCCAATTCGGGTTCGTGTTTACATTTCGGGCCTCGCAAAATACTTCAACACCCGTAAAAGAACTCTTCCGCAGACACCCAAGTCCAAAACGGTCCGGAATACGCGCAGTACCCGGACCGGGGGACTTCCGGATTGCCCTAAGGCAATCCGGACCCGGTCCGGATTGCTAGACAAACCGGGTAGGTCCGGATTACCGACATGCTCCGCGCGCTTATCCCGATTATTTTGCCAAGTACGAGAAGTCAGTGTGCGCATAGCCCCCTTGATGACGGTATACGTTTTCCTTTAAACCGGAATCAAACCGTACAAAACCGGGCACGTTCCTTTGGTTTCCTATAAATAGGGACCTAGGTCTCCCATTTTAAACAACTCTCTCTCATTCTTGCTTTTCAAGCTCTGACTTCTCTCTAAAGACTTTTTCTCTCTAAAGATTATGACTTGAGCGTCAGAGAAGGCCCAACCAGCATTCCCCCCCCCCCCCCTCTTCCACGCTGGTTACTGCCCCTTGTGCAGGATCCGAAGTTCGAGAGACCAAATTCGGGAAGTTGAAGACTGGTTCGAGGATCGTGTCTCAAGGTTCGCAACGTACAGACAGATACCCGTTCCTGTGCACACATCTAGAACCCGTTCGTGGTAGAGAAGCCCGAAGTTATCCAAGTTGAAGCGAACTTAACATTTGGCGCCGTCAGCGTGATTCGAACAAAAAGCCAATCCATACTGCAAGCTATGATAGGAAGACGAACAAAGAAGGCGGGTGCAAGCAAGCCGAAGCCGACAAGAAGCCAACCGGGACCTTCTCACATTCCAGACGCAGAGTCTACCGCCTCATCCGTGCCCATCGCAAACGTGCCTTACGCACAGCACGGTCCTGAAGTTCAGAATAATGCATAAACACACCAGTTCGAGCGAAGGACGGGGATCAATGAAGAGTTCCCATACGGGATGCCAGCTGACAGAGTGCAGCAGCAAGCTATGGCACGCAATCAACCTCTTCCTGATGACGTCAGTCCACCGGAAGAAAGAAGAAATCATTTTCGTTGGAAGAAAACAGCAGCCAAAAAACAGAAGCAGGCAACAAGTTAGTAGGATCATTTGCACATGCATAAAGACATGTTCGCTACATCCTCCATGCCAACAAGCAGTGTGCCTTTCGCACAGCATGGCCTTAAAGACCAAAATACAGCATACATTGAGTCCTATCCGGAAAAGATGGCAAACGTACATATGATCCATGGAGACTTTGATGCTGAAAGCGAAAAGTCATATGAGCAAGAAGTGTACGTTGTAAAGACAATGCACAAATCCCATGATACCAACATGGAATATGTCGACATAAAGGAGGTCGTCATAAAGGATGCCTCCTTTGAAGATGTCATTGGTTTTTCATCAAAGGACAAAGAGCACATTGCATACCACGACGCCTTGGTCATAACCACGCAGAAGCCGACAAGAAGTCGACTTGGATCCTCCCACGTGCCTATTGCAAAATCCAATGCTTTCTTCATGCAAACAAGAAGTACATCCTTCGCACAGTACGACCAAGGAGTCCTCCAATACAAAGGTGTCAACCCGCCACCACCCGTCACTCCTACCATGATGACCGCCCTCGAAGAGCTGCTTGCATTCCGAAAGATGTTAAGGAACCAAGGATATGCCCCCCCACCACCACCACCTCTGCCTCCAATCAACGGACAACTCAAGGAGACAAGAACAAAATCCTGAGTCACAGGTCATCAAGACACACCGCACCAAAGAATAGGGGGCAATACACGGAAGGTACCTTCCAATACAACAACCAAGGCAAGGAGCTGCACGCTCATACAACCCGTATGTGATAGCACAACACCAAGAAGGGGTATGGAAACAACCTCCAACTTCCCGCTCAAAAATACATAAGGAAGGTTCTTCCACTAGGACAAGTCAAGACGATGCTGACATCCGTCACAAGGAGGGACGGAAAGAACCTGTTAATGACGATGATGTCTCAATCACGGGACTTACAACAAGAACCTTGAAGGCAATAATTGAGAAAAAGATAGATGCTTCCTGGGAAAAGAGACAACCGCAACAAAAGAGGCCATTCCAGTCAGACGTCCCAAGGCTCAAGAAGACCAAACTCGCCAAATGTGTTCCATTGAACACACCGCTGTCCGTCATCTTGAAAGAAATAAAGGAGACCAAGCTGTGGAAAAAGCCCTCTAATTTCCGCAAGGGCCCATTGGGAAAAGATGAAAGCAAATGGTGTGAAAATCACGAAGTGTATGGCCACGAGACAGAAAGCTGTGTTGGATTAAGGTTTCATGTAAACAGCTCAATCTTAAAAGGAGAAATGAAAAAGTATATCGACTAAGGCAATTAGCATCAAAAGATGTCTCATGTAGAGTCTTCAGGAAAAAACAAAGGAAAAGAAAAGGCGAATGATAATCCACCTCTCGCCAAGCGCGGGAAAAACAACGTCATTCATGGAACCAATTATGACAACTTATACAGTCTTTGGAGCACGAAGGTGTAGAAAACAAATTTCAAACTCTCGGAAAACAAACTTCACCGTCCACTTGAGCCAATGACTGCCTTCCTTGGCAAGAACGTTGAAGAAAGATGCAGGCACCATAAAACTGGGGGGCAAAACACCAACATTTGTTCATCCACAAAGGTGGAGATTGAAGAGCTCAACACGCTAGATACACTGAGGAACTATATGGCACGTGGCAAAATCAACTTGCCGACAAATCACCTATGAAGACGTCAAACACATCATCAATCCCTTTATCTCCATTTTTGCATATCTACTTTAAGTCTTCTTAGATTAAGTACAACTTATGTTTATTAGCCTTAGTACTTTTCAAAAGAAGCGATCAGTAGACGCCTTCCTGTAATCCGTTGTACGAACTCCAAATATCTAATGAAGGTTAAATCTACTTTCGTAGGTACATTACTATAACATGCATACTACCTTGGAATAACGCCAAGTAACAACTACGCACATATCAATTGTGTCAACAACACAAGCTATCGCACTAGGAACAACAAACAGCTTAGGCCATACAACATCCCCTATGCAACGGAGCCTCGAGCATTCTATACGCACAAGACTAAAAATCGCGCTGCAATAATAAACAAGACGGGGGCATCACCCAAGTGACAACGTCATCAACATTGCGGAAGATAGGAATTCAGGATACGCTCCTATGTTATACGCACGCCTGTGCCAAACCCATCACGAGAAAAGAGTTAGAGAATTATTTCCAACATCCAGCAAGTTTACCCTTGTCAAGAACACAAGAAGGATCGTACCACTCAAAACGTACGCCGACAGCAAAACCTAATCTTCGGCCAAAACAAAGGAGAAGATGAGGATTCCACCAGTATAACATCTCTCAACCATGTGCACAATCGTCATACAGACACAACCTCAGGAAGAATCACAAGTGTATGAAGATACACATCAAATAAACCCAGGCCCCTTGAAAGTGAACACATGAAGCATACATCGCAAAACCAGCACAATAAATTCAACATCGCGCAATACGCATTAGAAGAAGGAGAGCAACAACTCCAAATCGGTGTTCCGTTAGTGATCGTAGAAAAGCTTGACACATATAATGGAATCCTAGGATATACAACCATGAACAAGTGGGGTATGATAAGCGTCAATATCACACCAAAAGATCAAGTTTCCAACAAAGGCAGGAATTGGTGAAATAAAGGGAGATCAGCAGCTATCAAAAGACTGCTACAAGGTTGCACTCCAACATAATGTCAAGACAAACAATAGCGGAATTCCCGTCATTGATGAAAACCCAAGGGTAGATCATGCACGTCCTGCTCTATTGAAGCATTACAAGAAATCAAGATAGATGAGCCAGAAAGGATGGTCCGAGTAGGCGTATTACTGTCAGAAGATGAAGTAATAGAAACCATCAGGAAACAACGGTGTTGGATCACGGTGGAACTCCGGTACGGATCTTGACGGCAATCCTAGCTCCTTCGCTCCACGCAATCCTGCAAGAGGGGATAGACCGGGCGGTGACCCAGAATCCCTCTCCGATGCTTAAATGAGTCTCTCGTATGACTGGCAAGCAACAATCTCAAAAGTATATCGAACTCAACGTAAGTGATCTGAGGTGACCTCCTGCCCTTTTATAGGCAATGAGTTGCCTCAGGTACCTGGTGAACCGTTAGAGGTGGTTAACCCGTATCCCGCTTATCTCGTACACGATCTCGCGTATCTTAGCCATGCCCCGCGTATCTCGGCCACGATCCGTGTATCTTAACCACGTTCCATATATCTCGGCCACGCCCCGCATATCTTGGCTTTATCCTCTGGTAACAAGTCCCGACTCCCATCGGGGACTCCAGAGTTATCTTATTGTGTCACCGCTCGGGGCCCCTCGTCATCGTGACAGGGCCAATCGTTCTCAGGGATTCATCATCGGGGCCTATTTAAAGGCTTCTCGTCGGGAGCTTCTAGCTCCACTGTCGGGGCCGACTCTGTCTGGACCCTGCTTCGTCGGGACTCCCTTCATCGGGACCCTTATCCTAGGTCATCTTGACCCTTACCCTGGGCCTGGTGGGCCTGTTTGCCGTTTCCTCGCCGTTAAAGGGCCTGACGGCTATAGTCTGACCCATCATTTGCCCCCAAGACATGAGGGACTTTTAGTTCGTCGTGTCTTCCAACTCCCGATTTTTCCAATACTAGAGTCGGGGATCTATTCCTTGGTTCAGTTACCTAAGGTTATCAGTCTTCTCCTCCACGTTTCCTCAGGGTTTTATGGATAACTGCTATATCCAAAGGTCTCTTCGGTTCTCTTGTGCATTAAATGCAGCAGATAATGGAGTGACGTTTTCGACCCACGTGCCTGATTTTTCGCGCCTGTCCTTTTCTGAAAAGTGCTTTTCAGGCCGTTTCATCATTACGCCCGTTGTCCTTCTGCACGTTTCATTTCGACGGTCCAGATTAAGACCTTTCGACTTCGACGATTCGGATCGAAGTGTCCTTTCAACTGTCTTCTTCGACTATAAAACCCTAGCCACAGTTACAATTTAACTTTTACCGTCTTCGAATTCTCAAAAGCTCTCTGCGATTCCTCTGCAATTCCAAGCTCTGTGCTTTCGAAGATCCTTGGAGTCTTCTCCGATCATCTTTCCGACGACATTTCGTTTCTCCAGAATCCCACTGTATTTTCTTGCCCTGGTTGCTTTTTCAGACAGCGGTTCCAGCTCCGAGGGGAGAAAACCTTTTAGATTTGACTATGCTCCGAATGAAATTTCCACCACTGCTTATGATGCAGCTCTCCGAGAGGGTTGCATCACCATCACCTGGGAACCTCGTTTCCCGTATGCTCGACATCGTCCCTCGAGTGACCCTGAGGTTACTCGTCCCCAGAAAGGGGAGGTATTTGTCTCTACGGGACAGATATCAGCGGGGATCAGGTTCCCCTTTTGCGGTAACCTGGTCGAGCTGTGCCAACACTATCAAACACACCCCACCACTTTCTCTCCTCATGCCATCCGCATCTGGAACGCCTTCCAAGTCCTCTGTCTCCGACAGAAGTGGGTCTACAGCCTTCAACTTTTCCGGACCTTTTATGGGTTGAAGTGCAACGAGGCGGGGGTTTGCGCCTTCTATCCTCGGATGCCCAAGTGGAGTAAGCAGCAGCTTGCCCGGCACGGTTGGACCAGTGACACCTGGAAGGTGGTCAAGGGTCGGGGACTTTTGATTGATACGGGGTCTGACAACAGTAGCTGGAAGAGGAGCTACTTCTTCATCCAACACTCTTCTATCCCTTGGCCTCGGTGGGAGGTCGCAGCAGACCCTCCGCCTGCTTTCCACTCCTATGCTGATGAGGACTTCGAGACTCTTCAATTGATTCAGCTTTATCGTTGGGGGGAGTCTTACACTCCTCTCAATGCTAACTCTCTGGTGGAGCGGGACCTAGTGCATACCGGGGTCCGACTCCTCAGTATTGTTTCTGGGGGGCAGCTCTTCGACGGCCATTCTAGCGTGGTCCCTTGGGTAAAATTTCTAACTTTTTCTTCGTTTATTGTTTGCAGCAAAGAAGGTGTCTGTGCTGACCGATTTATTCCTTAAGCAGGGGGAGGCCGACGCTGTCCGCCCCTCGCGGAAGAGGAAGTCTGCCAAGAAGGCTGCTGCTGCTGCCAGGTCGGGGTCTCCTTCAACGGAGCAGCCCAAGCGGCCACGGGTGGATCTGGACCAACTCTTCGAGGTCCAGAATGCTGAAGAAGGTAAACAACTCCGACTCGCTATTACATCGTATAAAAGGATTGTTCCGTCGGACTTGATTTCCTCGACCAAGAAGGGCCGAATTGCTGATGTCAAAAGGATCCTTCGAGGCGAAACTCCCCGAGTTTTGAAGGCAGGCTATTATCACTACCGCGGGAAGGATCAATACGTCTCCCGACGTATCATTTGGTGTAAGAATCCCGATGAACTTCCTGACTACCTATCTGAAGCTCTTCATCCTCCAGGTGCAGGTCGCTCGGGAGCTTCCTCGGGTGCTGCAGCTTCTACAGATGCACCTCCTTCAGCGGGGGTGCCTTCCTCAGCTGGAGAGAAGGCACCATCTGGTGAACAGTTTCGCCAGGTGGAGACTCTGGACTCCTCCGAGGAGACCGGCGGGGTTGACCCCCCTCAGCAGCGTCGGAAGGCGGGGCAATCCCCTTTGAAACCAACCCCTCAGGGGCCGCCTCCCTCGTCTTCTCCACAGCAGCGGGAGCTCTCTCCTATCCATGACTTCTCTCCCTCTCCTGTCCGGGCTGAGATGGAGATGTGCCCTTCTCTTTCCCGTCCCATCTCTCCGATGGCTCTCGATGGGGACTTCTATAGGCCCTTCAACCCTTCGCAGGCCGATGCCTCCAGGGAGTCCCGCTCACACAAGGGGAACAGGACCAAGAGCTGGCCCTGCATCTTCTGGCGGGTTCCATCCTGCCTTCTATGCGACATCCGATTCACCTGAATCGGACGCATATGCAGCGGGACGTCAGGGGTATGGCCGTGCGTCGCATCGAGGTGAGACTTCGCTTTTTCTGGTTAATCGATAGACCGGGTCTTCTGTCCTTCTAACACTTTTTCCCCTATGATTCCAGGAGCTCGGGGACTACAACCGCCTCATCGGGTATGTCATTGCCTACGATGAGGCCCGGGAGCGGGACCGCGGAGTCCGGGAGCAGCTTCAGGCGGATCTCAAGGCTTCCCAGTCTTCGCGGGGGAAGCTGGCCAAGGAGTTGGCTGCCCTCAATGAGAAGATTCGGGGTCTTCAGCAGCAGATCGCGGACTTTGAGGGGCTCTTGAGGCAGGAGCGGCAGGAGCGGGGGGCAGTCGTGGATTGGCTGACCCAGGAGAAGAAGGCCGCCGAGGACCAGCTGGTCCACGAAAAGAAGGCTCTGGAGGAGCTGATCGCGGGGTTCCCGGCACGGCTGGCCGAAGCGAAGGCCAAGGGTCGGGAGGACTATCGGAAGTCGGAGGGCTTCCAAGCTGACGCCCTGAAGTTCTTCGGCGCGGAGGTGGAGAACACTCTCTTCAACGCCATTGAGGAGCTCCACCTGGAGTACGGGGACGCCATCAATTTCGACAAGTCTCCTTCCCTCGCTCCCTTTGCGAAGAAGTACTTTGCTCTTTCCGAGGAGAGTGATGGGGGGAGTCCTCCGGTAATTGTCGAGGATGCCTCTGAGCTTCCAAGTGCAGACGCCCCGATAGCCAATCCTCCCGAAGCCAATCCTGCGGACCCCTCTGCTGCTGCTGACAAGGACCAAGCTTGAATGCTTTTATCTTTCAAAGTCCTTGTATTTTCTTCTCTTGCTTCGTCGTCGGGCCTTCGTGCCCTTTATCAATATTAGACTCCTTTAATTCCGATCTTTTTGTTGTCTTTCGTCTTCCCCGACTATTTAACAACTTGCACCACCTAAGGCGACTTAACCTTGAGTGCGTCACTGAAGACGACTTAGCTCTTGACAGTCGAAACACCGATACTTACGAATTTCCTAGACGTCCTCCCGACGATTTAATAACTTGCACCACTTAAGGCGACTTAATATCGAATGCATCACTTAAGACGACTTTAATCGTTACTTAGGATAATCCTAAAGGTCGCGCACCACTTAAGGTGACTTAACATTGCGCACCACTGAAGGCGGCTTTCATCGTGCACCACTGAAGGCGAATTTTGGATACTTAGAATAAACCTAAGTATTGTGCACCACTGAAGGCGACTTTCATCATGCACCACTGAAGGCGACTTTATCGGGCACCACTAAAGGCGACTTTCATCGTGCACTACTGAAGGCGACTTTCATCATGCACCACTGAAGGCGACTTTCATCATGCACCACTGAAGGCGACTTTATCGGGCACCACTAAAGGCGACTTTCATCGTGCACCACTGAAGGCGACTTTCATCGTGCACCACTGAAGGCGACTTTCATCATGCACCACTGAAGGCGACTTTCATCATGCACCACTGAAGGCGACTTTATCGGGCACCACTAAAGGCGACTTTCATCGTGCACCACTGAAGGCGACTCTTACACTTAGCATAAATCTAAGGACAAATCTTATTTGGAAGTGACCTCTTTATTAATTGGCATAAGATAAGCTTACATCGAATTAAACGATAAACAGCATACACCACTTAAGGCGATTTTACATCGGGCACCACTTAAGGCGACTTTATCGGGCACCACTTAAGGCGACTTTATCGGGCACCACTTAAGGCGACTTTCTTCAAGCATGGTGTTTCTTCAAGTGTTCGCCACTGAAGGAATGCTTTAACGGTCTGCCATCGAGGTCTTCCAACTTGTATGCGTTCGGAGCTGGCATCCCCACGACCTTATAAGGTCCTTCCCATTTTGGTGGCATCTTGTTGATTCGGTCCAAAAGGGTGAACTCGTTGCGACGCCAAACCAGCTCCCCGACGAAGAACTGTCGGGACTTCACTCGCCGATTATAGTACCTGGCCGTCGCTATGCGCATGCATGCTTGGACTTCATCGGCTTCCCGCCTTTTTTCTTCAAGTAGGTCCAAGTCCAGACGTCTCACTTCATCGTTCGTTAGGGGCTCGTAATATCTCATCTGATGGGATGCCACAGCTACCTCCACAGGAGCGACAGCTTCCGTGCAATAAACAAGGCCAAACGGAGTCTCCCCTGTTGATCGTTTGGGTGTCGTTCTAACAGCCCAAAGTACATTTTCCAGTTCGTTTAGCCATTTGCCCTTCAAGGCATAGACCCTCTTCTTCAGGCCATCCATCACGATTTTGTTGGCTGACTCCACCTGGCCATTAGTCTGAGCATGGCGTACGGAGGCGGTCCGATGCTCAACGTTCAGTTCTTCCAGATACTCCCTCACCTGAGAGCCGTTAAATGGTGGGCCATTGTCGCTGATCACCACCTTAGGAACCCCGTATCTGGACACGATGTGGGTTTGGAGGAACTTGACGATCTGGTTCCCCGTCGTTCTAGCCAATGCCTTCGCCTCTATCCATTTCGAAAAATAATCGATAGCTACAAGTAAATACTTACATTGTCCTTGTGCTTGTGGAAGAGGTCCCACCAAGTCGATGCCCCACTGCGCGAAGGGCCAAGCGCTCTTGATGGATGTCAAGTTAGCAGCCGGAGCCACAATACTCGGGGCGTACCTCTGGCACGCGTCGCATGATCGGACCAACACCGTTGCTTCTTTGTTCATCGTGGGCCAATAGTAGCCTAAGTTTAACACCTTCCTCAGGATGGATCGGGCCCCTTCGTGACAAGCCGCGATCCCCTCATGCATTTCCTTCAGGATTCGATTGGTGTTGGGTTCTGCTACACACTTCAGGTACGGGGTCGAGAACCAGCCCTTCTTGTACAGCTGATTGTCCAGCATCACATAATTAGACGCGATCCGACATATCCTGTCTGCTGCTACCTTATCCTCGGGGACTGCCCCCGTAGTCAGATACGCGACTATCGGGGTCATCCAAGTGGGCTCCTCCTCCAATTTCGCTTTAACGGTGCACACCTGCGTGGGGTCGATGTTTGACAAGATCACCTTCTCCAGGAAGTGCACCTTCCGATTTTCTTCTAAGGGTGCCCCCAGGGCAAATTTGCTCAAGGCATCTGCCCCTACGTTTTCCTCCCTCGGAATAGCCTCGATATCGAAGCTTTTGAAGCTCTCTCTTAGGGTTTGTACCTCTCGCAGATACTTCTTCATTATCGGGCTCCTTGCTTCGTATCGCCCTTGAACCTGGTTCACGATTAACGCCGCGTCGCACTTCACTCTTAAGTGATCGATTCCAGTGCCTTTAGCGATTTTCAGGCCCGTGATAAGAGCTTCATACTCCGCTTCGTTGTTTGTGGCCTTGAATGTTAAAGCCAAGGCATATCGGAGCGGTTCACCTTCACCCGGTGGTATCAACAAGAAACCCGCTCCTGATCCGTCTGAACTCGCGGAGCCATCTGTGTACATCTCCCAGATATTTTCCTTGGTTGGCTGTTCTGATTGCTCTGCCTTCTCTGGTTGTTCTTCTGTCGGGACCTCCATGGTTGCCCCCTCTACAGGGCCCGTTTCTTCTAGATCGGGGGCTGTAGATTCTGCTATAAAGTCCGCCAATGCCTGGCCCTTGATTGCCGTTCTTGGAGCAAAGTGTATTCGAAACTCACTGAGCTCTACTGCCCATTTCACCAATCTCCCCGACGCATCGGGTCGGTTCAAAAAATGCTTCAAAGGCTGGTTCGTTAGCACAGTGATCTCGTGTGCGTGGAAATATGGCCTTAGCTTCCGGGCAGTAATTATCAACGCAAAGAGGTACTTCTCAACGGCGGGATAGTTCAATTCAGATTTGGCAAATGCCTTGCTTACATAATAGACGGGGACTTGATTACCCTCGACAACCTTTACTAACACAGAGCTAATAGCAAATTCAGAAACAGCCAAATAAAGGAAGAGCGGCTCGCCTGGAACCTGTTTCGCCAGCGGCGGGAGTGTGCGAAGATGCTGCTTGAGTGCTTGGAACGCCTCTTCACATTTGGCGCGCCATTCGAATTTTTTGTTGGCCCTCAAGACTTCAAAAAACGGCATTGATCGGTCGCTGGCTTTGGACAAGAAGCGGTTCATTGCAGCTAGTCGGCCATTCAGTATTTGCACCTCCCGATGGTTTATCGGAGACTGCATCTCCTCGATTGCCCTCAGCTTCTCAGGGTTCACTTCAATTCCTCTTTGGCTCACCATGAAGCCCAAAAACTTCCCTGAGTGGACTCCAAAGGCGCATTTCGTCGGGTTCAAGCGAACTTGATGAAGCCTCATCCGCTCAAACGCCATGGTAAGGTTGTGCACGTGATCCTCGGATTGTCGGGACTTCACCAGCATGTCGTCCACGTAAGCTTCCATGGTTTCTCCCAACATATCCCCAAACAGCTTGTTCACCATCCGCTGGTAGGTTGCCCCGGCGTTGATTAACCCGAAAGGCATGACATCATAGTGATAGATGTCGCTGTCTGCATAAAACGCAGTGTGGGGGGCGTCTTCCTTGGCCATATTGATCTGGTTGTAGCCTGAATACGCATCCATGAAGCTCAGCAGCTCATGTCCCGACGTGGCATCCACCAGCTGGTCAATCCTCGGGAGTGGATAGCAATCCTTTGGACAAGCCTTGTTCAAGTCGCGGAAGTCCACGCACATTCGCCACTTTCCGTTAGTCTTCTTCACCAGCACTGGGTTGGCGACCCAAGTCTGGAATCGGAGCTCCTTGATGAAACCAGCATCGAGCAACCTGCCCACCTCTTGCTGGATCGCGATCTTCTTATCCGTGCCCATCGGACGCCTCTTCTGCGTGATAGGCTTGATCGCGGGGTCTATCTTCAGTTCGTGTACGATCACGTCGGGGCTGATTCTTGGCATATCGCTGGGGGACCAGGCAAACAGCTCCTTGAACTCTTTCAGCAATTCTACCAATTTTTGGACTGTCTCCTCAGTTAGAGCGGACCCGATTTTTACCTTCCTCTGGGGTCCGTCGATCTCGACTTCCTTCAGATCCTCTACCGGGGCGGGACGCCCAAACTCTTCTCTGGGATCTGTGTCTGTCTGGAGGACAGTCATGGCCTCTCGCCTCCTCCTCCGGGTGGCATTGACATAGCATTTTCGAGAAGCCACCTGGTCGCCCTTGACTTCTCCGACCCCGTGGTCAGTCGGGAACTTCATCTTCTGGTGCACAGTCGAGGCGACCGCCATTAGGGGATTGATGGTGGTTCTCCCGATAATTGCGTTGTAGGTCCCCGCAGAATCAACCACGACAAATTCCACATTCCTCCTTTCCGACTTCCACCCACTACCAAACTCCACTGGTAAGGTGATTACTCCTAGCGGGTAAGAAGTTGAGCCAGAAAACCCGACCATCGGGAAGTTTGCTTCCTTCAGATCCTTCTTCGTCTTCCCCATGGCTTCCAGCGCGTCCATGAACAGAATGTCGGAGGAGCTCCCTCCGTCGATTAGGATTCTCTTCATCTCGAACCCATCTACGTCCAGGGTTACCACCAGGGCATCGTCGTGTGGAGTCTCCACGCCTATGAGGTCCTCCGATGAGAAGGAGATCACCATCTCTTCCTTCAGGGTCCAGGATCGGGACCTCTTACCCAGCACCACCGCCGTAGGGATTCTAGAGGCATAGACCTCTCGAGCGGATGAGGTATCTCCTCCAGCAGCAAATCCTCCGTGAATCACGTTGATGACTCGTCTTTCTTTGCGAACACCAGATGACTCTGGGTCAGTTCTCTTCTTCTTCGGAGACCGATCGCGGGATCGGGAACGGGACCGCGACCGAGACCGAGAGCGGGACCTGCAGCGTTTGTCCCCGACAAACTCCTTGAGCTTTCCCTTCTGGATTAGCTTCTCAATCTCCTTTTTTAGCTCCCGACAGTGATTGGTGTCGTGGCCATTTGCGCGGTGGAACCGGCAATAGCGATCTGTGCGGGACCCGAGGAATTCTCCATCTTTCTTCGGGGGGTATCTGGAGATACCTTGTCGTTCCATGACTGTCAGCACTTCCGCCATGGAGCAATTGAGAGGAATGTCGAGATCTTCCCGCTTGTCCTTCCTTGAAGAACGTCTGTCGTCCCTCCGATCCGGACGACCTCGATTCTTGCTGCTGTCGGGTTTACCCTTTGACTTACGATCGTCGAAAGGTTTACTCGACTGCTTCCCTTTATTTGACTTTGGGGGCTCCAGTTCTCCCGCAGCTATCTTAGACTCCTGGACATCAATCTGTCGCTTCACCCTCTTCTGCAAAGCCTCCATATTCCACACAGCCTTCTCAGCCACGCTATGCATCAAGTCGGAGCCATAAGGGGCTGTCAGGTTCCGAATAAAGGTGCGGATGGTCTCGCCCTCCGAGATTTCCTCGTCTATCTCTGCTACGCTGGCTGTGTACCGCTGGTAATAGTGTGCCAGCGACTCGTCGGGCCTCTGCACCACCTGGGTCAGGGACCTCACGCTCTTCAACAATCGTCTGCGGCCCTGGTATTGTCGAATGAAGCGGTCGTGCATATCCGCCCAACAGGTAATGCAGCCTGGGGGTAGGCTAAAGAACCAGGTCAGGGCTCTTTCTCCGAGTGTGTTTGGGAACAATGTACACACTATAAGATGCTTCTGGACATGCCATAAGATGCTTCTGGACATGACGAACTGGATCTCCTTCGCCATCATATTCCTTAATCTCGGGGATACCCAGCCCAGGCGGAGCGAGGGTGTCTATTAGTCGGGGAACGAAGGGATGAGTAGATCGATCCCTCAGTTCTGACACCAGCGGCTTCTGTTCTCCCATACAGATGTTCACGATCTTTACCACCTGGTCGGGAGTAATGGGACCATTCAGGGGAATGGTCCTGTTCTGTACTGGTCCTGGCCCATCAACCACGAACTTTTCCGGCTGACTAGTTGCCCTACCTCTATCCTGGCCTCGGGGCGAGGCTTCCTGCGCATTCTGACCCTCTGTTGGTAGGGTTGCTTCCTCTAGAGGGGGCATCTCCTCCTGCCTCCTCGCAGCTTCCCTTCGGTCCAAAAGAGCCTCGACAGCTGCCAGAAACATGGGCATGGCTTCGGCCACGGCCCTCGTCAAATCTGCAGCTCGGGGAGCCTCCTGCCCCCTGTTATCCTGGTGTTGAGGGGCAACGTCTTCGGGATGTGATCCATTGTGTCCCCCTGTCTGGGAGAGCTCAGCCGGGGGATGGTTCTGGTTTTCCCCTTGTTCCGGTACTGAATTCAGGTTCGTTGCGGTGGGGTGACGGGAACCACCAGATTGTCCTCTCTTGTTCTTGCCAGCCGCCATCGATCGAGTAGAAGGCATATCAGCTTTTTGTTTGTTTCCCACAGACGGCGCCAATGTTGGATCACGGTGGAACTTCGGTACGGATCTTGACGGCAATCCTAGCTCCTTCGCTCCACGCAATCCTGCAAGAGGGGATAGACCGGGCGGTGACCCAGAATCCCTCTCCGATGCTTAAATGAGTCTCTCGTATGACTGGCAAGCAACAATCTCAAAAGTATATCGAACTCAACGTAAGTGATCTGAGGTGACCTCCTGCCTTTTATAGGCAATGAGGTGCCTCAGGTACCTGGTGAACCGTTAGAGGTGGTTAACCCGTATCCCGCTTATCTCGTACACGATCTCGCGTATCTTAGCCATGCCCCGCGTATCTCGGCCACGATCCGTGTATCTTAACCACGTTCCGTATATCTCGGCCACGCCCCGCATATCTTGGCTTTATCCTCTGGTAACAAGTCCCGACTCCCATCGGGGACTCCAGAGTTATCTTGTTGTGTCACCGCTCGGGGCCCCTCGTCATCGTGACAGGGCCAATCGTTCTCAGGGATTCATCATCGGGGCCTATTTAAAGGCTTCTCGTCGGGAGCTTCTAGCTCCACTGTCGGGGCCGACTCTGTCGGGACCCTGCTTCGTCGGGACTCCCTTCATCGGGACCCTTCTCCTAGGTCATCTTGACCCTTACCATGGGCCTGGTGGGCCTGTTTGCCGTTTCCTCGCCGTTAAAGGGCCTGACGGCTATAGTCGGACCCATCAAACGGTACGACTGCCGAGCCACTTGGGGGGCACCAAGCTGACAAGTGCTCGGCATTCCACCGAAGTGAATAAACGAATAATTGCTAGAACACGCGGTACCATTCTTCTAAGAAGGAAACACCAAGCAATGATCATATATAGGCATGTACATCATGCTAAGGAGGCATCAACGCGTATCAACTAGAGACGCATACAAAAATGCATAGTCGCTGTTCATACATACATATTCACAATCACATATAGCGGGTGATACTTGTAAAAGATCCGCTCCCGACATATGCGCACCTGTCACGATCCGCACCTGTTGCGTCCGCACTTAGGGAAGTTTCCTGCACAAACAAGGAGTCCTCGTATCAGACTCCGTTACTTTATGTATTATATGCATTACTAAAAAGAAAATTTCATAATTCCATATTTTTGCAAACTTGTAAACATTGCAACTATCTGACAAAGCGCAACTTTGTTCGTAGGTACATACTACACTATGATTACTACATTGGAATTATGCCAAGTAGTAACCTATGCACATAATATCTACTTCAACAATACAAGCTAAGCATTATGTTCAAGGAGGGATTTATGGCATACAACGCCAACATACCTATTATCTACAACAATAGGGAGTTTGTTTCTCCATCCATAATGGTGTCTATCTCAAGAATGTATTGACAACATAAAGCCATGATGCTATGAACATAGTCAGCTTACATCACGCAATAACAACTTGCGCATTATCAACAACAAAGAACTTATAAAAATTCTCTATTCAAAAGACGTTCACTCAGGAACAACGTCAACAACATACAATGCCTTGGAAGAAAACCAAAACCTATTCTAAAAGTGACATGGTGTAATATCCTCCTTGTAGGGACAAAACCCATGTTCACATCAATCAAAAGTAACATGTTGCGACATCCTCTTCAAAAGGGCAAACCCCATGTTTACTTCTAAAAAATGGCATGTTGTGAAATCCTCTAGGCAAATCCTCATATTCATAGCCATTCCCTGAATAAAAACAGGATGCGGCAAATACATTATGGGACTGATCACCCCACCGTGGCGGAAATCCTCTTAATAGACGACAACCCCACACATTAAAAGTATGTATGCTCTCTTAAGGGTTCATACACCATGAAGACTTATCCCTGAAAATGGATAGCTTCATGTTATACGCTTATAAAAGCAAAACTTGTACAAAACTCATCAAACTTACAAGTCAAGTCTTGTATAATGTTATCTTGCTCTTTAGCATATAACGCCAAAACAACAAAATCAGCAAGAAGTATCTTGCAACAACGTCGCCTTAGAGTGGAACTAAGAGACGGTATAAACTTAAGTCTTGCTACGTCAAGACGACACTGCTACATGTCGAAGGCCAAGTGCCAAGTACATTAATACCTGCAATGCTACAAGTACCAAGTGTACATAACACCCTGCAATGCGCAAGTCGCAACATCGTCCAAGTGATGAAATACCATACAAGAAAAGGCATAAACAAAGATTTATCGAAAACCTCAAAACAACATCAACCCATTCACAAAGGGTTCAACATGCTGGAAGCAGACAACCTGACACCAACCAAGAGATAACATCATCTCCAAGGATCTATGGCAAAGAGTTCATCATGTCAACATCAAATGCAATGTCGTCATCCGCACAAAAGACACGGCAAGAATGGTCGCTTCAACTTCAATACGACATAGCTCTTCAACATAAGCGCGACAATCAACAATGCGTGAAGAAGTAAACAACTCTTACCTCAATGGGAGGAACGCTCCTCCTTGGGCCGGTCCCTCGACCGGGGGACAGAAGGCACCACCGCACGACCCTCAACTCTATTCCCTTTATCTCAAGAAGGAGTTAGCACGGTCGTACTCGGCATAAAGAACTTAGAAACGCTCGAGGAACGCGCCCCTGCGTCGGATCTTTTGAGAATTGTGCTAAAGCCAGGAACTGCAACCACGCGTTCAGCAACATGAAAGCAACAATTTGGAAAATTAACAAGTTCGAAGAAGATACAAGGAGGTGCCTTACTCACAAGTCCTTTACCGCGACCATGTCCGGAGACTCCGGAGTAGCGGGGGCAATTGTACGGACATTCCTTCCGACAAGCGGATTACTGTATACATCGGCTATCTGCAAAGACGAGCTTTTTCCAGCAATCCGACCTACATTACAACATGATACAAGTCATAAATATCATCAACATACCAAATCTTCAGATGAACGTATATGTGTACCGACATCAATTAATCAAGCAAGGACATCAACATCTACACTTTGTGTATTATTTAGCTGCTCAACCATGTCGACATCCATACACAGAGTTACTCGCAGAATGGAAATAGTAGACTTACTCATGATAACAGCCGTGGGAAGATTAATTCCGACAAGAAGATAGCAAGATCTGATATCCTGGAAAATGCAACCAACAATTCAATAAGTGCGCAAACACGCATCAACACTTATGCAAACATTTATGCAATGATGCTCCATGTGAGATAACTATGTACGCAATGACCAAATAATCTTCGTGCAACAACCATCATACAAGGAGGGGCAACCCTCACAACACATCCACTTCCATGACGATCGAGCTCATACTCGCAGCATACATGATTACAAGGACGAAAGATATTTTCTAAGTATTTCCATGTACCTACATACATGTTCACAAGGATGCATGTCGACAAGTGAAGAATATTTTCTAAGTATTTCCATGTACGTACATACATGTCGACAAGGATGCAGGTTGACAAGTGAAGAATATTTTCTAAGTATTTCCATGTACGTACATACATGTCGACAAGGATGCATGTCGACAAGTGAAGAATATTTTCTAAATATTTCCATGTACGTACATTCATGTCGACAAGGATGCATGTCGACAAGTGAAGAATATTTTCTAAATATTTCCATGTACGTACATACATGTCGACAAGGATGCATGTCGACAAGTGAAGAATATTTTCTAAGTATTTCCATGTACGTACATACATGTGGACAAGGATGCATGTCGGAAAATGAAAAATCTAGGCACGTCGACAACTCGATAGAAGATCGGCGTCTACAAATCGATTGTTGACGTTATGTGCCCAAGATGGAAATAAAGTCTAGGTACGTCGACAACTCGATAGAAGATCGGCGTGTGCAAATCGAATTGTCGACATTATGTGCCCAAGATGGCAATAAAGCCTAGGCACGTCGACAACTCGATAGAAGATCGACGTCTACAAATTGATTGGCGACATTATGTGCCCAAGATGGAAATAAAGCCTATGTACGTCGACAACTCGATAGAAGATCAGCGTCTACAAATAGATTGACGACATTATGTGCCCAAGATGGCAATAAAGCCTAGGTATGTCGACAACTCGATAAATGGAAATGTCTAAAACCACAATAAATTCTTTCAACATAGGAAGAACTCGAATTTCTTTTCGTTAAAAAGAAAGGCGAGTTACAAGGTCGAATATGAAAATACAGATTCATTAATATCTATGAAAGCTTGGTAGGATCCTTGCCTCTCTCTCTCCAGGAATATCAAGATATTGTTGAAGATGAGGAACCTGAGAGAACGGAAAATCGGGTTGATAGGCTCTCAAATTCCTCACGATATCCTTAAGAGAGATGAAGAGTAAATCAGAGGTGGCCACGGTAGTATAAGCCTAAAAGGCAGGACTCGCCTTATAGTCACTAATGTCTTTAGTCGCGGCAGCTCTTAAATCCTCCACTTTGGTTATCAAAGTCCTGACTTTCTTCTGAAGAGTAACTCCTTCAACTAAGAGGGTATTATTTTCCTTGCTCATCTTCTCCGAAAAAGTGCGAAATTCTTCAACTAAAGAAGCAGATGCCTTAAGAGCCTCACCACGTTTTAGAGAATCTCGTTACGCTTTAACGGAATCCTCAGCCATTCGTGCTAAATCTCCTAACCTAACATTCTCCTCTTGAAGATGTCGAACCTCTTCTACACCACCCTCGGAAGACAAGGCTTGAAGTTTCTCCTTAGACGACTGCGACTCTTTAAGGAGATCAATCATTAGTTGGGAAAATTTAAGGGAATCCCGAGAGGCCTACAGAAAAAGGGCAATAATTAGGGGGGAGAGGAAAAAGAGATGATATACTTAAAAGAAATAAAGAAAGGGGCACATACCCCTGCTTGCTTCAAAAGAAACAGACGCGTGGCTTTTTCTACGTCACATACTCCTGTTCCCAGGCGATGACGATCATAAGGCGGGATTGAAGCATTCAGTAGGTGAAGCGCCTAATCGGGATCAGCAATGGAATGTCCCTCTCTAAGGGGATACCCCACCCCCCCCCCCCCCCCCAAATAACTCAAAGGATGCCAACTCTTTGAGCTATCAGCAGGGGCATTTAACAACATGTCCCAATCAAATGACAGGCCCTTATAGTCTAATAAGACATTCGAAGGAGCCTTAGGAGGAGATACGGGAATCGACGAAGATGAGGAAGAATCTTCACATCTTTTTCTTTTTAACCAAGAGCTGGAAAAGGCAATATACCCGCTCCGGGTAGGATAACGGTGAGTCGAGATCTTGGCTTTACCCTTATCTTGTGAAGACTCCATTGGCGATTCTTTAATAGGAGGAATGGCTTCAACATCAATAGGTGTCTCGATAGACGCTCCATCTATATCCTCCTTTAATTGAGCACAGGAATAGGGGATCCCGTCATAGCTTGGCGATGAGTCCGAAGAATCATTTTGATAAAATCTGGAAAAGAAGAAATTCATTACAAAATCCATAAGAGGTCGATAAAAGAATAAATAAATTTGAATTCTAGAGGTGATCACAAAATACCTGAAGTGGGATTAGTCGCCATGCTTCTCTAGCGTTTGCTTTTGAAAAAAATAAAAACTTGAGAACACAGGTAAACAGAGAACAAACGTTGTGAGAAGAGACAAGAATTACCAGAGTAAAGCCTCAGTATTTATACTAGATAAAACTCAGAGTTATCTTGTCGTAGAAGTTATCTTCGAAAGCTTCTCATTGGTTCAGTAAATGTGTTCATTACCGTTGTTAATCCCTAGATGACCTTTGAGCTTCTAAAAGCTTCTCAAACGGTCGGAAAATCAAGAGTCCAGATCACCGCCTCAACTAGGAGATCCTAATCTCGCCTAAAGATCTAGACCTCGATTCAAGAAACCGATAAAGTCTGAAGACTACATCCCGACTAAGTACATATCCCGACAGGAAGGACCACCTGATCAGTACTCGACTATCAGACCTAAAATCTGACCAAAGGCGATTACGTTTTGAAAACGATATGAATTTTGAAAGAGTCGCCACTAGTTAATTAAGGCTAACTAGAATCCTAAAGTAGCTAAGTGAATAACGAATTAAACACCAAAGTATAAAATCGATCTACGATAAGAAATTCAAGTTTAAAGGTTCTATTACGAATTAAAAAAATATATTTTTTAATTACGCCCTTTTTGCAATCAATTCACAAATTGCCAATTTTATATATATTCTAGATTATTATGAAAACGGTCAAATAAAGTCTAGTAATTACCAACCATATGGTATTAATATGTTTCACATTCATATATACCTTATAGATTAATTTTAGCTTATTTAACTACATTTAACTTATTTAAATAATATCTATATTAAATATTAATATACAATATAATAAAGGAAAGAAGAAAACTTACGTTTCCTAGCCTGAGGTCTTGAAGAAGGCAGAGCTGGGACGTCGTCAATCGACAGCATGTTCAAGGGAAAGCTCTGTGAAGCATGGGAGAGCTATGATGGCTGGTGAACAACGAATCGAATCGACTGGAAGCAAGGGCGATGGACTGGAGCGGAGCCTTGGCAACAGGACGAGTAGAGGACGTTGGAGAGCAGTGGCTCGTCTAGAGGTGGTAGCATCGACGGACCATGGCTGGACAACTGGGACGGTCCCGGTCGGAGGGAAGAAGTCTTTGGTGAACGTAGTAGGCCGGAATTGCAGAGGCGGGGCGTCTGGTACGTTGTGGGTCAGATCTGGAACTCGACGCGGAGGTAGCAACCGTCGACGGGAGTAACAAAGGCAAGCGTTGGTAGTGGTTATCGTCGGAACTAGTGGTCGTGGATGGAGGTGCGGGATGGGCGGAACTGGCGTTGGACTTCGGTGGTCTTTGGTGGTCAAGTGCGGTTGTTCTGGTCGGGATGGTCTCCGGCGTGTGAGAGAGAGAGAGAGAGAGAGAGAGATAGAGAGAGAGAGTGAGAGAGAGAAGACGGCGGTAGAGTTGGCCGAGCCAATGATGGGACGACCCTGGAGAGACGACCGCAACTAGCGGCGGCGAGGCTTCATCGGACCTCCGAAAGACTGTCGGACGGACGTCTAAACAAACAGGAAGGAAAGAAGGAGAAATTATTGGCTGGCACAGTGCCAACAGATGGCACTGTGCTGGTGGCCCTTCAACATATTAAAGTTTGACACGTGGCCAACTGTAAGACAACTTTTGCTACATGTCACTGTATAATTGGTTAAAGGGCCACCAGCACAGTGGCATCACCATGCCAGCCAATAATTTCTCAGGAAAGTTAGAATGAAATAATAATAATAATAATAATAATAATAATAATAATAATAATAAAAACAAAATTATCACAGAGACCGAGAATTTGCTGTTCTGATATTATTATTTGCTGTTGTGTATTTTTTACATGTAAAATGAGTCTATTTATAGCTAAACTAAGAAAATAAAATCTTAAAAATATACACCATCAATATTCCGAAAATATACATATATATTTATGTATTTCACCATAAATACACATAATATATTTTCTGAATATTTTACAATAAATAATGCATATACACTATCCTATTTTTAACCAGACACATCTTTAGAAACTTCGCAACCTTCCATATTTTAAATACTTCATTTTTTAACTCATCGCATATGACATTTTGAACGTGCCACGCGCGGACCAAAATTAGATGTTTACAGCATGCCCCCTTTGGGCAAATTCCCGTAGAACATGTTCGAGGGAATTTGTCCAAAGACGAGTAAACACTAATTTTGGTTGGGAAGTATATCTTCTGTTGAGTCTTCGAATCTTCAAGGAAACTCCTGGCTTATTTTGGACGATGTGAAAGAAAACCTCTATTGGTAGTGCAGAATGTAGAGCCTCCAGCGGCAGTGCGGTAAATAAGAGTCTCCAGTGGCGCTGCGGAAAAGTAAAGCGTCCTGCGGTAGTGCAGAATGTAGAGCCTCCAACGGATGCACCGTCAACAGGGGCACCGCCGACTGCCCCTGTTGACGGTGCTTCTGTTGACGGTGCGTAAAAGTAAAGCCTCCAGTGGCGTGCTGTAAAGTAAAACCTTGATCGACGATGCCTCCAGTGAAGAGCGATAAGGAAAAGCCTCAAATGGCGTGACTTGCGAAGGTTGAATACTAAGGCTTCGTTCGTCGGGGGTGACTCTCAGAAAGCTGGAAAACTACAGATCCTGATAATCGGTTGTGACTCCCGGAAAGCTGGAAAATGACAGATCCCGATTGCCGATTGTGACTTGCGAAGGTTGAACATCAAAGACACCATTCATCTGGTTGTGACTCTCGGAAGGCTGGAAAACTACAGATCCCGATTGCCGGTTGTGACTCGCGAAGGATGGAAATCATAGGCTCCGTTGGTCGGGTTTGTGACTCTCAGAAAGCTGGAAAACTTCAGGTCTTGATTGTCGGTTGTCACTTGTAGGAACAGAATGTAACAGTCCTACTCATCTTTGAATGGTGACTTGCGAGAGCAGACTGTAACCGTCCCGCGAGTCGCATGAATGTTTGTCCCTATTATTTTCCTAAATTGCGCAGGGTGCGACAACTTAGCGGGATCTTTTTTTTTATATAATTTCTCTCTTATTCTCTCCTTTTGCCACGGTCAATTGAGCGATTTCCGACCGTGCTCCTCTTTTTTTTTTCTCTCATTTTGCCATGATTGCAATTTCTGAATTTGCAATCATGCCCCTCATTTTCTAATATTGACTAGGCCGCCCTTTCGGGTTTTCAACCTAGTGGAAGCACTCTTTATTTGGTAGCCAATTAAACGGTGGCTGTGACCCGTACTTTATTTTCCGCCTCGATGCGGGAGTATTTGTAGCTTTTTGGAGGGTGGCTGTGATCCTTTTCTTACCGTCTTCAATGTTGCGGGAGCTCTTTTGATTTGTAGCCATTTTGAGGGTGGTTGTGGCCCTTTATTCCTCGTCTCTGATCCGGGAAACGCTCTTTGTATGTAAAAATTTTGAGGTTGGTTTTGGCCCTTTCACTAAATACCCGTCATCGATGTTCCGGGAGCGCTCTTTTGATTGTAGCCATTTAGAGGAACGACTGTTACCCTTTTTTTTCCCGCCCTCACGGGGTTTACGGGATCACTCTTTTTGTGTAGCCATTTTAAGGGTGGTAGTGGCCCTTTTTATTCTTCCGCCCTCACAGGGTTCGCGGGATTACTCTTTTTTTTGTAGCCGTGTTAAGGGTGGTTGTGGCCCCTTTTTTTGTAGTCGTTTTAGGTACGACTGTGACCCTTTTTATTTGTAGTTTATTAGGGACAACTGTGACCCTTTTATTTCTTCAATGCCCTCACAAGAATTGCATGAGCACTCTTATAATTTTTCTTGGTAACCAATTAAAGGGCGGCTGTGACCTTGATGATTTTTTTTTTTTTTTGAAGAAAGAAAATTAAAGAAAATAATCAACAACAACTATGTACATGCCCCTAGTGGCAAATTGTAAAATTTAAATTCAAAACATATTCTTGAGAAGGACTCAGCTGATTGAGTCAAAATACGTCGGTCGTGTCGACGCCCTGGATGGACCCTATGACCAATGGATAACATGGACAGTTATTTCTTCTCTCGGCTTCTCGAGTGCTCTGGTAATCTCTAAATCTCATCTGGGGAAGCCCCATGGCTAGCACCTATCGGGTTAGGCTCATCGCATGCAGGATAAATGACCTGGTTAATGAACACACATGGATGGTGTCGAGTTTAAAACAGTAGTCCGCAAACGGTAAATTTGGGCATAGATATCGCCCGAGGTATCTGGGATAAATTCGACAGCTGGCATAAGAATGGTCGGCGAGAAAAGGGTCGTGCACGAGATTTGCTTTTCAGAGGCTTTTATTTGGATGATCATCCGAGCTTCACAATGAGTAAGGAAAAGCTCAAATTTCGAGGAGAAAATTGATCACAACTTCTCTTACCAAGGTGCTCGACATATTTAATGGAAATTTGCTCCATATGTGAATGGACCTGCTGCATGTTTCGACTTTTTTCTCCATCTGGCAGTTGTGCTCGATCTGAACGGGATATGCCCTTTGGTTACTGATGGATATACGCCCAATTTGAACCCGTTGACTTCCGAACCGTTGTATTTTTATCGTCCCATTTATGATTGCAAATCGAAACTTCAACCCGGACACTTCGCGAGAACACCGACGGCTCGGACGGGGCCGAAGCGCCCGTCCGACAATGAAGGACTCACCTAGGTGAGGTCGGGTGGCCACACCCGACCTCCCCTAGGGGAGATCGGGTCAGCCGACCCGATCTCCCCTAGGGGAGATCGGGTAGACCAACCCGATCTCTCCTAGGAGAGATCGGGTCGGCTGACCCGATCCCTCCTAGGAGGGATGGGGTTGGCCAACCCCACCCTCCCTAGGAGGGGTTGGGTGCCCTCACCCAACCCCTACCCTTGGGGGTCGGATTCCTCCCCCCCAAGGGCCCCGACACCACCTTCGGACACCCATGCTCGGTCCACTCCGCCTACCTCCTCCGAACCCTAAGGTCTTAATTATATGCTTAAAGGTTAATTAATTGTGTTTAAAGGCTAACGATGTCATTAAGCCACCTTAATGACACCGTTGCCTATAAATACCCCACCTTCACAACTCATTTGATCATCTTGGCTAATTGGACATTTTAGCTCTGACATCTCTCTAGCTTTATCTCTCTAGAAATATAGTTCTGACTTAGGCATCGGAGAGGGTTCACCAGGCACCACCCCCCCCCCTCCTCCGTGTCTGGTATTGCCCCTTTTGCAGGGCAAAGGGAGAGAAGAAGAGAAGGAACCAAAGGAAGAAGAAAAGGAAGAAGGACATAGGCAAAGACAAGACGACTCGAGAAGATCGGATCATACACATCCCCCGTAAGGAGTGAGATCAAAGCCGACATCCCGTTGACCTAGATCTCATAACTTAACACTTGGCGCCGTCTGTAGGCTTCGAGCAGAAAGCCTGGCTATCACACGAGCTATGACGAACAGTAGGGTATCCAGGCCCCAACACCCACCTGGAGGCAATGGGCGGAGAAGAGAACCCATACCTCCAGGGAGGCGGCCTAACCCTGGGAAGCAGCCAATGCATTCAGAGCCCCAAGACATACCACAACCTCCTCAGCAACAGAACAACCAGGAGGGAGGACCTTCACGCCCAGCTGGGGCTGAGTCCTCCACAGCCTCCACCCCCCGGGCAAGAAGGCCACAGAGAGAAAGAGGACAACAGGGAGTGCCTTCCCACAATACGGCACCCCCTGAGGGATACTATTATGAAGAGCAACCCCAAGGGTACCCATATGGGATGCCGGCACAAAGAGATGGCAACCGCGCCCACACAGCGTATGCAAGGCCGGCGTACACCCAAGGAACTTACACTGAAGCCCAGGAGGAAGAGCAGATCCCAGCAGAAGAGTACTACTCGCACCCTCGAGCAGGGCAGCGAGAGGAACAAAGAAGATATCACCAGGAGCCACCCCCAGAGGGCAGGCAACAATTTGTGCCTCCTAGGCAACAGCATAGCAACAGGGCTTACACACCCCTTGGGGAGGAAAGACAAGCAAGACCTCCAAGGAGGCAAGACTTCCATGAAGGACCCCAGCAGGCGTACCAAGGGTACACCTACAGTCCATACCAGCAGGGACAAGGGAACCCAGTAAGCCCAGTCTACAACTACAATGGGTATCAGAGGGGTTATACTCCGGCACCGGTGATGATCACCCCGGAGGAGATAGAAGCTATGATAACCCGGAAACTGAATGAGTCAAAGAAACCCAGCCTGCATTGCCTAAGTGACAAGACGAACCACCCTTTCACAAGGGAACTGGAGATGAACAGGGTGCCAGACTCCCTGCACACAGTGCAAATTGCAAAGTATAATGGGAAGGGAGACCCCCTAGAACATATCCAGCAGCATGAGGCCTCCCTATTTGGGAGGACCACTGATGAAAGATACAAGGCACTCCTTTTCCCAAACACCCTATCAGGGGTGGCCTCACATTGGTTCTTCAGCCTGCCCTCTGAGAGCATCCACTCATGGGAGCAGCTAAAAGCTAAGTTTCTGCAGAGATACCTAGGGGAGAGGAAACTCCTCAAGGGAACAGGCTCCATTGATGACGTAAAACAAGAATACGATGAAACCCTGGCCAGCTACTACACTAGGTTCAACCAGAATATTGCAGACATCCAAGGAGACATCACTGAAGGGGAGATAATCCGAGCCTTTATCAGAAACTTAGGTCGCTTTGGGTCAACATTGGCTGAAAAGATGGCCAAAAAGCCAGCAAGCACCTTGGAGGAGCTTGCAGGGAGAGTTAAAACGCATATTGACCTTGAGAGACACAGGGCAAGCAAGAAGGCCAAAATTCAGGCAGCCAAGGAGGATACTCAAAGGCCAAACAAAGGAAAGCCACCCCAGGCACCGCAGCAAGCAAGGCAACAAGAGTGGCGTCCGCCGCAGCATGCAAGACAACAAGAGTGGCGTCCGCCACAACAAAGAAACCAAATGGGTGAACCCTTAAAGGCTAGAGAAATCAATGTCATTAAGTTCATCCCACTGAACGCCACTCCAGCCACCGTACTTAGAGAGATGCGGAACCAAAAGCTATGGTCACCCCCTGCAAGGTGGAGAGCCCCAATGGTGGGAAATCACAAGGATAGATGGTGTGACAACCACGAGGCTTATGGTCACGACACAAATGAATGCTTTAGCTTAAAGCTAAGCATAAACAACATCGTCCAGAGGGGAGAACTAAAGCAGTTCGTAGACCATGGGGGCAATAGCATGCAACTGGGGCCACCACAGAAAGACAAGGGCAAGGAAAAGGTAGACTATAACCCTCCACCCAACAAAAGAGGAGTCATCAATATGATACATGGAGGAGCAGCATCAGGAGGCCCAACTGCTAATGCAAGAGAGGTCTATGCATCCAAGCTAAGCTCAGTGCCAAGGTGGAGAAAAAGGCCAAGAGAAGGAGAAGAAGTGAAGATAGAGTTCTCGGAGAAGGACAAAAGCCACATCGTCTTTCCACACGACGATGCTCTAGTTATTACTTTAGATATTGATAATTTTGATGTAAAGAGAATTTTGGTGGATGGGGGCAGCTCAGCTGACCTCCTAAGCCTAAGAGTGTTGGAAGAGATAGGGAAAACCAAAGCAGACATCAAGCCGGTCAACTTCCCTCTAGTTGGCTTCTCAGGGGCAACAAGTTACCCTCTGGGGATGATAACATTGCCAGTGACCATGGGCCAAGGATGGACCCAGCTGAAGGTAAATGTCAATTTCTTGGTGGTTGAAAGCCTGGGAGCCTACAATGGGATCCTAGGAAGGACAACCATAAATCCATATGAAATAGTGCCATCCACTGTTCACCAGAAGCTGAAGTACATCACGGAGAACGGAGTTGGAGAGGTCCTGGGTGATCAACGCACTGCAAGACAATGCTATGTCAATTCAATGAGACATGGATCACACAGGACAGACACAGTGGCTATGGTCATGGCAGGAGCCAACCAGGAAAGAAGAAAGAGGGGAGGGAGACAAAGGCAAGGAAGGAGGAGGAGTGGAGTGACACTCCGCCTGAGCAGACAGCTTTTTCAAACAGTGCCTACAAGGAGACACGGGAGCAAGGCTGTAAAGGTAACATCCATACCTTGGCAGCCAGACACCACAATAGGGAACAGAACAAGGGACTCCATCCTAAGAGGCTTTCGCTACATAGATGATATCAAGCAAATGCCGCAGGAGTCTATATCAAGTTATTTCCAGAGATTCTTTGATTATGGTGCCAACATGGGCATCACAAGGGGAGAAGCAGTCAGAGCATTCATCAGACACATGCATCCAAGCTCATTCGAGGCCTATGGAGGGCTCTATGAGATGGTCATGACGAGCACTATGAGAGAGCTCAAGGCGAAGTTGGACAAGGCATTTGAACAAGAAGCGGAACAGTTGGATGAAGTTCCAGAAAGAGGAAGAGAAACAGACACATTGGGAGGAGGTGTCAATTTCACATTCACACCCCTCACACTCAGCATAGAAGAAATCTTCCACAAGCGCCTCAAGCAAGAGCTGCCAGCATGCAGGGAGGAGGGCAAGGCCTTCCTAGGAAGAGATGCACAGGGTTGGTGTGAGTACCATGGGACCTGGGGGCATCAAACCAACAACTGCATGGTGTTGAAGGTGGAAGTGGAAGAAATGATCTACAATGGAAACTTCAAGGAGTACGTGGCAACAGACACAGTGACCACCCCATATCCTTAGTTTCATATCTAGCATTTTGCTTGTTTTAGCTTTACAAGCTTTTCAAAAACAACTCTTGAGAAGGAGAACTCACGAAGTTACTCCAACTCTACAACTACCTTTGATTTCCTACAAAGGATGTCTTGGTGCACCAAGGCATCCCGAGTGTACAAAAACATGAATGCTCCTAAGAGAGTAGTGGTTATTCAAAAGTATTTACCAGTGAATGTGATGTTACAATCACCAAGTTATCCTTACACAGATATAACTTCAAGTCAACAACCTTCGACGCCCCCAAGAGCGTATCTTGAGAGTAGTCTTCGTACTACGACATTCGACGCCCCCAAGAGCGTATCTTGAGAGTAGTGTTCATACTACGACCTTCGACGCCCCCAAGAGCGTATCTTGAGAGTAGTTATTATACTACGACCTTCGACGCACCAAGAGCGTATCTTGAGAGTGGTTTCCAAAAACCACGAACCTCGACGCCCCCAAGAGCGTATCTTGAGAGTAGTGTTCATACTACAACCTTCGACGCCCCCAAGAGCGTATCTTGAGAGTAGTTATTACACTACGACTTCGACGCACCAAGAGCGTATCTTGAGAGTGGTTTCCAAAAACTACGAATTCGACGCCCCCAGGAGCGTATCTTGAGGTGGATTTGCAACCCACCAGATTCGACGCCCCCAAGAGCGTATCTTGAGGTAGAAAAAACACTACCAGTTCGACGCCCCCAAGAGCGTATCTTGAGGTAGATTTCAAACTACCAGTTCGACGCCTACCAGGAGCGTATCTTTGGTCTAACCTGAGCCCTCCGGGAGCCTATCCTGTGAAACGTTAAGTGCCGTCCGAGAGCCTGTCTCGTGAACAGTTTGACACCCGTCAAAAAGGTATTGGTGGACTAACCTGTGCCCTCCGGGAGCCTATCCTGTGAAACGTTAAGTGCCGTCCGAGAGCCTGTCTCGTGAACAGTTTGACACCCGTCAAAAAGGTATTGGTGGACTAACCTGTGCCCTCCGGGAGCCTATCCTGTGAAACGTTAAGTGCCGTCCGAGAGCCTGTCTCGTGAACAGTTTGACACCCGTCAAGAAGGTACTGGTGGACTAACCTGTGCCCTCCGGGAGCCTATCCTGTGAAACGTTAAGTGCCGTCCGAGAGCCTGTCTCGTGAACAGACTTCGACGCCCACCAAGAGCGTATCTTTGGTCTAACAGTACAACGTATACCGTGTAAGGGGTATCGGAAGAGATCATCATACCATGTTTAGAAGGATACCATGCTCAGAAGGATACCATGAGAAAGCAATTTCCAAGTAAAGTAATGTGAAGAACAAGTAATGTTTTTTCTTTATGAAGTGACAGGTATGACATGAAGGAAACCACGAAAGAAGGATAAGTAAAGGAAATATATCAAGGGAAGGGTCCATACCCAAAGAGCCATACACAAGGCATAGGGAGGCATCATGAGAAGAGATATATACAAAAGCATGAGAAGCACTAATATAAAGGCAAACGAACTACGTAGTCAACAACACAATGCGGCAAAGGAAAGTAACAACAAACACCATCACAATCTCAAAAGACACTCAACCCGTACAAGGGGAGAAGGAGTGTAGTTATATATACAAGGATAGTATGAGATAAACAAGTCAGTCAGAAGCCTCGGGGGAGTCACCCTCACCCCCTGAAGCTGAACCTCCAGCGGAAATAAATGAGGAAGAGGAGTCTGAGGTACCAATCTCGACAGGTGTAGCATCCACCTGGGCTGGGGCAGCCTCGTCTGCGTCAGCAGCCTGACCCATCAGAACAGTCGCGTAGCCAGTGGCATATGGCCCAAAGTCACCAAGGTCACCAAACGGAAACTGAGGATCAATCCGGTATATGTGATCAACCAGATACTCACCGAACTGGTTCATCTCCTGGGTGAGACGCGTGCTATAATCGACGATAAAGGCAGAGGAGGCCTTGTACTCAGATACCGCGACAGCCCTCTCCTCCGCCCGACACTTAGTCTCCAACTTCCGCAGCTCCTCAGAATGGAGCGACGCGGCAACCTCAGCTTCCCGACGCAAACTGCCCACAGTGGCTTCAAGCAAGGACACCTGGCTCTGGAGCTCCTGCAACCTCAAATCAGATATACGCGCCTTCTCGGCAGCAGTGGCGACCTCCGCCTTGAGAGAGACCTGGCTGTCCTCAAGGGTCTTCCTCTCGTCAGATAACTCGAGCACGAGCGAGGACATGTTCACCATGTCAGATATACCCTAACAATACAAACAAAGGGTGAATAACCGAAAGATAGCCATTATGAAAGAAATGAAAGGAAAGCAAGGAACAACTCACAGGTGCATAACGAGAGAGTACCCCCTGAACAAAGCGCCGGGTCTCCCCAGGAGACTTGGGCGAAGCAACACGATCGCCAGGGGGGACGGCGCCACGGAGTACGCGGACGCCAACCTCAGGAGTCCGCAAAGAGGAGGTGCTATCGAGGTGGAACTCCTTCAGACCAGCGAAGGGAGTCCACTCAGACCCAATAACATCTTCATCAGTCAGCCGTGCGAAATCCTTCCGACTTAAAGTCGGAGGCCCACCTACACAAGCAAAGTAAGTCAAAGGATAACATAAACATAGAAGGATCAGCAGTAAGGTAAAGATCATACCTGAGGACCGTGCCCTCGGCTGGGGGGCAGGGGAACCACCACCAGCAGGTCCCTTCCCTTTGTCAGCCAGGGAAGGCACCTCTTCGACCACCATCTCCTTATCACGAGATAGGGTCGGAGGACGAGCAGTAGGCGAAGCAGGATTCACAGCCTTCTTTCTCTTAGCAGCCGAGGCCCCGGCCTCAGGATCAGATCTCCGCAGCTTGGACTTGGAAGGTCCAGAATCTCTGCCAACGGAGACGACCCTCTCAGTCACCAAGGGGGAACGCCCTAGCAAGGTAAGAAAAACAAGATAAGGAAAACATAAGTTACACCATAAAGAAGCAAATAGGAGAAAGCATACCAGAGGCTCCACCCTTCTTCCCAGGCAGGGGGGATTTCTTCAAAGCAGAACTGGAAGGAGCCTTCCTCTTGCTCAGATCAACAGGGGCTCCCTGCACGTTATAGGTTTTTCCATGAAACCAACCTACAAAGGAAGAGCAGAAGGTAAATAAAGATGGAAAGACCAAGTGACATACCGAACCCCCGGAGTCAGGAGTCAGACTGATCCCGGCCTCATAAAGATCCGTCTCAGTCACTAAGGACACGGGACAGTAAGACCGGGTCCTGTTGCTCTCGTGAATGATCTTCATAGTCTTCAAGTCATCTGAAGGGAACTCTCCAAAAGCAGGCCAACCATCGGACCGATCTTCATTCAAGACCGACCAAGTGACATATCGGTCCGTAATGAAGAAGTAGTGTTTAGCCCAGTGACTGGCCGAATTGTCACTCTGGGTCACGAAACGGAGGGAGGTATCCCACTCGATCCCACTCAACCCGAAATCAGAGAATCGGGGATCTTTGAAGGTCGGATGGCGAGTTACGAAACTCGCAAACCCCACCCTCGTCCGGTACTGGAACCGATAGAAGCATCGGAATAGAACGAGAGAGTACTTCCAGGAGTACCAATGGCACAATACCCGGAAGCCCACCCAGACACGGAGGGCACTGGGGGCAAGGTTCACAGGAGAAATCCTGAAAAACCTGCTCAACTCTATAAGCTCGTCACAATAAGGCAGTCTCAGCCCGAATCGGATCTGAGAAGGGTATACGGCGACCGTCCCTATGGGAGGCTCCGTCACCGTCCCTCGAGTGTTCCCCAAGGAGGGGAGAAAAGGATACAGAGGCTCATCTAGGGGACAGATATTTCCTAGAGTGACATGTTCGTTGTAATCGGCCCAAGTGAGAAGGTTCTCTGACAGGATAGCAAGACCTAAGGCAAAGGTAGCAGGAAACCCTAAAGCACAAATCAAATTTCGACTAACACCCCAATGAAGGCCATGGTACTAAGCTAGCAGTAGAAAAGGAAGTAACGCGACCGGAAAGAAAGAGAAAGAGGAACTCACTCATCCTTCGGAGAATACGGCGTCTCTGAAGAGTCTGCGTACGTGGACACCACCAGGAGTATAGTACCTACCACGACACGACAAGTATCAAGATGAGAAAAATTTCCGAAGAACCGGAAATACTCCGACACCCGACCAACGACAACAATCAAAGATCCAAAGACACCCAGCAAAGATAGTCAGCACAAGTCAAGAACACTACAATGACCAAGGCAAATAATTTTATCCAAGCCTAAGGTCGGGTTTTGGAAAAAATTACCATTATACCCTCCAACAAGGATTAATACACCAACGGCGACGCGACATCAAATTCAAGACCGGGATAACCCAATCGGACAAGAAACCATATCTGGACGACCGGCAAACATTTTCCCCCAAAATCCACAACTACCAACGGCTATCTACGGCAATCCCACATTTAATCAAATTTCGGCAATCAAACATCGGCAATCAAACATCGGCAATCAAATATCAACGATTCAAAAATCGACGTTTTACACGGTAATGGAAAAGAAAAGAGCGGACCTTCGGAAAACCCGACCCGATATGGTAAACGGGTCCGGATTTCGAATTTGAAGACGCCCGAAAATCAGTCCCTCGCCGGAATTTGAGCCACGCCGCCGCCGGAGGTGATTTCGCTTGCCCCGTCGTCGCCGGAGAGCCCCGCACGTCACGCCGGAGTTGTAGCCCTTCGCCGTTGACAACCCCTGCCGGAGTTGGTGTCGTCGCCGTCAGAGGCGAGTCTGTCGTCGACCGCAGCCGTCCGTCCAGTGCCACGCCGCCGCCGTCGTCGTCGGCCAAGCCGCTGCCCGCCTGAAGTTGAGCCCTCGCCTCCGCCTGGGTTCGTCTTCATCGCCGCCGTCCCGATCAAAGTGCTGGCCGGAATTTCAGGTGCTCACCGGAATTTTGGCCGGCCCTAACCTTGGGGGTGCTCTCAAACTTGCCTTGCTCTCCAAGGGTGAGTGAAAAAAGAAAGATGGTGGCTATGGTGACTCTTGGAGGTATTTCTCTAACTCTCCTCTTTTATGATAAAAGGATGATAGGGTTTTTTAGGGGTTTTAATCACCACCATCCATCTAGCCTTAAGTAAAATCTAAGGGCCAAGGAAAGATCATCTTTTTTATCCCTTTCACCTATAGCTAAGTATATTCCCACACTTAGGAAAATTATCAAGTTAGTTTTATTTTTGGAGTATTCCATACTTAGGAAAAATTTTGGCCAAAATTAATTTTTCCTCACTTAGATGAAATCCCGGCATGAATTGGAAACGTAAGTTACTTAGTTGCATTCGTATCACACCCCGGTACAAGTTTGTGTTTTTTGAGTATACACCTGTAGCAGAGATAAGTTTATTACTCCCACCTCAGACGGACGCGTGCCTAGGCACACGTCCGTGCTACTCTGACGTTTACAATTCCTCTATCTCATTAGACAGGGGGGCAGGGTCAGAGGCACGCATCTAAGGGTAAGCAAGCATTCAGACAAAGAAGGTAAAACCCCGGTTTCAAATTGCGCGTATCATACCGTCCTGAAATAGAGTCAATCAAGGGTTAGGCCATTGGTTGACTCGGGGGCATGTGATGGATATACGCCCAATTTGAACCCGTTGACTTCCGAACCGTTGTATTTTTATCGTCCCATTTATGATTGCAAATCGAAACTTCAACCCGGACACTTCGCGAGAACACCGACGGCTCGGACGGGGCCGAAGCGCCCGTCCGACAATGAAGGACTCACCTAGGTGAGGTCGGGTGGCCACACCCGACCTCCCCTAGGGGAGATCGGGTCAGCCGACCCGATCTCCCCTAGGGGAGATCGGGTAGACCGACCCGATCTCCCCTAGGGGAGATCGGGTAGACCAACCCGATCTCTCCTAGGAGAGATCGGGTCGGCTGACCCGATCCCTCCTAGGAGGGATGGGGTTGGCCAACCCCACCCTCCCTAGGAGGGGTTGGGTGCCCTCACCCAACCCCTACCCTTGGGGGTCGGATTCCTCCCCCCCAAGGGCCCCGACACCACCTTCGGACACCCATGCTCGGTCCACTCCGCCTACCTCCTCCGAACCCTAAGGTCTTAATTATATGCTTAAAGGTTAATTAATTGTGTTTAAAGGCTAACGATGTCATTAAGCCACCTTAATGACACCGTTGCCTATAAATACCCCACCTTCACAACTCATTTGATCATCTTGGCTAATTGGACATTTTAGCTCTGACATCTCTCTAGCTTTATCTCTCTAGAAATATAGTTCTGACTTAGGCATCGGAGAGGGTTCACCAGGCACCACCCCCCCCCTCCTCCGTGTCTGGTATTGCCCCTTTTGCAGGGCAAAGGGAGAGAAGAAGAGAAGGAACCAAAGGAAGAAGAAAGGAAGAAGGACATAGGCAAAGACAAGACGACTCGAGAAGATCGGATCATACACATCCCCCGTAAGGAATGAGATCAAAGCCGACATCCCGTTGACCTAGATCTCATAACTTAACAGTTACCACTGACCAGTTTAGACGTCACCGTAAAATGGATGTACGGTTTGGTTCAGGGACGCGTAGAAATTCCACACATGGTAGGTGGAATTTTGGCATGGAATTTTTTTGAAGCAGTCATGTTTCACGTGGTTGTGACCTCGTCGAAGTGGTCATCTGATTTGCAAAAAGAGTAGGGACACTCAAATCTCAAGGAAAAAATCAAGTACAATTTATCGTATCTGAGTGTTTGATATCCCGAGTAAGCAGTTTGTGCTACGTGCAATTGGATGGCTGCACGTTCTTTTTACGTTGCCCCATTTGGCCGGCAGAATTTATATGTACAAGATACCTAACCAATGGTACCTGAAAAGAGTGAATGAAAAACCAGTCTAGAGAATATGAGAAATCATGCATGATTTTTTGAAAACTCTAATGTCATTCATTTCATAATTTTGATTATTTTTTTTAAAAGGAATCAGAATTTATGATCTAAGGTATTTTGCACAACATGGAGTTTGTTGAGTACAATATCTGGCTCGAACGCAGGATAGATGCTCAAAACAAGGTTTTTCATAAAAAAAATTCCGTCATTTGCTAAATCTCGAATAATCGCACTTAACTGCACTGTTAAACTTCTTTCTCAAAAAACAGAATCAAATCACTTTTTTTAAAACGCCAGTTCATGTGAAGGTTGAATTGACAATCTTGCCGCAAAAGTTCAATACACCTTGAATAAAAATGAATGACACTTTGAACTTCTTTAAAAATGCTCATGCATGCTCGAAAGTTAAAATTCTACCGTTGAAAAAAATTACAATTTACTACAGTTTACCTGAAGGGTACATATGGAATGCATGTACGAAATGAAAAACCCAGGTAAATTTTTTTCTGTAAAAAGAAATGCAAATGCAATGCATGTTTAGACTTATGGTTCAGAGTGGAATCAGGGGCCATTCCCACCCCTTTTCAGGTCCTCGCCTTCCAAAAGCACCCTAAAGGAAACTAAGCACCCCCGAGGTCGAGATAGACACCTAAAGGAGCTAGCTGCCGGCGAGACCTCGAAATCTATCACCAGAAGCTTCGGGCCACGTCATTTTGATCTCAACACCAGTGGTATAACTCTTTAGACTTTCATCCAAAGAAGGTATAAGTGGGTGCAGATGAACTGCTATGCTTTTTCCATATTTCAGGAACAATGCATCCTAGATGTCCTTTGTAAGCGGAACATCTTTATACTCAACTTTAATGTCCGAAGACATCTCTGATGGATATACGCCCAATTTGAAACCGTTGACCTACAAACCGTGTTATTTTTATCACCCCGTTAATGATTGTAAATCGAAACTTTGACCCGAACACCCCGCCGAAACACCAACGGTCCGGACGAGGCGAAAATACTCGTCCGGGCCACGCGTCGAACTCACCTAGGTGAGGTCGGGTGGCCACACCCGACCCGATCTCCCCTAGGGGAGATCGGGTTGGCCAACCCATCTCCCTTAGGGAGGGGTTGGGTGGCCACACCCAACCCCTACCCTTAGGGGTCGGATTTTCACTCCGCCCCCAAGGGCCCTGACACCGTTTCCCGACTCCCACGCTTAGATTATTTCCGCCAACCTCTCCATGCTTTAAGGTTTTAATTATGTGATCAAGGACTAATTAATTGTGTTTAAAGGTTAACGATGTCATTAAGTCACCTTAATGACACCGTTGCCTATAAATACAACCCTTCCACCATTCATTTGATAATCTTGACTACTTGGGCAATTTAGCTCTGGCTTCTCTCTACATTTTATCTCTCTAGAAATATTCTGACTTAAGCATCGGAGAGGTTTCATCAAGCACCACCCCCACTCCGTGCTTGATACTGCCCCTCTTGCAGGGTCGCGTGGAGAAGAAGGAAAGGAGTAGAAGTACTTGCATCAGAACGACTAGCCCCGACAGTACTGAATCCGTCAATTCACCAGTGAGGAATAAGCTTTAGATCGACGACCCGTTGACCGAGAGCTTAGAACCTAACACTTGGCGCCGTCTGCGGTTTTCGAACAAGAAGCCTGGCAATAACTAGAGCTATGGCGAATAGCCTACCATCCAGAGAGAATCGCCCACCTGGGGGCAACAGGCAAGGGAAACAACCTATGCCTCCAGCAAAGCCTAACCCAGAGAAAAGACCTGCACATCCGGAACCTCAGGTAGCCCCAGAAGCACCCCAACCTGACAATCAGGGAGGACCCTCACGCCCAGCCAGAGCTGAGTCTTCCCTTGCCACGACCCCCATGGCTCAGAGACCACAGGGGCAAGGGGGCAAGAGAGAGGGTCATCCTTGGGATACCAATATACAATACCTCCACAGGGATACCATTATAGAACACACCCTAAGAAGCATCCATATGGAATACCAACACAAGGCATGCCAGGAAACAACAACCAGGCTCATACCACCAATACAAGGTCTATGTATTAGCAAGGAGCCTAAGGAGTGACTCCAGATTTCATGAAGGTAATAAAAGAGTTGTTAGCCTATAGAGAGGCAATAAGGAACATGCAAGAGAGGCAATATACGCAAGTGGAGAGACATCCGCAAGCAGAGGAGTACCATAAAGAAGAGCAACACTAACACCCCCCAACAGGCAGTGAGAAGGTCATGAAAGAAATGTGCACAGGCCACCCCCAGAGGGAAGGCAACAATTTGTGCCTCCAAGACAACACCAACCACAGCAAGAGGCAGGGACATACACCCTACTAAGGGAGGACATGCAAGTCAGACCACCAAGGAAATAAGAATTCCAGCATCCACCTCCCCATGGATACGCTCGATAGACATACACCACGAACACGACTAAGGGACATTCTAAAGAAATATCAAAGTAAGGGACATCGTCCCAACAACCCGACAAGCCAATCGCTCAGTCATGATACAACACGACGGTTCCAATCCCTCATGCATGACAACCCTTGGTACACATCCCCCTAGAACAGGGGAGCAGTCAGAAAGACAAGGATTTGAACAGGGGACTCATAGAGTACCACACCATGTTATTACATAGCTACTACAATGGGAAGCCTCATGGAGAGACGTAACGGAGTGAGATCACAAATAGCGTACATGAATGATACACCTCCACCTAGTCCGCCTTGCAAGGATGCGACTTTATATTACTCAAGTGGAAGGAATACACACAGACTAATGGAGGAAGACAATTACATTACCAAGGAAGCAGGGGATATCAACACCCCTACACCCATATCCTTCCCATATCCTCTTATTTAATTTAACTGCATAACAAGCCAACTCCCTAAAAGGGGTAGATTTTGATACTTGATACCAACATCTTTTCCAAGAATGACCATACCAGACGCCTTCGGGCTCCGTGGTATATATATACACAGGTGGACCACTAGATGAATCCATAAAGGGCCGTCGCCAACCAAGAGATGCACAAGCAACAGATTCCTCAATCTCAAAGAACACATATAAGGTCAAGATTCTGGGAAAGATCACAAGATGGAAGGCTCACTTACAAAAATAAGTTGATCACTCTCAACATCCTATAGAGGAACTACCATGAAGGTCACAAAGGATTACCCCTACTATAACCTTTCACTAAGCATCCTAGGGCCAAGTCCGTCGAAGGACCCCATCTGGCATCGATATACAAGAGGGGCACCAGTCACAACATACCCTCCCCACAAGCGCCCATTAGCATAAAAGGGGGTAGCCGCAAAACACATCCTCCAAAAAATGGAGGAAACCATATCACATAGACAACGCCCACCTTCAAAGGCAAACACCGCCAATGGATCTATATTATTTCACAAAATAGCCAGAAGTCGCGACTACACCTAGTAAGCTCATCGCAGGTAATGAAATACACTTTCATCATAAAACTCTCAAGGGCACCAAGCCTAGCAAAGGAAGAATGGCGACACCATCATCAAGCTTTTAAAAAGGGATATGGAAAACATAGTATTTCCACACAATGATTTATTAGTCATAGGAGAGGGAATCGCTAGCTTTGACATAAAGAGAACCATAATGCATGAAGGGAGTCCGTCGGACATCTCCCATGACCAACTATTGATGATACTAGGGAAGAGTCAGGCATACCTAATACCAAAGGACCCCCTACTAGTAAAGGTGGTCAGAACATCAACACACCCATTAGGGACACGGCACAACAAATGAACCAGGAACAAGGATGGAACACATATCCTTACAAGTATCCTTGCATTTATCCTTGCAAAAATAAACTCCCTAGATAAAGAGGTTATCTAATAGATGACTATGTCTCTGTTCTCAAAATATGATCCTAACCCGGAGATCCTTGGACTCCGTATTATATATGCAATGAATAACATGTTCATCAAAGATAGGTACACGAAGATTCAAGACAGCGCCCTAAATATTAGGCGCATACCTCTACCAAGTACGACACATTTGAGTGTTCATAAACACTGCTTCGCCATCTCACAAGAAAGGAAGGGAACCAAGGATACAAGTCCTAACAGAACAAACATCGGTAGAAAATCCTGTCATTGAAGTCATGCACCAAGAGAGAAACTCTAAAGATGCAAGATTAGCAAAAGAGATAATGCAACAACTAGAATATTAAAAAGGAGATACAACTCCTATCAAGAGCCTTAGGGCATGATAATAGTTCTACAAGATCAACCAAAGAAGAGCTCAAAAGCTTGGGGAGTAAGGTTTCAAGATCGACCCTCACACTAGACGCACATCCTGATCAAACACCTTGTCTGCGAATGATAAGACATTTGAATCTGGCATCCCATCAAGAGGAGAACCTCGATAAAGGTGGCACTAGAAAAATATCCCGCCTTTAAGGTCGTACGCCGAACACATGATGAATGAAGGTTATGAAAAAATGAAAAAGGAGGGACTTGTCAGCTCAACACACCTCAAACACGTATACATACGCAATACAAATGCAGCCTCTGATGAAGTTATCCAACAAGGAATAGCCAATACGGGGGAAAACCCATGGAAAATCATGGAGCATCACCTGCAAACCTAAAGGAAAACATCCTTTTTAGGTTCAAGTCCTAATTCAATGGAATTCTATAATCAAGATTCAAGGTGGGAGGAGCATAACCAATGTGACACTCCCTAAAGGCATTGAAGAATACTCCAATGTAAAGGAAAATGCAAAGCACACTAAGTACCACAACACTTCAAGAGGATTATCACAGCCCGGTCAGACCCCCCCCCCCCATGCCCGAGCAAGGAGCATGGATCAGAGTGACTAGTCTGAAATACACCTTCGAGATTAAAAACTCAAGACACCATGCTATGAGAAAGCTATTCAATCTAAATACAATCCCTTCCAAGATACGTTACTCCTGCTCTATCATCACCGCAAAAGTGTTTTTTCTAAAAAACACAAGGAAGGGGGGGGAAAGAATTCACGAGCACCCCTAGGATACAAACACTGGCACATCCTAGTTATCAAGAAAATGAAAATCACCCCCACCCACCCAAAGCAAAAGCTACCCACCCAACCTCTAAAGATACATCCGACAAAGGCATTATCCAAACCATGCCTATGACTGAAACAAACAAGCATGAAAAAGATTAAGTCCTAAAAGGGACACACATCGAATCCAAACAAGCAGACAAGGGAGCCCCAAGCATAAGGGGTACCCAATCAAGAAAATGAACAAGGGGCCTTCAACGGTCAAACATGAAAGGCGGTACGACCACCAAGCAACTTGGGGGGCACCAAACGAACAAGTGCTTGGTAGTCCACCTAAATGTAAAAGAAGATATTGGAAACAGAAGATCACAAGAGCATGCAATACCACTTCTCCTAGAAGAGGTCACATAAGAGGAAAACATCCTCAACTCCCTGTACGAACTCGTCCTAAGTTGGCAACACACAAACATCGCCCTCGAAAGGTGATCTCCCACATTGAAGGAAAAGCATGGTAACAGGCAATATCATGGAAAGAAAACTCAAGTAAAGATCTAAAAGGCGTATCAAAGACACACTCTACATGGAGAGTGACACAAGGTAAAGTAATATTCTGAGCCCTCCGGGAGCCTATCCCGCGAACAGATTCGACGCCCGCAAGAGCGTATCTTGAGAGTAGTTTTCATACTACGACCCTCGATGCACCCAAGAGCGTATCTTGAGATTAGTTTTCATACTACGACCCTCGACGCCCCCTAGAGCGTATCTTGAGAGTAGTTTTCATACTACGACCCTCGACGCCCCCAAGAGCGTATCTTGAGAGTGGTTTCTAAAAACTATGACCTTCGACGCCCCCAAGAGCGTATCTTGAGGTAGATTTCAAACTATCAGATTCGACGCCCCCAAGAGCGTATCTTGAGGTAGATTTCAAACTACCAGATTCGACGTCCCCAAGAGCGTATCTTGAGGTAGATTTCAAACTACCAGATTCCACGCCCCCAAGAGCGTATCTTGAGGTAGATTTCAAACTACCAAATTCGACGCCCACCAGGAGCATATCTTTGGTCTAACTTGTGCCCTCCGGGAGCCTATCCTGTGAAACGTTAAGTGTCCTCCGAGAGCCAGTCTTGTGAACAGTTTCCGACGCTCACCAGGAGCGTATCTTTGGTCTAACTTGTGCCCTCCGGGAGCCTATCCTGTGAAACGTTAAGTGCCCTCCGAGAGCCTGTCTCGTGAACAGTTTTCGACACCCACCAGGAGCGTATCTTTGGTCTAACACCTGTGCCCTCCGGGAGCCTATCCTGTGAAACGTTAAGTGCCCTCCGAGAGCCTGTCTCGTGAACAGATTTCGACGCCCACCAAGAGCGTATCTTTGGTCTAACAGTACCATATATACCATTTAAAGGGTATCAGAAGAGATCATTGCACCATACTAAGAAGGATTCCATGAGAAAATAATTGCAAAGCAAAGTTGTATGAAGAACACATAATGTTTGTTCTTGATGAGATAGCAGGTATGATGTGAAGGAAATCACAACAGAAAGATAAGTAAAGGAAAGCGTATACAAGGGAGAAGTCCATGACCAAAGGATCATATACAGAAGCACAAGAGGTCATCATGAAAAGTAACGAGTTATCCTACCATCCATATCACTAGTCAAGAGAAGTATCTCAAAGGAACCCAACACCACTAAGAAAGATAACAAAGACATGAGATCCCAAGTTCAAGGCTCTCAAAATAAACTCGACCCATCAAGAAGAGGAATTGCCTTACAAGTCGCACAAAGCAACCTCCGACAAACGTTATTGTCTTGCATGTCGCCCTCGCGTGATCTATGCTCGTATCAGACTTGAACATCGTCAAGCACAACTCATGAAGGAGACATCTAAAAAGCATGAAGGATACAACATCCGGCAAGATGAGACATCAGGACCTAACCCAACAAACATACCCTAAACAAAAGGCAACTATAGCAATGAAGGCTCTCCAATGAGAAAGGAATACTAAAGCACAACTCCATACATCGTGATGTGGCTATCATGTCCACATACCCTGAAGTGGCTATCATGTCCACATACCCTGAAGTGGCTATCATGTCACATACCCTGAAGTGGCTATCATGTCCACATACCCTGAAGTGGCTATCATGTCCACATACCTTGAAGTGGCTATCATGTCCACACAATGCGAGGTGGCTATCATGTCCACACACCAAGAGGTGTTTATCATATCCACACGAAACAAAAAGACCATCAAGTCCACCACAAACCTAAAGAGCCAATACCTAACCTCAAAAAAATATTCAAGAAAAAGGGAAAAACAACACCCTTCATACGCTCATCAAAGGTAGGCACTTATATTTCAACCCCCTGGATGATACTAGGTAGGAGACGTCCTCATTAAGAAGACAACCTCCATATCTCATGAAATCAACCATAAAGAAAAGAATCACGACAAGCACTATTGGGGGCATATAACAAAAAAATCCACATAAAGATGAAATAAACCTGAGACTCGGCCCCTCGGCTAGGGGGCAGAGGAAAGAGAAGAGACATCAAGACCTATGATCACCCCATCGCCATCCACAGGTTGTTTCCCTTTGTCAAGCAAAGAGGCGCCTCTTCAACCACTACCTCCTTATCATGAGAGGGAGTCAGCAAGGGGGCACTTGAAGGAGAGCCTCTTGCGGTTTCCTTCTCCTTGGCAGCCGAGGGCCCGACCTCAGAGTCAGGTTTTCGCGCCTTGGATTTAGATTGAATTGAACTCTCTCCCACCGCAAGAACCCATTCGGTAACCAGGGGCGAACGCTCTAACAACAAGAAGGAAGCAACATGAGAACAATCATAAGTATATCACAAAGAAAAGAGAATGGAAAAATAACATGCCGGAAGCCTCTGCAGCTTTCCCTAACTTAGAAGATTTCTTGGCCTGATGAGCAGAACTAGAGGGTTCTTCCCTCTCATTCGATTCAATGGTACTTTCGGAATGCTCCGCCTACACCTTATACGTTTCTCCATGAAACCAACCTACAAGGGGTCATACGAGTCTCCGCCTCATACGAGTCCACCTCGGACACCCAAGACACAGAACAGTCAGATTTGGTCTGACTGCGTTGGAAAATGATCTTCAAGGTCTCCCTGTCCGAAGAAGAAAGCTTCCCAAAAGTGAGTCATCTATACGAGCGACCGACGCAAAGATCGACCCTTACTCATGGAGGGGCGAGATACGCCTACTACGGAGGCAACCTTAACATCAATCAAGTTACGGAAACAAAACCACAACCCAAAGAGACCTATCCAAGGGAACAAATCCCTGAGCGTCACAAAGTGGGCGAAATTTTAGCTTCCCTAAATGGAGCAACGCTCCGACACATCCGAAGGAAGGGTCAACCCTTAACACATGTCAATAAATCCCTTCGCTCGCTGCGGGTAAGAAGAAAGCTCGTAAGCATTTTCACTCTCACTTTTATGGGGAACAAATTTCAGGGTAAGGGTCAAGAGCTATACACACACTCCAACGAATGAAGGAAAAATGTTACACGTGTCGAAGGTCGAGGTTAAAAGACAATGCTTGGGCTAGTACGAGGGAGGCGGAATGTTGTGTCCTACTGAGTGGCAGAGTTCCTACCCTCAAGTAAAGGAGAGGTCTATGCTCTCACCCTTGCACTTATGCTCATATTCATGATTTACACCTACAAGTACACCAATGCCATCACTCATGCTTATACTCACAACCCATCCATACACACATACATGTTTACGCTTGCACTCACATGCATGCCCACATGCACACTCCCGTGTGTTCAAACATTTAGACGTCCATGCACATAGCCGCCATATATCCTGTTGGATCACGTTTGGAACTCCGGTACGGTCTTGACGGCAATCCAAAATCCTTCGCTCCACGTAATCCTGCAAGAGGGGAATAGACAGGGCGGTGACCCAGAATCCCTCTCCGATGCTTAAATGAGAATCTCGTAGCAGGCAAAAGCAAGAAATAGTATGAGTATGTAATCGTGTCTGATCTGAGGTAAATTCTTCCTTATATAGGAGAGAAGTTACCCCAGTTACCTGGTGCACTGCCAGGGCAGTTAGCCCACGCTCCGCATATCTCGGCCACGCTCCGCGTATCTTGGCCACCTTCCGTTTATCTCGGCCTGTTTCGCTTATCTCGGGCCACTCCCCCACTACTCTTATAGTGGGCGTGTTTCTCGGCCTCAACCTCTGATAGCAAGTCCCGACCGATATCGGGGACTCCAGAGTTATCTCATTGTGTCACCGCTCGGGGCCCCTCGTCATCGTGACAGGGCCAACATTCTCAGGGATTCATCGTCGGGTCTACTTAAAGGCATCTCATCGGGAGCATCCAGCTCGCTTATCGGGACCGACCTTGTCGGGACCTCTCACCATCGGGACTCCTCTTGTCGGGACTCTTCGCATTGGTCTTCTTGACCTCTTTTAGGGCCTAATGGGCCTATTCACCGTTTACTCGTCGAAAAGGGCCTAACGGCTATAGCGAAACCCATCATTTTCCCCCAAGACATGAGGGACTTACAGTTCGTCGTGTCTTTCAACTCCCGACCTCCCGATATCGTTATCGGAGGTTTTATCCTTGACAAAATTTATTGACACGGATCTTCTCGTTCACGATTCCTCGATGCCTCGAGAATAGTCACCAAATCCGAGAAGACTCCTCGGTTTCTCGGCTATTAAATGCAGCAGGTGACGAAGCGACGGTTTTGGGCACCTGTGCTTGCTTTTTCTGGAAAAGCACTTTTCAGGCCGTTTCATCATTAACGTCTCTTTCCATTCTGCCCCCTTTTATCTCAACGACTCAGATTAAAACGTTTTGCCTTCAACTGTCCAGATTAGAATGTCCTTTCGACTATCCCTTCCCCTATAAAACCCTAATTCCGGGGCACTGTTCTTCTTTTACCGTTTCTGCAATTTCAAAAGCTCTACACCTTCGAAAGCACAGGTTCTTCTTCGGCTTCCTATTTTCCGATCAGTCCTCCGGCAATCGTTAGGATCATCCTTTCCGTTCCACTTCATCATGTCTGGTAAGATTTTCTTCTTTGATATTAGCGTAGCTTTTTCCTTAGCTTTGATCAGTTTGCTTGCATTTTTTCCGAAAACCCACTACGCCTTTTCTTGCCATGGCTAATTTTCAGACAGCGGATCCAGTTCTGGGGGGAGAAAACCCTTCAACTTCGATTACGCTCCCAACGAAATCTCGGTGACTGCCTATGATGCAGCTCTCCGAGAAGGATGCATTACCCAAACCTGGGAGCCTCGTCTTCCTTACTCTCGCCACCGTGCCTCGGGTGACCCTGTGGTCACTCGTCCCGAGGAAGGGGAGATATTTGTCTCCACTGGACAAATATCGGCTGGGATCCGATTCCCCTTCTGCGGGAATTTGGTTGAGATGTGCACCCATTACAAGACGCATCCAACTACCTTCTCCCCACATGCCATCCGCGTGTGGAACGCTTTTCAAGTCCTCTGCTTCCGACAGAAATGGGTCTACAGCCTCCAACTCTTCCGAACTTTCTACGGGATGAAGTGCAACTTGCACCTTCTATCCTCGGATGCCCAAGTGGAATAAGCAGCAGCTTGCACGGTGCAGTTGGACCAGCGACACCTGGAAGGTTGTCAAAGGTCGGGGGCTCCTTATCGACACAGGGTCCGAGAACAGCGGGTGGAAGAGGAGCTACTTCTTCATGAAGAACAGTTCCATTCCATGGCCCCGATGGGAGGTGGAAGCGGACTCTCCTCCCGCTTATCACACTTACTCTGATGAAGATTTCCAAATCCTTCACTGCATTCATCTTTACCGTTGGGGGGAGTCTTACACTCCCCTCGATGCTAACTCTCTAACGGAGCGGGACCTGGTGAATGCCGGGATCCGTCTCCTCGATATGATCTCTGGGGGTCAACTCCACGACGGCCCCTCCAACATGGTTCCTTGGGTAATATTTCTAACTACGTCTCTGTTTTCCGTTGTTTGCAGCTAAGAAGGTATCACTGCTGACCAATCTAATCCTTAAGCAGGGGGAGACCGACGCTGTCCAATGCCCCGCGCGAAGAGGAAGTCGGCAAAGAAGGTCGACGCTCCGTCGACATCTGCCTCCGCGGAGAGGACTAAGCGGGCCCGAGTAGAAGAGGTGGACCTTCGATGTCCAAAATGCTGAAGAAGGTAAACAACTCTGCCTAGCTATTAAATCATACAGGAAGCAAGTTCCTAAGGAGTTGATCCCCTCCACCAAGGAGGCCCGAATCGAAGAGATTAAACGCATCCTCCGAGGGGAAACCCCCCGCATCCTCAAAGCGGGTTACTACAATTACCACGGGAAAGATCAATACGTCTCTCGGCGCGTCATTTGGTGTAAGGATCCTAACCAACTTCCTGACTATCTTTCTGAAGCAATGCATCCTCTAGGTGCAGGTCAATCGGGAACTCAGTCGGGGGCTGAAGTTTCAGCAGGGGCACCACTTTCCGGTGCTTGAGTTGGAGAGGGTCTCCCTCAACTTCCTGCCCCGATGGGATCGGGTGCTGAAGGAACCCCGACAGGCGATCAGTTTCGTCGGGTGGAAGATCTGGACTCCTCCGAGGAGACAGACGAGGGTCTCGCCTTGATTCGTCGTCGTCGAGGGACGAGGCAGTCCCCACTGAAACCAACCTCCGGGGGGCTGCCCCCCTCACCTCCGCAGCAGCAGTATTCGCCCATCCACAGTCTGACTCCCTCTGGGTCTCAGGGCGACTCGGAGATGCGCACCTCCACAACTCCAGTCGGTCCTCCTCCTCTCCCCTTGGACGGTAGCTTTTACAAGGTCTACGACCCCGACCAGAAGGCGGCTCCTTGGACCCCGATCCAGACGCTACAAGGAGTATAGCTCCGACAAGGTGATACATACCCGGAGCTGGGTCTTCATTCGGTGGAAGGCTCGGTTCTGCCATTTTTGAGGCTTCCGCTCTCCATGGATCGGGAGGATGTCCGCGCGGATATCCGTGGAATTGCTATCCGTCGGGTGGAGGTAAAGCTCCTCTTTTCTCTCTTCAATCGATAAGGCAATATACTCATGTGCTAACCTTTTCTTCTTTTCCTCGGAGGAGATGGCGGATATAAATCGCTGCTTCGGATACATTTTGGCCTTCGAGGAGGCGTTGGAGCAGGAGCGGGCCAAGGGGGCCCCCGAGGATGTAGCCAAGCTCGAGGAGGATCTCGCCGCCTCTGAGTCTTCGCGGGGGAAATTGGCTAAGGAGCTGGCCATCCTTAATCGAAAGACTCGGGACCTCCAAAAGTGGGTTCAGGTCTTCGAGGGGCTGCTGAAGCGGGAGCAACAGGAGCGGAAAAAGGATGCGGAGGCTTGGGACAGACTTGTCTTCGAGAAGAAGGCTCTGGAGGACGCCAGGGCGAGATTGGAGTGGGAACTTGCTGAGGTCCCTGCCAAACTGGCCGAGGCTGAAACCAAGGGTGAAACCTAGGGTCGGGAAGATTATCGGGGCTCTGAGGACTTCCAAGCTGAGGTGATGAAATTCTGCACCGCGGAGGTGGAGAACACCCTTTTCAATGTAGTCGAGGAGCTCCATCTGGAGTATGGCGACGCCATTAACTTCGACAAGTCTGCGACTCTCGCCCCTTTGCGAAGAGGTACTTCGACCTCTCGGAGGAGAGTGATGAGGGCAACACCCCCGCGGGTGTTGAAGACGTGGCGGAGCTTCCAAGTGTCGATCCCCCGACAGTTGATTCCCCGATAATCGTCCCTCCAGCAGTTGAACCTGTGGAGCCTTCTGCCACAGATCTCGTGGATCCTGCTCCCGCTGATGCCGACAAGGTCCAAGCTTAATGCTCTATCTTTATAGTCCTTGTAATTTTTCTCTCTTTGTAATTTATCCTCGGGCCTTTGAACCCACCAAATATCAAACTTTTTTAATTCCGATTTACCGTTGCACTTCACAAAGCGACTTAATTATACTTAGAATAAATCTAAGAACAACGCACCATCTAAGGCGACTTAACAACTTGCACCACTTAAGGCGACTTAACAACACTTAGAATAAATCTAAGAACAACCTGATCGGAAGCAACCTCTTTATTCATTGATGGCTCAAAATCTACTTACATCGAATCAAACGATAGATAACTTGCACCACTTAAGGCGACTTGATAACATCGTGCACCACTGAAGGCGACTTAATAACATCGTGCACCACTAAAGGCGACTTAATATCAAACATGACATTTCATCAAGTGTTCACCACTGAAAGAATGCTTCAATACTCTGCCATCGAGGTCTTCCAACTTATACGCATTTGGAGCTGGCATCCCCACGACCTTATAAGGTCCTTCCAATTTTGGCGACATCTTGTTGATCCGATCCAAAAGGGTGAACTCGTTCCGACGCCAAACCAGTTCTCCGACAAAGAACTGTCGGGACTTAACTCGCCGATTGTAATATCTGGCCGTCGCTAAACGCATTCGAGCCTGGACTTCATCGGCATCCCGCCTCTTTTCCCCGAGCAAGTCCAATTCTAGACGTCTCATTTCATCATTCGTCAAAGGCTCATAGTACCTCATCCGATGGGACGCCACAGCTATTTCTACGTGAGCAACGGCCTCCGTGCCATAAACAAGGCCAAACGGAGTCTCCCCAGTTGATCGTTTGGGTGTCGTTCTAACAGCCCAAAGCACATTTTCCAGCTTGTTCAGCCATTTGCCCTTCAAGGCATAGACCCTTTTCTTCAGTCCATCCATCACGATTTTGTTGGCTGACTCCACCTGTCCATTAGTCTGAGCATGATGGACAGAGGCTGTCCGATGCTCGATATTCAATTCCTCCAGATACTCCTTCACTTGAGCCCCGTTAAACGGAGGACCATTATCGCTGATCAACACCTTAGGAATCCCGTATATGGATATAATATGGGTCTGGAGAAACTTGACGATTTGGTTCCCCCTTGTCTTGGCCGACGCCTTAGCTTTTATCCATTTTGAGAAATAATCAATGGCTACAAGCAAATATTTACACTGACCTTGTGCTTGTGGGAGGGGTCCCACCAAATCGATACCCCACTGCGCGAAGGGCCAAGCACTCTTGATGGACATCAGATTAGCAGCCGAAGCCACGATATTCGGGGCATACCTCTGGCACGCGTCACAAAATCGGACTAATAACATCGCCTCCTTGCTCATCGAAGGCCAGTAATAGCCCAAATTCAGCACTTTCCTCACAATGGATCCACAAATCAGTCCTCAAGTTGTCAATCTAAAGGTATCAAAGACTACCTCCTACTTATATGATCGATTCTTTAATCCTAAAGGGTAGTAAAAATAAAGTATGTCTGCTACCTCCTGGAAAATATATATATACGATCCTAGTTAAGAATGTCAAAGCTAGGTGTTACCCAGATAAATTTATTTATTATGAAAAGTCATACATAGAAGATATGGGAGTCACTTGATAGTCCATTTTACACGGGTTTCTTCCCCTTAGAAGGAGAGACAATAACACAGTCGTCTTCGTCAGACTAACGGTCGTGTTCTTTTGATGGTTGATCATCCTCCTCGGTGGGAAGTCTTAAAAATTGTTCGAGGATCTGAACTTGAGAGAAAGGAAAATCCGCCTGGTAAGCCCTCAAGTTGACCACCATCTCTTTTAGGGTGGTGTGGAGTAAGTCAGAGGCTGCGATAACCTTCTCCGCTTCAAATTCCGAGCTTGCCTTGTACTCTTCTATGACTTTGGCCTTTGATTTCATTAAATCCGACGCCTCCTGGCGCCAAGTATCGACTTCCTTGAGAAGCTTAACGTTCTCCTGATTCAGAGTCACATTCTCCTTATTCTTCCCTTCCATTAGGTACCGATACTCTTTAGCCAGTAGAGAAACGGTTTGTAGAGACTCCTCGCTCGTTTTGAGTTCTTTTTGAAGAGTAGTCGATTTCTCCTGAGCACACTCAAGATCCCTCTTTAAATGCGCATTTTCTTCTTTAAGAAACCGCACTAATCCCTTATTTTCGCCATAGGATAGTCATTCCTTGGTGGATTGTAATTCCCTGGAAAGATCGATCACTAGACGGGAAAGGCGTAGAGAATCTTTGGAAGCCTCTCGATAAAAGTTAGAAATATTCAGCGTAGGGGAAGTTTTATAAAAAGAAAAGAAAAGTATCATTACCTCTGCTTGTTTTAAAAGAATGTGGCGTAAGGCCTCTTCCACCTCCTCTGGTTTTGTTCCCATAAGAGAGCGGTCTTGAGGAGGGATGGAGGCATTCAATAGGTGAAGGGCCAGGTCGACATTGGCGATGGAATGTCCTTCTTTGAGGGAATACCCCTGTAAGGACTGAAGAGGATTCCAGAGGGAAGAGGAGCCAGTAGGAGGGTCTAGTAACATATCCCAATTAAAGGAACGACCTTCATAATTGATAGGATCGTGAGAGGACGCCTCATCACTTGGCGATGGCCGAGTCGACTTATCAGCCCTTGAAGGAGGCACTGGAGTCAAAGAAGAAGAAGAGCTGCCACCATGTCTCTTTCTTCGCCAGGGGACCTCATCCCTATCCCAACCAGAACGACGATGGGTACCCCTCGTCCTACCCGCACTAGAAGGATCTGCAGGAGGTACCACTGAGCTCGTCCCTACGTTAGAAGTAGCTCGGGTTTGGGTATTACCTGGAACTGTTGGGGTTGGAGAAGAAATAGGGTTTGTTCCGATTGACGGACTAGGGGCAGACGAAGCGTCGGCCGTGGCTTGAAGATGACGCTGAATAATCGCCCTAATGAAAGCTGGCAGGAAAAAGATCTAGAAATTAATGAAATCTTTACTAAAAGAAAAAGAAAACTCCGCAAATACCTGAGGTAGAATCATCAGCCATGTTCTTCAAAAGTGATGTTGAAGATGATCTATCCTGAAATATCCAATCGAAGCTTGAAGAGAGAAAAAGAAGTAAGAACAGAAGAGAAGAGAGTCTGGTATTTATAGCCACAAGCAGAGGAATAGCTTCCAAAGGAAGATTTCCCGAGGTCAGCCGCTCATGGGAACATTCTCTAACAACCTGACCACTGCCGTACACTTGTCAAGCGGGAAGGACTTGATCTTTTAGCTTCCCTAGGAGATCTCTGCATGCCGAAACCATCTCTTCTCCCAACGGTTAGAAATCCTAATCCCGAGGGAGGGCCTCTTCAACTTTTAGAAAGTCCGGGAAATCCACAAGTCCTGAGAAATAGATTATCTCGCCACAAAAAGGGGCTTTACTCGACTCAATCCTTCACCTTAAGTAAATGAAGCTGACGACTCGAGTCTCAGGGGCAAGTGTTGGGTTATAAATAAACCTGACTATGAATGTACGTTCTTCGTCTAAGGTGATTTCCTACAGGAGACAGGTCGAGTATGCTTTCAGGGGCGAGGATAAGAAGTCGACGACCATTCTTGTTTATTCCAACCATTTGGAGATAAAAGGTCGACTTCAAAAGAATGACTGGTCAACTATGGAGACTTAGAGAATCTTCCAGAGGACAGGTGGCGACCTGCTTCCCACCGTCTCCAAAGGAAAACCTTCTCTCGAAGTAAACACAGGTGGCGACCTGCTTCCCACCGTCTCCAAGGGGAAACCTTCCCACCTAAGTAAAAGTGAGGTGGCGAACTGCTTGTCACCAGCTGAGTGACAACCGCTTCTAACAGCCAATCACAAAGGGCTGATTGCCGCCCCTAGGCAACCAATCAGAGGCCAGTAGCCGCCTCTACAAAGTCAGTAAACTTCTTCCTATAAATAGGGGGCTATCTCCTTCAATTAAAATCTATCTCCTCTGAATACTTATATATTATACTCTCAAATACATTACTAACTTAAGTTTCGGAGTGGAATCAAGTCCTTGAGAGAGCTACGTCCAAGGCGAAGCCTAGAAGTCCATTCCGTGAAGTTTGTGGCCACGTCATTTTGATCCCAACACGTGTCATGCGTGATCACAACACATAAAAATTTTGGGCTGACTTGCAATTCATGTTATCAATCAGTCATTCAAACTTCTAGACATAGATCCTAATAAAGATCAATCATCATAACATGTATATCTTAGTGCGCACCTCATTAAATGAAAACAGGGCTCCGTAGCCAACATACAATATCCAGTTAGCTTAACATAGTCAAGACGCAGTTCTAATCATGCATTTATATAGCATATATAACAATTGCAATTCAGCCCACAAAATGATTTAGTTCCATAATCATGCATTTCCGAGATCCATCCCCACAATCGAAACTAGGCGATGGATATACACCAAATTGGATCTCGAAAAGGCTCGCCTTAGTTGCACCGTTTACCCTAGACACGGTTATAACTGAAACTTAGCCAAACGGACAAACCCGGACTGAAAATGCAATAGTCCACCCTCGAAGGCGTGCCTTCGACTGGACTAGTCCGGCCAAATGTGGCCGACACGCTTTGGCAGTCGGCCCCCTACGGACGGGTGACACACCTTCGATTTACGCACACCCATCATATGTATATCCGACCTACGGACATCCCCATTTTCAGTATCCTATATTGAATATTCCACGGATCCTACGACATCTTTGTGGGCCCCTCGTGGCCAAACCCACAAACTCTATAAATAGGACCTCATATTCATGATTTAAAGGTAATTTTCAACTTGATAGCTCTGACTTCTCTCTATATTTTATCTATCTAAATCCGAGCACTTACTTAAGCTTCAGAGAGGGTTCGCCGGAAACGCCCTCCCCTCCAGCGCAAACCTTTGTGAAGGTTTAGAATAAAGGATCGAAGGAAGAGCGTAATCTCGGAACAATGCTCGAAGACACCTATACAAGGCGATCATCGACGCACTTTTTCCATCATTGGTGCCGTACAGTACGATTCGAAAAAAAAGTTGTCATTTCAACCGAGTGACTCCTTTTTGAGCGAAAGACTGGTAGTAACAAGATTGGTGACGAAGAGTACGCAATCAAGGGGTGACCCTATGGTAGGAAATGATCCTACCCTCGAGAGTTCGAGACCACCGTTACACCCCAACACACATGTGCCACGGGCAGTTAACTTTTAAGTCGTGTGTCTCGGGTCGGCGGGTATCCAATCCGATCAACACTTCTCACGGGTAGGGGGTAGTTTTTTGTAATCCGTCTGCTCAAAGATGAGATCCGTCTCCTTAGGTTTTCCCGTCCTTCCCTTCCTTTCCTTGCTATCCTGCACAAATGGGTGATACCGAGCACGGAGGGGAGGGTGGTGCTTGCCGAGCACTCTCCGATGCCTAAGTAAGTCTGGTGTTCTTAGAGAGAAAAAATCTTAGAGTGAAGGCAGAGCTAAAACGAGTGTAGACATAACATAAACCTAATGAATTAAACTTGAGCAGTATATATAGGTATCGGGGGGATTAAGGTGGCTTAATGACACCGTTAATCCCTAAGCGTACTTAATTAACACACAACGATAGGATTAATACCTTAATGGCATGGAGAGGTGAGCAAAATTGGCTAAGTGTTAGACAGGTAAAAAGTGTGTCAGACGCCGTGAGGGACGGTCCCCAAGGCAAGGTTCAGGACGCCACAGACATCCCGGGGAGGGGGAGTGGCGTCTGGGCAGGGTCCCTTGACCTTCGTTGTCGGATGGGAAATCCGACCCCTAAGGCCTGGATTGGTCCGGGCGAGTATTTTTCGCCCGGGCCGTTCGCGCTGCGGGTAAAGTGTTCGAATCCAAGTTTTGATTTGCAATCGTAAGTGGGTTTGTCAAAATAAGACAATCCGATTTAAAACGGGTTCAAATTGGGCGTATATCCATCACATACCTCCGAGTCAACCAATGGCTTAACCCTTGATTGACTCTATTTTATGATGGGATGACACGCGCAATTTGAAGCCGTGCCTTTACCTCTTGACGAGTCCCTTGCTTATCCGTAGGGGCGTTTTTCGTGCCTTGTCCTCAGTTTCTCGAAATAGAGGAAGTGTAAACGTTAAAGTAAACGTGCTCGTGCCTAGATACGTGCCCACAAAATATGGATAAAAATACATCCTTACCGTATATGCGTTTTAAAAAAAAGTACATGCATAGAGATGCAATGCAATCATGGATATGAACTAAGGTAACTCCCTTTTACACAATCATAATCAATGGGTGTCCGTACGAAGTGGTTCAACGTGTAAAAAATATTTGAATCATGTCTAAAAAATTTCTAAGTATTGGAATGTGAAAAATATTCATATGGAAAATGCTAACTTGAGTGAACATGGATATATCATGCACATGAGGGTGTGTATTGGCATACATGCAAGTAAAAACACAAGTATGGAAGTGGGTGTGGACACGTTGCAATCGTGGACATGAATGTATGCAGGAATATATGGCAACCATGTACATGGATGTCTAAGTGTTTGGACACATGGGAGCGTGTATGTGGGCATGCACGTGAGCGTAAGCATAAACATGTGTGTATACATGTACGGGTCGTGAGCATAAGCGTGAGTGATGGAATTTGTGCACTTGTAGATGTAAATCATAAACATAAACATAAATGTAAGAGTGAGAGTATAGATCCCCCTTTTACCTGAGGGTGCGAGCTTTGTCACTCGATGGGACACAACGTTCTGCCTCCCTTGTACCAGCGCGACCATTGTCTTTTAACCTCGACTTTTGACAGGTGTGACATTTTCCCTCATTTGCTAGAGCGTGTGTATGACTCACGACCTTTGCCCTGCAATTCGTTTTACATAAAGTAGGGGTGCATATTCTTACAAGCCTTCTTTTTACCCGCCGTGTACGGAGGGGTTTATCGACATATGTTAAGAGTTGCCCCTTCCTTCGAATGTGTCAGAGCGTCATTTCTTTTGGGGGAAGCTAAAAGTTCGCCCTCTTTGTAGCGCTTTGGGGTTTCTTCCCTTTGACGGTGTACCTCGCACTTTGATGGTCGGATCTCTTGGGTGGTGGTTTTTTCCCCGAAGCTTGATGTTGAGGTTGCCCCCGTAATAGGCATATCTCGCCCTTCCATGAGTAAGGGTCGACGTTTGCGTCGGTCGCTCGGATGGCTGGCCCACTTTTGGGGAGATTTCTCCTTCGGACAAGGAGACCATGGAGATAAATTATCAAAGCAATCAGACTAAATCTCATTGTCCTGTGTCTGAGGTGGAGTTGTATGAGGCGGGGATTCACTTGACCCCTCCTTATGGAGTTTGGTATGTCATTAAACCTCTTGTTTTCATTCATCTTTTGTTTTCTCCTTGTAGGTCGTTTTCATGGAAAAACGTATAATGGGCAGGCGGAGCGTTCCGAATGCACCGTTGTTGTGAACAAGAAAAAGGCATCCTCCTGCTCGGCTTCTAAGGCCAAGAAATCTTCTAAGTCAGGGAAAGCTGCAGAGACTTCCAATATGTTCTTTTTCCATTCTCCTTTCTTTATGATGTACTTATGACTGTTCTCATGTTGCTTTCTTCTAGTTGCTAGAATGTTTGCCCCTGGTTACCGAGCGAGTTCTTGCGGTGGGAAAGACTTCAAGTAAATCCATGTCCAAAGCACGGAAGCCTGATTCTGAGGTCGGACCCTCGATTTTCAATAAGAAGAAAGCCGCGAGAGACTCTCCTTCAAGTGCTTGATTGCTGACTCCCTCTCGTGATAAAGAGATAGTGTTCGAAGAGTCATCCTCTTTGCTTGATAAAGGGAAGTAACCTGTGGATGGCGATGGGATCCCCGTAGATCTTGATGCCTCTCCTCCATCCTCTGCCCCCTAGTCGAGGGCCGAGTCTCAAGTTTTTTACTGTTTCCCAGCTTGTAAATGTATTGTTACTTGTTGTTTTTGATGATTTACTAACTTACCAAGACAGTCCAACTCCCTGCCTTGAGTTGCAAAGAATTGTTTCGCCTTACTGATGAGGACATTATTGGGGCTGAGTGAACTCCTTTTGTTGGATTGAAGGAATATAACTTCGATAGACATTCTTCATTACATACTCCTGAGGTTGGGGTTCGTGTCTTGCGTAGTGCTGTTGCTCCTGGAGATCGCATCTCCTATCCCAAGTCTCCTAAGGATACCAGGTGTTTCATTCAGGGAGTTTTATCTCGTTATGCCTCGGTAACTGATCTCTTTCTTTTCTTTTCCGTTCTATGTAGTTGTTTGTTATGTGACTTGATGTTTTCTCATTGTCTCAGGGCATGTCTGATATCATTAATCTCTCGTTTTTTGCACTTGAGTTATCTGAGGAGAACAAGTTACTTGAGGATAGTCAAGTATCTTTGAAAGCTGAGCTTAGCAGTGTTGTGGAGAAACCTCGCATTTCTGACTTGAAAATGCAAGAGCTTCGAGATCAGGTAACCTCACTTGAGACTACTATTGCTGATTTGTGCTGAAAGGTTAATGTTGTTTCTTCACTCCATGATGCGGAGTTGAAGAATATTGAGGATAAGGGTCGCACGGAGGAGAGAGTTACTGCAGTGGCTGAGTATAAGTTTTCCTCTGCCTATGCTACTGATTTCCAGTTTCAATGCACCAAGGAGATGAACCAGTTTGGAGAGTATCTTACGGACCCGATATCCAGGATTGATCCTCTGTTTCCGTTTGACGACCTGGGTGATTTCGGTCCTTGTGCCAGTGGTTATGTTGCTGTGCTTAGGGGGCAGGCTGTGGTTTCTGAGAACGTAGCCGATGCCCCTGTGCAGGAGGATACTACACCAATATATGTCGTTGATTCGGGTTCCTCTTCATCTTATTCGAGTTCTATTAGTGATTCTTCTTCGAAGCATCAAGACCGCGAGGACTCCCCAGTGGCATCCGGTTGATTATCTGACATCCCTATCCTTGTAAATATTTCTTTACTTTTCCTCCCCTTGTTGGGTTGAGTGGTGTCTCCCCGTGTTGGGTTGAGTTTATTTTGAAAGCCTTATACTCGGGAGTTTTATGGCTTTGCTACTTGACTTGGTTGTGTTGGTTCTATTTGAGATGTTTGCGTTAACCAGAATGGTAGGATGACTTGTTACTTGGTTGTGATAGCCTCTTGAGGTTGTTTGTATGGTTCCTTCATTTCATGCTCCTTTCTTGTGCTTGTATTTACTTACTTGATGTATTTTTAGCATTCCCATTTGTCATGATACTTGTAATGTCATCATGAACAAACTTGCATGTTTCTCATATCATATATCCTTTCCTTGTAAAGGAAAATGGTTCTTCAAGATACATTCTTGGGGTCATTGTAAAACTTTTCACGAGATATGCTCTCGGATGGCGTGGAATATGCTCGCCAGATAGGCTCTCGGAGGGCGCAAAAGTTGTTTGCGAGATAGGCCCTCAGAGGGCGCGGAATATGTTTGCGAGATAGGCTCTCGGAGGGCGCAGAATGTGATCACGAGATAGGCTCTCGGAGGGCGTAAAATATGTTCACGAGATAGGCTCTCGGAGGGCATAAAATGTTATCACGAGATAGGCTCTCGGAGGGCGCATAATATGTTCGCGAGATATTCTCTCGGAGGGCACAGAATGCTATCACGAGATAGGCTCTCGGAGGGCGCATAATATGTTCGCGTGATAGGCTCCCGGAGGGCACATATTGTTATCACGAGATAGGCTCTCAGATGGCGCAGAATTTTTTCACGAGACATGCTCTCGGAGGGAGCAGATTGTTATCACGAGATAGGCTCTCGGAGGGCGCATAAATTCGTAGTTTTAAACTACTCTCAAGATACGCTCTTGGGGGCGTAGAAACTGTTCACGGGATTGGCTCCCGGAGGGCGCAGAATTTGGTCGTAGTTTAAAACTACTCTCAAGGTATGCTCTAGGGGGCGAAGAAACTATTCACGGGACTGGCTCCCGGAGGGCGAAAAATTACCTAGTTTAAAACTACTCTCAAGATACGCTCTTGGGGGAGTAGAAACTATTCGCAGGACTGGCTCCTGGAGGGCGCATAATATGACTGTACCTTGTGTTATTTTTCAGGTAGGGTGCGTCTTTGATACACCTTTTGAATCTTTACTTGAGTTTTCTTTCTTGTATATTGCCTGTTACCTGGCCTTTTCCTGAGTGAGGTAGATCACTTTTCGATGGCGATGCTTGCTGTCATCAACATAAGATGAATCCGTACAGGTGGTTGAGGTTGTTTTCCTCTTTTGTAACTTCTCTAAGAGGAGTGGCATCGCGTGTTCTCGTTAGCTTTTTTTTCTTGTCTTCACTTCTATGTTTAGGTGGAGTACCAAGCACTTGTTCGTTTGGTGCCCCCCAAGTTGCCTGGTGGTCGCACCGTCTTTCATGTTTGACCGTTAAAGGCCCATTGTTCACATCCTTGGCTCGGTACCTCTTATGCTTGGGATTCCCTAATCTTGTGTTGTATTTGATATGTCTGCTTGTTTTTGCGTGATAGTTATCCCTTGCAAGACTTACTCTTTCTCATGCTTGTTTGCTTCAATCATAGTCATGGTTTGGTTAATATACTTGCCTGTATGTATCTCTTAGAGTTGGGAGGGAAGCTTTTGCTTTTGGGCGGGGGGGGGGGGGGGGGGTGAATTTTCTTGGTAACTGGTTGTTGTAGTGTTCATATCCAGAGAAGACTTTTAAATTATTGCCCCCTCTTTCTTGTGTTTTGAGTAAAACGCTTCTGTGGTGATGATCGAGTAGGAGTAACGTATCTTGGAAGGTATTGCATCTGAGTTGTAGAACTTTATCGTATCATGGTATCTCGAGTTGTTTAACTTAAAGGTGTGTTTCAGACAGGTTAGTCTGATCCATGCCCCTTGCTCGGGTATGGGGATCTGATCGGACTGTAATAACCTTCTTGAAGCGTTGTGGTACTTAGTGTGCTTCTACTTTCCCTTTACATTGGAGTATTTTTCCATGCTTATGGGGAGTGTCACATTGGTCATGCTCCTCCCACCTCGAATCTTGATTATAGGCTCCCCTTGAATTAGGACTTGAACTTAAAAAGGATATTTTCCTTTAGGTTTACAGCTGATGTTCCATAATTTTCCATGGGTTTTCCCCCTTATTGGCTAAGCCTTGTTGGATAACTTCATTAGAAGCTACGTTTGTGTTGGGTACGTATACATGTTTGGAGGTGTTGAGCTGAAAAGCTCCTTCTCTTTCCACTTTGTTGTAACCTTCACTCATTAAGTGTTTGGCTTATAACCTTAAAGGCAGGATCTTCCCCTAGTGCCCCCTCTATCGAGGTTTTCCTCATGATGGGATGTCAAAGACAGATGTCTTACCATTCACAGACAAGATGCTTGATCAGAATGTGTGTCTGGTGTAAGAGTCGATCTCGAAATTTTACTTCCCAAACTTTTGAGCTGTGGATTCGTTTACCTTAGATATGAGTCTGAATTTTCTGTTGATTCCTTGCTCAAATAATGACGTTGATGATTCTGAAGTAGGAGTTACCCCTTCCTTGGTTGAGCCTGGAGAGCTATTATCATGCCATAAGGCCCTTGAAGGGATGTGTATCCCCGTTTTCATATTCTAATTGTGTAAGATCACATATGTCGGTGATGTTCCTCAATGGATTGTGTAATAGGTGAGGAGTCTGACACTAAAATTCTTCTTACATTGCTTTGCTTATCTGTTGCTTTGGTAGATGGAGTTTGTTAGGTTCGCTTCACCAATTGGGGCAGCTTTGGGCTTTTTCCTTCACGAAGAGGCTTCTTCCTTCACGATCAGGCTCGAGATATATGTGTAAGGACGGGAACGCCGCAATCCTTAATACACAATCACCGAGCTGAATTCCCGGTCCTCGACCTTGAGCTCCTGATCGTCGAGTCCTGCACGAAGGGCAGTAACCAGCGTGGGAGGGGGGAATGCTGGTTGGGCCCACTCCGACGCTCAAGTTAGCACTTCTAGAGAGAGAGAAAGCCTTAGAGAGAAGTCAGAGCATTTCAAGTCCAAAAGTGAGGGAATTGTCTAAAATGACAGACCTAGGCCCCTATTTATAGGGAACCTAAGGATAATGCTTAATCTTGAATGGCTTGATGTCGGTATGTGGAAATACTTATACCGTCACCAAGGTGGACTATGCGTGCACCGACTTCTCGCAATCGGCAAAAATAATCGGGGTGAGCACGGAAGAAAAAAACAGTAACGGACATCCGGATTGCCTTGGGAAATCCGGACGTCCGGATTGCTCTTAGGCAATCCAGACTGGTCCGGATCGCCTTAGGGCTATCCGGAAGTCCTTCGGCCCGGGAATTGCGCGTATCCCGGACCGTTTTAGACTTGGTTGTCCGCGAAAGGGTTTTTTTTACGGGTTTTGGGATATTTTACGCGAAATGTAAATACGAACCCGAATTGGACATATATCTAACACTTGCCCCCGAGTCAAGTAGTGGTTCAAAACCCGTGCTTGACTCTTTTCCAAGATAAGATATTCGTCCAATTTAGGTTCGGTACTGACCTCAGGGGTGGCTTGTTTGTCAATTCGAATGTTGAAATCATTAATTTGACCAACTTCAATTTTTCGCCGTACGTACGTAATCTTTTTATAGGGTTAGCGTAACGGACAATATACGTATAACAACATGCAATTATATTCGCAATATCGTGTAACGAGTGAAATAAAGATTTATTCAACGTGATAATATCATGGTACATGATATAAACATAGTAAATGATGCAAGCATGTAGTATGATGCAAGCATGAAGTATGGTGTAAATGTGAGATATGATATAAAAATGAGATTCATACTTGGATTATGTTGGATCACGGTGGAACTCCGGTACGATCTTTGACGGCGATCCTAGCTCCTTTGCTCCACGTAATCCTGCAAGAAGGGATAGACCGGGCGGTGACCCAGAATCCCTCTCCGATGCATAAATAAGTATCTCGTATGAACTGGCAAGTAGTAATCTCAAGTAACGTATCTCAAAACGTAATGTGATCTGAGGTAACCTCTGCCCTTTTATAGGTGGAGAGGTACCTCAGTTACCTGGTGAACCGTTGGGGTGGTTAGCCCATATTCCGCGTATCTCGGGCACGATCCCGCCTATCTAGGCCATGATCTCGCTTATCTCGTCCACGCCCCGCGTATCTCGGCCAGGCTCCGCGTATCTCAGCCACGCTCTCCGATGGGGTGACCGGGCGGTGACCCAGAATCCCTCTCCGATGCTTAAATAAGTATCTCGTATGAACTGGCAAGCAGTAATCACAAGTAACGTATCTCAAAACGTAATGTGATCTGAGGTAACCTCTGCCCTTTTATAGGCGGAGAGGTACCTCAGTTACCTGGTGAACCGTTGGGGTGGTTAGCCCATATTCCGCGTATCTCAGGCACGATCCGGCCTATCTAGGCCATGATCTCGCTTATCTCGGCCACGCCCCGCGTATCTCGGCCACGCTCCGCGTATCTCAGCCACGCTCCGCGTATCTCGGCCACTCCCCGCGTATCTCGGCCTCATCCTCTGATAGCAAGTCCCAACCAATATCGAGGACTCCAGAGTTATCTTATTGTGTCACCGCTCGAGGCCCCTCTTCATCGTGACAGGGCCAATCATTTTCAGGGATTCATCATCGGGGCCTACTTAAAGGCATATCGTCGGGAGCGTCCAGCTCACCTATCGGGTCCGACTCTGTCGGGACCTCTCATCATCGGGACTCCCTCTGTCGGGACCCTTCACGTTGGTCTTCTTAACCTCCTTTTAGGGCCCAGTGGGCCTATTCACCGTTTCCTCGCCGTTAAAGGGCCTAACGGCCATAGTGAAACCCATCATTTGCCCCCATGACATGACTGACTTACAGTCCGTCGTTTTTTTCAACTCCCGACCTCCCGACATCGGAGTCGGGGACCTTTTCCTTGATGCAGTCATTCGATACAAATCTTCTCGTTCACGTTTCCTCGATGCCTTGAGGATAACCACCAAATACGAGAAGACTCCTCGGTTCCCCTACCATTAAATGCAGCAGATAATGAAGCGACGTTTGTGGCACCCGTGCCTGATTTTTCGCGCCTGCTTTTTCTGAAAAAGTGCTTTTCATGCCGTTTCATCATTACACCCGTTGCCATTTTGCACGTTTCATCTCAACGGTACAAATCAAAACGCTTCAACTTCGATGATTCAGATCAAAACGTCCTTTCGACTGTCCTCTTTGTCTATAAAACCCTCACCCTGGGTACACTTCCCTTTTTACCGTTTCTGAAATTCCAAAAGTTTTCTGCAACTTCTCTGAGAATTCAAGCTCTGCGATTTCGAAGACTCAAGTGCTTCTCCTGTTCTCCGAACAACTTCCGGCAACGTCAAGTTCATCCTTCCAGCCTCCAATCATCATGTCTGGTAAGGATTTCTTCCTTGTTACTCGTGTATCTTTTCCTTCATCCTTGCTTAGTTTGTTTGCAATTTCCCGGAAAACCCAATGTACCTTTCCTTGCCATGGCTGATTTCAGACAGTGGATCTAGTTCCGAGGGGAGAAAGCCCTTCAACATCGACTATGCACTCAACGAGATTTCCAGCATTGCTTACGATGCAGCTCTCCAGGAGGGATGCATCACCTCTACCTGGGAACCTCGCTTCCCATATCCCTGGCCCCGCCCCTCGAGTAACCTTGAGGTTACTCGTCCCCGGAAAGGGGAGGTGTTTGTCTCTACGGGGCAAATATCAGCGGGGATTAGATTCCCCTTCTGTGGTAATCTGGTCGAGATGTGCCAGCACTACAAGACGCATCCGACCACCTTCTCTCCTCACGCCATACGCCTGTGGAACGCCTTCCAGGTCCTCTGCTTCCGACAGAAGTGGGTTTACAGCCTCAAGCTCTTCAGGACATTCTACGGGATGAAGTGCAACGAGGCGGGGGTCTGTGCCTTCTACCCCCGTATGCCGAAGTGGAAAAAGACGCAACTCGGGTTGTGCAACTGGACCAATGACACCTGGAAGGTGGTCAAGGGTCGGGGACTCCTGGTCGACACGGGGTCCGATAACAGTGGATGGAAGAGGAGCTACTTCTTCATCCAGAACTCCTCGATCCCGTGGCCCCGATGGGAGGTGGAAGCGGACTCTCCTCCCGCTTACCACACCTATTCTGATGAAGACTTCCAGACCCTTCAACTCATCCAGCTCTACCGATGGGGGGAGTCATATACTCCCCTCGATGCCAATTCTCTCGTGGAGCGGGACCTGGTTAATGCCGGGATCCGACTCCTCGACATAGTCTCCGGGGGTCAGCTCTTCGACGGCCCCTCCAATATGGTTCCCTGGGTAACATCTCTAACCTCTGTTTTTTAGTGTTTGCAGCTAAGAAGGTATCCGTGATGACCAATATGATCCTTAAGCAGGGGGAGACCGATGTTGTCCACCCTACGCGGAAGAGGAAGTCAGCCAAGAAGGCTGCTGCTCCATCGGGATCTCTTTCCGCGGAGCGGCCAAAGCGGAGCAGCGTGGAGGTGGACAAGCTCTTCGACGTCCAGAACGCTGAAGAAGGTAAAAAGCTCCGCCTCGCTATTAAATCGTACAGGAAGCTGGTTCCGAAGGAGTTGATTCCTTTGACCATGGAGGTCCGCATCGCCGATGTCAAACGTTTCCTCCGAGGGGAAACTCCTCGTGTCCTGAAGGCGGGCTACTACAACTACCGCGGGAAGGACCAATATGTTTCCCGGCGCATTGTTTGGTGTAAGGGCCCTAACAAACTTCCTGATTATGTTACTGAAGCCTCCTCTCGTCCTCTAGGTGCAGGTCACTCGGGGACTCCGTCGGGTGCTGGAGCCTCAGCAGGTGCACCACCTTCCGCAGGGGGCGCCTGCTTCTGCAGGGGCACCACTTTTCTCCAGCGGAGAGACCCCGACCGGCAAACAATTTCGTCGGGTGGAGAGCCTGGAATCCTCCGAGGAGACCGATGAGGGTGGCTCCCTTCGCCATCGTCGGAGGACGGGGCAGTCCCCACTGAAACCAACCTCCAAGGGGCTGCCCCCATCGCCTTCTTCACAACAACAGCGACAACCGTTGCCCATCCACGACTTCACTCCTTCCCCAGCCCAATCTTGAGGAGGATCTCGCGGCCTCCGAGTCTTCGCGGGGAAAACTGGCCAAGGAGAAGGCCATCCTCGAGCGAAAGACTTGGGACCTCCAAAAGCAGGTCCGTGACTTCGAGGGGCTCCTAAAGCGGGAGCGGCAGGAGCGGCGGGTTGCTGAGGACAAGCTTGTCCTTGAAAATAAGGCTCTGGAGGAGCAAATCGCGGAGGTTCCTACACAGCTGGTTGCGGCCGAGACCAAGGGCCAGGAGGATTATCGGGGGTCCGAAGACTTCCAGGCTGATGCTGTAAAGTTCTGCAGCGCGGAGGTGGAGAACACCCTCTTCAATGCCGTTGAGGAACTCCACCTGGAGTATGGCAACGCCATCAACTTCGACAAATCTCCTTCTCTCGCTCCCTTCGCGAAGAAATACTTTGCTCTCTCGGAGGAGAGTGATGAGGGGAGCACTCCCGCGATTGTTGAAGACACAGCGGAGCCTCCAAGTGCTGACGCCCCGATAATCAACCCTCCAGCGGCTGAACCTGTGGAGGCTTCTGCCACAGACCTCGTGGACCCTGCTCCTGTTGATGCCGCCGTCAAGGACCAAGCCTAATTTCTTATCTTTAGAGTCCTTGTATTTTCCTCATTTTGTAATCCTCGGGCCTTTGAGCCCTTATGAATATCAGACTTTCTTAGTTATCAAAGCGACTTTACTTACTTAAGGCGAAACCTCAACACTTAAGATATTTTCACACATCACTTAAGACGATTTAACAATTTGCACCACTTAAGGCGACTTCTCAACACTTAGAATAAATCCAAGGATCATGCATCACTTAAGACGAATTAATCTCGTGCACAACTTAAGGCGGCTTTCCTCGTGCATCACTTAAGACGACTTTTCTCGTGCATCACTTAAGACGACTTAATCTCGTGCATCACTTAAGACGACTTAATCTCGTGCATCACTTAAGACGACTTTTCTCGTGCACCACTTAAGGCGACTTTTCTCGTACATCACTTAAGACGACTTTTCTCGTGCACCACTTAAGGCGACTTTTCTCGTGCATCACTTAAGACGACTTTTCTCGTGCACCACTTAAGGCGACTTTTCTCGTGCGCCACTGAAGGCGACTTTTCTCGTGCACCACTTAAGGCGACTTTACCTCGCGCACCACTTAAGGCGACTTTACCTCGCGCACCACTTAAGGCGACTTTTAATCAACACTTAGAATAAATCCAAGAATAATCTGATCAGAAGCAACCTATTTATTCATTGATGGCACAAAACTTGCTTACATCGAATCAAACGATAAATAACATATACCACTTAAGGCGATTTTACATCGGGCACCACTTAAGGCGACTTTTCATCGGGCACCACTTAAGGCGACTTTTCATCGGGCACCACTTAAGGCGACTTTTCATCGGGCACCACTTAAGGCGACTTTTCATTAAGCATGACATTTCTTCAAGTGTTCGCCACTGAAAGAATGCTTCAATACTCTGCCATCGAGGTCTTCCAACTTGTACGCATTTAGAGCTGGCATCCTCACGACCCTGTAAGGTTCTTCCCATTTTTGTGACATCTTGTTGATTCGATCCAAAAGGTTAAACTCGTTGCGACGCCAAACCAGCTCCCCGACGAAGAATTGTCGGGATTTAACTCGCCGATTATAATACCTGGCCATCGCCAAACGCATTCGAGCCTGGACTTCATCGGCTTCCCGCCTCTTCTCTTCGAGCAAGTCAAAATCCAGACGTCTCATCTCATCATTTGTCAAAGGCTCGTAATATCTCATTCGATGGGACGCCACAACTACCTCCACGGGAGCAACAGCCTCCGTGCCATAAACAAGGCCAAACGGAGTCTCCCGAGTTGATCGTTTGGGTGTCGTTCTAATAGCCCAAAGCACGCTTTCCAGCTCGTTCAGCCATTTGCCCTTCAAGGCATAGACCCTTTTCTTCAGGCCATCCATCACGACTTTGTTGGCTGATTCCACCTGGCCATTAGTCTGAGCATGGTGGACAGAAGCTGTCCGATTCTCGATATTCAACTCCTCCAGATACTCCTTCACTTGAGCTCCGTTAAACGGTGGACCACTATCGCTGATCACCACCTTAGGAATCCCGTATCTGGACACAATATGAGTCTGGAGAAACTTGACGATCTGGTTCCCCGTCGTCTTGGCCAACGCCTTTGCTTCTATCCATTTCGAAAAATAATCGATAGCTACAAGCAAATACTTACACTGACATTGTGCTTGCGGAAGAGGTCCCACCAAGTCGATGCCCCACTGCGCAAAGGGCCAAGCACTCATGATGGACATCAGATTAGCAGCTAGAGCTGTGATATTCGGGGCATACCTCTGGCACGCGTCACATGTTCGGACCAACGTCGTCGCCTCCTTGCTCATCGTAGGCCAATAATAGCCCAGATTCAACACTTTCCTCATAATGGATTGGGCTCCTTCTTGACAAGCCGCGACACGTTCATGCACCTCCCTCAAGATTCGACTTGTGTCGGGCTCAGCCACACATTTCAAGTACGGAGTCGAGAACCAGTCCTTCTTGTACAGCTGATTGTCCAGCATCACGTAATTAACAGCGATCCGACGTTTCCTGTCAGCTACTACTTCATTATCGGGGACTGCCCCCGTAATCAGGTACGCGACTATCGGGGTCATCCAAGTGGGCTCCTCCTCCGATACTGCTTCAATTGCACACACTTGTGTAGGGTCGGTGGTCGACAAGATCACCTTATCCAAGAAGTGCACCTTCCGATTTTCCTCCAGGGGTGCCCCCAAGGCAAAATTGTTCAAGGCATCTGCCTCCACGTTTTTCTCCCTCGGGATCGCCTCGATGTCGAAGCTTTTAAAGCTCTCCTTCAAGACTTGCACCTCGCGAAGGTACTTCCTCATCATCGGGCTCTTCGCCTCGTATCGCCCTTGGACCTGGTTCACAATCAGGGCCGCGTCACACATCACTCTCAAGTGAGCAACTCCCGTACCTTTGGCAATTTTCAAGGCCGTGATAAGAGCCTCGTACTCAGTTTCGTTGTTCGTGGCCCTAAACGTTAAGGCCAAAGAATATCGAAGCGGCTCACCTCCGCCAATGCCTGGCCCTTAATAGCCGTTCTCGGAGCAAAGTGTATGCGAAACTCACCAAGCTCGACTGCCCATTTCACTAATATCCCCGACGCATCAGGTCGGTTCAAAAAATGCTTCAGAGGCTGGTTCGTCAACACAGTAATCTCATGCGCATGGAAGTAAGGCCTCAGCTTCCGAGCAGTAATAATCAACGCAAATAGATACTTCTCAACGGCGGGATAATTCATTTCTGATTTGGCAAACGCCTTGCTTACATAATATACGGGGACTTGATTACCCTCGGCAACCTTCACTAACACAAAGCTAATGGAAAATTCAGAAACAGCCAAGTAAAGATAGAGCGGCTCGCCTGGGACTGGTTTCGCTAACGGCGGGAGGGTGCGAAGGTGCTGCTTGAGTGCCTGGAACGCCTCTTCACACTTGGCGGTCCACTCAAACTTCTTGTTGGCCCTCAGGACTTCAAAAAATGGCATTGATCGGTCACTCGCCTTGGACAGGAAGCGATTCATTGCAGCCAGTCGGCCATTCTGCACTTGCACCTCCCGATGGTTTATCGGAGACTGCATCTCCTCAATCGCCCTCAGCTTCTCGCGGTTCACCACAATTCCTCTTTGGCTCACCATAAAGCCCAGAAACTTCCCCGAGTGGACTCCGAAAGCGCATTTTGTCGGGTTCAAGCGAACCCGATGAAGCCTCATCCGCTCAAACGCCGTGGCTAGGTTGTGCACGTGATCCTCAACTTATCGGGACTTCACCAGCATATAATCCACGTAAGCCTCCATGGTCTTCCCTAGCATATCTCCGAACAGCTTGTTCACCATCCGCTGGTAGGTTGCCCCGGCATTGATCAGTCCGAAAGGCATGACATCGTAGTGGTAGATATCGCTATCAGCATAAAAGGCAATGTGAGGAGCATCCTCCCTAGCCATCTTGATTTGGTTATAGCCCGAGTACGCATCCATGAAGCTCAAAAACTCATGTCCTGACGCGGCATCCACCAGCTGGTCGATTCTCGGGAGCGGGTAACAGTCCTTCGGGCAAGCCTTATTCATGTCGCGGAAATCAACACATATCCGCCATTTCCCATTGCTCTTCTTCACCAGCACCGGGTTAGCAACCCAAGTCAGGAATCAGAGCTCCTTGATAAATCCAGCATCGAGCAACCTGCCCACCTCCTGCTGGATCACAATCCTCTTGTCTGCGCCCATCGGACGCCTTTTCTGCGCGATAGGCTTGACCGCGGGATCAATCTTCAACTCATGCACGATCACATCAGGGCTGATTCCTGGCATGTCACTCGGAGACCAGGCAAACAGCTCCTTGAACTCCTTCAGTAGATCGATCAGTTCTCGGGCTGTCTCCTCGGTCAGAGCAGACCCGATTTTCACGTTCCTCTGAGGCCCATCAATCTCGAACTCCTTTAAGTCCTCCACGGGGGCGGGACGCCCAAACTCCTCTCTAGGATCAGCATCTGTCTGGAGGACAGTCATAGCCTCTCGTCTTTTCCTTCGGGTGGCGTTAACATAACATTTCCTGGAAGCCACCTGGTCGCCCTTGACCTCTCCGACTCCATGGTCAGTCAGGAACTTCATCTTATGGTGCACAGTCGAGGCAACTACCATTAGGGGGTTGATGGTAGTTCTCTCGATAATCGCGTTGTAGGTCCCCGCGGACTCAACTACCACAAACTCAACGTTCCTCCTCTCCAATTTCCACCCACTACCAAACTCCACTGGTAAGGTGATCACTCCAGCGCTATCGGGAAGGCCAGAGAATCCGACCATCGGGAAGTTTGCCTCCTTCAGGTCCTTCTTAGTTTTCCCCATGGCCTCCAGCGCATCCATGAACAGGATATCGGAGGAGCTCCCTCCATCGATCAGATTCCGCTTCATCTCGTATCCATCCACATCCAAGGTCACGACCAAAGCGTCATCGTGTGGAGTCTCCACGCCTATGAGATCCTCCGACGAAAAGGAGATCACCATCTCTTCCTTCAGGGTCCAGGATCGGGACCTCATACCCAGCACCACAGCAGCGGGAATTCTAGAGGCATAAACTTCTCGAGAGGATGAGGTATCTCCTCCCGCAGAAAATCCTCCGTGAATCACATTGATAGTGCCCCGCTTCTCCTTACGTACACCAGAAGACTCTGGGTCAGACCTCTTCTTCTTTGGGGACCGATCGCGGGACCGGGAACGGGACCGTGATCGGGATCGAGAACGGGATAGACACCGCTTCTCCCCGACAAACTTCTTAAGCTTCGCCTTCTGGATCAGCTTTTCGATCTCCTTCTTCAGCTCCCGACAATGGTTAGTGTCGTGACCGTTTGCGCGGTTAAATCGACAGTAACGATCGGTGCGGGATCCCAAAAATTCTCCTTCCTTTTTCGGGGGGTACCTGGAGATACCCTGTCGTTCCATGACTGTTAACACCTCCGCCATAGAGCTGTTGAGAGGAACGTCATGATCTTCCCGCCTGTTCTTCTTCAAGGAACGCCTATCATCCCTTCGATCAGAGCGGCCTCGACTCCGACTGCTCTCGGATTTATCCTTCGACTTACGATCGTCCAAGGGTTTGGACGACTGCTTTCCCTTATTTGACTTCGGGGGCTCAAGTTCTCTAGCAGCTATTTTCGACTCCTGGACGTCGATTTGCCGCTTCAACCTTTTATGCAATGCCTCCATATTCCATACAGGCTTCTCAGCCACACTGTGCATCAAGCCGGAACCATAGGGGGATGTTAGGTTCCGAATGAAGGTACGGATGGTCTCACCCTCCGAAACTCCTCGTCAATCTCCGCCACGCTGGCAGTGTATCGCTGGTAATAGTGTGCCAGCGACTCATCAGGCCTCTGCACCACCTAGGTCAGGGACCTCACACTCTTCAACAGACGTCGACGACCCTGGTACTGCTGAATAAAGCGGTCGTGCATATCAGCCTAGCAAGTGATGTACCCTGGGGGCAGACTGAAGAACCAGGTTAAGGCTCTCTCACCAAGTGTGTTCGGGAACAATGTACACACGATATCTTCATTCGGGGCTCTGCCCATGAGGTGCTTCTGGACATGACGAACCGGATCTCCCTCGCCATCATACTCCTTAATCGTGGGGATACCCAGCCCTGGCGGGGCGAGGGTGTCTATCAGTCGGGGAACAAAGGGATGGGAGGATCGATCCCTCAGTTCCGATAGTAGCGGCTTCTGCTCTCCCATGCAGATGTTCACGATCTTCACCACCTGATCGGGGGTGATGGGACTGTTGGATCACGGGCGAAGCTCCGTTACGTCCTTGACGGAAAGCTTTGGACTCCTGGGCTCCGCGTAATCCTGCAAAAGGGGATGACCTGGGTGGTGACCCAGAATCCCTCTCCGATGCTTAAATGAGTATAGTAATCAATGGGGTGGTAAGCCAAAGTCTAAGCTCGTCTTAGATAGTATGCGTTTTCTGGGGTAACTTCCTCCCTTATATAGGAGGAGGAGTTGCCCAGTTACCTGTGGCCATGCTTGGCCGTTGTGCCCATGATTCCGTGTATCTCGCCATGATTCCGTATATTTCGGCTGGGATTCCATATATCTCGCCCCACGCTCCGCGTACCTTACCCATACCTCCGCGTATCTCGGGCACGCCCTGCGTATCTCGGGGGGATTATCTATATCTTAACCGTCTTCTCACTACTCTCATCTAGTAGGCGGGTTTCTCTGTCTTATCCTCTGATCACAAGTCTCGACTCCTGTCGGGGACTCCAGAGTTGTCTCATTCTAGATCACCACCCAGGACCTTCAGTCTCTACGGGACAGGTCCAGCCTCTGCGGGGCTTTATTTATCGGGGCCTTTGCTAAGGCATATCGGGGCCTACTCAGAGGCTTCTTATCGGGAGCGTTCTGCTCGTTCATCGGGACCGCTAAAGTCGGGACCCTTCGTGCTGGGCCTTCCAGGCTTTTCACGAGGCCCACTGGACCTACTCGCCGTCCATTGGCTGTTAACGGGGCTAACGATTACATCGGAACCCATCATTTGCCCCCAAGACATGGGGGACTTTTAGTCCGTCGTGTCTTCCAATTCCAGACCTCCTGACCTCATCGTCGGAGACTTTTGTCTCCATACCTCCCGATACTGCCGTCGGAGGCTTTTGTCTTCATACCTCCCGATACTGCCGTCGGAGGCTTTTGTCTTCATACCTCTCGATACTGCCGTCGAAGGCTTTTGTCTTCATACCTCCCGATACTGCCGTCGGAGGCTTTACCACTTAAGGTTTCTCGTCTACTCGGGACTTCACCACTTAAGGTTTCTCGTCCACTCGGGACTTCACCATTTAAGGTTTCTCGTCTATTCGGGACTTCACCATTTAAGGCTTCTCGTCTCCGCCTTTCAAGGCCATTTAGGGCTTTTATCGAGCCAACTCTGACGGCTTTCGCAGACCTGTTAAGGCTTTTCATACCCGTTAAGGCTTTTGGCCGCGTCATATAGACGACTTACGCAGACCTGTTAAGGCTTTTTTCGTACCCGTTAAGGCTTTTGGCCGCATCATATAGACGACTTACGCGGACCTGTTAAGGCTTTTTTTCGTACCCGTTAAGGCTTTTGGCCGCATCATATAGACGACTTACGCGGACCCATCAGGGCCTTTTCGTACCTAGGCTTTTGGTTGCATCATATAGACGACTTACGCATACCCCACGGGGCTTCTCTCGTACCTCGAAAGGCTTTTGTCGCGTCCTTCAGGACGTCTTAATCGGATTGATAGATAACTTGCGCCATTCGCGGCGACTTAATATCAAACATGATACTTCTTCAAGTGTTCGCCACTGAAGGAATGCTTCAACGTCTTGCCATCAAGGTCCTCTAGCTTGTATGCATTGGGTGCTGGCATCCCTACGATCTTGTAAGGTCCCTCCCATTTTGGCGATAGCTTGTTGATCCGATCTTGATGAACGAACTCGTTCCTCCGCCAGACAAGTTCTCCCACGAAGAATTGTCGGGACCTGACACGCCGATTGTAATATCGGGCTGATGCCGGACGCATTCGGGCCTGAACTTCATCAGCCTTCCACCTCTTTTCCTCGAGTAGGTCTAAGTCCAGACGTCTCATTTCCTCATTTGTCAGAGGCTCGTAATACTTCGCGCGGTGGGACGCCACCGCTATCTCCACGGGAGCGACTGCCTCCGTGCCATAAACCAGGCCAAACGGAGTTTCTCCTGTTGATTGCTTGGGTGTTGTTCTCACAGCCCATAGCACATTCTCGAGCTCATCCAGCCAATGGCCCTGCAAGGCATAGACTCTCTTCTTCAAGCCATCCATCACGATCTTGTTGGCTGATTCTACCTGGCCATTGGTCTGAGCGTGGCGGACTGAAGCGGTCCGATGCTCAATGTTTAGTTCTTCCAGGTACTCCTTCAACTGAGCCCCATTGAGAGGAGGGCCGTTGTCGCTGATCAACACTCGAGGAACCCCGTACCGGGATATGATCTGAGTCTGAAGGAACTTGAGGATCTGCTGCCCCGTCGTTCTAGCCAATGCTTTTGCCTCTATCCACTTTGAGAAGTAGTCAATAGCCACGAGTAAGTACTTGCACTGACCTCTCGCTTGGGGAAGTGGTCCCACCAAGTCAATCCCCCATTGCGCGAAGGGTCATGCACTCCTGATGGGCATTAGGTCCGCGGCGGGAGCCACGATATTTTGCGCGTACCTCTGGCATGCATCACAGGATCGGACCATCGCGGTCGCTTCTTTGTTCATCGAAGGCCAGTAGTAGCCTAAGTTCAATGCCTTCCTCACTAGAGATCGGGCTCCTTCATGGCAGGCCGCGACTCCTTCGTGTAGCTCCCTCAGGATCCGATTTGTGTCAGGCTCTGCTACGCATTTTAGAAAAGGCTTTACGTACCCTTTTTTGTACAACTGGTTGTCCACCATTGCATAGTTGTCCGCAATCCGCCGCAACCTGACAGCTGCCACTTTGTCATCGGGAAGTACCCCCGTAGTCAGGTACGTGACCATCGGGGTCATCCAAGTGGACTTCTCTTCTTCCTCCGATCCTGTCTCAATAGCACAGATCTCTGCCGGATCGATGTTTGAGATAATCACCTTCTCTAGGAAATGCACCTTCCGATTCTCCTCGGGGGCCACTCCCAGGGCAAACTTACTCAAGGCATCTGCTTCCGCGTTCTCTTCCCTCGGGATCGTCTCGATATCAAAGCTTTTGAAGCTTCCCTTCAAAGTCTTTAAATGGTCGACCCCTGTACCCTTGGCAATCTTAAGGCCTGTGATGAGAGCCTCATACTCCGCTTCGTTGTTGGTGGCTTTGAATGTCAACGCCAGGGCATATCGTAAAAGCTCACCTCCGCCGGGCGGTATCAATATGAATCCTGCCCCCGAGCCTTCTACACTCGATGCACCATCAGTGTACATCTCCCAAGTATTCTCCTCATTTGGCTGTTCTGCTGCTGTTCTGTTGTCGGAACTTCCTCCATGGTTGCCCCCTCTGCGGGACCCGTTACTTCCAGATCGGGTGCCGTAGACTCGGCTATAAAATCTGCCAATGCCTGGCCCTTAATAGCGGTTCTCGGAGCGAAATGAATGCGGAACTCCGTCAGCTCGATGGCCCATTTCACCAATCTCCCCGACGCCTCCGGTCGGTTCAAAAAGTGTTTCAAGGGCTGATTAGTCAATACCGTGACTTTTTGTTGGCCCTCAATACGTCGAAAAAGGGCATAGCTCGATCACTCGCCTTGGATAGGAAGCGATTCATCGCGGCCAACCGGCCATTCAGTACCTGGAGCTCCCGATGAGTCCTCGGGGACTGCATTTCTTCGATTGCTCGCAGCTTCTCAGGGTTCACCTCGATTCCTCTCTGGCTCACCATGAACCCTAGGAACTTCCCCGAGTTCACCCCGAAAGCACATTTGTCGGGGTTCAGCCGAACCTGATGGAACTTCATCCGCTCAAATGCCGCCGCCAAATTCTGGACATGGTCTCCTGCCTGTCGGGACTTCACCAGCATGTCGTCCACATATGCCTCCATGGTTTTCCCCAGCATGTCCCCGAACAACTTGTTCACCATCCGTTGGTAAGTTGCTCCGGCATTGATCAATCCGAAGGGCATCACATCGTAATGGTAGACGTCACTGTCCGCGTAGAAGGCCGTATGGGGGGCATCCTCCTTCGCCATCTTGATCTGGTTGTACCCGGAATAGGCATCCATGAAGCTTAGCAGCTCATGTCCCGATGTGGCATCCACCAGCTGGTCAATCCTCGGAAGCGGGTAGCAGTCCTTCGGGCAGGCCTTGTTCAAGTCGCGGAAGTCGACGCACATCCGCCACTTTCCGTTACTCTTTCGCACCAGCACCGGGTTAGCCACCCAAGTCTGGAATCGGAGCTCCTTGATGAATCCAGCGTCGAGCAGTCTGCCCACCTCCTGCTGGATCGCAATTCTCTTGTCCGCGCCCATCGGTCGCCTTCTCTGCGCGATAGGCTTGATCGCAGGGTCTATCTTCAGCTCGTGCACTATCACGTCGGGACTGATTCCTGGCATGTCACTCGGGGACCAGGCAAACAGCTCCTTAAACTCCTTCAAGAGCTCGACCAACTCTCGGGCTCTTTCCTCCGACAAAGCAGAGCCGATCTTCACCTTCCTCTGAGGCCCATCGATCTCCACTTCCTTCAGATCCTCCATGGGGGCGGGACGCCCATACTCCTCTCGAGGATCAGCATCAGTCTGAAGGACAGTCATGGTCTCCCTCCTTCTTCGTCGGGTGGCATTAATGTAGCATTTTCGCGATGCCACCTGGTCACCCTTGACCTCTCCGACTCCGTTATCAGTCGGGAACTTAATCTTCTGGTGGACCGTCGAGGCGACTGCCATAAGAGGGTTGATTGTGGTCCTCCCGATGATCGCGTTGTACGCCCCCGCAGACTCCACTACAACAAAATCTACGTTCCGCCTCTCCATCTTCCAGCCACTACCAAACTCTACTGGTAAGGTAATCATTCCCAATGGGTAGGAAGTGGAGCCAGAGAATCCCACCATCGGGAAGTCCACCTGCGTCAGGTCCTTCTTCGTCTTTCCCATGGCCTCCAGAGCATCCATGAAAAGAATATCGGAGGAGCTCCCTCCGTCTATCAGGATCCGCTTCATCTCAAATCCATCCACATCCAGGGTCACGACCAAGGCGTCGTCGTGAGGGCTCTCCACGCCAACTAGATCCTCCGCTGAAAAAGAGATCACCATTTCCTCCTTCAGGGTCCACGACCGGGACCTTTTTCCTAACACCACCGCGGCAGATATGCGCGAGGCATAGTTCTCTCTGGAAGCGGAGGTATCACCTCCCGCTGCCATTCCTCCGTGGATGACGCTAATAGTTCCCCGCCTCTCCTTGCGGGCACCTGATCCCGAAGCCTCATGCTCGACCTTCTTCTTCTTCGGGGATCGGTCGCGGGACTTGGAACGGGATCGGGACCGACTTCTGGAACGGGATCGGCACCGTCCCTTCCCGATGAACTCTTTCAGCTTTCCCTTCTGGATCAGCTTTTCAATCTCCTTCTTCAGCTCCCGACAATTTTCGGTGTCGTGACCATTGGCTCGATGATAACGACAGTAACGGTCCGGGCGGCCTCCAAGATATTCACCTTCTTTCCTCGGGGGGTATCGAACGAGGCCTTGTCGCTCCATTACAGCTAGCACAGAAGCCATCGAGCTGTTGATGGGGGCTGCCCGACCCTCTCGATTGTCTTTCCCCGAGGGACGTTTGTCTTCTCTCCGGTCGGGACGACCTCGGTTTCTACTCCCCTCCGATTTGTCGCTTCTCTTGCGGTCATCCGACAGCTTGGATGACGCCTTTCCTCTCCCCGACTTTGGGGGGTCCAGCTCTCCAGCAGCGATTTTTGACTCCTGGACATCAATTTGCTGCTTCACCCTCGCTTGCAGGGCTTCCATACTCCATATAGCCTTCGCGGCTACACTATGCATCAGGTCGGAACCGTACGGAGCGCTCAAGTTCCTTAGGAAAGTGCGAATCATCTCTCCCTCCGAGATTTCCTCGTCAATCTCCGCGGCACTAGCAGTGAACCGTTGGTAATAGTATGCCAACGATTCATCGGACCTCTGCACCACCTGGGTTAAAGTCCTCACACTCTTCCGAAGACGCCTTCGACCTTGATATTGCTTGATGAAGCGGTCGTGCATATCGGCCCAGCAGGTGATGCTTCCTGGCGGGAGGCTGAAGAACCAAGTCATGGCCCTTTCAACCAGTGTTATCGGGAACAATGAGCATATAAGATCATCGTTCGATGTTCGTCCCATACAGGCCTGGACGTGCCTCTGCACATGGCGAACTGGGTCCCCCTCACCGTCATACTCCTTGATGGTTGGAATACCTAGCCCAGGCGGGGCTACGGTATCGAACAGCCGTGGCACGAAAGGATGGCTGGACCGATCCCTCAACTCCGATGTCATCTGCTTCTGATCACCCATGCAGATGCTCACGATCTTCACCACCTGATCGGGGGTGATGGGACCATTCAGGGGAATGGTTCTGTTCTGCACTGGTCCTGGGCCGTCGACCACGAACTTCTCCAGGTGTGCTGGTTCCTTGCCCTTATTCCTGAGCGGAACCTCTGGTTCCTCCGGGTCCACCCTCGGCGGGGGTGGTGGTAATTTTTCTCGCAGAGGCAACTCCTCCGCTCTCCTGGTGACCTCTCTCTTATCCAGCAAGGCCTCCATGGCGGCCAAGAACATGGGCATAGCCTCCGCTACTGCCTTGGCCAACTCCGAGTTCGAAGACGACCCTTCTTCCCTTCGCGGGACTCCTTCTCTTCCATGGCCCACCGGGTTTGGGGGAGCCTCATCTTCCTCCCTACGCGGGACATCCTGCCTGTTCGTCTCAGCGTCTCGGACTGAGACCTCATAGCCATCACCTTGCCCCCCTGTCTGAGAGAGAGCAGGGTTCTCACCTTGTTCAGCAACGCGTTCTGGCAACGGGGAGTTCACAGTTCCTGCGGGACGAGAACTGCCAGCCTGCACTTGCTTCTTCTTGCCACCACCAGCCATTGATCTGGGTAGAAGCTATTTTGGCTTTTCGTAAGCTTCCCACAGACGGCGCCAATGTTGGATCACGGGCGAAGCTCCGTTACGTCCTTGACGGAAAGCTTTGGACTCCTGGGCTCCGCGTAATCCTGCAAAAGGGGATGACCTGGGTGGTGACCCAGAATCCCTCTCCGATGCTTAAATGAGTATAGTAATCAATGGGGTGGTAAGCCAAAGTCTAAGCTCGTCTTAGATAGTATGCGTTTTCTGGGGTAACTTCCTCCCTTATATAGGAGGAGGAGTTGCCCAGTTACCTGTGGCCATGCTTGGCCGTTGTGCCCATGATTCCGTGTATCTCGCCATGATTCCGTATATTTCGGCTGGGATTCCATATATCTCGCCCCACGCTCCGCGTACCTTACCCATACCTCCGCGTATCTCGGGCACGCCCTGCGTATCTCGGGGGGATTATCTATATCTTAACCGTCTTCTCACTACTCTCATCTAGTAGGCGGGTTTCTCGGTCTTATCCTCTGATCACAAGTCTCGACTCCTGTCGGGGACTCCAGAGTTGTCTCATTCTAGATCACCACCCAGGACCTTCAGTCTCTACGAGACAGGTCCAGCCTCTGCGGGGCTTTATTTATCGGGGCCTTTGCTAAGGCATATCGGGGCCTACTCAGAGGCTTCTTATCGGGAGCGTTCAGCTCGTTCATCGGGACCGCTAAAGTCGGGACCCTTCGTGCTGGGCCTTCCAGGCTTTTCACGAGGCCCACTGGACCTACTCGCCGTCCATTGGCTGTTAACGGGGCTAACGATTACATCGGAACCCATCAGGGACCATTGAGGGGAATGGTCCTATGCTGCACTGGTCCTTGCCCATCAACCACAAATCGCTCTGGCTGAGCGGGCTCCTTACCCTGGTCCTGGCTCCGGGGCTGAACCTCCCTCACATTCTGAACCTCTGCTGTTGGGGGCGCTTCCTCTTCTAGTGGGGGCATCTCCTCTTGCCTCCTCGCGGCCTCTCTCCGATCTAAGAGAGCCTCCACGGCCGCCAGAAACATCGGCATGGCCTCCGCCACAGCTTTCGTTAGGTCCGTATTTGGAGGAACCTCCTGCTCCCTATTATCCTTGTGTTGAGCAGCGGTATCTTCAGGGGCTTCATTATGCCCCCCCTGTCCGAGAGACCTCAGCAGGGAGATTCTGGTTCTCAACGCGCTCCGGTGGTGAATTCAGAGTCGTCCCAGCAGGATGACGGGAACCACCAGATTGTCCTTGTCTTCTTTGCTTGCCAGCCGCCATTGAACGAGTAGAAGGCATATCAGCTTTTTGTTACGTTCCCACAGACGGCACAAATGTTGGATCACGGTGGAACTCCGGTACGATCTTTGACAGCGATCCTAGCTCCTTTGCTCCACGTAATCCTGCAAGAGGGGATAGACCGGGCGGTGACCCAGAATCCCTCTCCGATGCTTAAATAAGTATCTCGTATGAACTGGCAAGCAGTAATCTCAAGTAACGTATCTCAAAACGTAATGTGATCTGAGGTAACCTCTACCCTTTTATAGGCGGAGAGGTACCCCAGTTACCTGGTGAACCGTTTGGGGTGGTTAGCCCATATTCCGCGTATCTCGGGCACGATCCCGCCTATCTAGGCCCCGCGTATCTCAGCCACGCTCCGCGTATCTCGGCCACGCCCCGCGTATCTCGGCCTCATCCTCTGATAGCAAGTCCCGACCAATATCGGGGACTCCAGAGTTATCTCATTGTGTCACCGCTCGGGGACTCCATCATCGTGACAGGGCCAATCATTCTCAGGGATTCATCATCGGGGCCTACTTAAAGGCATATCGTCGGGAGCGTCCAGCTCGCCTATCGGGTCCGACTCTGTCGGGACCTCTCATCATCGGGACTCCCTCTGTCGGGACCCTTCGCGTTGGTCTTCTTGACCTCCTTTTAGGGCCCAGTGGGCCTATTCACCGTTTCCTCGCCGTTAAAGGGCCTAACGGCCATAGCGAAACCCATAAGATTATAAAAATAATCATGTAATGATTACAAATAATAAACGTGCACGATAAATTCTATTTACGTACTATGAAATAATAATTATGTGTAGTGTGTCGTGAAGCATTATGTAATATGTATGCAATATGAACATAGGAGAGATGCAAAGATGCTTGTAAAGGTTACTAAGGACTTATATGAAAATACATGGAAGTTTAGTCCTTAGCACATGGTGTAGACATTATTAGTAAAAATTAGGAGAGAGAATATTTATTAGCTTACGTCCTTTATAGATAAATCTCCAAGAAGCTCTCTATTCTTGATGAAGATGAAGCTTTTGAGATCATAGATTTGGAGTAGACACATCATTGTTGATATCAATTGGATTCCGGTGTGGCACGAGTCAATTCGGACTCGCTTCGTGTTGGTGAGTTCAATTCCGTACATGGTTGGACATTTCTCGATTTATTTAAACCTTGATTCAATCTTGAAATCACTATGTACCTAGTTATCTAATCATGCATACAAGGTGTTTGATAAAATGCATTAGAATACTTAGTCCCAAATTGGCCAAAAAATTTCTAAGTGCTGAAAATTTTAGAAAAGTGTAAATGAATCGTTATACTTCCCTTATGCATAGTGTTCATTGCCGACATGTTGTTCCATGCCTTAGTCGTTGCTTTAGTATGCCCGATATTGATAATCGGTAGTTGTACGTACATGGCCTTCCATGGTTGTATGTTGGTAATGATAGCTTAGGCAATGTATTGTTGAGCATCATGTATTGACTGTCGGTCATTGTCTGCAAACATGCTAAAACACTTAGAAAATATTTTAAAAATATCTAATGCTTGTTACCATAGATGTCGTCGTATGAGCTTTGTCGATGAGCGTCGTAGGAATGTTTAGGAGGCATTGTAGAAGTTGATAATAGCTACTTGTTGTATGTAATCCATCTTTGTCGACATGTACGTATGTACATGGAAACACTTAGAAAATATTTTCTCCTTGTCGACATGCATTCTTGTCGACATGTATGTACCTACATGGAAACACTTAGAAAATATTTTCTCCTTGTCGACATGCATCCTTGTCGACATGTATGTACATGGAAACACTTAGAAAATATTTTCTCCTTGTCGACATGCATCCTTGTCGACATGTATGTACATGGAAACACTTAAAAAATATTTTCTCCTTGTCGACATGCATCCTTGTAGACATGTTTGTACGTACATGGAAACAATTAGAAAATATTTTTTCCTTGTCGACATGCATCCTTGTCGACATGTATGTACGTACATGGAAATACTTAGAAAATATTTTCTCCTTGTCGACATGCATCCTTGTCGACATGTATGTACATGGAAACACTTAGAAAATATTTTCTCCTTGTCGACATGCATCCTTGTCGACATGTATGTACGTACATGGAAACACTTAGAAAATATTTTTTCCTTGTCGACATGCATCCTTGTCGACATGTATGTACGTACATGGAAATACTTAGAAAATATTTTCTCCTTGTCGACATGCATCTTTGTCGACATGTATGTAAGTACATGGAAACACTTAGAAAATATTTTCTCCTTTTCGACATGCATCCTTGTCGACATGTATGTACGTACATATAAACACTTAGAAAATATTTTTCACTTGTCGACATGCATCATTGTCGACATGTATGTACGTACATATAAACACTTAGAAAATATTTTTCACTTGTCGACATGCATCCTTGTCGACATGTATGTACGTACATGGAAACACTTAGAAAATATTTTTCACTTGTCGACATGCATCCTTGTCGTCATGTATGTACGTACATGGAAACACTCATAAAATATTTTTCACTTGTCGACATGCATCCTTTTCGACATGTATGTACGTACACGTATGTGCGCACTTGCCCCCACACTTATAATCTTTTCTCCATCCCTGGCTATGTACGCTGTATCCATATGCTTGATGTGAACACATGTTGTATGCCAACACCTGATAATATGCTGACACATATTAACATGCTGACAGCTTGCAATATGCTGACTGTCATCCTGAGCAAAACACTTAGAAAATATTTCACCCTTATAATCATGTATGCTGCGAGTATGAGCTCGATGTTGTCATGCAAGGTTAATGTGTTGAAGAAGTTTCCCCCCTCGCGTGATGCTTGTTACTTGTTGCGCGAAGACTAACGAGTCTTGTACGTACATAGTTGTCTGACATGGAGCGTCCGTTGCATAAATGTTTGCATAATTGTTGATGCGTGTTTACGCACTGACTGAATTGTTGGTTGCATTTTCCAGGATATCAGATCTTGCTGTCTTCTTGTTGGAATTAATCTTCCCACGGCTGTTATCATGAGTAAGTCCACTATCTCCATTCTGCGAGTAAGTCTGTGTTCAGATGTTGACATGGTTTGAGCAGCTAAATAATACACCAAGTGTAGATGTTGATGTCCTTTATGACTTGTATCATGTTGTAATGTAGGTTGGAATTGATTAAAAAAGCTTGTCTTTGCAGATAGCCGATGTGTACAGTAATCCGTTTGTTGGGAGGAATGTCCGTACAAGTGCCCCCGCTACTCTAGAGTCTCCGGACACGGTCGCAATAAAGGACTTGTGAGTAAGACGTCTCCTTGTATCTTCTCTGAACTTGTTAACTTTCCAAGTTGTTGCTTTCATGTTGTTGAACGCGTGGTTGCAGTTTATGTCTTTAGCACAATTCTCAAAAGATCCGACGCAGGGGCGCGTTCCTCAAGCAATTCTTAGTTCTTTATGCCAAGTACGATCGTGCTAACTTCTTATTGTGATAAATGGAATGCAGTTGAGGGTCGTGCGGTGGTGCCTTCTGCCCCAGGTCCAGGGACCAGCCCAAGGAGGAGCGTTCCTCCCATTAAGGTAAGCATTTGTTGACGACTGATTTTGATGCACGTATTGCTGATTGTCGCGCTTATGTTGAAGAGCTATGTCGTGTTGAAGTTGTAGCGACCACTCTTGTCGTGTCCTTTGTGTGGATAACGATATTGCATTTGATGTTGACATTATGAACTCTTTGCCATAGATCCTTAGAGATGATGTTATCTCTTGGTTGGTGTCAGGTTGTCCGCTTCCAGCATGTTGAGCCCTTTGTGAATGGTTTGATGTTGTTTTGATAATTCTTTGTTTATGCTTTTGCTTGCATGATATTTCGTCACTTGGACCTGTTTTCAATAGTAATAAACATATGATAACTTGTTAGTAATATTTCATACCTTGAGCTATCTTTATTGTCTGTATGTATTGGACTTGCATGATAGGATTGAACTCCTTGTTGGGATGGACAGAGCATAGGATGTTGCGACTTGCGCATTGCAAGGTATTATGTACACTTGGTACTTGTAGCATTGCAGGTAGTAATGTATTTGGCACTTGGCATTTGATATGCAGCAATGTCGTCTTGGCGAAGCAAGACTTAAGTTTATACCGTCTCTTAGTTCCACTCTAAGGCGACGTTGTTGCAAGATACTTCTTGCTGATTTTGTTGTTTTGGCGTTAAATGCTAAAGACCAAGATAACGTTATACAAGACTCGACTAGTAAGTTTGATGAGTTTTGTATAAGGTTTTCTTTAAAAAGCGTATAACATGAAGCTATCCTTTTTCAGGCTTAAGTCTTCATGGTGTATGAACCCTTAAGAGAGTATGCATACTTTTGATGTGTGGGGTTGTCGTCTAACAAGAGGACTTCCGCCACGATGGGGTGATCAGTCCCATCATTGCATTTGCCGCATCCTGTTTCAATTCAGGGAATGGCTATGAACATGAGGATTTGCTTTTAAGAGCATTTCGCAGCATGCCATTTTTTAGAAGTAAACATGGGGTTTGTCCTTACAAAGAGGATACCACAACATGCTAATTTTGATAGTAAATCTTAGTGTTTATCCAAGATATTGCTTGCTGTTGACGCCTTTGGAATAGTCGTCACTTTGAGTAGAGAATTTCATAAGTCCCTTTTTGTAGATAATCCGCAAGTTGTCATTGCCACATATAAGTTGACTGTGCACATTGCGCGATGGCTTTGTTTTGCTGACATCTTCTTGATATAGCCGTTGTTATGAATGGAGAAATAAACTCCCTGTTGGTGTAGATAATAGATATGTTGGTGTTGTATGCCATAAATCCCTCCTTGAACACAATGCTTAGCTTCTATTGTTGAAGTATATATTTTGTGCATAGGTTACTACTTGGCATATTTCCCATGTAGTAATCGTAGTGTAGCATGTACCTACGAACATAGTTACTCTTTGTCAGATAGTTGCAATGTTTACAAGTTTGCAAAAATATGGAGTTATGAAATTTTCTTTTTAGTAATGCATATAATAAATAAAGTAAAGGAATCTGATACGAAGATTCCTTGTTTGTGTAGGAAACTTCCCTAAGTGCGGACGCGATAGGTTCAGATCATGATAGGTGCGGATCATGACAGGTGCATATATGTTGAGAGCGTAGCTTTTCCAGGTATCACCCGCAATGTGTGGTTGTGAATATGTATGTATAAACAGCGACTATGCATCATTGTATGCGTCCTCTACTTGATATGCGTTGATGCCTCCTTAGCATGATGTACATGCCTATATATGATCATTGCTTGGTGTTTCCTTCTTAGAAGAATGGTGCCGCGTGTTCTTGCAATTATTCGTTTCTTCATTTCGGTGGAATGCCGAGCACTTGTCAGCTTGGTGCCCCCCAAGTCGCTTGGCAGTCGTACCGCTGTTTCCTGATGGTTTCAATTACTTTATCTTCTGACCGTGATGCGCCTACTTGGACCATTTTTTCTGGCTCATCTATCTTGATTTGTAATGTTTCACCAAGAGCAAGACGTGCATGATCTACCCTTGGGTTTTAATCAATGACGGGAATTCCGCTATTATTTGTCTTGTCATTTTGTTGGAGTGCAACCTTGTAGCAGTCTTTTGATAGCTGCTGATCTTCCTTCATTTCACCAATTCCTGCTTTTGTTGGGAACTTGATCTTTTGGTGTGATGTTGACGTTATCATACCCCACGTGTTCATGGTTGTATTCCCTAGGATTCCATTATATGCGTCAAGCTTTTCTGCAATCACGAACGAAACGCCGATTTGGTGTTGTTGTTCTCCTTTTCCTATTGCGCATTGCGCGGTGTTGAATTTACTCTTGTGCCTCTTCCCGAGTTTGTCTCTATGTAACGATTGTGCACATGGTTGAGAGATGCTATACTAGTGGGATCCTCATCTTCTCCTTTGTTTTGGCCGAAGATTAGGTTTCGCTGTCGGCGTCCGTTTTGAGTGGTACGATTTTTCTTGTGTTCCTGACAAGGGTAAGCTTGCTGGATGTTGGAAATAATTCTCTAACTCTTTTTTCATGATGGGTTTGGCATAGGCGTGCGTATAACATAGGAACGTATCCTGAATTCTAGTCTTCCACAATGCTGATGACGTTGTCACTCGGGTAATGCCCCCGTCTTGTTTATTATTGCAGCCCGATTTTTAGTCTTGTGCGTATAGAATGCTTGAGGCTCCGTTGTTTGTCCTAAGCCGTTTGTTGTTCATAGTGTGATAGCTTGTGTTATTGACGCAATTAATATGTGCGTAGTTGTTACTTCGCGTTATTCCAAGGTAGTATGCATGATATAATAATGTACCTACGAAAGTAGATTTAACCTTCATTAGATATTTGGAGTTTGTACAACGGATTACAGGAAGGCGTCTACTGACCGCTCCTTTTGAAATGTGCTAAGTCTAATAAGCATGAGCTGTACTTAATCTAAGAAGACTTAAAGTAGATATGCAATAATAAAATTAAAGGGATTGATAATGTGTTTGACGTCTTCATAGGTGATTTGTCGGCAAGTTGATTCTGCCACGCGCCACATAGTTCCTCAATGCATCTAACGTGTTGAGCTCTTCAATCTCCCCCTTTGGAGATGAACAAATATTAGTGTTATGCCCCCCAGTTTTACGGTGCTTGCGTCGTTCTTCAACGTTCTTGCCAAGGAAGGCAGTCGTTGACTCAAGTGGACGGTGAAATTTGTTTTCCGAGAGTTTGAAATTTGCTTCCTCCACCTTCGTGTTCCAGGGATTGTATAAGTCGTCATAATTGGTTCCATGAGTGACGTTGTTTTTCCGGCGCTTGGCGATAGGTGGATTATCATTCGCCTTTTCTTTTCCTTTTCCTTTTCCTGAAGACTTCACATGAGACTTCTTTCGATGCTTATTGCCTTGGTCGATATACTTCTTCATTTCTCCTTTTAAGATTAAGCTGTTTACATGAAACCTTAATCCAACACATCTTTCTATTTCGTGGCCATATACTTCATGATTTTCACACCATTTGCTTTCATCTTTTCCCAATGGGCCCTTGCAGAAATTAGAGGGCTTTTTCCACATCGTGGTCTTCTTTATCTCTTTCAAGATGACAGACAACGGTGTTTTCAATGGAACACATTTGGCGAGATTGGTGTTTTTGAGCCTTTGGACGTCTGACTGAAATGGCCTCTTTTGTTGCTGTTGTCTCTTTTCCCAGGAAACATGTCTCTTTTCCTAAATTATTGCCTTCAAGGTTGTTGTAAGTCCCGTGATTGGGGCATCATCGCCATTAACAGGTTTTTTCCGTCCCTCCTTGTGACAGATGTCAGCATCGTCTTGGCTTGTCCTCGCTGAAAAACCTTCCTTGTGTATTTTTGAGCGAGGGGTTGGAGGTTGTTTCCATGCCCTTTCTTGGCATTGTGCTATCACATACGGATTGTATGAGCGTGCAGCTTCTTGCCTTGGTTGTTGGTACTGGAAGGTACCTTCCGTGTATTGCCCCCTTATTCCTTGGTGCAGTGTGTCTTGATGACTTGTGACTCGGGACTTTGTTCTTGTCTCCTTGACTTGTCCGTCGATTGGAGGCGCAGGTGGTGGTAGCGGGGCATATCCTTGGTTCCTTAACATCTTTCAGAATGCAATCAGCTCTTCGAGCGCGGTCATCATGGTGGGAGTGACAGGTGATGGCGGGTTGACACCTTTGTACCGGAGGACTCCTTGGTCGTACTGTGCGAAGGATGCATTTCTTATTGGCATGAAGAAAGCATTGGATGTGGCAATAGGGATGTGGGAGGATCCAATTCGGCTTCTGCGTGGTTATGGGCAAGGCGTCATGGTATGCAACGTGCTCCCTGTCCTTTGATGAAAAATCAATGACATCTTCAAAGGCGGCATCCTTTATGTCGACATACTCCAAGTTGGTGTCATCAGTCTTGTGCATTGTCTTTGCAACATACACTTCTTGCTCGTATGAGTTCTCGCTTTCAGCGTCAAAGTCTTCATGGATCATATGTACGTTTGCCATCTTTTCCGGGTGGGGTTCCATGTATGCTGTATTTTGGACTTTAAGGCCATGCTGTGCGGAAGGCACAGGCACACTGCTTGTTGGCATGGAGGATGCAGCGAACATTTCTTTATGCACGTGCAAATTTTCTTGCTGACTTGTTGCCTGCTTCTGTTTGTTGGTTGGAATCCCATATGGGAACTCTTCATTGATCCTCGTCCCTCGCTCGAACTCATGTGCTAATGCATTATTTAGAACTTCAGGACCATGTTGTGTGGAAGGCACGTTTGTGGTTGGTGCGGATAAGGCGGTGGATCCTATATCTGGAACGTGAGAACGTCCTGGTTGGCTTCTCGTCGGTTTCGGCTTGCTTGCACCCGCCTTCTTCATTTGTCTTTCTGTCATAGCTTGCGGTGCGGAATGGCTTTCTGTTTGAATCACACTGACGGCACCAAATGTTGGGTTCGCTTCACGACTTGGGCAGCTTTGGGCTTTTTCCTTCACGAACAGGCTTCTTCCTTCACGATCAGGCTCGAGATATATGTGATGGATATACGCCCAATTTGAACCCGTTGACTTCCGAATCATTTTATTTTTATCACCCCGTTAATGATTGTAAATTGAAACTTCAACCCGAACACTTCGCGAAAACACCAACGGTCCGGACGAGGCTGAAGCGCTCGTCCGGCCAAGTTAGACTCACCTAGGTGAGGTCGGGTGGCCACACCCGACCTCCCCTAGGGGAGATCGGGTCAGCTAGCCCGATCTCCCCTAGGGGAGATCGGGTGGACCAACCCGATCTCTCCTAGGGGAGATAGGGTTGGCCAACCCTATCTCCCCTAGGAGGGGTTGGGTGGCCTCACCCAACCCCTACCCTTGGGGGTCGGATTATCCTTCCCCCCAAGGGCCCCGGCACCACTCTTGGACTCCCATACTCGGTTTATTTCCGCCAACCTTCTCCGTATCCTAAGATCTTAATTACGTACTTAAAGGTTAATTAACTGTGTTTAAAGGTTAACGATGTCATTAAGCCACCTTAATGACACCGTTGCCTATAAATACCACACCTCCACTATTCATTTGATCATCTTGGCAAGTTGCATAATTTTGCTCTGACATCTCTCTAGTTTTATCTCTCTAAAACCGTACTGACTTAGGCATCGGAGAGGGTTCATCAGGCACCACCCCCCCCCTCTGTGCCTGGTACTGCCCCTCTTGCAGGGTGAGAAGAGAAGAGAAGCTAAGGACGGAAGGACACGAGTTAGGACAGCACAACCCGAGAGCATCGAATCCGCAACATCTCCAGTGAGGAACGAGACTTGAGTCGACCGCCCGTTGACCCTAGACTCGGAACCTAACACTTGGCGCCGTCCGTGGGTTTCGAACAGAAAGCCTAATTATCACCAGCTAGATGGCAAGCGTATATGTCATTCATGGAGGTTATGGAGCTGGAGGAGAGTCAGCGAATGCTAGAGAAACGTATATGGCACAGTTAGAGGACCATAAACCAAAGGACGAACAAGCAGAAGGAAAGAGAGAAGATGTAATAAAATTTTAAAGAAGGGACATGGAGCATGTGTTACTAGACAACAAGGATGCCCTAGTCATTACAATGAAGATCACTGATATGAACATTGGAAGAATCCTGGTAGACAGTGGAAGCTCACCCAACATCATTAGCAAGAAAGTCCTCAACATACTGGGAGTAAGGCCAAGTAGCATAAAACAGGTTCACTCCCCCTTGGTGGGATTTTCAGGAGAGCCAACATACCCACTGGGGGCAGTCACACTACCTGTGACATTGGGCATAGGCCAGAGACAGTTAAAGATCGATGTCCCTTTCTTCATCACAGAAGAAATGGAGGAATACAATGGAGTCCTGGGTACCACTACAATCAACAAGTGGGGTATGGTACCATCAAAACTACATCAGAAAATGAAATTCCCCACAAGTCAAGGAATGGGGGAAGTAAAGGGTAACCAGAAGATAGCAAGGAAATGTGCAAGGATCGCACTAAGCAAGAAGAAGAAAACAAGAGAGGTCCTACTAATAGATGAGGACCCAAGAGAAGATCACGGAAGACCAGCCCCCATGGAGGAACTAAAAGAAATACTCATAGAAGAACCCGATAGGAAAGCAAAAATCGGGACCGCCTTATCTCAGGAAGAGGAAAACCACTTAGTAGCTTTACTAAGGGAATACAAGGATCTGTTCGCCTGGTCACCAAGCGATATGCCAGGAATATCAGAAGAAGTAATCTCACACAAGCTCAATATAGACGCGGCAACGCGACCAATAACACAAAAGGTAAGGCCAATGGGAGGAAGCAAAAAGATAGCTATCCAGGAAGAAGTGGAAAAACTATTGAAGGCAAATTTCATCAAGGAGATTAGATTCCAAACATGGGTGGCAAACACAGTACTGGTAAAAAGGGTAGGAGGAAGTTGGAGAATGTGCATCGATTATCGTGACTTAAACAAAGCATGCCCTAAGGACTCATATCCACTACCAAGAATAGATCAGTTAGTGGATGCAACATCAGGTCACCAACTAATGAGCTTCATGGATGCATACTCAGGATATAACCATATAAAAATGGCACCTGAGGACGCCCCTCACACAGCATTCTACGCTGATAGCGAGATATACCATTACATAGTGATGCCTTTCGGACTCATAAATGCTGGAGCGACATACCAAAGAATGGTCAACAAAATCTTCGGGGACATGATAGGAAAGACAATGGAGGCATAAGTGGACGACATGATCGTCAAATCCAAAGAGAAGAAAGACCATGTGGAGAACCTTCGCTCAACGTTTGAGAGGATGAGGCAATACCAAGTCCGCCTAAACCCGAAAAAATGTGCATTTGGGGTACAATCAGGGAAATTTTTAGGCTTCATGGTAAGCCAGCGAGGCATAGAGGTAAACCCCGAAAAACTACAGGCAATTGAAGAAATGCAGTCACCTACGAAGCACAAAGAGGTTCAACGACTGAACGGAAGGTTGGCAGCTCTTAACAGATTCCTATCCAAAATAGGAGATAAGGCATTACCCTTCTTTGAGGTACTAAGGGCAAACAAGAAATTAGAATGGACACCAAGGTGTGAAGAAGCCTTCCAGCAACTCAAACAACACCTAAAGACACTACCACCCCTAGCAAAGCCTACACCAGGGGAGCCCCTCTACCTCTACATTTCCGTAAGCAACGTGGCAGTAAGCTCAGTGCTAATAAAAGAAGAAAACGCTGCACAATTTCCGGTATACTTCGTAAGCAAAACATTGGCAAAGTATGAGATCAACTACTTGCCAATAGAAAAGTACCTCTATGCACTGATTATATCAGCAAGAAAGTTGAGACCGTATTTTCATGGGCATGAAGTAACAGTCCTCACAGACCAACCATTGAAACACCTCCTCCAAAGACCAGACACATCGGGAAGACTGACCAAATGGGTAATTGAGCTAAGCGAGTTTCGTATTCACTTTGCCCCCAGAACAGCCATAAAAGGGCAAGCTCTAGCAGATTTTATTGCCGAATTCACCGGAATTAATCCAGACGAAGACTTGGGAGAAGCCAAAACTACAAGCGAGGCAAGTAGTAGTCAGGTGAAACAACCAGAAGAATTATGGGAGATGCATAGCGATGGGTCATCCAACGGGGGAGGTTCAGGTGCAGGCCTCTTACTATACCCACCAAACAGCGATACACCTCTGCGATATGCCATGGCACTCACCTTTAAGGCAACGAACAATGAGGCTGAGTACGAAGCGCTGATAACAGGCCTGAGAATAGCCAAAGGAGTAGGGGCAAAGCATATAAGAGTTAAGTGCGATTCTCAACTAGTTGTCAATCAAGTGAAAGGAATCTACACTGCAAAGTCCGAAAACATGCAGAAGTACTTGCAGCAAGCCAGGGACCTAATAAAGAGATTTCAAAGCTTCGACATTGAGTCAGTCCCAAGAGAACAAAACCAAGAGGCAGATGCCTTAAGCAAACTAGCCCTAGGGGTAGAGGCAGGCAAAGAGGTTCACTTTGTAGAGCAAAGAATGCAATCAGTGATAGAACAAATGGAGGTTCTAGTAATAGATGAAGCAGAAGCCTGGATGACCCCAATGCGTCAATACATCATGGAAGGAAAACTCCCAAAGGATAAGGTAGAGGCAGTTAAGATTGAAAGGATGGCTAGAAATTATGCGGTGATGGATAATGAACTCTACAAGAAAGGGTACTCCACACCCTTCCTCAAATGTATAACATACCCAGAAACAGAGAGAATACTTGCAGAACTCCATGAAGGAGATGCGGGATGCCATGAAGGAGCACGATCAATAATCCGGAAAATCTACAACCTGGGATATTATTGGCCATCAATGAGCAAAGAAGCAGCAGACTTGGTGCAAAAATGTGATCACTGCCAAAGGTACTCTAGAAATATAACAGCACCAGCAACAAAGCTAAGCTCCATCTCGGGAGCCTGGCCATTTGCGCAGTGGGGGATTGATCTGATAGGCCCCCTACCAAGAAAAAAAGGCCAGAAGACTTGCATAAAAGTAGCAATAGATTACTTCTCCATGTGGATAGAAGCAAAGGCAATGGGAAAGACAACAGACGACCAAGTCGTCAATTTCATCCAATCTCACATTGTCTCGAGGTACGGGGTGCCAAAAGCAATAATAAGTGACAATGGCCCACAATTCAAGAGCAAGAAACTGCAGTGGTATTGCGAAAGGCTGAATATAGAGCACCGCTTCGCATCAGTAAAGCACCCTCAAACAAACGGGCAAGTAGAGTCGGAAAACAAAATAGTGCTAGATGGCCTAATGAAACGACTCCATGCTACCAAGGGAAGTTGGGTAGATGAGCTGGAAAATGTTCTATGGGCAGTGCGGACAACACCAAAGATAGCCACAGGAGAAACACCATTTGGCCTAGTATACGGGACCGAAGCGGTGGCACCAGCAGAAATGGCGGTATCATCACTAAGAACCACGTACTTTGAAGAGCATGAGAACAACAAAGCAAGGCTCTTAGACTTAGACATGGTGGAGGATAAAAGATGGAATTCAGAAGAAGCACAGGCACGAATGCGCCTTGTATCCGCAAGATATTACAACCGCCAAGTCAAGGAGAGGCAATTCCACATAGGAGAACTAGTGCTCAGAAAGAACGAGTTTTCACATTTAGACCAAGTCAGAAAATTATCTCCAAAATGGGAAGGGCCGTATAAGATAGCATCAGTTCCATACGCAAATGCTTACCGCCTAGAGGATGGGGATGGGTATATCTCCACAAACACCTTCAGTGGGGAACACCTAAAGAAGTACTACGTCTAAGAAGAAAGCACAAGCAAAAGACCATATCCTTGAAGTTATTTCAAGTCATTATATATAATTGTTTAAGTTTTCCAAAAACAACTTTTGAGAAGGGGAACTCAACAGGTTACTCCAACTTTACACTATCCTTGATTTCCTCCAAAGGGTGTCTTGATCCCCCCAAGGCACCCCATGTGTACAAAAAACATGAATGCTCTTAAGGGAGTAGGATTTCCTTCAAAGGTATTTTCCAATGAATGTGGTGATATAATCATGAAGTTATCCTTACACAGATATGACTTCAAGTCAACAACAAATTTCGACGCCCCCAAGAGCGTATCTTGAGAGTAGTTCTAAAAACTACGAACCCCTTGCCCTCCGGGAGCCTATCCCGCGAACAGATTCGACGCCCCCAAGAGCGTATCTTGAGGGTAGTTTTTATACTACAACCCTCAACGCCCCCAAGAGCGTATCTTGAGAGTAGTGTTCATACTACGACCTTCGACGCCCCCAAGAGCGTATCTTGAGAGTAGTTTCAATACTGCGACCTTCGACGCACCAAGAGCGTATCTTGAGAGTGTTTTCAAAAACTACGAATTTCGACGCCCCCAGGAACGTATCTTGAGAGTAGTGTTCATACTACGACCTTCGACGCCCCCAAGAGCGTATCTTGAGAGTAGTTTCTATACTACGACCTTCGACACACCAAGAGCGTATCTTGAGAGTGGTTTCCAAAAACTACGAATTTCGACGCCCCCAGGAGCGTATCTTGAGGTAGATTTGCAACCTACCAGATTCGACGCCCCCAAGAGCGTATCTTGAGGTAGAAAAAACACTACCAAATTCGACGCCCCCAAGAGCGTATCTTGAGGTAGATTTCAAACTACCAGTTTCGACGCCCACCAGGAGCGTATCTTTGGTCTAACTTGTGCCCTCCGGGAGCCTATCCTGTGAAACGTTAAGTGCCCTCCGAGAGCCCGTCTCGTGAACAGATTTCGACGCCCACCAGGAGCGTATCTTTGGTCTAACTTGTGCCCTCCGGGAGCCTATCCTGTGAAACGTTAAGTGCCCTCCGAGAGCCAGTCTCGTGAACAGATTTCGACGCCCACCAGGAGCGTATCTTTGGTCTAACCTGTGCCCTCCGGGAGCCTATCCTGTGAAACGTTAAGTGCCCTCCGAGAGCCTGTCTCGTGAACAGACTCGACGCCCACCAAGAGCGTATCTTTGGTCTAACAATACCATACATACCATTCAAAGGGTATCAGAAGAGAGCATTACACCGTACTACGAAGGACCCCATGAGAAAGTGATTTCAAAGTAAAGTGATATGAAGAACATATAATGTTTTTTCTTGATAAGGTAGCAGATATGGCATGAAGGAAAACACAAAAGAAGGATAAGTAAAGGAAACACACCAAAGGAAGGGCCCATAACCAAAGAACTACACACTAAGGCATAGAGAGTTATCATGAGAAGAGAGATAATCACCCTTCCATGTATACCATGAGTAAAGACAAGTGTATCAAACAAAGATGGCAAAACTAGGAAAGGTGGAGTTTCAAACTCTAAAGACAACCGCAACCCACAAACAAAAGCAGTAGTAAGAAGACACCACAAGAAGAACCTCAAGTCACAAACTCGCGAGACCACCACAAGAGATAGGTATACTACCTCCTCATCTTCGCAATATGCCTAACAACGAAGTCAGACAAATCACAAAGCTGAGAAAAAGGAAAGTCAGGAGCAATCATGTACATACGCTCAAGAATCGCCTTTAAAGAAATACGCTTAGCCACAGAGCAGCGAACATCGATAGAAGCCTGATAAGAGGAAGAAGCCTTATACCCAGCGATAGCACACCCTTTCGACTCCACACGAAACACCTCCTCAAGGGACACCAACTCAGCAGCCCGAAGTACTTCATCGCGATAAGACTTTTGTCTCAAGGTTTCAATCTCTTCTTTAAGAAAGGCAATACGACTCTCCAAATCTCGGCACTGCAAATCTGTGATACGACTATGCTCCAAACAACTAACAAGCTTGGAGTTAAGGGAGACACAAGTGTCCTCGTGCACTTTTTTCTCCTCAGCAAGATCAACAACAAGGGTGGACAAATTAACAAGGTCGGCAATACCCTGCGACAAAAACAAAGGATGAGACAGATAACCCACGAAAGAGAAATGTCCTAAAGGATAACACAACTAAGAAAAGTTACAGAAGCATAGCGAGCCAACACATCACGAGCCAATTCATAAGTAGCCTCTGACCCTTTAGAAGGGGACACACGATCAACAGGAGGAACAGCAGACTGCAGAACACGAACTCCAACCTCAGGAGTTTGCAAAGAAGATTGGTTGTCAAAACGAGCCCCACGCCCATAATAAGGCGCCCATTCAGACCCAACAATTCCATCAACAGACGGACGAGACAACTCCTTCCGACTCAAACGCGGAAGACGTCGTCTACCTACAACAAGCTATAGAGTAAACACCAATATACACTAAGGAAACTCAGACATTCAAGGACTTACCAAACAAAGAAGAAGGAAAAGATGGCTCCCGGACCCTCGATTGGGGGGCATCAATATAGAAAGAAGATGGTACCCTAACATCACCACCGCCCTTACCTCCAATTAGAGGACACCTCCCCGCACCATAAAAAACCGATCTTTTTGCAATCGAAGGTCCGGTCCCGGAGTTAACTACTCCCACCCGCACCGGCCTCTTACTCCTCATCAATCAACGGGGAAATCTGTCGATAAAAAAAACGCAAGCTCAGCCCAAGAAAAACAGAAAAGGGATAGTAGGGACAAGAGGAAACTCACTCTCCTAAAACGACAAATACAGAATCAAAAGGTAAGAATAGAAAGAGAGTATAAAGAGACCCCACTGGCCAATAAGCAGGGGCAGGGGGCAAGGAGAGACAGTTATAACCCCCAGCATAGAGAGACCCCACCAGCCAACAGGCAGAGGCAGGGGGCAGGGGAAGATAGCTATAACCCCCAGCATAGAGAGACCCCACCAGCCAACAGGCAGAGGCAAGGGGCAAGGGGAGATAGTCATAATCCCAGGTTAGAAGACCCCACACGCCAGTAAGTAGAAACATGGAGGCAATAAGATGGAAAGAGGATGAATCAAACAGGACTGTATCACCATGAAGACCCACAAATCAAAAAACAAGACAAGTAAAGAAACAATCGAGGGAGAAGCGGGATTAAGTCCCCCAAAAGCAATGCTTACACAAAAGAAAAGACACGTACCTCAATGCGACGCGCGCCCCAAAAAGTAAGTCCGACCAGAAATCCCACCGTCAAAAAGAAAAGAAGAGAAAAGGACAACGAGAATGAGGTAATCACTACCCCTTTTTATAGTACAAAGGATTAGGGTTTTTCCAAAGCCGCCAAATCAACACCGTTGATTTTTAGAAAGGAAAATTTTAAGGGACAAATTCAAAAACTAGCTCCCATAAACCACGGTTAAACTCACACTCACCATAGTTAACATTCCATAGGTTTATTTTTGAGCATCCCGTACTTAGAAAAATTTTTAAACCAAAAATTAAGTTTTTCTCCACTTAGGTAAAATCTCGGCATGAAATTGAAGCATGAGTCGCTTAGTTGTATTCGTATTGCATCCCTATGCGAGTATGTATTTTTCGAGTATACGCCCGTAGCAAAAATGGATTTATTACTCCCACCTCAGACGGACGCGTGCTTAGACACGTGTCCGTGCTATTCTGACGTTTACAATTCCTCTATCTCATAAGGCAGGGGGCAGAGTCAGAGGCACACATCCAGGGGTAAGTAAGCGTTCAGACGAAAGGTAAAACCCCGGTTTCAAATTGCGCTATCATACCATCCTAAAATAGAGTCAATCAAGGGTTAGGCCATTGGTTGACTCGGGGGCATGTGATGGATATACGCCCAATTTGAACCCGTTGACTTCCGAATCATTTTAGTTTTATCACCCTGTTAATGATTGTAAATTGAAACTTCAACCCGAACACTTCGCGAAAACACCAACGGTCCGGACGAGGCCGAAGCGCTCGTCCGGCCAAGTTAGACTCACCTAGGTGAGGTCGGGTGGCCACACCCGACCTCCCCTAGGGGAGATCGGGTCAGCCAACCCGATCTCCCCTATGAGGGGTTGGGTGGCCTCACCCAACCCCTACCCTTGGGGGTCGGATTTTCCTTCCCCCCAAGGGCCCCGGCACCACTCTTGGACTCCCATACTCGGTTTATTTCCGCCAACCTTCTCCGTATCCTAAGATCTTAATTACGTACTTAAAGGTTAATTAACTGTGTTTAAAGGTTAACGATGTCATTAACCCACCTTAATGACACCATTGCCTATAAATACCACACCTCCACTATTCATTTGATCATCTTGGCAAGTTGCATAATTTTGCTCTGACATCTCACTAGTTTTATCTCTCTAAAACCGTACTGACTTAGGCATCGGAGAGGGTTCATCAGGCACCACCCCCCCCTCTGTGCCTGGTACTGTCCCTCTTGCAGGGTGAGAAGAGAAGAGAAGCTAAGGACGGAAGGACACGAGTTAGGACAGCACAACCCGAGAGCATCGAATCCGCAACATCTCAGTGAGGAACGAGACTTAAGTCGACCGCCCGTTGACCCTAGACTCGGAACCTAACACTTGGATTTATTACTCCCACCTCAGACGGACGAGTGCTTAGACACGTGTCCATGCTATTCTGACATTTACAATTCCTCTATCTCATAAGGCAGGGGGCAGAGTCAGAGGCACACATCCAGGGGTAAGTAAGCGTTCAGACGAAAGGTAAAACCCCGGTTTCAAATTGCGCGTGTCATACCATCCTAAAATAGAGTCAATCAAGGGTAAGGCCATTGGTTGACTCGGGGGCATGTGATGGATATACGCCCAATTTGAACCCGTTGACTTCCGAATCATTTTATTTTTATCACCCCGTTAATGATTGTAAATTGAAACTTCAACCCGAACACTAAGCGAAAACACCAACGGTCCGGACGAGGCCGAAGCGCTCGTCCGGCCAAGTTAGACTCACCTAGGTGAGGTCGGGTGGCCACACCCGACCTCCCCTAGGGGAGATCGGGTCAGCCAACCCGATCTCCCCTAGGGGAGATTGGGTTGGCCAACCCTATCTCCCCTAGGAGGGGTTGGGTGGCCTCACCCAACCCCTACCCTTGGGGGTCGGATTTTCCTTCCCCCCAAGGGCCCCGGCACCACTCTTGGACTCCCATACTCAGTTTATTTCCGCCAACCTTCTCCGTATCCTAAGATCTTAATTACGTACTTAAAGGTTAATTAACTGTGTTTAAAGGTTAACGATGTAATTAAGCCACCTTAATGACACCGTTGCCTATAAATACCACACCTCCACTATTCATTTGATCATCTTGGCAAGTTGCATAATTTTGCTCTGACATCTCTCTAGTTTTATCTCTCTAAAACCGTACTGACTTAGGCATCAGAGAGGGTTCATCAGGCACCACCCCCCCCTCTGTGCCTGGTACTGCCCCTCTTGCAGGGTGAGAAGAGAAGAGAAGCTAAGGACGGAAGGACACGAGTTAGGACAGCACAACCCGAGAGCATCGAATCCGCAACATCTCCAGTGAGGAACGAGACTTGAGTCGACCGCCCGTTGACCCTAGACTCGGAACCTAACAATATGTATAAGGACGGGAACGCCGCAATCCTTAATACACAATCACCGAGATGAATTCCCAGTCCTCGACCTTGAGCTCTTGATCTTCGGGTCCTGCACGAAGGGCAGTAACCAGCGTTAAAGGGGGGAATGCTGGTTGGGCCCACTCCGACGCTCAAGTTAGCACTTCTAGAGAGAGAAAGCCTAAGAGAGAAGTCAGAGCATTTCAAGTCCAAAAGTGAGGGAATTGTCTAAAATGAAAGACCTAGGCCCCTATTTATAGGGAACCTAAGGATCATGCTCAATCTTGAATGGCTTGATGTCGGTATGTGGAAATACGTATACCGTAACCAAGGTGGGATATGCGTGCACCGACTTCTCGCAATCGGCAAAAATAATCGGGGTGAGGGCGGAGGAAAAAACGGTAATCCGGACCCGTCCGGATTGCCTATCGCCTTAGGGCAATCCGGAAGTCCTTCGGCCCGGGAATTGCGCGTATCCCGGACCGTTTTAGACTTGGGTGTCCGCGAAAGGGTGTTTTTACGGGTTTTGGGATATTTTACGCGGCACGAAATGTAAATACGAACCCGAATTGGACAAATATCTAACAGAGTTTAAATCCCCCCCCCCCATTTAGTGTTGAGTGTATCCTTGGTTGTCGTGTAATCAATCACCTCTTATAGGAGGTGTTTCATTTTCATCCATTGCTTGTGCGTAACCCTGATTTGAACTTTTTAACATCCTTAATTTGGGTAGGCTTTCTAGGCGTGATTGCTTTGAGGGTACACGCGCTTCGAAAGTGTACACGCCTGGTAGGTTGTAGTTGGCAATGAGATTGGTTTTACAATGCGGCCAGTTTGATGGAACACGGCGATGTTGATCAGTTCAATGACTGGTTATAGCTCTGTGGCGCGGGATAGCTTAGCGGAACGAGGCGATAAGCTCGGGTGATCGCAACGACGATTCCGACAAATCAATTCAAGTTAATGAATCGAAACGGGTGTTTCTCCAGATGTTCAATCCTTCCCTCTTTGTATTTGTTTTCATCTCTTTTTTTTCCCTGTCATATGATAGGAGTTTGCAATGCATAGTCATGTCAAGGAATTTAGATCATTGAATGTAAATTGAAAGATTACTCCCTGTATCGATCGATGGAGTTTCCCAGCTGGAAGCTTCGCTTTTCCTGACTTGAAAAGATTATTGTTTCTTTTTTGAAACCAACTCTTGTGTCGATTGCACTCTTGTAGGACGGGCGATATGTCTCACTGCCTTTCCTGTTGTATCGCTTCTACATTCTCTTGAGTTAGCACCACCGGTGCCGGAATGTAGTTTCTTTGGGGACCGTCATAGCTGACGACCGGGCTTGCAAGGATTCCGTGTCCATGATGCCACGGGTTGTATGTGTATCACGAGTATCCCTGAAGGAGTTGAAGCTGAAACTCTTGTCTTCTTGGTGGCTGGGGATGTGTTTTATCACTCAATGGAATGCACCTTGTGGGGCATGGTGTTGTATAGAAGGCACAGATTGTTTCCTTCCCATTGGGGGTGGCACTTGCTCATTCCTTCCTTGATTTTCCCTATGCCCTATTGGAGGGCGCGGGTGTTACTCTTCCTCTGGAAATTGCTCTGCTTGTTGGTACTGCTCTGCCTGCGGATGTTGCTCCACTTGCGAGTATTGCCTCTCTTGCCTATTCCTCAAAGCTTCTATATAAGCCAACAACTCCTCTAATGCATTCATGAACCCCGGAGTCACTGTCTGTGCTCCTTGTGAATTCATAGGCCTTGGATTGGTGGTAGGAGCAGGGTTGTTGTTTCCAAGCATGCCTTGTGTTGGGATTGCATAGGGATACTCTTGAGGGTGTGTTCCGTAATGGTACTCCTGCGGAGGTTCCGTGTATTGGTATCCTTGGGATGGCACTCCTTGTTGCACACCTTGCCCCTGTGGTCGTTAGGCCATAGGGGCAAAAGTAGTGGAAGACTCAGCCCCAGCTGGGCTGGACAAACCTCCTTGGTTGTATGTTTGAGGTGCTTGTGGGGTTGTCTGACGTGCAGGGGATACAGGCTGCCTTTGCGGGGCAGGTTGCCTTGCCGGCGGCACAGGCTGTCTTGGTGGATGCATAGGCTACCCACCTTGGTTGTTTGGCGGCCTATTGTTCCCCAGGGGACAGTTATCCCTAGATAGTAAATTGTTAGTCATTGCTCTCATGATAACCAGGCTTTTTGTTCAAAACTCACGGACGGCGCCAAGTGTTAAGTCGTGTGTCTCGGGTCGGCGGGTCTCTAATCCGATCAACACTTCTCACGGGTAGGGGGTAGTTTTTTGTATTCCGTCTGCTCAAATATGAGATCCGTCTCCTTAGGTTTTCCATCCTTCACTTTCCTTGCTATCTTGCACAAAGGGGCGATACTGAGCAAAGAGAGGTGGGTGGTGCTCGGTGAGCCCTCTCTGATGCCTAAGTAAGTCTGGTGTTCTTAGAGAGAGAAAATCTTACAGAGAATGCAGAGCTAAAACGAGTGACCATATAACATGAACCAAATGAATTGAACTTGAGCAGTATATATAGTTTTCGGGGGGGATTAAGGTAGCTTAATGACACCGTTAATCCATAAGCGTACTTAATTAACACACAACGATAGGATTAAACCCTTAATGGCATGGAGAGGTGAGAAAAATTGGCTAAGTGTTGGACAGGTAAAAAGGGTGTCGGGACGCCGTGAGGGACGGTCCCCAAGGCAAGGTTCGGGACGCCACACACACCCCGTGGAGGGGGAGTGGCGTCTAGGCAGGGTCCCAGGACCTTCGGGGTCAGATGGGAAATCGACCCCCTAGGCCTGGGATTGGTCAGGGCAGCTGACCCGATCTCTCCTAGGGGAGATCGGACCAGCTGCACCGGTCTCACCTAGGTGAGACCGTGCCAGCGGACGGTCTGGGCGAGTATATTTTGCACGCCCGGGCCGTTCACGCTGCGGGTAAAGTGTTCGGGTCCAAGTTTCGATTTGCAATCATAAGTATGGTGGTCAAAATAAGACAATCTGAATTAAAACGGGTTCAAATTGGGCGTATATCCATCATTAACCAAAGGGATGTGCAAAACATTACCGAGGATCAAACATCAACTGGATCAACCCCCATAAGGAGAAGGCACCCGAGCAAGGAGCCTCAAGTGAGCACAGAAGCGCAACCACAGGAAGCGCAATATATGGCACCTCCACCAGGATTCCCCTATAGAATTTATCCCCAGGAGCAGCCACATGGAGTTCACCATCAAGACATCCCAACATTTGAAACGCTTGTCTTTTATAGACACACATATGCGCCATATGGGCGTCCAATGACCTCTCACAGTGCTTCACCAGTCACGGCAGGCTTTATGTCTGCAATGGACGACTTGTTGGCTTATAGGGAAGCCATGAGAGGAAGAGGTTTCAGACCACCACCATTCGGAGAAGGATACCAAGCTTTCCCGAGAAGAAATCCAAGCAGGTAGCAACCTGAAGGAGTACATCCCCCACAGCATGCAAGACAGCAACCCACCCACCATGATGGATAGCACTACCTGCCCCAAGATCAAAGGCAGTCACCAATGCCCCAGGAAGCAGGACAACCTTCGCTAAAGATAAGCGAATGCACTTACCAGGGCAAACCGAGACAATGACTCTCGAACATAAGTATTCGCAACAATGCGGCTATAGGGCACAGTTCTATGGTCACAAGGAGCAACAAACATATTCAGCATCCGCACTCCAATCTCGGGAGTCCGGACAGTAAACAAATGACCAAAGTTGTATTCACCAACAGAGGCATAAGGCTTCCACGCCGAACTAACAACATCGCCCTTTAAAGGACGAATCAAGTCCCTTCGAGATAGCTTGTGAAGACGCATGCGACCTACATATCAACACATGAATAACACATAACACATTTGAAGATAGAAGAAAAAGAAACAAAGAGATACCTGCAAGTGGCATCTTCGTGTCGGGAAAAGGCGGATTGGATAAAAAACCTTCGCCAGGAGAAACTCTCGCCTCCACTGCAAGTCCTTTATCCTTGTCGATAACCACCTTCTCTTTGTAGCAAAAAGGGGACTTCGGGGAATCGTCAAGTTTGATCACTTTTTCCTCCACACAAGAAAGGTCCATTGAGGATCCACCTTCAAAAGAAGACCTCTTCAGCTTAGGCATGAGACTTTTGTTCGCTGGAGTAGCAGGTCCTGCAAACGCAACAAAGAAAGCATACGAATAAGTGGAAAAAGCAACATACAACATATGGAAAAATCGTAAATGACCACATACCATGAGCCTCAATAACCACGGAGGGTTTACACACTTTAGGAGCGTGAGCAACATCACCTTGCGACACCTTTCTCTTTGAAGATGGGGTAGCACCTCGGGTGAAGCCGCCCACCTGAGATCGGGAGGTTTTGTCAACAAACCAATCTACAAAGGAAAAAGCAAAAACATCATAAAAATAATAAAGTTAATAATATATTAAAGAAGGCATTAGTAAAATGCCCACCCGCGTAAATCCGACTCAGAATAGGCCCGCACAGCCTGATAACCCTGAACTCTGTGAGATGCATATATAGCTCTAATCGTCTTCCTATCAGATGAAGAAAGCTTGGAAAATTCCATAACAGAATCTTTGATAGAACAATGACCCGCCTGCTAGGGGGATTGATCGTCGCTGATAAAAAGATAGTGATTCGTCCACTGTTTGCTCGACCTATCAATGGGAGCATCAAAGCGAACACGATTGTTCCATGCAAATTCAGCCTCATCTCCAGAGCTCGAATTCGAATATCAAGGAAATTGAGTGACCATAGTCAACATCTTGCTCAACTTGTGAAACCGAAGCCTGAAAAAGCAACTAAAAAGCGGGAGGGAGTAGTTCCAACCTTGACGATAACAAAGGACTCAAAAACCAACTCAAGCTCGAATGGCGTTGGGAGCAAGATCAATAGGAGACATCCCATAACGACTCAGTATATCTGGGCAGAAAGGGAAACACAGTCCCCTACGCACCTAGACGACATATAACGCGGCCATGCCAGGAGGAGGTACGGTAACATCTCTTATCTTATACTTTTGGTAATGATCGAAAGGATATATAGGTTCATCAAAATCGCTCAATCTAGTCAATCTGATGTGAGAGTGATACTCCTTAGCACGAAGGATATTTACAGAATACCTTCGTCCCAGATGCTCAACTTAGTCAGCTGACTCAGACTCCGTCGGAGCAGCAGACCCCTGCGCTGACTTATCACTACCCTCTGAGTCAGACGAGGTCTCAGAATCGAATACCGCCTCGAAGGAAATCTCTAAACCAGTATCTAGTAAGTTCCCTAACTCAGTATCAGACACTGGCTCCAACTAAGAGACCGACTCAGACCTAACAGGTACATCCCAGTCCTCACTAAAATCTGATGTCCAATAGAAATCGGGGAATATAACAACGGGATCTCTAATTAAAGGAGACTTACTCGTGATGAAGATAGTAGTAATCATAGGGTAATGAGTAAGAAGCCCACACCAAAAAACGATGTTCCAAAGAAAATGAAGCACGAGCAACCTACAATGAAAAAACGAGGATCATCAACACATATAAAATCTCTAAAGTTGTTCTTCCGAAAAATGATTTCGACATCTATCACGGAGGCAACGTACCTCCTATACTCAAGAGGGGCGTAGCAAACCTCTCAAGTCCAGCCTAAGGAGTCGTAAACTATCCATATAAATCACGGAGGCAACATACCTCCTATACTCAAGAGGGGGGTAGCACACCTCCTAAATACATCCTAAGAGGTTACACTCCTTCTACACTTATTATGGAGGTAATGAACCACCTATGTCCAATATGCGTATGATACACCATCGACATGCTACAACAAACAATATACATAGGGTATTACGTCTACACCAAAAACGTCATACCTCCAACCGTCACAACAAACAACCTACATATGAAGTTCAACAACTTATGTCTCAAACGACTATTACTCCTACTTCAGGGGCATTATCACACATATGAGATGTAAAGGGTTAGTCCCTACATCGAGTATATTCCTACTTCGGGGGCAACGACAAAAAGGGTTAAATCCCTACATCTTTGACTATACACCTATCTTGGGGGCAACGACAAAAATGATTTTTCCTACGTCTACTACAACAACGCCTACTTCGGGGGCAATATGGTATCATTATTATGCAATGAGCAAAAATTAGTATATCTCATACCTATAATGCTAATGCCTACTTCGGGGGCAAATGTTTATTTTTTGATCTTATGATCACAGGTTATACATAGACGTATCATACGACACCATCGACACAAGGCTAAATACCTCACGTCTAATATATCAACAAGTCTATTTCTGGGGCAAATACTTACATGCTGAATTTTATGAACTAAAAATTCATATGCAGGCGTATTACACGATGCCATCGATGCGAGACTCAACACCTCACGTCTACATTTAACAAGATCATATTAAGTCCAAATATCAATGCATCGACCAAACGATCTCAAATCATATAGATGAAAAGCAATGCAAAATACAACACGAGAAAATATATCAATATATTTTCTCGATATGACACGCAAGTTTCAGCAAATTTGACATAACAATATATTGAAAGTATCGTTTCGATCAATTTAAAGATAGGGAACGAGCAAAAGGGCGAAAAATCAAACCTCCAAAAGCCAGGATTAATCGCGAAACCGACCCGATTTAACCGGATCAAATCAGACCTATTTGAGAGAGGCCGGTTCGGTCGAACCAACGAAAGTGCCGCCAGAGTAAAACCCACTGCCCAGAAATCCGCCGTCACCGGTGCTGGCACCTCGTCGACCGCCTCCACCATCACAGGAATCCTTGTCGGGAGTAAAGGGCGTGTCGCCACCGTCTGCTCCCCGTCGTGAGCTCGCCAAGTTGAGCACTTACCTCGTGCCGCCAGAGTGCTCACCGCCGTTGCAAGCAGAAGTCCCCGAAGAAGACTCCGTGGCCAATAAGGGCATGGGCAGCCCCCGGTAGGACGACCTTGACCACCTAAGCCTGTCGTCGGTTCTTGCCTGAGCTGTCGTCCCCGGGAAGGCCACCAATCATCGAGCCACACGCCGGGCGCCGCTACGGACCATAGCCTCGTCACGAACCAGTCCCCTCCGGTGAGCTGAATAAAGGCTCAATCTAACCAAAATCGAACCAAATCAAGTCCCAAAACCTGATTCCATGATAGTATCTTGGATTCCAAGTAAGTGAAATGAGGAATGACAAAAACCTTTCTTCTCGAGCAAGATATTTTTTTTGGTGGTAAAAGTCGACAACTTTGATGATGGTGGCTATGGTGATTTGAAAATTAAGCACCTTTTATAAAGGAGTTAGCTTTAGGGTTTTTAAAAGGAGATGTAATCTTCACCATTGATTTCAAAAAGTAAGATCTAAGGGCTAAATTAAAAAGCTCTATTTTTTAATTATTTACTTATAATATAACATGTTTAGGCATATATATGCTAACACTACACACATATGCACTTAGTTGCATTAATATTCATACGTGATTACATATTCATACATGAGATCACTATATACATATATGCACACATATGCATCAAAACTAGTGTTTTACCAACGCTTAGAAATTTTTCAATGATCATCAAATACATGTACCCATATGCATTACTACTAGGTGTTTCTACAACACTTAGAATTTTTTTTCATGGGTCATTATTTACATGCATGCATCCATAAGCATGACGACTAGTGTTGTCTCTACACTTAGAAATTTTTTCCATAACTATAGACATACATGCATGTATCGCATCAGATATCATTCTCATTGCACATACATTGATACAAATATATTTTTTACTAAGTGATTCATACACATATATGATAGCATTGCATATGCACGTACGTTGCACACTGCACTACATTACATATAATATGATATTACACTTGTGACTTACCCAATACTTGTGTATATTTTGAATCTATGATTTTGATGAATCACACAAATTGTCATCCCTACAAGAAAAGGGAAAGACGTTGAGCCATAGGCGTCAACAAAGAAAATCTCAAAAAAGAGGTAATGTATCTACTGAGGTCCCAATTCGGGTATAAATCCTGTCAAAAATAGAGTCAAGGAAGGGTTATACCATTAGTTGAGTCGAGGGAAAATGATGGATATAGACCCAATTGGACCTCGAATAGGCTCGTCTTAGTCGCACCGTCAACCCTAGACACGATTATAAACCGAAACTTAGCCAAACGGAAAAACCCGGACCGAAACCGCACTAGTCCACCCTCGAAGGCCCCTGACCAGACAAAGTCCGGTCGAAGTGGTGCCTTCAACCGGACTAGTCCGGCCAAACGAGGCCCTCTGGCGGTCGGTCCTTTACGGACGGGTGATGCACCTTCGTTGTACGCACACCCGATGTACGTATATCTGACCTATGGACATCCCCATTTTCACTATCCTATATGCACTATTCTGCGGACCCTATGGCATCTTTGTGGGCCCCTTGTGGCCAAATCCACAAGCTCTATAAATAGGACCTCATATGCAACTTGATAACTCTGACTTCTCTCTAGATTTTATCTCTCTAAAACCGAGCACTAACTTAAGCTTCAGAGAGGGTTCGCTAGAAGCACCCCCCTCCGGCGCAATCCTTTGTGCAAGTTTAGAAAAAAGGAGCGAAGGAAGAGCGTAATCTCAGAACAAGGCTCGAAGAAACCTATACAGGGCGATCATCGACGCACGTGTTCCATCACTAGGCATCTGGTTTGAATAAAATTTAAAAAGGTCAAACCAATTCGCGATTTGTATGTAATTTTAAAGTTCAAAAACATTTTGATTTTAAAAATTGACCAACCTATTTTCAGTTGACGCGGGTCGGTCGATCAAAACGGTCTAGTTTAGTCTATTGTGGTCTGACCAAATCAGTTCAGTTCAATAGGTTTTTCGATTCAATTCTTCATGCAAACCAGGTCGGTATGGTTCGACCCAGTAGTGTACCTGGTCCGACCCGACCCGAATGGGTCGCACCGATTGAGAAAACCCTAGTCGGTTGGACTGGCGGAACCAGAGCCGGTTGGACCAGTTCGGGTTCTATCGGTTATCCGGGTCAGTCGACCCAACCCGAATGTGTAAATTAGACCGGCCCATTAACCCTGTTGGTTCGGCCAAAATACACTTGTGGGCTAAGTAGGGTTTTAAAATCCACTAAAAACTTAACTTAACCACCAAGTAATATTAAATATATATATATAGTTTTCAAATATATTTGCACAATATATATATATATAATAATTTCGGGCACTATAGGTAATTATATATATATTTATTGTCAAGATTCTATATTAAGGATATAAATCTATCAATAATATATTTTCTCAATCTTAGGCAACTAATATCTATGAATAATATCTAACACCCCTAAAATCATGCTAGAATATATCGATAATTAATGTCACAGTTATCTTGTGAATCTAACCCAAAAATTCGGCCAAATACACTACAAGGGGCCATTATTGACTAATTTATTTTTAAATGTAATTTTCGGCCAAAAACTTCCTAGATCAAAATTTACTAAGATCAATAATCCAAAGTTTTATTTTGATAAAAGTCATGTTTTTGTTGATGATCATGAACATCAAGTTCTACTAAAAACACAAATTCACTAACTATCAGTTTTACCCAAAATACAAGATCACCAATTTTATCAAAAACATGAACTCCCTAAACAGGCTCTGATACCATTGTTGGAAGTTGGAGGACAATCACTACGGAAAACAAATCCAGAAGGTACATGCTATGTAACGAATTACGCAGCTGATAGAACGCACATCGTAATGTGCCGTGTTGACATTTGGTGTAATAGGAGTCTTTAATATAAACCTAACATCTTAAGTGTAATTGGGTAATTCCACATTATGTATTTTGGGGTAGACCTAAATCCCTATTTACATGAGAGGCCCAAATTCAACATGGCCAGCCGAAACTAGTGTGTTAACACTAGGCGGGTTTTGCCCACCTCCTCTATAAAATAAAGAGTGTTAGGGATTTATTTAAGGTTAATCACTTTCTTATTTTTAGTCAAGACTAAAGAAATCCATCTCCCTAACAACACATAATTTCGACCGAACCACCCTATTGAGCTAGGAGGTGCCAAATTGCTTTGAGCAATTATCATAGAGATTCATCCCAGTGACCGATTGAAAAGAAACTTTGCTGTGGAGACCATTCTTCGTAGATTGCTCATTTAAAAGAGTTCCTATAGGACTTGTCCGGCAGACCTTGAACTCCCGTCACGTTCCAAGGACTATAGAAAGAAATATTGGTATGTGTGTTCTATCCACTGCATAAATCGTTACATAGCATGTACCTTGTGGTTTTGTTTCCGTAATGATTTTCCCAAAATTTCCGTCAGTGGTATCAGAGCATGTGTAGGGAGTTCATGTTTTTGATAAAATTGGTGATCTTGAGTTTTAGGTAAAACTGATAGTTCATGAATTTGTGTTTTTTTTATTATTAAAACTTGATGTTCATGATCTTCAAGAAAAACATGACTTTTATCAAAATTGATCTTTGAATTATTGATCTTAGTAAAATTTGATCTAGAAATTTGCCAATAACCCTAAAATTGGTGTTTTGGTCGAAAATTACATGTAAAATAATCGGCCCCATGTGATGTATTTGGCGGAAATATTTGGGTTAGTTTCACAAGATAATTGTGACATTAGTTAACGATATATTCTAGCATAATTTTAGAATGTTAGATATTATTGATAGATATTAGTTGTCTAAGAATGAGAAAAAGTATTTTCGATATATGTATATCCCTAATAAAGAATCTTGACAATATATATATATTACCTATAGTGGCGGAAAATTATATATACATGTTACGCAAATATATTTGGAAACTATATCTATAGGTAATATTACTTGGCGGATTATAAAATCATACTTAGCCCACATGTTTTATTTCGGCCGTACCCTATATGGTAAATGGGCCGGACCAATTTGCACATCCGGGTCGGGTCGACTGACCCAGATAACCGATGGAACCCGAACTGGTCCAACCGAGGCGGGTTCCGCCGGTCCAACCGAGTTAGCTCGACCGACCCGGGTTTTCTCAATCGGTCCGACCCATTGGGGTCGGGTCGGACAAAGTACACTAATGGGTCGAACCAAATCGACCCTGTTTGACATCAGTCCAATTCGGGTTCGTATTTATATTTCGAGCCTCGTAAAATATCCTAACACGGTCCGGGATACGCGCAATTCCCGGGCCAAAGGAATTCCGGATTGCCCTAAGGCGATCCGGAGGTTCGGATTACCGTCTTTTTTCGTACGCTCACCCCGACTAATTTGCCAAGTGCGGGAAGTCGGTGCATGCATAGTCCGCCTTGATGACAGTATACATCATCTTACATACCGACATCAAGTAGTTCAAAACTGGGCAAGATACTTAGGTTCCCTATAAATAGGGGCCTAGATCTCCCATTCTAGACAACTCCCTCATTTTCGACTTTGGATGCTCTGACTTCTCTCTAAGGCTTTCTCTCTCTACAAATTCTGACTTGAGCCTCGGAGAGGGCCCAACCAGCGTTCCCCCCCTCTCCCACGCTAGTTACTGCCCCTCGTGTAGGATCCGAAGGTTCGAGGTCAAGGATTGGAAGATTAGTTCAAAGGATTGTGTTTTAAGGATCGCGGCGTTCCCGTCCTTGTACACATATCTCGAGCCCGTTCGTGAAAGAAGAAGCCCGAAGCTACCCAGGTGGAAGCGAACATAACATTTGGCGCCGTCTGTGGGATTCAAACAAAAAGCCAATCCGCACCGCGAGTTATGACTGGATGACGACCAAAGAAGGCAGGTGCAGGCAACAAGTCAGTAGGATCATTTGCACGTGCATAAAGATATGTTCGCTGCATCCTCCATGCCAACAAGCAGTGTGCCTTCCGCACAACATGGCCTTAATGTCCAGAATACAGCATACATTGCATCCCACCCGGAAAAGATGGCAAACATACATATGATCCATGGAGACTTTGATATTGAAAGAGAGAAGTCATACGAGCAAGAAGCATACGTTGCATAGACAATGCACAAGTCCCAGGATACCAACATGGAGTATGTCAACAGAAAGGATGCTGCCTTTGAGGATGTCATAGGTTTTTCATCAAAGGACAAAGAGCACATTGCGTACCACGACGCCTTGGCCATAACCACGCAGAAGCCGACAAGAAGTCGACTTGGATCCTCCCACATGCCTGTTGCAACATTCAATGCCTTCTTCATGCCCACAAGAATCGCATCCTTCGCACAGTACGACCAAGGAGTTCTCCAATACAAAGGTGTCAACCCGCCACCACCTGTCACTCCTACCATCATGACTGCGCTCGAGAGCTGCTTGCATTCCGAAAAATGTTAACAAACAAAGGATATTCCCCGCCACCACCACCTATGCCTCCAATCAACGGACAAGTCGATGAGACAAGAACAAAGTCCCGAGTCACAAGTCATCAAGAGACACCGCACCAAAGAATAGGGGGGCAATACACGGAAGGTACCTTCCAGTACCGACAACCAAGGCAAGGAGTTTATTTCTCCATCCATAACACCGGCTATATCAAGAAGATGTCGGCAACACAAAGCCATCGCGCCATGTGCACAGTCAACTTATATCTTGCAATGACAACTTGCGGGTTATCTACAAAAAGGGACTTATAAATTACTCTACTCAAAGTGACAACTATTCCAAAGGCGTCAACAACAAGCAATATCTTTGGTAAACACCAGGATTTACTATCAAAAGTAGCATGCTGTGGTATCCTCTTTATAAGGGCAAACCCCATGTTTACTTCTAAAAAATGGCATGCTGCGAAATGCTCTTAGAAGAAAATCCTCATGTTCATAGCCATTCCCTGAATAGAAACAGGATGCGGCAAATGCAATGATGGGACTGATCACCCCACCGTGGCGAAAGTCCTCTTGTTAGACGACAAGCCCACACACTAAAAGTATGCATACTCTCTTAAGGGTTCATACATCATGAAGACTTAGGCCTGAAAAAGGATATCTTCATTTTATACGCTTTTTAAAGCAAACCTTGTACAAAACTCATCAAACTTACAAGTTGAGTCTTGTATAGCGTTATCTTGCTCCTTAGCATTTAACGCAAAAACAACAAAATAAGCAAGAAATATCTTGCAACAACGTCGCCTTAGAGTGGAACTAAGAGAAGGTATAAACTTAAGTCTTGATTCGCCAAGACGACACTGCTACATATCAAAGGCCAAGTGCCTAGTACATTACTACCTGCAATGCTACAAGTACCAAGTGTACATAACACCCTGCAATGCGCAAGTCGCAACATCTTATGTTCTATCCATCACAACAAGGAGTTCAATCCAATCATGCAAGTCCAATACATGCGAACAATAAAGATAGCTCAAGGTATGAAATATTACTAATAAGTTATCACATGTTTATTATTATTGAAAATAGGTCAAAGTGATGAAATACCATGCAGGCAAAGGCATAAACAAAGAATTATCAAAACAACATCAACCCATTCACAAAGGGTTCAACATTTTAGAAGCGGACAACCAGACGCCAACCAAGAGATAGCAACATTTCCAAGGATCTATGGGAATGTCGTCATCCGCACAAAAGACACGGCAATGATGGTCGTTTTAACTTCATTACGTCATGGCTCTTCAACATAGGCGTGACAATCAGCAATGCGTGCATCAAAAACAGCCGTCTTCAGGATCAACTTTCAAGTGTGAAGAAGTAAACAACGCTTACCTCAATGGGAGGAACGCCCGTCCTTGGGCCGGTCCCTCGACCGGGGGGCAGAAGGCCCCACCGCACGACCCTCAACTCTATTCCCTTTATCACAAGAAGGAGTTAGCACGGTCGTACTCAGCATAAAGAACTTAGAATCGCTCGAGGAACGCGCCCCTGCGTCGAATCTTTTGAGAATTGTGCTAAAGCCAGAAACTACAACCACGCGTTCAGCAACATGAAAGCAACAACTTGGAAGATTAACAAGTTCAAAGAAGATACAAGGAGATTCCTTACTCACAAGTCATTTACCGCAACCATGTCCGGAGACTCCAGAGTAGCGGGGGCAATTGTACGGACATTGCTTCTAACAAGCGGATTATTGTATACATCGGCTATCTGCAAAGACGAGCTTTTTCCATCGGTCCGACCTACATTACAACATGATACAAGTCATAAAGATCATCAACATACCAAATCTTCAGAAGAACGTATATGTGTACCAACATCAACTAATCAAGTAACAAGCATCATGCAAGGGGGGCAACTTCATCAACCTTACATGTAGACATCGAGCTCATACTCACAGCATACATGATTACAAGGGCAAAATATTTTCTAAGTGTTTTGCTCAGGTTGACAGTCAGCATATTGCAAGCTGTCAGAATGTTACTATGTGTCGGCATATTACCAAGTGTTAGCGTACGACAAGGTGTTGGCATACAACCTGTGTTTACCTCAAAGCATATGGATACAGCGTACATAGCTAGGTATAGAGAAAAGAATCTAAGTATGGGGGCAGGTGCGCACATACATGTTGACAAGGATGCATGTCGACAAATCAAGAATATTTTCTAAGTATTTCCATGTACGTACATACATGTCGACAAGGATGCATCTCTACAAGTCAATAATATTTTCTAAGTATTTCCATGTACGTACATACATGTCGACAAATGCATGTCGACAAGTCAAGAATATTTTCTAAGTGTTTCCATGTACGTACATACATGTCGACAATGATGCATGTCGACAAGTCAAGAATATTTTCTAAGTGTTTCCATGTACGTACATACATGTCGACAAGGATGTGTGTCGACAAGTCAAGAATATTTTCTAAGTATTTCCATGTACGTACATACATGTCGACAAGAGGAAAATATTTTCTAAGTGTTTCCATGTACATACATACATGTCGACAAGGATGCATGTTGACAAGTCAAGAATATTTTCTAAGTGTTTCCATCTACGTACATACATGTCGACAAGGATGCGTGTCGACAAGTCAAGATTATTTTCTAAGTATTTCCATGTACGTACATACATGTTGACAAGGATGCATGTCGACAAGTCAAGAATATTTTCTAAGTATTTCCATGTACGTACATACATGTCGACAAGGATGCATGTCGACAAGTGAAGAATATTTTCTAAGTGTTTCCATGTACGTACGTACATGTCAACAATGATGGATTGCATGCATCAAGTAGCTATTATCAACTTCCACACAATGCCTCCTAAGCATTCCTGCGACGCTTATCGACAAGGCTCATACGACGACATCTATGGTAACAAGCATTAAAAATTGTTAAAATATTTTCTAAGTGTTTTAGCATGTTTTTAGACAATGACCGACAACTATACATGATACTCAACGTACATTGCCTAAGCTATCATTACCAACGTACAACCACTGACGGCCATGTACGTACAACTTCCGATCATCAACATCGATCGTACTAAACCAACGATTAAGGCATGGAACAACATGTCGGCAATGAACACTATGCATAAGGGAAGTATAACGATTCATTTACACTTTTCTAAAATTTTCAGCACTTAAATTTTTTTTGACCGATTTGAGGCTAAGAATTCTAATGCATTTTATCAAAATCCTTGTATGCATGTGAAGGTAAGCTAGGTACATGGTGATTTCAAGACTAAATCAAGGCCAAACGAAGTTACGAAAGGTCCAACCATGTACGGAACTGAACTCACCAACACAAAGCGAGTCCGAATTGACACGTGCCACACCGGAATCCAATTGATATCAACTATGGTGTGTCTCCCCGAATCTATGATCACAAAAGCTTCATACTCAATAGAGAGCTTCTTGGAGATTTATCTATGAAGGATGTAAGATAATGAGTATTCTCTCTCCTAATTTTCATTAATAGTGCCTACACCATGTGCTAAGGACTAAACTTTCATGTATTTTCATATAAGTCCTTAGCAACCTTTACAAGCATCTTTGCATCTCTTCTATGTTCATATTGCATACATACTACACAATGCTTCATGAAACACTACGAGCAATTATTATTACACATTACGTACATAGAATTTATCATGCACGTTTCTTATTTATGATCATTACATAATTATTTTTATAATCCAAGTATGAATTTCATGTTTATATCATGTCTCACGTTTACACCATACTTCATGATTGCATCATTTACTATGTTAACATCATGCTCAATGTTAACAAGCATGCTTTCCAATTTCATATTATTCTAAGTGTTTTGCTTATTGCATGATTACGTCATCTGTATATTATGTCTTCATTTACACATTGACAACGTGTTATGTGTTTACATCGTATACCATGTTTTTGAACCACTACTTGACTCGGGGGCAAATGTTAGATATCTGTCCAATTCGGGTTCGTATTTACATTTCAGGCCTCGTAAAATATCCCAAAACCCGTAAGAAATCCTTTCGCGGACACCCAAGTCTAAAACGGTCCGGGATACGCGCAATTCCCGGGCCGAAGGACTTCCGGATCGCCTTAGGGCGATCCGGAGGTCCGGATTACCGTCTTTTTTCGTACGCTCACCCCGATTAATTTGCCAAGTGCGGGAAGTCAGTGCATGCATAGTCCGCCTTGATGACGGTATACGTCATCCTTACATACCGACATCATGTAGTTCAGAACTGGGCAAGATCCTTAGGTTCCCTATAAATAGGGGCCTAGATCTCCCATTCTAGACAACTCCCTCATTTTGGACTTTGGATGCTCTGACTTCTCTCTAAGGCTTTCTCTCTCTACAAATTCTGACTTGAGCGTCGGAGAGGGCCCAACCAGCGTTCCCCCCCCCCCCTCTCCCACGCTGGTTACTGCCCCTCGTGCAGGATCCGAAGGTTCGAGGTCAAGGATTGGAAGATTAGTTCAAAGGATTGTGTTTTAAGGATCGCGGCGTTCCCGTCCTTATACACATATCCCGAGCCCGTTCGTGAAAGAAGAAGCCCGAAGCTACCCAGGTGGAAGCAAACATAACAGACCCGGTTTGCGTAAAACACTGAATTGAATAACCTTTTGAACTGAACCTGAAAGGTTGGACCGAAATTGATTGAACTGGACTAGAATTTTTGGACCGTCCCGAGTCAACTTAAAATAGGTTGGTCAACTTTTTAAAATGTTTTCGAACTTTAAAATTACCTACACAACGCGAGTTTGTTTGATATTTTTACAATTTATTTAAACCTGATGCCTAGTTTCGATTGTGTGAATGGATCTCAGAAATGCATAATTATGGGACTGAATCATTTTGTGGGCTGAATTGCAATTGATATATATGTTGATATAAATGCATGATTAGAATTGCGTCTTGACTATGTCAACCTAGTTTGATATTGCATTTTGGGGGCAGAGACCTATTTTCAATTAATGATTTGTGCACTAGGATAGACATGCTCTGCTGAGTGGTATTACTATGATCCATGTCTAGAAGTTCGCATGACCGATTGATAACATGAATTGCAAGTCAGCGGCAAATATTTTCTAAATCGAAATTCAGTAGCCAAATATGCATGTTTGATGTGGTGTGATCACGCATGACACGTATGCATGATTGTTCGAGGATGTAGACGCATGTGATAATTTACTAGTGAATTAGAATTATATATGCTTGCATGAGTTCCTCGGGACAATTTGACGCATGATGCGTATGCATGATAGTTTCTTTGATGTGGCCACCTATGATAATTTACTTGTGTAGTAGAATTATGTATGCTTGCATTAGACTGATCGGGCATATTTGAAAATTCAAGTATGCTAGGATCGGGCATATTTGAAAATTCTTGTTCCGAAAAAAGCAATTAAACCGTTTTTAAAGAGACTGATCTATTATAAAGAAGACGTCGGCAGTGTGAACTATTTCACGGCCTCCTTCTATTGGTTTACTTGTGGTCGGGTTGGTTAGATGGCTGAGGAATCATTGGTGTTCGCCTTCTATCTCATAGATATACGATATATGCAATTCAATTTTAATAATTTTTTAATTTATCTCCCTTATTGTCGCATAGTTTGTCAATTTGCGAACTTATATGGCTGATATAGTGTATTTTTATATTCCTCGCAATCTTGATGGTGTGTGACATGATGAACAGAAGCATACGTGTTAAACTCGTCTATCCTACGATTCCGAAAGCGGAAAGGACACCTACGGATGAATGTGGTAGTCTGTATTACTTTGATGATAACAAATGAATGTGGTAATCTGTTTCCCAATCATGGGAGTAGGTAGTTTGATGATTGAAAAGAGTTTGTGGTGATATTTTTAACCTAGGATAAAGGGGTTGAAGAAGACTTCAATTGCAACCACACAACATTACAACTTTGGTGTTTCTTTTGCATCTGCTTCGGTGAAAGCAAGACCGCTGAAGCTAGAAATATTTTGGTTGAGTACGATGATATTCTCTCAATGGATGCAGGTGTAAAACCCACTCGAGACTTTCAAAATTAAAGGTCAACATGGACGAGAATATTTCTAATAATGAAGAGTTATCCCCTTTCATGGATGTCTGACGATGATGGGGCTCACTTGCTTGATTTAATAAATTAAGTATACCATGAATCTATTCATGTGCAGTGACCAGGGAACAAAGGAAACCAACTTCAGAAATCACTACAGGACATATACATCGATTCGAAGTATACATTAAATGACAACTGTTAAATTTGAAGCTTGAAATAAACTTTCCTTTTCAAATATCGATTTTGGATTTAATCAAATAATTTCTCGTGGAGAACAAATACGAGCAAAAGGTTAGAACCTAATGCACGATTAGAGGTGGACAAAACCTCTGGAATGAGTATGTAATAAAAGGTGTATTGTCTGTTAAACTACGATCCCTAAAACGCCATTACAGATACGGTAAGGCGGAGCATCTTAATTATACAATTCTTGAACGTGGTCAAGACCATGATGTTGCAGGCTTAACTTCCGATCTCCTTTTGGAATGATGTGTTGTTGACAGCCACTTATTTAGTAAACATTATTCCTTTTAAATAGGTGGACACGACACCATATGAGTTATAGACTAGTAAAGAGTTGGATACCAGGGTGCGACCTCGGGGTTGTGCAACATACACACATCAAACCGACAGCTGTCTCGGTAAGTTGGGACCTAAGGGTCTGAAAAGTATCTTTATAAGTTACTCTGAAACTTCTGAGGGATAGGTGTTTGTGGCGGCTCAGGAAAATGTCGGTGTGGTCGAACATGTGTCTAGATACGTTACGTATATTGAGGAGGAATTTCCAAAGCTTAGTAACATCATAATGAATGAAGTATTAATAGAACATTAACAGGATGATGATAGTCTGGTCCCACTTACTTCGAGTGGGAGATTTGAGGCAGCAACACCTATTGTGAACGACATAGTAAATGAGAATGTTCATGGAGAAATTTTCATAGTAAATCCAGTGGGAGGAATCAATCCAACCACGTAGATCACAGTTGCTTCCAGTGCGAATCAAATGGAACATGGTCATCATGTTGCTGAACTGTTGGATGAGAATCCTATATTTCCTCAACTACCTGGTGGTAACAGTGGGATTGGGGCAACTAACTTGGTTCTGGTCCAAGTGATCGTAGAATTCATCTCGGAGGTAGAATCTCGAGACCAAGAGGTCGTCCAAGAAAACTTGTAGGTGAAGGTTCAAGTAACACCCTGATTCCCAGTGAGAGTGTTGTTTCTAGTGGGAGCATTGATCCTAGCAGGAGGGTAGTTCTAGATGGGAATAACAAGCCTAGACGTAGTCATATGCAAAGAACTTATCCTAAGAAGTATCCTATTGAGAAGGTTGAATTGTTCACTCTGACTTCGGTTGATGAACATGTAACGGTTAAACGAGCTTTGGATGGACTTCGAGCAAAGGAATGGAGGAAAGCAATGGAGGAAGAAATCACAATGGAGTGAATCTGAAATTGAAACTCACTGTTAATGAAAACGTTGAGAGATACAAAGCTCGACTCGTTACGAAAGGATATACCCAACTCCACGTAGTGGACTTTGATGAGACATACTCATCGAATATGTGTTATACCTCTGTCCAGGCTGTCTTGGCCTTGGTTGCTTGCCCCAAACTCGAGCTACACCAAATGGATGTTAAGAAAACATTCTTTCACGGTACCTTGGAAGAAGAGATCTACATGGAGCCACCAGAGGGTTTCATATCCCCTGGAATTGAACGTAAAGTTTGTAAATTCCAAAGATCGATCTATGGTCTTAAACAAACCTCTCGACAATGGTACCGCAGGTTCAACGGGAAAATCGTTGGCAACGGATTTGTGAATATTCACGAGGATCCCTGCATGTAAACTAAGACCTCTGAGTCGAATTATGTTATCTTGACGTTATACGTCGATGACATACTCATTGCCGCAAATGATGTGAGTTATTTGAATGAATCAAAGTCTTGGCTAGCATCTGTATTTGATATGAAAGACATGGGAGAAGCCACGTACATCTGAGCATTAAGATTGTTAGGGATCAGACTCCTCGTAAACTAAGTCTTTCTCAAAAACCTATATCAACAAATTGTTGAGAAGGTTCAGTCTCCACGATGCTAAACCAGTGGATACGCCGGTCGTATTTGGGAGTGCGCTGTCGAAGCGTGACGGCCCAAAAGACCAGGCTGAACGTGAACATATAATAAGTGAATAGTACATTAGTATGGTAGGCAATCTAATGTACCCCATGCAATGCACTCGTCCAGTTATCTTTTCAATTGTGGGTTTAGTAGCACGTTTCCAATTTGACCCTCGATATCAACATTTACAAGCCGTAAAACGAATTATTCAATGTATGAAAGGTACGACTGACTACGGGTTGTGCTATGAAGATGGTAAGCTAGAATTGTGGGTATAGTGACGCCGACCATGGTGGAAACCTGGATGATCGTAATTCCACCTCAGGATGAATGTTTCTTCTTTCTAATGCCGCCATTTCATGGACGAGCAAGAAGCAATCTTTTGTCGCGCTGTCAACGATGTAATCCGAATTCGTAGCTCTCTCTAATAATGCATAGGATTCGGTCTGGCTAAAGAGGCTCTTGAATGCCCTGCATGAAATTGAGGATTGGAGTAGGCCTTTGTTTATTTACACTAATAGTCAAGCAGCGATAGGGGCAATTAAGAATCCTAAGTACCATAGTAGGACGAAACACATTGATGTTAAATACAACTATGCGAAGAGTGTGCTAAAAGACAAGCTGATCACAATTGAATACTTGTCCTCTGAGGATATGGTTGCAGACCCATGGACAAAACCTTTACACAAGGATGTTTCTGAAAAGCATGTTAAAATGGTTGGACAGCGTAGGGTTTAAGAAGCTTGTAATGTGTCAGTAACATTTTTTAAATTTGAAGTAATGTTTGAATGAAATGAATTTAAATTTGAGTTTATGATCTTACGAATTCATAATGGCTAAATTACATCGGATGAAATGAATTTCAATTTGAGTTTGTGATCTTACGTAGGACTGTAAAACCTCCAACAAAATATGTCCAATGTGCACCTTACCTCGTCACACGGGCACAGTCGTCTTTATGGAGGGGGAACCTCAACCATGTCAAGACCAGCTAAGATCCATAGTGTTTCGTAAGATAAACATTATTAAGGAAAAAAAATCATTTGGTTTCATGGTTAGACGACATGATCATTGTTTTGTGGATCACCGTGACAAACTCTGTTCGTAATTACCATATTATGGGCTAGATGATAATCTACGATAGCATATCACATTTCCCATTCCTAACAATATGTAAGTTCAGGTTATGCTATCGACGTGCACTTCATACTATGTGTGCCACGTTCGACCACGGGGCCAGGCTCAGTTGTGCTAGGTGGAATATTCCGAGATTCTAATAGGCGCAAACTTCGTCACTTTGAGCGTGTGACTGATCTCGGGTTCTTACTGAAGGAGCACCCTAAGTATCCTTACCACTCAGAACTCATATCTAAGGTTGGACTTAATGTTCGCCTCCAGGCGTACGAACGCAGTGCCCGAACCTAAAAGCCCAGTGACCACGTACTGGACACCTGTTGCGTTTGACTAATGGTATGAGCAAAGGGGATGGTCATCTACACCTGTAATTCTCCGACTCTTGTAATCACTAGTTTGCCGCCATCCGGGTATTAGTTGAAGGTTGTGATACTTGTACGGATGCCTTGGAGAAGTGTTCCTTTGGGAAAACTGGGCAATTAGAGAATAACATTTGACCAGGGATATAGCGCAGCACAAAGAAGTAACAAGTTGATAAAGGGTTGGAAATAAACGTTCCACGGATGCTACAACACTCTTAACCAATGTGTAGCACGATGTACGTTGTGTTTGCCGGTCGCACGACAAACCTCATATGAACAACTCGGAAGCTGGACTGGATCAAAGAATAAATGTTGATGTGTTTGTCGACAATATATTATAAGGAACCCTCCCATTTTGGCGAGTGGGAGCTGTTGGCATTTGGTGAATGGGCCGTCGTAATAGGAGCCCTTTAATATAAGCCCAACATCCTAAGTGTAATTGGGTAATTTCACATTAGGGATTTAGGGCTAGGCATGAATCCCAATTGACATTAGAGGCCCAAAATTGGGCCTCCCTAACTCCACATGGTCGGCCGAAACTAGTGTGTTAACACTAGGTGGGTTTTGCCCACCTCCTCTTAAATAGAGAGTATCAAGAATTTATTTAGAGTTAATCACTTTCTCCCTTTTAGTTGAGACTAAAGAAATCCCTTTCCCTAACAGCACATAGTTTCGACTGAAGCACTGTGATGGATATACGCCCAATTTGAACCCGTTTTAATCTGGACTGTCTTATTTTAATCACCCCACTTACAATTGTAAATCGAAACTTGGAGCCGAGCACTTCACTCGCAACACGAACGGCCCGGACGAGCCAAAATATTCGTCCGGACCGGTCCGTTGTTTTCTCCTAGGAGAGATCGTGTGGCCTCACCCGATCTCTCCTAGAGGAGTTCGGATGGGTTAACCCGATCTCTCCTAGGAGGGATCGGGTGGCCTCACCCGATCTCTCATAGGCGGGATCGGGTCAGCTGACTCAGCCTCTCCCAAGAGAGGTCGGGCAAGCTGACCCGATCCTAGGCCTTAGGGGTCGAATTTTCCGTCCGACCACGAGGGTACTGACATCCATTTTACCCGACTCGTACATAGACTTTTTCACCAAGTCCCCATGCTTTTAAAGGGTTATTCCTGCTAATATGTGTCAATTAAGTACGTTTAGGGATTAACGGTGTCATTAAGCCACCTTAAATCCCCCGTAGCCTATATATACTTCTCAAGTTCTATTTATTTGGACAAGTTTACATCTTTTCACGTTTTAGCTCTGCCTTCTCTCTAGGATTTTCTCTCTCTAAAGAGCCCGAACTTACTTAGGCATCGAAGAGGGTTCACCGAGCACCACCCTCTCTCCGTGCTTGGTACTGCCCATTGTGCAGGTTTACGAGAAGCAGAGTAACGGATCACATCGAAAAGCTAAGCGGATAAAAAAGAAGAGCAAATTACCCGTGAGAGGTGTTACTCGGATCAGAGACCCATCAACTCGAGGCACACGTCTTAAAACTTGGCGCCGTCTGTGGGTTTTGAACAAAAAACCTGGTTATCACGAGATCAATGACGAACAGCGTACCATCTAGGGACAACCATCCACCGGGGGACAATAGGCCGCCAAACAACCAAGGAGGACCGTCACGCCCAGCTGGGGCTGAGTCCTCCACTGCTTCGACCCCTATGACTCGACGACCACAGGGTTAGGGTGTGCAACAAGGAGTGCCATCCCAAGAATATCAATACAAAGTACCTCCACAGGGGTACTATTATGGAACACACCCTCAGGAGTATCCATATGGAATGCCAACACAAGGCATGCCAAGAAACAACAACTGGGCTCATACCACCAATACAAGGCCTATATATTCACAAGGAGCACAAACAGTGACTCCCGGGTTCATGAATGCATTAGAGGAGCTATTGGCTTATAGGGAGGCTCTGAAAAACATCCAAGGAGGACCGTCACGCCCAGCTGGGGCAGAGTCTTCCACTATTACGACCCCTATGGCAGTTAAGAAGATACCCAAATGCCGCCAGCGATTTTTATGCACGAAGGGTGCAATACAGTAGGTGAGCAAAGACACCAAGTGGGTTATAGGTAACAAACCTCGTCCCGAGGATTCGAGACCACCACGTCATCCAAGTAACAAGATACCAAGGGTAGTGAGGCCAGTAGTGGAACTGCTTATACCAACCCCTCAAGGAGTGCCACCAATGACCGCTCCTGAAGGAATACAACCCATTCAAGAGCTGCAATAGGAACCCCCAGTTCCTAATACTCAGAGGACCTACCATAGGAACCCCCCACAACATTTTTCTCATGGCATGCCGCCACAAGATCAACCATTCCAGATGCCTAGCAACAAAATCACATCGAATGATATGCCAATGTTCAATAGGCATACATACACCGCATCAGAACAACCAATGTTCTCCCAAGGTGAACTTTCAATAAAAGAAGGAATCATGTCAGCCATAGATGAATTGATAGTATACTATGAGGCAATGAGAGCTAGAAGATACAGACCACCACCAGTGGATCCGACTGACCACACCCCACTAAGGGACATTCCAAGGAGAGCTCAAAGTTAGGGACATTATCCCGACAACTCGATAAGGCTTTGAGCATGGAACTCACGGAGTGACATACTATGTTGCTACATCACTATTACAATGGGAAGACTTACAGAAAGGCACAGTGGAGTGAGATCACACATAACGTGTACGGAGGATATACCTCCACCTAGTCCGCCTCGACAAGGAGGCGACCTTATAATTACCAAGGAAATAGGGGATATCAACACCCCCACACCCATATCCTCTTATTTAATTTAACTGCATAACAATTCAAACCCTGAAAATGGTAGATTTTGATACTTGATATCACCATGTTTTAGAAGAATGATCATACCAGATGTCTTCGAGCTCTGTATTATATATATACACAGGTTGACTACTAAAATAGTCCATAAAAAACGCCGTCACAACCAAGAGAGTCGCCACCAAGATTGCACGCCACTGACGAACGAAAGCATCGTCATTAATCAAAACATCTCCGCCGACAAATGGTCTTGTTCAAACATGTTTGTCCGACAATACCGTTTGCTTAACTTCCTCAAAGGAACGCATAAGGAGTAGATTGCACAATCTCAAAGGGAACCTGTAAGGTCAAGACTCTGGGAAAAGATCACTAAGATGGAAGGCTCACTTCCAAAAATAAGTTGAGCACTCTCAACATCCTATAGAAGAATTACCATGAGGGTCACAAAGGACTACCCCCACTACAACCTTCCAACAAGAATCTTAATGCTACGTTCTTCGGAAGACACCATCGGGCGTTGATATGCAAGGGGGGCACAATCCAAGTCACAACAGGCCTTCCTCGCAAAATCAAAGATAATACCTATTAGCATAAGAGGGGGCAGCCACAAGCACATCCCTCCTAAAAATTGGGGAAACCATATCACATGGACAACGGCCACCTTCAGAGGCAAACGCCTCCAGTGGATCTATATGATTTCACAGGGATAGTGTTTCCACACAGCGATATATTGGTCATAACAGGGGGAATCACTAGTCGTGACATGAAAAGAATCATAATGCATGAAGGGAGTTCGTCAGACATCCCCCATGCCCAGCTATTGATGATACCAGAGAAGAGTCCGACATACCTAATACGAAGGGACCCCCTACTAGTAAGAGTGGTCAGAACATCAACATACCCTTTAGGGTCACATCACTGCAAATGAGGCTAGAATAAGGATGGAAGACGCATCCTTATAAGTATCCTTGCAGTTATCTTTGCAAAAACAAACTCCCTAGATTGAGAGGTTATCTAATAGATGACCGTTTTTATGTTCTCAAAATATGATCCTAAGCCGGAGATCTTTGGACTCCGTATTATATATGCAATGAATGACATGTTTATCAAAGATAGGTACGTGAAGATTCAAGATAGCGCCCTCAAGATTAGGCGCATACCTCTACCAAGTGCGACGCATTTGGGTGGTCATGAACACTCACTGCCATCTCATAAGAAAGAAAGGCAACCAATGATACATGTTCTAACAGAACAGGCACCGGTAGAAAATCCTGCCATTGACGTCATGCACCAAGCAAGAAACTCTAAAGATGGAAGATTAGCAAAGGAGATAAGGCAACAACCAGAATACGAAACAGGAGATAAACCTCCCATCAAGTGCCTTAGGGCATGATAATAGTTCTACAAGATCAACCAAGGAAGAGTTCAAAATCTTGGGAAGTAAGGTTTCAAGATCGACCCTTACACTAGACGCACATCCAGATTAAGCACCTTGTCTGTGAATGGTAAGACATTTGCCTCTTACATCCCATCAATAGGAAAACCCCGATAAATAGAGCACTAGGAGAAGGTTCCGCCTTTAAGTTTATAAGGCAAACACTTGGTGAGTATAGGCTACAACAAAGGAAAAGAGAAGGAACTTGTTAGCTCGACACCCCCCAAACATGTATACGTACGTAACTTAGATGAAACTTCTAATGAAGTTATCCTACAAGAAATAGCCAGTACGGGGGCAAAGCTAGGGTAAAGCACGTGACAACACCTGCAAACCTAAAGGAATACATAATTTGTAGGCTCAAATACTGATTCAAGGGGAGCCTATAATCAAGATTCGAGGTGGGAGGAGCATGACCAATGTGACACTCCCCATAAGCATGGAAAAATACTCCAATGAAAAGGCAAATGTGAAGCACACTAAGTACCACAACGCTTCAAGAAGGTTATTATAGCCCAATCAGACCCCCATACCCGAGAAGGGGCATGGATCAGACTCACTAGTCTGAAACACAGCTTCAAGCTAAACAACTCGAGACACCATGATATGAGAAAGTTCTTCAACTCAAACGCAACGCCTTCCAAGATACATTACTCTTACTCGATCATCACCGCAAAAGTATTTTACTCAAAACACAAAGAAGATGGGGCAATAATTTACAAGCCTTCTCAGGATATGGACACTACCACAACCAGTTACCAAGAAAATGGAAATCACCCCCACCCGCCCAAAAGCAAAAGCTTCCCTCCCAATTCTAAGAGATACATGCGGCAAACGTATTTCCCAAACCATGACTATGATTGAAGAAAACAAGCATGAGAAAGAGTAAGTCCTACAAGCAGACAAACAGGCAGACATATTAAATACAACACAAGATTAGGGAGCCCCAAGCATAAGGGGTACCCAACCAAGAAAATGAACGAGCGGCCTTCAACGGCCAAATATGAAAGGCGGTATGACCACCAAGCAACTTGGGGGCACCAAACGAACAAGTGCTTGGTAGTCCACCTAAGTGCAAAAGAAGAGATTAGAAGCAGAAAGTCACAAGAACATGCAGCACGACTTCTCCTAGAAGAGGTCACACAAGAGGGAAAACAACCTCAACTCCCTGTACGGACTCGTCCTAAGTTGGCAAGATACATGCATCGCCATTGAAAGGTGATCTCCCACACTCAAGAAAAGCCTAGGTAACAGTAAATATCATAGAAAGAAAAATCAGGTAAAGATTCCGACGACTTACGAAGGACACATCCTACCTAGAAAATACCATCAGGTAAAAGTCACATTATGCACCCTCCAGGAGCCTATCCTGCGAACAATTTCGACGCCCCCAAGAGTGCATCTTGAGAGTAGTTTTAAACTACGACCAAACTCTGCGCCCTCTGGGAACCAGTCCTGTGAACAGTTTCTACGCCCCCAAGAGCGTATCTTGAGAGTAGTTCTAAACAACGAAATTCTGCGCCCTCCGGGAGCCTGTCCCGTGAATAATTATGTGCTCTCCGGGAGCCTATCCAGTGAAAAATTTCGACGCCCCCAAGAGCGTATCTTGAGAGTAGTTTAAACTTTGAAATTCTGCGCCCTCCGAGAGCCTATCTCGTGAAAAAATTATGTGCCCTCCGAGAGCCTATCTCGCTAACTATTTCAGTGCCCTCTAAGGACCTATCTCGTGATAACATTCTGTGCCCTCCGAGAGCCTATCTCGTGAACATATTATGTGCCCTCCGATAGCCTATCTCGTGATAACATTCTGTGCCCTCCGAGAGCCTATCTCGCGAACATATTTTGTGCCTTCTGAGAGCCTATCTCGTGATAACATTCTGTGCCCTCCGAGAGCCTATCTCGCGAACATATTCCGTACCCTTCGAGAGCCTATCTCGCGAACACACTATGCGCCCTCAGAGAGCCAGTCTCGTGAACAATTTTTACAACGTCCCAAGAACGTATCTTGAAAAGCCTTTCTTTTTACAAAGTAAGGTAATATGATATGAGAAACATCCAAGTTTGTTTATGATGACAATGCAGGCATGACAAAAGTAAAGTGGGGTAACGAAAGAACACTCCGACAAAAGAGAAGAAACACAACAATAGGCAAGCAAACCACAAGTCATTCATAACGATCTATGAAGAAGAATCGCTTACAACTCACTCAAGACAACCTCTGGCGAACTTTAATGTCTTGCATATCACCCTCACATGACCTCTACTTACATCCGATTTGAACATCGTCAAGCACAATTTTAGACAAAGCATCACCATTGCATATTGTGAAGCACTCCTCATGAAGGGGACATCCCAGAAGCATAAAGGATACAACATCCGAAAAGACGAGACGCAGTGACAAAACCCAACAAACATAGCCTAAACAAAAGGCAACTATAGCAACGAAGGTATGAAATACTATTCATGGTATAAAAATATAATGTTGATCGAAGACTGGTTCTTATAAGTTTCTTCGATGATGAATTCGAGATTTTTTTTTTTCTAATCGTCGATGAGTTTATAGGTTATGACCATTTTACTCTTTGTTATCGACGACAGATTCTTATCAATTTCTTCAATAATGACTTCCCGATTCTTTCTAATCGTTAATGAGTTTGTAGGTTAAGATCCTTTTACACTTTATATAGACGACTGATTCTTATAAGTTTTATCAAAATGGATTCAGATGTTTTCTAGACTTCAAAAGGTAATATATATTAATATTCATGAACCTTACATCAAAATAAAAAAATTGAAACTTTAGCCCTAAAAAGATACAAAATCGTAAATTCTTAGTTTGGCGTTACCTCTATGACTTCTCTTTGATTGTGTCGCCGGAGTTGACATAACAACACCTAGCTGTCATATGAGACCCTCTGACTTTTCTAATAGTAATGGAATTCTTTGTGTTTTATGCCTCTATAGTAACTTTTTTTGATTTTGGGATGTCCTCTTCAAATGAGGGCCTATATTTCTTTTTCAAGAGTGATGGATATACGCCCAATTTGAACCCGTTGACTTCCGAACCGTTATATTTTTATCGTCCCATTACCGATTGTAAATCGAAACTTCAACCCGAACACTTCGCAAACACATCAACGGCTCGGACGAGGCCGGAGCGCTCGTCCGGCCGAGGCAAACTCACCTAGGTGAGGTTGGGTGGCCACACCCGACCTCCCCTAGGAGAGATCGGGTCAGCCAACCCGATCTCTCCTAGGGGAGATCGGGTGGACCAACCCGATCTCTCCTAGGAGAGATCGGGTCGGCCAACCCGATCTCTCCTAGGAGGGATGGGGTTGGCCAACCCCATCCTCCCTAGGAGGGGTTGGGTGCCCTCACCCAACCCCTACCCTTGGGGGTCGGATTTCTCCTCCCCCCAAGGGCTCCGGCACCATTTTCAGACTCCCACACTCGGTCCACTCCGCCTACCTTCTCCGAATCCTAAGGTCTTAATTATGCGCTTAAAGGTTAATTAATTGTGTTTAAAGGTTAACGATGTCATTAAGTCACCTTAATGACACCGTTGCCTATATATACCCCACCTTCACAACTCATTTGATCATCTGGGCAATTTGGATTATTTTGCACTGACATCTCTCTAGTTTATCTCTCTAAGAAGAATACTGACTTAGGCATCGGAGAGGGTTCACCAGGCACCACCCCCGCCCTCCGTGTCTGGTACTGCCCCTTCTGCAGGGTAGAAGGAGAGAAGAAGCAAAGGAAGGAAGGAAGGAAGGAAGAAGATAGGCTAAGACAGGGCAACTCCGGAATACCGGATCACACACATCCCCAGTAAGGAGCGAGATCAAAGCCGACCACCCGTTGACCTAGATCTCATAACCTAACACCTGGCGCCGTCTGTAGGCTTCGGACAGAAAGCCTGGCTATTACACGATCTATGACGAACAGTAGGGTGTCTAGGCACCAACGCCCACCCGGGGGCAATGGGCGGAGGAGAGAGCCCATACCCCCAGAGAGGCAGCCTAACCCTGGGAAGCAGCCAATGCATCCAGAGCCCCAAGAGATACCACAGCCTCCTCAACAACAGAACAACCAGGAGGGAGGACCTTCACGCCCAGCTGGGGCTGAGTCCTCCACAGCCTCCACCCCCCGGGCAAGAAGGCCACAGAGAGAAAGAGAACAACAGGGAGTGCCTTCCCACAACACGGCACCCCCTGAGGGATACTATTATGAAGAGCAACCCCAAAGGTACCCGTACGGGATGCCGGCACAGAGAGATGACAACCGCGCCCACACAGCATATGCAGGGCCGGCATACACCCAAGGAACTTACACTGAAGCTCATGAAGAGGAGCAGATCCCAACAGAAGAGCACTACTCGCACCCTCGAGCAGGGCAGCGAGAGGAACAAAGAAGATATTACCAGGAGCCACCCCCAGAGGGAAGGCAACAATTCGTGCCTCCTAGGCAACAGCAGAGCAACAGGGCTTACACCCCGCTTGGGGAGGAAAGACAAGCAAGACCTCCAAGGAGGCAACACTTCCATGAAGCACCCCAGCAGGCGTACCAAGGGTACACCTACAGTCCATACCAGCATGGACAAGGGAACCCAGTAAGCCCAGTCTACAACTACAGTGGGTATCAGAGGGATTATACTCCGGCGCAGGTGATGATCACCCCGGAGGAGATAGAAGCCATGATAACCCGGAAATTGAATGAGTCAAAGAAACCCAGCCTGCATTGTCTAAGTGACAAGACGAACCACCCTTTCACAAGGGAACTGGAGATGAACAGGGTGCCAGACTCCTTGCACACAGTGCAAATTGCAAAGTACAATGGGAAGGGAGACCCCCTAGAGCATATCCAACAGCATGAGGCCTCCCTATTTGGGAGGACCACTGATGAAAGGTACAAGGCACTCTTGTTCCCAAACACCCTATCAGGGGTGGCCTCACATTGGTTATTCAGTCTACCCTCTGAAAGCATCCACTCATGGGAGCAGCTAAAGGCGAAGTTCCTGCAGAGATACCTAGGGGAGAGGAAACTCCTCAAAGGCACAGGCTCCATCGATGATGTGAAACAAGAATACGATGAATCCCTGGCCAGCTACTATACTAGGTTCAACCAGAATATTGCAGACATTCAGGGAGACATCACCGAAGGGGAGATAATACGAGCCTTCATCAGAAACTTAGGTCGCTTTGGGTCAACATTGGCTGAAAAGATGGCCAAAAAGCCAGCAAGCACCTTGGAGGAGCTTGCAGGAAGAGTTAAAACGCACATTGACCTTGAGAGGCACAGGGCAAGCAAGAAGGCCAAAATTCAGGCAGCCAAGGAAGATAATCAAAGGCCAAACAAAGGCAAGCCACCCCAGGCACCGCAGCATGCAAGGCAGCAGGAATGGCGTCCGCCAAAGCAAAGAAACCAAATGGGTGAACCCTTAAAGGCTAGAGAAATAAACGTCATTAAGTTCATCCCATTGAATGCCACTCCAGCCACCGTACTCAGAGAAATGCGGAACCAAAAGCTTTGGTCACCCCCCGCAAGGTGGAGAGCCCCAATGGTGGGAAATCACAAGGATAGATGGTGTGACAACCACGAGGCTTATGGTCACGACACAAATGAATGCTTTAGCCTAAAGCTAAGCATAAACAACATCGTCCAGAGGGGAGAACTGAAGCAATTCATAGACCATGGGGGCAACAGTATGCAACTAGGGCCATCACAGAAAGACAAGGGCAAGGGAAAGATAGACTACAACCCTCCACCCAACAAAAAAGGAGTCATAAATATGATACATGGAGGAGTAGCATCGGGTGGCCCAACTGCTAATGCAAGAGAGGTCTATGCATCCAAGCTAAGCTCAGTGCCAAGGTGGAGAAAAAGGCCAAGAGAAGGAGAAGAAGTGAAGATCGAGTTCTCGGAGAAGGACAAGAGCCACATCGTCTTTCCACATGACGATGCTCTAGTTATTACTTTAGATATTGACAATTTTGATGTAAAGAGAATTTTGGTGGATGGGGGCAGCTCAGCTGACCTCCTAAGCTTGAGAGTGTTAGAGGAGATAGGGAAAACCAAAGCAGACATCAAACCGGTCAACTTCCCTCTAGTTGGCTTCTCAGGGGCAACAAGTTACCCCTTGGGGATGATAACCCTGCCAGTGACCATGGGCCAAGGATGGACCCAGCTGAAGGTAAATGTCAATTTCTTGGTGGTTGAAAGCCTGGGAGCCTACAATGGGATCCTAGGAAGAACAACCATAAACCCATATGAAATAGTGCCATCCACTGTTCACCAGAAGCTGAAGTACATCACGGAGAACGGAGTTGGAGAGGTCCTGGGTGATCAACGCACCGCAAGGCAGTGCTACGTCAACTCAATGAGACGTGGATCACACGGGACAGACACAGTGGCTGTAGTCATGGTAGGAGCCAACCAAGACAGAAGAAGGAGGGGAAGGAGACAAAGGCAAGGAAGGAGGAGGAGTGGAGTGACACTCCGTTTGAGCAGGCAGTTTTTTCAAACAGTGCCTACAAGGAGACACAGGAGCAAGGCTGTGAAGGTGACATCCATACCTTGGCAGCCAGACACCATAATAGGGAACAGAACAAGGAACTCCATCCTAAGAGGCTTCCGCTACATAGATGATATCAAGCAAATGCCGCGGGAGTCTATATCAAGCTATTTCCAGAGATTCTTCAAGTATGGTGTCAACATGGACATCACAAGGGGAGAAGCAGTCAGAGCATTCATTAGAAACATGCATCCAAACTCATTCAGGGCATATGGAGGGCTCTATGAGATGGTCATGACGAGCACAACGAGAGAGCTCAAGGATAAGCTGGACAGGGCATTTGCACAGGAAGCGGAGCAGTTGGATGAAGTTCCGGGGAAAGGAAGAGACACTGACATATTGGGAGGATGTGTCAATTTCACATTCACACCCCTCACAATCAGCGTAGAAGAAATTTTCCACAAACACCTGAAGGAAGAGCTACCAACATGCAGGGAGGAAGGCAAGGCCTTCCTAGGAAGAGATGTACAGGGTTGGTGTGAGTACCATGGGACCTGGGGGCATCAAACCAACAACTGCATGGTGTTGAAGGTGGAAGTGGAAGAAATGATTTACAATGGAGGCTTCAAGGAGTACGTGGCAACAGACACAATGACCACCCCATATCCTTAGTTTCATATTTAGCATTTTGCATGTTTCAGCTTTACAAGCTTTTCAAAAAACAACTTTGGGGAAGGAGAACTCACGAAGTTACTCCAACTCTACAACTATCTTTGATTCCTACAAAGGATGTCTTGGTGCACCAAGGCATCCCAAGTGTACAAAAACATGAATGCTCCTAAGGGAGTAGAAGTTACTCAAAAGTATTTTCCAGTGAATGTAGTGGTATAATCACGAAGTTATCCTTACACAGATATGACTTCAAGTCAATGACAGGTTCGACGCCCCCAAGAGCGTATCTTGAGAGTAGTTCTTATACTACGTCATTCGACGCCCCCAAGAGCGTATCTTGAGAGTAGTTTTCATGCTACGACATTCGACGCCCCCAAGAGCGTATCTTGAGAGTAGTGTTCATACTACGACCTTCGACGCCCCCAAGAGCGTATCTTGAGAGTAGTTTTTACACTACGAATTCGACGCACCAAGAGCGTATCTTGAGAGTGGTTTCCAAAAACTAAGAACTTCGACGCCCCCAGGAGCGTATCTTGAGAGTAGTGTTCATACTACGACCTTCGACGCCCCCAAGAGCGTATCTTGAGAGTAGTTATTACACTACGAATTCGACGCACCAAGAGCGTATCTTGAGAGTGGTTTCCAAAAACTACGAATTCGACGCCCCCAGGAGCGTATCTTGAGGTAGATTTGCAACCTACCAGATTCGACGCCCCCAAGAGCGTATCTTGAGGTAGAAAAAAACACTACCAGTTCGACGCCCCCAAGAGCGTATCTTGAGGTAGATTTCAAACTACCAGTTCGACGCCCACCAGGAGCGTATCTTTGGTCTAACCTGAGCCCTCCGGGAGCCTATCCTGTGAAACGTTAAGTGCCGTCCGAGAGCCTGTCTCGTGAACAGATTTCGACGCCCACCAAGAGCGTATCTTTGGTCTAACAGTACAACGTATACCGTGTAAGGGGTATCAGAAGAGATCATCACACCATGCTCAGAAGGATACCATGAGAATGAAATTTCTAAGTAAAGTAATGTGAAGAACAAGTAATGGTTTTTCTTTATGAAATGGCAGGTATGACATGAAGGAAAACACGAAAGAAAGACAAGTAAAGGAAACACACCAAGAGAAGAGCCCATAACCAAAGGGATATATACAAAAGCATGAGAAGCACTAGTGTAAAGGCAAGCGAACCACGTAGTCAACAACACAATGCGGCAAAGGAAAGTAATAACAAACACCATCACAATCTCAAAAGACACTCAACCCATTAAAGGGGAGAAGGAGTATAGTTATATATACAAGGATAGCATGAGATAAGCACATCAGTCAGAACCTTCAGGGGAGTCACCCTCACCCCCTGAAGCTGAACCACCGGCAGATAGGGATGATGAGGAGGAATCTGAGGTACCAATCTCCACTGGTGTAGCATCCACCTGGGCAGGGGCAGGCTCGTCTGCAACAGCAGCCTGACCCCTCAGAACAGCCATGTAACCAGTGGCATATGGCCCGAAGTCACCAAGGTCACCAACTGGGAACTGAGGATCAATGCGGAAAATGTGATCAACCAGATACTCACCGAACTGGTTCATCTCCTGAGTGAGACGCGCGCTATAATCGGCAGTGAAGGCAGAGGAGGCCTTGTACTCAGACACCGCGACAGTCCGCTCCTCCGCTCGACACTTAGCCTCCAACTTCCGTAACTCCTCAGAATGGAGCGACGCTGCAACCTCAGCTTCCCGACGCAAACTGCCCACAGTGGTCTCAAGCAAGGACACCTGGTCCCGGAGCTCCTGCATCCTCAAATCAGATAATCGCGCCTTCTCAGCAGCAGTGGCGACCTCCGCCTTGAGAGAGACCTGGCTGTCCTCAAGGGTCTTCCTCTCGTCAGATAACTCGAGCACGAGCGAGGACATGTTCACCATGTCAGACATACCCTAACAATGCAAACAAGGGATGAGTAACCGAAAGATAGCCATTATGAAAGTAATAAGAGGAAAGCAAGGAACAACTCACGGGTGCATAACGAGAAAGTACCCCCTGAACAAAGCGTCGAGTCTCCCCAGGAGACTTGGGCGGAGCAACACGATCGCCAGGGGGGATGGCGCCGCGGAGTACGCGGACGCCAACCTCAGGAGTCCGCAAAGAGGAGGTGCTATCGAGGTGGAACTCCTTCAGACCAGCGAAAGGAGTCCACTCAGACCCAATAACATCTTCATCAGTAAGACGTGCGAAATCCTTCCGACTTAAAGTCGGAGGCCCACCTACACAAGCAAAACAAGTCAAAGGAAAATATAAACATAGAAGGATCAGCAACAAGGTAGAGATCATACCTGAGGACCGTGCCCTCGGCTGGGGGGCAGGGGAACCACCACCAGCAGGTCGCTTCCCTTTGTCAGCCAGGGAAGGCACCTCTTCGACCACCATCTCCTTATCACGAGATAGGGTCGGAGGACGAGCAGTAGGTGAAGCAGGATCTGCAGCTTTCTTTCTCTTAGCAGCCGAGGCCCCGGCCTCAGAATCAGATCTCCGCGGCTTGGACTTGGAAGGTCCAGAATCTCTGCCAACGGAGACGACCCTCTCAGTCACCAAGGGGGAGCGCCCTAGCAATGTAAGAAAAGAAAGATAAGGAAAACACAAGTTATACCATAAAGAAGCAAATAGGAGAAAGCATACCAGAGGCCCCAGCCTTCTTCCCAGGCAGGGGTGATTTCTTCAGAGCAGAACCAGAAGGAGCCTTCCTCTTGCTCAGATCAACAGGGGCTCCCTGCACGTTATAGGTTTTTCCATGAAACCAACCTACAAAGGAAGAACAGAAGGTAAATAAAGATGGAAAGACCAAGTGACATACCGAACCCCCGGAGTCAGGAGTCAAACTGATCCCGGCCTCGTAAAGATCCGTCTCAGTCACTAAGGACACGGGGCAGTATGACCGAGTCCTGTTGCTCTCGTGAATGATCTTCATAGTCTCTAAATCAACTGAAGAGAACTCTCCGAAAGCAGGCCAACCATCGGACCGATCCTCATTCAAGACCGACCAAGTGACGTATCGGTCCGTAATGAAGAAGTAATGCTTAGCCCAGTGACTGGCCGAATTGTCACTCCGGGCCACGAAACGGAGGGAGGTATCCCACTCGATCCCACTCAACCCGAAATCAGCAAATCGGGGATCCTTGAAGGTCGGATGGCGAGTTACAAAACTCGCAAACCCCACCTTCGTCTGGTACTGGAACCGGTAGAAGCATCGGAATAGAACGAGGGAGTACTTCCAGGAGTACCAATGGCACAATACCCGGAAGCCCACCCAGACACGGAGGGCACTGGGGGCAAGGTTCACAGGAGAAATCCTGAAGAACCTGCTCAACTCTATAAGCTCGTCACAGTAAGGCAACCTCAGCCCGAATCGGATCTGGGAGGGGTAACAGCGACCTTCCCTATAGGAGGCTCCGTCACCGTCTCGCGAGTATTCCCCAAGGAGGGGAGAAAAGGATACAGAGGCTCATCTAGGGGACAGATATCTCCTAGGGTAACATGTTCATTGTAATCGGACCTAGTGAGATGGTTCTCCGACAGGGTAGCAAAACCTTAGGCAAAGGTAGCAGGAAATCCCAAAGTACGAATCAAATTTCGACTAACACCCCAACGAAGGTCACGGTACTAAGCTAGCAATAGGAAAGGAAGTAAGACGACCGAAAAAGAAGAGAAAAGGAACTCACTCATCCTTCGGAGGATACGACGCCTCTGAAGAGTCTGCGTGCGCGGACACCACCAGGAGTATAGTACCTGCCACGACACAACGAATATCAAGACAAGAAAAATTTCCGAAGAACCGGAAATACTCCGACACCCGACCAACGACAACAATCAAAGATCCAAAGACACCCAGCAAAGATAGTCAACGTGAGCTAAGGACACCACGACAACCAAGTTGAATATTTTATCCGAGCCTAAGGTCAGGTTTTGGAAAAAATTACCGTTAAACCCTCCAACAAAGATTAACACACCAACGGCGGTACGACATCAAATTCAAGACCGGAATAGCCCAATCGGACAAGAAACCATATCCGGACGACCGGCAAACATTTTTCCCCAAATCCACAACTATCAACGGCTATCCACGGCAATCCCACATTCAATCAAATTTCGGCAATTAAATATCGGCAATCAAGCATCGGCAATCAAATATCAACGATTCAAAAATCAACGTTTTACGCGGTAACGGAAAGGAAAAGAGCGGACCTTCGGAAAACCCGACCCGATGTGATAAACGGGTCCGGAATTCGAATTTCGAAGTCGGTCGGAATCAGCCCCTCGCCGGAGCTCCAATTCCGTCGTCGCCGGAGTCGTTTCCAGCCGTCTCTCCGTCGCCGGAATCCGTCCCAGACCACGCCGGAGCTGCCTGGTCCCGCTATCGACGATCCTGGCTGGACCTGACGCTGCCACCGCCGGAGACGAGCTCGCCGTCGAAAGCTCCGGACGCCGCTGCTCGTCTGGTCGTCGTTCCCCACCGGCCAAGAACCTGCCGCGTCGCCGTCCGTCAGTGGCCGGGAATCAAGCCGCCGTCTCGAGATGCTGGTCCACCAGTTGCCTTCGTCCGCGCTGGTGACTACTTCTCGCCGGAGTTGCTGGTCGGATTTCTGCCCCTTGGTGGAAATTCCGGCCGGCCCTAACCTTGGAGGTGCTCTCCAATTTTTCTTGCTCTCCAAGGGTGAGTGAAGAGGGAAGATGGTGGCTATGGTGACTCCTTGAGGTATTTTTCTAACTCTCCTCTATTTTGAAAAGATGATAGGGTTTTTTAAGGGGTTTTAATCACCACCCTCCATCTATCTTTAAATGAGATCTAAGGGCCAAGGAAAAACCATCATTTTTATCCCTTTCAACTATGGCTAAGTATATCTCCATACTTAGAAAAACTATCAAGTTAGTTTTATTTTTGAGCATTCCATACTTAGGAAAATTTTTGGCCAAAATTAAATTTTTCCTCACTTAGATAGAATCCCGGCACGAAATTGAAGCATAAGGTATTTAGTTGCATTCGTATCACACCCCCGTGCAAGTGTGCATTTTTTTGAGTATGCACCTGTAGCAAAGATAAATTCATTACTCCTACCTCAGACGGACGCGTGCCTAGGCACACGTCCGTGCTACTCTGACGTTTACAATTCCTCTATCTCATAAGGCAGGGGGCAGAGTTAGAGGCACGCATCTATGGGTAAGCGAGCATTCAGACAAGAAGGTAAAACCCCGGTTTCAAATTGCGCGTGTCATACCATCCTAAAATAGAGTCAATCAAGGGTTAGGCCATTGGTTGACTCGGGGGCATGTGATGGATATACGCCCAATTTGAACCCGTTGACTTCCGAACCGTTATATTTTTATCGTCCCATTACCGATTGTAAATCGAAACTTCAACCCGAACACTTCGCAAACACATCAACGGCTCGGACGAGGCCGGAGCGCTCGTCCGGCCGAGGCAAACTTACCTAGGTGAGGTTGGGTGGCCACACCCGACCTCCCCTAGGAGAGATCGGGTCAGCCAACCCGATCTCTCCTAGGGGAGATCGGGTGGACCAACCCGATCTCTCCTAGGAGAGATCGGGTCGGCCAACCCGATCTCTCCTAGGAGGGATGGGGTTGGCCAACCCCATCCTCCCTAGGAGGGGTTGGGTGCCCTCACCCAACCCCTACCCTTGGGGGTCGGATTTCTCCTCCCCCCAAGGGCCCCGGCACCATTTTCAGACTCCCACACTCGGTCCACTCCGCCTACCTTCTCCGAATCCTAAGGTCTTAATTATGCGCTTAAAGGTTAATTAATTGTGTTTAAAGGTTAACAATGTCATTAAGTCACCTTAATGACACCGTTGCCTATAAATACCCCACCTTCACAACTCATTTGATCATCTGGGCAATTTGGATTATTTTGCTCTGACATCTCTCTAGTTTATCTCTCTAAGAAGAATACTGACTTAGGCATCGGAGAGGGTTCACCAGGCACCACCCCCCCCCCCTCCGTGTCTGGTACTGCCCCTTCTGCAAGGTAGAAGGAGAGAAGAAGCAAAGGAAGGAAGGAAGGAAGGAAGGAAGAAGATAGGCTAAGACAGGGCAACTCCGGAATACCGGATCACACACATCCCCAGTAAGGAGCGAGATCAAAGCCGACCACCCGTTGACCTAGATCTCATAACCTAACAAAGAGTAAAGAAATCATATGTGTCGTGCCCTGCTTGTCGGTGGTATTTTCAGAATCTAGGTTGCACTTCTTTATTAAAGTTTATAATTGTAGATGGGTTGGAGAGTATGAAGAGAGCAATCCTTTCATTATACTAAACATGATATGAGAAGGTTGCTTAACCATTACAATAGTGGAGGCTCCTTTAATAGGGGACCTCATGGGCTAATATGAAAACCCTAGTAAACATTAGGGACTAGAATGTAAGTACTAGAACTATAACTTAGCATAATTATATATTAGTCCCCATACATATAATATCCCAATATTCCCCCATCTTTTCCTTCTTCTTCCTTCTTCAATCCGAAACACATCACCAATCTTCAACAATTGAATCCCAAAAATCAATCTTCAAAACGGAGCTTCCAAACTCCAATCATCAACAAACAAAAAATGAAGCCACATGCTCCAATCTTCAAACTTCAAGGCCACTGTGCTTTCAGAGGTGAACACCCACTTGTAGCAATAACACATGCTCTCAGATGTGGTGAAAATTCACGTGTAGCAACAATCGGGGTCTTCATCAAGCTCTCAGAGGTGAACACCCACTTGTAGCAATAACACATGCTCTCAGAGGTGGTGAAAATTCACGTGTAGTGATGACAGTTGCCACCTATGGTCCTTGAACTCCAATCCTCAACAATATGAGGTCCATCAAAATCCAACAAACAAAAGACGAAGCTCCAATGCTTCAATCTTCAACCACCCAAACAAAAGAGCAACACAATGCTCCAACATCTTTCCAATATCATCAAAACCACGACATATCCATCACGGCACATAAAATTTCAGCAATTTCAGCTAAAAACAGCAATTTTCTGCAAATTTCTGCATTTTCCAGCAATTTCCAGCCGATTTCCAGCAATTTCAGCATTTACAGCAGCAAATCCAGCAAAAACAGCATCTAAACAGCAGCAAAAAAACGATTCCAGCCATAATACTCAACCCGGGACAGTAGATTTCAGCAATGATGAACAGATGCAAACAACAGCAGCAAAATCCAATGAAACAGTAGCAGAATTGCATCAATTCAGCTGAATTTTAACAGTAAGATTCGAACAACCAAATCACCTTGGAATTTGACGTATAATATATCAATGGAATCGGGAGCTCGAGAAGATTCCGAAAAACTAAAAATCGCGGCGATTGGAAATTGGGAAGGTGGCGCGTGTCCTGCACGCGCCGGCGGGGCGCAACTCACGCGGCGGCGCGTGAGGGCGCGTGCGGTGGCTGCTGACGGCGGCGAAAGTTGCAGAATGTTCGCCGGAGGTTGCTGGGTCGATTGGTGTTGTCAATTTTTGAAGAAGAGGTGTAAATCAAATGGGTATTTTTCGGGCCTTTGGAGGTCACTCACGGCAAGGGAAAAAAAAAAATTCTGGGGAATTTCTGAAAAAACGAAATTGAAATTAAAATACCAAGATCGAAACTAGCTCTGATACCATATTAACGTTTATAATTGTAGATGGGTTGGAGAGTATGAAGAGAGCAATCCTTTCATTATACTAAACATGATATGAGAAGGTTGCTTAACCATTACAATAGTGGAGGCTCCTTTATATAAGAGACCTCATGGGCTAATATGAAAACCCTAGTAAACATTAGGGACTAGAATGTAAATACTAGAACTATGACAACTTAGCAGAATTAGATATTAGTCCCCATACATATAATATCCCAATATTCTTCTTTGTTTTCTAGGAGGTTCCCACTTGGATTTACCATGACTTATTTTCCTAGTGAATTTTTCTTTAAAGACTATTTAGTGAGAGAGGGACCTTCTCTCCTACCAATCTTCTTAGCTCGCTTTTCATAGATGCCCTGACTTATCCTCCGTGTAATTAGCCTCTTGAATCTAATTAACATATAATATATATATATAATTATTACCACATTATTATGATTGGTTAAAGGTACTTCTGGTACCAAACGTTTCAAGAAAGTACGTTTTTAGTACATCTGTTAGTTGTCCATTAGTTTTCGCCGTTAAATGCCATGTGCAAGTCACGTGGCCTACCCTAAAATTTTGATTTCGTTAAATTTAGTCCCTCAAACACATCCCTAAAATTTCAAAATAAAAACATTGCCCACATAGTAGCTGTTAAAGTATGAAAAAGAACGTGTCCAGTGCCTTCAATCTAAAGTTCGGGCTTATGGTACAGTTGGTTAAGTCACGACACTTATTCTTGACATAGTATCAGCGCGCCCATGTTCTACTCTTGGTGACCGACAAGTGCGAGGAGGCATTCCAAGCACTCAAGCAGCACCTCCGTACCCTTCCGCCGTTGGCGAAACCAGTTCCAGGCGAGCCGCTTTATCTCTATTTGGCTGTTTTCGATGTGGCTGTTAGTTCTGTTTTGATTAAAATTGTCAAGGGCAACCAAGTGCCTGTCTATTATGTAAGCAAGGCGTTTGCCAAGTCTGAAATAAACTATCCCGCTATTGAGAAGTATCTCTTCGCGTTGATTATTGCCGCTCGAAAGCTACGACCTTATTTCCATGCCCATGAAGTCACGGTATTGACTAATCAGCCCCTGAAACACTTTTTGAACCGACCGGAGGCGTCGGGGAGATTGGTAAAATGTGCCATCGAGATGACGGAGTTTCGTATTCATTTCGCTCCGAGAACCGCTATTAAGGGCGAGGCACTGGCAGATTTTATAGCTGAGTCTACGGCACCCGATCTGGAAGTAACGGGTCCCGCAGAGGGGGCAACCATGAAGGAAGTCCCGACAACAGAACAACAGCTAGAACAGCCAAATGAGGAGAACACTTGGGAGATGTACACTGATGGTTCATCGAGTGTAGAAGGCTCGGGGGCAGGATTCATATTGATACCGCCCGGCGGAGGCGAGCCCCTACGATATGCCTTGGCGTTGACGTTCAAAGCCACCAACAATGAAGCAGAATATGAGGCTCTCATCACGGGCCTCAAGATTGCCAAGGTTACGGGGGTCGATCATTTAAAAGTGAAGTGCGATGCCAGCTTGGTTGTAAATCAAGTCCAGGGGAATTATGAAGCCAGGAGCCCGACAATGAAGAAGTATTTGCGCGAGGTGCAGACCTTGAAGGGAAGCTTCAAAAGCATCAATATCGAGGCGATCCCGGGGGAAGAAAACGCGGAAGCAGATGCCTTAAGCAAGTTTGCTCTGGGAGTGGCCCCCGAGGAGAATCGAAAGGTGCATTTCCTGGAGAAGGTAATTATCTCAAACATTGATCCAGCGGAGATCGGTGCTATTGAGACAGGATCGGAGGAAGAAGAGAAGCCCACTTGGATGACCCCGATAGTCACATACCTGACTACAGGGATACTCCCCGATGACAAAGTGGCAGCTGTCAGGTTACGTCGGATTGCGGACAACTACGCGATGGTGGACAACCAATTATACAAAAAAGGGTACGTAAAGCCTTTCTTAAAATGCGTAGCAGAACCTGACACGAATCGGATCCTGTGGGAGCTACACGAGGGAGTCGCGGCCTGTCATGAAGGGGCCCGATCTCTAGTGAGGAAGGCATTGAACTTAGGCTACTATTGGCCCTCGATGAACAAGGAATCGACCGCGATGGTCCGATCCTGTGATGCATGCCAGAGGTACGCCCCGAATATTGTGGCTCCCGCCGCGGACTTAATGCCCATCAGGAGTGCATGGCCCTTCGCGCAATGAGGGATTGATTAGGTGGGACCTCTTCCCCAAGCGAAAGGTCAGTGCAAGTATTTGCTCGTGGCCATCGATTACTTTTCAAAGTGGATAGAGGCTAAAGAATTGGCTAGAACGACGGGGCAGCAGATCCTCAAGTTCCTTCAAACTCAGATCGTATCCCGGTACGGGGTTCCTCGAGTGTTGATCAGCGACAATGGCCCTCCGTTCAATGGGGCTCAGTTGAAGGAGTACCTGGAGGAGTTGAACATCGAACATCAGACCGCTTCAGTCCGCCACGCTCAAACCAATGGCCAGGTGGAATCAGCCAACAAGATCGTGATGGATGGCTTGAAGAAGAGAGTCTACGCCTTGCAGGGCCATTGGCTGGATGAGCTCGAAAACGTGCTGTGGGCTGTAAGAACAACACCCAAGCAATCAACAGGAGAAACTCCGTTTGGCCTGGTCTATGGCACGGAGGCAGTCGCTCCCGTGGAGATAGCGGTGGCGTCCCATCGCGCGAAATATTACGAACCTCTGACAAACAAGGAAATGAGACGTCTAGACTTAGACTTGCTCGAGGAGAAGAGGTGGAAGGCTGACGAAGTCCAGGCCCGAATGCGCCTGGCAACAGCCCGATATTACAATCAGCGTGTCAGGTCCCGACAATTCTTCGTGGGAGAACTTGTCTGGCGGAGGAACTAGTTCGTTCATCAAGATCGGATCAACAATCTATCGCCAAAATGGGAGGGACCTTACAAGATCGTAGGGATGCCAGCACCCAATGCATACAGGCTAGAGGACCTTGATGGCAAGACGTTGAAGCATTCCTTCAGTGGCGAACACTTGAAGAAGTATCATGTTTGATATTAAGCCGCCGTGAAGGGCGCAAATTGTCTATCAATAAGATCCGATGTAAGCCTATTTTGAGTTAGTTATGAATAAAAGAAGTTGCTTCCGATCAAATTGCTTTTAGATTTATTCTAAATGTTAGTAAGACGTCCTGAAGGGCGCGATAAAAGCCTTCCGAGGTATGCGTAAGTCGTCTATATGATGCGGCCAAAAGCCTTAACAGGTATGGACAAAAGCCCTACGGGGTACACGTAAGTCGTCTATATGATGCAACCAAAAGCCTAGGTACGAAAAGGCCCTGATGGGTCCGCGTAAGTCGTCTATATGATGCGGCCAAAAGCCTTAACAGGTACGGAAAAGCCTTAACAGGTCCGCGTAAGTCGTCTATATGATGCGGCAAAAAGCCTTAAAGGGTACGATTAAGCCGTCCGGTAGAGACGCAGTAAAAGCCCTAAGGGGTGTGAAAATGGCCTTGAAAGGCAGGGATAAGAAACCTTAAGTGGTGAAGTCCCGATAATGGACGAGAAACCTTAAGTGGTGAAGTCCCGATTTTGGACGAGAAACCTTAAGTGGTGAAGTCCCAATTTTGGACGAGGAACCTTAAGTGGTGAAGTCCCGATTTTGGAAGAGAAACCTTAAGTGGTGAAGTCCCGATTTTGGACGAGAAACCTTAAGTGGTGAAGTCCCGATTGGACAAGAAACCTTAAACGGTAAAATCTCGAGTAAAACGTCGGAAGGACGTATGAAGTCATTTTAATGGCGCATCGGAACGTTCTGAGTAACGAATTTAAAGTCGCTTTAGATAAAGTGCAAATGAGTATCGGTGCCAAAACAGATGGAAAGAAACTACTTATATAAAGGCCAGAAGGCCAAAGAGGTTCGATACAAGAGATAAAGGAGAAAGACAACAAGGACTAAAAGATGTAAACATTAAACTTGGTCCTTGTTGGAAGATGGATCCTCAGCAGCATCGGAGGGAGCAAGGTTTGGAGGGGCCTGGGCGGAAGGCTCCGTGGTTGGCGAAGTCGGGTCCATGGCAGCGACCTCTTCACTCTCCGCGGGGAGGTTGAAGTATTTCTCCGCAATAGGGGCGAGAGTCTCGGACTTCTTGAAGTCGATGGAATCCTCGTATGCGGTGTAGAGCTCTTCGACGGCATTGAACAGAACGTTCTCCACCTCGGACTTACAGAACTCTACAGCAGCCACCTTGAATTCTTCAGAGTCCCAATACTCCCCGCGGCCCTGCAGACGGCCCTCCTCGAGGCCTTGAGCCTTGGCCTCAGCCAGCTTGGCAGAAAATTCAGCTCTCTCAGCTTCGAACTTCGCCTTGGCCTCCGCGAGAAGATCCGCGAAAACGTTCTTTTCGTGAACGAGCTGCTTCCTCTCCGACTCATGCCGCTGATTATCCGCCTGGACCATCTTCCGCTCCCGACGCATGACAGCCTCATGATCGTGGACTTTCTTGAGCAGGCTCGAGGTCATCTCGTCTAGGAGAGCTTTCTTCTTGGCCATCTTGTTCTTGGCCGCCACTGCCTCGTCGAGTTCTACCTGAAGCTTGGCTAAAGCATCAGGGTTCGACTTGGCCTCCGCCGCCTCTAAAGCACCCTTCAGGGCCAGGATAAGGCCGAAGCAGCGTTGTTGGTTCGCGGTGTCCTGAGAGAAGGGAGAAAAAGATCAAGATACAGTAATCGGAGACAAGAATGATGAAGAAAATAAAACAAAGATGAAGTTTTACCTCCATCCGACGAATAGCCATATAGCGGATCTCCTCCTCAAGGTCCTCCCGCGCCAAGGATAGGGGTCGCCTCAAGGCTGGAGGAATTGACCCCGCCAGCAGATGCAGGGCCAATCCAGGATCAAGGTTTCCCCGCTGGAGTGGAACCCCTCGGAGAGACTCGATCGGGTTCCAAGGCATCATCCCCTGGTCGGGGGTGAAAACCTTGTAAAGATTTTCATCCACGGGGAGAGGGGGGATGACCCCAGAACTTTCAGCCGGAGGAGCCACCTCGGCTGGTGGCTCGGGAGTCGGAGTGCGGAACCCGGGAGGAGGACTCCGGGACACATCCTCCACGACGGGCCTCAAGGTGCTCCGACCGCGCCTACGACGGAGCAGGCCACCTTCAGCGGGCTCCTCGGAGGAAGGAGAAACCTCCAAGTCAGTCACCTGACGGAACTGGGCTTCCGTCGGGGTTTCCTCTGTCACCGGCGCCGGTGGAGTCACGGCCCGGGCTGGAGTAGCAGCACGCCCCGGAGTGACAGCCTCCGATGGACCTGCGGTGGCGGGACGAATAAAGTCAGGAAGAGTACCGTTAGGGCACCAGATGATTTGACGATCGAAGTGTTGGTTCTTCCCAAAGACGTTGTAATATCCCGCCTTGAGAACGCGGGGGATTTCTCCTCGAAGGATGTACTTGATCTCTTGAACCCGCGTTTTTCGATCAGCGGGAATAAATTCCCTGGGAACTAATTTCGTATATCGTTTAATTGCACGACGAACACGCTTACCTTCCTCGGCGGTAGTGACCCCGAAGGCTTGGTCAATCTCCTCCCTCCTGGCCTTCTTGGCCCCGACTTGCTCTTCGGTCGGAGGAGCAGCACATAGAGGAGTGGAAGAGGAAGCGCCTTTCTTCACAAACTTTCGCTTCCGCTTGGAGCCACTCTGGACGGCATCAGTCTCGCCCTGCTTTAGAATGAGATGAGTCAACAGAGAAGCCTTCTTGGCTGCAAAAGTAAAAGACAAGATGGTTAGAAATATTACCCAGATGACCAAATCCTTGGAAACAGAGTCAAGGAGTCGGACTCCGATAGTAATCAGGTTCCTCTCCTGGAGCTTGTTGGCGTCGAGAGGTATGAAGTTGTCCCCCCAGCGGTAGAGCTGAACCATTTGGAGGGTGTTGAGGTCATCCTCAGTGTAGTCTAAGAGCTTGGGGGCAGGATCCGCCACGACCTCCCATCGAGGCCATGGGACAGAGCTGTGCTGGACGAAGAAGTAGTACTTCTTCCATCCGCTGTTGTCGGACCCCGAATCGCGAATCAGCACCCGATCTTTGTGGAACTTCCAAGTTTCGCTATCCCAGCCGAAACGTGAAAGTTGCTCCTTTGTCCACTTGGGGAGTCGCGGGGAAAAGGAGCAGACCCCAGCTTTGTTGCACTTCATGCCATAGAAAGTGCGGAATAGCAGTAGACTGTACGTCCACTGCTGGCGGTGGCATAAGAGTTGGAAGGCATTCCACACTTGGATGGCGTGTGGAGAGAAGGTACAAGGGTGTATTTTGTAGAAGTTGCACATCTCCACCATATTTCCGCAGAGGGGGAACCGAATCCCCGCGCTAATTTGTCCGGCGGAGACGAACACTTCCCCTGCCCGAGGAGCCGTAATGATGTGCTTCCTTCTGACAGCAGGTTGAGACTCATATGGGAAGCGAGGTTCCCAATCTGAGGTAATACACCCCTCTCTAAGGGCAGCCTCATACGAAGCCTCAGATATCTCATTGACAGCAAACTCGAAAGTGAAAGGAGCTCTAACCTCAGAACTAGCTTCGTCTAAAACGATTGCAAACAAGAGGATTTGAGAAAAGAAGAACAAACAGCAAGTAAATCACGAAAACATAGAAGAAAGTCTTACCAGACATGATCGATGATCGGAGAGATAAAATGGAGGAAGATCGGAAGGTTGAAGGCCTTAGATCACTGGAACAGCAGGAAGAGCTTGGAGAAGAAGCTTCGAATGCAAGGATGGCTGAAATCGAGAGAGTGCAGAAGAAGTGAATAATGCCAGGGTTTCGGATTTTATAAGCAAAAGGACAACTGAGGGAACTTAATCTTGACCGTTGAAGACGAAACGACTTGATCTCGATCGTTGAAATTATGAAGACGGTACGGAAGAGACAGCTGGATGAGCACGATCTGCACCGTTGAAGAGGAAACGACACGATCTTAATCGCCGAGATCATAGGTACGGAAGGGACGTGCGTGACGTCATGGCTGCTTTTCCAGAAAACAGCAGTCACGCCGGTTTAAACGTCGTTTCCTTATCCCTAGGCATTCAATGCTACAGTAACCGAGGAGTCTCCTCGGATTTGGCAACTGCCCATGGGGTCTGGTGGGTCCAAGGTAATCATGAGTAAGAGATTCTGTTATACAACGATCACACGCAAGGCAAAAACCTCCGACGGTGGTATCGGAGGGTATGAAGGTAAAAGCCTCTGATTGAGGTATCAAGAAATGTGAAGGTAAAAGCCCCTGACGGTGGTATCGGGAGGTACGAAGACAAAAGCTCCCGACAACGAGGTCAAAAGATCTGGACTGGAAGACACGACGAACTAAAAGTCCCCCATGTCTTGGGGGCAAATGATGGGTTCGGATGTAATCGTTAGCCCCGTTAACAGCCAATGGACGGCGAGTAGGTCCAGTGGGCCTCGTGAAAAGCCTGGAAGGCCCAGAGGCCCTGTATTAAGGGTCCCGACAATAGCGGCCCCGACACATGAGCTAGAGGCTCCCAATGAAGCCTCTGAGTAGGCCCCGATATGCCTTAGTAAAGGCCCCGATAATAAAGCCCCGCAGAGGCTGGACCTGTCCCGTAGAGACTGAAGGTCCTGGGTGGTGATCTAGAATGAGACAACTCTGGAGTCTTCGACAGGAGTCGGGACTTGTGATCAGAGGATAAAGACCGAGAAACCCGCCTACTAGATAGAGTAGTGGGAGACTGTTAGAGATAAAGATAAATCCCCCGAGATACGCAGGGCGTGCCCGAGATACGCGGAGCGTGGGGCGAGATATATGGAATCCCAACCAAGATATACGGAATCGTGGCGAGATACATGGAATCATGAGCACAACGGCCAAGCATGGTCACAGTTAACTGTGCAACTCCTCCTCCTATATAAAGGAGGAAGTTACCCCAGAAAACCACACTCTCTAATACGACTTAGAATACTCTGCCACCCTGTTGATTGTGTACTCATTTAAGCATCGGAGAGGGATTCTGGGTCACCACCCAGGTCATCCCCTTTTGCAGGATTACGCGGAGCCCAGGAGTCCAAGCTTTCCGTCAAGGACGTAACGGAGCTTTGCCCGTGATCCAACATATTCCACAGACCCTCCTGATGCTAAAATGAACTTAAACCTGTCATTACTTGCTAATTAAATGTGATTATGAGGGCAATATCGTCTTTTAGCATCTTAATCCTCTTGAACTCTATAAATATGACTCATGGGTGCTCATTTGATGAGAACTTGATTGTATCTTGATTTCTCACAACTTTGAGCACTCACTTCTTTCTACTTTCTCTCTTTAAAGTTTTATACTTGCTTAAGCATCAGAGAGGGTTCGCCGGATCCCCCCGCGGCGCTCCCTTATTGCATGTTGTTTTTCGGGACCTAGGTCAAGATCGAAGGCTCGACGAAATTCGGGATTCGACATCAACGGTCAACTCTTTGAAGACCTCGACGATCAAACCCCAGCATTTTGGCGGCGTCTGTATGATTCGAACAAAAATTCATGTCAAGCAAACCATGAGCACGAGCACCAATACTCCGTCACCCCCCTAAAAATTGGCAGAAAAGTATCCAGCACAAGGATCTATTCATGATTGCAAAAGAGTGCTACTTCGGAGCACTAGAATGTATTGATGATTGCAAAAGAGTGCTACTTCGGAGCACTAGGATGTATTGATGATTGTGAAGCAATGCTACTTTGAATCACTAAGATGTGACATAGTATGAACTAGCAATAAAAAGCTACGTGAGCTACTCTGTTGCCGATACTACCTCTGACCAATCTTCACTGCCAAATATCTTTGTCGGTCGAAAATCATCGGTACTGACCGAAATTCGTCGACCGAAAATGTCGTCACCACAACACTGATTCTGAGCCAATAGCCATCTCAGTATGAAATGGGGGGCATTCATAGATCTATACACATTCTTACAATGATCACCACCAAGAACGCGAAGTTCTTCGAGAAACACCACCTACTAAGCGTGCACACCTTAAAAGAGAGCGCGCCTTCAAAGTTCAATCAAGTCAAGGGCATTGAAGAGCTCAACCCCTAGTTTCATACAATACCGGACTGATAACGACACCCCCTAGAGGTGGTGACCGAATACTCAATAGTACGTGTATAACGTGAGTTTGGTAAAATATGTCTTGCTTGTTCTACGGGGAAATAAACTTTAACTCCCAAGCCATTATATAAATGATCCTCTAATCACTGATTTCACCAACGAATTAAACATTTGAAAAGAATATTGAATTGGCAAGACAAACCTTATATACACGGGGGTCAATCACATTACCAATGAGGTTGGGAATATCACTAGCACCATCGTCCTCTCCAACCATGTACTAAAGAATGTTCCCAAAGTAATCATCCCGATCTGACGCACCCATTTGACACGCGACCTCACTAATTGGATCCGCTGAACTGATTCGACAACTCAACCCGTCGTGCCCGAGCAAAATAATCAATTTAATCGATCCCGTCGGAAACATCTACATAGGTGAATACTCGCTTCCAAGAAGTATACTTGGAGACAAATTCTCGGAAACTGTATTCAAGGATAGAATTTAACTCCCGAATCAGAGGAAAAATGTCAATTGCATCCCATTCAAAAGATTCCAAGAAGTAATAAGCAAGGGGGCACCATTCAATGTTGAGCCACGCCAAAACTCTCTGCGCCACCGCGAGTACTGTCACATCGCCACCGCAAGCACTGTCACCTCGGCATTCCTCACCGTTAGTTCACCCTCTGCCCCAAGTGTAGAGACTGACTACTAATAAAGGAGGAGGATATTTGAACTTCACCTACCAGAATGGTGAAGAAACCAACCACGACATGAAGCGCATTTGTGCCAAGCGCGTCACCTACTACATAATTTCTAAAGGGCACACCACCCAGCCTATATGATTTCGCATAGCTGCTCAATTCAGGAAACTCCAATCATGATGAAATTAGCAAGCTCATCCCAACAAGGGGTATGTTCAGTTTTAGCACCAACAGATGCCGAAAGCAACTATCATGTGTTCTAACATGGGAGAAGTAGATACCCTCCCAACAAAGGGTGATACATATACCGTCAAGGGTCGTAATGCATGATATAGTTCTCTAAGCTCGACCAAAGAAGGGGAAATTCCTACTTCCGACTCACCAACGCCAAAATTTGGCACGGGAATCAAACTTAAGTTCAAGCCCGAATTCAAGGCAAATCAATATATAGCCTAACAGCATGGGAAGTAAAGATTCAAGATCGATATTTGCGCTAATAACACATCTCCACCAAGCACCTTGCACTAGGGTAGTAAGAAAGTAATCTTTGCCATCCCGTCAAGAGGAAAATCGGGACGAAGGGGGCACCTGTAGAAAACCCTACCCCTTAAGGTTATACGCAAAATAGTAAGTGAATGAATGTTACAACAAGGGAAAATAGGGAGATCTCGTCAGTTCGACATCCCTTACCCATGTATGCATTCGCAATACAAGCGCAACTTCTAATGAGGATAAGCTACAAGGCATAGCCACTACGGGGGCAACCCCGCGAGAAATCATGAGGTAACACTTACCTTGAAAGGAATGATTACAATTCTAAAAGCAAGCATATCTCTTAAGTGTAAGTCCTAAATAAAGAAGAGTTCACAATCAAGATTGAAGATGGGAGGAACACGATCAAGGCGACACTCCCTAAAAAGCCCTCGAGAATACTCTAAGGCAAAAGCAAAGACAAAACACATAGAATTCGGCACTGCATCAAGAAAATCGTCAACGCCTGATCGGACTCGTAAATCTGTCGCAAGGCGCATCAATCGGACTCACTGTCTGACCCACACTTTTATATTGTGACGATCACCTAATCCGATGTATAATCCAAGATGATACGTCTGCATGAGCTCTTCGCTAAATTATAACCAATTTCAGAAAGCATTGCTCTTATCAAATCCTCATCACAAAAATTCTTACGCTAAAGCGCAAAGGAAAAGGGGAAGGAATTTACAACCTTCCTCAAGTATGGACATTGCCACGTGGTACTCACCAAGGGAAAAATTCAAGGTCTTGAATGCACTTACTTTGGAATAGTGAGTAGAACGTGCCAACTCTCGCATTAAGAGGGGGGAGGCAATGAAATCTAAAAATAAACATCTTACCTAAAATTTTGAAACAAGCAAATTAGAGAATCGACACTCGTTAAGAGAAAACACATCCTACCCCGCGATTATTTGACGCAAAATCCTTATTCCCCTTCTAAACAGTACAACTAAGGAAGCAAACTTGAAGAAACACTAAGTAGGAGGAATGGAAATCGCGCCCAACCAAAAGCAAATGCTTCCCTCTCAACTCTATGAGATACATCTGGAAAAATTATTGCTCAAACCATGGTTATGATCAAAGAAAACAATCATGATAAAGAAATGTGTCCGCAAAGAATATCCATCACGTTCAAGAATATGCATATCCATGAAATTGAATAAGGAACCTCCGTTGTTTGAACATGAAAACAAACTGTGCGACTACCAAGAAACTTGGAGGGCACCAAATGAACAAGTAGAGACAACAAGCATCGCGCTCGGTACGCAATCTCTCCCAATTGGGAAAGGCTCGGGTAACATGTAATAATTTTTATAAAAAAAACAGAGTAACAGGTAATATCTCTATGAGAACAACCAATCTGAATAGAACAGACTACCCGAGATAGACATCTCGTTTGGATAGTCTAACCTAGTCAAACGGAGATCTAATTTGTACGGAACAGACTAGTCGCGAATAGTCTGATCCAGTCACATTGAAAATCTAGTCCAAACGGACGATACAAAGGACAAAACAAGTCCTCCTGGAAATGCATAACTCTATGATATGTTTTGTCTAACTATATCTTGAAGCAGAATGAAGCAATTTGAGACAAGTTATGAAAGAATCAGAAGACATATCAAGAAAAGACACCCTACTATGGAAATACCACCAAGTAGCGGCACCGAAATAGGTAAATCTCCTAAGTGACCTCTGAATTAGCACATGAACATTGCAAATCGTGTCATACGACCGTTGCCACAACGTTAACTTGAAAGTGACCAAGAAATAGATTTAAAACACATCCAAATTTGCAAGTAATGTCTTGCCACAACGTCACCTTGGAGAGGACCAAGTGATGGTAAAAAATTACAAGTTTCACCCTACGACCTCTGTCGCGTCCATTGGAATAACCATGTAGCGGTGCATTAGAATTGAAGGCCCCGTCTTGCCATAATATCCTAGTGACGGTAAAACAATGTTGATAAGTATATCACACCAATAAATCTTACGGAAATCTCAATATCGCCTAAGTTGCGTTTAAGTCCGTAAAACGAGTCATCGTTCTCGGTGGACGCGTATTATAATCTTTCCGACCAAGCAAGTTACGTTCAAGTCCGTAAAACGAGTATCTGTTACTCGATGGGCGCGTAGTTGAAATATTGCCGACCAAGCAAGTTGCGTTCAAGTCCGTAAAACGAGTCTTTGTTACTCGATTGGCGCAGTTGAAATCCTGCCGACCAAGCAAGTTGCTTTCCAGTTCCTAAAACGAGTCCCCGTACTTGAGGGGCGCGCAGTTGAAAGGTGTTGATAAGTAAGTCACACTGATAATCCACCCCATCGCCTCGATGATGTGGGAGTAATCCACCCCAACGCCTCGTCGTGTGGGAGTTGATCATGCATGTTATGTTAGAAATTATATCATCATAATGATATTTCAGTAATGTAGGATGTACGCTTCAACAGAAGTTAAGATATTCAGGCCAATATTTCAATATCATGCCTACGTTTGAACGTTGTGTAAGTTATGGTAAATCAATATGTCGTTTCAACGTCATGAAAGTTATAGTAAATCACGTTGACGTTTGAATGTCATTCATTTCATGTTAAACCAATCTGACATTCTGACGTCATTAAAAAGTATGGTAAACCATTTTGAAATTAAAATATCATCCAAGTTGTACTTCAGGTGATAAAACAAGTTGTCATGCTTGACAAACATGCATTATAAGGTGGGGGTAGGATCAAATCACACCACGCCTTGGAACAACCAAATGAAGGTTGTTGACTACCATGGAATATGGAAACACATCTACAAAACTCGAAATGATTATCAGGTTCATGTATCTTGAAGCGGCTATCATGTCCACATAACGCCAATCGGCTAATACACACATGCATCTTGAAGAGACTACCATCACCATACAACGCCAATGAGCTGCTACATCTATACATATCAAAGCAGATATCATGTTCGCATACCTTAGGGGTAAGGGCACGCACCATCTCTTAAGTAAACACTAATCCAGTCTTGAGCGAAGCCCGTTCAGCTTGCAAAGTCTTGTTTTCTTCGACCAACTCAATCAAAGAGGATGAAAATTAGACGATATCATATACGCCCTGAAATGACAAAAAAATGTTAGAAAGAAGATCAAGTTTAATATAAACATCAAAGCATAAGTAAAGAAGCTCACCAGAGCATAACGAGAAAGAATTTCCTTGGCCAAACAATGCACCTCTCTATGATTAGCAGGAATAGGCTTATGATCCGCCGGGGGCACACACTTGTTCAAAACATGAACTCCAACCTCAGGCTCTTTCAAAGAAGAACAACGATCAAACTGATAACTCCCCTCAGAGAAGAAAGGAACTCACACAGATCCAACCATGTCGCCGTCAAGGGGGCGCACCAATTCCTTGCGAGAAAGAGCAGGAAGCTTAATTCAACCTATAAATTAAACAAAGAAAATGAGAAAAACATACATAATAGTAAGAACTAATCAAGACGGAACACCTGCACGATCGATTTTTTTCGGTAACCGATGGAACCCTCGGCTCGAGGGCAGGAGTATGGGATGAAACACAAAAATCAGCAGCAACCTCATCATTCATCATCAAACATTTCCCCTTATCCTTAGGAGGAGTAGGAGGGGCAATACCCTCTAGAACAGCCTCCTTTTTATTGCAAGAAGGAGCCTTTGGAGAATTGACAGTTGAAGGGGATTTCCTTTTCCGTGAAATAGTCGAGGGTCCAATCTCGAAATCAGACTTCTTCAATTTTTCCTATAAGAAATTTTAGCCGCCTCGTTTGCCCGCGCAAACACAGAGGATATTTTTTCCTTAAACAACAAGAGAAAAAAAATATGAGAAAAATACATGAGGCGTATATAGAATGAAGTGACAAAATGAAATCTTTTATACTAGAAGCTTTGGCTCCCTTTGCCATTTTTTAGGACACTTTGGCCGCCTTCGAGGCGCCATGAATAACACTGGAAGAAGCCTTCCTCTTGGGTGCATTGGAACCACCATGTGCAGAATCCGACTCTTGCAGACGAGAGGTTTTACCATGAAACCAACTTACAAAGAAGAACAACCGGAAATATGAAATGTTAAAAATCGGTAGCATACCGAATTTTCATAAGGGGGAGTTGATCGAATTCATGTATTGTAAAGATCCATATCTTAAAATCGATTCACGGAACTGTAAGCCTTGGCCTTGTGATAAATGTATATACGCTTTACAGTTTCCCTATCCTACGTAGAAAACGTTTTGATAAAAGGGTTACTGTCTACAGTAGAGATGTCAAGAATAGACCAAGTAACATGATGATCTTTGATGAAGAAATAGTTGCACGCCCAATGGCTTTTAGATCGGTCGGCCGACGTGAAGAAACGATTGTTGGAATCCCAATTAACTGTCCCTAAGTCTATTTGAATAAATCCATGATCTTTTGAAAGACGTAAACGAATGGTGAAGGCACATGTGCCAGTAGAACTTTGAAGGTGAATCCGGAAGAAACATTGGAACACCGTAAGAGAATAAGTCCAAGACTAATGATGGCACAACACTCGAAAACCAACCCAAGATCGAATGCCTGGCGGAGCAAGATTCGTGGGAGAAATCCCATAATAACGGAAAAGTTTGATCAAATCCTCGCAGTAAGGAAATCGAAAGCCGCTTCGCACCTGGGCGGTGTATAATGCTACTCGTCCATCTGAAGGCACAGTAACCGCGCCATGAGCAAGCCCGGGGAAGTATGAAAAGGATGCGAGGCTTTGTCTGAAGTATAGAGACCGGCCATCTTAACATGACGGTGAAACTCTCGTTCTCTCAAAAAGTTGCCTGGGAAAGATCTCCGCCAATAATCGGCCTCCCGCCCCGAATTCACCTCGGAATATGAGATGGGCTCTAACTCATAAGAGAACTCTGACTCTAGCATGGGCTGTGATTCCGACTCTCAGTCTGATTCTAAGTCTATGTTCGGAAAGCGAGTAATAACAGCTTAGGGAGAAAAATACTTACGCATTCTAGTCCACCCTGCGAGAACTGAAGGAAGACCTAGTGAAGGAGTTGACAGTAAAACTCCTCTTCAAGAAAAATCCAAATTTAGCGATCCCCTTTGAGTGAATTTTTAAAACACCGTAAGACAAGTTATCAACCTTCGTGTATGTGTCAATGAAATTCTATTATGCCCATGCCACGAGAGCAATTTTTTGGTACTTAGCCAAATTTTAGCAAGGGAATCAGCTCCCTACGTTTGAATATGTTACGCCCCGAGACAAAAGAAATTCTATACTTAGTCAATTTCAGCAAGGGAATCAACACTCCACGCTTGAAGATGCTTCACCTCTACTACGTGAGGGGTCCTATACTTAGCCGAATTTCGATGATGATTTATGTCACACCCTCTTGCTGAGTGAGGGGTCCTATACTTCGCCATTAGGTAATGATCTTGAGGATGCTACACACCCTGCTGTATGAGATATCTTACACTTGGCCAAAATTTCAATGATGATCCTGGAGATGTTACATCACTGTTATGCGAGAAGTTCTATTCTTAACCAAATTTGAATGATCATCTTAAAAGTGTTACCCACCTACTATATGAGGGATTCTATACTGAGTCAAATTTCAGTGATGGTCATGAATTTACTGCCTTCCCGCTACGGGGACAAATTCCATACTCACTGCATACGCGCTACGAGGAAAAATTGCATACATACTACGTACCCGCTACAGGGACAAATCTCATACTTACTGCGTGCCCGCTACAGGACAAAATACATACTTACTGCGTACCCACTACGAGGGAAAACTCCATACTTACCGCATACCCGCTACGGGGGGAAAATTCGCATACTTGGTCCTTTTTAGCGAGGGAACCAACCCCTGCGCCTAAATGTGATGTATCCTCGAAAGTGATTTTATACTTAGTTAATTACAAAGGGAACCTACACCCAACATTTCCTGCGGTAACATTTCTACACTTATCCAATTTATTATTACATATTACACGTGAGGAAATAAATGATTTGACAAACAACTCTAAGGGAGCAGTTACATTTCCAACTTAAAAACACTTAGCCAATTTTTTGGCCTAGTGGGTGATTGCACCAAATCAAACACTTAGCCAATTTTTTGGCCCTATAGAGACTGGGGAAGGAACACTACGCCGCACGCGCGAACGGATGGTAAGGTCATCAAATAGTTCCAATTAAAAATTATTTATATTAACATTTATATCAACTGTCAACTATAGATATTTTATACTTAGTGAATTTTTTCACAAGTTTTAACATTCATGTGCATCCTACACATCATGACTTAGAATTGTGACATGCTCAAATTTAATTATTTCCATGATTATGATTATGTGATATTCATACGTGCAAGAATGACACGTACAAGCATGACACATACAAGCATGACACGTTCCGTTATGATATCACTTTTTTGTTCATGATCGATATATTTGACATACGCGTATTTGCTTTTATGTCAATGGCTATGCTAATATCTACATCTTTTTACTCCCGAGTATAAGGAGAAACATCACTGCGCTACTTACAGCTGCTGACATCGGTGTTACTATCAAGGTAATGAAAATAGTGAACTTAACTGCGTGTATCTCCCATCTAAAAAATAGAGTCAAGTAAGGAATAAACCATTACTTGACTCGAAGGCAAATGTTGGATATACACCCAATCCAGGCTCACCTAGTCTCCATACTTAGCCAATTTTGGGCTCTATACGTGATTGCAAATCAAAACTTTGACCTTCACACATTTTTGGACATTAAAATATCTCAACTAGCCGATTGGGACACCCCTTTCGGACTTGTCCGGTTGGAATCTCCAGACCAAACTAGTCCAATATGGAGCTCCCAACCGGACTAGTCAGGTTGGGACATCTCTGTATCTGACTTTTTCCGATACGAAGACCCTTTCTTTGCCTGGACGACCCTCGTCCGGGCCGTACCATCCGAGTATCTGACAGTGCCATTTTGACACTTCGTCGCTCTTTCAACACTTATACTTTTAATCTACTCAACGGATCCTCCTGATGCTAAACTAGACTTAAACTTGTCATTAGTTGTTAGTTAAGTGTAATTATTAGGGGAATATCGTCTTTTACCATCTTAATCCTCATGAACTCTATAAATAGGACTCATGGGTCCTCATTTGAAGGGAACTGTATTGTATCTTGCTTTCCTACAACTTTGAGCTCTCACTTTTCTCTACTTTCTCTCTCTAAAGTTGTATCCTTACTTAAGCATCAGAGAAGGTTCCCCGGATCCCCCCCTAGCGCTCCCTTTTTGCAGGTTGTTTTTCTTGACCAAGGTCGAGATCGAAGGCTCGACGAAATTCGGGATTCGACATCAATGGTAAAGTGTTTGAAGACTTCGACAATCAAACCCCAAGATTTTAATGAAACGTAAAAATCAATAATCAGTTAAAGGGAGGATGTTAAATTATGAATAAGAACGTGTCCAACACCTTCATCACAAGTTTGATCTTATGAGACAATTGGTTAAGGCTCGAGTCTTAATCTTGAGATATGCATGTAATCATCATGATTGCGGGGAAATAAAACAGACACATCAAATAAAAATACTTCCATTGATTGCAAAAATGCTTTAGCCCTTCGAACAATCATTCTTACAATAAATAAATAAATAAATAAATAATGGAAAGGAACAATGTATTTGGGTGATATTATGAATTCATCAAATTCATATAGCACCATATATAGGAGCGGACACTTCTTCTCTAAATATTACAACAAATTAGATAGATAAGATTTATAACTTGGGTGGAGGGAGGAGCCACGTGGAGCCCACAATGTACTTGAGTGATATAAATCGCTCAATATCTGCCTTGGTAACTTGTTTCGTGAATTTAGCTCGTCCTTCAGGCTTTGCTCCTGGCCCCTTGTTTTGGAATTCACCAAAATGGACAGTACTGCATCATCCACCATGCATGTAAATTTTAAAGTTAAAATAAAGCGGTTGATATGTGTGTTTGAGTTAATAAATGAGGATTCGACTTGCAAATTTTATTGATATACCTGTCACGCTCTGGCTTATTATCATCGGACCAACCGGCAGGTGCAATGACACTGCCCATATCAGTGTATGCAAAGAAAACTCTAGGGGCGGCCATCCACGCCCTACCAAGAAAAGTACCAGTACTTTCACCAAGAATGTTACAGTGAACAAAGGAATATCCAGTATCCTCCTCATTGCTCTTCCTGGCGTGGGCGGTGATCACTGTCATGCCTTTCTCCTTAAGCACGTGTAACTCTGTGTTGAGGTAGATTGAAGTTCCAGACCCAAATATGAAGTCGACTGTGCCCTCGATGTAACAATCTTTAAAGAAGTGGAAACCCCTGTCATCACAAATTGTATCTTGGAAACCTAGGAATCGACAGTTATAGAATGCTGCCTTGTCACCAGAGATCCTTAATGCCACTGCTTGCGCTCCCTTTCTTACACCATCTGGTTGAGGTGCTGAGTTCTAATACAGATAGATAGTAACTGGGTTAAGGTGGTTTAATAACACGCATCTACCTCGAACAAAAATCACGTTGAATTTCGACTCGAGTACATACGATTAATTAAAGTAGTAGTAAAATTGGTATTTGATTTTGAAAAATAAAACCAATAATAGTAAATGGAAATAAATAACCTATATACCGCAATGATGACATTAGCTGCCACAAAGTAATCAGATTCAACTATCAAGCTTGCACTATCCACAGTTCCGAACTCCAAAGCTGTGCCGGCGAACGTAAGGGTTGGCTCTTCCTTTGGTGTGCCGTAGAAGGTGATAAATGGCTTTGTCCTATCAACCTTGATTTTCTCCTTATACACCCCTTTACCAATCCAAATGATCACCCTTTGGTCATTACCGGCTGGGATGCTATCAAGCGCCTCCTTGATGGTTTTGAATTCCCCACTCCCATCGGCTCGAACCTTGATCGTCTTGGGGTTATCTTCAGCAGCTTGTAGGTTAGGGTCGATCTTGCCTTTCCTTGAAGCTAAAGGTTGCACATTTTCGCTGAACCATTTCGCCACTTGAGCCTTGTCTCCAGGGATTGGAACATTGTCATCGCAGATGGCTAGTGGGATGGCGGCAACCACTAGGATGAGAACCGGAAAAATATGGGCGAGGGAGATCGGCATTATGAGTGATAGGTAATAGGTTTCTTATTATGGTTGGTTTATTATTAGTGTGAATATATTGGGAAGTGAATTAAAGGACGCATTTATAGTGAAGAGGAGGAGTTGACTATGTCATGGCGATGATCCTATCTTTCCGTTCTTTTCTATTTTTGGGGGAAAGGTTGTTAATTTTTTACTTAAATATATGCTTCTTTGCTTTAAATAGGTTAAACAAAGTGCTATCCCATAATTTTTTCATGCTATTAGTTAATGTTGGTTTTTAGTCAATGGGTAAGATAAATTCCCACTAACAACTACTTACATACATATATATATATATATGTATGTATTCTTGTTGTAAGATGTGTTTATCCCAATCAAGAAAATTAAGCACAAATTGGGGAAAACAACTATGTCTAAATGGATAACAATAACTGCCAATTTTTTTTAGGTGAAACATGTAATTTTTCTATTAAAAAAGCAACCAACAAACCAAGGATAGTTCAAAGAGTTTGTCCCACGAAGAGGTCCAGGGTACATCCGCAGCAAACCAAGAACCGGCGGTGTTTGATCGGGCCGCACACTTATAGAACAAGAGAGCATGATCAACAAATAGATAAACTAGGTGTTAGCATATGATGACGTGGCACCGTAAATTGTAGCCCGTTAATATTAAGGATATTACCTAAGAAAATTGGGTAAATGTCACATTAGGTTAATTGGGCATGACCTAATTTCTAATTAACATGGAATGCCCAAAATTGGGCCTCCCTTCCTTAATAGGTGCTTCGGCCGAATAGAGTACCACATAGGTTGGAGTGGACTTTTGTCCACTCCACCAATCCTATATATAGGGGAGTCTCCTAAGGGGTTTTACACAACAATTAATTCATAAGTCCCTCCATTGAGGAACTTGAGAGAAGCCCTCTCACCCTTTGTTGAATATTTCGGCACCACCATAATCAGTCCGATGTTCTGTCCCCGTTGAAGAATCGATCAGAGGATTTGCTGTGGAGCTTATACCGCGTAGGACTTCTTCTCATGAAGAACTTGTACGGGTTCTGACCGGAGGATCAGAACTCCCTCCACATCGTTCTTGGGCTGGAAAGCTATTGAGGTATGTGTACATTATTCCGTTGCGTAATTAGTTTACTTGCTTGTACACGTTTAGCATTCCGTAGTATTACGTTCCCGTAATCCAATAGTGGTATCAGAGCAGGTGTTAGGGGTTCTTAAGTTTTTGATAAACTGATGTTCTTGAAGTTTTATAAAAAAATCTGAAATTTTTGTTTATGAACACCGAATTTTTTTCGAAAATTTAAAACATGAAACCATGTTTTTGAACTCTTAAAACTTAACATTTTTGGAATTTACATGTTTTTATAGATCAATGCCGAAATTCATGTTTAAATTTAAGTTTGATGTTCTTAATCTTCAAGAACACGATGAGTTTTATCAAGAACAGTTTTTGGATTCATGTTCAAGATAGAGTTTGATCTTAAACTTTGACAATTTTTCCAATTAAACAAGTTTTTGGCCGAAAACCGTAGACAATTATTAGGTAAAATAATTTATTTCTTGGGCACCAAGTTGAAAAATTCGGCCAAAATAATTAGGGATATAGTTTTCCATATTTTAATTTTATTAAAAGGTAACTATATATCTATAAGTTGGAGAATATGGATGGGTTTACAATATAATATTGAAATATATATTAACTATCAATATATATATATATATGAAGACAGGGTAAATATATATTGATAGATTTAGTTGCTATAAAAGATTAAGAAAATATATTGTCTATATATATTTTATCCCTAAACATATATTTGACAATAATAAATATATATATAATGTGTGCCGAATATTATATATATATTGTTGATTGATTTACATCTTAAAGATAGAATCTTGACAATATTTATATATATATATATGTGCCGACTTTTATATATATATATATTGGCAATATTGGAAATTATTTTACATAATTATTATTTCTTGGTGGTTAAGTTGAGTTTTTAATGGACTTTAAAACACTACTTAGCTTGCAAGAAATAATTCGGTCGAACCCTAGGGTTTATGGGCCTGTCCAATTGCTAAATCGGAACAGGTTAAACCAATCCGGGTTTACTTAATCGGGTGGACCTTTTTCGGGTCGGGTCAAACCGGAGCAATTATGTAAAACCTAACCAAACCGGTTTCGAGTGATGAACCGAACCATAATCTTATTTTATTGAACCATTTCGGACCAAACCGGATTTTTAAAATCGGACCGACTTGAACCGGATTTTTAATTGGACCAAACCAACTTTTAAAATTTTCGTAAATTTTAAAATGTTCAATAAAATAGGATGTCAAATTTTTTAATCCAAAACATTTTCGAACTTTAATATTAGCCTAAACAGGGCTCTTAGGGTTTACGATTACGGGGATGGATCTCGAATATGCAAGTTTTTGGGACTCGATTAAATTAGTGGGCTGAATTGCAATTGTTTACTTTCTGCAACATCTATTAGAAATGTCGACTTGACTTTGTCGAGCTAGCTGGATAATATATTAAGAGAATTGAGCTCTGGGATTTAAATATATGGTTTGCGCAATAGGATAGACATGCTATGCTGATTGAAAGTTCCTAGAATACTTGTCTAGAAATTTTGCAAGATTGATTGTTAGCATGAATTACAAAACAACCCCTAATATTTTCAAATCGTTTTCAAAATCGAAAATTCCAGTCGCCAATTATTCATGAAGTGTTCGGAAGTTGCATGTTTTGACTCGTATGCTATAATGTTTAGGAGTGAAAGCATGTGATAATTTACTTTACGTAGAATTATGTATGCTAGGAACATTAGACGCATGACGCGTAAGCATGTTGTTTGGTTTGTTCGATGTTTATGGCGTGATATAGTGTTATGCATGCGTAAATTATCGGATAATTTTTCAAAATCAAAAGGGCCTTGTGAAAGCCAAGATCGTATGCTTATTTGAAAGTTCCCATTCCGGTAATTTGCAATAAAATAACCGTTTTCAAAAGACCGTTCTATTGGATTGAAAACGACAATAGTGTAAACTCTTTCACAACACCCCCTGCCCTCGGTTTACTAGAGGTGAGTTGGTTTAATGGCTGAGGAATCACTATTTGATGTTTTCCATCTTAATAGATAATCCAATGTTTGCAATTCTGTCAAAATGTTATTGTCTCCCTAACTTAGTGTAATTATAAATGTGTTAGTATCGATGGCTGCAACTAGCAATGTCATTTCCCATTTGAACACGGGAATAAGGTTGAATAGTAGTAATTATAAGATATGGAATAAACGATTTAAGATGATAATCTCTAAAATAAGAGGTCTGGATCATTTGACCACAAAACAAACTAGGCCTGAGGTAAACCTCATGGGAGAGCTAATGACATTCTATGATGAATGGGATGTCAAGATCATGATGTTCGCTCCACCTTGTTGTCTATGCTGGAAGATGAGATTCTCTATAGGTTTGACCATTTGGGAACTGCCAAAGACCTCTGGGATGGTTTTAAGGAAACATTAGGTGTTTACACCATAGCCCAAAAGCGATCATTAAACATCGTTATTGACTCCTATAAGATGAATCCCAAGCATACAATGAAGGATCATGTTATGCATGTGTGTAACTTGATCCCTGAACTTAAGGAAGCAGGTGAAAATCTGTCTAAGAACAACAAATCAATTACATGATCCGCTCTTTGCCCGACTCTTGGAGCATCATGAAAATGAGCCTTACCCATGCCACCCATCTCAGCACCCTCGAGAAGGTGAAAGTTCATCTTGAGCTGGAGGAGGATAGACTCAGGGCTGAAAAGTCCAGGTCTAAAATGCATATTGCATCTGTAAACACCTAATTTTGGTACGTGCGACACGTATGTAACATGTTAAAAATGTTACGTGTAACGCGTTTAAAAAAGGAAATATTTAAATATGGAAGGTCATGGGGTTGCCAAAAATAGGCTCAGCTTAAATTAGGACAATACATATGCGAAAAATGATGTAATAATCAGAAAATATATAGTATATATTTATGGAAAAATTCATAAACATATATATATATATATATATATATATATATATATATATATATATATATATATATATATAATTTTTAGATTTATTGAGTGCATTTTAGAGAAAATATATTTTTTCCTAATTTTTGGGTCTAGTTTAGCTATAAATAGTCCCTAGTGTCTATGTAAAAACACAGAAAAAAAAAGCTGGACAACAATAAGGTAATATTATTCTCGAAATGTGTTTTTTTATTTTTTTATTTTTATTTTTTTCTGCTTTCTGCACCACCGGAGCAGCCCTGGTGGTTGCCGGCGCCGCCCTGCCCCGGCGAAGCCACGACCACCGGTCGGACTCGCCCCTGCCAGCACCGCCTACTGCCGGAAGAATAACCCGGGCGACTGTCGGACTTGTCGTCGCTCAGATCCGCCAGAGCCTCACTGCCGCAGCCATCGCCGTCCCGTTCATCGTCGGACCGCCTGCCGGAGCTCGTCCACCGCTGCCTGGAGCTTCTTCCCGCCGGTGCCTGCTGTCTGCCCTGGTAACTGTAGGTAGTCCCGCTGCTGTTTTTTTTTTTTTAATAATAATATTTTATTAATTATTTATTAATATTATTTTTCTGTTATTTTTTTGTTTTTTTTTATTATTATTTTTATTATCATTATTATTATTGTTATTATAACATGTTAATTAGTTGATTTAGATGCAGATTAATTAGGTAACGTGTTTTACTGTATGTATATATGTGTGGGACGTATAATTATTAAATTATATCATGATTTTGAGCATGCTTGATTTTATTAGATTTTATCTCAATTAGGAGCTTTAGATATGTAATAGTTTTTTTTAGAGCTTATATTTGTCGTTAATAGTATTTTTCGCATGAAGGTTAGTTTAGTTTTTGATATCGTTAGATTAACTCGATGTAACGCATATTTAAATTTTAAAATTGGCAAATAGGTTAATTAAGTATCGAAAGGGCGTAATTAGAAAATCATTTTTTCTTAATTCGTAAAAGAACCCCCGAACTCAAGTCTTGGATCGTAGACCGATTAATGTGCTTAGGTATTTGATTCGTTATTTACCTAGGTGATGGGCTTCGTTGTGGCCGTTAGGCCCTTTAACGGCGAGCAAATGGGGAATAGGGCCACTGGGCCCTCAATGGAGGTCAAGATGACCCAGGCGGAGGGTCCCGACAGAGGGAGTCCCGATGATGAAAGGTCCCGATGGAGTCGGTCCCGATAGGTGAGCAGGATGCTCCCGATGAAATGCATTTAGGTCCCGATGACGAATCCCTGAGAACGACTGGCCCTGTCACGATGACGAGAGTCCCCGATATTAGTCGGGACTTGCTATCAGAGGATGAGGCCGAGATACGCGGGGCGTGGCCGAGATAAGCGAGATCATGGCCTAGATAGGCGGGATCGTGCCCGAGATACGCGGAATACGGGCTAACCACCCCAACGGTTCACCAGGTAACTGAGGTACCTCTCCGCCTATAAAAGGGCAGAGGTTACCTCAGAGCACACTACGTTTTGATATACGCTACTTGAGATTACTGCTTGCCAGTCCATACGAGATACTCATTTAAGCATCGGAGAGGGATTCTGGGTCACCGCCCGGTCTATCCCCTCATGCAGGATTACGTGGAGCGAAGGAGCTAGGATCGCCGTTAAAGATCGTGCCGGAGTTCTACCGTGATCCAACATTGGCGCCGCCTGTGGGAACGTAACAAAAAGATGATATGCCTTCTACTCGTTCAATGGCGGCTGGTAAGCAAAGAAGACAAGGACAATCTGGTGGTTCCCGTCATCCTGCTGGGACGACTCTGAATTCACCACCAGAGCATGCTGAGGACCAGAATCTCCCCGCGGAGGTCTCTCGGACAGGGGGGCATAATAAAGCTCCTGAAGATACTGCTGCTCAACACCAGGGGAATAGGGAACATGAGGCTCCTCCAAATGCGGACCTGATGAGGGCTGTGGCGGAGGCCATGCCGATGTTTTTGGCAGCCGTGGAGGCTCTCTTAGATCGGAGAGAGGCTGCGAGGAGGCAAGAGGAGATGCCCCCACTGGAAGAGGAAGCGCCCCCACCAGCAGAGGTTCAGAATATGCGGGAGGTTCAGCCCCGAAACCTGGGCAGGAGTAAGGAGTCCACTCAACCAGAACGATTTGTGGTCGATGGACCAGGACTAGTGCAGCACAGGACCATTCCCCTTAATGGTCCCATCACCCCCGATCAGGTGGTGAAGATCGTGAACATTTGCATGGGAGAGCAGAAGCCGCTGGTGTCGGAGCTGAGGGATCGATTCACCCATCCCTTCGTTCCTCGACTCATAGACACCCTCGTCCCGCCAGGGCTGGGTATCCCAACGATTAAGGAGTATGATGGCGAGGGAGATCCGGTTCGTCATGTCCAGAAGCACCTTATGACGTGTCTGGGCAGAGCCCCGAATGAAGATATCGTGTGTACGCTGTTCCCGAACACACTTGGTGAGAGAGCCCTAACCTGGTTCTTCAATCTACCCCCATGCTGCATCACGTGCTGGGCTGATATGCACGACCGCTTTATTCAACAGTACCAGGGTCGCAGACGTCTGTTGAAGAGTGTAAGGTCCCTGACCCAAGTGGTACAGAGGCCCGATGAGTCGCTGGCGCATTATTACCAGCGATACACGGCCAGCGTGGCGGAGATTGACGAGGAGATTTCGGAGGGTGAAACCATCCGTACCTTCATTCGGAACCTAACAGCCCCCTACGGTTCCGACTTGATGCACAGCGTGGCTGAGAAGGCCGTGTGGAATATGGAGGCACTGTAGAAGAGGGTGAAGTGGCAAATCGATGTCCAGGAGTCGAAGATAGCCGCTGGAGAACTTGAGCCCTCGAAGTCGAATAAGGGAAAGCAGTCGGTCAAACCCTTAGATGAGCGCAAGTCGAAGGATAAATCCGAGAGCAGTCGAGGTCGCTCTGATCGGAGGGATGATAGGCGTTCTTCGAAGAAGGACAGGCGGGAGGATCCTGACATTCCTCTCAACAGCTCTATGGCAGAAGTGTTAACGGTCATGGAGCGACAGGGTATCTCCAGGTACCCCCCGAAGAAGGAAGGAGAATTTTTGGGATCCCGCACCGATCGTTACTATCGATTCCACCGTGCAAACGGGCACGATACTAACCATTGTTGGGAGCTGAAGAAGGAGATCGAAAAGCTGATCCAGAAGGGGAAGCTTAAGGAGTTTGTCGGGGAGAAGCGGTGTCGATCCCGTTCTCGATCCCGATCACGGTCCCGTTCCCGATCCCGCGATCGGTCCCCAAAGAAGAAGAGGTCTGACCCGGAGTCTTCTGTTGCTCGTAAGGAGAAGCGGGGCACTATCAATGTGATTCACGGAGGGTTTTCCGCGGGAGGTGATACCTCGTCCTCCCGGGAGGTTTATGCCTCTAGAATTCCAGCTGTTGTGGTACTGGGTAAGAGGTCCCGATCCTGGACCCTGAAGGAAGAGATTGTGATCTCCTTTTCGTTGGAGAATCTCGTAGGCGTGGAGACTCCGCACGATGAAGCTTTGGTCGTGACTTTGAATGTGGATGGGTACGAGATGAAGCGGATTCTGATCGATGGAGGGAGCTCCTCCGATATTCTGTTCATGGATGCGCTGGAGGCCATGGGGAAAACGAAGAAGGACCTGAAGGAGGCGAACTTCCCGATGGTCGGATTCTCTGGTTTCACCTCCTATCCGCTAGGAGTGATCACCTTACCAGTGAAGTTTGGTAGCGGGTTGAAATCGGAGAGGAGGAACGTGGAGTTTGTGGTAGTTGAGTCCGCGGGGACCTACAACGCGATTATCGGGAGAACTACCATCAACCCCCTGATGGCAGTTGCCTCGACTGTTCACCAGAAGATGAAGTTCCCGACCGATCATGGAGTCGGAGAGGTCAAGGGCGACCAGGTGGCTTCCAGGAAATGTTATGTTAACGCCACCCGAAGGAGAAGACGGGAGGCTATGACTGTCCTTTAGACAGATGCTGATCCCAGAGAAGAGTTTGGGCGTCCCACCCCCGTGGAGGATTTGAAGGAGGTCGAGATTGATGGGCCTCAGAGGAAGGTGAAAATCGGGTCTGCTCTGACCGAGGAGACAGCCCGAGAATTGATTGATCTACTGAAAGAGTTCAAGGAGCTGTTTGCCTGGTCCCCGAGTGACATGCCAGGAATCTGCCCCGATGTGATCGTACACGAGTTGAAGATCGATCCTGCGATCAAACCTATCGCGCAGAAAAGGCGTCCGATGGGCACAGACAAGAGGATTGCAATCCAGCAGGAGGTGGGCAGGTTGCTCGATGCTGGTTTATCAGGGAGCTCCGATTCCAGACTTGGGTTGCTAACCCGGTGCTGGTGAAGAAGAGCAATGGGAAATGGCGGATGTGCGTTGATTTCCACGACCTGAATAAGGCTTGCAAGAATCGACCAGTTGGTGGATGCCACGTCGGGACACGAGTTGTTAAGCTTCATGGATGCGTATTCAGGCTATAACCAGATCAAGATGGCTAAGGAAGACGCTCCTCACACAGCATTTTATGCAGACAGTGACATCTATTACTACGATGTCATGCCTTTCGGGTTGATTAATGCCGGGGCAACCTACTAGCGGATGGTGAACAAGCTGTTCGGAGATATGCTGGGGAAAACCATGGAGGCTTACGTGGACGATATGCTGGTGAAGTCCCGACAAGCTGAGGATCATGTACACAACCTAGCCACGGCGTTTGAGTGGATGAGGCTTCATCAGGTTCGCTTGAACCCGACAAAATGCGCCTTCGGAGTCCACTCGGGGAAGTTTCTGGGCTTTATGGTGAGTCAGAGAGGAATTGAGGTGAACCCAGAAAAGCTGAGAGCGATTGAGGAGATGTAATCTCCAATAAACCATCGGGAGGTGCAAGTGCTGAATGGTCGACTAGCTGCAATGAATCGCTTCATGTCCGAGGCAAGTGACCGATCAGTGCCATTTTTTGAAGTCCTGAGGGCCAACAAGAAGTTCGAATGGACCACCAAGTGTGAAGAAGCGTTCCAGGCACTCAAGCAGCACCTTCGCACCCTCCCGCCGTTGGCGAAACCGGTTCCAGGCGATCCGCTCTATCTTTACTTGGCTGTTTCTGAATTTGCCATTAGCTCTGTGTTAGTGAAGGTTGTTGAGGGTAATCAAGTCCCCGTCTATTATGTAAGCAAGGCGTTTTCCAAGTCTGAAATGAATTATCCTGCCGTTGAGAAGTATCTCTTTGCGTTGATTATTACTGCTCGGAAGCTGAGGCCTTATTTCCATGCACACGAGATTACTGTGTTGACGAATCAGCCTCTGAAGCATTTTTTGAACCGACCGGATGTGTCGGGGAGATTAGTGAAATGGGCAGTCGAGCTTAGTGAGTTTCACATACACTTTGCTCCGAGAACGGCTATTAAGGGCCAGGCATTGGCGGACTTCATAGCAGAGTCTACAGCCCCCAATCTGGAAGAAGCGGGCCCTGTAGAGGGGGCAACCATGGAAGTCCCGATAGCAGAACAACCAGAGATGGCAGAGCAATCAGAACAGCCAAACGAGGAAAATAGTTGGGAAATGTACACGGATGGCTCCTCGAGTTCAGACGGATCAGGAGCAGGCTTTGTGTTGATACCACCTGGCGGAGGTGAGCCGCTGCAATATGCTTTGGCCTTAACATTTAGGGCCACGAACAACGAAGCTGAGTATGAAGCTCTTATCACGGGCCTGAAAATTGCTAAAGGTACGGGAGTTGTTCACTTGAGAGTGAAGTGTGTCGCGGCTCTGATTGTGAACCAGGTTCAAGGGCGATACGAGGCGAAGAGCCCGATGATGAGGAAGTACCTTCACGAGGTGCAAGTCTTGAAGGAGAGCTTTAAAAGCTTCGACATCGAGGCGATCCCGAGGGAGGAAAACGTGGAGGCAGATGCCTTGAGCAAATTTGCCCTAGGGGCACCCATGGAGGAAAATCGGAAGGTGCACTTCTTGGAGAAGGTGATCTTGTCGACCACAGACCCGACACAGGTGTGTGCTATTGAAGCAGGATCGAAGGAAGAGCCCATTTGGATGACCCGGATAGTCGCGTACCTGACTACGGGTTCAGTCCCCGATAATGAAGTGATAGCTGACAGGATACGTCGGATCGCGGTTAATTACGTGATTCTGGACAATCAGCTATACAAGAAGGGCTGGTTCTCGACTCCGTACTTGAAGTGTGTGGCTGAGCCCGACACAAGTCGAATCCTGAGGGAGATGCACGAAGGGGTCGCGGCTTGTCACGAAGGAGCCTGATCCATTATGAGGAAGGTGCTGAACTTAGGCTATTATTGGCCTACAATGAGCAAGGAGGCGACGGCTTTGGTCCGATCCTGTGACGCGTGCCAGAGGTATGCCCCGAGTATTGTGGCTCCGGCTGCTAATCTGACATCCATCAAGAGCGCTGGCCCTTCTCGCAGTGGGGCATCGACTTGGTGGGACCTCTTCCGCAAACACAAGGTCAGTGTAAGTATTTGCTTGTAGCTATCGATTATTTCTCGAAATGGATAGAAGCAAAGGCGTTGGCCAAGACGACGGGGAACCAGATCGTCAAATTTCTCCAGACTCATATTGTATCCAGATACGAGATTCCTAAGGTGGTGATCAGCGACAATGGTCCACCGTTTAACGGGTCTCAGGTGAAGGAGTATCTGGAGGAGTTGAACATCGAGCATCGGACAGCCTCTGTCCGCCATGCTCAGACTAATGGCCAGGTGGAATCGGCCAACAAAATCGTGATGGATGGCCTGAAGAAAAGGGTCTATGCCTTGAAGGGCAAATGGATGAACGAGCTGGAAAACGTGCTTTGGGCTGTTAGAACGACACCCAAACGATCAACTGGGGAGACTCCGTTTGGCCTTGTTTATGGCACGAAGGCTGTTGCTCCCGTGGAGGTAGCTGTGGCATCCCATCGGATAAGATATTACGAGCCTTTGACGAATGATGAAATGAGACGTCTGGATTTGGACTTGCTCGAAGAGAAGAGGTGGGAAGCCGACGAAGTCCAGGCTCGAATGCGTTTGGCGACGGCCAGGTATTACAATCAGCGAGTTAAATCCCGACAATTCTTCGTCGGGGAGCTGGTTTGGCGTCGCAACGAGTTTACCCTTTTGGATCGAATCAACAAGATGTCACCAAAATGGGAAGGACCTTACAAGGTCGTGGGGATGCCAGCTCCGAATACGTACAAGTTGGAGGACCTCGATGGCAGAGCATTGAAGCATTCTTTTTGTGGCGAACACTTGAAGAAACACCATGCGTGATGAAAAGTCGCCTTAAGTGGTGCCCGATGAAAAGTCGCCTTAGGTGGTGCCCGATGAAAAGTCTCCTTAGGTGGTGCCCGACGAAAAGTCGCCTTAAGTGGTGCCCGATGTAAAATCGCCTTAAGTGGTGTAAGTTATTTATCGTTTGATTCGATGTAAGCAAATTTTGTGCCATCAATGAATAAAGAGGTTACTTCCGATCAGAATTATTCTTAGATTCATTCTAAGCGTTACTTAGTCGCCTTGAGTGGCGCACGAGAAAAGTCGCCTTTAGTGGCGCACGAGAAAAGTCGCCTTGAGTGGTGCACGAGAAAAGCCTTGAGTGGCGCACGAGAAAAGTCGCCTTGAGTGGTGCACGAGAAAAGTCACCTTGAGTGATGCACGAGAAAAAGTCGTCTTAAGTGATGCGTGATTCCTAGATTTACTCTAAGTGTTGTTAAAGTCGTCTTAAGTGATGCGCGAGATTAAGTCGTCTTAAGTGATGCATGATTCTTGGATTTATTCTAAGTATTGGAAAGTCACCTTAAGTGGTGCGTGATAGTAAGTCACCTTAAGTGGTGCAAGTTGGTAAATCGTCTTAAGTGATGTATGAGAATATCTTAAGTGTCGAGGTTTCAACTTAAGTAGAGTCGCTTTAAGAAGTGCAATGAAAAATCGGAACTAAGGAAGTATGATATTCATAAGGGCTCGAAGGCCCGAGGATTACAAAAATGAGGGAAATACAAGGACTCTAAAGATAAGTAGTTAGGCTTGGTCCTTGTCGGCGGCATCAACGGGGGCAGGGTCCACGAGGTCTGTGGCAGAAGGCTCCACGGGTTCAGCCGCTGGAGGGTCGATTATCGGGGCGTCAGCACTTGGAGGCTCTGCTGTGTCTTCAACAATCGCAGGAGTGCTCCCTTCATCACTCTCCTCCGAGAGAGAAAAATATTTATTCGCGAAGGGGGCGAGAGAAGGAGACTTGTCGAAGTTGATGGCGTCGCCATACTCCAGGTGGAGTTCCTCAACTGCATTGAAGAGGGTGTTCTCCACCTCCGCGCTGCAGAACTTTACAGCATCAGCCTGGATGTCTTCGGACCTCCGATAATCCTCCCGGCCCTTGGTCTTGGCCGCGACCAGCTGCGCGGGAACCCCTGCAACTTGCTCCTCCAGAGCCTTCTTTTCCAGGACAAGTTTGTCCTCAGCAACCCGCCGCTCCTGCTGCTCCCGCTTCAGGAGCCCCTCGAAGTCACGGACCTGCTTTTGGAGGTCCCGAGTCTTTCTGTCGAGGATGGCCTGCTCCTTGGCCAGTTTTCCCCGCGAAGACTCGGAGGCCGCGAGATCCTCCTTAAGCTTGGCCGTGACCGCCCGCTCTTTCTCCAGGGCCTCCTCGATGGCGAAGAGGTACCCGATGGAACCGTTGATGTCCCCCATCTCCTGCGAAGGAAGGAAAACACGTATCAGTAGATGAGCAACCGGCCTTATTGATGAAGAAAGGAAAAGTGAAAGTCTTACCTCTATCCGACGCATGCACATCTCCTGCACATCCCGGCGCATGTCCTCCGGATCTAAGGTGATCGGATACCTCATAGAAGGCAGGATGGAGCCTGCTACCAGGTGTAGAGCCAGCTCCGGATATATGTCCCCTTGTCGGAGCTGGACCCCTTGCAGCGTTTGGATCGGGGTCCTGGGAGCATCCTCCTGTGCGGGGTCGAAGGCTTTGTAAAAACTCCCGTCGAGGGGAAGAGGAGAAGGGCCGACTGAGGTAGTGGAGGGGCGTGCCTCCGACCCACCCCGGGCTGGGGAAGGAGTGATGTCGTGGATAGGCGACGGTTGTCGCTGCTGTCGTGAAGAAGGCGAGGGGGGCAGCCCCTTGGAGTTTGGTTTCAGCGGGGACTGCCCCGTCCTCCGACGATGGCGAAGAGAGCCACCCTCATCGGTCTCCTCGGAGGAGTCCAGGCTTTCCACCCGACGAAATTGTTCGCCGGTCGGGGTCTCTCCGCTGGAGAAAAGTGGTGCCCCGCAGAAGGAGGCGCCCCTGCGGAAGGTGGTGCACCGGCTGAGGCTCCAGCACCCAACGGAGTCCCCGAGCGACCTGCACCTAGAGGACGAGAGGAGGCTTCAGAAACGTAGTCAGGAAGTTTATTAGAGCCCTTACACCAAAAAATGCGTCAGGAGACATATTGGTCCTTCCCGCGGTAGTTGTAGTAGCCCGCCTTCAGGACACGAGGAGTTTCTCCTCGGAGGACACGTTTGACATCGGCGATGCGGGCCTCCATTGTCGAAGGAATCAACTCTTTCGGAACCAGCTTCTTGTACGATTTAATAGCGAGGCAGAGCTTTTTACCTTCTTCAGCGTTCTGGACGTCGAAGAGCTTGTCCACCCCACGGGGCTCCGCTTTGGCCGCTTCGCGGAAGGAGATCCCGATGGAGCAGCAGCATTCTGGCTAACTTCCTCTTCCGCGTAGGGCGGACAGCATCGGTCTCCCCCTGCTTAAGGATCAGATTGGTCAGCACGGATACCTTCTTAGCTGCAAACAGTAAAAAACAGAGGTTAGAGATTTACCCAGGGAACCATATTGGAGGGGCCGTCGAAGAGCTGCCCCCCGGAGACTATGTCGAGGAGTCGGATCCCGGCATTCACCAGGTCCCGCTCCACGAGAGAATTTGCGTCGAGGGGAGTGTAGGACTCCCCCCATCGGTAGAGCTGGATGAGTTGAAGAGTCTGGAAGTCTTCATCGGTGTAAGTGTGGTAAGCGGGAGGAGAGTCCGCTTCAACCTCCCATCGGGGCCACGCGATCGAGGAGTTTTGGATGAAGAAGTAGCTCCTCTTCCACCCACTGTTGTAGGACCCCGTGTCGACCAGGAGTCCCCGACCTTTGACCACCTTCCAGGTGTCATTGGTCCAGTTGCACAACCCGAGTTGCGTCTTGTTCCACTTCGGCATACGGGGGTAGAAGGCACAGACCCCCGCCTCGTTGCACTTCATCCCATAGAAGGTCCTGAAGAGCTTGAGGTTGTACACCCACTTCTGTCGGAAGCAGAGGACCTGGAAGGCGTTCCACAAATGTATCGCGTGGGGAGAGAAGGTGGTCGGATGCGTCTTGTAGTGCTGGCACATCTCGACCAGATTACCACAGAAGGGGAATCTAATCCCCGCTGATATTTGCCCCGTAAAGACAAACACCTCCCCTTTCCGGGGACGAGTAACCTCAAGGTTACCCGAAGGGCGGGGCCAGGGATACGGGAAACGAGGTTCCCAGGTAGAGGTGATGCATCCCTCCCGGAGAGCTGTATCATACGCAGTGCTGGAAATCTCGTTCAGAGCATAGTCGAAGTTGAAGGGCTTTCTTCCCTCGAAACTAATTCCACTGTCTGAAATTAGCCACGGCAAGGAAAGGCACATTGGGTTTTTCCGGGAAATTGCAAACAAACTAAGCAGAGATAAAGGAAAAAGGTATGCGAACAATAAAGAAGAAACCCTTACCAGACATGATGATTGGAGGTTGGAAGGATGAACTTGACGTTGCCGGAAAGGAGATCGGAGAAACACTTGGGTCTTCGGAATCGCAGAGCTTGAATTCTCATAGAAGTTGCAGAGAGCTTTTGAAATTTCGGAGACGGTAAAAGGGAAACTGTACCCAGGGTGAGGGTTTTATAGGCAAAGAGGACAGTCAAAAGGACGTTCTGATCTGGATCATCGAAGTTGAAGCGTTCTGATCTGGACCGTTGAGATGAAACGTGCAGAATGGCAACGGGTGTAATGATGAAACGGCCTGAAAAGCACTTTTCAGAAAAAGCAGGCGCGAAAAATCAAGCACGGGTACCAAAGACATCGCTTCGTTATCTGCTGCATTTAATGGCAGGGGAACCGAGGAGTCTCCTCGGATTTGGAGGTTATCCTCAGGGCATCGAGGAAGCGTGAACAAGAAGACTTGTACTAAGTGACTATACCAAGGGAAAGGTCCCCGATTCCGACGTTGGGAGGTCGGGAGTTGGAAGACACGACGAACTGTAAGTCCCTCATGTCTTGGGGGCAAATGATGGGCTTCGCTGTGGCCGTTAGGCCCTTTAACGGCGAGAAAATTGTGAATAGGGCCACTGGGCCCTCAATGGAGGTCAAGATGACCCAGGCGGAGGGTCCCGACAGAAGGAGTCCCGATGATGAAAGGTCCCGACGGAGTTGGTCCCGATAGGTGAGCAGGATGTTCCCGATGAAATGCCTTTAAGTAGGTCGCGATGACGAATCCCTGAGAACAATTGGCCCTGTGACAATGACGAGGGGCCCCGAGCGGTGACACAACGAGATAACTCTGGAGTCCCCGATATTAGTCGGGACTTGCTATCAGAGGATGAGGCCGAGATACACGGGGCGTGGCCGAGATAAGCGAGATCATGGCCTAGATAGGCGGGATCGTGCCCGAGATACGCGGAATACGGGCTAACCACCCCGACGGTTCACCAGGTAACTGAGGTACCTCTCCGCCTATAAAAGGGCAGAGGTTACCTCAGAGCACACTACGTTTTGATATACGCTACTTGAGATTACTGCTTGCCAGTCCATACGAGATACTCATTTAAGCATTGGAGAGGGATTCTAGGTCACCGCCCGGTATATCCCCTCTTGCAGGATTACGTGGAGCGAAGGAGCTAGGATCGCCGTCAAAGATCGTGCCGGAGTTCTACCGTGATCCAACACTAGGTAATTTAGGATTCTAGTTAGCCTTTATTAACCAGTGGTGACTCTTTCAAAATCAATCACGTTTTCAAAACGTAATTCGCCGTAGGTCGGATTTTTAGGGTCTGAAAATTTGGCGACTCTGCTGGGGACGTTTAGAGGGTTTAGGCTTTGTATATTTTCTTATTTGCCATTTTTTAGTTTATTTGTGTATAACTCTGTTATTCTAACTATGGGTTTTTATGTGATAGGTGCGGAACTTTTTATTTTACTAACTTATGTTTCTTTGTTGAACCCGCACACACACCACTTTAGAATAATCTCCAAAATGCCAAAAACCCAGGGCAACTAGGAACCCCGGAGAGTTAGTAAGGGTACGACCGCGCGGCCGAGCCGCCGGAACGACTCAGAACAACTCCACTCGCTTGTGAAGGTCCTGTGATCATTGTGATGGGGTGAAGAAACCACCTTGTCGGGAACCTATCAGTGGAGCCTACCTTGTAGAACAAAGCAAAAACACACACCTGAAGCTTCGATCCTGCCGCTATGCGTACTTGCGTGTGTTCTTTTTCTAATCGTTCTCGACCCCTAGAATTTTTTCGTGTATAGGACATGGGTCTCGATGTAATCGTTTTTTTTAACCATATGTACAACGCATATTAATGGAAATTTACATTACAAGCAATGCATCATATTTTCTCAAAAAAAAAAAGTGTCATTCGAATCGTCGTTTCTAAAACGCTTTACACACCATTTTCAGTAAGAATGGAACAACTGCTTAATTTCACTAATATCAAGGTCCTTCAATTTCCCCAAGGTCGACGTTGACCAGATTCAGACCAGCATGATGGACGCAAAACGAGACTATTAAAGAAATACCGTGTAGTGTGGAGTGCTGCGATTGTTAAACATTGAAAATAGAAACGTCAGGGTTAAGTGCACGCTCCAAAATCCGAACAAGTGAAACGAATTGAATCCATTTTGAAAAACCTTACCTCGGACTATGGGGCAAGCACTCGACACGTTTTGATCAAGTTTCGCAGTTGTATAAAGCGTCTTAGAAACATATTTTAGTTACAAAACATTTTTTCAAAAGATGATGAGTTGAATGACACATTACTTTCAAAACAATCATGCATGATATCTTGTGTTCCATATTCTGAATATCACATTTTTCACTGCAGGTATTACTGGCCATCACACGGCAAACCACTAACATGGAGGACGCTCAAAAGATCCAGCAACAAGAGGAACGAATAGCCGAGATCGAGACGGCTAATGCTAAAATGCATCAGGATATGGCATCCATGTCGGCAAACATGGAGCGCATCATGGAACTCCTCGGGGCTCGATCAACCAACAATACTCTAAAACCGGAAATGCTGACAGCGACCCCGAGTCCAGAATCCTCCACAACACCTGTGGCGAATACTGGACCTCCAATGCAAGCTGCAACCATGCTTCCCGACACCACGGTAGAACCCCCTCATGACCAACCCCCTGTTTTGGACAATGCTGATCAATCTGCATCAAAGCTGCATGTCCTTCCAAAACTGACGGTAATGTATGGGCATGTTAACCAAGGAGGTGCAATCGGCACAAATGCGGCTACATCATCACCTGTCATCGAATCAGAACAGGATCGCCGCTTGAAGAAAATGGAGGAAAAGATGAAGGTTTTGTCCGAACTTGAGCAGTATGGAGGCATTGGTTACTCCGACTTATGCATTTCCCCCGACATGTCAAGACCGGAGAAATTCAAAGTCCCCGACTTTGAGAAGTATGATGGCACCGGTAATCCCATTGTCCACTTGCGGATTTACCTCACAAAGATGGCCCCTTACCGGAGGTATGAGAAATTCTTAATCCAGACGTTCCAGGAAAGCTTGAAGGGAGCGGCTTTGGTTAGTTTCGTTAACTTGAAAGCCGGTGACATTTCTACGTGGGAAGAGATGGCTGACGCTTTCGTTCACCAGTATAAGTACAACTTGGATACAGCTCCGACCCGCATGGACCTCCAAAGCATGGAAATGGGAGGGGGGCAATCATTTAGAAGCTATATGCAGGCTTGGAGAGAGAAAGCCACTGGAGTCCGACCACCACTGGAAGACGCAGAAGCGGTGTCCATGTTCATCGGCACTCTTAAAGGGGCATATTACTCACATTTGTTAGGGCATGTTTCAGCCAACTTCGCTGATTTGGTGAAATCCGGAGAGATGATAGAACATGGCATTCGGATTGGAAAACTTGAAGACCCCTCCAGGAGTCAACAAGAGGATATAACCAAAAAGGGAGGCTCAAAGAACTGGTCATCCAAAGACGCAACGGTAGGTGCAGTCTACCAGACACAAGCTCCGCAAACCCCCATTGTGGGTGGACCTGAAAACCGGACTGTGAACAAGATGCGAGAGTCTAGAAAATTCACACCTTTACCAGTATCGGCCACCGAAGTATACCTGAAAGCACTTGCTCAGGGTGTCATTGGTCCTGAGGTTTGGAAGACTACTTCAAGGATACCCAACAATGATCTGAACTTGAAGTGTGAGTTTCACATGGGGATATTTGGTCACTCAACTGAGGATTGCTCGCGTCCGAGGCATAGGATTCAGGATCTCATTGACCATAAGCTTTTGATTCTTAACGCAGTTCCGTCGGCTGACGCCAACAGCCCTTCGGCCTCGTCCACCTGATTTCTCTAAACGCTACATCCATTTTTTTAGCAATAAATAAACTGTTCAGTCATGTACTCCTTGCGCGGCAAGATCATGAGCCGCGCATAGGAATGAGGGATATTGTCATGATCTATTCAATATAAATAAATCCCTATATTTGAGTTTGTTTAATTGGTTTTTTTTTTTTAGGAATGATGCAAGTCGATTGACAATTCAGTCTTTTCTTGAGTCGATGTTCCTAACAAAGCACTCAAAAAATAAAGTCATGGACTACCAAGCTCATCAAGGCGGCCGATGAAGGATTCAAATCACCCAATGATCAAAATATCCATACAAACGCCTTCCCGAACCAAGTCGTACTTCCATTTTACGGTGACATCTAAATGGCATATCCAGTTCAGATCGAGCACAACCACCATATGAAGAAAAAACGGAACATGCAACAGATCCATTCACATATAAAGATGTCGGGCACCCAGGTAAGAGAAGTCGTGATCAATTTTCTCCCTGAAATCTGAGTTTTTTCCTTATTCATTGTGCAGCTCGGATAATCATCCAAATCAATGCTTGTGAAAATCATATATCGTGCATGACCATTTGCGACGAGTCTAACCCAATAGTGCTAGCCATGGGGCATCCCTAGTTGAGATTGAGTAATAGCCGGGGCATTTGAGAAGCCGAGAATAGAAATCATTGCCGATGTCATCCATTGTCGTAGGGTTAATCCAGGGCGTCGACACGACCAATATATTTTGACTCAATCACCTGAGTCCTTCTCAAGAAGATGTTTTGAATTAAAACTTTTCAATTTGCCACTAGGGGCATGTACATGATTATTGTTGATTATTTTCGTTAAATTTTCTTTTTCAAAAAAAAAAAAAAAATCTTTAGGGTCGTATCCTCCCTTTGATTGGCTACAGAAAAATAAAGAGAGTGTTCGCGCAATTCTTGTGAGAGCATTGAAGAAATACAAGGGTCCAAGTTGTCCCTAAATCAACTACAAAGAAAGGGCCACAGCCACCCTCCAAACGACTACAAATAAAAGAGTGACCCCGCGAACCGTGTGAGGGCGGGAGATAAAAAAGGGCTACAGCCACCCTTAAAATGGCTACACAAAAAGAGTGATCTCGCGAACCCGGTTCGGGCGGGAAAATAAAAAAAGGGTCACAGTCGTCCCTCAAACGGTTACAGTCAAAAGAGCAATCCCGGAACATCGATGGCGGATATTAAGGGCCACAACCACCCTCAAAATGGTTACATACAAATAGTGTTTCCCGGGTCAGAGACGAAGAATGAAGGGTCACAGCCACCCTCCGAAGGGCTACAAATACTCCCGCATCGAGGCGGAAAATAAAGTACGGGTCACAGCTGTTGGATCGCGGCAGGAACTCTGGTTACGGTGACGGAATCCTTAGCTCCTTGCAATCCTGCAGAAGGGGAATAGAGGGCAGTGGCCCAGAATCCCTCTCCGATGGTTAACGTAAGTACGGTGATCAACAAGCAAGCAATATATGTACATGTGTGTCAAAACGTAACCCTAACCTGGGATAACTTCCCTCCTTTTATAAGGGGAAGGCTATCCCAGTTACCTGATTGGGCGGTTGGATCGTGATCCACTATCCCACATATCTCGCCATATATCTCATCACGTATCCCACGAATCTCGCCCATTATATCACTACTGTGATTATAGCGAGATTTCCGAGATTATGCTCTTACTGGCAGGTCTCGATCATTGTCGGAGACTCCCAAGTTGCATCATTAAGGATTCGTCGTCGGGGAGTGGTGTTAACTCCCATATCGGGACCGACCACGTCCAGGTCCGATTTCATCGGGGCTCTCCCCTATCGAAGCTGTACTTCGCTTGGGGCTACACCATGTCGGGGCCTCCTTTCGTTGGAGCCCTTAGCCTTCCCACAACTCAGCTCTTAGCTCAATCGGGCCTAGTCGCCGTTTGTCAATCGTTAAGGGGCCTAACGGCCTCAGCCGGGGCCCATCATTTGCCCCCAAGACGTGAGGGACTTATAGTGCGTCGCGTCTTCCAATATCGGACCCTTCAACATCCCTGTCGGGGGTCTTTGTTTAAAACGTCAGAGGCCTTTGCCCCACTTTCGTCGGAGAGTTCCTCTGAAGACGCCGACGACCCTCCTACAGATCCCTCCGATCCTGCCCCTCCGAAGCCCTCTGAAGATCCAGCATCCGACCCTAAAGCATCCGAGGACCGAGCTTAATTTGTTATAACTTAAGTCCTTGTAGTCTTTTATCGTTATCTCTCTCGTGTTGAACTTCTTGAGGCCTTCGAGCCTTTTATTAATGTCATTTCCGGCTACATTATGTTTTTCATAACGCTTTTGTCGGACCCTAAGAACCTTAAGGCTTTTCGTCGTCCTAAGACGCCTTTTAATCGATCCTTAAAAACTTGAGGATTTTTCGGACGTCCTATGACGCTTTTTAATCGAACCTTAAAAACTTAAGGATTTTTCGGACGTCCTATGACGCTTTTTAATCGAACCTTAAAAACTTAAGGATTTTTCGGACGTCCTATGACGCTTTTTAATCGGACCTTAAAAACTTAAGGATTTTTCGGACGTCCTATGACGCTTTTTAATCGGACCTTAAAAACTTAAGGATTTTTCGGACGTCCTATGACGCTTTTTAATCGAACCTTAAAAACTTAAGGATTTTCGGACGTCCTATGACGCTTTTTAATCGAACCTTAAAAACTTAAGGATTTTTCGGACGTCCTATGACGCTTTTTAATCGGACCTTAAAAACTTAAGGATTTTTCGGACGTCCTATGACGCTTTTTAATCGAACCTTAAAAACTCAAGGATTTTTCGGACGTCCTATGACGCTTTTTAATCGAACCTTAAAAACTTAAGGATTTTTCGGACGTCCTATGACGCTTTTTAATGTATCGAGAACAACTTAGGAATACTTTGATCAGAAGTAACCTCTTTATTGATGTCTTTAACATAGCATGCACCACTCAGGGCGACTTAATTACATCTTCGCGCCTCTACGGACGACTTATTTGTCAAACATGACATTTCTTCAGATGTTCACCACTAAAGGTGTTTCTTAATACCTTGCCATCGAGGTCTTCTAACTTGTAAGCATTCGGGGCCGGCATGCCTACGATCTTGTAAGGCCCTTCCCATTTCGGGGACATCTTGTTGATCCGATCTTGTAGGGCGAACTCATTTCGACGTAGGACCAGTTCTCCCGCGTAGAACTGTCGCGACTTGACCTTCCGATTGTAGTACCTGGCCGTTGCCAAACGCATCCGAGCTTGCGCTATGTCGGCCTCCAGCCGTTTTTCCTCTAGCAAGGATAACTCCAGGCGCCTTGTTTCGTCATTCGTCAAAGGTCCCATCTTGGCTCTTTCTGGACTTGTCGAGGGCTCATAGCTTCTGGTTCGATGGGACGCCACAACGATTTCCACGGGAGCGACCGCCTCCGTCCCATAAACAAGTGCAAACGGGGTTTCACCTGTTGATCGCTTGGGTGTCGTTCGGACCGCCCACAATACGTTCTCCAGTTCGTCCAGCCATTTTCCATCCAAAGCATAAACCCTCTTCTTCAAGCCCTCCATCACGATTTTGTTGGCAGCCTCCACCTGCCCATTGGTCTGGGCGTGGTGGACGGATGCTGTCCGATGCTCGATACCAAACTCGTCTAGGAACTTCTCCAACTGAACCCCATTAAACGGAGGACCATTGTCACTGATGATCACCTTCGGCACCCCATATCTCGACAAAATTCGGGTCTGAAGGAACTTAATAATATGTCCCACTGTTGTCTTGGCTAACGGCTTAGCCTCGATCCACTTCGAGAAGTAGTCAATCGCGACAAGCAAATGTGTGCACTGGCTCTTTGCTTTCGGAAGGGGTCCCACCAGGTCAATGCCCCACTGTGCGAAGGGCCAAGCACTCCCAATGGGCATCAAATCAGCAGCGGGGGCTGTGATATTCGAAGCATATCTCTGACATGCGTCACAGGATCGAACAAGCGCCGTTGCTTCCTTATTCATCGTAGGCCAATAATATCCCAAGTTCAACGCCTTCCTCAGGATAGATCGAGCGCCTTCGTGACAGGCTGCGACTCCTTCATGCAATTCTCTCAGAATCCGAGTCGTATCGGGTTCGGCCACGCATTTCAAGAAAGACGTCGAAAGCAGACCCTTCTTGTACAACTGATTATCCACCATCGCGTAATTAATTGACATTCGTCGCAGTCGCTCTGCTGCCACTTTATCTTCAGGAAGTGCCCCCGTAGTTAAGTACACAATTATCGGGGTCATCCAAGTGGGTTCCTCCTCTGACCCTGTTCCGATAGTGCACACCTCCGACGGATCGGTGGTCGATAGAATTACCTTCTCCAAGAAGTGTACCTTCCGAATTTCTTCCAAAGGTGCCCCCAAGGCAAATTTGCTCAAGGCATCAGCCTCCACATTCTCTCCCCTCGGAATTGCCTCGATATCAAAGCTTTTGAAGCTCTCCTTCAAGGTCCTAGCCTCCTGAAGATACCTCTTCATGATCGGGTTCTTTGCTCCATACTGCCCCCGGACCTGATTTACAATCAGGCTAGCATCACACTTCACCTTCAAATGTTCAATTCCAGTGCCCTTTGCGATTTTCAGCCCCGTTATAAGAGCCTCATATTCCGCCTCGTTATTGGTGGCTCTAAATGTTAGGGCCAATGCATATCGAAGTGGCTCCGCCCCACCTGGCGGAATCAATACGAACCCCGCACCCGATCCATCCGAGCTTGAGGAGCCATCCGTGTACAACTCCCAGGTGTTCTCCTTATTTGGCTGTTCCGATTGCTCCGCCGTCGGGACCCCTTTAGCGTTCCCTGTTGCCCCCTCTACTGTTTCCGTTGCTGCAGGATCGGGAACAGTAGATTCAACTATAAAGTCGGCCAATGCCTGCCCTTTGATAGCCGTTCTCGGAGCGAAATGAATTCGAAACTCGCTAAGTTCCACGGCCCACTTTACTAGAATCCCCGACGCATCAGGCCGGTTCAAGAAGTGTTTCAATGGCTGATCAGTCAACACCGTAATTTCATGCGCGTGGAAGTAGGGCCGTAACTTTCTAGCAGTAATAATCAACGCAAAGAGGTACTTCTCAATCGGAGGGTAATTCATTTCACTCTTGGCAAACGCCTTGCTTACATAATAGACGGGAATCTGATTGCCCTCGACAGCTTTAACTAAAACAGAGCTTATTGCAAACGAAGAAATAGCCAAGTAAAGATAGAGCGGCTCGCCTGGAGCTGGCTTCGCAAGTGGCGGGAGGGTGCGGAGATGTTGTTTGAGCGCTTGGAACGCCTCCTCACATTCGGCAGTCCATTCGAACTGTCGGTTGGCTCTTAATACACTGAAAAATGGCATCGACCGGTCGCTTGCCTTGGATAAGAAGCGATTCATCGAAGCCAGTCGACCATTCAACACTTGCACCTCCCTATGGTTTGATGGGGAGTGCATCTCCTCTATCGCCCTTAGTTTTTCGGGATTCACCTCGATCCCCCTCTGGCTCACCATGAAGCCTAAGAACTTCCCTGAATGTACTCCGAAAACACATTTGGCTGGATTCGGGCGGACTTGGTGTAGTTTCATCCTTTCGAAGGTCATTGCTAAGTTACCAACGTGGTCTGATGCTCGTCGAGACTTCACCAGCATGTCATCTACATAGGCTTCCATGGTACTCCCAATCATATCCCCGAACATTTTGTTCACCATCATCTGATATGTCGCCCCCGCATTCACCAGGCCGAAAGGCATGACGTCGTACTGGAAGACTTCACTGTCAGCGTAAAAGGCGGTATGTGGGGCATCTTTTTTCGCCATCTTTATCTGGTTATAACCAGAATAAGCATCTATAAAGCTTAGCAGCTCGTGCCCCGATGTAGCATCCACCAATTGGTCGATCCGCGGGAGCGGATAACAGTCCTTCGGGCAAGCCTTGTTCAAGTCGCGGAAGTCGACACACATCCGCCACTTCCCGTTGCTCTTCCTCACCAGCACTGGGTTGGCTACCCAAGTTTGGAATCGGATCTCCCTAATGAATCCAGCGTCGAGCAACCTGCCAACCTCCTGCTGGATTGCAATCCACTTGTCTGTTCCCATCGGACGTCTCTTCTGCGCGATCGGCTTGATCATGGGGTCGATATTCAATTCATGCTCGATCACGTCCCGACTGATTCCCGGCATATCGCTCGGGGACCAGGCAAATAAGTCCTTGAATTCTTTCAATAGCGCGATCAACTCCTGAGCCTTTTCCTCGGATAGGGCGGACCCGATCTTTACCCTCCTCTCGGGCCCATCTATCTCGACTTCTTTTAGGTCCTCCATGGGGGCGGGACGCCCAAACTCCTCTCGAGGATCGGTGTCTGTCTGGAGAACCGACATAGCTTCCTTCCTCGATCTCCTTGTGGCGTTGACATAGCATCGTCTCGACGCCACCTGGTCGCCCTTCACTTCACCGACCCCATTCTCAATCGGGAACTTAAGTTTCTGATGGACAGTCGAGGCTACCGCCATCAGCGGGTTGATAGTGGTTCTTCCAATGATCGCATTGTACGTCCCTGTGGATTCGACCACCACGAACTCCACATCTCTCTTCTCCATCTTCCAGCCACCGCCGAACCATACAGGCAACGTAATAACCCCCAATGGGTAAGAGGTTGTGCCGCAAAATCCTACCATCGGGAAGTTAACCTCCCGTAAATCTTTCTTCTTCTTTCCCATCTGTTCCAGGGCGTCGGAGAAGAGGATGTCGGAGGAGCTTCCTCCATCAATGAGGATCCTCTTCATCTCGAATCCACCTACATCCAGTGTCACGACTAGGGCGTCCTCGTGGGGGGTCTCTACTCCCTCCAGATCCTTCGCTGAGAAGGTAATCTCCATTTCCTCCTTCGGGGTCCATGACCGGGACCTCTTTCCCAAAACCACTGCTACAGGCACCTGGTTGGCGTATCGTTCCCGAGAAGACGATGTGTCTCCTCCCGCAGCGGACCCTCCATGGATCACATTAATGACCCTCTTCTGTCGGGACCCTGATGGGCCTTCCGAAGGCTCTGCTTCGGCCCTTCTCTTCCTCGGGGACCTCGATCGAGATTTGGATCTCGACCGAGATCGGGAATGGGGCTTGCAGCGCGAGTCCCCCACGAACTCCTTCAGCTTACCTCTCTGGATAAGCTTCTTTACTTCCTTCTTCAGCTCTCGACACTGGTCAGTGTCGTGACCAGTGGCCCGATGAAATCGGCAGTAACGGTCTGTGCGGGAGCCCAACTTTTCGCCTTCCTTCTTTTTGGGGAACCGAGCGAGGCCTTGCCTTTCCATTACCGCCAAAACCTCTCTCAAAGGCCTGTTGAGGGGAGTAAACTCCTCCCTCTGACTGTCCTTCTTTGTCGGACGCCTGTCCTCCCTCCGATCGGAGCGTCCCCGACTCCGACTACTCTCGGAGCTATCCTTCTTGTGTTGGTTGTCCAATGGTTTGAACAACTGCTTTCCTCCGCGCCCCTTGGGGGGAGCCAACTCTCCAGCAGCGATCTTCGACTCTTGGACGTCGATTTGCTGTTTCACCCTCGCCTGAAGCGCCTCCATGTTCCAGACGTTTTTGGCCGCGGCGCTGTGAAGCAAGTCGGAACCGTAGGGGGGATTGAGGTTTTTCAGGAAGGTACGGATGGCCTCGCCCTCCGATATCTCCTCATCTAGCTCGGTCATGCCGGCCGTGTAACGCTGGTAGTATTGGGCCAGCGATTCGTCGGGCCTCTGGACCACCTCATGCAGGGTCCGAACACTCTTCAGCAGCCGTCGACGCCCTTGGTACTGGGCGATGAATCGTTGATGCATATCCTTCCAGCAGGTTATGCATCCAGTGGGCAGACTGTAGAACCATGTCATCGCCTTTTCTCCCAAGGTACTCAGGAACAACGCGCAGATAACGTCCTCATCTGGGGTCCTGCCCATGCACGCTGTCAAGTGCTTCTGTACGTGGCGGACCGGGTCCGCAACTCCGTCGTACTCCTCTATCTTCGGGATACCCAAGCTTGGAGGGGCCGGGGTATGGATCAATCTGGGAACGAAAGGATGGGTCTCCTGACTCCCCAATTCTGACATCATGGGATTCTGATCTCCCATGCAAATACCCACAATCTTCACTACCTGGTCGGCAGTGAGGGGACCATTCAGGGGAATAGTCCTTTGTTGCACTGGCCCTGGTCCATCGACCACGAAATTCTCCGCCGGTGCTGGATTGGGGGGAATGGGCTGTTCCCTCAATGGAGGGGGTGGCGGCAGGTTGTCGTCCACCTGCCTTCTGGGAGCATCTCGCCGCGGAGGGAGCGACGGTAGATCTGCGGCCTGCCTTCTGGCAGCTTCTCTTCGGTCTAGGAGGGCCTCCATGGCCTCCATGAATAGGGGCATGGCCTCTGCCACTACCCTGGCCAGCTCTGGATTCTGGGAAGGTGCCTCGTTCCTAGATCCACCAGGGGGGTTATTCCTTCGCGCGGTGTCGTCTCGGCGAGTGCTTTCACCGTCGTCTCTCAAGTCTTGATGCTGTATAGCATCCTCAGGGGGATTGCTAGTGGTCGGCACCTGCTTGCCTGATCGCTGCGGCCTGTTGCCAGCCATGGTATGAGTTAAAGGGAAGCAAACTTACTTTGGCTTTTTGTTGCGTTCCCACAGACGGCGCCAATGTTGGATCGCGGCAGGAACTCTGGTTACGGTGACGGAATCCTTAGCTCCTTGCAATCCTGCAGAAGGGGAATAGAGGGCAGTGGCCCAGAATCCCTCTCCGATGGTTAACGTAAGTACGGTGATCAACAAGCAAGCAGTATATGTATATGTGTGTCAAAACGTAACCCTAACCTGGGATAACTTCCCTCCTTTTATAAGGGGAAGGCTATCCCAGTTACCTGATTGGGCGGTTGGATCGTGATCCACTATCCCACATATCTCGCCATATATCTCGTCACGTATCCCACGAATCTCGCCCATTATATCACTACTGTGATTATAGCGAGATTTCCGAGATTATGCTCTTACTGGCAGGTCTCGATCATTGTCGGAGACTCCCAAGTTGCATCATTGAGGATTCGTCGTCGGGGAGTGGTGTTAACTCCCATATCGGGACCGACCACGTCCAGGTCCGATTTCATCGGGGCTCTCCCCTGTCGAAGCTGTACTTCGCTTGGGGCTACTCCATGTCGGGGCCTCCTTTCGTCGGAGCCCTTAGCCTTCCCACAACTCAGCTCTTAGCTCAATCGGGCCTAGTCGCCGTTTGTCAATCGTTAAGGGGCCTAACAGCCTCAGCCGGGGCCCATCAACAGCCACCGTTTAATCGGCTACTTCCGCTAGGTTGAAAACCCGAAAGGGCGGCCTAGGAAAAATCAGGAAATGAGGGGCATGGTTGCAAATTCAGAAATTGCAATCATGGCAAAAGGAGAGAAAATAAAAAAACCGAGGGGCACCATCGAAAATCTCTCAATCGGCCATGGCAAAAGGAGAGAAAAAAGAGAAATTCTCAACAAAAAAAAAAGAGAAAAAAAAGAAGGAAAAAAGAAAAAAAAAAAAAAAGATCCCGCTAGGTTGTCGCACCATGCGCAATTTAGGCAAAAATTAGGGACAAACATTCGTGCGCCTGGTACAGCGTTTTCCAAGTAAACTTCACGGCAAGCGAGACGGTTACAGTCTGCTCTCGCAGGTCGCATTCCAAGGATGAATGGGACTGTTAAAGTCTGTTCCTACGAGTCAAATTCACGCAAACGGGACGGTTACAGTCTGTTCTCGCGAGTCACCATTCAATGATGAGTAGGACTGTTACAGTCTGTTCCTACAAGTCACAATCGACAATCAGGATCTGAAGTTATCCAGCTTTCTGAGAGTTACTCCCGACGAACGAAGCCTTAGTATTCAGCCTTCGCAAGTCACGCCACTAGCGGCACTTCTCCAACGGACGCCACTAGAGGCTCATCTCCGACACTCGCCATTAGAGGCATCACCAAAGGTTCTCCGGTACGATCTGACGTAGAGGTCTTTCGCCACCAGAGATATCACAAGAGGTTTTCCGGTACGGTCTGACGTAGAGGTCTTTCCGTTACCACTCGCCACTAGAGGCGTCACCAGAGGATGTTGGTACTGTCTGACGTAGAGGTCTTCTGTTACCAATCATCACCAAAAGTTTTACTTTACTGCACGCCACTGGAGGCTTTACTTTTTCGCACGCCACTGGAGGCTTTATTTTCTGCACGACCAATGGAGGCACCGCCAACAGGGGCACCACCGACGGAGGTTCTATTTTCGGCGATACCAATGGAGGCACTGTCAACAGGGGCATCGCCGACAGAGGTTCTACTTTTTCGCACCATCAATAAATTCAGAGGCCACCTTGGAGACTTGAAGACCCGGAAGACGATATACTTCCTAGCCAAAATTAGTGTTTACTCGTCTTTGGACAAACCCCCTCGAATGCATTCTACGGGAGTCCGTCCAAAGAGGGGCAAGCTGTAAACACGTAATTTGGTACGCGCGACACGTATGTAACATGTTAAAAATGTTACGTGCAACGCGTTTAAAAAAGGAAATATTTAAATATGGAGGGTCATGGGGTTGCCAAAAATAGGCTCATCTTAAATTAGGACAATACATATGCAATAAATGAGGTAATAATCAGAAAATATATAGTATATATTTATGGAAAAATTCATAAACATATATATATATATAATTTTCAGATTTATTGAGTGCATATTATAGAAAATATATTTTTTTCCTAATTTTTGGGTCTAGTTTAGCTATAAATAGTCCGTAGTGTCTATGTAAAAACACATAAGAAAAAGTTGGTCAGCAATAAAGTAATATTATTCTCGAAATCTGTGTTTTTTTATTTTTTATTTTTTTCTGCTTTCTGCACCACCGGAGCAGCCCTGGTGGTTGTCGGCGCCGCCCTGCCACGGCGAAGCCACGACCACCGGCCGGTCTCGCCCACCACACCTTCGCCCGTCGCCCCTGCCAGCACCGCCCGCTGCCGGAAGAAGAACCCGCGCGACTGTCGGACTGGTCGTCGCTCAGATCCGCCGAAGCCCCACTGCCGTAGCCATCGCCGTCCCGTTCGTCGCCGGACCGCCGCCCACTCATCGCCCGTTCGCCCGAAGCCACGACCGCCTGCCGGAGCTCGTCCACCGCTGCCTGTAGCTTCTTCCCGCCGGTGCCTGCTGTCTGCCCTGGTAACTGCAGGTAGTCCCGCTGCTATTTTTTTTTTAAATAAAAATATTTTATTAATTATTTGTTAATATTATTTTTCTGTTATTTTTCTTTTTTTTTTATTATTTTTATTATCATTATTATTATTGTTATTATAACATGTTAATTAGTTAATTTAGATGTAGATTAATTAGGTAACGTGTTTTACTATATGTATATATGTGTAGGATGTATAATTATTAAATTATATCATGATTTGGAGCATGCTTGATTTTATTAGATTTCATCTCAATTAGGAGTTTTAGATATGTAATAGTTTTTTTTAGAGCTTATATTTGTCGTTAATAGTAGTTTTCGCATGAAGGTTAGTTTAGTTTTTGATATCGTTAGATTAACTCGATGTTACGCATATTTTAATTTTAAAATTGGCAAATAGGTTAATTTAGTATCGAAAGGGCGTAATTAGAAAATCATTTTTTCTTAATTCGTAACAGAACCCCAGAACTCAAATCTTGGATCGTAGACCGATTAATGTGCTTAGGTATTTGATTCGTTATTTACCTAGGTAATTTAGGATTCTAGTTAGCCTTTATTAACTAGTGGCGACTCTTTCAAAATCAATCAGGTTTTCAAAACGTAATTCGCCGTAGGTCGGATTTTTAGGGTCTGACAGCATCCTCCGCGCCAGACGAACAAAAGGGGAAGCGCAAGAGAAAGGGAAAAAGTCCTCAGAATAAAAATAAGTTTGAGATACTCTTGAATAATTTCCGTAAAGGAACATATTATTTTTCTAAGTATTTGAGAATACTTAAGTTGAGTATTGAATTTATTATCGTTCGTTTTAATCTTATTGTTGATGGATCCTTATTTGTTAAATACTCCATAAATGATAAGTATCTCAAAATAATGTACATGTAAAACGATTTTTTTTTTTTAAATTTGGAAACAAAAACGATTTTAAAACCATGGATTAAACCTGGAATAAGGCGCGTGACGCGCATGTCACCTCGAGAGACGAGACACAACGTTTTAAAGTAAAAAATTAATGATGAAGTGTTTTAATAAATGAATGCTGAATTTTTGTTTGTAATCCTTTGGAAATAACTTACTGATGACTACCGTGGTTAGAAGTATGCTTTAATGCTACTACGATTGTTAAGTTATGGGATCTAGGTCAACGGGGTGTCGGCTTTGATCCCATTCCTTACGGGGGATGTGTATGATCCGGTCTTCTCGAGTCACCTTGCCTTTTCCTATGTCCTTCTTCCTTTCCTTCTTCCCTTGGTTCCTTCTCTTCTTCTCTCTCTTTGCCCTGCAAAAGGGGCAGTACCAGACACGGAGGAGGGGGGGGGGGTGGTGCCTGGTGAACCCTCTCCGATGCCTAAGTCAGAACTATATTTCTAGAGAGATAAAGCTAGAGAGATGTCAGAGCTAAATTGTTCAAATGGCCAAGATGATCAAATGAGTTGTGAAGGTGGGGTATTTATAGGCAACGGTGTCATTAAGGTGGCTTAATGACATCGTTAGCCTTTAAACACAATTAGTTAATCTTTAAGCGTATAATTAAGACTTTAGGATTCGGATGAGGCAGGCGGAGTGGACCGAGCGTGGGCGTCTGAAAGTGGTGCCGGGACCCTTGAGGGGGGGGGAGAAATCCGACCCCCAAGGGTAGGGGTTGGATGAGGACACCCAACCCCTCCTAGGGAGGGTGGGGTTGGCCAACCCCATCCCTCCTAGGAGGGATCGGGTTGGCCGACCCGATCTCTCCTAGGAGAGGTCGGGTTGGCCGACCCGATCTCTCCTAGGAGAGGTCGGGTGTGGCCACCCAACCTCACCTAGGTGAGTTCGCCTCTGTCGGACGGGCGCTTCGGCCCCGTCCGAGCCGTCGATGTTCTCGCGAAGTGTCCGGGTTGAAGTTTCGATTTGCAATCATAAATGGGACGATAAAAATACAACGGTTCGGAAGTCAACGGGTTCAAATTGGGCGTATATCCATCACATGCCCCCGAGTCAACCAATGGCCTAACCCTTGATTGACTCTATTTTAGGATGGTATGACACGCGCAATTTGAAACCGGGATTTTACCTTCTTTGTCTAAATGCCTGCTTACCCATGGATGCGTGCCTCTGACTCTGCCCCCTGTCTAATGAGATAGAGGAATTGTAAACGTCAGAGTAGCACGGACGTGTGCTTAGGCACGCGTCCGTCTGAGGCGGGAGTAATAAACTTATCTCTGCTACAGGTGTATACTAAGAAAATACAAACTTGCACAGGGGTGTGATACGAATGCAACTAAATGACTTATGCTTCAAATTCGTGCCGGGATTCTCTCTAAGTGAGGAAAAATTTAATTTTGGCCAAAAATTTCTCTAAGTATGGAATACTAGGAAATAAACCTTAGGGGATGTTAACTATGGTGAGCATGAGTTTAACCGTGGTTAACGGGAACTAGTTTTTGAATCTTGTCCCTTAAAATTTTCCTTTCTAAAAATCGACGGTGTTGATTTGGCGACTTTGAAAAAACCCAAACCTTTGTATTATAAAAGGAGAAGTGATTACCTCATTCTCATTGTCCTTTTCTCTTCTTTTCTTTTTGGCGTCCGGATTTCTGGTCAGTCTTATGTGTCTTCTCTTTTTGTGTAAGCATTGCCTTTGAGAAATTTAATTCTGCTTCTCCTTCAATCGTTTCCTTACTTGTCTCGTTCTTGATTTGTATATCTTCATGGTAATGTAGTCCTATTTGATTCGGCATTTTTCTATCTTTTTACCTTCATGTTTCCGCTTACTGGCGGGTGAAGCCCTCCATATTGGGATTATAATTATCTCCTTTTGCCCCTTGTCTTTGCTTGTTGGCCCATGGGTCTCTCTGTGCTGGGGTTTGTAACTATCTTCCTCTGCCTCCCCGCCTCTGCCTATTGGTTGATGAGGTCTCCTTATACTGGGAGTTAGGACTATCTCTCCCTGCCCCCTGTCTCTGCCTGTCGGCTGATGGGGTCTCCTTATGCTGGGGGTTATGACTATCTCCCCCTGCCCCCTGCCTCTGCCTGTTGGCTGATGGGGTCTCCTTATACTGGGAGTTAGGACTATCTCTCCCTGCCCCCTGTCTCTGCCTGTTGGCTGATGGGGTCTCCTTATGCTGGGGGTTATGACTATCTCCCCCTGCCCCTTGCCTCTGCCTATTAGCTGGTGGGGTTTTTCTTGTCGTCTTTCTATTCTTGTCTTTTGACTTTGTATCCATCATTTTAGGGAAATGAGTTCGTATCTCTTGTCCATTGTTTGCTTTCTGTTTTCCTTGGACTGAGCCTGTGTTTTTTCCGGTCAGCAGAACTTTCTGGTGATTGATGAGGAGTAAGAGGCCAGTACGTGTGGGAGTGGTTACTTCCGGGACCGGATCTTCGATTGCAAAAAGATCGGCTTTCTATGGTGCGGGGAGGTGTTCTCTAACTGGAGGTAAGGGTGGTGATGTTAGGGTGCCATCTTCTTTCTATATTGATGCCCCCCAATCGAAGGTCCGGGAGCCGTATTTTCCTTCCTCCCTATTTGGTGAGTTCTTGAGCAACTGAGTTTCCTCAGTGTATATTGGTATTTACTCTGTGCTTTGTTATAGGTAGACTTCGTCTTCCGCGTCTGAGTCGGAAGGAGTTGTCTCGTCCACCTGTTGATGGAATTGTTGGGTCTGAGTGGGCGCCTTATTATGGGCGTGGGGCTCGTTTTGACAATCAATCTTCTTTGCAAACTCCTGAGGTTGGAGTTCGTGTTCTGCAGTCTGCTGTTCCTCCTGCTGATCGTGTGTCCCTCTCCAAAGGGTTGGAGGCAACTTATGAGTTGGCTCGTGATGTGTTGGCTCGTTATGCTCCTGTAATGTTATTAACTGTTTTATCCTTTGGTATACTTCTTCTCCATGCTCTATCTGTCTCATCTTTTATTTTTGTTGCAGGGTATGGCTGACCTTGTTAATTTATCCACACTTGCTATTGATCTTGCTGAGGAGAGGAAGGTGTACGAGGACATTTGTGTCTCCCTTAACTCCAGTCTTATTAGCTGTTTGGAGCATAGTCGCATCACTGATTTGCGGTGCCGAGACTTGGAGGGTCGCATTGCTCTTCTCAATGAAGAGGTTGAGGCGTTGAAACAAAGGTCTTATCGTGATGAGGCACTCCGGGCTGCTGAGTTAGTCTCTCTGGAGGAAATGTTTTGTATGGAGGCGAAGGAATGTGCCATTGCTGAGTATAAGGCCTCTTCCGCTTATCAGGCTACTATGGATGTTCGCTGCTCTGTGGCGAAACGTATTTCCTTGAAGAAGGTTCTTGAGCATATTCACATGATTGCTCCTGACTTTCCTTTCTCTCGACTTGGTTATTTGTCAGACTTTGCTGTTAAGCATATTGCGAAGATAAGGGAATAGTACCCTTATTTCTTGTGGTAGTCTCGTGTGTTTGTGAGTTGTGGTTGTCTTTAGAGTTTAAAACTCCATCCTTCTTAGTGTTACCTTCTTATGCCTTGTGTATGGCTCTTTGGGTATGGAACCTTCCCTTGGTATATTTCCTTTACTTATCTTTCTTTCGTGGTTTCCTTCATGTCATACCTGTCATTTCATAAAGAAAAAGCATTACTTGTTCTTCACATTACTTTACTTAGAAATTTCTTTCTCATGGTATCCTTCTGAACATGGTATCCTTCTAAGCGTGGTACCGTTCTAAGCATGGTATCCTTCTAAGCATGGTATGATGATTTCTTCTGATACCCCTTACACGGTATACGTTGTACTGTTAGACCAAAGATACGCTCTTGGTGGGCGTCGAAATCTGTTCACGAGACAGGCTCTCGGACGGCACTTAACGTTTCACAGGATAGGCTCCCGGAGGGCACAGGTTAGTCCACCGATACCTTTTTGACGGGTGTCAAACTGTTCACGAGACAGGCTCTCGGACGGCACTTAACGTTTCACAGGATAGGCTCCCGGAGGGCTCAGGTTAGACCAAAGATACGCTCCTGGTGGGCGTCGAACTGGTAGTTTGAAATCTACCTCAAGATACGCTCTTGGGGGCGTCGAACTGGTAGTGTTTTTTCTACCTCAAGATACGCTCTTGGGGGCGTCGAATCTGGTAGGTTGCAAATCTACCTCAAGATACGCTCTTGGGGGCGTCGAATTCGTAGTTTTTGGAAACCACTCTCAAGATACGCTCTCGGTGCGTCGAAGTCGTAGTGTAATAACTACTCTCAAGATACGCTCTTGGGGGCGTCGAAGGTTGTAGTATGAACACTACTCTCAAGATACGCTCTTGGGGGCGTCGAGGTTCGTAGTTTTTGGAAACCACTCTCAAGATACGCTCTTGGTGCGTCGAAGTCGTAGTGTAATAACTACTCTCAAGATACGCTCTTGGGGGCGTCGAAGGTTGTAGTATGAACACTACTCTCAAGATACGCTCTTGGGGGCGTCGAGGTTCGTAGTTTTTGGAAACCACTCTCAAGATACGCTCTTGGTGCGTCGAAGTCGTAGTATGAATACTACTCTCAAGATACGCTCTTGGGGGCGTCGAAGGTCGTTGACTTGAAGTCATATCTGTGTAAGGATAACTTGGTGATTATAACATCACATTCACTGGGAAATACTTTTGAATAACTACTACTCTCTTAGGAGCATTCATGTTTTTGTACACTCGGGATGCCTTGGTGCACCAAGACATCCTTTGTAGGAAATCAAAGATAGTTGTAGAGTTGGAGTAACTTCGTGAGTTCTCCTTCTCAAGAGTTGGTTTTGAAAAGCTTGTAAAGCTAAAACAAGCAAAATGTGAAATATGAAACTAAGGATATGGTCTTTTGCTTGTGCTTTCTTCTTATACATAGTATTTCTTTAGGTGCTCTCCACTGAAGGTGTTTGTGGAGATATACCCCTCCCCATCTTCGAGGCGGTACGCGTTTACGTAGGGAACTGACGCTATCTTGAATGGTCCTTCCCACTTCGGAGATAATTTTCTGACTTGGTCTAAGTGTGAGAACTCATTCCTTCTTAGTACCAATTCTCCTACGTGGAATTGTCTCTCCTTGACTTGACGGTTGTAGTATCTTGCTGAGACAAGGCGCATTCGTGTCTGTGCTTCTTCTGAATTCCACCTTTTATCCTCCACCATGTCTAAATCTAAAAGTCTTGCTTTGTTGTTCTCATGCTCCTCAAAGTACTTGGTCCTCAGTGATTGTACAGCTATTTCTGCTGGTGCCACCGCTTCAGTTCCGTACACCAGGCCAAATGGTGTTTCTCCTGTGGATATCTTTGGTGTTGTCCGTACTGCCCATAGAACGTTTTCCAGCTCATCTACCCAACTTCCCTTGGTGGCGTGGAGTCGTTTCTTTAGGCCATCTAGCACTATCTTGTTTGCTGATTCTACCTGTCCGTTTGTCTGAGGGTGCTTTACTGATGCGAAACGGTGGTCTATATTCAGTCTTTCACAATACCACTGCAATTTCTTGCTCTTGAATTGTGGGCCATTGTCACTTATTAATGCTCTTGGCACCCCGTACCTCGAGACAATGTGAGATTGGATGAAGTTGACGACTTGGTCGTCTGTTGTCTTCCCCATTGCCTTTGCTTCTATCCACTTGGAGAAGTAGTCTATTGCCACAATTATGCAAGTCTTCTGACCTTTTGTTTTTGGTAGGGGGCCTATCAAATCAATCCCCCATTGCGCGAAAGGCCAAGCTCCTGAGATGGAGCTTAGCTTTGCTGGTGGGGCTGTTATGTTTCTAGAGTACCTTTGGCAGTGATCACATTTTTGTACCAAGTCTGCTACTTCTTTGCTCATTGATGGCCAATAGTATCCTAGGTTGTAGACCTTTCGGCTTATTGACCGCGCTCCTTCATGGCACCCCGCATCTCCCTCATGGAGTTCTGCAAGCACTCTCTCTATTTCTGGGTATGCTATGCATTTGAGGAAAGGCGTGGAATATCCTTTCTTGTAGAGTTCATTGTCCATCACTGCGTAATTCCTAGCCATCCTTTCAATCTTGATTGCTTCCACCTTATCTTTTGGGAGCTTTCCTTCCATGATGTATTGTCGCATTGGTGTCATCCAGACTTCTGCCTCATCTATTGCTAGGACCTCCATTTGTTCTATCACCGATTGCATTCTTTGCTCTATGAAGTGAACCTCTTTGCCTGCTTCTGCCCCTAAGGCTAGTTTACTTAAGGCGTCTGCCTCTTGGTTTTGTTCTCTTGGGACTGACTCGATGTCGAAGCTTTGGAAGCTCTTTATTAGGTCCTGGGCTTGCTGTAAGTATCTCTGCATGTTTTCGGACTTTGCAGTGTAGATTCCTTTCACTTGATTGACAACTAGTTGAGAATCACACTTGACCCTTAAATGCTTTGCCCCTACTCCTTTGGCTATTCTCAGGCCAGTTATTAGTGCTTCATACTCAGCCTCATTGTTTGTTGCCTTAAAGGTGAGTGCCATGGCATAGCGCATAGGTGTATCACTGTTTGGTGGGTATAGTAAGAGGCCTGCACCTGAACCTCCTCCGTTTGATGACCCATCAGTATGCATCTCCCATAATTCTTCTGGTTGTTTCTCCTGACTACTACTTGCCTCGCACGTAGTTTTGACTTCTCCCAAGTCTTCGTCTGGATTAATTCCAGTGAATTCGGCAATAAAATCTGCTAGGGCTTGACCCTTTATGGCTGTTCTTGGGGCAAAATGAATGCGAAACTCACTTAGCTCAATTGCCCATTTTGTCAGTCTTCCCGATGTGTCCGGTCTTTGAAGGAGGTGTTTCAATGGTTGGTCTGTGAGGACTGTTACTTCATGCCCATGAAAATACGGTCTCAACTTTCTTGCTGATACGATCAGTGCATAGAGGTACTTTTCTATTGGCAAGTAGTTGATCTCATACTTTGCCAATGTTTTGCTTACGAAGTATACTGGCAATTGTGCAGTGTTTTCCTCCTTGATTAGCACTGAGCTTACTGCCACGTTGCTCACGGAGATGTAGAGGTAGAGGGGCTCCCCTGGTGTGGGCTTTGCTAGGGGTGGTAGTGTCTTTAGATGTTGTTTGAGTTGCTGGAAGGCTTCCTCACATCTCGGTGTCCATTCAAATTTCTTGTTTGCCCTTAGTACCTCAAAGAAGGGTAATGCCTTGTCTCCTATTTTGGATAGGAATCTATTAAGGGCTGCCAGCCTCCCGTTCAGTCGTTGAACCTCTTTGTGCTTCGTAGGTGACTGCATTTCTTCAATTGCTTGAAGTTTTTCGGGGTTTACCTCTATGCCTCGCTGGCTTACCATGAAGCCTAAAAACTTTCCTGATTGCACCCCAAATGCGCATTTTTTCGGGTTTAGACGGACTTGGTATTGCCTCATCCTCTCAAACGTTGAGCGAAGGTTTTCCACATGGTCCCTCTTCTCTTTAGATTTGACTATCATGTCGTCCACATACGCCTCCATTGTCTTCCCTATCATGTCCCCAAAGATTTTGTTGACCATTCTTTGGTATGTTGCTCCAGCATTTATGAGTCCGAAAGGCATCACTGTGTAATGGTATATCTCACTATTAGCATAGAATGCTGTGTGAGGGGCGTCCTCGGGGGCCATTTTTATCTGGTTGTATCCTGAGTATGCATCCATGAAGCTCATTAGTTGGTGACCTGATGTTGCATCCACTAATTGATCTATTCTTGGTAGTGGATATGAGTCCTTTGGGCATGCCTTGTTTAGGTCCCGATAGTCAATACACATTCTCCAACTACCTCCCGGCTTCTTTACCAGTACTGGGTTTGCCACCCATGTCTGGAATCTGATTTCCTTGATGAACTTTGCCTTTAGTAGCTTTTCTACTTCTTCTTGGATAGCTATCCTTTTGCTTCCTCCCATTGGTCTCACCTTCTGTGTTGTTGGTCGCGTTGCCGCGTCTATATTGAGCTTGTGTGAGATTACCTCTTCTGATATCCCTGGCATATCGCTTGGTGACCAGGCGAACAGATCCTTGTATTCCCTTAGTAAAGCTACTAAGTGGTTCTCCTCTTCCTGAGATAAGGCAGTCCCAATTTTAGCCTTCCTATCGGGTTCTTCTATGAGTATCTCTTTTAATTCCTCCATGGGGGCTGGTCTTCCATGATCTTCTCTTGGGTCCTCATCTACTAGTAGGACTTCTCTTGTTTTCTTTCTTTTGCCTAGTGCAATCCTTGCACATTTCCTTGCTACCTTCTGGTTGCCTTTTACTTCCCCTATTCCTTGGCCTGTGGGGAATTTCATTTTCTGATGTAGTGTTGATGGTACCATACCCCACTTGTTGATTGTAGTGGTACCTAGGACCCCATTGTACTCCTCCATTTCTTCTGTGATGAAGAATGGGACATCAATCTTTAGCTGCCTCTGTCCTGTGCCCAGTGTCACAGGTAGTGTGACTGCCCCCAGTGGGTATGTTGGCTCTCCTGAAAATCCTACCAAGGGGGAGTAAACCTGTTTTATGCTACTTGGCCTTACTCCTAGTATGTTGAGGACCTTCTTGCTAATGATGTTGGGTGAGCTTCCACTGTCTATTAGGATTCTTCCTATGTCCATATCGGTGATCTTCATTGTTATCACCAGGGCATCCTTGTTGTCTGGTAACACATGCTCCATGTCTCTTCTTGAGAATTCTATTATGTCTTCTCTTTTTTCTTCTGGTTGTTCTCCTTTTGGCTTAGGAGTCCCTAACTCTGCCACATATGCTTCTCTGGCATTCGCTGACTCTCCTCCAGCTCCATACCCTCCATGGATGACATATACGCTTGCCATCTTGCTAGTGATAGTTAGGCTTTCTGTCCGAAGCCCGCAGACGGCGCCAAGTGTTAAGTTATGGGATCTAGGTCAACGGGGTGTCGGCTTTGATCCCACTCCTTACGGGGGATGTGTATGATCCGGTCTTCTCGAGTCACCTTGCCTTTTCCTATGTCCTTCTTCCTTTCCTTCTTCCCTTGGTTCCTTCTCTTCTTCTCTCCCTTTGCCCTGCAAAAGGGGCAGTACCAGACACGGAGGAGGGGGGGTGGTGCCTGGTGAACCCTCTCCGATGCCTAAGTCAGAACTATATTTCTAGAGAGATAAAGCTAGAGAGATGTCAGAGCTAAATTGTTCAAATGGCCAAGATGATCAAATGAGTTGTGAAGGTGGGGTATTTATAGGCAACGGTGTCATTAAGGTGGCTTAATGACATCGTTAGCCTTTAAACACAATTAGTTAATCTTTAAGCGTATAATTAAGACTTTAGGATTCGGATGAGGCAGGCGGAGTGGACCGAGCGTGGGCGTCTGAAAGTGGTGCCGGGACCCTTGAGGGGGGGAGAAATCCGACCCCCAAGGGTAGGGGTTGGATGAGGACACCCAACCCCTCCTAGGGAGGGTGGGGTTGGCCAACCCCATCGGGTCGGCCAACCCGATCTCCCCTAGGGGAGGTCGGGTGTGGCCACCCAACCTCACCTAGGTGAGTTCGCCTCTGTCGGACGGGCGCTTCGGCCCCGTCCGAGCCGTCGATGTTCTCGCGAAGTGTCCGGGTTGAAGTTTCGATTTGCAATCATAAATGGGACGATAAAAATACAACGGTTCGGAAGTCAACGGGTTCAAATTGGGCGTATATCCATCAACGATCGAGTAGTACGTCAACTATAGCATCAAACAAGATCTCAAATGCATAGTCCATGAGGTGGATAAGTCTCTGGATGAGATAACAAACGAAAGGAAGAAGTCATTAAAATGACTCTCCTACTATAAGCCTTGAACGAAAAGTTTGGCTAAGCAATCATTTCATTAAATACTTCGAGAAACATAGTTTAAAATTACATTATGTTAGAATTCAACATTAATTATTCCTACGGGATGAAATTAAGTTGACTCATACTAATATAACACTTTGTTCCAATAAAATCAGTTGACGCGTTACCATAAAAGCTAGGGAATGATACGGGTGAAACCTTATCGTTAAGCAGCATTAATTTGCGCATTAAACAAGTATTTATTAAGAGTACGGTCTACTCTTAAAAGGATGCAAGTTTAAAATTAGCTTGGATTAATGGCAACGGAATGAACTAAAGTACTAATCAGATTATAATGGACAATGGAGAGTATCAGGTCCCACTTACTTCGAGTGGGAGAATAATATAAAATTAGTGAATGCATTAGTGAATGATGGTGAATAAATGATGATGGAAACGTGCTCATAATAAATCCAGTGGGAGGGCTCACTGCCCCTCACATAATCATCACTAAATTTTAACGCGAATAAAGTTGGACCGAATAATCATAATGCTGAGCTAATAAAACTGCCCATTATTCCTAGTGGGAGGGAAACGACCAACTTGGTTCCAGATCCTAGTGATCAAGGAATAAATCTCGGAGATAAAATCCCGAGACCGAGAGGTCATCCTGAGAAAATTGTAAATCAAAGTTCAAGCACCGCCATTGTTCCCAGTAGGAGTAATGCTCCAAAAAGAAGCATTATTCCGAGTGGGAGTAACGATCATACTATAGATGGAATAACGAGTCTAGACATAGTCAAAGGCAACGAACTTCTATCAAAGAAGTATCCCATCAAGTGAGACATCCGTTCACGAACCAGTGACGGTTCAGCAAGCAATGAAATAACCTCAAACGAGGGAATGGAGGAAAACTATGGAGGATGAAATTGCCTACATGAAAATAAATTCGTTTTTTTTTTTTTCTTCAGTTGATTTACCTGCTAACCACAGAGCTAGAAAGTGAAATTTTAGAATTCAATACTGGTGGAAAAATTGAGTGGTGCAAAACTCGAACGATTGCGAAAGGATATACCCAAATTCACGGAGTGGACTTTGATGAAACATACTCACCAACTGTGTGTTACACCACAGTTAGGGCCATCATTGCCCTTGTTGCATGCCTCTATCTAGAGCCTGCATTAAATGGATGTTAAGACCGCATTTCTCCACGGAAACCTGGAGGATGAGATCTATATGGAGCAGCCAGAGGGTTTCATAACTCCTGGTAAAGAACGTAAAAGTTTGCAAACTCCAAAGATCTATCCATGGTCTTAAACAATCGTCTCGGCAATAGTATCGCAGGTTCCACGAGGAAATAGTTGGAAACAGATTTGTGAACCTCCATGAGGATCCCTGCGTATACACTGGGACCTCCGGGTCTAAGTACGTCATCTTAACCTTATACGTGGATGACCTACTCATTGCTGAAAACGATGTGAGTTTTATGTAACAGTCAAAGTCCTGGTTGGCATCAGTATTTGAGATGAAAGACGTGGGATAGGCTACGTACATCTTAGGCATTAAAATCGTAGGAGATCGTGCCGCCCGGAGATTGTGTCTATCTCAAGAATCTCATATCAATAAATTGTTAAAGAGATTCAAAATGCTGAATGCCAAACCCGTGGAAACGCTGGTTGTGTTCGGGTGCACGCTGTCAAAGCGTGATGGCCCGAAGAACCAGCAGGAGCGTGAACAGATGAAGGATGCAGAGTATCTAAGCATGGTAGGAAGTCTCATGTATGCCATGCTATGTACTCGGCCGGATATCCGTTACACTGTGGGCTTAGAAGCAAGATTCCAATCAGATCCTGGTTATCAATATTAAAAGGCCGTAAAACGAAATATAAGATATCTGAAAGGTACTGCCGACTATGTTCTGTGTTATAAGGGCAGGCAAATAGAATTGACCGGTTATAGTGACGCTGACCACAGTGGTGATCCGGATGATCGTAAGTCCACCACAGGAGGAGTTTTCCTCCTTGATAATGCTGCCATATCATGGGTAAGCGAGAAGCAATCATGTGTCGCGCTTTCCACTATGGAATCGGAATTCGTTGCCCTTTCCAAAAACGCACAAGAAGCGGTCTAGCTGAAAAGGATTCTTACTGCATTAATTTGCGCTAGCAAGGAGTAAACCCGTAAAGGTATACTCCGACAGTTAGGCAGCCATTGCAGTAGTTAAGAATCCAAAGTACCACAGTAGGACCAAACACATCGACGTGAAATAAAATTATGCTAAATCTGTTCTGGAATACAATATAATCACTTTAGAATACTTGTCCACAGACAAAATGGTCGCGGGCCCATTAACTAAGCCATTACGTAGAGACATTTTCAAAAAGCACGTAAAACTGCTTGGATTACGTAGGGCTTAATAAATGGCTTGTATAAGTGATGGTATTTTGACTTTTGAAATAATATTTCGATTGAATAAAATAATTGCAAATTGATTATATGATCCATCGACGTCATAATGATAAATAACATCGGATTTTACGGTCTATAAACTAAGTCGTAGGAAGAGGTAAAATTCTTCCACCAAAATTATGTCGAGTGTGAACCATGCCTCGTCACACAGGTACGGTCATTTTGTAGGAGAGGGGGACCTCTACCACAAAAAAATTGGATAAGAACCAGGGGATAAACCTGGTTAAACGAAACGATAACTTTGTCACGCCTAAAAACATTACTTGATCTTCGTTTTGAAAATCGTCGTGTTAGACTCTGTCCACAATTAAAATTACATTCAAGGCCAGATGAAAGATTCTGCGATAACATGATTGACATATCCCATCCCTGCCTTTTCCATGTGTGCTATAGACGCGTGCTTCATACTGTGTGTACCATGTTCGACCACGGGGTCATGCTCGATTGTGCTAGCTAGAATCCTTGTGATTCAAAGGGCGCATACTTCTTCACCTTGAGCGTGTGATTGATCTCGGGTGTCTTATGAAGATGCATCCAAAGTATCCTCTCGGACTCAGAACTTATACCTAAAGTCTGGCTGAATGTTTGCTTCCCGGTGTACGAGCGTAGAGCCAAAGAAAAAGGCCAAGTGACCACGTCTTAGAAACCGGTTGAGTTAGACTAAGGGTATAAGCGATAGGGATGCATATGTTCACCTATAATTCACTGACTCTTGTATCCACTAGGTGGCCACCAACCGGATATTAGTTGAAGGTTGTGAATACTTGTACGGATGCCCTGGGTAAGTATTCCTATGTGGAAAGCTGGGCAATTGGAGAATTATCAATTGACCAAGGATACAGTGCGGTACATATTTTGTTTTTAACATGATTGAGTTACGATAGGGAATCAACGTTCTGTGGGCGCTACAATACTCCTAACAGATCAGTAGCACGATGCCCATCGTATCCGCTGGTCGTACAGCAAACCTTGTATGAACTATTCAGAGACAGAGACAATAACTGAAGACTGAAATGTTGATGTTATTGGATAACAATACATTAACAGGCACCCTCGCATTCCGGCGAGTGGGAGCTGATAACAATACATTAACAGGCACCCTCGCATTCCGGCGAGTGGGAGCTGTTAGCATATGAAGATGTGGCGCCGTAAATGGTAGCCCCTTAATATTAAAGATATTACCTAAGAAAATTGGGTAAATGTCACATTAGGTTAATTGGGCTTGACCTAATTACAAATTAACATGGGAGGCTCAAAATTGGGCCTCCCTCCCTTAATAGGTGGTTCGGCCGAATAGAGTACCACATTGGTTGGAGTGGACTTTTGTCCACTCCACCAATCCTATATATAGGGGAGTCTCTTAAGGGGTTTTACACATCAAGTAATTCATAAGTCCCTCCATTGAGGAACTTGAGAGAATCCCTCTCACCCTTAGTTGAATATTTCAGACCCACCATAATCAGTCCGAGGTTCTGTCCCCGTTGAAGAATCGATCAGAAGATTTGCTGTGGAGCTTATACCGCGTAGGACTTCTTCTCACGAAGAACTTGTACGGGTTCCGCCAGGAGGATCAGAACTCCCTCCACATCGTTCTTGGGCAAGAAAGCTATTGAGGTATGTGTACATTATTCCGTTGTGTAATTATTTTACTTGCATGTACACATTTAGCATTACGTAGTATTACGTCCCCGTAATCCAACACTAGGCTAGAGTTGTAGGAGCTTCCAGATATCCCGGAGCACACCAAAAAGTGGGAGGGAGTCTGTCGATTGTGCTTGCAAATGTTTATGCAGTAAAAGTGAGTCCTTCAAGATCAAAGTTTGTGATTTCAGACTCAAGGCTTCCAACAGTAGACCTGCACGACATGCAATTTCTTCCGCTAGTAGGGGGTCGCATCCAATTGCTCGGTGGACGGCTATCGCAAGCAAGTCATCGACTCCGTTTAACAAATGTGCTCCTCCAAAAACTAAACCCGCTTCGATATTAACTCACCATAAAATATTATCTTCCAAAAATTCGCATGGGGGTCTTGCACGGCTGGAACATCGTGTCGTCGCCAGGATCAAGGCATGGTTGTCGGGGCGGTTGGGCCCTTGTTTGTCATCAAAATCCAATACGTTTTCAGCACTAGTAACATGGTAAACATCCATTACAGAGAAAATAGATGGCGTTGCATAATGAAAATAACCCTATTACGTTCTAACCAAATACACCACATGACTATGCACTTAGTAATTACAAATCAATCAAAATCTATGTGTATTGGTCATGTTGGGGATTTCATGACGAGCCAATCCATCACCAACATATTCGGTAGATGGGTTAGGTCAACATGGCATGGAGATGAAAACCATATTCGATGTGCAAAAGGGGAGTTGAGTATAAGCTGTTCCTAGGTTTTCGTTTCTTCATGGAAAAGAATGCAGATGCTATCTGTCGAAGGTGTACACTTTTTTAAATTGCAGGCAAGTGGTAGAGCGATCACACATCCCTTAAAAAAAAAAAGATGAACCTTAGTTAAGAGCTTCAGAGGCTAGAAACGAGACCAAAAGGTTGGATTAACGGTCGTGCTGAATGTCAAAGATGTTCCCGATTTTAGGCCGAGAAGTGGTCGATTTATGAGACTGTACCTTGATTTCTCTGTATAACGATCATTCCTGTTGAAGTTACGAGGATTTCGTCTGATAAGGGGTAGAGGGGTAAGAAGATATTATGAATTTGCTCCAATATTACTAGTAGTAGTCCTTGTATGGATTCAACACGGGTGTTCCAACACCGTTATTGAGAATCAATGAAAGGTTCGAAGGGAGTTGGGGTAGCGTTCAGGTTGTGTGGCATCCAATCAATTAGGAGGCCCGTGTAGGGAGTCCATGGGTCTTTCCATAAGTCAATGGATTTTCCATCCCCGACCCTCCAATGTCTTCCTTAGAGTAGGAGTTCTTTTGTGCCCAACATTGTGCGGAAGACTTGCGAATAATGGCCTTGTTTTAGGATGAGGAAGAAGGTCTTGGAGTGGAGGTTTTTCTGGTGAATAGTATCAACCCATATTTAATCTCTCGAATGAAGAAGTCTCAAGCTTGTTTCAGAATAAGGGCCCAATTATATGTTGTTGTGAGTTTGAAGCATGCCCCCTATTCTTAATATAACTCAATCGGAAACATAATTAAATATATTAATTCATAATATATTTTATTCCCTAATACCCGTATCTCTTTGGCATCGAGATTTTTTTCCAAGATATCCAAGGGATCCCGATGAGTCTTTCTACCAAAATAGACGCTGGATCCGGTCAAGGTGCTGGCATATATATTGTGGAAAGTGGATGGATGACAGGGCATAGGATGGTATGGCAGTGGTTGTTGATTTGATTAGCACTTCTTTCCTGACTGGGGAGAGAAGTTTGGCCATCCAGCCCTCTATACAAGTGGAGACTCGCTGAATGTGCATTCGTCCTAGGTCTCTCTTCCTTTTAGTCCAGTCCATAGGGAGGCCGAGATACTTATCATATTCCTTCGCAATTCGGACTCCCATTTGTTGGCATATGGTCCATTGTAATTCAGAGCTGACATTCGGACATAAAGTCATGCTTGATTTTCATAGTTGATTGATTGGCCTTATTCACTATCGTAAGCTTCACGAAGAAATTTGACAACTGCTATATTCGTGAGGGTAGCCTCCAAGAAAAGGAGACTATCTTCGGCGAAGGGGATGTAGGTGATGGGTGAGCACCATTGCCCCGGCTTGAAGGCCTTTATAGTGCGGAGGTGTTGCCCACTTGAGAAGAGAAAGGATAAGACTAGTGCACAAAGTATGAAGAGGAAAGGATACAAAGGGTCCCCTTGGCGAAGCCCTCAACCGGGTTTGAATATATGGGTATGCTATCCGTTAATTAGAATCGATGTGTATGTTGTAGTGACGCATTCTATGATCCAATTCGTTACTCTATGGGGGAAATCGAGTTTGTTTATGATGCGTTCTAAAAATGATCATTCCACAAGATCATAGGCTTGCTCATGTCGAGTTTGAGTGCGATGAGTCATATTCTTCCCCTGCCCGCAATGTATAATAACGTGGAGGTCCTAAGAGAGTAGCGTGTTATATGTAATAAGACGTCCCTGGATAAACGCACTTCAAAACGGTGACATGACCGCTTGCTAAACCGGCCAAAGGCGGTTGGTGATGACCATGGCAATAACCTTGTAGGAGGTGTTGCATCGACTAATAAGTCTCCAATAAGTTATTGAGGTGGGTGAATCTGTTTTCGGTATAAAAACAATGAAAGTGTCATTGATTCGTCTCAACATATGCCCGTCCTCGAAAAAGCTGATAACGGCTTGGATGGCTTACGTATTGGTTACGACTTCAGTCTGGTGATAGAACCTTCATGTGAACCCATCTGGGCCCGAAGACCTTTCTAGACCCATGGACTTAAGGGTAGTGTCCATCTCCAAGTTGGATATGTCTAAGTTGAGCAATTGAAGGAGGTGTGGAGGGACATCGGAGGTCATGCTATTGATGAGGGAATACAAAGACGGTGGTTGGCCATTTTTGAATAAGGTCTGGAAATAATTGATAATGTGATCTTGGACGAGTTTAGGCTCGGTCAACCATGATCCATCCTTTGCTTGGAGCCATTAGATGTTGCACTTTTTGCGCTTAGCGACAGTTTTGGGGTGAAAGTATTTGGTATTCCTGTCTCCATATGTTAGCCACAATTGTCTTCATTTTTGTCTCCACATCGTTTCCTCGTGTTGGAGCAAGTCCTTGACGTGTGATGTAAGTGGAACAATATCGCGATGGTGGAGGGAAAGCTGCTGGATTGTTGAGTAGTGAAGTTTTGTGGCCATAGGTGGTTTTATTCCAAGCCGTGAGTGCCTTGCTGGATGGGAAGGTTCCAGGAACGCGCAACCACATTGGGAAAGAACTCATGTTGTAACCACATGTGCTTGAAACAAAAGGGTCTTGGTTTCTAGGCATGCGACCGAGGGTTCTTCGACTTTATGATTACCGAAATTGACTAGAGGCAATGATCTCCTTGTGGAATATATTGGCTTCCTCAAAAAGGAGTCGCCAGTTCTGTGTGCACAGCGCCCGGTCCAATCTCCCCGTGATCATATCAGCTCCCGTTCAGCGATTAGTCCAAATGTGTGGCTGCCCTTGGAATCCTACAACATCAACCCTAAAGAACCCGACTAGATTCGGGCTTGGGCCAGGCGGTACGTGGATATAGGGTTTCCAACCGATTTTTCGTAAAGGTTCCACACATCGTTGAGATCACCAAGAACTTATTAGGGATATAGGTTAGGAAATAAATAATGTTTTATTTATTCATAGTATATCTTCTTAGATTACTTTCTACCTTGTAATATATCTATTTCATATTTCATTAATTGTAACTCATGTATATATTCTCTATCCCTATTGTAATACAATCAAGTGAATTCATTACAATTCATTGATTCTACATTTTTTTGTCGTGTTGATCAATCACCCTATTCGTGCTGCTTCATCGTAATTTTTTGTGATCGATTAACCTCGTCTGTGCTTTCCTTTAACTATAGCACCGCCTCCTCTGTGAATTGACTTGAATTGATCAAGTCAGAACCAAGCAAATATTTTAATTTCTTATCTTATTCAAGTTGACCACCCAGCACCGCCTGATCTCTACACCCGAGGAATCTTCTTTGGCTTCGTGACTGGCTTGTCTTGGTGCCTCTAGTTGGAATTTGACCCCATCAAATCAGTCGGTGCCGTCCTGAATTCTTCGGGATTAATTAAAAGGTATCGTCTCATTGAATTAACATATGTCGAAAAATGCTGCCTTGCTTTAATCGGTATGCTATTGGTTTTTTGATTTGAACAATTATTGGTGCTGGTTTTCTGACAATTGCCACCTACGAACTGCTGCCTTGCTATCAATTGCTGACTTGCTGCCTTGAATAATTGATGCTGGTTATTTTATCAATAGCTTAAAGCACTTAGCTATCTGCCGATCACCCTATTAAAGACGTAATTATCAGCAGTAACTCATGATGCACCAACCTCGTATGTCTCACCATGATGCACGTCTGGGAGTACAACAGCAACAAGGTTACCGTTGCAGATCCTCTAACAGAGGACACCAGGTGACTTGTCAAATTATGTGATCGTGTCGGTCACACTGCAAAAACATGTCACTCAGCTTCTCCTCAAGTGATATCGACTATAATCAACACTGGTTGGTCGACTCTGGAGCCTCACATTATGTCACTCGTGAGCTTCACAATCTATCCGTCTATTCCGATTATGATGGTCCTACAAACTTATGGTCGGCAATGGTGATGGTCTTCCTGTTAATCACACCGGCCAGACATCTCTCACTACAAGAAAATTGGCCATTTTTTAGGGTCGGTTTTTTTAGGGATTTTCGGAATCATCTTGTAAGGGATTTTGTGAGAGAACCCTTCTAGCAAATAGACCCGCCAGAAAAATTGTGATTTTAAAGGGAAATCCCTTGAAAACTTTTGTGAGGGATTTTCCCTGAAAAATCCATAGCAAACCTTCTGAAAATCAATTCCCTCAAAAAATATATAGGGATTTTTTAAGAGTTTTCGGTAACAAATAACTGAGGGTTTTTCTTAGGATAAAAGTTTTAAGTGTTTTTTTTAGAGAATTTTAAGGGTTTGTTTACCAAGGGTTTTGTGAGAAAATAAATACTTAGGAATTTTGTGAGTAATTATTATATAGTTTGTGAGGAACATATTAAAGAGTTATTTGAGAGAATTTTAAGGGTTTGTGTACATTATATTGACCGAATTTGTGAGGGATTTGTATATAGGTTTCAGATTTAGGGCTTCGGGTTTCGGGTTTAGGGTTTAGGGATTCGGGTTTATTAAACCCTAAACCCGAAACCCTAAACCATATTTATTAAACCCCAAAAACTTATATATATATATAAACTGATTATATAGTTTCTGAGGACATATTCAAGGGTTATTTGAGAGAATTTTAAGGTTTTGTGTACATTATATTGACCGAATTTGTGAGGGATTTGTATATAGGTTTCAGGTTTAGGGTTTATTAAACCCTAAACCCGAAACCCTAAACCATATTTATTAAACCCCAAAAACTTATATATATATATATATATATATATATATATATATAAAAACTGATATATATATATATATAAAAACTACAGCCATAATAACATTCTTATGGAGATAATATTTTCCAAGATCATACTGTGCAAAAGGTTGTATACACCCATATAGCTACAACCAAAAAACATAATTACAAAGATGGTATTGTCATTCACCAACTTTATACAAAAAAAGTGGACATATTCTAAACACCATTAAAAAGTCTTAGTACCATCTAAAAAAAACACTTTCATGCACAAAAAATATTCATCACCATCCTCCAAACTTGCACATTGCACCTGCAATACAATCATTGAATCATTTTTGTGTTTTCCACAAATAGCAGAATGTAAGAAAATGCTAGACAAAAACACTTACCACTTTCACATAGCCAAACATAAAGAACATTGCACCTGCAATGCAACCATTTCTGTCATTTCTATGTGTTTTCCACATATAGAAGAATGTAAGAGAATATTGCCAGAAAAATAAACACTTACCATTACCACAGCCTAACATAAAGAACATTGCACCTGCAATGCAATCATTCAATCGTTTCTGTGTGTTCTCTAGTAAGTTCATTATATTAAACAGTTTAATAAAGAATTGTTGTGTACCTAAGCATTAGAACCCTTGCCAACTTGTGGATGGCTGAAAACGTGACCATGACTTGCCAATTTATCCATCATGGTTTGAAGTATTTCTTGCATTTGAGTAAGTTGTGCTTGCTGAGACGACATCTGAAGTTGTTGGAGTGCAGTTTCTTCCTCAAGCTTCTTATAATCCTCATGAGTACGATGACTTGAACTTGATTTCGAATGAGAATTCTTGTGCCACATACTTGACGAAGAACTTCCTGTACCTAATATGGTGTTTGGATTAACCTTAGGCCCAAATCCATAGAGCTTGCCTCTCTTTGGTTGTCCTGCTGCTTTGACCCAAGAATCCTTATCAAAATTAACTTGAGATGCACCTTCAGCTCCATGCTTTTCCATAACATCAGATTCATACTCCTCCTAAAAAGAGAACAAATAGCCAAAACATAGCTTTAAACGGTGATTTGTGAAAAGTATAGCATATAAATAATTCTGCAACAACTTACAATAACTCTTTTTGACTTATTATCAATCAGTCTGTTATCACTACCCTTCAAACGGTGGAGTTTCCTAAAAAACTCCCCATGAAGTGGTACTCGGCCTAATTGAGTAGTCTACAAAAATAGATACATGAAGTCATAAAAATATCAATTGAAATACATAATGAAAAGTTTAATAACATTACATACCATTCTTTGCATGTGCTCATCAAAACTGATTGATCCTCCAGCATGTTTAGTTATCGAACCATCTTTCTCAGTCATTCGATTTTTTCGTGCAGATTCTAATTTTTCTCTCCATTTGGGTGAATCCTATTTAACAACCAATGCATTCCATATATCCTTCTTCATCCATGGAGGGTTATGATCTTTTAGGTCAGCAACATCTCTTTTCTTGACCGCCTTTAAAATTTGAGTCCTTGCACTACTCAACATACTGCTATAGCGTGATGTAGCTGTTCTCTCAAATGCCTCCATATTGTCGTACTGTTCCTCACCAAGTTTCATTCTCTCCTAAGCCATTCAAATAGAAAACATATTCAGTAAAATATGGCAGCTTTCGAATAGAGATGAAAATGTAATGAGTGAAACCATATGTACAAACCTCAGTAATAACCAAATATTAGAGAAGCGAGAATATAACATATTACCATAAACTTAGACTAATAGAATAGACGAACATCTGATGGAACATGCTTCCATTTCTCATAGGGACCCAACAAATATTCCTTAAGTATACGAGTGATAGCACGAACAGCAGTATGGTGCGAGAAGTTGTAGAAAATAAGAAACATGTTAAATTAAACTGCGAGAAACTTAAAAAAAAAAAAAAAGAGTATGATCATTACCAACGCGCAGAGGATATAGACAGTATCTCTACGTAATCATCTAAATTTATCTCCTGTTCTTCTGATTGCTCTTGTTCTTCTGAAACTTCCAGGTCTTCTGGAGCCTCCTGTTCTTCTGAAGCATCCTGGTTTTCATTGTTCACTTCATTTGTTGACTCCTCCGGGACATTAGCAAAACTTTGAAAGGTAGCTGTCCGTGAGGTGTTCCATGATGACTCCCCCTCAAGCGATGTACCCGAAGTAGTGCCTCATCCCCTTCATGTACCCGAAGTAGTGCCTCTTCCACTTCCTCTAGACCCAGTTTTCGCACGACCTCTAAGCATACTCACTATTAAAAAACAATATGATAATCAGCATTGTATGCTAAGCATTTTAATTCCATCATGGCTCATGCAAAAATTATCAACACGTTTCAGTCAAGAGAAAGAACAATGAGGTTAACCATGCTCGAAACAGAAAAGGATGGTTGCTCAAGTGAAACCATCAAATGGATCGGAAGCATGTTGGAACATGCTTCCATTTCTCTATGGAACATGCTGATGGAACATGCTTCGGAGGTTAAACAGAAACATGCTCGAAACAAATACAGAAATAGTCCACAATTGAATACTCGAAAACATATTGAACAATCAAACAGATTCGGATCAATCAAACAGAAACAGAAATAGTCCACAATTGAATACTCGAAAACCTAACATGCATTTGGAGGTTAAACATGCTAGAAACAGAGTCGGATCAATCAAACAGAAACAAAAATAGTCCACAATTGAATACTCGAAAACAGATTGAACAATCAAACAGATTCGGATCAATCAAACAGAAACAGAAATAGTCCACAATTGAATACTCGAAAACCTAACATGCATTTGGAGGTTAAACATGCTCAAAACAAAGTCAGATCAATCAAACAGAAACAGAAATAGTCCACAATTGAATACTCGAAAACCTAACATGCATTTGGAGGTTAAACATGCTAGAAACAGAGTCGGATCAAACAAACGGAAATAGTCCACAATTGAATACTCGAAAACCTAACATGCATTTGGAGGTTAAACATGCTAGAAACAGAGTCAGATTAAACAAACTGAAATAGTCCACAATTGAATACTCGAAAACCTAACATGCATTAGGAGGTTAAACATGCTAGAAACAAAGTCGGATTAATCAAACGGATATAGTTATCAATTGAATACTCAAAAACCTAACATGCAATAGGAGGTTAAACTATCGACACATTTGAGTCACCAAAACATAATCAAATCTATAGAAACGTAGAGAAGGCGATTCAGTAGAGTGACCTGATGAAGCAGAGAAGGCGCTTCAGTAGAGAGTGATGAAGCTGAGAAGGCGCTTCAGTAGAGACTGACCGATGAATCTGAGAAGACGTTCAGTAGAGAGTGTCCTGGAGAAGCTGAGAAGTCGCTGTGGAGAGAGACTGATATTTATGAGGCGTGCGCAGTAATTCTCTTTATAAAAAAAAAAGTAATTCTCAGTTTCGGGCTTTGTAACAAGCTGAATTACTAACAATAAGTTAGATGGAAATATATGGGTCGTCTGAAATATATTGGGCTTAAAGACAATTTTGAAAAGAAAACAATTTTCAAAATATTATAGGGCTCCTCCCCTCAATTTTTGAAATTATTAGGGTTTTAATGTAAAAATCAAAACTTGGGTTTTAATGTAAAAATCAATGCTATAGGGCTCCTCCCCTCAAGCCCATGAGTGAAAGATTCAACTCACATTAGAAAGTCTAGACTGACAGAACTTGGGCTTTCCATTTCGACCATATTTGAGCAGCTGAGAACCTTTCTTTAGAGTGGTTAATGCCTACAAAAAGATCAAATAATATTAGTCAGTACTAGCATAAACACATTACGAGCAACAACAAAAGTCAACATAAACTGGAACAATTGAAACCTAACTAGCTAGGAAGATACACATGGTAAGAACAGCTAATCAAGCTTTACTAAGTAAAAGCATCACACTCAGTAGCGCTCACTGAGCAACAATTAGTCGACGAAAAAGATAAGCTTCGGTCCTCTAGCAGTAGAAATTCACGAGTTCATCACGGCTAACTGCTAAACACTATATATATGTTATCTATCCAATCTAGAGCATGGACACTTTATTTAACTTATGACCTCCCTGAGAAATCCAAATTCTATAAACTAAACTTTCCAAATATGTCTTGCAGCTCTCAAAGAATGGTCAATGGCCACAATTTCAAGATTCTTTCCTGGAGGGAATTTACTAAATTTCATTGCTGAAGGCGATTTCTGATCATTAAGGCAGAATCGACCCATACATTTTCATTTCAATGAAAATTACTAATTCTCGGACATTCACTAATGAAACCACAATGTAGTAATCGCAATCAACAGAGAAAGCAAAGCAGCTGGACAAAATCGAATCAGAAACCCCAAACCCCTAACTACGCCGATCTACTAACCTCTCTCAGAATCAGAAACTTCTCGAACGATCAGACTTGTCGGAACTGCTCAGCCTTGGGATTTGAATGACAGTTAAGTTCTTTTCATCCTTCAACCATCTGCATTAGGAATGAGGATATATCAACATTTAACAAGCAGTAATTAATAGCTTTGGTGGAAATCTGCATAAATTTACAGAACAAGGGGTTGGGGATGGTATGCAGGAACTCTTTTCAACAATCTATAGGAATAAAATTTAATCCTTCCAGGTAGTCATTCAAAAGAGAGGAAATTTGAGGAATAGAAAATGAACCTGTTTACGTCTGCAGAGCAGAGATGATGACCTTATTGGCACCACCCTATCATATTAACCAGAGAGTTGAACAGCAAACCAAGAATGCCAAATAACAGAACAGAAAAACATTGGGGAGACAACTCTTGTTCAATTACTAAGAGCTCTATATAAGCAGCCAACGCATCAATTAAAACTTAGGAAGCTTAACTCAGTTTTCAATTGCTAAATAAACGATATTATCTTGATTTCAAAGCTGTCTACTTGACCATAGCTGGGGGTTTATAAATGCAATACCACAAGAAGCAAATGTGTAACATTGAGCAGCAGTGAAAACTCCAGTGGACTCAACGACGTAGTCAGCACCAGCCTCACCCCATGGGATTTCCTCAGAGTAAGAACAATGCATTTCATTTTCAAACAGTCCTAATTGTTATGAAAACTCAACAACGATTAAATCAAATATTAAGTTACCTGAAACCAAAGACAGAAACAGGCTTTGAGCCAAAAAGAAGAGTCTTCGAATCCTGAACCTTGAACACTGTCATACCTGAAAACCAAAGACAGCAACATTATGCTTCCACTGCATAAATGGCTGCAAACCTTAATCCTAACAAATACAATATTCAGCATAATACTCAGCATGGACTCAGGTAACTTAATCAGATGTTTAATCACCATCCTCGTCCTTATACTCATCCTCGTCCTCATACTCATCCTCATCCGCATCCTCATCATCATCCCTATCCTCATCCTCATCCCCACCATCATCATCATGTTCACTTCTTTGTTTCAACCCATGAACTTGATCAATATCTAATACAACCATATGATCTTTATCAACAAGTGTCTCCGGGTTGTCAAGTTCAAGCCCTATAACAATAGTAGCCACAACTGCCTTCACATCTTATTCTTCTTGATAAAATCCATCATTTATGAGAGTGGAATCTTCTTGAGCTACAACTTCCTGAGCTACATCTTCACTCAAAGGAATTTCATATCTACTTCTTGCACAACCAAGGGGGTAAATTATACACAGCAATAATTATTGGCCAACAACTATATTGCTTCCCATATTGTCCAAAAGGGTTGAATCCATCCGTGCATAAGCCAATTCTGATGATTCTTGAATCAGATGCGAATGAAGGATGAATTCGGTCAAAGTGTTTCCATGCCTCACCATCTGAAGGGTGTGCCATATGACCCTCTTGACTATGGTGAGAAGCATGCCACGTCATGTGTTTAGCTGTTTTTTTGGACATGTAAAGACGCTGAAGTCTTGGGGTTAATGGTAAATAACGCAGTATTTTGTAGGGAACGCCCTTCTTCTTACCATTTTTTGTTGATTTTTCTGACTTAAACCGATCATGTCCACACACAAAACATTTGACCTTGTGCACATCATCTTTATAGAACAACACGCAATTATTAAAACAAACATCAATCTTTTCATATTTAAGCCCCAACTTTTTCATCATTTTCTTCGTCTCATAAAAGCTGCTAGGTAACCTATCATTTTCAGGAAGCATGTCCTTCACAGTAGAAAGAAGTCTATCAAAGCCTTAATCACTCATATTACATTCCGACTTCAAATTCAATAATTGTGACATGGCTGATAACTTGGTATGCTTCTTACAACCCTCCCAAATTGGTTCATCAGCATCATTCAGCAGAGAATAGAAATTAGATGTCTCAGGATTAGGCTCATCAATTGTTGAATCATTATCAAACTCTGGACTAAATGCTTCCATCACCATTTGTCTATATGGATTACTGGATTCTGTACTTAAAGGTGTTTTTGTACTAATTGGCTCTCCATGCGAAACCCAGTGATCATAATCCTCAAGAAACCCTTGTTCATAAAGGTGTTTACGAACAATATCTCGGTTATGATGGCGTAAGTTTTTACAAAGGCGGCAAGGACACTTAATCTGATTTTCACTAACAAAGGAAGGGTTTGAAAAAGCAAAATCAAGGAAATACTCCACCCCTCTTTCAAACTCAAAAGTGAAACCAGTTTCATCATACCGACGTTTCATCCAACTACGATCCATAGCTACACACAGCTGTATGAGAGAAGGTACCTCAAAGGAGAGTGGTATGCAGCGGAGGAAGAACACACATGAAGAAGATCATGATTCAGTGAATACTTTCCAATTGTGTCCTGCAAACATTTAAACCATGGCTGATTATCAAACACTATAATAGATTTTCAGCAGTTTGAAAAAGGAAAAAACACTTTGCTTGATTTTCAGCAGTTTAAACCATCGCCTGATTCTTCAGCAGATATGTTCGTCATTCTAGATCTTGATTCCATCAAATTCAATTTGAAAAAACAATGCCCAATTTCTCTAATTTGGGGACCAACAAACACACATTTCATCTAATTATGATACCTCGAGATTAACTGAGAACTAAACTTACCCTGATAAGAATTCGTCATAATGAGAAGATTGAACGAATTGAAGGACGATTCGAATTGAAGGACGATTGAACGAGAAGAACGAATTGAACGGACCACTTGTGAGCAACGAATTGAACGGGAAGCTTGACCAGGAGCCGTGTTCTGCGCTTTGTTCTCGCAGTTTCAGAAGCCGTGTTCTGTTTTCAAAAGCCGCGACTCTTTTCTCTCATCCGCCTTTACTCTCCTCCGCCTTTACTCTTTTGTTTTATTTTTTATTAAATATTGTTTTTTAGGGAATATCCCTCACAAAAGAAAATAACTTTTTTGAGGAATCTAAATCCTCACAAAAGTTCCTCTTAGCTAGGGTTATTATTTACAGATTTATCGTCAAAAAATTATTTACGGAATACCTAGTAAAATACCTTAATTATCCCTTAGAAATTTTACGTTACAAATCACTCAGTATTATTTTAGGAAAATTAAAATTGTAAGGGAATATCCCTTAAAAAAGTTTCCCGAATTAAACCCTTATAAATTCCTTACAAAACATACTAGATTTTGAGGGACCAAATCCCTCAGAAAATACCTGTAACAAATGGCCGATTTTCTTGTAGTGTCTTTCGACTTCATCTGTTTCTTAATTATTATCGAATGTATTGCGGGTTCAGAACATCAAACGGGATCTCTTATCGGTTTCTCAAATATGCAATACAAATAATGCGTCGGTGGAATTTTTTCCGTCTTACTTTGTTGTGAAGGATCTTCGCACGGGGGCGCCTCTTCTTTGAGGAACAAATAAAGACGGTGTCTACGAGCTAGCTTCTTCGACCGCTTCTCCTAAAGCCATGGCGAGTACATCAACAAAGACGAACAATTGGCACCAACGACTGGGACACCCTTCGTAAAAAACACTGGGTTTTCATCTCCGCAACTATCTTAATGTTGCTGCAAATTATCCTAATAAAGGGCCATGCAATGCTTGTTCTTGCAATAAAAGTCACCAGCTTCCGTTTTATGAGTCGTCTCTCAAGCCTAGTCGACCACTTGACTTAATTTACACTAATGTTTGGGGCCCAGCTCTAGAGTATTCAATCGAGGTCTTCCGCTAATAAGTCATATTTTTTTATCACTACACGAAATAGATATGGTTCTATCCACTCAAACTGAAATCTGATGTTGCTATGATTTTACCCCGCTTTAAACGGGTTATTGAAAATTACTTCGGCCACAAGATACGGAGTCTCTATTCCGATAGAGGGGGTGAATTTCAAGCACTACGAGAGTTTTTTAGCTCACAAGGAATTTCACACCTCTTAACACGGCCTCATACTCCTCAACACAATGGAGTTGCCGAGCGTCGTCACTGACACATCGCCGAGACCGGACTTACTCTACTCCATCATGCTCGAGCACCACTTTCATTGTGGTCTCATGCTTTTCAAACGACGGTTTATCTCATCAATCAGTTACCGACTCCCGTACTCGATCAACACTCTCCATATGAACGGCTATTCAGTGAGTGACCCAACTATAATAAGCTTCGTGTATTCGGTTTCTTGTGCTATCCATGGCTCAAGCCCTATAGCAGCCACAAGATGGACCCTATGTCGCGCCCATATGTGTTCCTCGAATACTCTCTTCAACAAAGTGCATATCGTTGTCTCGATCCATCAACGAACAAAATATTCGTATCGCTACATGTAGTTTTTGAGGAGGATGTTGGATCACGGTTGGAACTCCGGTACGGACTTGACGGAAATCCAAGGTCCTTCGCTCCACGTAATCCTGCAGGAGGGGAATAGACCGGGCGGTGACCCAGAATCCCTCTCTGATGCTTAAATGAGAATCTCGTGGCAGGCAAAAGCAAGCAATAGTATGAGTATGTAATCGTGTCTGATCTGAGGTAACTTCTTCCTTTATATAGGAGAGGAGTTACCCCAGTTACCTGGTGAACTGCCAGGGCAGTTAGCCCACGCTCCGCGTATCTCGGGCCACTTCCTCACTACCCAGATAGTGGGCGCGTTTCTCGGCCTCAACCTCTGATAGCAAGTCCCGACCAATATCGGGGACTCCAGAGTTATCTCATTCAGTCACCGCTCGGGGCCCCTCGTTATCGTGACAGGGCCAACATCCTCAGGGATTCATCATCGGGGCCTACTTATAGGCATCTCATCGGGGCCTACTTAAAGGCATCACATCGGGAGCGTCCAGCTCGCATATCGGGACCGACCTTGTCGGGACCTCTCACCGTCGGGACTCCTCTTGTCGGGACCCTTCGCATTGGTCTTCTTGACCTCTTTTAGGGTCCAATGGGCCTATTCACCGTTTACTCGTCGTTAAAGGGCCTAACGGCTTTAGCGGAACCCATCATTTGCCCCCAAGACATGAGGGACTTACAGTTCGTCGTGTCTTTCAACTCCCGACCTCCCGATATCGGTATCAGAGGTTTTATCCTTGACAAAATTTATTAACACGGATCTTCTCGTCCACGATTCCTCGATGCCTCGAGAATAGTCACCAAATCCGAGAAGACTCCTCGGTTACTCGGCCATTAAATGCAGCAGGTGACGAAGCGACGGTTTTGGCACCCGTGCCTGATTTTTCTAAAAAAACACTTTTCAGGCCGTTTCATCATTAACGTCTCTTTCCATTCTACCCCCTTTTATCTCAACGGCTCAGATTGAAACGCTTTGCCTTCAACGGTCCAGATTAGAAGGTCCTTTCGACTGTCCCTTCTTCTATAAAACCCTGATCCTGGGTACTGTTCTTCTTTTAGCGTTTCTGCAATTTCAAAAGCTCTATAACTTCGAAAGTACAAGTTCTTCTCCGGCTTTCTGTTTTCCGATCAGCCTTCCGGCGACCGTCAAGATCATCCTTTCGCTTCGATTCACCATGTCTGGTAAGAATTCCTTCTCTGATGTTAGCGTAGCCTTTCCCTTATCTTTGATCAGTTTGCTTGCATTTTTTCCGAAAACCCACTACGCCTTTTCTTGCCATGGCTAATTTTCAGACAGCGGATCCAGTTCTGAGGGGAGAAAACCCTTCAACTTCGATTACGCTCCCAACGAAATCTCGGTGGCTGCCTATGATGCAGCTCTCCGAGAAGGATGCATTACCCAAACCTGGGAGCCTCGCCTTCCTTACTCTCGCCACCGTGCCTCGGGTGACCCTGTGGTCACTCGTCCCGGTTGGTAATGACCATGGCAATAACCTTGTAGGAGGTGTTGCATCGACTAATAAGTCTCCAATAAGTTATTGAGGTGGGTGAATCTGTTTTCGGTATAAAAACAATGAAAGTGTCATTGATTCGTCTCAACATATGCCTGTCCTCGAAAAAGCTGATAACGGCTTGGATGGCTTACGTATTGGTTACGACTTCAGTCTGGTGATAGAACCTTCATGTGAACCCATCTGGGCCCGAAGACTTTTCTAGACCCATGGACTTAAGGGTAGTGTCCATCTCCAAGTTGGATATGTCTAAGTTGAGCAATTGAAGGAGGTGTGGAGGGACACCGGAGGTCATGCTGTTGATGAGGGAATACAAAGACGGTGGATGGCCAACTTTGAATAAGGTCTGGAAATAATTGATAATGTGATCTTGGACGAGTTTAGGCTCGGTCAACCATGATCCATCCTTTGCTTGGAGCCATTAGATGTTGCACCTTTTGCGCTTAGCGACAGTTTTGGGGTGAAAGTATTTGGTATTCCTGTCTCCATATGTTAGCCACAATTGTCTTCATTTTTGTCTCCACATCGTTTCCTCGTGTTGGAGCAAGTCCTTGACATGTGATGTAAGTGGAACGATATCGCGATGGTGGAGGGAAAGCTGCTGGATTGTTGAGTAGTGAAGTTTTGTGGCCATAGGTGGTTTTATTCCAGGCCGTGAGTGCCTTGCTGGATGGGAAGGTTCCAGGAACGCGCAACCACATTGGGAAAGAACTCATGTTGTAACCACATGTGCTTGAAACAAAAGGGCCTTGGTGTCTAGGCATGCGACCGAGGGTTCTTCGACTTTATGATTACCAGAAAGTGACTAGAGGCAATGATCTCCTTGTGGAATATATTGGCTTCCTCAAAAAGGAGTCGCCAGTTCTGTGTGCACAGCGCCCGGTCCAATCTCCCCGTGATCATATCAGCTCCCGTTCAGCGATTAGTCCAAATGTGCGGCTGCCCTTGGAATCCTACAACATCAACCCTAAAGAATCCGACTAGATTCGGGCTTGGGCCAAGCGGTACGTGGATATAGGGTTTCCGACCGATTTTTCGTAAAGGTTCCACACATCGTTGAGATCACCAAGAACTTATTAGGGATATAGGTTAGGAAATAAATAATGTTTTATTTATTCATAGTATATCTTCTTAGATTACTTTATACCTTGTAATAGATTTATTTCATATTTCCTTACTTGTAACTCATGTATATATTCTCTATCCCTATTGTAATACAATCAAGTAAATTCATTACAATTCATTGATTCTACATTTTTTTGTCGTGTTGATCAATCACCCTATTCGTGCTGCTTCATCGTAATTTTTTGTGATCGATTAACCTCGTCTATGCTTTCCTTTGACTATAGCACCGCCTCCTATGTGAATTGACTTGAATTGATCAAGTCAGAACCAAGCAAATATTTTAATTTCTTATCTTATTCAAGTGGACCACCCAACACCGCCTGATCTCTACACCCGAGGAATCTTCTTTGTCTTCGTGATAGGCTTGTCTTGGTGCCTCTAGTTGGAATTTGACCCCATCAAATCAGTCGGTGTTGTCCTGCATTCTTCGGGGTTAATTAAAAGGTATCGTATCATTGAATTAACATATGTCGAAAATTGCTGCCTTGCTTTAATCGGACTGCTGTTGGTACTTTGATTTGAACAATTGGTGCTGGTTTTCTGACAATTGCCACCTACGAACTGCTGCCTTGCTATCAATTGCTGACTTGCTGCCTTGAATAATTGCTGCTGGTTATTTTATCAATAGCTTAAAGCACTTAGCTATCTGCCGATCACCCTATTAAAGAAGTAATTATCAGCAGCATGATGCACGTCTGGGAGTACAACAACAACAAGGTTACCGTCGCAGATCCTCTAACAGAGGACACTAGGTGACCTGTTAAATTATGTGATCGTGTCGGTCACACTGCAAAAACATGTCACTCAGCTTCTCCTCAAGTGATATCGACTATAATCAACACTGGTTGGTCGACTTTGGAGCCTCACATTATGTCACTCGTGAGCTTCACAATCTATCCGTCTATTCCGATTATGATGGTCCTACAAACTTATGGCCGGCAATGGTGATGGTCTTCCTGTTACTCACACCGGCCAGACATCTCTCACTACAAGAAAATCGGCCATTTTTTAGGGTCGGTTTTTTTAGGGATTTTCGAAATTCCCTCACAAATATCATATTGTAAGGGATTTTGTGAGAGAACGCTTCTAGCAAATAGAACCGCCAGAAAAATTGTGATTTTAAAGGGAAATCCCTTGAAAACGTTTGTGAGGGATTTTCCCTGAAAAATCCATAGCAAACCTTCTGAAAATCAATTCCCTCGAAAAATATATAGGGATTTTTTAAGAGTTTTCGGTAACAAATAACTGAGGGTTTTTCTTAGGAAAAAAGTTTTAAGTGTTTTTTTAGAGAATTTTAAGGGTTTGTTTACCAAGGGTTTTGTGAGAAAATAAATACTTAGGAATTTTGTGAGTAATTATTATATAGTTTGTGAGGAACATATTAAAGAGTTATTTGAGAGAATTTTAAGGGTTTGTGTACATTATATTGACCGAATTTGTGAGGGATTTGTATATAGGTTTCAGATTTAGGGCTTCGGGTTTCGGGTTTAGGGTTTAGGGATTCGGGTTTATTAAACCCTAAACCCGAAACCCTAAACCATATTTATTAAACCCCAAAAACTTATATATATATATATATATATATAAACTGATATATATATATAAAAAAACTACAGCCATAATAACATTCTTATGGAGATAATAATTCCCAAGATCATACTGTGCAAAAGGTTGTATACACCCATATAGCTACAACCAAAAAACCTAATTACAAAGATGGTATTGTCATTCACCAACTTTATACAAAAAAAGTGGACATATTCTAAACACCATTTAAAAGTCTTAGTACCATCTGAAAAAAAACACATTCATGCACAAAAAATCTTCATCACCATCCTCCAAACTTGCACATTGCACCTGGAATACAATCATTGAATCATTTTTGTGTTTTCCACAAATAGCAGAATGTAAGAAAATGCTAGACAAAAACACTTACCACTTTCACATAGCCAAACATAAAGAACATTGCACCTGCAATGCAACCATTTCTGTCATTTCTATGTGTTTTCCACATATAGAAGAATGTAAGAGAATCTTGCCAGAAAAAAAAACACTTACCATTACCACAGCCAAACATAAAGAACATTGCACCTGCAATACAATCATTCAATCATTTCTGTGTGTTCCCTAGTAAGTTCATTATATTAAACAGTTTAATAAAGAATTGTTGTGTATCTAAGCATCAGAACCCTTGCTAACTTGTGGATGGCTGAACACGTGACCTTGGATTGCCAATTTATCCATCATGGTTTGAAGTATTTCTTGCATTTGAGTAAGTTGTACTTGCTGAGACGACATCTGAAGTTGTTGGAGTGCAATTTCGTCCTCAAGCTTCTCATAATCCTCATGAGTATGATGACTTGAACTTGATTTCGAACTAGAATTCTTGTGCCACATACTTGACGAAGAACTTCCTGTACCTAATATGGTGTTTGGATTAACCTTAGGCCCAAATACATAGAGCTTGCCTCTCTTTGGTTGTCATGCTGCTTTGACACAAGAATCCTTATCAAAATGAACTTGAGATGCACCTTCAGCTCCATGCTTTTCCATAACATCAGATTCATACTCCTCCTAAAAAGAGAACAAATAGCCAAAACATAGCTTTAAACGGTGATTTGTGAAAAGTATAGCATATAAATAATTCTTCAACAACTTACAATAACTCTTTTTGACTTATTATCAATCAGTCTGTTATCACTACCCTTCAAACGGTGGAGTTTCCTAAAAAACTTCCCATGAGGTGGTACTCGGCCTAATTGAGTAGTCTACAAAAATAGATACATGAAGTCATAAAAATATCAATTGAAATACATAATGAAAAGTTTAATAACATTACATACCATTCTTTGCATGTGCTCATCAAAACTGATTGATCCTCCAGCATGTTTAGTTATCGAACCATCTTTCTCAGTCATTCGATTTTTTCGTGCAGATTCTGATTTTGCTCTCCATTTGGGTGAATCCCATTTAACAACCAATGCATTCCATATATCCTTCTTCATCCATGGAAGGTTATGATCTTTTAGGTCAGCAACATCTGTTTTCTTGATCGCCTTTAAAATTTGAGTCCTTGCACTACTCAACATACTGCTATAGCGTGATGCAGCTGTTCTCTCAAATGCCTCCATAAGGTCATACTGTTCCTCACCAAGTTTCATTCTCTCCTAAGCCATTCAAATAGAAAACATATTCTCTAAAATATGGCAGCTTTCGAATAGAGATGAAAATGTAATGAGTGAAACCATATGTACAAACCTCAGTAATAACCAAATATTAGAGAAGCGAGAATATAACATATTACCATAAACTTAGACCAATAGAATAGACGAACATCTGATGGAACATGCTTCCAAAAAATATTCCTTAAGTATACGAGTGATAGCACGAACAGCATAATGGTGTGAGAAGCTGTAGAAAATAAGAAACATGTTAAATTAAACTGCGAGAAACTTCAAAAAAAAAAAAAAAAAAAAAGAGTATGATCATTACCAACGCGCAGAGGATATAGACAGTATCTCTGCGTAATCATCTAATTTATCTCCTGTTCTTCTGATTGCTCCTGTTCTTCTGAAACTTCCAGGTCTTCTGGAGCCTCCTGTTCTTCTGAACCATCCTGGTTTTCATTGTTCACTTCATTTGTTGACTCCTCCGGGTCATTAGCAAAACTTTGAAAGGTAGCTGTCCTTGAGGTGTTCCATGATGACTCCCCCTCAAGAGATGTACCCGAAGTAGTGCCTCTTCCCCTTCCTGTACCCGAAGTAGTGCCCCTTCCACTTCCTCTAGACCCAGTTTTCTTACGACCTCTAAGCATACTCACTATTAAAAAACAATATGATAATCAGCATTGTATGCTCAACATTTTAATTCCATCATGGCTCATGCAAAAATTATCAACACGTTTCAGTCAAGAGAAAGAACAATGAGGTTAACCATGCTCGAAACAGAAAAGGATGGTTGCTCAAGTGAAACCATCAAATGGATCGGAAGCATGTTGGAACATGCTTCCGTTTCTCTATGGAACATGCTGATGGAACATGCTGATGGAACATGCTGATGGAACATGCTTCGAAGGTTAAACAGAAACATGCTCGAAACAGATACAAAAATAGTCCACAATTGAATACTCGAAAACAGATTGAACAATCAAACAGATTCGGATCAATCAAACAGATTCGGATCAATCAAACAGTAACAGAAATAGTCCACAATTGAATACTAGAAAACCTAACATGCATTTGGAGGTTAAACATGCTAGAAACAGAGTCGGATCAATCAAACAGAAACATATATAGTCCACAATTGAATACTCGAAAACAGATTGAACAATCAAACAGATTCGGATCAATCAAACAGAAACAGAAATAGTCCACAATTGAATATTCGAAAACCTAACATGCATTTGGAGGTTAAACATGCTCTAAACAGAGTCGGATCAATCAAACAGAAACATAAATAGTCCACAATTGAATACTCGAAGACCTAACATGCATTTGGAGGTTAAACATGCTAGAAACAGAATCGGATCAAACAAACGGAAATAGTCCACAATTGAATACTCGAAAACCTAACATGCATTTGGAGGTTAAACATGCTAGAAACAGAGTCGGATCAAACAAACGGAAATACTCCACAATTGAATACTCGAAAGCCTAACATGCATTAGGAGGTTAAACATGCTAGAAACAGAGTCGTATGTCAGCAGCAACTCTTGATGCATCAACCTCGTATGTCTCACCATGATGCACGTCTGGGAGTACAACAGCAACAAGGTTACCGTCGCAGATCCTCTAACAGAGGACACCAGGTGACTTGTCAAATTATGTGATCGTGTCGGTCACACTGCAAAAACATGTCACTCAGCTTGTCCTCAAGTGATATCGACTATAATCAACACTGGTTGGTCGACTCCGGAGCCTCACATTATGTCACTCGTGAGCTTCACAATCTATCCGTCTATTCCGATTATGATGGTCCTACAAACTTATGGTCGGCAATGGTGATGGTCTTCCTGTTACTCACACCGGCCAGACATCTCTTTCGACTTCATCTGTTTCTTTATTATTATCGAATGTATTGCGGGTTCCGAACATCAAACGGAATCTCTTATCGGTTTCTCAAATATGCAATACAAATAATGCGCCGGTGGAATTTTTTCCGTCTTACTTTGTTGTGAAGGATCTTCGCACGGGGGAGCCTCTTCTTTGAGGAACAAATAAAGACGGTGTCTACGAGCTAGCTTCTTCGAACGCGTCTCCTAAAGCCATGGCGAGTACATCAAAAAAGACGAACAATTGGCACCAACGACTGGGACACCTTTCGTCAAAAAACACTGGGTTTTCTTCTCCGCAACTATCTTAATGTAGCTGCAAATTATCCTGATAAAGGGTCATGCAATGCTTGTTCTTGCAATAAAAAGTCACCAGCTTCCGTTTTATGAGTCGTCTCTCAAGTCTAGTTGACCACTTGATTTAATTTACACAGATGTTTGGGGCCCAGCTTCAGAGTATTCAATCGAGGGCTTCCGCTATTACGTCATATTTTTGGATCACTACACGAAATACATATGGTTTTATCCACTCAAACTGAAATCTGATGTTGCTGTGATTTTCCCCCGCTTTAAACGGGTTGTTGAAAATTACTTCGGCCACAAGATACGAAGTCTCTATTCCGATGGAGGGGGTGAATTTCAAGCACTACGAGAGTTTTTTAGCTCACAAGGAATCCTAATACCGCCTCATACTCCTCAACACAATGGAGTTGCCGAGCGTCGTCACCGACACATCGTCGAGACCGGACTTACTCTACTTCATCATGCTCGAGCACCACTTTCATTGTGGTCTCATGCTTTTCAAACGGCGGTTTATCTCATTAATCAGTTACCGACTCCCGTAGTCGATCAACACTCTCCATATGAACGACTATTCAGTGAGCGACCCAACTATAATAAGCTTCGGGTATTCGGTTGCTTGTGCTATCAATGGCTCATGCCCTATAGCAGCCACAAGATGGACCCTAAGCCACTCCCATGTGTGTCCCTCAGATACTCTCTTCAACAAAGTGCATATCGTTGTCTCGATCCATCAACGAACAAAATATTCGTATCGCGGCATGTAGTTTTTGAGGAGGACATGTTCCCTTTTAGCTCAGTGCAACCTGATGCAAATGCTATCTCAGTACCTCAGCTCCTCACGTCATGGAGTCCCTCACTAGACCAACCCTATGGTCACATACCCTTCGTGAACACACCTACCTTGGTGCCGGAAATTCAGCCATCGAATGTTACTGCAGCTCATTCAGCCGACTACAGCTCAATCTCCACTGGTTCAGCCGCCGCGGTTCAGGATTCCTCGACATCGGTTAGCTCGGAAAACCTGTCATCGCCTAGTGCATCCTCACAGCCAAACGACACATCGGCCAATGCTTCGAGAACTCATTCTATGGTTACGCGGTCTCAGAATAATATTTTTAAACTGAAGCATATGTTTGCGGCCACTAAATACTCACTCCCCGACTATATTGAACCATCGTCGGCATCTCAAACCCTCAAGAATCCCAAGTGGAAGGTCGCGATGGTGGAAGAATACGATGCTCTCATAAGAAATGGTACGTGGGAACTTGTTCCTCCACAACCACATATAAACATTGTTGGGAGTAAGTGGGTGTTCCGAATCAAGCAAAATCCCGATGGCACCATACAACGCTACAAAGCGCGCTTTGTCGCAAAATGCTTCCATCAACGTCCGGGCCTTGACTATATGGAGACATTCAGCCCTGTCGTCAAGCCGACCACGGTTTGCCACGTTCTTTCCCTTGTTGTGTCAATTGGGTGGTCTCTCCGACAACTCGACATCAACAATGCTTTTTTGCAAGGGAATCTAAGTGAGGAGGTTTTTATGGCACAACCTACTGGGTTTGTTAACACAACCTCTCCAAAAGTCGTGTGTCGTCTCCGCAAGGCCATTTACGGCCTCAAACAAGCCCCCTGTGCTTGGTTCATTGAGCTCGGGTCCTTCTTAACCACGTATGGTTTCGTCTGCTCCAAATCGGACACCTCGCTCTTCACGTACAGCAAAGGGGATGTTCAGGCATTCCTTTTTGTCTATGTTGATGATATCATTGTTACGGGAAGCTCTAATAAGTTCATTACAAATTTTATTGCAGATTTGTCGGCTCGCTTCTCCCTTAAGGACCTTGGTCCGCTTCACTGCTTCCTAGGGGTTGACGTTCTCCAAATGAAGAATGGTTTGTTTTTATCACAAACCTAGTATATCCTGGAGCTCCTAGAACGAGTCAGTATGGATGGTGCAAAAGATGTTGCCACACCGATCGCTGTGAAGCCACCACTAAAGCTTGAAGATGGCTCAGCGTTGACTAATGCCACCACATATCGAAGCATCATTGGAGCCTTGCAGTACTTGTCATTTACTCGGCCGGACATTAGCTTCCCTGTTAACAAGCTATATCAGTTTATGCATAAACCCACGGAGCTTCATTGGGTGGTCGTGAAATGATTGTTGCGTTATTTAAAAGACACTATCCACTATGGTCTCTTTTTTCGTGCTCGGTCTCCGTTGCATCTTCGGGTATTTTCGGATGCTGATCGAGCATCTAATCCGGACGATCGTACATCCACAACAACGTATCTAGTCTATCTTGGGAACAACGGGTTATCTTGAAGTAATGAAGTTCTCACCATCAACGTTGCGTTACTCGGTCCTCTACGGAAGCTGAATATCACGCAATTGCAGATGCCGCCGCCGATTCTGTCTGGGCTCGCTCTCTTCTCCAAGAACTTGGTGTTGCCTTGGATTCATCTCTAATTCTATACTGCAACAATGAAGGGGCCACCAAATTAAGTGCGAATCCTGTTTTTCACTCCCGCATGAAGCACATTGCCGTTGCTTATCACTTTGTTCAAGCACAAGTACAACAAGGCTCTCTCCAAGTTCTTCATATCTCCACGAATGATCAGCTTGCCGATGCTCTCACAAAGCCACTCTCTGGGGGGCGATTCAAACAAATTCGTGACATGATCGGACTTCTCGATGGTACGTCCTTCTTGCGGCGACGTATTAGGGATATAGGTTAGGAAATAAATAATATTTTATTTATTCATAGTATATCTTCTTAGATTACTTTCTACCTTGTAATATATTTATTTCCTATTTCCTTACTTGTAACTTATGTATATATTCTCTATCCCCTAGTGTAATACAATCAAGTCAATTCATTACAATTATTCATTCTACAGAACTACCCAATGGGTGAAGTCAAGAGGGCTAATTATGGCTAAATCATCCCAGAAAGGAAATTTGTCCAGGTATTTTGGTGGCGCGTAGAAAAAGGAGGCTTCCGAGTTTGTATATGAGGGAGTGTGGAATAATTGAGCATGTTTGATTAGGTGACTCGATGATATGATACTACGAGAATGGATGTGTCTCCAAGTAAGAAAAAACCCACATTTTTTCTGCAACGGGTTTTCTCTATATTGTTGATGAAACCCTAAAGTTATGGCCAATTGTCCTATTTTATCTATGGTGCTCTTCACCTCAGTGATGAAGATGATACTGCTGTGTTCATTTTCGTCGTCATACGGCACGCTAACACATTGTCATCTGTCTCCAAGTTTGAGGATGTCGATAAATAAAATATAATAATCAATGAATGCCAACTTATATCTACTTAAATATATTTAATATTAAAATATATAAGTTGTTTTTATCTAGAATTTAAGTATTAAAATTTAATCATCATATTTTGGCCAAATATAATTTAATCATTTTACTCTTGAAAATAAAAATAAATTTTGAGAAAAAAAGTACTTTAATAAAAGAAAAATAAAAGAGATGAATAAACATCTGGTAGTTTAATAACATGAAAAAATAATGTACAACGATAATTAACAAGAGGCATTATTGCAGTCTTTGAGTTTATTGATGTTTATATGTTTATGAAGTTTTAAAAGTTGCAACTTCAAGGACCACCCAATAAAATATTTTTTTAACAATTAAGTGAGAGCAAAAGTTATATATCAAATATACTGACATGAGGAGGAACATAAATACTATTTATATAATCCGCAATCGCATGAATCTTGAGACGTTTTTCGAATCAATTATAAACTTTATTGAGACAGCTAAACCGCTAGGAGTCTCCCTCTGAAAATCATATATGAGAATTTCATATCATACAACGCAAAAAAAAAAAAAAAAATTTGTTGGATCATCAAAGTTTACCTAAACATATTTGGAGGTTCTTCTAGTTCTCGCTTGGACGTCACTCTATAGTTTGAAACTTTTTGGCTAGTTTGTTCTTCTTAGCGAGACTATTCTTGGCGAGATCTGAGAAAGGCGAGGTTGTTCCCCTGATTCCACTCTGATTATTAAGTTAGTGTAAATATATCGAAAGTAGTAATCTTTAAATGAATGCAATATCATGTACTTCGAAAACTGGTGCTACATGGAGCACACCAACGTCTAGTACTTCTAGAGCAGCTTTTGTATATAAAGCTCTTTAGGGGCAATAGTAGTTGGGAGCCAGGACGTGATGGATGCGCATCTCCCTCCCCCCACCCCCACCCCCCCTTCCCTCTCATACATGAGGTGTCGCTTAATAGACTGTGGCTGGTTTCCATTATCCTGCTTGTCATCGGTTAAGGTTTTGCACGTCCTTCCGGACCTTACTGGTTTGAGAGCTAATGCCTCTCTCCAGATGATGGCCAGGGCCAGCCGAAAACCAGTCAAGTTGCTCTTAAGAGCAAGATCCCCTAATAGCGACCCGTTTGTCCGTATGCGCAGTGCGAGTTGGGCTTCAAAAACTGATCTTGGAATTAAAGAGAGTTGATCCAGCTCGCGTCGATTCCGCTGGGTGCGTCAACACTCCAGACACGTGACAAGTGGTAAAAGAGCGAAGTTCTCGTTCATTCCATGAGATATTCGAGAAAGAAGACTATTGCGGACTCCGAACTGATCGTGGTTTTTGTTACTAGTTTCTTTACATGAATACAATTGTTTAGCACGACTCTTAGCGAACAAGGGTTCCGATGGAGGAATTGTTCGACGAGGAAGTCTGAGTTGCGTTGATGTACGAACCACTGCTGGAGGTAGTGGTTACCGTGGGATCAGTGCTGGAAGGACGGAGGCATGTTGCTCGACAAGTAATCCTGACCATAATCAAGCAAATGATATTGACAGATGGAAAGGCGGAGACAAGTTACCAAGTAGCGTCCCAGAGAGTGTGAAATCTCTTAGGCGTGACGGCCATTTTTGTAGGAGCGAGGAGGAGATTGTTTCAAAGGCCTCGTACTAGTGGATTATGGTTGGTAGGTCATGAGCACCACACAAATCGATGTAACGTCGACCAATGAGGAATTTATTCTTCTCAAGAAAGGGGACAATGCGCAAAAACAAACTCTGACCATAATCAAGAAGGTAGACCATTGATGGCGTGGTGAAATGTTTCCTTCTGTGGAAGAATTGAAGATTCCTTGAAGGTAGCGAGATGGCGCAATGAGGGCGTTGTGTTGGTTTGGTGGGGGAGAATGTCATGTGCCTGGAAAAGTGCTGCTAGATAGAGGAAACCTTTGTCTACTACTTATGGAGGAGATTTTTTAAAGAAAGCACTTTAGGGGGTGTTGGCATTTGAGTAAATGTGCCGCATTAATAGGGAGCCCATTAATATAAGTTTAACATGCTAAACAGAATTGGAGTATGACACATAAGGGATTTTGGGTCAGGCAAATATCCCAGTGAGCAATAATTGACACGAAAAGGCCAGCAAAATTCCCTTGATAGGTTTGACCGAAATAATGTAAAGCCCTAGGTGGGCTTTGCTAACAATCTCTTATAAATAGGAGGTGTTGGGAGGTTTCTTAGGATTAATCACTTTCTCCATTTTAGTAGTCACAAAAAAAAACCCACTCTCCCTATTAACATTGTGGTTCGTATGAACCTCATTTTGAAGAGAGGTGCCAAATTGTGACAAGCAATTCTTCCCGGAGATCCATTCCAGCAACCGAATTGAAGAGAATTTGTTGTGGAGACCATTGCATGTGGATTGTTTTCAATTCAGAGTTCCCGCAGAACACCTTCCGGCAGATCCTGAACTCCCTTGTGACGATCTTGGGCTACGAAAACTAAAATGGTATGTGTTCCCTTTCCGCTGCGTAATATGTTTATAAGCATGTACCTATGTTTTGATCCATAATTGTATCACCTAATTCTAACAGTGGTACCAGAGTCTTTGTAGGGTGTTCATGAATTTTAACGTAACTTTTATCAAAATTGAACATTGGATTTATGATTAAGGTAAAATTTGATCTTGAAATTTGACCACCGAATCCTAAATACGCTTCGTCTGAAACCAATAGGTGCGAAATTTTTTATTTCTTCAGCGGCAAGTAACCTAAAATTCGGCCGGCCTAGAGTTTAGTCAACTTTAAAATTGTGACTTAATTATCGATATATTTCGTGTACGATTTTAGGGAAATCACAATATTTGGTGATATATTAGTTGCCAAAAGATTGAGAAAATATATTGTTGGTTGATTTTTATCCCGAAAATAGAATCTAATCAACTTAGTAAATATATATATATATATATATATATATATATATATATATATATATATATATATTGTGGAATATACTTGGAAATTATATCCATTATAGTTATACTTGTTGGCTAAGTTAAGTGTTTACTGGTTTTATAAAACCCTACTTAGTCACAAAGTAATAATTTTGGGCGAACCCTACAACCGGGTGGGGTCAACTGACCCGGATAACCAGTGGGACCCGAACCGGCCAATCGGTTTGGGTCGAGTTCTACCGAATCAACCGGGTCGACCGACCCGAGTTTTCTCAATCGGTCCGACCCACGTCGAGTCGGGTCGCACTAGGTGGACTAATGGGTCAGGTCAACCCAACCCGGTTCAAGTAAAACCGAACCGAATTGACCTAATTGAACCAGACCGGGTTTACCAAACTGGATCGGCTAAGCCGTACCGATTCGGGTCAACTGAAAAAATAGGTCAGTCAAATTTAATATATAAATGTTTTTTAACATTAAAATTACCTACACAGTGCGAATTGGTTTGATATTTACACTTTTTAATCAAACTTGATGCCTAGTTTCGGTTATGGAGATGGATCTCGGAAAATGCATGATTATGGGACTGAATCATTTTGTGGGTGAATTGCAATTGTTATATATTGATATGAATGCATGTTAGAATTGGTCTTGACTATGTCAAACTAGCTAGATATTACAAGTTGGGAGCGGGGCCCTGTTTTCAATTAATGAGTCGCGCACTAGGATAAACATGTTGTGCTGATTGATCTTGATTAGGATCCATGTCTAGAAGTTCGCATGATTATAATATCATGAATCGCAAGTCAGCCCCGGATATTTTTAAACGATATTCAGTCGCCAAATATTCATGATTGATGTAGAGTGATTACGCATGATGTGTATGCATGATAGTTTCAGGATGTGATCTCATGTGATAATTTACTTATGTAGTAGAATTATGTATGCTTGAATAAAAAATCCTCGAAACATTTTAAAAGGGCCTTGGGAAAGTCAAGATCTGGTGTATGTAAAAACTTCATGTTCCAGTTAAAGTAGTAATTAAACCGTTTTCAAAGAGACTGATCTATTAGAAAGGTGACGTCTACTATTTGAACAATTTACATGACCTCCTTCCATTAGTTTACTAGTGGTCGGGTAGGTTAGATGACTGAGGAATCATTGTTTGTCGCCTCCTATCTCATATATATCTGATGTAAGAAATTCTTTTCAAAAGGTTCTAAGTTGTCACCCTGATTTTTGCATGGCTTGTCTATGTGTTAGTTTCGATGTCTGATAAAGTGAGATTTTATATTCCTCGCAATCTTGATGTTATGAGATATGATAAATGGGAGAAGGATGCGTGGAAACTACTCTCGGCTGCGGATGTTGAGGATTGTATAAATCCAAAAGCGGAGAGGACTCCCACTGATGAATTTGATAGTTCATACTCCATTGACGACGAAAGGTCACGCAAGGATCATATTGCAAGAGGGTTGACATTTTCAACCCTTGACATTGAAATTGAGAAGAAATTTATGAACACCAGTGCATTACACCTTTGGTGTGCCTTACGGTCAAACATGATCGTATTCTTTGCATGGATGTTGGTGCAATAACTGATCATGACCCTGGTGATGAAGGGGGGGCGTGGAAGACGATACATCTCATAATGAGAAGGTTTCTTCTCTCGTGGTTCGCCGATGATGGACTCACATGTCTGATCAAATCGATCAAGACAACTGTGGGTGTATTCGAAGGTGACTACGATAGAGAATCTATCGTTTCAGATGAATCCCATGAGTCAAAGGACAACTTCGCTCATATGCGCAAGCTGCTGAATAAATCAAGCAACAAAAGGCTTAAACGAAAATCTGGTAGGTCAAAGCACCGTTGATAAAGCGCGTCTGGGGTACGCCTCATTTGTCATGTATATAAAGATATAAAACGTTATATTCAACACAAATCATCTGATGTATTCACTTGTAAATATTTTTAGGTGTGGTGTTCGGCAAGGCTAGGAGTTCTCGACTATCAACCTCTCTCTTCGTTGTTACATTATGATCTAGACCTTATTATTATCGTTTTATCTTTCATTATTCATTTGAATTATAAAATTTGTTTGTTTATGTTTTGGATAATTGAATAAGTATTTGTCATTAAGATTGAATGAAATTCGATTCGACACGGTCAAATGGATCAATCCGAACACAATCCACTAATATGGAATAACACCCAAATTTTCGGCCAGGACAAGGGGTTGAATGAAAGAAACGATAAACACATAATCCAACATCATTACTAACCCATTTATTGCATAACTAGAATGTACGCTTTAGTTTTAATAATCTGTTAGTACTCCATAAATATAATTGATATTGTAACGACGAACATGTATGAAACTGATAACTAAATTATGGAAACGAAACGATTTCACCTAGGGTAATACCTGAGTGTGGCGCGTGCAGCGCACAGTTTTTGCGTAATATCAAAACACATCGATTCGAAGTACAAATTAATCTAAAGATGTATTGATTTGAAGCTCAAATTAACTTTCATTTATAACTTTACCCGTTATAGATTTACTCATCTGATTACTCGTAAAATCGAGATCATTGAGTGCTTTGTAAGCGATCTTGATCTCGTAGAGAAACAGCTGGAGCAAAAGGTAAAAATCTTGCACACTAACAGAGGTGGAGAATACCTCTCAGATGAGTTTGATAAGTTATGCAATGAAATGGGCATTGTCCGTCAAACGAAAATCCCTCATACGCCACAACAGAACGGTGTGGCGGAGCGACGTAATCGTACACTCTTAGACATGGTAAGAACCATGATGTCGCAAGCTCAACTTCCGATCTCCTTTTGGGGCGATGCGCTGTTGAATTCTATTCCTATAGTAAACCGTCTTTCCTACGAAATCAGTGGACACGACACCATATTAGTTGTGGACTTGTAAAAATGTGGATCTTACTAGGCTGCGACCTTGGGGTTGCGCAACATACACTCATTAAAACGACGGCCAATTCGGTAAGTTGGGACCTATAGGATTGAAAAGTGTCTTTTAATATACTCCAAAAAATCTAATGGATACGTGTTTGTGGCGGCTCAGGAAAATGAAGGTATGGTCGAACATGAGTAAAGGGATGTTACGTTTATTGAGGATGAATTTCCTAAGCTTGGTGATATCAATAAGAATGAAGTCTTAAAAGAACTTGAACAGGACAATGGTGATCAGGTCAGGGTTACTTCGAGTGGGAGAAATGAGGGACCAACAACTGTAAATGAAATGGTAAAAGAGAATGGAACATTTTCATAGTAAATCCAGTGGGAGGAGTCAATCAAACCACATATATCATAGTTGCTCCTGGTGCGAATGAAGAGGTACCTGATAATCCAGTTGCTGAAAGTTTGGATGAGAATCCTATAATTCCTCAACTACCTGCTGGCATCAGTGTGAGTGGGAAAACCAACTTGGTTCCTGTTGGATCACGGTTGGAACTCCGGCACGTTCTTGACGGAAGTCTGAACTCCTTTGCTCCAAGTAATCTTGCAAAAGGGGACTAGACCGGGCGGTGACCCAGAATCCCTCTCCGATGCTTAAATGAGTATCTCGATGTAGGAAAGTATGAGTGTATATGTATATCTGTGTGTGAATCCTGAGGTAATTCCTTCCTTTATATAGGGGAGGAGTTACCCCAGTTACCTGTTGAGATAACTGCCAGGGACAGTTAGCCCACGCTCCGTTTATCTCAACCACTTGCCCACGTTCCGTCTTTTCAGGCCACTTTTCCACTACGCCGATAGTAGGCGTGTTTCTCGGCCTCATCCTCTGGTGGCAAGTCCTGACGGATGTCGGGGACTCCAGAGTTATCTCCTTTGGTCACCGCTAGGGGCCCCTCGTCATCAGGACAGGGCCAACATTCTCAGGGATTCAATATCGGGGCCTACTCAAAGGCATTTCATCGGGGCCTACTCAAAGGCATTTCCTCGGGAGCGTCCAGCTCATATGTCGGGACCGACCTTGTCGGGACCCCAAATATTGGCCCTCTAGGCCTCTTTTGGAGCCCAGTGGGCCTACTTCACCGTTTACTCGTCGTTAGGGCCTAACGGCTATATCGAAACCCATCATTTGCCCCTAAGACATGAGGGACTTACAGTTCGTCGTGTCTTCCAACTCCGGACCTCCCGATATTGGCATCAGAGACTTTTAACTTTACAAAAAATCTTCTGACGCGGATCTTCTCATCCACGATTCCCCGATATTCCGAGGATAACCACCGAATCCGAAAAGATTTCTCGGTTACTCAACTATTAAATGCAGTGGATGATAAAGCGACGGCTTGGGTACCCTTGTCTGCTTTTTCTGAAAATGCACTTTTTAGCCGTTCTGTCGCTAGCGTCTCAACGACTCAGGTTGAAGTGTTTCATCTTCAACGGTCCGGATTGCAACGTCTCTTCAGCTATCCTCTCTCCTATAAAACCCCCAAATCCTGGCACTATTCATTTCTCCTTCACCGCTTCATCCTCTGCAATTTCAAAAGCTCAAGCTCTCCTTTCTAATTTCTGATCAACGCTCCGGCAACCAGGATCTCCGACCGTCAGGATCATCTTTTCTTCCTCAATTCAGCATGTCTGGTAAGATTTCCCATTCGATTCCGAAAAACTGTTAGCATAGTTTTTCTTTTATCTCAATTAACTTACCCGGACTTTTCCAAAAATCAACTGTGCCTCTTCAAGTTTGATTATGGTTGTAACGAAATTTCGGAAAACGCCTATGACGAAGCTCTCCGGGAAGGATGTATCACTTCCACCTGGGAGCCTCGCTACCCCTATCCTCGCCCTCGCATCCCGGGCGACCCTGTGGTCACTCGTCCCTGGGAAAGGGAGGTATTTGTCTCCACCAGGCATGTATCAGCGGGGATCCGATTCCCTTTCTGCGGGGATCTAGTCGGGATGTGTGAGTATTAAAAAACACTTCCGACTACTTTTTCCCCCCATGCCATCCTTGTGTGGAATGCCTTCCATGTCCTTTGCCTCCGCCAACAGTGGATCTATAGCCTCCGAATTTTCCGGACCTTCTATGGAATAAAGTGCAATGATGTCGGGGTCTGTGCCTTTTATCCCCGGATGCCCAAATGGAGCAAGACGCAGCTCTCTCGATACAGCTGGAACGGCGACACCTGGAAGGTCGCCAAAGGTCGGGGGCTCATCACTGACTCGGGGCCTGATAACAGCGGCTGGAAGAAGAATTACTTCTTTATCCGGAACAGCTCCATCCCATGGCCCCGATGGGAGGTTGAAGCAGACCCTCCTCCCGCTTATCACACTTACTCCGCGGAGTATTTTCAGATTCTCTACTGCATCCAATTCTATCGTTGGGGTGATTCCTTCGCTCCCCTCGATGCCAACTCCATCGTGGAGCGGGATCTGGTTCTGGCCGGGATCCGTCTCCTCGATGTTGCCTCCGGGGGTCAACTCTACGACGGCCCCTCCAATGTCGTTCATTGGGTAATATCCTAATTGCACCTTTGTTTTCGTCTTTGCAGCTAAGAAGGTATCAATGCTGACCAATATCATGCTTAAGCAGGCTGAGACCGATGCCGTCCAACGCCCCGCAAGGAAGAGGAAGTCCTCTAAGAGGGCTGCCTCCTCATCGGCACCTCCATCTGCGGAGGAGGTCAAGCGGGCCCGGGTGGACAAGATGGAGAGGATCTTCAACACCCAGACTCCCGAAGAAGGTAAGAAGCTCCGATTAGCCATCCGATTATACAGAAAGCGTATTCCCGAGGAGTTAATCCCCTCCGATAAGAAAGCCAGAATCGAAGGGATCAACCGCATCCTGCAAGGAGAAACTCCCTGCATCCTTAAAGCGGGTTATTACAATTATTACGGGAAAGACCAGTATCTCTCCCGTCGCGTCATTTGGTGTAAGGATCCTGATCAACTCCCTGATTATCTTTCTGAAGCTTCTCGTCCTCCAGCTGTAGGTCAATCGGGAGCTGGAGCTTCAGCGGGGGTGCCACCCTCCGACGCTCGGGTCGGAGAGCCCCTCCTTCCATTTCCTGCCCCGAGAGGATCAGGGACTGAAGATGCCCCGAAGGACGGTCAGTTCCGTCGGGTGGTTGACCTGGACTTTTCTCATTCTTCCGAGGAGGTGACCGAAGGTCCAGCCGTGATTCGCCGTCGGGGGGTGAGGCAGACCCCGTTGGAGCCGACTCCCGAAGGGCTGCTTCCATCTTCCCCGACACAACAGCATTCGCCGATCTTGAGCCTAACTCCTGAAGGGACGACTTGGTCTCACGGCGGCTCGGAGGCGCGCACCTCCGACACTCAGGTCGTCCTTCCCCCTCTCCCCTTAGACGGGAGTTTCTATCAGCTTTACACTCCCGACCAGGCGACAGCTCCCTGGACCCTGATCGAGTCATTGCAAGGGGTCCCGCTCCGTCGGGGTGATGCACCATCGGAACTGGGTCTGCACCTGCTGGCAGGTTCAGTTCCGCCATCTCTGAAGCTTCCACTCTCCTTAGCTCGGGAGGACATCCACACGGACATTCGTGAAATGGCCGTTCGCCGCGTGGAGGTAAGGCTTCTTGTTTTTACACTGATGTAAGGTAAAATATTCTCATGTACTGACCTCTTCATTTCTTCTTCATAGGAAATGGCGGACCAACACCGCTGTTTCGGGTACATCCTGGCCCTGGAGGAGGCCCTTGAGCAGGAGCGAGCCAAGGCGGCCCCCGAGGTCTTGGCCAAGCTCGAGGAGGATTTGGCTGCCTCCGAATCATCGAGGGGAAAGCTGGTTAAGGAGCAGGCCCACCTTAGCCAGAAGACTCGGGGCCTCCTGAAGCAGGTCCACGACTTCGAGCGGTTGCTGAAGCAGGAGCGACAAAAGCTCAAGGAGGAGCAGCAGAGGCACGCGGAGGACGTCAAGGCGGGACTGGAGGCTGAGAAGGTCCTTCTCACCAATCGGTTCCAACAGATGGAGCGGGAGATCGCTGAGTTTCCCACCAAATTGGCCGAGGCTGAGGCCAAGGGTCGGGGAGATTACCGGGGCTCCGATGATTTCAAGGTAGATGCGGCGAGGTTCTGTAACGCGGAGATGGAGACCACCTTGCTCAATGCTGTTGAGGAGCTCCATCTGGAGTATGGCAGTGCCATTGACTTCACCAAGTCTCAGACTTTCGCCCCCTTCGCGGAGAGGTATTTCATCCTTTCGGAGGAGAGTGATGAGGCCAACACCCCCGAGGGAATGGCGGGTGCTGAAGGCACGGTGGAGCCTCCAAGTACAGACCTCCCGACAGCTGATCCCCCGACAATCGACCCTTCACTGGCTGACCTCCAAGGGTCCGATCCTCCCGCGACCAATCTTCCAGGATCCGATCCTCCGATCGCGGAGCCTTCTGCCACGGACCTCGTGGACTCTGCTCCCCTCGATGCTGCCAAGGATCAAGCTTAACGCTTTAATTTAGAATCCTTGTAATTTCCTTCTCTTTGTCGTGAACCTTCAGGCCTTTATAATATCAATCCATTTTGGTTCTGATTATCGCTGCACCACTTAAGGTGAATTAACCACGCCACTTAAGGCGATTTGACCATACCACTTAGAGTGATTCGACACGTCACTTAAGACATTTTATCCACACCACTTAAGGCGATTTAACCACGCCACTTAAGGCGATTCAACACGTCACTTAAGACGTTTTAACCACACCACTTAAGGCGATTTAACTACGCCGCTTAAGGCGATTTAACCACACCACTTAAAGTGATTCAACACGTCACTTAAGACGTTTTGACCACACCACTTAAGGCGATTTAACTACGCCACTTAAGGCGATTTAACCACATCACTGAAGGGGATTTAACCACGCCACTTAAGGCGATTTAACCACACCACTGAAGGCGATTTAACCACACCACTTAAGGCGATTTACCCACACCACTGAAGGCGATTTAACCACACCACTTAAGGCGATTTACCCACACCACTTAAGGCAATTTATCCACACCACTTAAGGCGATTTAATCGGAAGCAACCTCTTTATTCATTGATGGCTCAAAACCTGTTTATATCAAATCAAAACGTAAACAACTTGCACCACTAGAGGAGACTAATATCAGGCATGACATTTCTTCAAGTGTTCACCACTAAAAGAATGCTTCAACACATTGCCATCGAGGTCTTCCAACTTATACGCATTTCGAGCTGGCATCCCCACGACCTTATAAGGTCCTTCCCATTTTGGTGACATCTTGTTGATCCGATCCAAAAGGGTAAATTCGTTCCGACACCAAACCAGTTCCCCGACAAAGAACTGTCAAGACTTGACTCGCCGATTGTAATATCGGGCCGTTGCCAAGCGCATCCGAGCCTGGGCCTCCTCGGCATTCCGCCTCTTCTCTTCGACCAAGTCCAAGTCCAGACGCCTCATTTCATCATTCGACAGAGGTTCATAATACCTCGTCCGATGGGATGCCACAGCTATTTCAACGGGAGCAACTGCTTCCGTGCAATAAACAAGGCCAAAAAGAGTCTCCCCAGTCGATCGTTTGGGTGTTGTTCTAACAGCCCAAATGACATTTTCCAGCTCGTCCAGCCATTTGCCCTTCAAGGCATGGACCCTCTTCTTCAGGCCATCCATCACGATCTTGTTGGCTGACTCCACCTGTCCATTGGTTTGAGCATGATGGACAGAGGCTGTCCGATGCTCAATTTTCAGTTCCTCCAGGTACTCCTTCCACTAGACCCCGTTAAACGGAGGGCCGTTATCACTAATCAACACCTTAGGGATCCCGTAACTGGATATAATATGGGTCTGGAGGAATTTGAGGATATGATTCCCCGTTGTCTAGGCCAATTCCTAAGCTTCTATCCACTTCGAGAAATAATCAATAGCCACAATCAAATATCGGCACTAACCTTTTGCAACTGGAAGGGGTCCCACCAAATCGATTCCCCATTGCGCGAAGGGCCAAGCACTCTTGATGGACGTAAGATCGGCAGCTGGAGCCACGATATTCGGGGCGTACCTCTAGCAAGCGTCACAGGATCGGACTAGCATCGTTGCCTCTTTTGATCCGATCTGTGTCGGGCTTAGCCACACATTTCAAGTAAGGATTTAAATACCCCTTTTTATACAGCTGATTGTCCACCATCACATAATTGACCGCGATTCGGCGTAATTTGCCGGCTGCTACTTCATCATCGGGGACTACCCCCGTAGTCAGGTACGCGGCTATCGGGGTCATCCAAGTGGGCTCCTCCGATGCGGTCTCGATGGCACATACCTCCGATTGATCGGTAGCTGACAGGATCACCTTCTCTAAGAAGTGCACCTTCCGACTTTCATCGAGGGGTGCCCCCAAGGCGAACTTGCTCAAGGCATCTGCTTCCACGTTATCCTCCCTCGGGATTGCCTCAATATCGAAGCTCTTGAAACTCTCCTTCAAGGTTTGCACCTCACGAAGGTACTTTTTCATCATCGGGCTTTTTGCTTCGTATCGCCCCTGGACTTGGTTCACAATCAGGCTAGCATCACACTTCACCTTTAAGTGACCAACTCCCGTTCCTTTGGCAATCTTGAGGCCGATGATGAGAGCCTCATATTCAGCATCATTGTTGGTGGCCCTAAACGTCAATGCCAAGGCATATCGAAGAGGCTCGCCTCCACCTGGCGGTATTAGTACGAACCCTGCTCCCGATCCATCTGAATTTGAGGAGCCATTGGTATACATCTCCCAAGTGTCTTCGTCATCGGGCTGTTCTGACTGCTCTGCCATCGGGACTTCCATGGTTGCCCACGCTTCTTCTAGATCGGGGGCTGTAGACCCTGCTATGAAATCTGCCAACGCCTGGCCCTTAATGGCCGTTCTCGGAGCAAAGTGAATGCGGAACTCACTAAGTTCGACTGCCCATTTCACTAATCTCCCAGACGCATCAGGTCGGTTCAAAAAATGTTTCAAGGGTTGATTCGTCATAACAGTAATCTCATGCGCATGGAAGTAAGGTCTCAGCTTCCGAGCAGTAACAATCAACGCATAAAGATACTTCTCAACGGCGGGATAATTCATTTCGGACTTGGCGAGTGCCTTGCTTACATAATAGACGGGGACTTGGTTACCCTCTACGACTTTCACTAAGACAGAGCTAACAGCAAATTCAGAAACAACTAAATACAGATAGAGTGGCTCGCCAGGAATGGGCTTCGCCAACGGCGGGAGGGTGCGGAGGTGCTGCTTGAGTGCCTGGAACGCCTCTTCGCACTTGGCAGTCCACTTAAACTTCTTGTTGGCCCTTAGCACTTCAAAGAACGGCATGGATCGGTCACTTGCCTTGGACAGGAAGCGATTCATCGCGGCCAAGCGGCCATTCAGCACTTGCACCTCCTGATGGTTCGTCGGGGACTTCATCTCCTCGATCGCCTTCAGCTTCTCAGGGTTCACCTCAATTTCCCTCTAGCTCACCATGAAGCCCAGAAACTTCCCTGAGTGCACTCCGAAGGCACACTTGGTCGGGTTCAAGCGAACTTGATGAAGCCTCATCCGTTCAAACGCCGTGGCCAAGTCGTGAACATGGTCCTCGGTCTGTCGGGACTTCACCAGCATATCGTCCACATAGGCCTCCATCGTTTTCCCCAGCATATCCCCGAACAGCTTGTTCACCATCCTCTGATAAGTTGCACCGGCATTGATCAGTCCAAAGGGCATGACATCATAGTGATAGATGTCGCTATCAGCATAAAAAGCGGTGTGGGGGGCATCCTCCTTGGTCAACTTGGTCTGATTGTAGCCGGAATAGGCATCCATAAAGCTTAGCAACTCATGTCCCGATGTGGCATCCACCAGCTGGTCGATCCTCGGGAGCGGATAGCAATCCTTCGGGCATGCTTTGTTCAGGTCGCGGAAATCAACACACATCCGCCACTTGCCATTGCTCTTCTTCACCAGGACTGGGTTGGCGACCCAGGTCTGGAATCGGAGTTCCTTAATAAATCCAGCATCGAGCAACCTGCCCACCTCTTGCTGGATCGCGATCTTCTTGTCGGCACCTATCGGGCGCCTTCTCTGTGCAATCGGCTTGATCGCGGGGTCAATCTTCAGCTCATGAGTAATCACATCGGGGCTGATTCCTGGCATGTCACTCGGGGACCAGGCAAACAGCTCCTTGAACTCCTTCAACAATTCAATCAGTTCTTGGGCCTTCTCCTCAGTTAGAGCGGACCCGATCTTCACCTTCCTCTGAGGTCCATGAATCTCGACTTCCTTCAAATCCTCCATCGGGGCGGGACGCCCAAACTCCTCTCGGGGATCAGCATCATTCTGGAAAATAGTCATAGCCTCTTGATTCCTCCTTCGAGTGGCATTGACATAGCACTTCCTGAAGGCCACCTGATCGCCCCTGACTTCCCTGACTCCGTGGTCGGTCGGAAACTTCATCTTCTGGTGGACAGTTGAGGCAAATGCACCCATCGGGTTGATGGTGGTCCTCCCGATAATTGCATTGTAAGTCCCCGCAGACTCGACCACCACGAACTCCACGTCCCTCTTCTCCGACTTCCAGCCACTACCGAACTCAACCGGTAAGGTAATCATCTCCACCGGGTAAGAGGTAGACCCAGAAAATCCGACCATTGGGAAGTCCGCATGCTTCAAGTCCTTCTTGGTTTTTCCCATGGCCTCCAGTGCATCCATGAACAATATATCGGAGGAGCTCCCTCCATCAATCAAGATCCGCTTCATCTCGTACCCATCCACGTTCAGGGTCACGACCAAAGCATCATCGTGCGGGGTCTCCACACCTATCAGGTCCTCCGCTGAGAAGGAAATCACCATCTCTTCCTTCGGAGTCCAAGTTCAGGCCCTCTTGCCCAGCACCACAGCAACATGAATCCGAGAAGCTTAGACCTCTCAAGATGTCGTGGTATCATCTCCTGCAGCAAATCCCCCATGGATCACATTAATGGTCCCCCGCTTCTCTTTGCGAGCATCGGAAGACTCGGGCTTCTCCTTCTTCGGGGACCGATCGCGGGATCGGGAACAGGACCACGATCGGGACCGGGACCGGGAACGGGATCGGCTCCGTTTGCCGGCCACAAATTCCTTGAGCTTCCCCTTTTGGATCAGCTTCTCAATCTCCTTCTTCAACTCCCGACAGTGGTTAGTGTCGTGACCGCTAGCGCGATGGAAACGACAATAACGATCGGTGCGGGCTCACATGAACTCTCCATCCTTCTTCGGGGGGTACCTGGTGATACCCTGTCGGTCCATCACCGCCAACACAGCACCCATGGAGCAAATGAGAGGAGTGTAACGGTCCTCCCGATTGTACGACTTCGAGGGACGCTTGTCTTCCCTCCGATCGGAGCGGCCTCGACCCCGACTGCTCTCGGGTTTATCCTTCCTCCTGCGATCGTCCGATAGCTTGGACGACTGCTTCCCCTTGTTCGATTTTGGAGGGTCGAGCTCTCCGGCAGCTATCTTCGACTCATGTACATCGTTTTGCTGCTTCACCCTCTTCTGCAGTGCATCAGGTCGGAACCATATTGTGCTGTCAGGTTCCGAATGAAGGTACGGATGGTCTCTCCCTCCGACAACTCCTCATCAATTTCGGCCACGCTGATAGTGTACCTCTGATAATAATGCGCCAGCGACTCATCGGGCCTCTGTACCACCTCAGCCAGGGACCTCGCGCTTCTCAGGAGACGCCGACGGCCCTGGTACTGCTGGATGAAACGATCATGCGTCTAGGTCCAGGTAGAGATGCACCCTGGAGGAAGGCTGAAGAACCACGTCAGGGCCCTCTCACCAAGTGTGGCCGGGAACAGAACGCACACTATATCGTCATCCGGGGCTCTGCCTAGACAAGCCATAACATGTTTCTGGACATGGCGAACTGGATCTCCCTTGCCATCATACTCCTTGATTATCGGGATACCAAGTCCTGGCGGGGCAGTGGTGTTCACCAATCGGTGGACAAAGGGATGAGTGGATCGATCCCTCAGCTCCGACATCATCTTCTTCTGGTCCCCCATACATATGTTCACGATCTTCACCACCTGGTCGGGGGTAATAGGACCATTAAGAGGGATGGTCCTATGCTGCACCGGTCCAGGCCAATCAATTACGAACTGCTCCGACTGAGCGGGCTCCTTGCCCTTGTCCTGGTGCTCGGGTTGGGCCTCCTGCCCGTCCCGATTCTCCCTCGGCGGAGGTGGAGGCAACTCTTCCTCCTTCTTCTTGGCAGCCTCCCTTCGGTCCAAGAGAGCCTCCATAGTCTACAGGAATATCGGCATACCATCCATCACAGGCTTTGCCAAGTCCACCTTTGTTGGAGCATCCTGGTCCCTCCTCGGGATGTCTTTTCTGTCTTCCAACGAGTTTCGAATGGAATCCACGTTATCGTCATGATGTCCCCCTGTTTGGGAACCAGCAAGGGATTCCGATCAACACTATGCTCCGGCAGCCCTGAATTCAGAGTTCCAGCAGGATGGCGGGAACAGCCGGATTGCCCTTGTTTCTTCTTTTGCTTGCCAGCCATCGATCGGGTAGAAGCTATCTTTGCTTTTTGTTATGATTCCCACAGACGGCGCCAATGTTGGATCACGGTTGGAACTCCGGCACGTTGTTGACGGAAGTCTGAACTCCTTTTCTCCAAGTAATCCTGCAAAAGGAGATAGACCGGGTGGTGACCCAGAATCCCTCTCTGATGCTTAAATGAGTATCTCGATGTAGGCAAGTATGAGTGTATATGTATATCTGTGTGTGAATCCTGAGGTAATTCCTTCCTTTATATAGGGGAGGAGTTACCCCAGTTACCTGTTGAGATAACTGTCAGGGACAGTTAGTCCACGCTTCGTTTATCTCGACCACTTGCCCACGTTCCGTATTTTCAGGCCACTTTCCCACTACGCCGATAGTGGGTGTGTTTCTCGGCCTCATCCTCTGGTGGCAAGTCCCGGCGGATGTCGGGGACTCCAGAATTATCTCCTTTGGTCACCACTCGGGGCCCCTCGTCATCGGGACAGGGCCAACATTCTCAGGGATTCAACATCGGGGCCTACTCAAAGGCATTTCATCGGGGCCTACTCAAAGGCATTTCCTCGGGAGCGTCCAGCTCATATGTCGGGACCGACCTTGTGGGACCCCTCATATTGGCCCTCTAGGCCTCTTTTGGAGCCCAGTGGGCCTACTTCACCGTTTACTCGTCGTTAATGGGCCTAACGGCTATATCGAAACCCATCAGTTCCTGGTCCGAGTAACCGTGGAATTCATCTCGGAGGTAGAATCCCGAGACCAAGAGGATGTACAAGAAAGGTTGTAAGAGAAGGTTCCAGTAATGCCGTGGTTTCTAGTGGAAGTATTGTTCCTAGTGGGAGCATTTTTCTTAGGGGGAGCGTAGTTTAAGTTGGGAATAACGAGCCTAGACGTAGTCAATGGTAGAGAACTTCTCTTAATAAGTATCCCATCGAGAAGGGTGAGTTATTTACTCTGACTTCGGTTGATGAACCGGTAATAGTTCAACCTGCTCTGGAAGGTCCTTAAGCGAAGGAATGGAGGAAAGCAATGGAGAAAGAGATCGCCTCAATGGAAGCATATTATGTTTTGACGTTAGTTTATTTTCCCGATAATCGCAAAGAAATCTGGGATAAGTGGATTCTTAAATTTAAAATCACTACTGATGGAAATGTTGAGCGGTATAAAGCTAAACTTGTCGCAAAAGGATATACCCAACTCCACGGAGTGTACTTTGATGAGACTTACTCACCAACTGTGTGTTACACCACAGTTCGGGCCATTTTGGCCTTGGTTGCTAGCCTCGATCTCAGGCTGCACCAGATGGAAGGTAAGACTGTCGTCCTTCATGGAAACTTAGAGGGAGATATCTACATGGAGCAAGCACAGGGTTTCTTATCCCCTGGAAACGAACGTAAAGTTTGTAAGCTCTGAAGGTCGATCTACAGGCTTAAAAAATCGTCCCAACAATGGTACTGTAGGTTCCACGAGGAAATCGTGGGCAATAGATTCGTGAATCTTCAAAAGGATCCCTGCGTGTACATGAATACCTCAAGACAAAATATCTTATCTTAACATTATACGCCGATGACATCCTTACTGCCACGAACGTTGTGAGTTATTTAAGGAAGTCAAAGTTCAGGTTAGCATCTGCATTAGAGATGAAGGACATGAGCGAGACCACTTACATCTTGGGATTAAAATTTCTAGAGATTGTGGTACTCGTAAAACATCTTGGGCATTAAAACATCTTGGTTATATAGGCTTTCTCAAGAAGCCTATTTTAACAAGATGTTGAGAAGGTTCAATCTCTACGATTTTAAACCCATGGAAACACCAGTTGTATATGGATGTGCTTTGTCGAAGCGTGATGGCCCAAAGAACTTGGTAGAGCATGAAAAAATGAAAAGTGCATAGTACCTTAGTATGGTAGGAAGTCTGATGTACGCGATGCAATGCACTCCATCAGATATCTGTTACCCTGTGGGACTAGTAGTGCATTTCCAATTAAACCCCAACAATCAACATTTAAAAGCTGTCAAATGAATTATGAGATATCTGAAAGGTACGGAAGACTACATAATTTTCTATAAGGTAAGTAAACTTGAATTGATAGGATAAAGTGTTACCGGCCATAGTGGTGATCTAGATGATAGTAAGTCCACCTCAGGAGGAATGTTTCTCCTTGCTAATGCTGTCATCCCTTGAATGAGCAAGAAGCAATCATGTGTCGCGCTGTCAACTATGGAATTCGAATTCGTATCTCACTCAAATAATGCACAAGAGGCGGTCATGTTATAGAGACTCTTGACCGCCTTGCTTGACGTCGAGGACATGAGTAAGCCTTAGCGCATTTGCTCTGACAGTCAAGCCACAATAGGGGCAGTCAAGAATCCAAAGTACCATAGTAGGATAAAACACATTGATATAAAATATAACTATGTGAAGGGTGTGGTAGAGGATAAGATGATCACAGTTCAATTCATGCCTTCGTAAAATATGGTTGCAGATCAATCGACAAAACCCTTACGCAGAGATGTTTTCGAAAAGCACGTAAAATTGCTTGTCATGCGTAGCATGTGATAGGCTTGTAATGAGTAACAGTAACATTTTTGGATTTGAAGTAACTTTTGAATAAAATAATCGCTATTTGAGTTTATAATTTTTACGACGTCATAATGACAAAATTACATCATATTGACGTTCTATAAACAAGTCGTTTGAGCGCAATAGCTCCTAATATAATATGTCGATTGTAAGGGAAACCGAAGCCATTTCAAGACCGGAAAATAGCTATGGTATTTCGAAATAGAAATCTAGTTATGCAAAACGATCATTTTGTTTAGGGGTAACAAGACAAGATCAAAGTTTTGCAGATCGCTGTGACGAACCATGTTTGTCTACCACCAGATTCCGGGCTAAATGAGAATCTATGATAGCATATGAAATCCCCACTTTTGATATAAAATAAATTCAGGTTATGCCATCGACGCGCACTTTATAGTGTGCATGCGAGGTTCGACCAAAGGGTCGGGCTCGGTTGTGTTAAAGGAACCTTTAAGATTCTGATGGACACAGACTTCTTCACCTTGATCGTGTGACTGTTCCTGAGTGCTGAATGAAGAAGCACCCAAGGTACCCTTATCAATCAAAACTCACATACTAGGTCGGGCTCAATGTTCGCTCCCAAGTGACTACGTTTTAGGCACTGGTTGAGTTCGACTGAGGATATGAGCGATGGGGATAGTCATGCAGATCTATAATTCTCCAACTATTGTATTCACTTAGTGGCAACCAACTAGATATTAGTTGAAGGTTGTGAATACTTGTACGGATGCCTTGGAGAAGTATTCCTTTGGGGAAACTAGGCAATTGGAGAATAACAGTTGACCAAGGGTATACAGCGGCACAGAGAAGTAACAGGATGGGAATCAATGTTCCGTGGACGCTACAACACTCTTAACCGATGATTAGAGAAATAATTGTTATGTCTACCGATCGCACGGAAAACCTCGTATGAACAAGACGCAAACTGGACTAGATCGAAGAACAAGTATTGATGTGTTCGTTGACAACATATTAATAAGCACCCTTCCTTTCCGTCGAGTGGGAGATATTGGCGTTTGGAGTAAACGGGCCGCCTTAATAAGGAGCCCATTAATATAAACCCAACATGCTAAGCAGAATCGAACTATGATAGATAAGAGATTTTGGGTTAGGCCAAACTCCCTATAAGCCATAATTGGCCCAAAAGAGTCCCTTGATAAGTTCGGCCGAAATAATTGTAAATCCCAAGGTGGACTTTGCTCACCTCATCTTATAAAAAGGAGGTGTTACAGGATTTCTTAGGGTTAATCACTTTCTCCCTTTTAGTAGTCACAAAGAAATCCCCACTCCCTATTAACATAGTGGTTTGGCCAAACCTCATATAGCACAAGGAGGTGCCGAACTATGAAAATAAATTCACCAGGAGATCCATTCCAACAACCGAATTGAAGATTCTTTGTTGTAGAGTACATTGCATGTGGATTGGTCTTAATTCAGATTTCCCGCGGGATACCGTCTGGAAGATCGTGAACTCCCTCGTGACGATCTTGGGCTACGGAAAGCAAAACATGTATGTGTTCCCTTTCCGCTGCGTAATATGTTTACAAGAATGTACCTAGGTTTTGATCCGTAATTGTATCCCCAAGTTCTAATAGGGAGTACTAGTTGGGAGTTTTACGTGCCTGGAAATGTGGTGCTAGTTGGAGCACACCAACGTCTACAATTTCTAGAACAACTTTTGTAAATAAAACTCTTTATGGGGGCGTAGTAGTTGGAAGTCAGGTCAGGACGTGATGAATGTGGATCTCTCCCCTATATACATGGGATGTCGCTTAATAGACTATGACTGGTTTTTAAGTCCTGGTTGACATCGGTTAAGGCATTGCACGTCCTTCGGGACCTTGCCGCTCTCTTAATGATGGCTAGGGCATGCCAAAATCAGTCAAGCTGCTCTTAGGAGCAAGACCCCCTAACCACGACCCGTATGTCCGTTTGTGCAGAGCAAGTTGGGCTTCGAGAACTGATCTTGGTGTAAAATGGCCTGATCCAATCATGGAAAAGTTAGATGTCCCGCGTGTCGATTCCGCTGGGAGTGTCAAAACTCCAAACACATGACAAGTGGAATCAGAGCAGAGTTCTCGTTCATTCCATGGGATATTCAAGAAAGAAGACTGTTGGGGACTCTGATTTGATCATAAATGTTTTTACTGAGTGAACCTTAGAGAATAAGGTTTCCAATGGAGGAGTTGTTCAAAGAGGAAATCTAAGTTGCATTGCCGTGTGGAGCACCACTGGATGCAGGTGATACCATGGAATCACTATGGAAGGGTGGAGGAGAGTTGCCAAATAGCATCCCATGTGAAGTGGTGAAGTGAGGGGACAATATGCAAATGCAACTCTTAGCATACTCAAGAAGGCAGATCACTGATGGCGTGGTGAAGTGTTTCCTGCTGTGGAAGAATTGAAGATTCCTTGAATGTAGCGGGATGGCGCAACGAGGGCGTTGCGTTGGTTGTGTTAGGGAGAATGTCACGTGCCTGGAGGTGCTAAATGGAGCACTACAACATCTACTAGTTCTATGGCAACTTCTATAAATAAAGTTCTTTAGGGGGGAGTAGAAGTTGGAAGCCTGGCCAAGACATGATGGATGCAGATATCTCCCCCCACCCCAATACTTAAGGTATCTCTTAATAGACTATTGCTTGTTTCCAATGTCCCGGTTGTCATCAGTTGTGGCGTGGCACGCTCTTCCAGACCTTGCTGGTTTGAGAGCTAATGTCGCTCTTTTGATGATGGCCAGGGACCCCCTAACCACAACATGTTTGTCCGTATGCACAGTGCGAGTTGGGCTTCGAGAACTTATTTTGGGAGTAAAGAGGGCTAATCCAGTATTGTGAAGGCTAGAGACCTCGCGTGTTGATTCTTCTTGGAGCGTCAAAACTCTAAACATATGACAGAAGCCAAGCTAGGACGTGATGTATGGGGATCTCTCCCCCCATACATGGTGTGTCACTTAATTGACTATGGCAGGTTTCCATTGTCCCGGTTGTCATTGGTTATCTCGTTCGTTCCATGGGAGAATCAAAATATATTACTGCTGCGGACTTTGAACTAATCGTGGATGTCGATTGTTGCTTTACCACGACTTTCCATTGGGTAGTGCGGCTCTTAGCGAACAAGGTTTCCAATGGAGGAGTTGTTTGACGGGGAAGGCTGAGTTGCTTTATTGTGCGGAGCACAGATGGAGGCAGGTGTTACTGCGGATCATTGCTTGAAGGGCAGAGGCCGGTTGCTCCAAAAGCAATCCTGACCTTACTCAAGCAGATGATATTGACTGCTGGAAGGGTGGAGGCAAGTTTCCAAGTAGCATCCTAGGAAGTGTGAAATCTCCTAGGCGCGATAGCCGTTTCTCTAAGAGCGAGGAAGAGATTCTCTCAAGGGCTTCGTAGTGGTAGTTTATGGTTGGTAGGCCAAAACCGCCATGCAAACCAACGTAACATCGATCAACGAGGAAGTTGATCTTCTCAAGGTTGTGGACAATGCGCAAAAATAAATTCCGAACCGTACTCAAGAAGGCTTATCATTGATGGTGTGGTGAAGTGTGTAAGGCTGCTGAAGATCTGAAGAGGGCGTTGCGTTGGTTGGGTTGGGGAGAATGTCATGTGCTTGAAATATCGACTATCTTATATAAGCCTATTGTCGGACCTAAAATCTGACCTATGGCGATATACGTTTTGAAAATGATGCAATTTTGAAAGAGTCACCACTGGCTAATTACGGCTAACTATAAACCTAAATTACCTAGTTAAATAACGAATTAAACACCTAAGTAAATTAATCGATCTGCAGTCCAAAATTTGAGTTCGGGGGTTCTGTTACCAATAAAAAAAATATTTTTCTTAATCACGCTCTTTCGGTACTTAATTAGCCTATTTGCAAATTTTAGAATTTAAACATGCATCATAACTAATTAATCTAATGATATAAAAAATTAAACTAATTTTACACATGAATTATTGTTAATAACAAACTTAGGCCTAAAAAATCTATTATGCATCTAAATCCCCTAATTGAGATAAAATCTATAAAAACTAAACATTCTTAAATCATGATATAATCTAATAACCTCATGTCATACACATATACACATAAAACATGCTATCTAATTATATTTACATTTTAATTACCTAGCTAATATAATCAGTGTTATCAGGACCGGACCGGCCATCGGACCGGCAAGGCCACCGGTTCCCGGTTCGCCGGTCCGAACCCGGTCCGAGCCCGGTTCAGTTACATAGTGGTTCTTCACTAAAACCGGCCGGTTCGCTCTTAAACCGGCCGGTTCTCTTTAAAAATAGACCGGTTCACTAATATAAATTACTAACTCGGTAAAAAACCGGCCGGTTCGCTTAAAAAACCGGTCGGTTCGATATAAAACCGCTATCGAACCGGGTTCAGTAACATTGTCCGGAAATGACTGAACCGGACCGGGAGGACCTCCGGTTCCGGTCCGAACCCGGTTAGACCGCCGGCCCGGTTCTGATAACATTGAAGATAATATAATAATAATAATGAATAAACAGAAAATTAATAATAAAATTATTAAATAATAACAATAATAATAATAATAACAATTTATTAAAGAAAAAAAATTAAAACAGGCGGGAACCCACATGTCTTCTCCAAGACTACGAGGACAGCTGGGAACGACTCCTTGGAAGGCAGAAGGCAGCGACGTCAACCCCGGCAGGACGTGGCTCAGGTACGGCAGGGAAGGGTGGCGTCGGTGCAGTGGGCAGAAACTCCGGCACAGAGGGAGACAGTGGACCACAACAGGAGGAAGGAGCTCCTGCGAACCAGCCTGCTGGTACCACATGGTCGGACTGACGAGACGAACAGCAAACGGAGGTCCGGAGATAGGTAGCTCCGGTGGGTAGTGGCGACGGTGATGTAGGGATGGCTAATCGAGACGGAAGGGTAGGGCCGGACGAACTAGGCCAGCGAGGGCCGCACGGGACGACGTGGACGACGACAAGCAAAGGCCTCCGTAACAGTAGGTCCTCACCGGAACTCCAGGGGCGGATGACGTGGCCGGCCGGTGGCGAAATCCGAGCTCTGGCGGGCTGGCTATACTCACGCGAGAGAGAGATTTAGGAGAGAGAGGGTTCTACACGTTTTTCTATAAATATTAATATTTTATTATATTTTTCTGTTGTGTGTCCTTTTTACATAGTACCTAGGACCCTTTTATAGCTAGTCTAGACCCTAGTATTAGGAAAAAAAATATTTTCTCCAACACACAAAATAAATTCAGAATATTACATATATATATATATATTTATGAACATTGTCATAAATATATATTATATATTTTCTAAATTTTACATAATACTTAGTGCATATATATTATCCTAATTTGAGCTAAACCTATTTTTAGCAATCATGTGACCTTTTATATCCAGATACTTCCTTTTTTAAACGCGTTACACATAACATTTTTAACGTGTTATATACGTGTCGCACGTACCAAAATTAGGTGTTTACAGCTTGCCCCTATTTGGACAGACTCCCGTAGAATGCATTCGAGGGGTTTTTCCAAAGACGAGTAAACACTAATTTAGCTAGGAAGTATATCTTCTTCCGAGTCTTCAAGTCTCCGAGGTGGCCTTTGGCTTTATTGACGGACAACGCTAAAGAAAAACCTCAAATGGCAGTGCGGAACGTAGAGCCTCCAGCGGCGGTGCGATAAAGAAGATCCTTCAGTGGCGTACGGTAACGAAATGCCTCCAGTGGCGTGCGATAATGAAAAGCCTCCAATGGCGTGCGGTAACGAAAAGCCTCAAGTGGCGTGCGGTAACGAAAAGCCTCAATCGACGATGCCTCCAGTGGCGAGCGACAAGTAAAAGCCTCCAGTGGCGTGCAATAAAGTAAAAGCCTCCGGTGATGATGCCTCCAGTGGCGAGCGATAACGAAAAGCCTACAGTGGCGTGCAGTACAGAAAAACCTCAATCGACGATGCCTCCAATGGCCAGCGACAAGGAAAACCCTCTAGTGGCGTTAAAAATCCTGATAGGTGATGTCTCCAGTGGTGATTGATAACGGAAAGCCTCCATTGGCGTTTGTCAGAGAAGATCCTCTAGCTGCGCCTGTTGGTAAAGAGCCTCTAATGGCGTCAGTCGGTGAAGAGCCTCTAGTGGCGTCCGTCGGAGAAGAACATCTAGTGGTTTGACGACTTGAATGTAACTCTCTAATTTTTGCCTAAGCTGTACATGACACGACAACTTAGCAGTATCTTTTTTTATTTTATTTCTCTCATATTCTCTCCTTTTGCCACGATCGATTGAGAGATTTTCGACCGTGCCCCTCGGTTTTTGTCATTTTCTCTCTTTTTGCCATGATTGCTTTTTATGAATTTTGCAATCATGCCCTTTATTTCCTGATTTTGCTTAGGCCGCCCTTTCGGGTTTTCAACCTAGCGGAAGCACTCTTTATTTGGTAGCCAATTAATGGGTGGTTGTGACCCTCTCAATTGTTCTCCACATTTTCCATTGCGGAAGCTCTTCTTTTCAGTAGCCAATTTCAGGTTGACTGTGGCCCATTCTTTATCTTCTCTCCCTCACAGAATTCGTGGGATCACTCTTTATTTGTAGCCATTTTCATCTAAGGGTGGCTGTGACCCTTTAAAAATTCTTCTGCTCTCATAAGTTGCGGAATCAGTCATTGTATATAGCCGTTATAAGGGTGGATGTGGCCCTAGGAAACATTTGAAAATTTCAGTTAAGTAGCTCAGGATGCGTTACGAAACGTGTCATCATCGCTACTTAGGACCCTGATTTTTTTTTTTTTTTAAGAAACTCCCCTTTTGCCATGATTATCCTTTCAGATTTTCAACCATGCCTTGTAAGCATATGGTGATGGGCGCCGTAATTGGTAGCCCATAATATGTATAGTTTACCTAAGGAAATTAGGTATATGTCACATTAGGGTAATCAGGCCAGACCCAAATCCCAATTGACGTGAGAGGCCCAAATTATGAGCCTCCGCTATGCATGGCCCGACGAAACCTAGGTGTGGGCAAAGTGGACTTTTGTCCACTTTGCTCCTCCTATAAATACATTGTGTTAAGGGATTTTTAGGGTTAATCATTATTCCCTCATTAGAATGTTTTAGAGAGAAAAACCCTCAACTCCACACCATCTAGGTTTCGGCCGAACTTACCTTCTCCAAGGGTGTGCCAATTTGCTTTCCAAGAAAACACTCTAGAGATCTGTCCCCGTGCCAAGAATTGATTAGAGGCTTTGCTGTGGAACTTGCACCGTGTAGGGCTTCTTTAACAAGAACCACCACGGGTCCCGACCGGAGGATCCTGTGAGAATCTTCCGCTGCGCAATTCGATTACTACATGTACTTTGTTTAAGTATCCGTAGTGATTACTCCCCGTAATCTAACAGTGGTATCAGAGCCTGTGTTATGAGTTCATGATTTTGATAAATTGATGTTCTTGAAATTTAAGATTAAAAACCGAAAATTTTAAGAAGAAAATTTTTAAATTTTCGATTTTTTGGGTTGTTGGTGAAACCGAAATTTTCATGATGTTCATGGTTAATTTGATGTTCATGATCTTCAAGAAAAATGTGATATTTATCAAAATCGAACATCGAATTGTAGATCTTATTAAAATTTGATCTTAAAATTTATCCACTGGTTCCCAGTTAGTGTTTATGCCGAAACCCTAAGTGAATTACAAGGTAATTTTTTTTTAAATTTCTTAATCACTAAGGGACATATTTTGTCAGTATATTTGTTACCCTAATTAAGATATTAACAATAAATAAATATATATTATATATTGTCGCGATTTTTACATATATATATATATTGTTGATTGATTTAATCTTATAGATAAAATCTTCGCAATAAATTGTAAGCATATGGTGATGGGCGTCGTAATTGGTAGCCATAATATGTATAGTTTACCTAATGAACTTGGGTAAGGGTAATTTGGCCAGACCCAAATCCCAATTGACATGGGAGGCCCAAAATTAGGCTCCCCAATTACATAGGCCAGCCGAAACTAATAGTAGTTGTAAAGTGGACTTTTGTCCACTTTACTCCTATAAATAAGAGGTGTTAGGGAAATTTTAGGGTTAATCATAATTCTCTCACAAGAGACTTTTAAAGAGAAAAATCCTCCTCCTACACCAAGTGTTTCGGCCAAACCACACAAGTCACCAAGGGTGTGCCAAATTGCTGAGCAAACTCTCCAGAGATCAGTCCCCATGCCAAGTAGGGCTTCTCTAACAAGAATCTCTACGGGTCCCGACCGGAGGATCGCAAACTCCCTCGAACAAGGATCTTGGACTACAGTTACTCTTGAGGTATGTGTAAACTTTCCGCTGTGTAATTGATATTACTAGCACATACCATTTTTATGTTTCAGTAGTGATTACTCCTCGTAATCTAACAGTGGTATCAGAGCCTGTGTTAGGAGTTCAAGATTTTGATAAATTGGTGTTTTTGAAATTATAAATTTTGGACCAAAAATTTTAAAATAAAAGGATTTAAAATTTTCGAATTTTTAAGGGTCTTTATGATGGGTCCAAAATTTTCATGTTCTTGGTTAATTTGATGTTCTTGATCTTCAAGAAATATGTAATGTTTATCAAAATCAAACATTGGATTGTATATCTTATTAAAATTTGATCTTAAAATTTGACCACTTGTTCCCAATTTCATGTTTATGGCCGAAAACTTAGTGAATTTACAAGGTAAAATTTTTAAATTTCTTAATTACCACGGGATAAATTTCGGCCAGAATTTTAAAATTATATTGTTTACCATGTTTTAATTTTTAAAATAGGTAAAAATATATCTATAATTGGGAACATAAGGATAAGATTCACAATAATATATATAAATATATATATAACTATCAATATATCTAAATATTTAAATAGGATTATAGATATTATTGATAGATTTAGATACCTTAAAGATTGAGAAAATATATTGTCAGTTATTTGTTTCCCTATTAAAGATATTGATAATAAATAAAATATAGGGATAATGGTTCCTTTGGTACCACTTCTTTAGGCAGAATCCACTTTTGGTACCACTTCTTTTTTTTTGTACACTTTTGGTACCAACGTTTTCCATTTTGGTACCTCCGTTAGAATTCTGTCCAAAATGGCTGTTAAACCCCCATGTGAGCTGCACGTGACCAAAAACTAAATTTGGATGGACGAATTTACCCTTAGGGATAAGGGTTCCTTTGGTACCACTTATTTGGGCAAAATCCACTTTTGGTACCACTTTTTTTTTTTTTTTTTTTTTTTTTGTATATATACTTTGTTTTACCGTCGGTGAACCTTATGTTAATTACATAACTTCCATTGTCATCATACAGCTCTTCCTTAGACTCTTCTTTTGTGTACTTTGTGTCTGACACATTCGAAGAAATTTATATGTCGTTATAAAAACCAATATTGTAATGTATGTATGTATGTTTCATGTATCGGTTGATATATGATAATAATGCGGTGCATAGTATGATAAATATGTTTGTAAGTATTAGAATTTCGTGCAATATATAAGAAAATTATTTGTTCGTGGCGTTAAAATTAATTTTTTGTATTGTAAAAAGTATCACTATGAATATAATAACGTTTTCTATAAACACAAATAGATACGTCATTCCTTACCATACTAGAATAAACATTTCGACACTCTGCAACAATAATATAAACTTTTAAAGATGCGACGTTTCCTTTTGTTATACCGAAAATATAAGTTGCAACATTACTAAGAAGGGCTCTGAACAAAGTTGGAAATGTATATATGGGACAATTATATATCAAATCCATATAAATCCGACTGCAAAACAAAGTATATATACAAAAAAAAAAAAAAGTGGTACCAAAAGTTGATTTTGCCCAAAGAAGTGGTACCAAAGGAATCCTTATCCCTAAGGGTAAATCCGTCCAACCAAGTTTAGTTTTTGGTCACGTGCAGCTCACATGGGGGTTTAATAGGCATTTTGGACGGAATTCTAACGGAGGTACCAAAATGGTACACAATGGAAAACGTTGGTACCAAAAGTGTACAAAAAAAAAAAGAACTGGTACCAAAAGTGGATTCTGCCCAAATAAGTGGTACCAAAGGAACCCTTATCCCTAAAATATATTATATATATGTAAACCGAAATTTTATATATACATATATATTGTTGATTGATTTTATCTTACATAGAATCTTGGCAATAAACATGTATATATTTAATTAGTGCCGAAATATATATATATATATATATATATATATATATTAATATTAGAAATTATTTTATATAATTAATGTTACTTGTTGGTCAAGTTAAATAATTTTGGACATTAAAACCCTACTTGGGCCAGAAGTTAGCATTTAGGCCAAACTTTTTAAATTTTAATTATTGGGCCGGTCCAATATGTTAAATCGGGACGAAATAAAACCGAACCGGATTATCTCAATTGGTTCGACCTATTCGGGTCGGGTCGGACCGGGGTAATTAAGTGGATCTACCTGAACTGGTTTTAAGTGTTGAACCGAACCGGTCCCTATTTTGTTGGACCGCTTCGGACCGAACAGATTTTAAAATTAAAACCGGACTGAACATAACCGGATTTTTGCCATACCAAACAGGACCGGATTTTCTGAACCGAACCGAACAGGACCAAAATGGAATGAATTGAATGAACCGAACAATACTTTTTAAACTGAATTCAAGCCAATTAAAATAGGGAGGTCAAGTTTTAAAATCCTAATGTTTTGAACCTCAAAATTGACTACACAGTGCTCATAGGGTTGCTAACCTTTATTCCTTGTTTCGATTATGGGGATGGATCTCGGAGATACATGTTATTGGGACTGGATTAATTAGAGGGTTGAATTGCAATTGTTTATTATTCAATATATATTTAAGCATGATTAAAACTGTTGTCTTGACTAAGTCAAGCTAGCTGGATATTGCATGTTGTGGGCTGAGCCCTAGTTAAATATATGGAATGCGCACTAGGATGGACATGCTGTGATGATTGGAAATGCCTAGGATTCATGTCTAGAAGTTTACGTAATTGAATATAAGCATGAATTGAAAATCAGCCCCTAATGTTTAAAATTATTTTAAAACCGAAAACCAGTCGCCAAATATGTATGATTGATGTGAATGTTGCATGTTTGATTCTTATGCTAGAATGTTGAGGATTTAGTTGCATTTGACGATTTACTTCTGAGTAGAATTATGAATGCACGCATGAGTTCCTCGGAACATTAGACGCATGACGCGTAAGCATGTGTGTGTGGTATGATGAATGTTACTGGCATATGATAATGTACATGGATAGTAGAATTATGTATGCATGAGTGAATTCATCGGAATTATTTTCCAAAACAAAAAGGGCCTTGGGAAAGCCAAGATCGGGTATGCTTATTTTAAAATTCCCGTTCCGGTAATTTGCGATTAAAACTGTTTTAAGAGACAAATCTATTAGATAGAAGACGGAGATAGTGTGAACTCTTTCACAGCCATCTTCCATTGGTTTACTGGTGGTCGGTTGGTTTAGATGACTGGGAATCATAATTTGTCGGATTCCATCTTAATAGATATTTGATGTATGCAATTCTTTCTCAAAATGTTAATGTCTCCCTGATTCTTGCATAACCATCAATATGTTAGTTTTCATGGCTGACCCGGTACAGTTCTACGAGCCATGCAATATGAACGGCATGGATTACAATGCATGGAGAGATAATGTTATGGATCTTCTAATCGCTGCGGATCTTGATGATCAGATCAATCCGACGGCGGATAGGCTGAGCTTGGACGAATACAACAACCCACATGATAGCAAGAACAAGAAAAGTTTGAGTAAGGATCGAAATGCACGAGAGTTGATCCTCTCGCGACTGACAGATGAAGTAGAAGAAGAGTTTACGTAACCCAACGCATTGCATCTTTTGTGTGCCATATACCTTTGCTTCGGTAAGGGTAAGGCCGCCGAAGCAAAAGCCTTGATGGCGGATTACTTCAGTGTTCTATGCAGTGATGACGACATAATAGCTTATCATGATCCCGCTGATGAGTTGGACGTATGGACTCGGGCTCAAAAGGTAATGAGGATGTTCCCTCTTGCGTGCTTTGTTAACGAGAAAGGCCTAACGTGTTTGATCAAATTGATCAAGACAACGATGGACCTATTCAAAACAGATGAAAAAGAAGGAAATTTTTCAAAAGAGCCTGAGGAATTCGATGAAAGATTCATCGGTATGCTGAAATGCTTGGCAACCCCCAGCAAAAAGAAGTCTAAACGATGATCCGGTGCTTTACTCACCATGATATCAGTACCTTTGAGTACATTTCGGTTAAGACATCTAGTCCATCAAACTTCTTCGTGACTGCTTTGAGTTTGAGATCTGAGACCCCAGTATTGTTCAGTTTTGGTTTTTCTATTTGTTTAATTTATGAATTTGGAATACATTGTTTCGGTTTCACTGAATAAAGTAGTTACCTTTCGTTTTGAAAAGTATTCTGCTTATCAAGGTTAATTGACTCGGTAAAGAATGGGATCGATCCAAAAAAAGTAAATAACCAAAATGAGTATGACATCATAAATGACAGAATCAAGCAAATCCATATATTTCCTCCTACATCTAAATCTATGGACTAGATCATGCCATTAAAACCCATCGATTGCATAGCTCTGAGAATTAACCTATTAAAACTCTTTCTTTATTACTCCATTGAATAAAATAAACTGTAATGATGATCATGTTTGAAACCGATCGGATTAAATTGTAATAAATTTAGAAATGAAACGATTCAACCAAGGGTTTTAATCCCCAGAGTAAATTGCGCCTTGCGCAAGTGGATCTCGATAGACACAACACATCGTTTTCATAAAATGAATTTACAATGAAGTTTTTGAATAATGATGTTCTGAATTTTCGTTTTCATTCCTTCTGATACAACTTATTGATAACATTTACATCGGTAAGAAGTAGGCTTCGGAAGCTACCACGACCTTGTAAAAGTATCAGCTGACGCATAAGGTGAAAACCTAAAACGCTCAGTTCAGAGATGGGATAAAATCTCCGAGATAAGTTAGCAAACGAAGAAGGATGAAGTTGGTTAAACGATTTTCCTTCCATAATGAACGATAAGTAAGGCTAGGCATTCAAGTTAAAAGAAGCACTTAAAGCAGCAAAGTTTGTATAATGTTGGAGTCATTCTATCAAAGGTTCCCTATGGGGTGATGAAGATGATTCACATAAACGTAAAACTGTGTTACATTAATATCGGTAAGGTACGTCACCATTATAGGTGAAAGATGATAATGAGTTAAATCATATCACCAAGCAACATTAATTTGCGCAATAAACACGTATTTAGGACAAGAGTGCGTCGATTACTCTTAGAAAATACTTGTTTACAGCTTCATTATAAAATGGTGTCGAGGTCGAACATGAGACGTTACATCACTAAGAAGGCGAATTTTCCAAATGCACGAACAGTTTCAATCAACGAAGTCATGATCAAAACGGAGAAGAATAACAATGACATTCAGATCCCACTTAATTCGAGTGGGAGAGATTTGAACCAGCAACTCAAGTGAATGACATGGTAAATGAGAATGGGAACATTTTCATAGTAAATCCAGTGGGAGGAATAAACCCTACCACACGTAAATATTGTTGTTGTTGAGACGAATCAAGTTGAACTTCATGATCATATAGCTAAACCAGGAATGACACAACTACCTAAAATACCCATTGTTTCCAGTGGGAGTTAACCAACCATGCTTGGTACCAAATCCTAATGATCAAGGAATGCATCTCGGAAGTAAAACCCCGAGACCAAGAGATTGCCATAGGAGAGTTGCAAGTCAAGGTCCTAGCACTGCTCTTGTTCCCAATAGAGACAATGCTCCGATAAGAAGCATTGTTCCGAGTGGGAGGATTGTTCCCAACAGAAATGATGCTATGATAAGAAGCATTATTCTGAGTAGGAGAATAAATCAGACTAATAAATGGGATTCGCAATTCCTAGACAAGAGTCAAAGCATTGGAAGACCTCAAGTGGAGAAATGGAGGAAAATAATAAATGAGAGAGATCGCTTAAATGAAAGCCATTATAGTCTATAGTTGATTTACCTGTTAACCATATGAGCACAAGGATAAGGTGAGCCCTGAAGTAAGGCTCACCACTGATGGAAAAACGTCGAACAACCCGACTTATTGCGAAAGGACTTACCCAATTCACAGAGTGGACTTTGATAAGACAAACTCGCTGTCTGTGCGTAAAACCACGGTTAGGGCCATTAATGGTCCTGGTCGCAAGTCTCGATCCCAAGCTGCACCAAATGGATGTTAGGACAGCATTCCTTCACGGAAACCTAGAGGAAGATATCTACATGGTGCAACCAGAGGGTTTCATTACTCTTGGTAGCGAATGTAAAGTTCGTAAACTCTAAAGGTCCATCTACGGTCTTAAACAGTCGTCTCGGCAATGGTACCGCAGATTCCATGAGGAAATCATAGGAAAAGGATTCATGAATCTTCACGAGGATCCGTGCGTGTATTATAAGACCCCCGGGTCCAAGTATGTCATCTTAACCTTATACGTGGATGACATACTCATTGCTGCAAACGACATGAGTTTCATGAATAAGTCAAAGTCCTGGTTAGGATCTGTATTTGAGATGAAATACATGGGAGAGGCCACGTATATCTTAGGCATTAAAATTGCTAGAGATCGGGCTACCTAGAAATCATGTCTGTCTCAAGAAGACTATATCAACAAGCTGTTGAAAGGATTCAAATTACAGGATGCCAAACCCGTAGATACACCGGTGGTATTTGGGTGCACACTGTCAAAACGTGACGGCCCCAAGAACCTGGCAGAGCGCGAATAGATGAAGGGTGCAGAATATTTAAGCATGGTTGGTAGTTTAATGTACGCCATGCAATGCACCCGTCCGGATATCTGTTATGCCGTGGGCCTAGTAGCACGTTTCCAATCAGTTCCTGGCTATCAACATTTAAAGGCTGTAAAACGAATAATTCGTTATCTGAAAGGTACTACCGACTATGCTCTGTGCTATGAGGGCGGGAAGTTAGAATTGACCGGTTACAGTGAGGCCGACCATGTTGTCGATCTGGATGATCGTAAGTCCACCATAGGGGGAGTGTTCCTCCTTGTAAAGTCGCCATTTCATGGACGAGCAAGAAGTAAACATGTGTCGCGCTGTCAACGATGGAATCGGAATTCGTAGCTCTCTCTAAGAATGCACAGGAAGTAGTCTGGCTAAAAGGCTTCTTGCTGCACTGGTAAATGGTGACGTCGAGAGTAAACCTGTGAAGGTGTTCTCTGACAGTCAAGCAGCCATTGCGGCAGTTAAGAATCCAAAGTACCATTGTAGGACCAAACACATTGATATGAAATATTTTTATGCTAAATCTATGGTAGAAGACAATATAATCACTATGGAATACTTGTCCACTGATAATATGATTGCGGACCCATTAACTAAACCACTACGCAGAGAGATATTCGAAAAGCATGTAAAACTGCTTGGATTGCGTATGGTTTAGAAATGGCATGTATCCGTGATAGCATTTTGATATTAGAAAGTTACATTTTGTAAGAGAAAGAATTGCAACCGAGTTTATGATCAATTGACGTCATAATGTTTTGAATACATATGATTTACGGTGAATGTGGGCCTTACCTAGTCACACAGGTACGGTAGTCTTGCGGTGGAGGGAGGCCTCTACCAAGCAATACTGGCTAAGAGTCAGGCGGATAAACCTGATTAAGCAAGACGATTATCTGGTTTCAAAGTAACTCGACATGATCTTCGTTTTGCATATCGTCGTGATGAACTTCGTTCGTAATTTAACCACATTCTAGGCCAGATGAGAATCTGTGATAGCATGATTGACATATCCCTTTTTTCCTGTCAACCCAAAAGGTTCAGGTATGCTCTCAATGCGTGCTTCATACTGCGTGTGCCACGCTCGACCACGGGGTCACAGCTCGGTTTTGCTGGGAAGGAATCCTCGTGATTCTGGCGGGTGCAAACTTCTTCACCTCGAGCGTGTGATTGATCCCAGGAGCCTTATGAAGAGGCACCTAAAGTATCCTAACGGACTCAGAACTCATATCTAAGGTCAGGCTCAATGCTCGCTTCCTGGCGTACGAGCGTAGTGGTGAACAAAATGGCCCAGTGACCACGTCTTTGGAAACCGGTTGGGTCTGACCAAGGATATGAGCGATGAGGATGGTCAAGTTCACATGTAATTCACCGACTCTTGTATTCTCTAGGTGGCCATCAACCGGATATTCGTTGAAGGTTGTGAATACTTGTACGAATGCCTTGGAGAAGTGTTCCTATGTGGAAACTGTTGGATCACGGGCGAAGCTCCGTTACGTTCTTGATGGAAGCTCGAACTCCTGGGCTCCGCGTAATCCTGCAAAAGGGGATGACCTGGGTGGTGACCCAGAATCCCTCTCTGATGCTTAAATGAGTATGTGATCAATGGGGTGGTAAGAAATAGTCTAAGTGCGTATTAGATGATGTTTTTCTGAGGTAACTTCCTCCTTTATATAGGAGGGGAAGTTACTCAGTTACCTGTGACCATGATTGGCCGTTTTGCCCATGATTCCGCATATCTCGCTACGATTCCGTATATCTCGTTCGGGATTCCGTATATCTCGCCCCACGCTCCGCGTATCTTGCTCACTCTCCGAGTATCTCGGGCACGCCCTGCGTATCTCGGGGGAGTTCATCTATATCTTTAACCGTCTTCCCACTACTCTATCCAGTAGGCGGGTTTCTCGGTCTTATCCTCTGATCCCAAGTCCTAACTTCTGTCGGGGACTCCAGAGTTGTCTTCATTCTAGGTCACCACCCAGGACCCTTTGTCTCACGAGACAGGTCCAGCCTCCGCGGGGCTTTATTATCGAGGCCTTTACTAAGGCATATCGGGGCCTTCTCAGAGGCTTCTCGTCGGGAGCATTCAGCCCATACATCGGGACTGCTAGGGTCGGAACCCTTTGTATTGGGCTTTTTGGGCCTTCTCGGCCCTTCGCAAGGCCCACTGGACCTACTCGCCGTCCATTGGCTGTTAACGGGGCTAACGATTTCCATCGGTACCCATAATTTTCCCCCAAGACATGGGGGACTTTTAGTCCGTCGTGTCTTCTAGTTCAGATCTTCCGACCTACAGTCGGAGGCTTTTACGTCCACGCCTCCCGATACTGCCGTCGGAGGGTTTTGTCTTCAGGCCTCTTGATACCTCAATCGGAGGCTTTTGCCTTGCGCGTGGTTGTCGTATGACAGAGTTTCTTACTCATGATTACCTTGGACCCACTAGACTCTATGGGCAGTTGCCAAATCTGAGGAGACTCCTCGGTTACTGTAGCATTAAATGCTAGGGATTGTGAAACGACGCTTAAATCGGCGTGACTATTGCTTTCTGAAAAAGCACTTATTACGTCACCACGTCTCTTCCGTACCGTTCCTCAGTCTTCGACGATCAAGATTAAATCGTTTCGTCTTCAATGGTCCAGATTAAGTCCGTCCAGTTTGTCCTTTTGCTTATAAAAGCCAGAACCCTGGCATTATTCACTTCTTCTCCATCCTCTTAATTTCTGCCATTCTTGCACTCGAAGCTTCTCCTCCAAGTTCCTTCTGCTGTTTAAGTGATTCAAGGCCTTCAATCTTCCGATCCTTCTTCATCTTCTTTCAGCAATCATCCATCATGTATGGTAAGGATTTTCTTCTCTGCTTTCATGGTTTGCTGGTGTTTGCTCTTCTTTTCTCAAATCTTTCTTATTTGTAACCGTTTTTAGACGAAGCTAGTTCTGAGGCTAGGACCCCTTTCACCTTTGAACTCGCTGTCAATGAGATTTCTGAGACCTCATATGAGGTTGCCCTTCGAGAGGGGTGCATTACCTCGGATTGGGAACCTCGTTTCCCCTATGAGTCTCAGCCTGCCGTCAAGAGGAAGCATATCGTCACGCGTCCTCGAGCGGGAGAAGTGTTTGTCTCCGTCGGACAGATAAGCGCGGGGATTCGATTCCCCTTCTGCGGGAACCTGGTGGAGATGTGCAATTTCTACAAGACGCACCCTTGTACCTTCTCTCCACACGCCATCCGCGTGTGGAATGCCTTCCAGCTTCTATGCCTCCGCCAGCAGTGGACATACAGTCTACTGCTCTTCCGCACCTTCTACGGAATGAAGTGCAATAAGGCTGGTGTCTGCTCCTTCTCCCCCCGACTCCCCAAGTGGACAAAGGAACAACTTTCACGTTTCGGCTGGGACAGCGAGACTTGGAAGTTCCACAAGGATCGGGTGTTGATTCGCGATTCGGGGACGGATAACAGTGGGTGGAAGAAGTATTATTTCTTCATCCAAAATAGTTCTGTCCCATGGCCCCGATGGGAGGTCGTGGCGGACCCTGCCCCCAAGCTCGAGGTCTACAGCGAGGATGATCTCAACACACTCCAGCTGGTTCAGCTTTACCGTTGGGGGGACTCCTTCATACCCCTCGACGCCAACAAGCTCATGGAGAAGGACTTGATTCACATCGGAGTCCGGCTCCTCGATTCTGTTTCCAAAGATTCAGTCATCTGGGTAATTCTTCTAACCACTCTGTTTTTTATTTTTGCAGCCAAGAAGGCTTCTCTGCTGACTGATCTCATGTTGAAGCAGGGCGAGACTGATGCCGTCCCAGGTGGCTCCAAGAGGAAGCGAAAGTCGCTGAAGAAGGGAGCCTCTTCTTCCGCCACTCCTTCTGCTGCCCCTCCGACCGAGGAGCAGGTCGTGGCCAAGCGAGCCAGGAGGGAGGAAATTGACCAGGCCTTCGCGGTTACTACCGCCGAGGAAGGTAAGCGTGTCGGTCGTGCTATTAAAAGATATATGAAACTGGTTCCCAAGGAGTTTATCCCCGCTGATCGGGAAACGCGGGTTCGAGAAATCAAGTACATCCTTCGAGGAGAAATCCCCCGCGTTCTCAAGGCGGGATATTATAACATCTTTGGAAAGAACCAACACCTCGATTGTCAAATCATCTGGTGCCCTAAGGATACACTTCCTGACTTTATTCGTCCCGCCACCGCAGGTCCAGCGGAGGCTGCCACTCCTAGGCGAGATGCTACCCCAGCCCGGGCCACGACTCCACCGGTGCCGGTGACAGAGGGAACCCCGACGGAAGCTCACTTCCGTCAGGTGACTGATTTGGAGGCTTCTCCTTCCTCCGAGGAGCCCGCTGAAGGTGGCCTGCTTCGCCGCATGTCAGGTCGGAGCATCCTGAGGCCCGTCGTGGAGGATGTGTCCCGGAGTCCTCCTCCCGAGCTCCGCACTCCGACTCCCGAGCCACCGGCCGAGGTGGCTCCTCCGGCTGAAAGTTCCGGGGTCATCCCCCCTCTCCCCGTGGATGAAAATCTTTACAAGATTTTCACCCCCGACCAGGGGACGATGCCTTGGAACACGATCGAGTCTCTCTGATGGGTTCCACTCCAGCGGGGAAACCTTGATCCTGAATTGGCCCTGCATCTGCTGGCGGGGTCAATTCCTCCAGCCTTGAGGCGGCCCATATCCTTGGCGCGGGAGGATATCGAGGAGGAGCTCGGTGTTATGGCCATCCGTCGGATGGAGGTAAAACTGTTACCTTTGCTGTATTTTCGTCATTATTCTTTGCTTTCAACCATCGGATTCTAATGCTTTTCCCTTCCATCTTAGGAAACCGCGGACCAGCAGCGCTTCTTCGGCTTCATCCTGGCTCTCCAGGGTGCTTTGGAGGAAGCTCGAGCTAAGTCGGACCCCGACGCGTTAGCCAAGCTCCAGGTGGACCTCGACGAGGCGGTGGCGGCCAGGAACAAGATGGCCAAGGAGAAAACTCTCCTTGACGAGATGGCTTCGGGCCTGCTCAAGCAGGTTCAGGATCATGAAGCTGTCATGCGTCGGGAGCGGAAGATGGTCCAGGCGGATAATCAGCGGCATGAGTCGGAGAGGAGGCAGCTTATCCACGAGAAAAGTGTTCTCGCGGAGGCTCTTGCAGAGGCCAAGGCGGGGCTCGAGGCCAAACTTGCTGAGGCCAAGGCCCAGGGCCAAGAGGAAGGTCGCCTGCAGGGTCGCGAGGAGGGTCGTCTACAAGGCCGCGAGGAGTACCGGAATTCTGAAGACTTCAAGGTGGCTGCTGTAGGGTTCTGCAAGTCCGAGGTGGAGAACGTCTTGTTCAATGTCGTCGAAGAACTCTACACAGCCTACGAGGATTCCATCGATTTCAAGAAGTCCGAGACTCTCGCTCCTTTCGCGGAGAATTACTTCAACCTCCCAGCGGAGAGTGAAGAGACTGATGCCGTGGACTCGACTTCGCGGACCGCGGAACCTTCTGCCTAGGCCCCTCCGAACCTTGCTCCCTCCAACGCTGCTGAGGACCCTTCTTCCAACAAGGACAAAGCTTAATACTCTATCTTTCAGTCCTTGTAGTTTTTTTCCTTGATATTTTGTATCGGACCTCTTTGGCCGTCGAGCCTTTATATAAGAAATTTCTTCCAACTATTTTGATTCCGATAGTTATTTGCGCTATTTAAAGCGACTTTAGACTCGTTACTTGGAACATTCCGATGCACCATTTAAGATGACTTAATACGTCCTTCCGACGCTTTACTCGAGACTTTGCCACTTAAGGTTTCTCATCCAATCGGGATTTTACCACTTAAGGTTTCTCATCCAATCGGGACTTCACCATTTAAGGTTTCTCATCCAATCGGGACTTCACCATTTAAGGTTTCTCATCCATTCGGGACTTCACCACTTAAGGTTTCTCATCCAATCGGGACTTCACCACTTAAGGTTTCTCATCCCTGCCTTTCAAGGCCATTTTCTACATCACTTAAGATGATTTTTCACACCCCTTAGGGCTTTTACCGCGCCAAATCAGACGACTTTAATCGCACCCTTTAAGGGCTTTTATCGCGTCTTTATCAGACGGCTTAATCGTACCCTTTAAGGCTTTTTGCCGCATCATATAGACGACTTACGCGGACCTGCTAAGGCTTTTTCGTACCCGTTAAGGATTTTGGCCGCATCATATAGACGACTTACGCGGACCCATTAGGGCCTTTTCGTACCTAGGCTTTTGGTTGCGTCATAAAGACGACTTATTCGTACCCCGTAAGGCTTTTGTCCGTACCTCGAAAGACTTTTTATCGCGCCATAAAGACGACTTACTCGTACCTCGTAAGGCTTTTCTCGTACCTCAGAAGGCTTTTCTCGTACCTCGGAAGGCTTTTCTCGTACCTCGGAAGGCTTTTGTCGCGTCCTTCAGGACGTCTTACTAATAATTAGAATAAATCTAAAAACAATTTGATCGGAAGCAACTTCTTTTATTAATAACTCAAAGCTTTGCTTACATCGGATTGATAGATAACTTGCGCCATTCGCGGCGACTTAATATCAAACATGATACTTCTTCAAGTGTTCGCCACTGAAGGAATGTTTCAACGTCTTGCCATCAAGGTCCTCTAGCTTGTATGCATTCGGGGCTGGCATCCCTACGATCTTGTAAGGTCCTTCCCATTTCGGCGATAGCTTGTTGATCCGATCTTGATGAACGAAATCATTCCTCCGCTAGACAAGTTCTCCAACGAAGAATTGTCGGGACCTGACACGCCGATTGTAATATCGGGCTGTTGCCAGACGCATTCGAGCCTGAACTTCGTCAGCCTTCCACCTCTTCTCCTCGAGTAAGTCCAAGTCTAGACGTCTCATTTCTTCGTTTGTCAGAGGCTCAAATATTTCGCGCGATGGGACGCCACCGCTATCTCCACGGGAGCGACTGCCTCCGTGCCATAGACCAGGCCAAACGGAGTCTCCCCCGTCGATTGCTTGGGTGTTGTTCTAACAGTCCACAGCACATTTTCAAGCTCATCAAGCCAATGGCCCTGCAAGGCGTAGACTCTCTTCTTCAAGCCATCCATCACGATTTTGTTTGCTGATTCTACTTGGCCATTGGTCTGAGCATGGCGGACTGAAGCGGTCCGATGCTCAATGTTCAATTCCTCTAGGTACTCCTTCAACTGAGCCCCATTGAACGGGGGGCCATTGTCGCTGACCAACACTCGAGGAACCCCATACCGGGATATGATCTGAGTTTGAAGGAACTTGAGGATCTGCTGTCCCATCAGTGTACATCTCCCAAGTGTTCTCCTCATTTGGCTGTTCTGGCTGTTCTGTTGTCGGGACCTCCGTAGTTGCCCCCTCTGCGGGACCCGTTGCTTCTAGATCGGGTGCCGTAGACTCAGCTATGAAATCCGCCAATGCCTGGCCCTTAATAGCAGTTCGCGGGGCAAAATGAATTCGAAACTCCATAAGCTCGATGGCCCATTTCACCAATCTCCCCGACGCCTCCGGTCGGTTCAAAAAGTGTTTCAGGGGCTGATTTGTCAATATTGTAACCTCGTGGGCATGGAAGTATGGTCGGAGCTTTCGAGCGGCAACAATTAACGCAAAGAGATACTTCTCAATGGCGGGATAGTTCATTTCTGATTTGGCAAATGCCTTGCTTGCATAATAGACAGGCACTTGGTTGCCCTTGACAATCTTAATCAAAACAGAACTAACAGCAACATCAGAAACAGCCAAATAGAGATAAAGCGGCTCGCCTGGAGCTGGTTTCGCCAACGGCCGGAGGGTACGGAGATGCTGCTTGAGTGCTTGGAATGCCTCCTCGCACTTGTCGGACCATTCAAACTTCTTGTGAGCCCTTAGTACATCAAAAAATGGCATGGCTCTGTCCCTCGCCTTGGATAAGAATCGATTCATCGCGGCCAACCAGCTATTCAACACTTGAACATCCCGATGAGTCTTTGGGGACTGCATCTCCTCGATTGCTCGCAGCTTCTCAGGATTCACCTCGATTCCTCTCTGGCTCACCATGAACCCTAGGAACTTCCCCGAGTTCACCCCGAAAGCACACTCGTCGGGGTTCAACCGAACTTGATGAAACCTCATCCGCTCAAACGCCGCCGCCATGTTTTGGACGTGGTCTCCTGCCTGTCGGGACTTCACGAGCATGTCATCCACATAAGCCTCCATGGTCTTCCCCAACATGTCTCCGAACAACTTGTTTACCATCCGCTGGTAAGTTTCTCCGGCATTGATTAATCCGAAGGGCATCACGTCGTAGTGGTAGACGTCGCTGTCAGCGTAAAAAGCTGTATGGGGGGCATCCTCCTTTGCCATCTTGATCTGGTTGTATCCGGAATAGGCATCCATGAAGCTCAGCAGCTCATGTCCCGGTGTGGAATCCACCAACTGGTCAATCCTCGGGAGAGGGTAGCAATCCTTCGGGCAGGCCTTGTTCAAGTCGCGGAAATCGACACACATCCGCCACTTTCCATTGCTCTTTCGCACCAGGACTGGGTTAGCGACCCATGTCTGGAATCGGAGCTCCTTGTTGAATCCAGCGTCGAGCAGTCTGCCCACCTCTTGCTGGATCGCGATCCTTTTGTCTGCGCCCATCGGACGCCTCCTCTGCGCGATAGGCTTGATCGCGGGGTCGATCTTCAGCTCGTGCACTATTACGTCGGGGCTGATTCTTGGCATATCACTCGGGGACCAGGCAAACAGCTCCTTGAACTCCTTCAGGAGCTCGATCAGCTCTCGGGCTCTTTCTTCCGACAAAGCAGACCCGATCTTCACCTTCCTTCGAGGTCCGTCAATCTCAACCTCCCTCAGATCCTCCATGGGGGCGGGACGCCCAAACTCCTCTCGAGGATCGGCATCGGTCTGCAGGACAGCCATGGCTTCCCTTCTTCTCCGTCGAATGGCATTAACATAGCACCTTCGTGACGCCACCTGGTCGCCCATAACCTCTCCGACACCGTGGTCAGTCGGGAACTTCATCTTCTGGTGGACTGTCGAAGCAACTGCCATGAGAGGGTTGATGGTGGTCCTCCTGATAATGGCGTTATACGTTCCCGCCGATTCTACCACAGCGAAATCCACGTTCCGCCGTTCCATCTTCCAGCCACTACCAAACTCCACCGGTAAGGTAATCATCCCCAACGGATAGGAAGTCGATCCGGAGAAGCCCACCATCGGGAAGTGCACCTGCGTCAGGTCCTTCTTCGTCTTACCCATGGCCTCCAGGGCATCCATGAAAAGAATGTCGGAGGAGCTCCCTCCGTCTATCAGGATCCGCTTCATCTCGAATCCGTCCACGTCCAAGGTTACAACCAAGGCGTCATCGAGGGGGCTCTCCACGCCTATCAAATCCTCTGCCGAGAAAGAGATCACCATTTCCTCCTTAAGAGTCCATGACCGGGACCTCTTGCCTAGCACCACAGCAACGGAGATGAGAGAAGCATAATTCTCCCGAGAAGCAGTGGTGTCACCTCCCGCTGCCATTCCTCCATGAATGACGTTAATGGTCCCTCGTCTCTCCTTACGGGCACCGGAACCGGAAGGCTCCGACTCAACCTTCTTCTTCTTCGAGGATCGATCACGGGACTTCGAGCGGGACCGCGACCGACTTTTGGAACGGGATCGGCACCTTCCCCTTCCGACGAACTCCTTAAGCTTCCCCTTCTGGATCAGCTTCTCTATCTCCTTTTTCAGCTCCCGACAGTTATCTGTGTCGTGACCATTGGCTCGATGGTACCGACAATAACGATCCGAGCGGCCTCCTAGGAACTCTCCTTCCTTCCTCGGGGGGTACCGAGCAAGACCTTGCCGATCCATCACAGCTAGCACGGAGGTCATCGATCTGTTGATGGGGACACTACGACCTTCGCGGTTATCCTTCTTCGGAGGACGCCTGTCCTCCCTTCTCTCGGGGCGACCACGGTTCCAACTCCCCTCCGACTTGTCGCTCCCTTTGCGATCATCCGACAGCTTGGACGATGGCTTTCCTCTTCCCGACTTCGGAGGATCAAGCTCTCCGGCACCAATCTTCGACTCCTGGACGTCGATTTGTTGTTTCACCCTCGCTTGCAGGGCCTCCATACTTCACACAGCCTTCGCGGCTACACTGTGCATCAGATCGGACCCATATGGAGCAGATAGGTTCCGAAGGAAAGTGCGAATGGTCTCTCCCTCCGATATCTCCTCATCGATCTCTGCGGCACTGGCAGTGAATCGTTGGTAGTAATATGCCAACGATTCGTCGGGTCTCCGCACCACCTGGGTCAGGGACCTTACACTCTTCAAGAGACGCCTCCGACCTTGATATTGCTTGATGAAACGATCGTGCATATCAGCCCACCACGTAATACTTCCTGGCGGTAGGCTGAAGAACCAGGTCATGGCCCTTTCTCCTAGGGTGATCGGGAATAGTGAGCATACGAGGTCATCGTTCGAGGTCCTTCCCATGCAAGCCTGGACATGTCTCTGAACATGGCGGACCGGGTCTCCTTCACCATCGTACTCCTTGATGGTCGGAATGCCTAACCCTGGCGGGGCGACGGTGTCTAGCAGCCGTGGAACGAAAAGGATGACTGGATCGATCCCTCAGCTCCGATGTCATTTGCTTCTGGTTACCCATGAAGATGCTGACAATCTTTACCACCTGATCGGGGGTGACGGGGCCATTCAGGGGAATGGCCCTGTTTTGTACTGGTCCCGGGCCGTCAACCACGAACTTCTCTATGCGCGCGGGTTCCTTACCCCTATTCCTGGGCTGAACCTCCTGAACCTCCTGTTCTTCTGGAACCACCCTCGGAGGGGGTGGGGGCAGCTCTTCTCGCGGAGGCAACTCCTCCACCCTCCTGGCGGCCTCTCTCTTGTCCAATAGAGCCTCTATGGCTGCCAAAAACATAGGCATAGCATCTGCTACCGCCTTGGCCAACTCCGAGTTTGAAGAAGAGCCTGCTTCCCTTCGTGGGACCTCCTCTCTGTGCCCCACTGGGTTTGGGGGAGCATCCACCTCCCTTCGCGGGATATCTTGCCTGTTCAGCGTCGTGTCTCGGACTGAGACCTCCTCATCACCATGCCCCCCTGTCTGAGAAACAGCAGGGTACTCACCTTGTTCAGCAACATGTTCCGGCAACGGGGAATTCACGGTTCCAGCGGGGCGAGAACTGCCGGCTTGAACTTGTTTCTTCTTGCCACCACCGGCCATTGATCTGGTAGAAACTATTTTGGCTTTTTGTTAGGTTCCCACAGACGGCGCCAATGTTGGATCACGGGCGAAGCTCCGTTACGTTCTTGACGGAAGCTCGAACTCCTGGGCTCCGCGTAATCCTGCAAAAGGGGATGACCTGGGTGGTGACCAAGAATCCCTCTCTGATGCTTAAATGAGTATGTGATCAATGGGGTGGTAAGCAATAGTCTAAGTGCGTATTAGATGATGTTTTTCTGAGGTAACTTCCTCCTTTATATAGGAGGGGAAGTTACTCAGTTACCTGTGACCGTGATTGGCCGTTTTGCCCATGATTCCGCATATCTCGCTACGATTCCGTATATCTCGTTCGGGATTCCGTATATCTCGCCCCACGCTCCACGTATCTTGCTCACTCTCCGAGTATCTCAGGCACGCCCTGCGTATCTCGGGGGAGTTTATCTATATCTTTAACCATCTTCCCACTACTCTATCCAGTAGGCGGGTTTCTCGGTCTTATCCTCTGATCCCAAGTCCTAACTTCTGTCGGGGACTCCAGAGTTGTCTTCATTCTAGGTCACCACCCAGGACCCTTTGTCTCACGAGACAGGTCCAGCCTCCGCGGGGCTTTATTATCGAGGCCTTTACTAAGGCATATCGGGGCCTTCTCAGAGGCTTCTCGTCGGGAGCATTCAGCCCATACATCGGGACTTCTAGGGTCGGAACCCTTTGTATTGGGCTTTTTGGGCCTTCTCGGCCCTTCGCAAGGCCCACTGGACCTACTCGTCGTCCATTGGCTGTTAACGGGGCTAACGATTTCCATCGGAACCCATCAGAAACTAGGAAAAAGGAGAATTAACAGTTGACCTAGGATACAGCGCGGTGCAATATAAATGTTTTTTATAACAGGTTGATTGGAGAAAAGGGAATCAACGTTCCACGGGCGCTACAATACTCCTAACAGATGAGTAGCACGATGCCCGTTGTATCCGCTGGTCGCACGGAAAACCTCGTATGAACTATTTGGAAGCAAGAAGCATATCGAAGGAGTGAAATGTTGATGCAGATTTGGATGAAAATACATTAACAGGCACCCTTCCGTTCCGGCGAGTAGTAGCTGTAAGCATATGGTGATGGGCGCCGTAATTGGTAGCCCATAATATGTATAGTTTACCAAAGGAAATTAGGTATATGTCACAGTAGGGTAATTGGGCCAGACCCAAATCCTAATGACATGAGAGGCCCAAATTATGGGCCTCTCCTATGCATAGCCGGCCGAAACCTAGGTGTGGACAAAGTGGACTTTTGTCCACTTTATTCCTCCTATAAATACATGGTGTTATGGGATTTTTAGGGTTAATCACTATTCCCTCATTAGAGTCTTTTAGAGAGAAAACCCCTCAACCCCACACCATCTAGGTTTCGGTCGAACCTACCTTCTCCCAAGGGTGTGCCAATTTTCTTTCCAAGCAAACACTCCATAGATCTGTCCCCGTGCCAAGAATCGATCAGAGGCTTTGTTGTGGAGCTTGCACCGCATAGGGCTTCTCTAACAAGAACCTATACGGGTCCCGACCGGAGGATCTTGAACTCCCTCCCGAGAAGATCTTGGGTCTATGAATCTTTCGCTGCCTAATTCCGATTACTAGCATGAACTTTGTTTAAGTATCCGTAGAGATTACTCCCCGTAAACTAACATGCCTCTCATCCCTAATTTTTGCCTAGGTCGCCTTTACAGATTTTCAACCTTGAGGGAATTTTTTTTTTCTCTCTTTTTTTTTTTTAGCTTCACAATGGGAAACTACTCTTTTAGGCATAGTACCTTTTGAGTGCGTCTACATTGATTGGATTCGGGAGGTCTCGACCGTCCATATCAGTGATGATCAACGCGCCTCCTTTGAACACCTCTTTGACCACGTAGGGTCCCTCGTATTTGGGCGCGAACTTCCCTCGTGAATCAGGATTGATACGTAGTACTTTTCGCAGTACCAGGTCCCCTGGTTGGAATCACGTGGTCGCACCTTCTTGTCAAATGCCCTAGCCATTCGTTGCAGGTAACATTGCCCATAGAAAAGTGTCGTGAGCCTCTTTTCATCGATGAGATACAACTGTTCGTATCTTCGTCTGACCCATTCTGCTTTGTCGAGCCCCGCTTCTGCTAGGGTCCTTGCTGAGGGAATCTCCACTTCAACGGGTAGAACTGCTTCGGTTCCGTACACGAGTGAGAACCGAGTTGCCCCGGTTGATGTACAGATCGAAGTTCTGTACTACCCATCAATCGCTTTGCCTCTTCCGAACCTACACATCTTAAAAGGGTGGAATCAAAAGATTTTCTATAAAGAACCTCACCACTAAGAAAGTAATTGCATGCCATCATGCGGATGGTTTTCCGATCTTTACTACTTGCACCCTCGGGAAACTCGCCTGAATGCAAGTATCTCTTTATGTCAATAAACCAAGGTTCGCCGTCTGCTTCTTCAAGCGTGCAACAATACGCAGGACACTTGTTTACCTGGATCTCAAGAGGTTCTATGGAATTCTTGTCTGAAATATTAACCATTGATGCGAGGGTTTCCAACGCGTCTGCGAATTGGTTTTTTACTTCGAGGCATATGCGTGAATGTTATTTCTTCGAAATTCTCGCTCAACTCTTCGATATGCTAATGATATGGTTGCAACTTGGGATTTCTTATTTTCCATTCTCCCAAGGTTTGGAGAATGATCAGAATGGAATCTCCATAAATCTCGAGTTCACGTATCTTGAAATCAATTTTCGGTCGCAACCCGAGAATGCACGCTTCGTATTCTGCCACGTTGTTGGTGCATGTAAAAGTAATCTTCGCCGCTACCGGAAAATGTTGGCCATTTGGGGAGACGAGAACTGCCCCTACACCACACCCGGTGGAATTTGCAGCTCCATCAAAATACATTCTCCACATCTACTATTTTCTGCTTCTTCTTCCACGTGAAGTATGTCTCTGTCCGGAAGCTGGTGACTTGCTTGATTATCGTCATCGATGGGAAACTCGTCTAGATGATCTGCAATGGCCTACCCTTTTAATGAAGTACAAGGAATGAACTTTATGTCGTACTCAACGAGTTATACCTGCCATTTGGCGACATTCTTCATTAACGCCGGCTTTTCTAGTATGTACTTCAAGGGATTCAACTTAGAAATGAGGTGTATAGTGTAATACAACGTATACTGTCGGATTCGTTGCATCACCCATACCAACGCACAACTCGTCCTTTCCACTTCCGTGTATTTGGCCTCTCCTTTGGTGAACTTCTTGCTGAGGTAATAAATGGCGTGTTCCGTCTAGCCATCTTCATATAGTTGCCCCAACATGCATCCCAATAAACCTTTTCGAACAACCAGATACAAAATAAGCGGCCGACCCGGAGTGGGTGGGACCAGGACTGGTCAATTGACGAGATATGCTTTGATTGAATCGAAGGCATGCTTACACTCTTCATCCCATTCAATCAACGCATTTTTCCGCAGGAGGTGGAACAAAAGTTGACACTTGTTCGTCATATTGGCGATGAACATTTCGATGTAATTCAAACGTCCGAGCAAGCTTCTGACCTCGTTGACGGCCGATAGTGCAGGAAGGTCTAATATCGCCTTGACCTTGTCGTGATCCACTTTTATACCCTTCTTGCTGACTATAAAGCCCAGCAACCGGATGTTACTCCGAATGTGCAATTTTATGGATTCAGCCTGAGTTTAAACTTCTTGAGCCGTTCAAAGAGCATCCGCAAGTTAACAAGGTGGTCTTCATCCTCACGGGACTTTGCGATCATATCATTGACGTACACCATTATATGCTTATGCATCATGTCTTGGAACAATGTCACCATTGCTCTCTGGTAAGTTTCCCCCGCATTCTTGAGTCCGAATGGCATGACCTTGTAGCAAAACAATCCCCACATCGTGATGAAAGTAGTTTTTGACTTATCCTCTTCCGCCATTTTAATTTGATTGTATCCCGAGAACCCATCCATGAATGAGAAGATGTTATGTCGAGCCGTGTTATCGACTAACATGTCAATAAGAGGGAGTGGAAAGTTGTCCTTCAGACTAGCCTTGTTTAGATCTCGATAATCAGCGTAGACTCGAACACGACCATCCTTCTTCGGTACAGAATGATATTGGAGACCCACTCGGAGTAGTTGCACACCTCAAGGAACCCCGCGTTAATCTGCCTGATGATCTCTTCATTGATCTTGAGGGGTAACTCTGGACTTTGTCGCCTTAAATGCTATCCTTTGGGCTTGAACTTCGCAATATCCATGGGCAAAGTATGTTGCTCAACTGATGTATCTAAACCTGGCATGTCAGAATATGACCAAGCAAAGATCTCTTTGTACTCGTCTAGTAGCTCGATCATCTGGGATTTCTGAGAAGGACCAAGAGTTGCCCTAATTTTGAGCTCTCAGGTTCTTCCTTCGTACCGATGTAAACTATTTCGATAGTTTCGGTAGTCGATGGCTTTCTCCCTTCGAATCTTTCGAGGCTCTCTCTTATTTCTATCGGGACATGGTCATCGCTATATTCCTCAGATGGAACCACTTTTTCATGGTTCTCGCGTTTTCTTGTATTTTTCCTACGGTAAGGAAAATAACCGGAATCAATGCGATTTTGACGGGTGTTGGATCACGATTGGAACTCCGGTACGGTCTTGACGGAGATCCGAACTCATTCGCTCCACGTAATACTGCAAGAGGGGATAGACCGAGCGGTGACCCAGAATCCCTCTCCGATGCTTAAATGAGTATCTCGTATAAACTGGCAAGCAGGAATCTCAAAGAGTGTATATCAAAACGTATGTGATCTGAGGTAACCTCTGCCCTTTTATAGGCGAAGAGCTACCTCAGTTACCTGGTGAACCCTTGGGGTGGTTAGCCCACATTCCGCTTATCTCGACCACGATCCCGCCTATCTCAGCCATGATCTCGCCTATCTCGGCCACGCTCCGCATATCTCGGCCACGATCCCACCTATCTAGGCCATGATCTCGCTTATCTCGGCGACGCTCCGCGTATCTCGGCCTCAACCTCTGATAGCAAGTCCCAACAATATCGGGGACTCCGGAGTTATCTCATTGTGTCACCGCTCGGGGCCCCTCGTCATCGTGATAGGGCCAATCATTCTCAGGGATTCATCATCAGAGCCTACTTAAAGGCATCTCATCGGGAGCGCCCAGCTCGCCTATCGGGACCGACTCTGTCGGGACCTTTCGCCATCGGGACTCCCTTTGTCGGGACCCTTCGCCTTGGTCACCTTGACCTCCTTTTAGGGCCCAGTGGGCCTATTCACCGTTTCCTCACCGTTAAAGGGCCTAACGGCCATAGCGAAACCCATCATTTGCCCCCAAGACATGAGGGACTTACAGTTCGTCGTGTCTTTCATCTCCCGACCTCCCGACATCGGAGTCGGGGACTTTTTCCTTGATAACGTCACTTGATACGAATCTTCTCGTTCACGTTTCCTCGATACCTTGAGGATAACCACCAAATCCGAGAAGACTCCTTGGTTCCCCAGCCATTAAATGCAGCAGATAACGAAGCGAGGTCTTTGGCACCCATGCCTGATTTTACGCGCCTGCTTTTTCTGAAAAAGTGCTTTTCAGGCTGTTTCATCATTACGCCCGTTGCCATTCTGTACGTTTCATCTCAAGAGCTCAGATTAAAACGCTTCTACTTCAACGATCCATATTGGAACGTCCTTTCATCTGTCCTCTTCTCCTATAAAACCCTAACCCTGGGCACTGTTTCCCTTTTACCGTTTCCGAAATTTCAAAAGCTCCCTGCAACTCTGAGAACTCAAGGCTTTCTTCTCTCCGATCAACTTTCCGGCAACTTTCAGATCATCCCTTCTAGTTCGAGTCATCATGTCTGGTAAGAATTTCTTCCCTGATGCTTGTATACCTTTTCCTTCATCTTCGATTAGTTCGTTTGTAATTTTCCGAAAAACCCAATGTTCCTTTCCTTGCCATGGCTGATTTTCAGACAGTGGATCTAGTTGGAGAAAGCCCTTCAATTTCGACTATGCGCCCAACGACATTTCCAACACTGCCTACGAGGCCGCTCTCCGGGAGGGCTGTATCACTTTTACCTGGGAGCCTTGCTTCCCATATCCTTGGCCTCGCCTCCCGAGTAACCTTGAGGTTACCCGTCCCCGGAAAGGGGAGGTATTTGTCTCCACAGGGCAAATATCGGGGGGAATTTGATTCCTCTTCTGCGGCACCCTGGTTGAGATGTGCAAACACTACAAGACGCATCCAACTACCTTCTCTCCCTATGTCATCCGCCTATGGAATGCCTTCCAGGTCCTCTGCTTCCGACAAAAGTGGGTTTACAGCCTCCAGCTCTTCAGAACCTTCTATGGGATGAAGTGCAATGAGGCGGGGGTTTGTGCCTTCTACCCCCGGATGCCCAAGTGGAACAAGACGCAGCTCGCGCTGTGCAGCTGGACCAGTGACACCTGGAAGGTTGTCAAGGGTCGGGGACTCCTGGTCGACACAGGATCCGATAACAGTGGGTGGAAGAGGAGCTACTTCTTCATCAAGAACTCTTCGATCCCCTGGCCCCGATGGGAGGTGGAAGCGGACTCTCCTCCCGCTTACCACACCTACTCTGATGAAGACTTCCAGACCATTAGTCTCATCCAGCTTTACCGATGGGGGGAGTCCTATACTCCCCTCGATGCCAATTCTCTAACGGAGCCTGACCTGGTGAATGCCGGGATCCGTCTCCTCGACATAGTCTCCGGGGGTCAACTCTTCGACGGCCCCTCCAATATGGTTCCTTGGGTAACGTTTCTAATATCTGTTTTTCACTATTTGCAGCTAAGAAGGTATCCGTGCTGACCAATCTGATCCTTAAGCAGGGGGAGACGGACGCTGTCCGCCCCGCGCGGAAGAGGAAGTCGGCTAAGAAAGCTGCTGCTCCGTCGGGATCTCCCTCCGCGTAGAGGACAAAGCGGAGCCGCGTGGAAGTGGACAGACTCTTCAATGTCCAGAATGCTGAAGAAGTTAAAAAGCTCCGCCTAGCTATTAAATCGTACAGGAAGCTAGTTCCTAAGGAGTTGGTCCTTTCGACCATGGAGGCCCGCATCGAAGATGTTAAACGTGTCCTCCGAGGGGAAACTCCTCGCGTCCTGAAGGCGGGCTACTACAACTTCCACGGGAAAGATCAATATGTTTCTCGGCGCGTCATTTGGTGTAAGGGCCCTAACCAACTTCTTGACTATGTTTCTGAAGCCTCTCGTCCTCTAGATGCAGGTCACTCGGGAACTCCATCGGGTGCTGGAGCTTCAGCAGGGGCACCACCTTCAGCAAGGGCGCCTCCTTCAGCAGGGGCACCACTTTTCGGGCTGGAGAGACCCCGACCGGCGATCAATTTCGTCGGGTGGAGAATCTGGACTCCTCCGAGGAGACAGATGAGGGAGGCTCCCTGATTCCTCGTCAGAGGGCGGGGAAGTCCCCACTGAAACCAACCTCCAAGGGGCTGCCCCCTCACCTTCTTCACAACAGCGACAGTCGTCGCCCATCCATGACTTCACTCCCTCTCCGGCTCAGAGCGAGTCGGAGGCGCACCCCTCCACGACTCGAGCCGGTCCTTCTCCTCTCCCCTTCGACGGGAGTTATTACAAGGTTTTCGACCCCGCGCAGAAGGAGGCTCCCTGGACCCCGATCCAAACACTGCAAGGGGTCCCGCTCCGACAGGGGGATGCATACCCAGAGCTGGCTCCGCATCTGCTAGCAGGCTCAATCCTGCCCACGCTGAGGTATCCGATTTCCTTGGATCGGGAGGACATCCGCCGGGATGTTCAAGAAATGTCCATCCGTCGGATAGAGGTAAAACTCTCACTTTTCTCTCCTTCATCAATAAGACAGGTTGCTCATCTGCTAACACTTCTCTTCCTTCCTTCGCAGGAGATGGCGGACATCAACCGCTGCTTCGGGTACATCTTCGCCTTCGAGGAGGCCCTGGAGCAGGAGCGGGCAAAGGGGGCTCCCGCGGTCATAGCCAAGCTTGAGGAGGATCTCGCGGCCTCCAAGTTTTCGCGGGGAAAACTGGCCAAGGAGCAGGCCATCCTCGACCGAAAGACTCGGGACCTCCAAAAGCAGGTTCGTGACTTCGAGGGGCTCCTGAAGCGGGAGCGGCTGGAGCGGCAGATTGCTGAGGACAAACTTGTCCTTGAAAAGAAGGCTCTGGAGGAGCAAATTGCTGAGGTTCCTTCAAAGCTGGTCGCGGCTGAGACCAAGGGCCGGGAAGATTATCGTGGGTCCGAGGACTTCCAAGCTGATGCGGTGAAGTTCTGCAGCGCGGAGGTGGAGAACACCCTCTTCAACGCAGTCGAGGAACTCCATCTGGAGTATGGCGACGCCATCAACTTCGACAAGTCTCCGTCTCTCGCTCCCTCGCGAAGAAATACTTTGCCCTCTCGGAGGAGAGTGATGAGGGGAGCACTCCCGCGGTTGTTGAAGACATGGCGGAGCCTCCAAGTGCCAACACCCCGGTAATCGACCCTCCAGCAGTTGAACCTGTGGAGCCTTCTGCCACAGATCTTGTGGACCCTGCTCCCGCTGATGCCGCCGACAAGGACAAAGCCTAAACGCTTTATCTTTAGAGTCCTTGTATTTTTCCTCATTTTGTAATCCTCGGGCCTTTGAGCCCTCATTAATATCAGACTATCTCTTCGATTTTCCGTTGCACTTCTTCCAAGCGACTTAACTATGCTTACTTAAGGCGAAACCTCGACACTTAAGACATTTTCACACATCACTTAAGACGATTTAATTCTGTGCACCACTTAAGGCGACTTAACAGCTTGCACCACTTAAGGCGACTTCGCAACACTTTGAATAAATCCAAGATCCATGCATCACTTAAGACGACTTAATCTCGTGCATCACTTAAGACGACTTAACAACACTTAGAATAAATCTAAGAACCATGCATCACTTGAGACGACTTAATCTCGTGCACCACTTAAGGCGACTTTTCCTCGTGCACCACTTAAGGCGACTTTTAAACAACACTTAGAATAAATCTAAGAATAATCTGATCGGAAGCAACCTCTTTATTCCTTGATGGCACAAAATCTGCTTACATCGAATCAAACGATAAATAACTTACACCACTTAAGGCGATTTTACATCGGGCACCACTTAAGGAGACTTTTCATCGGGCACCACTTAAGGCGACTTTTCATCGGACACCACTTAAGGCGACTTTTCATCAAGCATGACATTTCTTCAAGTGTTCGCCACTGAAAGAATGCTTCAATACTCTGCCATCGAGGTCTTCCAACTTGTACGCATTCGGAGCTGGCATTCCCATGACCTTGTAAGGTCCTTCCCATTTTGGTGACATCTTGTTGATCCGATCCAAAAGGGTAAACTCGTTTCGACACCAAACCAGCTCCCCGACGAAGAATTGTCGGGACTTAACTCGCGGATTGTAATATCTGGCCGTCGCCAAACGCATTCGAGCCTTGACTTCATCGGCTTCCCGCCTCTTCTCTTCGAGCAAGTCCAAATCCAGACGTCTCATTTCATCATTTGTCAAAGGCTTGTAATCTCTCATCCGATGGAAGGCCACAGCTACCTCTACGGGAGCAACAGCCTCCGTGCCGTAAACAAGGCCAAACGGAGTCTCCCCAGTTGATCGTTTGGGTGTCGTCCTAACAGCCCAAAGCACATTTTCCAGCTCGTTCAGCCATTTGCCCTTCAAGGCATAGACCCTTTTCTTCAGGCCATCCATCACAATTTTGTTGGCTGACTCCACCTGGCCGTTAGTCTGAGCATGATGGACAGAGGATGTCCAATGCTCGATATTCAACTCCTCCAGATACTCCTTCACTTGAACCCCGTTAAACGGTGGACCATTATCGCTGATCACCACCTTAGGAATCCCGTATCTGGATACAATATGAGTCTGAAGAAACTTGACGATCTGGTTCCCCGTCGTCTTGGCCAACGCCTTAGCTTCTATCCATTTCGAAAAATAATCGATAGCCACAAGAAAATACTTACACTGACCTTGTGCTTGCGGGAGAGGTCCCACCAAGTCGATGCCTCACTGCGTGAAGGGCCAAGCACTCTTGATGGACATCAGATTAGCGGTCGGAGCCACAATATTCAGGGCGTACCTCTGGCACGCGTCACAGGATCGGACTAACATCGTCGCCTCCTTGCTCATCGTAGGCCAATAATAGCCCAGATTCAACACTTTCCTCATAATGGATCGGGCCCCTTCGTGACAAGCCGCGACCCCTTCATGCACCTCCCTCAGGATTCGACTTGTGTCGGGCTCAGCCACACATTTCAAGTAAGGAGTCGAGAACCAGCCCTTTTTGTACAGCTGATTGTCCAGTACCACGTAATTAACCACGATCCGACGTATCCTTTCAGCTACCATTTCATTATCGGGGACTGTCCCAGTAGTCAGGTACGCAACTATCGGGGTCATCCAAGTGGGTTCCTCCTCTGATCCTGCTTCAATAGCACACACCTCCGACGGGTCGGTGGTAGACAAGATCACCTTCTCCAAGAAGTGCACCTTCCGATTTTCCTCCAGGGGTGCCCCCAAGGCGAATTTGCTCAAGGCATCCGCTTCTACGTTTTCTTCCCTCGGGATCGCCTCAATATCGAAGCTTTTGAAGCATTCCTTCAAGACTTGCACCTCACGAAGGTACTTTCTCATCATCAGGCTCTTCGCCTCATATCGTCCTTGGACTTGATTCACAATCAGGCCCGCGTCACACTTCACTCTCAAGTGAGCAACTCCCGTACCTTTGGCAATTTTCAGGCCTGTGAAAAGAGCCTCATACTCAGCTTCGTTGTTCGTGGCCCTAAACGTTAAGGCTAAAGCATATCGAAGGGGCTCACACCCGCCTGGTGGTATCAATACGAACCCTGCTCCTGATCCATCTGAACTCGAGGAGCCATCCGTGTACATTTCCCAAGTATTTTCCTCATTTGGCTGTTCTGATTGCTCTGCCATCTCTGGTTGCTCTGCTATCGGGACCTCCATGGTTGCCCCCTCTACAGGGCCCGCTTCTTCCAGATCGGGGGCTGTAGACTCTGCTATGAAATCCGCCAACGCCTGGCCCTTAATAGCCATTCTCGGAGCAAAGTGTATGCGAAACTCACTAAGCTCGACTGCCCATTTCACTAATCTCTCCGACGCATCAGGTCGGTTCAAAAAATGCTTCGGAGGCTGATTTGTCAACACAGTAATCTCATGCGCATGGAAGTAAGGCCTCAGCTTCTGAGCAGTAATAATCAACGCAAAGAGATACTTCTCAACGGCGGGATAATTCATTTCAGATTTGGCAAACGCCATGCTTACATAATACACGGGGACTTGATTACCCTCGAAATCTTCACTAACACAGAGCTAATGGCAAATTCAGAAACAGCCAAATATAAATATTGCGGCTCGCCTGGGATCGGTTTCGCCAACGGCGGGATGGTGCGAAGGTGCTGCTTGAGTACCTGGAACGCCTCTTCACACTTGGCAGTCCACTCAAACTTCTTGTTGGCCCTCAATACTTCAAAAAATGGCATAGATCGGTCACTTGCCTTGGACAGGAAGCGATTCATTGCAGCCAGTCGGCCATTCAGCACTTGCACCTCCTGATGGTTTATCGGAGACTGCATCTCCTCGATTGCCCTCAGCTTCTCGGGGTTCACCTCAATTCCTCTTTGACTCACCATGAAGCCCAGAAACTTCCCCGAGTGAACTCCGAAGGCGCACTTGGTCGGGTTCAAGCGAACCAGATGAAGCCTCATCTGCTCAAATGCCGTGGCTAGGTTGTTCACATGATCCTCAGCCTGTCGGGACTTCACCAGCATATCCTCCACATAAGCCTCCATGGTTTTCCCCAACATATCTCCGAACAGCTTGTTCACCATCCTTTGATATGTTGCCCCGGCGTTGATCAATCCGAAGGGCATGACATCGTAATGATAGATGTCACTATCAGCATAAAAGGCAGCGTGAGGGGCATCCTCCTTGGCCATCTTGATCTGATTATAGCCCGAGTAAGCGTCCATGAAGCTCAGCAACTCATGTCCCGACGTGGCATCAACCAACTGGTCAATTCTCGGAAGCGGGTAACAGTCCTTCGGGCAAGCCTTATTCAAGTCGCGGAAATCAACGCACATCCGCCACTTCCCATTGCTCTTCTTCACCAGCACCGGGTTAGCGACCCAAGTCTGGAATCGGAGCTCCTTGATAAACCCAGCATCGCACCTCCTGCTGGATTGCGATCCTCTTGTCCGCGCCCATCGGACGCCTTTTCTGCGCGATAGGCTTGTTCGCGGGATCAATCTTCAACTCGTGCACGATCACATCGGGACTAATTCTTGGCATGTCACTCGGGGACCAGGCAAACAGCTCCTTGAACTCCGTTAGTAGCTCGATCAATTCTCGGGCCCTCTCGTCAGACAGGGCGGACCCATTTTTCACCTTCCTCTGAGTTCCGTCAATCTCGACCTCCTTCAAATCCTCCATGGGGGCGGGACGCCCAAACTCCTCTCTGGGATCGGCATCGGTCTGGAGGATAGTCATAGCCTCCCGTCTTTTCCTTCGGGTGGCATTAACATAACACCTCCTGGAAGCCACCTGGTCGCTCTTGACCTCCCCAACTCCATGATCAGTCGGGAATTTCATCTTCTGGTGCACAGTCGAGGCAACCGCCATCAGGGGGTTGATGGTGGTTCTCCCGATAATCGCGTTGTAAGTCCCCGCGGACTCAACCAACACAAAATCCACGTTTCTCCTCTCCACTTTCCACCTGCAACCGAACTCTACTGGTAAGGTAATCATTCCCAGCGGATAGGAGGTAATACCAGAGAACCCGACCATCGGGAAGTTCACCTCCTTGAGATCCTTCTTCGTTTTCCCCATGGCTTCCAGCGCATCCATAAACAGAATATCGGAGGAGCTCCCTCCGTCCATCAATATCCGCTTCATCTCGTACCCATCCACGTCCAGGGTCACGACCAAAGCGTCATCGTGTGGTCCAGGATCGGGACCTCTTGCCCAGCACCACAGCAGCAGAAATTCTAGAGGCATAAACCTCCCGAGAGGCTGTGGTGTCACCTCCTGCGGCAAATCTTCCGTGAATCACATTGATGGTGCCCCGCTTCTCCTTACGGGCACCAGAAGACTCTGGCTCAGACTTCTTCTTCTTTGGGGACTGATTGCGGGATCGGGAACGGAACCGCGATCGGGATCGGGAGCTGGAACGACACCGCCTTTCAGCCAGAAACTCGTTAAGCTTCCCCTTCTGGATCAGCTTTTCAATCTCCTTCTTCAACTCCCCGCAATGGTTAGTGTCGTGAACGCTGGCGCGGTGGAACCGACGGTAACGATCGGTGCGAGATCCCAAAAACTCTCCTTCCTTCTTCGGGGGGTACCTAGAGATACCTTGTCGATCCATGACGGCTAACACCTCCGCCATGGAGCTATTCAGAGGGATGCTATAGTCCTCCCGCTTATCCTTCCTCGGGGAACGCCTGTCCTCCCTTCGATCAGAACGACCTCGAGTCCAACTGCCCTCGGACTTATCCTTCCGCTTATGGTCGTCCACTGGCTTGAGCGACTGCTTCCCCCTATTCGACTTCGGAGGATCAAGCTCTCCGGCAGCTATTTTCGACTCTTGCACGTCGATTTGCTGCTTCACCCTCTTCTGCAGTGCCTCCATGTTCCACACAGCCTTCTCAGCCACGCTGTGCATCAGGTCGGAACCATAGGGGGCTGTCAGGTTCCGAAGGAAGGTGCGAATGGTCTCTCCCTCCGATATCTCTTCATCAATCTCTGCCACGCTTGCAGTATATCGCTGGTAATAGTCTGCCAGCGATTCGTCGAGCCTCTGCACCACCTGGGCCAGGGACCTCACACTCTTCAAGAGACACCGACGACCCTGGTACTGCTGAATGAAACGGTCGTGCATGTCAGCCCAGCAGGTGATGCACCCTAGGGGGCAGGCTGAAGAACCAGGTCAGGGCTCTCTCACCCAGTGTATTTGGGAACAGTACACACACGATATCATCGTTCGGGGCTCTGCCCAGACAAGCCACGAGGTGCTTCTGGACATGACGAATTGGATCTCCATCGCCATCATACTCCTTCACTGTGGGGATACCCAGCCCTGGCGGGGCAAGGGTGTCTATTAGTCGGGGAACGGAGGGATGAGTGGATCGATCCCTCAGTTCCGACATCATCGGCTTCTGCTCCCCCAGGCAGATGTTCACGATCTTCACCACCTGATCGGGGGTGATGGGACAATTGAGGGGAATGGTCCTATGCTGCACTGGTCCTGGCTATGTAGTTAAAAACTCGTTTCTAGGTCGTAAAAACGCACGTTTTTACGTCTTTACCTTAAAAAACGAGTTAAAACGTAACAAAATCGTTGTCTGAGTAGAAACGGGTAGAAACGCGTGTAGAGTCGTAAAAACGTGTAGAAACGGGTAGAAACGTAAGTTTCTACCGTTTCTAGAATTTTTACCATAATTTGCCAAATTTTTTCCAAATCTAATAAATTATGTAAAACCCAAAAAACATATTAACCAAACACAATTTTTTTTGTAATGGATTGTAATTTATGTGGCAAATAAATTTTTTTTACTCAAAACCTATTCATATGACATTCAAGTTCAACATTCATTGATCATTAATAATAATACTCAAAATTCTTAAACTCCATTGACATCTATTTCTATTTTATGTTTCTTAAACCCTAAAATCTTAAATTCTAAATTCATTTGACCCGTAAATTCTTCAAGTCAATCTACAAAAATTGATTTTCGTGACGACTATAGTGACTACTAATGTGTCCATATTTTTTTTATTAAAAATATGTTATCAACTATTAATGAGTATATATATTTTCTATTTTTGTATTACTTGTGCATATTACATTTATAAATTTCACTTTTAATGGCGGCAAAAAAAAAAAATCATTTCTAATGTTATTTTAGCAAATATGTAGAAACTTACGTTTCTACGTTCCGTTTTTACGACCCGACTTTACCTACCCATTTCCGTCTCTACGTAGAAACTCGTTTTTGACTGCATAGGGTCCTGGCCCGTCGACCACAAATCGCTCTGATTGAGCGGGTTCCTTACCCTTATCCTGGCTTCTGGGTTGGACCTCCTGCACATTCTGAACCTTTGCTGGCGGAGGCACCTCCTCCTGCCTCCTGGCCGTCTCTCTTCACTCTAGGAGAGCTTCCACAGCCGCCAAAAACATTGGCATGGCATCCGCCACAGCCTTCGCCAGATCCGTGTTTGGAGGAGCCTCCTCCTCCCTATTCTCTTGGTGCTGAGCAGCATCTTCGGGGACTTCGTTGTGCCCCCCTGTCCGGGAGACCTCAGCAGGAAGATTCTGGTCCTCAGCACGCTCCGGTGACGAATTCCGAGTCGTCTCAGCAGGATGACGGGAACCACCAGATTGTCCTTGTCTTCTCTGCTTACCAGCCGCCATTGAACGAGTAGAAGTCATACTAGCTTTTTATCAAGATTCCCACAGACGGCGCCAATGTTGGATCACGATTGGAACTCCGGTACGGTCTTGACGGCGATCCGAACTCCTTCGCTCCACGTAATCCTGTAAGAGGGGATAGACTGGGCGGTGACCCAGAATCCCTCTCCGTTGCTTAAATGAGTATCTCGTATAAACTGGCAAGCAGGAATCTCAAAGAGTGTATATCAAAACGTATGTGATCTTAGGTAACCTCTGCCCTTTTATAGGCGAAAAGCAACCTCAGTTACCTGGTGAACCGTTGGGGTGGTTAGCCCACATTCCGCTTATCTCGGCCACAATCCCGCCTATCTCGGCCATGATCTCGCCTATCTCGGCCACGCTCCGCGTATCTCAGCCACGATCCCGCCTATCTAGGCCATGATCTCGCTTATCTCGCCCACGCTCCGCGTATCTCAGCCTCAACCTCTGATAGCAAGTCCCGACTAATATCGGGGACTCCAGAGTTATCTCATTGTGTCACCGCTCGGGGCCCCTCGTCATCGTGACAGGGCCAATCATTCTCAGGGATTCATCATTGGAGCCTACTTAAAGGCATCTCATCTGGAGCGCCCAGCTCGCCTATCGGGACCGACTCTGTCGGGACCTTTCACCATCGAGACTCCCTTTGTCGGGACCCTTCGCCTTGGTCACCTTGACCTCCTTTTAGGGCCCAGTGGGCCTATTCACCGTTTCCTCACCGTTAAAGGGCCTAACGGCCATATCTAAACCCATCAACAGGAAATAAATAAAATGAGTAAAACTGAATAAAGGGATTTATTTATATTGGTAAATCATTACAATATCAGTACAACATAATTGAAAAGTTTATTCATTGTCGAGACGATGAGCGGCGGAAGTGTCGAGGTGGACTTCTTTGATGAGCCATATTTATGGAAGTCGCGACATCATGGGGAAGCACACGGTTGGCGTTGACATTTCATAATGGATCCGGGTTGAGATACAAGACTTTGTGGTTGAAGATGTCTTGAATTTTATGTTACAAACGCTTGCAGTCCTCCGTTGCGTGTCCTGTCGCACCCATATGAAATTCACACTTTGAGTGCGCTTCATTTCTGGCTAATCTGGAATCAGACTTCAAAACCTCAGCCGATAAGTCCAAGATCAAGCGCTTGTCGGTACACCTATGTTGTTGGCAATGGTAAAGGTGTGAATTTCCTAGATTCTCGACGTCTCTTCTCGGCCCGATTGCCTTGTATAGTTGTGACGGGGGGTGTCGAACCTTGGCATCGTTGAGCTGCGAGATGGGATGCGTGCGTCGCGGACTTAGGGTAACTCATCGGGTAGAGTGCAATGGTCGTCGCATCTTTGGGCGACGAGTCCTCCAGCCTTCCCTTTTTCTTAGTATCTTTGATTTTCTTTTTACGAATCTCATGCCCCATTGTCTCCTTCGAGGGATTTTCGCGTTTGTTCTCCATAAAGGCGGGTGGCAATGCGGACCCCTTCAAACTTCACGGACCTTCATGATTGACAGACCCCGAGGTCGGTAGGGTTTGGTCGGGAAGACTGAATGCAGCATTTGAAGCTTGGAGAGGAAACCTGGTAGCGACAAGTGAGGCAACTCCAGCATTCGTCGTTAATATCGGAAAGGAATTCGGGATCAGGGTTTTCATCGGCACGATTGGGTTCGAGGCTGCGAGAGACGGCTATGCTCTGAGTAATGCCATAAAGAGCTCAAAATTTGCGTACATGACGGCCAACGTTTCTTGCATTTTAGCGTTGGATGCCTCGAGCTGAGCTATCCGCTCCTCGCACTGTTGAATTTTTGGAACTTGATCCATTCAGTTGGGCTTCTTTCGCGTAAGAAGTCACACCTTTTCAGTAATACCTGCAAATTAAAAATGCCGTGTTCAGAATATGGAACACAAAATATCATGCATGATCGTTTTGAATGTAATGTGTCATTCATCTCATCATCTTTTGAAAAAAAACGTTTAGTAACTAAAATATGTTTCTAAGAAATTTTACACAACTGCAGAACTCAGTCAATGAGCGTCATGTACTTGCCCCATAATCCAATCGAAGGTAATGCAAGGAGGTTTTTTCAAAATGTTTCACTTTTACCATTCGATCGAATTTTGGAGCAAGCACTTTACTCTAACGTCCCTATTCCCAGTATTGAATGATTGTAGCACTCCATTCTACACGGGTTTTCTCCAATATTCTTGCTCTGCCTCCATCATGCTAATCTGGATCTGGTATACGCCAATCTTCGGAAATGGAAAAGCCGTGATACGAGGTCAGTTGTGCGGTCTTCCCGTTCTTAACGAAAATGGTGTGTAAAGCGTTTTTGAAACGACGATTTGAATGATAGTTTTTTAGAAAAAAAAATATGATGCATGCTTGAAACGTAAATTTCCATTGATATGCGTTGTACAATTACATATGGTACAAAAATAAAAGATTACATCGAGGCCCATGTCCTATACATGAAAAATTCTAGGGGTCGAGAACAATTAGAAAAAGAATACACGAAAGTACACATAGCAGCAGGATCGAAGCTTCAGGTGTGTGTTTTTTCTTTGTTCTAAAAGGTGAGCTACACTGATAGGCTTCTGACACGGTGGTTTCCTCACCCCCATCATAGGGATCACGGGACCTTCACGAGCGGTGGAGTTGTTCTAAATCGTTCCGGCGGCTCGGCCGTGCGGTCGTACTCTTACTTACTCTTCGGGGTTCCTAGTTACCTTGGGATTTAGGCGTTTGGACATTATGCTTAAAGTGAGTGTGTGAGGTTTCAAACACCATAAAAAAACTTGTAAGGGAAAATAAAAAGTAAAAAACTTTGTACCTATGAAAAAAAAACTATATTTAGAATAGCGACGAAAAATATGTATAAATTAAAATATGGCAAATAAGCAAATATGACAAGCCCGAACCCTCTTTGAAAAAAAATTCGTCCCCAGCAGAGTCGCCAAATTGTCCGACCTAAAATCTGACCTATGGCGATATACATTTTGAAAACGAAACAATTTTGAAAGAGTCGCCACTAGCTAATTACGGCTAACTAGAAACCTAAATTACCTATGTAAATAACGAATTAAATACCTATTTCATAATACAATTTTGAGTTCAGGGGTGCTGTTACGAATAAAAAAAAAAATCATAATCACGTCATTTCGGTACTTAATTAACCTATTTGCCAATTTAGAATTTAAACATGCATCGCAACTAATTAATTTAATGATATCACAAATTAAACTAATTTTAAAGATTAATTATTATTAATAACAAACTTAGGCCTAAAAACTCTATTATGCATCTAAATCCCCTAATTGAGATAAATAAAACTAAACATGCTCAAATCATGATATAATCTAATAACTACATGTCATACACATATACACATAAAACATGTTATCTAATTATATTTACATTTGAATTACCTAGCTAACATAATATAATAATAATAATGAATAAACAGAAAAAAAAAACTAATTATTAAATAATAATAATAATTTATTAAAGAAAAAAAACTTAAAACAGTTGGGAACTCACTTGTCTTCTCCAGGACTGCGAGGACAGCAGGGACCAGCTCCTGGGAAGGCAGAAGGCAGCGACGTCAACCCCGGCAGGACGTGGCTCTGGTACGGCAGGGAAGGGCGGCGCCGGTGCAGTGGGCAGAGACTCCGGCACAGAGGAAGGCAGCAGACCACATCGGGAGGAAGAAGCTCCGGTGAACCAGCCGGCTGGTACCAGAAATCGACGAAGAACACCTGTCGGACTGGCGAGACAAACTGCAGAAGGAGGTCCGGTGGTAGGTAGCTCCGATGGGTGGTGGCGACTGATGGGTTCCGATGGAATCGTTAGCCCCGTTAACAGCCAATGGACGGCGAGTAGGTCCAGTGGGCCTCGTGAAAAGCCTGGAAGGCCCAGAGGCCCAGCATGAAGGGTCCCGACTCTAGCGGTCCCGATGTATGAGCTGAATGCTCCCGACAAGAAGCCTCTGAGTAGGCCCCGATATGCCTTAGTAAAGGTTCCGATGATAAAAGCCCCGCAGAGGCTGGACCTGTCTCAGGAGACAAAGGGTCCTGGGTGGTGATCTAGAATGAGATAACTCTGGAGTCCCCGACGGGAGTCGAGACTTGTGATCAGAGGATAAGACTGCGAAACCCGCCTACTAGATAGAGTAGTGGGACAACGGTTAAAGATATAGATAAACTCCCCGAGATACGCAGGGCGTGCCCGAGATACGCGGAGTATGGGTAAGATACGCGGAGCGTGGGGCGAAATCTACGGAATCCCGGACGAGATATACGGAATCATAGCGAGATATACGGAGTCATTGGCAAAACGGCCAATCACGGTCACAGGTAACTGAGTAACTTCCCCTCCTATATAAAGGAGGAAGTTACCTCAGAAAGCATCATCTAATACGCACTTAGATTACTGCTGCCACCCCATTGATTATATACTCATTTAAGCATCGGAGAGGGATTCTGGGTCACCACCCAGGGCATCCTCTTTTGCAGGATTACGCGGAGCCCAGGAGTCCAAAGCTTTCCGTCAAGGACGTAACGGAGCTTCGCCCGTGATCCAACATTGGCGCCGTCTGTGGGAAACTAACAAAAAGCCAAAATAGTTTCCACCAGATCAATGGACGGTGGTGGCAAGAAGAAACAAGTTCAGGCCGGCAGTTCTCGCCCCGCTGGAACTGTGAATTCCCCGTTGCCGGAACATGTTGCTGAACAAGGTGAGTACCCTGCTGTTTCTCAGACAGGGGGGGCACGGTGATGAGGAGGTCTCAGTCCGAGACATGACACTGAACAGGCAAGATATCCCGCGAAGGGAGGTGGACGCTCCCCCAAACCCGGTGGGGCACAGAGAGGAGGTCCCGCGAAGGGAAGCAGGCTCTTCTTCAAACTCGGAGTTAGCCAAGGCGGTAGCAGACGCTATGCCTATGTTTTTGGCAGCCATGGAGGCTCTGTTGGACAAGAGAGAGGCCGCCGGAAGGGCAGAGGAGTTGCCTCCGCGAGAAGAGCTGCCCCCACCCCCTCTGAGGGTGGTTCCAGAAGAACAGGAGGTTCAGGAGGTTCAGCCCAGGAATAGGGGTAAGGAACCTGCGCACTTGGAGAAGTTCGTGGTCGACGGCCCGGGACCAGTGCAAAACAGGACCATTCCCCTGAATGGCCCCATCACCCCCGATCAGGTGGTGAAGATCGTCAGCATCTGCATGGGTGACCAGAAGCAGATGACATCGGAGTTGAGGGATCGATCCAGCCATCCTTTCATTCCGCGGCTGTTGGATACTGTCGCCCCGCCAGGGTTAGGCATCCCGACCATCAAGGAGTACGATGGTGAAGGAGACCCGGTCCGCCATGTTCAGAGACATGTCCAGGCTTGCATGGGAAGAACCTCGAACGATGACCTCGTGTGTTCGCTGTTCCCGATCACCCTGGGAGAAAGGGCCATGACTTGGTTTTTCAGCCTACCGCCAGGAAGTATCACATGCTGGGCTGATATGCACGATCGCTTCATCAAGCAATATCAAGGTCGGAGGCGTCTTCTGAAGAGTGTAAGGTCCCTGACCCGGGTGGTGCAGAGACCCGACAAATCATTGGCATATTACTACCAACGATTCACTGCCAGTGCCGCGGAGACGATGAAGAGATATCGGAGGGAGAGACCATCTGCACTTTCCTTCGGAACCTATCCGCTCCATATGGGTCCGATCTGATGCACAGTGTAGCCGCGAAGGCTGTGTAGAGTATGGAGGCCCTGCAAGCGAGGGTAAAACAACAAATCGACGTCCAGGAGTCGAAGATTGCTGCCGGAGAGCTTGATCCTCCAAAATCGGGAAGAGGAAAGCCATCGTCCAAACTGTCGGATGATCGCAAGGGGAGCGACAAGTCGGAAGGGAGTAGGAACCGTGGTCGCCCCGAAAGAAGAGAGGACAGGCGTCCTCCGAAGAAGGATAACCGCGAAGGTCGTAGTATCCCCATCAACAGCTCGATGACCTCCGTGCTAGCTGTGATGGATCGGCAAGGTCTTGCTCGGTACCCCCCGAGGAAGGAATGAGAGTTCCTAGGAGGCCGCTCTGATCGTTATTGTCGTTACCATCGAGCAAATGTTCACGACACAGATAGCTGTCAGGAGCTGAAGAAGGAGATAGAGAAGCTGATCCAGAAGGGGAAGCTTAAGGAGTTCGTCGGAAGGGGAAGGTGCCGATCCCGTTCCAAAAGTCGGTCGCGGTCCCATTCCAAGTCCCGTGACCGATCCCCGAAGAAGAAGAAGATTGAGTCGGGGCCTTCTGGTTCCGGTGCCCGTAAGGAGAGACGGGGGACCATTAACGTCATTCACGGAGGAATGGAAGCGGGAGGTGACACCACTGCTTCTCGGGAGAATTATGCTTCTCGCATCTCCGCTGCTGTGGTGCTAGGCAAGAGGTCCTGATGGTGGGCTTCTCCGGACCGACTTCCTATCCGGTGGGGATGATTACCTTACTAGTAGAGTTTGGTAGTGGCTGGAAGATGGAACGGCGGAACGTGGATTTCGTCGTGGTAGAATCGGCGGGAAAGTATAACGCCATTATCGGGAGGACCACCATCAACCCTCTCATGGCAGTTGCTTCAACTGTCCACCAGAAGATGAAGTTCCCGACTAACCACGGTGTCGGAGAGGTTAAGGGCGACCAGGTGGCGTCACGAAAGTGCTATGTTAATGCCACTCGACGGAGAAGAAGGGAAGCCATGGCTGTCCTGCAAACTGATGCTGATCCTCGAGAGGAGTTTGGGCGGCCCGCCCCCATGGAGGATCTGAAGGAGGTTGAGATTGACGGACCTCGAAGGAAGGTGAAGATCGGGTCTGCTTTGTCGGAAGAAAGAGCCCGAGAGCTGATCAAGCTCCTGAAGGAGTTCAAGGAGCTGTTTGCCTGGTCCCCGAGTGATATGCCAGGAATCAGCCCCGACGTGATAGTGCACGAGCTGAAGATTGATCCCGCGATCAAGCCTATCGCGCAGAGGAGGCGTCCGATGGGCGTGGATAAGAGGATCGCGATCCAGCAGGAGGTGGGCAGACTGCTCGATGCTGGATTCATCAAGGAGCTCCGATTCCAGACATGGGTCGCTAACCCAGTCCTGGTGCGAAAAAGTAATGGGAAGTGGCGGATGTGTGTCGATTTTCGCGACTTGAACAAGGCCTGCCCAAAGGATTGCTACCCGCTCCCGAGGATTGACCAGTTGGTGGATGCCACATCGGGACATGAGCTGCTGAGCTTCATGGATGCCTACTCCGGATACAACCAGATCAAGATGGCTAAGGAGGATGCCCCTCATACGGCCTTTTATGCTGACAGTGACGTCTACCACTACGACGTGATGCCCTTCGGATTGATCAATGCCGGAGCAACTTACCAGCGGATGGTAAACAAGTTGTTCGGAGACATGCTGTGGAAAACCATGGAGGCTTATGTGGATGACATGCTCGTGAAGTCCCGACAGGCAAGAGACCACGTTCAAAACTTGGCGACGGCGTTTGAACGGATGAGATTTCATCAGGTTCGGTTGAACCCAGACAAATGCGCTTTCGGGGTGAACTCGGGGAAGTTCCTAGGGTTCATGGTGAGCCAGAGAGGAATCGAGGTGAATCCCGAGAAGCTGCGAGCAATCGAGGAGATGCAGTCCCCGAAGACCCATCGGGAGGTCCAAGTGTTGAATGGTCGGTTGGCCGCGATGAATCGATTCTTATCCAAGGAAAGTGACAAAGCCATGCCATTTTTTGATGTGCTAACTGCCCACAAGAAGTTCGAATGGTCCGACAAGTGCGAGGAGGCATTCCAAGCACTCAAGCAGCATCTCCGTACCCTCCCGCCGTTGGCGAAACCGGCACCAGGCGAGCCGCATTATCTCTATTTGGCTGTTTCTGATGTTGCTGTTAGATCTGTTTTGATTAAGATTGTCAAGGGCAACCAAGTGCCTGTCTATTATGCAAGCAAGGCATTTGCCAAATCAGAAATGAACTATCCCGCCATTGAGAAGTATCTCTTTGCGTTAATTGTTGCCGCTCGAAAGCTCCGACCTTACTTCCATGCTCACGAGGTTACAGTGTTGACAAATCAGCCCTTGAAACACTTTTTGAATCGACCGGAGCCGTCGGGGAGATTGGTGAAATGGGCCATTGAGCTTACGGAGTTCCGAATACATTTTGCTCCGCGAACTGCTATTAAAGGCCAGGCATTGGCAGATTTTATAGCTGAGTCTACGGCACCCGATCTGGAAGTAACGAGTCCCGCAGAGGGGGCAACCATGGAGGTCCCGATAGCAGAGCAGGCCCCGATAATAGAACAGTCAGAACAGCCAAATGAGGAGAACACTTGGGAGATGTACACTGATGGTTCATCAAGTGTAGAAGGATCGGGGGCAGGATTCGTATTGATACCGCCCGGTGGAGGCGAGCCCCTGCGATACGCTCTGGCCTTGACATTCAAGGCCACCAACAATGAAGCGGAGTACGAGGCTCTCATCACGGGCCTTAAAATTGCTAAGGGTACGGGAGTCGATCATTTAAAAGTGAAGTGCGATGCCAGCTTGATCGTGAATCAGGTCCAAGGGAACTATGAAGCCAAAAGCCCGACGATGTGGAAGTATTTGCACGAGGTGCAGACTTTGAAGGGAAGCTTCAAAAGCTTCGATATCGAGGCAATCCCGAGGGAAGAAAACGCGGAGGCAGACGCCTTAAGCAAGTTTGCTCTAGGAGTGGCCCCGGAGGAGAATCGGAAGGTGCATTTCCTGGAAAGAGTGATTATCTCGACCATTGATCAATCGGAGGTATGCGCTGTGGAAGCAGGATCGGAGGAAGAAGAGAAACCCACCTGGATGACCCCGATGGTCACATACCTGACTACGGGGGCGCTCCCCGATGATGATGTTGCAGCTGTCAGGCTGCGACGGATTGCGAACGACTACGTGATGGTGGACAACCAGTTGTACAAGAAGGGGCATGTGAAGCCTTTTCTGAAATGCGTGGCGGAGCCTGATACGAATCGGATCCTGAGAGAGCTACATGAAGGAGTCGCGGCCTGTCATGAAGGGGCCCGATCTATCATGAGGAAGGCATTGAACCTAGGCTACTATTGGCCTTCGATGAACAAGGAAGCGACAGCGATGGTCCAATCCTGTGATGCATGCCAGAGGTACGCTCCAAATATCGTAGCTCCCGCTGCGGACTTAATGCCCATCAGGAGTGCTTGGCCCTTCGCGCAATGGAGCATTGATTTGGTGGGACCTCTTCCCCAAGCGAAAGGTCAGTGCAAGTATTTCTCAAAGTGGATAGAGGCTAAAGCATTGGCCAAGACGACGGGACAGCAGATCCTCAAGTTCCTTCAAACTCAGATCATATCCCGGTATGGGGTTCCTCGAGTGTTGGTCAGCGACAATGGCCCTCCATTCAATGGGGCTCAGCTGAAGGAGTACCTGGAGGAATTGAACATCGAGCATCGGACCGCTTCAGTCCGCCATGCTCAGACCAATGGCCAGGTAGAATCAGCCAACAAGATCGTGATGGATGGCTTGAAGAAGAGAGTCTACGCCTTGCAGGGCCATTGGCTGGATGAGCTTGAAAATGTGTTGTGGGCTGTTAGAACAACACCCAAGCAATCGACGGGGGAAACTCCGTTTGGCCTGGTCTATGGCACGGAGGCAGTTGCTCCCGTGGAGATAGCAGTGGCGTCCCATCGCGCGAAATATTACGAACCTCTGACGAACGAGGAAATGAGACGTCTAGACTTAGACTTGCTCGAGGAGAAAAGATGGAAGGCTGACGAAGTTCATGCTCGAATGCGTCTGGCAACAGCCCGATATTACAATCGGCGTGTCAGGTCCCGACAATTCTTCGTTGGAGAACTTGTTTGGCGGAGGAACGAGTTCGTTAATCCAGATCGGATCAACAAGCTATCGCCGAAATGGGAGGGACCTTACAAGATCGTAGGGATGCCAGCCCCTAATGCATACAAGCTAGAGGATCTCGATGGCAAGACGTTGAAACATTCCTTCAGTGGCGAACACTTGAAGAAGTATCATGTTTGATATTAAGCCACCGCGAATGGCGCAAGTTATCTATCAATCCGATGTAAGCAGATCTTTGAGTTATTAATAAAAGAAGTTGCTTCCGATCAAATTGCTCTTAGATTTATTTTAACTATTAGTAAGACGTCCTGAAGGACGCGACAAAAGCCTTCCGAGGTACGATAAAAAGCCTTCCGAGGTACAATAAAAGCCTTACGAGGTACGAGTAAGTCGCCTTTATGGCGCGACAAAAAGCCTTTCGGGGTACGGACAAAAGCCCTACGGGGTACAAGTAAGTCGTCTTTATGATGCAACCAAAAGCCTAGGTACGAAAAGGCCCTAATGGGTCCGCGTAAGTCGTCTATATGATGCGGCCAAAAGCCTTAAAGGGTACGAAAAAGCCTTAACAGGTCCGCGTAAGTCGTCTATATGATGCGGCCAAAAGCCTTAACGGGTACGAAAAAGCCTTAACAGGTCCGCGTAAAGTCGTCTAGAAAGGACGGGATAAAAGCCCTTAAGGGGTACGATTAAAGTCGTCTGATTTGGCGCGGTAAAGGCCCTAAGGGGTGTGAAAAATCATCTTAAGTGATGTGGAAAATGGCCTTGAAAGGCAGGGACGAGAAACCTTAAATGGTGGAGTCCCGATTGGATGAGAAACCTTAAGTGGTAAAGTCCCGATTGGACAAGAAACCTTAAGTGGTGAAGTCCCGATTGGATAAAAGACCTTAAGTGGTGAAATCCCGATAAGACGAGAAACCTTAAGTGGTAAAGTCTCGAGTAAAGCGTCGGAAGGAGGTATGAAGTCATCTTAAAAGATGCATCGGAACGCTCTGAGCAACGAGTCTAAAGTCGCTTTAAATAGCGCAAACAACTATCGGAATCAAAATAGTTGGAATAAACTACTCATATAAAGGCCCGAAGGCCAAAGAGGTTCGATACAAAATGTCAAGGAGAAAAACTACAAGGACTGAAAGATAGTATTAAGCTTGGTCCTTGTTGGAAGAAGGGTCCTCAGCAGCGTTGGAGGAAGCAAGGTTCAGAGGGGCCTGGGCAGAAGGCTCCGCAGCCCGCGGAGTCAGGTCCACAGCAGCAGTCTCTTCACTCTCCGCGGGGAGGTTGAAGTACTTCTCCGCGATGGGGGCGAGAGTCTCGGACTTCTTGAAGTCGATAGAATCCTCGTAGGCTTTGTAGAGTTCTTCGACGGCATTATACAGAACATCCTCCACCTCGGACTTGCAGAACCCTACAGCATCCACCTTGAATTCATCAGAATTCCGATACTCCTCGCGGCCTTGCAGACGGCCCTCCTCACGACCCTGCAGGAGACCCTCCTCGTGGCCCTGCCGGCGACCTTCCTCGTGGCCCTGGGCCTTGGCCTCAGCAAGTTTAGCCTCGAGCCCCGCCTTGGCCTCAGCAAGGGCCTCCTCGAGAACACCCTTCTCGTGGATGAGATGCCTGCTCTCCGACTCATGCCGCTGATTATCCGCCTGGACCATCTTCCGCTCCCGACGCATGACAGCCTCGTGATCCTGAACCTGCTTGAGCAGGCCCGAAGCCATCTCGTCAAGGAGAGTTTTCTCCTTGGCCATCTTATTCCTGGCCGCCACAGCCTCGTCGAGGTCCACCTGGAGCTTGGCCAACGCGTCGGGGTCCGACTGAGCTTGAGCCTCCTCCAAAGCACTCTTCAAAGCCAGGATAAGGCCGAAGCAGCGCTGCTGGTTCGCGGTGTCCTGAGAGAAGGGAGAAAAAAGATCAAAATGCAGTAATCGGAGACAAGAATGATGCAGAGAATGAAACAAAGAGGAAGTTTTACCTCCATCTGACGAATAGCCATATCGCGGATCTCCTCCTCAAGGTCCTCCCGCGCCAAGGACATGGGCCGCCTAAAAGCTGGAGGAATCGACCTCGCCAGCAGATGCAGGGCCAATGCAGGCTCAAGGTTTCCCCGCTGGAGTGGAACCCCTCGGAGAGACTCGATCGGGTCCCAGGGAACCGCCTCCTGGTCGGGGGTGAAAACCTTGTAAAGGTTTTCATCCACGGGGAGAGGGGGCACATCCCTAGAACTTTCAGCCGGAGGAGCCACCTCGGCTGGTGGCTCGGGAATAGGAGTGCGGAATTCGGGAGGAGGACTCCGGGACACATCCTCCACGACGGGCCTCAGGCTGCTTTGACCTGACTTTCGGCGGAAAAGCAGGCCACCCTCATTGGGCTCCTCGGGAGAAGGAGAAGCCTCCAAGTCAGTCACCTGACGGAACTGAGCTTCCGTCGGGGTTTCCTACGTCACCGGCGCCGGTGGAGTCGTAGCCCGGGCTGGAGTAGCAGCTCGACTCGGAGTGACAGCCTCCGAAGGACCTGCGGTGGCGGGACGAATAAAGTCAGGAAGGGTATCCTTAGGGCACCAGATGATTTGACGATCGAAGTGTTGGTTCTTTCCAAAGACGTTGTAATATCCCGCCTTGAGAACGCGGGGAATTTCTCCTCGAAGGATGTACTTGATTTCTCGAACCCGCGTCTTCCGATCAGCGGGGATAAACTCCTTGGGAACCAGTTTCATATATCTTTTAATAGCAGGACGGACACGCTTACCTTGCTCGGCGGTAGTGACCCCGAAGGCTTTGTCAATTTCCTCCCTCCTGGCTCGCTTGGCCACGACCTATTCTTCAGTCGGAGGGGCAGCAGATGGAGTGGCGGAAGAGGAAGCGCCCTTCTTCAGCGACTTTCGCTTCCTCTTGGAGCCACCTGGGACGGCATCAGTCTCGCCCTGCTTCATAATGAGATGAGTCAGCAGAGAAGCCTTCTTGGCTGCAAAAATAAAAGACAAAGTGATTAGAAGAGTTACCCAGATGACTAAATCTTTGGAAACAGAATCGAGGAGCCGGACTCCGATGTGAATCAAGTTCTTCTCCATGAGCTTGTTGGCGTCGAGGGGTATGAAGGAGTCCCCTCAACGGTAGAGCTGGACCATTTGAAGAGTGTTGAGGTCATCCTCAGAGTAAGCCTCGAGCTTGGGAGCAGGGTCCGCCACGACCTCCCATCGGGGCCACGGGACAGAGCTGTGTTGGAAGAAGAAGTAATACGTCTTCCGTCCGCTGTTGTCAGACCCCGAGTCACGAATCAGCAACCGATCCTTGTGGAACTTCCAGGTTTCGCTATCCCAGCTGAAACGTAAAAGTTATTCCTTTGTCCACTTGGGGAGTCGGGGGGAGAAGGAGCAGACACCAGCCTTGTTGCACTTCATTCCATAGAAGGTGCGGAAGAGCAGTAGACTGTACGTCCACTGCTGGCGGTGGCATAGAAGTTGGAAGGCATTCCACACGCGGATAGCGTGTGGAGAGAAGGTACAGGGGTGCGTCTTGTAGAAATTGCACATCTCCACCAGGTTCCCGCAGAAGGGGAATCGAATCCCCGCACTTATCTGTCCGACAGAAACGAAAACTTCTCCCGCCTGAGGACGCGTGACGATGTGCTTCCTCTTAACAGCAGGCTGAGACTCATAGGGGAAGCGAGGTTCCCAATCCGGGGTAATACACCCCTCTCGAAGGGCAACCTCATATGAAGTCTCAGAAATCTCATTGACAGCAAATTCAAAGGTGAAAGGGGTCCTAGCCTCAGAACTAGCTTCGTCTAAAAACGGTTATAAACAAGAAGATTTGAGAAAAGAAGAGCAAACATCAACCAATCATTAAAACAGAGAAGAAAATCCTTACCAGACATGATGGATGATTGCCGAAAGAAGATGAAGAAAGGATCGGAAGGTGGAAGGCCTTGGATCACTTGAACAGCAGAAAGAACTTGGAGGAAAAGCTTCGAGTGCAAGAATGGCAGAAATTAGGAGGGTGGAGAAGAAGAAGTGAACAATGCCAGGGTTCCGGCTTTTATAAGCAAAAGGACAAACTGGTCGGACCTGATCTGGACCGTTGAAGACGAAACGATTTGATCTTGATCGTCGAAGACTGAGGGACTGTACGGAAGAGACGTGGTGACGTAATAAACGCTTTTTCAGAAAGCAACAGTCACGCCGATTTGAGAGTCGTTTGACAATCCCTAGCATTTAATGCTACAGTAACCGAGGGGTCTCCTCGGATTTGGCAACTGCCTACAAAGTCCAGTTGGCCCAAGGCAGTCATGAGTGAGAAACTCTGGCATTCGACAATTGCGCGTAAGGTAAAAGCCTCCGATGGCGATAGCGGGAGGTATAGAGACAAAAGCCTCCGACGGCGGTATCGGGAGGTATGAAGACAAAAGCCTCCGACAGCGAGGTCAGAAGATCTGGAACTGGAAGACACGACGAACTAAAAGTCCCCCATGTCTTGGGGGCAAATGATGGGTTCCGATGGAATCGTTAGCCCCGTTAACAGCCAATGGACGGCGAGTAGGTCCAGTGGGCCTCGCGAAAAGCCTGGAAGGCCCAGAGGCCCAGCATGAAGGGTCCCGACTCTAGCGGTCCCAATGTATGAGCTGAATGCTCCCGACAAGAAGCCTCTGAGTAGGCCCCGATATGCCTTAGTAAAGGTTCAGATGATAAAAGCCTCGCAGAGGCTGGACCAGTCTCATGAGACAAAGGGTCCTGGGTGGTGATCTAGAATGAGATAACTCTGGAGTCCCCGATGGGAGTCGAGACTTGTGATCAGAGGATAAGACCGCGAAACCCGTCTACTAGATAGAGTAGTGGGACAACGGTTAAAGATATAGATAAACTCCCCGAGATACGCAGGGCGTGCCCGAGATACGCGGAATATGGGTAAGATACGCGGAGCGTGGGGCGAAATCTACGGAATCCCGGATGAGATATACGGAATCATAGCGAGATATACGGAGTCATGGGCAAAACGGCCAATCACGGTCACAGGTAACTGAGTAACTTCCCCTCCTATATAAAGAAGGAAGTTACCTCAGAAAACATCATCTAATACGCACTTAGATTACTGCTGCCACCCCAATGATTATATACTCATTTAAGCATCGGAGAGGGATTCTGGGTCACCACCCAGGCCATCCCCTTTTGCAGGATTACGCGGAGCCCAGGAGTCCAAAGCTTTCCGTCAAGGACGTAACGGAGCTTCGCTCGTGATCCAACAGCGACGGTGATGTAGGGATGGCTGCTCGAGACGGAAGGGCAGGGCCGGACGAGCTGGGACAGCGAGGGCCGCACGGGTCAACGTGGACGACGACGAGGAAAGGCTTCCGTAACAGAAGGTCCTCACCAGAAATCAGGGGCGGACGACGTGGCTGGCCGGTGGCGAAATCCGAGCTCCGGCAGGCCAGCTGTACTCACGCAATAGAGAGATTTAAGAGAGAGAGGGCTCTTCACGTTTTTCTAAAAATATTAATATTTAATTATATTTTTCTGCTGTGTGTCTTTTTTCATAGTACCTAGGACCCTTTTATAGATAGTCTAGACCCTAGTTTTAAGAAAAAAAAATTGCTCAAATATACACAATAAATTCCGAAAATAACATATATATATTTATGAACATTGTCATAAATATATATTATATATTTTCTGAATTTTACATAATATTTAGTGCATATATATTATCATAATTTGAGCTAAACCTATTTTTAGCATCCATGCGACCTTCTATATCCAGAACTTCCTTTTTTAAACACGTTACACATAACATTTTTAACGTGTTATATACGTGTCGCGCGTACCAAAAATAGGTATTTACACCTATTTATTCATCTAAAGTGGTGCTAGTACAAGCATTACCAACGTTTACTTCCTCCAAAGAAACTTTTGTATATAAAGCTCTTTAGGGGGGAGTATTATGTGGGAGCCAGGCTATAACGTGATGGATGTGGATCTCTTCCCCCTTCCCCCATTCCCATACATGGAGTGTCAGTTTGGGTTTCGAGAACTGATCTTGGAAGTTATGATTTTGGGAGGCAAGTTGCCAAATAGCGCCCCTGGACGTGTGAAATCTCTTAGGCGCGGTAGCCATTTCTCCAGGAGCGAGGAAGATATTGTCTAACCGGCCTCATAGTGGTAGTTTATGGTTGGTAGGCCAGGACCACTATGCAAACCAACGTAACGTCGACCAACGAGGAAGTTGGTATTTACAAGGGAAGGGACAATGCACAAAAAACAACTTTGACTATACTCAAGAGGGCAAATCATTGATGGCGTGGTGAAGTGTATCCTGGTGTGGAAGAATTGAAGATTCCTTAAAGGCAACATGATGGCGCAACGTGGGCGTTGCGTTGGTTGGGTGGGGGAGTATGTCACGTTCTTGGAAAATTGGTGCTAGTACAAGCACTACCAACGTCTACTACGTCCAAAGCAGTTTTTGTATTTAAAGCTATTTAGTGGGGAGTGGTATATGGGAACTAAGCCATGACGTTATGAATTCAGATATTCCCCTCCCCCCCCCCCCCCCCCCCCCCCATCCCCACACACACACACACAAATTGGTTGTCTCTTAATAGATTATGTCTGATTTCCAATGTCCTGGTTATCATCGATTAAGCCATTGCATGTCCTTCGGGACTCTCCTGGTGATGGTCAAGGAAGGCCGAAAACATGTCAAGTTGCTCTTAGGAGCAAGACCCCCTTCCTGGGTTTTAGGGAGAATATATAAGGATCAAATTAGATACATGCCAGGTAACTAATACGCAGCGGAAAGGGTTCTCATACCTATATCGCAATATATAGCCCTAGACGTCAACGGAAGTTCACGGAATGTCGGACGGTGTCCTTTGTTTGACTCTTGTTAATGAAGTGATCTGAAGTCAATGGTCTCCACAACAGAGCCTCTATCAATCCGGTTTCTGGATGGATCTCCGGGGTGAGTTACTTGAAGTAATTCGGCACCTACTCTTTGTGTAGTGTGGTTCGGCCGAACCTCTTTTGTCTAAGGAGAGGGGATTTCTTTGTGACTACTAAAAGGAGAGAATGAAAAACCCCAAAAAATCTCTAACACCTCCTATTTATAAGAGGAGGTGAGCAAAACCCTTAATGGGTATTTTTCTATTTCGGTCGCACCTATATGCTCAACTGGGCCGACCCACATGGGCCGTGTTTAACCCATGTGGATTTTGTCCTGACACAAAATACCCTATGTATCATATCCCAATTGTGCTTAGCATGTGGGGCTTATATAAATGGGCTCCTATTACGGCGGCCCATTTGCTGTAAATGCCAACAGCTCTAACTCGCCAAAATGGGAGGGTGCTTATCTTTATGTTGTTGCCCAACACACCATTATTTATTCATTGATCCAATCCATTTCCCGTATTGTTCATACGAGGTTTGTCTTGCGACCGCTAGAAACAACGGACTTCGCGCTACTCATCGGTGGATTGTGTTGTAGCATCCGCGGAACATTGATTCCCAACCTGTTACTTCTCTGTGCCGCATTGTACTCTTGGTCAACTGTTATTCTCCTATTGCCTAGTTTCCCTTAAGGAATACTTCTCCAAGGCATCCGTACATGTATTCAAAACCCTCAATAATATCCGAGTGGTGGCCACCTAGTGAATACAAGAGTTGGAGATTTACAGATGTGCATGACCATCCCTATTGCTCATATAATTAGCCAAACTCAACCGGATCCCAAAACGTGGTCACTTGACCTTTTTGTTCTGGTATACACTCGTCCACCTGCGAACGAATATTGAGCCCAACCTTGGACATGAGCTCCCAGTGGTAAGGGTACTTCAGGTGCTCCTTCATTCAGCACCCGGGATCAGTCACACGCTCAAAGTTCGTGTCCTTCAGAATCATGGAAGATTCCGTCTAACACAACCGAGCCTGACCCAGTAGTCGAACATGGCAGGCGCAGTATGAAGTGCGCGTCGACAGCATAACCTGAATTTATATTATATCAGGAGTGGGAATGCCATATGCTATTGTAGATTCTCATCTATCCCAGAATGTGGTAGTAGACGAACGAAGTTTGTCACGGCGATCTAGAAAACTTTGATCATATCATGTACCCTGAAACTAAATAATCGTTTTGCATAGTCAGGTTTCTCTTTCGAAATACCATTGCTCTTAGCTGGTCTTGATATCGCCGAGGTTTCCCTTTCATCAAGATGACCGTGCCCGTGTGACATGGCAGTGTCCAAATCCTACATATTTTATTAGGAGGTTTTACGCTCCAACAACTAGTTTATAGACCGTACATCCGATGTAATATTTCCATTATGACGTCGTAAATATCATAAACTCAAATAGCAATTCTTTTATTCAAATATTACTTCAAATCCTCAGTGTGGTAGGAAGTCTGATGTACGCAATGCAATGCACTCGTCCGGATATCTGTTACGCTGTGGGATTAGTAGCCCGTTTCCAGTGGTACCTCAGTTATCAAAATTTACGAGTCGTGAAACGAATAGTGATATACCTGACTGTGCTATGAAGAAGTAAGCTAGAATTTGTAGGATATAGTGACGCCTACCATGGTGGTGATCTAGATGATCGTAAGTCCACCTCAGGAGGAGTGTTTCCCCTTGCTAATGCCGCAATGAGAAAGAAGCAATCATCTGTCGCGCTGTCCAATATGAAATTCGAATTTGTAGCTCTCTCAAATAATGCACGGGAGGCTATGTAATACCCCATATTTGTGTACCATATTGATTGAAAATTAGAAATTTGAAGTCTTAATAAGCAAGAAAGGTACTACTCAAGTCCAACAGGAGTTCCTCCTTTTCAGGGCCCAAGTGAGGACAACCGGCTCGGTTAGAATGGGTTTGGCTTAGTGGGGACATTAGCTCGGGCTTGGGGGCGTGACAAAATGGTATAAGAGCCGACCCTGGACCGTGATCGGGCTCGCGGACCAAAAGCTATTGACCCCCGGAGTTTCGATCACCTACTGGGGGCTAACGATTCTGGTCTGGGCTGCGACGAGGAGGTCGCACGCATTAAGGGGATAGATTGTAATACCCCATATTTGTGTACCACATCGGTTAGAAATAAGAAATTTGAAGCCTTAATAAGCCAGAGAGGTACTACTCAAGTCCAATAGGAATTCCTCCTTTTCTAGGCCCAAGTGAGGACAACAGGCTTAGTTAGGCTGGGTTGGGTTAGTGGGGACAGTCGCTCAGGATTGGAGGCATGGCAGAATGAAACCAGAGCCGACCCAGGACCGTGATCGGGCTCGCGGACCAAGGGCTATTGACCCACGGAGTTACGATCACCTACTGGGGGCTAACGATTCTGGTCTGGGCCGCGAAGAGGACGTCGCACACATTAAGGGGGCTAGATTGTAATACCCTATATTTGTGTACCATATCGATTGGAAATTAGAGATTTGAAGCCTTAATAAGCAAGAGAGGTACTACTCTAGTCCAACAGGAATTCCTCCTTTTCAGGTCCCAAGTGAGGACAACCGGCTCTGTTAGGCTGGGTTTGGCTTAGTAGGGACAGTTGCTCGGGCTTGGGGGCGTGAGAGAATAGTATCATAGCCAACCCGCGATTTTGATCAGGCTCGCGGACCAAAGGCTATTAACCCCCGGAGTTCCGATCACCTACCGGGGCAAACGATTCTGGTCCGGGCCGCGACGAGGACGTCGCGCGCATTAAGGGGGTAGATTTTAATACCCCATATTTGTGTACCAAATCGATTGGAAATTAGAGATTTGAAGCCTTAATAAGCAGGAAAGGTACTACTCAAGTCCAATTGGAATTCCTCTTTTTCATAGCCCAATTGAGGACAACGGACTCTGTTAAAGTGGGTTTGGCTTAGTGGGGACAGTCGCTCGGGCTTGTGGGCGTGACAAAATGGTATCAAAGCCAACTCGGGGCCGTTATCGGGCTCGCGGACCAAAAGCTATTGACCCCCGGAGTTCTGATCACCTATTGGGGGCTAATGATTCTACTATGGGCTGCGACGAGGACGTCGCACACATTAAGGTGGGTAGATTGTAATACCCCATATTTGTGTACCATATCGGTTAGAAATAAGAAATTTTAATCCTTAATAAGCCTTAGAGGTACTACTCAAGTCCAACATGAATTCCTCCTTTTCTAGGCCCAATGAGGACAACAGGCTTAGTTAGGCTGGGTTGGGTTAGTGGGGACAGTCGCTCGGGATTGGAGTTGTGGCAGAATAGTATCAGAGCTGACCCGGGACCGTGATCGGGCTCGCAGACCAAGGGCTATTGACCCCCGGAGTTCCGATCACCTACTGGGGGCTAATGATTCTGGTCTGGGCCGCGACGAGGACGTCGCACACATTAATGGGGCTAGATTGTAATACCCTGTATTTGTGTACCACATTGATTGGAAATTAGAGAGTTGAAGCATTAATAAGCAAAGGAGGTATAACTAAAGTCCAACGGGAATTCCTCTTTTTCAGGGCCCAAGTGAGGACAACGGGCTCTGTTAGGATGTGTTTGGCTTAGTGGGGACAGTCGCTCGGGCTTTGGGGCGTGACATGCTTTCTGGCTAAAGGGACTCTTGGCCACCCTGCTTCACATCACGGACGGTAGTAAGCCTTTGCGCATTTACTCTGATAGTCAAGCTGTGATATGGGCAGTCAACAGTGCGAAGTACCATATTAGGACAAAACACATTGATATAAAATACATTTATGCGAAGAGTATGGTAGAAGAGAAGATGAACACTTTCGAATTCATGCCTTCGAAAAACATGGTTGCGGATCGAATGACTAAACCCTTACGCAATGATGTTTTCGAAAAGCACGTAAATATTCTAGGATTGTGTAGGATTTAGAAGGATTGTAATGGTACACTAAAATTTATGGTTTGAAGTAATATTTGAATAAAATAATTGCTAGTTGAGTTTATGATTGCGACGTCATAATGTTAATATTACATTGGATGTACGGTCTATAAACTAGTCGATGAAGTGTAAAGCCTCCTAATAAAATATGTCGAATGTGGAACTTTTCATGTCACACGGGCACGGTCGTCTTGATGGAAGGGAAACCTCGATCATATCAAGACCGGCTAAGAGCCATGGTATTTCGAAGGAAAACCTGTTTAGGCAAAACGATCATTTGTTTTCAGGTTACACGACATGATAAAAGTTTTGCAGGTCGCTATGACAAACTTCGTTCGTCTACTACTACATTCTGGCTAGATGTGAATCTACGATAGCATATGACATTCCCACTCCTGATATAAAATAAATTCAGGTTATGCTGTCGACACACACTTCATATTGCGCGTGCCATGTTAGACCACGGGGTCAGGCTCTCTTGTGTCAGACGAAATCTTCCAAGATTCTGAAGGACACAAACTTCTTCACCTTGAGGGCGTGACGGATCCCAGGTACTGAATGAAGCAGCACCCGAAGTATCCTTACCACTCGGAGCTGATGTTCAAAGTTGGGCTCAACGTCCGCTCACAGGTGTACGAGCGTAGTGCGCTAACAAAAAGGCCAAATGACCACATTTTGGGAACCGGTTGAGTTTGACTAAGGATATGATCAATGGGGATGTTCATGCACATTTGTAATTCTCCAGCTCTTGTATTCACTAAGTGGCCACCAACCGGATATTAGTTGATGGTTGTGAATACTTGTACGGAGACCTTGGAGAAGTATTCATTAAGTGAAACTGGACAATAGGAGAATAACAATTGACCAGGTGTACATCGCGGCGGAGAGTAGTAACAGGTTGGGAATCAATGTTCCGCGGATCCTACAACACTCTTAACCGATGAGTAGCGCAAAGTCCGTTGTGTCTTTCGGTGGCATGTCAAACCTCGTATGACAATAGGGGAACTGGATTAGATCAATGAATGATGGGTTAAGGGTACACTTTATACCATGTGTGCACGAAATCCACTGTTCATACCATATGTTTTTTTTTTTACCAATTTAGTACCAAACGTTTCCATTTTGTACCGTTTTCATACTTCTATTAAAGTTCTGTCCATTTTGTCGGTTAAAAGTCATATTCTATGCATGTGAGTGACCCTAAACTATTGATTTTGTTCAATTTAGTCCCTCGAATACATTGCTAACCTTTAATTGGTTCAATTTAGTCCTAAAATTTCAATATCGAATCTTTGACCCGAATTGACCTAGCCGGAGCTAGCCCATGGCTAGGTCTGACTCTGGGTCGGGGTCGCCTAGTTCCGGCGATCCTGACCCATGGTCAGACCTAGCCCTAATTGGGTCTAATTGAACCCAATTCGGGCTAGGTCTAAGTTGACCGTAACATTATAGTACATACTAGGTGTTATTCCCGCGCACGCGCATGGTTATTTAGTATTTATAAATAATTATAATAACAACTACTAATATCATAGATTATAATGTTGAGTGAAGTTGAGCCGAATAAATTTGAACATAAATTTAATCGTTAATATATATATATATATATATATTTATATATATATATATATGCTACATATTTTCATACTTATATTTTACATGGTTTAATTGAACTTTAAGACTCACAGTTTTCATACTTATATAGCATAATCATCCGGAAAGTCGTTTTCTTGTAGTTTTCGGCATTTAGGGTTTCTTATGCTTCTCACATGTCACTCCCACAGCTTCCCAACTCAACTCCTCCAATCAAGCTCCATCGTCGACCTCGCCCTCGTCCTCCAGCAATTTCTTCTTTTTCTGACGTCATCTCTCCTCGACAACTAAGCCACTTCTTCACATTCAAGATCCGCCATAGTGAGCCACCGTCATTTCTTTAAGAGTCAGCCGTCAGCAACTGGTTGTGTTCGTGGTTCAAACTCAGATCTACGGAGTTCGAACCCATATCCGCAAGTTTCGAACCCGCATCCACGGTTGTTGGAAACCATATATGTATGCTTCGCCGCCCAGCAATGAAGACAACGACATCTAAAGCAACGGCGCATAGTCTCCCAAGCGTCTCTTTAATCGCTTTTCTCTCAGTAAGTGGTTCGAAAACTCTTATTAGGATGTTTTACATCTCCATGCGTGTAAGATTTGCTGCTGATTTCTTCATTTCTTGTGAGCTTGCACCAATTGTGACATTGATATCAAGCCCCGACTTCTTGTCAAAACCCTAAATCCTATTATCCTTTTATAGATCTTTTATTATTATAATTGAAAATTAATTAATTGAAACAGATTATTGGAAGGAAAGAAGTCGCTCCCCTTCTCCTCGGTTACGGATGTTTAAGATTAACCTCAATCAATTAATTGTTTGTAATTAATGTACTTAGTAATTAATGGTTTAGTATTAGTGTAGATGGTAGATATTAAAAAGAGAGCTATTGTGTCAGCCTCATAGTTATTTAATATCAGCTTTAGTATTGCTTTTTTTGCTTTATTATTACTGTAACTGAAATGATTGCTCTAAATTATTGTAACCGAATGATTTCTCTAATTGCTTCCGCTTCTACGAGTTGTTATGTTTTAATTGGTTAGTAATTATGTGTAATGCTGATGTGGCAGCTTCATATTGCTTAACCATTAGTATTAATATAATACTAAGTTCTTTTCCCGCGCACAGCGCGGGATGACTTAATAGATATTATAAATTTTAACTAAAATTTAATTTTATATATATATATATATATTTAATTTTATATATATATATATATATATATATATATATATATAATATTACTTATTAAGGTGTACTTTACATGATTTTATGAAAGTTTAAGACTCATAATTTAATTAACCATACTATCTTAATTAATTTGAAATTTTAAACCAAACAGATCATAAAATCTATGTTTAGTTGTATAACGAAGTTTGTATGAAATATAATAATAGTTATCATTCTAAAAAATAAAAGATTAGATGATTTTTTTTAAAAAAAAAAAAAAAATTGGAACGGAAAGTGATTTGGAGAGGAGACCGGTTACTCATTTGATGAGTTTCGAGTTTAAATAGCGTGAAACTTCATTTAAAAAATATTTTACCAGCAAATCAGTGATAAACAAACCTTAAACCTAAATCATGCGCCTATATATCAAACAACTACACCACATGATCCGTCGTCCATTAAACAAATAACCGCTCAGCTTTTAATTAGTTTGATTTGATTTTTTTGCCAAACAATAATTAGTTTATCAAGCAAAAATACATTGGGCTTTTAATCAGTTTGGATAGGCTCATATTGATTTTTGGCCAATATAGGCCCAGATTGATGTATAAATGCAATTACATGATTTTAGTCGTGGGGAATTAGGGTTATGGAAGAAGCGCCGCAAGAACAACTGTGAGAGAGAGGCTATCGTCTCGGCGGCGACCGTTGCCACTGACGGCGTCCCAACCTCCAGCGTCTCGAGTCTTGAGTTCCACGACTTTACCCGCTCGATTCATGAATCTTGGTCGTCCTGTAGATCCAACGTTGGTCCGCTGCTGAAATAAATAGATCGATTCGCGAAATCGTCGAAGAGGTCGATTTGATGCTATGGTATGGTCCGTCATCGCCAGAAAGTCCACATCGAACCCAAATTCGGACCACCAAAGGCTATCCACCGACTCGGGAGTCGATCTCGACCACTTCGTCGTTGATCCACAAAACCCAGACGCTTACATCATTTTCCGACCATCATCCGTCGACCTTGTGCAGTCGTAGCTGCGATTCGAGCTCTTCCGCTTCCAACTGGAACAATTGGTGGGTTAAAGACGGTAAGTTCATTCATCTGCATCCTTGGTATTATGTATTGTATTTCGGTAGTTTGTTGTATTACTAATTCTAAATGAACTGTTAATGATTTCCGGGTCTGGCAATTCTGCTTATATAGAAGAGAAGATAAGTTAGAGCGACACTAATTTCTTCTTAATGTTCTCCCTTTAATTGTACGAAAGAATTCAATTGAATGACTCTTTGAATCCTGAAACCGTTCTGGGTGGGAATTGCTTTTTTGTAGCTGGTATTGATTGCTGTTCATTGTGAATTTATTATGGGCTTTGAGGGGAAAAGATAAACGCGATTAGATAACGTGTAAAGCTCATAGCAAAGAAAGACCATCCGTATTAGATAAAAAATTACTAAAGCTGTGTCGTTTTCTTGATGTCCATAAATCGAACTGGAGCGACGTCGGTGACATTGATAACGGATAGAGGTGGAGAAGTATGTGTTGGATCACGCTGGAACTCCGGTACGGATCTTGACGGCAATCCTGGCTCCTTTGCTCCACACAATCCTGCAAGAGGGGATAGACCGGGCGGTGACCCAGAATCCCTCTCCGATGCTTAAATGAGTACTTCGTCTGACTGGCAAGTAACAGATATCAAAGTGTATTCAACTCAACGTAAGTGATCTGAGGTGACCTCCTGCCCCTTTTATAGGCAAAGAGATGCCTCAGGTACCTGGCGAACCGTTAGGGGTGGTTAGCCCGTATCCCGCTTATCTCGTACGTGATCTCGCGTATCTTAACCACGTTCCGTATATCTCGGCCACGCCCCGCATATCTTGGCTTTATCCTCTGATAACGAGTCCCGAATCCCGTCGGGGACTCCAGAGTTATCTCGTTGTGTCACCGCTCGGGGCCCCTCGTCATCGTGACAGGGCCAATCATTCTCAGGGATTCATCATCGGGGCCTATTTAAAGGCTTCTCATCGGGAGCTTCCAGCTCCACTGTCGGGACCGACTCTGTCGGGACCTTGCTTCGTCGAGACTCCCTTCATCGGGACCCTTCTCCTAGGTCATCTTGACCCTTACTATGGGCCTGGTGGGCCTGTTTGCCGTTTCTTCGCCGTTAAAGGGCCTGACGACTATAATCGGACCCATCATTTGCCCCCAAGACATGAGGGACTTTTAGTTCGTCGTGTCTTCCAACTCCCGATTTTCCAATACTAGAGTCGGGGATTTGTTCCTTGGTTCAGTTACTTAATGTTATCAGTCTTCTCCTCCACGTTTCCTCAGGGTTTTATAGATAACTGCTATATCCCAAAGGTCTCTTCGGTTCTCTTAGTGCATTAAATGCAGCAGATAATGGAGTGACGTTTTTGACCCACGTGCCTGATTTTTCGCGCCTGTCCTTTTCTGAAAAGTGCTTTTCAGGCCGTTTCATCATTACGCCCGTTGTCCTTCTGCACGTTTCATCTCAACTGTCCAGATTAAGACCCTTCGACTTCGACGACTCGGATCGAAGTGTCCTTTCAACTGTCTTCTTCGACTATAAAACCCTAGCCATAGTCACAATTTAACTTTTACCGTCTTCGAATTCTCAAAAGCCCTCTGCGATTCCTCTGCAATTCCAAGTTCTGTGCTTTTGAAGATCCTGGGAGTCTTCTCCGATCATCTTTCCGGCGACATCTCGTTCATCTCTTTCAACCTCTACTCCACCATGTCTGGTAAGGAAACACTCTCCGTTGCTTGTTCGTCTTTTTCTTTCTAATTTTTCCCAGAGTCCCACTGTATTTTCTTGCCCTGGTTGCTTTTCAGACAGCGGTTCCAGCTCCGAGGGGAGAAAACCTTTTAAATTTGACTATGCTCCAAATAAGATTTCCACCACTGCTTATGATGCAGCTCTCCGAGAGGGTTGCATCACCATCACCTGGGAACCTCGTTTCCCTTATCCACGGCATCGTCCCTCGAGCGACCCTGAGGTTACTCGTCCCCAGAAGGGGGAGGTATTTGTCTCAACGGGACAAATATCAGCGGGGATCAGGTTCCCCTTTTGCGGTAACCTGGTCGAGCTGTGCCAACACTACCAAACACACCCCACTACCTTCTCTCCTCATGCCATCCGCATCTGGAACGCCTTTCAAGTCCTCTGTCTCCGACAGAAGTGGGTCTACAGCCTTCAACTTTTCCGGACCTTCTATGGGTTGAAGTGCAACGAGGCGGGGGTTTGCGCCTTCTATCCTCGGATGCCCAAATGGAGTAAGCAGCAGCTTGCCCGGCACGGTTGGACCACTGACACCTGGAAGGTGGTCAAGGGTCGGGGACTCTTGATCGATACGGGGTCCGACAACAGTAGCTGGAAGAAGAGCTACTTCTTCATCCGACATTCTTCCATTCCTTGGCCTCTGTGGGAGGTGGCAGCAGACCCTCCGCCTGCTTTCCACTCTTATGCTGATGAGGATTTCGAGACTCTCCAATTGATCCAGCTTTATCGTTGGGGGGAGTCTTACACTCCTCTTAATGCTAACTCTCTGGTGGAGCGGGACCTGGTGCACGCCTGGGTCCGACTCCTCAGTATTGTCTCTGGAGGGCAGCTCTTCGACGGCCCTTCTAGCGTGGTCCCTTGGGTAAATTTCTAACTTTTCTTCGTTTATTGTTTGCAGCCAAGAAGGCATCTGTGCTGACCGATCTATTCCTTAAGCAGGGGGAGACCGATGCTGTCCGCCCCTCGCGGAAGAGGAAGTCTGCTAAGAAGGCTGCTGCCAGGTCGGGGTCTCCTTCAGCGGAGCAGCCCAAGCGGCCTCGGGTGGATCTGGACCAACTCTTCGAGGTCCAGAATGCTGAAGAAGGTAAACAACTCCGACTTGCTATTAAATCGTATAAAAGGATGGTCCCGTCGGACTTGATTTCCTCGACCAAGAAAGGCCGCATTGCTGATGTCAAAAGGATCCTTCGAGGTGAAACTCCCCGAGTCTTGAAGGCCGGCTACTATCACTACCGCGGGAAGGATCAATACGTCTCCCGACGTATCATTTGGTGTAAGAATCCCGATGAACTTTCTGACTACCTATCTGAAGCTCTTCATCCTCCAGGTGCAGGTCGCTCGGGAGCTTCCTCGGGTGCTGCAGCTTCCACAGATGCACCGCCTTCAGCGGGGGTGCCTTCCTCAGCTGGAGAGAAGGCACCATCTGGTGAACAGTTTCGCCAGGTGGAGACTCTGGACTCCTCCGAGAAGACCGGCGGGGTTGACCCCCCTCAGCAGCGTCGGAAGGCGGGGCAATCCCCTTTGAAACCTACCCCTCAGGGGCCGCCTCCCTCGTCTTCTCCACAGCAGCGGGAGCTCTCTCCTATCCATGACTTCTCTCCCTCCCTTGTCCGGGCCGAGACGGAGATGTGCCCTTCACTCCCTCGTCCCATCTCTCCCCTTGCTCTTGATGGGGACTTCTACAGGCCCTTCAACTCTTCACAGGCCGATGCCCCCTGGGCTCCTATCCAGACGCTCCAGGGAGTCCCGCTCACACAAGGGGAACAGGACCAAGAACTGGCCCTGCATCTGTTGGCGGGTTCCATCCTGCCTTCTATGCGACATCTGATTCACCTCAATCGGACGCATATGCAGCGGGACGTCAGGGGTATGGCTGTGCGCCGTATCGAGGTGAGATTTCGCTTCTTTCTTGTTGATCGATAAATCGGGTCTTCTGTCCTTCTAACATTTTTTCCTTTTGATTGCAGGAGCTCGGGGACTACAACCGCCTCATCGGGTATGTCATTGCCTATGATGAGGCCCGTGAGCGGGACCGAGGAGTCCGCGAGCAGCTTCAGGCGGATCTCAAGGCCTCCCAGTCTTCACGGGGGAAGCTTGCCAAGGAGCTGGCTGGCCTCAATGAGAAGATTCGGGGCCTTCAGCAGCAGACCGCGGACTTCGAGGGGCTCTTGAGGCAAGAGCGGCAAGAGCGGGGGGCCGTCGTGGACCGGCTGACCCAGGAGAAGAAGGCCGCCGAGGACCAGCTGGTCCTCGAGAAGAAGGCTCTGGAGGAGCTGATCGCGGGATTCCCGGCACGGCTGGCCGAAGCGGAGGCCAAGGGTCGGGAGGACTACCGAAGGTCGGAGGGCTTCCAAGCTGACGCCGTGAAGTTCTTTGGCGCTAGGTGGAGAACACTCTCTTCAACGCCGTTGAGGAGCTCCACCTGGAGTACGGGGATGCCATAAACTTCGACAAGTCTCCTTCCCTCGCTCCCTTTGCGAAGAAGTATTTTGCTCTTTCAGAGGAGAGTGATGGGGGGAGTACCCCCATAATTGTCGAAGACGCCTCTGATCTTCCAAGTTCGGACGCCCCGACAGCCAATCCTCCCGAAGCCAATCCTGTGGACCCCTCTGCTGCTGCTGACAAGGACCAAGCTTGAATGCTTTTATCTTTCAGAGTCCTTGTATTTTCTTCCCTTGCGTCGTCGTCGGGCCTTCGAGCCCTTTATCAATATTAGACTCCTTTAATTCCGATCTTTTGTTGTCTTTCGTCTTTCCCGACTATTTAACAACCCGCACCACTTAAGGCGACTTAGCATCGAGTGCATCACTTAAGACGACTTAGTTCTTAGCAGTCGAAACTTCGATACTTACGAATTTCTCATACGTCCTTCCCGACGATTGAATGACTTGCACCACTTAAGGCGACTTAATATCGAGTGCATCACTTAAGACGACTTTAATCGCTACTTAGGATAAACCTAAAGATCGCGCATCACTTAAGGCGACTCAATCCCACGCATCCCTTAAGACGACTTTTGAATACTTAGAATAAATCTAAGTATTGTGCACCACTTAAGGCGACTTTCATCGTGCACCACTGAAGGCGACTTTCGGATACTTAGAATAAATCTAAGTATTGTGCACCACTTAAGGCGGCTTTCATCGTGCACCACTGAAGGCGACTTTCATCGTGCACCACTTAAGGCGACTTTCATCGTGCACCACTGAAGGCGACTTTCATCGTGCACCACTGAAGGCGACTTTCATCGTGCACCACTGAAGGCGACTTTTGGATACTTAGAATAAATCTAAGTATTGTGCACCACCTAAGACGACTTTCGTCATGCACCACTGAAGGCGACTTTTACACTTAGCATAAATCTAAGGACAAATCTTATTTGGAAGCGACCTCTTTATTAATTGGCATAAGATAAGCTTACATCGAATTAAACGATAAACAGCATACACCACTTAAGGCGATTTTACATCGGGCACCACTTAAGGCGACTTTATCGGGCACCACTTAAGGCGACTTTCTCGGGCACCACTTAAGGCGACTTTCTTCAAGCATGGTGTTTCTTCAAGTGTTTGCCACTGAAAGAATGCTTTAACGGCCTGCCATCGAGGTCTTCCAACTTGTATGCATTCGGAGCTGGCATCCCCACGACCTTATAAGGTCCTTCCCATTTTGGTGACATCTTGTTGATTCGATCCAAAAGGGTGAACTCGTTGCGACGCCAAACCAGCTCCCCGACGAAGAACTGTCGGGACTTCACTCGTCGATTATAGTATCTGGCCGTCGCTAAGCGCATTCGTGCTTGGACTTCATCGGCTTCCCGCCTTTTCTCTTCAAGTAGGTCCAAGTCCAGACGTCTCACTTCATCGTTCGTTAGGGGCTCGTAATATCTCATCCGATGGGATGCCACAGCTACCTCCACAGGAGCGACAGCTTCCGTGCCATAAACAAGGCCAAATGGAGTCTCCCCTGTTGATCGTTTGGGTGTCGTTCTAACAGCCCAAAGTACATTTTCCAGTTCGTTCGGCCATTTGCCCTTCAAGGCATAGACCCTCTTCTTCAGGCCATCCATCACGATTTTGTTGGCTGACTCCACCTGGCCATTAGTCTGAGCATGGCGTACGGAGGCGGTCCGATGCTCGACATTCAGTTCTTCCAGATACTCCCTCACCTGAGAGCCGTTAAACGGTAGGCCATTGTCGCTGATCACCACCTTAGGAATCCCGTATCTGGACACGATGTGGGTTTGGAGGAACTTGTCGATCTGGTTCCCCGTTGTTCTGGCCAATGCCTTCGCCTCTATCCATTTCGAAAAATAATCGATAGCTACAAGTAAATACTTACATTGTCCTTGTGCTTGTGGAAGAGGTCCCACCAAGTCGATGCCCCACTGCGCGAAGGGCCAAGCGCTCTTGATGGACGTCAGGTTAGCAGCCGGAGCCACAATACTCGGGGCGTACCTCTGGCACGCGTCGCATGATCGGACCAACGCCGTTGCTTCTTTGTTCATCGTGGGCCAATAGTAGCCTAAGTTCAACACCTTCCTCAAAATGGATCGGGCCCCTTCGTGACAAGCCGCGATCCCCTCATGCATTTCCTTCAGGATTCGATTGGTGTCGGGTTCTGCTACACACTTCAGGTACGGAGTCGAGAACCAGCCCTTCTTGTACAGCTGATTGTCTAGCATCACATAATTAGACGCGATCCGACATATCCTGTCTGCCGCTACCTTATCCTCGGGGATTGCCCCGGTAGTCAGATACGCGACTATCGGGGTCATCCAAGTGGGCTCCTCCTCCGATTTCGCTTCAACGGTGCATACCTGCGTGGGGTCGATGTTTGACAAGATCGCCTTCTCCAGGAAGTGCACCTTCTGATTTTCTTCTAAGGGTGCCCCCAGGGCAAATTTGCTCAAGGCGTCTGTCTCTACGTTCTCCTCCCTTGGGATAGCCTCGATATCGAAGCTTTTGAAGCACTCTCTCAGGGTTTGTACCTCTCGCAGATACTTCTTCATTATCGGGCTCCTTGCTTCGTATCGCCCTTGAACTTGGTTCACGATTAACGCTGCGTCGCACTTCACTCTCAAGTGATCGATTCCAGTGCCTTTAGCAATTTTTAGGAGCTTCATACTCCGCTTCGTTGTTTGTGGCCTTGAATGTTAAAGCCAAGGCATATCGGAGCGGTTCACCTTCACCTGGTGGTATCAACAAGAAGCCCGCTCCTGATCCGTCTGAACTTGCGGAGCCATCCGTGTACATCTCCCAGGTATTTTCCTTGTTTGGCTGTTCTGATTGCTCTGCCCTCTCTGGTTGTTCTTCTGTCGGGACCTCCATGGTTGCCCCCTCTACAGGGCCCGTTTCTTCTAGATCGGGGGCTGTAGATTCTGCTATAAAGTCTGCCAATGCCTGGCCCTTGATGGCCGTTCTTGGAGCGAAGTGTATTTGAAACTCACTGAGCTCTACTGCCCACTTCACCAATCTCCCCGACGCATCCGGTCGGTTCAAAAAATGCTTCAAAGGCTGGTTTGTTAGCACAGTGATCTCGTGTGCGTGGAAATATGGCCTTAGCTTCCGAGCAGTAATTATCAACGCAAAGAGGTACTTCTCAACGGCGGGATAGTTCAATTCAGATTTGGCAAATGCCTTGCTTACAAAATAGACGGGGATTTGATTACCCTCGACAACCTTTACTAACACGGAGCTAATGGCAAATTCAGAAACAGCCAAATAAAGGAAGAGCGGCTCGCCTGGAACCGGTTTCGCCAGCGGCGGGAGTGTGCGAAGATGCTGCTTGAGTTCTTGGAACGCCTCTTCACATTTGGCGGTCCATTCGAATTTTTTGTTGGCCCTCAAGACTTCAAAAAACGGCATTGATCGGTCGCTGGCTTTGGACAAGAAGCGGTTCATTGCAGCTAGTCGGCCATTCAGTACTTGCACCTCCCGATGGTTTATCGGAGACTGCATCTCCTCGATTGCCCTCAGCTTCTCAGGGTTCACTTCAATTCCTCTTTCGCTCACCATGAAGCCCAAAAACTTCCCTGAGTGGACTCCGAAGGCGCATTTCTTCGGGTTCAAGCGAACTTGATGAAGCCTCATCCGCTCAAACGCCATGGTAAGGTTGTGCACGTGATCCTCGGTTTGTCGGGACTTCACCAGCATATCATCCACATAAGCCTCCATGGTTTCTCCCAGCATATCCCCAAACAGCTTATTCACCATCCGCTGGTAGGTTGCCCCGGCGTTGATCAACCCGAAAGGCATGACATCATAGTGATAGATGTCACTGTCTGCATAAAACACAGTGTGGGGGGCGTCCTCCTTGGCCATCTTGATCTGGTTGTAGCTTGAATACGCATCCATGAAACTTAACAGCTCGTGTCCCGACGTGGCATCCACCAGCTGGTCAATCCTCGGGAGCGGGTAGCAATCCTTTGGACAAGCCTTGTTCAAGTCGCGGAAGTCCACGCACATTCGCCACTTCCCGTTAGTCTTCTTCACAAGCACTGGGTTGGCGACCCAAGTCTGGAATCGGAGCTCCTTAATGAAACCAGCATCGAGCAACCTGCCCACTTCCTGCTGGATCGCGATCTTCTTATCCGTGCCCATCGGACGCCTTTTCTGTGTGATAGGCTTGATCGCAGGATCTATCTTCAGTTCGTGCACGATCACGTCGGGGCTGATTCCTGGCATATCGCTGGGGGACCAGGCGAACAGCTCTTTGAACTCTTTCAGCAGCTCCACCAATTTTTGGGCTGTCTCTTCAGTTAGAGCAGACCCGATTTTCACCTTCCTCTGGGGTCCGTCGATCTCAACTTCTTTCAGACCTTCCTCTGGGGTCCGTCGATCTCAACTTCTTTCAGATCTTCTCTGGGATCTGTGTCTGTCTGGAGGACAGTCATGGCCTCTCGCCTCCTCCTCCGGGTGGCATTGACATAGCATTTTCGGGAAGCCACCTGGTCGCCCTTGACCTCTCCGACTCCGTGGTCGGTTGGGAATTTCATTTTTTGGTGCACAGTCGAGGCAACCGCCATCAGAGGATTAATGGTGGTTCTCCCGATAATTGCGTTGTAGGTCCCCGCAGAATCAACCACGACAAATTCCACGTTCCTCCTTTCTGACTTCCACCCGCTACCAAACTCCACTAGTAAGGTGATTACTCCCAGCGGGTAGGAAGTTGAGCCAGAGAACCCGACCATCGGGAAGTTTGCCTCCTTCAGATCTTTCTTCGTCTTCCCCATGGCTTCCAGCGCGTCCATGAATAGAATGTCGGAGGAGCTTCCTCCGTCGATTAGGATTCTCTTCATCTCAAACCCATCTACATCCAGGGTTACCACCAGGGCATCGTCGTGCGGAGTCTCTACGCCTATGAGGTCCTCTGATGAGAAGGAGATTACCATCTCTTCTTTCAAGGTCCAAGATCGAGACCTCTTACCCAGCACCACCGCTGTAGGGATCCTAGAGGCGTAAACCTCTCGAGCGGATGAGGTATCTCCTCCAGCAGCAAATCCTCCATGAATCACGTTGATGACTCGTCTTTCTTTGCGAACACCGGATGACTCTGGATCTGTAAACACTTAATTTTGGACCACGCGCGACACTCGTGGCATGTGGCGCACTAAATGGGGAAGTGTTCAAAATATGGCAAGTCGAGAAGCTTCCAAGAATGGCTCCTGCAAAATTTAGGATAGTTTATGTATTTATTGCATAAAAATATTTGTTGAATATTTAGTATTAATTTCTGAATATTTAGCATTTATTAGCAAAATAAATCAGCAATATATGTTGCTCAAATTAGACTAGACTTATGTACTATATATAGATTACTATATTGTAATGCAAAGGGGACGGCGAGAGGAAGATCAATACACAGAGAAAAAGCACATGAATAAGAAAATAATTGTTCCAATTACCTAGAAAGCGTGACTTGTGTTACTTTGTGTAAATATTACTTGTATATTCCATTGTTTTGTTAACATCTTAATTTAATATTATTATATGTACCTTCGTCTTCTTCAGTGATGTACCATACAAAGGCCTCGTCTTCTCCTCCAGTCGAGATCTTCATCGCACCGGCAACCATCTCCGTCGACTGATTCACTCCATCGAAATACCACTCTCCGAGCACCACACCATGATCGGAGAAGACGACTCCAGTTACAAGACGATGAAATTAGGACAACTCCACCAGTGTTCCGATCAATCTTGACCGTTCTGTCGCTGCTCCAGTCCGGCCATCATCCACATATCCATGTGTTTGTTCACACTATCTCCAGGCGCGCTCCGCCCTTGCCGAATCGACCGCCTTCGCTCGAGCCACTCCCGATTGCTTTGCTCTGACCCCATTATTAATCATCGACCATTCCACCACTACGACTGCTGCCCCTATCCGGCCGTAATACCGCCCTGCTGCCCATCAGATGCATAGCCCGATTCAATTCGAAATCACCGGACCTTCTCCGTCTCGATGTTGCTCGTTGCTGCTGTTCTCTACCCAACCTTCGCATTTTGGTCTTAATCGGTTTCATATTATTCTCTAAACCTTGAACTTAATTTGTTTCACCATTATCAGTTTTCTACTGCGTAGCATGTTCATACATTTTTTGTTATAATTAACAATAAAGTTGAATTTCATTGTTTTATGAATTACCCTAATTTGCTTTGAATGTGTTAATTTCTTGGAGGATCAAATTTGGGAAAGGGCGATGTCTCCCTCCATGAACGTGGTGGCTGTGTGTGGATCAGTGGTAAGCTTTCCTCCTTTATGGCTTAGGAATATTGGAAGAGATATTTGCTGGTGTTGTCTTTAATATATTCATCTAATGGTTTGACTTTAGTGTAAATTATGTTGGTGTCCCACTAATACTTAGGACGAGTTAATTGTACTTGATATTAAAAATGTGGCAATTAGTGAATTGAGTATCGAAAGAGCGAGATTATCACCGAGTGTTTTAATTCGTAACAGAACCCCCGAACTTGAATTTCTGGTCGTAGACCGATTTAATAGCTAGGTGTTTAATTCGTTATTCGCTTAGCTAATTTAGGATTCTAGTTAGCCTTATAATTAACTAGTGGCGACTCTTTCAAAAATCCACGTTTTCAAAACGTCAATCGCCTTAGGTCAGATTTTTAGGGTCCGACAATTTGGCGACTCTGCTGGGGACTTTAGAGGGTTCGGGCTCATTATATTCGCTTATTGCCATGTTTTTTGAGTTTTTATATTTTATTATCTTCACCATTCTAACTTTGTTTTTTGTGTGACAGGTACATTTTTTTAGAGTTACAGTTAACATTTTCTTTTTGTGGCATTATTTGAACTCGCACACACCACTTTAGTGTAATATCCAAAATGTCTAAAACCCAGGGCAACTAGGAACCCCGGAGAGTTAGTAAGGGTACGACCGCGCGGCCGAGCCGCCGGAACGACTCAGAACAACTCCACTCGCTTGTGAATGTCTTATGATCCCTGTGATGGGGTGAGGAAACCACCTTGTCGGGAACCTATCAGTGGAACCTACCTTGTAGAGCAAAGCCACACATCTTTTACCCTCTAACATGTTGTGTTTTATCCGTGTTTTTTTGTTGTAAAAAAGAGTGTTCAGGAAACTGTGTAATTTTTATTCTCATGCATTCATCTTCTTGCAATTTAAAAAAAAAAAAAAAAAAAAAAAAAAAAAAACTTTTTTCAGGTAAGTAGTTGGACATTTAGAAATTTTCTTTCCGAACATGCATTGTTTTTTTTTTTTTTTTTTAAAAAAACTCTTACCTGAATTTTTTTTTGTTTTCAAAGTTGCGTTTCATACATTATTTTTTTTTCTTAAAAAACCTCTTCAGGTAAGTTGTAATTTTTTAGTGCATCATACATGCGTTGTTAAAAAAACATTTTAGGAAAAATTGTAATTCCTCTTTAGCTATTAGAGCTTCTAATTTCGAACGTGCATTTCATATGCATCATTTTAAAAAAACTTTTCACCTGATTTTTTTAATCTTGAGCAATCAAGATGCATTTTTTTCCTCGTTAAAAAAAAACAAAAAAACAAAAAAATCTTTTCAGATAGCTTGTAAGTTTTCTTAACTGTACAACTTTCATCTCATGTACATCTCATAGTTGTTGAACTTTTGATTCCAAACATGCATTGCATTTACATTTGTTTTTATAAAAAAATTTACCTGGATTTTTCATTTTGTACATATGTATTATTCAGGTAAACTGGTTGTAAGTTGTAAATTTATTAGAAGTAGAACTTTAACTTTCGAGCATGCATGAGCATTTAAAAAAATTCAAAGTGTCATTCAGTTTATCCAAGGTGTTACACTTTTTCAGCAAGATCTTCATTTCAACACTCGCATGAGCTAGTGTTTTAAAAAAAGATTTGATTCTATTATTTCTCAAAAAAATAGTCTAACTGAGCAGTTGAGTGCGACTATTCGAACTTAAACAAAGGACGAAAAACCTTTTTCTTAAAAAACTTTGTTTTGAGCATCTGTCCTGCGTTCGAGCCAGAAAGTGCACTCAGCGAATTCAGCAAAACTCCAACCTAGTGCAAAACACCTTACATCATAAATTTTGGTTCTTTCTGAAATGTAATCAAAATTATGAAATGAATGACATTAGAAGTTTTCCGAAAAATCATGCATGACTCATTTGATTCTTTATACTAACTTTCGTGTCTGGTCTTTTAAGGTACCCTTGGTTAGGTATCCTGCACATACGAGCTGAGTCGGCCAAATGGGGCAACATAAAAAGAACGTGCAGCCATTCAGTTGCACGAAGCACAAACTGCGCACTCTGGATATCCAACGCTCAGGTACGATGAATTGTACTTGATTTTTCCTTAAGATTTGAGTGTCCCTACTCTTTTGCAGATCAGATGACCACTTCGATGAGGTCGCATCCACGTGAAACGTGACTTCTTCAAAGAACTTCCATGCCAAAATTTCACCTACCATGTGTGGAATTCATACGCGTCCCCGAACCAAGCCGTACATCTGTTTTACGACGACGTCTAAACCAGTCGGCGGTAACCAATGGGCATCTCCCGTTGAGATAGGACATGTTCGAATATGGAAAATATCAAGAGATCATCGAGTGTCCCCAGAAGATTCAATGTGCCGATCAATGATCGTTTGAGATGTCAAGCAAATGAAGCATTATTGTTTGTGCCTTCCGTCAGAGGTTCAGGGGCATTTATTTTCCGGCAGGTGTTCATATACAAGTTGTGATTTTTAGATGGAGCAGGAAAATCAGGACATGCAACAGATCCATTCACATATGGAGCAAATTTCCATTAAAGATGTCAGGCACCCAGGTAAGAGAAGTCATGATCAATTTTCTCCCCGAAATTTGATTTTTTTTTTCCTTACTCATTGTGCAGCTCGGATAATCATCCAAATAAAAGTCTCTGAAGAGCACATCTCGTGCACGACCCTTTGCTCACCGTTCTTGTGTCAGTTGCCGAATTTATCTCGCGCAATATCTGTGCCCCAATACGGACTACTCCACGTCATCCATGTGTGTTCATTGGCCAGGCCATTCATCCTGCATGCGACGAGCCTAACCCGGTAGGTGCTAGCCATAGGGCATCCCCAGGCGAGATTGAGCAATAACCGGGGCACTTGAGAAGCCGAGATTAGAAATCACTGTCTACGTCATCCATTGGTTGTAAGGTCCATCCAGGGCGTCGACACAATCGACATATTTTAACTCAGTCAAGTGAGTCCTTCTCTAGAAGATGTTTTGAATTAGAAATTTCAGATTTACCACTAGGGGCATGTACATAATTGTTGTTGATTATTTTCGTTAAATTTTCTTTTCCAAAAAAGAAGAAGAAAAAAAAAAGCAAAAAAAGCAAAAAAGAGAGCAAAAAAAAAAAAGCAAAAAAAAAAGAGCAAAAAAAAAAAAGAAGCAAGCAAGCAAAAAAAAAAAAAAAAAAAGAAGCAAAAGAAAAATCATTTTTTTTAGGGTCACAGCCACCCTTTAATTGGCTACCGATAAAAATAAAGAGAGTGCTCATGCATATTTTGTGAGAGCAGTGAAGAAATAAAAGGGTCACAGTTGTCCCTAAATCAACTACAGATAAAAGGGTCACAGTTGTCCCTAAATCAACTACAGATAAAAAGGGTCTCAGTCGTCCCTAAAACGACTACAAAGAAAGGGCCACAGCCACCCTTCAAATGGCTACAGATAAAGAGCGCTCCTGCAACATCAAAAGCGGGAAGTAGGTGAAAGGGCCACAGCCACCCTCCAAACGGCTACGAATAAAAAAGTGACCCCGCAAACCCTGGGAGGGCGGGAGAATAAAAAGGGCCACAGCCACCCTTAAAATGGCTACACAAAAAGAGTGATCTCGCGAAACCGGTGAAGGCGGGAAAATAAAAGAAAGGGTCACAGTCGTCCCTTAAATGGCTACAGTCAAAGGAGTATCCCGGAACATCGATGGCGGATATTAAGTGAAAGGGCCACAATCACCCTCAAAATGGTTACATACAAAGAGTGTTTCCCGGATCAGAGACGAGTAATGAAGGGCCACAGCCACCCTCCAAATGGCTACAATCAAAAGAGCTCCCGCAACATCAAAGACGGTGAGAAAAGGGCCACAGCCACCCTGCAAAGGGCTACAAATACTCCCGCATCGAGGCGGAAAATAAAGTACGGGTCACAGCCACCGTTTAATCGGCTACCAAATAAAGAGTGCTTCCGCTAGGTTGAAAACCCGAAAGGGCGGCCTAGGCAAAATCAGGAAATGAGAGGCATGGTTGCAAATTCAGAAATTGCAATCATGGCAAAAGGAGAGAAAATAAAAAAAAAACCGAGGGGCACGGTCGAAAATCTCTCAATCGGCGTGGCAAAAGGAGAGAAAAAAGAGAAATTCTCAAAAAAAGAAAAAAAGAAGAAGAAGAAAAAGAAGAAAAAAAAAAAAGAAAAAAGAAGAAAAAGAAAAAGAAAAAAGAAAAAAGAAAAATGGAAAAGAAAAGATCCCGCTAGATTGTCGCACCATGCACAATTTAGGCAAAAATTAGGGACAAAATTCATGCGCAACACAGCGCCTTCCAAAGTCAACTTCACGGCAAACGGGACGGTTACAGTCTGCTCTCGCGAGTCACCATTCAAGGACAAGTAGGACTGTTACAGTCTGTTCCTACAAGTCACAACCGACAATCGGAGTCACCCCCGACGAACGAAGCCTTAGTGTTCAGCCTTCGCAAGTCACGCCACTAGAGGCACTTCTCCAACGGACGCCACTAGAGGCTCATCTCCGACACTCGCCACTAGAGGCACTTCTCCAACGGACGCCACTAGAGGCTCATCTCCGACACTCGCCACTAGAGGCATTTATCCAACGGACGCCGCTAGAGGCTCATCTCCGACATTCGCCACTAGAGGCATCTCTCTAACGGAAGCCGCTAGAGGCTCATCTCCGACATTCGCCACTAGAGGCACTTCTCCAACGGACGCCACTAGAGGCTCATCTCCAACACTCGCCACTAGAGGCACTTCTCCAACGGACGCCACTAGAGGCTCATCTCCGACACTCGCCACTAGAGGCATCACCAAAGGGTCTCCGGTACGGTCTGACGTAGAGGTCTTCCGCCACCAGAGATATCACCAGAGGTTTTCCGGTACGGTCTGACGTAGAGGTCTTCCGTTACCACTCGCCACTAGAGGCATCACCAAAGGTTCTCCGGTACGGTATGACGTAGAGGTCTTCCGCCACCAGAGATATCACCAGAGGTTTTCCGGTACGGTCTGACGTAGAGGTCTTCCGTTACCACTCGCCAGTAGAGGCATCACCAAAGGTTCTCCGGTACGGTCTGACGTAGAGGTCTTTCACCACCAGAGATATCACCAGAGGTTTTCCGGTACGGTCTGACGTAGAGGTTTTTCCGTTACCACTCGCCACTAGAGGCGTCAGCAGAGGTTGTTGGTACTGTCTGACGTAGAGGTCTTCTGTTACCAATCATCACCAAAGGTTTTACTTTATTGCACGCCACTGGAGGCTTTACTTTTCTGCACGCCACTGGAGGCTTTACTTTTTCGCACGCCACTGGAGGCTTTATTTTCTGCACTACCAATGGAGGCACCGCCAACAAGGGCACCGCCGACGGAGGTTCTATTTTCCGCGCTACCAATGGAGGCACCGCCAACAGGGGCACCGCCAACGGAGGTTCTATTTTCCGCATGCCAATGGAGGCACTGCCAATAGGGGCACCGCCGACAGAGGCTCTACTTTTTTTGCACTTTCCGAAATGAGCCAGGAGTTTCCTTGAATATTCGAAGACTCGAAAGAAGATATACTTCCCAACCAAAATTAGTGTTTACTCGTCTTTGGACAAATCCCCTCGAACTTGTTCTACGGGAATTCGCCCAAAGAGGGGCAAACTGTAAACACTTAATTTTGGACCACGCGCGACACTCGTGGCATGTGGCGCACTAAATGGGGAAGTGTTCAAAATATGGCAAGTCGAGAAGCTTCCAAGAATGGCTCCTGCAAAATTTAGGATAGTTTATGTATTTATTGCATAAAAATATTTGTTGAATATTTAGTATTAATTTCTGAATATTTAGCATTTATTAGCAAAATAAATCAGCAATATATGTTGCTCAAATTAGACTAGACTTATGTACTATATATAGATTACTATATTGTAATGTAAAGGGGACGGCGAGAGGAAGATCAATACACAGAGAAAAAGCACATGAATAAGAAAATAATTGTTCCAATTACCTAGAAAGCGTGACTTGTGTTACTTTGTGTAAATATTACTTGTATATTCCATTGTTTTGTTAACATCTTAATTTAATATTATTATATGTACCTTCGTCTTCTTCAGTGATGTACCATACAAAGGCCTCGTCTTCTCCTCCAGTCGAGATCTTCATCGCACCGGCAACCATCTCCGTCGACTGATTCACTCCATCGAAATACCACTCTCCGAGCACCACACCATGATCGGAGAAGACGACTCCAGTTACAAGACGATGAAATTAGGACAACTCCACCAGTGTTCCGATCAATCTTGACCGTTCTGTCGCTGCTCCAGTCCGGCCATCATCCACATATCCATGTGTTTGTTCACACTATCTCCAGGCGCGCTCCGCCCTTGCCGAATCGACCGCCTTCGCTCGAGCCACTCCCGATTGCTTTGCTCTGACCCCATTATTAATCATCGACCATTCCACCACTACGACTGCTGCCCCTATCCGGCCGTAATACCGCCCTGCTGCCCATCAGATGCATAGCCCGATTCAATTCGAAATCACCGGACCTTCTCCGTCTCGATGTTGCTCGTTGCTGCTGTTCTCTACCCAACCTTCGCATTTTGGTCTTAATCGGTTTCATATTATTCTCTAAACCTTGAACTTAATTTGTTTCACCATTATCAGTTTTCTACTGCGTAGCATGTTCATACATTTTTTGTTATAATTAACAATAAAGTTGAATTTCATTGTTTTATGAATTACCCTAATTTGCTTTGAATGTGTTAATTTCTTGGAGGATCAAATTTGGGAAAGGGCGATGTCTCCCTCCATGAACGTGGTGGCTGTGTGTGGATCAGTGGTAAGCTTTCCTCCTTTATGGCTTAGGAATATTGGAAGAGATATTTGCTGGTGTTGTCTTTAATATATTCATCTAATGGTTTGACTTTAGTGTAAATTATGTTGGTGTCCCACTAATACTTAGGACGAGTTAATTGTACTTGATATTAAAAATGTGGCAATTAGTGAATTGAGTATCGAAAGAGCGAGATTATCACCGAGTGTTTTAATTCGTAACAGAACCCCCGAACTTGAATTTCTGGTCGTAGACCGATTTAATAGCTAGGTGTTTAATTCGTTATTCGCTTAGCTAATTTAGGATTCTAGTTAGCCTTATAATTAACTAGTGGCGACTCTTTCAAAAATCCACGTTTTCAAAACGTCAATCGCCTTAGGTCAGATTTTTAGGGTCCGACAGGATCAGTTCTCTTTTTCTTCGGGGACCGATCACGGGATCGGGAACGGGACCGCGATCGGGACCGAGAGCGGGACCTGCATCGTTTGTCCCCGACGAACTCCTTGAGCTTTCCTTTCTGGATTAGCTTTTCAATCTCCTTCTTCAGCTCCCGACAGTGATTGGTGTCGTGGCCATTTGCGCGGTGAAACCGACAATAGCGATCTGTGCGGGACCCCAAGAATTCTCCATCTTTCTTCGGGGGGGTACCTGGAGATACCTTGTCGTTCCATGACTGTCAGCACTTCTGCCATGGAACAGTTAAGAGGAATGTCGAGATCTTCCCGTCTATCCTTTCTTGGAGGACTTCTATCCTCCTTCCGACCAGAGCGACCTCGATCCCGACTGCCCTCAGGTTTGCCCTTTGACTTACGATCGTCGAAAGGCTTGCTTGACTGCTTCCCTTTATTCGACTTCGGGGGTTCCAGTTCTCCCGCAGCTATCTTGGACTCCTGGACATCGATCTGCCGCTTCACCCTCTTCTGCAAAGCCTCCATATTCCACACAGCCTTCTCAGCCACGCTGTGCATCAAGTCGGAGCCATAGGGGGCGGTCAGATTCCGAATAAAGGTGCGGATGGTCTCGCCCTCCGAGATTTCCTCGTCTATCTCTGCTACGCTGGCTGTGTACCGCTGGTAATAGTGTGCCAGCGACTCGTCGGGCCTCTGCACCACCTGGGTTAGGGACCTCACGCTCTTCAACAAACGTCTGCGACCCTGGTATTGTCGAATGAAGCAGTCGTGCATATCCGCCCAACAGGTAATGCAGCCTGGGGGCAGGCTAAAGAACCAGGTCAAGGCTCTTTCTCCAAGGGTGTTTGGGAATAGTGTACACACTATATCTTCATTTGGGGCTCTACCCAGACACGCCATAAGATGCTTCTGGACATGACGGACTGGATCTCCTTCGCCATCATATTCCTTAATCTCGGGGATACCCAGCCCAGGCGGGGCGAGGGTGTCTATTAGTCGGGGAACAAAGGGATGAGTGGATCGATCCCTCAGCTCCGACACCAGCGGCTTCTGTTCTCCCATACAGATGTTCACAATCTTTACCACCTGGTCGGGAGTGATGGGACCATTCAGGGGAATGGTCCTGTGCTGTACTGGTCCTGGCCCATCAACCACGAACCTTTCCGGCTGACCGGTTGCCCTACCTCTGTCCTGGCCTCGGGGCGGGGCTTCCTGCGCATTCTGACCCTCTGTTGGTAGGGTTGCTTCCTCCAGTGGAGGCATCTCCTCCTGCCTCCTCGCCGCCTCCCTTCGATCCAAGAGAGCCTCTACAGCCGCCAGAAACATGGGCATGGCCTCTGCCACGGCCCTCGTCAAATCTGCAGCTGGGGGAGCCTCCTGCCCCCTGTTATCCTGGTGTTGAGGGGCCACATCTTCGGGATGCGATCCATTGGGCCCCCCTGTCTGGGAGAGCTCAGCCGGGGGATGGTTCTGGTTTTCTCCTTGTTCCGGTACTGAATTCAGGTTCGTTGCAGCGGGGTGACGGGAACCACCGGATTGTCCCCTTCTGTTCTTGCCAGCCGCCATCGATCGAGTAGAAGGCATATCAGCTTTTTGTTTGATTCCCACAGACGGCGCCAATGTTGGATCACGGTGGAACTCCGGTACGGATCTTGACGGCAATCCTGGCTCCTTTGCTCCACGCAATCCTGCAAGAGGGGATAGACCGGGCGGTGACCCAGAATCCCTCTCCGATGCTTAAATGAGTACTTCGTCTGACTGGCAAGTAACAGATATCAAAGTGTATTCAACTCAACGTAAGTGATCTGAGGTGACCTCCTGCCCCTTTTATAGGCAAAGAGATGCCTCAGGTACCTGGCGAACCGTTAGGGGTGGTTAGCCCGTATCCCGCTTATCTCGTACGTGATCTCGCGTATCTTAGCCATGCCCCGCGTATCTCGGCCACGATCCGTGTATCTTAACCATGTTCCGTATATCTCGGCCACGCCCCGCATATCTTGGCTTTATCCTCTGATAACGAGTCCCGACTCCCGTCGGGGACTCCAGAGTTATCTCGTTGTGTCACCGCTCGGGGCCCCTCGTCATCGTGACAGGGCCAATCATTCTCAGGGATTCATCATCGGGGTCTATTTAAAGGCTTCTCATCGGGAGCTTCCAGCTCCACTGTCGGGACCGACTCTGTCGGGACCTTGCTTCGTCGAGACTCCCTTCATCGGGACCCTTCTCCTAGGTCATCTTGACCCTTACTATGGGCTTGGTGGGCCTGTTTGCCGTTTCTTCGCCGTTAAAGGGCCTGACGACTATAATCGGACCAATCAGTATGTAAAGTGGACTCCACTGTCGTTTTTGAATCTGGTTTTTTATGGGTTCCGATGTAATCGTTAGCCCCGTTAAACAGCCAATGGACGGCGAATAGGTCCAGTGGGCCTCGTGAAAGCCTGGAAGGCCCAGAGGCCCAGTACGAAGGGTCCCGGCTTAAGCGACCCCGACATAAGAGCTTAACGCTCCCGATAAAGAAGCCTCTGAGCAGGCCCCGATATGCCTTAGTAAGGCTCCGATAATAAAGCCCCGTAGAGGCTGGACCTGTCCCGCAGAGACTGAAGGTCCTGGGTGGTGATCTAAGAAAAGTACAACTCTGAAGTCCCCGACAGGAGTCGGGACTTGGGATCAGAGGAGTGGGAGACGGTTAAAGATAATGGATAAATTCCCCCGAGATACGCAGGGCGTGCCCGAGATACACGGAGTATGGGTAAGATACGCGGAGCGTGGGGCGAAATATACGGAATCCTCCGAGATATACGGAATCATGGCGAGATATACGGAATCATGGCTACAACGGCCAAAGCATGGCCCCAGGTAACTCTGGGTGACTTCTCCTCTATATAAGGAAGGAAGTTACCCCAGAAAACACCAATTCTGATACGAGCTTAGACTTTTGCTTACCACTCCATTGATTACCGTACTCATTTAAGCATCGGAGAGGGATTCTGGGTCACCACCCAGGTCATCCCCTTTTGCAGGACCACGCGGAGCCTAGGAGTCCAATCATTCCGTCAAGGACGTAACAGAGCTTTGCCCGTGATCCAACATTGGCGCCGTCTGTGGGAATCTGACAAAAAGTCAAGATAGTCTCTACCAGATCAATGGCCGGTGGTGGCAAGAAGAAACAAGTTCCGGCCGGCAGTTCTCGTCCCGCAGGAACTGTGAATTCCCCGTTGCTGGAACGTGCTGCAGAACAAGGTGAGAACCCTGCCCTTTCTCAGACAGGGGGACATGGTGATGAGGTCTCAGTCCGAGACACTGGAAGGGACAGGCAAGAGGTCCCTCGTAGAGGGGAGGATGACGCTCCACCAAACCCGGTGGGCCCTAGAGCTGGAGATGCCCCGCGAAGGGAAGAAGGGTCGTCTTCGAACTCGGAGTTAGCCAAGGCAGTAGCGGAGGCCATGCCGATGTTCTTGGCTGCCATGGAAGCCTTACTGGACAAGAGAGAAGCTACCAGAAGAGCGGAGGAGTTGCCCCCGCAAGAGGAGTTGCCGCCACCCCCGCCAAGGGTGGCCCCAGAAGGGCAGGAGGCGCAGGAGGTTCCGTCCCGGGACAAGGGTAAAGAACCTATGCAGTCAGAGAAGTTCGTGGTTGACGGCCCAGGGCCAGTGCAGAACAGGACCATTCCCCTGAATGGTCCCCTCACCGCTGACCAGGTGGTACAGATTGTTAGAATCTACATGGGTGACCAGAAGCAGATGACTTCGGAACTAAGGGATCGATCCAGCCATCCTTTCGTACCGCGGTTAATCGACACCGTTGCCCCACCAGGGATAGGTATCCCGACGATCGAGGCATACGACGGGGAAGGAGATCCCGTCCGCCATGTGCAAAGACACGTTCAGGCATGCATGGGTAGGACTTCAAACGAAGACCTGATATGCTCGCTGTTCCCGATAACCCTAGGAGAGAGGGCCATGACCTGGTTCTTTAGCCTTCCACCAGGAAGCATCACATGCTGGGCCGACATGCACGACCGCTTTATCAAGCAGTATCAAGGACGGAGACGCCTCCTGAAAAGCGTGAGGACCCTAACCAAGGTGGTGCAGAGACCTGACGAATCGTTGGCGTATTATTACCAACGGTTCACCGCCAGCGCTGCGGAGATTGATGAAGAAATCTCGGAGGGAGAGATGATACGTACCTTCCTGCATAACCTAAGTGCTCCGTATGGCTCCGATCTGATGCACAGTGTAGCCGCGAAGGCTATATGGAGTATGGAAGCCCTGCAAGCGAGGGTGAAGCAGCAAATTGATGTCCAGGAGTCAAAAATCGCTGCTGGAGAGCTGGACCCCCCAAAGTCGGGGAGAGGAAAGGCGTCATCCAAGCTGTCGGATGACCGCAAGAGAAGCGACAAATCGGAGGGGAGTAGAAACCGAGGTCGTCCCGACCGGAGAGAAGACAAACGTCCCTCGGGGAAAGACAATCGAGAGGGTCGGGCAGCCCCCATCAACAGCTCGATGGCTTCTGTGCTAGCTGTAATGGAGCGACAAGGCCTCGTTCGATACCCCCCGAGGAAAGAAGGTGAATATCTGGGAGGCCGCCCGGACCGTTACTGTCGTTATCATCGAGCCAATGGTCACGACACCGAAAATTGTCGGGAGCTGAAGAAAGAGATTGAAAAGCTGATCCAGAAGGGGAAGCTGAAGGAGTTTGTCGGGAAGGGACGATGCCGGTCTCGTTCCAGAAGTAGGTCTCGTTCCCGTTCGAAATCCCGTGACAGATCCCCAAAGAAGAAGAAGGTGGAGCAGGAAGCCTCAGGATCAGGTGCCCGCAAGGAGAGGCGGGGAACTATCAATGTCATCCATGGAGGAATGGCAGCGGGAGGTGATACCTCCGCTTCCAGAGAAAATTATGCCTCGCGCATATCTGCCGCGGTGGTATTGGGGAAAAGGTCCCGATCGTGGACCCTGAAAGAGGAGATGGTGATCTCTTTTTCGGCGGAGGATCTAGTAGGCGTGGAGAGCCCTCATGACGACGCCCTGGTTGTGACCCTAGACGTGGATGGATTCGAGATGAAGCGGATCCTGATAGACGGAGGGAGTTCCTCCGATATTCTTTTCATGGATGCTCTGGAAGCTATGGGAAAGACGAAGAAGGACCTTAAGCAGGTGGACTTCCCGATGGTGGGATTCTCTGGCTCCACTTCCTACCCGCTAGGAATGATTACCTTACCAGTAGAGTTTGGTAGTGGCTGGAAGATGGAGAGGCGGAACGTAGATTTCGTCGTGGTGGAGTCCGCGGGGGCATATAACGCGATCATCGGGAGGACCACTATCAACCCCCTCATGGCAGTCGCCTCGACGGTCCATCAGAAGATGAAGTTCCCAACTGATAACGGAGTAGGAGAGGTCAAGGGTGACCAGGTGGCGTCGCGGAAATGCTATGTTAATGCCACCCGACGAAGAAGGAGGGAGACCATGACTGTTCTTCAGACAGATACCGATCCTCGAGAAGAGTATGGGCGTCCCGCCCCCATGGAGGACTTGAAGGAAGTGGAGATCGATGGGCCTCAGAGGAAGGTGAAAATCGGCTCTGCCCTGTCGGATGAAAGAGCACGAGAGTTGATCGAGCTCTTGAAGGAGTTCAAGGAGCTGTTTGCCTGGTCCCCAAGTGACATGCCAGGAATCAGTCCCGACGTGATAGTGCACGAGCTCAAGATTGACCCCGCGATCAAGCCTATCGCGCAGAGGAGACGACCGATGGGCGCGGACAAGAGGATCGCGATCCAGCAGGAAGTGGGCAGGCTACTCGATGCGGGATTCATCAAGGAGCTCCGATTCCAGACTTGGGTGGCTAACCCAGTGCTGGTGCGAAAGAGTAATGGAAAGTGGCGAATGTGTGTCGATTTCCGCGACTTAAACAAAGCCTGCCCGAAGGACTGCTACTCGCTTCCAAAGATTGACCAGCTGGTGGATGCTACATCGGGACACGAGCTGCTGAGCTTCATGGATGCGTACTCTGGGTACAACCAGATTAAGATGGCGAAGGATGATGCCCCCCATACGGCCTTCTATGCCGACAGTGATGTCTATCATTATGACGTGATGCCCTTCGGATTGATCAATGCCGGAGCAACTTACCAGCGAATGGTGAACAAGTTGTTTGGGGACATGCTAGGGAAAACCATGGAGGCATACGTGGACGATATGCTGGTGAAGTCCCGACAGGCAGGAGACCATGTCCAGAATTTGGCGGCGGCATTTGAGCGGATGAAGTTTCATCAGGTTCGGCTGAACCCCGACAAATGCGCTTTTGGGGTGAATTCGGGGAAGTTCCTAGGCTTCATGGTGAGCCAGAGAGGAATCGAGGTGAACCCCGAAAAGTTGCGAGCAATAGAGGAGATGAAGTCCCCGAAGAATCATCGAGAGGTCCAGGTACTGAATGGCCGGTTGGCCGCGATGAATCGCTTTCTATCCAAGGCGAGTGATCGAGCTATGCCATTTTTTGATGTGCTGAGGGCCAACAAGAAGTTCGAGTGGACCGACAAGTGTGAGGAGGCGTTCCAAGCACTAAAGCAGCACCTCCGCACCCTTCCGCCTTTGGCGAAACCAGTTCCAGGCGAGCCGCTCTATCTCTATTTGGCTGTTTCTGATGTGGCTGTTAGTTCTGTTTTGATTAAGATTGTCAAGGGAAACCAAGTCCCGATCTATTATGTAAGCAAGGCATTTGCCAAGTCCGAAATAAATTATCCCGCTATTGAGAAGTATCTCTTCGCGTTGATTATTGCCGCTCGAAAACTACGACCTTACTTCCATGCCCATGAAGTCACGGTATTGACGAACCAGCCCTTGAAACACTTTTTGAACCGACCGGAGGCGTCGGGGAGATTGGTCAAATGGGCCATCGAGCTGACAGAGTTCCGCATTCATTTCGCTCCGAGAACCGCTATTAAGGGCCAGGCATTGGCAGATTTTATAGCCGAGTCTACGGTACCCGATCTGGAAGTAACGGGTCCCGCAGAGGGGGCAACCATGGAAGAAGTCCCGACAACAGAACAGCAGCCAGAGCAGCCAAATGAGGAGAATACGTGGGAGATGTACACTGATGGTTCATCAAGTGTGGAAGGCTCGGGGGCAGGATTCGTATTGATACCGCCCGGCGGAGGCGAGCCTTTACGATATGCCCTGGCGTTGACATTCAAAGCCACCAATAACGAAGCGGAGTATGAGGCTCTTATCACGGGCCTCAAGATTGCCAAGGGTACGGGGGTCGATCATTTAAAAGTGAAGTGCGATGCTAGCTTGGTTGTAAATCAAGTCCAGGGGAACTATGAAGCTAAGAGCCCGACGATGAAGAAATATTTGCACGAGGTGCAGACTTTGAAGGGGAGCTTCAAAAGCTTTGATATCGAGGCGATCCCGAGGGAAGAAAACGCGGAAGCAGATGCCTTGAGCAAGTTCGCTCTGGGAGTGGCCCCCGAGGAGAATCGTAAGGTGCATTTCCTAGAGAAGGTGATTATCTCAAACATCGACCCGGTGGAGGTCTGTGCTGTTGGGACAGGATCGGAAGAAGAGGAGAAGCCCACCTGGATGACCCCGATGGTCACGTACCTGACTACGGGAGAACTCCCTGATGATAAAGTGGCAGCCGTCAGGTTGCGGCGGATTGCAGATAACTACGCGATGGTGGACAGCCAATTATACAAAAAAGGGTACGTAAAACCTTTTTTAAAATGCGTAGCAGAGCCTGATACAAACCGGATCCTGAGGGAGCTCCACGAAGGAGTCGCGGCCTGCCATGAAGGGGCCCGATCTCTAGTAAGGAAGGCATTGAACTTAGGCTACTACTGGCCCTCGATGAACAAAGAAGCGACCGCGATGGTCCAATCCTGTGATGCATGCCAAAGGTACGCCCCAAATATCGCGGCTCCCGCCGCGGACCTGATGCCCATCAGCAGTGCATGGCCCTTTGCGCAATGGGGAATTGACTTGGTGGGACCACTTCCCCAAGCGAGAGGTCAGTGCAAGTACTTACTCGTGGCTATTGACTACTTCTCAAAGTGGATAGAGGCCAAAGCGTTGGCTAGAACGACGGGGCAGCAGATCCTCAGGTTCCTTCAGACTCAGATTATATCCCGGTATGGGGTCCCGCGAGTGCTGATCAGCGACAACGGCCCACCGTTCAATGGGGCACAGTTGAAGGAGTACTTGGAAGAATTGAATATTGAGCATCGGACCGCTTCAGTCCGCCACGCCCAGACCAATGGTCAGGTAGAGTCAGCCAACAAGATCGTGATGGATGGCTTGAAGAAGAGAGTCTATGCCCTGCAGGGCCATTGGCTGGATGAGCTCGAGAATGTGCTATGGGCTGTGAGAACGACACCCAAGCAATCAACAGGAGAAACTCCGTTTGGCCTGGTTTATGGCACAGAGGCAGTTGCTCCCGTGGAAATAGCGGTGGCGTCCCACCGTGCGAAATACTATGAGCCTCTATCGAATGAGGAAATGAGACGTCTGGACTTAGACCTACTCGAGGAGAAGAGGTGGAAGGCTGATGAAGTCCAGCCCGAATGCGACTGGCGACAGCCCGATATTATAATCGGCGTGTCAGGTCCCGACAATTCTTCGTGGGAGAACTTGTCTGGAGGAGGAACGAGTTTGTTCATCAAGATCAGATCAACAAGCTGTCACCAAAATGGGAGGGACCCTACAAGATCGTGGGGATGCCAGTGCCCAATGCATACAAGTTAGAGGATCTCGAAGGCAAGACGTTGAAGCACTCCTTCAGTGGTGAACACTTGAAGAAGTATCATGTTTGATATGAAGCCGCCACGAATGGCGCAAATTGTCTATCAATAAAATCCGATGTAAGCCTACTTTGAATTATTAGTGAATAAAAGAAGTTGCCTTCCGATCAAATTGCTTTCGAATTTATTCTTACTGTTAATAAGACGTCCTGAGTGACGCAACAAAAGCCTTCCGAGGTATGATGAAAGCCCCGCGGGGGACGCATAAGTCGTCTATATGGCGCGGCCAAAAGCCTAAACAGGTATGAACAAAAGCCCTACGGGGTACAAGTAAGTCGTCTATATGATGCAGCCAAAAGCCTAGGTATGAAAAGACCCTGATGGGTCCGCGTAAGCCGTCTATATGATGCGGCCAAAAGCCTTAACGGGTGTGAAAAAGCCTTAACAGGTCCGCGTAAGTCGTCTATATGACGCGGAAAAAAGCCTTAAAGGGTACGATTAAGCCGTCCGGTAAGAGACGCAATGAAAGCCCTAAAGGGTATGAAAATGACCTTGAAAGGCGAGGACGAGAAACCTTAAGTGGTAAAGTCCCGATTTTGGACGAGAAACCTTAAGTGGTAAAGTCCCGATTTTGGACGAGAAACCTTAAGTGGTAAAGTCCCGATTTTAGACGAGAAACCTTAAGTGGTAAAGTCCCGATTTTGGACGAGAAACCTTAAGTGGTAAAGTCCCGATTTTGGACGAGAAACCTTAAGTGGTAAAGTCCCGACTTTGGACGAGAAACCTTAAGTGGTAAAGTCCCGATTTTGGACGAGAAACCTTAAGTGGTAAAGTCCCGAGTTTGGACGAGAAACCTTAAGTGGTAAAGTCCCGATTTTGGACGAGAAACCTTAAGTGGTAAAGTCCCGATTTTGGATGAGAAACCTTGAGTGGTAAAGTCCCGATTCGATAAGAAGCCTTAAATGGTAAAACCGGGAGTAAAACGACGGAACCAAGACAGATGGAAAGAAAACTATTCATATAAAGGCTCGAAGGCCAAAGGAGTTCATTACAAGGACTAAAAAGTAAACGCTAAACTTGGTCCTTGGGGGAAGATGGATCCGCAGCAGCGTCGGGGGGAGCAAGGTCTGGAAGGGCTTGGACGGAAGGCTCGGCAATTGACGGAGTCAGGTCCACAGCAGCAGTCTCTTCACTCTCCGCAGGGAGGCTGAAATACTTCTCCGCGAAGGGGGCAAGGGTCTCGGACTTCTTGAAGTCGATGGAATCCGCATAGACTGTGTAGAGTTCTTCGACAGCGTTGAATAAAGTGTCCTCCACCTCGGACTTGCAGAACTCCACAGCAGCCAGCTTGAATTCTTCAGAGTCCCGATACTCCTTATGGCCCTGAAGACGACCCTCCTCACGGCCTTCCTCGAGACCTTGGGCCTTTGCCTCAGCTAGTTTGGCAGAGAACTCTGCCCTTTCCGCTTCGAGCTTGGCTTTGGCTTCTGTCAGAAGATCCGCGAAGACGTTCTTCTCATGAATGAGTTGCTGCTTCTCCTGCTCATTCCGCTGCTGGTCCGCCTGGGCCATCTTCCGTTCTCGACGCATGACAGCCTCATGGTCGTGGACCTTCTTGAGCAGGCTTGTGGACCTGTCATCAAGGAGAGCCTTCTCCTTGGCCATCTTATTTTTGGCCGCCACCGCCTCGTCACGCTCCATCTGAAGCTTGGCTAAAGCTTCAGGGTCCGCCTTGGCCTCTGCCTCTTCCAAGGCGCTCTTTAAAGCCAAGGCAATGGCGATGCAACGCTGCCGGTCCGCAGTTTCCTAAGGTGGAAGGAAAAAAGATGAAACTCAGAGACTGAAGGTAGGAGTCAAGAAGAAAATAAGGCGGCAAGTTATTACCTCCATCCGGCGGACGGCCATGGAGCGGAACTCTTCTTCGATATCCTCTCGCGAAAGATCGAGAGGCTTCCTCAGAGCAGGGGGAATCGACCCTGATAGCAAGTGAAGGGCCAGGTCGGCCTCAAGATTGTCCCGACGGATCGAAAACCCAGCAAGGGATTCAATCGGACGCCAGGGAAGCGCTGCCTGGTCAGAGGTGTAAATCTTATACACCTCATCCATCGGAAGACGAGGGATGGGCTCGGCCCCGGGGGTGGCAGGAACTACCTCTGTAGGAGGTTCGGGAGATGGGGTGCGGAAAACGGGAGGAGGACTCTTCGACACATCCCTAGCAGCAGGCCGCGCGCTCCTAGACCTTGACCTGCCACGAGGGATCAGGCCTCCCTCTTCAGGCTCTTCAGCGGACGGAGAAGCCTCCAAGTCAGTTATGGGGCGGAATTGAGCTTCCGCCGGAACATCCTCTAACAGCAATTCTCGCGGGGCCGCAGTCCCCGCCAGATTAACGACCTCCGTCGGAATGGGAGCCTCCAAAGGACCTGCGGTAGCGGGACGAATAAAGGTGGATTTAATCTCTTGGACCCGTACCCTTCGGTCGGCGGGGATAGTTTCCTTGGAATTAATTCTTTATAATTGAACAACATGCTTACCTTCCTCGACGGTGGTGGCCCTAAAGGCCTGTTCTATCTCCTCCCGTCTGGCCTTCTTGGCCACGACTGGCTCCTCAGTCGGAGGAGCGATAGCTAGAGGAGTGGAGGAGGAAGCCCCTTTCTTCACCAACTTGCGCTTCCGCCTGGAACCGCCCTGAACAGCATCAGTCTCGCCCTGCTTCATAACGAGATGAGTCAACAGAGAAGCCTTCTTGGCTGCAAAAGTAAAAACAAGATGATTAGAAATATTACCCAGACGACTAAGTCCGCAGAAACGGAATCTAGGAGTCGAACTCCGACGGCAATCAGATGCCGCTCCTGAAGCTTGTTGGCATCCATGGGAATGAAGTTGTCCCCCCAGCGGTAAAGTTGAACCATCTGGAGGGTGTTGAGGTCATCCTCGGAGTAATCTTGAAGCTTGGGGGCAGGGTCCGCCACAACCTCCCATCGGGGCCAGGGAACAGAGCTATGCTGGACGAAGAAGTAATATTTCTTCCAGCCACTGTTGTCAGAACCCGAGTCGCGGATCAGGACCCGATCCTTGTGAAACTTCCAGGTTTCACTATCCCAGCCGTAGCGTGAGAGTTGCTCCTTTGTCCACTTGGGGAATCGAGGAGAGAAGGAACAAACACCGGCTTTGTTGCACTTCATGCCGTAAAAGGTGCGGAATAGCAGGAGACTGTATGTCCATTGTTGGCGGTGACACAGGAGTTGGAAAGCATTCCACATGCGGATGGCGTGTGGGGAGAAGGTGCAAGGATGTGTTTTGTAAAAATTACACATCTCCACCATGTTTCCACAGAAGGGGAACCGAATCCCCGCGCTTATTTGTCCAGTAGAGACAAATGCCTCCCCCGCTCGAGGAGGCGTGATAATGTGCTTCCTCCTACCAGCAGATTGGGACCCATAGGGGAAGCGAGGCTCCCAATCCGAAGTAATGCACCCTTCCCTAAGGGCCGCCTCATACGAACCCTCAGATATCTCATTAACAGCAAATTCAAAGAAGAAGGGAGCCCTAGCCTCAGAACTAGCCTCGTCTAAAAACAATTACAGACAGGGAAAATTGAGAAAAGAAGAGTAAACAGTATGTAAATCACGAAAGCATGGAAAGAGGTCCTTACCAGACATGATCGGTGGTTAAAGGGTGAGGAGATGGAAGATCGGAGAAAGATGAAGTTGCCTTGATCGCTTGAAAGTACCAAGAGGAGCTCAAAGAGAACTTCGAATGCAAAGAAGACTGAGAGTGAAAGAACGCAGAAGAAGTGAATAAAGACCAGGGTCTTCTCTTTTATAGGCAAAAAGGCAAATGAAGGGATATAATCGTGACCGTTGAAGACGAAACGACTTGATCAGAGCCATTGAACTATGGGACGGTACAGAGGGGACAGCTGGATGGGCTTGATCTGCACCGTTGAAGAGGAAACGACACGATCTCAATCGACGAGATTATAGGCACGGAGAGGACGTGTGTGACGTCACAGTTGCCTTTTTCAGAAAACAGCAGTCACGCTAGTTCAAACGTCGTTTCTCTATCCTCAGGCATTTAATGCTGCAGTAGCCGAGGAGACTCCTCGGATTTGGCAACTACTCATGGGGCCTGGTGGGCCCAAAGCAATCATGGGTAAGAGACTGTTATGCAACAATCATACTTAAGGGAAAAGGCTCCGACGGTGGTATCGGAAAAGCCAAAGAGCAAAAAAGCCTCCGACGGTGGTATCGGAGGATATAAAGACAAAGGCCTCCGATGATAAGGTTGGCAGGCATGGGATCAGAAGACATAACGGACTAAAAGTCCCTCATGTCTTGGGGGCAAATGATGGGTTCCGATGTAATCGTTAGCCCCGTTAAACAGCCAATGGACGGCGAATAGGTCCAGTGGGCCTCGTGAAAGCCTGGAAGGCCCAGAGGCCCAGTACGAAGGGTCCCGGCTTAAGCGACCCCGACATAAGAGCTTAACGCTCCCGATAAAGAAGCCTCTGAGCAGGCCCCGATATGCCTTAGTAAGGCTCCAATAATAAAGCCCCGTAGAGGCTGGACCTGTCCCGCAGAGACTGAAGGTCCTGGGTGGTGATCTAAGAAAAGTACAACTCTGAAGTCCCCGACAGGAGTCGGGACTTGGGATCAGAGGAGTGGGAGACGGTTAAAGATAATGGATAAATTCCCCCGAGATACGCAGGGCGTGCCCGAGATACACGGAGTATGGGTAAGATACGCGGAGCGTGGGGCGAAATATACGGAATCCTCCGAGATATACGGAATCATGGCGAGATATACGGAATCATGGCTACAACGGCCAAAGCATGGCCCCAGGTAACTCTGGGTGACTTCTCCTCTATATAAGGAAGGAAGTTACCCCAGAAAACACCAATTCTGATACGAGCTTAGACTTTTGCTTACCACTCCATTGATTACCGTACTCATTTAAGCATCGGAGAGGGATTCTGGGTCACCACCCAGGTCATCCCCTTTTGCAGGACCACGCGGAGCCTAGGAGTCCAATCATTCCGTCAAGGACGTAACAGAGCTTTGCCCGTGATCCAACAGTTTTCATCTGGCAAAACAAAAGTACATACGTGGCAGATTATTAGATAGCCATAATCAGAATTAGTATAATATTTAGATAGATTTAGATTTAGATTAGATTTAGATTTATATTATGGTAATCTAACCAGATAATACATTTCCACATTAAAAGCAACATGACCAGAGAAGATGATAAAAATTAAATTGAAATGATAAAGCGACAGACTACTTACTTTTGGGGAAGAATAATACGTAAGAAGGTGTTAGGTTTAGAGTATATCTACTACTCTAATTAACAAATAAAAAAATTAAAGTTTGATGTAGAAGATTCCAACTATCTAATACCAATTATACCCCCTATAGTTTTATTTATTTCTACACTGCCCTCGATAATCATACCTCTTATCAAAAGCTACATAGCAGTGAAAATGGCGTTTAGTTATTATGGGGAGACACCGCAAGAAGCATAGGGGGAGACAGAAAGATGGTGGAGATTAGTGAATGGGGCTCCTGTCAAAAATACCACAAACTTGTATTGATCCCTCTCTCCTCTAACTGTATAGAGTGAGAAACTCTCTATCCCTCTGAGATTCCTCAGCCTTCCGTGGCTTGCCATCTACGCTACAATGGTGCACCATAGATCCATCCCTTCTTCATTCCAGCGCTATTTCTGGAAGATTTGGTGGTGAATCTGTCATCGAGCCGAGGATTTGAGTAACTGGTCCACATCAATCAGGGCCTGGTTCAATTTTGGGGAAGGGTTGTCCATCGCCTCGGTTTGTTTGGCAATTCACGTTCGTCCTGGTTTGTTTTCCTTTCATGCGCATTGATTTCCTGTGTAGCCTCGTTTCTTCTTCCGCTAGCAAGTTTTCAAGCTTTTCTGTTTTGGTTCGTTTTTAGTCTGTTAGCGGTGGTTGGTGTCTTTCGCGGTGGGGAGTATTTGTCTTTGGTTGCTGCTGTTTCTCTTTGTTTGTGTCAGTCCTCTGCGTTTTCCGTCGCTCTTAACCAGGTGTTTGAGGTTTTCGTTTCTCTGTTCTCATTCTTGCAGTATTTGTTACTACTTTCCGTCTTTTTCTTCGTTTGCGATAGAATTAGGGTTTGTTTTTTCAAAATTTGGTTTCTGCCTACTGCTTTAACTAGTTTGGTGATAATGGTGACTCAACGAAGGGGAAGGAAGGCGGTGGGGGATTGCTGTATTGTTTTGGAGAATGATAGAAGGGTGGAGCAACAGCATGTCTTCATTGGGAAGGTTATATGCGATAAGGGAGTTAGAGTTGTGGCTGTGCAAAACATTCTGGAGAAAGGTTGGGGAAAGATTAGACGAGTAAAAATTTCTGAAAGTAAAAGTAATACTCTGAAGTTTGTGTTTGAAAATGAAGAGGTGGTTAATGCTGTGCTGGAACGGAGCCCTTGGACAGTGGAAGGTCATTGCCTGTGTGTGTTTGCAGAGGTGGAAGGAAGGTGATGGACTGGAAGATATCATGTTTGATAAAGTTCCTTTTTGGGTTCAAATTCATGGTTTTGTCCAGGAGCAGCTCTCGGTGGTGAATATAGGGAGGATTGCAGAAAAAATAGGAGAGCTTCTAGAATTTGAGGAAGTAGGGGGCCTGGTGGTGATAGAGGTTTTTTGAGGATGAGAGTCAATGTGAACGTACATGAAGCTCTTCTTCCAGGGTTTTGGATTTTTAGTGAAGGAAAAAGGAAGTATTGGGTGGATGTGGCCTATAAAAGGCTTTTAGATTTCTGTTATAACTGTGGGATGTTGGGACACACTAATGCTGGATGTAGTGAAGAGGTGGTGATGTCTGAGAACAAAGTGGGTAAGCCAATGTATGGAACATGGTTAAGCACCACGAGACTCAGGAGTATAGCATATGTTATGAGAGTGGTAGGTGATCAAAGACAAAGGAAGGAAGGAAAAAGCTGGAAAGAAATCATGGCTGAGTTTGAGAAGAAGTGTCATTTAGAAGAGAATGAGGGATCATCAAGGGAATCTGCTACAGAGGGAGGAGGGGAGAGTGTTCAGGAACCCATTATCAGGCTTGATAGTAGTGATAGAAGGATGTTGGATCACGGGCGAAGCTCCGTTACGTCCTTGACGGAATGCACTGGACTCCTGGGCTCCGCGTAATCCTGCAAAAGGGGATGATCTGGGTGGTGACCCAGAATCCCTCTACGATGCTTAAATGAGTATACGATCAATGGGGTGGCAGCGGTAATCTTAATGTGTATTAGAGAGTATGTGTTTTCTGAGGTAACCTCCTTGTTTATATAGAAAGAGGAGTTGCCCAGCTACCTGTGACCATACTTGGCTGTTGTACCCATTATTCCGTGTATCTCACCACGATTCCGTATATCTCGGTTAGGATTCCATATATCTCGCCCCACGCCCCGCGTATCTTACCCGTACTCCGCGTATCTAGGGCACGCCCTGCGTATCTCGGGGGATTTATCTTTATCTCTAAACGTCTCCCACTACTCTTTCTAGTAGGCGGGCTTCTCGGTCTTTATCCTCTGATCACAAGTCCCGACTCCTGTCGGAGACTCCAGAGTTGTCTCATTCTAGATCACCACCCAGGACCTTCAGTCTCTACGGGACAGGTCCAGCCTCTGCGGGGCTTTATTATCGGGGCCTTTACTAAGGCATATCGGGGCCTACTCAGAGGCTTCTTGTCGGGAGCATTCAGCTCACACATCGGGACCACTAACGTCGGGACCCTTCATACTGGGCCTCTGGGCCTTCCAGGCTTTTCATGAGGCCCACTGGACCTACTTGCCGTCTATTGGCTGTTAACGGGGCTAACGATTTCATCGGAACCCACCATTTGCCCCCAAGACATGGAGGACTTTTAGTTCGTCATGTCTTCCAGTTCCAGTTCCAGCCCTTCCCACCTTGTTGTCGGAGGCTTTTATCTTGAGGTCTTCTGATATCTCCATCGGAGGCTTTTGCCTTGCACGCAATTGCTGTATGATAGAGTTTCTCACTCATGATTACCTTGGGCCCACTGGACTCTGTGGACAGTTGTCAAACCCGAGGAGACTCCTCGGTTATCGCAGCATTAAATGCTAGGGATTATGAAACGACGCTTGAATCGGCGTGTCTGTTGCTTTCTGAAAAAGCGTTTATGACGTCACCACGTCTCTTCCGTACCGTCTTCTCGATATCAACGACCACGATCGCGTCGTTTCATCTTCAACGGTCAAGATTAAGTACCTCCAGTTGTCCTTTTGCTTATAAAAGCTAAAACCCTGGCATTATTCACTTCTTCTGCACTCTCTTGATTTCTGTCATTCTTGCATTCGAAGCTTCTCCTCCAACTTCTTCCTGCTGTTCAAGTGATCCAAGGCCTTCAGCCCTTCCGATCTTCCTTCCTCTTTCCTCACCGATCACCAATCATGTCTGGTAAGGACTTTCTTCTATGTTTTCATGATTTGCTGATGTTTGCTCTTCTTCTCTCAAATCTTCTTGTTTGTAACCGTTTTAGACGAAGCTAGTTCTGAGGCTAGGGCTCCTTTCACTTTTGAACTCACTGTCAATGAGATTTCTGAGGCCTCATACGAGGTTGCCCTTAGAGAGGGGTGTATTACCTCAGATTGGGAACCTCGTTTCCCGTACGAGTCTCAGCCTGCCATCAGAAGGAAGCACATCGTTACGCGTCCTCGGGAGGGGGAAGTGTTCGTCTCCGACGGACAAATAAGCGCGGGGATTCGGTTCCCCTTCTGCGGAAATTTGGTGGAGATGTGCAACTTCTACAAAACGCACCCTTGTACCTTCTCTCCACACGCCATCCGCGTGTGGAATGCCTTCCAACTCCTATGCCACCGCCAGCAGTGGACGTACAGTCTACTACTCTTCCGCACCTTCTATGGCATGAAGTGCAACAAGGCTGGTGTCTGCTCCTTCTCCCCCCGACATCCCAAGTGGACAAAGGAGCAACTTTCACGTTTCGGCTGGGATAGCGAAACTTGGAAGTTCCACAAGGATCGGGTGCTGATTCGCGACTCGGGGTCTGACAACAGCGGATGGAAGAAGTATTACTTCTTCGTCCAACACAGCTCCGTCCCATGGCCTCAATGGGAGGTTGTAGCGGACCCTGCCCCCAAGCTTTTGGACTACACTGAGGATGACCTCAACACTCTTCAAATGGTTCAGCTCTACCGTTGGGGAGATAACTTCATACCCCTCGACGCCAACAAGCTCCAGGAGAAGGACTTGATTCTTATCGGAGTCCGACTCCTTGACTCTGTTTCCAAAGATTTGGTCATCTGGGTAACACTTCTAACCATCTTGTCTTTTACCTTTGCAGCCAAGAAGGCTTCTCTGCTGACTCATCTCATTATGAAGCAGGGCGAGACTGATGCCGTCCCAAGTGGCTCTAAGAGGAAGCATAAGTTGGTGAAGATGGGCGCTTCCTCTTCCGCTCCTCTGTCTGCTGCTCCTCCAACCGAAGAGCCGGTCGGGGCCAAGAAGGCCAGGAGGGAGGAGATAGATCGGGCCTTCGGGGCCACTACCGTCGAGGAAGGTAAGCGCGTTCGTCGTGCAATTAAAAGATATAAGAAGTTGGTTCCCAAGGAGTTTATCCCCGCTGATCGGGAATCGCGGGTTCGAGAAATCAAATGCATCCTTCGAGGAGAAGTCCCCCGCGTTCTCAAGGCGGGATATTACAACTTCTTTGGGAAGGACCAACATCTCGAACGTCAAATTCTATGGTGTCCTGGTGGAATTCATCCTGACTATGTTCGTCCTGCCACCGCAGGTCCATCGGAGACTCCTGCTCCGACGCGGGCTGCCACTCCAGCGGAGACAGCGGCTCCGCAAGAACTGATGTTGGAGGATGTCCCGGCGGATGCCCAGTTCCGTCGGGTGACTGATTTGGAGGCCTCTCCTTCCGCCGAAGAGCCTGACGAGGGTGGCCTGCTTCCCCGTGGAAGATCGGGGCCGAGAAGCCTGAGGCCCGCCGTGAGGGACGTGTCCCGGAGTCCTCCTCCCGAGCTCCGCACTCCTACTCCTGAGCCTCCTCCGACTGAGGTAGCTCCTCCCACTGATGATGCCGAGGTTATCCCTCCTCTTCCGATGGATGAAAATCTTTACAAGATTTAAACCCCCGACCAGGCGACGGTTCCCTGGCGTCCGATCGAATCCCTCCAAGGGTTTTCGGTTCTGATGGGTTCCGATGTAATCGTTAGCCCCGTTAACAGCCAATGGACGGCGAGTAGGTCCAGTGGGCCTCGTGAAAAGCCTGGAAGGCCCAGAGGCCCAGCACGAATGGTCCCGAATTTAGCGGTCCCGATGTATGAGCTGAATGCTCCTGATGAGAAGCCTCTGAGTCGGCCCCGATATGCCTTAGTAAAGGCCCCGATGATAAAGCCCCGCAGAGGCTGGACCTGTCCCGTAGAGACTGAAGGTCCTGGGTGGTGATCAAGAATGAGACAACTCTGGAGTTTCCGACAGGAGTCGGGACTTGTAATCAGAGGATAAAGACCGAGAAACCCGCATACTAGATAGAGTAGTGGGAGACGGTTAGAGATAGAGATAAATCCCCCGAGATACGCAGGCGTGCCCGAGATATGTGGAGTACGGGTAAGATACGCGGAGCGTGTTGCGAGATATACGAAATCCCGACCGAGATATGCGGAATCGTGGCGAGATACACGGAATCATGGGTAAAACTGCTAGGCGCAGTAACAGGTAACTGAGTAACTTCCCCTCCTATATAAAGGAGGAAGTTACCTCAGAAAACCATCATCTAATACGAACTTAAACTATTGCTTATCACCCCATTGATCACACATTCATTTAAGCATCGGAGAGGGATTCTGGGTCGCCACCCAGGTCATCCCCTTTTGCAGGATTACGCGGAGCTCAAGAGTCCAAGCTTTCCGTCAAGGACGTAACGGAGCTTCGCCCGTGATCCAACGTTGGCGCCGTCTGTGGGAAGCTTCCCCTTGCGACCAAGTGGCTTCGTGAAAATGCTATGTTAACGCTACTCGAAGGAGAAGGAGGGAGGCCATGACTGTCCTTTAGACTGATGCCGATCCTCGAGAGGAGTATGGGCGTCCCGCCCCCATGGAGGATCTGAAGGAGGTTGAAATTGATGGGTCTCAGAGGAAGGTGAAGATCGGGTCTGCTTTTTCGGACGAAAGAGCCCGAGAGTTGATCGAGCTCCTGAAGGAGTTTAAGGAGCTGTTTGCCTGGTCCCCGAGTGATATGCCAGGAATCAGCCCCGACGTTATAGTGCACGAGCTGAAGATAGACCCCGCGATCAAGCCTATCGCGCAGAGAAGGCGTCTGATGGGCGCGGACAAGAGGATCGCGATCCAGCAAGAGGTAGGCAGACTGCTTGACGCTGGATTCATCAAGGAGCTCCGATTCCAGACTTGGGTGGCTAACCCAGTCCTGGTGCGAAAGAGTAACGGGAAGTGGCGGATGTGTGTCGATTTCCGCGACTTGAACAAGGCCTGCCCGAAGGACTGCTACCCGCTTCCGAGGATTGACCAATTGGTGGATGCCACATCGGGACATGAGCTGCTGAGCTTCATGGATGCCTATTCCGGGTACAACCAGATCAAGATGGCGAAGGAGGATGCCCCCCATACGGCTTTCTATGCCGACAGTGACGTCTACCATTACGACGTGATGCCCTTCGGATTGATCAATGCCGGAGCAACTTACCAGCGGATGGTGAACAAGTTGTTTGGAGACATGCTGGGGAAAACCATGGAGGCATATGTGGATGACATGCTGGTGTTGTCCCGACAGGCAGGAGACCGTGTCCAGAACTTGGCGGCGGCGTTTGAGCGGATGAAGTTCCATCAGGTTCGGCTGAACCCCAACAAATGTGCTTTCGGGGTAAACTCGGGGAAGTTCCTATGGTTCATGGTGAGCCAGAGAGGAATCGAGGTGAATCCCGAGAAGCTGCGAGCAATCGAGGAGATGCAGTCCCCAAAGACTCATCGGGAGGTTCAGGTGCTGAATGGCCGGTTGGGCGCGATGAATCGCTTCCTATCCAAGGCGAGTGACCGAGCCATGCCATTCTTTGATGTGCTGAGGGCCCACAAGAAGTTTGAATGGACCGACAAGTGCGAGGAGGCGTTCCAAGCACTCAAGCAGCACCTCCGTACCCTTCCGCCGTTGGCGAAACCAGTTCCAGGCGAGCCGCTTTATCTCTATTTGGCTGTTTCTGATGTGGCTGTTAGTTCTGTTTTGATTAAACTTGTCAAGGGCAAACAAGTGCCTATCTATTATGTAAGCAAGGCGTTTGCCAAGTCTGAAATAAACTATCCCGCTATTGAGAAGTATCTCTTCGCGTTGATTATTGCCGCTCGAAAGTTACGACCTTACTTCCATGCCCATGAAGTCACGGTATTAACTAATCAGCCCCTGAAGCACTTTTTGAACCGACCGGAGGCGTCGGGGAGACTGGTGAAATGGGCCATCGAGCTGACGGAGTTTCGTATTCTTTTCGCTCCGAGAACCGCTATTAAGGGCCAGGCATTGACAGATTTTATAGCTGAGTCTACGGCACCCGATCTGGAAGTAACGGGTCCCGCAGAGGGGGCAACCATGGAGGAAGTCCCGACAACAGAACAACAGCCAGAACAGCCAAATGAGGAGAACACCTGGGAGATGTACACTGATGGTTCATCGAGTGTAGAAGGCTCGTGGGCAGGATTCGTATTGATACCGCCCGGTGGAGGCGAGCCCCTATGATATGCCTTGGCGTTGCGTTCAAAGCCACCAACAATGAAGCAGAATACGAGGCTCTCATCACGGGCCTCAAGATTGCCAAGGGTACGGGGGTCGATCATTTAAAAGTGAAGTGCGATGCCAGCTTGATCGTGAATCAGGTCCAGGGGAACTATGAAGCCAGGAGCCCGACAATGAAGAAGTATTTACACGAGGTGCAGACTTTGAAGGGAAGCTTCAAAAGCTTCGATATCGAGGTGATCCCGAGGGAAGAAAACGCGGAAGCAGATGCCTTAAGCAAGTTTGCTCTGGGAGTGGCCCCCGAGGAGAATCAGAAGGTGCATTTCCTAGAAAATGTGATTATCTCAAACATTGATCCGGCGGAGATCTGCGCTATTGAGACAGGATCGGAGGAAGAAGAGAAGCCCACTTGGATGACCCCGATGGTCACGTACCTGACTACGGGGGCACTCCCTGATGACAAGGTGGCAGCTATCAGGTTGCGTCGAATTGCGGACAACTACGCGATGGTGGATAACCAGTTATACAAAAAAGGGTATGTAAAGCCTTTCCTAAAATGCGTGGCGGAACCTGACACGAATCGGATCCTGAGGGAGCTACATGAGGGAGTCGCGGCCTGTCACGAAGGGGCTCGATCTCTTGTGAGGAAGGCGCTGAACTTGGGCTACTATTGGCCTTCGATGAACAAGGAGGCGACAGCAATGGTCCGATCCTGTGATGCATGTCAGAGGTACGCTCCAAATATCGTGGCTCCCGCCGCGGACTTAATGCCCATCAGGAGTGTATGGCCCTTCGTGCAATGGGGGATTGATCTGGTGGGACCTCTTCCTCAAGCGAAAGGTCAGTGCAAGTATTTGCTCGTGGCCATCGATTACTTCTCAAAGTGGATAGAGGCTAAGGCATTGGCCAAGACGACGGGACAGCAGATCCTCAAGTTCCTTCAAACTCAGATCATATCCCGGTATGGGGTTCCTCGAGTGTTGATCAGTGATAACGGCCCTCCGTTCAATGGGGGTCAGTTGAAGGAGTACCTGGAGGAATTGAACATCGAACATCGGACTGCTTCAGTCCGCCACGCTCAAACCAATGGCCAGGTAGAATCAGCCAACAAGATCGTGATGGATGGCTTGAAGAAGAGAGTCTACGCCTTGCAGGGCCATTGGCTGGATGAGCTCGAGAACGTGCTGTGGGCTGTGAGAACAACACCCAAGCAATCAACAGGAGAAACTCCGTTTGGCCTGGTCTATGGCACAGAGGCAGTTGCTCCCGTAGAGATATTACGAACCCCTGACAAACGAGGAAATGAGACGTCTAGACTTAGACTTGCTCGAGGAAAAAAGGTGGAAAGCTGATGAAGTCCAGGCTAGCAACAGCCCGATATTAAAATCGGCGGGTCAGGTCCCGACAATTCTTCGTTGGAGAACTTGTCTGGCGGAGGAACGAGTTCGTTCATCAAGATCGGATCAACAAGCTATCACCAAAATGGGAAGGACCTTACAAGATCGTAGGGATGCCAGCACCCAATGCATACAAGCTAGAGGACCTTGATGGCAAGACATTGAAGCATTCCTTCAGTGGCGAACACTTGAAGAAGTATCATGTTTGATATTAAGCCGCCGCGAAGGGCGCAAATTGTCTATCAATAAGATCCGATGTAAGCCTATTTTGAGTTATTTATGAATAAAAGAAGTTGCTTCCGATCAAATTGCTTTTAGATTTATTCTAACTGTTAGTAAGACGTCCTGAAGGACGCGACAAAAGCCTTCCGAGGTACGATAAAAGCCTTCCGAGGTATGCGTAAGTCGTCTATATGATGCGGCCAAAAGCCTTAACAGGTATGGAGAAAAGCCCTACGGGGTACATGTAAGTCGTCTATATGATGCAACCAAAAGCCTAGGTACGAAAAGGCCCGGATGGGTCCGCGTAAGTCGTCTATATGACGCGGCCAAAAGCCTTAACGGGTACGAAAAAGCCTTAACTGGTCTGCGTAAGTCGTCTATATGATGCGGCCAAAAGCCTTAACGGGTATGAAAAAGCCTTAACAGGTCCGCATAAAGTCGTCTGAAAGGACGCGATAAAAGCCTCAAAGGGTACGATGGAATCATCTTAATAATGTGCGATTGGACGAGAAACCTTAAGTGGTTAAGTCCCGATTGGACGAGAAACCTTAAGTGGTTAAGTCCCGACTGGATGAGAAACCTTAAGTGGTGAAGTCCCGATTGGACGAGAAACCTTAAGTGGTGAAGTCCCGATTGGACGAGAAACCTTAAATGGTAAAGTCCCGAGTTAAGCGTCGGAAGGACGTATGTAGTCATCTCAAACGGTGCATCGGAACGTTCTGAGTAACGAATTTAAAGCCGCTTTGAATAAGTGCAAATGATTATCGTAACCAAAACAGTTTGAAAGAAATTCCTTAGATAAAGGCTCGAAGGCCTAGGAGTTCTGATACAAAAGACAAAGGAGAAAGATTACAATGACTAAAAAGATGTAACATTAGACTTGGTCCTTGTTGGAAGATGGATCCTCAGCAGCATCGGAAGGAACAAAGTTCGGAGGGGCCTGGGCGGAAGGCTCCGCAGCTGGCGGAGTCGGGTCCACGGTAGCGGCCTCTTCACTCTCCGCGGGGAGGTTGAAGTACTTCTCCGCAACGGGGGCAAGAGTCTCGGACTTCGTGAAGTCAATGGAATCCGCGTAGGGTGTGTAGAGTTCCTCGACAGCGTTGTACAAAACATCCTCCACCTCTGACTTACAGAACTCTACAGCAGCCACCTTGAATTCTTCAGAGTTCCGATACTCCCCGCGGCCCTGCAGGCGGCCCTCCTCGAGGCCTTGAGCCTTTGCCTCAGCCAGCTTGGCAGAGAACTCAACCCTCTCCGCCTCGAACTTTGCCTTGGCCTCCGCAAGAAGATCCGCGAAGACGTCCTTCTCGCGAATGAGCTACTTCTTCTCCGCCTCATTCCGCTGCTGCTCCACCTGGACCATCTTCCGCTCCCGACGCATGACAGCCTCATGATCGTGGACCTTCTTGAGCAGGCTCGAAGTCATCTCGTCTAGAAGAGCTTTCTCCTTGGCCATCTTGTTCTTGGCCGCCACTGCCTCGTCGAGCTCCACCTGAAGCTTGGCTAATGCATCAGGGTTCGACTTGGCTTCAGCCTCCTCCAAAGCACTCTTTAGGGCCAAGGCAATGGCGAAACAACGCTGCTGGTCCGCAGTTTCCTAAGGCGAAGGGAAAAAAGATAAGAATTCGATGATCGAAAGCAGAGATAAAGGTAAAGTATTACCTCCATCCGACGGACGGCCATGGAGCGGAACTCCTCTTCGATGTCTTCCCGCGACAAGCAAAGTGGCTGTCTCAAAGTCGGAGGAAATGACCCTGCCAGCAGATGCAGGGCCAGATCAGGTCCCGTCGGATCGAAAACCCGTGGAGGGATTCGATCGGACGCCAGGGAACCACCGCCTGGTCGAGAGTGTAGATCTTGTAAACGTCATCCATCGGAAGACGAGGGATAACCTCGGCATCATCGGTGGGAGGAGCTACCTCGGTCGGAGGAGGCTCGGGAGTTGGAGTACGGAAAGCAGGAGGAGGACTCCGGGACACGTCCCTCACAGCGGGCCTCATGCTCCTTGACCCTGACCTTCCGCGGGGAAGCAGGCCCCCCTCGTCAGGCTCCTCGACAGAAGGAGAGGCCTCCAAATCAGTCACCCGACGGAACTGAGCTTCCGCCGGGACGTCCTCCAGCATCAGTTCTTGCGGAGCTGCAGTCTCCGCTGGAATGACAGCCTCCGTCGGAGCAGGAGTCTCCGAGGGACCTGCGGTGGCAGGACGAACATGATAAGGAATAATTCCGCCAGGACACTAGAGAATTTGACGTTCGACATGCTGGTCTTTCCCATGGAAGTTATAATATCCCGCCTTGAGAACGCGGGGGACTTCTCCTTGAAGGATATATTTAATTTCCCGAACCCGCGACTCCCGATCGGCGGGGATAAACTCCTTGGGAACTAATTTCTTATATCGTTTAATTGCACGACGAACGCGCTTACCTTCCTCGACGGTAGTGGCCCCGAAGGCCCGATCTATCTCCTCCATCCTGGCCTTCTTGGCCCCAACCTGCTCTTCGGTTGGAGGAGCAGCAGATAGAGGAGTGGAAGAGGAAGCACCTTTCTTCACCAGCTTTCGCTTCCGCTTGGAGCCACTCTGGACGGCATCAGTCTCGCCCTGCTTCATAATGAGATGAGTCAGCAGAGAAGCCTTCTTGGCTGCAAAGGTAAAATATAAGATAGTTAGAAATATTACCCAGATGACCAAATCCTTGGAAACAGAGTCAAGGAGTCGGACTCCGATAGTAATCAGGTCCTTCTCCTGGAGCTTGTTGGCGTCGAGGGGTATGAAGTTGTCTCCCCAACGGTAGAGCTGAACCATTTGGAGAGTATTGAGGTCATCCTCAGTGTAGTCTAGAAGCTTGGGGGCAGGGTCCGCCACGACCTCCCGCTGAGGCCACGGGACAGAGCTATGTTGGACGAAGAAGTAGTACTTCTTCCATCCGCTGTTATCGGACCCCGAGTCGCGAATCAGCACCCGATCTTTGTGGAACTTCCAAGTTTCGCTATCCCAGCCGAAACGTGAAAGTTGCTCCTTTGTCCACTTGGGGAGTCGGGGGGAGAAGGAGCAGACACCAGCTTTGTTGCACTTCATGCCGTAGAAAGTGCGGAATAGCAGTAGACTGTACGTCCACTGCTGGCGGTGGCATAGGAGTTGGAAGGCATTCCACACGCGGATGGCGTGTGGAGAGAAAGTACAAGGGTGCGTTTTGTAGAAGTTGCACATCTCCACCATATTTCCGCAGAAGGGGAACCGAATCCCCGCGCTTATTTGTCCGGCGGAGACGAACACTTCCCCTGCTCGAGGAGGCGTAATGATGTGCTTCCTTCTGACAGCAGGTTGAGACTCATACGGGAAGCGAGGTTCCCAATCTGAGGTAATACACCCCTCTCTAAGGGCAACCTCATATGAAGCCTCAGAAATCTCATTGACATCAAATTCGAAAGTGAAAGGAGCCCTAGCCTCAGAACTAGCTTCGTCTAAAACGGTTGCAAACAAGAGGATTTGAGAAAAGGAGAAAAAACAGCAAGTAAATCACGAAAACATAGAAGAAAGTCCTTACCAGACATGATCGATGATCAGAGAGGTAAAATGAAGGAAGATCGGAAGGGTTGAAGGCCTTGGATCACTTGAACAGCAGGAAGAGTTGGGAGAAGAAGCTTCGAATGCAAGAATGGCTGAAATCGAGAGAGTGCAGAAGACGTGAATAATGCCAGGGTTTTAGCTTTTATAAGCAAAAGGACAACTGGAGGGACTTAATCTTGACCGTTGAAGACGAAACGATTTGACCACAATCGTTGAAATCATGAAGACGGTACGGAAGGGACAGCTGGATGGGCTTGATCTGCACCGTTGAAGAAGAAACGACACAATCTTAATCGCCGAGATTATAGGTACGGAAGGGACGTGTGTGACGTCACAACTGCTTTTTCAGAAAACAACAGTCACGCCGGTTTAAACGTCGTTTCCTTATCCCTAGGCATTTAATGCTACAGTAACCGAGGAGTCTCCTCGGATTTGGCAACTGCCCATGGGGTCTGGTGGGCCCCAAGGCAATCATGAGTAAGAGACTCTGTTATACAACAATTACACGCAAGGCAAAAACCTCCGACGGTGGTATCAGAGGGTATGAAGACAAAAGCCTCTGATTGTGGTATCAAAAAATGCAAAGATAAAAGCCCCCGACGGCGGTATCGGGAGGTATGAAGACAAAAGCCTCCGACAAAGAGGTCAAAAGATCTGAACTGAAAGACATGACGAACTAAAAGTCCCCCATGTCTTGGGGGCAAATGATGGGTTCCGATGTAATCGTTAGCCCCGTTAACAGCCAATGGACGGGGAGTAGGTCCAGTGGGCCTCGTGAAAAGCCTGGAAGGCCCAGAGGCCCAGCACGAAGGGTCCCGACTTTAGCGGTCCCGATGTCTGAGCTGAATGCTCCTGATGAGAAGCCTCTGAGTAGGCCCCGATATGCCTTAGTAAAGGCCCCGATGATAAAGCCCCGCAGAGGCTGGACCTGTCCCGTAGAGACTGAAGGTCCTGGGTGGTGATCTAGAATGAGACAACTCTGGAGTTTCCGACAGGAGTCGGGACTTGTGATCAGAGGATAAAGACCGAGAAACCCGCCTACTAGATAGAGTAGTGGGAGACGGATAGAGATAGAGATAAATCCCCCGAGATACGCAGGGCGTGCCCGAGATATGTGGAGTACGGGTAAGATACGCGGAGCGTGGGGCGAGATATACGAAATCCCGACCGAGATATGCGGAATCATGGCGAGATACACGGAATCATGGGTAAAACTGCCAGGCGCAGTAACAGGTAACTGAGTAACTTCCCCTCCTATATAAAGGAGGAAGTTACCTCAGAAAACCATCATCTAATACAAACTTAAACTATTGCTTATCACCCCATTGATCACACACTCATTTAAGCATTGGAGAGGGATTCTGGGTCACCACCCAGGTCATCCCCTTTTGCAGGATTACGCGGAGCTCAAGAGTCCAAGCTTTCCGTCAAGGACGTAACGGAGCTTCGCCCGTGATCCAACAGGTTCAACGGGGGAATCTCCATCCTGACTTGGCCCTGCATCTGCTGGCAGGGTCAATTCCTCCCGCTTTGACACTGCCGCTTTGCTTGGCGCGGGAGGACATCGAAGAGGAGTTCCGCGCTATGGCCGTCCGTCGGATGGAGGTAATACTTTACCTTTGCTTGTTTTCTTCTTTATCCCTGTCTTCGACCATCAAATTCTAATCTTTTTTCCTTTCGCCTTAGGAAACCGCGGACCAGCAGCACTGTTTTGCCATCGCCTTAAGTCTGAAGAGGGCTTTGGAGGAGGCTGAAGCTAAATCGGACCCCGATGCGTTAGCCAAACTCCAGGTGGCTCTCGACGAGGCGGTGGCGGCCAAGAACAAGATGGCCAAGGAGAAAGCTCTCATTGACGAGATGGCTTCGGGCCTGCTCAAGCAGGTTCAAGATCATGAGGCTGTCATGCGTCGGGAGCGGAAGATGGTCCAGGTGGAGCAGCAGCGGAATGAGGCGGAGAAGAAGCAGCTCATTCACGAGAAGGGCGTCTTCGCGGATCTTCTCGCGGAGGCCAAGGCGAAGTTTGAGGCCGAGAGGGCTGAGTTCTCTGCCAAGCTGTCTGAGGCAAAGGCTCAAGGCCTCGAGGAGGGCCGCCTGCAGGGCCGCGAGGAAGGTCTCCAGCAGGGTCGTGAGGAAGGCCGCCTACAGGGCCGCGAGGAGTATCGGAATTCTGAAGAATTCAAGGTGGATGATGTAGAGTTCTGCAAGTCCGAGGTAGAGGATGTTTTGTACAACGCCGTCGAAGAACTCTACACAGCCTACGCGGATTCCATTGACTTCACGAAGTCCGAGACTCTCGCCCCCGTCGCGGAGAAGTACTTCAATCTCCCCGCGGATAGTGAAGAGACTGCTACCGTGGACCCGACTCCGCCAGCTGCGGAGCCTTCTGCACAGGCCCCTCCGAACCTTGCTCCCTCCGATATTGCTGAGGATCCATCTTCCAACAAGGACCAAGTCTAATGTTACATCTTTTTAGTCCTTGTAGTTTTTCTCCTTCGTCTTTTGTATCAGAACTCCTAGGCCTTCGAGCCTTTATATAAGGAATTTCTTTTATTTGTTTTGGTCTCGATAATCGTTTGCACTTATTTAAAGCGGCTTTAAACTCGTTACTCAGAACGTTCCGATGCACCATTTGAGATGACTCCATACGTCCTTCCGACGCTTGACTCGGGACTTCACCATTTAAGGTTTCTCGTCCAATCGGGACTTCACCACTTAAGGTTTCTCGTCCAATCGGACTTCACCACTTAAGGCTTCTCGTCCAATCGGGACTTCACCACTTAAGGCTTCTCGTCCAATCGCACATTATTAAGATGATTTCATCGTACCCTTTGAGGCTTTTATCGCGTCCTTTCAGACGACTTTAGTCATACCCGTTAGGGCTTTTGGCCACGTCATATAGACGACTTACGCGGACCCGCTAGGGCTTTTTTCATACCCGTTAAGGCTTTTTGTCGCATCATATAGACGACTTACACGGACCCGTTAGGGCTTTTTCGTACCTAGGCTTTTGGTTGCATCATAAAGACGACTTACTTGTACCCCGTAGGGCTTTTGTCCGTACCTATTAAGGCTTTTGGCCGCATCATATAGACGACTTACGCATACCCCGCAGGGCTTTTGTCCGTACCTCGTAAGGCTTTTTGTCGCGCCATAAAGGCGACTTACTTGTACCTCGTAAGGCTTTTCCCGTACCTCGGAAGGCTTTTGTCGCGTCCTTCAGGACGTCTTACTAATAATTAGAATAAATCTAAAATAATTTGATCGGAAACAACTTCTTTTATTAATAACTCAAAGCTTTGCTTACATCGGATTGATAGATAACTTGCGCCATTCGCGGCGACTTAATATCAAACATGATACTTCTTCAAGTGTTCACCGCTGAAGGAATGCTTCAACGTCTTGCCATCAAGGTCCTCTAGCTTGTATGCATTGGGTGCTGGCATCCCTACGATCTTGTAAGGTCCCTCCCATTTCGGTGATAGCTTGTTCATCCGATCTTGATAAATGAACTCGTTCCTCCGCCAGACAAGTTCTCCCACGAAGAACTGTCGGGACTGATGGATATACGCCCAATTTGAACCCGTTGACTTCCGAACCGTTGTATTTTTATCGTCCCATTTATGATTGCAAATCGAAACTTCAACCCGGACACTTCGCGAGAACACCGACGGCTCGGACGGGGCCGAAGCGCCCGTCCGACAATGAAGGACTCACCTAGGTGAGGTCGGGTGGCCACACCCGACCTCCCCTAGGGGAGATCGGGTCAGCCGACCCGATCTCCCCTAGGGGAGATCGGGTAGACCAACCCGATCTCCCCTAGGGGAGATCGGGTAGACCAACCCGATCTCCCCTAGGGGAGATCGGGTAGACCAACCCGATCTCCCCTAGGGGAGATCGGGTAGACCAACCCGATCTCTCCTAGGAGAGATCGGGTCGGCCAACCCGATCTCTCCTAGGAGAGATCGGGTCGGCCAACCCGATCTCTCCTAGGAGAGATCGAGTCGGCTGACCCGATCCCTCCTAGGAGGGATGGGGTTGGCCAACCCCACCCTCCCTAGGAGGGGTTGGGTGCCCTCACCCAACCCCTACCCTTGGGGGTCGGATTCCTCCCCCCCAAGGGCCCCGACACCACCTTCGGACACCCATGCTCGGTCCACTCCGCCTACCTCCTCCGAACCCTAAGGTCTTAATTATATGCTTAAAGGTTAATTAATTGTGTTTAAAGGCTAACGATGTCATTAAGCCACCTTAATGACACCGTTGCCTATAAATACCCCACCTTCACAACTCATTTGATCATCTTGGCTAATTGGACATTTTAGCTCTGACATCTCTCTAGCTTTATCTCTCTAGAAATATAGTTCTGACTTAGGCATCGGAGAGGGTTCACCAGGCACCACCCCCCCCTCCTCCGTGTCTGGTATTGCCCCTTTTGCAGGGCAAAGGGAGAGAAGAAGAGAAGGGACCAAGGGAAGAAGAAAAGGAAGAAGGACATAGGCAAAGACAAGACGACTCGAGGAGATCGGATCATACACATCCCCCGTAAGGAGTGAGATCAAAGCCGACACCCCGTTGACCTAGATCTCATAACTTAACACTTGGCGCCGTCTGTAGGCTTCGAGCAGAAAGCCTGGCTATCACACGAGCTATGACGAACAGTAGGGTATCCAGGCCCCAACACCCACCTGGAGGCAATGGGCGGAGAAGAGAACCCATACCTCCAGGGAGGCGGCCTAACCCTGGGAAGCAGCCAATGCATTCAGAGCCCCAAGACATACCACAACCTCCTCAGCAACAGAACAACCAGGAGGGAGGACCTTCACGCCCAGCTGGGGCTGAGTCCTCCACAGCCTCCACCCCCCGGGCAAGAAGGCCACAGAGAGAAAGAGAACAACAGGGAGTGCCTTCCCACAATACGGCACCCCCTGAGGGATACTATTATGAAGAGCAACCCCAAGGGTACCCATATGGGATGCCGGCACAAAGAGATGGCAACCGCGCCCACACAGCGTATGCAAGGCCGGCGTACACCCAAGGAACTTACACTGAAGCCCAGGAGGAAGAGCAGATCCCAGCAGAAGAGTACTACTCGCACCCTCGAGCAGGGCAGCGAGAGGAACAAAGAAGATATCACCAGGAGCCACCCCCAGAGGGCAGGCAACAATTTGTGCCTCCTAGGCAACAGCATAGCAACAGGGCTTACACACCCCTTGGGGAGGAAAGACAAGCAAGACCTCCAAGGAGGCAAGACTTCCATGAAGGACCCCAGCAGGCGTACCAAGGGTACACCTACAGTCCATACCAGCAGGGACAAGGGAACCCAGTAAGCCCAGTCTACAACTACAATGGGTATCAGAGGGGTTATACTCCGGCACCGGTGATGATCACCCCGGAGGAGATAGAAGCTATGATAACCCGGAAACTGAATGAGTCAAAGAAACCCAGCCTGCATTGCCTAAGTGACAAGACGAACCACCCTTTCACAAGGGAACTGGAGATGAACAGGGTGCCAGACTCCCTGCACACAGTGCAAATTGCAAAGTATAATGGGAAGGGAGACCCCCTAGAACATATCCAGCAGCATGAGGCCTCCCTATTTGGGAGGACCACTGATGAAAGATACAAGGCACTCCTTTTCCCAAACACCCTATCAGGGGTGGCCTCACATTGGTTCTTCATCCTGCCCTCTGAGAGCATCCACTCATGGGAGCAGCTAAAAGCTAAGTTTCTGCAGAGATACCTAGGGGAGAGGAAACTCCTCAAGGGAACAGGCTCCATTGATGACGTAAAACAAGAATACGATGAAACCCTGGCCAGCTACTACACTAGGTTCAACCAGAATATTGCAGACATCCAAGGAGACATCACTGAAGGGGAGATAATCCGAGCCTTTATCAGAAACTTAGGTCGCTTTGGGTCAACATTGGCTGAAAAGATGGCCAAAAAGCCAGCAAGCACCTTGGAGGAGCTTGCAGGGAGAGTTAAAACGCATATTGACCTTGAGAGACACAGGGCAAGCAAGAAGGCCAAAATTCAGGCAGCCAAGGAGGATACTCAAAGGCCAAACAAAGGAAAGCCACCCCAGGCACCGCAGCAAGCAAGGCAACAAGAGTGGCGTCCGCCGCAGCATGCAAGACAACAAGAGTGGCGTCCGCCACAACAAAGAAACCAAATGGGTGAACCCTTAAAGGCTAGAGAAAGCAATGTCATTAAGTTCATCCCACTGAACGCCACTCCAGCCACCGTACTTAGAGAGATGCGGAACCAAAAGCTATGGTCACCCCCTGCAAGGTGGAGAGCCCCAATGGTGGGAAATCACAAGGATAGATGGTGTGACAACCACGAGGCTTATGGTCACGACACAAATGAATGCTTTAGCTTAAAGCTAAGCATAAACAACATCGTCCAGAGGGGAGAACTAAAGCAGTTCGTAGACCATGGGGGCAATAGCATGCAACTGGGGCCACCACAGAAAGACAAGGGCAAGGAAAAGGTAGACTATAACCCTCCACCCAACAAAAGAGGAGTCATCAATATGATACATGGAGGAGCAGCATCAGGAGGCCCAACTGCTAATGCAAGAGAGGTCTATGCATCCAAGCTAAGCTCAGTGCCAAGGTGGAGAAAAAGGCCAAGAGAAGGAGAAGAAGTGAAGATAGAGTTCTCGGAGAAGGACAAAAGCCACATCGTCTTTCCACACGACGATGCTCTAGTTATTACTTTAGATATTGATAATTTTGATGTAAAGAGAATTTTGGTGGATGGGGGCAGCTCAGCTGACCTCCTAAGCCTAAGAGTGTTGGAAGAGATAGGGAAAACCAAAGCAGACATCAAGCCGGTCAACTTCCCTCTAGTTGGCTTCTCAGGGGCAACAAGTTACCCTCTGGGGATGATAACATTGCCAGTGACCATGGGCCAAGGATGGACCCAGCTGAAGGTAAATGTCAATTTCTTGGTGGTTGAAAGCCTGGGAGCCTACAATGGGATCCTAGGAAGGACAACCATAAATCCATATGAAATAGTGCCATCCACTGTTCACCAGAAGCTGAAGTACATCACGGAGAACGGAGTTGGAGAGGTCCTGGGTGATCAACGCACTGCAAGACAATGCTATGTCAATTCAATGAGACATGGATCACACAGGACAGACACAGTGGCTATGGTCATGGCAGGAGCCAACCAGGAAAGAAGAAAGAGGGGAGGGAGACAAAGGCAAGGAAGGAGGAGGAGTGGAGTGACACTCCGCCTGAGCAGACAGCTTTTTCAAACAGTGCCTACAAGGAGACACGGGAGCAAGGCTGTAAAGGTAACATCCATACCTTGGCAGCCAGACACCACAATAGGGAACAGAACAAGGGACTCCATCCTAAGAGGCTTTCGCTACATAGATGATATCAAGCAAATGCCGCAGGAGTCTATATCAAGTTATTTCCAGAGATTCTTTGATTATGGTGCCAACATGGGCATCACAAGGGGAGAAGCAGTCAGAGCATTCATCAGACACATGCATCCAAGCTCATTCGAGGCCTATGGAGGGCTCTATGAGATGGTCATGACGAGCACTATGAGAGAGCTCAAGGCGAAGTTGGACAAGGCATTTGAACAAGAAGCGGAACAGTTGGATGAAGTTCCAGAAAGAGGAAGAGAAACAGACACATTGGGAGGAGGTGTCAATTTCACATTCACACCCCTCACACTCAGCATAGAAGAAATCTTCCACAAGCGCCTCAAGCAAGAGCTGCCAGCATGCAGGGAGGAGGGCAAGGCCTTCCTAGGAAGAGATGCACAGGGTTGGTGTGAGTACCATGGGACCTGGGGGCATCAAACCAACAACTGCATGGTGTTGAAGGTGGAAGTGGAAGAAATGATCTACAATGGAAACTTCAAGGAGTACGTGGCAACAGACACAGTGACCACCCCATATCCTTAGTTTCATATCTAGCATTTTGCTTGTTTTAGCTTTACAAGCTTTTCAAAAACAACTCTTGAGAAGGAGAACTCACGAAGTTACTCCAACTCTACAACTACCTTTGATTTCCTACAAAGGATGTCTTGGTGCACCAAGGCATCCCGAGTGTACAAAAACATGAATGCTCCTAAGAGAGTAGTAGTTATTCAAAAGTATTTACCAGTGAATGTGATGTTACAATCACCAAGTTATCCTTACACAGATATAACTTCAAGTCAACAACCTTCGACGCCCCCAAGAGCGTATCTTGAGAGTAGTCTTCGTACTACGACATTCGACGCCCCCAAGAGCGTATCTTGAGAGTAGTGTTCATACTAAGACCTTCGACGCCCCCAAGAGCGTATCTTGAGAGTAGTTATTATACTACGACCTTCGACGCACCAAGAGCGTATCTTGAGAGTGGTTTCCAAAAACCACGAACCTCGACGCCCCCAAGAGCGTATCTTGAGAGTAGTGTTCATACTACAACCTTCGACGCCCCCAAGAGCGTATCTTGAGAGTAGTTATTACACTACGACTTCGACGCACCAAGAGCGTATCTTGAGAGTGGTTTCCAAAAACTACGAATTCGACGCCCCCAGGAGCGTATCTTGAGGTGGATTTGCAACCCACCAGATTCGACGCCCCCAAGAGCGTATCTTGAGGTAGAAAAAACACTACCAGTTCGACGCCCCCAAGAGCGTATCTTGAGGTAGATTTCAAACTACCAGTTCGACGCCTACCAGGAGCGTATCTTTGGTCTAACCTGAGCCCTCCGGGAGCCTATCCTGTGAAACGTTAAGTGCCGTCCGAGAGCCTGTCTCGTGAACAGTTTGACACCCGTCAAAAAGGTATTGGTGGACTAACCTGTGCCCTCCGGGAGCCTATCCTGTGAAACGTTAAGTGCCGTCCGAGAGCCTGTCTCGTGAACAGTTTGACACCCGTCAAAAAGGTATTGGTGGACTAACCTGTGCCCTCCGGGAGCCTATCCTGTGAAACGTTAAGTGCCGTCCGAGAGCCTGTCTCGTGAACAGTTTGACACCCGTCAAGAAGGTACTGGTGGACTAACCTGTGCCCTCCGGGAGCCTATCCTGTGAAACGTTAAGTGCCGTCCGAGAGCCTGTCTCGTGAACAGACTTTGACGCCCACCAAGAGCGTATCTTTGGTCTAACAGTACAACGTATACCGTGTAAGGGGTATCGGAAGAGATCATCATACCATGTTTAGAAGGATACCATGCTCAGAAGGATACCATGAGAAAGCAATTTCCAAGTAAAGTAATGTGAAGAACAAGTAATGTTTTTTCTTTATGAAGTGACAGGTATGACATGAAGGAAACCACGAAAGAAGGATAAGTAAAGGAAATATATCAAGGGAAGGGTCCATACCCAAAGAGCCATACACAAGGCATAGGGAGGCATCATGAGAAGAGATATATACAAAAGCATGAGAAGCACTAATATAAAGGCAAACGAACTACGTAGTCAACAACACAATGCGGCAAAGGAAAGTAACAACAAACACCATCACAATCTCAAAAGACACTCAACCCGTACAAGGGGAGAAGGAGTGTAGTTATATATACAAGGATAGTATGAGATAAACAAGTCAGTCAGAAGCCTCGGGGGAGTCACCCTCACCCCCTGAAGCTGAACCTCCAGCGGAAATAGATGAGGAAGAGGAGTCTGAGGTACCAATCTCGACAGGTGTAGCATCCACCTGGGCTGGGGCAGCCTCGTCTGCGACAGCAGCCTGACCCATCAGAACAGTCGCGTAGCCAGTGGCATATGGCCCAAAGTCACCAAGGTCACCAAACGGAAACTGAGGATCAATCCGGTATATGTGATCAACCAGATACTCACCGAACTGGTTCATCTCCTGGGTGAGACGCGTGCTATAATCGGCGATAAAGGCAGAGGAGGCCTTGTACTCAGATACCGCGACAGCCCTCTCCTCCGCCCGACACTTAGTCTCCAACTTCCGCAGCTCCTCAGAATGGAGCGACGCGGCAACCTCAGCTTCCCGACGCAAACTGCCCACAGTGGCTTCAAGCAAGGACACCTGGCTCTGGAGCTCCTGCAACCTCAAATCAGATATACGCGCCTTCTCGGCAGCAGTGGCGACCTCCGCCTTGAGAGAGACCTGGCTGTCCTCAAGGGTCTTCCTCTCGTCAGATAACTCGAGCACGAGCGAGGACATGTTCACCATGTCAGATATACCCTAACAATACAAACAAAGGGTGAATAACCGAAAGATAGCCATTATGAAAGAAATGAAAGGAAAGCAAGGAACAACTCACAGGTGCATAACGAGAGAGTACCCCCTGAACAAAGCGCCGGGTCTCCCCAGGAGACTTGGGCGAAGCAACACGATCGCCAGGGGGGACGGCGCCACGGAGTACGCGGACGCCAACCTCAGGAGTCCGCAAAGAGGAGGTGCTATCGAGGTGGAACTCCTTCAGACCAGCGAAGGGAGTCCACTCAGACCCAATAACATCTTCATCAGTCAGCCGTGCGAAATCCTTCCGACTTAAAGTCGGAGGCCCACCTACACAAGCAAAGTAAGTCAAAGGATAACATAAACATAGAAGGATCAGCAGTAAGGTAAAGATCATACCTGAGGACCGTGCCCTCGGCTGGGGGGCAGGGGAACCACCACCAGCAGGTCCCTTCCCTTTGTCAGCCAGGGAAGGCACCTCTTCGACCACCATCTCCTTATCACGAGATAGGGTCGGAGGACGAGCAGTAGGCGAAGCAGGATTCACAGCCTTCTTTCTCTTAGCAGCCGAGGCCCCGGCCTCAGGATCAGATCTCCGCAGCTTGGACTTGGAAGGTCCAGAATCTCTGCCAACGGAGACGACCCTCTCAGTCACCAAGGGGGAACGCCCTAGCAAGGTAAGAAAAACAAGATAAGGAAAACATAAGTTACACCATAAAGAAGCAAATAGGAGAAAGCATACCAGAGGCTCCACCCTTCTTCCCAGGCAGGGGGGATTTCTTCAAAGCAGAACTGGAAGGAGCCTTCCTCTTGCTCAGATCAACAGGGGCTCCCTGCACGTTATAGGTTTTTCCATGAAACCAACCTACAAAGGAAGAGCAGAAGGTAAATAAAGATGGAAAGACCAAGTGACATACCGAACCCCCGGAGTCAGGAGTCAGACTGATCCCGGCCTCATAAAGATCCGTCTCAGTCACTAAGGACACGGGACAGTAAGACCGGGTCCTGTTGCTCTCGTGAATGATCTTCATAGTCTTCAAGTCATCTGAAGGGAACTCTCCAAAAGCAGGCCAACCATCGGACCGATCTTCATTCAAGACCGACCAAGTGACATATCGGTCCGTAATGAAGAAGTAGTGTTTAGCCCAGTGACTGGCCGAATTGTCACTCTAGGTCACGAAACGGAGGGAGGTATCCCACTCGATCCCACTCAACCCGAAATCAGAGAATCGGGGATCTTTGAAGGTCGGATGGCGAGTTACGAAACTCGCAAACCCCACCCTCGTCCGGTACTGGAACCGATAGAAGCATCAGAATAGAACGAGAGAGTACTTCCAGGAGTACCAATGGCACAATACCCGGAAGCCCACCCAGACACGGAGGGCACTGGGGGCAAGGTTCACAGGAGAAATCCTGAAAAACCTGCTCAACTCTATAAGCTCGTCACAATAAGGCAGTCTCAGCCCGAATCGGATCTGAGAAGGGTATACGGCGACCGTCCCTATGGGAGGCTCCGTCACCGTCGCTCGAGTGTTCCCCAAGGAGGGGAGAAAAGGATACAGAGGCTCATCTAGGGGACAGATATTTCCTAGAGTGACATGTTCGTTGTAATCGGCCCTAGTGAGAAGGTTCTCTGACAGGATAGCAAGACCTAAGGCAAAGGTAGCAGGAAACCCCAAAGCACAAATCAAATTTCGACTAACACCCCAATGAAGGCCATGGTACTAAGCTAGCAGTAGAAAAGGAAGTAACGCGACCGGAAAGAAAGAGAAAGAGGAACTCACTCATCCTTCGGAGAATACGGCGTCTCTGAAGAGTCTGCGTACGTGGACACCACCAGGAGTATAGTACCTACCACGACACGACAAGTATCAAGATGAGAAAAATTTTCGAAGAACCGGAAATACTCCGACACCCGACCAACGACAACAATCAAAGATCCAAAGACACCCAGCAAAGATAGTCAGCACAAGTCAAGAACACTACAATGACCAAGGCAAATAATTTTATCCAAGCCTAAGGTCGGGTTTTGGAAAAAATTACCATTATACCCTCCAACAAGGATTAATACACCAACGGCGACGCGACATCAAATTCAAGACCGGGATAACCCAATCGGACAAGAAACCATATCTGGACGACCGGCAAACATTTTCCCCCAAAATCCACAACTACCAACGGCTATCTACGGCAATCCCACATTTAATCAAATTTCGGCAATCAAACATCGGCAATCAAACATCGGCAATCAAATATCAACGATTCAAAAATCGACGTTTTACACGGTAATGGAAAAGAAAAGAGCGGACCTTCGGAAAACCCGACCCGATATGGTAAACGGGTCCGGATTTCGAATTTGAAGACGCCCGAAAATCAGTCCCTCGCCGGAATTTGAGCCACGCCGCCGCCGGAGGTGATTTCGCTTGCCCCGTCGTCGCCGGAGAGCCCCGCACGTCACGCCGGAGTTATAGCCCTTCGCCGTTGACAACCCCTGCCGGAGTTGGTGTCGTCGCCGTCAGAGGCGAGTCTGTCGTCGACCGCAGCCGTCCGTCCAGTGCCACGCCGCCGTCGTCGTCGTCGGCCAAGCCGCTGCCCGCCTGAAGTTGAGCCCTCGCCTCCGCCTGGGTTCGTCTTCCTCGCCGCCGTCCCGATCAAAGTGCTGGCCGGAATTTCAGGTGCTCACCGGAATTTTGGCCGGCCCTAACCTTGGGGGTGCTCTCAAACTTGCCTTGCTCTCCAAGGGTGAGTGAAAAAAGAAAGATGGTGGCTATGGTGACTCTTGGAGGTATTTCTCTAACTCTCCTCTTTTATGATAAAAGGATGATAGGGTTTTTTAGGGGTTTTAATCACCACCATCCATCTAGCCTTAAGTAAAATCTAAGGGCCAAGGAAAGATCATCTTTTTTATCCCTTTCACCTATAGCTAAGTATATTCCCACACTTAGGAAAATTATCAAGTTAGTTTTATTTTTTGAGTATTCCATACTTAGGAAAAATTTTGGCCAAAATTAATTTTTCCTCACTTAGATGAAATCCCGGCATGAATTGGAAACGTAAGTTACTTAGTTGCATTCGTATCACACCCCGGTACAAGTTTGTGTTTTTTGAGTATACACCTGTAGCAGAGATAAGTTTATTACTCCCACCTCAGACGGACGCGTGCCTAGGCACACGTCCGTGCTACTCTGACGTTTACAATTCCTCTATCTCATTAGACAGGGGGGCAGGGTCAGAGGCACGCATCTAAGGGTAAGCAAGCATTCAGACAAAGAAGGTAAAACCCCGGTTTCAAATTGCGCGTATCATACCGTCCTGAAATAGAGTCAATCAAGGGTTAGGCCATTGGTTGACTCGGGGGCATGTGATGGATATACGCCCAATTTGAACCCGCTGACTTCCGAACCGTTGTATTTTTATCGTCCCATTTATGATTGCAAATCGAAACTTCAACCCGGACACTTCGCGAGAACACCGACGGCTCGGACGGGGCCGAAGCGCCCGTCCGACAATGAAGGACTCACCTAGGTGAGGTCGGGTGGCCACACCCGACCTCCCCTAGGGGAGATCGGGTCAGCCAACCCGATCTCCCCTAGGGGAGATCGGGTAGACCAACCCGATCTCTCCTAGGAGAGATCGGGTCGGCCAACCCGATCTCTCCTAGGAGAGATCGGGTCGGCCAACCCGATCTCTCCTAGGAGAGATCGGGTCGGCTGACCCGATCCCTCCTAGGAGGGATGGGGTTGGCCAACCCCACCCTCCCTAGGAGGGGTTGGGTGCCCTCACCCAACCCCTACCCTTGGGGGTCGGATTCCTCCCCCCCAAGGGCCCCGACACCACCTTCGGACACCCATGCTCGGTCCACTCCGCCTACCTCCTCCGAACCCTAAGGTCTTAATTATATGCTTAAAGGTTAATTAATTGTGTTTAAAGGCTAACGATGTCATTAAGCCACCTTAATGACACCGTTGCCTATAAATACCCCACCTTCACAACTCATTTGATCATCTTGGCTAATTGGACATTTTAGCTCTGACATCTCTCTAGCTTTATCTCTCTAGAAATATAGTTCTGACTTAGGCATCGGAGAGGGTTCACCAGGCACCACCCCCCCTCCTCCGTGTCTGGTATTGCCCCTTTTGCAGGGCAAAGGGAGAGAAGAAGAGAAGGGACCAAGGGAAGAAGAAAAGGAAGAAGGACATAGGCAAAGACAAGACGACTCGAGGAGATCGGATCATACACATCCCCCGTAAGGAGTGAGATCAAAACCGACACCCCGTTGACCTAGATCTCATAACTTAACAGGGACCTGATACGCCGATTGTAATATCGGGTTGTTGCCAGACGCATCCGAGCCTGGACTTCATCACCCTTCCATATATTTTCCTCGAGTAAGTCTAAGTCTAGACGTCTCATTTCCTCGTTCGTCAGAGGTTCGTAGTATTTCGCGCGATGGGACGCCACCGCTATCTCCACGGGAGCAACTGCCTCTGTGCCATAGACCAGGCCAAACGGAGTTTCCCCCGTCGATTGCTTGGGTGTTGTTCTCACAGCCCACAACACGTTCTCAAGCTCATCCAGCCAATGGCCCTGCAAGGCGTAGACTTTCTTCTTCAAACCATCCATCATGATCTTGTTGGCTGATTCCACTTGGCCATTAGTCTGAGCATGGCGAACTGCAGCGGTCCGATGCTCGATGTTCAATTCCTCCAGGTACTCCTTCAACTGAGCCCCATTGAACGGGGGGCCGTTGTCGCTGATCAGCACTCGGGGAACCCCATACCGGGATATGATCTGGGTTTGAAGGAACTTGAGGATCTGTTGCCCCGTCGTTTTGGCCAACGCCTTAGCCTCTATCCACTTCGAGAAGTAGTCGATAGCCACTAGTAAGTACTTGCACTGACCTTTCGCTTGGGGAAGAGGTCCTACCAGGTCAATGCCCCATTGCGCGAAGGGCCAGGCACTCCTGATGGACATCAGGTCCGCGGCGGGGGCCACGATATTCGGTGCAAACCTCTGGCACGCATCACAGGATTGGACCATCGTTGTTGCTTCTTTGTTCATCGAGGGCCAATAGTAGCCCAAGTTCAACGCCTTCCTCACAAGAGATCTAGCCTCTTCGTGACAGGCCGCGACTCCCTCATGTAGCTCCCTCAGGATCCGATTCGTGTCAGGTTCCGCCACGCATTTTAGGAAAGGCTTTACATACCCTTTTTTGTATAACTGGTTGTCCACCATCGCGTAGTTCCGCAATCCGACGCAACCTGACAGTTGCCACCTCGTCATCGGGGAGTGCCCCTGTAGTCAGGTACGTGACCATCGGGGTCATCCAAGTGGGCTTCTCTTCTTCCTCCGATCCTGTCTAAATAGCGCAGATCTCCGCCGGATCAATGTTTGAGATAATCACCTTCTCTAGGAAATGCACCTTCCGATTCTCCTCGGGGGCCACTCCCATAGCAAACTTGCTTTAGGCATCTGCTTCCGCGTTTTTTTCCCTCGGGATCGCCTCGATATCGAAGCTTTTGAAGCTTCCCTTCAAAGTCTGCACCTCGTGCAAATACTTCTTCATTGTTGGGCTCCTGGCTTCATAGTTCCCCTGGACTTGATTTACGACCAAGCTGGCATCACACTTCACCTTTAGATGATCGAATCCCGTACCCTTGGCAATCTTGAGGCCCGTGATGAGAGCCTCGTACTCCGCTTCATTGTTGGTGGCTTTAAACGTCAACGCCAAGGCATATCGTAAGGGCTCGCCACCACCGGGCGGTATCAATATGAATCCTGCCCCCGAGCCTTCTGCACTCGATGAACCATCAGTGTACATCTCCCAGGTGTTCTTCTCATTTGGCTGTTCTGACTGCTCTGCTATCGGGACTTGTTCTGCTATCGGGACCTCCATGATTGCCCCCTGCGGGACCCGTTACTTCCAGATCGGGTGCCGTAGACTCAGCTATAAAATCTGCCAATGCCTGGCCCTTAATAGCAGTTCTTGGAGCGAAATGTATACGGAACTCCGTAAGCTCGATGGCCCATTTCACTAATCTCCCCGACGCCTCCGGTCGGTTCAAAAAGTGCTTCAAGGGCTGATTAGTCAATACCGTGACTTCATAGGCATGGAAGTAAGGTCGTAGCTTTCGAGCGGCAATAATCAACGCAAAGAGATACTTCTCAATAGCGGGATAATTTATTTCAGACTTGGCAAACGCCTTGCTTACATAATAGACGGGAAATTGGTTGCCCTTGACAATCTTAATCAAAACAGAACTAACAGCCACATCAGAAACAGCAAAATAGAGATAAAGCGGCTCGCCTGGAACCGGTTTCGCCAACGGCGGAAGGGTACAGAGGTGCTGCTTGAGTGCCTGGAACGCCTCCTCGCACTTGTCGGACCATTCGAATTTCTTGTGGGCCCTCAGCACATCAAAAAATGGCATGGCTCGGTCACTCGCCTTGGATAGGAATCGATTCATCGCGGCCAACCGGCCTTTCAGCACCTGAACCTCCCGATGAGTCTTCGGGGACTGCATCTCCTCGATTGCTCGCAGCTTCTCAGGATTCACCTCGATTCCTCTCTGGCTCACCATGAACCCTAGGAACTTGCCCAAGTTTACTCCGAAAGCGCACTTGTCCGGGTTCAACCGAACCTGATGGAACTTCATCCGCTCAAACGCCGCCGCCAGGTTCTGGACATGGTCTCCTGCCTGTCGGGACTTCACCAGCATGTCATCCACATACGCCTCCATGGTTTTCCCCAGCATGTCTCCGAACAACTTGTTCACCATCCGCTGGTAAGTTGCTCCGGCATTGATCAATCCGAAGGGCATCACGTCGTAGTGGTAGACGTCACTGTCGGCATAGAAAGCCGTATGGGGGGCATCTTCCTTCGCCATTTAGATCTGGTTGTATCCGAAATAGGCATCCATGAAGCTCAGCAGTTCATGTCCTGATGTGGCATCCACCAAATGGTCAATCCTCGGAAGCGGGTAACAGTCCTTCGGGCAAGCCTTGTTCAAGTCGCGGAAATCGACACACATCCGCCATTTCCCGTTACTCTTTCGCACCAGGACTGGGTTAGCAACCCAAGTCTGGAATCGGAGCTCTTTGATAAATCCAGCGTCTAGCAGTCTGCCCACCTCTTGCTGGATCGCGATCCTCTTGTCCGCGCCCATCGGACGCCTTCTCTGTGCGATAGGCTTGATCGCGGGATATATCTTCAGCTCGTGCACTATCACGTCGGGGCTGATTCCTGGCATATCACTCGGGGACCAGGCAAATAGCTCCTTAAACTCCTTCAGGAGCTCGATCAAATCTCGGGCTCTTTCCTCCGACAAAGCAGACCCGATCTTCACCTTCCTCTGAGGCCCATCAATCTCAACCTCCTTCAGATCCTCCATGGGGGCGGGACGCCCATACTCCTCTCGAGGATCGGCATCAGTCTGAAGGACAGTCATGGCTTCCCTCCTTCTCCTTCGGGTAGCGTTAACATAGCATTTCCGCGATGCCACTTGGTCACCCTTGACCTCTCCGACTCCGTTGTCATTCGGGAACTTCATCTTCTGGTGGACCGTCGAGGCGACTGCCATGAGAGGGTTGATAGTGGTCCTCCCGATAATAGCGTTGTATGCCCCCGCAGACTCCACTACGACGAAATCTACGTTTCGCTTCTCCATCTTCCAGCCACTACCAAACTCCACCGGTAAAGTAATCATTCCCAACGGGTAAGAAGTGGAACCAGAGAATCCCACCATCGGGAAGTCCACCTGTGTCAGGTCCTTTTTCGTCTTTCCCATGGCTTCCAGAGCGTCCATGAAAAGGATATCGGAGGAACTCCCTCCGTCAACCAGGATCCGCTTCATCTCGAATCCATCCACGTCCAGGGTCACGACCAAGGCGTCGTCGTGAGGGCTCTCCACGCCTACCAGGTCTTCTGCCGAGAAAGAAATCACCATTTCTTCCTTCAGGGTCCACGACCGGGACCTTTTGCCTAGCACCACAGCGGCAGATATGCGGGAAGCGTAGTTCTCCCGAGAAGCAGAGGTATCACCTCCCGCCGCCATTCCTCCGTGGATGACGTTGATAGTTCCCCGCCTCTCCTTGCGGGCACCCGAACCTGAGGCTTCTTGCTCAACCTTCTTCTTCTTCGGGGATCGGTCACGGGACTTGGAACGGGATCGTGACCGACTTCTGGAACGGGATCGGCACCGTCCCCTTCCGATGAACTCTTTTAACTTCCCCTTCTGGATCAGCTTCTCAATTTCCTTCTTCAGCTCCCGACAGTTTTCGGTGTCGTGACCATTGGCTCGATGGTAGCGACAGTAACGGTCAGGGCGGCCTCCTAGGAATTCGCCTTCTTTTCTCGGAGGGTATCGGGCGAGACCCTGCCGGTCCATCACAGCTAACACAGAAGTCATCGAGTCATTGATGGGAACGGCCCGACCCTCTCGATTGTCCTTCCTCGGGGGACGCTTGTCCTCTCTTTTCTCGGGGCGACCACAGTTTCTACTTCCCTCCGATTTTTCGCTCCTTTTGCGATCATCTGACAGTTTGGACGATGGCTTTCCTCGTCTCGACTTCGGAGGATCAAGCTCTCCGGCAGCAATCTTCGACTCTTGGACGTCGATCTGCTGTTTTACCCTGGCTTGTAGGGCCTCCATGCTCCACACAGCCTTCGCGGCTACGCTGTGCATCAGGTCGGAACCGTACGGAGCGCTCAGGTTCCGCAGGAAAGTACAGATGGTCTCTCCCTCCGAGATTTCTTCATCAATCTCCGCGGCAGTAGCAGTGAACCGTTGGTAGTAGTATGCCAACGATTCATCGGGTCTCTGTATTACCTGGGTTAGGGACCTTACACTCTTCAGGAGATGCCTTCGACCTTGGTACTGCTTGATGAAGCGGTCGTGCATATCGGCCCAGCAGGTGATGCTTCCTGGCGGTAGGCTGAAGAACCAAGTCATGGCCCTTTCTCCCAAAGTTATCGGGAACAATGAGCATATGAGGTCATCGTTCGAAGTCCTGCCCATACAGGCCTGGACATGCCTCTGAACATGGCGAACTGGGTCTCCCTCACCATCGTACTCCTTGATGGTCGGAATACCTAGCCCGGGCGGGGCAACGGTATCTATCAGCCGCGGAACGAAAGGATGACTCGACCGATCCCTTAGCTCCGATGTCATCTGCTTCTGTTCGCCCATGCAGATGCTGACGATTTTCACCACCTGATCGGGGGTGATGGGGCCATTCAGGGGAATGGTCCTATTTTGCACTGGTCCTGGGCCGTCGACCACGAACTTCTCCAGGTGCATTGTTTCTTTACCCTTGCTCCTAGGCGGAACCTCCTGAACCTCTTGTTCTTTAGGGACCACCCTCGGAGGGGGTGGAGGTAGCTCTTCTCGCGGAGGCAACTCCTCTGTCCTTCTGGCAGCCTCTCTCTTGTCCAGCAAGGCCTCCATGGCAGCCAAGAACATGGGCATAGCATCTGCTACTGCCTTGGCTAACTCCGAGTTCGAAGACGACCCTTCTTCCCTTCGCGGGACTCCTTCTCCTCTACGCCCCCCGGGTTCTGGAGAGCCTCGTCTTCCTCCCTTTGCGGGATATCTTGCCTGTTCATCTCCGTGTCTCGGGCTGAGACCTCATAACCATCACCATGCCCCCCTGTCTGGGAAAGAGCCGGGTTCTCACCTTGTTCAACAACACGTTCCGGCAACGGGGAATTCACAGTTCCTACGGGACAAGAACTGCCAGCCTGAACCTGCTTCTTCTTGCCACCACCGGCCATTGATCTGGTAGAAGCTATATTGACTTTTCGTAAGTTCCCACAGACGGCGCCAATGTTGGATCACGGGCGAAGCTCCGTTACGTCCTTGACGGAATGCTCTGGACTCCTGGGCTCCGCGTAATCCTGCAAAAGGGGATGATCTGGGTGGTGACCCAGAATCCCTCTCCGATGCTTAAATGAGTATACGATCAATGGGGTGGCAGCAGTAATCTTAATGTGTATTAGAGAGTATGTGTTTTCTGGGGTAACCTCCTTTATATAGAAGGAGGAGTTGCCCAGCTACCTGTGACCATACTTGGCCGTTGTACCCATGATTCCGTGTATCTCGCCACGATTCCGTATATCTCGGTTAGGATTCCATATATCTCGCCCCACGCCCCGCGTATCTTACCCGTACTCCGCGTATCTCGGGCACGCCCTACGTATCTCGGGGGATTTGTCTTTATCTCTAACCGTCTCCCACTACTCTATCTAGTAGGCAGGTTTCTCGGTCTTTATCCTCTGATCTCCCGACTCCTGTCGGAGACTCCAGAGTTGTCTCATTCTAGATCACCACCCAGGACCTTCAGTCTCTACGGGACAGGTCCAGCCTCTGCAGGGCTTTATTATCGGGGCCTTTACTAAGGCATATCGGGGCCTACTCAGAGGCTTCTTGTCGGGAGCATTCAGCTCACACATCGGGACCACTAACGTCGGGACCCTTCATACTGGGCCTCTGGGCCTTCCAGGTTTTTCATGAGGCCCACTGGACCTACTTGCCGTCTATTGGCTGTTAACGGGGCTAACGATTTCATCGGAACCCACCAGAGGGGGTGGAGAAGAAAAAGGAAAGCAACAGAGGGGTGTGGAAAGGGTTACCAAAGAGATTGGGAAGAGTGCTGATGGAATGGAAGCTCAAAGTGGAAGGGTTCTAGAGGATTTAACTAACATTAGCATAAAGGGTGGGAAGAAATTTAAAAGACAGCAGAGAAGTAAGCTGTTTGATGATACCATGGATGATAGGGGGAGTATCTGTTCGAAAAGGCCAGTTTGGCTGAGAATTTGTCAACAGCTAAGGTTAAAAGAAGAAGGTCAAGGGTAGTGGGGGGAATGAACTTAGTGAAGATGAGGGAGGAGGGGGTAATAATGAATGTGGGCTTGTAAATGTCCCAGTTGGGTGTGTGAATGGTTTAGGTGGCTGGACCAAACCAGCCACCAGGGGGCAATGAAACTCATAAGCTGGAACTGTCAAGGTCTTGGCCCACCCTTGACAGTTCAAACTCTGAAGGGGTTGTGCAGGGATGAGGGACCTGTCGTTGTCTTTCTCATGGAGTCAAAGAACAAGAAGGAATACTGTGAGAAGATTCAAAAAGGTTTGTTTCAGCATGGTGTGCTAGTGGAGCCCAGTGGTTTGTCTGGGGGTCTTTGTCTTTGGTGGTCTGAGTTTGTTAACATAAGGGTCCTGCATAAATCGAAGAACATCATAGACACAAAAATCAGCTGCAAAGGTACCAATATCTGCTTATGTGTCTCCTGGGTGTATGGGGACCCTGATTTTGATAATAGGCAGAAGAACTGGGAAAAGTGAAGGAACGTCTCAGCAAACCGTGAAGAGCCTTGAATGTGTGTAGGGGATATGAATGATATCTCTGATCCCTCGGAGAATTCTGGAGGAAATGAGTGCTGGATGAAGAGAATAGAGGAATTCAATAGAATGATAAGTGATGCTGGTTTCATTGATTTGGGGAGCAAAGGTATGAGGTTTACCTAATGCAATAATAGAGAAGGGGAGGAAAGAATTAGATCAAGGCTTGATAGGGCTTTGGTGAACCCAGCTTGGATAAGCCTGTTTCCAAATACTGTGATTTTCAACAAAGTAGCTATTGGTGCAAATCATTGTCCAGTGGTTATAAACTTGGATTGTAGGGATAGGAAAGGAAAAAAGATTTTCAGATTTGAGAAGGTTTGGTTAGAAGGAGGAAAGTGTGATGTTGTGGTCACTGAGGCGTGGGGAGGGCCAAAAAGATTGGAAGATCCTCTTACTGTTAAAGGCAGATTGCAGAGCTGCAGTAATAGTCTAATGAGCTGGAGTAAAAAGGAGTTTGGGAACAATAGGAAGCAAATTGATGTACTGCTAAAAGGGATTGCTGAATGTCAAGAAAAGGGGAATGATGATTTCTCTAAAGCTGAAGTTCTCAAGTTAGAGGAAGAGTTTCAAATTGTCTACAAAAGAGAGGAAACTTTCTGGTGGCAACGATCAAGAATCAAGGGGCTGAGTGATGGGGATAGAAATACAAGCTACTTCCATCAAACTACGGTGCAGCGCAGAGGAAGAAACAAAATTCTTTGTATTCAGGATGAGCATGGAGGCTGGATTGAAGAAGAGGAAGGTATTGGTCCTCGATGCAGAAGCCATTTTGAGAAGTTGTTTACAAAGGAAAATACATGATGTGTTGAAGAGGTCCTGTTGCATGTTCAGACTGTTGTTATGACAGAAATGAACACAACTCTTGACAAAATCCCTAATGAAGAGGAAGTGAGAGTGCTGCTTTTAAGTTAGGAGGGGCTAAGGAACCAGGGCCTGATGGCTTTGCAGGCATGTTCTATCACCACATTTGGGAAACCATTGGATCTGATCTGATTAAAGCAGTGCAGATTTTTTTTACAAATGGGACAAACCTTAATTCTTTGAATGATACTGACATTGTGTTAGTACCAAAAGTTCCAAATCCTGAATTGGTCTCTCAAATTAGGCCAATTTGTCTCTGCAATTTTGCTTACAAGGTTATTTCTAAAATCCTGGTAAATCGGCTGAAAATTTATCTGCCTTCTATAATTTCGCCCTTCCAAAGTGCCTTTGTTGCAGGTAGAATGATTAATGATAACATCATTGTAGCTCATGAGGCATTCCATTGTTTTAAGCTAAGGAAGAAAGGTAAACAAGCTTATTGTGCTTTTAAGATAGACATGGCCAAAGCTTATGATCGAGTAGAGTGTGATTTTTTGCTTAGGGTTATGGAAAAATGGGGTTTAGTGAGAAATGGAGGAATTGGGTAGAAATTTGCTTGTCAAGTGTGTCCTACAATGTTGTGGTGAATGGAAAAAGGACTGATAGTTTTAAACCCACTAGAGGAATAAGGCAAGGAGACCCCTTGCCCCCTTACTTGTTTATAATTGTCTCTAATGTCCTCTCTTGTATGATCATGAGTGCTGTTGAGGAGGGGAGTTTGCAGGACATGAAACTGAGGAGGTCTTGCCCGGTCTTGTGGCATTTATTTTTCGCAGATGATTCTTTATTTTCTAGTAGAGTTGATACGAAGAATCTGGAGATGATCAAGTCGATTTTGCTGAAATACTGCGAAGCGTCTGAACAAGCTGTGAACTTTGAGAAATCAAATGTTTACTTCAGCAAAAATAGTGACAGCCAAAGCAGGAGTCTGGTTGAAAGTCTGTTCCAGATTAAAGAGTCTAATTGCCCAGGGAATTATCTTGGACTACCTCTTATTTGGGGAAGGGCGAAAGCTCAAGCTCTAGGCATTTTGAAGAACAGGATCTTGCAGAAGGTGGGAAGCTGGAAGCAGAAGTACCTTTCTCAAGCAGGAAGAGAAGTGCTGATCAAGGCAGTACTTATGGCTATTCCCACCTATGTTATGGGGTGTTTTCGATTCCCAAACAAATGGTGTGAAGATGTAAATTCCATAACTGCGCGGTTCTGGTGGGGAGGGGATGAAGAGCACAAAAAGATGCACTGGTGTTCTTGGGAGAAGTTGACAGACTCTAAACATGTTGGGGGTATGGGGTTCAAAGAGCTTCAAGTGTTCAATATGGCTCTTCTATCCAGAACTGCCTAGAGACTAGTGACTGAGAAGAATGCTTTCTGGGTGATCTTCAAGAAATTCATTTTTACAATTGTTGGTGCAGAAAATTTCATGATGTTCTTAGTAAAATTTGATGTCCATGATCTTCAAGAAAAACGTGACTTTTATCAAAATCAAACATTGGACTGTAGATCTTAGTAAAATTTGATCTTAATTTAACCACTTGTTTCCAATTTGATGTTTCGGTCGAACCCTAATTGAAATTACAAGGTAAAATTTTTTATTTCTTAGGCCCCAAGTTTTCTATGTTTCGACCGAAATATACTATAATATTGTTTACCATATTTTAATTTTTATTAAAGGTAATAGTATATCTATAATTTGAAATATATGGATAGATTCACACAATATATAGAAATATATATAACTATCAATATGTCTAGATAAATTATAGGGATAAAGATATTATTGATAGAATTAGTTGTTTCCCTATTAAAGATATTGACAATATATATATATATATATATATATATATATTTGCAATATTGGAAGTTATTTTACATAATTAATATTTCTTGATGGTTAAGTTAAGTTTTAACTGGATTTTAAAACCAAACTTAACGCAGAAGAAATATTTCGGCCGAACCCTATGGGTTAATTGGGCCGGTCCAATTTGCAAAACGGGAGCGGGTTAAACCAATCCGGGTTTTCTGAATCCGTTCGACCTAGTCGGGTCGGGTCGGACCGGGGTGACTAAGTGAATCTAACAGAACCGGTTTTGAGTGATGAACCGAAATCCTATTTTATTGAACCGATTCGGACCGAACCAGGTTTTTAAAATAAAATCGGCTCGAACCCGAACCAGATTTATATAACCGAACCAGATTAAACCGAAATTGACTAAACCGAACCGGATTTTTTAAAATCGAATTCAAGTCAATTAATAAAATGGGATTTTCAAATTTTAAAATCCAAATATTTTCGAACTTCAAATTAGTCTACACAATGCTCAAAGGTTTAAAACTTTCACGTTTTAGTTAAACCTTAATGCCTAGTTTCGATTATAGGGATGGATCTTGGAAACGCATGACTTTGGGACTGGATTAATTAAAGGGTTGAATTTCAATTGTTTACTTTTTGTCACATATATTTATTAGAACTGTCTTCTTGACTATGTTAAGCTAGCTGGAAATTGCATGTTGGGGTTAGAGCCCTGGTTAAATATATGGTTTGCGCACTAGGATAGACATGTTATGATAGTTGCAATTACCTAAGATTCATGTCTAGAAACTCGCATAATTGACTGTAAGCATGAATTGCAACTCAGCCCCTATTTTTTTAAAAATGTTTAAAAAAACAAAAACCAGTCGCCAAATATGCATGTGTGATGTTGAAGTTTCATGTATAACACTTATGCTTGAATGTTGAGGATGTATCCGCATGTAATAGTTTACTTAAATAGTAGAATTATATATATGCTAGCATGAGTTCCTCGGAACATTAGACGCATGACGCGTATGCATGATTTGTGGTTTGGATGATGAATATGGCTTTCTATGATGATTTGCTTGTGAAGTAGAATTTTGTATGCATGCGTAAATTCATCGGAATATTTTTCAAAAATAAAAGGGCCTTAGGAAAGCCAATATCGGGTATGCTTATATTTAAAATTCCCGTTCCGGTGATTTGTGATCAAAACCTTTTTAAGAGAATGGTCTATTGGAGCAAACACGACGGTAATGTGAATTCTTTCACAACCCCCTTCCCTCGGTTTACTGGCAGTCGATTGGTTCAGATGGCTAAGGAATCATTATTTGTGGTATTCCATCTTAATAGATATCTGATGTATGCAATTCTTTCTCAAAATGTTATTGTCTCCCTGATTTTGCATGATTATCAATGTGTTAGTTTTCATGGCTGGGTCGGTACACTTCTATGAACCTCGCAATCTGGATGGAATAAATTATGATGCATGGAGTGAACATGTAAGAAAACTTCTCATCGCTAAAAGTACACACAAGTGTATTGATAGTAAAATGGGAAGGACATTGGTGGATGAAAATGTTAGCATATGGTGACGTGGCGCCGTAATAGGAGCCCGCTAATTAAGGTAATTACCTAAGTTAATTAGGTAATTGTAAATCTTGGCTAATTGGGCCAAATCCAATTAGTAATTGATAAGGGAGGCCCAAAATTGGGCCTCCCCCTTATACATGCAATTTGGCCGGCCACCCTATGCCACATTGGTTGGAGTTGCCTTTGGCAACTCCACCAATACTATATATAGGGGTGTCTGCTAAGGGTTTATTCACTCATTCATAATAACAAGGATCTCCATTGAGAACACTTGTTTCCCTTAGATAAATTTCGGCACCATCACATCTGGTCAGAGGTTCCATCTCCGTTGATGAATCGATCAGAGGTCTTGTTGTGGAGCTACATCGCGTGGGACTTCTTTTAACGAAGAACTTGCACGTGGTTCCCACCGGAGGATCGGATATCCCTCCACATCGTTCTTGGGCAGGAAAGCTAAAAGGTATGTGTACTAATTCCTCTGCGTAGATTAGATTTATTGCTAGTACACGTTTAGCATTCCGTAGTATTACGTCCCCGTAATCCAACAGTGGTATCAGAGCCTGTGTTAGGAGTTCTTAAAAATTTGATAAATTGATGTTCATAAAAACCGAATTTTAGATGTTCATGAACACCATGAAGAATACGAAATTTTTAAGTAGATTTCATGTGTTTGATCTTTAAAAAATTAAAATTTTCAAATTTATATTTTTTTCTAGATCAAAACCGATTTTTTTCATGATCAATTTAAGTTTGATGTTCATGTTCTTCAAGAACACCATGAGTTTTATCAAGAACGTGTTTTGGATTCATGATCAAGTTAGAGTTTGATCTTAAAATTTGACAGCTTTTCCAATTTTCTTGTTAGTGCCGAAAATTCCTAGGGGTGTTTTAGGTAAAAAAAATTAATTTTCTTGGCCAACAAGCAATTAAAAATTCGACACAATCTATAATAGATATAATTTGCCAGTTTTAAATTTTATTAATAGGTAACTATATTTAGAAGTTGGAAATAAGGATAGGTTCTAATATAAATTGTAAAAGATATTAACTATCAATATATATGGATTAAAATAGGGTTAATATATATATTAATAGATTTAGTTACTATTAAACAATTAAGAAAATATATTGTCTACATATTTTAATCCTTAAAATATATATTCGACAATATTTATATATATATATATATAATTCAGCTGAAAATGTATTAATATATATATATTTATATTGTTGATTGATTTATAGAATCTTGACAATATATATATATATAATGCGGCCAAAATTGTATATTAATATATATTTATATTGTTGATTGATTTACATCTCAAAGATAGAATCTTGACAATATTTATATAAATATATATACATATGCCGAGTTTATATATATATATATATATATATAAGCATTATTGAAAATTATTTTATATAATTAATAATTCTTGATGGCTAAGTTAATTTTTGTGGTGGATTTTAAAACCCTACTTAGCCTATAGAATTATTTCGGCCGAACCCTAGGGTTCATGGGCCGGTCCAATTGCTAAACTGGATCGGGATAAACCAATCTGGGTTTTCTTAATCGGGTCGAGTCGGACCATAGTAACTAAATTGAACCTAACCTAACCGGTTTTGAGTGATAAACCGAACCACTATCTTATTTTATTTAACCGTTTCGGACCAAACCGGAATTTTTAAAAACAGACCGAGTTGAACCGGATTTTAAAATTTTGACCGAACTATTTTAAAATTTTCGAAAAATTTAAATTGTTCAATAAAATAGGATGTCAAATTTTAAATCCAAAATGTTTTTGAACTTTAAAATTAGCCTAAACAGTGCTCTTAAGGTTTGTGTTTTAATACACGGTTTCAATCAAAACCCTAATGCCTGGTTTCGATTATGGGGATGGATCTCGGACTTGCATGTTTTTGGGATTGGATTAAATTAGTGGGCTGATTTGAAATTGTTTACTTTCTGCATCATATATTTTGATATAATTAGAACTGTCGTCTTGACTTATTCAAGCTAGCTGGATATTATATTGCGAGCATTGAGCTCTAGGATTTAAATATATAGTTTGCGCAATATGATAGACATGCTATGCTGATTGAAAGTGCCTAGAATCCATGTCTAGAAATTCGCATGATTGATTGTAAGCATGAATTGCAAAACAGCCCCTAATATTTTCAAAGTGTTTTATAAAACCGAAGATTCCAATCGCCAATTATGCATGATGTGTGCGGATATTGCATGTTTTGATGCGTATGCTAGGATGTTCACAACAGAATGCATGTGATAATTTACATTACGTAGAAATATGTATGCTAGGAACATTAGACGAATGACGCGTAAGCATGTTGTGTTCGATATTTATGGCATGGTATGATGATTTTCTAGATGTAGTATAATTATAAATATGCATGCGTAAATTATCAGATAATTTTAAAAAATCATAAGGGCCTTAGGAAAGCCAAGATCGGGTATGCTTATTTGAAAATTCCCGTTCCGGTAATTTGCAATAGAATAACCGTTTTCAAAAGACTAATCTATTAGATTGAAAACGAAAATAGTGTGAATTCTTTCATGACACCCCCTTCCTCGGTTTACTGAATGTTGGTTTGGTTTAGTGACTGAAGAATCACTATTCGTCGTATTCCATCATAATAGATAATCTGATGTATGCAATTCTGTCAAAAATGTTGTTATCTTCCCAACCTAGTGTTGTTATCAATGAATAGATGGCATTATCATGTGAATCTGAGCTATTAGTTAAGACGAATTATGACTCGTGGAGCAAACGCGTCATTACGATTTTGGAAGCACAAGGTTTGTGTGACCACATACAAATAACCATGAATTACCCAAATGTCGGACTCACCAAAGATCTGGCATTTGCCCACTTTAAGTGGGAGCAAGATGACAAGAAAGCAAAGGAGCTGATACTGTCAGAAATGTCAGAAGATTTATATGTTCTCTATAAGGATGATCCGACGACAAAGGACATCTGGGATGCCCTCTTTCTGAAATATGGAAGTGGCACGGCGTTACACTGCGCCCACTTATACCAACATTAGAAACCTGTCTGAACAACAACAGTAAGAGTGTACTTGAAAAAGTATACGACCTCCTTCGCCTATTCAAGCCATTGGAAGATGACAGTTAGATGGCTGAATGGGATAAAATTCAATCCATAATAGGGATCCTCCCGAAGTCTTGGAGAGAAACCAAGGCCATATTGACTGTCAGCAGTTCCGTACTTGATATTGCATCAGTCCTGAAAATAGTCGAGATGGAAGAGGATCAATTAAAATCGGTATCGAAGCAACCAAAATCCATAGGATAAGCTGGCCACAAGAAAAGGAAATCCAGGAACAAAGGAAAGAAACAACAGGCAGTCGACGGTAAAACGTTGACTTCACCTAAACAAGGCAGTCCCAGATTAAAATCAGAGATAGTTTGCGGGAACTCCAGCCCACGCCGAATAAGTGATGGTGCAGGTTCCAGCAAATCGCATCCTGGAAAGGTATGCAAATTTGTTTATGTAGAGGAAGCTTTAGTTTCCTCAACTGTCATGTTAACTGACTCAAATCCGTCTTGGATTCTTGATTCAGGTGCAACGGACCACATAGCCAACGATCGAGAACTATTTGCCAAGTTTAGACGATAGTCGAAGGATTCTAAAAGGATATACATTGGTGACAACTCACAAGTTGAAGTCATAGGTGTAGGGACTTGCAAATTGCCGATGGGCAATGGCAAATTCTTACTTCTAGATAATGTCCTTTTCGCTTCTAGAATCCGTAGGAACGTTGTTTCTGTTTCTGCTCTTATGGATAAAAAATTTATTCTGTCATTTGAGATAAAGGGGATACTTTATTTGGATATGCCTTTTCTTATAATGGTTTGTTTATCATGGATCTGCATGGCAATGTAAATTCATATCGCTTGTATGCAATGTCTTCCAAAGAAGCAGAAACTGACGCAACCGGATGGCATTCGCGGCTTGGACATATAGGCTATGACAGAGTTCAGTCGTTGGCTCGACGAGGGCTTTTTCCCGGAACAAACAGTGTGGTCAAACACACATATCATGACTGTCTAGCTGGAAAGTCCACCCGCAAGCCATTCGGTGAAGCAAAACGAGCAGAATTTACATTGCAGATAATCCATTTCGATGTCTACGGACCAATGAACGTAACTGCTAGGAATGGAAAGCGATACTTCGTAACTTTCATTGATGACTACACCCGATTTGGGTTTACTCATTTGATTACTCGCAAATCTGAAGCTATAGATTGCTTTAAAAGCTTTCTGAAGCTCGTGGAGAATCAACAGGAGCGGAAGGTGAAAATACTTCGCACCGATAGAGGTGGAGAATATATCTCTAATGAGTTGGATAAGTTATGCAAAGAAAGTGGGATCGCCCTACAAACGACGATCCACAAAACACCAGAGCAGAATGGTGTGGCTGAACGTCGTAATCGAACTCTCCTAGACATGGTGAGAACCATGATGTCACAAGCATAATTACCAATTTATTACTGGGGAAACGCATTGCTTGCTGCCACTCATGTAGTAAACCTTGTCCCATCAAAAGCAGTTAACACAACACCGTATGAGCTTTGGACTGGTAGAGAGTTAAATCTTACCAGGCTGCGACCTTGGAGGTGTGCAGCTTACACACATACAACTGACAGCCGATTTGGCAAGTTAGGCCCCTGAGGACTTAAGAGCATCTTTATAAGATACTCCGAGAACTCAAAAGGTTATGTATTTGCGTGAACTCAAGAAAACGGTAGTGTGTACGAACACGAATCCAGAGACGTCACTTTTCTTGAGGACGAATTTCCATCGCTTCAAGAGATAAAAACAGATAAAGTTCTAACCGAACTAGAACATGATGATAATGATTCTCAGGTCCCACTTTATTCGAGTGGGAGATTTGGCACAGTAACAAGGGATTCGGTTAATGAGGATGATATCCCCATTATAAATCCAATGAGAGGGCTCACTCCCCCCCAAACACAAATCACTATTGTTGGGAATGCGAATCAAGTAGAAACTGACATTCATAACACACAACTACCATTAATTCCCATTATTTCAAGTGGGAGTGGGATGATGGCTCCAATTCCAGATCCTAGCGATCAAAGAACTAAACTCGGAAGTGAAATCCCGAGACGAAGGGGTCGTCCCAGGAAAGTTGTTGCTCAAAGTTCTAGTAACGCCAACATTCCCAGTGGGAGTAGTGCCCCGATAAGAAGCATTATTCCAAGTGGGAGTATGGGCAAACTCAAAATGGGATAGGTTAGCCTAAACGCGGTCAAAGGCAACGCACATCCCCTAAAAGGTATCCCATTGAGAGAGGCGAAATATTCACTCTCACATCTGTTGATGAACCAGTAACGGTTAAACAAGCGATGGAAGGACCTCAAGCAATGGAAGATGAAATCGCCTCAATTAAAGCTAATTCGATTTGGTCATTAGTTGATTTGCGTGCTAACCGCAGAGCAATAGGAGCTAAGTGGGTATTGAAACTCAAACTCACTGCTGATGGAGAAGTCAAGAGTGGCAAAGCTCGACTAGTTGCGAAAGGATATACCCAAATCCACGGAGTGGACTTTGATGAAACATACTTACCAACTGTGCGTTACACCACAGTAAGGGCCATCCTTGCCCTAGTTGCTAGTCTTGATCTAAAGCTACATCAAATGGATAATAAAACCGCATTCCTCCATGGAAACCTGGAGGAAGAGATATATATGGAGCAGCCGGAGGGTTTCATTACTCCTGGCAAAGAACGTAAAGTTTGCAAACTCCAAAGATCTATATACGGCCTTAAACAATCATCTCGGCAATGGTATCGCAGATTCAACAAGGAATTCGTCGGATACAGATTCGTGAATCTTCACGAGGATCCCTGCGTATACACCAAGACCTCCGGGTCTAAGTATATCATCATAACACTATACGTAGATGACATACTCATTGCTGCGAACGACGTGAGTTTATGAATAAATCAAAGTCCTGGTTCGCATCAGCATTCGAGATGAAAGACATTGGAGAGGCTACATACATCTTAGGCATCAAAATTGCCCGAGATCGTGCCACCAGGAGATTATGTCTATCTCAGGAATCATGTATCAACAAACTGTTGAAAAGATTCTGAATCCTGGATGCTAAACCCGTGGATACGCCGGTTGTGTTCGGGTGCGCGCTATCGAAGCGTGATGGCCCGAAAAACCAGCCGGAGCGTGAACAGATGAAGAATGCAGAGTATCTGAGCATGGTAGGGAGTCTAATGTACGCCATGCTCTGTACTCGGCCAGACATCTGTTGCGTTGTAGGCCTAGTAGCAAGATTCCAATCAGATCCTAGTTATCAACATCTAAAGGCCGTAAAACGAATTATCAGATATCTGAAAGGTACTGCCGACTACGTTCTGTGCTATGAGGGCGATCGGCTCGAATTGAATGTTTATAGTGAGGCCGGCCATAGTGGCGATCCGGATGATCGTAAGTCCACCACAGGAGGTGTTTTCCTCCTTGCTAATGCTGCCATATCATTGGTAAGGAAGAAGCAATCGTGTGTCGCGCTTTCCACTATGGAATCAGAATTCGTTGCCCTCTCCAAAAACGCACAAGAAGCGGTCTGGCTAAAAAAGCTTCTTACTGCATTAATTGACACCGACAAGAAGAGTAAACCTGTGAAGGTGTACTTCGACAGTCAGGCGGCCATTGCGGCAGTTAATAATCCAAAGTACCATAGTAGGACAAAGCACATTGATGTGAAATACAATTATGCTAAATCTTTTTTGGAAGACAACATAATCGCTTTAGAATACTTGCCCACAGACAATTTGGTCGCAGGCCCGTTAACTAAGCCGTTACGTAGGGAAATTTTTGAAATGCACGTAAAACTGCTTGGATTACGTAGGGCTTAAACTGTGTGGCTTGTAAAAGCGATAACATTTTGACATTTGAAATTATGTTTCAATTGAATAAAAGAATTGCAATTTGAGTTTATGATTTATCGACGTCATAATGACTAACATCGGATTTTACGGTCTATAAACTAAGTCGTAGGAAGAAGTAAAATTGTTCCACCAAAATTATGTCAAATGTGAACCTTGCCTCGTCACACAGGCACGGTCATCTTGTAAGGAGAGAGGGACCTCTACCATAACAAGATTGGTTAAGAATCAGGGGGGTAAACCTGATTAAGCAAAACGATAACATTGTCATGCTTAACAACATGTCTTAATCTTCATTTTGTAAATCACCGAGTTGAACTTTGTCCATCACTATATCACATTCAAGGCCAGATGAGAGATTCTGCGATAGCATTATTGACATATCCCATCCCTGGTTTTCCAAGTGTGTTATCGACGTGTGCTTCATACTGCGCGTGCCATATACAACCACGGGGTCATGCTCGGTTGTGCTAGCTAGAATCCTTGTGATTCAAAGGGCGCATATTTCTTCACCTTGAGCGTGTGATTGATCCCGGGATGTCTTATGAAGAGGCATCCAAAGTACCCTCATGGACTCAGAACTTATACATAAGGTCTGGCTCAATGCTCGCTTCCCGGCGTACGAGCGTAGTGCCAAAGAAAACGGCCAAGTTACCACGTCTTGCAAATCGGTTGAGTCAGACTAAGGGTATAAGCGATGGGGATGGTCAAGTTCACCTTTAATTCACCGACTCTTGTGTTCACTAGGTGGCCGTCAGCCAGATATTAGTTGAAGGTTGTGAACACTTGTACGGATGCCCTAGAGAAGTATTCCTTTGTGGAAAACAGGGCAATTGGAGAATTAACAGTTGATCAAGGATACAGAGCGGTACATAGTTTTATTTAAAACAGGTTTGGTTCATGAAAGGGAATCAACGTTCTGCGGGCGCTACAATACTCCTAACAGATGAGTAGCACGATGCCCGCCGTATCCGCCGGTCGCACGGCATGCCTCGTATGAACTATTCGGAGACGGAGAAGAAGACTGAGGACTGAGATGTTGATACTATTGTGTAACCGTATAGATTAACAAGCACTCTCCCATTCCGACGAGTGGGAGCTGTTAGCATATTGTGACGTGACGCCGTAATAGGAGCTCGTTAATTAAGGGAATTACCTAAGTTAATTAGGTTATTGTCAATCTGGGCTAATTGGGCCAAATCCAATTAGTAATTGATAAGGGAGGCCCAAAATTGGGCCTCCCCCTTATACATGCAATTCGGCCAGCCACCCTATACCACATTGGTTGGAGTTGCCATTTGGCAACTCCACCAATACTATATATAGGGGTGTCTGCTAAGGGATTATTCAATCATTCATAATAATAAGGATCTCCATTGAGAACACTTGTTTCCCTTAGTTAAATTTCGGCACCATCACATCTGGTTTGAGGTTCCATCTCCGTTGAAGAATCGAAAAGAGGTCTTGTTGTGGAGCTACATCGCGTGGGACTTCTTCTAACAAAGAACTTGCACGTGGTTCCGACCGGAGGATCAGAACTCCCGCCACATCGTTCTTGGGCAGGAAAGCTAAAAGGTATGTGTACTAATTCCGCTGCGTAGATTAGATTTCTTGCTAGTACACGTTTAGCATTCCGTAGTATTACGTCCCCGTAATCCAACAGAGAATGGCAATCATAAAACCCATAAGGGGATTAGAGGCCTTGATGATCGGAGAGCTTGTAAGGTGATATTGGCAGCCTTAGACAAAGAGGTTGCAAGGATTTCAAACTCAACTTCACTGCTCTTCAGCTTTGGGTTGCCCTAAAACTCCGCTATGGTAAAGGGAGGGCAGCCGAAGCCAGAAAAGTTTTGTTAGAGTGTTGCCCTACTTTCCCATGATGCAAGCGTAAAAACCGCGTCGGATCTTCAGGACAAAAGATCAAATTGGAGAAAAGTACTCAATATAGCACAGAGATACCCGCTATCATGGTTGGCTGATGAAAAAGGATTAGGTTACTTAATCGAATCAATTAGGTTTACCATGATCCTATTAGTCGAAAGCAACCAAAAGGAGCCAGAAGGTTCCACTATGCATCACCGCAAGAGATCAAGGGAATCAGCAGAGGGAACATGATCAAATTGGTCCATAAACGAGATCCGGTGCGACAAACACTGTTGATATAGTGCCGTAACTGGTACGCCTCGTTTGTCACATATATAAATTCGTTAAACGTTTTATATGACAATGTCACATGATATAATTCACTTTTGAATATTTCTTTCAGAAGCGTTGGTCGAGCTGGTAGCAGTTCTCTTTGTAGCTTAACCTTTATCTCTTATAGCTTCGTAAAAGATCTGAAATCTGACCCATTGTCGTTATTTCTCCTATTGTTCGTTTAATGTTTGAATTTGGTTGATTGAGATTCGGATTTATTGAATAAAGTAGTTTCCATTCGATTTGAAATGTGATCCACTTGTCAAAATTAATCTACCCGGTTAAACGGGATCGATCCAAAACGAAGTTAAAACCGAAATATCCACCAGCGCAATTGGTCAGATCATACAAATATACACACTCTCGTTCATCTAATATCGTGAATATCGAAATACCGTTAATATCCATCGATTGCGTAGTTCTAAGTTCGAATCGATTTGACTATTTCTTATTTGTCGGTACTCCATTATATGATAAATTACATAATGATGAACATGTGCGAGACCGATTGGAATAAATTAAATTGAATTTTGGAAACTAGAATATTTATACCATGTGTGGTAATAGGCGCCATGCGCACGTGTACCTCGAAAGACGGAACACATCGTTTCAAAGTACGAATTTAATGATGAAGTATTTTAATAAATGAATGCTGAATTTTCACTTGCCTCCCTTCGGCAATAACTCATTTAATACTTATACGACGAAAAGAGGTATGCTTCACCCCAAACTCGTAAGTATCAACTTACGCATAAGGCGAAAGCCCAATGCATATTTCAGATATGGATAAAGTCTTTTATATGAGTTAGCAAATGAAAAAGATGATGTCGGTAAAATGACTCTCCCACTATATGCCTTGAACGACAAGTCTGGCAAGGCATTCATATCGATAACACACTTCAATAGGCATGGTTTGAAAACATAATGTTAGAGTTCTACAACTGACGTCCCCATGGGATAAAAAGCAGTTGACTCACATCAATATAGAACTATGTTCCAATAAAATCGGTCAAACACGACGCCATAAAAGCTAAAAGGAATGATAACGTGGTAAAGCTTATCAACATGCGATATTAATTTTAATTTGCGCATTAAATAAGTATTCAAATCAAGAGTATAACAACTACTCTTAGAGGATACATGTTTAAATTATATTGGATAATGGTTCCATGGTCGAACATGAAATGTTACATTCCTTGAGGACGAATTTCCAACGCTTGGTGAAATCAAAACAGATGAAGTCTTGATCGAAATGGAGCAGGATAACAATGATAGTCAGGTCCCACTTACTTTGAGTGGGAGATTTGAGGCACCAACACAAGTGAATGACATGGTAAATGAAGATGGAGACATTATCATAGTAAATCTAGTGGGAGGAGATAATCCTGCCATACAAATCACTATTGCTGCAAGTGCGAATCAAGTTGAACCTGATAATCATGTAGCGAGACCGCTGGATGAAAATCCATTAATACAATAACTACCCATTGTTCCCGGTGGGAGTGGATCGACCAACTTGGTTCCTGATCCTAGTGATCAAAGAATTCATCTAGGAGGTAAAATCCCGAGACCGAGAGGTCGTCCAAGAAAAGTTGTAGGTCAAGGTTCTAGCACTGCCCTTGTTCATAGTGGGAGTGATGCTCCGATAAGAAGCATTATTCCAAGTGGGAGCAACATTCAGACTCATGATGGGATTAACAAGCCTAGACGAAGTCAAAGGCATCGATCTTCTCCCAAGAAGTATCCCATCGAGAAGGGTGAAATTTTCACCCTAACTTCTGTTGACGAACCGGTTCAACAAGCATTGAAAGGACCTCAAGTGAAGGAATGGAGGAAAACAATGGAGGAAGAGATCGCCTCAATGAAAGCCAATTCGGTATGGTTTTTAGTTTATTTAACTGCTAACCACAGAGTCATAAGGGATAAGTGGGTTCTGAAGCTGAAACTCACTGCTGATGGAAATGTCCAACGATAAAAAGCCCGACTAGTTGCGAAAGGATAGACCCTACTTCATGAAGTGGACTTTGATGAAACATACTCACCGACTGTGCGTTACACCACAGTCCAGGCCATCCTAGCCCTGGTCACATGCCTCGATATGGAGCTGCACCAATGGATGTTAAGATCGCGTTCCTCCATGGAAACCTGGAGGAAGAGATCTGTATAAAGCAACCGGAGAGTTTCATTACTCTTGGTAACGAACGAAAAGTTTGTAAACTCCAAAGATCCATTTACGGTCTTAAACAATCGTCTTGGCAATGGTACCGCAGATTCCACGAGGAAATTGTTGGAAATGGATTCATGAACCTCCACGAGGATCCATGCGTGTATACAAAGACCTCTGAGTCTAAGTACGTAATCTTAACCTTATACGTGGATGACATACTCATTGCTGCAAACGATGTGAGTTTCATGAATGAATCAAAGTCCTAGTTAGCATCTGTATTTGAGATGAAAGACATGGGAGAGGCATTAAAATTGCTAGAGATCGTGCCGCCCGAGGGTTATGTCTATCTCATGAAGCCTATATCAATAAACTGTTGAAAAGGTTCAGATTACAAAATGTCAAACCTGTGGAGACGCCGGTAGTATTCGGGTGCGCGTTGTCAAAACGTGAGGGCCCGAAGAACAAGCAAGAACATTAACAGATGAGTAGTGCAGAGTATTTAACAATGGTCGGAAGTCTCATGTACACCATGTTTTGCACTCGTCCGGACATCTGTTACGTTTTGGACCTAGTAGCAAGATTCCAATCAGATTATGACTATCCACATTTAAAGGCTGTAAAATGAATCATATGTTATCTGAAAGGTACTTTCGACTACGTACTGTGCTATGAGGCCTGGAAGTTAGAACTGACCGGTTTCAGTGACGCCGACCATGGGGGCGATCCACATGATCGTAATTCCACCACAGGAGGAGTATTTCTCCTTGCTAATGCCACCATCTCATGGACGAGCAAGAATAAATCCTGTGTCGCGCTGTCTACGATGGAATCGGAATCCGTTGCTCTCTCCAAAAATGCACAGGAAGCTGTATGGCTTAAAAGGCTTCTTACTGCAATGCTTGATGTCGATGTCGGGAATAAGCCTGTGAAGGTGTACGCTGACAGTCAGGCAGCTATTGCGGCAGTTAAGAATCCATAGTACCATAGTAGGACTAAACACATTGAAGTGAAATATAATTATGCTAAATCCGCAGTAGAATACAATATAATCACTTTAGAATACTTGCCCACTGACAACATGTTAGCAGACCCATTAACTAAACCATTACGAAGGAGACATTTAAAAAGCACGTTAAATTGCTTGGATTATGTAGGGTTTAAAAGTGGGCATGTATCTGTGATAAAATTTTGAAAATTGAAAGTTAGATTTGTAATAAATGAGAGAATTGCAAATTGAGTTTATGATTCATCGACGTTATAATGTTTGGTTACATTGGATTTTACGGTCTATAAACTGAGTCGTAGGAGGACGCAATTCTCTGCCTAAATTAAGTCGAATGTGGGCCTTGCCTCGTCACACGGGCACGCTCTTCTTGTAGGAGAGGGGGACCTCTACCTTGACAAGATTTGCTAAGAACCAGGGGGATAAACTTGGTTACACAAAACGATCATTTAGTTTCGGAGTAACACGACATGATCATCGTTTTGCACATCCCCGTGATGAACTTTGTTCGTCATTAAGCACATTCTTGGCCAGATGAAAACTCTGTGATAGCATTGTTTATATATCCCACTCCTGACAATGTTCGGGTATGCTATCGACGCGTGCTTCATACTACACGTGTCATGTTCGACCACGGGGTCATGCTCGATTGTGCTAGGTAGAATCCTCGAGATTCGGATGGGGGCAAACTTCTTCACCTCGAGCGTGTGATTGATCCCGAGAGCCTTATGAAGAGGCACCCGAAGTATCCTCATGGACTCAGAACTCATATCTAAGGCCAGACTCAATGTTCGCTTCCCGGGGTACAAGTGTGGTGCTAAAGAAAAAGGCCAGGTGACCACGTCTTTGGAAACCAGTTGGGTTTGACTAAGGGTATGAGCGATGGGGATGTTCAAGTTCACCTGTAATTCACTGACTCTTGTATTCATTTGGTGGCCACCATCAGGATATTAGTTGAAGGTTGTGAATACTTGTACGGGTGCCTTGGAGAAGTATTCCTATGTGGAAACTGTTGGATTATGGGGCTAAATACTACGGAAACTTAAATACGATACATGGTAGCAATCGCGATTATGCAACGGAAGATGTGCACATACCTTAATCGCTTTCTCTAGTCCCAAGTTCTTGCTGAGGGAGTTCTCGATCCACCGGACAGAACACGTAGAGGTTTTTGTTAAGGAAGCCCTACGCGGTATAGTCTCCACAACAAAGCCTCTGATCGATTCTTGGTAGGGATAGATCTTTGGAGTGTTTGCTCAAAGCAAATTGGCACACCCTTGGTGAGTATGTGGTTCGGCCAAAACTAGGAGTGTTTAGGGAGGAGGGTTTTCTCTTAAATTACTACAAAAGAGGAATTAGGATTAAACATAATAAAACCCCTAACACTCCCTATTTATAGGAGGAGCAAAGTGGACAAAAGTTCACTTTTCCCACTCACTATATTTCGGCCGGCCTAGTGTATAAGGGAGGCCCAATTTTGGGCCTCTCGTGTCAATTGGGATATAGGTCTAACCCAATTTCCCTATGTCACATTTACACAATTGTCTCAAGTAACATATACATATTAACGGGTTTCCATTTACTGCGCCCTATCACCATATGCTAACAGCTCCCACTCGCCGAAATGGGAGGGTACCTGTTAATGTATTGTTGTCCAAATCGCATTAATATTTCATTCTTGCGATCTTTCCCCTGATTGCGAATAGTTCATATGAGGTTTTCCGTGTGACCGGCGGATACAACGGGCATCGTACTACTCATCTGTTAGGAGTGTTGTAGCGCCCGCGGAATGATGCTTTTTATCGGAGTATCACTCCCACTGGGAACAAGGGAAGTGCTGGAACCTTGGCCTACAATTTTTCTTGGACGACCTCTCGGTCTCAGAACCAAGTTGGTCAACCCACTCCCACTAGGAATAATGGGTAGTTGTGGCATTATTGGATTTTCATCCAGCGGTTCGGCAACGTGATTATCAGGTTCAACTTGATTCGAACCTGCAGCAACAGTGATTTGTGTAGTAGGGTATTGTCCTCCCACTGGATTTACTATGAAAATGTCCCCATCTTCATTTACCATTTCATTCACTTGTGTTGCTGCCTCAAATTTCCCACTCGAAGTAAGTGGAACCTGACTATCATCGTTATCCTGCTCCAATTCGATCAAGACTTCGTCTGTTATATCTCATCAAGCGTTGAAATTCGGCCTCAAGGCGTGTAACATCTCATGTTCGACCACGACACCATTATTACAAGCTAATTTAAACATGTATCCTCTAAGAGTAGTCACCGTACTCTCGGTCCAAATAATTTTTTAATGCGCATGTTAATGTCGCATGATAATAAGAATTAATTCATTCCTTTTAGCTTTTATGGCGACGTGTTTGACCGATTTTGTTGATAAAGTGTATCATCGATGTGAATGTCTTGCCAAAATTCTCACTCAAGGCATTAGTGTTAGAGTCATTTTACCGACATCGTCCTTTTTATTGGCTAATTCATCCCAAAGACTTGGTCATCTTTGAACTGTGCATTGGGCTTTCGCCTTATGCGACAGTTTATACTTTACGAGTTTGTGGTAGCTTGTGAAGCATACCTCTTTTCAACGTGTAAGCATTGAATGAATTATTCCCAATAAGAGGGAGGCTAATGAAAAATTCAACATTAAAACACTTCATCATTAAATCTGTACTTTGAAAACGATGTGTTCCATCTTTCGAGGTACACGCGCCTGTGGTGCCGATTCCATGTTCTGTCTCATGGTTTAAATCGTTTCATTTCCAAAATTCAATTTAATTTAATCCAATCGGTGTCAAACATGTTCATCATTATGGAATTGATCATATAATGGAGTACTAGCAAATAAGAAAGAAATAAATCTGAATTTAAAGCAATGCATCGAACAACAATATTGAGATCAAATAGCTCGGTGAAGATGGATAATCAATACTTGATCCAATAAATTTTTTCACATGCTTAAAAGAAATAGTTCCTTTGTTTCAAGGAACTTATTATCGATGAGTATCTTAAACAGAAAATTCGAAAAGTTTTGGCAAGTAAAGATAAATACTATTGTCTAATTCTTTATTGTTCTGGGCCATCCTCCTTCAGGTCCACGTTTGTTCCGGTTCTCGGTTCGGTAATCCAAAATGGCAAATTGAATTACTCTCGAGTAAGAAGAATCCGAGGAGAATTTATGACTTTCATCGTTATTTCTCAGTGCGAACCTTGGGAGGACTGGTACATGCAGCAGCTAGGTGCCCTTTCACACCACACCTGAAACACATTCGAGATTCCTCTCTACGTGTTTGTTTTTCTTGCCTTTTATTGCCACCAGTTTGCTTGCGTTTGAACTTTCTCTGAGGTTTCGGAGCCATAGACTTATCAACCTTGTTCTGAAGGCCTTTGCCTTTCCTCTTGCACTTACCCTTTTGCTCAACTTGTATGGAGGATGCAATATGCATTTCCGCCCTACGCTTTTCAGCCCTGGGGCTATCCTCTTTCAGCTCGAGATGAACTCGCACTTTCTCGAGGTTATCGAGTTGAGTGGCGTGGGTAAGGTTCATTTTTATGCTATTCAAAGAGTCAGACAAAGAACGGATCACACATTGGACTTTCTGTTCATCAGACTGGATTTCTCCAGCCTCCTTGAGTTCAGGAAGCATGTTAGTCATATGCCTAATATGCTCCTTCATCGAATGCTTGGGATTCATCTTATAGGAGTCTAAAGCGATGTTTAATGATCGCTTCTAGGAAGTGGTGTATACACCAAACCCTACCTTAAGACCATCCCAGTGGTCCATGGCAGACTGCAGGTGATCGTACCCATAGAGTATGTCATCCTCCAGCATTGACAACAAGGAAAAACGTATTTCCAGATCCTTTGCATCCCATTCATCATGGAATGTCTTCTGATCAACCGTGAGGTCTCCCTTAGGCCTGGCATGCTTTGTAGTCAGATGTTCCAAACCTTTCATTTCAGTAACTACCATTATCGCGCTCTTAATCCAGATCTTATAATTATTGTTATTCAATCTAACCCCCTTATTCATTTGGGAGATGACATTGCTGATCTCAGCCGTTGATGCTAACACATTGATAATCATGCATAATCAGGGAGATAATAACATTTTGAAAAAGAATTTCATACATCGGATATCTATTAAGATGGAATACAACAAATAATGATTCGTTAGCCATCTAAACCAACCGGCCGCCACTAAACCGAGGGAAGGGGGTTCGTGAAAGAGTTCACATTATCGTATGTTGGATATCTGTCCAATTTGAGTTCGATTTACGCTTCGGACCTTGCAAACACGTCAGAACCACAAACGGATTTTCCGCAGTTTCCCCGGGTCAAAACAGTCCGGATGCGCGCAGCACCCGGACCGGGACTTCCGGATTGCCTGGACAATCCGGACTGGTCCGTTTTGCCCGGAAATCCGGACCATGTCGGATGTCGACATGGTCCGGACTGCCGACTGGCACTGCGCGCTTACCCCTAGCACTGCGCGCGTATTCTTATTTTAACTAAGTATGAGTAGTCAGTGCGCACATAGCCAACCTTGATGTCGGTAAGCATTTTCCTGTAAACCGACATAGCCAACCTTGATGTCGGTAAGCGTTTTCCTGTAAACCGACATAGCCAACCTTGATGTCGGTAAGCGTTTTCCTATAAATAGGGACCTAGACCTCCCATTTGACAACCTAACTCGAAACTCTCCAAAATTGGCTATGTGTGCTTTGACCTCTCTCTACACACTTTCTCTCTCTAGACCCTGACTTTAGCATCGGAGAGGGCTCAACCAGCGCCACCCCCCCTCTCCATGCTGGTTATTGCCCGTTTTGCAGGACCTGGCGTATAGAAGACCGAGGTAAGAGCCAAAGTCAGTTCGGGGTTCGAGGATCGAGGTCCGTGAAGAGCAACCCGAGGTATCCCAGGTGGAATCGACCTCAACACTTGGCGCCATCAGCGTGATTCGAGCAAGAATCCGTTCCATACCGCAAGCTATGACAAGCAGACGTACGAAGAAGGCGGGGGCAAACAAGCCGAAGCCGACGAGAAGCCAACCAGGACCTTCTCACATTCCAGATGCAGATTCTACCACCTCCTCCATGTCAACTGCAAATGCTCCTTCCGCGCAGCATGGTCCCGACGTCCAGAACGAGGTACCAGTGCACGAGTTCGAGCAAAGGACGGAAAGGAACGAAGAGTTCCCATACAGGATACCAGCTGACAGAGTGCAGCAGCAAGCAAGAGTTGCAAGCAGCCTACCACTTGTCACACCAGCCATGATGAATGCGCTTGAAGAGCTTATCGCATTCAGGGAGACTCTAAAGAATCAAGGATACGCCGTATCCTCCATGTCAACAAACAGTGTGCCTTCCGCAACGGCATGGCCTTGAAGTCAAGAATACGATGTACATTGCATCCCATTCGGAAAAGATGGCAAACGTACATGTGATCCATGGAGACTTTGATGCTAGAGGCGAGAAGTCATACGAGCAAGAAGGGTACGTTGCAAAGACAATGCACAAGTCCCAGGATGCTGACATGAATTTTGCTGACATGAAATATGTCGACATGAAGTATGCCGACATAAAGGATGCCGTCATGAAGGATGCTGCCATAAAAGATATCATTGGTTTCTCATTAAAAGACAATATACACCACGACGCCTTGGTCATAACCACACAGAAGCCGACAAGAAGTCAACTTGGATCATCCCACACGCCTGTTGCCACATCCAATGCCTTTTTCATCCCAACAAGAAGTGCGCCCTTCGCACAGTATGACCAAGGAGTCCACAAAAGCACGTTACACCCCCGCTGGGATTTGAGCCTAAGAAGCACATCAATGAAGAATTCTTTACGGGATGCCAGAAGAAGGAGTCCCCCAATATGAAGGTGTCAACCCGCCACCACCTATCACTCCTACCATGATGGCCGCACTAGAAGAGCTGCTTGCATTCCAAAAGATGCAAAGGAACCAAGGATATGCCCTGCCACCACCACCTCTGCCTCCAAACAACGGAAAAACCGAGGAGACAAGAGCAATGTCCCAAAACACAAGCCATCAAGACACACCGCACCAAGGAGTAGGGGGCAATACACGGAAGGTACCTTCCAGTACCGACAAACAAGGCAAGGAGTTGCACGCTCATACAACTCGTATATGATAGCACAACACGTAGAAGGGACATGGAGACAACCTCCAACCTCTCGCTCAAAAATGCACAAGGAAGGTTCCTCCACGATGACAAGCCAAGACGACGCTGACACCCACATAAGGAGGGATGGATAAAACCTATGGATGACGATGATGTCCCAATCGCGGGACTTACAACAAGAACCTTGAAGGCAATAATTGAGGAAAAGATGGACGCTTCCTGGAAAAAGAGACAGCAAAAAAAAAAAAAGAGGCCATTCCATTCAGACGTCCAAAGGCTCAAAGAGACCAGTCTCGCCAAATGTGTTCCATTGAACACACCGCTGTCTTTCATCTTGAAAGAGATGAAGGAGACCAAGCTTTACAAAAAGCCCTCTAATTTCCGCAAAGGCCCATTGGGAAAAGATGAAAGCAAATGGTGTGAAAATCACGAAGTGTATGGCAACGAGACGGACAACTGTGTCAGCCTAAGATTCCGTGTAAATGGCTTCATCTTAAAAGGAGAAATGAAGAAGTATATCAACCAAAGCAATAAGCATCAAAAGAAGTCTCATGTGGGGTCTTCAGGAAAAGGCAAAGGAAAAGAAAAGGCGAATGATAATCCACCTCTCGCGAAGCGTGGGAAAAACAACGTCATTCATGGAACCAATCATAATGACTTCTACAGTCCTTGGAGCACGAAGGTGGAAGAAACAAATATCAAACTCCCGGAAAAAAAGCTTCCCCGTCCACTTGAGACAATGACTGCCTTCCTTGGCAAGAGCGTTGAAGAACGGTGCAAGCACCATAAAACTGGGGGGTGTTGGATCACGGGCGATGCTCCGTTACGTCCTTGACGGAAAGCTTGGACTCCTGGGCTCCGCGTAATCCTGCAAAAGGGGATGACCTGGGTGGTGACCCAGAATCCCTCTCCGATGCTTAAATGAGTATATGATCAATGGGGTGGCAGCAATAATCTAAGTTCGTATTAGATAAAATCTTTTCTGAGGTAACTTCCTCCTTTATATAGGAGGGGAAGTTACTCAGTTACCTGTGACCGTGATTGGCCGTTTTGCCCATGATTCCGTATATCTCGCTACGATTCCGTATATCTCGTTCGGGATTCCGTAGATTTCTCCCCACGCTCCACGTATCTTACCCATACTCCGCGTATCACGGGCACGCCCTGCGTATCTCAGGGAGTTTATCTATATCTTTAACCGTTGTTCCACTACTCTATCTAGTAGGCGGGTTTCGCGGTCTTATCCTCTGATCACAAGTCTCGACTCCCGTCGGGGACTCCAGAGTTATCTCCATTCCAGGTCACCATCCAGGACCCTTCGTCTTACGAGACAGGTCCAGCCTCGGCGGGGCTTTCATCATCTGGGCCTTTACTAAGGCATATCGGGGCCTACTCAGAGGCTTCTTGTCGGGAGCATTTAGCTCATGTATCGGGGCCGCTATCGTCGGGACCCTTCATACTGGGCCTCTGGGCCTTCCAGGCTTTTCACGAGGCCTACTGGACCTACTCGCCGTCCATTGGCTGTTAACGAGGCTAACGATTACATCGGAACCCATCATTTGCCCCCAAGACATGGGGGACTTTTAGTTCGTCGTGTCTTCCAGTTCGGATCTTCTGACCTCGCTGTCGGAGGCTTTTGTCTTCATACCTCCCGATATCGCCGTCGGAGGCTTTTGCCTTGCGCGTGGTTGTCATATGACAGTCTCTTGCTCATGATTAGTTCGGGCCCACTAGACTTTGTGGGTAGTTGCCAAATCCGAGGAGACTCCTCGGTTACTGTAGCATTAAATGTTAGGGATCATGAAACGTTTCTCAACTTGGTGTGATTGTTGCTTTCTGAAAAAGTACTCCTTACGTCACCAACGTATTTTCCGTACAGTCCATAGTTTTGACGATCAAGATTAAATCGTTTCGTCTTCAACGGTCCAGATTAAGTCTGTCCCATTTGTCTTTTTGCTTATAAAAGCTAGAACTCTGGTGCTATTTTCCTTCACTGTCTTCATTTCTGTTGTTCTTGCATTCGAAGTTTCTCCTGCTGTTCAAGTGATCCAAAGTCTTCAACTTTTCCGATCTTCCTTCATCTTCTCTCAACGATCATCAATCATGTCTGGTAAGGGTCTTCTTCTCTGTTTTCCTGATTTGCTGATGTTTGCTCTTTTTTTTCTAAAATCTTCTTGTTCGTGACCGTTTTTAGACGAGGCTAGCTATGAGGTTAGGGCCCCTTTCACCTTTGAGTTGGCCATTAATGAGATTTCTGAGGCCTCGTATGAGGTTGCTCTTCGAGAGGGCTGCATTACCTCGGATTAGGAGCCTCGTTTCCCCTACGAGTCTCAGCCTGCCGTCCGAAGGAAGCACATCGTTACGCGTCCTCGAGAGGGGGAAGTGTTCGTCTCTGCTGGACAAATAAGCGCAGGGATTCGATTCCCCTTCTGCGGGAACCTGGTGGAGATGTGCAATTTCTACAAGACGCATCCTTGTACCTTCTCTCCACACGCCATCCGCGTGTGGAATGCCTTCCAACTTCTATGCCACCGCCAGCAGTGGATGTACAGTCTATTACTCTTCCGTACCTTTTATGGAATGAAGTGCAACAAGGCTGGTGTCTGCTCCTTCTTCCCCCGACTCCCCAAGTGGACAAAGGAGCAAATTTCACGTTTCGGCTGGGATAGCGAGACCTGGAAGTTCCACAAGGATCGGGTGCTGATTCGCGACTCGGGGTCTGAAAATAGTGGGTGGAAGAAGTACTACTTCTTTGTCCAAAATAGCTCTGTCCCATGGCCTCAATGGGAGGTCGTGGCGGACCCTGCCCCCAAGCTTCAGGTCTATACTGAGGATGACCTCAACACTCTCCAAATGGTTCAGCTCTACCGTTGGGGAGACAACTTCATACCCCTCGACGCCAACAAGCTCATGGAGAAGGACTTGATTCACATCGGAGTCCGACTCCTCGACTCCGTTTCCAAAGATTTAGTCATCTGGGTAACGCTTCTAACCATCTTGTCTTTTATTTTTGCAGCCAAGAAGGCATCTCTGCTGACTAGTCTCATGTTGAAGCAGGGCGAGACTGACGCCGTCCAGAGTGGCTCCAAGTGGAGGCGGAAGTCCTTGAAGAAGGGAACTTCCTCTTCTGCCGCTCCTCCAACCGAGGAGCAGGTCGTGGCTAAGAAAGCCAGGAGGGAGGAGATAGATCAGGCCTTCGGGGCCACCACCGTCGAGGAAGGTAAGCGCGTTCGTCGTGCTATTAAGAAATATAGGAACCTGGTTCCCCAGGAGTTTATCCCCGCTGATCGGGAATCGCGTGTTCGGGAAATCAAGTACATCCTTTGAGGAGAAGTCCCCCGCGTTCTCAAGGCGGGATATTACAACTTCTTTGGGAAGGACCAGCATCTTGAACGCCAAATTCTCTGGTGTCCTCGTGGAATTCTTCCTGATTATATTCGTCCTGCCACCGCAGGTCCATCGGAGGCTCCTGCTCCGACGAAGGCTACCACTCCAGCGGAGACTGCGGCTCCGCAAGAGCTGATGCTGGAGGATACCCCGACGGAAGCCCAGTTCCGTCAGGTGACTGATTTGGAGGCCTCTCCTTCTTCGAGGAACCCAATGAGGGTGCCCTGCTTCCCCGCCGTAGGTCAGGACAAAGCAGCCTGAAGCCCATCGTGAGGGACGTGTCCCAGAGCCCTCCTCCCGAGCTCCGCACTCCTACTCCTGAGCCACCTCTGACTGAGGTAGCTCCTCTTCGCTGATGATGCCGAGGTTCCCTGGCGTCCGATCGAATCCCTCCAAGGGTTTTCGGTTCAACGGGGGAATCTTCAGCCTGACTTTGCCCTGCATCTGCTGGCAGGGTCAATTCCTCCCGCTTTGAGACAGCTGATTTCCCTGGCGCGGGTGGACATCAAAGAGGAGTTCCGCGCTATGGCCGTCCGTCGGATGGAGGTAATACTTTACCCTTGCTTCTGTTTTCTTCATTATCTCTGCCTTCAACCATCGGGTTCTAATCTTTTTTCCTTTTGCCTTAGGAAACCGCGGACCAGCAGCGTTGTTTTGGCATTGCCCTGGCTCTGAAGAGTGCCTTGGAGGAGGTTGAAGCTAAGTTGAACCCCGACGTGCTGGCCAAGCTCCAGGCAGACCTCGACGAGGCTGTGGCGGCCAAGGATAAGATGGCCAAGGAGAAGGCTCTTATTGACGAGATGGCCAAGGGCCTGCTTAAGCAGGTTCAAGATCATGAGGTCGTCCTGCGTCGGGAGCAGAGGATGATGTAGGAGGAGCATCGACGGCATGAGGCGGAGAAGGAGCAACTCCTCCGCGAGAAAGGCGTTTTCGCGGATCTTCTCGCGGAGGCCAAGGCGAGGTTTGAGGCCGAGAGGGCTGAGTTTTCTGCCAAGCTGGCTGAGGCAAAGGCTCAGGGCCACGAGGAGGGTCGTCTGCGAGGTCGCGAGGAGTATCGGGACTCCGAAGATTTCAAGGCGGATGCCGTGGGGTTCTGCAAAGCCGAGATGAAGAATGTTCTATTCAACGCCGTCGATGAGCTTTACACGGCGCACGAGGGCTCTATCAACTTTAAGAAGTCCGAGACCCTTGCCCTCTTCGCCGAGAAATACTTCAACCTCCCCGCGGAGAGGGATGAGGCCGATGCTGTGGACCCGACTCCGCAGACTACGGAGCCTTCTGCCCAGGCCCCTCCGAATCCTGCTCCCTCCGATGTCGTTGAGGACCCGACCTCCAACAAGGACCAAGCTTAGTGCTTTTATATTTGTTAGTCCTTGTAGTTTTTCTCCTCGTCTTCTTTATCCTATGTATCGGAACCCCTAGGCCTTCGAGCCTTTATATAAGCAGTTTCTTTTCATCTGTTTTGGCCCCGATACTCGTTTGCACTTATCTAAAGCGGCTTTAAATTCGTTACTCAGAACGTTCCGATGCGCCATTTAAAATGACTTCATACGTCCTTCCGACGCTTTACTCGAGATTTTACCGTTTAAGGTTTCTTGTCTTATCGGGATTTCACCACTTAAGGTTTCTTATCCAATCAAGACTTCACCACTTAAGGTTTCTCATCCAATCGGGACTTCGCCACTTAAGGCTTCTCGTCCAAAATCGGGACTTCACCTCTTAAGGTTTCTCGTCCAATCGGGACTTCGCCACTTAAGGCTTCTCGTCCAAAATCGGGACTTCACCACTTAAGGTTTCTCGTCCAAAATCAGGACTTTACCACTTAAGGTTTCTCGTCCAACATCGGGACTTTACCACTTAAGGTTTCTCGTCCCTGCCTTTCAAGGCCATTTTTCACACCCTTTAGGGCTTTTATCGCGCCAAATCAGACGACTTTCGCGGAGCCGTTAAGGCTTTTTCGTACCTGCTAAGGCTTTTTCGTACCCGTTAAGGCTTTTGGCCGCATCATATAGACGACTTACGCGGACCCATTAGGGCCTTTTCGTACCCGTTAAAGCTTTTGGCCGCATCATATAGATGACTTACGCGGACCCATTAGGGCCTTTTCGTACCTAGGCTTTTGATTGCATCATAAAGACGACTTACACATACCCCTAGGGCTTTTGTCCGTACCTGTTAAGGCTTTTGGCCGCATCATATAGACGACTTACGCATACCTCGTAAGGCTTTTTATCGTACCTTGGAAGGCTTTTGTCGCGTCCTTCAAGACGTCTTACTAATACTTAGAACAAATCTAAAAACAATTTGATCGGGAGCAACTTCTTTTATTAATAATTCAAAGCTTTGCTTACATCGGATTGATAGATAACTTGCGCCATTCGCGGCGACTTAATATCAAACAATATACTTCTTCAAGTGTTCGCCACTGAAGGAATGCTTCAACGTCTTGCCATCAAGGTCCTCTAGCTTGTATGCATTGGGTGCTGGCATCCCTACGATCTTGTAAGGTCCCTCCCATTTTGGCGATAGCTTGTTGATCCGATCTTGATGAATGAACTCGTTCCTTCGCCAGACAAGTTCTCCCACGAAGAACTGTCGGGATTTGACACGTCGATTATAATATCGGGCTGTTGCCAGACGCATCCGAGCCTGGACTTCGTCAGCCTTCCATCTTTTCTCCTCGAGCAAGTCTAAGTCTAGACGTCTCATTTCCTCGTTTGTCAAAGGCTCGTAATATTTCGCGCGATGGGACGCCACCGCTATTTCCACGGGAGCGACTGCCTCCGTTCCATAGACCAGGCCAAACGGAGTTTCTCCTGTTAATTGCTTGGGTGTTGTTCTTTATAGCCCACAGCACATTTTCAAGCTCATCCAGCCAATGGCCCTGCAAGGCGTAGACTCTCTTCTTCAAGCCATCCATCACGATCTTGTTGGCTGATTCTACTTGGCCATTGGTCTGAGCATGGCGGACTGAAGCGGTCCGGTGTTCGATGTTCAACTCCTCCAGGTACTCCTTCAACTGAGCCCCATTGAACGGGGGGCCATTGTCGCTGACCAGCACTCGAGGAACCCCATACCGGGATATGATCTGAGTTTGGAGGAACTTGAGGATCCGCTGTCCTGTCCTCTTGGCCAATGCCTTAGCCTCTATCCATTTCGAAAAGTAATCGATGGCCACAAGCAAATACTTGCACTGACCTTTCGCTTGGGGAAGAGGTCCCAACAAATCAATCCCCCATTGCGCGAAGGGCCAAGCACTCCTGATGGGCATCAAGTCCGCGGCGGGAGCCACGATATTTGGAGCGTACCTCTGGCATGCATCACAGGATCGGACCATTGCTGTCGCTTCCTTGTTCATCGAAGGCCAATAGTAGCCTAAGTTCAATGTCTTCCTCACGATAGATCGGGCCCCTTCATGACAGGCCGCGACTCCCTCGTGTAGCTCTCTCAGGATCCGATTTGTATCAGGCTCCGCTACGCATTTCAGGAAAGGCTTCACATGCCCCCTCTTGTATAAATGGTTGTCCACCATCACGTAGTCGTTCGCAATCCGACGCAGCCTGACAGCTGCCACTTCATCATCTGGGAGTGCCCCCGTAGTCAGGTATGTGACCATCGGGGTCATCCACGTGGGTTCCTCTTCTCCCTCCGATCCTGCTTTAATAGCGCAAACCTCCGTTGGATCGATGGTTGAGATAATCACTCTCTCTCCAGGAAGTGCACCTTCCGATTCTCCTCAGGGGCCACTCCTAGAGCAAACTTGCTTAGGGCGTCTGCCTCCGCGTTTTCTTCCCTCGAGATTCCCTCGATATCGAAGCTTTTGAAGCTTCCCTTCAAAGTCTGCACCTCGTGCAAATACTTCCTCATCGTCGGGCTCTTAGCTTCATAGTTCCCCTGGACCTGATTCATGATCAAGCTGGCATCACATTTCACTTTCAAATGGTCGACCCCCGTACCCTTGGCAATTTTAAGGCCCGTGATGAGAGCCTCATACTCCGCTTCATTGTTGGTGGCTTTGAATGTCAAGGCCAAAGCATATCGCAGGGGCTCGCCTCCACCGGGGGGTATCAATACGAATCCTGCCCCCGATCCTTCTACACTTGATGAACCATCAGTGTACATCTCCCAAGTGTTCTCCTCATTTGGTTGTTCTGGCTGTTCTGTTATCGGGACCTCCATGGTTGCCCCCTCTGCGGGACTCGTTACTTCCAGATCGGGTGCCGTAGACTCAGCTATAAAATCTGCCAATGCTTGGCCCTTAATAGCAGTTCGCGTAGCAAAATGTATTCGGAACTCCGTAAGCTCGATGGCCCATTTCACCAATCTCCCCGACGCCTCCGGTCGGTTCAAAAAGTGTTTCAAGGGCTGATTTGTCAACACTGTAACCTCGTGGGCATGGAAGTAAGGTCGGAGCTTTCGAGCGGCAACAATTAACGCAAAGAGATACTTCTCAATGGCGAGATAATTCATTTTTGATTTGGCAAATGCCTTGCTTACATAATAGATAGGCACTTGGTTGCCCTTGACAATCTTAATCAAAACAGAACTAACAACAACATCAGAAACAGCCAAATAGAGATAAAGCGGCTCGCCTGGAGCTGGTTTTGCCAACGGCGGGAGGGTACGGAGATGCTGCTTGAGTGCTTGGAATGCCTCCTCGCACTTGTCGGACCATTCGAACTTCTTGTGGGCCCTTAGCACATCAAAAAATGGCATGGCTCTGTCACTCGCCTTGGATAAGAATCGATTTATCGCGGCCAACCGACCATTCAACACCTGGACCTCCCGATGAGTCTTCAGGGACTGCATCTCCTCGATTGCTCGCAGCTTCTCGGGATTCACATCGATTCCTCTCTGGCTCACCATGAACCCTAGGAACTTCCCCGAGTTCACCCCGAAAGCACATTTGTCTGGGTTCAACCGAACCTGATGAAACCTCATCCGCTCAAACGCCGCCAAGTTTTGGACATGGTCTCCTGCCTGCCGGGACTTCACGAGCATGTCATCCACATACGCCTCCATCGTCTTTCCCAGCATGTCCCCGAACAACTTGTTCACCATCCGCTGGTAAGTTGCTCCGGCATTGATCAATCCGAAGGGCATCACGTCGTAGTGGTAGACGTCGCTGTCAGCGTAAAAAGCTGTGTGGGGGGCATCCTCGTTCGCCATCTTGATCTGGTTGTATCCGGAATAGGCATCCATGAAGCTCAGCAGCTCATGTCCCGATGTGGCATCCACCAACTGGTCAATCCTCGGGAGCGGGTAGTAATCTTTCGGGCAGGCCCTGTTCAAGTCGCGGAAATCGACACAAATCCGCCACTTCTCGTTACTCTTTCGTACCAGGACTGGGTTGGCGGCCCAAGTCTGGAATCAGAGCTCCTTTATGAATCCCGCGTCGAGCAGTCTGCCCACCTCTTGCTGGATCGCGATTCTCTTGTCCGCGCCCATCGGACGTCTCCTCTGCGCGATAGGCTTGATCGCGGGGTCAATCTTCAGCTCATGCACTATTACGTCGGGGCTGATTCCTGGCATATCACTCGGGGACCAGGCGAACAGCTCCTTGAACTCCTTCAGGAGCTCGATCAGCTCTCGGGCTCTTTCTTCCGACAAAGCAGACCCGATCCTCACCCTCCTTCGAGGTCCGTCAATCTCACCCTCCTTCGAGGTCCTTCTGCAGGACCGCCATGGCCTCCCTCCTTCTCCTTCGGGTGGCATTGACATAACACTTTCGTGACGCCACCTAGTCGCCCTTAACTTCTCCGACTCCATGGTCGGTCGGGAACTTCATCTTCTGGTGGACTGTCGAGGCGACTGCCATGAGAGGGTTAATGGTGGTCCTTCCGATGATAGCATTGTACGTTCCCGCGGATTCTACCACGACGAAATCCACGTTCCGTCGTTCCATCTTCCAGCCACTACCAAACTCTACTGGTAAGGTAATCATCCCCACCGGATAGGAAGTCGATCCAGAGAAGCCCACCATCGGGAAGTTCACCTGCGTCAGGTCCTTCTTCGTCTTTCCCATGGCCTCCAGGGCATCCATGAAAAGAATGTCGGAGGAGCTCCCTCCGTCTATCAGGATTCGCTTCATCTCGAATCTGTCTACGTCCAGGGTCACGACCAAGGCGTCATCGTGGGGGCTCTCCACGCCTATCAAATCCTCCGCCGAGAAGGAAATCACCATTTCCTCCTTTAGAGTCCACGACCGGGACCTCTTGCCTAGCACCACAGCAGCGGAGATGCGAGAAGCATAATTCTCCCGGGAAGCAGTGGTGTCACCTCCCGCTGCCATTCCTCCATGAATGACGTTAATGGTTCCCCGTCTCTCTTTACGGGAACCGGAACCAGAAGGCTCCGAGTCAACCTTCTTCTTCTTCGGGGATCGGTCACGGGACTTGGAACGGGACCGCGAGCGAATTTTGGAACGGGATCGGCACCTTCCCCTTCCGACGAACTCCTTAAGCTTTCCCTTCTGGATCAGCTTCTCTATCTCTTTCTTCAACTCCCGACAGCTATCTGTGTCGTGACCATTGGCTCGATGGTACCGACAATAACGATCCGAGCGACCTCCCAAGAATTCTCCTTCCTTCCTCGGGGGGTATTGGGCAAGACCTTGCCGATCCATCACAGCTAGCACGGAGGTCATCGAGCTGTTGATGGGGACACTTCGACCTTCGCTGTTATCCTTCTTCGGAGGACGCCTGTCCTCCCTTTTCTCGGGGCGACCATGGTTCCTGTTCCCTTCCGACTTGTCACTTCCCTTGCGATCATCCGACAGCTTGGACGATGGATTTCCTCTTCCCGACTTTGGAGGGTCAAGCTCTTCGGCAGCAATCTTCGACTCCTGGATGTCGATTTGTTGTTTCACCCTCGCTTGCAGGGCTTCCATACTCCACACAGCCTTCGCGACTACACTGTGCATCAGATCAGACCCATATGGAGCAGATAGGTTCCGAAGGAAAGTGCGGATGGTCTCTCCCTCCGATATCTCTTCATCGATCTCCGCGGCACTGGCAGTGAATCGTTGATAGTAATATGCCAACGATTCGTCGGGTCTCTGCACCACCTGGGTCAGGGACCTTACACTCTTCAGGAGACGCCTTCGACCTTGGTACTGCTTGATGAAGCGGTCGTGCATATCGGCCCAGCAGGTGATGCTTCCCGGTGGTAGGCTGAAGAACCACGTCATGGCCCTTTCTCCCAAAGTAATCGGGAACAGCGAACATATAAGATCGTTATTGGAAGTCCTACCCATGCAGGCCTGGACATGTCTCTGAACATGGCGAACCGGGTCCCCTTCGCCATCATACTCCTTGATGGCTGGAATACCTAACCCGGGCGGGGCGACGGTATCTATTAGTCGCGGAACGAAAGGATGACTGGATCGATCCCTCAGCTCCGATGTCATCTGCTTCTGATCGCCCATGCAAATGCTAACGATCTTCACCACCTGATCGGGGGTGATGGGGCCATTCAGGGGAATGGTCCTGTTTTGCACTGGCCCCGGTCCATCGACCACGAATTTCTCCAAGTGCGCGGGTTCCTTACCCCTGTTCCTGGGCGGAACCTCCTGAACCTCCTGTTCTTCTGGGACCACCCTCGGAGGGGGTCGAGGTAACTCTTCTCGCGGAGGCAACTCCTCCGCCCTCCTGGCAGCCTCTCTCTTGTTCAACAAGGCTTCCATGGCAGCCAAGAACATGGGCATAGCCTCTGCTACTGCCTTGGCCAGCTCCGAGTTTGAAGATGATCCTTCCTCCCTTCGCAGGACTTCTTCTCCTCCACGCCCCACCGGTTTGGGGGAGCATCATCCACCTCCCTTCGCGGGATACCTCGCATGTTCACCTCTGTGTCTCGGACTGAGACCGCATCGTCATCATGCCCCCCTGTCTGAGAAGTAGCAGGGTGTTCCTCTTGTTCAGCAACATGCTCCAGCAACGGGGAGTTTACAGTTCCTGCAGGACGAGAACTGCCGGCCTGAACTTGCTTCTTCTTGCCACCACCGGCCATTGATCTGGTAGAAACTATTTTGGCTTTTTGTTAGTTTCCCACAGACGGCGCCAATGTTGGATCACGGGCGAAGCTCCGTTACGTCCTTGACGGAAAGATTGGACTCCTGGGCTCCGCGTAATCCTGCAAAAGGGGATGACCTGGGTGGTGACCCAGAATCCCTCTCTGATGCTTAAATGAGTATATGATCAATGGGGTGGCAGCAATAATCTAAGTTCGTATTAGATAAAATCTTTTCTGAGGTAACTTCCTCCTTTATATAGGAGGGGAAGTTACTCAGTTACCTGTGACCGTGATTGGCCGTTTTGCCCATGATTCCGTATATCTCGCTACGATTCCGTATATCTCGTTCGGGATTCCGTAGATTTCTCCCCACGCTCCGCGTATCTTACCCATACTCCGCGTATCTCGGGCACGCCCTGCGTATCTCAGGGAGTTTATCTATATCTTTAACCGTTGTTCCACTACTCTATCTAGTAGGCGGGTTTCGCGGTCTTATCCTCTGATCACAAGTCTCGACTCCCGTCGGGGACTCCAGAGTTATCTCCATTCCAGGTCACCATCCAGGACCCTTCGTCTTACGAGACAGGTCCAGCCTCTGCGGGGCTTTCATCATCGGGGCCTTTACCAAGGCATATCGGGGCCTACTCAGAGGCTTCTTGTCGGGAGAATTTAGCTCATGTATCGGGGCCGCTATCGTCGAGACCCTTCATACTGGGCCTCTGGGCCTTCCAGGCTTTTCACGAGGCCTACTGGACCTACTCGCCGTCCATTGGCTGTTAACGGGGCTAACGATTACATCGGAACCCATCAGGGGGCATAACACCAACATTTGTTCATCCCCAAGGGTGGAGATTGAAGAGCTTAACACGCTAGATGCACTGAGGAACTATATGGCATGTGGCAGAATCAACTTGCCGAAAAGTCACCTATGAAGACGTCAAACACATCATCAATCCCATTATCTCCATTTTTCCATATCTACTTTAAGTCTTCTTAAATTAAGTACAACTTATGCTTATTAGCCTTAATACTTTTCGAAAAGAGCGATCAATTGACGCCTTTCTGAAATCCGTTGTACGAACTCCAAGTATCTAATGAAGATTAAATCTACTTTCGTACTTATTGCATTATGATAATTAGTTTGGAATAAAACAAAAAGCAACGCACATATTAATCGCGTCAACAACACAAGCTATCGCACTAGGAACAACAAACGGCTTAGGCCATATAACACCCATATGTCTATTATCAACACCAAGCATCGCCCTCAAAAGACGATATCTCCTACTTAAACATGGTCCAGGTAACACGCGTTATTGCCAAAGGTAAACTCAGGTATGAGGTAACAACTTCACAACAGCACTACTATGAATAAAACAGACCACTCGAGTAGGACATCTACTCAGGGTAGCCTGATTTAGTCAAAATAAAATATAAGTTGAACGGAACAGACTAGTCGTGAATTGTCTAATCCAGTCATATTGGCATTGCAGGCGATAGAGCCATATGAGGAGATTTATAAATCCATTCTATTCCTTAACCAATATATATCGCAAAGTATTGCGACTAATTTGTGACAGGTTATATGTACATCCAAAAGATGTATCAATGACGCATCTTATCTAGAGAACAACACTAGGAGGAGCTGTATGCAACACTCTCTGGAATTGTCTATCTATAGACATTCTACTTAGACATCTAAGCCAAGTAATGGTCGCGTATATATCATTTGCATCATCACAACAAGTCTCCAACTCGCGACATCTCAGCGAATATTCTACTCAAACATCTGCTCTTCCCTTGGAAACAATACCAATCAACGATCATATATACGTATGTGCATCATTCTAAGGAAGCATTGACGCGTATCGACTAAAGCATGCATACAACAATGCATAGTCTCTCTTTGTATGTACATATTCACAAACACATACACTGGGTGGTACTTGAAAAGCTTTGCTCCTGACATGTGCGCACATGTTGCGTCCGCACCTATCACATCTGCACTAAGGGAAGTTTCCTGCACAACGAAGGGATCCTCGTATCAGATTCCTTTACTCTATTTATTATATGCATTAGTTAAAAGGAAATTCATAACTCCATATTTTTACAAACTTGCAAACATTGCAACTATCTGACAAAGCGCAAGCCTGTTCGTAGGTACATACTAGACTATGATTACTACATTGGAATTGCGCCAAGTAGCAACCTATGCGCATAATATCTACTTCAACAATACAAGCTAAGCATTATGTTCAAGGAAGGACTTATGGCATACAACACCGACATACCTATTATCTACATCAACAAGGAAGTTTATATCTCCATCCAAAATGGCGTCTATCACAAGAAGGTGCCGCCAACACAAAGCCATCGCGCTATGTGCACAGTCAACTTATATGTGGCAATGACAACTTGCGGATTATCTACAAAAGGGACTTATAAAAATTCTCTACTCAAAGTGACGGCTATTCCAAAGACGTCAAATACATGCAATATCTTTGAAAAACACAAAGATCTACTATCAAAATGACGACTATTCCAAAGGCTTCAACAACAAGCAATATCTTGGATAAACACCAAGATTTACTATCAAAAATGGCATGCTGCGAAATCCTCTTAGGGGAAAATCCTCATGTTCATAGCCATTCCCTGCATACAAACCAGGATGCGGCACTTATGTGGGACTGATCACCCCATCGTGGCGGAAGTCCTCTTGTTAGACGACAACCCCACACATCTACAAAATATGTACATCCCTCTTTAGGGTCCATACAACATGAGGATACATTCCTTGATATGATAGATTCATGTACACTCAAACTATATATATCCTCTTAAGGATGCAGACATACGGAAGACCTATACCTTAAGTGGGAAGGCTTCATTAAAAAAACGTTAGCAGGAGCGCACCCTATTTGAAAAACTCACCGAACTTACAAGTCGAGGGCGGTATAAACGTCGCCTTAGAGTGGAACTTGTACAACGTCGCCTTAGAGTGGAACTAAGAGACTGTATAAACTTAAGTCTTGCTTCGTAAAGACGACACTGTTACATGTCAAGGGCCAAGTGCCAAGTACATTACTACATGCAATGCTACAAGTACCTAGTGTACGCATCTTGCCATGCCTTGGAATCTAACCAAGAGGGGCGCTCATAACACTGAACAATGCGCGACATACAGTTGCAACTACAGACATCAAGCTCATCAGCTAAGGATATCTATCCTATCTTCCAAGTCCAAAGCATACAGATAGCATAGATAACGCAAGGTATAAAATATTACTAACAAGTTATCATGCAATTGTACTATTATTAAAAGCATGTCCAAGTGATGAAGTACCATGCAAGAAAAGGCATAAACAAAGATTTATTGAAAACCTAAAAACAACATCAACTCGTTCACAAATGGTTCAACATTCTGGAAGCAGACAACTTAATACCAACCAGGAGGTAACGTCAACATCCGCAGCAGAGAGGAGGTTTTACACATACTACTTCCATTCATCATAAATAAATATGTCGATATTGCGTGGAGTATAGAATTGCACTCTTTCAGCCATTGAAGCTAGCACATTTACAAACAACTGCAAAAATCAGGGTGACAATTTAAAACAGTTTTTAAAAAATTGCTTACATCGAATATCTATGAGATATGAAGCGAAAAACAATTATTCCTCAATCATCTAACCGAAACGACCACCAGTAAACCAATGGAAGGGGGTCGTGTAAAGAGTTTGGACTGCCGGCGTCTCCTTTCTAATAGATCAGTCTCTTTGAAAATGGTTTAATCGCTACTTTAATCGGAATGGGGATTTTTTACATACGCCCGAACTTGGCTTTTCAAAGGCCCTTTTAAAATGTTTCGAGGATTTCTCATGCAAGCGTACGTAATTCTATTTCACTAGTAAATTATTGCATACGGACATATCCTGAAACTATCATACATACGCATCATGCGTAGTCACTCCACATTAAACATGCATATTTGGCGACTGAATATCGTTTTAAAATATTTGGGGCTGACTTGAAATTCATTCTTATAAAATCATGTGTACTTCAAGACGTGGATCCTTTCAAGATCACTCGGCATAACATTAGTGCGCAACTCATTAATTGACAACAGGGCTCTGTCCCCAAGCATGCAATATCCAGCTAGCTTGGCGTACTCAAGACTCAATTATAACATGCATTCATATCAATAAATAACAATTGCAATTCATCCCACAAAATGATTCAGTCTTGTAATGATGCATTTTCCGAGATCCATCCCCATAACCGAAACTAGGCATCATGTTTGATTTGTTGGAATTAGGGGATAATAACTACGGTAACAGAAAACACATGGTACATGCTATTTAAAAATTACGCATCGGAAATAATGCACATACCAATTAAGCTTTCCGTAGTCCCAGGAACGTGATGGAGACTTCACAGTCTGCCGCACGGATCCTGTAGGAACTCTTGTGTAGGAGCAATCTACGAGGAATGGTCTCCGCATTAAAGCCGCTTTTCAATCTCGTCTCAGGGATGGATCTCTGGGGTAATTGTTCAAGGCAGTTTCGGCACCTCCTTGCTCTTGTGGTGTATTCGGCCGAACCTCACTATAATAGGGAGAGGGATTTATTTTGTTTCAGCTTAAAGTGAGAAAGTTATTAAACCCAAATAAATCCCCAACACTCTCTATTATAAGAGGTGGTGGGTTAAAACCCACCTAGGGTAAAACCCTACAGTTCGGTCAGCCATGTGTTAAAGGGGAGACCCAATTTTAGGCCTCTCATGTCAATAGGCCTAGCCCAAAATTCCTAATGTGACATTACCCAATGACACTTAGGATGTTGGGCTTATATTTAAGGGCTCCTATTATAGCAGCCCATTCACAAAATGCCAACAGCTCCCACTCGTCGGCGACTGGTAGACACAATGGACATTGTGATACTCATCGGTTAAGAGTATTGTAGCGTCCGCGGAATGTTGATTCCCAACATGTTATCAATCTGTTACTTCTATGTGGCGTGCTGTATCGCTGGTAAACTGTTATTCTTCAATTGCATAGTTTCCCCATAGAAACACTTCTCCAAGACATCCGAACAAGTATTCACTACCTTCAAATATATCTAGTTGGTGGCCATAGTGAATACAAGAGTCGCAGAATTACATGTGTACATGGCCATCCCCATTTCTCATATCCTTAGTCGAACTAAACCGGTTTCCGGTACGTGGTCACTAGGCATTTTTGTTCGGGCACTGCGTTCGTACGACTTGAGGCGAACATTGAGCCCAACCTTGGATATGAGTTATGAGTGGTAAGGATACTTAGGGTGCTCCTTCAGTAAGCACCCGGGATTAGTCACACACTCAAGGTGAAGAAGTTTGCGCCGATCAGAATCTCAAAAGATTCTACCTACCAAAACAGAGCCTGACCCTGTGGTCGAACATGGCACGCACAGTATGAAGTGCACATTGATAGCATAACCTGATCTTACATATTTTCAGGAATGGGAAATATCATATGCTATCGTAGATTCCCATCTAGCCCAGAATGTGGTGATTGACGAACATAGTTTATCACGGCGATCCGCAAAACAATGATCATGTCGTGTAACCCTGAAACCAAATGATCATTTTGCTTAACCAGGTTTAACGTTCGCAATACTATGGTTCTTAGCTGATCTGGACACGGCTGAGGGTTCCCTTCCATCAAGAAGACCGTGCCCATGTGACGAGGCAAGGTCCACATTCGACATATTTTGTTGGAGGTTTTACACTCCTACGACTTGCTTGTAGACCGTGCATCCGATGTAATTTAGTCATTATGAAGTCTTAAGATCATAAACTCAAAATGCAATTCCTTCGTTCAAATATTACTTCAAATTTCAAAAAATTTACTAACACATTACAAGCCTCTTAAACCCTACGTAGTCCAAGCATTTTGATGTACTTTTTGATAATATCCTTGCGTAAAGGTTTTGTCAATGAGTCTTCCACCATACTGTTGGAAATTTGGGCACAATCACTACGGAAAAAAAACAAGAAGGTACATGCTATGTAACGATTTACGTAGCGGATAGAACGCACATACCTATAATGCTTTCCGTAGTCCCAAGAACGTGACGGGGAGTTCACGGTATGCCGGATGAGCCCTGTAGGAACTATTGTGAATGAAAATTATACGAGGAATGGTCTCCACAGCAAAGCCTCATTTCAATCGGTAACTGGGATGGTTCTCCGGGATAATTACACAAAGCAATTTAGCACCTCCTTGCTCAATAGGGTGGTTCGGCCGAACTATGTGATGTAGGGAAGAGGGATTTCTTTTGTCTCAACATAAAAGGGAGAAAGTGATTACCCCTAAATAAATCTATAACGATCTCCATTTAAAGAGAAGGTGGACAAAGCCCACCTAGTGTCAACACTCTAATTTCGGCCGGCCATGTGAAATTAGGGAGGCCCAATTTTTGGCCTCTCATCAGTTGAGATTTAGCCCTATCCAAAAAGCCCAAATTTGACATTACCCAATTACACTTAGGATGTTGGGCTTATATTAAAGGGCCCCTATTACGGCGGCCCATTCACCAAATGCCAATATCTCCCACTCGCTGGAATGGCAGGGTGCCTGTTAATATATTGTCGACAAACGTATCAACATTTATTCTTCGATCCAGTCCACCTTCCGAGTTGTTCATACAATATTTGTCGTGCGACCGGAAGACCCAACGGTCATCGTGCTACTCATCGGTTAAGAGTATTGTATCGTTCGCGGAAGGTTGATTCCCAACCTGTCATCAACCTGTTACTTCTTAGTGTCGCATTGTATCCCTGGTCAACTGTTATTTTCCAATTGCCTAGTTTCCCCAAAGGAACAATTCTCCAAGACATCCATAAAAGTATTCACAACCTTCAACTAATATCCGGCTGGTGGCCACCTAGTGAATACAAGAGTCGGAGAATTACAGGTGTACATGATCATCCACGTCGCTCATACCCTTAGTCAAACTTAACCGGTTTCCAGTACGTGGTAACTAGGCCTTTTTGTTCGGGCACTGCGTTCGTACGCCTGAAAGCGAAAATTAAGCCCAACCTTGGATATGAGTTCTGGGTGGTAAGGATACTTCGGGTGCTCCTTCAGTAAGCACCCTGGATCAGTCAAACGCTCAAGGTGAAGAATTTTGCGCCAATCAGAATCTTGATAGATTCCACCTAGCACAACCGAGCCTGACCACGTGGTCGAACGTGGCACGCACGGTGTGAAGTGCGCGTCGATAGCATAACCTGAACTTACATATTGTATGGGAAATGTCATATGCTATCGTAGATTCTCATCTAGCCAAGAATGTGGTGGTTGACGAACATAGTTCATCACGGCAATCAACAAAATAATAATCATGTCGTCTTACCCCGAAACCAAATGATCGTTTCGCTTAACCATATTTATCTTTCAAGACACCATGGTTCTTAGTCGGTCTTGACATGGTTGAGGTTACCCCTCTATCAAGACGCGCTTGTCAGACGAGACAAGGTCCCCATTCGACATATTTTGTCAGAGGTTTTACGCTCCTACGACTAGTTTATAGTCCGTCCATCCGATGTAATTTAGACATTTTGACGTCGTAATATCATAAACTCAAATTGCTATTCATTTCATTCAAATATTTCTTCGAATTTTCAATATGTTACTGAGACATTACAAGCCTCTTAAACCCTACGTAGTCCAAGCATTTTAACTTGCTTATCGAAAACATCCCTGCGTAAAGGTTTTGTCAATGGGTCTACAACCATATCCTCATAGGACAATTATTCAATTTTGATCAGCTTGTCTTCTACCACACTCTTCGCATAGTTGTATTTAACATCAATGTGTTTCGTCCTACTATGGTACCTAGGATTCTTAATTTCCCATATCGCCCCTTGACTATCAGAGTTAATACACAAAGGCTTAGTCCCGTCCTCGACATCAAATAGGCATCCAATAGACTCTTTAGACACACAGCTTCCTGTGCATTCGTAAAGAAAGCTATGAATTCGGATTCCATCGTTGACAGCGCGACACATAATTGTTCATACATGAAATGGCAGCATTAGCAAGGAGAAACACTACTCCTGAGGTGGACTTACAATCATCCTGATCGCCACCATAGTCGTCGTCACTATACCTAGAAAATTCTAGCTTACCACCCTCATAGCACAGTCCGTAGTTAGTTGTACCTATCAGATATCGAATAATTTATTTCACGGCTCGTAAATGTTGATATCCAAGGTCAGATTGGACACGTGCTACTAAGCCCGCAGCGTAACAGATATATGGACGAATGCATTGCATGGCGTACATCATACTGCCTACCATACTAAGATATTCTGCACTTTTCATTTGTTCACGCTCAGCGTGGTCGTTTGGCCGTCAAGGTTCGACAACGCACACCCAAACACAACTGGTGTATCCACTGGTTTAGCATTGTAGAGATTAAATATTTTCGACAATTTATTGATATAGGCTTCTTGAAAAAGACATAGTTTACGGGCAACCCGATCCCTAGCAATCTCAGTGCCCAGGATGTAAGTGGCTTCTCCCATGTCTTTCATCTAAAATACAGAAGCCATCAAGGACTTTGATTCATTCAAATAAATCATATCGTTTGCAGCAAATAGTATGTCATCGACATATAACGTCAAGATAACATACTTTGACTAAGAGGTCTTAGTGTACAAGCAAGGATCCTCGTGAAGATTCACGAATTAGTTTCCAACGATTTCCTCGTGGTACATGCGGTACCATTGCCGAGACTATTGTTTGAGACCATAGATTGATCTTTGGAGTTTACAAACTTTACGTGCGTTACTAGGGGATATGAAACACTCTGGTTGCTCCATGTACATCTCTTCTTCAAATTTCCCACGAAGGAAGGCGGTCTTAACATCCATTTGTGCAGCTCGAGATCGAGGCTAGTAACATGGGCCAAGATAACCCAGTCATGGTATAACGCACATTCGATGAGTATGTCTCATAAAAGTCCACTACGTTTTGTTATTTATATCATATCACAACCATTCGAGCTTTGTATCGCCCAATATTTTCATCAGCAGTGATTTTCAATTTCAGAGCCCACTTGGTCCCTATAGCTCTAGGATTAGCAGACAAATCAACTAACGACCACACCAAATTGGCTACCATAGAGTCGATCTCTTCCTCCATTGCTTTCTTCCATTCCTTTGCTTGAGTTCCATCCAAAGCTTGTTTAACCGTTACCGGTTCATCAACCGAAGTCAGAGTGAAAAATTCACCCTTCTCGATGGGATACTTCTTAGGAGAAGTTATTTTCCTTTGATTACGTCTAGGCTCGTTATTCCCATCTAGAAATACCCTCCCAATAGGATCAATACTCCCACTATGAATAACACTCCCACTAGGAATCAGGACGTTACTTGAACCTTCACCTACAACTTTTCTTGGACGACCTCTTGGTCTCAGGATTCTACCTCCGAGATGAATTCCATTGTCACTTTGACCAGGAACCAAGCTGGTTGCCCCACTCCCACTCTTACCAGTAGGTAGATGAGGAGTTATAGGATTCTCATGGCTGGATTGGATTTATTATGAAAAAGTCATCATGAACATTCTTATTTACCATGACGTTCACAGTAGGTGTTGCTGCCTCAAATCTCCCACTCGAAGTAAGTGGGGCTTGACTATCATCATCTAGTTCAAGTTCTATTAATACTTCATTCGTTTTGATGTTACCAAGATTTGGAAATTCGTCATTAAGAAATAACGTTTCTAGATTCATGTTTGACCACGCCACCATTCTCCTGAGCCGCCATAAACACGTATCCCTTAGAGGTTTCAGAGTACCTTATAAAGATACTTTTTAGACCCCTAGGTCCCAAATTGTCGAATCAGCTGTCGGTTTGATGCGTGTATGCTGCACAACCCCAAGGTTGAAGCCTAGTAAGATCCAACTCTCTAACAGTCCACAGCTCGTATGGTATCGTGTCCACTGATTTAGAAGGAACAAGGTTTACTAGATGAGTGGCTGTTTACAACGAATCATCCCAAAAGGAGATAGGAAGTTGAGCTTGTAACATTATGGTCCTTACAACGTCCAAGAAGTGTATAATTAAGATGCTCCGCCTCACCGTATCGGTAATGGCGTTTTAAGGATCTTCGTTTAACAGACAACACCAGTTTCATTGCATACTCATTCCAGAGGTTTTGTCCACCTTTGTTCGTGCATTAGGTTCTAACCTTTTGCTCGTATTTATTCTCCACAAGAAATTATATGAGTAAATCCAATATGAATATTTGCAAATGAAATTTTATTTCTTCAAATCAAACACTTCTCATTAAATTTGTACTTCGAATCGATGTGTCCGATCTATCGTGGGAAACATGCACTATGCGCGCAACACGTAGGCTGGTACCCATGGTGTAATCGTTTCGTTTTCAAAACCAACTTAATCGGTTTCCCACAAGTTCGTCGTTACGATTTAATTATTTTACGGAGTACTAACAAATAAGAAAGATTAATCGCTCACGTTCTAACTACACAATCGATGGGTTTATGAATTATTGTGGAGCATGTTAATCGTTTCGTTTGTTCGAACATTCGTCATGAGCGAAATTTTGTTCTTAATATGTATAGTCGGATTTTGTTCGGATTGTTCCCGTCGACGGGGTCAACAAATTGATAAGTAAATTGTACTTCGAATCGAATTATATTCAATCTCAATAATAATTACTTTATTCAATAATATCAAAATTTAAATAACCAAAATTCAACAATCAAACGAACAATTAAAAGGACAATAATAAGGTTCCAATCATAAAGCAACAACAAAGAGAGAACATAATTTTCTTGGACTTCTAGCCATGTTGAATCATCATCACACCTGAAAATTCACAAGTGAATCACATCAGATGATATGTGTTCAATAAAACACTTTACGACTTTATATGGCAAACGAGGCATACCTGAGGCGGTCTTAATCAACGGTGCCTTGACACACCTGATGTTCGTTTGTGACCTCTGGGGTCAGGTTCAATCCACGATTTACGAATATCATGGTACATTTCCCTATATGTTCTTTGATGATTCATGAAGTTGGTCTCTCTTCTACCTTGGTTACTATGTCTAAAGAGACCCATGGTATACTCAATTGATTTAATTAAGCAAGTGAGTCATTCATCATCTGCAAACTAGGAGATGGGTTACCTCTTCAAAATTATAAACATTCTCTTCCATATAGAGCTTTCATCTGGAAGGTCTCGGCCGGCTATTACAACAGCATCCATAGACAGAAGTGCATCGTACTCAAATAATACATTTCTAGCTTCTGCAGCCCTTCCTCCACCGTAGCAGATTCGAAGGGTACACCAAGGCTGCAATGCCTTATAGTTGTGTTTGCAAGCTTCTACAACCTCAGGAGTGAGGGTTGAGAGAATCACCATTTTCGCTTCCAAATCATCACAGAACCTCTCCCCTTAGCTACGACATGGATAACCATATTCATCCGTCATTTTTCTTTCACCTTTTTCATCGATACAATGAAAATTGGACCCGAGCCGGATGTGAAAATTGGACAGGCACATTAACCCTATAGGGTTCGGCTGAAATACACTTGTGGGCTATTTAGGATTTGAAAATACATTAAAAACTTAACTTAGCCACCACGTAATAATATTAACTATAGATATAGTTTCCAAATATATTTGCACAATTATATATAAAATTTTCGGCCACTTTAGTAAATATATATATATATTGTCAAGATTCTATATTAGGGATATAAGTCAATCAACAATATATTTTCTCAATCTTAGGCAACTAATATCTATCAATAATACCTAACATCCCTAAAATCATTCTAGAATATATGGATAATTAATGTCAAAATTATCTTGTGAATCCAACCCAAAAATTCGGCCAATTTGACTACATGGGGCAGAAATTATTGATTCAATTGTAATTTTCGGCCAAACCACAAATTTTAAGATTACTGGTCAAATTTCTAGATCAAAATTTACTAAGATCAATAATCCAAAGTTCAATTTTGATAAAATTCATGTTTTTCTTGAAGATCATGAACAATCAAGTTTTAATAAACAAAAAAGAATTCATGAACTATCAGTTTTACCCAAAATTCAAGATCACCAATTTTATCAAACACATGAACTACCTACACAGGCTCGGATACCACTGTTGGAAATTGGGGACAATCACTACAAAAACAAAACGAGAAGGTACATGCTATGTAACGATTTACACAGTGGATAGAATGCACATACATGTAATGCTTTTCGTATTCCAAAGAACGTGACGGGGGTTCACGATCTGCGGGACGGGTCTTGTAGGAACTCTTGTGAATGAGAAATCTACGAGTACCATGACTGGGTGCAGTGACACTAACCATGGTGGCGATTAGGATGATCGTAAGTCCACCTCAGGAGGAGTATTTATCCTTGTTAATGCCGTCATTTCATGGATGAGCAAGAACAATCATGTGTCGCGCTTTCTACAATGGAATCTGAATTCGTAGCTCTCTCTATGAATGCACAGGAAGCTGTTTTGCTAAAGAGACACTTGACTGCCCTGCTTGACGTCGAGGACGGGAGTAGGCCTTTACGCATTTACTCTGACAGTCAAGCAGCAATAGGGGAAATTAAGAATCCTAAGTACCATAGTAAGACGAAACACATTGATGTTAAATAAAACTATGCGAAAAGTATGGTGGAAGACAGGCTTATCGCAATTGAATATTTTTCCCCTGAGATTATGGTGGCAGACCCATTGACAAAACCTTTACGTCAAAATGCTTGGACTACATAGGGTTTAAGAGGCTTGTAATGTGTAAGTAACATTTTGCAAACTGGAGTAATATTTGAATTAAAGAATTTCAATTTGATTTTATGATCTTACGACGTCATAATGACTAAATTACATCAGATGCACGGTCTATAAACTAGTCGAAGGAGTGTAAAACCTCTTAACAAAAATGTCAAATATAGACCTTGCGTCCTCACGCAGGCACGGTCATCTTGATGGAGGGGAAACCTCAGCCGTGTCAAGACTGGCTAAAGTCCGTGGTATTTCGAAAGTTAAACCTAGTTAAGCAAAACGATCATTTAGTTGCGGGGTTACACGACATGATCATTATTTTGCGGATCGCAGTGATGAACTTTTTTCGTCAATCACCACATTCTGGGCTAGATGGGAATCTACGATAGTATATAACATTTCTATTCCTGACAATATGTAAGCTCAGGTTATGCTATAGACCCGTACTTCATACTGCACGTGTCATGTTCGACCACGGGGTCAGGCTCAGTTGTGCTAGTAGAATCTTATGAGATTCTGATGGGTACAAACTTCTTCACCTTAAACGTGTGACTGATCTCGGGTGCTTCCTGAAGGAGCACCTGAAGTATCCTTACTACTCAGAACTCATATCCAAGGTTGGGCTCAATGTTCACCTCCAGGCGTACGAGCACAGAGCTGAACAAAAAGGCCAAGTAACCACGTACCGGAAACAGGTTGAGCTGGACTAAGGATATGAGCAATGGGGATGGGCATGTACACCTGTAATTTTCTGACTTTTGTATTAACTAGGTGGCCAACAACCGGATATTATTTGAAGTTTGTGAGTTATTGTACGGATTCTTTTGAGAAGTGTTCCTATGGGAAAACGAGGCAATTGTAGAATAACAGTTGACCAAGGACGCGGCACGGAACGGAGATGAAACAGGTTGGGAATCAACGTTCCGCGGACGTTACAACACTCTTAACAGATGAGTAGCACGAGGTCAGTTATTTCTATCGGTCGCAAGGCAAACCTCGTATGAACAATTCGGTAATAGGACTCAATCGAAGAATAAATGTTGATGTGTTAGTCGACAACATATTAACAGGAACCCTCCCATTCCGGAGAGTAGCAGCCGTTGGCATTTGGTGAATGGGCCGCCGTAATAGGAGCCCTTTAAAATAAGCCCAACATCCTAAGCATAATTGGGTAATGTCACATTAGGGATTTTGGGCTAGGCCTAAATCCCAATTGACATGAGATGCCCAAAATTAGGCCTACCCAATTAGCTAGGCCGGCCGAACTATAGGGATTAATTCCCTTGGTGGGTTTTAACCCACCATCTCTTATAAATAGAGAGTGTTAGGGATGTCTTTAAGGTTAATCACTTCCTCGCTTTAAGTTGAGAAAAAAGAAATCTCTCTCTCCTTTTATCAAGAGGTTTAGGCCGAACCACCGTCATCACAAGGAGGTGACGAATTGCTTGAAGCAATTACCCCGGAGATCCATCCCTGCGACCAAATTGAAAAGAGGCTTTGCTATGGAGACTATAGCTGTTAGCATATGGTGACTAGGCGCCTTAAATGGAAGCCCGTTAATATGTATACTTTACCTGAGACAATTGGGTAAATGTCATATTAGGGAAATTGAGCCAGACCCAAATCCCGATAGACATGAGAGACCCATAATAAGGCCTACCTTATACACTAGGCCGACCGAATATTAGGTGTGGGCACAGTGGTCTTTTTTCCAGTTTGCTCCTCCTATAAATAGGGAGTTTTAGGGGTTTTATTAGGGTAATTCAGAATTCCTCCTTTGTGGTAATTTGAGAGAAAACCCACCTCCCTAACATACACCCACTTCGGCCGAACCTACGTCCTTCACCAAGGGTGTGTAAGCATATGGTGATGGGCGCCGTAATTGGTAGGCCATAATATATATAATTTACCTAAGAAAATTAGGTATATGTCACATTAGAGTAATTGGTTCACACCCAAATCTCATTTGACATGAGAGGCCCAAAATTAGGCTTCCCTATGTATAGTGGCCGGCCGAAATTATGGTGAAGGCAAAGTGGACTTTTGTCCACTTTGCTCCTCTTATAAATACATGGTGTTAGGGGATTTTTAGGGTTAATAATCAATATTCCCTCATTATAGTTTTTTAGAGAGAAAAACCCTCAACCCCGCACCCAAGTAGTTTCTGTCGAACCCACCTTCTCCCAAGGGTGTGCCAATTTGCTTTCCAAGCAAACACTCCAGAGATCTGTCCCCGTGCCAAGAATCGATCAGAGGCTTTGCTGTGGAAGTTGTCCCGCGTAGGGCTTCTCTAACAAGAACCTCTATGGGTCCCGACCGGAGGATCATGAACTCCCTCCTGAGAAGATATTGGTTCTACGGATCATCTTAAAGGTGTGTGTGAATCTTCCGCTGCGTAACTCCAATTACTAGCATGTACCTTGTTTAGGTATCTGTAGTGATTACTCCCCGTAATCTAACAGTGGTATCAGAGCATGTGTTAGGAGTTCATGATTTTGATAAATTGGTGTTCTTGAAAAGCATGGTTTTTGCCGAAATTTTTAAAAAGGGAATTTTAAATTTTCGATTTTTGGGTTGTTGGTGAATCCTTTTCATGATGTTCTTGATTAGTTTGATGTTCATGATCTTCAAGAAAAGTGTAACATTTATCAAAATCAAACATTGGATTGTAGATCTTATTAAAATTTGATCTTAAAATTTGATCTTAAAATTTGACCACTTGTTCCCAATTTTAGTGTTTGTGCCGAAACCCTAGGTGAATTACAAGGTTAAATTTTTAAATTTCTTAATCACCAAGGGATACATTTCGGCCGAAATTTTTAAAATTATATTGTTTACCATATTTTGATTTTTAATTAAGGTGACAATATATCTATAATTTTGAACATTAGAATAGATTCACATTAAAATATAGAAATATATATCACTGTAAATATATCTAAATATTTAATAGGGTTAAAGATAATATTGATAGATTTTAATGCCTTAAAAATTGAGAAAATATATTGTCAGTATATTTGTTACCCTATTTAAGATATTGACAATAAATAAATATATATTATATATCATGCCGATTTTTACCTATATATATATATATATTGTTGATTGATTTAATCTTATAGTTAGAATCTTGGCAATAAAATTTATATGTTAGTAATCAAGCCGAAATATATATATATATATATATATATATATATATATATAATATTGGAAATTATTTATATGATTAATGTTACTTTGTGGCTAAGTTAAACATTTTTTGACTTTAAAACCTACTTGGGCCAAAAGTAAACATTTCGGCCCAACCTTTGAAATTTTAATTATTGGGACGGTCCAATATGTCAAACTGGGACGGATTTAAATCGAATCGAGTTTTCTCAATCGGTTCGACCTAATCAGGTCGGGTCGAACCGGGGTAATCAAGTATATCTAACCGGACCGGTTTTGTGTGTTGAACCGAACCAAACCCTATTTTTTAGACCGGTTCAGACCGAACCATATTTTAAAATTAAAACCGGACCGAACCGGATTTTAAATCGGACCGAACCGAACTTGATTTATCCAAACCGAACTGGATTTTTCAGACCGAACCGAACCGGACCGAAATTGATTGAACCGAACTGATTTTCAAAACCAAATTCAAGTCAATTAAATAAAATAGGGTGGTCAAGTTTTAAAATCCAAATGTTTTTGAACCTCTAAATGGACTACACAGTGCTCATAAGGTTGCTAACCTTTATGCCTTGTTTCGATTATGAGGATGGATCTCAGAGATACGTGTTTTTGGGACTGGATTAATTAGAGGGCTGAATTGCAATTGTTAATTATTCAATATATATATATATATATATATATATATATATATATATTAATGCATGATTAGAAATGTTGTCTTGACTTAGTCAAGCTAGCTGGATATTGCATGTTGTGGGCGAAGCCCTGGTTAAATATATGGAATGCGCACTAGGATAGACATGCTGTGATGGTTGGAAATGCCTAGGGTTTATTTCTAGAAAGTTGAATAATTGGATATAAGCATGAATTGCAAATCAGCCCTTAATGTTTAAAATTATTTTAAAACGAAAACCAGTCGTCAAATATGTATGATGGATATGAATAATTCATGTTTCACACGTGTGCTTGAATGTTGAGGATGTAGCCGCATTTGATAATTTACTTGGAAGTAGAATTATGTATGCAAGCATGATTTTCTCGAAACATTAGACGCATGACGCGTATGCATGAGTGTGGTTTGTTTGATGAATGTTACTTGCGTATGATAATTTACATGGTTACTAGAATTATGTATGCATGAGTGAATTCATATGAATATTTTCCAAAATACAAAGGGCCTTGGGAAAGCCAAGATCGGGTATGGTTGTTTTTAAAATTCTCGTTCCTGTAATTTGCGATTAAAACCGTTTTAAAAGACTGATCTATTGGATTGAAAAACGGTGGTAATGTGAACTCTTTCACAACCATCTTCCATTGGTTTACTAGTGGTCGGTTGGTTTAGATGACTGAGGAATCATTATTTGTCGGATTCAATCTTAATAGATATCTGATGTATGCAATTTTTTCTCAAAATTTTATTGTCTACCTAATTTTGCATAACCATCAATGTGTTAGTATGAATTGGTTGAATTAGTGTGATTCAATATTCCTCGCAATCTTGATGGTATGAATCATGATGAATAAAAGGGAGTACGTATTGAACTCTCTACTACGATTCCGAAAAGTGTAGAGGACAACTACGGATGAATATAGTAGTCTGTATGATTTTGACAATTAGAGACGAATGTAATAATTTGTTTCACCAAGCATGGGAGTAGGTTCTTTGATGATATGAACGCATATATGGTGATACATTCAACCTTGGTAAAAAGGGGGTTGAAGAAGACTTCAATTGCAACCAGGCAATGTTGTAGCTTAGTATCCCTTTGCATCCGCTTCGGTGGTAGCAAGGATGCAAGAGCTAAACGTTTCGGTTAAACATGATGGTCTTGTCTCTTTTCATGGATGTTGGCGTATAACCCGCATCGGATCTTCAGAATGAAAGGTCAACATGGAAAATATGTATATGGTTGTCTGATATTGACAGGACTCAATGACCTTGAACCTAATCAAGTATAGTAACCACAGCAGTAAAAGGGAAACCTTCTCTGCTCACCATACTGGGTTCGAAAGAAGTCAACCATGATACGCATATTATAGAGAGAACTGGACCATAAAGGTCTTATACGATAATCCGGTGGGTTAAACCATGTTGATAAAGTGCGTCTCAAGTACGCCTCGTAGGTCATGTGTATAAAGCGGTGAAATGTTTTATACACAAAAAGATCATTTGACGTGATTCATTCGTAAATTTACTCAGATGTAATGTTCAACATGGCTTAAAGTTCTCGACTATCTATACGACAATCATGGATCAAATACGCGATCTTCAGATCAAGAACCATACTATTGTCACATATCAATCATTATTCATTTTAATTATTAAAATTTTGGTTATTTAGAGATTCAGAGTTATTGAATAAAGTAATTGTAGCTCGATTCGAAGCACAATTTTCTTATCAATTTAACGGCCCGGTGAAAGAGGATGATCCGAAACGAAAATTCAAACCCACGGGTTTGGAACCAAATTTTAGGCCAGGTAAAAGTGGTCGAGAAAAAAAAAACGAAATGATTCACGTACTCCGTCATCTCAGTCGGGACAACTGAAGTGAACATACACATCGATTGCGTAGCTAGATCGAAAGATTTAGTATTTCTTAATTATTATTACTCCATTGAATGAAATAATCTGTAATGTTGATCATGTGCGAAACTGATCTGATTAAATTTAGAAATGAAACGATTCAACCTAGGATTAAAACTAAGGTGAATAGCGCTACGCGCAAGTGGACCTCGATAGACGGAACATATCGTTTCAAAATACGAATTTAATGATGAAGTTTCTGAATGATGATGTGCTGAATTTTTGTTTGCATTCCCTTGAAAACAACTTATTGATACCATTTACATCTGTCGGACCTAAAAATCTGACCTATGGCGAATTTACGTTTTGAAAACGTGCAATTTTGAAAGAGTCGCCACTAGCTAATTACGGCTAACTAGAAACCTAAATTACCTAGGTAAAAACAAATTAGCACATAAGCAATTAATTGGTCTGCGTTCAAAGATTTGGGTTCGGGGGTTCTGTTACGAATTACAAAAAATATATTTTTCTAATCACGCCCTTTCGGTACTTAATTAACATATTTGCCAGTTTTAAAATTAAACTAACTTCATGCGAAATATTTAACATCGGCAAAATTAAATCTAAAAACCTATTATGCGCCTAGATTCCCTAATTGAAATAAAATCTAATTAACGTTAAACATGCTCAAAATCCTAGCACAATTTAATAATCACATATATTCATTAGGCATGTTATTTTACTAATCTACATCTAAACTAGTTAGTTAACATGATATAATAATAACTATACTAATAATAATAATAATAACAGAAATAATAATAATAATAATAAAAAAGAAACAGCAGCACGGTACATACCTAGCACCAGGGGGACGACGGCCACAGCGGAGATTTCCGGCGACCTTCAGCTCGGGCTCCGGCGACGACGAACAGCGGCGCAGCGGCAGACAGAAGCTGCGGAGCTCCGGGGGGGGGGGGGGGGAGAATTCCGGTGGCGCGGGCGAGCTTTGGGGCTGGGCGGTGGTCTATCCTGGTGGCCGGCGGTTCCGACAGCAGCAGTAGCAGGTAGGCCGGAGTTGGCAGCAGCAAGGCGGCGTCCCGGTCTGGTAGGGCGGCGCGACGAGATCCCTGTGCTGGACGGGCGGACGGCGGCGATGTCGATCGGAGCTTCGGCGACTGCAGGGGTGGGTAGCTCAACGGGAGAAAAAAAAACTTGGCACCCAAAATTTTATTCTGATTTTTTTCTATTTGTTTTTTACATGTAATAGGTACCTATTTATAGGTAAATTGACACCCAAAATTAGGAAATCAATATTCCCTCATTATTCACCCTATTAAATCCGAAAATATATATATAAATATATATATTATATATTTTCTGATTTATTACATCATATTTATTGCATATGTATTGACCTAATTTAAACTGAGCCTATTTTTGGCAACCCCATGACCTTCCATATTTAAATACTTCCTTTTTTAAACGCGTTACACATAATATTTTTTAACATGTTACGTACGTGTCGCGCGTACCAAAATTCGTTGTTTACTGCTTGCCCCTCTTTGGACGGACTCCCGTAGAATGCATTTGAGGGGGTTTGTCCAAAGACGAGTAAACACTAATTTTGGCTAGGAAGTATATCTTCTTCCGGGTCTCCAAGGTGGCCTTTGGCTTTATTGATGGTGCGAAAAAGTAAAACCTCTGTCGGCGATCCCCCTGTTGACAGTGCGTCCATCGGTATCGCAGAAAAGTAAAGCCTTGGTCGGCGGTGCCCCTGTTGGCGGTGCCTCCGTTGTCGGTGCCTCCGTTGGCGGTGCAGAAAGTAAAGCCTCGGTCGGCGGTGCCCCTGTTGGCGGTGCCTCCGTTGGCGTGCGAAAAATAGAACCTCCGTCGGCGGTGCCCCTGTTTGCGGTGCCTCCATTGGTAGCGCAGAAAATAGAACCTCCGTCGGCGGTGCCCCTGTTGGCGGTGCCTCCGTTGGTCGCGCAGAAAATAGAACCTCCGTCGGCGGTGCCCCTGTTGGCGGTGCCTCCATTGGTCGTGCAGAAAATAAAGCCTCCAGTGGCGTGCGGAAAAGTAAAGCCTCCACTGGCATGCGGAAAAGTAAAGCCTCCAGTGGCGTGCAATAAAGTAAAACCTTTGGTGAAGATTGGTAACAGAAGACCTCTACGTCAGACAGTACCAACAACCTCTGGTGACGCCTCTAGTGGCGAGTGGTAACGGAAAAACCTCTACGTCAGACCGTACCGGAAAACCTCTGGTGATATCTCTGGTGGCGAAAAGACCTCTACGTCAGACCGTACCAGAGAACCTTTGGTGATGCCTCTAGTGGCGAGTGGTAACGGAAGACCTCTACGTCATACCGTACCGGAAAACCTCTGGTGATATCTCTGGTGGCGGAAGACCTCTACGTCAGACCGTACCGTAGACCCTTTGGCGATGCCTCTAGCGGCGTATGTCGGAGAAGAGCCTCTAGTGGCGTCCGTTGGAGAAGTGCCTCTAGTGGCGTGAGTTGCGAAGGCTGAATATTAAAGCTTCGTTCATCGGGGTTGACTCTCAGGAAGCTGGAAAACTTCAGATCCTGATTGTCAGTTGTGACTTGTAGGAACAGACTGTAACAGTCCTACTCGTCGTTGAATGGTGACTCGCGAGAACAGACTGTAACCGTTCCGCTTGCCGTTTGGAAGATGCTGTGTCGTAGAAAATACGCTTGCGCATGAGTGTTTGTCCCTAATTTTTGCCTAAATTGTGCATGATGCGACAACCTAGCGGGATTTTTTTCCTTTTTCGTTTTTTTCTTTTCTTTTATTTTTTTATTTTTTCTTCTTCCCTTTTTTTTTGTTGAGAATTTCTCTTTTTTCTCTCCTTTTGCCACGGCTGATTGAGAGATTTCCGACCGTGCCCCTCGGTTTTTTTATTTTCTCTCCTTTTGCCATGATTGCAATTTCTGAATTTGCAACCATGCCCCTCATTTCCTGATTTTGCCTAGGCCGCCCTTTCGGGTTTTTAACCTAGCGGAAGCACTCTTTATTTGGTAGCCGATTAAACGGTGGATGTGACCCGTACTTTATTTTCCGCCTCGATGCGGGAATACTTGTAGCCGTTTGGAGGGCGACCGTGACCTTTTCCTCACCATCTTCAATGTTGCGGGAGCTCTTTTGATTGTAGCCATTTGGAGGGTGGCTGTGGCCCTTCATTTCTCGTCTCTGATCCGGGAAACACTCTCTGTATGTAACCATTTCGAGGGTGGTTGTGGCCCTTTCACTTAATAACCGCCATCGATGTTTCGGGAGCGAATTTTTTATTGTAGCCGTTTAGAGGGAAGACTGTGACCCTTTCTTTTATTTTCCCGCCCTCACCAGGTTCGCTAGATCACTCTTTTTGTGTAGCCATTTTATGGGTGGTTGTGGCCCTTTCACCTATTTCCCGCTTTTGATATTGCAGGAGCGCTCTTTATCTGTAGCCATTTGAAGGGTGGTTGTCTCCCTTTCTTTATAGTCGTTTTAGGGACGACTGAAACCCTTTTTATCTGTAGTTGATTTAGGGACAACTGGGACCCTTCTATTTTTCACTGCTCTCACAAAATTTACATAAAAACTCTCTTTATTTTTCTGTAGCCGATTAAAGGGCGGCTGTGACCCTAAAGAAAATGATTTTTTTGCCTTTTTTTTTTTGTGCTCTTTTGCTTCTTTTTTTTTTTTTTGAAAAAGAAAATCTAACGAAAATAATCAACAACAATTATGTACATGCCCCTAGTGGCAAATCTGAAATTTCCAATTCAAAACATCTTCTAGAGAAGGGCTCACTTGATTGATCGTGTCGACGCCCTGGATGAACCCTACAACCAATGGATGACGTAGACAGTGATTTCTAATATCGGCTTCTCAAGTGCCCCGATTATTGCTCAATCCCGTCTGGGGATGCCCCATGGCTAGCACCTACAGAGTTAGGCTCGTCGCATGCAGGATGAATGACCTTGTTGATGAACACACATGGATGGTGTTGAGTTTGGCACAGTAGTCCGCAAATGGTAAATGCATAGATATCGTCTGTGGTATCTGGAATAAGCTCGCGGCGAGCAAAGGGCCGCACACGAGATGTGCTCTTCAGGGGCTTTGATTTGGATGATTATCCGAGCTGCACAATGAGTAAAAAACTCAAATTTTGGGGAGAAAATTGATCACGACTTCTCTTACCTGGGTGCCTGATATCTTTAATGAAAATTTGCTCCATATGTGAATGGATCTGTTGCATGTTCCGTCTTTTTCTTCATATGGCGGTTGTGCTCGATCTGAATAGGGATATGCCATTTGGTTGCCACTGACCAGTTTAGACGTCACCGTAAAATGAATGTATGGCTTGGTTCGGGAAGGCGCATGTATTCCCTCTATGGAGATTTTTGATCACTGAGTGATTTGAATCCTTCCTCGGCCGCCTTGACGGGCTTGGTAGTCCATGACTTTATTCTTTTTGAGTGCTTGGTTAGGAACATCGACTCAAGAAAAGACTGAATCGTCAATCGACTTGCATCATTCCTAAAAAAAATAAAACCAATCAAACAAACTCAAACATAGGGATTTATTTATATTGAATAGATCATGACAATATCCCTCTTTCCTATGCGGGGCTCATGATCTTGCCGCGCAAGGAGTACATAACTGAAAAGTTTATTCATTGCTAAAAAACGAATGTAATGCTAAGAGGTTTTTCGAGAGAAATCATGTGGACGAGGCCGAAGGGGTGTTGGCGTCGGCCGATGGATCTGCGTTAAGAATCAAAATCTTATGGTTAATCAGATCCTGGATCCTGTGCCTCAGACGCTACGGTTAAATGACAAATTATCCCCATGTGAAACTCACACCTCGAGTTTGGATCATTGTTGGGTATCCTTGAAGTAGTCTTCCAAACCTCAGGACCAATAAGACCCTGAGCAAGTGCTTTCTGATATACTTCGGCGGCCGATACTGGTAAGGGTGAGAACTTTCTAGACTCCCGCATCTTGTTCACAGCCCGGTTTTAAGGTCCACCCACAACGGGGGTTTGCGGAGCTTGCGTCTAGTAGACTGCACCTACCGTTGCGTCTTTGGATGACCAATTCTTGGAGCCTCCCTTTTTGGTTATATCCTCTTGTTGACTCCTGGAGGGGTCTTCAAGTTTTCCAGTTCGAATGCCATGCTCTACCATTTCTCCGGATTTTACCAAATCAGCGAAGTTGGCTGAAACATGCCCTAACAAATGGGAGTAATATGCCCCTTTAAGAGTGCCGATGAACATGGACACCGCTTCTGCGTCTTCTAGTGGTGGTCGGACTCCAGCGGCTTTCTCTCTCCAGGTCTGCATATAGCTTCTAAATGATTGCCCCCCTTCCATCTCCATGCTTTGGAGGTCCATGCGGGTCGGAGCTGTATCCAAGTTAAACTTATACTGGTGAACGAAAGTGTTAGCCATCTCTTCCCACGTTGAGATATCACCGGCCTTCAAGCTGACGAACCAAACCAAAGCTGCTCCTTTCAAGCTCTCCTAGAACGTCTGGATCAAGAACTTCTCATACTGCCGATAAGGGGCCATCTTTGCAAGGTAAATCCTCAAGTGGACAATGGGATTACCGGTGACATCATACTTCTCAAAGTCGGGGACTTTTAACTTCTCCGGTCTTGACATGTCGGGGAAAAGGCATAAGTCGGAGTAACCAATGCCTCCATACTGCTCAAGTCCGGACAAAACCTTCATCTTTTCCTCCATTTTCTTCAAGCGGCGATCCTGTTCGGATTCGATGACAGGTGATGATGTAGTCGTATTCGTGCCGATTGCACCTCCTTAGTTAACATGCCCATACATTATCGTCGGTTTCGAAAGGACATGCAGTTTTGATGCATATTGATCAGGAATGACCAAAACAGGGGGTTGGTCATGAGGGGGTTCCACCGTGGCGCCGGGAAGCACGGTTGCAGCTGGCATTGGAGGTCCAGTATTCGCCATAGGTGTTGTGGATGATTCTGGACTCGAGGTCGCTGACAGCAAGGCCGGTTTTAGAGTATTGTTGGTTGATCGAGCCTCGAGGAGTTCCATGATGCGCTCCATGTTTGCCTACATAGATGCCATATCCTGCTGCATTTTAGCATTAGCCGTCTCGATCTCAGCTATTCGTTCCTCTTGTTGCTGGATCTTCTGAGAGTCCTTCATGTTAGCGGTTTGTCGCGTGATGGCCAGTAATACCTGTAGAGAAAAATGTGATATTCAGAATATGGAACACAAGATATCATGCATGATTGTTTTGAAAGTAATGTGTCATTCAACTCATCATCTTTTGGAAAAAATGCTTTGTAAAATATGTTTCTAAGACACTTTACACAACTCGGAATTCGGTCAATGAGCGTCGAGTACTTGCCCCATAATCAGAGCGATGGTAATGGAACAAGGTTTTTCAAAATGGATCTGATTTTTACCACTTGTTCGGATTTTGGAACGAGCACTTAACCCTGACGTTTCTATTTTGAACGATTATAGCACTCCACTCTACGCGGTATTTCTTCAATAGTTTCGCTCTGCATCCGTCATGCTGTCTGAACCTGGTCAACGCCAGTCTTGAAAAATGGTAGGCCCGTGATACAAGGGCAATTGTGCAGTCGTTTCATTTTTTCGAAAATGGTGTGTAAAGCGTTTTAGAAACGATGATTTGAATGACACATTTTTTGAGAAAATATGATGCATGCTTGTAACGTAAATTAATATGCGTTGTACATTTACATATGGTACAAAATAACGATTACATCGAGACCCATGTCCTATACATGGAAAATTCTAGGGGTCGAGAACAATTAGAAAAAGAACACACGCGAACACGCATAGCGGCAGGATCGAAGCTTCAGGTGTGTGTTTTTGCTTTATTCTACAAGGTAGGCTCCACTGATAGGTTCCCGACAAGGTGGTTTCCTCACCCCATCATAGGGATCACAGGACCTTCACAAGCGAGTGGAGTTGTTCTGAGTCATTCCGGCGGCTCGGCCGCGCGGTCGTACCCTTACTAACTCTCTGGGGTTCCTAGTTGCCCTGGGTTTCAGGCATTTTGGAGATTATTCTAAAGTGGTTTGTGTGCGGGTTCAACAAAGAAACATAAGTTAGTAAAAAAAAAATAAAAAAAAGTTCCGCACCTATCACATAAAAACCTGAAGTTAGAATAACAGAGTTATACACAAATAAACTAAAAAATGGAAAATAAGAAAATATACAAAGCCCGAACCCTCTAATTCTGTCCCCAGCAGAGTCGCCAAATTGTCGGACCTAAAAATCTGACCTATGGCGAATTTACGTTTTGAAAACGTGCAATTTTGAAAGAGTCGCCACTAGCTAATTACGGCTAACTAGAAACCTAAATTACCTAGGTAAAAACAAATTAGCACCTAAGCAATTAATTGGTCTGCGTTCAAAGATTTGGGTTCGGGGTTCTGTTACGAATTAAAAAAAAATATATTTTTCTAATCACGCCCTTTCGGTACTTAATTAACATATTTGCCAGTTTTAAAATTAAACTAACTTCATGCGAAATATTTAACATCGGCAAAATTAAATCTAAAAACCTATTATGCGCCTAGATTCCCTAATTGAAATAAAATCTAATTAACGTTAAACATGCTCAAAATCCTAGCACAATTTAATAATCACATATTATACACATATATTCATTAGGCATGTTATTTTACTAATCTACATCTAAACTAGTTAACATGATATAATAATAATAATAATAATAACAGAAATAAAAAAAATAAAAAAGAAACAGCAGCACGGTACATACCTAGCACCAGGGGGACGACGTCCACAGTGGAGATTTCCGGCGACCTTGAGCTCGGGCTCCGGCGACGATGAACAGCGGCGCAGCGGCAGACAGAAGCTGCGGAGCTCCGGGAGGGCGAATTCCGGCGGCGCGGGCGAGCTTTGGGGCTGGGCGGTGGTCTATCCTGGTGGCCGGCGGTTCCGACAGCAGCAGCAGGTAAGCCGAAGTTGGCAGCAGCAAGGCGGCGTCCCGGTTTGGTAGAGCGGCGCGACGAGATCGCTGTGCTGGACGGGCGGACGGCGGCGAAGTCGATCGGAGCTCCGGCGACTGCAGGGGTGGGTAGCTCAACGGGAGAAAAAAAAACTTGGCACAAATTACAAAAAATAATGATATTTTATTCTGATTTTTTTCTGTGTGTTATTTACATGTAATAGGTACCTATATATAGGTAAATTGACACCCGAAATTAGGAAATCAATAATCCCTCAATATTCACCCTATTAAATCCAAAAATATATATATAAATATATATATTATATATTTTCTGATTTAGTACATCAAATTTATTGCATATGTATTGTCCTAATTTAAACTGAGCCTATTTTTGGCAACCCCGTGAACTTCCATATTTAAATACTTCATTTTTTAAACGCGTTACACATAACATTTTTTAACATGTTACGTACGTGTCGCGCGTATCAAAATTAGGTGTTTACAACATCGATACGAAGTAGGCTTCGGAAAGCTATCACGACCTTGTAAAAGTATCAACTGACGCATAGGGTGAAAACCCAAGATGATCATTTCGGAGATGAGATAAAATCTCCGAGAGAAATTTGCAAACGAAGAAGGATGAAGTCGGTTAAACGATTTTCCTTCCACACGCCCAGAACGATAAGTCAGGCTAGGCATTCAAATCAAATCACACACTTCTGGAAGCATAGTTTATAAACATAATGTAAGAGTCACTTAATCAGTTGTTCCCTAAGGGATGATGAGAAGTGATTCACATTCATGTAAAATTGTGTTCCACTGAAATCAGTTTGACACGCCACCAGAAAAAGGCTGAAAAGTGATAACGAATTAAATCATATCACCATACGACATTAATTTGCGCATTAAACACGTATTTAGGACAAGAGTATGTTAACTTCACTTTGAAAATACATGTTTACAGATTAAAGACATGGCACCGTGTCGAACATGTGACATTACATACTTGAGAACGAATTTTCCAATGCAATGACAGTTCAGAATAATGAGTCTTGACAGAATCAGGAGCAAGATATTACAGATAACAGGTCCCACTTAATTCGAGTGGGAGAGATTTGAACCAGCAACTCAAGTGAATGACATGGTAAATGATAATGGGAACATTTTCATAATAAATACAGTGGGAGGTCTAAACACCTACCACAAGTAATCACTGTTGCTGTCTGGACGAATCAAGTTGAACCTGATTATCGTAATGCTAAACAGGGGATGCCACAACTACCTATACTACCCATTGTTCCCAATGAGAGTGATCCGACAAACTTGGTTCCAGATCCTAGTGATCAAGGAATTCATCTTGGAAGTAAAATATTGAGACCAAGAAGTCGTATAAGGAAAGTTGTCGGTTATGGTTAAAGCACTCCTCTTGTACCCAATAGAAGTGATGCTCCGATGAGAAGCATCATCTCGAGTGGGAGAATTGATCCCAATTGGAAGAAATGCTCTGATAAGAGGCATTATTCCGAGTGAGAGAGACGCTAAGACTCAAAGACGGGATAACCAAGCCTAGAAGAAAGTCAAAGGCGTCGAACTTCTCGAAAGAAGTACCCCATCTAGAAGAGTGATGCTCTCACTCTAACAATTGTTGCACTGCATTGGAAAGACCTCAAGTGGAGAAATGGAGGAAAATAATAAATGAGAGAGATCGCCTAAATGAAAGCCATTATAGTCTGTAGTTGATTTACCTACTAACCACAGGGGCATAAGGAAACGGTGAGTCCTGAAATAAGGCTCACCACTGATGGAAAAGGTTGAACGCTACAAAGCTCGACTTATTGCGAAAGGAAGTACCCAACTTCACGGAGTGGATTTTGACGAAACATACTCACCAACTATGCGTAAAACCACGGTAAGGGCCATTTATGGTCCTGGTCGCAGGTCTCGATTTCGAACCTCACCAAACGAGTATTAAGACCGCATTTCTCCTCGAAAACCTGGAGGAAGAGATCTATATGGAGCAACCAGAGGGTTTCATTACTCTTGGTAACGAACGTAAAGTTTGTAAACTTCAAAGGTCCATTTACGGTCTTAAACAGCCGTCTCGGCAATGGTACCGCAGATTACAAGAAGAAATCGTAGGAAACAGATTTGTGAATCTTCACGAGGATCTGTGCGTGTATTATAAGACCTCACGGTCTAAATATGTCATCTTAACTTTATATGTGGACGACATACTCATTGACGCAAACGACATGAGTTTTATGAACAAGTCAAAGTCCTGGTTGGCATCTGTATTGGAGATGAAGGACATGGGAGAGGCCACATACATCTTGGGCATTAAAATTGCTAGAGATCTGGTTACCCGGGTATTATGTCTGTCTCAAGAAGCTTATATCGACAAACTGTTGAAAAGATTCAGATTACAGCATGCCAAACCCGTGGAAACGCCGTTGGTGTTTGGGTGCGCACTGTCAAAATGTGACGGCCCCAAGAACCTGGCAGAGCGTGAACAGATGAAGGGTGCAGAGTATTTAAGTATGGTTGGTAGTTTGATGTATGCCATGCAATGCACTCGTCCAGATATCTGTTACGTCGTGGGCCTAGTAGCACATTTCCTATCAGATCCTGGCCATCAACAATTAATGACTATAAAACGAGTAACTCGTTATCTGAAAAGGTACTACCGTCTACGAACTGTGCTATGAGGGCAGGAAGTTAGAATTGACCGATTACATTGACGCCGACCTTGGTGGCAATCCGGATGATCATAAGTCCACCACAGGATGAGCATTCCTCCTTGCTAATGCTGCCATTTCATGTATGAGCAAGAAGCAAACATAAGTCGCGCTGTCCACAATGGAATCGGAATTCGTAGCTCTCTCTAAGGAAGCATAGGAAGCAGTCTGGCTCAAAAGGCTTCTAACTGCACTGCTTGATGGTGATGTTGAGAATAAACCTGTGAAGGTCTTCTTGGACAGTCAAGCAGCCATTGCGGCAGTTAAGAATCCGAAGTTGTAAGCATATGGTGATGGGCCCCATAATTGGTAGCCCATAATATGTATAGTTTACCTAATGAACTTGGGTAAATGTCACATTAGGGTAATTGGGCCAGACCCAAATCTCAATTGACATGGGAGGCCCAAAATTGGGCCTCCCCAAATACATAGGCCGACCGAATTATTAAGGTGGGGTAAAGTGGACTCTTGTCCACTTTACTCCTCCTATAAATAAGAGGTGTTAGAGAATATTTTAGGGTTAATCATAATTTCCTCACAAGAGTGTTTTAGAGAGAAAACCCTCCTCCCACACAAGCAAGTTTTAGACGGGAGTAATCACTACGAAAACACAAAACATGCTACGTGCATGTAATCGAAATTACGCAGCGGAAGAGTTCCACATACCTCAACAGTTACCGTAGTCCAAGATCCTTTGTATGAGGGAGTTCTCGATCCACCGGAAGGAACCCGTAGAGGTTCTTGTGAAAGAAGCCCTACGTGGTGTTACCTCCACAGCAAAACCTCAGATCAATTCTTGGCACGGGGACAGATCTTCGGATAGTTGCTCGAAAGCAATTTGGCACACCCTAGGTGTAATATAGTTCGGCCGAAACTTGCTTGGGTGGGAGGAGGGTTTTCTCTCTAAAACACTATTGTGAGAGAATTATGATTAACCCTAAGATATTACCTAACACCTCTTATTTATAGGAGGAGTAAAGTGGACAAAAGTCCACTTTACCCCACCTAAATATTTCGACCGGCCTATGTATTGGGGAGGCCCAATTTTGGGCTTCCCTTGTCAATTGGGATTTGGGTCTGGCCCAATTACCCTAATATGACATTTACCCAAGTTTATTAGGTAAACTATACATATTATGGGCTACCAATTACGTCGCCCATCACCGTATGCTTACAGCTCCCACTCGCCGGGATAGGAGGGTGCCTGTTAATGTATTGTTGTCCAAATCCGCATCAACATTTTCCCCCTTTGATCTGCTCCGTGCTTCCGAATATTTCATACGAGGTTTGCCGTGCGACCGGCGGATACGACGGACATCGTGGTACTCATCTGTTAGGAGTTGTAAGGAGTTCATGATTTTGATAAATCGGTGTTCTTGAAAATTTAAAACTTTGGACCGATTTTTTTTTTTAAGAAAATTTAAAAGTTTCGAATTTGTAGGGTTTATATGATAGGTACGAAATTTTCACGTTCTTGGTTAAATTGATGTTCATGATCATCAAGAAAAATGTGATATTTATCAAAATCCAACATTGGATTGTAAATCTTATTAAAATTTGATCTTAAAATTTGACCACTTGTTCCCAATTAGTGTTTGTGCCGAAATTTTAATTATTTTTCAAGGAAAATTTTTTAATTTCTTGGTCACCAAGCAAGATAATTTCGGCACATACATGTAAAATTGTTTAAAATTATATTGTTTACCATATTTTAATTTTTAATTAAGGTAAAATATATCTATAATTAGGAACATAAAAATAGATTCACAATAATATATATAAATATATATCACTATCAATATATCTAAATATTTAAATAGGGTTAAATATATTATTGATAGATTTAGTTACCTAAAAGTTTGAGAAAATATATTGTCAGTTATTTGTTTCCCTATTAAAGATATTGACAATAAATAAAATACCTATATTTTATATTGTGCCGAAAATGTATATATATATATATATACATTTTTTTTTTTTTTTTGTTGATTGATTTAATCTTAAAGATAGAATCTTAGCAATAAATATATATATGTTATATAATGGCCGATATATATATATATATATATTTTTAAATTGGAAATTATTTTATATAGTTAATGTTACTTGGGGGCTAAGTTTAATATTTTTAATGGATTTAAAACCCTACTTGGGCCACAAGTAAACATTTCGGCCCAACCTTTAAAATTTTAATTATTGGGCCGGTCCAATATGTTAAACCGGGATGAAATTAAATCAAACCGGATTTTCTCAATCGGTTCGACCTATTCGGGTTGGGTCGGACCAGGGTAATTAAGTGGATCTAAACGAACCGGTTTTGAGTATTGAGCCGAACCCTATTTTCTTGGATCGGTTCGGTCCGAACCATATTTTAAATTAAAACCGGACCGAAAATTTAAAAATTTTGGAATTTACATGTTTTTATAGATCAAAACCGAAAATTCTTGTTTAAATTTAAGTTTGATGTTCATGATCTTCAAGAACACGATGAGTTTTATCAAGAACACTTTTTTTATTCATGATCATAGTAGTGTTTGATCTTAAAAATTTGACAAATTTTTCCAAATTTGGTGTTATGGCCGAAACCCTAGGTGAATTATTAGGTAAAATTTTTAATTTCTTAGGGTGCAAGAAAGAAAAATTCGGCCGGCCTAGGTTAGATATATCTGTTACTATATTTTAATTTTATTAAATGGAGATAATATATCTATAAATTGGAAAGATAAGGAATGATTCACATTATATAGTAAAATATATAAACTATCAATATATTTAGCTAAAAGGTAGGGATAAAGATATATTGATAGGATTTGGTTACTTAAAAAGATTAAGAAGATATATTGTCTATATATTTTATCCCTAAATATATATTTGACAATAATTATATGTATATATATATTTGGCCGAAAATTATATATTTATTTATATTGTTAATTGATTTACATTTTAAAGATAGAATCTTGACAATATTTATATATATTAATAATATATAAGTGCCGAATTTTATATATATATTACCAATATTGGAAATTATTTTACGTAATTAATATTTCTTGTGGGCTAAGTTAAGTTTTTAGTGGACTTTAAAACTCTATTTAGACCAAAAGAAATGTTTCGGCCGAACCCAATGGGTTTATCGGGCCGGTCCAATTTACAAAACCGGAATGGGTTAAACCAATCCGGGTTTTCTTAATCGGGTCGACCTAGTCGGGTCGGGTCGGACCAAAGTAACTAAGTGAATCTAAACCGAACCGGTTTCGAGTGATGAACCGAACCACAATCTTATTTTATTGAACCGTTTCGGACCAAACCGGATTTTTAAAATCTGACCGACTCAGACCGGATTTTAAATTGGACCGACCCAAATTTTAAAAAAATTTTGAAATTTTAAATGTTCAATAAAATAGTGTTTTCGAACTTTAAAAGTTAACCTAAAGAGTGCTCTTAGGGTTTACGTTTTAACACGTTTTCGGATAAAACCCTAATACCTGGTTACGATTATGGGGATGGATTTCGGATATGCATGTTTTGGGACTGGATTAAATTAGTGGGGTGAATTGCAATTGTGTACTTTCTGCAACATATATTAGAACTGTCGTCTTAACTTAGTCAAGCTAGTTGGATAATAAATTGCGAGCATTGAGCTCTGTGATTTAAATATATGGTATGCGCAATAGGATATACATGCTATGCTGATAGAAATTGTCTAGAATCCATGTCTAGAAATTTCGCATGATTGATTGTAAGCATGAATTGTAAGTCAGCCCCTAATATTTTCAAAACGTTTTTAAAACTGAAAATACCTGTCGCCGATTATGCATGATGTATTCGGAAGTTGCATGTTTTGACACGTATGCTAGAATGTTCATGAATGAAAGCATGTGGTAATTTACTTTAAGTAGAATTATGTATGCTAAGGAACATTAGACGCATGACGCGTAAGCATGTTGTTTTGGTTTGTTCGATGTTTATGGCGTGATATAGTATTATGCATGCGTAAATTATCAGATAATTTTTACAAAATAAAAAAGGGCCATGGGAAAGCCAAGATCGGGTATGCTTATTTGGAAATTCCCGTTCCTGTAATTTGCAAAATAATAACTGTTTTCAAAAGACTGATCTATTGGATTGAAGACGACAATAGTGTGAACTCTTTCACAACACCCCCTTCCCTCGGTTTACTGGCGGTCGGTTTGATTTAGTGACTGAAGGATCACTCGTCGTATTCCATCCTAATAGATAATCCGATATTTGCACTTCTGTCAAAATTATAAGCTTGAATCATACTTCATGGATTCTCTGGTGGGAAGTCTTCAATGGATTGCTTGGCTCCCAAACAAGATGGAATAAGAGTCTGTAAAGCATCCTTGGACATGCTAAATGGGAAGATGTCTTCATGAAAGAAAACATCCCTTGAAACATGAAATATTGAGGTGGAAATGTTCACCACAAGGTACCCTTTTTGTGAGGTTGAATACCCCGTAAGGATGCATGGTTCAGCCCTTGGACTAAACATGTCATGGTTATTCAATTTGGTTGCAAAACATAAGCAACCTATGGTTCTCAAATGATGAAGAGAAGGGGCTTTTCCATATAACACTTCCATAGGTGACTTGAACTTCAAGATAGAGTTGGGTAGCCTATTGAGCAAGTAACAAGCATTGAGTATGCAATATCCCCAATGCCTCAATGGCATAGAAGCTTGAAACCTTAAAGCTTTAATAATGTTGAGGATGTCCCTATGCTTGCGTTCAACCCTGCCATTTTGTTGTGGTGTATGCACACAACTTGTTTGATGAAGAATTCCAAATTGAAGAAGCAAGTCTTTGCAAACTGAGTTGAAGAACTCAGTGCCATTGTCACTCCTCAAAGTCTTGACCATTGTACAAAACTGATTCTTCACCATGATCAAGAAATTCTTGATGTGCAAGAAAGTATCACTCTTGTGTCTCATCAAATAGACCCAAGTTGCCCTTGAGTGATCATCAACAATAGTCAACAAATATTGATTGTTCTTGAAGGTAGGCACCTTGTATGGACCCCATAGATCCATGTGAATCAAATCAAAAGGTTTTGAAGCAATTGAATCACTGATTGGAAATGAAAATCTAGATTGCTTTGCAAGAGGACAAATAGTGCATTGTTTGATACAACCATAGGTCTTATTCAAGCCTAAAACATCCAAATGGTTCAAATATTGTTCTGATACATGACCCAAACGCCTATGCCATCTCAATACTTCATCCTTATTCCCCAAGCAAGTAGCTGCTATATTCCTTGGGCTTGAAGGCACCACATCCTTTAAGGTGTACAATCCTTTATTCCATTGCCCAATCACCATGGACTTGCCACTCTGGCCCTGAAGCAACACATGATCACAAGTAAAGATCACTTTGCAATTTAACTTGCTAGGCAACCTAGAAACTGAGATCAAATTGAACTTAAAATCAGGGACCAAGAGGATGTTAGTCAATGTGAATCCACTTGAGAAAGAGCAAGAACCAACATGGGTCACTTTGCACTTGTGACCATTTGGCAAGTGCACATATTGGTGATCAGAGTCATTCTTCTTCAAATCATGTAGCCATTCAATTTGATGAGTGATATGGTTAGTTGCACTTGAGTCAACTATCAAAACCATAGGATCACTAGATATACCTGCCATGTTGACATGAGCTTGATCCACATCTTCAAAGCATAGAGGTGTATGATCAAAATGATCATCATGGGCAGCAAGATGTTGAATCCTTTTGTCAGTTGTGCCATGGAAGATCCTCTTGTCTTTGGCTGCCACATGCTCAATTGCACTTGAGGTTCCACCATCTTCAACAATGTTTGCTGAGTTCCAATTCCTCTTAGGAGCATTTGGATTGTTTTGATGGATTGGATGATCATATGGGTAGCCATGCTTGGTGTAGCAAACATCCTCATTGTGACCCCTCTTGCCACAATAGGTGCAAGTAGGAAGTGGTTTGCCACTTGAAGCATTGAAGTTGCCTCTGCCTCTTCCAATGCCATTGCCTCTTCCAAAACCTCTGCCCCTTGCATATCCTCTTCCATTGCCTCTACCTCCTCCATAAGATGGATTCTTCCCAGTGAACAAGGCAGTTGCCTCACCCACATCACCAATGGAACCAGATATGGTCCTTTGGCTCTCTTCTTGTACTAACACAGAGAAGGCAATGCTAAGGGTAGGAAGGGGTTGCCTCATAAGCAAGTTGCTCCTAATGTGTCCATAGGAATCAATTTCTGCTTGTCTTTGTGTTCATTGACAATGGCAATGTCCCCAGCACATTGGAGAACCAAATCATCAATGGAAGCAAGAGCATCCCATAGTTGCTTCATCTTGGCAAAGTATTCAGTGATTGAGAGCACACCTTGAGATATTTGGTAAATCTCCCTTGTCAATTGAAAGATTTGAGTGCCATCCACTTTGTCAAACATCTCCTTTAAGTCATTCCAAATGGAAGAAGCATTAGGGTTGTAGATCAAGCCATTGACCAAATCCTTGGCCACAGTGTTCCTTAACCATGCTTTGACAATTGCATTTGCCCTATCCCATCTCACCCTATCATTGACACTAACATCCAATCTTGTGAATGTGCCATCTATAAAACCAAGCTTATTCTTCAACAACAAGCCTTCCCTGATTGAGGTGCTCCAAACATGATAGTTGGATGTTCCTTGAAGCTGAAAAGGAATGAGCATATGGCCAGTGGTGTCTGAGGGGTGAATGTATAGGGGATCATCAACATTGGTTTCCTGAGCCATCTTGCAAGCAGAGTAACACAAGGAGCTTGAAGATTCAAAGCAGGGGAAATTCAGATGCAAATAATTCCAAAGAAAATCGCACACAAGGTTTGCACTAGCAACAAAACTAGCACACCAAGTTTGTTGAGAGTAAGACAAATTCCAGCTCACTCTTCAGTACAATCCGTACTACTCCGCAACAAATTACCTCAAGATCAATTTTCACAAATCACTAGGAATGGATTAGGATCAATCCTCCATTGAAGAAAGCTCTGAATTCTTCAAGGTATGTAGTGAAAACTAGAAGAATACACAATGACTCCTCAGCCGAGCAAGGTGTATGGAAACAATGTAACGTAGTGGAATCACAACTTCCAAGCAGTAGGCGCAGCTTGAACAAGCTCAGAATTAACACCCTAATCCAGGGAAACAGAGCAAACCCCAGAATATAACAAGAACAATCACGCAATCAGCTCAACAAGGCTGAAATCAACAAGAACTAAGCAAACTAGTACTAAGGCATGTTGGATATCCTTAGTCTATGCTCAGTTTTGGCTAATGGTGTGATTTCTTGAAATTTTACTTACTTGACATCCATTCTTGCACAAGAAATGGAAATTTCAAGCTGAGATGAAGATTCACGAAGCTTATCTTGTAAGGCTATACAAGAACAAGGTGAACTTTGAGGCCAATGTTGAAGAAGATCAAGTTTCTTCAACTAGATGAATACGCCGCCAATAGGGATGGCTCTGATACCATATAAGCTTGAATTATACTTCATTGATGATTAGGGATTACAAACAAAAGTGTGCACTATATATACTAAGTGAGACTAGGCTCACCAACTAGGACTATGCTAGCTTAACCTAGTGGAGTGGCCGGGTGTATACAACTAATTGTAAGTGTAGACACTTACACTATGTAAGCAACTAAGAGTGAGTGTAGACAATATGAACCATCAACATATACTACACTCTCTAAAAATGTTGTTGTCTTACTAATTTGCATAATCATCGATGTGTGAGTTGGCTTAATTAGTGCGATTCGATATTACTCGCAGTCATGATGGTATTAATTATGATGAATAAAATTAGAGTGTTTGTTGAACTCTCCACTACGATCCTGAAAAGTGGAGAGGACAACTACGGATTAATATAGTAATCTGTATGATTTTGAAAATGAGAAATGAATGTGATAATTTGTTTCTCCATGAATTGGAGTAGGATTTTTTGATGATCTGAAAGCATATATGGTGATACATTCGACCTTGGTAAAAAGAGGTTGAAGAAGACTTCAATTGAAACAGACGATGTTATAGCTTAGTATTCCTTTGCATCCGCCTCGGTGGAAGCAAGGATGCAAACGCTAGAAATGTTTCGGTTGAATGAGATGATCTTCTCTCTTTCCATTGATGTCGGCATAAAACCCGCATCGGGTCTTCAGGATGGAAAGTCAACATGGAAATGATTTATATGGTTGTCTGATATTGACAGGACTCAATAACCTTGAGCCTAATCAAATACAGTAACCACAACAGTGAAAGGGAAACCTTATCTGCTCACCATAATGAGTTCGAAAGAAGTGAACCATGATCCGCATAGTAAGAAGAGAACTGGACCGAATAAGTCCTATACGATAAACCGGTGGGTTAAACCCTGTTGATAAAGTGCGTCTCAAATACGCCTCTTAGGTCATGTGTATGAAGCTGTAAAATGTTTTATACGGACACAAAACATTTGAAGTGATTCACTCGTGAATTTACTCAGACGAGATGTTCAACATGACTCAAAGTTCTTGACTATATGCGCCAGAATCATGGATCAAATATGCAAACTTCAGATCAAGAACTATACCATTGTCATTTATCGTTCGTTGTTCGTTTCTAAATTTTTTGGTGATTTTGAGATTCGGAGTTATTGAATAAAGTAATTTTTGCTCGATTTGAAGCTCAATTTACTTAATTAATTTAATGTCTCGGTTGAACGAGAACGATCCGAAACGAAAAATTCAAACCTATGGGTTAGGACCAAAATTTCGACCAGGTAAAAGTGGACGAATGAAACGAAACGACTCACATACTCCGTCATCTCTGTCAGTACAACTGAACTGAACATACCCATCGATTGCGTAGCTAGATCGAAAGATTTAGTAATTCTTATTTGTTAGTACTCCATTTAAAATAATTATTTGCGTAATAATTAAACATGTTCAAAACCGGTTAAATTAAATTTGGAAACGAAACGATTTAAACCACGAGATAAAACTGGTTTTGTGCGTCGTACGCGTGTGTACCTCGAGAGACGGAACACATCGTTTTGAAGTAAAAATTTAATAAAGAAGTGTTTTAATGAATGAATGCTATTCTTTCGTTTATAATCCCTTGGAAATAACTCATTGATAACTACTATAGTCAAGATGTATGCTTTAATGCTACTACGATTTAGTAGAACATCAACTATAGCATTAAAGCGTGAGCTTAAATGCATAGCCCATGAGGTGGATAAGTCTCTGGATGAGTTAACAAACGAAAGGAAGTAGTTAGTAAAACGACTCTCCCACTATAAGCCTTGAACAAAATGGCTATGCAATCATATCATTAAAATATTTCAAAGAAACATAGTTTAAAATTGCATTATCTTAGAACTCAACATTAATTATTCCTACGGGATGAAATTAATTTGATTCATATTAATGTAACAGTATGTTCCAATAAGATCGGTTGATGCGTTACCATAAAAGCTAAGAAATGATACGAGTAAAACCTTATCATAAAGTAGCATTAATTTGCGCATTGAACTATTATTTATTAAGAGTACGGACTACTCATAAAAGATACAAGTTTAAAATTAGCTTGGATTAATGGTAACGTGGTCGAACATAACACATTATAGAAATATGAGGATGGACTTCCAATACTTTGCGGAACGAAACGAACTAAAGTACTGGTTGGATTAAAATAGATAACGGAGATTCTCAGGTCCCACTTACTTCGAGTGGGAGAATGATATAGCAGTAGTGAATGCATTAGTGAATGACATGGTAAATGATGATGGAAACGTCCTCATAATAAATCCAGTGGGAGGGCTCAATCCCCCTCACATAATCATCACTAAATGTTAATGCGAATCAAGTCGGACCTGATAATCATAATGCTGAACCATTGGATGAAAATCCAATAGTCGTCGCAACTGCCCATTATTCCTAGTGGGAGGAAATGACTAACTTGATTCCAGATCCTAGTGATCAAAGAATAAATCTCGGAGGTAAAATCCTGATATCAAGAGGTCATTCTAAGAAAGTCGTAGACCAAAGTTCTAGCACCGCCATTGTTCCCAGTGGGAGTAATGCTCCGAAAAGAAGCATTATTACGAGTGGGAGTAACGATCAGACTCAACATGAGATTATCTAGCCTAGACTTAGTCTAAGGCAACGAACTTCTTTTGAGAAGTATCCCATCAAGTGAGACATTCGTTCACGAACCAGTGACGGTTCGGCAAGCATTGGAAGAACCTCAAACGTTGGAATGGAGGAAAACAATGGAGGACGAAAATGCCTAAATTAGAACGTATTCGGTTTTGGTCTTCAGTTGATTTACCTACTAACCACAGAGCTAGAAAGTGAAATTTTATAACTCACTACTGATGGAAAATTTGAGTGGTGCAAAACTCGAACGATTCCGAAAGGATATACCCAAATTCACGGAGAGGACTTTGATGAAACATACTCAGCAACTGTGCGTTACACCACAATTAGGGTCATTCTTGCCCCTATTGCAAGCCTCGATCATGAGCCTGCATCAAATGGATGATAAAAACTGCATTTCTCCATGGAAACCTTGAGGAAGAGATCTATATGGAGCAGCAAGAGGGTTTTATTACTCCTGGAAAAAGAACGTAAAGTTTGCAAACTCCAAAGATCTATTTACGGTCTTAAACAATCGTCTCGGCAATGGTATCGTAGATTCCACGAGGAAATAGTCGGAAACAGATTCGTGAATCTTCACGAGGATCCCTGCGTTTACACCAAGGCCTCCGGGTCTAAATATGTCATCATAACCTTATACGTAGATGACATACTCATTGCTGCAAACGACGTGAGTTTCATGAACAAATCAAAGTCCTGATTATCATCAACATTTGAGATAAAAGACATGGGAGAGGCCACGTACATCTTAGGCATTAAAATTTCCCGAGATCGTGCCGCCCGGGGATTGTGTCTATCTCAAGAATCATATATGAACAAACTGTTGAAAAGATTCAGAATGCTCGATGCTAAACCCGTGGATACGCCGGCTGTGTTCGGGTGCGCGCTGTCGAAGCTTGATGGCCCGAAGAACCAGCATGAGCGTGAACATATGAAGAATGCAGAGTATCTAAGCATGGTAGGAAGTTTAATGTACGCCATGCTATGTACTCGGACAGACATCTGTTACGCTATGGGCCTAGTAGCAAGATTCCAATCAGATCCTGGCTATCAACATTTAACGACCGAAAAACGAATTATAAGATATCTGAAAGGTACTGCCAACTATGTTATGTGCTATAAGGGCAGGCAAATCGAATTGACTAGTTATAGTGACGCCGACCACGGTGGCGATCCGGACCATCGTAAGTCCACCACAGTGGGAGTTTTCCTCCTTGCTGATGCTGCCATATCATGGGTAAGCAAGAAGCAATCTTGTGTTGCGCTTTCCACTATGGAATCAGAATTCGTTGCCCTTTCTAAAAATGCACAAGAAGCGGTTTGGCTAAAAAAGGCTTCCTACTGCATTAATTAGCACTGACAAGAAGAGCAAACCTGTCAAGGTATACTCCGACAGTCAGGCAGCCATTGCAGCAGTTAAGAATCCAAAGTACCATAGTAGGACCAAACACACTGATATGAAATACAATTATGCCAAATCTGTTGTGGAAGACAATGTAATCACTTTAGAATACTTGTCCACAGACAATATGGTCGCAGACCCATTAACTAAGCAATTACGTAGAGAAATCTTCGAAAAGCACGTAAAACTTCTTGGATTACGTAGGGCTTAATAAGTGGCTTGTATGAGTGATGGTATTTTGACATTTGAAATAATATTTCGATTGAATAAAAGAATTGCAAATTGAGTATATGATCTATCGACGTCATAATGATAAATAACATCGGATTTTACAGTCTATAAACTAAGTCGTAGGAAGAGGCAAAACTCTTCCACTAAAATTATGTCGGATGTGAACCTTGCTTCGTCAAACAGGCACGGTCATCTTGTAGGAGAGGGGAACCTCTACCACAACTAAGATTGGCTAAGAACCAGGGGGATAAACCTTCACGGCTCTGTCCATCTTTAAAATCTCATTCAGGGCCAGATGAAAGACTCTGCGATTTCATGATTGACATATCCCACCCCTGGCATGTCCAGGTGTGCTATCGACGCGTGCTTCATTCTACGTGTGTCATGTTCGACCATGGGGTTATGCTCGGTTGAGCTAGCTAGAATCCTTGTGATTCAAAAGTGCGCATACTTCTTCAACTTGAGCGTGTGATTGATCCCGGGTGTCTTATGAAGAGGCACCCAAAGTATCCTCTCGGACTCAAAACTTATACCTAAGGTCTAGCTCAATGTTCACTTCCCGGCGTACGAGCGTAGAGCCAAAAAAAACGGACAAGTGACCACGTATTGGAAACCGGTTGAGTTAGACTAAGGGTATAAGAAATGGGGATGGTCATGTTCACCTATAATTCATTGACTCACTAGGTGGCCACCAACCGGATATTAGTTGAAGGTTGTTAACACTTGTACGGATGCCCGGGAGAAGTATTCCTATGTGGAAAACTGGGCAATTGGAGAATTATCAGTTGACCAAGGATATAGTGCGGTAAATATTTTATTTTTGACAAGATTGATTAACTAAAGGGAATCAACATTCTGCGGGCGCTACAACACTCCTAACAGATGAGTAGCATGATCCCCGTCGTATCCGTCGGTTGCACGACAAACCTCGTATGAACTATTCGGAAGCACAGAGCAGATCAAAGGGGAGAAATGTTGATGCGGATATGGACAACAATACATTAACAGGCACCCTCCCATTCCGACGAGTGGGAGCTGTAAGCTATGGTGATGGGCGCCGTAATTGGTAGCCCATAATATGTATTGTTTACCTAATGAACTTGGGTAAATATCACATTAGGGTAATTTGGCCAAACCCAAATACCAATTGACATGGGAGGCCTAAAATTGGGCCTCCCCAAATACATAGGCCGGCTGAATTATTAAGGTGGGGTAAAGTGGACTTTTGTCCACTTTACTCTTCCTATAAATAAGAGGTTAGGGAATATTTTAGGGTTAATCATAATTCCCTCACAAGAGTGTTTTAGAGAGAAAACCCTCCTCCCACACAAGCATGTTTCGGCCAAACCATATTACACCTAGGGTGTGCCAAATTGTTTTCGAGCAACTCTCCGAAGATCTGTCCCCGTGCAAAGAATTGATCTGAGGCTTTGCTGTGGAGCTAACACCATGTAGGGCTTCTTTCACAAGAACCTCTACGGGTTCCGTCTGGTGGATCGAGAACTCCCTCGTACAAAGGATCTTGGACTACGATAACTGTTGAGGTATGTGTAAATCTTCCGCTGCGTAATTTCGATTACATGCACGTACCATGTTTTGTGTTTCCGTAGTGATTAATCCTCGTAATCTAATAGAAGTACCGTAGTAGGACCAAACACATTGATGAGAAATAATTCCATGCTAAATTTTAGTAATTGTAGACAATATAATCACTATGGAATACTTGTCCACCAATAACTTGGTAACAGGCCCATTAACAAAACCAATACGCAGGGAGATATTCGAAAAGCATGTGAAACTGCATGAATTGCGTAGGGTTTAGAAATGGCATGTGTCTGTGATAACATTTTGATATTAGAAAGTTACATTTTGTAAAAGAAAGAATTGCAACTGAGTTTATGATCAATCGATGTCATAATGTTTTGATTACATCAAATTTATGGTCTATAAACTAAGTCGTAGGAGGACGCAATCCTCTGCCAAACTATGTCGAATGTGGTCCTTACCTAGTCACACGGGTACGGTAGTCTTGCGGTGGATGGAGGCCTCTACCAAGCAAGACTGGCTAAGAGTCAGGGGGATAAACCTGATTAAGCAAGACGATTATCTATTTTTGAAGTAACTCGACATGATCTTCGTTTTGCATATCGCCGTGATGAACTTCGTTCGTCATTTAACCACATTTTGGGCCAGATGAGAATATGTGATAGCATGATTGACATATCCCTTTCCTGTCAACCCAAAAGGTTCAGGTATGCTATCAACGCGTGCTTCATAATGCGCGTGCCACGTTCGACCACGGGGTCACAGCTCAGTTGTGCTAGGAAGAAATCCTCGTGATTCTGGCGAGCGCAAACTTGTTCACCTCGAGCGTGTGATTGATCCCAGGAGCCTTATGAAGAGGCACATAAAGTATCCACACGGACTCAGAACTCATATCTAAGGTCAGGCTCAATGCTCTCTCCCTAACGTACGAGCGTAGTGCTAAACAAAAAGGCCCAGTGACCACGTCTTTGGAAACCGGTTGGGTCTGACTAAGGATATGAGCGATGGGGATGGTCAAGTTCACTTGTAATTCACCGAATCTTGTATACACTAGGTGGCCACCAACCAGATATTAGTTGAAGGTTGTGAATACTTGTACGGATGCCTTGGAGAAGTGTTCCTATATGGAAACTAGGCAAAAGGAGAATTAACAGTTGACCTAGGATACAATACGGTACAATATAAATGTTGTTTATAACAAGTTTATTCGAGAAAAGGGAATCAACGTTCCGCGGACGCTACAATACTCCTAACAGATGAGTAGCACGATGCCCGTCGTATCCGCCGGTCGCACGGAAAACCTCGTATGAACTATTCGGAAACAAGGAGCAGATCGAAGGAGTGAAATGTTGATGCAGATTGGCAAAACAATACATTAACAGGAACCCTCCCATTCCGGCGAGTGGGAGCTGTAAGCATATGGTGATGGGCGCCGTAATTGGTTTCCAATAATATGTATAGTTTACCTAAGGATATTAAGTATATGTCACATTAGGGTAATTGGGCCAGACCCAAATCCTATTTGACATGAGAGGCCCAAAATTGTGCCTCCCTATGCATAGTGGCCGGCCGAAATTATGGTGTGGGCAAATTGGACTTTTGTCCACTTTGCTCCTCCTATAAATACATGGTGTTAGGGGATTTTTAGGGTTAATAATCACTATCCCCTCATTATAGTGTTTTAGACCCACACCCTAGTAGTTTCGGCCGAATCCACTTTCTCCCAAGGGTGTGCCAATTTTCTTTCCAAGCAAACACTCCTGAGATCTGTCCCCGTTCCAAGAATCAATCAGAGGCTTTGCTGTGGAGCTTGTACCGCGTAGGGCTTCTCTAACAAGAACCTCTACGGGTCCCGACCGGAGGATTGTGAACTCCCTCCTAAGAAGATCTTGGTTCTACGGATCATCTTAAAGGTATGTGTGAATCTTCCGCTGTGTAATTCCAATTACTAGAATGTACCTTGTTTATGTATCCGTAGTGATTACTCCCCGTAATCTAACAGGATGTTCCAATTTTCTTTGAGCAAACACTCCGGAGATCTGTCCCTGCCATGAATCGATTAGAGGCTTTTCTATGGAGACTATACCGCGTAGGGCTTCCTTAACAATAACCTCTACTGGTTCCGTCCGGTGGATCGAGAACTCCCTCAGCAAGATCTTGGGACTACGGAAAGCGTTTAAGGTATGTGCACATCTTCCACTGCGTAATTGTGATTACTAGCATGTACTCTATTTAAGATTCCGTAGTATTTAGCCCCGTAATTCAACAGTGGTATCAGAGCCTGTGTTAGGAGTTCATGATTTTGATAAATTGATGCTCTTGATTTTAATATGTTGGCCGAAATTTTAAGAAGTAAAAATTTAATATTTCCGATTTTTATAATTGTAAATGCTGGAATTTTCATGATGTTCTTAGTAAAATTTGATGTTCATGATCGTCAAGAAAAACGTGACTTTTATCAAAATCAACATTGGATTGTAGATCTTAATTAAAATTTGATCTTGAAATTTGACCACTTGTTTCCAATTGTAAGTTTCGGTCGAACCCTAAGAAAATTACAATGTAAAATTTTTAAATTCTTAAGCCCCAAGTTACACATGTTTCGGCAGAAATGTACATGTAATATTGTTTACCATATTTTAATTTTTATTAAAGGTAACAATATATCTATAATTGGAAATATATGGATAGATTCACATAATATATATGAATATACATAACTAACTATATATCTAGCTAAATTATAGGGATAAAGATAATATTGATAGATTTAGTTATCTAAAAGATTAAGAAAATATATTGTCAGTATACTCATTTCCCGATTAAAGATATTGACAATAAATATATATATATATATATATTGGCTGAAATTTATATATGCACATATATATATATTGTTGATTGATTTATATCTTATAGATAGAATCTTGGCAATAAATATATTTATATAGATCTAGCCGAAAAGATATATATATATGCAATATTGGAAATTTTTTTACATAATTAATATTTTTTTGTGGCTAAGTTAAGTTTTTAGTGGATTTTAAAACCATACTTAGCCCACAAGAAACATTTCGGCCGAACCCTATAGGTTTAATGGGCCGGTCCAATTTGCTATATCGGAACGGATTAAACCAATACGGGTTTTCTTAATCGGTTCGACCTAGTCGGATCTGGTCGAACCGGGGTAACTAAGTGGATCTAACCGAACCAATTTTGAGTGTTGAACCGAACCGAAATCCTATTTTATTGAACCGGTTTGAACCGAACCAGATTTTAAAATAAAACTGGCCTGAACCCGAACTAGATTTATGGAACCGAACTGAACCGGACTGAACCGAAATTGACTGAACTGAACCGGATTTTTTTTTTCAAAATCGAAATCAAGTCAATTAATAAAATGGGATGGTCAAATTTTAAAATCCAAATGATTTCGAACTTTAAAATAGTCTACACCATGCTCAAAGATTTAAACTTTTCACGTTTTAACTAAACCTTAATGCCTAGTTTCGATTATGATGATGGATCTCAGAAATGCATGATTTTGGGACTTGTATAATTAGAGGGCTGAATTGCAATTGTTTACTTTTCATCACATATATTTATTAGAAATGTCGTCTTGATTATGTCAAGCTAGCTGGACATTGCAAGTTGGGGGCAGAAGCCTGGTTAAATATATGGTTTGCGCTCTAGGATAGACATGCTATGATGGTTGCAATTGCCTAAGATCCATGTCTATAAATTCGCACGATTGGCTGTAAGCATGAATTGCAACTCAGCCCCTAATATTTTAAAATGTTTTAAAAATAAAAACCAGTCGCCAAATATGCATGTTTGATGTGGATGTTTCATGTATGATACATATGCTTGAATGTTAAGGATGTAGCCGCATGTAATAATTTATTAGAAAGTGAATTATTTATATGCAAGCATGAGTTCCTCGAAACATTAGACGCATGACGCGTATGCACGATATGTGGTTTGTATGATGAATTTGGCTTGCTATGATGATTTGCTTGTGAAGTAGAATTGTATATGCAGGTGTAAATTCATCGGAATATTTTTCAAAAACAAAAAGGGCCTTGGGAAAGCCAAGATCGGGTATGCTTATTTTAAAATTCCTGTTCCGGTGATTTGCGAATAAAACTGTTTTAAAAGACTGATTTATCGGATTGAAGACGACGATAATGTGAACTCTTTCACGAACCCCTTTCCCTCGGTTTACTGGCGGACGGTTGGTTTAGATTGCTGAGGAATCATTTTTTGTTGTATTCCATTTTAATAGATATCTGATGTATGCAATTCTTTCTCAAAATGTTATTGTCTCCCTTATTGTGCATGATTATCAATGTGTTAGTTTTCATGGCTGGGTAGGTACGCTTCTATAAACCTCGCAATCTGAATGGTATGGATTATGATGCATGGAGTGAACATCTAAGAGAACTTATCATCACTGAAAATACACACGAGTGTATTGATGCTGAAATGGGAAAGACTATGGTGGATAGAATGACAATCTTAAAACCCGTCAAAGGATGAGAGGCCTTGAGGATCAGGGAGCTTGTAAGGTGATATTGGAAATCTTAGACAAAGAGGTTGCATAGGACTTCAAACTCAACTACACTGCTTTTCAGCTTTGGGTTGCCCTCAAGCTCCGCTACGATAAAGGGAGGGCAGCCGAAGCCAAAAAAAAATTGTTAGATTATGTTGCCCTACTTTCCCAAGATGCAGGCATAAAACCTGCATCAGATCTTAAGGACGAAAGATCAAATTGGAGAAAAGTACTCAATATATCACAGAGATATCCGTTATCATGGTTAGCTGACGACAAAGGATTAGGTTACTTAATCAAATCTATTATGTTTACCATGCTCCTATTCGTCAAAAGAAACCAGGAGTCGGAAGGTTTCGCTGTGCATCACCTCAAGAGATCGAGGGAATCAGCTGAGGGAACAAGATCAAATTGGTCCATAAACGAGATTCGGTGCGACAAACATTGTTGATTAGTGTTGTAACAGGTACGCCTCGTTTGCCACATATATAAAGCAGTTAAACGTTTTATATGACAAATGTCACCTGATGTAATTCACTTGTGAATATTTCTTTCAGGATCGTTGAACGAGTTGGCAAAAGTTCTCTTTGTAGCTTTACCTTTATCTCTTATAGCTTCGTAAAAGATCTAAAATCAGACCCATTGTCATTATATCTCTTATTGTTCGTTTAATGTTTGAATTTGGGTTCATTGAGATTCGGATTTATTGAATAAAGTAGTTTCTGTTCGATTCGAAATGTGATCTACTTGTCAAAATTAATCGACTCGGTTAAACGGGATCGATCCGGAACGAAGTTGAAACCGAAATATCCGCCAAGTGCAATTGGTCGGATCAAACAAATAGACACACTCTCCTTCATCTAATATCGTGAAACATCGAAATACCATTAATATCCATCGATTGTGTAGTTCTAAGAACGAACCGATTTAAATCTTTCTTATTTGTTAGTACTCCAGTATATGATAAATTCCGTATAGATGAACATGTGCGAAACCGATTGGTTTAAATTAAATTGAATTTTGGAAACGAAACGATTTGTACCATGGGTTAAACCTGCAATAGGCACCACGCACGAGTGTACCTCGAAAGACGGAGCACATCGTTTCAGAGAACGGATTTAATAGTGAAGTGTTTTAAAGAATGAATGCTGAATTTTTATTTGCCTCCCTTTTGGAGTAACTCGTTTAATACTTATAAGACGAAAAGAGGTATGCTTTACAAGCTACCACGAACTCGTAAAGTATTAACTCACGCATAAGACGAAAGCCCAATGCACAGTTCGGAGATAGATAAAGTCTTTGAAATGAATTAGCAAATGAAAAGGATGATGTCGGTAAAATGACTCTCCCGCTAAATGCCTTGAACGAAAAGTCAGGCAAGGCATTCATATCGACAACACACTTCAACTTGCATGGTTTAAAAACATAATATTAGAGTTCAACAACCGACTTTCCCTATGGGATGAAAAGCAGTTGACTCACATCAATGTAGAACTATGTTCCAACAAAATCAGTCAAACACGAGGCCATAAAAGCTAAAAGGAATGATAACGAGGTAAAGCTTATCATCATGCGACATTAATTTGCGCATTAAACACGTATTCGAACCGAGAGTACGATAACTACTCTTAGAGGATACATGTTTAAATTAGCTTGGGATAATGGTGTCGTGGTCGAACATGAGACGTTACATTCCTTGAAGACGAATTTCCAACGCTTAGTGAAATCAAAACAGACGAAGTCTTGATCGAAATGGAGCAGGATGACAATGATAGTCAGGTCTCACTTACTTCGAGCGAGAGATTTGAGGCAGCAACACAAGTGAATGACATGGTAAATGAGATGGAGAAATTTTCATAGTAAATTCAGTGGGAGGAGACAATCCCACCACACAAAATCACTGTTGCTGCAAGTGCGAATCAAGTTGAACCTGATAATCATATAGCCGGACCGCTGGATGAAAATCCAATAATACCACAACTACCCATTGTTCCCAGTGGGAGTGGATCAAGCAACTTGGTTCCAGATCCTAATGATCAAGGAATTCATCTCGGAGGTAAAATTCCGAGACCGAGAGGTCGTCCAAGAAAAGTTGTAGGTCAAGGTTCTAGCACTGCCCTTGTTCCCAGTGCGAGTGATGGTCCGATAAGAAGCATTATTCCGAGTGGGAGAAATGTTCAAACTAAAGATTGGATAACCCCTAGACGAAGTCAAAGGCATCGAACTTCTCCCAAGTAGTATCCCATCGAGAAGGGTGAAATCATCCTAACTTCTGTTGACGAACCAGTAATGGTTCAACAAGTGTTGAAAGGACCTCAAGCAAAGGAATGGAGGAAGAGATTGCCTCAATGAAAGCCAATTCTGTATGGTCTTTATTTGATTACCTGTTAACCGCAGAGTAATAGGGGCTAAGTGGGTTCTGAAACTGAAACTCACTGCTGATGGAAATGTCGAGCGACACAAAGCCCGACTAGTTGCGAATGAATACACCCAGCTTCACGGAGTGTACTCTGATGAAACATACTCACTGACTGTGCGTTACACCACAGTCAGGGCAATCCTAGCCGTGGTCGCATGCCTCGATCTAGAGCTGGACCAAATGGATGTTAAGACCGCGTTCCTCCGGAAACCTGGAGAAAGAGATCTATATGGAGCAACCGAAGGGTTTCATTACTCCTGGTAACGAACGAAAAGTTTATAAACTCCAAAGATCCATTTACGGTCTTAAACAATCGTCTCGGTAATGGTACCGCAGATTCCACTAGGAAATCGTTGGAAACGGATTCATGAACCTCCACGAGGATCCATGAGTGTTTACAAAGACCTCTTAGTCTAAGTACGTCATCTTAACTTTATATGTGGATGATATACTCATTGCTTCGAACGATGAAAGTTTCACGAATGAATCAAAGTGCTGGTTGGCATCTGTATTTGAGATGAAAGACATGGGAGAGGCTACGTACATCTTGGTCATTAGAATTGCTAGAGATCGTGCCTCCCGGAGGTTATGTCTATCTCAGGAAGCCTACATCAATAAACTGTTGAAAAGTTTCAAATTACAAGATGTCAAACCTGTGAGACGCCGGTAGTATTCGGGTGCGCGTTGTCAAAATGTGACGGCCCGAAGAACCAGCAAGAGCGTAAACAGATGAGGAGTGCAGAGTATATAAGAATGGTCGGAAGTCTCATGTACGCCATCTGGACACCTGTTACGCTGTGGGCCTAGACGCAAGATTCCAATCAGACCCTAACTATAAACCTTTAAAGGCTGTAAAACGGATCATACGTTATCTGAAAGGTACTGCCGACTATGTACTGTGCTATGAGGGCTGGAAGTTAGAATTGACCAACTACAGTGACCCCGACCTTGGTGGCGATCAAGACGATCGTAAGTCCACCACAGGAGGAGTCTTTCTCCTTGCTAATGCCACCATTTCATGGACGAGCAAGAAGCAATCCTGTGTCGCGTTGTCTACAATGGAATCGGAATTCGTTGCTCTCTCCAAAAATGCGCAGGAAGGGGTCTGACAGAAAAGGCTTCTTACTACGCTGCTTGATGACGATGTCGGGAATAACCATGTGAAGGTGTACTCTGACAGTCAGGCAGTTAGTGCGGTAGTTAAGAATCAAAAGTACTATACTAGGACTAAACACATTGATGTGAAATATAATTATGCTAAATCTATGGTGATGGATATACGCCCAATTTGAACCCGTTGACTTCCAAATCGTTTTATTTTGATCACCCCGTTAATGATTATAAATCGAAACTTCGACCCAAACACCCCGCCGGAACACCAACGGTCCGGACGAGGCGAAAATACTCGTCCGGACCGCGACGAACTCACCTAGGTGAGGTTGGGTGACCGCACCCGACCTCCCCTAGGGGAGATTGGGTCGGCCAACCCGATCTCCCCTAGGGGGGATAGGGTTAGCCAACCCTATCTCCCTTAGGAAGGGGTTGGGTGGCCACAACCAACCCCTACCCTTGGGGGTCGGATTTTCTCCCCCCCCCCCCCCCCAAGGGCCCCGACACCGTTTCCCGACTCCCGTACTCAGTTTATTTCCGCCAACCCCTCCATGCTTTAAGGTTTTAATTATGTAATCAAAGGCTAATTAATTGTGTTTAAAGGTTAACGATATCATTAAGCTACCTTAATGACACCGTTGCCTATAAATACAACCCTTCCACCCTTCATTTGGGGATCTTGGCTATTTATGCAATTTTAGCTCTGGCATCTCTCTAAAGTAGACGTACTGACTTAAGCATCGGAGAGGGTTCATCAAGCACCACCCCCCCCTCCGTGCTTGATATTGCCCCTTTTGCAGGGTGAAGGGAGAAGAAGGGAAGGAACAGAACGACCAAACCCAGGAAGCACAGGATCCGCTATTTCACCAGTGAGGAGTAGGATTTAGGCCGACAACACGTTGACCTAAAACTTATAACCTAACACTTGGCGCCGTCCGTGGGTTTCGAATAGAAAGACTGGCAATCACGAGAGCGATGACGAATACATTAGCGTCTAGACATAATTGCCCACCTGGGGGCAATAGGCGAGGGAGACAGCCTATACCTCCAGCAAGGCAGCCTAACCCAGAGAAACAGTCTGTACACCCAGAGCCTCAGGTAGCCCCACAGGCACCCCAGCCTAACAACCAGGAATGAGGACCTTCACGCCCAGCTGGGGCTGAGTCTTCCACAGCCTCAACTCCATTGGCTAGGAGGCCATAGAGACATGGGGAGCAACAAGGAGTGTCATCCCAATACACGGCACCTCCTCAGGGATACTACTATGAGGCACAACCTCAAGGATATCCATATGGAATGTCAGCTCAAAGGAATGACAATCGCGCTCACACAACCAACACAAGACCCGCATACTCACAAGGAGCACAGACAGTGACTCCTGGATTGATGAGCGCATTGGATGAGCTACTAGCCTATAGAGAGACTCTAAGGAACATGCAGGGAAGGCAACAACAGCATGAAGAAGAAGGAGTTCATGAGGAAGAACAAGTCCCAGAAGAAGAACACCACTCTCACCCTCCAACAGGGTAGCGAGAAGAACAAAGGAGAGATAACCAAAGGCCACCCCCAGAGGGAAGGCAGCAGTTTGTGCCTCCAAGGCAGCAACAGACACAGCAGGACGCCAGGGCATACACCTCGCTGGGGGCAGATAGACAGGCAAGACCTCCAAGGAGGCAGGAATTCCACCAAGTACACCAACAGGGATATCAGGGATACGCCTACAGCCCGTACCAGCACGGACAAGGGATCCAAGCAAGCCCAGTTTACAATTATGGAGGATATCAGAGAGACCATACTCCGACGCCGGTGATGATTACCCCGGAGGAGATAGAAGCCATGATAATAAGGAAGATGAGTGAGTCAAAGAGGAACGGACTGCACTGCCTGAGTGACAACACAAACCACCCCTTCACGAGGGAGTTGGAAATAAACAAAGTGTCAGACTCCTTGCATACAATACAGATAGCAAAATACAATGGCAAGGGAGACCCTTTAGAGCACATTCAGCAGCATGAAGCCTCTCTATTCGGGAGAACTACTGATGACCGCTACAAGGCACTCTTATTTCCAAACACCCTATCAGGGGTGGCGTCACATTGGTTCTTTAGTACCTACTGAGAGCATCCACTCATAGGCACAGCTAAAGGTGAAGTTTCTTCAGAGATACCTAGGAGAAAGGAAGCTACTCAAAGGAACAGGCTCCCTAGATGATGTGAAGCAAGAAAATGATGAATCTTTTTCTGATTACTACACTAGGTTCAACCAAAACATAGCAGACATACAGGGCGACATCACCGAGGGTGAAATAATAAGAGCCTTTATTAGAAACCTAGGCCGCTTCGGGTCTACATTGGCAGAAAAGAAGGCCAAAAAACCTGCAAACACCTTGGAGGAACTAGCAGGAAGAGTGAAAACTCATATAGACCTAGAGAGGCACAGTGTGAGTAAGAAAGCAAAGATTCAAGCAGCAAAGGAGGACAATACAAAGTAGAATAAGGGAAAGCAACCTCAGGCACCTCAACCCATAAGGCAACAAGAGTGGCGTCTGCCTCAGCAAAGAAATCAGATGGGTGAGCCATTGAAGGCTAGGGAAATAAATGTTATCAAGTTCATACCATTGAACACCACCCCAGCAGTGGTCCTGAGAGAGATGAGAAATCAGAAATTATGGTCGCCCCCCGGAAGATGGAGAGCGCCAATGTTAGGAACACACAAGGATAGATGGTGTGATAAGTGATAACCATGAGGCATATGGGCATGATACGAACGAATGCTTTAGCTTGAAGCTAAGCATCAACAACATCATCCAAAGAGGGGAGCTAAAACAGTTTGTTGATCACGGTGGAAATAGCATACAGCTAGGGCCATCATACAAGGATAAAGGCAAAGACAAGGTAGACATAATCCCCCACCTAACAAGAGGGGGACTATAAACATGATACATGGAGGAGTGGCATCAGGTGGCCCAACAGCTAATGCAAGGGAGGTTTATGCATCCAAGCTGAGCTCAGTACCAAAGTGGAGAAAGAGACCACGAGAAGGAGAGGAGATGAAGATCGAGTTTTCGGAAAAGGACAAGAGTCATATTGTCTTCCCGCATGATGATGCTTTAGTCATCACGATGGACATCGATAACTTTGATGTGAAAAGAATACTGGTAAATGGGGGCAGCTCTGCAGACCTCCTAAGCCTAAGGGTTCTGGAAGAGATAGGAAAAACAAAGGCAGACATCAAACCAGTCAACTTCCCTCTGGTTGGCTTCTCAGGGGAAACAAGTTATCCCCTAGGAATGATAACCCTACCAGTGACCATGGGCCAAGGATGGACACAGCTGAGAGTGAACATCAACTTCATGGTGGTTGAAAGCTTGGGAGCCTACAACGGGATCCTAGGAAGAACAACCATAAACCCATATGAAATTGTGCCATCTACCGTGCATCAGAAGCTGAAGTATATCACTGAAAACGGAATTGGGGAAGTCTTGGGTGATCAACGCACTGCAAGGCAATGCTACGTCAACGCCATGAGACGTGGATCGCACAAGTCAGACACAGTGGCTATGGTCATGACCGGGGCCATCCAAGGCAAAGAGAAGATGACGAAGAGACTAAGGCAAGGAAAGATGAAAAAGGGAGTTACACTCCGCCTGAGTGGGCAGTTCTTTCAAGGACTAGCTAAGAAGAAGCAGAGAGGTAAGGCTGTAAGGGTAACAAGCATACCTTGGCAGTCAGAGAATACAGAAGGAAAGAGAACAAGGGACTCCATTGAAAAGGGTTTCCGACACATAGACGACATCAAGCAAATGCCAAAGGAGTCCATATCAAGCTACTTTGGGAGATTCTTCAGCTATGGTGCAAGCATGGACAACACAAGAAGAGAGACCGTAAAGGCCTTCCTTAGAAACATGCATCCAACCTCATTTGAAGCGTATGGAGGGCTCTACGAGGTGGCCATCACAAGCACAATGAGGGAGCTCAAAGAGAGGCTGGACAAGGCATTCGCAAAAGAGATAGGACAAAGGGAAGAGGTCCTTGAAGAAGGAAGAGAGACTGACATACTGGAAGGAGGTGTAAACTTCAAATTCACACCCCTTACAATGAAGATAGAAGAAATTTTCCAGGAGTACCTCAAGGAAGAGCTACCAAAATGCAAGGAGGAGGGCAAGGCCTTCCTAGGAAAAGATGCACAGGATTGGTGTGAGTACCATGGGACCTGGGGGCATCAAACCAATGATTGCATAGTGTTGAAGATAGAAGTGGAGGAGATGATTTACAAAGGAGGCCTAAAGGAGTACGTGGCAACAGACACACTCACCACCCCATATCCTTAGTTTAATATTCAGCACTTTGCATGTTCAAGCATTTTAAGTTTTCCAAAAACAACTTTTGAGAAGGAGAACTCAAGAAGTTACTCCGACTCTACAACTATCTTTGATTTCCTTCAAAAGGTGTCTTGATCCATCCAAGTCACCCCAAGTGTACATAAAGCACAAATGATCCTAATGAAGTAGAAGTTACTCAAAAGTATCTTTCAAACAAGGTGGTGATATAATCATTATGTTATCCTTACACAGATATGACTTCTAAGTCAAAACAACACCCTTGACGCCCCAAGAGCGTATCTTGAGAGTAGTTTTCAAACTACGAACTTCGACTCCCCCAAGAGCGTATCATGAGAGTAGTTTTCATACGACGAACTTCGACGCCCCCAAGAGCGTATCTTGAGAGTGGTTTCCAAAAACTACGAACTTCGATGCCCCCAAGAGCGTATCTTGAGAGTGGTTTCCAAAAACTACGAACTTCGACGCCCCCAAGAGCGTATCTTGAGAGTGGTTTCCTAAAACTACGACCTTCGACGCCCCCAAGAGCGTATCTTGAGGTAGATTTCAAACTACCATATTCGACGCCCCAAGAGCGTATCTTGAGAGTGGTTTCTAAAAACTACGACCTTCGACGCCCCCAAGAGCATATCCTGAGGTAGATTTCAAACTACCAGATTCGACGCCCCCAAGAGCGTATCTTGAGGTAGATTTCAAACTACCAGATTCGACGCCTACCATGAGCGTATCTTTGGTCTAACTTGCGCCCTCCGGGAGCCTATCCTGTGAAACGTTAAGCGCCCTCCGAGAGCCTGTCTTGTGATTCGCCCACCAAGAGCGTATCTTTGGTCTAACAGTACCATATATACCATTTAAAGGGTATCAGAAGAGATCATTACACCATACTAAGAAGGATTCCATGTGAAAATAATTGCAAAAGTAAAGTTGTATGAAGAACACATAATGTTTTTTCTTGATGAGATAGCAGGTATGATGTGAAGGAAAACACAAAAAAGAGATAAGTAAAGGAAAGCACAAAGAAAGCAAGGTAAAGAAAAATACAAGCAAAGAAGCATCAAGGGCATAAAGAAAAAGAAACCTGATGAACGTGCCCTCGGCTGGAGGGCAGGAGATGGAGAATCAGTGACCACCCCACAATCACCAGCAGGCCGCTTCCCTTTATCAGCTCGGGAAGGCGCCTCTTCGACCACTATCTCTTTGTCGCGAGACAGGGTCGGGGGACGAACACCAGGGGGAGGAGGATCTGCAGCCTTCTTCTTCTTGACAGCCGAGGCCCCGGCCTCAGAGTCGGACCTCCGTGACTTGGACTTAGAAGGTCCAGAACCCTTGCCCACAGAGACGACTCTCTTAGTCACCAAGGGAGAGTGCCCTAACAACACAAGGAAAACAACATGAGAAAAAACACAAGTATACCATAAGAGGAGAAAGAAAGAAGTATACCAGAGGCCCCAACATCCTTCCCAAGCATAGGGGACTTCTTCGGAGTAGAGCTGGAGGGAGCCCTCCTCTTGCTCAAATCAACTGGCGCTGCCTGCACGTTATATGTTTTCCCGTGAAACCAACCTACAAGGGAATAACAGAAAATAAATATAGATGAGAAGACTAAGTGACATACCGAATCCCCGGAGTGAGGAGTCAAACTAATCCCTGCCTCATAGAGGTCTGTCTCGGTCACCAAGGACACTGGGCAGTAAGACTGGGTCTTGTGGCTCTAATAGATAGTCTTCATAGTCTCTAAGTCCACAGAAGAGAACTCCACAAAGGCAGGCCAGCCGTCTGATCGGTTCTCATTCAGAACCGGCCAGGTAACGTATTGATCCGTGATAAAGAAGTAGTGCTTGGCCCAATGGGTCACCGAATTATCGCTCCGAACCAGGAAACGAAGAGAAGTGTCCCACTTAACTCCGCTCAACCCGAAATCAGCAAATCGGAAATCTTTGAGAAAAGGATAGCGAGTCACGAAACTCGCGAAGCCTACCTTCTTCTGATACTGAAACCGGAAGAAGCACCGGAACAAGACCAAGGAGTACTTCCTGGAGTACCACTGGCATAGCACCCGGAAACTCACCCAGACGCGATTAGCACTGGGGGCAAGGTTCACAGGAGAGATCCTAAAAAATCTACTCAACTCTACGAGCTCATCGCAATAAGGCAAACGCAACCCAAACCGAATTTGGGAAGGATAGACAACAATCTTCCCCTGGGAGGCTCTGTCACTGTCTAGCGAGTGTTTCCCGGAGAAGGGAGGAAAGTATAAAAGGGCTCGTCTAAAGGACAAATGTCACCTAAGGTGACATGCTCGTTATAGTCGGACCTAGTCAGGTAGTTCTCCGACAAAGCAGCGAGACCTAAATCAAAGGCATTGAGAAATTCCAAGCTCGAATCAGGCTCCGGCCAGTACCCTGGCTCAGTATACGGCTCAGAATCCGACACCGAACTAATGGCAAGAAAGAAAGCAACGCGACGAATAGAAAGAAAGAGAAACTTACTCATCCTTCAAAGGATATAGCGCCTCTGCCAAGTTTGTGTACGGGGGCACCACCACGAGTATAATACCTGTCACGGCATGACAGGCGTCAGGATAAGAAGATTTATGGAAAAACCTGGCATACCCCGGCACCCGACAAACAACAACCAAAAACTCAAAGGCACCCAACAAAGGTAACAAACACGTGCTAAGGACACTACAACGATAAAATCGGGCAATTCTGCTCGAATCAAAAACCGGTCCCCGAGCAAAGTTACGATTATGCCCATCAATGGAATCAACATGCAAATAGTGCCACGACGTCAAAATTCAAGCAAGAATAGTTCAAACGGGCAAAAAACTATCTCCGGGTAAACAGCCAAATTTTTTTCCCCAAATCGGCGGCTATCTACAGCAATCACGTATTCAATCAAGAATCGGCAATCGAATATCGGCAATTCAAGTATTGGCATTTTATACGATAATGGAAAGGAAAAGATTGGACCTTCGGAAAACCCGACCCGATGTGATAAACGGGTCAGGAATTCGAGTTTTGATGTCGCCGGAAATCAGCCCCTCGCCGGAAATCTGGTCCCGACGTCGCCGGAGCCGAGCTACGCCTGGTCCCGCCTGCCCCGCCGCTGTGGCCGTCCGCCGGAGTCGCAGGAGCCCTCGCTGTCGCGAACTGCGCTCTCCGCATCAGCCCCCCTCCACGCCGCCGCGAGCTGGGTCGCTGTCCCGACCAGCTGCCGTCACGCCACCGTCCTCCACCGGCCTCCTCCTCGCCTCCGCCCCGTGCCGCTGGTCTCCCCTCGCCCAAGCCGTTGGTCGGAATTCCTGGTTCCCTACCGGAATTTCGGCCGGCCTCCCTCCCTTGGTGTGCAAGATTTCCTCCCTTGGTCTCCAAGTGTGAGGAAAAAAGGAAAAGATGACAATGGTGGCTAAGTGAGGTAATTTCTTTACTCCTCTATATATTTGAAACGGTGTAGGGTTTTTTAAAGTGACATAATCACAACCCTCCATTTAATGTTAGAAGAGATTTAAGGGTTAAAGGGAACACTATCATCGTTACCCCCCTTAGACTATGGTTAGACATATTACCACCATAGTTAGCATCCTATAGGTATATTTTTAGTATCCTACACTTAGAAAAATTTTGGATCAAAATTAAAAAATTTCCCCACTTAGGCTTACCCCATCATGCAATTGAAACATGGACTCATTTAGTCGTATTCATTTTGCATCCCCAAGCATGCGTATATTCTCCGGGCATGAGATCGGGGCAATATTGAATTTATTACTTCCATCCCAGGCGGGCACGTGCTTGGACGCGTGTCTGTGCTATTCTAACGTTTGCAGTTCCTCTATTTTATAAGGCAGGGAGCAGAATCAGAGACACACCTCCATGGGTAAGTAAGGATTCCAACAACAGGTAAAATCCCGACTTCAAATTGCGCATGTCATACCATCCTAAAATAGAGTCAATCAAGGGTCAGGCCATTGGTTGACTCAGGGGCATGTGATGGATATACGCCCAATTTGAACCCGTTGAATTCCAAATCATTTTATTTTGATCACCCCGTTAATGATTATAAATCAAAACTTCGACCCAAACACCCCGTCGGAACACCAACGGTCCGGACGAGGCGAAAATACTCGTCCGGACCGCGACGAACTCACCTAGGTGAGGTCGGGTGGCCGCACCCGACCTCCCCTAGGGGAGATCGGGTCCGCCAACCCGATCTCCTCTAGGGGGGATAGGGTTAGCCAACCCTATCTCCCCTACCCTTGGGGGTCGGATTTTCTCCCCCCCCCCAAGGGCCCCGGCCCCGGCACCGTTTCCCGACTCCCGTACTCAGTTTATTTCCGCCAACCCCTCCATGCTTTAAGGTTTTAATTATGTAATCAAAGGCTAATTAATTGTGTTTAAAGGTTAACAATATCATTAAGCCACCTTAATGACACCGTTGCCTATAAATACAACCCTTCCACCCTTCATTTGGGGATCTTGGCCATTTATGCAATTTTAGCTCTGGCATCTCTCTAACTTTATCTCTCTAAAGAAGACGTACTGACTTATGAATCAGAGAGGGTTCATCAAGCACCCCCCCCCCTCTCCGTGCTTGATATTGCTCCCTTTGCAGGGCGAAGGGAGAAGATGGGAAGGAACAGAACGACCAAACCCAGGAAGCACAGGATCCGCTAGTTCACCAGTGAGGAGTAGGATTTAGGCCAACAACCCGTTGACCTAAAACTTAGAACCTAACATATGGTAGAAGATAATGTAATCACTTTATAATACTCGCCCACTAATAACATGGTAGCGGACCCATTAACTAAATCATTACGCAAATAGACATTTGAAAAGCATGTTAAACTGCTTGGACAGCGTAAGATTTAAAAGTGGGCGTGTATTTTTTATAACATTTTGATAATTTAAAGTTACATTTTTAATAATTGAGAGAATTGCAATTTGAGTTTATGATTCATCGACGTCATAATGTTTGATTACATAGGATTTTACGGTCTATAAACTGAGTCGTAGGAGGACGCAATCCTCTGCTTAAACTATGTCGAATGTGGGCCTTACCTCATCACACGGGCACGGTCGTCTTGTAGGAGATGGGGACCTCTACCATAACAGGACTAGCTAAGAACCAGGGGGAACTTGGTTACGCAAAACGATCATTTGGTTTCAGAGTATCACGACATGATTTTCGTTTTCGCATCGTCGTGATGAACTATGATCATCATTAACCACATTATGGGCCGAATGAAAATTCTGCGATAGCATTGTTGACATATCCCACTCCTGACAATGTTCGGGTATGCCATCGACGCGTGCTTCATACTACGTGTGCAATGTTCGACCATGGGGTCATGCTCGGTTGTGCTAGGTAGAATCCTCAAGATTTGGATGGGCGCAAACTTCTTCACCTCGAGCGTGTGATTGATTCCGGGAGCCTTATGAAGAGGCACCCGAAGTATCCTTATAGACTCAGAACTCATATCTAAGGTCAGGCTCAATGTTCGCTTCCCGGAGTACGAGCGTAGTGCTGAAGAAAAATGCCAAGTGACCACGTCTTTGGTAACCGGTTGGGTTTGACTAAGGGTATGAGCGATGGGGATGGTCAAGTTCACCTGTAATTCACCGACTCTTGTATTTACTAGGTGGCCATCAACCGGATATTAGTTAAAGGTTGTGAATTCTTGTGAGGATGCCTTGGAGAAGTATTCCTATGTGGAAACTAGGCAATTGGAGAATTAACAGTTGACCTAGGATACAACGCGGTACAATTAAATTTTTTTAACAGGTTGATTCGAAATAGGGGATCAACGTTCTGTGGGCCCTACAATACTCCTAAGAGATGAGTAGCAAGATGCCCGTCGTATCCGTTGGTCGCACGGAAACCTCTTATGAAATATTAGGAAGCAGGGGCAAGATCGGAAGAATAAAATGTTGATGCGATTTGGACAACAATACATTAACAGGCACCCTCCCATTAATATGTATATATTATCTGAGACAATTGGGTAAATGTGAAACTAGGGAAATTGGGCCAGACCCAAATCCCAATTGACATGAGAGGCCCAAAATTGGGCCTCCCTTATACACTAGGCCGGCCGAATATTAGGTGTGGGCAAAGTGGACTTTTGTCCACTTTGCTCCTCCTATAAATAGGGAGTGTTAGAGGTTTTATTAATGTAATTCAAAATTCCTCCTTTGTAGTAATTTGAGAGAAAACCCTCCTCCCTAACATATACCCACTTCGGCCGAACCTACCTCCTTCACCAAGGGTGTGCCAATTTGCTTTGAGTAAACACTCCGGAGATCTGTCCCTACCAAGAATCGATCAGAGGCTTTGCTGTGGAGACTATACCGCGTAGGGCTTCCTTAACAAGAACCTTTCGTCTCATGGATCGAGAACTCCCTCAGCAAGATCTTGGGACTACGAAAAGCGTTTAAGATATGTGCACATCTTCCGCTGCGTAATTGTGATTACTAGCAAGGACCCTATTTGAGATTTCGTAGTATTTAGCCCCATATTCCAACAATAGCTTGTAGATTTCTCTTTCACAAAAGTTCCTACAGGACTCGTCCGGCAGATCATGAACTCCCCGTGACGCTCCTGGGCTGCGGGAAACAATAATGGTATGTGCCTTCTTTCCGCTGCGTAATTTGTTGCATAGCATGTACCATGTAGTTTTTTGTTTCCTTAGTAATCGTCCCCTAATTCCAACATTTGTTGTCATGGATTTAAGTGAACGCGAGAATTCAAACAGAATGTTTTCAATATCATCTAAGAAAGCAGACACTGATGCGGCCGGATGGCATGCCCAGTTGAGACATATAGGCTATGACAGGGTCCAGACACTAGCCCAGAGAGAGCTTTTTCCTGGTGCAACTCAGGTGGTGAAAACCACTTGTGAGAATTGTCTGGCTGGAAATTTCACCCACAAACCATTCGGCGATGCATTTCGAGCCAAGTATCCATTAAATTTAATTCACTCCGACGTTTGTGGACGCATGAATGTCACCGCTGGGGGCGGTAAACATTACTTCGTAACTTTCATTGATGATTTTACCCGTTGTGGGATAATTACATAAAATTACTCGTAAATCTGAGGTCATTGAGTGCTTTAAGAGCTATATCAATCTCATAGAGAATCAACAGGAATGAAACGTGAAAACTTTACGTACTGACAGAGGTGGAGAATACCTCTCGAATGAATTTGATAAGTTATGCAATGAAAGGGTCATTTTCCGTCAAACGACGATCCCTTATACGCCACAGCCGAACGGTGTGGCGGAGAGACGTAATCGTACACTCTTAGACATGGTAAGAACCATGATGTCGCAAACTCAACTTCCGATCTCCTTTTGGGGTGATGCGCTGTTGAATGCTACTTATGTATTAAACCGTGTCCCTACAAAATCGGTGGACACGACACCATATGAGCTGTGGACAATTAAAGATATAGATCTTACCAAACTGCGACCTTGGGATTGCGCAGCATACACGCATCAGAACGAAAGTCGATTCGGCAAGTTGGGACCTTGAGGATTGAAAAGTATATTTATAAGATACTCGGAGGACTCTAAGGGATACATGTTTGAGGCATTCAAGAAAATGTTAGCGATTTCAAACACGAGTCCAGGGATGTTACGTTTATTAAGGATGAATTTCCTAAGCTTGGTGATATCAACACGAATGAAGTCTTAAAAGAACTTGAACAGGACAACGATGATCATGTCCCAATTACTTCAAGTGGGAGAATTGAGGGAGCAACAACTGTGAATGAAATGGTAAAGGAGAATGGGAACCTTTTCATAATAAATATAGTGGGAGGAGTCAATCTAACCACAAAATCACAGTTGCTCCTGGTGTGAATCAAGTAGGACCTGATAATCTAATTGCTGAATCGTTGGATGAAAATCCTATAATTCATCAACTACCTGCTGGCAACAGTGGGAGTGAAACAACCAACTTGGTTCCTGGTCAGAGTGGCCACGGAATTAATCTCGGAGGTAGAATCTTAAGACCAGGGGGTCGTCCAAGAAATGTTGCAGGAGAAGGTTCCAGTAACGCCCTTATTCCTAGTGGGAGCATTGTTCCTAGTAGGATCATCTTTCCTAGTGGGAGCATAGTTCAAGATGGGAATAATGAGCTTAGACGCAGTCAAAGGTTGAGAACTTCTCCAAAGAAGTTTCCCATCGAGAATGGTGAGTTATTCACTCTTACTTCGGTTGATGAACCGGCCACGGTTAAACAAGCTCTGGAAGGTCCTCAAGCGAAAAAATGGAGGAAAGCATTGGATGAAGAGTTCGTCTCAATGGAAGCCAGTTCTGTCTGGACGTAAGATGATTTGCCTACTAATCGCAGAAAAATCAGGGCAAAGTGGGTTCTGAAATTGAAACTCACTGCTGATGGAAATGTTAAGCGGTATAAAGCTCGACTTATCGCGAAAGGATATACCCAACTCCACGGAGTGGACTTTGATGAGACTTACTCACTAACTGTGCTTTACACCGCGGTCCGGGCCATTTTGGCCATGGTTGCTAGTCTCCATCTCGTGCTGCACCAGACGGATGTTCAGACGGCCTTCCTTCATGGAATCTTGAAGGAAGAGATCTACATGGAGCAACTGATGGATATCTGTCCAATTCGGGTTCGCAATTATGTTTCGCACTTCGCAAACACGTCAGAACCACAAACAGATTTTACCACGGTCACCCCGGGTCAAAACGGTCCGGATGCGCGCAACACCTGGACCGGGACTTCTGGATTGCCATAAGGCAATCCGGACCTCCAAGATTGCCAAGGCAATCCGAACCATGGTAGACGTCGACATGGTCCGGACTGCCGACTAGCACTGTGCGCTTACCCCTATTTTTGCTAAGTATGAGAAGTCAGTGCGCACATAGCCAACCTTGACGACGGTACGTGTTTTCCTATAAACCGGCGTCGAACCGTATAAAACCGGGCACGGTTCTTTGGTTTCCTATAAATAGGGACCTAGGTCTCCCATTTTGGACAACTCTCTCAATTTGGCTTTTTGGGCTCTGACCTCTCTCTACATACTTTCTCTCTCTAGATTGTGACTTAAGCATCAGAGAGGGCTCAACCAGCACCACCCCCCTCTCCATGCTGGTTATTGCCCATTTTGCAGGACCCGACGCGTGAGAAGTTGAGACCAGAGCCGAAGCCGAATCCGGGGACAGACGATTGCGACGTGCTGATAGGAGTCCGTACCTGTATGGACATCCAATCCGCCCGAAGAGAACAACCCGAGGTGTCCCAGGTGGTAAAGACCTCAACACTTGGCGCCGTTAGCGTGATTCGAGCAAGAAGCCGTTCCATACCGCAAGCTATGACAGGCAGACGTACGAAGAAAGCGGGGGCAAGCAAGCCGAAGCCGACAAGAAGCCAACCAGGACCTTCTTACATTCCAGATGCAGAATCTACCGCCTCATCCGTGCCAACCGCAAATGTGCCTTCTGCACAGCACGGTCCCGAAGTTCAGAACAATGCACCAGTGCACGAGTTCGAGCGAAGGACGGATTTGAATGAAGAGTTCCCATACGGGATGCCAGCTGAAGAAGTGCAGCAACAAGCTATGTCACGAAATCAACCTCTTCCTGATAACGTCAGTCCACTAGAAGAAAGAAGAAATCATTATCGTTGTAAGAAAACCGCAGCCAACAAGTAGAAGCCAACAACAAGTCAGCAGGATCTTTCGCACATGCATAAAGACATGTCTGCTGCATCCTCCATGCCAACAAGCAGTAAGACTTCCGCACAACATGGCCTTTAAGTCCACAATATGACGTACATTGCATCCCATTCGGAAAAGATGGCAAACGTACATGTGATCCTTGGAGACTTTGATGCTGGAGGCGAGAAGTCATACGAGCAAGAAGGGTATGTTGCAAAGACAGTGCACAAGTTCCATGGTGCCGACATGAAGTATGCTGACATGAAATATGCCGACATAAAGGATGTCATCATGAAGGATGCCGCCGTAAAAGATGTCATTGGTTTCTCATCAAAGGACAAAGAGCACATTGTGCACCACGAAGCCTTGGTCATAACCACGCAGAAGCCGACAAGAAGTCAACTTGGATCCTCCCACATGCCTGTTGCCACATCCAATGCCCTCTTCATGCCAACAAGAGGTGCTACTGTTGCCAACAGTACGACCAAGCAGTCCACAATGCAAAGCACGTTACACCCCCACTAGGATTTGAGCCTAAGAAGCACATCAATGAAGAGTTTCCTTACGGGATGCCAGAAGAAGGAGTCCCCCAATACGAAGGTGTCAACCCGCCACCACATGTCACTCCTACCATGATGGCCGGGCTCGAAGAACTGCTTGCATTCCGAAAGATGCAAAAGAACCAAGGATATGCCCCACCACCACCACCTCCACCTCCAAACAACGGACAAACCGAGGAGACAAGAGCAATGTCCCGAGACACAAGCCATCAAGACACATCCATACGAATCTATCAATCAAGCAACGCTGAAGTGCACAGACATGCGCATTTCCAAAGTACTGTCATCAAACATGCGTACAGTTCAAAAGCACATTGGATCACGGTGGAACTCCGGTACGGATCTTGACGGCAATCCTAGCTCCTTCGCTCCACGCAATCCTGCAAGAGGGGATAGACCGGGCGGTGACCCAGAATCCATCTCCGATGCTTAAATGAGTACTTCGTCTGACTGGCAAGTAACAGATATCAAAGTGTATTCAACTCAACGTAAGTGATCTGAGGTGACCTCCTGCCCTTTTATAGGCAAAGAGATGCCTCAGGTACCTGGCGAACCGTTAGGGGTGGTTAGCCCGTATCCCGCATATCTCGTACGTGATCTCGCGTATCTTAGCCATGCCCCGCGTATCTCGGCCACGATCCGTGTATCTTAACCACGTTCCGCATATCTCGGCCACGCCCCGCATATCTTGGCTTTATCCTCTGATAACGAGTCCCGACTCCCGTCGGGGACTCCAGAGTTATCTCGTTGTGTCACCGCTCGGGGCCCCTCGTCATCGTGACAGGGCCAATCATTCTCAGGGATTCATCATCGGGGCCTACTTAAAGGCTTCTCATCGGGAGCTTCCAGCTCCACTGTCGGGACCGACTCTGTCGGGACCTTGCTTCGTCGGGACTCCCTTCATTGGGACCCTTCTCCTAGGTCATCTTGACCTTTACTCTGGGCCTGGTGGGCCTGTTTGCCGTTTCCTCGCCGTTAAAGGGCCTGTTGGCTATTAGTCGGACCCATCATTTGCCCCCAAGACATGAGGGACTTTTAGTTCGTCGTGTCTTCCAACTCCCGATTTTCCAATACTAGAGTCGGGGATCTGTTCCTTGGTTCAGTTACTTTATCAGTCTTCTCCTCCACGTTTCCTCAGGGTTTTGTAGATAACTACTATATCCCAAAGGTCTCTTCGGTTTTCTAGTGCATTAAATGCAGCAGATAATGGAGTGACGTTTTCGACCCACGTGCCTGATTTTTCGCGCCTGTCCTTTTCTGAAAAGTGCTTTCCAGGCCGTTTCATCATTACGCCCGTTGTCCTTCTGCACGTTTCATCTCAATGGTCCAGATTAAGACTCTTCGACTTCGACGACTCGGATCGAAGTGTCCTTTCAACCGTCTTCTTCGACTATAAAACCCTAGCCACAGTCACAATTTAACTTTTACCGTCTTCGAATTCTCAAAAGCTCTCTGCGATTCCTCTGCAATTCTAAGCTCTGTGATTTCGAAGATCTTTGGAGTCTCTCCGATCATCTTTCCGGCGACATCTCGTTCATCTCCTTCAACCTCTTCTTCATTATGTCTGGTAAGGAGACCCTCTTCGTTGTTTGTTTGTCTCTTTCTTTCTAATTTTTTCCAGAGTCCCACTGTATTTTCTTGCCCTGGTTGCTTTTCAGACAGCGGTTCCAGCTCCGAGGGGAGAAAACCCTTTAAATTTGACTATGCTCCAAATGAGATTTCCACTACTGCTTATGATGCAGCTCTCCGAGAGGGTTGCATCACCATCACCTGGGAACCTCGTTTCCCGTATCCTCGGCATCGTCCCTCGAGTGACCCTGAGGTTACTCGTCCCCAGAAAGGGGAGGTATTTGTCTCTACGGGACAAATATCAGCGGGGATCAGGTTCCCCTTTTGTGGTAGCCTGGTCGAGCTGTGCCATCACTACCAAACACACCCCATTACCTTCTCTCCTCATGCCATCCGCATCTGGAATGCCTTTCAAGTCCTCTGTCTCCGATAGAAGTGGGTCTACAGCCTCCAACTCTTCAGGACCTTCTATGGGCTAAAATGCAACGAGGCGGGGGTTTGCGCCTTCTACCCTCGGATGCCCAAGTGGAGTAAGCCGCAGCTTGCCCGGCACGGTTGGACCAGTGACACCTGGAAGGTGGCCAAGGGTCGGGGACTCTTGATCGATACAGGGTCCGACAACAGTAGCTGGAAGAATAGCTACTTCTTCATCCAACATTCTTCTATCCCTTGGCCTCGGTGGGAGGTGGCAGCAGACCCTCCGCCTGCTTTCCACTCTTATGCTGATGAGGATTTCGAGACTCTCCAATTGATCCAGCTTTATCGTTGGGGGGAGTCTTACACTCCTCTCAATGCTAACTCTCTGGTGGAGCGGGACCTGGTGCACGCCGGGGTCCGACTCCTCAGTATTGTCTCTGGGGGGCAGCTCTTCGACGGCCCTTCTAGCGTGGTCCCTTGGGTAAATTTCTAACTTTTCTTCGTTTATTGTTTGCAGCCAAGAAGGTATCTGTGCTGACCGATCTATTCCTTAAGCAGGGGGAGACCGATGCTGTCCGCCCCTTGCGGAAGAGGAAGTCTGCTAAGAAGGCTGCTGCCAGGTCTGGGTCTCCTTCAGCGGAGCAGCCCAAGCGGCCACGGGTGGATCTGGACCAACTCTTCGAGGTCCAGAATGCTGAAGAAGGTAAATAACTCTGACTTGCTATTAAATCGTATAAAAGGATGGTCCCGTCGGACTTGATTTCCTCGACCAAGAAAGGCCGCATTGCTGATGTCAAAAGGATCCTTCGAGGCGAAACTCCCCGAGTCTTGAAGGCAGGCTACTATCATTACCGCGGGAAGGATCAATACGTCTCCCGACGTATCATTTGGTGTAAGAATCCCGATGAACTTCCTGACTACCTATTTGAAGCTCTTCATCCTCCAGGTGCAGGTCGCTCGGGAGCTTCCTCGGGTGCTGCAGCTTCCACAGATGCACCGCCTTCAGCGGGGGTGCCTTCCTCAGCTGCAGAGAAGGCACCATCTGGTGAACAGTTTCGCCAGGTGGAGACTCTGGACTCCTCCGAGGAGACTGGCGGGGTTGACCCCCCTCAGCAGCGTCGGAAGGCGTGGCAATCCCCCTTGAAACCAACCCCTCAGGGGCCGCCTCCCTCGTCTTCTCCGCAGCAGCGGGAGCTCTCACCTATCCATGACTTCTCTCCCTCCCCTGTCCGGGCCGAGACGGAGATGTGCCCTTCTCTTCCTCGTCCTATCTCTCCCCTTGCTCTTGATGGGGACTTCTACAGGCCCTTCAACTCTTCACAGGCCGATGCCCCCTGGGCTCCTATCCAGACGCTCCAGGGAGTCCCGCTCACACAAGGGGAACAGGACCAAGAACTGGCCCTGCATCTGCTGGCGGGTTCCATCCTGCCTTCTATGCGACATCCGATTCACCTCAATCGGACGCATATGCAGCGGGACGTCAAGGGTATGGCTGTGCGCCGCATCGAGGTGAGACTTCGCTTCTTTCTTGTTGATCGATAAATCGGGTCTTTTGTCCTTCTAACACTTTTTTCCTTTTGATTGCAGGAGCTCGGGGATTACAACCGCCTCATCGGGTATGTCATTGCCTATGATGAGGCCCGGGAGCGGGACCGAGGAGTCCGCGAGCAGCTTCAGGCGGATCTCAAGGCCTCCCAGTCTTCACGGGGGAAGCTTGCCAAAGAGCTGGCTGTCCTTAATGAGAAGATTCGGGGCCTTCCGCAGCAGATCGCGGACGTCGAGGGGCTCTTGAGGCAAGAGCGGCAAGAGCGGGGGGCAGTCGTGGACCGGCTGACCCAGGAGAAGAAGGCCGCCGAGGACCAGCTGGTCCTTGAGAAGAAGGCTTTGGAGGAGCTGATCGCGGGATTCCCGGCACAGCTGGCCGAAGCGGAGGCCAAGGGTCGGGAGGACTATCGGAGGTCGGAGGGCTTCCAAGCTGATGCCATGAAGTTCTTTGGCGCGGAGGTGGAGAACACTCTCTTCAACGCCGTTGAGGAGCTCCACCTGGAGTACGGGGACGCCATCAACTTCGACAAGTCTCCTTCCCTCGCTCCCTTTGCGAAGAAGTATTTTGCTCTTTCCGAGGAGAGTGATGGGGGGAGTACCCCCGTAATTGTCGAAGACGCCTCTGAGCTTCCAAGTGCGGACGCCCCAATAGCCAATCCTCCCGAAGTCAATCCTGTGGACCCCTCTGCTACCAATGCTGCTGACAAGGACCAAGCTTGAATGCTTTTATCTTTTAGAGTCCTTGTATTTTCTTCTCTTGTGTCGTCGTCGGGCCTTCGAGCCCTTTATCAATATTAGACTCCTTTAATTCCGATCTCTTGTTGTCTTTCGTCTTTCCTGACTATTTAACAACCCGCACCACTTAAGGCGACTTAGCATCGAGTGCATCACTTAAGACGAATTAGTTCTTAGCAGTCGAAACTTCGACTTACGAATTTCTCATACGTCCTTCCCGACGATTTAATAACTTGCACCACTTAAGGCGACTTAATATCGAGTGCATCACTTAAGACGACTTTAATTGTTACTTAGGATAAACCTAAAGATCGCGCACCACTTAAGGCGACTTAATATTGTGCACCACTGAAGGCGACTTTCATCGTGCACCACTGAAGGCGACTTTCGGATACTTAGAATAAATCTAAGTATTGTGCACCACTTAAGGCGGCTTTATCGGGCACCACTAAAGGCGACTTTCATCGTGCACCACTGAAGGCAACTTTCATCGTGCACCACTGAAGGCGACTTTCGGATACTTAGAATAAATCTAAGTATTGTGCACCACTTAAGGCAGCTTTATCGGGCACCACTTAAGGCGACTTTATCGGGCACCACTTAAGGCGACTTTATCGGGCACCACTTAAGGCGACTTTATCGGGCACCACTTAAGGCGACTTTCTTCAAGCATGGTGTTTCTTCAAGTGTTCGCCACTAAAAGAATGCTTTAACGTTCTGCCATCGAGGTCTTCCAACTTGTATGCGTTCGGAGCTGGCATCCCCACGACCTTATAAGGTCCTTCCCATTTTGGTGACATCTTGTTGATTCGATCCAAAAGGGTGAACTCGTTGCGACGCCAAACCAGCTCCCCGACGAAGAACTGTCGGGACTTCACTCGCCGATTATAGTACCTGGCCATCGCTAAGCGCATTCGTGCTTGGACTTCATCGGCTTCCCGCCTTTTCTCTTCAAGTAGGTCCAAGTCCAGACGTCTCACTTCGTCGTTCGTTAGGGGCTCGTAATATCTCATCCGATGGGATGCCACAGCTACCTCCACAGGAGCGACAGCTTCCGTGCCATAAACAAGGCCAAACGGAGTCTCCCCTGTTGATCGTTTGGGTGTCGTTCTAACAGCCCAAAGTACGTTTTCCAGTTCGTTCAGCCATTTGCCCTTCAAGGCATAGACCCTCTTCTTCAGGCCATCCATCACGATTTTATTGGCTGACTCCACCTGGCCATTAGTCTGAGCATGGCGTACAGAGGCGGTCCGATGCTCAACGTTCAGTTCTTCCAGATATTCCCTCACTTGAGAGCCGTTAAACGGTGGGCCATTGTCGCTGATCACCACCTTAGGAATCCCGTATCTGGACACGATGTGGGTTTGGAGGAACTTGACGATCTGGTTCCCCGTTGTTCTGGCCAATGCCTTCGCCTCTATCCATTTCGAAAAATAATCGATAGCTACAAGTAAATACTTACATTTTCCTTGTGCTTGTGGAAGAGGTCCCACCAAGTCGATGCCCCACTGCGCGAAGGGCCAAGCGCTCTTGATGGACGTCAGGTTAGCAGCCGGAGCCACGATACTCGGGGCGTACCTCTGGCACGCGTCGCATGATCGGACCAACGCCGTTGCTTCTTTGTTCATCGTGGGCCAATAGTAGCCTAAGTTCAACACCTTCCTTAAAATGGATCGGGCCCCTTCGTGACAAGCTGCGACCCCCTTGTGCATTTCCTTCAGGATTCGACGGGTGTCGGGTTCCGCCACACACTTCAAGTACGGAGTCGAGAACCAGCCCTTCTTGTACAGCTGATTGTCCAGCATCACATAATTAGACGCGATCCGACATATCCTGTCTGCTGCTACCTTATCCTCGGGGACTGCCTCCGTAGTCAGATACGCGACTATCGGGGTCATCCAAGTGGGCTCTTCCTCCGATTTTGCTTCAATGGTGCAAACCTGCGTGGGGTCGATGTTTGATAAGATCACCTTCTCCAGGAAGTGCACCTTCCGATTTTCTTCTAAGGGTGCCCCCAGGGCAAATTTGCTAAAGGCGTCTGCCTCTACGTTCTCCTCCCTCGGAATAGCCTCGATATCGAAGCTTTTGAAGCTTTCTCTCAGAGTTTGTACCTCTCGCAGATACTTCTTCATTATCGGGCTCCTTGCCTCGTATCGCCCTTGAACTTGGTTCACGATTAACGCTGCGTCGCACTTCACACTCAAGTGATCGATTCCAGTGCCTTTAGCAATTTTTAGGCCCGTGATAAGAGCTTCATACTCCGCTTCATTGTTTGTGGCCTTGAATGTTAAAGCCAAGGCGTATCGGAGCGGTTCACCTTCACCCGGTGGTATCAACAAGAAGCCCGCTCCTGATCCGTCTGAACTCGCGGAGCCGTCCATGTACATCTCCCAAGTATTTTCTTTGTTTGGCTGTTCTGATTGTTCTGCCCTCTCTGGTTGTTCTTCTGTCGGGACCTCCATGGTTGCCCCCTCTACAGGGCCCGTTTCTTCTAGATCGGGGGCTGTAGATTCTGCTATAAAGTCCGCCAATGCCTGGCCCTTGATGGCCGTTCTTGGAGCAAAGTGTATTCGAAACTCACTGAGCTCTACTGCCCACTTCACCAATCTCCCTGACGCATCCGGTCGGTTCAGAAAATGCTTCAAAGGCTGGTTCGTTAGCACTGTGATCTCGTGTGCGTGGAAATATGGCCTTAGCTTCCGAGCAGTAATTATCAACGCAAAGAGGTACTTCTCAACGGCGGGATAGTTCAATTCAGATTTGGCAAATGCCTTGCTTACATAATAGCCGGGGACTTGATTACCCTCGACAATCTTTACTAACACAGAGCTAATGGCAAATTCAGAAACAGCCAAATAAAGGAAGAGCGGCTCGCCTGGAACCGGTTTCGCCAGCGGCGGGAGTGTGCGAAGGTGCTGCTTGAGTGCTTGGAACGCCTCTTCACATTTAGCGGTCCATTCGAATTTTAGTTGGCCCTCAAGACTTCAAAAAACGGCATTGATCGGTCGCTAGCTTTGGACAAGAAGCGGTTCATTGCGGCTAGTCGGCCATTCAGTACTTGTACCTCCCGATGGTTTATCGGGGACTGCATTTCCTCACCATGAAGCCCAAAAACTTCCCTGAGTGGACTCCGAAGGCGCATTTTGTCGGGTTCAAGCGGACTTGATGGAGCCTCATCCGCTCAAACGCCATGGTGAGGTTGTGCACGTGATCCTCAGCTTGTCGGGACTTCACCAGCATATCATCCACATAGGCTTCCATGGTTTCTCCCAACTTATCTCCAAACAGCTTATTCACCATCCGCTGGTAGGTTGCCCCGGCATTGATCAACCCGAAAGGCATGACATCATAGTGATAGGTGTCGCTGTCTGCATAGAACGCAGTGTGGGGGGCGTCTTCCTTGGCCATCTTGATCTGGTTGTAGCCTGAATACGCATCCATGAAACTTAGCAGCTCATGTCCCGATGTGGCATCCACCAGCTGGTCAGTCCTCGGGAGTGGATAGCAATCCTTTGGACAAGCTTTGTTCAAGTCGCGGAAGTCCACGCACATTCGCCACTTCCCGTTAGTCTTCTTCACCAGCACTGGGTTGGCGACCCAAGTCTGGAATCGGAGCTCCTTAATGAAACCAGCATCGAGCAACCTGCCCACCTCCTGCTGGATCGCGATCTTCTTATCCGTGCCCATCGGACGCCTTTTCTGCGTTATAGGCTTGATCGCGGGGTCTATCTTCAGCTCGTGCACGATCACATCGGGGCTGATTCCTGGCATATCGCTGGGGGACCAGGTAAACAGCTCCTTGAACTCCTTCAGCAGCTCCACCAGTTTTTGGGCTGTCTCTTCAGTTAGAGCGGACCCGATTTTCACCTTCCTCTGGGGTCCGTCGATCTCGACTTCTTTCAGATCTTCTACGGGGGCGGGACGCCCAAACTCTTCTCTAGGATCTGTGTCTGTCTGGAGGACAGTCATAGCCTCTCGCCTTCTCCTCCGGGTGGCATTGACATAGCATTTTCGGGAAGCCACCTGGTCGCCCTTGACTTCCCCGACTCCGTGGTCGGTCGGGAACTTCATCTTCTGGTGCACAGTCGAGGCAACTGCCATCAGGGGATTGATGGTGGTTCTCCCGATAATTGCGTTGTAGGTCCCCGCATAATCAACCACGACAAATTCCACGTTCCTCCTTTCTGACTTCCACCAGCTACCAAACTCCACTGGTAAGGTGATTACTCCCAGCGGGTAGGAAGTTGAGCCAGAGAACCCGACCATCGGGAAGTTTGCCTCCTTCAGATCTTTCTTCGTCTTCCCCATGGCTTCTAGCGCGTCCGTGAATAGAATGTCGGAGGAGCTCCCTCCGTCGATTAGGATTCTCTTCATCTCAAACCCGTCTACATCCAGGGTTACCACCAGGGCATCGTCGTGCGGAGTCTCCACTCCTATGAGGTCTTCAGACGAGAAGGAGATTACCATCTCTTCTTTCAAGGTCCAAGATCGGGACCTTTTACCCAGCACCACCGCCGTAGGGATTCTAGAGGCGTAAACCTCTCGGGCGGATGAGGTATCACCTCCAGCAGCAAATCCTCCATGAATCACGTTGATGACTCGTCTCTCTTTGCGAGCACCAGATGACTCTGGATCAGTTCTCTTCTTCTTCGGGGACCGATCGCGGGATCGGGAACGGGACCGCGATCGGGACCGAGAGCGGGACCTGCATCGTTTGTCTCCAACGAACTCCTTGAGCTTTCCCTTCTGGATTAGTTTTTCAATCTCCTTCTTCAGCTCCCGACAATGATTGGTGTCGTGGCCATTTGCGCGGTGAAACCGACAATAGCGATCTGTGCGGGACCCCAAGAATTCTCCATCTTTCTTCGGGGGGTACCTGGAGATGCCTTGTCGTTCCATGACTGTCAGCACTTCTGCCATGGAGCAGTTGAGAGGAATGTCGAGAACTTCCCGCTTATCCTTTCTCGGAGGACGCCTATCATCCTTCCGACCAGAGCGACCTCGGTCTCGACTGCCCTCAGGTTTGCCCTTTGACTTACGATCGTCGAAAGGCTTGCTCGACTGCTTCCCTTTATTCGACTTTGGGGGCTCCAGTTCTCCCGCGGCTATCTTGGACTCCTGGACATCGATCTGCCGCTTCACCCTCTTCTGCAAAGCCTCCATATTCCACACAGCCTTCTCAGCCACGCTGTGCATCAAGTCGGAGCCATAGGGGGCTGTCAGGTTCCAAATAAAGGTGCGGATGGTCTCGCCCTCCGAGATTTCCTCGTCTATCTCTGCTACGCTGGCGGTGTACCGCTGGTAATAGTTTGCCAGCGACTCGTCGGGCCTCTGCACCACCTGGGTTAGGGACCTCACGCTCTTCAACAAACGTCTACGGCCCTGGTATTGTCGAATGAAGCGGTCGTGCATATCCGCCCAACAGGTAATGCAGCCTGGGGGCAGGCTAAATAACCAGGTCAGTGCTCTTACTCCAAGGGTGTTTGGGAATAGTGTACACACTATATCTTCATTCGGGGCTCTACCTAGACACGCCATAAGATGCTTCTGGACATGACGGACTGGATCTCCTTCGCCATCATATTCCTTAATCTCGGGGATACCCAGCCCAGGCGTGGCGAGGGTGTCTATTAGTCGGGGAATGAAGGGATGTGTGGATCGATCCCTCCGCTCTGACACCAGCGGCTTCTGTTCTCCCATACAGATTTTCACGATCTTTACCACCTGGTCGGGAGTGATGGGACCATTCAGGGGAATGTTCCTGTGCTGTACTGGTCCTGGCCCGTCAACCACGAATCTCTCCGGCTGACTAGTTGCCCTGCCTCTGTCTTGGCCTTGGGGCGGGGCTTCCTGCGCGTTCCGACCCTCTGTTGGTAGGGTTGCTTCCTCCAGCGGGGGCATCTCCTCCTGCCTCATCGCAGCCTCACTCCGGTCTAAGAGAGCCTCTACAGCCGCCAGAAACATGGGCATGGCCTCTGCCACGGCCCTCGTCAAATCTGCAGCTGGGGGAGCCTCCTGCCCCCTGTTATCCTGGTGTTGAGGGGCAACATCTTCGGGATGCGATCCATTGTGTCCTCCTGTCTGGGAGAGCTCAGCCGGGGGATGGTTCTGGTTTTCTCCTTGTTCTGGTACTGAATTCAGGTTCGTTGCAGCAGGGTGACGGGAACCACCGGATTGTCCCCTTCTGTTCTTGCCAGCCGCCATCGATCGAGTAGAAGGCATATCTGCTTTTTGTTTGGTTCCCACAGACGGCGCCAATGTTGGATCACGGTGGAACTCCGGTACGGATCTTGACGGCAATCCTAGCTCCTTCGCTCCTCGCAATCCTGCAAGAGGGGATAGACCGGGCGGTGACCCAGAATCCCTCTCCGATGCTTAAATGAGTACTTCGTCTGACTGGCAAGTAACAGATATCAAAGTGTATTCAACTAAACGTAAGTGATCTGAGGTGACCTCCTGCCCTTTTATAGGCAAAGAGATGCCTCAGGTACCTGGCGAACCGTTAGGGGTGGTTAGCCCGTATCCCGCATATCTCGTACGTGATCTCGCGTATCTTCACCATGCCCCGCGTATCTCGGCCACGATCCGTGTATCTTAACCACGTCCCGCATATCTCGGCCACGCCCCGCATATCTTGGCTTTATCCTCTGATAACGAGTCCCGACTCCCGTCGGGGACTCCAGAGTTATCTCGTTGTGTCACCGCTCGGGGCCCCTCGTCATCGTGAGAGGGCCAATCATTCTCAGGGATTCATCATCGAGGCCTACTTAAAGGCTTCTCATCGGGAGCTTCCAGCTCCACTGTCGGGACCGACTCTGTCGGGACCTTGCTTCGTCGGGACTCCCTTCATCGGGACCCTTCTCCTAGGTCATCTTGAACTTTACTCTGGGCCTGGTGGGCCTGTTTGCCGTTTCCTCGCCGTTAAAGGGCCTGACGGCTATTAGTCGGACCCATCAGCCCCAACTTGCGGTGTCCCCTAATCAATACCTTACACACACGCGCATCCGCATCCTTACAGCAAACCCAAATCATGGGTATACAAGAACTCCGCCACTCGATAATCAAGAATAGCCTCAATACCGGGAGAAGGAAATTGTAGATCAACACCGCACATGACGTGTTCGCATCCGTCATGTCCATGCCCGACGCGTCCGCACCCGATGTGTTTGCTCCCGACACATCCGCACAAAACACCTGATTTTCCAAAAAATCCACAACGTGGGCATACACTGATTACATCCATAAGATGGACACTACTCAAGTGACAACGCCACTACCATTGCGAAAGATAGGAATTCAGGAGGGACTGCTATGTCATACGCACGCCTGTGCCAAACTCATCACGTGAGATGAGTTAAAGAATTATTTCCAACATCTAGCAAGTTTACCCTTGTCAAGCACACAAGAAGAGTCGTACTACTCAAAACGTATGCTGACAGCAAAACATCATCTTCGGTCACAACAAAGGAGAAGAGGAGGATTCCACCATATTAACATCTCTCAACCATGTGCACAATCGTCACATAGACACAACTCCGTGAATAGTCACAAGTGTATAAATAAACTCATAAAGTAAACTCAGGCCCCTTGGAAGTGAACACATGAAGCATACAACGCAAGGTGTACACACTATATTCAACAACGTGCGACACGCATCTGAGAAGGGAAGGATTACTCTTACCCACTCCTAGCAACAATCAAGCTTGCATCAAAATGCAAGAAGAGAGATGAGCGAATTTACAAGTCTTCCTCAAGAATGAGCACGGCTGCATGACAGCCACCAAGAGACACCCTTAACACTCGACACAAGAGCGGGGGCATCTTGCTGAACCCCCGCATACAGGACACAACAACCCCCGTACAGGATACAATCATTATAATATATCAAGAAACAACAATAAGACTACCAAGCGACTTGGGGGGCACCAAGCTGACAAGTGCTTGGCATTCCACCGAAGTGAAAAAGCGAATCATTGCAAGAAAATGCAGTACCGCTCCTCTAAGAAAATGCACCAACGAGGAATACAACTTCAACATCCTATGCGTAGTAGTCCCAAGAGGGAAACACAAAGCATCTCCCTCAAAAGACGATCTCTCCTACTTAAACAAGGTCCAGGTAACACGCATTATTGCCAAAGGTAAACTCGGGTATGAGGTAACAACTTCACAACAGCACTACTATGAATAAAGCAGACCACTCGAGTAGGACATCTACTCAGGGTAGCCTGATTTAGTCAAAACAAAATCCAAGCTGAACGAAACAGACTAGTCGCGAATAGTCTGATCCAGTCATATTGGCATTGTAGGCGATAGAGCCATATGAGGAGATTTATAACTCCATTCTATTCCCTAACCAATATATATCTCAAAGTATTGCGACTAATTTGAGACACGTTATATGTACATCCAATAGATTTCTCAATGACACACCTTATCTAGAGAACAACACTAGGAGGAGCTGTATGCAACACTCTCTGGAATTCTCTATCTATGGACATTCTACTTAGGCATCTAAGCCAAGTAATGGCCGCGTATATATCATTTGCATCATTACAACAAGTCTCCAAGTTGATTATAACTCGCGACATCTCGGCAAATATTCTACTCAAACATCAGCTCTTCCCATGGAAACAATACCAATCAACGATCATATATACGTATGTGCATCATGCTAAGGAAGCATCGACGCGTATCGACTAAAGGATGCATACAGCAATGCATAGTCTCTCTTTGTACGTACATATTCACAAACACATACAGTGGGTGGTACTTGAAAAGCTCCGCTCCCGACATGTGCGCACCTGTTGCGTCCGCACCTATCACATCTACACTAAGGGAAGTTTCCTGCACAACGAAGGGATCCTCGTATCAGATTCCTTTACTCTATTTATTATATGCATTAGTTAAAAGGAAATTCATAACTACATATTTTTACAAACTTGCAAACATTTCAACTATCTGACAAAGCGCAACCCTGTTCGTAGGTACATACTACAAATGATTACAACATTGGAATTGCGCCAAGTAGCAACCTATGCGCATAATATCTACTTAAACAATACAAGCTAAGCACTATGTCAAGGAGGGACTTATGGCATACAACACCGACATACCTATTATCTACACCAACAAGGAAGTTTATTTCTCCATAAAAATGGCGTCTATCTCAAGAAGGTGCCGGCAACACAAAGCCATCGCGCTATGTGCACAGTCAACTTATATGTCCCGATGACAACTTGCGGATTATCTACCAAAATGGACTTATAAAAATTCTCTACTCAAAGTGGCGGCTATTCCAAAGACGTCAAATACATGCAATATCTTGGAAAAATACCAAGGTCTACTATCAAAATGACGACTATTCCAAAGGCGTCAACAACAAGCAATATCTTGGATAAACACCAAGATTTACTACCAAAAGGCATGCTGCGACATCCTCCTTGCAAGGACAAACCCCATGTTCAAAGCCATTCCCTGCATACAAACCAGGATGCGGCAATTAGGTGGGACTGATCACCCCATCGTGGCGGAAGTCCTCTTGTTAGACGACAACCCCACACATCTACAAAGTATGTACATCACTCTTAAGGGTCCATACGCCTTAATATTTTCGGAATATTTAAAAATATATATATAATAATTAGTTTTTTTATTTTTAGAAAATTATCTATAAGATATTTATCTCCAGATATTATTTTTTATTCAAAAAAATAATTATCCATAAAGATATATATTCTTAGGAATATTCTCTAGAATAATTATATGTTAGGAATTTTTTTATTTAAATTTTATCTGTAACTAGGCTAGGTTTTTAGTATAAATAGGGGTCTAGGTTACATTGTAAAGGGGGACACAGACAGAAAACCACAACAAAGCAATAATACATTATTTCTCGGGGTCTGCACGAATTTTGTCCTCTAGTGCTCAGAAAAGTTTTTTTTTTAATCTACAGGAAAGACTTCCTTGCAGCTCCAGCCACGCCGGTGGCCCTTCCGGCCACGCCGGTGGCCCCTTCGGCCACGCCGGTGGCCCTTCCGCCCGGTATCCCTGCCACCGCGTCTGCCAGTTCCGACCCCGTGGCCCACCAGCTCCGGCCACTCTCTGTCTCCCTCTCGCTCTCTCCAGGTTGTCTCTCTCTCTGGTTTTTTCACCACCGGCCACTGCAGCCACCACGCCGCCGTGACCTGTGAACCCCCGCCGCGCCTCCGGAGGGCTGTCCTGCCATCGCCAGCATCCGTTCCTTCCCAGACGAAGCTCCGCCACACCTAACCCGTCTGCCTCCGGTTCTGGCGACCCGTACTTCCCCGAGTCCCGCGCTGTCCGAGCCCCCTGCTGCCCGGATCATCCCGCCGTCGCGTCCCTTTCCGGGCGTCCACTGTTGCCCCATCACCTCCGGCGTCCAGATCCCGCGTCGCGCCGTGCCGGACCACCAACCCCGGCAGCCCTCCACCATCGCAGGTTCCCGCTTCTGTCTGATTATTTTTTTTTGTTTTATTTTGTTTTATTTTCTTTTTTTGTTTATTGATTTTATTAATTACTGATTTTGTTATTTATTTTTATGATTTATTATTATTAGGTTAATGTAATTAAGTTGATGTTAATTTAGTAAATAATCACATGATGTAATATTGTGTATTTTATTATGTTATATTATGAGATTTAATTTGACATGAATAATCTGGATATTGATTAATTTATACTAGTAAAAAAGGTAAAAGGGCTAGTTATGGATATTTCATCCTATTTTGATTAGTTTTAGATTAATTAAATAAAATAGTTAATTGTGCGTATTCGTTATGTCAGTTCGCGTCAATATTAATTATGTATGATAAATCGTTAATATTTACTAGGTTTTTATCATCATTCATGCTTAGAATCGATTTATAATTGATTAATAATAAATTGGAAAATTAAGTGAATTGAGTATCGAAAGGGCGTAATTAAAAATCACATCTTTTTAATTCGTAATAGAACCCCCGAACTCGAATTACCTAGGCGTTTAATTCATTATACGTTTAGGTAAATTAGGATTCTAGTTAACCTTAATTAACTAGTGGCAACTCTTTTCAAAATTGCGCGTTTTAAAAACGTAATCCGCCTTAGGTCAGATTTTGGTCTGACAATTTGGCGAATTTGCTGGGGACTTTTGAGGGTTCGGGCTCTTTATATTTGCTTGTTTGCCAGGTTTTAGTTTTTTTTATATATATTCAACTTTGTTGTTCTAACTTGGTTTTTTTTGGGTGATTCAGGTGTGAAGATATGTTTTTTTATTATAACTGACTATTATTCTTTGTTGTATTTTATACTGTATAAAATCGCACACACTTACTTTCGTGTAATGTCCAAAACGCCTAAAACTCAGGCCGACTAGGAATCTCGGAGGGTTAGTACGGTACGACCGCGCGGCCGGGCCGCCGGTACGACTCCGAAAAACTCCACTCGCTTGTGAAGGTCCTGTGATCCCTATGATGGGGACAGGAAACCACCTTGTCGGGAACTTATTAGTGGAACCTACCTTGTAGAGCAAAACCACAGATATTTTTACCCCCCTATCGTCGTGTTTTATCCGTGTTTTTTTTTAACAGTTTATCAGGTAAACCGTGAGTTTTTCTAACTGTGTAACATTAGTTCTCATGCATTCATCTCATTGCATTAAAAAAAAAAAAAAACAAAAAATCTTTTTCAGCTAACTAGTTAGTCATTTAGTTGTAAAAAATTCTTTCCAAACATGCATTTTGTATGCATTGTTTTTTTCTTTAAAAAAAAAAAATCTTACCTGAATTTTTTTATTTTAAACATGTGTTTCGTACGCATTATTTAAAAAAAAAAAATTTCAGGTAAGTTGTAATTTTGGTTAGTGCGTTCCGTATGTATTACTTAAAAAAAAAAAAAAAAATTAGGAAAATTTTTAATTATGCTTTAACTGTTAGAGCTTCTAATTTCGAACGTGCATTCCATATGCATCATTTTAAAAAACTTTTTAACTGAATTGTTTTATTTTTAATAATGCATCCAATATGCATTAATTTAAAAAATATTTTTAGATAAACTGTGAGCTCTCTTAGTTTTAGGGCTCATTGTTAAAAAAAAAAACATTTTATCTGAATTTTTAATCAAAAAATGTGCATGTCATATGCATTATTTCCGAAAAAACCTTTCGGGTAAATTGTAATTTTTCTCAGTTGTAGAACTTTTATTTTCAAGTTTGCATCTTGTATTTATTAACTCATATGCATCATTTAAAAAAAAAATCGCTTGATTCTTAATTTTGAGCAACCAATATGCATTGATTTTTTTCCCCTCGTTAAAAAAAAAAAAAAAACTTTTCGGATAACTTGTAAATTATCTTGACTGTAGAACTTTCATCTCAAGTATGCATCTCATGTGCATTGCATGTGCATTGTTAGGGGAAAAATAATATTTGATAGATCATACACATTCTTAGTCGTAGAACTTTTAGTTTCAAACATGTATTCCATGTGTTGTTTTCAAAACTACTTACCAGAATGTTTTATTTCAAGCATGTGTTTCATACACATTATTTTTTGGTAAAAACTTTTCATGTAAGTTGTAAAATTCTGTTAGTGCATTCAATGTGCATCATTTTTTTAAAAAAATAGAAAAATTTGTAATTCCTTTTTGGCTCTTAGAGTTTTTTTAAAATTCAAACATGAATTGCATATGCATCATTTTCAAAAAACCTTTTTACCTGATTTTTTTTAAGCATGCATTTAATATGCATTATTTGTTTTATAAAAAAACATTTCAGGTAAATTGTGAGTTTTTTTTTAGCTATAGAACTTTCAAATTCACGCATGCATCTCAATTGCATTATTTTAAAAAATCCACCTGAAATTTTCATTTCAAAATATGCATTTCATATGCATTATTCAGGTAAACTGTTGACAGTTGTGAATTTCTTAGAATAGAATTTTAACTTTCAAAAATGCATTTCATATGCGTCATTCATGTAATATGTTGTAAGATGTAACTTTCTTAACAATAGAATCTTAACTTTCGAGCATGCATGAGCATTAAAAAAAAAAAAAAAAACTCAAAGTGTCATTTGTTTTATCCAAGGTGTATTGCACTTTTTTTGGCAAGATCGTCATTTCAACATTCGCATGAGCGAGCATTTAAAAAATGGGAGTTTTGATTCTTTTTTGAGAAAATAGTTTAACCGTGCAGTTGAGTGCTACTATTCGAGTTTAAACAAAGGACGATAAAACCTTTTTGAAAAAAAAAAACTTTGTTTTGAGCATTTGTCCTGCGTTCGAGCCAGATAATGCACTCATCAAACTCAGTAAACTCCATGATGGCGCAAAAACACATTTGATCATAAATTTTGATTCCTTTTCAAAAAAGTAATCAAAATTATGAAATGAATGACATTAGAGATTTCAAAAAATCATGCATGATTTCTCATATTCTCTACACTGATTTTTCATTCGCTCTGTTCAGGTACCCTTGGTTAAGGTATCATGTACACATAAGTTATGCTGGCTAAATGGGGCAACAAAAAAAGAACATGCAGTCATCCAGTTGCACAAGGAACAAATTGCACACTCGAGATATTTAACGCTGAGGTGCGTTAAATTATTCTTAATTTTTTTCTTGAGATTTGAGTGTCCCTACTCTTTTGCAAGTCGGATGACCACATCAACCAATGCCGCAACCGTGTGAAACGTGAGCGCTTCGAAGAGTTTCTATGAAAAATTTCACCTACCATGTGTGAAATTCATACGCTTTCCAATACGAGGTATACAACCGTTATGTGGCCAGGTTTAAACAATTCAGCGGTAAACATGGGGCATCTCCCATTGAGATCGGACATGTCAGTAGATGAGAAAAAATTAAGAGATCATCGAGAATCCTGTGAAGATTCAATGTGCCGATCAATGTAGCTTGACTCGATCAACCGAATCCTTTTCCAAAAAAAGTTCTGAAATTTTCAGTCTGCCACTAGGGGCATGTACTTTTCAGCAGGTGTACATATACAAGTTGTGGAGCAGGAGAATCAGGACATGCAGCAGGTCCAGTCGCATAGCGACCACATTGCCCACTGAAAAATCCAACTCCTAAGTAAGAGAAGTTGTGATCATTTTTATCCCCGAAATTTGAGTTTTTCCTTACTCATTGTGGAGCTTGGATAATCATCCAAATCAAAACTCATGAAGAACACATCTCGTGTACGGCCCTTCGCTCGCCGACCATTCTTATGCCAGCTATCGAATTTATCCCAGATACCTCGGACGATATCTATGCCTAAGTTTACCATTTGCGGACTATTGTGCCAAACTAAAACACCATCCATGTGTGTACGTTAATCAGGCCATTCGTCCAGCATGCGACGAATTATGAACCAATCAGATGTAGCCGTGGGGCATTCCTGTTAAGATCAAGCATGGTTGAAGATAGAAGACATCTAGAGATCTTCCTATTAAAAAAGATCGAGATTCCATGAAGATCGACCGTGCTAATGAAAGAGCATTTGAGAGGAAGAAGAAGAAGAAGAAGAAATTATTGTCGGTGTCGTCCACCCATTGAAAGGATCCTCCATTCAAGACATCGACATAATCAACTTATTTGACAAGTTTTCCTCCGGAGAAGTTCTGAGAAATTAAAAGGTTTAATCTGCTATTAGGGCATGTAACATAGTTGTTATTGATTAGTTTCTGTAGATTTTATTTCCATTTGAAAAGAGAAAAAAAGAGAGAAAAAATAAATTCCCGCTAGCTTGAAAACCTAGGCAAAAGTCAGGGAGAGGGGCATGATTGAAAACCCGCAGGGGCAGTCATGGCAAAAGGTGAGATGAAAAAAGAAGCAAAAAAAAAATCCATTAAGGGTCACAGCCGCCCTTTAATCGGCTACAGAAAAATAAAGAAAGCGTTCGTACAAATCTTGTGAGAGCAATGAAGCAGTAAAAGGGTCACCGTTGTTCCTAAATCAACTACAAATAAAAGGGTCACAGTCAACCCTAAAATGACTATAAAAAAAATGGGTCACAGCCACCCTTCAAATGGCTACAAATAAAGAGCGCTCCCGCAACATCAAAAGTGGAGAATAAGTGAAAGGGCCACAACCACTCTCCAAACGGCTAAAGATAAAAGAGTGACCCCTCGAATCTTGAAAGGTCTGGAAAATAAAAAAGGGCCACAATCGTCCCTAAAACGACTACAAAATAAAGGGCCACAACCACCCTTCAAATGGTTACGCAATTGATTGTTCTATTGCGAACAAAAATATAATTTTTAATTACGCCCTTTCGGTACTTAATTCACTTAATTTGCCAATTTAAAAATTTAAACATGCATTACGTTGAGTTAACCTAATGATATCAAAATTAAACTAATTTTCATTCGCATTTAAAAACCTATTAAGCATCTAAAACTCCTAATTGGAATAATCTAATCAAAACTAAACTAAACATGCTTGGAATCATGATACAATTTAGTGATTACATATTATACACATATTATTAACGACAAATCTAAGTCTTAAAACATATTAAGCATCTAAAACTCCTAATTGGAAAAATCTAATTAAAACTAAACTAAACTTGCTTGAAATCATGATGTAATTTAGTGATTACATATTATACATATATTTATGAAACATACTATCTAACTCAATTTTTATTTTTACTATTTAACTAACATTATATAATGATAATAAAAATAATAATATAAATACAGAAAATAACAATAGTAATAATAATAATAATATAAAAAAATAATAATAATAATAATAATAATATAATAATAATAAATAAAATAAACAGCAGCGGGGGGGGCTCTTTACCTGCAGCAGGGGTCGGCTCAGGCAGGGGTCACGGCAGGTCCTTGGGATGAAGACGACGGCAGCAGCGGGGGCTTCGGCAAGGGCGTCGACGGAACCACGGCGGCGTGGGTCCACGAGTGGCGGCGTGGGTCCACGAGTGGCGGCCGGTCGAAGCAGATGCAGGTCTGGCCGGTCGAAGCAGATGCAGGTCTTGCTGGTCGAAGCAGATGCAGGACCTGGAAACTCCGGCGGTCCGACACGTCGTGGCGGTGGGCGGTCGGTGCGGGGCGGCGACGGGAAGGCGAGGCGGTGGTGGCGGACCGGGTGGCCGGAAGTGGAGCAGTCACAGCCGGCAGGAAGACTAGAGGCGGGAGAAATTTTTTTTTTTTTTGAAATAAAGCACAAAAGTACATAATTCACACGGATCCCAAGAATAGCTGTCTACTATTTTATGATGTGTTTTCTGTGTGTTACAATGTAAACCTAGACCCCTATTTATACTAAAAACCTAGTCTAGATTACAGATAAAATATAAATAAAAAATGCTAACAGATAATTATTCTAGAGAATATTCTACAGATAAAAAAGCCTCTAGTGGCGTGCGGGAAAGAAAAGCCTCCAGTGGCGTGCGGAAAAATAAAGCCTCCAGTGGCGTGCGGGAAAGTAAAGCCTCCAGTGGCGTGAGGGAAAGTAAAGCTTCCAGTGGCGTGCGGGAAAGTAAAGCCTCCAGTGGCGTGCAGAAAAGTAAATCCTCAAGTGGCGTGCAGAAAAGTAAAGCTTCCAGTGGCGTGCGGGATATTAAAGCCTCCAGTGGCGCGCGGGAAAGGAAAGCCTCCAGTGGCGTGCGGGAAAGTAAAGCCTGCAGTGGCGTGCGGAAAAGTAAAGCCTCCAGTGGCGTGCGGGAAAGTAAAGCCTCCAGTGGCGTGCGGAAAAGTAAAGCCTCCAGTGGCGTGCAGAAAAGTAAAGCCTCCAGTGGCGTGCAGAAGAGTAAAACCTCCAGTGGCGTGCGGAAAAGTAAAGCCTCCAGTGGCATGCGGAAAAGTAAAGCCTCCAGTGGCGTGCAGAAAAGTAAAGCCTCCTGTGGCGTGCGGAAAAGAAAAATCTCAATCGATGATGCCTCCAGTGGCGTGCGACAATGAAAAGCCTCTAGTGGTGTCTGTCGGAGAAGAGCCTCTAGTGGCATATGTCGGAGAAATGTCTCTAGTGGCGTTTGTTGGATAAGGGCCTCGAGTGGGTTGACGACTTGAATGCATGTCCCTAATTTTTGCCTAATCTGCGCATAACGCGACAGCATAGCGGGATCTTTTTTTTTTTTTTTTAATCTCTCATATTCTCTCCTTTTGCCACGGTCAGAATTTTAAACCGTGCCCCTCGGTTTTCCTAATATTCGCATGGATTGCCCTTTGGGGTTTTCATTCCATCGGGACTTTATTTTCTCTCCTTTTGCCATGATTGCAATTTCTGAATTTGCTATCATGCCCCTCATTTCCTAAATTTGCCTAGGCTGCCCTTTCGGGTTTTCAACCTAACGGAAGCACTCTTTTTTGGTAGCCGATTAAAGGGTGGCTGTGACCCGTACTTTATTTCCCGTCTTGATGCGAGAGTATTTGTAAGCATTTGGAGGGTGGCTGTGACCCTTTCTTCACCGTCTTCAATGCGCGAGCTCTTTTAATTTGTAACTGTTGGATCACGGTGGAACTCCGGTACGGTCTTGACGGCGATCCGAGCTCCTTTGCTCCACGTAATCCTGCAAGAGGGGATAGACCGGGCGGTGACCCAGAATCCCTCTCTGATGCTTAAATATGTATCTCGTATGAACTGGCAAACAACAAGCTCAAAGGGTGTCTCTCAAAAATGTCATGTGATCTGAGGTAACCTCTGCCCTTTTATAGGCGGAGAGGTACCTCAGTTACCTGGTGAACCGTTGGGGTGGTTAGCCCATATTCCGCGTATCTCAGGCACGATCCCGCCTATCTAGGCCATGATCTCGCTTATCTAGGCCACGCCCCGCGTATCTCGGCCTCAACCTCTGATAGCAAGTCCCGACCAATATCGGGAACTCCAGAGTTATATCATTGTGTCACCGCTCGGGGCCCCTCGTCATCGTGACAGGGCCAACATTAGGGCCTACTTAAAGGCATCTCATCGGGAGCGACCAGCTCGCCTATCGGGACCGACTCTGTCGGGACCTTTCATCATCGGGACTCCCTCTGTCGGGACCCTTCACCTTGGTCTTCTTGACCTCCTTTTAGGGCCCAGTGGGCCTATTCACCGTTTCCTTGCCGTTAAAGGGCCTAACGGCCATGGCGAAACCCATCATATGCCCCCAAGACATGAGGGACTTACAGTTCGTCGTGTCTTTCAACTCCCGACCTCCCGACATCGGAGTCGGGGACCTTTCCCTTGATACAAATCTTCTCTTTCACGTTTCCTCGATGCCTTGAGGATAACCACCAAATCCGAGAAAACTCCTCGGTTCCCCTGCCATTAAATGCAACAGATAACGAAGCGACGTCTTTGGCACCCGTGCCTGATTTTTCACGCCTGCTTTTTCTGAAAAAGTGATTTTCAGGCCGTTTCATCATTACGCCCGTTATCATTCTGCACGTTTCATCTCAACGGCTCCGATCAAAACGCTTCGACTTCGACGATTCAGATTAGAACGTTTTTCGACTGTCCTCTTCGCCTATAAAACCCTAACCCTGGGCACAGTTTCCCTTTTACCGTTTCTGAAATTTCAAAAGCTCTCTGCAACTTTGAGAACCTAAGCTCTGCGATTTCGAAGACTCAAGTGCTCCTCTGACCTATTATTCTTCGAACATCTTTCTGGCAACGTCAAGTTCATTCTTCCTTCCCCCAATCATCATGTCTGGTAAGGATTTCTCCCTTGTTGCTCCTATATCTTTTCCTTCATCTTTGTCTAGTTTGTTTGTAATTTTCCGAAAAACCCAATGTACCTTTCCTTGCCGTGGCTGATTTTCAGACAGTGGATCTAGTTCCGAGGGAAGAAAGCCCTTCAATTTTGACTATGCTCTCAACGAGATTTCCAGCACTGCTTACGATGCAGCTCTCCGGAGGGATGCATCACCTCTACCTGGGAACCTCGCTTCCCATACCCCTGGCCCCGCCTCTCGAGTAACCTTGAGGTTACTCGTCCAAGGAAAGGGGAGGTATTTGTCACTACGGGGAAAATATCAGCGGGGATCAGATTCCCCTTCTGTGGCAACCTGGTCGAAATGTGCCAACACTACAAGACGCATCCAACCACTTTCTCTCCTCACGCCATCCGCCTATGGAACGCCTTCCAGGTCCTCTACTTCCGACAGAAGTGGGTTTACAGCCTCAAGCTCTTCAGAACCTTCTACGGGATGAAGTGCAACGAGGCGGGGGTCTGTGCCTTCTACCCCCGTATGCCGAAGTGGAACAAGACGCAACTCGGGTTGTGCAACTGGACCAATGACACCTGGAAGGTGATCAAGGGTCGGGGACTCCTGGTCGACACAGGGTCCGACAACAGTGGGTGGAATAGGAGCTCCTCCCGCTTACCACACCTACACTGATGAATACTTCCAGACCCTTCATCTCATCCAACTCTACCGATGGGGGGAGTCCTATACTCCCCTTGATGCCAATTCTCTCGTGGAGCGGGACCTGGTGAATGTCGGGATCCGACTCCTCGACATAATCTCCGGGGGTCAACTCTTCGACGGCCCCTCCAATATGGTTTCTTGGGTAACGCTTCTAACCTCTGTTTTTTACTGTTTGCAGCTAAGAAGGTATCCCTGCTAACCAATCTGATCCTTAAGCAGGGGAGACCGATGCTGTCCGCCCTACGCGGAAGAGGAAGTCAGCCAAGAAGGCTGCTGCTCCATCGGGATCTCCTTCCGCGGAGCGGCCAAAGTGGAGCCGCTTGGAGGTGGACAAACTCTTCGATGTCCAGACCGCTGAAGAAGGTAAAAAGCTCCGCCTCGCTATTAAATCGTACAAGAAGCTAGTTCCCAAGGAGTTGGTCCCTTCGACCATGGAGGCCCGCATCGCCGATGTCAAACGTGTCCTCCGAGGGGAAACTCCTCGTGTCCTGAAGGCGGGCTACTACAACTACCGCGGGAAGGACCAATATGTCTCTCGGCGCATCGTATGGTGTAAGGGCCCTAACGAACTTCCTGATTATGTTTCTGAAGCCTCCTCTCGTCCTCTAGGTGCAGGTCACTCGGGAGCTCCGTCGGGTGCTGGAGCCTCAGCCGGTGCACCACCTTCAGCAGGGGCGCCTCCTTCAGCAGGGGCGCCACTTTTCTCTGGTGGAGAGACCCCGACCGGCGATCAATTTCGTCGAGTAGAGAATCTGGACTCCTCCGAGGAGACTGATGATGGCAGCTCCCTTCGCCATCGTCAGAGGACGGGGCAGTCCCCACTGAAACCAACCTCCAAGGGGCTGCCCCCCTCGCCTTCTTCACAACAGCGATAGCCGTCGCCCATCTACGACTTCACTCCTTCCCCAGCTCGGGGCGAGTCGGAGGCACGCCCCTCGACGACTCGGGTCAGCCCCTCTCCTCTCCCGCTCGACGAGAGTTTTACAAGGTCTTGGACCCCGCGCAGAAGGATGCTCCCTGGACCCCGATCCAAACGCTGCAAGGGGTCAAACTCCGACAGGGGGACACGTACCCCGAGCTGGCCACGCATCTGCTAGCGGGCTCTATCCTGCCCACCATGAGGTATCCGATCTCCTTGGATCGGGAGGAAATCCGCCGGGATATTCAAGAGATGTCCATGCGTCGGATAGAGGTAAGACTTTCCCTTTTCTCTCCTTTATCAATAAGACCAGTTGCTCATCTACTAACACATCTCTTCCTTTCTTTGCAGGAGATGGGGGACATCAACTGTTTCTTGGGGTACATCTTCGCCTTCGAGGAGGCCCTGAAGCAGGAGCGGGCAAAGGGGGCTCCTGTCATAGCCAAGCTTGAGGAGGATCTCGCGGCCTCCGAGTCTTCGCGGGGAAAACTGGCCAAGGAGCAGGCCATCCTCGACCGAAAGACTCGGGACCTCCAAAAGCAAGTTCGTGACTTCGAGGGGCTCCTGAAGCGGGAGCGGCAGGAGAGGCGGGTTGCTGAGGACAAGCTGGTCCTTGAAAAGAAGGCTCTGGAGGAGCAAGTTGCTGAGGTTCACGCGCAGCTGGTCGCGGCCGAGACCAAGGGCCGGGAGGATTATCGGAGGTCCGAAGACTTTCAGGCTGATGCAGTGAAGTTCTGCAGCGCGGAGGTGGAGAACACCCTCTTCAATGCAGTCGAGGAACTCTACCTAGAGTATGGCGACGCCATCAACTTCGACAAGTCTCCATCTCTCGCTCCCTTCGCGAAGAAATACTTTGCTCTCTCGGAGGAGAGTGATGAAGGGAGCACTCCCGCGATTGTTGAAGACACAGCGGAGCCTCCAAGTGCTGACACCCCGATAATCGACCCTCCAACGGCTGAACCTGTAGAGCCTTCTGCCACAGACCTCGTGGACCCTGCTCCTGCTGATGCCGCCGACAAGGACCAGGCCTAAATTCTTATCTTTAGAGTCCTTGTATTTTCCTCATTTTTGTAATCCTCGGGCCTTTGAGCCCCCATTAATATCAGACTATCTTAGTTCCGATTTTCCATTGCACTTCTCAAAGCGACTTAACTATACTTACTTAAGGCGAAACCTCGACACTTAAGATATTTTCACACATCACTTAAGACGATTTAACAACTTGCACCACTAAGGTAACTTCGCAGCACTTAGAATAAATCCAAGGATCATGCATCACTTAAGACGACTTAACCTCGTGCATCACTTAAGACAACTTTATCTCGTGCATCACTTAAGACGACTTAATCTCGTGCATCACTTAAGACGACTTTTCTCATGCATCACTTAAGACGACTTAATCTCGTGCACCACTTAAGTCGACTTTTCAACACTTAGAATAAATCCAAGAACCATGCATCACTTAAGACGACTTAACCTCGTGCACCACTTAAGGCGACTTTTCTCATGCATCACTTAAGACGACTTAATCTCGTGCACCACTTAAGGCAACTTTTCGCATGCATCACTTAAGACGACTTAATCTCGGTACTTAATTCCCTTAATTTGCCAATTTAAAAATTTAAACATGCATTACGTTGAGTTAACCTAATGATATCAAAATTAAACTAATTTTCATTCGCATTTAAAAACCTATTAAGCATCTAAAACTCCTAATTGGAATAATCTAATCAAAACTAAACTAAACATGCTTGGAATCATGATACAATTTAGTGATTACATATTATACACATATTATTAACGACAAATCTAAGTCTTAAAACATATTAAGCATCTAAAACTCCTAATTGGAAAAATCTAATTAAAACTAAACTAAACTTGCTTGAAATCATGATGTAATTTAGTGATTACATATTATACATATATTTATGAAACATACTATCTAACTCAATTTTTATTTTTACTATTTAACTAACATTATATAATGATAATAAAAATAATAATATAAATACAGAAAATAACAATAGTAATAATAATAATAATATCAAAAAATAATAATAATAATAATAATAATATAATAATAATAAATAAAATAAACAGCAGCGGGGGGGGCTCTTTACCTGCAGCAGGGGTCGGCTCAGGCAGGGGTCACGGCAGGTCCTTGGGATGAAGACGACGGCAGCAGCGGGGGCTTCGGCAAGGGCGTCGACGGAACCACGGCGGCGTGGGTCCACGAGTGGCGGCGTGGGTCCACGAGTGGCGGCCGGTCGAAGCAGATGCAGGTCTGGCCGGTCGAAGCAGATGCAGGTCTTGCTGGTCGAAGCAGATGCAGGACCTGGAAACTCCGGCGGTCCGACACGTCGTGGCGGTGGGCGGTCGGTGCGGGGCGGCGACGGGAAGGCGAGGCGGTGGTGGCGGACCGGGTGGCCGGAAGTGGAGCAGTCACAGCCGGCAGGAAGACTAGAGGCGGGAGAAATTTTTTTTTTTTTGAAATAAAGCACAAAAGTACATAATTCACACGGATCCCAAGAATAGCTGTCTACTATTTTATGATGTGTTTTCTGTGTGTTACAATGTAAACCTAGACCCCTATTTATACTAAAAACCTAGTCTAGATTACAGATAAAATATAAATAAAAAATGCTAACAGATAATTATTCTAGAGAATATTCTACAGATAAAAAAGCCTCTAGTGGCGTGCGGGAAAGAAAAGCCTCCAGTGGCGTGCGGAAAAATAAAGCCTCCAGTGGCGTGCGGGAAAGTAAAGCCTCCAGTGGCGTGAGGGAAAGTAAAGCTTCCAGTGGCGTGCGGGAAAGTAAAGCCTCCAGTGGCGTGCAGAAAAGTAAATCCTCAAGTGGCGTGCAGAAAAGTAAAGCTTCCAGTGGCGTGCGGGATATTAAAGCCTCCAGTGGCGCGCGGGAAAGGAAAGCCTCCAGTGGCGTGCGGGAAAGTAAAGCCTGCAGTGGCGTGCGGAAAAGTAAAGCCTCCAGTGGCGTGCGGGAAAGTAAAGCCTCCAGTGGCGTGCGGAAAAGTAAAGCCTCCAGTGGCGTGCAGAAAAGTAAAGCCTCCAGTGGCGTGCAGAAGAGTAAAACCTCCAGTGGCGTGCGGAAAAGTAAAGCCTCCAGTGGCATGCGGAAAAGTAAAGCCTCCAGTGGCGTGCAGAAAAGTAAAGCCTCCTGTGGCGTGCGGAAAAGAAAAATCTCAATCGATGATGCCTCCAGTGGCGTGCGACAATGAAAAGCCTCTAGTGGTGTCTGTCGGAGAAGAGCCTCTAGTGGCATATGTCGGAGAAATGTCTCTAGTGGCGTTTGTTGGATAAGGGCCTCGAGTGGGTTGACGACTTGAATGCATGTCCCTAATTTTTGCCTAATCTGCGCATAACGCGACAGCATAGCGGGATCTTTTTTTTTTTTTTTTTAATCTCTCATATTCTCTCCTTTTGCCACGGTCAGAATTTTAAACCGTGCCCCTCGGTTTTCCTAATATTCGCATGGATTGCCCTTTGGGGTTTTCATTCCATCGGGACTTTATTTTCTCTCCTTTTGCCATGATTGCAATTTCTGAATTTGCTATCATGCCCCTCATTTCCTAAATTTGCCTAGGCTGCCCTTTCGGGTTTTCAACCTAACGGAAGCACTCTTTTTTGGTAGCCGATTAAAGGGTGGCTGTGACCCGTACTTTATTTCCCGTCTTGATGCGAGAGTATTTGTAAGCATTTGGAGGGTGGCTGTGACCCTTTCTTCACCGTCTTCAATGCGCGAGCTCTTTTAATTTGTAACTGTTGGATCACGGTGGAACTCCGGTACGGTCTTGACGGCGATCCGAGCTCCTTTGCTCCACGTAATCCTGCAAGAGGGGATAGACCGGGCGGTGACCCAGAATCCCTCTCTGATGCTTAAATATGTATCTCGTATGAACTGGCAAACAACAAGCTCAAAGGGTGTCTCTCAAAAATGTCATGTGATCTGAGGTAACCTCTGCCCTTTTATAGGCGGAGAGGTACCTCAGTTACCTGGTGAACCGTTGGGGTGGTTAGCCCATATTCCGCGTATCTCAGGCACGATCCCGCCTATCTAGGCCATGATCTCGCTTATCTAGGCCACGCCCCGCGTATCTCGGCCTCAACCTCTGATAGCAAGTCCCGACCAATATCGGGAACTCCAGAGTTATATCATTGTGTCACCGCTCGGGGCCCCTCGTCATCGTGACAGGGCCAACATTAGGGCCTACTTAAAGGCATCTCATCGGGAGCGACCAGCTCGCCTATCGGGACCGACTCTGTCGGGACCTTTCATCATCGGGACTCCCTCTGTCGGGACCCTTCACCTTGGTCTTCTTGACCTCCTTTTAGGGCCCAGTGGGCCTATTCACCGTTTCCTTGCCGTTAAAGGGCCTAACGGCCATGGCGAAACCCATCATATGCCCCCAAGACATGAGGGACTTACAGTTCGTCGTGTCTTTCAACTCCCGACCTCCCGACATCGGAGTCGGGGACCTTTCCCTTGATACAAATCTTCTCTTTCACGTTTCCTCGATGCCTTGAGGATAACCACCAAATCCGAGAAAACTCCTCGGTTCCCCTGCCATTAAATGCAACAGATAACGAAGCGACGTCTTTGGCACCCGTGCCTGATTTTTCACGCCTGCTTTTTCTGAAAAAGTGATTTTCAGGCCGTTTCATCATTACGCCCGTTATCATTCTGCACGTTTCATCTCAACGGCTCCGATCAAAACGCTTCGACTTCGACGATTCAGATTAGAACGTTTTTCGACTGTCCTCTTCGCCTATAAAACCCTAACCCTGGGCACAGTTTCCCTTTTACCGTTTCTGAAATTTCAAAAGCTCTCTGCAACTTTGAGAACCTAAGCTCTGCGATTTCGAAGACTCAAGTGCTCCTCCGACCTATTATTCTTCGAACATCTTTCTGGCAACGTCAAGTTCATTCTTCCTTCCCCCAATCATCATGTCTGGTAAGGATTTCTCCCTTGTTGCTCCTATATCTTTTCCTTCATCTTTGTCTAGTTTGTTTGTAATTTTCCGAAAAACCCAATGTACCTTTCCTTGCCGTGGCTGATTTTCAGACAGTGGATCTAGTTCCGAGGGAAGAAAGCCCTTCAATTTTGACTATGCTCTCAACGAGATTTCCAGCACTGCTTACGATGCAGCTCTCCGGAGGGATGCATCACCTCTACCTGGGAACCTCGCTTCCCATACCCCTGGCCCCGCCTCTCGAGTAACCTTGAGGTTACTCGTCCAAGGAAAGGGGAGGTATTTGTCACTACGGGGCAAATATCAGCGGGGATCAGATTCCCCTTCTGTGGCAACCTGGTCGAAATGTGCCAACACTACAAGACGCATCCAACCACTTTCTCTCCTCACGCCATCCGCCTATGGAACGCCTTCCAGGTCCTCTACTTCCGACAGAAGTGGGTTTACAGCCTCAAGCTCTTCAGAACCTTCTACGGGATGAAGTGCAACGAGGCGGGGGTCTGTGCCTTCTACCCCCGTATGCCGAAGTGGAACAAGACGCAACTCGGGTTGTGCAACTGGACCAATGACACCTGGAAGGTGATCAAGGGTCGGGGACTCCTGGTCGACACAGGGTCCGACAACAGTGGGTGGAATAGGAGCTCCTCCCGCTTACCACACCTACACTGATGAATACTTCCAGACCCTTCATCTCATCCAACTCTACCGATGGGGGGAGTCCTATACTCCCCTTGATGCCAATTCTCTCGTGGAGCGGGACCTGGTGAATGTCGGGATCCGACTCCTCGACATAATCTCCGGGGGTCAACTCTTCGACGGCCCCTCCAATATGGTTTCTTGGGTAACGCTTCTAACCTCTGTTTTTTACTGTTTGCAGCTAAGAAGGTATCCCTGCTAACCAATCTGATCCTTAAGCAGGGGGAGACCGATGCTGTCCGCCCTACGCGGAAGAGGAAGTCAGCCAAGAAGGCTGCTGCTCCATCGGGATCTCCTTCCGCGGAGCGGCCAAAGTGGAGCCGCTTGGAGGTGGACAAACTCTTCGATGTCCAGACCGCTGAAGAAGGTAAAAAGCTCCGCCTCGCTATTAAATCGTACAAGAAGCTAGTTCCCAAGGAGTTGGTCCCTTCGACCATGGAGGCCCGCATCGCCGATGTCAAACGTGTCCTCCGAGGGGAAACTCCTCGTGTCCTGAAGGCGGGCTACTACAACTACCGCGGGAAGGACCAATATGTCTCTCGGCGCATCGTATGGTGTAAGGGCCCTAACGAACTTCCTGATTATGTTTCTGAAGCCTCCTCTCGTCCTCTAGGTGCAGGTCACTCGGGAGCTCCGTCGGGTGCTGGAGCCTCAGCCGGTGCACCACCTTCAGCAGGGGCGCCTCCTTCAGCAGGGGCGCCACTTTTCTCTGGTGGAGAGACCCCGACCGGCGATCAATTTCGTCGAGTAGAGAATCTGGACTCCTCCGAGGAGACTGATGATGGCAGCTCCCTTCGCCATCGTCAGAGGACGGGGCAGTCCCCACTGAAACCAACCTCCAAGGGGCTGCCCCCCTCGCCTTCTTCACAACAGCGATAGCCGTCGCCCATCTACGACTTCACTCCTTCCCCAGCTCGGGGCGAGTCGGAGGCACGCCCCTCGACGACTCGGGTCAGCCCCTCTCCTCTCCCGCTCGACGAGAGTTTTACAAGGTCTTGGACCCCGCGCAGAAGGATGCTCCCTGGACCCCGATCCAAACGCTGCAAGGGGTCAAACTCCGACAGGGGGACACGTACCCCGAGCTGGCCACGCATCTGCTAGCGGGCTCTATCCTGCCCACCATGAGGTATCCGATCTCCTTGGATCGGGAGGAAATCCGCCGGGATATTCAAGAGATGTCCATGCGTCGGATAGAGGTAAGACTTTCCCTTTTCTCTCCTTTATCAATAAGACCAGTTGCTCATCTACTAACACTTCTCTTCCTTTCTTTGCAGGAGATGGGGGACATCAACTGTTTCTTGGGGTACATCTTCGCCTTCGAGGAGGCCCTGAAGCAGGAGCGGGCAAAGGGGGCTCCTGTCATAGCCAAGCTTGAGGAGGATCTCGCGGCCTCCGAGTCTTCGCGGGGAAAACTGGCCAAGGAGCAGGCCATCCTCGACCGAAAGACTCGGGACCTCCAAAAGCAAGTTCGTGACTTCGAGGGGCTCCTGAAGCGGGAGCGGCAGGAGAGGCGGGTTGCTGAGGACAAGCTGGTCCTTGAAAAGAAGGCTCTGGAGGAGCAAGTTGCTGAGGTTCACGCGCAGCTGGTCGCGGCCGAGACCAAGGGCCGGGAGGATTATCGGAGGTCCGAAGACTTTCAGGCTGATGCAGTGAAGTTCTGCAGCGCGGAGGTGGAGAACACCCTCTTCAATGCAGTCGAGGAACTCTACCTAGAGTATGGCGACGCCATCAACTTCGACAAGTCTCCATCTCTCGCTCCCTTCGCGAAGAAATACTTTGCTCTCTCGGAGGAGAGTGATGAAGGGAGCACTCCCGCGATTGTTGAAGACACAGCGGAGCCTCCAAGTGCTGACACCCCGATAATCGACCCTCCAACGGCTGAACCTGTAGAGCCTTCTGCCACAGACCTCGTGGACCCTGCTCCTGCTGATGCCGCCGACAAGGACCAGGCCTAAATTCTTATCTTTAGAGTCCTTGTATTTTCCTCATTTTTGTAATCCTCGGGCCTTTGAGCCCCCATTAATATCAGACTATCTTAGTTCCGATTTTCCATTGCACTTCTCAAAGCGACTTAACTATACTTACTTAAGGCGAAACCTCGACACTTAAGATATTTTCACACATCACTTAAGACGATTTAACAACTTGCACCACTAAGGTAACTTCGCAGCACTTAGAATAAATCCAAGGATCATGCATCACTTAAGACGACTTAACCTCGTGCATCACTTAAGACAACTTTATCTCGTGCATCACTTAAGACGACTTAATCTCGTGCATCACTTAAGACGACTTTTCTCATGCATCACTTAAGACGACTTAATCTCGTGCACCACTTAAGTCGACTTTTCAACACTTAGAATAAATCCAAGAACCATGCATCACTTAAGACGACTTAACCTCGTGCACCACTTAAGGCGACTTTTCTCATGCATCACTTAAGACGACTTAATCTCGTGCACCACTTAAGGCAACTTTTCGCATGCATCACTTAAGACGACTTAATCTCGTGCACCACTTAAGGAGACTTCTCTCATGAATCACTTAAGACGACTTAATCTCGTGCACCACTTAAGGCGACTTTTCAACACTTAGAATAAATCTAAGAACGATTCTTATCGGAAGCAACCTCTTTATTTATTGATGGCACATAATCTGTTTACATCAAATCAAACGATAAACAACTTACACCACTTAAGGCGATTTTATATCGGGCACCACTTAAGGCGACTTTCATCGGGCACCACTTAAGGCGACTTTCATCGGGCACCACTTAAGGCGACTTTCATCGGGAACCACTTAAGGCGACTTTCATCAAGCATGACATTTCTTCAAGTGTTCACCACTGAAAGAATGCTTCAATACTCTGCCATCGAGGTCTTCCAACTTGTACGCATTCAGAGCTGGCATCTCCACGACCTTGTAAGGTCCTTCCTATTTTGGTGACATCTTGTTGATCCGATCCAAAAGGGTAAACTCGTTGCGACGCCAAACCAGCTCCCCGACGAAGAATTATCGGGACTTAACTCGCCGATTGTAATACCTGGCCGTCGCCAAACGCATTCGAGCCTGGACTTCATCGGCTTCCCGCCTTTTCTCTTCGAGCAAGTCCAAATCCAGATGTCTCATTTCATCATTCGTCAAAGGATCATAATATCTTATCAGATGGGACGCCACAGCTACCTCCACGGGAGCAACAACCTCCGTGCCATAAACGAGGCCAAATGGAGTCTCCCCAGTTGATCGTTTGGGTGTCGTTCTAACAGCCCAAAGCACGTTTTCCAGCTCGTTCAGCCATTTGCCCTTCAAGGCATAGACCGTTTTCTTCAGGCCATCCATCACGATTTTGTTGGCTGATTCCACCTGGCCATTAGTCTGAGCATGGTGGATAGAGGTTGTCCGATGCTCGGCGTTCAACTCCTCCAGATACTTCTTCACTTGAGTCCCATTAAACGGTGGACCATTGTCGCTGATCACCACCTTGGGACTCCCGTATCTGGATATAATATGAGTCTGGAGAAACTTGACGATCTGGTTCCCCGTCGTCTTGGCCAACGCCTTAGCTTCTATCCATTTCGAAAAATAATTGATAGTCACATGCAAATACTTACACTGACCTTGTGCCTGCGGGAGAGGTCCCACCAAGTCGATGCCCCACTGCGCGAAGGGCCAAGCACTCTTGATGGACGTCAGATTAGCGGCCGGAGCCACGATAATCGGGGCATACCTCTGGCACGCGTCACAGGATCGGACCAACGCCGTCGCCTCCTTGCTCATCGTAGGCCAATAATAGCCCAGATTCAACACTTTCCTCATAATGGATCGGGCCCCTTCATGATAAGCCACGACCCCTTCATGCACCTCCCTCAGGATTTGACTTGTGTCGGGCTCAGCCACACACTTCAAGTACGGAGTCGAGAACCAGCCCTTCTTGTATAGCTGATTTTCCAGCATCACGTAGTTAACCGCGATCCGACGTATCCAGCCAGCTACTACTTCATTATCGGGGACTGCCCCCGTAGTCAGGTATGCGGCTATCGGGGTCATCCAAGTGGGCTCTTCCTCCGATCCTGCTTCAATAGCACATACCTCCGACGGTGTTGGATCACGGTGGAACTCCGGCACGGACTTTGACGACGATCCTAGCTCCTTCGCTCCACGCAATCCTACAAGAGGGGATAGACCGGGCGGTGACCCAGAATCCCTCTCCGATGCTTAAATGAGTGTCTAGTACGGACTGGCAAGCAGTAATCTCAAAGGGTATGTAATTCAACGTAAGTGGTCTGAGGTGACCTCTTGCCCTTTTATAGGCGAAGAGATACCTCAGTTACCTGGTGAACCGTTGGGGGTGGTTAGCCCGTATCCCGCGTATCTCGGGTGTGATCCCGCCTATCTAGGCCATGATCTCGCTTATCTCGGCCACGCCCCGCGTATCTCGGCCACGCTCCGTGTATCTTAACCACGTTCCGCGTATCTCGGCCACGCCCCGCGTATCTTGGCCTTATCCTCTGATAACGAGTCCCAACTCCCGTCGGGGACTCCAGAGTTATCTCGTTGTGTCACCGCTCGGGGCCCCTCCTCATCGTGACAGGGCCAACATTCTCAGGGATTCGTCATAGGGGCCTACTTAAAGGCTTCTTATCGGGAGCTTCCAGCTCATCTGTCGGGACCGACTCTGTCGGGACCTTTCTTCATCGGGACTCCCTTCTTCGGGACCCTTCTCCTGGGTCATCTTGACCTTCATTTGGGGCCTGGTGGGCCTGTTTGCCATTTCCTCACCGTTAAAGGGCCTGACGGCTGTAGTCGAACCCATCATTTGCCCCAAGACATGAGGGACTTTTAGTTCGTCTTGTCTTCCAACTTCCGACCTCCCGATATTAGAATCGGAGATCTTTCCCTTGACATGGTCATTCAGTACTAATCTTTTCCTTCACGTTTCCTCAGCGTTTTGTGGGTAACTGCCAAATCCCAGGGGTCTCCTCGATTCCCCAGTTCATTAAATGCAGTAGATAGTGAAGCGACGTTTTCGGCCCTCGTGCCTGATTTTTCGCGCCTGTTCTTTTCTGAAAAGTGCTTTTCAGGCCGTTTCATCATTACGTCTGTTGTCCTTCTGCACGTTTCATCTCAACGGTCCAGATTAAAACTCTTCGACTTCGACGACTCGGATCGAAGTTTCCCTTCAACTGTCCTCTTCGCCTATAAAACCCTAGCCACGGGCACAGTTTAATTTTTACCGTTTCCGAATTTTCAAAAGCTCTCTGCAACTTCTCTGCGAATTCAAGCTCTGTAATTCCGAAGGTCTCAGAGTTTCTCCGGTCATCTTTCCGGCGACGCCCAGTTCATTTCCTCAACTTCCACTTCATCATGTCTGGTAAGGATTTTTCCTTCACTGCCTGTTCGTCTTTTCCTTATTTATAGCTTTCCAAGAATCCCACTGTGTTTTTCTTGCCATTGTTGCTTTTCAGATAGCGGGTCTAGCTCTGAGGGGAGAAAGCCTTTTAATTTTGATTATGCTCTGAATGAAATTTCCAATACTGCCTATGATGCAGCCCTCCGAGAGGGGTGTATCACTTCTACTTGGGAACCCCGTTTCCCGTATCCTTGGCCTCACCCCTTGGGTAACCCTGAGGTTACTCGTCCCCAAAAAGGGGAGGTATTTGTCTCTACGGGGCAAGTATCAGCGGGGATCAGATTCCCCTTCTGTGGTAATCTGGTCGAGATGTGCCAGCATTACAAAACGCATCCAACTACCTTCTCTCCCCATGCCATCCGCCTATGGAATGCCTTCCAGGTTCTCTGCTTCCGACAGAAGTGGGTTTACAGCCTCCAGCTCTTCAGAACCTTCTATGGGATGAAGTGCAACGAGGCGGGGGTCTGGAGGAACTTGACGATCTGATTCCCCGTCGTTCTGGCCAATGCCTTCGCCTCTATCCATTTCGAAAAATAATCGATTGCTACAATTTACATTGACCTTGTGCTTGTGGAAGAGGTCCCACCAAGTCGATGCCCCATTGCGCGAAAGGCCACGCGCTCTTGATGGATGTCAGATTAGCGGCCGGAGCCACGATACTCGGGGCGTACCTCTGGCACGCGTCACAGGATCGGACCAACGCCGTTGCTTCCTTGCTCATCGTAGGCCAATAATAGCCCAAGTTCAGCACTTTCCTCATAATGGATCGGGCTCCTTCATGACAAGCCGCGACCCCTTCATGCACCTCCTTCAGGATTCGATTTGTATCGGGTTCTGGCACACACTTCAAGTACGGAGTCGAGAACCAGCCCTTCTTGTACAGCTGATCGTCTAGCATCACGTAGTTAGCCGCGATCTGACGTATCCTGTCTGCTGCTACTTTATCATCGGGGACTGCCCCCGTAGTCAGGTACGCGACTATCGGGGTCATCCAAGTGGGCTCCTCCTCCGATTTTGCCTCAATGGTACACACCTGCGTCGGGTCGATGGTCGATAAGATCACCTTCTCCAAGAAGTGCACCTTCCGATTTTCTTCCAAGGGTGCCCCCAGGGCAAATTTGCTCAGGGCGTCTGCCTCTACGTTTTCCTCCCTCGGGATTGCCTCGATATCGAAGCTTTTAAAGCTCTCCTTCAGGGCTTGTACCTCACGTAGGTATTTCTTCATTATCGGACTTCTCGCTTCGTATCGCCCTTGAACCTGGTTCACGATTAAAGCTGCGTCACACTTTACTCTCAAATGATCAACTTCGGTGCCTTTAGCAATTTTTAGGCCCGTGATAAGAGCTTCATACTCCGCTTCGTTGTTTGTGGCCTTGAATGTTAAAGCCAAGGCGTATCGGAGCGGTTCACCTTCACCCGGTGGTATCAACAAAAAGCCTGATCCTGATCCATCTGAACTCGAGGAGCCGTCCGTGTACATTTCCCAGTTATTTTCCTCGTTTGGCTGTTCTGATTGCTCTGCCCTCTCTGATTGTTCTTCTATCGGGACCTCCATGGTTGCCCCCTCTACAGGGCCCGCTTCTTCTAGGTCGGGAGCTGTAGATTCTGCTATGAAATCCGCCAATGCCTGGCCCTTGATAGCCGTGGAGCAAAGTGTATGCGAAACTCACTAAGCTCTACTGCCCATTTCACTAATCTTCCCGACGCATCCGGTCGGTTCAAAAAATGCTTCAAAGGATGGTTCGTCAGCACAGTGATCTCGTGTGCGTGGAAATAAGGTCTTAGCTTCCGAGCAGTAATAATCAACGCAAAGAGGTACTTCTCAACGGCAGGATAATTTAATTCAGACTTGGCAAATGCCTTGCTTACATAATAGACGGGGACTTGATTACCCTCGACAACCTTCACTAACACAGAGCTAAGGGCAAATTCAGAAACAGCCAAATAAAGATAGAGCGGCTCGCCTGGAACCGGTTTCGCCAATGGCGGGAGGGTGCGAAGGTGCTGCTTGAGTGCTTGGAACGCCTCTTCACACTTGGCGGTCCACTCAAATTTCTTGTTGGCCCTCAGGACTTCAAAAAATGGCATTGATCGATCGCTGGCTTTGGACAGGAAGCGATTCATTGCAGCTAGCCGGCCATTCAGCACTTGTACCTCCCGATGGTTTATCGGAGACTGCATCTCCTCAATCGCATTCAGCTTCTCGGGATTCACCTCAATTCCTCTCTGGCTCTGCATAAAGCCCAAAAATTTCCCTGAGTGGACTCCGAAAGCGCATTTCGTCGGGTTTAAACGAACTTGATGAAGCCTCATCCGCTCAAACGCCATGGTTAAGTTGTGCACATGATCCTCGGCTTGTCGGGACTTTACCAGCATATCATCCACGTAAGCCTCCATGGTTTTCCCCAGCATATCTCCGAACAGCTTGTTCACCATCCGCTGGTAGGTTGCCCCAGCATTGATCAACCCGAAAGGCATGACATCGTAGCGATAGATGTCACTGTCTGCGTAGAACGCTGTGTGGGGAGCGTCTTCCTTGGCCATCTTGATCTGGTTGTAGCCTGAATACGCATCCATGAAACTCAACAGCTCTTGTCCCGACGTAGCATCCACCAGCTGGTCGATTCTCGGGAGCAGATAACGGTCCTTCGGGCAAGCCTTATTCAGGTCGCGGAAATCCACACACATTCGCCATTTCCCGTTAGTCTTCCTCACCAGCACCGGATTAGCAACCCAAGTTTGGAATCAGAGCTCTTTAATAAACCCAGCATCGAGCAACCTGCCCACCTCCTGCTGGATCGCGATCTTCTTATCTGTGCTCATCGGACGCCTTTTTTGTGTAATAGGCTTGATTGCGGGGTCTATCTTCAACTCGTGTACGATCACATCGGGACTTATTCCTGGCATGTCGCTCGGGGACCAGGCAAACAGTTCCTTGAACTCTTTCAGCAACTCAACCAATTTTTGGGCTGTCTCCTTGGTCAGAGCAGACCCGATTTTCACCTTCCTCTGGGGTCCGTCGATCTCGACTTCTTTCAGATCTTCTGTGGGGGCGGGGCGCCCAAACTCCTCTCTAGGATCCGTATCTGTCTAGAGGACAGTCATGGCTTCTCGCCTCCTCCTTCGGGTGGCATTAACATAGCATTTTCGGGAGGCTACCTGGTCACCCTTGACTTCTCCGACCCCGTGATCGGTCGGGAACTTTATCTTCTGGTGTACTGTCGAGGCAACCGCCATCAGGGGGTTGATGGTGGTTCTCCCGATAATCGCGTTGTAAGTCCCCGCGGAATAAACTACTACGAACTCCACGTTCCTCCTTTCTGATTTCCACCCACTACCAAACTCCACTGGTAAGGTGATTACTCCTAGCGGATAGGAGGTTGAGCCAGAGAACCCGACCATCGGGAAGTTTGCCTCCTTCAGATCTTTCTTCGTTTTTCCCATGGCCTCCAGCGCGTCCATAAATAGGATATCGGAGGAGCTTCCCCCGTCGATCAGAATTCGCTTCATTTCGAACCCGTCTACATCCAAGGTTACAGACAAGGCGTCATCGTGTGGAGTTTCCACGCCTATGAGATCTTCCGATGAAAAGGAGATTACCATCTCTTCTTTCAAGGTCCAGGATCGGGACCTCTTACCCAGCACCACCGCCGTAGGGATTCTAGAGGCATAAACCTCTCGGGCGGATGAAGTATCACCTCCAGCAGCAAACCCTCCATGAATCACATTGACAGTGCCCCGTCTCTCCTTACGAGCACCGGATGACTCTGGGTCGGTTCTCTTCTTCTTTGGGGACCGATTGCGGGATCGGGAACGGGACCGCGATCGGGACCGAGAGCGGGATCGACACCGCTTATCCGCCACGAATTCCTTGAGCTTACCCTTCTGGATCAGCTTTTCGATCTCCTTCTTCAGTTCCCGACAATGGTTGGTGTCATGACCATTTGCGCGGTGAAATCGGCAGTAGCGATCCGTGCGAGATCCCAAGAATTCTCCATCCTTCTTTGGGGGGTACCTGGAGATACCTTGTCGTTCCATGACCGTCAGTACCTTCGCCATGGAGCAGTTGAGAGGAATGTCGAGATCCTCCCGCTTATCCTTCCTTGAAGAACGCCTATCGTCCCTTCGATCAGGGCGGCCTCGATTCCGACTACTTTCGGGTTTACCCTTTGACTTACGATCGTCGAAAGGTTTAACCGACTGCTTCCCTTTGTTCGACTTTGGGGGCTCCAACTCTCCCGCGGCTATCTTTGACTCTTGGACATCGATTTTCCGTTTTACCCTCTTCTGTAGTGCCTCCATATTCTACACAGCCTTTTCAGCTACACTGTGCATTAGGTCGGAATCGTAGGGGGCCGTTAAGTTCCGGATAAAGGTACGGAAGGTTTTTCCCTCCGAGATCTCCTCATCAATCTCTGCCACACTGGCGGTGTACCGCTGGTAATAGTGCGCCAGTGATTCGTCGGGCCTCTGGTACTGCTGGATGAACCGGTCGTGCATATCCGCCCAGCAAGTGATGCAGCCTGGGGGCAGACTAAAGAACCAGGTCAGGGCTCTTTCTCCAAGTGTGTTCGGGAACAACGTACACACTATGTCTTCATTCGGGGCTCTTCCCAGACATGCCATGAGGTGCTTCTGGACATGACGAACTGGATCTCCTTCACCATCGTACTCCTTTATCGTGGGGATACCCAGCCCTGGTGGGGCTAGGGTGTCTATGAGTCGGGGAACGAAGGAATGAGTAGACCGATCCCTCAGCTCCGATACCAGCGGCTTCTGTTCTCCCATGCAGATGTTCACAATCTTTACCACCTGATCGGGGGTGATGGGACCATTCAGGGGAATGGTCCTGTGCTGTACTGGCCCTGGCCCATCAACCACGAACCTCTCCGACTGACCGGATACCCCACTTCTGTTCTGGCCCCGGGGCGGAGCCTCCTGTGCGTTCCGAACCTCTGCTGGTGGGGCCACTTCTTCCAACGGGGGCATCTCCTCCTGCCTCCTCGCAGCCTCTCTCCGATCCAAAAGAGCCTCCACGGCTGCAAAAAACATAGGCATGGCTTCTGCCACCGCCCTTGTCAGGTCCGCAACTGGGGGGGCCTCCTGCCCCCTATTGCCCTGGTGCTGAGCAGCAATGTCTTCGGGACCTTCATTGTGCCCCCCTGTCTGGGAGAGCTCAGCCAGGGGATGGTTCTGGTTTTCCTCCTGTTCTGGTAGTGAATTCAGAGTTGTTGCAGTGGGGTGACGGGAACCACCAGATTGTCCCTGTCTTCTGTGCTTGCCAGCCGCCATCGATCGAGTAAAAGGCATATCAGCTTTTTGTTTGATTCCCACAGACGGCGCCAATGTTGGATCACGGTGGAACTCCGACACGGACTTTGACGGCGATCCTAGCTCCTTCGCTCCACGCAATCCTGCAAGAGGGGATAGACCGGGCGGTGACCCAAAATCCCTCTCCGATGCTTAAATGAGTGTCTAGTACGGACTGGCAAGCAGTAATCTCAAAGGGTATGTAATTCAACGTAAGTGGTCTGAGGTGACCTCTTGCCATTTTATAGGCGAAGAGATACCTCAGTTACCTGGTGAACCGTTGGGGGTGGTTAGCCCGTATCCCGCGTATCTCGGGTGTGATCCCGCCTATCTAGGCCATGATCTCGCTTATCTCGGCCACGCCCCGTGTATCTTGGCCACGCTCCGTGTATCTTAACCACGTTCCGCTTATCTCGGCCACGCCCCGCATATCTTGGCCTTATCCTCTGATAACGAGTCCCGACTCCCGTCGGGGACTCCAGAGTTATCTCGTTGTGTCACCGCTCGGGGCCCCTCGTCATCGTGACAGGGCCAATCGTTCTCAGGGATTCGTCATCGGGGCCTACTTAAAGGCTTCTTATCGGGAGCTTCCAGCTCATCTGTCGGGACCGACTCTGTCGGGACCTTTCATCATCGGGACTCCCTTCGTCGGGACCCTTCTCCTGGGTCATCTTGACCTTCATTTAGGGCCTGGTTGGCCTGTTTGCCGTTTCCTCACCGTTAAAGGGCCTGACGGCTGTAGTCGAACCCATCAGACGGGTCGGTGGTCGACAAGATCACCTTCTCCAGAAAGTGCACCTTCCGATTTTCCTCCAGAGGTGCCCCCAAAGCAAATTTTCTCAAGGCATCCACTTCCACGTTTTCCTCCCTCGGGATCGCCTCAATGTCGAAGTTTTTGAAGCTTTCCTTCAAGACTTGCACCTCACGAAGGTACTTTCTCATCATCGGGCTCTTCGCCTCGTATCGCCCTTGGACTTGATTCACGATCATGCCCGCATCGCACTTCACTCTCAGGTGAGCAACTCCCGTACCTTTAGCAATTTTCAAGCCCGTGATGAGAGCCTCATACTCAGCTTCGTTGTTCGTGGCCCTAAATGTTAAGGCCAAAGCATATCGCTGGGGCTCACCCCCGCCTGGTGGTATCAACACAAAGCCTGCTCCTGATCCGTCTGAACACGAGGAGCCATCCGTGTACATCTCCCATGTATTTTCCTCGTTTGGCTGTTCTGATTGCTCTGCCATCTCTGGTTGTTCTGCTATCGGGACCTCCATGGTTGCCCCCTCTACAGGGCCCGCTTCTACCAGATCGGGGGCTGTAGATTCTTCTATGAAATCCGCCAACGCCTGGCCCTTAATAGCCATCCTCGGAGCAAAGTGTATGCGAAACTCACTAAGCTTGACTGCCCATTTGACTAATCTCCCTGACGCATCAGGTCAATTAAAAAAATCCTTCAAAGGCTGATTCGTCAACACGGTAATCTCATGCGCGTGGAAGTAAGGCCTCAGCTTCCGAGCAGTAATAATCAACGCAAAGAGATACTTCTCAATGGCGGGATAATTTAATTCAGATTTGGCAAACGCCTTGCTTACATAATAAACGGGGACTTGATTACCCTCAATAACCTTCTCTAACACAGAGCTAATGGCAAATTCAGAAACAGCCAGGTATAGATAGAGCGGCTCGCCTGGGACCGGTTTCGCCAACGGCGGGAGGGTGCGAAGATGCTGCTTGAGTGCCTGGAACGCCTCTTCACACTTGGGCGTCCACTCAAACTTCTTGTTGGCCCTCAACACTTCAAAAAACGGCATGGATCGGTCACTTGCCTTAAACAGGAAGCGATTCATTGCAGCCAGTCGGCCATTCAGCACTTGCACCTCCCGATGATTTATCGGAGACTGCATCTCCTCGATCTCCCTCAGCTTCTCGGGGTTCACCTCAATTCCTCTTTGACTCACCATAAAGCCCAAAAACTTCCCCGAGTGAACTCCAAAGGCGCACTTTTTCAGGTTCAAGCAAACCTGATGAAGCCTCATTCGCTCAAACGCTGTAGCTAGGTTGTGCACATGATCCTTATCTTGTCGGGACTTACCAGCATATCGTCTACGTAAGCCTCCATGGTTTTCCCCAACATATCTCCGAACAGCTTGTTCACCATCCGCTGGTAGGTTGCCCCGGCATTGATCAGTCCGAAAGGCATGACATCATAATGATAGATGTCACTGTCGGCATAAAAGGCAGTGAGGGGAGCATCTTCCTTAGCCATCTTGATCTGATTATAGCCCGAATACACATCCATGAAGCTCAACAACTCATGTCCCGAGGTGGCATCCACTAGCTGGTCGATTCTCGGGAGCGGGTAACAGTCCTTCGGGCAAGCCTTATTCAGGTCGCAGAAATCAACGCACATCCGCCATTTCCCATTGCTCTTCTTCACCAACACCGGGTTAGCGACCCAAGTCTGGAATCGGAGCTCCTTGATAAACCCAGCATGGAGCAACCTGCCCACCTCCTGCTGGATTGCAATCCTCTTGTCTGCGCCCATCGAGCGCCTTTTTTGTGCGATAGGCTTGATTGCGGGATCAATCTTTAACTCGTGCACGATCACATCGGGGCTGATTCCTGGCATGTCACTCGGGGACCAGGCAAACAGCTCCTTGAACTCCTTCAGTAGATCCATCAATTCTCGGGCTGTCTCCTCGGTCAGGGCAGACCCGATTTTCACCCTCCTCTGAGGTCCGTCAATCTAGACTTCCTTCAAATCCTCCACGGGGGCGGGACGCCCAAACTCCTCTCTGGGATCAGCATCAGTCTGGAGGATAGTCATGGCCTCCCGTCTTTTCCTTCGGGTGGCATTAACATAGCACCTCCTGGAAGCCACCTGGTCGCCCCTGACCTCCCCGACTCCGTGGTCAGTCGGGAACTTCATCTTCTGGTGCACAGTCGAGGCAACTGCCATCAGAGGGTTGATGGTGGTTCTCCCGATAATCGCGTTGTAAGTCCGCGCGGACTCAACCACCACGAAGTCCACGTTTCTCCTCTCCGCCTTCCACCCGCTACCAAATTCCACTGGTAAGGTGATCATTCCCAGCGGATAGGAGGTAATACCAGAGAACCCGACCATCGGGAAGTTCACCTCCTTGAGATCCTTCTTCGTTTTCCCCATGGCTTCTAGTGCATCCAGAAACAGAATATCGGAGGAGCTCCCTCTGTCGATCAAAATCCGCTTCATCTCGTACCCATCCACGTCAAGGGTCACGACCAGAGCGTCATCATGTGGAGTCTCCACTCCTATCAGGTCCTCCGCGGAAAAGGAAATCACCATCTCTTCCTTCGCAGTCCAGGATCAGGACCTCTTGCCCAGTACCACAGCAGCAGAAATTCTAGAGGCATAGACCTCCCGAGAGGCTGTGGTGTCACCTCCCGCGTCAAATCCTCCATGAATCACATTGATAGTGCCCCGCTTCTCCTTACGAGCACCAGAAGACTCCGGCTCAGACCTCTTCTTCTTTGGAGACCGATCGCGGGATCGGGAACGGGACCGCGATCGGGATCGAGAACGGGATCGACACCGCTTCTCCCCGACAAACTCCTTAAGCTTCCCCTTCTGGATCAGCTTTTCGATCTCTTTCTTCAGCTCCCGACAATGATTAGTGTCGTGACCATTTGCGCGGTGAAATCGACAGTAACGATCGGTGCGGGATCCCAGAAATTCTCCTTCCTTCTTCGGGGGGTAACTGGAGATACCCTGTCGCTCCATGACCGTTAACACCTCCGCCATAGAGCTGTTGAGAGGAATGTTATGATCCTCCCGCCTGTCTTTCCTCGAAGAACGCCTATCCTCACTTTGATCAGAGCGGCCTCGACTCCGTCTGCTCTCGGATTTATCCTTCGACTTACGATCGTCCAAGGGTTTGAGCGACTGCTTTCCCTTATCTGACTTCGGGGGCTAAAGCTCTCCAGCAGCTATTTTCGACTCCTGGACGTCGATTTTCCGCTTCACCCTTTTCTGCAACGCTTCCATATTCCACACAGCCTTCTCAGCCACGCTGTGCATTAAATCGGAACCGTATGGAGCTGTTAGGTTCCGACTGAAGGTACGGATGGTCTCGCCCTCCGAAATCACCTCGTCAATCTCCGCCACACTGGCAGTGAATCGCTGGTAATAGTGTGCCAGCGACTCGTCGGGCCTCTGTACCACCTGGGCCAGGGACCTCACACTCTTCAACAGGCGTCTGCGACCCTGATATTGCTGAATAAAGCGGTCGTGCATATCAGCCCAGCAAGTGATGCACCCTGGGGGCAGACTGAAGAACCAGGTCAGGGCTCTCTCACCAAGTGTGTTCGAGAACAATGTACACACGATATCTTCATTCGGGGCTCTGCCCAGACACGCCATGAGGTGCTTCTGGACATGACGAACCGGATCTCCCTCACCATCATACTCCTTAATCGTGGGGATACCTAGCCCTGGCGGGGCGAGGGTGTCTATCAGTCGGGGAACAAAGGGATGAGAGGATCGATCCCTCAGTTCCGACAGCAGTGGCTTCTGCTCTCCCATGCAGATGTTTACGATCTTCACCACCTGATCGGGGGTAATAGGACCATTAAGGGGAATGGTCCTATGCTGTATGGGTCCTGGCCCATCGACCACAAATCGCTCTGACTGAGCGGGCTCCTTACCCTTGTCCTGGCTCCGAGGTTGGGTCCCCTGCACATTCTGAACCTCTGCTGGTGGGGGCACTTCCTCTTGTCTCCCCGCAGCCTCTCTCCGATCTAAGAGAGCCTCCACGACTTCCAAAAACATCGGCATGGCCTCCGCCACAGCCTTCGTCAGGTCCGCGTTTGGAGGAGCCTCCTGCTCCCTATTCTCTTGGTGCTGAGCAGCATCTTCGGGAACGTCGTTGTGCCCCCCTGTCTGGGAGACCTCAGCGGAGAGATTCTGGTCCTCAGCATCCTCCGGTGGTGGTGAATTCAGAGTCGTCCCAGCAGGATGACGGGAACCACAAGATTGTCCTTGTCTTCTTTGCTTGCCAGCCACCATTGAACGAGTAGAAGGCATATTAGCTTTTTGTCACGTTTCCCACAGACGGCGCCAATGTTGGATCACGGTGGAACTCCGGTACGGTCTTGACGGCGATCCGAGCTCCTTTGTTCCACGTAATCCTGCAAGAGTGGATAGACCGGGCGGTGATCCAGAATCCCTCTCCGATGCTTAAATAAGTATCTCGTATGAACTGGCAAACAACAAGCTCAAAGGGTGTCTCTCAAAAACGTCATGTGATCTGAGGTAACCTCTGCCCTTTTATAGGCGGAGAGGTACCTCAGTTACCTGGTGAACCGTTGGGGTGGTTAGCCCATATTCCGCGTATCTCGGGCACGATCCCGCCTATCTAGGCCATGATCTCGCTTATCTCGGCCACGCCCCGCGTATCTCGGCCACGCTCCGCGTATCTCAGCCACGCTCCGCGTATCTCGGCCACGCCCCGCGTATCTCGGCCTCAACCTCTGATAGCAAGTCCCGACCAATATCGGGGACTCCAGAGTTATCTCATTGTGTCACCGCTCGGGGCCCCTCGTCATCGTGACAGGGTTAATCGTTCTCAGGGATTCATCATCGGGGCCTACTTAAAGGCATCTCATCGGGAGCGTCCAGCTCGCCTATCGGGACCGACTCTGTCGGGACCTTTCATCATCGGGACTCCCTCTGTCGGGACCCTTCACCTTGGTCTTCTTGACCTCCTTTTAGGGCCCAGTGGGACTATTCACCGTTTCCTTGCCGTTAAAGGGCATAACGGCCATGGCGAAACCCATCAGTAATCATTTGGAGGGTGGCTGTGGCCCTTTATTTTGTACTCATTTTAGGGACGACTGTGACCCTTTTTATTTTCCCGCCCTTACAAGATCCGCGGGGTCACTCTTTTATCTGTAGCCGTTTGGAGCGTGGTTGTGGCCCTTTTTTTGTAGTCGTTTTAGGGACGACTGTGGCCCTTTTAATTTTCCCGCCCTCACAGGATTCGCGGGGTCACTCTTTTATCTTTAGTCGTTTGGAGGGTGGCTGTGGCTGTGGCCCATTCACTTATTCTCCGCTTTTGATGTTGCGGGAGCGCTCTTTATCTGTAACCATTTGAAGGGTGGTTGTGGCCCTTTATTTTGTAGTCGTTTTAGGGACGACTGTGGCCCTTTTAAGAATGCAGTTTGAAAATCTCAGGTAAGTAGCTCAGGATGCGCTATGAAGCTTGTCGTCATCGCTACTTAAAGCCCTGGTTTTTTTTTTTCAACTCTCCTTTTACCATGATTTTTTTTTCAGATTTTCAATCATGCCTCTCATCCCTAATTTTTGCCTAAGTCGCCTTTACCGGTTTTCGACCTAGCGGGATTTTTTTTTTTAAGCTTTACATGGAGAAACTGCCCTTTTCAGGCACAGTACCTTTTAAGTGCATCTGCGTTGATTGGACTAGGAAGGTCTTGACCGTCCATATCCGTGATGATCAGTGCACCTCCCTCGAACACCTCTTTGACCACGTAGGGTCCTTCGTACTTTGGTGCAAACTTTCCTCGCAAATCAGGATTGATACGCAGCACTTTACGCAATACCAGGTCCCCCCCGGTTGGAAATTACGTGGTCGTACCTTCTTGTCAAAGGCCCTAGCCATCCGTTGTTTGTAACATTTCCCGTGACATAGTGCCGTGAGCCTCTTTTCGTCAATGAGGTTCAACTGTTCATACCTCTGTCTAGCCCATTCTGCCTCGTCAAGCCCTGATTCTGCCAGGATCCTTGCAGAGGGGATCTCTACTTCCACGGGTAGAACAGCTTCAGTTTCGTATACGAGAGAAAATGGAGTTGCCCCGGTTGAAGTACGAATCGAAGTTCTGTATGCCAAGAGTGCCTAAGGTAGCATATTATGCCAATCTTTGTATGTGACTGTCATCTTCTCAATGATCTTCTTTATGTTTTTATTCGCTGCTTCCACCGCGCCGTTCATCTGAGGGCGGTATGGGGACGAATTCCTGTGCTTGATCTTGAGTTGAACACATAAATCGTTTATCAACTTTTTGTTGAGGTTCTTGGCATTGCCTGTGATTACTGTCTCTAGCACCCCGTAACGGGCAACAATGTCTCTTCGTAAGAAACGCTCAAACGCTTTTGCAGTAACTGACGCAAGCGTGACCGCCTCTACCAACTTGGTAAAATAATCAATTGCCACCAAAATAAACCTGTGGCCGTTAGATGCATTTGGTGAGATGGGACTGATCACATCGATTCCCCACATTGAAAAAGGCCACGGAGAAGACATCGGGTGCAGCTCGTTTGGCGGCGCATGAATCTGACTAGAGTACACCTGGCATAGGTGGGCATCGTTGGACGTGCTTGACACAGTCTAACATCAGGGTAGTCCAAAAATAGCCCATCCTCATGATCTTTCTCGCGAGCATGTGACCACTCATGTGCGGTCCACAGCTTCCTTCGTGGACTTCCTCCATCAATCGCTTTGCCTCTTCCGAACCTACACATCTCAAAAGGGTGGCATCAAAAGATTTTCTATAAAGAATCTAACCTCTAAGAAAGTAATTACATGCCATCCTGCAGATGGTTTTCCGATCCTTGCTACTTGCGCCCTCGGGAAACTCGCCTGACTGCAAATATCTTTTTACGTCGATGAACCAGGATTCGCCATTTGATTCTTCAAGTGTGCAACAATACGCAGGACGCTTGTGTACTTCGATCTCAAGAGGCTCTATGGAACTCACATCTGAAATATTCACCATTGACGCGAGGGTCGCCAATGCGTCTGCGAACTGGTTTTTACTCCGAGGCATCTGCGTGAACGTTATTTCTTCGAAATTCTCGCTCAACTCTTCAATATGTTGATGATATGGTTGCAACTTGGGATCTCTTGTTTTCTACTCTCCTAAGGTTTGGAGAATGATCAACATGGAATATCCATAAACCTCCAGATTACGTATCTTGAAATCAATTGCCGCTCACAACCCGAGAATGCATGCTTCGTATTCTGCCACATTGTTGGTGCATGGAAAAGTAATTTTCGCCGCTACCGGAAAATGTTGGCCATTTGGGGATACGAGTACTGCCCCTACACCACAGCCGGTGGAGTTTGCGGCTCCATCAAAATACATTCTCCACATGCTTCCATTTTCTGTCTCTTCTTCCACGCGAAGTATGTCTCTATCCGGAAGCTCATGACTTGCTTGATGATCGTCATCAATGGGAAACTCAGCTAGATGATCTGCAACAGCCTGCCCTTTCATAGAAGTACGAGGAATGAACTATATGTTGTACTCAGCAAGCTGGACTTGCCATTTGGCGACATTCTCCATTAATGCCGGCTTTTCTAGTATCTACTTCAAGGGATTCAGCTTAGAAATGAGGTGTATGGTGTAATACAGCGTATACTGTCGGAGTCGCTGCATCACCCATACCAATGCGCAACTCGTCCTTTCAACTTCTGTGTACTTGGCCTCTCCTTCAGTGAACTTCTTGCTGAGGTAATAAATGGCGTGCTCTGTCCATCTTCATCTAGTTGCCCCAGCATGCATCTCAATGAGCCTTTTCGAACCGCCAGATACAAAATAAGCGGCCGACCCGGAGTGGGTGGGACCAGGACTGGTGAATTGACGAGATATTCTTTGATTGAATTGAAGGCATGCTGACACTCTTCATCCCATTTAATCAATTCATTTTTCCGCAGGAGGCGGAACAAAGGCTGACACTTGTTCGTCATATTGGCGATGAACCTCGCAATGTAATTCAAATGTCCGAGCAAGCTTCTGACTTCCTTGACGGTGGACGGTTCTGGAAGGTCTAGTATCGCTTTGACTTTGTCGGGATCCACTTCTATACCCTTCTTGCTGACTATAAAGCCCAGCAACTTACCGGATGTTACCCCAAATGTGCATTTTGCTGGGTTTAGCCTGAGTTTAAACTTCTTGAGCCGTTCAAAGAGCATCCGCAAGTTGACAAGGTGGTCCTCATTTTTTCGGGATTTTGCGATCATATCATCGACGTACACTTCTATCTGCTTATGCATTTTGTCATGGAACAATGTCACCATCGCTCTCTGGTAAGTTTCCACCGCATTCTTGAGTCCGAAAGGCATGACCTTGTAGCAAAACATACCCCACATCGTGATGAAAGTGGTTTTTGACTTGTCCTCTTCTGCCATCTTGATCTGATTGTATCCAGAAAACCCATCCATGAATGAGAACATATTGTGTCGTGCCGTGCTATTGACTAACATGTCAATATGAGGGAGTGGAAAGTTGTTCTTCGGACTAGCCTTGTTGAGATCTCGATAATCAACACATACTCGAACACGACCATCCTTCTTTGGTACAGGGACAATATTGGCAACCCACTCAGAGTAGTTGCACACCTCAAGGAATCCTGCGTTAATCTGCTTGATGATTTCTTCCTTGATCTTGAGGAGTAACTCCGGACTTTGTCGCCTTAAATGTTGTCTTCTGGGCTTGAACTTCTCAGTATCTATGGGCAAAGTATGTTGCACAATTGATGTATCTAAACCTGGCATGTCAGAATATGACCAGGCGAAGATCTCCTTGTACTCGTCTAGTAGCTCGATCATCTGGGCTTTCTGAGAGGGATCAAGAGTTGCCCCAATTTTTTGCCCTCGGGGTTCTTCCTTTGTACCGATGTTAACTATCTCGATAGTTTCGGCAGTTGATGGCTTCCTCTCCTCGAATATCTCGAGACTTTCTCTTATTTCGATCGGAACATGGTCATCACTATATTCCTCTGATTGAATCACATCGTCACGGTTTTCGTGTTTTCTTGTATTTTTCTCGTCGCTAAGCGAAAGAGCATAAACCGGAATTGAAAACCAATTGGTGATTGCTTCTCCTTCAACGGAGGGTCGAACATAAATGCCTGGGGGCGCTTCTTCGAGGACGGCTCCGACTGTGTTGTCGGTGATGAACAGCCTTGCTAAGGCTTGTAATGCTTCATCTTCATCGGTTCGAATGACGTGAGCTGGTCCTGGGAAAGTGATTGACAAAGGCGGAATGTTCATAGGCCTCCATCTTCTAGCGAATCGTCCCCTCTGGAAGTCCATCAGTGGTTGCTCTCCATGTGCGCTTTGACCCTCTTCTTGGGAAAGGGAATACCCCAGTTCGTGTCTGCATACACTTTCCTTCAGCTAGAGCGGGCGCGGGATTCCTTGACACCTGATACCCAGGCCTTGACCCGGGACAAAATTATTCTTCAACATGAATCTTCCCACCATGATATCTGCCTTGCTCAGTGTTGGCTCTCCCCAATCCTTGATGACAGATATTTGTTCAAAGGAATGGAATGCGGGTGGTTCATCACTGCTGGTGTTGATGACAGGCACTGCCGTTTCCTTGTAAATGTGGTGATCACCTTCCCCCTGATTTCCACAAGGCGGTTGTTAATCACGTACTTCAGTTTCTGATGTAGGGTGGATGGAACTGGCCCAGCTGCGTGGATCCATGATCTTCCCAAGAAAAGGCTAAAAACTTTCGGGATATCCATGACCCTAAAGGTTACATCAAAAACATTTGGACCAATTTCGAGCTGTAATTCGATCTCTCCGTAGACTTCCTTCTTCGTACCATCAAAAGCTCGAACCGCCGACTTGCTTGTACGTATATGTGACAGGTCAATCTTCATTTTCTTGAGCGTGGATAATGGGCAAATATCGACTGCCGAACCACCGTCAATCATGACCTTCGAGAGCACAAATCTGTAACACTTGCATATAATGTGAAGGGCTTTTACATGGTTCTGGCGGTCGACTCCCAGATCATCGTTGTAAACACTCGATTTTGACCCGGACGTAACGACGTTACACATGATACGTCAAATTCCGGACGCGTCAAGCCACAAAGTCTCCAAAAATGCTCAAGGGCACATTAGGGAAATTATTATAAAATATATTTTAACTTATTTCGAATATATTTAATATTTTCGGAATTTTTAAAAATATATATATATAATAATTAGTTTTTTATTCAAAAATAATAATTATCTGTAAAGATAAATATCCCTAGGAATATTTTCTAGAATAATTATATGTTAGCATTTTTTATTTAAATTTTATCTGTATTCTAGACTAGGTTTTTAGTATAAATAGGGGTCTAGGTTTACATTGTAGAGACACAGAAAAAAAACACCACAACAAGCAATAATACATTATTTCTCGGAGTCTGTGCGATTTCGTATTCTAGTGCTCAGAAAAAGTTTTTTTTTTCCTGCAGATCCACCAGCAGCTCCAGCCACGCCGGTGACCCTTCCGTCCGGTGGGCCCGCCACAGCGTCCACCAGCTCCGGCCCTATCTTCACCGGCAGCCACCCCTCTTCTCTCTCTCTCTCCCGTTTTCTCTCTCTCCTCTCCCTCTCTCTCTAAAATTCCTTCAGCCCCCGACGGTGGTCCAGCCACGACCGCCGCCGTGACTCCAGTCCACTGGCCGACGTCCCTACCGTGCCGTCCCGGCTGCCTCGACGCGCTGACCGCCCTCCACCGCGCCAGCCACCTTCGTCGTCTAGACCCGCCGTAATTCAAGCCCTCCAGCCGTCGGGAGTAATGGAGCTCGACGCACCGAACGCCCCTACCGTGCCGTCCCGGCTGCCTCGACGTACTGACCGCCTGCTTCCGCGCCTTCTCCGACTGACCAGATCCGCCGTACCAGCAGCCATCCCACCTCCGGCCGTCCACCGCTCCCCTCCTCTTTCGGCCCTTCTCTCCAGGTGAGCCGCTGTTTACTTTTTTTTATTTAATAATTTATTATTAATATTTGATTATTGGGTTTTCTGTTTTGAATTATTATATTATAATTAGTTAAAAATTAAAATGTAATTAGTTAGACTTAATTAATAGTTTAGATGTGGTAAAATTTAATTAGTAATTTAATTGTAATTGACTAATTTTAATTTAAAAGCATGTCAGTAGTTTTCTTTTTTTTTTTAGTAGTTTAGATTTCATTTTTACTAGGAGTTATATGTTATAATTAACTTTTTAGATTTAGGATTATATCTGATTAATATATTTTTATGATGAAATTTGATTAATTTTGACATTTTTAGATTAATTAGGCGTAATGTACGTAAATGATAAATTGGCAAATTAAGTAAATTGAGTACCGAAAGGGCGTAATTAAAAATTATATTTTTAATTCGTAATAGAACCCCCGAACTCGAACTTCTGATCGTAGACCGATTCTATACCTAGGTGTTTAATCCATTATTCGCTTAGGCAATTTAGGATTCTAGTTAGCCTTACAATTAACTAGTGGCGACTCTTTTTAAAATTGCACGTTTTTCAAAACGTAGTCTGCCGTAAGTTAGATTTAGGTCTGACAATTTGGCGACTCTGTTGGGGATAATCGAGGGTTCGGGCTCTTTATATTTGCTTATATTCGCCATGTTTTATTTTTTTTTCATATTTGACTTTTTTTATTCTGATTTGATTGTTTTTGTGTAATTTCAGGTGTGGAGTTAATTTTTTATGACTGGCTATTTTCTTTGTTGGATTATGCATTATTTGTATTTGCACACACCACTTTAGTATAATATCCAAAATGCCTAAAACCCAGGGGAACGAGGAACCCCGGAGAGTTAGTAAGGGTACGACCGCGCGGCCGAGCCGCCGGAACGACTCAGAACAACTCCACTCGCTTGTGAAGGTCCTGTGATCTCTGTGATGGGGAGGAAAGTCACACTTTATTTTACCCTCCTAACATGTCGTGTTTTATCAGTTTTTTTTTTTTTGTAAAGAGGTTATCATGTAAATTGTAAGTTTTTTTTTTCTAACCGTATAACTTTATTTCTCATGCATTCTTCTCATTGCTTTTTGATGGGTCCGACTATAGCCGTCAGGCCCTTTAACGGCGAGGAAGCGGCAAACAGGCCCACCTGGCCCAGAGTGAAGGTCAAGATGACTTTGGAGAAGGGTCCCGACGAAGGGAGTCCCGACGAATCAAGGTCCCGACAGAGTCGGTCCCGATGGTTGAGCTAGAAGCTCCCGATGAGAAGCCTTTAAGTAGGCCCCGATGATGAATCCCTGAGAATGATTGGCCCTGTCACGATGACGAGGGGCCCCGAGCGGTGACACAACGAGATAACTCTGGAGTCCCCGACGGGAGTCGGGACTCGTTATCAGAGGATAAAGCCAAGATATGCGGGGCGTGGCCGAGATACGCGGAACGGGGTTAAGATACACGGAGCGTGGCCGAGATACGCGGGGCATGGCTAAGATACGCGAGATCACGTTCGAGATATGCGGAATACGGGCTAACCACCCCTAACGGTTCGCCAGGTACCTGAGGCATCTCTTTGCCTAAAAAAGGGCAGGAGATCACCTCAGAGAGACTTACGTTGAGTTGAATACACTCTGAATTTATTACTTGCCAGTCATACGAGATACTCATTTAAGCATCGGAGAGGGATTCTGGGTCACCGCCCGGTCTATCCCCTCTTGCAGGATTGCGTGGAGCGAAGGAGCTAGGATTGCCGTCAAGATCCGTACCGGAGTTCCACCGTGATCCAACATTGGCGCCGTCTGTGGGAAACAAACAAAAAGCTGATATGCCTTCTACTCGATCGATGGCGGCTGGCAAGAACAGAAGCCAGGGACAATCCGGTGATTCCCGCCACCCCGCTGCAACGAATCTGGATTCAGTACCGGAACAGGAGGAAAACAAGAACCATCCCCCGGCTGAGCTCTCCCAGACAGAGGGGCACAATGGATCGCATCCCGAAAATATTGCCCCTCAACACCAGGGCAACAGGGGGCAGGAGGCTCCCCCAGCTGCAGACTAGACGAGGGCCGTAGCGGAAGCCATGCCCATGTTTCTGGCGGCTGTAGAGGCTCTCTTGGATCGGAGAGAGGCCGCAAGGAGGCAGGAAGAGATGCCGCTGGTGTCGGAGCTAAGGGATCGATCCACTCATCCCTTCGTTCCCCGACTCATAGACACCCTCACCCCGCCAGGGCTGGGTATCCCCGAGATTAAGGAGTATGACGGCGAACGAGATCCAGTCCATCATGTCCAGAAGCATCTTATGGCGTGTCTGGGTAGAGCCCCGAATGAAGACATAGTGTGTACACTGTTCCCAAACACACTTGGAGAAAGAGCCCTGACCTGGTTCTTTAGTCTGCCCCCAGGCTGCATTACCTGCTGGGCGGACATGCACGACCGTTTCATTCGACAATACCAGGGCCTCAGACGTTTGTTGAAGAGCGTGAGGTCCCTGACCCAGGTGGTGCAAAGGCCCGACGAGTCGCTGGCACACTATTACCAGCGGTACACCGCCAGCATAGCAGAGATAGACGAGGAAATCTCGGAGGGCGAAACCATCCGCACCTTTATTCGGAACCTGACAGCCCCCTACGGCTCCGACCTGATGCACAGCGTGACTGAGAAAGCTGTGTGGAATATGGAAGCATTACAGAAGAGGGTGAAGCGGCAGATCGATGTCCAGGAGTCAAAGATAGCCGCGGGAGAACTGGAGCCCCCAAAGTCGAACAAAGGGAAGCAGTCGAGCAAGCCTTTCGACGATCGTAAGTCAAAAGGCAAGCCCGAGGGCAGTCGGGACCGAGTTCGCCCTGGTCGGAGGGATGATAGGCGTCCTCCAAGGAAGGATAAGCGGGAAGATCTCGACATTCCTCTCAACTGCTCCATGGTGGAGGTTTTGACGGTCATGGAACGACAAGGTATCTCCAAGTACCCCCCGAAGAAAGATGGAGAATTCTTGGGATCCCGCACGGATCGCTACTGCCGATTTCACCGCGCAAACGGTCACGACACCAACCACTGTCGGGAACTGAAGAAGGAGATCAAAAAGCTGATCCAGAAGGGGAAGCTCAAGGAATTCGTCGGGGATAAGCGGTGTCGATCCCGCTCTCGGTCCCGTTCTCGATCCCGCGATCGGTCCCCGAAAAAGAAGAGAACTGATCCAGAGTCATCCGGTGCTCGCAAAGAGAGACGAGTCATCAACGTGATTCATGGAGGATTTGCTGCTGGAGGTGATACCTCATCCGCCCGAGAGGTCTACGCCTCTAGGATCCCTACGGCGGTGGTACTGGGTAAGAGGTCCCGATCTTGGACCTTGAAAGAAGAGATGGTAATCTCTTTCTCGTCGGAAGACCTCATAGGCGTAGAGACTCCGCACGACGATGCCTTAGTAGTAACTTTGGATGTAGACGGGTTCGAGATGAAGAGAATTCTAATCGACGGAGGGAGTTCTTCTGACATTCTGTTCATGGACGCGCTAGAGGCTATGGGGAAAACAAAGAAAGATCTGAAGGAGGCAAACTTCCCGATGGTCGGGTTCTCTGGCTCAACTTCCTACCCGCTAGGAGTAATCACCTTACCAGTGGAGTTTGGTAGCGGGTGGAAATCAGAAAGGAGGAACGTGGAATTTGTCGTGGTTGATTCCGCGGGGACCTACAACGCGATTATCGGGAGAACCACCATTAATCCCCTGATGGCGGTTGCCTCGACTGTACACCAGAAGATGAAGTTCCCGACCGACCACGGGGTCGGAGAGGTCAAGGGCGACCAAGTGGCTTCCCGAAAATGCTATGTTAATGCCACCCGGAGGAGGAGGCAAGAGGCCATGACTGTCCTCCAGACAGACACAGATCCCAGAGAAGAATTTGAGCGTCCCGCACCCATGAAGGATTTGAAGGAGGTCGAGATTGACGGACCTCAGAGGAAGGTAAAAATCGGGTCCGCCCTGTCTGACGAGAGGGCCTGAGAATTGATTGAGTTGCTGAAAGAGTTCAAGGAGCTATTTGCCTGGTCCCTGAGTGACATGCCAGGAATTAGCCCCGATGTAATCGTGCACGAGTTGAAGATTGATCCCGCGATCAAGCCTATCGCGCAGAAGAGGCGTCCGATGGGCGCAGACAAGAGGATTGCGATCCAGCAGGAGGTGGGCAGGTTGCTCGATGCTGGGTTTATCAAGGAGCTCCGATTCCAAACTTGGGTCGCCAACCCGGTTCTGGTGAAGAAGAGCAATGGGAAATGGCGGATGTGTGTTGACGAATCAACCTTTGAAGCATTTTTGAACCGATCTGATGCGTCGGGAAGATTAGTGAAATGGGCAGTCGAGCTTAGTGAGTTTCGCATACACTTTGCTCAGAAAACGGCTATTAAGGGCCAGGCGTTGGCAGATTTCATAGCAGAGTCTACATCCCCCGATCTGGAAGAAGCGGGCCCTGTAGAGGGGGCAACAATGGAGGTCCCGATAGAAACCATGGAGGTCCCGATAGAAGAACAACCAGAGAGGGCAGAGCAATCAGAACAGCCAAACAAGGAAAATACCTGGGAGACGTACACGGATGGCTCCGCGAGTTCGGACGGATCAGGAGCGGGCTTTTTGTTGATACCACCGGGTGAAGGTGAACCGCTCCGATACGCCTTGGCTTTAACATTCAAGGCCACAAACAAGAAAGCGGAGTATGAAGCTCTTATCACGGGCCTAAAAATCGCTAAAGGCACTGGAATCGATCACTTGAGAGTGAAGTGCGACGCGGCGTTAATCGTGAACCAGGTTCAAGGGCGATACAAAGCAAGGAGTCCGATAATGAAAAAATATATGCGAGAGGTACAAGCCCTGAAAGAAAGCTTCAAAAGCTTCGATATCGAGGCTATTCCAAGGGAGGAAAACGTAGAGGCAGACGCCTTGAGCAAATTTGCCCTGGGGGCACCCTTAGAAGAAAGTCGGAAGGTGCACTTCCTAGAGAAGGTGATCTTATCAAACATCGACCCCACGCAGGTGTGCACCACTGAAGCAAAATCGGAGGAGGAGCCCACTTGGATGACCCCGATAGTCGCGTATCTGACTACGGGGGCAATCCCCGAGGATAAGGTAGCAGCAGACAGGATATGTCGGATCGCGTCTAATTATGTGATGCTGGACAATCAGCTGTACAAGAAGTGCTGGTTCTCGACTCCGTACCTGAAGTGTGTAGCAGAACCCGACACCAACCGAATCCTGAAGGAAATGCATGAGGGGATCGCGGCTTGTCACGAAGGGGCCCGATCCATTTTGAGGAAGGTGTTGAACTTAGGCTACTATTGGCCCACGATGAACAAAGAAGCAACGGCGTTGGTCCGATCATGCGACGCGTGCCAGAGGTACGCCCCGAGTATCGTGGCTCCGGCCACCAACCTGACATCCATCAAGAGCGCTTGGCCCTTCGCGCAGTGGGGCATCGACTTGGTGGGACCTCTTCCACAAGCACAATGACAATGTAAGTATTTACTTGTAGCTATCGATTATTTTTCGAAATGGATAGAGGCGAAGGCATTGGCCAGAACAACGGGGAACCAGATCGTCAAGTTCCTCCAAACCCACATCGTGTCCAGATACGGGATTCCTAAGGTGGTGATCAGCGACAATGGCCCACCGTTTAACGGCTCTCAGGTGAGGGAGTATCTGGAAGAATTGAACATTGAGCATCGGACCGCCTCTGTACGCCATGCTCAGACTAATGGCCAGGTAGAGTCAGCCAACAAAATCGTGATGGATGGCCTGAAGAAGAGGGTCTACGCCTTGAAGGGCAAGTGGCTGAACGAACTGGAAAATGTACTTTGGGCTGTTAGAACGACACCCAAACGATCAACAGGGGAGACTCCGTTTGGCCTCGTTTATGGCACGGAAGCTGTTGCACCTGTGGAGGTAGCTGTGGCGTCCCATCGGATGAGATATTATGAGCCCCTGACGAACGATGAAGTGAGACGTCTGGACTTGGACCTACTCAAAGAGAAGAGGCGGGAATCCGACGAAGTCCAAGCACGAATACGCTTAGCGACAGCCAGGTACTACAATCGGCGATTGAAGTCCCGACAGTTCTTCGTCGGGGAGCTGATTTGGCGTCGCAACGAGTTCACCCTTTTGGATCGAATCAACAAGATGTCACCAAAATGGGAAGGACCTTATAAGGTCGTGGGGATGCCAGCTCCAAATGCGTACAAGTTGGAAGACCTCGATGGCAGAACGTTGAGGCATTCTTTTAGTGGCGAACACTTGAAGAAACACCATGCTTGAAGAAAGTCGCCTTAAGTGGTGCACGATGTAAAGTCGCCTTAAGTGGTGCACGAGAAAAGTCGCCTTAAGTGGTGCACAATGCTTAGATTTATTCTAAGTATCCAAAAGTCGTCTTAAGTGATGCACGGAACTAAGTCGCCTTAAGTGGTGCACGATGTAAAGTCGCCTTAAGTGGTGCACGATGTTAAGTCGCCTTAAGTGGTGCACGATGTTAAGTCGCCTTAAGTGGTGCACGACGTAAAGTCGCCTTAAGTGGTGCACGATGTTAAGTCGCCTTAAGTGGTCCACGACGTAAAGTCACCTTCAGTGGTGCAAGTTGTAAAGTCGCCTTAGGTGGTGCACGAGATTAAGTCACCTTAAGTGGTGCACGATGAAAAGTCGCCTTAAGTGGTGCACGACGTAAAGTCGCCTTAAGTGGTGCACGATATTAAGTCGCCTTAAGTGGTGCACGAGAAAAGTCGCCTTAAGTGGTGCACAATGCTTAGATTTACTCTAAGTATCCAAAAGTCGTCTTAAGTGATGCACGGAACTAAGTCGCCTTAAGTGGTGCACGAGATTAAGTCGCCTTAAGTGGTGCACGATGAAAAGTCGCCTTAAGTGGTGCACGACGTAAAGTCGCTTTAAGTGGTGCACGATATTAAGTCGCCTTAAGTGGTGCACGAGAAAAGTCGCCTTAAGTGGTGCACAATGCTTAGATTTACTCTAAGTATCCAAAAGTCGTCTTAAGTGATGCACGGAACTAAGTCGCCTTAAGTGGTGCACGAGATTAAGTCGCCTTAAGTGGTGCACGATGAAAAGTCGCCTTAAGTGGTGCACGACGTAAAGCCGCCTTAAGTGGTGCACGATGAAAAGTCGCCTTAAGTGGTGCACGACGTAAAGTCGCCTTAAGTGGTGCACGATGTTAAGTCGCCTTAAGTGGTGCACGATGTTAAGTCGCCTTAAGTGGTGCACGACGTAAAGTCGCCTTAAGTGGTGCGCGATGTTAAGTCGCCTTAAGTGGTGCACGACGTAAAGTCACCTTCAGTGGTGCAAGTTGTAAAGTCGCCTTAGGTGGTGCACGAGATTAAGTCGCCTTAAGTGGTGCACGATGAAAAGTCGCCTTAAGTGGTGCACGACGTAAAGTCGCCTTAAGTGGTGCACGACGTAAAGTCGCCTTAAGTGGTGCACGACGTAAAGTCGCCTTAAGTGGTGCACGACGTAAAGTCGCCTTAAGTGGTGCACGATGTTAAGTCGCCTTAAGTGGTGCACGATGTTAAGTCGCCTTAAGTGGTGCACGACGTAAAGTCGCCTTAAGTGGTGCACGATGTTAAGTCGCCTTAAGTGGTGCACGATGTTAATTCGCCTTAAGTGGTGCACGACGTAAAGTCGCCTTAAGTGGTGCACGACGTTAAGTCGCCTTAAGTGGTGCACGAGGTTAAGTCGCCTTAAGTGGTGCACGAGGTTAAGTCGCCTTAAGTGGTGCACGATGTTAAGTCGCCTTAAGTGGTGCACGATATCAAGTCGCCTTAAGTGGTGAACGAGGTTAAGTCGCCTTAAGTGGTGCACGAGATTAAGTCGCCTTAAGTGGCGTGGTTTCGCCTTAAGTGGTGTGGGTAATTCACCTTAGGTGGTGCAGCGATAATCGGAGTCAAAGGAGATTGATATTATAAAGATCCAAGAGGTTCACAATAACAGAAGGAAATTACAAGGATTTGAAAATAAAGCGATTGAACTTGATCCTTGGCAGCGTCGAGGGGAGCAGGGTCCACGAGGTCTGAGGCCGAAGGCTCCGCAGCAAGATGATCGGATCCTGGAAGATTGACCGCGGGAGGATCGGACTCTTAGAGGTTAGCCGGTGAAGAATCGATTATCAAGGAATATTGGAGGAGTCTTCTCGGATTTTGTGGCTATTCTCGAAGTATCGAGGAATCGTGGACGAGAAGATCCGTGTCAAGGAATTTTGTCAAGAGAAAAGCCTCCGATACTGATATCGGGGGGTCGGGAGTTGAAAGACACGACGAACTAAAAAGTCCCTCATGTTTTGGGGGCAAATGATGGGTCCGACTATAGCCGTCAGGCCCTTTAACGGCGAGGAAGCGGCAAACAGGCCCACCAGGCCCAGAATGAAGGTAAAGATGACTTTGGAGAAGGGTCCCGACGAAGGGAGTCCCGACGAATCAAGGTCCCGACAGAGTCGGTCCCGATGGTTGAGCTAGAAGCTCCCGATGAGAAGCCTTTAAGTAGGCCCCGATGATGAATCCCTGAGAATGATTGGCCCTCTCACGATGACGAGGGGCCCCGAGCGGTGACACAACGAGATAACTCTGGAGTCCCCGACGGGAGTCGGGACTCGTTATCAGAGGATAAAGCCAAGATATGCGGGGCGTGGCCGAGATACGCGGAAGGGGGTTAAGATACACGGAGCGTGGCCGAGATACGCGGGGCATGGCTAAGATACGCGAGATCACGTTCGAGATATGCGGAATACGGGCTAACCACCCCTAACGGTTCGCCAGGTACCTGAGGCATCTCTTTGCCTATAAAAGGGCAGGAGATCACCTCAGAGAGACTTACGTTGAGTTGAATACACTCTGAATTTATTACTTGCCAGTCATACGAGATACTCATTTAAGCATCGGAGAGGGATTCTGGGTCACCGCCCGGTCTATCCCCTCTTGCAGGATTGCGTGGAGCGAAGGAGCTAGGATTGCCGTCAAGATCCGTACCGGAGTTCCACCGTGATCCAACACTTTTAAAAAAGAATAGAAAAAAAAAAAACTTTTTTTTCAGCTAAGTAGTTAGTTATTTAGTTGTAGAAATTTTCTTTTAACATGTATTTCGTATACTTCGTTTTTTTTTTTAAAAAACCTCTTACCTGAATTTTTTATTTCGAACTCGTGTTTCATACGCATTGTTTAAAAAAAAACCAGGTAAGTTGTAATTCATAATTAAACACATCATTCGCGCATGATTTTCAAAAAAAAATATTTTCATGAGAAATTTAACTCCCTTTCAGCTATTAGAGCTTCTAATTTTAAAATGCATTTTGTATACGTTATTTTCAGAAAAAAAAAACCAAAAAAAAAAACATTTTTAGATAAGCAGTTAATCCCTTAGTTATAGAATTTTATTTCTAAACATGTGTTTCAGACGCATTGTTTAAAAAAAAAACACCTTATCTAAATTTTTATTCTAAATATGCGCCTCAAGCGCATTATTTAAAAAAAAAAATCTCAGGTAAGTTGTAATTTTTGTTAGTGCGTTACGTATGCATTACTTAAAAAAAAAAACATTCCAGAAAAGTTAATTTCTTTAGCTATTAGAGTTTCCTTTCGAACATGCATTTCATATGCATTGTTTTAGGAAAAATAATATGTTCTTAGATTGTACACATTCTTAGTCGTAGAACCTTTAGTTTCAAACAATGTATTCCATGTGTTGTTTTCAAAACTACTTACCAGAATGTTTTATTTCAAGCATGTGTTTCATACGCATTATTTTTTGAAAAAACATTTCATGTAAGTTGTAAAATTCTGTTAGTGCATTCAATGTGCATCATTTTCAAAAAAAAATTTAGGAAAATTTGTAATTCCTTTTTGGCTCTTCGAGTTTTTTAAATTCAAACATGAATTGCATATGCATCATTTTCAAAAAACATTTTTGCCTGATTTTTTTTAGCATGCATTCAATATGCATTATTTAAAAAAACAAAAAAACATTTCAGAAAAAATTGTGAGTTTTTTTAAGCTATAGAGCTTTCAAATTCACGCATGCATCTCAATTGCATTATTTTAAAAAATCCACCTGAAATTTTCATTTCAAAATATGCATTTCATATGCATTATTTAGGTAAACTATTGTAAGTTGTGAATTTCTTAGAATAGAATTTTAACTTTCAAAAATGAATTTCATATGCATCATTCAGGTAATATGTTATAAGTTGTAACTTTCTTAACAGTAGAATTTTAACTTTCGAGCATGCATGAGCATTTAAAAAAAATAACTCAAAGTGTCCGTCGTTCTTATCCAAAGTGTATTGCAATTTTTTAGCAAGATCGACATTTCAACATTCGCATGAGCGAGCATTTAACATATGAGAGTTTTGATTCCTTTTTTGAGAAAATATTTTAACTTTGCAGTTGAGTGCTACTATTCGAGTTTAAACAAAGGACAATAAAACCTTTTGAAAAAAAACTTTGTTTTGAGCATTTGTCCTGCGTTCGAGCCAGATAATGCACTCAGCAAACTCAATAAACTCCATGATGGTGCAAAACACATTTGATCATAAATTTTGATTCTTTTTCAAAAAAGTAATTAAAATTATGAAATGAATAACATTAGAGTTTTCAAAAAAATCATGCATGATTTCTCATATTCTCTACACTGATTTTTCATTCACCATTTTCAGGTACCCTTGGTTAAGGTATCATGTACACATAAGTTATGCCGGCTAAATGGGGCAACAAAAAAGAACATGCAGTCATCCGGTTGCACAACGAACAAATTGCACACTCGAGATATCTAATGCTGAGGTACGTTAAATTGTACTTAATTTTTTCCTTGAGATTTGAGTGTCCCTACTCTTTTGCAGGTCGGATGATCACTTCAACCAATGCCGCAACCGTGTGAAACGTGAGCGCTTCAAAGAGTTTCTATGAAAAATTTCACCCACCATGTGTGAAATTCATACGCTTTCCAAGACGAGGTATACAACCACTATGTGGCCGGGTTTAAACCATTCAGCGGTAACCATGGGGCAACTCCCTTTAAGATCGGACATGTCAGAAGATGAGAAAATTTCAAGAGATCATCGAGAATCCCATAAAGATTCAATGCGCCGATCAATGTAGCTTGACTTGATCAACCGAATCATTTTTCGAAAAAAGTTCTGAAATTTTCAGTCGGCCACTAGGGGCATGTAATTTTCAGCAGGTGCACATACACAAGTTGTGGAGCAAGAGAATCAGGACATGCAGCAGGTCCAGTCGCATAGCGAGCACATTGCCCACTGAAAAATCCAACTCCCAGGTAAGAGAAGTTGTGATCATTTTTATCCCCAAAATTTGAGTTTTTCCTTACTCATTGTGCAGCTTGGATAATCATCCAAATCAAAACTCCTGAAGAGCACATCTCGTGTACGGCCCCTCGCTCGCCGACCATTCTTATACCAGCTATCGAATTTATCCCAGATACCTCGGACGATATCTATGCCTAATTTACCATTTAAAAAAGATCGACCGTGCTAATAGAAGAAGAAGAAGAAGAAGAAGAAGAAGAAGAAGAAGAAGAAGAAGAAGAAGAAGAAGAAGAAGAAGAAGAAGAAGAAGAAGAAGAAGAAGAAGAAGAAGAAGAAGAAGAAGAAGAAGAATCAACTAAAAATAAATGAAACGGCTAAAGATAAAAGAGTTACCCCGCGAATCCTGTGAGGGCGGGAAGATAAAAAGGGCCACAGTCGTCCCTAAAACAACTACAAAAAAAAAGGGTCACGGCCACCCTTCAAATGGCTACAGATAAAGAGCGCTCCCGCAACATTAAAAGCGGAGAATAAGTGAAAGGGCCACAGCCACCCTCCAAACAGCTAAAGATAAAAGAGTGACCCCGCGAATCCTGTGAGGGCGGGAAGATAAAAAGGGCTACAGTCGTCCCTAAAGCGACTACAAAATAAAGGGCCACAGCCACCCTCCAAACGGCTACAGATAAAAAAGGGACCCCGCAAATCTTGAAAGGGCGGGAAAATAAAAAAAGGGCCACAGTCGTCCCTAAAACGACTACAAAATAAAGGGCCACAACCACCCTTCAAATGGTTACAAATAAAGAGCGCTCCCGCAACATCAAAAGCGTAGAATAAGTGAAAGGGCCACAGCCGCCCTCCAAACGGCTAAAGATAAAAGTGTGACCCCGCGAATCCTGTGAGGGCGGGAAAACAAAAAGGGCCACAGTCGTCCCTAAAACGACTACAAAAAAAGGGCCACAGCCACCCTCCAAACGGCTACAGATAAAAGAGTGACCCCGCGAATCCTGTGAGGGCTAGAAAATAAAAAAGGGCCGCAGTCGTCCCTAAAACGACTACAAAATAAAGGGCCACAACCACCCTCTAAACGGCTACAGATAAAAGAGTGACCGCGCGAATCTTGTAAGGGCGGGAAAATAAAAAAGGGCCACATTCGTCCATAAAACGACTACAAAATAAAGGGCCACAGCCACCCCTAAAATGGCTACCTACAAAAAGTGTTCCTCGAATCTTGAAAGGATGGGAGATTGTTGAAAGGGCCATAGCCACCCTCAAAATGGCTACATATAAAGAGTATTCTCGTGAATCTTGTGATGCCGGGAAATCATTTGAAAGGGCCACAGCCACCCTTAAAACGACTACAAATCGAAAGAGCACTCCCAGAACATCGACAATGGAAATAAATGAAAATCAAAAGAGCTCTCTCGACGTTGAAGACGGTGAGGAAAGGGTCACAGCCACCCTCCAAATGGCTACAAATACTCTCGCATCGAGACGGGAAATAAAGTACGGGTCACAGCAACCGCTTAATCGGCTACCAAAAAAAAAAAGTGCTTTCGTTAGGTTGAAAACCCGAAAGGGCAGCCTAGGCAAAATTAGGAAATGAGGGGCATGATAGCAAATTCAGAAATTGCAATCATGGCAAAAGGAGAGAAAATAAAATCCCGATGGAATGAAAACCCCAAGGGGCAATCCATGCAAAAATTAGGAAAACAGAGGGACACGGTCTAAAATTCTGACCGTGGCAAAAGGAGAGAATATGATAGATAAAAAAGAAAAAAGAAAGAAAAAGATCCCGCTAAGTTGTCGCGTCATGCGCAGTTGAGGCAAAAATTAGGGACATGCATTCAAGTCGTCAAGCCACTCGAGGCCTTTATCTAACGGACGCCACTAGAGGCATTCCTCTGACATATGCCACTAGAGGCTCTTCTCCGACGGACGCCACTAGAGGCTCTTCTCCAAACGGACGCCACTAGAGGCATTTCTCCGACACATGCCACTAGAGGATCTTCTCCATCGGACGCCACTAGAGGCATTTCTTAGACATATGAGGTTTTACTTTCTGCACCGCCACTAGAGGCTTTTCCTTGTCGCACGCCACTGGAGGCATCGTCGATCGAAGTTTTTCTTTTCTGCACACCACTGGAGGCTTTACTTTTCCGCACGCCACTGGAGGCTTTACTTTTCCGCACGCCACTGGAGGCTTTACTTTTCCGCACGCCACTGGAGGCTTTACTTTTCCGCACGCCACTGGAGGCTTTACTTTTCCGCACGCCACTGGAGGCTTAACTTTTCCGCACGCCACTGGAGGCTTTACTTTTCCGCACGCCACTGGAGGCTTTACTTTCCCGCACGCCACTGGAGGCTTTACTTTCCCGTACGCCACTGGAGGCTTTCTTTCCCGCACGCCACTGGAGACTTTACTTTTCTGCACGCCACTTGAGGCTTTACTTTCCACACCGCCACTGGAGGCTTTTCCTAATCGCACACCACTGGAGGCATCGTCTAGAAGTCTTTACTTTCTGCATCGCTAATGGAGGCACCGCCAACAGGCATCCCGCCGACAGAGGTTTTATCTTTCCGCACCAGAATAAGCATATGAGCCACCTTGAAGACTTTGAAGAATTGGAAGAGAATATAATTTCTGGTCAAAATCAGTGTTTCCTCGTCTTTGGACAAACCCCTTCGAACACGTTCTACGGGAGTTCGTCCAAAGAGGGGCAAACTGTAAACACTCGATTTTGACCCGGACGTAACGACGTTACACATGATACGTCAAATTCCGGACGCATCAAGCCACAAAGTCTCCAAAAATGCTCAAGGGCACATTAGGGAAATTATTATAAAATGTATTTTAAATTATTTCGAATATATTTAATATTTTCGGAATTTTTAAAAATATATATATAATAATTAGTTTTTTATTTTTAGAAAATTATCCGTAAGATATTTATCTCCAAATATTATTTTTTATTCAGAAAATAATAATTATCTGTAAAGATAAATATCTCTATGAATATTTTCTAGAATAATTAACTGATATCATTTTTATTTAAATTTTATCTGTAATCTAGACTAGGTTTTTAGTATAAATAGGGATCTAGGTTTACATTGTAGAGACACAGAAAAAAAACACCACAACAAGCAATAATACATTATTTTTCGGAGTCTGTGTGATTTCGTCTTCTAAACCTCAGAAAAGTTTATTTTTTTTTCCTGCAGATCCACCAGCAGCTCCAGCCACGCCGTCGGCACTTCCAGGCCACGCCGGTGGCCCCTCCGGCCACGCCGGTGACCCTTCCGTCCGGTGGCCCCGCCACAGCGTCCGCCAGCTCCGGCCCCATCTTCACCGGCAGCCACCCCTCTTCTCTCTCTCCCGTTTTCTCTCTCTCCTCTCCCTCTCTCTCTAAAATTCCTTCAGCCCCCGACGGTGGTCCAGCCACTACCGCCGCCGTGACTCCAGTCCACCGGCAGACGTCCCTACCGTGCCGCCCCGGCTGCCTCGACGCGCTGACCGCCCTCCACCGCGCCAGCCACCTTCGTCGTCCAGATCTGCTGCAGGACCCGCCGTAATTCCAGCCCTCTGGCCGTCAGGAGTAATGGAGCTCGACGCACCGACCGCCCCTACTGTGCCGTCCCGGCTGCCTCGACGTACTGACCGCCTGCTTCCGCGCCATCTCCGACTGACCAGATCCGCCGTACCAGCAGCCATCCCACCTCCGGTCGTCCGCCGCTCCCCTCCTCAGTCGGCCCTTCTCTCCAGGTGAGCCGTTGTTTACTTTTTTTATTTTTATTTATTTATTTATTTATTTAATAATTTATTATTAATATTTGATTATTAGGTTTTCTGTTTTGAATTATTATATTATAGTTAATTAAAAATTAAAATGTAATTAGTTAGACTTAATTAATAGTTTAGATGTAATTGGTAAAATTTAATTGTAATTGACTAATTTTAATTTAATAGCATGTTAGAAGTTTTCTTTTTTTTTAGTATTTTCATTTTTACTAGGAGTTATAGGTTATAATTAAATTTTTAGATTTAGGATCATATCTGATTAATATTTTTTTATGATGAAATTTGATTAATTTTGACATTTTTAGATTAATTAGGCGTAATGTACGTAAATGATAAAATTGGCGTAATTAAAAATTATATTTTTTTTTCGTAATAGAACCCCCGAACTCGAACTTCTGATCGTAGACCGATTCTATACCTAGGTGTTTAATCCATTATTCGCTTAGGCAATTTAGGATTCTAGTTAGCCTTACAATTAACTAGTGGCGAATCTTTTTAAAATTGCACGTTTTTCAAAACGTAATCTGCCGTAAGTTAGATTTAGGTCTGACAATCGTCCCCGAAATAAATTTGATTCGAGAATATGGAGCCAATAACATTGCCCATTTGTTCGGCAGAGGTCTCTTTTGGAACTAACGCTTCCTTGAACACATTCATAAGAGCCTCGTGGTGACTTTCTGAGCTTAAGAGGAGGGCAAGAAAAGAAATTTGAACCGGGGTCTTGCGGAGTTGATAGATCACATTGTCTTCTCCTTCCTTCATGAACTTTACGAAGTCCTCAATTTCGTCGTCGGTAACTTTCTCCTTTGGTGCTACTTCTACAACCTTATCTTTAGAAACATCCTCCGCGTACACGTGACCCGAACATGTCATGATCATAACATGATCATCTGGTTTTGGTGCCCCGATTACTTGAGCTTCATAGATCCAAGGGACCTTCTTGTTGCTTTCATATTGGAAAGGAGCTGGCCCCTGCATCACTAGTGGTAGCCTAGCTAGCTGTTCGGGCACAAAATTTAGTACGAATGGTTTGATTACCACGATAGCGACATCTTCTGACGACTCGTCTTCAAGACAGATCATGTTGATAGACGATGATGAACCCGCATTGTGTTGCGGTAGAGGGTTCGTCTTGACATTTGGAGGAGGGATCGGGTTGAGAATAAGGAGCTTGTTGTCAATGAGGTCTTGAATCTTGTGCCTCAGGCGGGTGCACTTCTCTATGGAGTGTCCTGCTATCCCCATATGGAACTCACATCTCGAACTTGGGTCGTCGTTGGGTACTTTTGAATCTGGCCTCATGAACTCGGGACCGATGAGGTTCTATTCTAACATCTTCTGGTACACCTCAGCCATTGACACATGTAAGGGCGTAAAGGATCTTACGTCCCTCTGCTTGTAATTAACTCGATTTCCTTGTCCACCTGTGAAGGTGGGTTGTGGAGCCGGGGGTATTTGAGTCATTGGCTGAGCCACAGGTGCCGCCAACTGCATCAGGTAAACTGCGCTGACAGTTGCGTCTTTTGGGAGCAGCTTTTTGGCACCACTCTTTCTCAAACCTTCTCCCTGGTAGCTTTTGAGGGGATCTTCAATCCTCCCTGTCCGGATTCCCTGCTCGATCATGTCTCCGGATTTCACCAAGTCAGCGAAATTTGCAGAAACATGTCCTAGTAAATGAGAGTAATATGCTCCCTTCAGAGTTCCAATAAACATGGATACCGCTTCCGCATCCTCTAGAGGTGGTCGGACCCCAGCCGCTTTTTCCCTCCAAGACTGCATATAGTTCCTGAAGGACTGTCCTGCATTCATTTCCACGCTCTGGAGATTCATGCGGGTCGGAGCGGTGTCCAGATTGAACTTATATTGGCGAACGAAAGCGTTGGCCATTTCTTCCCATGTTGAGATATCGCCGGCCTTCAAGCTGACGAACCAAACCAAAGCTGCTCCTTTCAAGCTTTCTTGGAACTTTTGGACCAAGAACTCTTCATACTGTTGGTAAAGGGCCATCTTCGTAAGGTAAATCCGCAGGTGGACTATGGGATTACCAAGGCCATCGTACTTCTCAAACTCAGGGAATTTGAATTTCTCCAGTCTTGACATGTTAGGAAAAAGGCACAGGTCAGAGTAACCAATGCCCCCATATTGTTCGAGACTGGAGAACGACTTCATCTTTTCCTCCATTTTCTTCAAGTGGCGATCGTGTTCAGTCTCGATGACAGGCGATGATGTGAAAGCATTTGTGCCGGTTGCGCCCCCTTGGTTAACATGCCCGTGCATTATGGTTGGGCTCGGAGAGACACATGGCGTTGGTAGAGTCTGATCGGGGCTTATCAAAGTAGGGTGGTTTCGAGAGGGATCCACCGTGGTGTTGGGTACAGTGGTAGCTAGTATTGCGGTTCCTATATTCACTGAGGGGCCTGGAGTCGAGGTCCCTGTCGGCAAGGGCGGGTTTGAAGCATTGATGGTTGACTGAGCCTCGAGGAGTGCCATGATGCGTTCCATGTTTGCTGACATGGTGGCCATATCTTCATGCATTTTTGCGTTAGCTGTCTCGATTTCGACCATTCGTTCCTCATGTCGCTGGATTTGCTGCGTGTTCTCCATATTAGTGATTTTTCGCGTACGTGCCATTACTAGCTAGTCCTACAATTGGAAAAAATGACGATTCAAAATGTGGACAAAGAATTCCATGCATGATTTTTTAAAAAAAAAAAAAATTAAAGTGCCATTCATTCCAACATTTTGTTCATAAAATAGATAGTTTTACAACTAAAATTTAAACTCTAAAATGTTTTACACGACTGCGCATCTCGCCGAGTGTGTCGAGTGCTTGCTCTTTAGTTCTAATGAAAGCGACAGATAAATGCTTTGAATTTTTTTTGAGTTTTTTCACTCTTCGTTTGAACTTTTCAAGCTCAGCACTTAATCGCGTCTTCTGTCTCTCTTTCACTTTGAGAGCCCATTGCTGGTGCATGACGGTGGCATTTGCTTCATCAAGGTCTTTTTGTAGCCGCTTGACCTCTTCTCTGGCCCTTGCACAATCCTGGACCCATGTCGTGCACTGAATTTCTACCCGAGCCGCTAGTGTGTCGTACACATCTTTGCTAGAAGGATGTTGAGTTTGGGGCCTTTGCCCGAGGATCTTTGTGGGGTCAATGAGTGGCTCACTTGGAGTCGTGTGGAATCGGTAAATGTATTCTTTGGAAGCGCAATACATATTTTCCTCTTCTCCGAGATCATCCGGCATATGGACCTTCTCCTCGACTCGGTTTTCCCAAATCTTTTGAATCTGTCTGGCACCTTCCTTGAGCGTGGCTTGAGTTACTTTGTTGTCATTCCATTTGAACACGAGAGAGGTTCCCTTCACGCTCGCCGGTATACCTTGGAGGCCCCCCAGTTGTCGTATGACTCGAGCTAGGTAGGTGGCTACTGAACCTAGGTGACTGATAAGAGGAATACCTTCGAAATCTTTGCATTTTAGAAATATGGGTTTTGGCGAAAACCAACGAGCTACCCACAAAATATCTTTAGGTAAAAGTTTTGAAAAATGTTTTTTCCATTCAAGGGCGATCCATCCTCTATCTACATGGCGAGAATAATCTATCTTCCTTGATATAATTTTTTGGTCAATGAGAAAATGAAATTTGGGGAAACCCGCGCCCATCTCGATTAAATGACTTAAAAACCATATTTGTAGCAAAGCTGGACTTTCCCTAATTACCCCTTTTCCTTTAGCCTTTATGAGATTTAGTGACGTGATTGTTTCAGCAAGCAACGCCACTATGTAACCTCTGCCTTCGACCACCTGAAGGACGACGTGTGCTAATGCCACGTGTATATGGCTTTTGGAGCGGGGGAATAAGACAGTCCCCAAAAAGTAAGAGATAGGCGTGAGTTGCTCCTCGAATCGTTCGTTCATCTTTCATTCTGAAATCGATCCATCTTATTAAACGCTCGATAGATATACCATGATCTACATTCACCATAAGCTCGTTAGCCACCCTCCCTTTTTTAGCTCGCAATAGAGCGGACATGATACATCTCTCCGGGGCTCCGAATTGTGGCAGTATAATCTTCCTATTCAACTCGACACCTTGCACTAGTTGTCCGTATTCTTCTAGAATGGGGGTGAGCTCTACGCCATTGACGATGAACACCGCCTTTACCGGGTCCCAAAAGTCGGTTAAGGCTTTAAGCATATGCCACTCTATTTTGTAGTCGGGAAGACGTTGAATTCCCCCAATGATCTTGGTGACGTAATCTTGTTCCGTGCTTAGCATGGCATTCCAGATTCGGTTGATATCTTCCTTGGGAGCCGACAAAGTCATGAGATGCGGGCATTTGCGTACTGCCTCCATCCTTACCAAAATGGAGTGTAAAACACTTTAGAGTTGGTGAAATGAATGGCACATAAGTTTGTTTTTTTAAAATGATGATGCATGCTTTAAAAGAAAAGTTTCCACTAATGTCCATGTCACATTTACAATTACAACACTATAACATGAAGATTACATATGGACCCATATCCTATACACCATAAAATCTAGGGGTCGAGAATGATAGAGCGAAACAAAAAGATCACGCATGCATGCATATCAGCCGGATTGAAGCTTCAGGTAGTGTGTGTTTTTCTTTGCTCTATGGTTGGTTCCACTGATAGGTTCCGGACAAAGTGGTTTTCTCATCCCATCATAGGGATCACAGGACCTACACAAGCGAGTAGAGTTTTTCCGAGTCGTACCGGCGGCCCAGCCGCTCCGGTCGTACCGTACTAAACCTCCGGGGTTCCTAGTCGCCCTGGGTTTTAGGCGTTTGGTCCTTATTCTAAAGTGATGTGTGTGCGAGTTTATACAGTATAGAATACAATAAAGAAAAATAGTCAGTTAAATATATATATATATATATATATATATATATATTTACACCTGAAATCACCCAAAAATAACCAAATTAGAACGTCAAAGTTAAATATATATAAAAAAAAAACTAAAATTGGAAAACAAGCAAATATATAAGAGCCCGAACCCTCAAATAGTCCCCAGCAGAGTCGCCAAATTGTCGGACCTAAATCTAACTTACAGCGAATTACGTTTTAAACACGGATTTTGAAAGAGTCACCACTAGTTAATTAAGGTCAACTAGAATCCTAAATTACCTGAGCGAATAACGGATTAAAAACCTAGGTATAACATCGGTCTACGATTAGAAATTCGAGTTCGGGGGTTCTATTACGAACAAAAATATAATTTTTAATTACGCCATTTCGGTACTTAATTCACTTAATTTGCCAATTTCAAAATTTAAACATGCGTTACGTTGAGTTAACCTAATGATATCAAAATTAAACTAATTTTCATTTGCATCTAAAAACCTATTAAGCATCTAAAACTCCTAATTGGAACAATCTAATCAAAACTAAACTAAACATGCTTGGAATCATGATACAATTTAGTGATTACATATTATACACATATTATTAACGACAAATCTAAGTCTAAAAACCTATTAAGCATCTAAAACTCCTAATTGGAAAAATCTAATTAAAACTAAACTAAACTTGCTTGAAATCATGATACAATTTAGTGATTACATATTATACATATATTTATAAAACATACTATCTAACTCAATTTTTATTTTTACTATTTGACTAACATTATATAATGATAATAACAATAATAATATAAATACAGAAAATAATAATAGTAATAATAATAATAATAGTAATAATAATAATAATATCATAAAATAATAATAATAAGATTATTAGAAGAAAAAAAAACAACAGCACCGGGGGGGGGGGGGGGGGGTCTTTACCTGTAGTAGGGGTCGGCTCAGGCAGGGGTCACGGCAGGTCCTTGGGATGAAGACGACGGCAGCAGCGAGGGCTCCGGTAAGGGCGTCGACGGAACCACGGCGGCGTGGGTCCACGAGTGGCGGTCGGTCGAAGCAGATGCAGGTCTGGCCGGTCGAAGCAGATGCAGGACCTGGAAACTCCGGCGGTTCGACACGTCGTGGCAGTGGGCGGTCGGTGCGGGGCGGCGACGGGAAGGCGAGGCGGTGGTGGCGGACCGGGTGGCCGGAAGTGGAGCAGTCACAGCCGGCAGGAAGACCAGAGGCGGGAGGAAAAAAAAAAGTTTTTTTTTTTAAATAAAGCACAAAAGGACAAAATTCGCACGGATCCCAAGAAAACCAGTCTATTATTTTCTGATGTGTTTTCTGTGTGTTACAATGTAAACTTAGACCCCTATTTATACTAAAAACCTAGTCTAGATTACAGATAAAATTTAAATAAAAAATGCTAACAGATAATTATTCGAGAGAATATTCCTAAGGATATTTATCTTTACAGATAATTATTTTTTTTTTTAGTAAAAATTAATATCTAGAGATAAATATCTTACAGATAATTTTCTTAAAAATAAAAAACTAATTAATATATATATATATTTTTAAAAATTCCGAAAATATTAAATATATTCAAAATAATTTAAAATATATTTTATAATAATTTCCCTAATGTGCCCTTGAGCATTTTTGGAGACTTTGTGGCTTGACGCGTCCGGATTTGACAATCATGTGTAACGTTGTTACATCCGGGTCAAAATCGAGTGTTTACACCACCGTTTAATCAGCTACCAAAAAAAAGAGCGCTTCCGTTAGGTTGAAAACCCGAAAGGGCAGCCTAGGCAAAATTAGGAAATGAGGGGCATGAAAGAAAATTCAGAAATTTTAATCATGGCAAAAAGAGAAAAATTAAAATCCCGATGGAATAAAAACCCCAAGGGGCAATCCATGCAAATATTAGGAAAACCGAGGGGTACGGTCTAAAATTTTGACCGTGGCAAAAGGAGAAAATATGAGAGATTAAAAAAAATAAAAAAAGATCCCGCTAAGTTGTCGCGTCATGCGCAATTTAGGCAAAAATTAGGGAGATGCATTCAAGTCGTCAAGCCACTCGAGGCCCTTATCCAACCAACGCCACTAGAGGCTCTTCTCCCTCGCCGCTGGAGGCATCACTGATCGAGATTTTACTTTATTGCACGCCACTGGAGGCTTTACTTTTCTGTACGCCACTAGAGGCTCTACTTTCTGCATCGCCAACGGAGGCACCGCCGACAGGAGCACCACCGACCGAGGCTTTACTTTCTGCATCGCTATTGGAGGCCTTACTTTCTGCATCACCACTAGAGGCTTTACTTTCTGCATCGCCAACGGAGGCACCGCCAACAGGGGCACTGCAAACCGAAACTTTACTTTCCCGCAGGCCACTGGAGCCTTTACTTTTCTGCACGCCACTAGAGGCTTTACTCTCCCGCACGCCACTGGATCCTTTAGTTTTCTGCACGCCACTGGAGGCTTACTTTCCCGCACGCCACTAGAGGCTTTACTTTTCTGCACGCCACTGGACGCTTTACTTTTCTGCACGCCCCTGGAGGCTTTACTTTCCCGCACGCCACTGGAGGCTTTACTTTTTTTGCACGCCACTGGAGGCTTTACTTTCCCGCACGCCACTGGAGGCTTTACTTTTCTCCACGCCACTGGAGGCTTTACTTTCCGCACCGCCACTGGAGGCTTTTCCTTGTCGCACGCCACTCGAGGCATCGTCGATCGAGGTTTTTACTTTTCTGCACCGCCAACGGAGGCACCGCCAACAAAGGGCACCGCTGACCGAGGCTTTACATTTCCGCACGCCACTGGAGGCTTTCCTTTCTGCACCGCTAACGGAGGCACCGCTAACAGGGGCACCGCCGACCGGGGCATTACTTCTCCGCACTACTAATGGAGGCACCGCCAACAGGCGTCCCGCCGACAGAAAGTTTTATCGTTTCTGCACCAGAATAAGCGTATGAGCCACCTTGAAGACTTTGAAGAATTGGAAGAGAATATACTTTCTAGTCAAAATTAGTGTTTCTTCGTCTTTGGACAAACCCCTTCGAACACGTTCTACGGGAGTCCGTCCAAAGAGGGGCAAACTGTAAACACTTGATTTTGACCCGGACGTAACGACGTTACACATGATACGTCAAATTCCGGACGCGTCAAGCCACAAAGTCTCCAAAAATGCTTAAGGGCACATTAGGGAAATTATAATAAAAGATATTTTAAATTATTTCGAATATATTTAATATTTTCGGAATATTTAAAAATATATATAGAATAATTAGTTTTTTTATTTTTAGAAAATTATCTGTTAGATTTTATCTTCAGATATTATTTTTTATTCAAAAAAAATTATTATCCGTAAAGATATATATCCTTTGGAATATTCTCTAGGATAATTATATGTTAGGAATTTTTTTATTTAAATTTTATATGTAACTAAGCTAGGTTTTTAGTATAAATAGGGGTCTAGGTTACATTGTAAAGGGGGACTCAGACAGAAAACCACTACAAAGCAATAATACATTATTTCTCGGGGTCTGCGCGATTTTTGTCCTCTAATGCTCAGAAAAGTTTTTTTTTTTTTATCTACAGGAAAGACTTCCCTGCAGCTCCAGCCACGCCGGTGGCCCTTCCGGCCACGCCGGTGGCCCCTGCGGCCACGCCGGTGGCCCCTTCGGCCACGCCGGTGGCCTTTCCGCCCGGTATCCCCGCCACCGCGTCCGCTACCTCCGGCCCCGTCGCCCACTAGCTCCGGCCACTCTCTCTCTCCCTCTCGCTCTCTCCTAGTTGTCTCTCTCTCTGGTTTTTTCACCACCGGCCACTGCAGCCACCACCCCGCCGCGCCTCCGGAGGGCTGTCCTGCCATCGCCAGCATCTGTTCCTTCCCAGACGAAGCTCCGCCACACCCAACCCATCTGCCTCCGGTTCTGGCGACCCGTACGTCCCTGAGTCCCGCGTTGTCTGAGCCCCCCTGCTGCCTGTGTCGTCCCGCCGCCGCGTCCCGTTCCGGCCGTCCACCATTGCCCCATCACCTCCGGCGTCTAGATCCTGCGTCGCGCCGTGCCGGACCACCAACCCCGGCAGCCCTCCACCATCGCAGGTTCCCGCTTCTGTCTGTTTATTTTTTATTTTATTTTTTTATTTATTGATTTTATTTAATTATTGATTTTGTTATTTATTTTTATGATTTATTATTATTAGATTAATGTAATTAAGTTGATGTTAATTTAGTAAATAATCACATGATGTAATATTATGTATTTTATTATGAGATTTAATTTGACATGAATAATCTGGATATTGATTAATTTATATTAGTAAAAAAGGTAAAAGGGCTAGTTATGGATATTTCCTCATATTTTGATTAGTTTTAGATTACTTAAATAAAATAGTTAATTGTGCGTATTCGTTATGTCAGTTCGCGTCAATATTAATTATGTATGATAAATCGTTAATATTTACTAGGTTTTTATCATCATTCATGCTTAGAATCGATTTATAATTGATTAATAATAAATTGGCAAATTAAGTGAATTGAGTACCGAAAGGGCGTAACTAAAAATCATATTTTTTTAATTCGTAATAGAACCCCCGAACTCGAATTTCTAATCGTAGACCGATATTATACCTAGGTTTTTAATTCATTATTCGTTTAGGTAAATTAGGATTCTAGTTAACCTTAATTAACTAGTGGCGACTCTTTTCAAAATTGCGCGTTTTAAAAACGTAATCCGCCTTAGGTCATATTTAGGTCTGACAGAATCTAACCAAGAGGGGCACTCATATCACTCAACAATGCGCAACTACAGTCGCAACTACGCACATCATGTTCATCATCTATGGATATCTATCCTATCTTCCAAGTCCAAAGCATACAGACAGCATAGATAATGCAAGGTATGAAATACTACTAACAAGTTATCATGCATTTCTACTATGATCATGACAGGTCTATTCGACGACATCGAACATATAAAAGGTTCAGGTAACAACACCCGGCGTAACCTCAGCCCTGACATGATGTACAAAGCCTGATAAAGCACAATCAACTTAAAATAGGATGCAAGTGAAATATTCCACTCAACATCTACATGCGCAGTCATGCGACCCTTATAATGCAATGTACAATCACGCCTTAAGAGCGCGAAGGGTGCCATACAATCAATGGCAGACTTAGCAAGATTCCAAGTTAACAAAACGAGGATACGGGGGCAAAAATGTACACACCCTCCATAAATCATACATCAAGACGCCAACGCTTGTCTAGATGTCATCACGACATAATTGCGCACCTCGCTATCATCAGCAACTTCGGTACGAAAGATAGTCACCTTGGAATCAAGAATAACGACTTGAGCCTATCAAACAAAGACAATAGTCTCCAATACAACAAACTAAGCACCTAAGTAGCATATACTTAGAGTGAAGAACAAGATGCACGGGGGAAAAACAGACTAGCATACGCACACACTTTCAGCATTCGCGCAATCCCTTAACACGTGTTTAACCCTCAGCACGCGCATGACACCTCAGAAATATTACCGTCAAACAAGCAAGAAAAAGGGATAGATGCAAAATGAAAGATCATCAATATAAGAAATATGCACGCTTCAAGCGACTCCTCCACCAAGATCCGGTCCTTCGACACGGGGGCAGATGGGCGAGTCCGCTGGCAGTAAACTAAGATCACTCGGAGTTGCTCGAAGGACGAATCTCGGAGTCGGATCACTTTATTCTGGATCAAGTGAAAGCATCACTAGCGACGGCATGTTCACAAGGAAGACAGTGACATCAAACAAGATATAGTATGTTCATGTTTCGACACGTCGACATGAGACGTGACAACTCATTTCCAAATGATAAGTATAACTGCCATGATCGAGAGTACGCGTACGCATGTGTCGACATGCCAACAATCAGCTAAGTCTGGATGTGTACTCTGGAAGATACGCTTCGACAAATCAGTCTACCAGGATGAACAACAACTTGATGAGCGCGTGTATACGCGACAGTCATTAATGCAAGCACTAAATAATGAACACTCTCCCGATGGAGACAACTACATATCTACAGACTTGTTAGTCTCTATACATCATATAGCGAACATCCCCTCGGGGGGTAACTCTATGTCAACATGGGCCTCGTCCCGACACTCACATGTTTTATGTGATCTACGCGCATCTACATGAGACTCTATGTCAACATGGGCCTCGTCCCGACACTCACAAGTTTTATGTGATCTACGCGCATCTACATGAGACTCTATGTCAACATGGGCCTCGTCCCGACACTCACATGTTTTATGTGATCTACGTGCATCTACATGAGACTCTATGTCAACATGGGCCTCGTCCCGACACTCACATGTTTTATGTGATCTATGCGCATCTACATGAGACTCTATGTCAACATGGGCCTTGATGGGTCCGACTATAGCCGTCAGGCCCTTTAAACGGCGAGGAAACGGCAAACAGGCCCACCAGGCCCAGAGTAAGGGTCAAGATGACCTAGGAGAAGGGTCCCGATGAAGGGAGTCCCGACTAAGCAGGGTCCCGACAGAGTCGGTCCCGACAGTGGAGCTAAAAGCTCCCGACGAGAAGCCTTTAAGTAGGCCCCGATGATGAATCCCTGAGAATGATTGGCCCTGTCACGATGACGAGGGGCCCCGAGCGGTGACACAACGAGATAACTCTGGAGTCCCCGACGGGAGTCGGGACTCGTTACCAGAGGATAAAGCCAAGATATGCGGGGCGTGGCCGAGATATACGGAACGTGGTTAAGATACATGGATCGTGGCCGAGATACGCGGGGCATGGCTAAGATACGCGAGATCGTGTACGAGATAAGCGGGATACGGGCTAACCACCCCTAACGGTTCGCCAGGTACCTGAGGCACCTCTTTGCCTATAAAAGGGCAGGAGGTCACCTCAGATGATTTACATTGAAATTCAATACTTTTGATATCTGTTGCTTGCCAGTCAGACGAGGTACTCATTTAAGCATCGGAGAGGGATTCTGGGTCACCGCCCAGTCTATCCCCTCTTGCAGGATTACGTGGAGCGAAGGAGCTAGGATTGCCGTCAAGATCCGTGCCGGAATTCCATCGTGATCCAACATTGGCGCCGTCTGTGGGAATCTAACAAAAAGCTTATATGCCTTCTACTCGCTCGATGGTGGCTGGCAAGAACAAAAGGGGACAATCTGGTGGTTCCCGTCACCCTGCTGCAACAAACCTGAATTCAGTACCAGAACAAGGAGAAAACCAGAATCATCCCCCGGCTGAACTCTCCCAGACAGGGGGGCACAATGGATCGCATCCCGAAGAAGTTGCCCCTCGACACCAGGATAACAGGGGGCAAGAGGCCCCCCCGACTGCAGATTTGACAAGGGCCGTGGCGGAGGCCATGCCCATGTTCCTGGCGGCTGTAGAGGCTCTCTTGGACCGAAGGGAGGCTGCAAGGAGGCAGGAGGAGATGCCCCCGCTGGAAGAAGCAACCCTATCAACAGAGGGTCGGAACGTACAGGAAGCCCCACCCCAGGACCAGGAAGGAGGTAAGATGACCGGTCAGCCGGAGAGGTTCGTGGTTGATGGGCCAGGACCAGTTCAGCACAGGACCATTCCCCTGAATGGCCCCATCACTCCCGACCAAGTGGTAAAGATCGTGAACATCTGTATGGGAGAACAGAAGCCGCTGGTGTCGGAGTTGAGGGATCGATCCACTCATCCCTTCGTTCCCCGCCTAATAGACACCCTCGCCCCGCCAGGGCTGGGTATCCCCGAGATCAAAGAGTATGACGGAGAAGGAGATCCAGTCCGTCATGTCCAGAAGCATCTTATGGCGTGTCTGGGTAGAGCCCCGACAGAGGACATCGTGTGTACCCTGTTCCCTAATACACTGGGAGAAAGAGCCCTGACCTGGTTCTTTAGTCTGCCCCCAGGCTGCATCACCTATTGGGCTGACATGCACGACCGTTTCATTCGACAGTACCAGGGTCGCCGACGTCTGCTGAAAAGTGTGAGGTCCCTCACCCTGGTGGTACAGAGGCCCGACGAATCACTGGCACATTACTACCAGCGGTACACGGCCAGTGTGGCGGAGATAGACGAGGAGATCTCGGAGGGCGAAACAATTCGTACCTTCATTCGGAACCTGACGGCCCCCTATGATTCCGACCTGATGCATAGCGTGGCTGAGAAACCTGTGTGGAATATGGAAGCATTACAGAAGAGAGTGAAGCGGCAGATCGATGTCCAGGAGTCGAAGATAGCCGCAGGAGAACTGGAGCCCCCAAAATCGAACAAAGAGAAGCAGTCGAGCAAGCCTTTCGACGATCGCAAGTCAAAAGGCAAACCTGAAGGTAGTCGGGATCGAGGTCGCTCTGGTCGGGGGGATGATAGACGTCCTCCAAGGAAGGATAAGAGGGAAGATCTCGACATTCCTCTCAACTGCTCCATGGCGGAAGTGCTGACAGTCATGGAACGACAAGGTATCTCCAGATACCCCCCGAAGAAAGAGGGAGAATTCCTGGGGTCCCGCACAGATCGCTATTGTCGGTTTCACCGCGCAAATGGCCATGACACTAATCACTGTCGAGAGCTGAAGAAGGAGATTGAAAAGCTAATCCAGAAGGGAAAGCTCAAGGAGTTTGTTGGAGACAAACGATGCAGGTCCCGCTCTCGGTCCCGATCGCGGTCCCGCTCCCGATCCCGCGATCGGTCCCCGAAGAAAAAGAGAACTGACCCAGAATCATCCGGTGTTCACAAAGAAAGACGAGTCATCAATGTGATTCATGGAGGATTTGCTGCTGGAGGTGATACCTCATCCGCTCGAGAGGTTTACGCCTCTAGGATTCCTACGGCGGTGGTACTGGGTAAGAGGTCTCGATCTTGGACCTTGAAAGAAGAGATGGTGATCTCCTTCTCGTCGGAAGATCTCATAGGTGTGGAGACCCCGCACGACGATGCCTTAGTAGTAACTCTGGATGTAGACGGGTTCGAGATGAAGAGAATCCTGATTGACGGAGGAAGCTCCTCCGACATTCTATTCATGGACGCGTTGGAAGCCATGGGGAAGACGAAGAAAGATCTGAAGGAGGCAAACTTCCCGATGATCGGGTTCTCTGGCTCAACTTCCTACCCGTTGGGAGTAATCACCTTACCAGTAAAGTTTGGTAACGGGTAGAAGTCAGAAAGGAGGAACGTGGAATTTGTCGTGGTTGATTCTGCTGGGACCTACAACGCAATTATCGGGAGAACAACCATCAATCCGCTAATGGCAGTTGCCTCGACTGTGCACCAGAAGATGAAGTTCCCGACCGACCACGGAGTCGGGGAGGTCAAAGGTGACCAGGTGGCTTCCCGAAAATGCTATGTTAATGCCACCCGGAGGAGGAGGCGAGAGGCCATGACTGTCCTCCAGACAGACACAGATCCCAGAGAAGAGTTTGGACGTCCCGTCCCCATAAAAGATCTGAAAGATATGTTGGGAGAAACCGTAGAAGCCTACGTGGATGATATGCTGGTGAAGTCCCGACAAACTGAGGATCACGTGCACAACCTCACCATGGCATTTGAGCGGATAAAGCTCCGTCAAGTTCGCTTGAACCCGACAAAGTACGCCTTTAAAGTCCATTCAGGGAAGTATTTGGGCTCCAGGATGAACCAAAGAGGAATTGAAGTAAACCCAGAGAAACTGAGGGAAATCAAGGAAATGCAGTCTCCGATAAACCATCGGAAGATGCACTTCCTGGAAAAGGCTTCTCGTGTGTTGAACTTGGGCTATTACTGGCCCACGATGAGCAAAGAAGCAACGGCGTTGCTCTGATCATGCGACGCGTGCCAGAGGCCCGCCCCGAGTATTGTGGCCCCAGCTGCCAACCTGACATCCATCAAGAGCGCTGAGCCCTTCGCGCAGTGGGGCATCAACTTGGTGGGACCTCTTCCACAAGCACAAGGACAATGTAAGTATTTACTAGTAGTTATCGATTATTTTTCAAAATGGATAGAGGCGAAGGCATTAGCCAGAACAACGGGGAATCAGATCGTCAAGTTCCTCCAGACCCACATCATGTCCAAATATGGGATTCCTAAGGTGGTGACCAGTGACAATGGCCCACCGTTTAACGGCTCTCAGGAGAGGAAATATCTGGAAGACCTCGATGGCAGAGCAATAAAGCATTTTCAGTGGCGAACACTTGAAGAAACACCATGCTTGAAGAAAGTCGCCTTAAGTGGTGCCCGATAAAGTCGCCTTAAGTGGTGCCCAATAAAAGTCGCCTTAGGTGGTGCCCGATGTAAAATCGCCTTAAGTGGTGTATGCTGTTTATCGTTTAATTCGATGTAAACCTATTTTATGCCAATAAATAAAGAGGTTGCTTCCAAACAAGAGTTGTCCTTAGATTTATGTTAAGTATAAAAGCCGCCTTCAGTGGTGCACGATGAAAGTCGCCTTCAGTGGTGCACGACGAAAGTCGCCTTCAGTGGTGCACGACGAAAGTCGCCTTCAGTGGTGCACGACGAAAGTCACCTTCAGTGGTGCACGACGAAAGTCGCCTTCAGTGGTGCACGATGAAAGTCGCCTTCAGTGGTGCACGACGAAAGTCGCCTTCAGTGGTGCACGATGAAAGTCGCCTTCAGTGGTGCACGACGAAAGTCGCCTTCAGTGGTGCACGATGAAAGTCGCCTTCAGTGGCGCACGACGAAAGTCGCCTTCAGTGGTGCACGATGAAAGTCACCTTCAGTGGTGCACGATGAAAGTCGCCTTCAGTGGTGCACGACAAAAGTAGCCTTCAGTGGTGCATGATGAAAGTCGCCTTCAGTGGTGCACGACGAAAGTCGCCTTCAATGGTGCACGATGAAAGTCGCCTTCAGTGGTGCACGACGAAAGTCGCCTTCAGTGGTGCGCGATGAAAGTCGCCTTTAGTGGTGCACAATTTTTAGATTTACTCTAAGTAATATGAAGTTGTCTTAAGTGTTGCCCAAGAAAAGACGCCTTAAGTGGTGCACAATACTTAGGTTTATTCTAAGTATCCGAAAGTCGCCTTCAAGGGTGCACAATATTAAGTCGCCTTAAGTGGTGCGCGATCTTTAGGTCTATCCTAATTAACTATTAAAGTCGTCTTAAGTGATGCATTCGATATTAAGTCGCCTTAAGTGGTGCAAGTTATTAGATCGTCGGGAGGACGTCTGAGAAATTCGTAAGTATCAAAGTTTCGACAGCCAAGCACTAAGTCGTCTTAAGTGATGCAATCGACGTTAAGTCGCCTTAAGTGGTGCAAGTTATTAAATCGTCGTGAAGGACGTATGGGAATTAAAGAAGTCACTTGGAGAAGTACAACAAAAGATCGGAATGAAAGAAGTCTGATATTGATAAAAGGGCTCAAAGGCCCGACAATGACGCAAAAGGAGAGGATACAAGGACTCTAAAAAGATAAAAGCATTCAAGCTTGGTGCTTGTCAGCAGCATCAGCAGCAGCTGGATCCGCGGAGCTGGCAGCAGAGGGGTCCACAGGATCGACTTCAGGAGGATTGGTTATCGGGGCGTCTGCACTTGGAAACTCAGAGGCATCCTAAACAATTATCGGAGTACTCCCCCCATCACTCTCCTCGGAAAGAGCGAAGTACTTCTTCGCAAAGGGGGCGAGGGAAGGAGACTTGTCGAAATTGATGGCGTCCCCGTACTCCAGGTGGAGCTCCTCAACGGCGTTGAAGAGAGTGTTCTCCACCTCCGCGCCGAAGAACTTCAGGGCGTCAGCTTGGAAGCCCTCCGACTTCCGATAGTCCTCCCGACCCTTGGCCTCTGCTTCGGCCAGCCGTGCCGGGAACCCCGCGATCAGCTCCTCCAGAGCCTTCTTTTCGAGGACCAGCTGGTCCTCGGCGGCCTTCTTCTCCTAGGTCAGCCGATCCACGACTGCTCCCCGCTCCTGCCTCAGGAGCCCCTCGAAGTCCGCGATCTGCTGCTGAAGACCCCGAATCTTCTCATTGAGGGCAGCCAGCTCCTTGGCCAGCTTCCCCCGCGAAGATTGGGAAGCCTTGAGATCCGCCTGAAGCTGCGAACGGACTCCGCGGTCCCGCTCCCGGGCCTCATCGTAGGCAATGACATACCCGATGAGGCGGTTGTAGTCCCCAAGCTCCTGGAATTAAAAGGGAAAAAGTGTTAGAAGGACAGAAAACCCGATTTATCGATCAACCAGAAAAAGCGAAGTCTCACCTCGATGCGGCGTATAGCCATACCCCTGACGTCCCGCTGCATATGCTTCCGATTGAGGTGAATCGGATGTCGCATAGAAGGCAGGATGGAACCCGCCAGAAGGTGCAGGGCCAGCTCTTGGTCCTGTTCCCCTTGTGTGAGCGGGACTCCCTGGAGCGTCTGGATCGGAGCCCAGGGGGCATCGGCCTGCGAAGGGTTGAAGGGCCTATAGAAGTCCCCATCGAGGGCCATCGGAGAGATGGGACGGGGAAGAGAAGGGCACATCTCCGTCTCAGCCCGGACAGGAGAAGGAGAGAAGTCATGGATAGGAGAGAGCTCCCGCTGCTGTGGAGAAGACGAGGGAGGCGGCCCCTGAGGGGTTGGTTTCAAAGGGGATTGCCCCGCCTTCCGACGCTGCTGAGGGGGATCAACCCCGCCGGTCTCCTCGGAGGAGTCCAGGGTCTCCACCTAGCGAAACTGTTCACCAGATGGTGCCTTCCCTCCAGCTGAGGGAGGCACCCCCGCTGAAGGCGGTGCATCTGTAGAAGCTGCCGCACCCGAGGAAGCTCCCGAGCGACCTGCACCTGGAGGATGAAGAGCTTCAGATAGGTAATCAGGAAGTTCATCGGGATTCTTACACCAAATGATACGTCGGGAGACGTATTGATCCTTCCCGCGGTAGTGATAGTAGCATGCCTTCAAGACTCGGGGAGTTTCACCTCGAAGGATCCTTTTGACATCAGCAATTCGGCCCTTCTTGGTCGAGGAAATCAAGTCCGACGGAACCATCCTTTTATACGGTTTAATAGCGAGTCGGAGTTGTTTACCTTCTTCAGCATTCTGGACCTCGAAGAGTTGGTCCAGATCCACCCGTGGCCGCTTGGGCTGCTCCGTTGAAGGAGACCCCGACCTGGTAGCAGCAGCCTTCTTCGCCGACTTCCTCTTCCGCGAGGGGCGGACAGCGTCGGTCTCCCCCTGCTTAAGGAATAAATCGTTCAGCACAGACACCTTCTTTGCTGCAAACAATAAACGAAGAAAAAGTTAGAAATTTTACCCAAGGGACCACGCTAGAAGGGCCGTCGAAGAGCTGCCCCCCAGAGACAATACTGAGGAGTCGGACCCCGGTATGCACCAGGTCCCGCTCCACCAGAGAGTTAGCATTGAGAGGAGTGTAAGACTCCCCCCAACGATAAAGCTGGATCAATTGAAGAGTCTCGAAGTCCTCATCAACGTAGGTATGGAAAGCAGGCTGAGGGTCTGCTCCCACCTCCCACCGAGGCCAAGGGATAGAAGAATGTTGGATGAAGAAGTAGCTCCTCTTCAGCTACTGTTGTCAGACCCCGTATCAATCAAGAGTCCCCGACCCTTGACCACCTTCCAGGTGTCACTGGTCCAACCGTGCCGGGCAAGTTGCTGCTTACTCCATTTGGGCATCCGAGGGTAGAAGGCGCAAACCCCCGCCTCGTTGCATTTCAGCCCGTAAAAAGTCCGGAAAAGCTGGAGGCTGTAGACCCACTTCTGTCGGAGACAGGGGACTTGGAAGGCATTCCAGATGCGGATGGCATGAGGAGAGAAAGTGGTGGGGTGTGTTTGGTAATGTTGGCACAGCTCGACCAGGTTACCGCAGAAGGGGAACCTGATCCCCGCTGATATTTGTCCCGTAGAGACAAATACCTCCCCTTTCTGGGGACGAGTAACCTCAGGGTCACTCGAGGTACGATGTCGATCATACGGGAAGCGAGGTTCCCAGGTGATGGTGATGCAACCCTCTCGGAGAGCTGCATCGTAAGCAGTGATGGAAATTTCATTCGGAGCATAGTCAAATTTAAAAGGTTTTCTCCCCTCGGAGCTGGAACCGCTGTCTGAAAAGCAACCAGGGCAAGAAAATACAGTGGGATTCTGGAAGAAATTAAAAAGGAAAAAGACGAACAAGCAACGGAGAGTGTTTCCTTACCAGACATGGTGGAGTAGGGGTTGAAAGAGATGAACGAAGTGTCGCCGGAAAGGTGGTCGGAGAAGATTCCAAGGATCTTCGAAAGCACAGAGCTGGAAATTGCTGAGGAATGGCAGAGAGCTTTTGAGAATTCGAAGACGGTAAAAGTTAAATTATGACTGTGGCTAGGGTTTTATAGTCGAAGAAGATAGTTGAAAGGACACTTCGATCCGAATCGTCGAAGTCGAAAGGTCTTAATCTGGACCGTCGAAATGAAACGTGCAGAAGGACAACGGACGTAATGATGAAACGGCCTGAAAAGCACTTTTCAGAAAAGGACAGGCGCGAAAAATCAGGCGCGTGGGTCGAAAACGTCACTCCATTATCTGCTGCATTTAATGCACAAGGGAACCGAAGAGACCTTTGGATATAGCAGTTATCCATAAAACCCTGAGGAAACGTGGAGGAGAAGACTGATAACCGTAGATAACTGAGCCAAGGAATAAATCCCCGACTCTAGTATTGGAAAAATCGGGAGTTGGAAGACACGACGAACTAAAAGTCCCTCATGTCTTGGGGGCAAATGATGGGTCCGACTATAGCCGTCAGGCCCTTTAAACGGCGAGGAAACGGCAAACAGGCCCACCAGGCCCAGAGTAAGGGTCAAGATGACCTAGGAGAAGGGTCCCGATGAAAGGAGTCCCGACTAAGCAGGGTCCCGACAGAGTCGGTCCCGACAGTGGAGCTAAAAGCTCCCGACGAGAAGCCTTTAAGTAGGCCCCGATGATGAATCCCTGAGAATGATTGGCCCTGTCACGATGACGAGGGGCCCCGAGCGGTGACACAACGAGATAACTCTGGAGTCCCCGACGGGAGTCGGGACTCGTTACCAGAGGATAAAGCCAAGATATGCGGGGCGTGGCCGAGATATACGGAACGTGGTTAAGATACACGGATCGTGGCCGAGATACGCGGGGCATGGCTAAGATACGCGAGATCGTGTACGAGATAAGCGGGATACGGGCTAACCACCCCTAACGGTTCGCCAGGTACCTGAGGCACCTCTTTGCCTATAAAAGGGCAGGAGGTCACCTCAGATGATTTACGTTGAAATTCAATACTTTTGATATCTGTTGCTTGCCAGTCAGACGAGGTACTCATTTAAGCATCGGAGAGGGATTCTGGGTCACCGCCCGGTCTATCCCCTCTTGCAGGATTACGTGGAGCGAAGGAGCTAGGATTGCCGTCAAGATCCGTGCCGGAATTCCATCGTGATCCAACAGGCCTCATCCCGACACCTACGTTTTCTACGTAATCAACGCGCGTATACATGATACTACGCCTTCATTTAAGGTAACAAGTGTGAATATAATTATGGCACTAACATTAATACTTGCATGTATTTTCCAGTTAATGCAGGACTACGACATATATGTTGACATACTAACGAGAAATTCTAAGTTTTCAAGATATTACATCACGCATGCTATGATCATGTACACAACGAGCAGCGCGCGCAATGAACAACGCGTGCGACAGATAACAAGCGTCAACTATCAAGGAATATTTTCTAAGTATTCCACCATATCAGCAGACAACACATGACAATATGTCGATTATCAAGAAATATTCCCAAGTATTTTGCTATGTCAACATGTGATGGGAGGCCGACTAGAAGGGAATATTTTCTAAGTGTTCTTGCATGTCAACATGTGGCAAGGTGTCGACTATCAAGGAATATTTTATAAGTGTTCCACTATGTCGGCAGTAGACATATGACAAGGTGTCGACTATCAAAGAATATTTTCTAAGTGTTCCACCATGTCAGCAATCAACAACCATCAACGCGCGGGAAGTTGATGACAGTCAACAACCATCAACATACAACAAATGCCAACAATCAAGGATGTATTCTAAGTACTCTCCTATAACGGCAGTCAACAACAATCATGGTAACAAGCATTAAATATCTCAAAAATATTTGCTAAGTATTTTATCATGGTTGCAGACAACATATAAGCTCAATGAACAAGAATCAATATGTCGGCATACAACTATGTCCGGACACCGGCAAACAACCAACATTGGGAATGCCAAAACATCACTTAAGTCATACTGCAGCAATGTGTCGAAAACAATCACAATGCATAAGGGAAGTTTAACAACTTATCTCCATTTTTCTAAAATTTCCAGCACTTAACCAAAATCTTGGCCGATTTGTGAGACTAATCTCTTTTGGGAATTTTAACAAACACCTTATGTGCATGTTAATGTGACTAAACACTTGATGATTTCAAGATCAAATCAAGGCCAAATGAAGTCACAAAATGTCCAGCCATGTACGGAATTGGACTCACCAACATAAAGCGAGTCTGAATTGCCACTCGCCGTCACCAGAGCACCACGCGCCGTCCCGGAAGTCACACGCGCCGTCCCCGGAAGTCGCACGCGCCGCTTCAGCGGAATGCACGCGCCACCCCTCTCTGTCCCACGCGTCGCCGTATGACACTCCTTGCTTGGCCGGATTTTGATCGGTGTCAATTATGATGTGACTACTCCAAATTTACAACTCCAAGAGCTTCTTGGAAAATCACTAAGGAAGGATGTAAGCTAATGAGTATTCTCTTTCCTAATTTTCACCATGTGATAAGGATTAAACTCCTATCTATTTTCATACAAGTCCATAGCATCATGTACAAGCATGTTTACATCTCTCCTATGCTCACATTACATACATACACCACACAATGCTTCATGTCACACTACATGCTTCGCGCGCATAGTCTAATACATGTTAGATTATTTCTAAGTACATAATTCCTATTTATGATCATCACATGATTATTTTTTAGGTATGAGCTTCATGTTTACATCATGCCCCATGTTTACATCATGCTTCATGTTTACATCATGCCCCATGTTTACATCATGCTTCATGTTTACATCATGCTTCATGATATTATTACAAGTACTTTGTTTATTGCATGTTGTTATAAGCACATTGTTCCTTTCATTTTACTATAAGTAAGTGTTTTACTTATTGCATGTTTACACCATCTATATACCATGTCGTCATCATATCCCATGTTGACGTCATACTTCAGGATTGCATATTATCATAAGTATTTTGCTTATTGCATGCTTCATATTAATATCCTGTTTCATGTTGACAAACATGCTTCCCAATTGTATATTTCTATAATTGTTTTATTCACTGCGCGATTACGTCATCCATATGCTATATCGTCATTTCCATGTTAACATCATGTTACACGTTTACATCATGTACCATGATAACATCACGTTGCATGATTATTTATTATTACAAGTATTTTGCTCATTGCATGTCATTAAAAATACGTTGTTGATTGCATGTTGTTATAAGTATATCGTCTGTTACGCTAACCCCGTAAATAGATTACACACATCCGTCAGAAAATTAAAGATGGACGAATTTGTGTCCCGCGCACTCGATTGACAAACAGGCCAACCTTGAGGTCAGTTCCGAACCTAAATTGGACGAATATCCTATCTTAAATAGAGTCAAGCATGGGTTTTGAACCGCTACTTGACTCGGGGGCAAGTGATGGATATTAGATTTGCCCAAGATCTTTGGAATTCATTTATTTCTTTCAGGGCTAGGTTGCTTTGGTTTTTGTCCAATTCGGGTTCGCAATTATGTTTCGGACTTCGCAAACACGTTAGAAACACAAACGGATTTTACCATGGTCACCTCGAGTCAAAACGGTCAGTATACGCGCAGCACTCGGACCGGGACTTCCGGATTGCTATAAGGCAATCCGAACCATGGCAAACGTCGACATGGTCTGGACTACCGACTAGCACTGTGCGCTTACCCATATTTTTTGCTAAGTATGAGAAGTCAGTGCGCACGTAGCCAACCTTGACGATGGTACGTGTTTTCCTTTAAACCGGCGTTGAACCGTATAAAACCGGGCTCGGTTCTTTGGTTTCCTATAAATAGGGACCTAGGCCTCCCATTTTGGACAACCCTCTCAATTTGACTTTTTGGGCTCTGACCTCTCTCTACATACTTTCTCTCTCTAGATTGTGACTTAAGCATCAGAGAGGGCTCAACCAGCATCACCACCCCCCCCCCCTCTCCATGCTGGTTATTGCCCATTTTGCAGGACCCGACGCGTGAGAAGTTGAGACCAGAGCCGGATCCGGGGACAGACGATTGCGACGTGCTGATAGGAGTCCGTACCTGTGTGCACATCCAATCCGCCCGAAGAGAACACCCCGAGGTCTCCCAGGTGAAAACGACCTCAACAGCAACCATAGGGTTTCTCAACCCCTGGGAACGAACGTAAAGTTTGAAAGCTCCAAAGGTCGATCTATGGTCTTCAACAATCGTCCTGGTAATGGTACCGCGGGTTCCACAAGGAAATCGTGCGCAACGGATTTCCCAGGATCCCTGCGTGTACATTAAGACCTCGGGGTCAAAGTATGTAATCTTGACGTTATACGTTGATGACATTCTTATTGCCGCGAATGATGTGAGTTACTTGAAAATTCAAAGTCTTGGTTAGCAATTGTATTTAAGATTAAGGACATGGGTAAGACCACTTATATCTTAGGCTATAAAATTTCTAGAGATCGTGGTGCTCGTAGATTATGTCTTTCTCAGGAAGCCTATATCAACAAATTATTGAGAAGGTTCATTCTCTATAATGCTAAACACGTGGATACACCGGTTGTATATGGGAGTGCGCTGTCGAAGCGTTATGGCCCAAAGAACCTAGTAGAGCGTGAACAGATGAAAAGTGCCGAGTACCTCAGTATGGTACAAATTATGATGTACGAGATGCAATGCACTCATCCAGATATCTGTTCTCCTTGCTAATGCGGCCATCTCTTTGATGATCAAGAAGTAATCATGTGTCGCACTGTCTACTAAGAAATCTGAATTCGTAGCTTTCTTAAAGAATGCACGGGAGGCTGTCTGGCTAGAGAGACTCTTGACCGCCCTGCTTGACATCGAGGACGAGAGTAAGCTTTGCACAATTACTTTGACAGTCAAGTTACGATTGGGGCAATCATGAATCCGAAGTACCATAGTAGGACAAAACACATTGATATAAAATACAACTATGCAAAGAGTGTGGTAGAATATAAGCTGATCATTGTTGAATTCATGCCTTTGGAATATATTTTTGCTTGACGAAACCCTTTCGCAAGGATGTTTTCGAAAAGTACGTAAAACTGCTTAGCTTGCGTAGGATGTAAAAGTCTTGTAATGTGACAGTAACATTTTTGGATTTGAAGTAACTTTTGAACAAAATAATTTCTATTTGAGTTTATGATATTTACGACGTCGTATTGACAATATTACTTCGGATGGATGGTATATACACTATTCATTGGAGCGTACAACCTCCTAATAAAATATGTCGAATGTGGACCTTGCCACGTCACACGAGCATGGTCGTCTTGATGGAAGAGAAATCTCAGCCATATCAAGACCGGCTAAGAGCCATGGTTTCGGGGTACACGATATGATCAAAGTTTTGCAGATAAACGTGACGAACTCCGTTCGTCTACAACCATATTCTGGGTTAAATGAAAATATACGAAAGCATATGAAATTCCCACTCCAGATGTAAAACGAATTCAGGTTATGCTGTCGACGCGCACTTCATACTATGCGTGCCATGTTCGACCATGGGGTCAGGCTCAGTTTTGTTTGACGGAATCTTTCAAGATTCTGAAGGACACAAATTCATTCACCTTGAGCGTGTGACTGATCCCGGGTGCTGATTGAAGTAGCACCTAAAGTAGCCTTACCACTCAAAAAACATGTCCAAGGTTGGGCTTAATGTTCGCTCACAAGCGTATGAGCGCAGCGCCCGAACAAAAAGTCCAAGTGACCACGTTTTGGGCACCGGTTGAGTTTGACTAAGGACATGAGCGATGGGGATGGTCATGCACATCTATAATTCTCTGACTCTTGTATTCACTAGGTGGCCACCAGCCGGATATTAGTTGAAGGTTGTGAATACTTGTGCGGATTCCTTGGAGAAGTATTCCTTTGTTGAAACTAGGCAATTGGAGAATAACAGTTGACTAGAGGTACAACGCGGCACAGAGAAGTAGTAGGTTGGTAACACGTTGGGAATCAACGTTCCGCGGACGCTACAACACTCTTAATCGATGAGTAGCATGAAGTCCGTTGTGTCTTCCAGTCGCACAACAAACCTCGTATGAACAATGCGGGAAATTGATTGGATCAAAGAATAAGTATTGATGTATTGGTCGACAACTTATTAATAGGCACCCTCCCATTCCGGAGAGTGTGAGTTGTTGACATTTGGAGTAAATGGGTCGTCGTAATAGAAGCCCATTAATATAAGCCCAACATGCTAAGTCTAATATGGGGGTATGAAACATAAGGGATTTCAGGTCAGACCGAAATCCTCATGGGCCCTGCGCGGCCCAAAAGGGCCGGCCCAATTTAGACCATAGGTTCGGCCGGTGTAGTATTAAGCCCTATGTGGGTTTTGCTCACCTCCTCTTATAAATATGAGGTGTTAGTGATTTTTTGGAGTTGTTTACTCTCTCCCTTTAGTTGTTATAAAAGAAATCCCCTCTCCCTATATATTATAGGTTCGGCTAAACCTCATCGCCCATAGTGTATGTGCCGAATTGTGACAATTAACTCACCCCGGAGATCCATCCAGCAACCGGATTGAAGAGACTTTGCTATGAAGACCAGTGCATGCGAATTTCTCCTTAACCAGAGTTCCAGTAGAACACCGTCCAACAAATTGTGAACTCCCTCGTTGACGTCCTTGGGTTACGGATCACAATATAGGTATGTACACTCTTTCCGCTTCGTAATTAGTTTACCTAGCATGTAACTGTAGTTTGATTCATAATATTTATCCCCTAGAATCCAACATTGTCATCATCATTATCAATGCACCTTTTGTACTGTAGATATAATGATTATTTTTTTATGTGTAAGTGGATCAAAGCTACTCGCGAGCTACTCAAAATCGGCTTGATCAAAACTCAAATTTTATTTTGAAAATTTCGAACTCGAGCTCGAGTTGAGAATTTTGGTATGTCGATTCCAACTCAAGCTTGATAATACTCAGCACAAAGTACTTGTGAGCTTTATAATATACATAATTTAATATCCATGTTCAAGTCGAGCTTGATTACTGTAGTCATGGGAAATGCTACTTATTGTGATGTATAATAAGCATTTGTGTCAAGTCGGGTAATCATGAGAAATGTTAACTGTTATGTTTGCTTCCACCTGGGCAGCTTCGGGCTTCTCTATTCACGAACGAGCTCGAGATATGTGTATAAGGATGGGAACGCCGCGATCCTTAAAACACAATCACCGAACTGATATTCCAATCCTCGATCTCGAACTCTTGACCTTCAGGTCCTGCACGAGGGGCAGTAACCAGCGTGGGAGGGGGAATGCTGGTTGGGCCCACTCCGACGCTCAAGTTAGAACTTCTAGAGAGAGAAAGCCTTAGAGAGAAGTCAGAGCATTCCAAGTCCAAAAGTGAGGGAGTTGTTTTGAATGGGAGACCTAGGTTCCCTATTTATAGGGAACCTAAGGATCATGCCCAGTTTTGAACTACTTGATGTTGGTATGTAAGGAAGACGTATACCGTCATCAAGGCGGACTATGTATGCACAGACTTCCCACACTTGGCAAATTAATCGGGGTAAGCGTACGAGGTAAAACGGTAATCCGGACCTCCGGATCCCCTTAGGGCAATCTGGAAGTCCTTCGGCCCGGGAATTAGGCGTATCCCCGATCGTTTTAGACTTGGGTGTCCGCGAAAGGGTTTTTTACGGGTTTTGGGATATTTTACGAGGCCCGAATTGGACAGATATCTAACACTTGCCCCCGAGTCAAGTAGTGGTTCAAAACCCGTACTTGACTCTTTTCATAGATAAGATATTCGTCCAATTTAGGTTCGGTACTGACCTCAGGGGTGGCCTGTTTGTCAATTCGAATGTTGAGATCATAAATTTTACCAACTTTTAATTTTCCGCCGTACGTACGTAATCTGTTTACAAGGTTAGCGTAACGGACAATATGCGTATAATGACATGCAATGTGATAATATCATGGTATATGAAATAAGCGTATAACACGTTGTCAATATGTAAATGATGACAGTGTAGTAGACGAATGACGTAATCATGCGACAAGCAAAACACTTAGAAAAATATAGAATTGGAAAGCATGCTTGAGCATGATGTAAACATAGTAAATGATGCAAGCATGTAGTATGATGTAAACATGAAGCATGGTGTAAATGTAAGACATGATGTAAACATGAAATTCATACTTAGATTATAAAAATAATCATGTAACGATCATAAATAATAAACGTGCATGATAAATTCTATGTACGTAATGTGTAATAATAATTACGTGTAGTGTGTCATGAAGCATTGTGTAGTATATATGCAATATGAACATAGGAGAGATGCAAAGATGCTTGTAAAGGACTTATATGAAAATATATGAAAGTTTAGTCCTTAGCACATGGTGTAGACACTATTAGTAAAAACTAGGAGAGAGAATACTCATTATCTTACATCCTTCATAGATAAATCTCCAAGAAGCTCTCTATTCTTGATGAAGATGAAACTTTTGATATCATAGATTTGGAGTAGACACATCATTGTTGATATCAATTGGATTTCGGTGTGGCACGTGTCAATTCGGACTTGCTTCGTGTTTGTGAGTTCAACTCCGTACATGGTTGGACATTTCTCGATTTCTTTTGGCCTTGATTCAATCTTGAAATCACTATGTACCTAGTTATCTTTACCATGCATACAAGGTGTTTGATAAAATGCATTAGAACACTTAGCCCCCAATCGGTCAAAAATTTTCTAAGTGCTGAAAATTTTAGAAAAGTGTAAATGAATCGTTATACTTCCCTTATGCATAGTGTTCATTGCCGACATGTTGTTCCATGCCTTAGTCGTTGCTTTAGTATGCTTGATTGTGAATATGTACGTATGAATAGCGACTATGCATTATTGTATGCGTCCTCTAGTTGATTCGCGTTGATGTCTCCTTAGCATGATGTACATGCCTATATATGATCATTGCTTGGTGTTTCCTTCTTAGAAGAAGGGTACCGCGTGTTCTTGCAATTATTCGTTTCTTCACTTCGGTGGAATGCCGAGCACTTAACAGATTGGTGCCCCCCCCAAGTCGCTTGGCAGTCGTACCGCTTGATGGGTTCCGATGTAATCGTTAGCCCCGTTAACAGCCAATGGACGGCGAGTAGGTCTAGTGGGCCTCGTGAAAAGCCTGGAAGGCCCAGAGGCCCAGCACGAAGGGTCCCGACTTTAGCGGTCCCGATGTATGAGCTGAATGCTCCCGATGAGAAGCCTCTGAGTAGGCCCCGATATGCCTTAGTAAAGGCCCCGTTAATAAAGCCCCGCAGAGGCTGGACCTGTCCCGTAGAGACTGAAGGTCCTGGGTGGTGATCTAGAATGAGACAACTCTGGAGTCTTCGACAGTAGCCGGGACTTGTGATCAGAGGATAAAGACCGAGAAACCCGCCTACTAGATAGAGTAGTGGGAGACGGTTAGAGATAAAGATAAATCCCCCGAGATACGCAGGGCGTGCCCGAGATACGCGGAGTACGGGTAAGATACGCGGAGCGTGGGGCGAGATATATGGAATCCCAACCGAGATATACGGAATCGTGGCGAGATACATGGAATCATGAGCACAACGGCCAAGCATGGTCACAGGTAACTGGGCAACTCCTCCTCCTATATAAAGGAGGAAGTTACCCCATAAAACCACACTCTCTAATACGACTTAGAATACTGCTGCCACCCTATTGATTGTGTACTCATTTAAGCATCGGAGAGGGATTCTGGGTCACCGCCCAGGTCATCCCCTTTTGCAGGATTACGCGGAGCCCAGGAGTCCAAGCTTTCCGTCAAGGACGTAACGGAGCTTCGCCCGTGATCCAACATTGGCGCCGCCTGTGGGAAACTTACAAAAAGTCAAGATAGTTTCTACCAGATCAATGGCCGGTGGTGGCAAGAAGAAGCAAGTTCAGGCTGGCAGTTCTCGTCCCGCAGGAACTGTGAATTCCCCGTTGCCGGAACATGTTGCTGAACAAGGTGAGAACCCCGCTCTTTCCCAGACAGGGGGGCAGGGTGATGGCTATGAGGTCTCAGTTCGAGACACATAGAGGAACAGGCAGGATGTCCCGCGTAGGGAGGAAGATGAGGCTCCCCCGAACCCGGTGGACCATGGAGGAGAAGGAGTCCCGCGAAGGGAAGAAGGGTCGTCTTCGAACTCGGAGTTGGCCAAGGCAGTAGCAGATGCTATGCCCATGTTCTTGTCCGCCATGGAAGCCTTGCTGGACAAAAGAGAGGCCGCCAGGAGGGCGGAGGAGTTGCCTCCGCGAGAAGAATTACCACCACCCCCGCCGAGGGTGGACCCAGAGGAACAGGAGGTTCCGCCCAGGAGCAAGGGTAAGGAACCAGCACACCTGGAGAAGTTCGTGGTCGACGGCCCAGGACCAGTGCAAAATAGGACCATTCCCCTGAATGGCCCCATCACCCCCGATCAGGTGGTGAAGATCGTTAGCATCTGCATGGGTGATCAGAAGCAGATGACATCGGAGCTAAGGGATCGGTCCAGCCATCCTTTCGTGCCGCGGCTGATAGATACCGTCGCCCCGCCCGGGCTAGGTATCCCGACCATCAAGGAGTACGATGGTGAGGGGGACCCAGTTCGCCATGTTCAGAGGAATGTCCAGGCCTGTATGGGACGAACAACGAACGATGACCTCATATGTTCATTATTCCCGATAACCCTGGGAGAAAGGGCCATGACTTGGTTCTTCAGCCTCCCGCCAGGATGCATCACGTGCTGGGCTGATATGCACGATCGCTTCATCAAGCAGTACCAGGGTCGGAGGCGTCTTCTGAAGACTGTGAGGTCCTTGACCCAGGTGGTGCAGAGACCCGATGAATCGTTGGCATACTACTACCAACGGTTCACTGCTAGTGCTGCGGAGATTGATGAAGAAATCTCGGAGGGAGAGACCATCCGTACTTTCCTGTGGAACTTGAGCGCTCCGTACGGCTCCGACCTGATGCACAGCGTAGCCGCGAAGGCTGTGTGGAGTATGGAGGCCCTGCAAGCGAGGGTGAAACAGCAAATCGACGTACAGGAGTCGAAGATTGCTGCCGGAGAGCTCGATCCCCCGAAATCGGGGAGAGGAAAGCCATCGTCCAAGCTGTCGGATGATCGCAAAGGGAGCGACAAGTCGGAAGGAAGTAGGAACCGTGGTCGTCCCGATAAAAGAGAAGACAAGCGTCCTCCGAGGAAGGACAACCGAGAAGGTCGGGCCGTTTCCATCAATAGCTCGATGACCTCTGTGTTAGCTGTGATGGACAGACAGGGTCTCGCCCGATACCACCCGAGGAAAGAAGGCGAATTCCTAGGAGGCCGCCCTGACCGTTACTGTCGCTACCATCGAGCCAATGGCCACGACACCGAAAACTGTCGGAAGCTGAAGAAGGAAATTGAGAAGCTGATCCAGAAGGGGAAGCTAAAAGAATTCGTCGGAAGGGGGCGGTGCCGATCCCGTTCCAGAAGTCGGTCACGATCCCGTTCCAAGTCCCGCGACCGATCCCCGAAGAAGAAGAAGATTGAGCAAGAAGCTTCAGGTTCAGTTGCCCGTAAGGAGAGGCGCAGAACTATCAACGTCATCCACGGAGGGATGGCGGAGGGAGGTGATACCTCTGCTTCTAGGGAGAACTACGCTTCCCTCATATCTGCCGCGGTGGTGCTAGGCAAAAGGTCCCGGTCGTGGACCCTGAAGGAGGAAATGGTAATTTCTTTCTCGGCGGAGGATCTAGTAGGCGTGGAGAGCCCTCACGATGACGCCTTGGTCGTGACCCTGGACGTAGACGGATTCGAGATGAAGCGGATCCTGATAGACGGAGGGAGTTCCTCCGATATTCTTTTCATGGACGCTCTGGAAGCCATGGGAAAGACGAAGAAGGACCTCACACAGGTGGACTTCCCGATGGTGGGATTCTCTGGTTCCACCTCTTACCCGATGGGAATGATTACCTTACCGGTGGATTTTGGTAGTGGCTGGAAGATGGAGAAGCAAAACGTAGATTTCGTTGTCGTGGAGTCTGCGGGGGTATACAACGCTATTATCGGGAGGACCACTATCAACCCTCTCATGGCAGTCGCCTCGACGGTCCACCAGAAGATGAAGTTCCTGACTGACTATGGGGTCGGAGAGGTCAAGGGTGACCAAGTGGCATCGCGGAAATGCTACGTTAACGCCACCCGACGGAGAAGGAGGGAGGCCATGACTGTCCTTCAGACTGATGCCGATCCTCGAGAGGAGTACGGGCGTCCCTCCCCAAGGAGGATCTGAAGGAGGTTGAGATCGATGGGCCTTAGAGGAAGGTGAAGATCGGGTCTGCTTTGTCGGAGGGAAGAGCCAAAGAGTTGATCGAGCTCCTGAAGGAGTTTAAGGAGCTGTTTGCCTGGTCCCCGAGTGATATGCCAGGAATCAGCCCCGACGTGATAGTGCACGAGCTGAAGATAGACCCCGCGATCAAGCCTATCGCGCAAAGAAGGCGTCCGATGGGCGCGGACAAGAGGATCGAGATCCAGCAAGAGGTGGGCAGACTGCTCGATGCTGGATTCATCAAGGAGCTCCGATTCCAGACTTGGGTGGCTAACCCAGTCCTGGTGCGAAAGAGTAACGGGAAGTGGCGGATGTGTGTTGATTTCCGTGACTTGAACAAAGCTTGCCCGAAGGATTGCTACCCGCTCCCGAGGATTGATCAGTTAGTGGATGCCACGTCGGGACATGAGCTGCTGAGCTTCATGGATGCCTATTCCGGGTACAACCAGATCAAGATGGCGAAGGAGGATGCCCCCCATACGGCCTTCTATGCCGACAGTGACGTCTACCATTACGACGTGATGCCCTTCAGATTGATCAATGCCGGAGCAACTTACCAGCGAATGGTGAACAAGTTGTTCGGAGACATGTTGGGGAAAACCATGGAGACGTATGTGGATGACATGTTGGTGAAGTCCCGACAGGCAGGAGACCATGTCCAGAACTTGGCGGCAGCATTTGAGCGGATGAAGTTCCATCAGGTTCGGCTGAACCCCGGAAAATGTGCTTTTGGGGTGAACCGGGGAAGTTCCTAGGGTTCATGGTGAGCCAGAGAGGAATCGAGGTGAACCCCGAGAAGCTGCGAGCAATCGAGGAGATGCAGTCCCCGAAGACTCATCGGGAGGTCCAGGTGCTGAATGGTCGGTTGGCCGCGATGAATCTCTTCCTATCCAAGGCGAGTGACCGAGCCATGCCATTTTTTGATGTACTGAGGGCCCACAAGAAGTTCGAATGGACCGACAAGTGTGAGGAGGCGTTCCAGGCACTCAAGCAGCACCTCCGTACCCTTCCGCCGTTGGCGAAACCAGTTCTAGGCGAGCCGCTTTATCTCTATTTGGCTGTTTCTGCTGTGGCTGTTAGTTCTGTTTTGATTAAAATTGTCAAGGGCAACCAAGTGCCTATCTATTATGTAAGCAAGGCGTTTGCCAAGTCTGAAATAAATTATCCCGCTATTGAGAAGTATCTCTTTGCATTGATTATTGCCGCTCGAAAGCTACGACCTTACTTCCATGCCCATGAAGTCACGGTATTGACTAATCAGCCCTTGAAGCACTTTTTGAACCACCGGAGGCGTCGGGGAGATTGGTGAAATGGGCCATCGAGCTGATGGATTTCCGTATTCATTTCGCTCCGAGAACCGCTATTAAGGGCCAGGCATTGGCAGATTTTATAGCCGAGTCTACGGCACCCGATCTGGAAGTAACGGGTCCCGCAGAGGGGGCAACCATGGAGGAAGTCCCGACAACAGAACAACAGCCAGAACAGCCAAATGAGGAGAATACTTGGAAGATGTACACTGATGGTTCATCAAGTGTAGAAGGCTCGGGGGCAGGATTCGTATTGATACCGCCCGGTGGAGGCGAGCCCCTACGATATGCCTTGGCATTGACGTTCAAAGCCACCAACAACGAAGCAGAGTATGAGGCTCTCATCACAGGTCTTAAGATTGCCAAGGGTACGGGGGTCGACCATTTAAAAGTAAAATGCGATGCTAGCTTGGTTGTAAATCAAGTCCAGGGGAACTATGAAGCCAAGAGCCCGACAATGAAGAAGTATTTGCACGAGGTGCAGACTTTGAAGGGAAGCTTCAAAAGCTTTGATATCGAGGCGATCCCGAGGGAAGAAAACGCGGAAGCAGATGCCTTAAGCAAGTTCGCTCTGGGAGTGGCCCCCGAGGAGAATCGGAAGGTGCATTTCCTAGAAAAGGTGATTATCTCAAACATTGATCCGGCGGAGATCTGTGCTATTGAGACAGGATCGGAGGAAGAAGAGAAGCCCACTTGGATGACCCCGATGGTCACATACCTGACTACGGGGGTACTCCCCGATGACAAAGTGGCAGCTGTCAGGTTGCGTCGGATTGCGGACAACTACGCGATGGTGGACAACCAATTATACAAAAAAGGGTACGTAAAGCCTTTCTTAAAATGCGTAGCAGAACCTGACACGAATCGGATCCTGAGGGAGCTACACGAGGGAGTCGCGGCCTGTCATGAAGGGGCCAGATCTCTAGTGAGGAAGGCATTGAACTTAGGCTACTATTGGCCCTCGATGAACAAAGAAACGACCGCGATGGTCTGATCCTGTGATGCATGCCAGAGGTACGCCCCGAATATTGTGGCTCCCGCTGCGGACTTAATGCCCATCAGGAGTGCATGACCCTTCGCGCAATGGGGGATTGACCTGGTGGGACCTCTTCCCCAAGCGAAAGGTCAGTGCAAATATTTGCTCGTGGCCATCGACTACTTCTCAAAGTGGATAGAGGCTAAGGCATTGGCCAAAACGACGGGGGTAGCAGATCCTCAAGTTCCTTCAAACTCAGATCATATCCCGATACGGGGTTCCTCGAGTGTTGATCAGCGACAACGGTCCTCCGTTCAATGGGGCTCAGTTGAAGGAGTACCTGGAGGAATTAAACATTGAGCATCAGACCGCTTCAGTCCGCCACGCTCTGACCAATGGCCATGTAGAATCAGCCAACAAGATCGTGATGGATGGCTTGAAGAAGAGAGTATATGCCTTGCAAGGCCATTGGCTGGATGAGCTCGAAAATGTGCTGTGGGCTGTTAGAACAACACCCAAGCAATCGACGGGGGAAACTCTGTTTGGCCTGGTCTACGGCACGGAGGCAGTCGCTCCCGTGGAGATAGCGGTGGCGTCCCACCGCGCAAAATATTACGAGCCTCTGACAAATGAAGAAATGAGACGTCTAGACTTAGACTTGCTCGAGGAAAAGAGGTGGAAAGCTGATGAAGTCCAGGCCCGGATGCATCTGGCAACAACCCGATATTATAATCGGCGTGTCAGGTCCCGACAATTCTTCGTGGGAGAACTTGTCTGGCGGAGGAACGAGTTCGTTCATCAAGATCGGATCAACAAGCTATCGCCAAAATGGGAGGGACCTTACAAGATCGTAGGGATGCCAGCACCCAATGCATACAGGCTAGAGGACCTTGATGGCAAGACGTTGAAGCATTCCTTCAGTGGCGAACACTTGAAGAAGTATCATGTTTGATATTAAGCCGCCGTGAAGGGCGCAAATTGTCTATCAATAAGATCCGATGTAAGCCTATTTTGAGTTATTTATGAATAAAAGAAGTTGCTTCCGATCAAATTACTTTTAGATTTATTCTAAACTGTTAGTAAGACGTCCTGAAGGACGCGACAAAAGCCTTCCGAGGTACGATAAAAGCCTTCCGAGGTATGCGTAAGTCGTCTATATGATGCGGCCAAAAGCCTTAACGGGTATGGACAAAAGCCCTACGGGGTACACGTAAGTCGTCTATATGATGCAACCAAAAGCCTAGGTACGAAATGGCCCTGATGGGTCCGCGTAAGTCGTCTATATGATGCGGCCAAAAGCCTTAATGGTAAGCCTTAACAGGTCCGCGTAAGTCGTCTATATGATGCGGCAAAAAGCCTTAAAGGGTATGATTAAGCCGTCCGGTAGAGACGCAGTAAAAGCCCTAAGGGGTGTGAAAATGGCCTTGAAAGGCAGGGATAAGAAACCTTAAGTGGTGAAGTCCCGACCTTGGACGAGAAACCTTAAGTGGTGAAGTCCCGATTTTGGACGAGAAACCTTAAGTGGTGAAGTCCCGATTGGACAAGAAACCTTAAACGGTAAAATCTCGAGTAAAACGTCGGAAGGACGTATGAATTCATTTTAATGGCGCATCGGAACGTTCTGAGTAACGAATTTAAAGCCGCTTTAGATAAAGTGCAAATGAGTATCGGTGCCAAAACAGATGGAAAGAAACTACTTATATAAAGGCCAGAAGGCCAAAGAGGTTCGATACAAGAGATAAAGGAGAAAGACAACAATGACTAAAAGATGTAAACATTAAACTTGGTCCTTGTTGGAAGATGGATCCTCAGCAGCATCGGAGGGAGCAAGATTTGGAGGGGCCTGGGCGGAAGGCTCCGCGGCTGGCGGAGTCGGGTCCATGGCAGCGGCCTCTTCACTCTCCGCGGGGAGGTTGAAGTATTTCTCCGCGAAAGGGGCGAGAGTCTCGGACTTCTTGAAGTCGATGGAATCCTCGTATGCGGTGTAGAGCTCTTCGACGGCATTGAACAGAACGTTCTCCACCTCGGACTTACAGAACTCTACAGCAGCCACCTTGAATTCTTCAGAGTCCCGATACTCCCCGCGGCCCTGCAGGCGGCCCTCCTCGAGGCCTTGATCCTTGGCCTCAGCCAGCTTGGCAGAAAATTCAGCTCTCTCAGCTTCGAACTTCGCCTTGGCCTCCGCAAGAAGATCCGCGAAAACGTTCTTCTCATGAACGAGCTGCTTCCTCTCCGACTCATGCCGTTGATTATCCGCCTGGACCATCTTCCGCTCCCGACGCATGACAGCCTCATGATCGTGGACTTTCTTGAGCAGGCTCGAGGTCATCTCGTCTAGGAGAGCTTTCTCCTTGGCCATCTTGTTCTTGGCCGCCACTGCCTCGTCGAGTTCTACTTGAAGCTTGGCTAAAGCATCAGGGTTCGACTTGGCCTCCGCCGCCTCCAAAGCACCCTTCAGGGCCAGGATAAGGCCGAAGCAGCGCTGTTGGTTTGCGGTGTCCTGAGAGAAGGGAGCAAAAGATCAAGATACAGTAATCGGAGACAAGAATGATGAAGAAAATAAAACAAAGATGAAGTTTTACCTCCATCCGACGAATAGCCATATCGCGGATCTCCTCCCGCGCCAAGGATAGGGGTCGCCTCAAGGCTGGAGGAATTGACCCCGCCAGCAGATGCAGGGCCAATCTAGGATCAAGGTTTCCCCGCTGGAGTGGAACCCCTCGGAGAGACTCGATCGGGTTCCAAGGCATCATCCCCTGGTCGGGGGTGAAAACCTTGTAAAGATTTTCATCCACGGGGAGAGGGGGGATGACCCTAGAAATTTCAGCCAGACGAGCCACCTCGGCTGGTGGCTCGGGAGTCGGAGTGCGGAACTCGGGAGGAGGACTCGGGGACACATCCTCCACGACGGGCCTCAAGGTGCTCCGACCGCGCCTACGACGGAGCAGGCCACCTTCAGCGGGCTCCTCGGAGGAAGGAGAAGCCTCCAAGTCAGTCACCTGACGGAACTGGGCTTCCGTCGGGGTTTCCTCTGTCACCGGCGCCGGTGGAGTCACGGCCCGGGCTGGAGTAGCAGCACGCCCCGGAGTGACAGCCTCCGATGGACCTGCGGTGGCGGGACGAATAAAGTCAGGAAGAGTACCCTTAGGGCACCAGATGATTTGACGATCGAAGTGTTTGTTCTTCCCAAAGACGTTGTAATATCCCGCCTTGAGAACACGGGGAATTTCTCCTCGAAGGATGTACTTGATCTCTTGAACCCGCGTTTTCCGATCAGCGGGGATAAATTCCCTGGGAACTAATTTCTTATATCGTTTAATTGCACGACGAACACGCTTACCTTCCTCGGCGGTAGTGACCCCAAGGCTTGGTCAATCTCCTCCCTCCTGGCCTTCTTGGCCCCGACTTGCTCTTCGTTCGGAGGAGCAGCAGATAGAGGAGTGGAAGAGGAAGCGCCTTTCTTCACCAACTTTCGCTTCCGCTTGGAGCCCCTCTGGACGGCATCAGTCTCGCCCTGCTTCAGAATGAGATGAGTCAACAGAGAAGCCTTCTTGGCTGCAAAAGTAAAAGACAAGATGGTTAGAAATATTACCCAGATGACCAAATCCTTGGAAACAGAGTCAAGGAGTCGGACTCCGATAGTAATTAGGTTCCTCTCCTGGAGCTTGTTGGCGTCGAGAGGTATGAAGTTGTCCCCCCAGCGGTAGAGCTGAACCATTTGGAGGGTGTTGAGGTCATCCTCAGTGTAGTCTAAGAGCTTGGGGGCAGGATCCGCCACGACCTCCCATCGAGGCCATGGGACAGAGCTGTGCTGGACGAAGAAGTAGTACTTCTTCCATCCGCTGTTGTCGGACCCCGAATCGCGAATCAGCACCTGATCTTTGTGGAACTTCCAAGTTTCGCTATCCCAGCCGAAACGTGAAAGTTGCTCCTTTGTCCACTTGGGGAGTCGGGGGGAGAAGGAGCAGACCCCAGCTTTGTTGCACTTCATGCCGTAGAAAGTGCGGAATAGCAGTAGACTGTATGTCCACTGCTGGCGATGGCATAAGAGTTGGAAGGCATTCCACACGCGGATGGCGTGTGGAGAGAAGGTACAAGGGTGCATTTTGTAGAAGTTGCACATCTCCACCATATTTCCGCAGAAGGGGAACCGAATCCCCGCGCTTATTTGTCCGGCGGAGACGAACACTTTCCCTGCCCGAGGAGGCGTAATGATGTGCTTCCTTCTGACAGCAGGTTGAGACTCATATGGGAAGCGAGGTTCCCAATCTGAGGTAATACACCCCTCTCTAAGGGAAGCCTCATACGAAGCCTCAGATATCTCATTGACAGCAAACTCGAAAGTGAAAGGAGCTCTAACCTCAGAACTAGCTTCGTCTAAAACGATTGCAAACAAGAGGATTTGAGAAAAGAAGAACAAACAGCAAGTAAATCACGAAAACATAGAAGAAAGTCTTACCAGACATGATCGATGCTCGAAGAGATAAAATGGAGGAAGATCGGAAGGTTGAAGGCCTTAGATCACTGGAACAGCAGGAAGAGCTTGGAGAAGAAGCTTCGAATGCAAGGATGGCTGAAATCGAGAGAGTGCAGAAGAAGTGAATAATGCCAGGGTTTTGGCTTTTATAAGCAAAAGGACAACTGAGGGAACTTAATCTTGACCGTTGAAGACAAAACGATTTGATCTCGATCGTTGAAATTATGAAGACGGTACGGAAGAGACAGCTGGATGGGCACGATCTGCACCGTTGAAGGGGAAACGACACGATCTTAATCGCCGAGATCATAGGTACGGAAGGGACGTGCGTGACGTCATGGCTGCTTTTCCAGAAAACAGCAGTCACGCCGGTTTAAACGTCATTTCTTTATCCCTAGGCATTTAATGCTACAGTAACCGAGGAGTCTCCTCGGATTTGGCAACTGCCCATGGGGTCTGGTGGGCCCAAGGTAATCATGAGTAAGAGACTCTGTTATACAACAATCACACGCAAGGCAAAAGCCTCCGACGGTGGTATCGGAAGGTATGAAAACAAAAGCCTCCGACGGTGGTATCGGAAGGTATGAAAACAAAGGCCTCCGACGGTGGCATTGGAAGGTATAAAAACAAAAACCTCCGACAACGGGGTTAGAAGAGCTGAATTAAAAGACATGACGAACTAAAAGTCCCCCATGTCTTGGGGGCAAATGATGGGTTCCGATGTAATCGTTAGCCCCGTTAACAGCCAATGGACGGCGAGTAGGTCCAGTGGGCCTCGTGAAAAGCCTGGAAGGCCCAGAGGCCCAGCACGAAGGGTCCCGACTTTAGCGGTCCCGATGTATGAGCTGAATGCTCCCGATGAGAAGCCTCTGAGTAGGCCCCGATATGCCTTAGTAAAGGCCCCGATAATAAAGCCCCGCAGAGGCTGGACCTGTCCCGTAGAGACTGAAGGTCCTGGGTGGTGATCTAGAATGAGACAACTCTGGAGTCTTCGACAGGAGTCGGGACTTGTGATCAGAGGATAAAGACCGAGAAACCCGCCTACTAGATAGAGTAGTGGGAGACGGTTAGAGATAAAGATAAATCCCCCGAGATACGCAGGGCGTGCCCGAGATACGCGGAGTACGGGTAAGATACGCGGAGCGTGGGGCGAGATATATGGAATCCCAACCGAGATATACGGAATCGGGGCGAGATAAATGGAATCATGAGCACAACGGCCAAGCATGGTCACAGGTAACTGGGCAACTCCTCCTCCTATATAAAGGAGGAAGTTACCCCAGAAAACCACACTCTCTAATACGACTTAGAATACTGCTGCCACCCTGTTGATTGTGTACTCATTTAAGCATCGGAGAGGGATTCTGGGTCACCACCCAGGTCATCCCCTTTTGCAGGATTACGCGGAGCCCAGGAGTCCAAGCTTTCCGTCAAGGACGTAACGGAGCTTCGCCCGTGATCCAACACCGCTGTTTCCTGATGGTTTCGATTACTTCATCTTCTGACCGTGATGTGCCTACTTGGACCATCCTTTCTGGCTCATCTATCTTGATTTCTTGTAATGCTTCAACGAAAGCAGGACGTGCATGATCTACCCTTGGGTTTTCATTAATGACGGGAATCCACTATTGTTTGTCTTGACATTATGTTGTAGTGCAACCTTGTAGCAGTCTTTTGATAGCTGCTGATCTCCCTTTATTTCACTTTCAAGGGGCCTGGATTTATTGATGTGTTTCTTCATACACTTATGACTCTTTCCGAGGTTATGTCTGTATGACGATCGTACATATGGTTGAGAGATGTTATACTGGTGGAATCCTCATCTTCTCCTTTATTTTGTCTGAAGATTAGGTTTCGCTGTCGGCGTACATTTTGAGTGGTACGATCCTTCTTGTGTTCTTGACAAGGGTAAACTTGCTGAATGTTGGAAATAATTTTCTAAACTCTTTTCTCGTGATGGGTTTGGCACAGGCGTGCGTATAACATAGGAGTGTATCCTGAATTCCTATCTTCCACAATGTTGATGACGTTGTCACTTGGGTAATGTTCTCGTCTTATTTTATTATTGCAACACGATTTTTAGTCCTGTGCATAGAATGCTTGAGGCTCCGTTGCATGGGGAATGTTGTATGACCTAAGCCATTTGTTGTTCATAGTGCGATAGCTTGTGTTGTTGACGCAATTAATATGTGCGAAGTTGTTACTTGGCGTTATTCCAAGGTAGTATGCATGATATAGTAATGTACCTACGAAAGTAGATTTAACCTTCATTACATATTTGGAGTTCGTACAATGGATTACAGGAAGGTGTCTACTGATCGCTCCTTTTGAAAAGTACTAAGGCTAATAAACATAAGTTGTACTTAATCTAAAAAGACTTAAAGTAGATATGCAAAAATAAAGATAAAGGGATTAATGATGTGTTTGACGTCTTCATAGGTGATTTGTCGGCAAGTTGATTCTGCCATGTGCCACATAGTTCCTCAGTGCATCTAACGTGTTGAGCTCTTCAATCTCCTCCTTTGGGGATGAACAAATGTTGGTGTCATGCCCCACAGTTTTATGGTGCTTGCATCGTTCTTTATCGTTCTTGCCAAGGAGGTTAGTCATTGGCTCCAGTGGTCGGTGAAGTTTGTTTTCCGGGAGTTTGAAATTTGTTTCCTCCATCTTCGTGCTCCAAGGATTGTATAAGTCGTCATAATTGGTTCCATGAGTGACGTTGTTTTTTCGGCGCTTGGCGATAGGTGGATTATCATTCGGCTTTTCTTTTCCTTTGCCTTTTCCTGAAGACTTCACATGAGACTACTTTTGATGCTTATTTCCTTGGTCGATATACTTCTTCATTTCTCCTTTTAAGATTAAGCTGTTTACATGAAACCTTAGTCCAACACAGTCTTCCGTCTCGTGGCCATACACTTCGTGATTTTCACACCATTTGCTTTCATCTTTTCCCAACGGGCCCTTGCGGAAGTTGGAGGGATTTTTTCACAACTTCGTCTTATTTATCTCTTTCAAGATGACGGACAGCGGTGTGTTCAATGGAACACATTTGGCGAGATTGGTGTTTTTGAGCCTTTGGACGTCTGACTGGAATGGCCTCTTTTGTTGCGGTTGTCTCTTTTCCCAGGAAGCGTCTATCTTTTCCTCAATTATTTCCTTCAAGGTTCTCGTTGTAAGTCCCGTGATTGGGACATCATCGTCATTAACAGGTTTTTTCCGTCCCTCCTTGTGACGGATGTTAGCATCGTCTTGGCTTGTCCTCGTGGAAGAACCGTCCTTGTATATTTTTGAGCGGGAGGTTGGAGGTTGTTTCCATGCCCTTTCTTGGTGTTGTGCTATCACATACGGGTTGTATGAGCGTGTACTGCCCCCTTATTCCTTGGTGCAGTGTGTCTTGATGACTTGTGACTCGGGACTTTGTTGTTGTCTCCTCGACTTTTCCGTTGATTGGAGGCGTAGGTGGTGGTGGCGGGGCATATCCTTGGTTCCTTAACATCTTTCGGAATGCAAGCAGCTCTTCGAGCGTGGTCATCCTGGTGGGAGTGACAGGTGATGGCGGGTTGACACCTTTGTATTGGAGGACTCCTTGGTCGTACTGTGCGAAGGATGCACTTCTTGTTAGCATGAAGAAGGCATTGGATGTGGCAACAGGCATGTGGGAGGATCCAAGTTGACTTCTTGTCGGCATCTGCGTGGTTATGACCAAGGCGTCATGGTGCGTAATGTGCTCTTTGTCCTTTGATGAAAAACCAATGACATCTTCAAAGGCGGCCTCCTTTATGTCGACATACTCCATGTTGGTATCATGGAACTTGTGCATTGTCTTTGCAACGTACACTTCTTGCTCGTACGACTTCTCGCTTTCAACAACAAAGTCTCCATGGATCATATTTACATTCGTCATCTTTTCCGGATAGGATGCAATGTATGCTGTATTTTGGACTTTAAGGTCATGCTGTGCGGAAGGCACACTGCTTGTTGGCATAGAGGATGCAGCGAACATGTCTTTATGTACGTGCAAATGATCCTGCTGACTTGTTGCCTGCTTCTGTTTGTTGGCTGGCATCCCGTATGGGAACTCTTCATTGATCCCCGTCCTTCGCTCGAACTCGTGTGCTGATACATTATTCTGAACTTCGGGACCGTGCTGTGCGGAAGGCACGTTTGCGATTGGCACGGATGAGGCGGTGGATCCTATATCTGGAACGTGATAACGTCCTGGTTGGTTTCTTGTCGGCTTCGGCTTGCCTGCACCTGCCTTCTTTGGTTGTCTTCCAGTCATAGCTCGCGGTGCGGAACGGCTTTTTGTTTGAATCACACTGACGGCGCCAAATGTTATGTTTGCTTCCACCTGGGCAGCTTCGGGCTTCTCTTTCCACGAACGGTCTCGAGATATGTGTATAAGGACGGGAACGCCGCTATCCTTAAAACACAGTCACCGAGTTGATCTTCCAATCCTCGATCTCGAACTCTTGACCTTCAGGTCCTGCACGAGGGGCAGTAAACAGCGTGGGAGGGGGGAATGCTGGTTGGGCCCACTCCCACGCTCAAGTTAGAACTTCTAGAGAGAGAAAGCCTTAGAAATAAGTCAGAGCATTCCAAGTCCAAAAGTGAGGGAGTTGTTTTGAATGGGAGACCTAGGTTCCCTATTTATAGGGAACCTAAGGATCATGCCCAGTTTTGAACTACTTGATGTCGGTATGTAAGGAAGACGTATACCGTCATCAAGGCGGACTATGTATGCACCGACTTCCCGCACTTGGCAAATTAATCGGGGTGAGCGTACTAGGTAAAACGGTAATCCAGACATACCCGGATTGTTTAATAATCCGGGACGGGTCCGGATCGCCTTAGGGCAATCCGGAAGTCCTTCGGCCCGGGAATTACGCGTATCCCGGATCGTTTTAGACTTGGGTGTCCGCGAAAGGGTTTTTTACGGGTTTTGGGATATTTTACGAGGCCCGAAATGTAAATATGAACCCGAATTGGACAGATATCTAACATTAACTTATTGTGATGTATAATCGACTAACGATTCGAGTTGAGTGCAGCTCCATTATGTCCCGCGTGGTCGCAGGTCGAGTTTTAAAAATTTGACGAGCTCGAGCGAGTTCGAGCTTGATAACTTTTAATCGAGACGAGCTTGACAGACATCTAGCCTGACTCGGCTCATTTACGCTCCTAGTAGAGTGTCGTCGAATATAATTATGTAAACTGTTTATTTACTAATTCATTATTTAGTATCTATATATTATCTAATACACATAAATATATACATATATATTATATAAACCATAGTTATTAATAAATATAGTTTACATATATAGTATAAAAAATTCAACAATACATATTTCTCTACTATTTATTTTTTATTGTTAATATTATTATTATACTGTAATAGTAAGTAATATAATATATAATAATTATCTAATTTAATAAAAATATTTGTATTATATAAAAATATTTTTCTTTAACAAATAACACATTTATATAACAAAAAATAATGTTAAGTTTTATCGAGATGTACATTTTTATCTAAGGGTAAGTAGTTAGCAACTCCGTCATCTCGCTATCAACAAAATCGTCCATATTAAGTTTTTAATGTTAAAAATGAAATATAAAAACATGAAAGTGGCTTTTAGAAAGCAGCACCTCAGTTGTTTTGAAAAAATGTCTTTCAGAATGTAATGATTTGAAAAAAAGAACACTCTAAACTCGTGTTACCAAACGCTCCAGCTTTTGCTAAAAGAGTTTTTAAATTTTTTTTGTTTTTAACTGGGGTCGGACCCAACCCTGGGATCATCCAATTGGGTCAAGTAGTTCGGTTTTGAAGTTTTAGGACTAAATTGAACAAAAAAAAGTTATGGATGTATTAGAGGGACTAAACTAAACAAAATCAAAAGTTCTGGGTGAGTCACGTGACTTGCTCGTGTCATTTAATGGCCAAAATTAACGGTCAATTAACGGATGAAGTAAAAGCCAACAAAGTTCAAACGTTTGGTGTTAAAAGTATATAAAAAAAAATACAAATTGTAACAAAAAACACATTCGGTCAATGAAAAGTAACTTTAATCCAAAATAAAATGCACAAAAAAGAGAAGTGGCAGATGAATGATCAAACAACATTTTTTTTTTTTTTTGATTTTACACATCTCGTAAAGTATAATGAATATGTGAAGTTTCATGATGGTTAGCCGAATTTGTTACGTCAAAATCAGATCTTGGTGGTGACCTAATGTATGGTTGGTTATGTGGAGGTGAATTAGAGAAGTGGATTTCGGTCAAAGAAATTGGAAGGTCTCAACTCAAAACCACCATGTAGAGTGGGCATGACAGGAAAATCTTCTTGGCAAGGATTGTGATGGAATCCCACAGTATACCATAATACAATGTCCCTATTCTCAATCACTTTGTTCCTGCACCATTCAAACCAAAAATGAGTTACTTTTACCGACTAAATAAATAAATAAAGAGCAGAAAGATATTTAGAAAGGAATAATAAATAGACAAGGTAGGTACCGTTTAGTCCAAGCAACCAAACCGTCATCTCCACGGCTTCGATCCGCATAAAAACCGCCGGCCCATCTCTCGGACCGGTTATAAGCAGTTACCCACATCTGATAGTTGGTGTAAGAAGCTCTTATCTGTGGGAAATCATCATCGGCTAGAAGAGAAGAAACGGGTTGCCCCGGTATTAACCGGTAACCTACTTGATTTCCGACTCGGGTTTCCTTATTAGGGTTGACGATCAAGAGATCCACGGGGCCTGACCCAATACGAATTCTACCTTTGGACTCGGTTTTAAGAGTTTGACGAACTATTTGCCAGTAACTTTTCCTGGGGCTGGGGTGAATACCCGTGGTGGGCGCTCGGGCAGTGTTTAGCTTGGCTTTGATGAATGCATTATTAACACCGTCAATGTCCACGTCAAGGTAGTAGGTGAGGAAATGATCGTGGTTAACCGCGATGGTGTTGTTGGCGATTAATGTTCCGTATATATTTTCTTTAATTATCTGCTCAGTATGGGTGTAGCTTGTTGCTTTCATCTCCAAAATACCCGTCAACCCCACCTGTTATCCCAGCGGTGAACAAATATTAATCCCATCAAAATATTATGTACTACTTGGCACAATAAAATATTATTTACTTAAAATTACATAAAAATTTATATTATTAAATCATACATATTTTTTTATTGTGTTTAATTAGAGTTATGAATTATCGCCTCTCCTAAGTAGTAAAACAATAGAAATTTGGGTAACAAATTTTTAAAATTGATTTCAAAATACAATTGCTGATTTTGTTGTGTGGTTTTAATTAATCAAGTAAAGTATGTAACAAGCCGTTAAAAGTTGATTAGTGAGTGGGTTAAAATTTACGAATAATAATAATTAGTAAAATTCAAATTGATGGAAATTTAAGGGTGGTATGAAATGATGAGAAGAAGTAAGTTACGTACCCCAAATTTGATGGTACCAGTCTTGAGAAACTCGGTGTCAAGGACGTAGTCATAGTTGCCAACTGTAGCTACCATTCTTACCACCAAACTAATTTCAGCTTCTCCCCTTCTTATCTACGTCGCAACAACACCAACCACATTTCTTATATTAATTAATTTGACGACGACAACAACAACAACACATAACAAACTAGCGACTTACCACTCTCCCAGGAACATTAATCTCAGTGTGTCTCCAAGCAACATCACCCGAGTACCTTTGGAATATGCATATGACTCGGGCCATCTTCTGCCCCTGCCCGTCCGCCCCAACCACATACCCATCCATATAAACTGCACCATCCGGGCAGTCCACCCCCGAACGTAGCGAGTCACCCGCTTTACCGAACCCGTATTCCCCGATATCCATAAACGTCCTGTAGTACCATTCATTCGTCGGATCCATGTACGGAACAAACGTCTCCGAAACATGCCCTCGGTACAACACTCTCCTATGCTTCTTTCTCTCCGCATCAAAAACCGAAGCCGTCGATACGATAACCCCGGCACGTGCATTGAATGCCACGTGGAATTTCCAGTTTTCCCACTTCACCTCATTTCCTTCGACCGTAATGAATCCACGGCTACGTGTTTCGTCACATGATCGGGTCGAGTTACGGGTTGACTTTGAAGTTCGGTAGTTGGAGCCTTCCGCTTTAGGCAATGGCACTATGAATCTGTCAGTGTAGTGCGTGATTCTCATCGAATCGACATCAACTAGAAGAGTGACACCCTCGATCGGCCGGGCAAACACATTGACGGTTCCGCCGCGGTAGAAGCAAGACACCTTGAGAGCTCTCTTTGTGATTCTTTCACCGTACCACCCTATTAACGAATAAATTAGGAAATATATTTTTATATGTTGATCAACTTATATAAATAAAAAATATTTTTCTAATATAGTTATTCCCTAATACAACCTTATATACCTTCCGTAAATGGTATGCACGAGACTTCGGAAATGTTGAGTCTCCTCTTTCGGATCGAGTCCATGAATTTCGGGTACGTTAGTGGCAACTGGCTGGCTCTAACAAGCTCGGTGAAAGTGAGAGGTGGGTAGCCGTGTCCGTCGTAGACATGGTCCGAGGTGGTCTTGCCGCTGTTTAAGTCTACGATAAGCTCGTGGGTCTTACCATGGACTCGAACCACCACCTTGGCTCTCCGTGCAACTCGCTTTGATGGGTTCGGTGAGAGCAGCCATTTGAGGACGTCTCCTTTATCGGGTTCGTCGAGATCTACGAAATGAAACGTTAGGTTGGGGAAAGAGTGGGGGTGAGATTTATGGACTATGGATCGTACTTGGTCGATCTCGGCAAGATTAAGCGGGTCGAGCGGGTGAGTCGAGCTAACCGTAGAGAAGTAGCAGGTTGTGAAAGCAAGAAGAAAAAAGTTAAGCAATGAAATAGTCATTGGATTGGATCAAGGGATTGATAATGTGGATGTTAGTTGGTTGTGTTCTTCTATAAGGTTCGTTTTATATATAACCTGGATCTGTTAGTCAGGAATATATAATTAAGTTATTGAAGGTCAGTTGGGTTCCTCATCAGACTTGGTATTAATTAATTAGTAAAAAATGTTAGTTACAGGGAGTTGCCATATGGCTTTTTAATGTTCTGTCCACTCCACTGGTAGTCTTTATTAACTGGACGTTGTCTTTGAATGCAAGACATGTTCAAAACTCATTGATGTTTGACCGCATTGGAAGATTGAAAGGGGAAAGAAATAGGCCTTTACTTGCGCTTGGAGCAAGAGTTAATTATTTAACAGCTTTACTACTTTGCACATGATTATCTTCTATCATAAACACATATACACGCATATAATAAATATGAATAAATAATATAAAGGGTTAACAACCTATAATCACTCCAAGGTTTACTCAATGTAAATTTGGTGTTTAATGTTTCAAATCTTAAAATAGACAGTTCAAGTTTCATTTTTGAGGAAATTTAGTGTCTCGGTGTGATTACTTTAGAGAAACCAATCACGACAAAACCGATTGTCAAATAGGAGCTCTGATGCACGCTTCCTTCTCGTCACCTTGTCGGGACCGTCACCTAAGAAGCCGGCCACATCCGCGCGAGCAAATCTCGCTCTGTTGTCGCTTGAAATCGTTCCTCACCACTCTGCTGGAAATCTTTTCTTTCGGATGTTCAAGTTTTGGGAGAAATTTGGCGATTATTAAAATTAAAGAGTGATGGATTATGAGTGGGTGAATGAGTTGATGAGAATGATTGAAGGGAGAGAAAATGACGCGCGTAGACACCAAGTTTCAACACAAATAAAATTTGGGTCTCTCCATTTTAACATTTCAAACTTCAGACACCAAATTTCAACATTGGGTAAACCTTGAACTGTTTATAGGTTCCTAACCCTAATATAAAATATACTATATAAATGAGTGTTAATCAATATAGTAACAAAATTGCAATTCAAACACATTATTATCTAGGATTGGTTAATACATAGTTTTGTTAATTACATTTGTTAACGTGATTGTTTGGTTCAAATATGTGCTTTTTAATCATTTACATATACAAATAATTACATTTTGATGAAATGTCTGAAATACCATTTCTATTTTAATCTATATACTCTTCATTGTATTCTTGATTAATTTTTTTTCATAAAAACTTCATTTTATTTTCAAATCGAACACTGTTTTTGAATATGAACCCACCGACTTTAGCTGGGTTCAACCGATTGGAAGTATTATGGCCACTTTCATTACTTGATATTCTGGCAATGGACAATTTCTATATTTATACAATGAATTATAATAATGATCGGCATAAATAAAGACGACTTCATCATCTAAATTCTCATCGCCCCTCAAATTTCAATCATAAAGAATTTGTATATCGGCTGCGAAAGTGTTAACGTATTACAAAATTGTAACGAGACATAAAAGAAAATTAAAGTTATTATACTCGGTTGAATATATCATCCAAACTTGCCTAGGAATCTAAGTACTTTCATTCCTTATATGTATGACTTAATAATCAAATGTGTTGATTTCTTTTGTTCTGAGAGAGTTGGTGAAAAATGTTTGTTGTAACTGTATGTTTTATTCAATCAATTGACTACAGATTTATAGTAAGAAAAAACAAGTGCTTGACACTATTTTTAGCAATTACTAAAGAAAACTTACACGTGTTCCTATATTTTAGCTAACGTTAAAAAAAAACTTGGAACATAACTAATAAGATACTAATTAGACAGGACAAGACTTAACTCAACTAACAATGATCCTCATTCGTATTTTTGTTCCTTAGACTTTCGAATTAGTGGCTTGGTGAATAAGTCAGTCGGTTGATCATTAGTCTTGCAATAGACCAAGTTAACCTCTTAATTCTATTGAATATCTCTCGAACAAAGTAGCTCTTGATATTGAAATGATTGATTCATTTGTGAAAGACTGGATTCCTTGAGATACTTATGACAGATTGATTGTCAACATGAATGATTATTGCTTAAGTCTTCTTTAGCTTCGAATCTTCGAGGATCTTCCTCATCCAAATGGCTTGATTCACTATTTCAACTGCTGCCACTAATTCTACTTCTGCAGTGGACTGAGTAGGAAGTTCTGTTTCCTTTAGCTCTAAGAAAAAATTCATGAACCAAAGAAAAAAAAAATAACTTGATGTACTTTTATAATCTTTAATATCGCATCCGCAATCACTATCTAAATATTCTTCTAAAGAAGAGGTTAACCTATTCTGAAATCTGATCTCATAGTCTGTAGGCTTTAGGGGGCGTTTGGATGGACGTAATGTGAGATTACTTGTAATGTTCTGACCCAACGGGTTGGTTTGTAATCAATGATGTAATGTGGAGTGTAATGTCAGATTACAATGTTTGGTTGTGTTGTAATGTGAAGTGTAATGTCAGATTACAGTGTTTGGTTTGGTTTGGTTTGTAATGTACAATGAAATGTGATTTAGTTATTATTATAATTTTAATCTATTTACAATTATATTATATCTTAATGTGACAAATTTAAATATGCATTTATTTTGAAAAAATTAACTTGGTCCCTTAACTTTATATTTAATATTTAAACATCAAATTTGAAAATATTAGAGCTAAATTTTCATTCTCTTGATATGTTATTAAAAAAAATTAAGCGAAAAATTTCATTTTAATGTTAATCACAAAAAAGTAAATTAACTATTTATTTTAGCAAATAACAAACCAAACTTTGAAAAATTGTATAGCACAAACATACTCGTATCGCTGTTAGTTTCAAACTGAGAAATTGTAATTATAAACGAACAAAATATTAGAATGAAGAATTTGCATTATTATGGGTGGGGGTTATCTTAGTTTGCGTATAATTGTTATTAGAATCTACGACTTGTACTTTAAACGAGAGTAAATTGGCTAAAAAATACTTTATAAAAAAATAAATGAAGATAACTAAATAATAAAGAAATAATAAGGTGAGAGAGAATAATTAATTTAGTAAATATTTATAAAATAATAAACACAACGTAATGTTGGACGTAACCTCACATTACATCCAAAATTAGATGTAATCTCACATTACGATGAGAGAGCAAAGCAAGTCAACGGGTTTTGATGGGTTTTAACCAACCCGTCGTAATCTCATATTACAATGCACATTACATTACAGAGTTCACATTACATCGCTTGGTTTGCCAAACAGCGTAATGTTGATGTAATGTGGGACGTAAAATGGGATTACATCCCACATTACATCCATCCAAACACCCCCTTAATGTATCTCAACACCCTTTTAGCTACAGTAAGATGGACTCACTTTCACTATGCATATGTTGAGATAGGGTACTTACATCATATTGGATATCGGCTTTTGTGGCTGAGAGATACATCAAGCTTCCAATCGGGCTTTTGAAGTGTTCTTCAGTTATTTTGGCAGATCCATTTTCATCGCAAAGTGTTTCCTTATGGTTCATAAGAGTGTTTGTTGGCTTGCTCCATTCGCATTTTTTAGAATTGATGGATAGAAGCTTAATTGCGACACTAACGAAACGACTCGGTAACAGAACAACTCGCCCACACGTTAAAGGTAATAAATTTGGGCCAAGCCTTACTGTAAAAGTCACCACTAAGAGCTCATAGTCCGGCCAAGGCCCGGATCGGACTCCGCCTTATGGTGGAGACCGGCCAAGGCTTAGACCGGACTCACCTCGAGGTGGAGCCCGACCAAGGCTCAGACTGGACTCCACCTCAAGGTGGTGTCCGGCGTAGGTCCGGACCAGAATCCACCTTGAAGTGGAGTCCGGCCTAGGTCCGGCTTAGTTTGGCTAGACTGAGCACCGTCCTAAGATAGTGTCCGGACCTGTTTTAGCCGTGCACGGTGCCCTACGCATAGAGGTATAATTTTAAGAGTCGGTGTGAGTCAAACAAAAAGTTGTTCCGCACCGCGAGCTATGACTGGAAGACGACCAAAGAAGGCAGGTGCAGGCAAGCCGAAGCCGACAGGAAACCAACCAAGACGTTCTCACGTTCCAGATATAGGATCCACCGCCTCATCCGTGCCAACCGCAAACGTGCCTTCCGCACAGCACGGTCCCGAAGTTCAGAATAATGCATCGAGTGAAGTACGGGGATCAATGAAGAGTTCCCATACGGGATGCCAGCCAACAAACAGAAGCAGGCAACAAGTCAGCATGATCATTTGCACGTGCATAAAGACATGTTCGCTGCATCCTCCATGCCAACAAGCAGCGTGCCTTCCGCACAGCATGGCCTTAAAGTCCAGAATACAGCATACATTTCATCCCATCCGGAAAAGATGGCAAACGTACATATGATCCATGGAGACTTTGATGTTGAAAGCGAGAATTCGTACGAGCAAGAAGTGTACGTTGCAAAGACAATACACAAGTCCCATGATACCAACATGGAGTATGTCGACATAAAGGGTGCCGCCTTTGAAGATTTCATTGGTTTTTCATCAAAGGACAAAGAGCACATTGCGTACCACGACGCCTTGGTCATAACCATGCAGAAGCCGACAAGAAGTCGACTTGAATCCTCCCACATGCCTGTTGCCACGTCCAATGCCTTCTTCATGCCAACAAGAAGCCCATCCTTCGCACAGTATGACCAAGAAGTCCTCCAATACAAAGGTGTCAACCCGCCATCACCTGTCACTCCTACCATGATGACCACGCTCGAAGAGCTGCTCGCATTCTGAAAGATGTTAAGAAACCAAGGATATGCCCCGCCACCACCACCTATGCCTCCAATCAACGGACAAGTCAATGAGACAAGAACAAAGTCCCGAGTCACAAGTCATCAAGACACATTGCACCAAAGAATGGGGGCGCAATACACGGAAGCTACCTACCAGTACGTACAACCAATGCAAGGAGCTACACGCTCATACAACCCGTATGTGATAGCACAACACCAAGAAGGGGCATGGAAACAACCTCCAACCTCCCGCTCAAAGATACACAAGGAAGGTCTTCCACGAGGACAAGTCAAGACGATGCCGACACCTGTCACAAAGAAGGACGGAAAAAACCTGTTGATGATGATGATGTCCCAATCGCGGGACTTACAACAAGAACCTTGAAGGCAATAATTGAGGAAAAGATAGACGCTTCCTGGGAAAAGAGACAACCGCAAGGAAAGAGGTCATTCCAGTCAGACGTCCAAATGCTCAAAAACACCAATCTCGCCAAATGTGTTCCATTGAACACACCGATGTCCGTCATCTTGAAAGAGATAAAGAAGACCAAGCTGTGGAAAAATCCCTCCAATTTCCGCAAGGGTCCATTGGTAAAAGATGAAAGAAAATGGTGTGAAAATCACGAAGTGTATGGCCACAAGACGGAAAGCTGTGTTGGATTAAGGTTTCATGTAAACAGCTTAATCTTAAAAGGAGAAATGACGAAGTATATCGACCAAGGGAATAAGCATCAAAAGAAGCCTCATGTGAAGTCTTCGGGAAAAGGCAAAGGAAAAGAAAAGGCGAATGATAATCCACCTATCGCCAAGCGCCGGAAAAACAACGTCACTCATGGAACCAATTATGACGACTTATACAATCCTTGGAGCATGAAAGTGGAGGAAACAAATTTCAAACTCCCGGAAAACAAACTTTCCCATCCACTTGAGCCAATGACCGCCTTCCTTGACAAGAATGTTGAAGAACAGTGCAAACACCATAAAACTGGGGGGCATGACACCAACATTTGTTCACCCCCAAAGGAGGAGATTGAAGAGCTCAACACGCTAGATGCACTGAGAAACTATGTGGCACGTGGCAGAATCAACTTGCCGACAAATAACCTATGAAGACGTCAAACACATCATCAATCCCTTTATCTCCATTTTTTGCATATCTACTTTAAGTCTTCTTAGATTAAGTACAACTTATGTTTATTAGCCTTAGTACTTTTCAAAAGGAGCGATCAGTAGACGCCTTCCTGTAATCCGTTGTACGAGCTCCAAATATCTAATGAAGGTTAAATCTACTTTCGTAGGTACATTACTATATCATGCATACTACCTTGGAATAACGCCAAGTAACAACTACGCACATATTAATTGCGTCAACAACACAAGCTATCGCACTATGAACAACAAACGGCTTAAGTCATACAACATCCCCATGCAATGGAGCCTCAAGCATTTTATACGCACAAGACTAAAAATCGCGTTGCAATAATAAATAAGACGGGGGCATTACCCAAGTGACAACGTCATCAACATTGTGGAAGATAGGAATTCAGGATACGCTCCTATGTTATACGCACGCCTGTGCCAAACCCATCACGAGAAAAGAGTTAGAAAATTATTTCCAACATCCAGCAAGTTTACCCTTGTCAAGAACACAAGAAGGATCGTACCACTCAAAACGTACGCCGACAGCGAAACCTAATCTTCGGACAAAACAAAGGAGAAGATGAGGATTCCACCAGTATACATCTCTCAACCATATGCACAATCGTCATACAGACATAACCTCGGAAAGAGTCACAAGTGTATGAAGAAACACATCAAATAAACCCAGGCCCCTCGAAAGTGAACACATGAAGCATACATCGCAAAGCCAGCACATTAATTCAACACCGCGCAATGTGCAATAGGAGAAGGAGAGCAACAACTCCAACTCGGCGTTCCGTTCGTGATTACAGAAAAGCTTGGCGCAGATAATGGAATCCTAGGGTATACAACCATGAACAAGTGGGGTGTGATGAGCGTCAACATCACACCAAAAGATCAAGTTCCCAACAAAGGCAGGAATTGGTGAAATGAAGGAAGATCAGCAGCTATCAAAAGACTGCTACAAGGTTGCACTCCAACATAATGTCAAGACAAACAATAGCGGAATTCCCGTCATTGATGAAAACCCAAGGGTATACCATGAACTTCCTGCTCTTGTTGAAGCGTTACAAGAAATCAAGATAGATGAGCCAGAAAGGATTGTCCGAGTAGGCGCATCACTGTCAGAAGATGAAGTAATAGAAACCATCAGGACACAGCGATACGACTGCCAAGCGACTTGGGGGGGCACCAACCTCACAAGTGCTCGGCATTCCACCGAAGTGAAGAAACGAATAATTGCAAGAACACACGGTACCATTCTTCTAAGAAGGAAACACCAAGCAATGATCATACATAGTCATGTAGATCATGCTAAGGAGGCATCAACACGTATCAACTAGAGGACGCATACAATGATGCAAAGTTGCTGTTCATACATACATACTCACAATCACATATTGCGGATGATACTTGGAAAAACTCCGCTCCCGACATATGCGCACCTGTCATGATCCGCAACTATCGTATCCACACTTAGGGAAGTTTCCTACACGAACAAGGAGTCCTCGTATCAGACTCCTTTACTTTATCTATTATATGCATTACTAAAAAGAAAATTTCATAACTCCATATTTTTGCAAACTTGTAAACATTGCAACTATCTAACAAAGAGCAACTCTGTTCGTAGGTACATACTACACTATGATTACTACATGGGAATTATGCCAAGTAGTATTTGCACATAATATCTACTTCAACAATACAAGCTAAACATTATGTTCAAGGAGGGATTTATGGCATACAACGCCAACATATCTATTATCTACACTAACATGGAGTTTATTTCTCCAACCATAACAGCGGCTATATCAAGAAGATATCGGCAACACAAAGCCATCACGCTATGTGCACAGTCAACTTATATGTGGCAATGACAACTTGCAGGTTATCTACAAAAAGGGACTTATAAAATTCTCTACTCAAAGTGATGACTATTCCAAAGGCATCAACAGCAAGCAATATCTTGGATAAACACCAAGATTTACTATCAAAAGTAGCATGTTGTGGTATCCTCTTTGTAAGGGCAAACCCCATGTTTACTTCTAAAAAATGGCATGCTGCGAAATGCTCTTAGAAGCAAATCCTCATGTTCATAGCCATTCCCTGAATAGAAACAGGATGCGGCAAAAGCAATGATGGGACTGATCACCCCACCGTGTCGGAAGTCCTCTTCTTAGACGACAACCTCACACACTAAAAGTATGCATACTCTCTTAAGGGTTCATACACCATGAAGACTTAGGCCTGAAAAAGGATAGCTTCATGTTATACGCTTTTTAAAGCAAACCTTGTACAAAACTCATCAAACTTACAAGTTGAGTCTTGTATAACGTTATCTTGCTCTTTAGCATTTAACGCCAAAACAACAAAATCAGCAAGAAGTATCTTGCAACAACGTCGCCTTAGAGTGGAACAAAGAGACGGTATAAACTTAAGTCTTGCTACGTCAAGACGATACTGCTACATATCAAAGGCCAAGTACCAAGTGTACATAACACCCTGCAATGCGCAAGTCGCAACATCCTATGTTCTATCCATCACAACAAGGAGTTCAATCCTATCATGCAAGTCCAATACATACGGACAATGAAGATAACGCAAGGTATGAAATATTACTAACAAGTTATCACATGTTTATTATTATTGAAAACAGGTCCAAGTGATGAAATACCATGCAAGTAAACAAAGATTTACCGAAAACCTCAAAACAACATCAACTCATTCACAAAGGGTTCAACATGTCAACAAGGGGAGGATACTTTCTAAGTGTTTCCATGTACGTACATACATGTCAACAAGGATGGATGTCAACAAGGGGAGAATATTTTCTAAGTATTTCCATGTACGTACATACATGTCGACAAGGATGCATGTCAACAAGTGAAGAATATTTTCTAAGTGTTTCCATGTATGTACCTACATGTCGACAAGGATGGATTGCATGCATCAAGTAGCTATTATCAACTTCTACACAATGCCTCCTAAGCATTCCTACGACGCTTATCGACAATGCTCATACGACGACATCTATGGTAACAAGCATTAGAAATTGTTAAAATATTTTCTAAGTGTTTTAGCATGTTTGCAGACAATGACCGACAGTCTATACATGATACCTAACGTACATTTCCTAAGCTATCATTACCAACATACAACCATTGACGGCCATGTACGTACAACTACCGATCATCAACATCGAGCATACTAAAGCAACGACTAAGGCATGGAAAAACATGTGGGCAATGAACACTATGCATAAGGGAAGTATAACGATTCATTTACACTTTTCTAAAATTTTCAGCACTTAGAAATTTTTTGACCGATTTGAGGCTAAGAGTTCTAATGCATTTTATCAAACACCTTGTATGCATGTTAAGGTAAGCTAGGTACATGGTGATTTCAAGACTAAATCAAGGCCAAACGAAGTTACGAAAGGTCCAACCATGTATGAAATTGAACTCACCAACACGAAGCGAGTCCGAATTGACACGTGCCACATCGGAATCCAATTGATATCAATTATGATGTTTCTACTCCAAATCTATGATCTCAAAAGTTTCATCTTCATCAAGAATAGAGAGCTTCTTGGTGATTTATCTATGAAGGATGTAAGATAATGAATATTCTCTATCCTAATTTTCATTAATAGTGCCTACACCATGTGCTAAGGACTAAACTTTCATGTATTTTCATTTAAGTCCTTAGCAACCTTTACAAACATCTTTGCATCTCTCCTATGTTCATATTGCATACATATCGCACAATGCTTCATGACACACTACACGTAATTACCATTACATATTACGTACATAGAATTTATCATACACGTTTATTATTTATGATCGTTACATGATTATTTTTATAATCTAAGTATGAATTTCATGTTTACATCATGCTTCGTGATTACGTACATGTTCTCCAATTCCATATTATTCTAAGTGTTTTGCTTATTGCATGATTACGTCATCCATTTACTACGTCGTCATCTACATGTTGACAACGTGTTATATGCTTACATCGTATACCATGATATTATCACGTTGCATGTTTCTTTATTATTTCAAGTATTTCATTCATTATATGATATTGCGAATATAATTGCATATCGTTTTACGCATATTGTCCGTTACGCTAACCTTGTAAAACAGATTACGTACGTACGACAGAAAATTTATGATCTCAACACTCGAATTGACAAACAGGCCACCCCTGAGGTCAGTATCGAACCTACATTGGACGAATATCTTATCTTGAAAAGAGTCAAGCACGGGTTTTGAACCACTACTTGACTCGGGGGCAAGTGTTAGATATCTGTCCAATTTAGGTTCGTATTTACATTTCGGGCCTCATAAAATACTCAAAAACCCGTAAAAAAACCTTTTCGCGGACACCCAAGTCTCAAACGGTCCAGGATACGCGCAATTCCCGGACCGAAGGACTTCCAGATTACCTTTTTTCTTCGTACGCTCACCCCGATTAATTTGCCAAGTGCGGGAAATCGGTGCATGCATAGTCCGCCTTGATGACGGTATACGTCTTCCTTCATACCGACATCAAGTAGTACAAAACTGGGCATGATCCTTAGGTTCCCTATAAATAGGGGTCTAGATCTCCCATTCTAGACAACTCCCTCATTTTTGGACTTTGGATGCTCTGACTTCTCTCTAAGGCTTTCTCTCTCTAAAAGTTCTAACTTGAGCGTCGGAGTGGACCCAATCAGCATTCCCCCTCCCACGCTGGTTACTGCCCCTCGTGCAGGATTTGAAGATCGAGAGTTCGAGGTCGAGGGCTGGAAGATTAGTACGGTGATTGTGTTTTAAAGATCGCGGTGTACCCGTCCTTATACATATATCCCGAGCCCGTTCGTAAAAAAAGAAGCCCGAAACTATCCAAGCGGAAGCGAACATAACAAATTCCAACTCTCTTGTCGCCGTCGTCGTTCTCGTCTTCAAGTCACTGCCTCAGGTAGCGGTTAATCGGCTATGACCCTTCCGTCGTATCTGAGATTAGAGTAAACTCGGGCTGGCTTCTCCCAGAATAACTCAAGCTGCTCCAAACTGGTGGGCTTTTTCTTCATAAAAATAATAATAATAACTCGGTCTTTTTATTTGAGATAAGGCCCGGCATGACCAGCCCGCCCTCAAATATTATTCATTTATTATTATATATCTAAATCTAAAACAAGTAAGTGTCACGTGACGTGATTCTCATTTCTCAGAAGTAATAGTATTCTCTTTGCCTCTCTGGGGAACTCTAGAAACTTACACTTGTCTCTATTTCTTCCCCTCACCTTCCTCACAAAGCCAAAGCAGCCGTTGCTGATCTGGTAGCTTCTACTCCATCCCCCATTACTGTTCTTCATTACTCTCCTCTCTTGCTTTCTCTTCTCACCTTTCTTGTTACTTCTTCTCTCCATTGCCGCACATTCAGTACGTAACCTTCCATTCTTTTTCTCTCCAACTTTTAATAGCATTTCATCGATTTCTCGTTTCATTTGCTTGCTTTTCCTTTCTTTGTGGTTAACTATTAATCTGGTAATACTTGAAATCATCCTTTAATTTCTTGCGATGACTGCACTGCACGCCCTCTAGTATAAGCTAACATGCTTTGCAAGTGTTTGTCATAATGTCTGGAAGAGGTCTTTTTATTTCTATCTTGTTTTCCATTTTTGCGGGAGGAGATAATTCTTACAGTGGCATCAGATCCAACATATGTTAGTATGAAGTGTACAATCATATAATTCTTGGCATGGTCACTCTCTGACTTTTTTTTTTTTTTTTTTTGCCAAAGGTCACTGTCTCACTTATTACGCCCAGAATCTGAAAAATTGAATTTTATCAATTTATTGCTGGATTAGTTGAAGGTATCTCGGTAGAATTTGAAATTATTGACTTTACATGAGGGGTCCAGAAGAATTAGATGCTCAGCACTAGTTTTCATCATTCTTCGATTGACATTAGCTGGTTTCGTATTAAGGAGAGGCATTAGATTTCGAGTTAGAGTCCTGTTAGTAAGTGGGACTTTTTTTTGGCAACTGTTAGTATGTGGATGGATTAAGTAATAAGATTTATGGGAACATAAGAACGTTCCTAGTGATATTTATGACACATCTGAGATTCTTAGCTAGCGGTAGTCTTTGGAGCTATATTTGGAGTTTGAGATATTCTCAACTCTCATCTAATAATGTCTAAGTTTTGAAATGCAGGAATGGATGATCGTGGTTACACCGTAGCATCTGACAGCGATACTAGCGTGGAAGAAAAGACCTCAACAACTTTCCCAGAACTTGCAATCGGAATTGACATTGGCACTTCTCAGTGCAGTGTTGCCTTTTGGAACGGCATCCAGGTAGAACTCTTGAGGAACACCCAAAATCAGAAGTTAATCCGCTCCTTTGTCACGTTTAAGGATGACGGCCCTGCAGCAGGAGTCACGAACCAACTCTCCCACGAATACGAAATGTTAACCGGAGCTGCGATCTTCAACATGAAGCGCCTCATCGGAAGAGTTGACACCGACCCTGTTGTTCAGGCAAGCAAAACCGTACCGTTTCTTGTCCAGACCTTGGATATCGGTGTCCGCCCTTTCATTGCAGCATTAGTCAACAATGTGTGGCGATCCACGACTCCAGAAGAAGTTCTTGCGATATTCTTGGTGGAGCTAAGAGCTATGGCTGAATCTAGATTGAAGAAACCCATAAGAAATGTTGTTCTGACGGTTCCTGTTTCATTCAGTCGGTTCCAGTTTACCCGAATTGAGCGAGCTTGTGCAATTGCAGGTCTCAAGGTACTTAGGCTGATGCATGAGCCGACTGCAGTTGCTCTGTTGTACGCACAACAGCAGCAGCAACAGACTGGGCAAGACAACATGGGAAGTGGATATGAGAAAATCGCATTGATATTCAACATTGGTGCTGGGTATTGCGATGTGGCAGTTACAGCCACTGGTGGAGGTATATCCCAGATAAAGGCATTAGCCGGAAGCTGTATTGGTGGTGAAGACATTCTTCAGAACATGATGCACTATCTGCTTCCCGATTCTGAAAATCTCATCTCTGGCGATATCAGATCGATGGGGCTGCTTCGAGTAGCAACCCAAGAGGCCATACACCAACTGTCCTCCAAAACAAGTGTTCAGGTTGAAGTCGATCTAGGAAACGGTGTCCAAATATCAAGAGTTATAAACCGAGAGGAATTCGAGGAGGTGAATCAGAAGGTGTTTGAGAAGTGTGATAATCTCGTAAGACAATGCCTGCATGACGCTAAGGTGGAGGTTGATAACATCGACGATGTGATCCTTGTGGGTGGATGCTCTTCGATCCCAAAGATTAGAAACCTTGTCACTGATATATGCAGGAAGAAGGAAATCTACCAAGGAATGAACCCATTTGAGGCTGCAGTTCGTGGAGCAGCTCTAGAGGGTGCAGTAGCCTCAGGAATCAGTGACCCGTTTGGGAGCTTAGATCTATTGACCATTCAAGTGACCCCACTGTGCATCGGGATACGAGCAAACGGAGACAGTTTCATTCCCATCATCCCGAGAAACACAACAATGCCTGGAAGAAGAGAAGTTGCCTTCACAACAGTTGATGATAACCAGACTGAAGCGCTGATTCTAGTGTATGAAGGAGAAGGGGAGAAGGCTGGGGAGAATCATCTGCTGGGTTACTTTAAGGTTGTTGGGATACCGGGAGCTCCCAAGGGAGTTGCAGAGATAAATGTGTGTATGGATATTGATGCATATAACGTGTTGAGAGTTCTGGTTGGGGTGGTGATGCCGGGTAGCCACCAAGTTGCAGCCCCGATGATGGAAGTGAGGATGCCGACTGTGGATGATGGACATGGTTGGTGTGCTGAAGCTCTCAACACAACTTACGGCTCGAGGCTCGACTTAGTTACCTTACCCAAGAAGCCCCATAATTAAATGACCTCTAAATATATGCATAATAGTCTATGTGGTATAAGCTGAATGTTGTATATGAATGAATAATATGATTGGATGTTTCACATGGGTTGAACCATTTGGTATGGACAGTATGTATTTATATATAAATATATATGGTGGAATTGTTAGTTGTTAGTGCTGGTGCTATGTCAAAGCATAATGGTTTTGTGTTGGAGTCAGCTTTGTTGTTGCGTGTGCTGTGTCGATAAAGGTTTCAGTCCGTTTGAGGTGTCAAAAATAGATTGGTTTGTGCTTGAGGCTAAATTTTGGATGGGTCGACTTAGTTTAATAACTTTTTTGTTTCAGTTTTAGTTGAGAGACTAAGTGTAAATCAACTAATAGAAGGATAATATAAATAAGAAATAGGAAAGTTTACTTCCTAATCTCTTTAGGATTGTTAGAAGTTGATTTATTCATCGATAATAATAACATGTATATAAGGATTACAAGAATCCTAAAAGATAAACTAAGATATAAAATATAGATATGTAGGGATTATAAGATCCCTAAGGATATACTAAGATACTTAAATATATAAATATAATCTAAATATATTGTTTTATCCTACTAATATTATTCCTAAGACAAGATATAAATATAGTTGTATCCTAGCCACGTCTCTGATATATCTTCCCAAATCGCCCAGGAGTATCGGCCGTATGATACGTGCCCGAATATAGAGAGCACGAAGAACACAAGAATGTATGGAAATATAAAAGCTAACTTCCTAATCAAACCTATTCTCTCTTGGGAGACTAAGATTAATTGTTGGAAGCTTGATTTAATTCATTGATAATAATACCCTACATATAGGTATTACAAGAAATCTAAAGATAGATATTCTAAATATTAAAAGATAACTAAATATTGTAAATATATTATTTAAACTAAGATATTATCCCTAATAATCTAGCCACTAATATCGGTCGTAACATTACTCTCCTCCTCGACTACGAGCTTGCCCTCAAGCTCGTGTTCTGGGTACGTCATTAAAAACTTGTTTGTATTGCCCCGCGTCGACCGGTCTTCATTTTCTCCCGAGTACAAAACATATGATATTATTGTTGACGTGCAATATAATATTCCTCCGGAGTCTAAAATATATAATATCCATAATGGTATGTTGGACATATTTTCTCCAGTATCCCACATATCAGTAGAATGCAAGAAATACTCCCAATAACTCGTTCTATCTGGATGATTAATGGCGTATTGAGCCTCCTCAGCAACCTTCTTTACTTTTGCTTCTGCTACAGGTGTGTCGAGTGGGCAAAACATACCCCACTGACTAGATTGCAAAGCTCTCGGACCACTAATTTCCCTTAACACCATGAATTGTTGCACAACTCTTGTCATGTGGCCCATGGACCCTAAAAAGGATAGTCTTTGTAGCTGTGAAACGCCCCTTTTCCTCTTGGGTCCCTTTTCAAATTCAGCACAAGGAGACAAAGGTTTCCTCTTGGGTCCCTTTTCAGATTCAGCACAAGGAGACAAAGGTTTCTTTTCTTGTAATTTGGCTAAAACATCTGTCTTCTCTTCTGCTCTTCACTCTCTCCTTTCACGGGTTTCTTCTTCCTCCTTGCGGTTTCTCTCGGCTTCAGCTGTATCTCTCTCTAACTTCTCTTGAACCTCTCCAATTTGGCACTCCCTAGCCTGGTCGGCTTCTAGGGCCACCATATGTGCAGCATCTTACTCTAATGACACTAGTGACAACCTCTCTTCCAAGATCGGCTTCTCGACTTCCTCTACGATGACGAGTCCCTCAACTGTTTCTGGTGCCGGTGCTGGAGGTGGTGTTTCCTCTAGGTCCTCTTCTTCAATCTGTTTGACCACCTCGGTAACCTTCTCGACTGCCTCTTCTTCAACAACGTCAACTGCTTCCGATGATTTCCCTAGCCGTCGTATCATCTTCTCTATCTGGTCTAGGGACAAGTCTTGTTCTTTGAAGAACATGTCTTGTTTCTTGAAGAATTCTGCTTGTTTCTTGAAGAATTCTTTCATAGCTGTCTCCAACGAAGGGTCCATTGGATTGTCGGCTCTGATACCAAATATGATATGTGCCCGAATATTGATCGAAATAAGAACACAAGAATGTATGGAAATAGGAAAGCTTACTTCCTAATCAACCCTAATCTCTTTAGGAGACTAAGATTAATTGTTGGAAGTTGATTTATTCATCGATAATAATAACCTATATATAGGGATTACAAGAATCCTAAAAGATAAACTAAAATATAAAATATAGATATGTAGGGATTATAAGATCCCTAAGGATATACTAAGATACTTAAAGATATAAATATAATCTAAATATATAGTTTTATCCTACTAATATTATTCCTAAGACAAGATATAAATATAGTTGTATCCTAGCCACGTCTCTGATATATCTTCCCAAATCGCCCAGGAGTATCGGCCGTATGAAACGTGCCCGAATATTGAGAGCACGAAGAACACAAGAATGTATGGAAATATGAAAGCTAACTTCCTAATCAACCATAATCTCTCTTGGGAGACTAAGATTAATTGTTGGAAGCTTGATTTAATTCATTGATAAAAATACCTTATATATAGGGATTACAAGAAATCTAAAGATAGATATTCTAGATATTCTAAATATTAAAAGATAAATAAATATTGTAAATATATTATTTAACCTATGATATTATCTCTAATAATCTAGCCACTAATATCGGTCGTAACATTACTCCCCTCCTTGACTACGAGCTTGCCCTCAAGCTCGTGTTCTGGGTACGTCATTAAAAACTTGTTTGTATTGCTCCACGTCGACCGGTCTTCATTTTCTCCCGAGTACAAAACATATGATATTATTGTTGACGTGCAATATAATATTCCTCCGGAGTCTAAAATATATAATATCCATAATGGTATGTTGGACATCTTTTCTCCAGTATCCCACATATCAGTAGAATGCAAGAGATACTCCCAATAACTCGTTCTATCTGGATGATTAATGGCGTATTAAGCCTCCTCAGCAACCTTCCTTACTTTTGCTTCTGCTACAGGTGTGTCGAGTGGGCCAAACATACCCCACTGACTAGATTGCAAAGCTCTCGGACCACTAATTTCCCTTAACACCATGAATTGTTGCACAACTCTTGTCATGTGGCCCATGGACCCTAAAAAGGATAGCCTTTGTAGCTGTGAAACGCCATTTTTCCTCTTGGGTCCCTTTTCAGATTCAAAACAAGGAGACAAAGGTTTCCTCTTGGGTCCCTTTTCAGATTCAGCACAAGGAGACAAAGGTTTCTTTTCTTGTAATTTGGCTAAAACATCTGTCTTCTCTTCGGCTCTGCACTCTCTCCTTTCACGAGTTTCTTCTTCCTCCTTGCGGTTTCTATCGGCTTCAGCTGTATCTCTCTCTAACTTCTCTTGAACCTCTCCAATTTGGCGCTCCCTAGCCTGGTCGGTTTCTAGGGCCACCATATGTGCAGCATCTTGCTCTAATGACACTAGGGACAGCCTCTCTTCCAAGATCGGCTTCTCGACTACCTCTTCGATGATGAGTCCCTCAACTGTTTCTGGTGTCAGTGCTGGAGGTGGTGTTTCTCTAGGTCATCTTCTTCAATCTGCTTGACCACCTCGGTAACCTTCTCGACTGCCTCTTCTTCGACAACATCAACTGCTTCCGATGATATCCCTAGCCCTCGTATCATCTTCTCTATCCGCTCTAGGGACAGGTCTTGTTCTTTGAAGAACATGTCTTGTTTCTTGAAGTATTCTGCTTGTTTCTTGAAGAATTCTTTCATAGCTGTCTCCAACGATGGGTCCATCGGATCGTCGGCTCTGATACCAAATACGATATGTGCCCGAATATTGATAGAAATAAGAACACAAGAATGTATGGAAATAGGAAAGCTTACTTCCTAATCAACCCTAATCTCTTTAGGAGACTAAGATTAATTGTTGGAAGTTATTTATTCATCGATAATAATAACTTATATATAGGGATTACAAGAATCCTAAAAGATAAACTAAGATATAAAATATAGATATGTAGGGATTATAAGATCCCTAAGGATATACTAAGATACTTAATGATATAAATATAATCTAAATATATTGTTTTATCCTACTAATATTATTCCTAAGACAAGATATAAAAATAGTTGTATCCTAGCCACGTCTCTGATATATCTTCCCAAATCGCCCAGGGGTATCGGCCGTATGATACGTGCCCGAATATTGAGAGCACGAAGAACACAAGAATGTATGGAAATATGAAAGCTAACTTCCTAATCAACCCTAATCTCTCTTGGGAGACTAAGATTAATTGTTGGAAGCTTGATTTAATTCATTGATAATAATACCCTATATATAGAGATTACAAGAAATCTTAAGATAGATATTCTAAATATTAAAAGATAACTAAATATTGTAAATATATTATTTAACCTAAGATATTATCCCTAATAATCTAGCCACTAATATCGGTCATAACATTACTCCCCTCCTCGACTACGAGATTGCCTTCAAGCCCGTGTTCTGGGTACGTCATTAAAAACTTATTTGTATTGCCCCACGTCGTCCGGTCTTCATTTTCTCCCGAGTACAAAACATATGATATTATTGTTGACGTGCAATATAATATTCCTCCGGAGTCTAAAATATATAATATCCATAATGGTATGTTGGACATCTTTTCTCAAGTATCCCACATATCAGTAGAATGCAAGAGATACTCCCAATAACTCGTTCTATCTGGATGATTAATGGCATATTGAGCCTCCTCAGCAACCTTCTTTACTTTTGCTTCTGCTACAGGTGTGTCGAGTGGGCAAAACATACCCCACTGACTAGATTGCAAAGCTCTCGGACCACCAATTTCCCTTAACACCATGAATTGTTGCACAACTCTTGTCATGTGGCCCATGGACCCTAAAGAGGATAGCCTTTGTAGCTGTGAAACGCCCTTTTTCCTCTTGGGTCCCTTTTCAGATTCAGCACAAGGACACAAAGGTTTCCTCTTGGGTCCCTTTTCAGATTCAGCACAAGGAGACAAAGGTTTCTTTTCATGTAATTTGGCTAAAACATCTGTCTTCTCTTAAGCTCTGCACTCTCTCCTTTCACGGGTTTCTTCTTCCTCCTTGCGGTTCTCTCGGCTTCGGCTGTATCTCTCTCTAACTTCTCTTGAACCTCTCCAATTTGGCGCTCCCTAGCCTGGTCGGCTTCTAGGGCCACCATATGTGCAACAACTTGCTCTAATGACACTAGGGACTGCCTCTCTTCCAAGATCGGTTTCTCGACTACCTCTTCGATGACGAGTCCCTCAACTGTTTCCGGTGCCGGTGCTGGAGGTGGTGTTTCCTCTAGGTCCTCTTCTTCAATCTGCTTGACCACCTCGGTAACCTTATCGACTGCCTCTTCTTCGACAACGTCAACTGCTTCCGATGATATCCCTAGCCCACGTATCATCTTCTCTATCCGGTCTAGGGACAAGTCTTGTTCTTTGAAGAACATGTCTTGTTTCTTGAAGAATTCTGCTTGTTTCTTGAAGAATTCTTTCATAGCTGTCTCCAACGATGGGTCCATCGGATCGTCGGCTCTGATACCAAATATGATAGGTGCCCGAATATTGATAGAAATAAGAACACAAGAATGTATGGAAATAGGAAAGCTTACTTCCTAATCAACCCTAATCTCTTTAGGAGGCTAAGATTAATTGTTGGAAGTTGATTTATTCATCGATAATAATAACCTATATATAGGGATTACAAGAATCCTAAAAGATAAACTAAGATATAAAATATAGATATGTAGGGATTATAAGATCTCTAAGTATATACTAAGATACTTAAAGATATAAATATAATCTAAATATATTTTTTTATCCTACTAATATTATTCCTAAGACAATATATAAATATAGTTATAACCTAGCCACGTCTCTGATATATCTTCCCAAATCGCCCAGGAGTATCGGCCGTATGATACGTGCCCGAATATTGAGAGCACGAAGAACACAAGAATGTATGGAAATATGAAAGCTAACTTCCTAATCAACCCTAATCTCTCTTGGGAGACTAAGATTAATTGTTGGAAGCTTGATTTAATTCATTGATAATAATACCCTATATATAGGGATTACAAGAAAACTAAAGATAGATATTCTAGATATTCTAAATATTAAAAGATAACTAAATATTGTAAATATATTATTTAACCTAAAATATTATCCCTAATAATCTAGCCACTAATATCGGTCGTAACATTACTCCCCTCCTCGACTACGAGCTTGCCCTCAACCTCGTGTTCTGGGTACGTCATTAAAAACTTGTTTGTATTGCCCCACGTCGACCGGTCTTCATTTTCTCCCGAGTACAAAACATATGATATTATTGTTGATGTGCAATATAATATTCCTCCGGAGTCTAAAATATATAATATCCATAATGGTATGTAGGACATCTTTTCTTCAGTATCCCACATATCAGTAGAATGCAAGAGATACTCCCAATAACGCGTTCTATCTGGATGATTAATGGCCTATTGAGTCTCCTCAGCAACCTTCTTTACTTTTGCTTCTGCTACAGTTGTGTCGAGTGGGCAAAACATACCCCACTGACTAGATTGCAAAGCTCTCGGACCACTAATTTCCCTTAACACCATGAATTGTTGCACAACTCTTGTCATGTGGCCCATGGACCCTAAAAAGGATAGCCTTTGTAGCTGTGAAACGCCATTTTTCCTCTTGGGTCCCTTTTCAGAGGAGACAAAGGTTTCCTCTTGGGTCCCTTTTCAGATTCAGCACAAGGAGACAAAGGTTTCTTTTCTTGTAATTTGGCTAAAACATCTATCTTCTCTTCGGCTCTGCACTCTCTCCTTTCACGAGTTTCTTCTTCCTCCTTGCGGTTTCTCTCGGCTTCAGCTGTATCTCTCTCTAACTTCTCTTGAACCTCTCCAATTTGGCGCTCCCTAGCCTGGTCGGTTTCTAGGGCCACCTTATGTGCAGCATCTTGCTCTAATGACACTAGGGACAGCCTCTCTTCCAAGATCGGCTTCTCGACTACCTCTTCGATGATTAGTCCCTCAACTGTTTCTGGTGTCGGTGCTGGAGGTGGTGTTTCCTCTAGGTCATCTTCTTCAATCTGCTTGACCACCTCGGTAACCTTCTCGACTGCCTCTTCTTCGAAAACATCAACTGCTTCCGATGATATCCCTAGCCCTCGTATCATCTTCTCTATCCGCTCTAAGGACATGTCTTGTTCTTTGAAGAACATGTCTTGTTTCTTGAAGTATTCTGCTTGTTTCTTGAAGAATTCTTTCATAGCTGTCTCCAACGATGGGTCCATCAGATCGTCGGCTCTGATACCAAATACGATATGTGCCCGAATATTGATAGAAATAAGAACACAAGAATGTATGGAAATAGGAAAGCTTACTTCCTAATCAACCCTAATCTCTTTAGGAGACTAAGATTAATTGTTGGAAGTTATTTATTCATCGATAATAATAACTTATATATAGGGATTACAAGAATCCTAAAAGATAAACTAAGATATAAAATATAGATATGTTGGGATTACAAGATCCCTAAGGATATACTAAGATACTTAAAGATATAAATATAATCTAAATATATTGTTTTATCCTACTAATATTATTCCTAAGACAAGATATAAAAATAGTTGTATCCTAGCCACGTCTCTGATATATCTTCCCAAATCGCCCAGGAGTATCGGCCGTATGATACGTGCCCGAATATTGAGAGCACGAAGAACACAAGAATGTATGGAAATATGAAAGCTAACTTCCTAATCAACCCTAATCTCTCTTGGGAGACTAAGATTAATTGTTGGAAGCTTGATTTAATTCATTGATAATAATACCCTATATATAGAGATTACAAGAAATCTTAAGATAGATATTCTAAATATTAAAAGATAACTAAATATTGTAAATATATTATTTAACCTAAGATATTATCCCTAATAATCTAGCCACTAATATCGGTCATAACATTACTCCCCTCCTCGACTACGAGCTTGCCTTCAAGCTCGTGTTCTGGGTACGTCATTAAAAACTTATTTGTATTGCCCCACGTCGTCCGGTCTTCATTTTCTCCCGAGTACAAAACATATGATATTATTGTTGACGTGCAATATAATATTCCTCCGGAGTCTAAAATATATAATATCCATAATGGTATGTTGGACATCTTTTCTCCAGTATCCCACATATCAGTAGAATGCAAGAGATACTCCCAATAACTCGTTCTATCTGGATGATTAATGGCATATTGAGCCTCCTCAGCAACCTTCTTTACTTTTGCTTCTGCTACAGGTGTGTCGAGTGGGCAAAACATACCCCACTGACTAGATTGCAAAGCTCTCGGACCACCAATTTCCCTTAACACCATGAATTGTTGCACAACTCCTGTCATGTGGCCCATGGACCCTAAAGAGGATAGCCTTTGTAGCTGTGAAACGCCCTTTTTCCTCTTGGGTCCCTTTTCAAATTCAGCACAAGGACACAAAGGTTTCCTCTTGGGTCCCTTTTCAGATTCAGCACAAGGAGACAAAGGTTTCTTTTCTTGTAATTTGGCTAAAACATCTGTCTTCTCTTAAGCTCTGCACTCTCTCCTTTCACGGGTTTCTTCTTCCTCATTGCGGTTCTCTCGGCTTCGGCTGTATCTCTCTCTAACTTCTCTTGAACCTCTCCAATTTGGCGCTCCCTAGCCTGGTCGGCTTCTAGGGCCACCATATGTGCAACATCTTGCTGTAATGACACTAGGGACTGCCTCTCTTCCAAGATCGGTTTCTCGACTACCTCTTCGATGACGAGTCCCTCAACTGTTTCCGGTGCCGGTGCTGGAGGTGGTGTTTCCTCTAGGTCCTCTTCTTCAATCTGCTTGACCACCTCGGTAACCTTCTCGACTGCCTCTTCTTCGACAACGTCAACTGCTTCCGATGATATCCCTAGCCCACGTATCATCTTCTCTATCCGGTCTAGGGACAAGTCTTGTTCTTTGAAGAACATGTCTTGTTTCTTGAAGAATTCTGCTTGTTTCTTGAAGAATTCTTTCATAGCTGTCTCCAACGATGGGTCCATCGGATCGTCGGCTCTGATACCAAATATGATAGGTGCCCGAATATTGATAGAAATAAGAACACAAGAATGTATGGAAATAGGAAAGCTTACTTCCTAATCAACCCTAATCTCTTTAGGAGGCTAAGATTAATTGTTGGAAGTTGATTTATTCATCGATAATAATAACCTATATATAGGGATTACAAGAATCCTAAAAGATAAACTAAGATATAAAATATAGATATGTAGGGATTATAAGATCCCTAAGTATATACTAAGATACTTAAAGATATAAATATAATCTAAATATATTGTTTTATCCTACTAATATTATTCCTAAGACAATATATAAATATAGTTATAACCTAGCCACGTCTCTGATATATCTTCCCAAATCGCCCAGGAGTATCGGCCGTATGATACGTGCCCGAATATTGAGAGCACGAAGAACACAAGAATGTATGGAAATATGAAAGCTAACTTCCTAATCAACCCTAATCTCTCTTGGGAGACTAAGATTAATTGTTGGAAGCTTGATTTAATTCATTGATAATAATACCCTATATATAGGGATTACAAGAAATCTAAAGATAGATATTCTAAATATTAAAAGATAACTAAATATTGTAAATATATTATTTAACCTAAAATATTATCCCTAATAATCTAGCCACTAATATCGGTCGTCACATTACTCCCCTCCTCGACTACGAGCTTGCCCTCAACCTCGTGTTCTGGGTACGTCATTAAAAACTTGTTTGTATTGCCCCACGTCGACCGGTCTTCATTTTCTCCCGAGTACAAAACATATGATATTATTGTTGACGTGCAATATAATATTCCTCCGGAGTCTAAAATATATAATATCCATAATGGTATGTTGGACATCTTTTCTCCAGTATCCCACATATCAGTAGAATGCAAGAGATACTCCCAATAACTCGTTCTATCTGGATGATTAATGGCCTATTGAGCCTCCTCAGCAACCTTCTTTACTTTTGCTTCTGCTACAGGTGTGTCGAGTGGGCAAAATATACCCCACTGGCTAGATTGCAAATCTCTCGGACCACTAATTTCCCTTAACACCATGAATTGTTGCACAACTCTTGTCATGTGGCCCATGGACCCTAAAGAGGATAGCATTTGTAGCTGTGAAACGACCTTTTTCCTCTTGGGTCCCTTTTCAGATTCAGCACAAGGAGACAAATGTTTCCTCTTGGTTCCCTTTAGAGATTCAGCACAAGGAGACAAAGGTTTCCTCTTGGGTCCCTTTTCAGATTTAGCACAAGGAGACAAAGGTTTCTTTTCTTGTAATTTGGCTAAAACATCTGTCTTCTCTTAAGCTCTGCACTCTCTCCTTTCACGGGTTTCTTCTTCCTCCTTGCGGTTCTCTCGGCTTCGGCTGTATCTCTCTCTAACTTCTCTTGAACCTCTCCAATTTGGCGCTCCCTAGCCTGGTCGGCTTCTAGGGCCACCATATGTGCAACATCTTGCTCTAATGACACTAGGGACTGCCTCTCTTCCAAGATCGGTTTCTCGACTACCTCTTCGATGACGAGTCCCTCAACTGTTTCCGGTGCGGTGCTGGAGGTGGTGTTTCCTCTAGGTCCTCTTCTTCAATCTGCTTAACCACCTCGGTAACCTTCTCGACTGCCTCTTCTTCGACAGCGTCAACTGCTTCCGATGATATCCCTAGCCCACGTATCATCTTCTCTATCCGGTCTAGGGACAAGTCTTGTTCTTTGAAGAACATGTCTTGTTTCTTGAAGAATTCTGCTTGTTTCTTGAAGAATTATTTCATAGCTGTCTCCAACGATGGGTCCATCGGATCGTCGGCTCTGATACCAAATGATATGTGCCCGAATATTGATAGAAATAAGAACACAAAAATGTATGGAAATAGGAAAGCTTACTTCCTAATCAACCCTAATCTCTTTAGGAGGCTAAGATTAATTGTTGGAAGTTGATTTATTCATCGATAATAATAACCTATATATAGGGATTACAAGAATCCTAAAAGATAAACTAAGATATAAAATATAGATATGTAGGGATTATAAGATCCCTAAGTATATACTAAGATATAAATATAATCTAAATATATTGTTTTATCCTACTAATATTATTCCTAAGACAATATATAAATATAGTTATAACCTAGCCACGTCTCTGATATATCTTCCCAAATCGCCCAGGAGTATCGGCCGTATGATACGTGCCCGAATATTGAGAGCACGAAGAACACAAGAATGTATGGAAATATGAAAGCTAACTTCCTAATCAACCCTAATCTCTCTTGGGAGATTAAGATTAATTGTTGGAAGCTTGATTTAATTCATTGATAATAATACCCTATATATAGGGATTACAAGAAATCTAAAGATAGATATTCTAGATATTAAAAGATAACTAAATATTGTAAATATATTATTTAACTTAAAATATTATCCCTAATAATCTAGCCACTAATATCGGTCGTAACATTACTCCCCTCCTCGACTACGAGCTTGCCCTCAACCTCGTGTTCTGGGTACGTCATTAAAAACTTGTTTGTATTGCCCCACGTCGACCGGTCTTCATTTTCTCCCGAGTACAAAACATATGATATTATTGTTGACGTGCAATATAATATTCCTCCGGAGTCTAAAATATATAATATCCATAATGGTGTGTTGGACATCTTTTCTCCAGTATCCCACATATCAGTAGAATGCAAGAGATACTCCCAATAACTCGTTCTATCTGGATGATTAATGGCCTATTGAGCCTCCTCAGCAACCTTCTTTACTTTTGCTTCTGCTACAGGTGTGTCGAGTGGGCAAAACATACCCCACTGACTAGATTGCAAAGCTCTCGGACCACTAATTTCCCTTAACACCATGAATTGTTGCACAACACTTGTCATGTGGCCAATGGACCCTAAAGAGGATAGCATTTGTAGCTGTGAAACGACCTTTTTCCTCTTGGGTCCCTTTTCAGATTCAGCACAAGGAGACAAAGGTTTCCTCTTGGGTCCCTTTTCAGATTCAGCACAAGGAGACAAAGGTTTCCTCTTGGGTCCCTTTTCAGATTTAGCACAAGGAGACAAAGGTTTCTTTTCTTGTAATTTGGCTAAAACATCTATCTTCTCTTAAGCTCTGCACTCTCTCCTTTCACGGGTTTCTTCTTCCTCCTTGCGGTTCTCTCGGCTTCGGCTGTATCTCTCTCTAACTTCTCTTGAACCTCTCCAATTTGGCGCTCCCTAGCCTGGTCGGCTTCTAGGGCCACCATATGTGCAACATCTTGCTCTAATGACACTAGGGACTGCCTCTCTTCCAAGATCGGTTTCTCGACTACCTCTTCGATGACGAGTCCCTCAACTGTTTCCGGTGCCGGTGCTGGAGGTGGTGTTTCCTCTAGGTCCTCTTCTTCAATCTGCTTAACCACCTCGGTAACCTTCTCGACTGCCTCTTCTTCGACAACGTCAACTGCTTCCGATGATATCCCTAGCCCACGTATCATCTTCTCTATCCGGTCTAGGGACAAGTCTTGTTCTTTGAAGAACATGTCTTGTTTCTTGAAGAATTCTGCTTGTTTCTTGAAGAATTCTTTCATAGCTGTCTCCAACGATGGTTCCATCGGATCGTCGGCTCTGATACCAAATATGATATGTGCCCGAATATTGATAGAAATAAGAACACAAAAATGTATGGAAATAGGAAAGCTTACTTCCTAATCAACCCTAATCTCTTTAGGAGGCTAAGATTAATTGTTGGAAGTTGATTTATTCATCGATAATAATAACCTATATATAGGGATTACAAGAATCCTAAAAGATAAACTAAGATATAAAATATAGATATGTAGGGATTATAAGATCCCTAAGTATATACTAAGATATAAATATAATCTAAATGTATTGTTTTATCCTACTAATATTATTCCTAAGACAATATATAAATATAGTTATAACCTAGCCACATCTCTGATATATCTTCCCAAATCGCCCAGGAGTATCGGCCGTATGATACGTGCCCGAATATTGAGAGCACGAAGAACACAAGAATGTATGGAAATATGAAAGCTAACTTCCTAATCAACCCTAATCTCTCTTGGGAGACTAAGATTAATTGTTGGAAGCTTGATTTAATTCATTGATAATAATACCCTATATATAGGAATTACAAGAAATCTAAAGATAGATATTCTAGATATTCTAAATATTAAAAGATAACTAAATATTGTAAATATATTATTTAACCTAAAATATTATCCCTAATAATCTAGCCACTAATATCGGTCGTAACATTACTCCCCTCCTCGACTACGAGCTTGCCCTCAACCTCGTGTTCTGGTTACTTCATTAAAAACTTGTTTGTATTGCCCCACGTCGACCGGTCTTCATTTTCTCCCGAGTACAAAACATATGATATTATTGTTGACGTGCAATATAATATTCCTCCGGAGTCAAAAATATATAATATCCATAATGGTATGTTGGACATCTTTTCTCCAGTATCCCACATATCAGTAGAATGGAAGAGATACTCCCAATAACTCGTTCTATCTGGATGATTAATGGCCTATTGAGCCTCCTCAACAACCTTCTTTACTTTTGCTTCTGCTACAGGTGTGTCGAGTGGGCAAAACATACCCCACTGACTAGATTGCAAAGCTCTCGGACCACTAATTTCCCTTAACACCATGAATTGTTGCACAACTCTTGTCATGTGGCCCATGGACCCTAAAGAGGATAGCCTTTGTAGTTGTGAAACGACCTTTTTCCTCTTGGGTCCCTTTTCAAATTCAGCACAAGGAGACAAAGGTTTCCTCTTGGGTCCCTTTTCAGATTCAGCACAAGGAGACAAAGGTTTCCTCTTGGGTCCCTTTTCAGATTTAGCACAAGGAGACAAAGGTTTCTTTTCTTGTAATTTGGCTAAAACATCTGTCTTCTCTTAAGCTCTGCACTCTCTCCTTTCACGGGTTTCTTCTTCCTCCTTGCGGTTCTCTCGGCTTCGGCTGTATCTCTCTCTAACTTCTCTTGAACCTCTCCAATTTGGCGCTCCCTAGCCTGGTCGGCTTCTAGGGCCACCATATGTGCAACATCTTGCTCTAATGACACTAGGGACTGCCTCTCTTCCAAGATCGGTTTCTCGACTACCTCTTCGATGACTAGTCCCTCAACTGTTTCCGGTGCCGGTGCTAGAGGTGGTGTTTCCTCTAGGTCCTCTTCTTCAATCTGCTTAACCACCTCGGTAACCTTCTCGACTGCCTCTTCTTCGACAGCGTCAACTGCTTCCGATGATATCCCTAGCCCACGTATCATCTTCTCTATCCGGTCTAGGGACAAGTCTTGTTCTTTGAAGAACATGTCTTGTTTCTTGAAGAATTCTGCTTGTTTCTTGAAGAATTCTTTCATAGCTGTCTCCAACGATGGGTCCATCGGATCGTCGGCTCTGATACCAAATATGATATGTGCCCGAATATTGATAGAAATAAGAACACAAAAATGTATGGAAATAGGAAAGCTTACTTCCTAATCAACCCTAATCTCTTTAGGAGGCTAAGATTAATTGTTGGAAGTTGATTTATTCATCGATAATAATAACCTATATATAGGGATTACAAGAATCCTAAAAGATAAACTAAGATATAAAATATAGATATGTAGGGATTATAAGATCCCTAAGTATATACTAAGATACTTAAAGATATAAATATAATCTAAATATATTGTTTTATCCTACTAATATTATTCCTAAGACAATATATAAATATAGTTATAACCTAGCCACGTCTCTGATATATCTTCCCAAATCGCCCAGGAGTATCGGCCGTATGATACGTGCCCGAATATTGAGAGCACGAAGAACACAAGAATGTATGGAAATATGAAAGCTAACTTCCTAATCAACCCTAATCTCTCTTGGGAGACTAAGATTAATTGTTGGAAGCTTGATTTAATTCATTGATAATAATACCCTATATATAGGGATTACAAGAAATCTAAAGATAGATATTCTAGATATTCTAAATATTAAAAGATAACTAAATATTGTAAATATATTATTTAACCTAAAATATTATCCCTAATAATCTAGCCACTAATATCGGTCGTAACATTACTCCCCTCCTCGACTACGAGCTTGCCCTCAACCTCGTGTTCTGGGTACGTCATTAAAAACTTGTTTGTATTGCCCCACGTCGTCCGGTCTTCATTTTCTCCCGAGTACAAAACATATGATATTATTGTTGACGTGCAATATAATATTCCTCCGGAGTCTAAAATATATAATATCCATAATGGTATGTTGGACATCTTTTCTCCAGTATCCCACATATCAGTAGAATGCAAGAGATACTCCCAATAACTCTTTCTATCTGGATGATTAATGGCCTATTGAGCCTCCTCAGCAACCTTCTTTACTTTTGCTTCTGCTACAAGTGTGTCGAGTGGGCAAAACATACCCCACTGACTAGATTGCAAAGCTCTCGGACCACTAATTTCCCTTAACACCATGAATTGTTGCACAACTCTTGTCATGTGGCCGATGGACCCTAAAGAGGATAGCCTTTGTAGCTGTGAAACAACCTTTTTCCTCTTGGGTCCCTTTTCAGATTCAGCACAAGGAGACAAAGGTTTCCTCTTGGGTCCCTTTTCAGATTCAGCACAAGGAGACAAAGGTTTCCTCTTGGGTCCCTTTTCAGATTTAGCACAAGGAGACAAAGGTTTCTTTTCTTGTAATTTGGCTAAAATATCTGTTTTCTCTTCAGCTCTGCACTCTCTCCTTTCACGGGTTTCTTCTTCCTCCTTGCGGTTTCTCTCGGCTTCAGCTGTATCTCTCTCTAACTTCTCTTGAACCTCTCCAATTTGGCACTCCCTAGCCTGGTCGGCTTCTAGGGCCACCATATGTGCAGTATCTTGCTCTAATGACACTAGGGACAGCCTCTCTTCCAAGATCGGCTTCTCGACTACCTCTTCGATGACGAGTCCCTCAACTGTTTCTGGTGCCGGTGCTGGAGGTGGTATTTCCTCTAGGTCCTCTTCTTCAATCTGCTTGACCATCTCGGTAACCTTCTCGACTGCCTCTGCTTCCGATGATATCCCTAGCCCTCGTATCATCTTCTCTATCCGGTCTAGGGACAGGTCTTGTTCTTTGAAGAACATGTCTTGTTTTTTGAAGAATTCTGCTTGTTTCTTGAAGAATTCTTTCATAGCTGTCTCCAACGATGGGTCCATCGGATCGTCGGCTCTGATACCAAATATGATATGTGCCCGAATATTGATAGAATTAAGAACACAAGAATGTATGGAAATAGGAAAGCTTACTTCCTAATCAACCCTAATCTGTTTAGGAGACTAAGATTAATTGTTGGAAGTTGATTTATTCATCGATAATAATAACCTATATATAGGGATTACAAGAATCCTAAAAGATAAACTAAGATATAAAATATAGATATGTAGGGATTATAAGATCCCTAAGGATATACTAAGATACTTAAAGATATAAATATAATCTAAATATATTGTTTTATCCTACTAATATTATTTCTAAGACAAGATATAAATATAGTTGTATCCTAGCCACGTCTCTGATATATCTTCCCAAATTGCCCAGGATTATCGGCCGTAACAGATACTCAGCGAGGGGCTTGTAGGTAGATTAGAGGAACCTTGGTCCGTGAACTGGCCTTTAAACTTGCATGTACGTAAGCATCTTCTTACCCATTTTGCAGTAGCTGCAAAACCTGTCTCAAACCCAACCTTCTATGAAATCCATAAACTAACTCTATGGTCCCTCATAGATATATCCATAATCCATTTATTATTATTATTTATTTTTTTGGTGAAACAAGCCATTTTATAAAATAACAATAAGAGTAATGTAGTATGGACAAAATGAATGGAGGCGCAACTAGAAAAAAAGAACAGTAAAGAACTAGCAAATTAGGTTTTCCATATTCCTTACGCTGCAATTCTTTCGACTGACCATTATAGGGTGACATATTGGGCCTAACAATTATTATATGGGCTTGACCCGACTCACGGCCCGACTTAAACTGACCCGACTTGAATGGACAAACTCAAATAAACAGACTCAAATTAGACAAACTCGTAACATTACGTCCTCCTACGGAACGAACTAGTCCTCAAGGTCAATCTTCAAGAACTCTCGCGTATCTTCATCTTCACCTCGACTCCTTTGCCTTCATCACAACTCTCCACATTAACCCGAATAATGCAGCGTGATGGGGGATAGAAATCAAAGACTCGTTGATTCTAAGGGAATGCCGAGAATTTGTTGGATAGAGGCGCAAGAATTCGTTGATTCAGAAGAATACCGAAGAATTGACGCAAGGTAGAGGAAAACCTCAGTTTTTTTCATATATCAATAAACTGTATGTAAAGAAGGCTAACCCGATATCTTAAATACTGAAAACAAAAACCCTAGCCCTAGGTAAAAATTCGAAATTTTCAAACAAACTCTAACAAAACCGACAAATTACAAAAAAGACTGACAGAAACATAAAACTGGAATTTTGACCCCTTAAACTAAGGAATTTGGCCGAAAAACGTTAAACGCAATAGTTTTCTATGGATCTTGCTCAGATTGCCGTTTTTGCATGAAATACTGTACTCGCACCCCAAAATATGATACTTCAAGATCTCCTATATCATTCTCTCCGGGGAAGAGAAGATTCGCCCTCGAATCTTGCGCAACAAAGGCCAGTAATAGGAAGCGGGAAGAAGAACACACTCAGCCCCAACATCATAAAAAGTTTCACCTAAAGTGGTACTCGAGTGTGGTTTGGGTGCCGACGTTGGGGGTTGATTTGCCTTGTGGCTTGTACCCGAAATCGGAGGTCAAGAGGCCTTCGAATTCGCTCCTGGCGGTCGGGGAGATGATGAATTCAGGATCATGGAAGGTGGGGTGATGGTCGATCATCGCCGTGACGTCTTCATCTTCAACGTACTCATCATAAATTGGATTATCAAGAACAACAGCAGTTCTGGTATGATCTGGTGCCAGCTAATCAAGGAACGGCATCGCGCAGAATCTTTGGCTCTGATACCAATCTAATGCAGCGTGATGGGGATAAAAATCAAAGACTCGTTGATTCTAATGGAATGCCGAGAATTTGTTGGATAGAGGCGCAAGAATTCGTTGATTCAGAAGAATACCGAAGAATTGATGCAAGGTAGAGGAAAACCTCAGTTTTTTTACATATATCAATAAACTGAATGTAAAGAAGGCTAAACATATCTTAAATACTGAAAAAGACTCTTACAAAACCGACAAATTACAAAAAAGACTGACAGAAACATAAAACTGCAATTTCGACCCCTTAAACGAAGGAATTTGGCCGAAAAACGTTAAATCCCATAGTACAATATAGGATTTGCTTAGATTGCCGTTTCTGCATGAAATACTGTACTCGCACGCCAAAATCCGACACTTCAAGATCTCCCACGTCACCGAACTTCAGATGCATTCAATTCCTTCACAAAGGGTTGTTTAGTGGCCTTGTTTCCTCGAAGCTCAAATTGCTCATTTCCCTTCAAGAACTTCATTGTCAAATTTTTTAAGTCCCATATTATACTACCCAAGGTGAGTAATCATTGAGCTCCAAGTACCACATGATAATTGATAATTCTTCAAGGGAATCAAAAGAACATCAGTGGTAAATTGTTGACCCTGCATAACCTATTGAAACCCTTTGCAAACCTTGTCACAAGTAATTTCACTACCATCAGCAACCAAAACCTTCAATGGAGGAACCAATTCTATGCAGTAACCCATCTCCTCAGCAGTGGAGATATCGATGAAGTTATGGGTGCTTCCTGAATTAATCTACAAGAGGATTCCTTTGTTATTGACTCTACCCTCTACCTTCATTAGCGAACCACCCAAGGTACCCTTAACAGTATGAAGTGAAAGCTCTGCAATTTCCTCAATCACAACACCACCTTCACCACTTTCACTAAGATCAATTTCACCTCCTACCTCAATAGTAAAAATTGTTTCTCCTTACATCGGTGACCAACCGTGTATTTTTCAGGACACCAATAACACAATCCCTTAGCACGTCTAGACTCCATTTCCTTAATACTTATTGGCCTAGAATTTTTACTAACAACATCTATAGCAAATGGCTTAGGCAAATCAAGATTGTTTCCAACAGCACCAGGATCATATGGAAAACATAAAGTACTAGAGGACTTAGCAGATGTCGGGGAGACCATGTCGTAGAGCTTGGCTAGTGATGGATATATGTCCAATTCGGGTTCGTATTTATATTTCGGGCCTCGTAAACACGTCAAAAATCACATCACGGTTCGAAAAAACGCCTCCTGAGGGTCAAAACGGTCCGGAAGCGCGTAACGCGCGTCCGGACCAGACCTCCAGATTGCTTGCGATCCGGACCTCCGGGTTGCACGGCAAGCCGGACCTCGCCGAATTGCCCAAATTCGACGAGGTCCGGATTGCTCTACGGGTATTACGCGATTACCGTTACGTGTAGAGAAGTCGAGTTCGCGCATTGCCAATATTGATGACGGTTAACGCTTGCTTTTGAACCGTCATCAAACCGCTCCAAAACCGGGCCCGGTCCCAAGGAAGCCTATAAATAGGAGGCCTTGGCCACCCATCTTCACACATCCTCTCATTTGCCCAACTTTGGCACTTTGAGCTCTGACTTCTCTCTAGAAATATTTTCTCTCTCTAAGATTACCTTTTTAGCCGTATTGTGACTTAGGCATCGGAGAGGGCTCCACTAGCACCCCCCCCCCCCTCTCCGTGCTAGTACTGGCCCTTCGTGCAGGAACAAGCGATCCGCGGCTAAGACATGGAAGAGAAATAGGAGAAAGACGTGCCCAGACGCTAAAACCTGTGCCCAGACCGCCATTTCCCGAAACACAGACCTTTCCGAGACTCAGCGATAAAACCGAACACTCATCGTCGGCACAAGGCGAAAACCTCTTCCAGGCAAAGGGTGTCAGCCCAAGGCCCGAACAACCTACTTAGACAGACGCGTCCACACGACCCAGTTCAGCCAGGACGCAACATTTGGCGCCGTCTCCGTGATTCGAACAAAAGCTACCATACAACAAAGACATGACGAGTGATCGCAACCCTCCCGAAGAGGTTATCGCGAGAAATGCAAGGAAAAGGCCTGGGCGTCCTAAGAAGTCTTCGGAAGCCAGCTGGAAACCAGCCGGGACCTTCCCACATACCAAGAGCTACTTCCGTAGCTTCATCCATGCCAACCGAGGATATGCCCGACACACAGCACAACCACCAAGAGCCAAGTGACGAGCATCGTTCACCCCCACCTGGCTTTGAGCCAGAGATTCATGATGATGAATTTCAGACTGAAACGCCACAAGGCGAACAACAAAGAACGGGAGCAAACCCGATGCCTACCGTTACTCCAGCAATGATGGCTGCCCTGGAAGAGTTAATCGCATTCCGCGAGTCACTAAAAAATCAAGGATATGCGGCTCAACCACCTCCAACTGCCCAGGAACATGCTGCGCCGACAAGAGAAATGTCGCAAGACACTACCCGCCAAGGTAGACCATTCCAGGGTAGAGACCAACATGCAAGATATGAAGCTGCACATTCATACACTCCTTCCCAAGGAGCCCGTCATTGGAGGAATGAAAAGCAACCCCCATACCACCGTTCACAGCAGCCAACGAGGGATGATCCCTTCCAGGCCACAAGCAGAGATCAATCTGACATCTACCATAGCACTGGTCGACAAAATCCTGCAACGAATTATGCTGCACCTGTAAAAGGGTTTACTGCCGAGATGTTAGAAGAAATGGTTGAAGAAGATGAAAGAAGCAAAGATGAAGGGTATGCACGCGCTTGAAGAAAGGGAGTCGCATTCGTTCGCGAACCATCTTGTAAACAGTCGCGTCCCAGACGCACTGTACCGGATTGGAGGAGAACTCTATAGAGGAAAGGGAGATCCAGTGGAACACGTGCAGAAGCAAGAAGCCTCTCTGCTAGGCAGAACGAAGAACCCACACCACTTTGCAATGACGTTTGCACAAACTCTTGCCGGGACAGCAGCACACTGGTTCTTCTCGCTGTCATGTGGAAGCATCACCTCATGGGCGAACCTGAAGGCTAAATTCATTCAACGATACATGATCGAACGCACATTGCTGAAAGGAACAAATGCTCTGGACGACGTCCAGCAGAAAAATGAAGAATCTCTCGCTGAGTATTACATTCGCTTCAACCAGACTATCTCGGATATTTAAGGAAACCTGACAGAAGGAGAGATAGTGCGAGCATTCATCCGAAACCTCGGACGAAGAGGCTATGCTCCTTAGGTTCCCTATAAATAGCCCTATAAATAGGGGCCTAGGTCTCCCATTCTAGACAACTCCCTCATTTTGGACTTTGGATGCTCTGACTTCTCTCTAAGGCTTTCTCTCTCTACAAATTCTGACTTGAGCGTCGGAAAGGGCCGAACCACCATTCTCCCCCTCTCCCACGCTGGTTACTGCCCCTCGTGCAGGATCTGATGTTCGAGGTTGAAGACTGCAAGATTAGCTCAAGGATTGTGTTTTAAGGATCGCGGCGTTCCCGTCCTTATACATACATCCCGAGCCCGTTCGTGAAAAAAGAAGCCCGAAGCTGCCCAGGTGGAAGCAGACATAAAAATTGACATATCCCTTTCCTATCAACCCAAACGGTTCAGGTATGCTATAAACGCGTACTTCATACTACGTGTGTCACGTTCGACCACGGGGTCACAGCTCGGTTGTGCTAGGAAGGAATCCTCGTGATTCTGGCGGGCGCAAACTTCTTCACCTCGAGCGTGTGATTGATCCCAGGAGCCTTATGAAGAGGCCACTAAAGTATCCTCACGGACTCATAACTCATATATAAGGTCAGGTCCAATGCTTGCTTCTCGGCGTACGAGCGTAGTGCTGAACAAAAATGCCCAATGAACACGTCTTTGGAAACCCGTTGGGTCTGACTAAGGATATGAGCGATGGGGATGGTCAAGTTCACCTTTAATTCACCGACTCTTGTATTCACTAGGTGGCCACCAACCGGATATTAGTTGAAGGTTGTGAATACTTGTACGGATTCCTTGGAAAAGTGTTCCTATGTGGAAACTGTTGGATCACGGTTGGAACTCCGGTACGGTCTTGACGGAAATCCGAAATCCTTCGCTCAACGTAATCCTGCAAGAAGGGAATAGACCGGGCGGTGACCCAGAATCCCTCTCCGATGGTTAAATGAGAATCTCGTGGCAGGCAAGGCAAGCAAAAGTATCAGTATGTAGGTGCGTATATGTGATCTGAGGTAACTTCCTCCTTTATATAGGAGAGGAGTTACCCCAGTTACCTGATGAACTGCCAGGGCAGTTAGCCCACGTTCCACATATCTCGGCCACTTGCCCACGTTCCGCTTATCTCGGGCCACTTCCCCACTACTCTGATAGTGGGCGTGTTTCTCGGCCTCAACCTCTGATAGCAAGTCCCGACCAATATCGGGGACTCCAGAGTTATCTCATTAGGTCACCGCTCGGGGCCCCTCGTCATCGTGACAGGGCCAATCGTTCTTAGGGATTCAATATCGAGGCCTACTTAAAGGCATATCATCGGGAGCGTCCAGCTCGCATATCGGGACCGACCTTGTCGGGACCCTTCACCATCGGGACCCATCTTGTCGGGACCCTTCGCATTGGTCTTCTTGACCTCTTTTAGGGCCCAGTGGGCCTATTCACCGTTTACTTGTCGTTAAAGGGCCTAACGGCTATAGCGAAACCCATCATTTGCCCCCAAGACATGAAGGACTTACAGTTCGTCGTGTCTTTCAACTCTCGACCTCCCGATATCGGTATCGGAGGCTTTTCCCTTGACAAAATTTATTAACACGGATCTTCTCGTCCTCGATTCCTCGATTCCTCGAGAAGACTCTTCGGTTACTCAGCCATTAAATGCAGCGGGTAACGAAGCGACGGCTTGGGTTCTCGTGTCTGCTTTTTCTGAAAAAGCACTTTTCAGGCCGTTTCATCATTAACGTCTATTTCCGTTCTGCCCCCTTTTATCTCAACGGCTCGGATTGAAACGTTTCACCTTCAACGGTCCAGATTAGAATGTCCTTTCGACTATCCCTTCTCCTATAAAACCCTCAATTCTGGGCACTGTTCTTCTATCTCTTTTACCGTTTCACTCTCTGCGATTTCAAAAGCTCTGCAACTTCGAAAGCTCAAGTTCTTCTTCGGCTTCCTGTTTTCCGATCAGTCTTCCGACGACCGTTAAGATCATCCTTCTCGCTCCGATTCATCATGTCTGGTAAGACTTCCTTCTCTGATGCTAGCGTAGCTTTTCCCCTGTCTTTGATCAGTTTGCTTGCATTTTTCCGGAAAACCCACCACGCCTTTTCTTGCCATGGCTAATTTTCAGACAGCGGATCCAGTTCTGAGGGGAGAAAACCCTTCAACTTCGATTACGCACCCAATGAAATCTCGGTGACTGCCTATGATGCAGCTCTCCGAGAAGGATGCATCACCTTAACTTGGGAACCTCGCCTTCCTTACTCTCGCCACCGTGCCTCGAGCGACCCTATGGTCGCTCGTCCCGAGGAAAGGGAGGTATTTGTCTCCACCGGACAAATATCGGCAGGGATCCGATTCCCCTTTTGTTGGAATTTGGTCGAGATGTGCGCCCATTACAAGACGCATCCGACTACCTTCTCCCCCCACGCCATCCGCGTGTGGAATTCTTTTCAAGTCCTCTGCTTCCGACAAAAGTGGGTCTACAGCCTCCAACTCTTCCGGACCTTCTACGGAATGAAGTGCAACGAGGCTCGGGTTTGCGCCTTCTATCCTCGGATGCCTAAATGGAATAAGCAGCAGCTTGCGCGGTGTAGTTGGACCAGCGACACCTGGAAGGTTGTCAGGGGTCGGGGGCTCCTCATTGACACAGGGTCCGACAACAGTGGGTGGAAGAGGAACTACTTCTTCATTAAGAACAGTTCTATCCCATGGCCGCGATGGGAGGTTGAAGCGGACTCTCCTCCCGCTTATCAAACCTATTCCGATGAAGATTTCCAAATCCTTCACTGCATCCCGCTTTACCGTTGGGGGGAATCTTACACTCCCCCCGACGCTAACTCCCTCAAGGAGCAGGACCTGGTGGATGTCGGGATCCGCCTCCTCGATATGATCTCCCGGGGTCAACTCCACGACGGCCCCTCCAATATGGTTCCTTGGGTAATATTTCTGATCATGTCTCTGTTTTCCATTGTTTGCAGCTAAGAAGGTATCACTGCTGACCAATCTCCTCCTTAAGCAGGGAGAGACCGACGCTGTCCAGCGCCCCGCGCGGAAGAGATAGTCGGCAAAGAAGGTCACTACTTCGTCGGCATCTCCCTCCGCGGAGAGGACTAAGCGGACCCGAGTAGAGGAGATGGACAGACTCTTCAATGTCCAAAATGCCGAAGAAGGTAAACAGCTCCGCCTAGCTATTAAGTCGTACAGGAAGCAAATTCCTAAGGAGTTAATCCCCTCCAGCAAGGAAGCCAGAATCAGAGAGATCAAACGCATCCTCCAAGGGGAAACTCCCCGCATCCTCAAAGAGGGTTACTACAACTACCACGGGAAAGACCAATACCTCTCCCGGCGCGTCATTTGGTGTAAGGATCCTGACCAACTTCCTGACTATCTTTCTGAAGCATCTCATCCTCCAGGTGCATGTCAATCGGGAACTCAGTCGGGGGCTGGAGCTTCAGCAGGGGCACCACCTTCCGGTGCTCAAGTTGGAGAGGGTCTCCCTCAACTTCCTGCCCCGATGGGATCGGGGGCTGAAGAAACCCCGACTGGCGATCAGTTTCGTCGGGTGGAAGATCTGGACTCCTCCGAGGAGACAGGTGAGGGCCTCGCTTTGGTTCGTCGTCGGGGGACGAGGCAGTCCCCACTGAAGCCAACCTCCAGGGGGCTGCCCCCCTCATCTCCTTCGCAGCAGCACTCGCCCATTCACAGCTTGACTCCCTCTGGGTCCCAGGGCGACTCGGGGATACGCACCTCCACGACTCCAGTCGGTCCTCCTCCTCTTCCCTTGGACGGGAGCTTCTACAAGGTCTACGACCCCGACCAGGAGGCGGCTCCCTGGACCCCGATCCAGACGCTGCAAGGAGTCCAGCTTCGAGAGGGTGATACATACCCGGAGCTGGGTCTGCATTTGGTGGCAGGCTCGGTTCTGCCGTCTCTGAAGCTTTCGCTCTCCCTGGCTCGGGAGGACATCCACGCGGATATCCGTGGAATGGCCATTCGTCGGGTGGAGGTAAGGTTCCTATTTTCACCCTTTAATCGATAAGGCAGGATATTCATGTGCTAACCTTTTCCTCTTTTCTTCGCAGGAGATGGCGGACATAAACCGCTGCTTCGGGTACATCCTGGCCCTCGAGGAGGCTCTGGAGCAGGAGCAGGGCCAAGGGGGCTCCCACGGTTGTAGCCAAGCTCGAGGAGGATCTCGCCGCCTCCGAGTCTTCGAAGGGAAAATTGGCTAAGGAACAGGCCCTCCTTAATCGAAAGACTCGGTACCTCCAAAAGCAGGTTCAGGACTTCGAGGGGCTGCTGAAGCGGGAGCAGTTTGAGCGGAAAAAGGATGCGGAGGCTCGGGACAGACTTGTCCTCGAGAAGAAGGCTCTGAAAGACGCCAAGGCGGGGCTGGAGCGGGAAATTGCTGAGGTCCCTGCCAAGCTGGCCGAGGCTGAGACCAAGGGTCGGGAAGATTATCGGGGCTCTGAGGACTTCCAAGCTGACGCGGTGAAATTCTGCAACACGAAGGTGGAGAACACCCTCTTCAACGCGGTCGAGGAGCTCCATCTGAAGTATGGCGACGCCATTAATTTCGATAAGTCTGCGACTCTCGCCCCCTTTGCGAAGAGGTATTTCGACCTCTCGGAGGAGAGTGATGAGGGCAACACCCCCGCGGGTATTGAAGACGTGGCGGAGTTTCCAAGTGCCGATCTCCCGACAGTTGATCCCCCGATAATCGACCCTCCAGCAACTGAACCTTCACCGACTGACCTCCAAGGGTCCGATCCTGTGGAGCCTTCTGCCACAGATCTCGTGGATCCTGCTTCCGCCGATGCTGACGAGGACCAAGCTTAATGCTCTATCTTTATAGTCCTTGTAATTTTTCTCTCTTTGTAATGAATCCTCGGGCCTTTGAGCCCTCACAAATATCAAACTATTTTAGTTCCGATTTATCGTTGCACTTCTTAAAGCGACTTAACTATGCCACTTAAGGCGATTTAGCACGTCGCCAAAGACATTTCAACACATCACTTAAGACGATTTAGCCCACACCACTTAAGGCGATTTAATCGTGCCAACTAAGGCAATTCAATTCGCACAACCTAAGGCGACTTAGCCACACTTAGAATAAATCTAAGAACCACGCACCACTTAATGCGACTTTGCCACTTAAGGCCATTTACTTGCACCACTTAAGGCGACTTAACAGCACTTAGAATAAATCTAAGAACAATCTGATCGGAAGCAACCTCTTTATTCATTGATGGCTCAAAATCTACTTACATCGAATCAAACGATAGATATCTTGCACCACTTAAGGTGACTTAATAACATCGTGCACCACTGAAGGCGACTTAATAACAACTTGCACCACTAAAGGCGACTTAATATCAAACATGACATTTCTTCAAGTGTTCACCACTGAAAGAATGCCTCAATACTTTGCCATCGAGGTCTTCCAACTTATACGCATTTGGAGCTGGCATCCCCACGAACTTATAAGGTCCTTCCCATTTTGGCGACATCTTGTTGATCCGATCCAAAAGGGTGAACTCGTTCCGACGCCAAACAAGTTCTCTGACAAAGAACTGTCGGGACTTAACTCGCTGATTGTAATATCTGGTCGTCGCCAAACGCATTCGAGACTGGACTTCATCGGCATCCCGCCTCTTTTCCTCGAGCATGTCCAATTCCAGACGTCTCATTTCATCATTCATCAAAGGCTCGTAGTACCTCATCCGATGGGACGCCATAGCTATTTCCACGGGAGCAACTGCCTCCGTGCCATAAACAAGGCCAAACAGAGTCTCCCCAGTTGATCGTTTGGGAGTCGTTCTAACAGCCCAAAGCACATTTTCCAGCTCGTTCAGCCATTTGCCCTTCAAGGCATAGACCCTTTTCTTCAGGCCATCCATCACAATTTTGTTGGCTGACTCCACATGTCCATTAGTTTGAGCATGATGGACAGAGGCTGTCCGATGCTTGATATTCAGCTCCTCCAGATACTCCTTCACTTGAGCCCCGTTAAACGGAGGACCATTATCGCTGATCAACACCTTAGGAATCCCGTATCTGGATATAATATGGGTCTGAAGAAACTTGACGATTTGGTTCCCCGTTGTCTTGGCCAATGCCTTAGCTTCTATCCATTTTGAGAAATAATCAATGGCTACAAGCAAATATTTGCACTGACCTTTTGCTTGTGGGAGGGGTCCCACCAAGTCGATAACCCACTGCGCGAAGGGCCAAGCACTCTTGATGGACGTCAGATTAGCAGCCGGAGCCACGATATTCGGGGCATACCTCTGGCACGCGTCACAAGATCGGACTAACATCGTCGCCTCCTTGCTCATCGAAGGTCAGTAATAGCCCAAATTCAGCACTTTCCTCGCAATGGATCGGGCACCTTCGTGACAAGCCGCGACCCCTTCGTGCACCTCCCTAAGGATCCGATTTGCGTCGGGCTCAGCCACACATTTCAAGTAAGGAGTTGAGAACCACCCCTTTTTGTATAGATTGTCCACCACCACGTAATTAACCGCGATCCGGCGTATCCTGTCAGCTACTACTTCATCATCGGGGACTGCCCCCGTGGTCAGGTACGCGGCTATCGGGGTCATCCAAGTGGGCTCCTCCTCCGATCCTGCTTCAATGGCACACACCTCCGATGGATCAGTGGTCGACGAGATCACCTTCTCCAAGAAGTGCACCTTCTGATTTTCCTCGACGGGTGCCCCCAAGGAAAATTTGCTCAAGGCATCCGCTTCCGCGTTTTCCTCCCTCGGGATTGCCTCAATATCGAAACTTTTGAAACTCTCCTTCAAGACTTGCACCTCACGAAGGTACTTTCTCATCACTGGGCTCTTTGCCTCATATCGTCCTTGGACTTGATTCACAATCAGGCTAGCGTCACATTTCACCCTTAAGTGACCAACTCCCGTACCTTTGGCAATTTTGAGGCCTGTGATAAGAGCCTCATACTCAGCTTCATTGTTGGTGGCCCTAAACATTAAGGCCAAAGCATATCGAAGGGGCTCGCCTCCGCCAGGTGGTATCAATACGAACCCTGCTCCTGATCCGTCTGAACTCGAAGAGCCATCAGTGTACATTTCCCAAGTATTTTCCCCATTTGGCTGTTCTGATTGCTCTGCCATCGGGACCTCCATGGTTGCCCCCTCTACAGGACCCGCTTCTTCCAGATCGAGGGCTGTAGATTCTGCTATGAAATCCGCCAACGCCTGACCTTTAATAGCCGTTCTCGGAGCAAAGTGAATGCGGAACTCACTAAGCTCGACTGCCCATTTCACTAATCTCCCCGACGCATCAGGTCGGTTCAAAAAATTCTTCAAAGGCTGATTCGTCAACACAGTAATCTCATGCGCATGGAAGTAAGGCCTCAGCTTCCGAGCAGTAATGAACAACGCAAAATGATACTTCTCAACGGCGGGATAATTCATTTCAGATTTGGCAAACGCCTTGCTTACATAATAAACGGGGACTTGGTTACCCTCGACAATCTTCACTAACACAGAGCTAATAGCAAACTCAGAAACAGCCAAATATAGATAGAGCGGCTCACCTGGAATCGGTTTCGCCAATGGTGGGAGGGTGCGGAGGTGCTGCTTGAGTGCCTGGAATGCCTCTTCACACTTGGCAGTCCACTCAAATTTCTTGTTGGCCCTCAGCACTTCTAAAAATGGCATGGATAGGTCGCTTGCCTTAGATAGGAAGCAATTCATTGCAGCTAGTCGGCCATTCAGCACTTGCACTTCCCGATGATTTGTCGGAGACTGCATCTCCTCGATTGCCCTCGGCTTCTCGGGGTTCACCTCAATTCCCCTTTGGCTTACCATAAAGCCCAAAAACTTCCCCGAGTGCACTCCAAAGGCGCACTTGGCTGGGTTCAAACGAACTTGATGAAGCCTCATCCGCTCAAACGCCACCGCCAAGTTGCTTACATGATCTTCGGCCTGTCAGGACTTTACAAGCATATCGTCCACGTAAGCCTCCATGGTTTTCCCCAGCATGTCCCCGAACAGCTTGTTCACCATCCTTTGATAAGTTGCCCCGGCATTAATCAATCCAAAGGGCATGACATCGTAGTGATAGATGTCACTATCAGCATAAAAGGCAGTGTGGGGGGCATCCTCCTTAGCCATCTTGATCTGATTATAGCCAGAGTAAGCATCCATGAAGCTCAGCAATTCATGCCCCGACGTGGCATCCACCAACTGGTCGATCCTCGGAAGCGGGTAACAATCCTTCGGGCAAGCCTTATTCAAGTCGCGGAAATCAACACACATCCGCCATTTCCCATTGCTCTTCTTCACCAGAACCGGGTTGGCGACCCAAGTCTGGAATCGGAGCTCCTTGATAAATCCAGCATCGAGCAACCTGCCCACCTCCTGCTGGATCGCGATCCTCTTGTCTGCGCCAATCAGACGCCTTTTCTGCGCGATAGGCTTGATCGCGGGATCAATCTTCAACTCATGCACAATCACATCGGGGCTGATTCCTGGCATGTCACTTGGGGACCAGGAAAACAGCTCCTTGAACTCCTTCAGCAGCTCAATCAATTCTCGGGCCCTCTCGTCAGACAGGGCGGACCCGATTTTCACCTTCCTCTGAGGTCCGTCAATCTCGACCTCCTTCAAATCCTCCATAGGGGCGGGACGCCCAAACTCCTCTCTGGGATCATCATCGGTCTGGAGGATAGTCATAGCCTCCCTTCTTCTCCTTCGGGTGGCATTAACATAGCACTTCCTGGAAGCCACCTGGTCGCCCTTGACCTCCCCGACTCCGTGGTCAGTCGGGAACTTCATCTTCTGGTGAAAAGTCGAGGCAACTGCCATCAACGGGTTGATGGTGGTTCTCCCGATAATCGCATTATAGGTCCCCGCGGACTCAACCACCACGAACTCCACATTCCTCCTCTCCGCTTTCCACCCACTTCCGAACTCCACCGGTAAGGTGATCATTCACAGCGGATAGGAGGTAGAACCAGAGAATCCAACCATCGGGAAGTTCACCTGCTTCAGGTTCTTCTTCGTTTTCCCCATGGCCTCCAGCGCATCCATAAACAGAATATCGGAAGAGCTCCCTCCGTCGATCAAAATTCGCTTCATCTCGTACCCATCCACGTCTAGGGTCACGACCAAAGCATCATCGTGTGGAGTCTCCACACCTACCAGGTTCTCCGCTGAAAAGGAAATCACCATCTCTTCCTTCGCGGTCCAGGATCATGACCTCTTGCCCAGCACCACAGCAGCGGAAATTCTAGAGGCATAGACCTCCCGAGAGGCTGTGGTATCACCTCCTGCAGCCAATCCTCCATGAATCACATTAATGGTGCCCCGCTTCTCCTTACGGACACCAGAAGACTCCGGCTCGGACTTCTTCTTCTTTGGGGATCGATCGCGGGATCAGGAACGGGACCGTGATCGAGATCGGGAGCGGGATCGACTCCGCCTCCCAGCCACAAACTCCTTAAGCTTCCCCCTCTGGATCAGCTTTTCAATCTCCTTCTTCAACTACCGACAATGGTTAGTGTCGTGACCGCTGGCGCGGTGAAACCGACAGTAACGATCGGTGCGAGCTCCCAAAAATTCTCCTTCCTTCTTCGGGGGGTACCTGGAGATACCCTGTTGATCCATCACCGTTAACATGCAAGCCATAGAACTATTGAGAGGAATGTGATGATCTTCCCGCTTGTCCTTCCTCGGGGGACGCCTGTCCTCCCTTCGATCAGAGCGGCCTCGACTCCGACTGCCCTCAGATTTATCCTTCCACTTACGGTCGTCCAATGGTTTGAACGACTGCTTCCCCTTATTTGACTTCGGGGGATCAAGCTCTCCGGAAGCTATCTTCGACTCCTGCCCATCGATTTGCTGCTTTACCCTCGTCTGCAACGCCTCCATGCTCCACACGGCCTTCGCGGCCACGCTGTGCATCAGGTCGGAACCATAGGGGGCTGTCAGGTTCCGAAGGAAGGTGCGGATAGTCTCTCCCTCCGATATCTCCTCATCGATCTCGGCCACACTAGCAGTGTACCGCTGGTAATAATGCGCCAGCGATTCGTCGGGCCGTTGCACCACCTGGGCCAGGGACCTCACGCTCTTCAAGAGGCGCCAACGACCCTGGTACTGCTGAATAAAACGGTCGTGCATATCAGCCCAACTGGAGATGCACCCTGGGGGCAGGCTGAAGAACCACGTCAGGGCCCTTTCTCCCAATGTGGCAGGGAACAACACACACACATTATCATCATACGGGGCTCTGCCCAGACAGGCCATGACATGCTTCTGGACATGGCGAACTAGATCTCTCTCGCCATCATACTCCTTAATTGTGGGGATACCCAGCCCTGGCGGGGCGAGGGTGTCTATCAATCGGGGAACAAAGGGATGGGTGGATCGATCCCTCAGTTCCGACATCATCTGTTTCTGGTCCCCCATGCAGATGTTCACGATCTTCACCACCTGGTCGGGGGTGATGGGACCATTAAGGGGAATGGTCCTATGCTGCACCGGTCCAGGCCCATCGATCACAAATCGCTCCGACTGAGCGGGCTCCTTGCCCTTGTCCCGGTTTCTGGGTTGGGCCTCCTGCACATTTCAAACCTCCCTCGGCGGAGGCGGAGGCACCTCCTCCTTCTTCTTGGCAGCCTCTCTCCGCTCTAGGAGAGCCTCCATGGCCTCCAAGAACATCGGCATGGCATCCGCCACAGCCTTCGTCAGGTCCGCGTTTAGAGGAGCATCCTCCCTATTCTCTTGGTGTCGAGCATTATCCTCAGGAACTTCATTGTGCCCCCCTGTTCGGGAAACCTCAGCAGGGGGATTTTGATCCACACTGCGCTCCGGCAGCTCTGAATTCTGAGTTCCAGCAGGGAGGTTAGAACCACCAGTCTGCCCTTGCTTTTTCTGCTTGCCAGAACGAGTAGAAGCTATCTTTGACGTTTTGTTAGCTTCCCACAGACGGCGCCAATGTTGGATCACGGTTGGAACTCCGGTACGGTCTTGACGGAAATCCGAAATCCTTCGCTCCGCTAATCCTGCAAGAAGGGAATAGACCGGGCGGTGACCCAGAATCCCTCTCCGATGCTTAAATGAGAATCTCGTGGCAGGCAAGGCAAGCAAAAGTATCAGTATGTAGGTGCGTATATGTGATATGAGGTAACTTCCTCCTTTATATAGGAGAGGAGTTACCCCAGTTACCTGATGAACTGTCAGGGCAGTTAGCCCACGTTCCGCTTATCTCGGCCACTTGCCCACGTTCCGCTTATCTCGGGCCACTTCCCCACTACTCTGATAGTGGGCGTGTTTCTCGGCCTCAACCTCTGATAGCAAGTCCCGACCAATATCGGGGACTCCAGAGTTATCTCATTAGGTCACCGCTCGGGGCCCCTCGTCATCGTGACATGGCCAATCGTTCTTAGGGATTCAATATCGGGGCCTACTTAAAGGCATATCATCGGGAGCGTCCAGCTCGCATATCGGGACCGACCTTGTCGGGACCCTTCACCATCGGGACCCATCTTGTCGGGACCCTTCGCATTGGTCTTCTTGACCTCTTTTAGGGCCCAGTGGGCCTATTCACCGTTTACTCGTCGTTAAAGGGCCTAACGGCTATAGCGAAACCCATCGGAAACTAGGAAAAATGAGAATTAAAATTTTACCTAGGATACAACGCGGTACAATATAAATGATGTTTATAACAGGTTGATTAGAGAAAAGGGAATCAACGTTCTGCGGGCGCTACAGTACTTGTAACAGATGAGTAGCACGATTCCCGTCGTATCCGTCGATCTCACGGCAAACCTCGTATGAACTATTCGGAAGCAAGGACCAGATCGAAGGAGTGAAATGTTTATGCAGATTTGGATGAAAATACATTAACAGGCACCCTCCCATTCCGGCAAGTGGGAGCTGTAAGCATATGGTGATGGGCGCCGTAATTGGTAGCCCATAATATGTATAGTTTACCTAAGGAAATTAGGTATATGTCACATTAGGGTAATTGGGCCAGACCCAAATCCCAATTGACATAAGAGGCCCAAAATTGGGTCTCCTTATGCATAGTGGCCGGCCGAAATAATGGTGTGGGCAAAGTGGACTTTGTCCACTTTTCTCCTCCTATAAATACATGGTGTTAGGGGATTTTTAGGGTTAATCACTATTCCCTCATCAGAGTGTTTTAGAGAGAAAAACCCTCCCCCCCACACCTATAGTCACCCAAGGTGTGCCAATTTGCTTTCTAAGCAAACACTCCAGAGATCTGTCCCCGTGCCAAGAATCGACCAGAGGCTTTGCTGTGGAGCTTGTACCGTGTGGGGCTTCTTTAACAAGAACCTCCACGGGTCCCGACCGGAGGATCGTGAACTCCCTCCTGCGAAGATCTTGGGTCTACGGATAACGTTAAAGGTATGTGTGAATCTTCCGCTGCGTAATTCCGATTACTAGCATGTACCATGATTTAGTATCCGTAGTGATTACTCCCCGTAATCTAACACCGTCTACGGCCACTCCGAATCAGGTTTGTACATAACAAGTTTGCATTTCAACTCCTTTACGAACGCACCAAATGACAACACGTTCGCTAAATAACATTCGCAAACCAAAACAATTTTATGTGGCCACTCAACACCCTATCTTACAATTTTTTGGTCCTTCGAATGTCTCCCAAGAATTACAGGTTCCAGAATGGAGAAATGCGATGTCCGAAGAATTCAATGCCTTGATTGCGAATGAGACTTGAGAGCTTGTTCCGGCGCAACGGCCACTAATATTGTCGGTTGTAAATGGGTATTCCGATTCAAGCGATGATCTGATGGAAGTATTGAACGATACAAGGCTTGTCTAGTTGTTAAGGGATTTCATCAACGACCGGGTTATAGAGTATATAAGTTGATATGCTCACATTGCATCTTGTCATTTACACTTGCATTTACTTCTATCATGTCATTAGATGATTGTATAAGGTTATTATATGGTGCATATATCATGTAGTACATGTTACATGGTGTATGCACCTTGGTGCACCAAGTTGGGCACATAGGATAGCTAGTCCTAGTTGGTGATCCTTATCACCTAGTATATATAGTTTACCTATTGCATTGTAATCCTTAATCATCAATCAACAAATGATTCAACCTTCTAAAGCTATTACGGGTATTGACTTTCATGCTACATTTAGCCTCGTTGTCAAACCAACAACAATCTGCATTGTGTTAACACTTGCACTAGCTCGTGGGTGGAAAATTCAGCAACTAGACGTCAACGATGCGTTTCTCCAAGGTCGTCTCGAAGATGATCTATATGAAACAACCGACCGGGTTTGTCGACCCATCACAACAGTCTAATGTTTGTCGTCTACGTAAGGCAATATACGGCCTCAAACAAGCACCCCGTGCTTGGTTCAACGAGCTGCGATCCTTCTTACTTGCTTATGGATTCGTCAACTCTCAATCTGACAACTCGTTATTCTTTCATTCCACCAATGCCGTAACCATATATTTCTTGTATATGTAGACGATCTTATTGTGAAGGTAGTGACATAGCTGCGGTTCATAAGTTTATCAATGCCCTGTCTTCCCGATTCTCACTCAAAGACCTTGGAGCACTTAATTTTTTTTCTCGGCATAGAAGTCATTCGCACAACTGATGGACTCTTCCTCACGCAACACCAATACATTCATCGTCTTATTGACCGCGCCGACCTGACTGACTCTAAGCCGGTCTCAACGCCGCTATCATCATCCGCACAACTCCTTACAAATGATAGCCCCCCGGCCACGGATGGACAACTCTACCGTCAATTGGTAGGCGCACTTCAATATCTATCTCTCACAAGGCCTGATGTCTCATTTGCGGTGAACGGACTGTCTCAATTTGTGCATGCCCCCACTGTCAATCATTGGGCGTCTCTTAAACGTGTTCTTCGTTACTTAAAGAGTATGGTACATCATGGTCTCCATTTGCGGCGCAACTCATCACTACATCTACAAGCATACTCTGATGCGGACTGGGCTAGTAATTGCGATGACTACAAGTCTACTATCGCTTATGTTGTATATCTTGGTGCTAATCCGATATCGTGGTGCTCACACAAACAAAAATTTGTTGCTCGTTCCTCCACTGAAGCCGAATACACTGCCATTGCCGAGGCTACTTCCGAACTTCTCTGGATTCAGTCTCTACTCAAGGAGCTCGGTTACACATGAGAATCACCTCCTGAGGTTCTCTGCGACAATACGGGTGCCACCTACTTGCTCGAATCAGGTGCTCCACTCTCGGATGAAACACATTGCGCTGAGTTTTCACTTTGTCCGGGATCTTGTAAACAAGGGTCTTCTTCAAGTCAATCACGTCTTCACGACTGATCAAATAATCGATGGACTGACGAAACCCCTTCCCAAAGCGCGTTTTCAACTTTTACGGTCCAAGATGTGCGTTTCCGATGGAACCGTCATCTCGCGGGGGCGTATTAGAGATATACCCTAGATATTATGGTATGTAATCTTAGAATATATATATTTAGTATTAAAGATATACCCTAGATATTAGGAGAGGTAATCTTAGAATAGATATATATAGTATTTCTATGTATTGTAGTATATATATATGTACGAAATCTCATTAACTTAATTCAATATACAATTTACATTTTATCATAGTATAAAGTATTAGTATCTGAAAATAGTGATTGATCAAAAGGAAAGCGACGGATGTAGTTGAAGCCGTAGCTCCAAACAAAAAGCTCCAAATATAGTTAACAGTCTTAGACACTTGTATCTCTGTCCACATCGAAACTCCATGGAAGCTACTGTCCAAAGCTACCATGCATGGGGAGACGAACAAAGATGCATGAATGATTAATATCCTATAAACTCCCAACCACTAACTCTCTAACCACATAACGTCACCCCCCTTATTATTACCAAAATGACACTTGAAACCTTACAAATTCTCCATCAAACCCGCTTTTATTTGTATTGTTTATTATTTATATACCGCAAAAAAGGCATATACATGCACTAAATTATATCCTCCAATCAGAATCTCATAAGGACGCTGATAACGATGGTTCCTGAATGATTGTGTCTTCAACAATAAGGGTTAAGTATAGAGTTTTTCATGTCAATTTCATTTTTTACATACTAGAACTAGAATATATATAGTCAACTACAAAAAGTCTTAATTAATTAGCTTGTATTTAAAAGAAGATACCAGTTTCATGGATAGAAATTATTGAAGATACTTAAGCTATATATACATCGTGAATATGCCTTATTATCCCAGTCGATGAATAATTTCTATCTTATGAGCCAAACTAATTCAAAAAATAAATAAGCAGCATATTACATATATATACTCTGAGCAACATCAGTTTTGAATTTAAGTTTAAATAAATGTGTGTATTGCATGTGATGTGAAACTTGAAATGTAAGTGAGTAGGGGTGCATGGCTTCAATTTGACTTTCTCAAAAAGTAATAAGAAGACGCAAAATTCCTACTGACTCACGTTGAAATAATGAAACCACAATGTATAAATAAATCTAAAAATTATTAAGAATTAAGAAAAATAATAATTAACAAAACAGAAACCCAAAGCTAGCTAGCTTCCCACCTAATACAAAGAGAAAAATGAAAATTAGATAGATTTCAAACAGTCCACCTTTTACTATAAACAACAATCAAGCCCAAACAGAACACGCTTCAAGATTCCACACCCTCCTACGTAACCTGTCTTTCTCTCTCCCAACACTACTTGAGTTGCATTCAACTCATTTCTACATTTTTTTTTTCAAACTCCAACTTATAACCCTAAACAATTGCACTTAGAAACTTAGACTGAGTGTTATTTTTTTTTCATATTAATTAATCACCATCTTTCTCATAAACTTAGAAACTTAGACTTATATGAGTGTTATTTTTTTTTTCTTTTACTTTTTAATGTATATATATATATACCAAGCTTACAGTTTTGTTTAGTATGAGATTTTAACTTTAACGGATACCATCATCAAGATTAATAGTCGCGTGCTCTGATAGTGCTGCTTAAAAGATACAGCAATGTCTAAACAACTTTTACATTAAGTTTAAGCCAACATTAAATTAGTTGGTGTTGAATTAAAGAAATTAAATCAATCATTCACCTACCGGCACAAACTTATGTGAAATTTGGATAAGTGTAATTGCCTAAGAAACTTATTTTACTTCTAGCATAGCTATCACTACGAGAAGATTGACAATTTATGACTATATTTTTTTCAAGGGAATCAATCTCTTACGAATGATCAAAATTTTCAAAAAAATTATTTACTTTCGAAGAAAATTTCTTACAAAATTTAAAATTTTGTAAAGAATTTCTCGCTCAAGTTTCTAACCAAGCTTTTTAATTAGGGACATCCCCTTATAGTTTTTTTGAATGTTGTATTTGTAAGATTTTTCAACATTCTCTGATAATTAAACTTATATGTCCCTCAGAAATAAATTTCTCACAACGACTAGATTTCTTGTAGTGTGTTTTCAATAAAAGAAAGTCTGGTCTAAGTCCAACCCAGACCTTGATTCTGTTTCTTTCATTATCCTTTAAAAATGAATTTATAAAATATTCTTTTAAACCTTTCAGAATTTGGGGTTAGTATTTTTTCTTTTTTACTAAACTTTAAATATTTTTCATACTTTTATTTGTAATTTTGAAAATATAAATTTATTATGCATTAGCTTTAGAAAAGTTTGCTAGAATTTTAGGTCTAATATTTTTGCTTTTAAATTTTTTTTTTTACTTTTTATTAAAATATTTCTTATTATTTAATATTTTTATTCTAATTTTTTTGTATATTATAATTAATTTTCACTTTTTCAACCACATAAGAATTTATTAGAGAAAATAGATGACAATTTTTTAGGTATAGCAAAAACCCACATTCCGAAATTTTAAATATTTTCGGATCACATAAGTGGACAACCGATCACTTAAACAAACGTAAGAGATAGTTAAATTTATTAAGTCAAAATATTAAAGGAGTTTTTTTTTTTGGCCAAAAAAATATTAAAGGAGTTCACATCCATAATATCTATTTTTCGTTCATTAAAAAACTATTTTCTTTAGTTTTTTATACACCACTAGAGAGATTCAGAATTTTTTATTGGGAGAACCCCATTCTTACCAACGTGGAACCCGGCTTCAATGTCAACCATTATATAGAGAATTGTCATCTTTGAGTTTGAGCACTTTAAGAAAAATAAACGAATTTTTTTTTCTTGAATAAAGATAACCTAAATGTTTATAAAATAAAAAATCGTTTTAATATTTTTTTTTTTGCCAAGAGAAATGCATTAAGTACCGAAAAACATTACATAGAGAGTTCAAGATGGAAAAATTCCCGATCCTTCATAAGTAAAGAAAACAAAGTGGGCGGGAGTACAAAAACCCAATCATGAGAACACGACCTCTTCTTAGTCGGGATTGCAATCCAATTAGCACAACTATTGGCTTGCCTTGGAACATTCGACCACTCCATTAATGGAACTCTCATGGCTCGGCAACGCATGTTGAGCACCTCGGTAAAAATTCTCCAATCTATCCGACTTGTGGCACCTGTGATACTTTGGACGGCTTCAGCAGAATCGGATTCAAGTATAACCCGGTCCACCCCTCACGTATAGCTAGCTCAACTCCCGATGCTAAAGCGTTAACTTCCAGCTCCAGAACACCATGACCCCTACCCGGATTAGAGCAACCGCCGACCACAGCCCCATTGTAGTTACGTGCGATACAACCGATACCCCCTACCGTGCTATCCGACTATCCCATGACGCGTCACAATTGATTTTGATCGCTCCCCTACGTGGACGCGCCCAGGTGTTTGGATGCCCCGAGGGTCCTCCTCGGTGAGTGTTGCAGCTCACCCTAACATCCCAAAACTCCTGATGGTCTCGCTGAACTGCTTCAATTACCTTCTGAGGATTGGGCTCGTCTTGGTAATGCAACGCACGACACCTCTCCTTCCATATGTAATAAAACTTATACACATCTACATAATATATTTTAATAGAAAGTATAATATTTGTTTATTATGTATATATTACATTAATAAAATGGCTAAATCTTTCCTTATATAAAAAACAAAGCCAGTTCCAGCTGGTTCCAACTTTTACATATTTATTCCAAAATTGCCCTTATATCATCTTTTTTCATACACAAATTAACCTCAGAAAAAAAAATCTCTAGAAAGACCCATACAAACACATCTAACAAGCCCCTGCGTAACTACTATTTATCTTCTTCTTTACCCAGAGCCTCAAAACTCTGTTTATCGTCAACTCATTGTAAACCACCACAGTACCTACTACGTAAGTCAACTCATCAACTGTCGTCACATCGGTCCTTACTTTCGTCTCTTTCCAACAACTCATCGACAACCCCAGCTCGCCAATTCGCCAATTATGTTCTCCCATGGTCTACCGATCCAGTGTATGTTGTGCGGCTGCGGCCACTCATACAAAACCCACGGCCACTGCTCCAGGTTAGTCAATTCGTCAATTCTGTCAACAATCACTGCTCTAGAATAGTCAATTCATTGATTGGCAGTAAGGAACTTTGGTTTTTTTCGTTCTAATTTTGAATGTGAATGATAATATACTAAATGGACTCAAGGAGTGATAATATCATGGGTAGTAAAACAATTACTACAAGCAATGAGTTGTTTAATCAAATCCAACCTTGAAAGGAAGTTTGAATTGCACTATGAGAAGATATACAGACTTACATCTGCGACAACACTTATCCATGGAAAAGAGGAAGTCTTATACTCTTTCTTGTTGATTTGAGAAACTTGATGAGAAGTTTGAAGATAGTCTTTGTTATTTCCTTTCTGAATAAGACATAACGACGATATTATAGAAGAACTACGTATGGGAAAAGCATGAACACTTGTACATTGTGAAAAAAAAACGGTTTCATATATAAATTACTAAGTGGTGGAAATAAATATTGAATAAACGATAAGTTCTGAAAAGAAAACGTGAAATATGGAGAGTTATCTCTGTTAAAAAAAAAAAAACAAAACAAAAAACCTAAATTATGAAACTGTTTGTATCGAGGGTTGTTAGGCTTGTGGATGAAACCTAACTCTTTTTACAATTCATTTCAAATACATGAGTATTTACTTAAAAGTATTATTAAATGGTTCGCATGTCGCACGTGCAATGCACGTGTATATTCTCTAGTTACATTAAAATGAATAATATGATTGTCATGATACGTGCAATTTAGCCGAACCCCTATTTATATAGGAAAGAGATGGTTTGTTTCCAATTAACCTCTTAAGATAGATAATGTATATATTTAAATCCCTTATAGATATTGATGGGTCCGACTAATAGCCGTCAGGCCCTTTAACGGCGAGGAAACAGCAAACAGGCCCACCAGGCCCAGAGTAAAGGTCAAGATGACCTAGGAGAAGGGTCCCGATGAAGGGAGTCCCGACGAAGCAAGGTCCCGACAGAGTCGGTCCCGACAGTGGAGCTGGAAGCTCCCGATGAGAAGCCTTTAAGTAGGCCCCGATGATGAATCCCTGAGAATGATTGGCCCTGTCACGATGACGAGGGGCCCTGAGCGGTGACACAACGAGATAACTCTGGAGTCCCCGACGGGAGTCGGGACTCGTTATCAGAGGATAAAGCCAAGATATGCGGGGCGTGGCCGAGATATGCGGAACGTTGTTACGATACACGAATCGTGGCCGAGATACGCGGGGCATGGCTAAGATACGCGAGATCACGTACGAGATATGCGGGATACGGGCTAACCACCCCTAACGGTTCGCCAGGTACCTGAGGCATCTCTTTGCCTATAAAAGGGCAGGAGGTCACCTCAGATCACTTACGTTGAGTTGAATACACTTTGATATCTGTTACTTGCCAGTCAGACGAAGTACTCACTTAAGCATCGGAGAGGGATTCTGGGTCACCGCCCGGTCTATCCCCTCTTGCAGGATTGCGTGGAGCAAAGGAGCTAGGATTGCCGTCAAGATCCGTACCGGAGTTCCACCGTGATCCAACATTGGCGCCGTCTGTGGGAAACAAACAAAAAGCTGATATGCCTTCTACTCGATCGGTGGCGGCTGGCAGGAACAGAAGAGGACAATCCGGTGGTTCCCGTCACCCCGCTGCAACGAACCTGAATTCAGTACCAGAACAAGGGGAAAACCAGAACCATCCCCCGGCTGAGCTCTCCCAGACAGGGGGGGCACAATGGATCGCATCCCGAAGATGTTGTCCCTCAACACCAGGATAACAGGGGGCAGGAGGCTCCCCCGGCTGCAGATTTGACGAGGGCCGTGGCAGAGGCCATGCCCATGTTTCTGGCGGCTGTAGAGGCTCTCTTGGACCGAAGAGAGGCTGCGAGAAGGCAGGAGGAGATGCCCCCGCTGGAGGAAGCAACCCTACCAACAGAGGGTCGGAATGCGCAGGAAGCCCCGCCCCAAGGCCAAGACAGAGGCAGGGCAACTAGTCAGCCGGAGAGATTCGTGGTTGACGGGCCAGGACCAGTACAACACAGGACCATTCCCCTGAATGGTCCCATCACTCCCGACCAGGTGGTAAAGATCGTGAACATCTGTATGGGAGAACAGAAGCCGCTGGTGTCGGAGCTGAGGGATCGATCCACTCATCCCTTCGTTCCCCGACTAATAGACACCCTCGCCCCGCCTGGGCTGGGTATCCCCGAGATTAAGGAATATGATGGCGAAGGAGATCCAGTCCGTCATGTCCAGAAGCATCTTATGGCGTTTCTGGGTAGAGCCCCGAATGAAGATATAGTGTGTACACTATTCCCAAACACCCTTGGAGAAAGAGCCCTGACCTGGTTCTTTAGCCTACCCCCAGGCTGCATTACCTGTTGGGCGGATATGCACGACCGCTTCATTCGGCAATACCAGGGCCGCAGACGTTTGTTGAAGAGCGTGAGGTCCCTAACCCAGGTGGTGCAGAGGCCCGACGAGTCGCTGGCACACTATTACCAGCGGTATACCGCCAGCGTAGCAGAGATAGACGAGGAAATCTCGGAGGGCGAGACCATCCGCACCTTTATTCGGAACCTGACAGCGCCCTATGGCTCCGACTTGATGCACAGCGTGGCTGAGAAAGCTGTGTGGAATATGGAGGCTTTGCAGAAGAGGGTGAAGCGGCAGATCGATGTCCAGGAGTCCAAGATAGCCGCGGGAGAACTGGAGCCCCCAAAGTCGAATAAAGGGAAGCAGTCGAGCAAGCCTTTCGACGATCGTAAGTCCAAGGGCAAACCTGAGGGCAGTCGGGACCGAGGTCGCTCTGGTCGGAAGGATGATAGGCGTCCTCCAAGAAAGGATAAGCGGGAAGATCTCGATATTCCTCTCAACTGCTCCATGGCAGAAGTGTTGACAGTCATGGAACGACAAGGCATCTCAAGGTACCCCCCGAAGAAAGATGGAGAATTCCTGGGGTCCCGCACAGATCGCTATTGTCGGTTTCACCGCGCAAATGGCCACGACACCAATCACTGTCGGGAGCTGAAGAAGGAGATTGAAAATCTAATCCAGAAGGGAAAGCTCAAGGAGTTCGTCGGGGACAAACGATGCAGGTCCCGCTCTCGGTCCCGATCGCGGTCCCGTTCCCGATCCCGCGATCGGTCCCCGAAGAAGAAGAGAACTGATCCAGAGTCATCCGGTGTTCGCAAAGAAAGACGAGTCATCAACGTGATTCATGGAGGATTTGCTGCTGGGGGAGATACCTCATCCGCTCAAGAGGTTTACGCCTCTAGGATCCCTACAGCGGTGGTGCTGGGTAAGAGGTCTCAATCTTGGACCTTGAAAGAAGAGATGGTAATCTCCTTCTCGTCTGAAGACCTCATAGGCGTGGAGACTCCGCGCGACGATGCCCTGGTGGTAACCCTGGATGTAGATGGGTTTGAGATGAAAAGAATCCTAATCGACGGAGGGAGCTCCTCCGACATTCTATTCATGGACGCGCTGGAAGCCATGGGGAAGACGAAGAAAGATCTGAAGAAGGCAAACTTCCCGATGGTCGGGTTCTCTGGCTCAACTTCCTACCCTCTAGGAGTAATCACCTTACCAGTGGAGTTTGGTAGCGGGTGGAAGTCAGAAAGGAGGAACGTGGAATTTGTCGTGGTTGACTCTGCGGGGATCTACAACGCGATTATCGGGAGAACCACCATCAATCCCCTGATGGCGGTTGCCTCGACTGTGCACCAGAAGATGAAGTTCCCGACCGACCACGGAGTCGGGGAGGTCAAAGGTGACCAGGTGGCTTCTCGAAAATGCTATGTCAATGCCACCCGGAGGAGAAGGCGAGAGGCTATGACTGTCCTCCAGACAGACACAAATCCTAGAGAAGAGTTTGGGCGTCTCGCCCCCGTAGAAGATCTGAAAGAAGTCGAGATCGACGGACCCCAGAGGAAGGTGAAATTCGGGTCCGCTCTAACTGAAGAGACGGCCCAAAAACTGGTGGAGCTGCTGAAGGAGTTCAAGGAGCTGTTTGCCTGGTCCCCCAGCGATATGCCAGGAATCAGCCCCGATGTGATCGTGCACGAGTTGAAGATAGACCTCGCGATCAAGCCTATCACACAAAAAAGGCGTCCGATGGGCACGGATAAGAAGATCGCGATCCAGCAGGAGGTGGGCAGGTTGCTCGATGCTGGTTTCATTAAGGAGCTCCGATTCCAGACTTGGGTCGCCAACCCAGTGCTGGTGAAGAAAACTAATGGGAAGTGGCGAATGTGCGTGGACTTCCGCGACTTGAACAAAGCTTGTCCAAAAGATTGCTATCCACTCCCGAGGATTGACCAGCTGGTGGATGCCACATCGGGACATGAGCTGCTGAGTTTCATGGATGCGTATTTAGGCTACAACCAGATCAAGATGGCCAAGGAAGACGCCCCCCACACTGCGTTCTATGCAGACAGCGACATCTATCACTATGATGTCATGCCTTTCGGGTTGATCAATGCCGGGGCAACCTACCAGCGGATGGTGAATAAGCTGTTTGGAGATATGTTGGGAGAAACCATGGAAGCCTATGTGGATGATATGCTGGTGGAGTCCCGACAAGCTGAGGATCACGTGCACAACCTCACCATGGCGTTTGAGCGGATGAGGCGCCATCAAGTCCGCTTGAACCCGAAAAAATGCGCCTTCGGAGTCCACTCAGGGAAGTTTTTGGACTTCATGGTGAGCCAAAGAGGAATCGAGGTGAACCCTGAGAAACTGAGGGCAATCGAGGAGATGCAGTCCCCGATAAACCATCGGGAGGTACAAGTACTGAATGGCCGACTAGCCGCAATGAACCGCTTCTTGTCCAAAGCCAGCGACCGATCAATGCCGTTTTTTGAATTCTTGAGGGCCAACAAAAAATTCGAATGGACCGCTAAATGTGAAGAGGCGTTCCAAGCACTCAAGCAGCACCTTCGCACACTCCCGCCGCTGGCGAAACCGGTTCCAGGCGAGCCGCTCTTCCTTTATTTGGCTGTTTCTGAATTTGCCATTAGCTCTGTGTTAGTAAAGATTGTCGAGGGTAATCAAGTCCCCGTCTATTATGTAAGCAAGGCATTTGCCAAATCTGAATTGAACTATCCCGCCGTTGAGAAGTACCTCTTTGCGTTGATAATTACTGCTCGGAAGCTAAGGCCATATTTCCACGCACACGAGATCACTGTGCTAACGAACCAGCCTTTGAAGCATTTTGTGAATCGACCGGATGCGTCGGGGAGATTGGTGAAGTGGGCAGTAGAGCTCAGTGAGTTTCGAATACACTTTGCTCCAAGAACAGCCATCAAGGGCCAGGCATTGGCGGACTTTATAGCAGAATCTACAGCCCCTGATCTAGAAGAAACGGGCCCTGTAGAGGGGGCAACCATGGAGGTCCCGACAGAAGAACAACCAGAGAGGGCAGAGCAATCAGAACAGCCAAACAAAGAAAATACCTGGGAGATGTACACGGACGGCTCCGCGAGTTCAGACGGGTCAGGAGCGGGCTTTTTGTTGATACCACCAGGTGAAGGTGAACCTCTCCGATACGCCTTGGCTTTAACATTCAAGGCCACAAACAATGAAGCGGAGTATGAAGCTCTTATCACGGGCCTAAAAATTGCTAAAGGCACTGGAATCGATCACTTGAGAGTGAAGTGCGACGCAGCGTTAATCGTGAACCAAGTTCAAGGGCGATACGAAGCAAGGAGCCCGATAATGAAGAAGTATCTGCGAGAGGTACAAACCCTAAGAGAGAGCTTCAAAAGCTTCGATATCGAGGCTATTCCGAGGGAGGAGAACGTAGAGGCAGACGCCTTGAGCAAATTTGCCCTGGGGGCACCCTTAGAAGAAAATCGGAAAGTGCACTTCCTGGAGAAGGTGATCTTGTCAAACATCGACCCCACGCAGGTGTGCACCGTTGAAGCAAAATCGGAGGAGGAGCCCACTTGGATGACCCCGATAGTCGCGTATCTGACTACGGGGGCAGTCCCCGAGGATAAGGTAGCAGCAGACAGGATATGTCGGATCGCATCTAATTATGTGATGCTGGACAATCAGCTGTACAAGAAGGGCTGGTTCTCGACTCCGTACCTGAAGTGTGTAGCAGAACCCGACACCAACCGAATCCTGAAGGAAATGCATGAGGGGATCGCGGCTTGTCACGAAGGGGCCCGATCCATTTTGAGGAAGGTGTTGAACTTAGGCTACTATTGGCCCACGATGAACAAAGAAGCAACGGCGTTGGTCCGATCATGCGACGCGTGCCAGAGGTACGCCCCAAATATCGTGGCTCCGACTACTAACCTGACATCCATCAAGAGCGATTGGCCCTTCGCGCAGTGGGGCATCGACTTGGTGGGACCCTTCCACAAGCACAAGGACAATGTAAGTATTTACTTGTAGCTATCGATTATTTTTCGAAATGGATAGAGGCGAAGGCATTGGCCAGAACAACGGGGAACCAGATCGTCAAGTTCCTCCAAACCCACATCGTGTCCAGATACGGGATTCCTAAGGTGGTGATCAGCGACAATGACCCACCGTTTAACGGCTCTCAGGTGAGGGAGTATCTAGAAGAACTGAACGTTGAGCATCGGACCGCCTCCGTACGCCATGCTCAGACTAATGGCCAGGTAGAGTCAGCCAACAAAATCGTGATGGATGGCCTGAAGAAGAGGGTCTATGCCTTGAAGGGCAAATGGCTGAACGAACTGGAAAACGTACTTTGGGCTGTTAGAACGACACCCAAACGATCAACAGGGGAGACTCCGTTTGGCCTTGTTTATGGCACGGAAGCTGTCGCTCCTGTGGAGGTAGCTGTGGCATCCCATCAGACGAGATATTATGAGCCCCTGACGAATGATGAAATGAGACGCCTGGACTTGGACCTACTCGAAGAGAAAAGGCGGGAAGCCGATGAAGTCCAAGCACGAATGCGCTTAGCGACGACCAGGTACTATAATCGGCGAGTGAAGTCCCGACAGTTCTTCGTCGGGGAGCTGGTTTGGCGTCGCAACGAGTTCACCCTTTTGAATCGAATCAACAAGATGTCACCAAAATGAGAAGGACCTTATAAGGTCGTGGGGATGCCAGCTCCGAACGCATACAAGTTGGAAGACCTCGATGGCAGAACGTTAAAGCATTCTTTCAGTGGCGAACACTTGAAGAAACACCATGCTTGAAGAAAGTCGCCTTAAGTGGTGCCCGAGAAAGTCGCCTTAAGTGGTGCCCGAGAAAGTCACCTTAAGTGGTGCCCGATAAAGTCGCCTTAAGTGGTGCCCGATAAAGTCGCCTTAAGTGGTGCCCGATGTAAAATCGCCTTAAGTGGTGTATGCTATTTATCGTTTAAATTCGATGTAAACCTATCTTATGCCAATAAATAAAGAGGTTGCTTCCAAATAAGAGTTGTCCTTAGATTTATGCTAAGTGTAAAAGTCGCCTTCAGTGGTGCACGATAAAAGTCGCCTTCAGTGGTGCGCGATGAAAGTCGCCTTCAGTGGTGCACGATGAAAGTCACCTTCAGTGGTGCACAATACTTAGATTTATTCTAAGTATCCAAAAGTCGCCTTCAGTGGTGCACGGTGAAAGTCGCCTTCAGTGGTGCACGATGAAAGTCGCCTTCAGCGGTGCACAATACTTAGATTTATTTTAAGTATCCAAAAGTCGCCTTCAGTGGTGCACGGTGAAAGTCGCCTTCAGTGGTGCACGATGAAAGTCGCCTTAAGTGGTGCACAATACTTAGATTTATTCTAAGTATCCAAAAGTCGTCTTAAGTGATGCGTGGGATTAAGTCGCCTTAAGTGGTGCACGATCTTTAGGTTTATCCTAAGTAACGATTAAAGTCGTCTTAAGTGATGCACTCGATATTAAGTCGCCTTAAGTGGTGCAAGTTATTAAATCGTCGGGAAGGACGTATGAGAAATTCGTAAGTATCGAAGTCTCGACTGCTAAGAACTAAGTCATCTTAAGTGATGCACTCGATGCTAAGTCGCCTTAAGTGGTGCGGGTCGTTAAATAGTCGGGAAAGACGAAAGACAACAAGATATCGGAATTAAAGGAGTCTAATATTGATAAAGGGCTCGAAGGCCCGATGACGACACAAGAGAAGAAAATACAAGGACTCTGAAAGATAAAAGCATTCAAGCTTGGTCCTTGTCAGCAGCATCGGCAGCAGCTGGGTCCGCGGAGTTGGCAGCAGAGGGGTCCACAGGATTGACTTCGGGAGGATTGGCTATTGGGGCGTCCGAACTTGGAAGCTCAGAGGCGTCTTCGACAATTACGGGGGTACTCCCCCCATCACTCTCCTCGGAAAGAGCAAAATACTTCTTCGCAAAGGGAGCGAGGGAAGGAGACTTGTCGAAGTTAATGGCGTCCCCGTACTCCAGGTGGAGCTCTTCAACGGCGTTGAAGAGAGTGTTCTCCACCTCCGCGCCAAAGAACTTCATGGCATCAGCTTAGAAGCCCTCCGACCTCCGATAGTCCTCCCGACCCTTGGCCTCCGCTTCAGCCAACTGTGCCGGGAATCCCGCGATCAGCTCCTCCAAAGCCTTCTTCTCGAGGACCAGCTGGTCCTCGGCGGCCTTCTTCTCCTGGGTCAACCGGTCCACGACTGCCCCTCCGCTCTTGCCTCAAGAGCCCCTCGAAGTCCGCGATCTGCTGCTGAAGGCCCCGAATCTTCTCATTGAGGACAGCCAGCTCTTTGGCCAGCTTCCCCCGTGAAGACTGGGAGGCCTTGAGATCCGCCTGAAGCTGCTCGCGGACTCCTCGGTCTCGCTCCCGGGCCTCATCATAGGCAATGACATACCCGATGAGGCGGTTGTAATCCCCGAGCTCCTGCAATCAAAAGGAAAAAGTGTTAGAAGGACAAAAGACCCGATTTATCGATCAACAAGAAAGAAGCGAAATCTCACCTCGATGCGGCGCACAGCCATACCCCTGACGTCCCGCTGCATATGCGTCCGATTGAGGTGAATCGGATGTCGCATAGAAGGCAGGATGGAACCCGCCAGCAGATGTAGGGCCAGTTCTTGGTCCTGTTCCCCTTGTGTGAGCGGGACTCCCTGGAGCGTCTGGATAGGAGCCCAGGGGGCATCGGCCTGTGAAGAGTTGAAGGGCCTGTAGAAGTCCCCATCAAGAGTAAGGGGAGAGATAGGACGAGGAAGAGAAGGGCACATCTCCGTCTCGGCCCGGACAGGGGAGGGAGAGAAGTCGTGGATAGGTGAGAGCTCCCGCTGCTGCGGAGAAGACGAGGGAGGCGGCCCCTGAGGGGTTTGTTTCAAGGGGGATTGCCCCGCCTTCCGACGCTGCTGAGGGGGGTCAACCCCGCCGGTCTCCTCGGAGGAGTCCAGAGTCTCCACCTGGCGAAACTGTTCACCAGATGGTGCCTTCTCTCCAGCTGAGGAAGGCACCCCCGCTGAAGGCGGTGCATCTGTGGAAGCTGCAGCACCCGAGGAAGCTCCCGAGCGACTTGCACCTGGAGGATGAAGAGCTTCAGATAGGTAGTCAGGAAGTTCATCGGGATTCTTACACCAAATGATACGTCGGGAGACGTATTGATCCTTCCCGCGGTAATGATAGTAGCCTGCCTTCAAGACTCGGGGAGTTTCGCCTCGAAGGATCCTTTTGACATCAGCAATGCGGCCTTTCTTGGTCGAGGAAATCAAGTCCGACGGGACCATCCTTTTATACGATTTAATAGCAAGTCGGAGTTGTTTACCTTCTTCAGCATTCTGGACCTCGAAGAGTTGGTCCAGATCCACCCGTGGCCGCTTGGGCTGCTCCGCTGAAGGAGACCCCGACCTGGCAGCAGCCTTCTTAGCAGACTTCCTCTTCCGCGAGGGGCGGACAGCATCGGTCTCCCCCTGCTTAAGGAATAGATCGGTCAGCACAGATACCTTCTTGGCTGCAAACAATAAACGAAGAAAAGTTAGAAATTTACCCAAGGGACCACGGTAGAAGGGCCGTCGAAGAGCTGCCCCCCAGAGACAATACTGAGGAGTCGGACCCCGGCGTGCACCAGGTCCTGCTCCACCAGGGAGTTAGCATTGAGAGGAGTGTAAGACTCCCCCCAACGATAAAGCTGGATCAATTGGAGAGTCTCGAAATCCTCATCAGCATAAGAGTGGAAAGCAGGCGGAGGGTCTGCCGCTACCTCCCACTGAGGCCAAGGGATAGAAGAATGTTGGATGAAGAAGTAGCTCTTCTTCCAGCTACTGTTGTCGGACCCTGTATCGATCAAGAGTCCCCGACCCTTGACCACCTTCCAGGTGTCACTGGTCCAACCGTGCCGGGCAAGCTGCTGCTTACTCCACTTGGGCATCCGAGGGTAGAAGGCGCAAACCCCCGCCTCGTTGCATTTCAGCCCATAGAAGGTCCGGAAAAGTTGGAGGCTGTAGACCCACTTCTGTCGGAGACAGAGGACTTGAAAGGCGTTCCAGATGCGGATGGCATGAGGAGAGAAGGTAGTGGGGTGTGTTTGGTAGTGTTGGCACAGCTCGACCAGGCTACCGCAAAAGGGGAACCTGATCCCCGCTGATATTTGTCCCGTAGAGACAAATACCTCCCCTTTCTGGGGACGAGTCAGGGTCACTCGAGGGACGATGCCGAGGATACGGGAAACGAGGTTCCCAGGTGATGGTGATGCAACCCTCTCGGAGAGCTGCATCATAAGCAGTAGTGGAAATCTCATTTGGAGCATAGTCAAATTTAAAGGGTTTTCTCCCCTCGGAGCTGGAACCGCTGTCTGAAAAGCAACCAGGGCAAGAAAATACAGTGGGACTCTGGAAAAAATTAGAAAGAAAGAGACAAACAAACAACGAAGAGGGTCTCCTTACCAGACATAGTGAAGTAGAGGTTAAAGGAGATGAAACGTGCAGTAGGACAACGGGCGTAATGATGAAACGGCCTGAAAAGCACTTTTCAGAAAAGGACAGGCGCGAAAAATCAGGCACGTGGGTCGAAAATGTCACTCCATTATCTGCTGCATTTAATGCACTAGAAAACCGAAGAGACCTTTGGGATATAGCAGTTATCTACAAAACCCTGAGGAAACGTGGAGGAGAAGACTGATAAAGTAACTGAACCAAGGAACAGATCCCCGACTCTAGTATTGGAAAATCGGGAGTTGGAAGACACGACGAACTAAAAGTCCCTCATGTCTTGGGGGCAAATGATGGGTCCGACTAATAGCCGTCAGGCCCTTTAACGGCGAGGAAACGGCAAACAGGCCCACCAGGCCCAGAGTAAAGGTCAAGATGACCTAGGAGAAGGGTCCCGATGAAGGGAGTCCCGACGAAGCAAGGTCCCGACAGAGTCGGTCCCGACAGTGGAGCTGGAAGCTCCCGATGAGAAGCCTTTAAGTAGGCCCCGATGATGAATCCCTGAGAATGATTGGCCCTGTCACGATGACGAGGGGCCCCGAGCGGTGACACAACGAGATAACTCTGGAGTCCCCGACGGGAGTCGGGACTCGTTATCAGAGGATAAAGCCAAGATATGCGGGGCGTGGCCGAGATATGCGGAACGTGGTTACGATACACGGATCGTGGCCGAGATACGCGGGGCATGGCTAAGATACGCGAGATCACGTACGAGATATGCGGGATACGGGCTAACCACCCCTAACGGTTCGCCAGGTACCTGAGGCATCTCTTTGCCTATAAAAGGGCAGGAGGTCACCTCAGATCACTTACGTTGAGTTGAATACACTTTGATATCTGTTACTTGCCAGTCAGACGAAGTACTCACTTAAGCATCGGAGAGGGATTCTGGGTCACCGCCCGGTCTATCCCCTCTTGCAGGATTGCGTGGAGCAAAGGAGTTAGGATTGCCGTCAAGATCCGTACCGGAGTTCCACCGTGATCCAACAGATATATATAATCTACTACGATTATATATATTCGCTATAAATAAAATATAATATATTCAACAATATATTATTTCCTTTTAGATATATATAATCATTAATGATGTATATATTATCTCCTACAATATAATATATTGGAATAATGTTTACATATGACCCTACACAAGGAATGCTGAGCTGAAAGTTAGCTCTGTCTACAGATTACATGTCCTAGCAAATATGGTGAGTTGATCTTCCAAAATCCACTGAATGTGCATTCAAGCTTGAAATAGTAGGATATATGGGCAATGAGAACAATCCTGAAAGTTTGATCGTTCATATGGAAGATCAATGTGAACGCAATAATGGTGCGATCCAAATCGTCGAGGTATGGATGTGGATGTACGATGTTAGTACTACCATGAAGAAGAAACGCTGGCTCACATGTTGTTCAAGTGTGATTTGACAGCCCGGTATGGTTCGCTACTCTAAATTTATGACCCGGTGCCCTTAATGTTTCTAACGTTGCATAATGGTTCACTAAGATGAAGGAAATTCCATCACTTGCGAAGACGGAGCGAGAGAAATGGTGGTCACTTATCAGAATGGTAAGTTGGGCTATATGGAAAGAATGTTGTAGAGCTTTGAACAAGAACGAACCTCCTAACCCTCGATGTACCGCAGACGTTGCAATATGTGTTTACAATGAATTTTAGGAGGCTCAACAGATGCGAACAACGACACTGCCACCAGTGACGACAGACACTGTTACGGTCCAAACCCGAAGAAGCCCATTAAGTACCTCGGAGGCACATGAGTCTTTGCTATTTACTACTTTATCATATGTAATTGAAAGCATCATCTGTACGAGACACTTTTTGCCATTCAATCAACATATCAATACTTCTCTTCTTCATTCTCTACTCAACTCTCCTCTGCAATTGTATTAATGGTATCAGAGCCACCTTTCCTTTCTTCATCTGCTATCTACTGCTGCTCCTAAACCCCTCTTCTTTCAATTTAATCCCAGATGACAGTAGCAGAGAACGAACGCGCCATCGCGGAACTCCGTGAGACAGCCGCGTCTCATTCCTCCTCCATGGCGGATCTCCGAGCTGCAGTCGAAGGAATGCAAGTCACCATGGACGGCGTCTTGAAATGTCTGGATTTCTTCGTCCAACGCGGCCTTGTCACGCCTCCAGGATTGGAAGCATCGGCCACATCTAATCCGGCCACGGCAACGCGAACCTTCCGACCGATTAAGATGGAATTCCCTCGATTCGATGGCGCTGATGTCGAAGGTTGGCTCTACAGATGCGGACAGTACTTCGACATCGATCCAGTTCCAGCGGAGCATCAGATCAAGTTCGCGTCGGTGCATCTAGAGGGAGATTCCTTGCTCTGGCACCAATCTTTCACCAAAATGAAGGCTGCGCACCATCAATCGCTGAACTGGAGTGAGTACTCGATTGCTATCCGCTCTCGCTTCGGTTGTAGTCGATATGATGACCCTGTGCTCGATCTGAAGAATCTAAAATAATCGGGTTCTGTGACTGACTATTTCAAGCAATTTGAAGCCCTATTCCTGTGTGCTCAACTTTGTGAAGTATTATCTGAGACCTTAGCTTTGAGTTGGTTTTTGGGTGGTTTAGATCAATCGTTGCAGGGTGCTGTTCGAATGTGCCGACCGATTTCGATGTATGATGCGTACGCTTTGGCTAAGCTGGAGGAAGGTACCGTTCGGTTCAGGGGAATGTATCGCCCAGGTCCGCATCCTCCTCCAAATCCCACTCCAATCACAGCGAATCCGATTTCAGCGAAGCCATTAGCTACGATAGCACCACCAGGAAGGCCTTCCCCACGGCCGAGGACGGGCAGATTTCTATCGAGCAGGGAAATTGAGGAAAAGAAAGCTAAGGGCATCTGTTATGTGTGTGATGAAAAGTGGATGCCTGGCCATCGTTGCACTAGGCACCGAATTTTCGTTATGGAGTTGGATGACGACGATTTAGCCACGACTGAATCAGATGAACAGGTCGTAGTATCTGAAGCAGGAACCGAACTCGATCCTCAAATCTCACTTCATGCCATTTTGGGTTCCAAAGGGGGTAACACCTTCAAGGTGACTGGAGCGGTCGGCAACAAACCCGTACATATCCTCATCGACTCAGGTAGCACTCATAATTTTTTGCATTTACAGCTTGCTAGACGACTGAACTATACGTGTATACGACTGCCACCGTTGAAAGTTCGTATTGCTGATGGTTATGAGTTGATATGCAAATATGTCTGCAAGAATTTCCAATGGTCGTTGCAGGGCAAGACTTACATGACTGATGTGTATTTACTGCCATTAGACAACTATGATCTGATTTTGGGTATACAGTGGCTTGCGGATTTAAGGAATATTACATTCAATTTCAGGGAGCTACGACTGCAATTCCACGACGGGGAAAACATATGTGAAATATTCAGACAAGCTGATCGGGGTATCGAGCTATCTAGTTCGAATAAGATGTCCAAGCTGCTTACCAACGACTCTCGAGTGGCTACCATGCACATATGTAGTCTTACTCTACTCGAGGGAAACTCGGACTCGATGTTGCAGGTTCCCATCGCCCATAACACAGATGTTACAGCAGTATTGCAGCAATTCGACGATGTGTTTCAGCTTCCGTCTGAGCTCCATCCTCACCGCGGAATGGAACACTCCATCGCTCTCAAGCAGGATACTCCACCAATTTCGATCTGCCCGTACCGTTACCCAAGCATTCAGAAATCGGTTATAGAGAAGATGATAATAGAACTGCTGAATTCGAGGGTGATTCGACCGAGTTCAAGCGCATTCTCGGCACCCGTCGTATTGGTCAAGAAGAAAGACGGAACGTGGCGAATGTGTGTAGATTACCGCAAGTTGAACGAAGCGAAAATTAATAACAAATTTCCTATACCATTGGTAGAGGAATTACTGGACGAACTTCACGGAGCAACAATCTTCTCCAAAATCGATCTTCGATCCGGGTTCTATCAAATCCGGATGAGGGATGACGACATTCACAAAACTGCCTTTCGCACTCATGAGGGCCATTACGAGTTCCTCGTGATGCATTTGGATTGACGAATGCTCCGGCCACGTTTCAAGGACTAATGAACAAGCTCTTCAACCCATTCTTACGCCGATTTGTGCTCGTTTTCTTCGACGATATTCTGGTCTGTAGCAGGTATTTACAGCAGCATCTGCAACACTTGAGTACCATATTACAGGTTCTTCGAGCCAATACGCTGTACGCCAAGATGAGTAAATGTTCATTCGGGGGTTCCAAGGTCGAGTACCTAGGACATTTCGTCACCGGCACAGGGGTTTCAACCGATCCTTCCAAGGTGGCCGCAGTTGCTAACTAGCTGATACCCACCACGGTCAAACAGCTTCGTAGCTTCCTCGGTTTAACCGGTTACTATCGGCGCTTCATCCGAGGGTACGGTACCATCAGCCGACCGCTCACCGAGTTGCTCAAAAAGAATAATTTCGAGTGGACCGATACCGCTACAGCGGCATTCCAAGCTCTCAAGCACGCCTTGCAAACCGCACCGGTCCTAGCTCTACCAGATTTCGACCGCACGTTTGTGATCGAAACCGATGCATCCGCCGTTGGCATCGGTGCTGTCCTCATGCAAGAAGGCCACCCACTTGCATTCATAAGCAAGGCGTTATCAATCCGACATCAGGGGTTATCGGCGTATGAGAAGGAATTATTAGCGATTCTATTCGCCGTTAAGAAGTGGCACTACTATTTGATTGACCGCAAATTCACCATCCGCACAGATCATCAAAGCCTCAAGTTCTTACTCGGACAACAAGTTTCAACCCCATTACAACATACGTGGCTCGCGAAACTATTGGGATTCAACTACGAAATTCATTACAAGGCCGGTAAAGAAAATGTGGTGGCCGATGCGCTATCTCGTCTTCTGGGAGCAGAGTTGAGCTCATTCACCATCTCCGAGATGCCCAATGTGCTGCTTTCGCGAGTTAAACAGAGTTGGGAGTCAGACCCTACTTGCAAACACTTAATCAGCATAGTGTCGGCCGGTTCCGGTCCCCTGAACTACGCATGGAAGGAAGGCATACTGTGGAGAAATGGGCGAATTGTTATAGGACACGACAAAGTGCTCCAGAACGAATTACTCGAGATGATGCACAACTCTGCCGTAGGTGGTCATTCCGGGGTTCACGCCTCGACCCAAAGATTGGCATCGGTCGTATATTGGAAGGGAGCAAAAAAGCACATGCGGCAATGGATTCGGGAGTGTTCCGTATGTCAACGTAACAAGAATGAGAACGTTGCAACTCCGGGTTTGCTGCAGCCCCTACCCATTCCCGAACGGATCTTCACCGATCTAAGCATGGATTTCGTCTCAGGATTGCCAAAATCAGCCGGCAAGGATGTCATTATGGTTGTGGTCGTCCGCCTCACGAAATACGCACAATTCATCGCCCTTTCCCATCCGTACACAGCCGCCACAGTCGCCCAAGCATTCCTTGACAGTATCTACAAACTCCACGGGCTACCCAAGTCCATTGTGAGTGACCGAGATGCAGTGTTTGTGAGTAACTTTTGGCAGCACTTGTTCTCAAGGTGTGGACCTCAAGCTTTCAACGGCTTACCACCCGCAAACGATGGCCAAACGGAAGTGGTCAACGGATGTCTTGAAGGATACTTACAGTGTATGGCAGGCGAACAGCCGACCGTGTGGGCTCGGTGGCTGCCTTTAGCGGAGTGGTGGTACAACACGACCCCACACTCGACTATCAAGACGACTCCATTCCAACCGTTGTACGGTTTACCGGCTCCGGTACACATTCCCTACGTCCCGCGTGACGCCCCTGTACCTGCCGCCGACATACTACTGCGGAACCGTGAGAAGTCCATTCGACTCTTGAAGTTCCATCTTGACCGTGCCAGAAATCACATGAAACAACAGGCGGACAAACACCGCACCGAACGCAGCATCGAACTGGGCGATATGGTGTTTCTAAGGTTACACCCGTATAAGCGAGCCTCCCTCAAGAACCACCGGAATTACAAGCTTCTACCCAAGTTTTATGGAGCCTTCCAAGTGCTAAGAAAGGTTGACTCGGTGGCCTATCACCTCGAGCTTCCGCAACCAACCAGAATTCACCCGGTCTTTCACGTCTTGCTTCTCAAGAAAAGGCATGGAGCTGCCATCAATCCAATTCCCATTCCGGAGGATGAGAGTCAAGACGATCCCGTCCCTATCGCCGTATTGGAAACTCGAAGTACACGACGCCGTCGTCGCACCGTCCGCCTAGTCCTCATTCATTGGAGCGGATCTTCTCCGGCCGACGCAACTTGGGAGGATCTCGACAACTTCGTCACGCGTTTCCCGTCCTTCAACCTTGAGGACAAGGTTCCCTAAAGGAGGGCCATTGTTACGGTCCAAACCCGAAGAAGCCCATTAAGTACCTCGGAGGCCCATGAGTCTTTGCTATTTACTACTTTATTATATGTAATTGAAAGAATCATCTGTATGAGACACTTTTTGCCATTCAATCAACATATTAATACTTCTCTTCTTCATTCTCTACTCAACTCTCATTTGCAACTGTATTAGACACAGAAACGAAACTTAGGTTCCTCCACCTCAAGTATTGTCAAGATTAATTGCGATGCTTCGTGGGACTTGAACGAAGACGGGTGGAGTTGGCGGAATCGCTTGTGATCATAAAAGTGATGTGCTTGCCGGTTTTGGCAAATTTTCTAAACAGCAAGGGAGTTTGAACATGGAAGTTGAGGCAATCCATGAAGGGGTTATGCTGGCTGTCAAATGGGATGGACAAAGGTGATACTCAAATACAATTCAAGGGATGCCATTAGAGGTCTACTAGGGGAGGATCGTGAAAGTGAACTGGAGAGTACAGACTCAACTCGATAACATATTGTCCAGTGCATCAACGTTTCCCCAAAGGGTGATGCTAGAGCCTATAAAAAAAACTGTGAAAAATCCATATAAAGCACTTCTAGGTCCACATGGCAATGCATAATAACATTCTTTTTCCATTTTATGAATAATCATCACTTGACAACTTTCTATAGATTTTTCACAAAAAAATTCACACTTTAAAGATTTATCCTTCGCCAAATACAATTGTCGGTGGTTCTAAGGAAAGCATAGCGTTCAAATTTGATAGTAGCTATCTAGTCTAAAAAGAGGCCATGTTTCCATAATTGGGTGTTAACACCCCACTCTTTATTTCATTGTTGTTTGTAATTGATCGGAAATTTATATCTCCTTTAAAAGTAATTTATTAATGGAATGTTTTTTTTTTTTAGGTTTTGTGGATACTAACTAATTAAGTAGTTGTGTCTCTCCCATCAATAAAAACGACATAATCAATAGCCGTTTCGACCACGCTACCTGACCCAACCTCCGCCCGATGTACATTGCTCTGCTCACCGACCGTCAAAGTAAAAACACCGTAGACTTTTGGTACTGCACACAATTTCACATCCCACTTTGCACGCAATCTTTTATTATTTTAAAATTTTATTCATAATTTTTGGCACTTGTTGAGAATTCAACGCATGTACATACAAACTTGATCCATTAATCAAAATTTAGGGTTCAATTCATAATAGTAACCATGAAAATAAGGATATGTACCCTCCTAATAAGGGCTCTTGGTGGAATCACTCGGTAGAAAAAAAACTTGATCCAATATATTAGTGAATCAATCAATACTAATACTAATAGTAATAGTAATAGTAATAGTAATAGTAATAGTAATGATAGTAGTTATAAGCAAGAATAGAAAAGGAGGAAAATAAAATAAGATTATTATATAGGTAAAGATAGAATATAATACTTTGAATGATAGCATGCATAATTGTAAGGGAGGAAGGTATCGTATGTACTCGCTCGATCGATCTTGTCCAACTTGTTTGTTGTTCATTTTGAGAAGCGTTGGGAAAGAGAGATGTGGTGGGGGCGGGTTATATGTGGAGACAGAATTGATATAAGTCCTCCGAGAGGTGGCCTCATCTTGGACCGGTAAATCATCTCATCGTAGGGTCTCCGATAGAAGGTTGCATAGGGAGCAAATGATTCACGACTCTTCTCTGCCGCCTTGCTCATCACATTGCGCATGAAGAAAGTAGCCGGCGACTGAAGGAAGGAAGGTTTTGGAGTGGTCGAGTGTCGAGCGCGTGAAAGCTCCTCCTCCATTCCCATACTGGCCGGTCTCTTGGGTAAAGGAGTTGAGGGGAAGAAAGTTTTTTTGTTATAATTACTAGCGTAGCCTGTCCTCGCGCCAGGTGATGCGAACGATAAGGAACGAGCATTGAGGGGGGAGATCAATGCAGGACCCAGAGGGTTGGCGGCTGATGGGTCGGATGTCAATGTTAGGTGCCACGGCTTAAGGGAGTCAAGGTGGTGGTGGTTTGACACGGTGAAGGAGAAGCGAGAAGAAGAGCATGATTTGGTGGTGGCGGTGTTGGGCTCGAACCGAAGTGAGGAGCAGTCCCTCTCCCTCCTATGACTAGGGCTAGGGTAGTAGTAAGGTGCCAACCCTCCTAGAAGAGACTCCTCAAACTCTACGGACGATACCACACTAGTCACGCTCCATAGCTCCACAAATGGACGTACCCCCTACACAAATCCATTATTAATTAACTCCAAAACCAATACTTCCGACCTAACATTAAACTATATAGCGCAAAGCAAATACACAACCACCAAGAATCAAATACACTCAATCTCCCTAACCTAACAGCTTTTTATCTAAACTCTAAACTCTTATTTTACCCTTAATAAAGACTTCTACTTTTTATAATAATTAATAATAATAAAAGCAGAAAGTTAAAAGCTTTAAAGTAGTAATTGGCCAAAAAAAAAAAACAACTTTAAAGTTGGTCATAATTGGTTTCTACGGTCAGTTTTGTTTTATATATTGATTTTTTGAGTAGCCGAAACCCTAAATAATAAATAAAATATGTACGAAGCTAAAGTTGGTTGTTATGAAGTGGAAGATGCTTCAAAACAAAATAGGTACTGGTTGATTTGACTTTTGTTTTTAGGGACCGACAACACATGTTTTACTCTTTAAATATATATATATATTAATTAATAATTCAACAAATAAGTCAAATATTACTACTGCAATGCAAGTGCGTCATGGTTTCACCAGAACAGGAAATGTTTGGTACTATAATATATGAACACATGATTAAATAATAATAATAATATATATACGTGTATTTGAAATGGTAATTAATAATAAGAAATAGAATTACTTACCTTCCAGAGATAAGAGAAAAGCGAAGGAGGATCGATGACAAAAGCCTTGTAAAGCATCCCAGGGTAGTAGTCTCCCACTATTTTCAGCGACGAAACCAATATGTTGATAAAAGCCGACGCCGATCTGAAAAAGCCTGCATTTTTCATTTTCCCCATTAATCTTAATCATCATCATGTTGTTGTTGGGTTGGAAATATCCATCCATCCAACCAAGAAATTATTATATTATTAATTAACTAATTTGGATGGAAGACAGACAGTATCGTATCGTATCTATCAGATTCCGATTTCAGAATCTAACTCGAGCTTAATTAACCATATGTAATAAATTTCTTTTCCTTTCTTTTAAATCTAACTATCAACTTAGTTTAGTGTGTAATAATACTAATCTCTCTCTCTATGAACATCATAATTACTATCATTAATTTATATGATGAAACAGACTCACTCAGCTCGTAGGGGATATATTATACAACTGTTTTCTACTTAATTTTAAAATAAAAGGAAAAGAAAAAGGAAGTAGGAGTGGAGTATATGATAATTAAAAATAAAATTCCGAAAATGACACTCCCCGACCAAATTCAAAGCCCAGAAAGCGATACATCAGCGGTGAAATAATTCCACAGAGACAATGCCTGAGCAAAGCACCTTATTCATCAGCAGCAGAAGCAGTATTATTAATAATAATTATTATTTACTTATTATTCAACACGACGTTGATTTTGGATGACATCCTTTTCGATGGTCTCAACACATTAAACATACGATGATGAAGTTAAACATGCTGCTTGCTTTGCTTTTACAGCATGCGACGATGAGAATACATTGATTGTGTTTTCGAGAAGTGCAACATTTCACTTTAATTAATTAATGGTGGATTATTATTGGGTTTGCTTTCTCTGTTTTTTTATGGCCGGCTAATAGTAATTATGATTAAAGTTATTTAAACTCAACTACTACTACACTTACTTGCGTCAAAAAGGAGGACGAATTGATCCACGTTCTTGCCCATGGTTCCAATGCCTACCTCTAGAGTGAACACCAACAATCGTGTGAACCTACATCAATAAATTACTTACTCTTCTTAACAATAATTCCAAAAAAAAAAAAGCAAGATTCTTTTTTTACATTGGATAGTTAATAATATTTGTTGTTTAATAATTAATTTACTTTAATTACTCACAGTTTTTGGGAATGGAATTTCAAATAGTCGCGTTTGATACGAAACAACTGTACAATTATGAGAACAAAAAACACAAGTTAAATATACAAAATCAATCTCTTTTGAAATATATATATATATATATATATATATATATATATATATATATATATATATATTAAAAAAAGGTGTTGATAAAAGGTATTTACCATAACCGGTCGGGATTGATCATCGTGGCCAGCAACATACGCGATGCCTTCTGCAAGTTCGGCCGAGAACTCATCTGCTATCAAGTTCTCTACATTATATTCAACACAAACCAAACACATTAATTAGTATGATTATTACGACATCCGACTGCTAGCTATCTCTTCAATACCAAAACAACGTAAAACCAATTTTTTTTTTTTTTCTATTTAGACTTTTGGGGTATATATATTTATTACTTTATTAAATGTGGCGGTGATGCACTCTAACGCTTAATTCAAAATGTATTACCAAAAAGACGTAAGATTCCACAAAATCCCAGAAAAAGACAAACAACATACTTAGTGAGACATGTAAATAGTTTATTATTAATCCCTACTACTACTACTACTGCTGTATAGCTAGGCTAGCTTATGTATGAAGGAAGCTGCTGTCTTTTTCTGTTAAAGAAGAAGAAGAATTTGAGGATCCAATCCAACCAACCATAAGAATATTGTTTCTTTTTTGAAAAAAAAGAAATTTTAAATTTATTGTAACACTCACTGATATATGAATATCAACAAATGAATTAAATAGGTGGGAAAGGAGGAGTGGAAAATGAATGAATACCGGTGGAGAAGTTTTGTCTCCATGAAAGACAGGCTCTCAAATGCTTGGCTGCCTTCTTGACACTGTCACCTTTTGCTTTGAGGAAGCGTTCCACACAAGCGTTGTTGCAGAACTTCTCCTGTAGTTAGTTAATAAACAACAGGCGACGTCGTCGTTTTAATCTTCTTATTCAGTGTTCAGTAAGAGAAATACACTACAGAAGATGAATGCATGCCTACCTGTTTAACGGAGAGTGGGGAGTGCTTACGAAGGAGTTCCAGCACGGCTTCGGCTTTTCCGGTTGCCGTCTCTTCTTTCTTTCCCATTCTTTCTTCTTTCTAGAGAGAGAGTGTGTGTGAAGGATAGAGAGAAACTCGCTAGCGGTGTCTGTCTGAAACTAGATAGAAATTAACCGCCGATGGATAAGATAGGTCGATCCCTCAAAGAAGAGAAAGACTTTCACGCCACCATTTTAGGACCCACTTCAATTTCAACTAAGGAGTATGTTTGGCTAGTCAAGAGAAATAAATATATATGAAGAAGAAGAAGAGAAGAGAGTGACGTTGGAGAGTTGATTTAAACTTTTTATTTTGGTTGACAGAGTTGAAACTAACTCAACTCAACTTAGAAGAGCACGTTACAGAGAGAGAGAGAGATATGTTATTTATAGGGAGCGACGGACCATCACGCCGTTTTAACGGTGGGCCCAGTAGTCACTTTAAGCAAGCCAGCCAGCCCAGCAATGTCCCAATTTCAATTTCAAACAGTGTGAGCGACTGTTAGCAAGTCAATGTTTTTTCTAACATCATCCAGTTTTGTAATTTTTGCTAGCACTACCAGACACACACGTCACTCACCCTAGTTTCATTTTTTTGAATTTTTTACCTAAATGGGGATCTAATAGGTTCAATAAACCAAAATGTGAAACATTTCGGGGGAAATACCAAAATGGGGTTCGGGGCACTTTCAAAGTGCCCCGAACACTGTGCTCCGCTCTCTCAAAGAGCGGAGCACAGCTGGGAACGTGTTGTTCCCTGCTGCACATGCAGGGAACAGCACGTTCCCCGAATTAATTTGAATTATTATTATTATTTATTTATTTTTTTTTTTTTAATACTGTGTAAGCAAGGCTTGCTTGCTATATAAATGGCTGCTATATAGCAAGCAAGCCAAGCATTACCCTTAGTTCTCTCCTTCATTTTTGAAAATTTTCATCATTCTACATCAAGTGTTGCTCATTTTCGATGGAAAGCGGTGAAGGTAGTGCACGTAGAGGTCGTGGCGGTAGAAGAAGATCCGGAAAAGAGCCAATAAACCCTGTACTGCTTTTTGATCAACCACGTCATAGGTCCCAGGATGCTGTCAAAGATACGGTAATCTTTGAATGTACATGTTATTTATATATAGATTGTCAAATTGCTAAATCTATAATGTATTACGTTTTTTATAATGTAATTATCTATATCTAATATAATCTTGAAATGTGTTATAATTTTTTGACAAGTAATAAAATATATAGGTTACATGTCAAAATGGAGTAATTATATTGGTCCATATCAACTTTAATTTCGCATAAATGATGTGTCATTTACATGTAGATAAATGTAAGTAGTTCGAAATTATCCAAACACTCACATTGCATATTGAAGATTGTTTTATTTTTTTGTCCGTTTTTTTCTTTCACATAATAAAAGCTAATATTTATTATATCTATAAATACTACATAGTTGATTGCATTTACTTATTTTTATAATATTATTTCAACTCGCACCACCACTATATGTAAATATGTAATTTTCTAATAGAAATTTTAATTAAATATTTGTATGACTATTAAATTATATTTTAGATGAAATAATTATTTGTGAGGTTTTTTTTTTTATCAAATATAATTTAAAAGTATTTTTTTTTTTTTTGTTATCCAAACAATACCAAATTACCAATAATATTATATGATATGATATGATGATAAGGTAGATATCTTTTTGTATACATACGATCAATATAAAGAAAATATGTAAATGAATAGATATATAAGTATCAAGTACTTTAAAATGGACATTTGTGTCCACTAATAATTAAATTATTTTAGTCTTTAGCAAAAAAAATATTTACTTTAGTAGTGGTGTTTTTATTCAAAAATAATACTAAATAAATTTAAAACGTTATAATGACAATATACCTTTGTATAATAAAATAAGTTGAAGAGCATTAACAAACATCATACTCGTGTATAAAATTTTCGTTACAAAAAAAAATGTATGAAATTATAAGTAGGCATATTTATTTTTAATATATATATATATTGATTAAAATTATAAGTGGGCATATTTACATATTTTTTATTTTATAATTATTAACAATTTTTTATTTTATAGCGAATGAAATATTTATACAATGGATTATATAAAACAATTACACTATGCTCATGCCACTATTTTTTTAAATTTAATTAAAAAACGAACAATAGGTAAAGTAAATTTTAAAAATTTATTGCAATTTATATACTAACTAGTTTTTAATTAATATATAAAATTTTAAAATTATAGATTGGTTATTTCTTGTTAAACTGTAGGGGTGTGAATTACGTTATTATACTGTTAATTAAATATACAATAAATTTTTATATATTACAGTGTTAAATAATGTTTTTATGCAAAATAATAATTTATGTCAATTTTTATGTTGCTAGGTAAACAATCCAAACTCCAAGGAAATGAAAATGAGAAATGGAAACATGTATGATATTGACCGGAGAACCAAACGCTACGTCGCCCGGGCTGGTTTTTTGAATGCCGGAGAGACATCCCGTGTTGAGGTAGATTTACGCCTCATGCATGCTTTAGTAGAGCGTTGGCGGCCTGAGACTCACACATTTCACCTTCCCCAAGGTGAAATGACTATCACTCTTAAAGATGTCGCGATGATTCTGGGATTACCCGTCGATGGTAAGCCCGTAACCGACTACTACCGGAGTGAGATTCCTTTTGACCAGTTAAAGACGAATAAGTATACCATATTTAGTGACCTATTAGGTATAGAATTAACAAACACATTTGGGAGGGTAGGGGGAACTGAGATAAAACTACTCCCGTTGAAGAAGCACTTTAAGAAATCAGAGGATGACGAGGATTGGCTACCTGATGACTTAGAGGCTCAGCGAAGAGCTAGAGCGTATATATTGATCCTCCTAGGCCAGTGTCTGTTCTCCAACACCAGTGGAGGGGTTGTCCCATTAGAGTACTTATACTTACTACGTGATTTTGAAGAAATACCTCAATTCAGCTGGGGTTCGGCTGTCTTGAGCTACTTGTTTAGGGGGCTCTGCAGGTGGGCTAGTAAAAAAAGCATGACGAGAGTACAAGGATGTGGTGTGCTTCTACAGGTAAAAAAAATTTGTTTAAGATTTCAGTTTATTTTTACCTTATGCATTGTAAATTGCATTACGTATTGTTTATTATTTTTTTTTTTTATGGTAGGTGTGGTGCTGGGAGCATATCGGGATTGGAAGACCAGAGCGGTTGGAGCTTCGCACACATGGCAAATCAGTCGGCTGCCATTGGAGATCGTCGAAGACCGGTAGAGTGGCAGTTGTCGCTCACAATCATTACTATTACCGGGATGCATTAAAGCCAATGAGAGATACAGCGGTAAAAAATAATTACTATTTTTTTCTCTGGATATTTATTCTTGTTACTTTATTTAGTGTCACAATATTATTTTTCAGATTACCTGGGACCCGTGGACAGAAGATTTGCAGGCCATTGTGCCACAAATTTGCTTGAACGGTTGGGATTTGGCAAAAATTCGTCTACCCCTTATCCATTTCAACTGCGTGGAGTATCAACTTCCCGAGAGGGTGTACAGACAATTTGGGTTACCACAACCAATCCCCCCAGAACAATTGCAAGACGTCAATGAATGGAGTGCTCTCCACAGGTGCGACGAATGGAAGAAGGACCCTACAATCCCTTGGTACGTTGAGCACAACGTACACATCCAGAAGTGGAACAACCGCCACAATCATTTGCTGCAGCATGTCCCCATTGGCGTGTCTGATTGGGACTACCTGAGATGGTATGCTCAACGTACTGTCACGATGGTTGGATATAATAATTCTGGAGAATCTGAAGCGGAAGAGGAAGATGATGACTGACCAACTACGTTTATCTTGCGAATCTATCAACGGTCGAATTAATATGCTACTATTTTAAAAACTATAATATATTTCTTTTTGCAATGTCTTATATATAATAAAATTTTCATCCAATTAATATATGATTGTTACATTTCTAGTACAATGGATAAATAATAAATTATTATCACAATAGTTAATATACTTTAGTTGTATTTGACGAAAAATATACTTTAGTTGAAAATCTCAAATAGCCGGAGTGGTGAAATTTTCTCATTCAAAAAACTTGATTATAAAATATTTAAGACTTTAAGTATTAGAATACGGTACAATTAGCAAAAATATTTAAATGGAGATAAAAAAAATAATACCTTTAAAGAAATGACGTGAGTTTATAATTTGGAATTGTTATTATAATGTATTAAAGTTTTCGTTGTTTACATTATTAACGGTAAATATTTGAACTTATTATCCATATAACAACGGAGTTAATATTTGAATTTATCTTTAGTAATCAATACAAGTTTAGAATAAATGTATTATGCATTGTCAACCACTTTAGTTTACACACGCTTAAAAAATGATATGCTTTGTTAAAATGCTTTAGTGGAAACAAAATTCAAATTTTTAATAAATCAGGCGAGAATTCTTACCAATTTTAGTGTCCTTTATCTGCTACTTACGACCCGAGCATCTACAACAATGATTTGGATGACTCCAACCCCTAACATAAAAACACACAATAGTTATATTCTATAAGGAACAATTTACGTTCATAAGAATATACTAATTTATAAACCCCAAAAATTAGTTTTTTTTTTTTGATTGCAAAGACCATAAATATAGTGTTTATTTATTCAAAGAATTTCTACCATTTCAAAATATATACATAAGCAGTGTATAATTATCAAAGTACCTTAACTGTAGCGGCCAATAAGACTTTTAAAGTACTCCAAATGTAGCCGGAAGTGAAATGTAAACCTTGAATCCGAATAAAAATGAGATCTCCAAATGCTCTGTTGATTCGTTTTTTTTTTTTTACGAATTGTAAGAGTAAAATTGAGATTGGGCGAGGCTTGCTAAATAGCAAGCCTCGCCCCGGACGCTGCTCAGGGTATTCCCTGAGCAGGCGTGACATCGCAGCGCTCTTTGAGAGAGCGCTGCGATGTCACGTCACATCGCAGCGCTCTTTCAAAGAGCGCTGCGATGTGACGCAGCAGGGAACGGCACTGTTCCCTGCTTCACAGCAGGGAACAGTGCCTTTCCCAGCTGGCTCCGCTCTTTGAGAGAGCGGAGCACAGTGTTCGGGGCACTTTGAAAGTGCCCCGAACCCCATTTTGGTATTTCCCCCGAAATGTTTCACATTTTGGTTTATTGAACCTATTAGATCCCCATTTAGGTAAAAAATTCCATTTTTTTGGATAGATAGATAGGATGGTTACATAGATAGATTTTAAGTGGAGTTTGAATCTCTAATATCTAATTCAATACATAAATTATTTTAATTACTTGGTTTAGTTTCATTTTAATCTTCCCTCTTTTCAAACAATATCAATTTTTGTTTTCAATTAAAGAAATCAATTCAACAACATCTTGAGCCTCATAGCGCAACTTCAAGAAACTCGGTGGTCATTAGTCCTGCGGTAAGCAAATATTTGTGTAAATTGAGTTGCAATTCAACTTTGAAAGATGTATTTTCATAATTGAGAGTTTACGCCTCCGCCCTCTTTTTTTGTCGTTAATTGTTAATGATCATGAATTTATCCCTCCATAAATTTTGTTGACATATTTATTAATGGGATTTCTTTGGCGAAAATAAAAAATTAAAGAAATCAAATTTTGGCATAAAAAAAATTAATATATTATATGAGGTTAATTTATCATTATGATCAAAATTTTGTAGGAAATTTAACTATAATTTTTAAAGATTACTTTCTAAACAATCACTTTGACTATATGAATGAATGCTTCTAGTTAATGTTCATTTGTTTATTTATTAAAGTTTTACCCCCTTTTTTATTTCATTGGATTTCTTCTCTTACTTCACTTATGCAATTTTCCGGTTAAATATGGACAAAATTAGTTTTAGAAATTTCAAAAGAAAACTTAATGCTCCTTTAAAAGGTGTTCAATGACGAGCTATTAAATCAGAGTACATATACTTGATGTGTTTGTAGATGGGTTAATAACCTATGAAAGGTCGGAACTATCACCCATGTTAACGGGAGAGGTCTAAAATTTAAAAAGTTAATAACGGAGGTCTGAAATTTCAATTTTGTTGATTTGAGGTTTTCCGTCCATTTTTATAGTTAAATTTAACAGAATTTTGTGAAATGACATTTTTGCCCCTTTAATATTTTGTTTTATTTAATATATTATTTAAGTAAATGTAAAATGACAATTTTACCCCTAAAGTCAAATTAAAACTACCCAACTCCGGCCACCGGCACCCGACTCCGGCCACCACCACCCGACTCCGGCGACCACCACCTCGGCTCCGGCGACCCGACTCCAGCCACCACCTCAGCAAAAAAGCTATGATCAGAGCCAAAAAAGTTCAGATCGGAGCCAAAAAGGCTCCGATCGGAGCCCAATCGGGGCCGGTGGCTCTGATTTGGGCCCAATCGGAGCCTTGGTGGTGGTCGCCGGAGTACGGTGGTGGTCGCCGGAGTACGGTTGGTGGTCGCCGGAGTACGGTTGGTGGAGCTGTGGTGGCTTCAATGGCATTTTGGTCTTTTCACTTCAAGCATGTGAGGGGGGGCACACTTGATATAAGGGTATTTTTGGAAATTTATTTTATTTCCGGTCACATGCCAAGCATGTGACCAACTTCGTTAGTTTTAACGGAAAAAACTAACGAAGACCGCTGTTATCAACAAAACTGAAATTTCAGACCTCCGTTATTAACTTTTTAAATTTCAGACCTCTCCCGTTAACATGGGTGATAGTTCAGACCTTTCATAGGTTCTTAACCCTTTGTAGATCCCATGATTAATTGAATGTATGACGTTGTTCAAATACAAGCATATGTAACCGATGAGATTGCGATGATATAGTTAGAAGCGTACTTAGCTCTATTGGAAAATATTAGAATTATTTGATATGATAACTATTATTTTATTAATCAAAGACTGCCTCTTATGATAACTGAAAGAAAGTAAAGAACTCATTTAGGAAAGAGTTATGCATTGGTTTTGTCGTGGTCTATAATACTTTGTTGTGAGTCGTAATAGACTCCACCATTTAAATTATTTTGAATGTGGAAAAACGACTCTCCACACATGCACGGAGATCACTAGAGTTTGATACGCTTAGTGCATGTGATCACTAAGATTTTTTTTCGTAATGTTAAAAAATTCGGGAATAGGGCCTCTGGGGTGCCTAGATTCATACCACTGTTAGCATAAGGTGTACGGGCGCCGTAAATGGTAACCCGTTAATATGTGTATACGTTACCTAAGTCAATTGGGTAAATATCACATTAGGGTAATTGGGCCAGACCCAAATCCCTAATGACATGAGAGGCCCAAAATTAGGCATCCCTTATACACTATAGGTGGCCGGCTGTAAACATCTAATTTTGGTACGCGCGACACGGATATAACACGTTCAAAAATGTTATGTGTAACACGTTTAAAAAAGGAAATATTTAAACATAGAAGGTCACAGGGTTGCTAAAAATAGGTTGGCTTAAATTAGGATAGTATATATGCATCAAATATCATGTAATATTCAGAAAATATATATTATATATTTATGACAATTTTCATAAATGTATATATGTAATTTTCGGAATAATTAATGTGTATATTTAGGTAAATGTGTTTTTCTAATATTGAGACCTAATTTAGCTATAAAAGGGTACCTAGTATCAATGTAAAAGGGACAGAAAATTACAAAAACAATAAGATTACATCAGATTTCGAAATCCGTGCATATTTGTCTTCTAGTGAAAAAGTGTTTTTTTTTTTCCTTCACTGGCGGTGGCTAACCCAGCCTCATCGGACCCTGTGGCCACCGCCCGTGCCTGACCACGCAGCTCGCCACCTTCTCCGGCCAACCCAATTCCACCGCGTCCTCTCTCTCTCTTCCTCTCTCTCTCTCTCTCTCTCTCTCTCTCTCTCTCTCTCTCTATCTCTCTCTGCAATTCTCTCGCCGGAGTGTCCGCCGGAACACCAACCTCGCCTCGAGCCCAGCCGTCCCTGACCCGTACTCCATTCTCTGCTCGGCCGGATCCACCACGCTCTCCTGCCAGCACCGATCCCGACCACGACCAAGGCTTCTCTGTTGCGCCGGCGACCTTGAGTTCAGTCCTGCTGCACCGGCGACCTCCACCTTAGCCCTCGTCTGACGTGACCCGCCATCTCCGGCCACCGTGGTTTCCTGCTGTTCGTTGTCGGTCTCGCCGGAGCTCTGCCTGTCACCGTCCGCTGCCATGGCTGCTGCTGCCTTCTCCTGCAGGTGTTTTTTTTTTTAATCTTATTTATTTATTAGTTAATTTTCTGTTTTTATTTATTCATTATTTTGTACAATAACTATATGTTGGTGTTTGTTTAGTCATATACCAATAGTTCTAGTTTAATTACATGTTGTAACACTATCTATTTTTTTTTATACATGTTATATTAGTAGACTTAATTTGACATAAATAGTTTGAATTTGATTAGTTTAGATTAATTAGGCGATAAAAGTTAATTATGTATATTCATCGTGTTAGTTAGTATTGATTTAATTGTGTATGATAATTGTTAATATTATTAGATTTTTTTGTTGTGCGTGCTCAAAATTGATTTATATTTAATTAATAATAAAATTGGCAAATTAAGTGAATTGAGTACCGAAAGGGCTTAGTTAAAAATTATTTTTTAAATCCGTAATAGAACCCCCCGAACTCGAATTTCTGATCGTAGATCGATTTTAGACCTGAGTATTTAATTCATTATCTATCTAGGTGATTTAGGATTCTAGTTAGCCTAATAATTAACTAGTGACGACTCTTTCCAAAATTGCACGTTTTCAAAACGTTAATCGCCTTAGGTCAGATTTTAGGTCCGACAATTTGGTGACTCTGCTGGGGATACGTGAGGGTTCGGGCTCATTATATTCGCTTATTGCCATGCTTTTTGAGTTTTTGTATTTTATTATCTTCACCATTCTAACTTTGTTTTTTTGTGACATGTACATATTTTTAGAGTTATTAACTAACGTGTTTTTTTGTGGCATTGTTTGAATTCGCACACACCACTTTAGTGTAATATCCAAAATGCCTAAAACCCAGGGCAACTAGGAACCCCAGAGGTTTAGTACGGTACGACCGGAGCGGCAGTGCCGCCGGTACGACTCGGAAAAACTCCACTCGCTTGTGAAGGTCTTGTGATCCCTTTTTAGGGGGAGGAAACCACCTTGTCGGGAACCTATCAGTGGAACCTACCTTGTAGAGCAAAGCCACACATTTTTTTTACACCCCTAACATGATCTGTTTTTTGTTGTAAATGTTATCATTACTGTTAGTATAACTTTTATTTCTCATGCATTCATCTCATTGCATTTTTTTAAAAAAAACAAAAAAACTTTTTTTTTCCAGCTAATGTCAGTCATTTAGTTGTATACAATTTCTTTTCAAACTTGCATTTCGCATGCATTGTTTTTTTTTTTAAAACCTCTTACCTGAATTTTTTATTTTAAACCTGTGTTTCATACGCATTGTTTTTTAAAAAAACTCTTTAGGTGAGTTGTAATTTTGGTTAGTGCGTCACGTATGCATTACTTTTTTTGAAAAAAACATTTTAGGAGAAATTGTAATTCCTCATTAGCTAACAGAGCTTCTAATTACGAACGTGCATTTCATATGCATCTTTTTAAAAAAAAAAATTTACCTGAATTGTTTTATTTTTAATAATGCATCCAATATGCATTAATTAAAAAAAAAAAAAAACTTTTTAGATATCTCAACCTCTCTTAGTTTTAGGGCTCTTTGTTTAATAAAACCTTTTACTTGAATTTTTTTCCCCAAAATACGTGCATCTCATATGCATTATTTTCGAAAAAACCTTTCAGGTAAATTATAATTTTTCTTAGCTGTAGAACTATCATTTTTAAGTTTGCATCTTGTATTTATTTTTGTGCATCTCATATGCATCCTTTTCAAAAGAAAAAAAAACTTTTCACCTGATTTTTTTTTTATTTTTTAAATTTTGAGCAACCAAGATGCATTGATTTTTTCCTCGTTAAAAAAACAAAAACACAAAAACAAAAAAACTTTTCAGATAACTTGTAAATTTTCTTAACTGTAGAAATTTCATTTCAAGTATGCATCTCATGTACATCTCATAGGCATTGTTTTAGGAAAAACGATTCTTTTTTTGATAGATTGTAAATCTTCTCTTAGTTGTTGAGCATTGCATTTGCATTTGCATTTGTTTTTATAAAAAAATTTACCTGGATTTTTTATTTTGTACATACATTCCATATGTGTCATTCAGGTAAACCGGTTGTAAGTTGTAAGTTTCTTATCAGTAAAACTTTAACTTCGGAGAATGCATGAGCATTTAAAAAAATCAAAGTGTCATTCGTTTTTATCCAAGGTGTATTGCACGTTTTCGGCTAGATCATCTCAACCTTCGCATGAGTTAGCGTTTTAAAAAAGAGATTTGATTCTAATGTTTGAAAATAGTTTAATTGTGCAGTTGAGTGCGGCTATTCAAGTTTAAACAAATGATGAGAAAATATTTTTGAAAAAAGCTCTGTTTTGAGCATCTGTCATGCGTTCGAGCTAGATAGTGCACTCAGCAAACTCAGTAAACTCCAAGCTAGTGCAAAACACCTTAGATCATAAATTTTGATTCTTTCTGAAATATAATCAAAATTATGAAATGAATGACGTTAGAAATATTTCAAAAAATCATGCATGACTTATTTTATTCTTTATACTAACTTTCATGTTTGGTATTTTCAGGTACCCTTGGTTAGGTATCTTGTACATATAAGTTCTGCCGGACATATGGGGCAACAAAAAAGAACGTGCAGCCATCCAGTTGCACGAAGCACAAATTGCGCACTCAGGATATCCAACACTTAGATCAGACGACCATTTCAACCGAGGTCGCAACCACGTGAAACGTGACTGCTCTAAAGAACTTACATGCCAAAATTCCACCTACCATGTGTGGAATTCATACGCGTCCCCGAACCAAGCTGTACATCTATTTTACGGTGAGGTCTAAAACGGTCGGTGGTAACCAAGGGGCATCTCCTATTGAGATCGTTCATTTCCGAAGATGGGAAAATATCAAGAGATCATCAAGAGTCTCGTGAAGATTCAATGCGCTGATCAATGAACATTTTGGATGTCAAGCAAAGAAAACATTATTGTTGGTGCCTTCCATCAGAGGTCCATGGGCATTTACTTTCCGGCAGGTGTTCATACACAAGTTGTGATTTCTAGATGGAGCAGGAAAATCAGGACATGCAATAGATCTATTCACATATGGAGCAAATTTCCACTAAAGATGTCAGGCACCCAGGTAAGAGAAGTCGTGATCAATTTTCTCCCCGAAATTTGATTTTTTTCCTTAGCCATTGTGCAGCTCGGATAATCATCCAAATAAAAGCCTCTGAAGAGCACATCTTGTGCACGGCCCTTTGCTCGCCAACCATTCTTGTGTCAGTTGCCAAATTTATCTCGCGCAATATCTGTGCCCCAATGCGGACTACTCCACGTCATCCATGTGTGTTCATTGACCAGACCATTCATCCTGCATGCGACGAGCCTAACCCGGTAGGTGCTAGCCATGGGGCATCCCCAGACAAGATTGAGCAATAACCGGGGCACTTGAGAAGCCGAGATTAGAAATCACTGTCTACGTCATCCATTGGTTGTAGGGTCCATCCAGGGCGTCGACACGATCGACATATTTTGACTCAATCAACTGAGTCATTCTCTAGAAGATGTTTTGAATTAGAAATTTTGGATTTGCCACTAGAGGCATGTACATAATTGTTGTTGATTATTTTCGTTAAATTTCGTTTTCAAAAAAAAAAAAAAAAAAGCAAAAGCAAAAAAAAAAAAAAAAAAAATCATTTTCTTTAGGATGACAGCCGCCCTTTAATCGGCTACAGGAAAATAAAGAGAGTTTTTATGTAAATTTTGTGAGAGCAGTGAAAAAATAGAAGGGTCACAGTTGTCCCTAAATCAACTACAAATAAAAAGGGTCTCAGTCGTCCCTAAAACGACTATAAAGAAAGGGCGACAGCCACCCTTCAAATGGCTACAGATAAAGAGCGCTCCTGCAACATCAAAAGCGGGAAATAGGTGAAAGGGCCACATCCACCCTCCAAACAGCTACAAATAAAAGGGTTACCCCGCGAACCCTGTGAGGGCGGGAGAATAAAAAGGGCCACAGCCACCCTTAAAATGGCTACACAAAAAGAGTGATCTCGCGAACCCGGTGAGGTCGGGAAAATAAAAGAAAGGGTCACAGTCGTCCCTCAAACGGCTACAGTCAAAAGAGCGATCTCGAAACATCGATGGCGGATATTAAGTGAAAGGGCCACAACCACCCTCAAAATGGTTACATACAAAGAGTGTTTCCCGGATCAGAGACGAGGAATGAAGGGCCACAGCCACCCTCTAAATGGCTACAATCAAAAGAGCTCCCGCAACATCGAAGACGGTGAGAAAAGGGTCACAGTCACCCTCCAAATGGCTACAAATACTCCCGCATCGAGGCGGAAAATAAAGTACGGGTCACAGCCACCGTATAATCGGCTACCAAATAAAGAGTGCTTCCGCTAGGTTGAAAACCCGAAAGGGCGGCCTAGGCAAAATCAGGAAATGAGGGGCATGGTTGCAAATTCATAAATTGCAATCATGGCAAAAGGAGAGGAAATAAAAACCGAGGGGCACGGTCGGAAATCTCTCAATCGGCCGTGGCAAAAGGAGAGAATAAAGAAATTCTGAAAAAAAAAGAAGAAGAAGAAAAAAGAAAATAGAAAAAAGAGAAAGATCCCGCTAAGTTGTCGCGTCATGCGCAGTTTAGGCAAAAATTAGGGACAAACACTCATGCGCAAGCGTATTTCTACGACACAACGTCTTCCAAAGTAAACTTCACGGCAAGCGGGACGGTTACAGTCTGTTCTCGCGAGTCACCATTCAAGGACGAGTAGGACTGTTGCAGTCTGTGCCTTCGAGTCAACTTCACGGCAAGCGAGACGGTTACAGTCTGCTCTCGTAGGTCGCATTCCAAGGATGAGTACTACTGTTACAGTCTGTTCCTACGAGTCAACTTCAGGGCAAGCGGGACGGTTACAGTCTGTTCTCGCGAGTCACCATTCAAGGACAAGTAGGACTGTTACAGTCTGTTCCTACGAGTCAAATTCACGGCAAACGAGACGGTTACAGTCTGTTCTCGCAAGTCACCACTCAAATGATGAGTAGGACTGTTACAGTCTGTTCCTACAAGTCACAACCGAAAATCAGGATTTGAAGTTTTCCAGCTTTCTGAGAGTCAACCCCGACGAACGAAGCCTTAGTATTCAGCCTTCGCAAGTCCCGCCACTAGAGGCACTTCTCCAACGGATGCCGCTGATGGGTCCGGCTACAGCCGTTAGGCCCTTTAACGGTGATGAAACGGCAAATAGGCCCGGTGGGCCCTAAACGAAGGCCAAGATGGCCCAGGCAAAGGATCCCGACGAAGGGAGTCCGAGGATGAGAGGTCCCGACAGAGTCGGACCTGACAAGCTAGCTGAACGCTCCCGACGAGATGCCTCTGAGTAGGCCCCGATGATGAATCCCTGAGAACAATAGGCCCTGTCACGATGACGAGGGGCCCCGAGCGGTGACACAACGAGATAACTCTGGAGTCCCCGACGTTAGTCGGGACTCGTTATCAGAGGATAAGGCCGAGATACGCGGGGCGTGACCGAGATACGTGGAACATGGTCAAGATACACGGAGCGTGGCCGAGATACGCGGGGCGTGGCCGAGATAAGCGAGATCACGGCCTAGATAGGCGGTATCACACCCGAGATACGCGGGATACGGGCTAACCACCCCCAACGGTTCACCAGGTAACTGAGGTACCTCTTCGCCTATAAAAGGGCAGAGGTCACCTCAGATCGATTAGGTTGAAATACATTACTTGAGATTACTGCTTGCCAGTCCGTACGAGACACTCATTTAAGCGAAGGATTGCGTGGAGCGAAGTAGCTAGGATCGCCGTCAAAGATCGTACCGGAGTTCCACCGTGATCCAACATTGGCGCCGTCTGTGGGAACGTAACAAAAAGCTGATATGCCTTCTACTCGTTCAATGGCGGTTGGCAAGAAAAGAAGGCAAGGACAATCTGGTGGTTCCCGTCATCCCGCTGCGACGACTCTGAATTCACTACCAGAATAGGAGGAAAACCAGAACCATCCCGCTGTTGAGCTCTCCCAGACAGGGGGGCATAATGAAGGTCCCGAAGATGTTGCTGCTCAGCACCAGGGGAATAGGGAGCAGGAGGCTCCCCCAGCTGCGAACCTGACGAGGGCTGTGGCAGAAGCCATGCCGATGTTTTTGGCAGCCGTGGAGGCTCTCTTGGATCGGAGAGAGGCTGCGAGGAGGCAAGAGGAGATGCCCCCGCTAGAAGAAGTGCCCCCACCAGCAGAGGTTCGGAACGTACGGGAGGCTTAACCCCGAGGCCAGAGCAGGAATGGAGAGTTCGTTCATCCAGAGAGATTCGTGGTTGATGGGCCAGGACCAATACAGCACAGGACCATTCCCCTTAATGGTCCCATCACCCCCGATAAGGTGGTAAAGATCGTGAACATCTGCATGGGAGAGCAGAAGCCGCTGGTGTCGGAGCTGAGGGATCGATCTACTCATCCCTTCGTTCCTCGACTCATAGACACCCTAGCCCCGCCAGGATTAGGTATCCCCACAATAAAGGAATACGATGGTGAAGGAGATCCGGTTCGTCATGTCCAGAAGCACCTCATGGCGTGTCTGGGAAGGGCCCCGAATGAAGATATAGTGTGTACGCTGTTCCCGAACACACTTGGGGAAAGAGCCCTGACCTGGTTCTATAGTCTACCCCCAGGCTGCATCACTTGCTGGGCAGATATGCACGACCGGTTCATTCAGCAGTACCAGGGTCGTAGACGTTTGCTGAAGAGTGTGAGGTCCCTGACCCAGGCGGTACAGAGGCCCGACGAATCGCTGGCGCACTATTACCAGCGGTACACTGCCAGTGTGGAGGAGATTGATGAGGAGATCTCGGAGGGTGAAACCATCCGTACCTTCATTTGGAACCTAACGGCCCACTACAGTTCCGACCTAATGCACAACGTGGCTGAGAAAGCTGTGTGGAATATGGAGGCACTACAGAAGAGGGTGAAACGGCAAATCGATGTCCAGGAGTCGAAGATAGCCGCTGGAGAGCTGGAGCCCCTGAAGTCGAATAAAGGGAAGCAGTCGGTTAAACCTTTCGACGATCGTAAGTCAAAGGGTAAACCCGAGAGCAGTCGGAATCGAGGCCGCTCTGATCGGAGAGATGATAGGCGTTCTTCAAGGAAGGACAAGCGGGAGGATCTTGACATTCCTCTCAACTGCTCCATGGCGGAGGTACTAACGGTCATGGAACGACAAGGTATCTCCAGGTACCCCCCAAAGAAGGATGGAGAATTCTTGGGATCCCGCACGGATCGCTACTGCCGATTTCACCGCGCAAATGGTCACGACACCAACTATTGTTGGGAGCTAAAGAAGGAGATCGAAAAGCTGATCCAGAAGGGGAAGCTCAAGGAGTTCGTTGGGGATAAGCGGTGTCGATCCCGCTCTCGGTCCCGATCGCGGTCCCGTTCTCGATCTCGCGATCGGTCCCCAAAGAAGAAGAGGTCCGACCCGGAACCGTCCGATGCCCGCAAAGAACGACGGGGCACCATCAATGTGATTCACGAAGGATTTGCTGCTGGAGGTGATACCTCGTCCTCTCGAGAGGTTTACGCCTCTAGAATTCCTACTGCTGTGGTGCTGGGTAAGAGGTCCCGATCCTGGACCCTGAAGGAAGAGATGGTGATTTCCTTTTCCTCGGAGGACTTAATAGGCGTGGAGACCCCGCATGATGACGCTTTGTTCGTGATTTTGGATGTGAATGGGTACGAGATGAAGCGGATTCTGATCGACGGAGGGAGCTCCTCCGATATTCTCTTCATGGATGCGCTGGAGGCCATGGGAAAGAAAAAGAAGGATCTGAAGGAGGCAAAGTTCCCGATGGTCGGATTCTCTGGCTCTACCTTCTATCCGCTAGGAGTAATCACTTTACCAGTAGAGTTTGGTAGTGGGTGGAAATCAGAAAGGAGGAAAGTGGAGTTCGTGGTAGTTGATTCCGCGGGGACTTACAATGCGATTATCGGGAGAACCACCATCAACCCCTGATGGCAGTTGCCTCGACAGTGCACCAGAAGATGAAGTTCCCGACTGACCACGGAGTCGGAGAGGTCAAGGGCGACCAGGTGGCTTCCAGAAAATGTTATGTCAATGCCACTCGAAGGAGGAGACGAGAGGCCATGACCGTCCTCCAAACAGATACTGATCCTAGAGAGGAGTTTGGGCATCCCGCCCCCATAGAAGATCTAAAAGAAGTCGAGATTGATGGACCTCAGAGGAAGGTGAAAATCGTGTCTGCTTTGACTGAAAAGACAGCCCGAGAGTTGATCGATTTGCTGAAAAAGTTCAAGGAGCTGTTTGCCTGGTCCCCAAGCGACATGCCAGGAATCAGCTCCCGATGTGATCGTACACGAACTAAAGATAGATCCCGCGATCAAACCTATCACGCAGAAAAGGCGTCCGATGGGCACAGATAAAAAAATCGCAATCCAGCAGGAGGTGGGCAGGTTGCTCGATGCGGGGTTTATTAAAGAACTCCGATTCCAGACTTGGGTCGCTAATCCGGTACTGGTGAAGAAGACTAATGGGAAATGGCGGATGTGTGTGGATTTCCGCGACCTGAATAAGGCTTGCCCGAAGGACTGCTACCCGCTCCCGAGAATCAACCAGCTGGTGGATGCCACATCGGGACATGAACTGTTGAGCTTCATGGATGCATACTCGGGCTACAACCAGATCAAGATGGCTAAGGAGGACGCTCCGCACACAGCGTTTTATGCGGACAGTGACATCTATCACTACGATGTCATGCCTTTCGGGTTAATCAATGCTGGGGCAACCTACCAGCGGATGGTGAATAAGCTGTTCGGAGATATGCTGGGAGAGACCATGGAGGCTTACGTAGACGATATGCTGGTGAAGTCCCGATAGGCTGAGGATCACGTGCACAACCTAGCCATGGCGTTTGAGCGGATGAGGCTTCATCAGGTTCGCTTAAACCCGACGAAATGCGCCTTTGGAGTCCACTCAGGGAAATTTCTGGGCTTTATGGTGAGCCAGAGAGGAATCGAGGTGAATCCCGAGAAGCTGAGGGCAATTGAAGAGATGTAGTCTCCGATAAACCATCGAGAGGTGCAAGTGCTGAATGGCCGACTGGCTGCAATGAATCACTTCATGTCCAAGGCTAGTGACCGATCTATGCCGTTTTTTGAAGTCCTGAGGGCCAACAAGAAGTTTGAGTGGACCGCCAAGTGTGAAGAAGCGTTCCAAGCACTCAAGAAGCACCTTCGCACCCTCCCGCCGTTGGCGAAACCGGTTCCAGGCGAGCCGCTCTATCTTTACTTGGCTGTTTCTGAATTTGCCATTAGCTCTGTGTTAGTGAAGGTTGTCGAGGGTAATCAAGTCCCCGTCTATTATATAAGCAAGGCGTTTGCCAAGTCTGAATTGAATTATCCTGCTGTTGAGAAGTATCTCTTTGCGTTGATTATTACTGCTCGGAAGCTAAGACCTTATTTCCACGCACACGAGATTACTGTGTTGACGAACCAGCCTTTGAAGCATTTTTTGAACCGACCGGATGCGTCGGGAAGATTAGTGAAATGGGAAGTAGAGCTTAGTGAGTTTCGCATACACTTTGCTCCAAGAACGGCCATTAAGGGCCAGGCATTGGCGGATTTCATAGCAGAATCTACAGCCCCCGATCTGGAAGAAGCGGGTCCTGTAGAGGGGGCAACCATGGAGGTCCCGACAAAAGAGCAACCAGAGAGGGCAGAGCAATCAGAACAGCCAAACGAGGGAAATACCTGGGAGATGTACACGGATGGCTCCTCAAGTTCGGACGGATCAGGAGCAGGCTTTTTGTTGATACCACCGGGTGGAGGTGAGCCGCTCCGATATGCCTTGGCTTTAAAATTCAAGGCCACAAACAACGAAGCGGAGTATGAGGCTCTTATCACGGGCCTGAAAATTGCTAAAGGCACTGGAGTCGATCACTTGAGAGTGAAGTGTGACGCAGCTTTAATCGTAAACCAGGTTCAAGGGCGATACGAAGCGAGGAGCCCGATAATGAAGAAGTACCTACGCGAGGTACAAACCTTGAAGGAGAGCTTTAAAAGCTTCGACATCGAGGCAATCCCGAGGGAGGAAAACGTAGAGGCAGACGCCTTGAGCAAATTGCCCTGGGGGCACCCTTAGAAGAAAATCAGAAGGTGCACTTCTTGGAGAAGGTGATCTTGTCGACCACGACCCGACACAGGTGTGTGCTATTGAAGCAAGAACGGAGGAGGAGCCCACTTGGATGACCCCGATAGTCGCGTACCTGACTACGGGGGCAATCCTCGATGACAAGGTAGTAGCTGACAGGATACGTCGGATTGCGGCTAATTACGTGATGCTAGACGGTCAGCTGTACAAGAAGGGCTGGTTCTCGACGCCATACTTGAAGTGTGTGGCTGAGCCCGACGCAAGCCGAATCCTAAAGGAGGTGCATGAGGGAGTTGCGGCTTGCCATGAAGGGGCCTGATCCATTATGAGGAAAGTGCTAAACTTGGGCTATTATTGGCCTACGATGAGCAAGGAAGCGACGGCGTTGGTCCGATCCTGTGACGCGTGCCAGAGGTACGCCCCGAGTATCGTGGCTCCGGCCGCTAATCTGACATCCATCAAGAGCGCTTGGCCCTTCGCGCAATGGGGCATCGACTTGGTGGGACCTCTTCCACAAGCACAATGTCAATGTAAGTATTTACTTGTAGCTATCGATTATTTTACAAAATGGATAGAGGCAAAGGCGTTGGCCAGAACGACGGGGAACCAGATCGTCAAGTTCCTCCAGACCCATATTGTGACCAGATACGGGATTCCTAAGGTGGTGATCAGCGACAATGGTCCACCGTTTAACGGATCTCAGGTGAGGGAGTATCTGGAGGAGTTGAACATCGAGCATCGGACAGCTTCCGTACGCCATGCTCAGACTAATGGCCAGGTGGAATCAGCCAACAAAATCGTGATGGATGGCCTGAAGAAGAGGGTCTATGCCTTGAAGGGCAAGTGGCTGAGTGAACTGGAAAACGTGCTTTGGGCTGTTAGAACGACACCCAAACGATCGACAGGGGAGACTCCGTTTGGCCTCGTTTATGGCACGGAGGCTGTCACCCCCGTGGAGGTAGCTGTGGCGTCCCATCAGATGAGATATTACGAGCCTCTGACGAATGATGAGATGATACGTCTGGACTTGGACTTGCTCGAAGAGAAGAGGCGGGAAGCCGATGAAGTCCAAGCTCGAATGCGTTTGGCGACGGCCGGGTATTACAATCGGCGAGTTAAGTCCCGACAATTCTTCGTCGAGGAGCTGGTTTGGCGTCGCAACGAGTTTACCCTTTTGGATCGAATCAACAAGATGTCAGCAAAATGGGAAGGACCTTATAAGGTCGTGGGGATGCCAGCTCCAAATGCGTACAAATTGGAAGACCTCGATGGCAGAGTATTGAAGCATTCTTTTAGTGGCGAACACTTGAAGAAACACCGTGCTTGATGAAAGTCGCCTTAAGTGGTGCCCGATGAAAGTCTCCTTAAGTGGTGCTCGACGAAAGTCGCCTTAAGTGGTGCCCGATGTAAAATCGCCTTTAAGTGGTGTATGCTGTTTATCGTTTAATTCGATGTAAGCCAATTTTGTGCCATCAATAAATAAAGAGGTTGCTTCCGATCAGAATTGTTCTTAGATTTACTCTAAGCATTATAAAGTCGCCTTAAGTGGTGCACGAGAAAAGTCGCCTTGAGTGGTGCACGAGAAAAGTCGCCTTAAGTGGTGCACGATTCTTAGATTTATTCTAAGTACTGAAAAGTCGCCTTAGATGGTGCACGATACCAAGTCGCCTTGAGTGGTGCATAAGAATTAAGTCGTCTTAAGTGATGCACGAAAAAGTCGTCTTGAGTGATGCATGATTCTTAGATTTATTCTAAGTATTGATAAGTCATCTTAAGTGATGCACGAGATTAAGTCGTCTTAAGTGATGCATGTTTTTTGGATTTATTCTAAGTACTGAAAAGTCGCCTTAGATGGTGCACGATACCAAGTCGCCTTGAGTGGTGCATAAGAATTAAGTCGTCTTAAGTGATGCACGAAAAATTCGTCTTGAGTGATGCATGATTCTTAGATTTATTCTAAGTATTGAAAAGTCATCTTAAGTGATGCACGAGATTAAGTCGTCTTAAGTGATGCATGTTTTTTGGATTTATTCTAAGTATTGAAAAGTCGCCTTAAGTGGTGCATGATGGTAAGTCACCTTAGGTGGTGCAAGTTAGTAAATCGTCTTGAGTGATGTACGAGAATGTCTTAAGTGTCGAAGTATCGACCTAAGCGAGTATAGTAAAGCCACTTGGAGAAGTGCATCGAAAAAATCAGAACTAAGAAAGTCTGATAATTGATAGGGGCTCAAAGGCCCAACGATTACACAAGCGAGGAGAATACAAGGACTTTAAAGATAAGCAGTTAGGCTTGGTCCTTGTCAGCGGCATCTACAGGAGCTGGGTCCACGAGGTCGGTGGCAGAAGGCTCCACAGGGTCAGCCGCGGGATGATCGACTATCGGAGCATCAGCACTTGGAAGCTCTGCTGCGTCTTCGACAATTGCGGGAGTACTCCCCCCATCACTCTCCTCCGAAAGGGCAAAGTATTTCTTCGCGAAGGGAGCAAGAGAAGAAGACTTGTCGAAGTTGATGGCGTCGCCATACTCCAGGTGGAGCTCCTCAACCGCATTGAAGAGAATGTTCTCCACCTCCGCGCTGCAGAACTTCACAGCATCAGCCTGGAAGTCTTCAGACCTCCGATAATCCTCCCGGCCCTTGATCTCAGCCGCGACCAGCTGCGCGGGAACCCCCGCAACTTGCTCCTCCAGAGCCTTCTTCTCGAGGACCACCTTGTCCTCAGCAACCTTCCGCTCCTGCTGCTCCCGCCTCAGGAGCTCTTCGAAGTCCCCGACCTGCTTTTGGAGGTCCCGAGTCTTTCGGGCGAGGAGGGCCTGCTCCTTGGCCAGTTTTCCCCGCGAGGATTCGGAGGCTGCAAGATCCTCCTTAAGCTTGGCCGTGACCGCCCGCTCTTGTTCCAGAGCCTCCTCGTAGGCGAGGAAGTACCCGATGGAACGGTTGAGGTCCCCCAACTCCTGCGAAGAAAGGAAAAGAAGTGTTAGTAAACGAACAATTGACCTTAATAACGAAGAAAAGAAGGGTGAAAAGCTTACCTCTACCCGACGCATACACATCTGCATGACATCCCGGCGCATCTCATCCCGATCCAAGTTAATCGGATACCTCATGGAAGGCAGGATTGAGCCTGCTATCAGGTGAAGAGCCAGCTCCGGGTATGTGTCCCCTTGTCGGAGCTGGACCCCTTGCAGCGTCTGGATAGGGGCCCATGGAGCATCCTCCTGATCGGAGTCAAAGGCCCGGTAGAAGCTCCCGTCAAGCGGGAGAGGAGATGGGCCGACGGGAGATGTGGAGGGTTGTGCCTCCGACCCACCCCGGGCTGGGGAAGGAGTGAAGTCGTGGACGGGCGACGATGGTCGCTGCTGTGAAGAAGACGAGGGGGCAGCCCCTGAGAGGTTGGTTTCAGGGGAGACTGCCCCGTCCTCTGACGATGGCGAAGGGAACCACCCTCATCTGTCTCCTCGGAGGAGTCCAAGCTTTCCACCCGACGAAATTGTTCGCCGGTCGGAGTCCCACCACCGGAGAAAAGTGGTGCCCCTGCCGAAGGAGGTGCCCCTGCTGAAGGTGGCGCGCCTGATGAGGCTCCAGAACCCGACGGAGCCCCGGAGAGGCCTGCACCTGAAGGACGAGAAGAGGCTTTAGAAATGTAATCGGGAAAATCATCGGAGCCCTTACACCAAACAATACGTCGGGAGACATATTGATCCTTCCCGCGATAGTTGTAATAGCCCGCCTTCAGGACACGAGGAGTTTCACCTCGAAGGATCCGTCTGACGTCAGCAATACGGGCCTCCCTGGTCGAAGGAATCAAATCTTTCGGGACCATCCTCCTGTACGATTTAATAGCGAGACAGAGCTTTTTACCTTCTTCAGCGTTCTGGACGTCGAAGAGCTGGTCCACCTCCACACGCTTCCGCTTCGGCTGCTCCGCAGAAGGAGACCCCGACGGAGCAGCAGCCTTCTTGGCGGACTTCCTCTTCCGCGAAGGGCGGACAACATCGGTCTCCCCCTGCTTAAGGAACAGATTGGTCAGCAAGGATACCTTCTTGGCTGCAAACAGTAGAAGAAAAAGGGTTAGAGATGTACCCAGGGAACCATATTGGAGGGGCCGTCGAAAAGCTGCCCCCGGAGATAATATCGAGGAGTCGGATCCCGGCGTTCACCAGGTCCCGCTCCACGAGAGAATTGGCGTCGAGGGGAGTGTAGGACTCCCCCCATCGGTAGAGCTTGATGAGTTGAAGAGTTTGGAAATCTTCGTCAGTATAGGTGTGGAAGGCAGGAGGAGAGTCTGCTTCCACCTCCCATCGGGGCCATGGGATCGAAGAGTTTTGGATGAAGAAGTAGCTCCTTTTCCATCCGCTGTTGTCGGACCCCGTGTCGACCAGGAGTCCCCGACCCTTGACCACCTTCCAGGTGTCAGTGGTCCAGTTGCACAACCCAAGTTGCGTCTTGTTCCACTTCGGCATCCGGGGGTAGAAGGCGCAAACCCCCGCCTCGTTGCACTTCATCCCGTAGAAGGTCCTGAAGAGCTTGAGGTTGTATACCCACTGCTGTCGGAAGCAGAGGACCTGGAAGGCGTTCCATAGGCGAATGGCGTGCGGAGAGAATGTGGTCATATGAGTTTTGTAATGCCGGCACATCTCGACCAGATTACCACAGAAGGGGAATCTGATCCCCGCTGATACTTGCCCCGTAGAGACAAATACCTCCCCTTTTCGGGGACGAGTAACCTCAAGGTTACCCGAGGGTCGAGGCCAGGGATACGGGAAACAAGGTTCCCAAGTAGAGGTGATGTATCCCTCCCGGAGAGCTGCATCATAAGCGGTGCTGGAGATTTCATTCAGAGCATAATCAAAGTTGAAGGGCTTTCTTCCCTGAGCTAGATCCACTGTCTGAAAAGTAGCAATGGCAAGGAAGGCACATTGGGATTTTCGGAAAGCTGCAAACAAGGAAAAGATGAGCAAGCAATGAAGAAGAAATCCTTACCAGACATGACGACTGGAAGTTGAAGGAATGAACTTGGCGTTGCCGGGAAGATGATCGGAAAAGCACTAAGGTCTTTGGAATCGCAAGAACTTGAATTCACAGAGGTTGTAGAAAGCTTTTGAAAATTCGGAGACGGTAAAAGTGGAACTGTGCCCACAACTAGGGTTTTATAGGCGAAGAGGACAGTTGAAGGGACGCTTCGATATGTGTCGTCGAAGTTGAAGCGTTCTGATCTGGACCGTTGAGATGGAACGTGCAGAATGGCAACGGGCGTAATGATTAAACAGCCTGAAAAGCACTTTTCAGAAAAACCAGGCGCGGAAAATCAGGCACGAGTGCCGAAGACGTCGCTTCACTATCTACCGCATTTAATGACTGGGGAATCGAGGAGTCCTCTCGGATTTGGCAGTTATCCACAAGGCATCGAGGAAACGTAAATGAGAAGACTAGTATTGAGTGACTATGCCAAGGGGAGATCCCCGACTTCGATGTCGGGAGGTAGGGAGTTGAAAGACACGACGAACTAAAAGTCCCTCATGTCTTGGGGGCAAATGATGGGTCCGGCTACAGCCGTTAGGCAATTTAACGGTGAGGAAACGGAAAATAGGCCCGGTGGGCCCTAAACGAAGGCCAAGATGGCCCAGGCAAAGGATCCCGACGAAGGGAGTCCGAGGATGAGAGGTCCCGACAGAGTCGGACCTGACAAGCGAGCTGAACGCTCCCGACGAGATGCCTCTGAGTAGGCCCCGATGTTGAATCCCTGAGAACAATAGGCCTGTCACGATGACGAGGGGCCCCGAGCGGTGACACAACGAGATATCTCTGGAGTCCCCGACGTTAGTCGGGACTCGTTATCAGAGGATAAGGCCGAGATACGCGGGGCGTGGCCGAGATACGCGGAACGTGGTTAAGATACACGGAGCGTGGCCGAGATACGCGGGGCGTGGCCGAGATAAGCGAGATCATGGCCTAGATAGGCGGGATCACACCCAAGATACGCGGGATACGGGCTAACCACCCCCAACGGTTCACCAGGTAACTGAGGTACCTCTTCGCCTATAAAAGGGCAGAGGTCACCTCAGATCGATTAGGTTGAAATACATTACTTGAGATTACTGCTTGCCAGTCCGTACGAGACACTCATTTAAGCATCGGAGAAGGATTCTGGGTCACCGCCCGGTCTATCCCCTCTTGCAGGATTGCGTGGAGCGAAGGAGCTAGGATCGCCGTCAAAGATCGTACCGGAGTTCCACCGTGATCCAACAGCCGCTAGAGGCTCTTCTCCGATACACGCCACTAGAGGCTTTTCCTTATCACTCGCCACTGGAGGGATCGTCGATTAAGGGTTTACTTTATTGCACGCCACTGGAGGCTTTTTCTTATCACTCGCCACTGGAGGCATCATCGATCAAGAGTTTACTTTACTGCACGCCACTAGAGGCTTTACTTTTCCGCACACCACTGGAGGCTTTACTTTTCCGCACGGGACTGGAGGCTTTACTTTCTGCAACTCCAACGGAGGCACCGCCAACAGGGGCACCGCCAACCGAGGCTTTACTTTTCCGCACTACCAATGGAAGCACTGCCAACAGGGGCACCGCCGACGGAGGTTCTACTTTCTACATCGCCAACAGGGGCACGCTATAGAGGCACCGCCAACAGGGGCACCGCCGATAGAGGCTCTACTTTTTTGCACTTTCCGAAATAAGCCAGGAGTTTCCTTGAAGATTCGAAGACTCGAAAGAAGAGATACTTCCCAACCAAAATTGGTGTTTACTCGTCTTTGGACAAATCCCCTCGAACTTGTTCTACAGAAATTCGCCCAAAGAGGGGCAAGCTGTAAACACCTAATTTTGGTACGCGCGACACGTATATAACACGTTCAATAATGTTATGTGTAACACGTTTAAAAAAGGAAATATTCAAACATAGAAGGTCACAGGGTTGCTAAAAATAGGTTTAGCTTAAATTAGGATAGTATATATGCATTAAATATCATGTAATATTCAGAAAGTATATGTTATATATTTATGACAATTTTCATAAATGTATATATGTAATTTTTGAAATAATTAGTGTGTATATTTAGGTAAATGTGTTTTCCTAATATTGAGACCTAATTTAGCTATAAAAGGGTACCTAGTATCAATGTAAAAGGGACAGAAAATTACAACAATAATAATATTACATCAGATTTCGAAATCCGTGCATATTTGTCTTCTAGTGAAAAAGTTTTTTTTTCCTTCACTGCCGGTGGCTACCCAGCCCCATCGGACCCTGTGGCCGCCGCCCGTGCCTGACCACGCAGCTCGCCACCTTCGTCGGCCAACCCAATTCCACCGCGTCCTCTCTCTCTCTTCTTCCCTCTCTCTCTCTCTCTCTCTCTGCAATTCTCTCGCCGGAGTGTCCGCCGGAACACCAACCTCGCCTCGAGCCCAGCCGTCCCTGACCCGTACTCCATTCTCTGCTCGGCCGGATCCACCACGCTCTCCTGCCAGCACCGATCCCGACCACGACCAAGGCTTCTCTGTTGCGCCGGCGACCTTGAGTTCAGTCCCGCTGCGCCGGCGACCTCCACCCTAGCCCTCGTCTGCCGTGACCCGCCATCTAAGCCACCGTGGTTTCCTGCTGTTCGCTGTCGGTCTCGCCGGAGCTCTGCCTGTCATTGTCTGCTGCCATGGTTGATGCTGCCCTCTCCTGCAGGTGGTTTTTTTTAATCTTATTTATTTATTAGTTAATTTTCTGTTTTTATTTATTCATTATTTTGTACAATAACTATATGTTGGTGTTTGTTTAGTCATATACCAATAGTTCTAGTTTAATTACATGTTGTAACACTATCTATTTTATTATTTTTATTTTTATACATGTTGTATTAGTAGACTTAATTTGACAAAAATAGTTTGAATTCGATTAGTTTAGATTAATTAGGCGATAAAAGTTAATTATGTATATTCATCGTGATAGTTTGTATTGATTTAATTGTGTATGATAATTGTTAATATTATTAGATTTTATTGTTGTGTATGCTCAAAATTGATTTATATTTAATTAATAATGAAATTGGCAAATTAAGTGAATTGAGTACCGAAATGGCGTAGTTAAAAATTATATTTTAAATTCGTAATAGAACCCCCGAACTCGAATTTCTGATCGTAGATCGATTTTAGACATGAGTATTTAATTCATTATATATCTAGGTGATTTAGAATTCTAGTTAGCCTAATAATTAACTAGTGGCGACTCTTTCCAAAATTGTACGTTTTCAAAACGTTAATCGCCTTAGGTCAGATTTTAGGTCCGACACCGGCCGAAACAAGGAATACCACATGGAATGGAGTGGACTTTTGTCCACTCCATTCCTCCTATATATAGTGGTGTCTTGGAATTTTCCTAAGCAATTCTCACAACTCTTCTCAAGAGTAAACTGGAGTGAATTCCTTCACTCCATTAGTTAAAGTTTCGGCCGAACCACTCCTTCACCAAGGGTGTGCCAAATTGCTTTCGAGAAATCTATCTGAGGATCTTTCCCCGCCGAAGAACTGATCAGAGGATTTGCTGTGGAGCTATACTTCGTGGGACTTTCTTCTAGGAACTTGCACGAGGTCCCGATCGGTGGATCGTGAACTCCCTCCACAACATCTTGGGCAAAGGATTCATCATTGAGGTATGTGCAAATTCTTCTGCTGCGTAATTTAGATTACTAGCACATACACGTTTTAGTGTTTCCTAGTATTACGTCCCCGTAATCCAACAGTGGTATCAGAGCCTGTGTTAGGAGTTCTTAAAATTTTGATAAACTGATGTTCTTGGATTTTATTCATGAACACCGAATTTTTCAATAAGAATCTGAAATTTTTGACAAAATTTCATGTTTTTTATCTTTTAAAACTTAAAATTTCGGATTTTACATGTTTTTAAAGATCAAAGTCAAAATTTATGTTTAAATTTAAGTTTGATGTTCATAATCTTCAAGAACACGATGAATTTTATCAAGAACACTTTTTTGGATTCATGATCATAATAGTGTTTGATCTTAAAATTTGACAATTTTTCCAATTTTTGGTGTTATGGCCGAAAACCCTGGGTAAATTGTTAGGTACAAGTTTTAATTTCTTGGGGTGCAAGTAAGAAAATTCGACCGGCCTAGCATGTAGATATACTTGTTACCATATTTTAATTTTATTAAAGGAAACACTATATCTATAAATTGGAAAGCTAAGGAAAAGATTCACAATATATAGTAAAATATATACACTATCAATATATTTAGTTAAAGATAGGGATAAATATATATTGATAGGATTTAGTTACTTAAAAAGATTAAGAAGATATATTGTCTATATATTATATCCCTAAATATATATTTGACAATAATTATACACACACACACACACACACACACACACACACACATATATATATATATATTGTTGATTGATTTACATCTTAAAGATAGAATCTTGACAATATTTATATATATTAATAATGCATGTGCCGAATTTTATATATATATATTAGCAATATTGGAAATCATTTCACATAATTAATATTTCTTGTGGGCTAAGTTAAGTTTTTGGTGGATTTTAAAACTCTATTTAGCCCAAGAGAAGTATTTTGGACGAACCCACTAGGGTTTATGGGCCAATCCAATTTGCATTAACGGAGCGGGTTAAACCAATCCGGACAGACCTAGATGAGTAGGGTTGAATCTAGGTAACTAAGTGAATCTAAACCGAACCGGTTTCGAGTGATGAACCGAACCACAATCTTATTTTATTGAACCGTTTCGGCCCAAATCGGATTTTTAAAATCGGACCGACCCGAACCGGATTTTAAATTGGACCAAACTAACTTTTAAAATTTTCGGAAATTTTAAAAAGTTCAATAAAATAGGATGTCAAATTTTAAAATCCAAAAATGTTTTCAAACTTTAAAATTAACCTAAACAGTGCTCTTAAGGTTTGTGTTTTTACACATTTTCGGTTAAAACCCTAATGCCTAGTTACGATTATGGGGATGTATCTCGGAAATGCATGTTTTAGGGACTCGATTAAAATTAGAGGGCTGAATTTCAATTGTTTACTTTCTGCAACGTATATTTGATATAATTAGAACTGTCGACTTTACTATGTCAAGCTAGCTGGATATTATATTTCAAGCATTGAGCTCTGGGATTTAAATATATAGTTTGCGCAATAGGATAGACATGATGTGAAGTTGGAATTGCCTATAATCCATGTCTAAGAAATTCGCATGTTTGATTGTAAGCATGAATTGCAAATCAGCCCCTAATGTTTTAAAAGTGTTTAAAACGAAAATCCAGTCGCCAATTATGCATGTTAGTGGAAGTTTCATGTTTTGACACGTATGCTAGAATGTTGAGGATGATGAAGCATGTGATAATTTACTTTGCGTAGAATTATGTATGCTAGCATGAGTTCCTCGGAACATTAGACGCATGACGTGTATGCATGATGTTTGGTTTGGCCGATTTTATGGCATGATATGGTAATTTGCTGAGTGTAGTAGAATTATATGCATGCGTAAAATAGTCATAAATTTTCAAAATACAAAAGGGCCTTGGGAAAGCCAAGATCGGGTATACATCTTTTTCAAAATATTCCCGTTCTGGTAATCTGCAAAATAATAACCGTTTTCCAAAGACTGATCTATTAGATTGAACACGACGGTAGTGTGAACTCTTTCACGGACCCCCTTCCCTCGGTTTACTGGCGGTCGGTTTGGTCTAGATGACTGGGGGATCACTATTTGTTGTATTCCATCTTAATAGATAATCTGTTGTTTGCAATTCTTTTTCAAAATGTTATTGTCTTCCTGATTTGCATAATCATCAATGTGAGAGTTGGCTGAATTAGTGCAATTCAATATTACTCGCAACCTTGATGGTATTAATTATGATGAATAAAATTGGTGTGTGTGTTGAACTCTCCACTATGATTCCGAAAAGTGGAGAGGACAACTACGGATGAATATAGCAATCTGTATGATTTTGACAATGAGAAATGAATGTGATAATTTGTTCCCCAAGAATTGGAGTAGGTTCTTTGATGATCTGAACGCATATATGGTGATACATTGACCTTGGTAAAAAAGGGTTGATGAAGACTTCAATTGAAACCAGACAATGATATAGCTTAGTATTCATTCGCATCTGCCTCGGTGGAAGCAAGGATGCAAAAGGTAGAAATGTTTCGGCTGAATGAAATGGTCTTCTCTCTTTTCATGGATGTCGGCGTAAAATCCGCATCAAATCTTCAAGATGAAAGGTCAACATAGAAATGATGTATATGGTTGTCTGATATTGACATGACTCAATAACCTTGAGCCTAATCAAGTACAGTAACCACAGCAGTGAAAGGGAAACCTTATCTGCTCACCATAGTGAGTTCGAAAGAAGTGAACCATTATCCGCATAACAAGAAGAGAACTGGACCGAATAAGTCCTATACGATAATCCGGTGGATTAAACCCCGTTGATAAAGTGCGTCTCAAATACGCCTCGTAGGTCATGTGTATGAAGCTATAAAATATTTTATACGGACACAGATCATTTGAAGTGATTCACTCGTGAATTTACTCAGACGAGATGTTCAACATGACTCAAAGTTTTTGACTATATGCGCCAGAATCATGGATCAAATATGCAAACTTCAGATCAAGAACTATACCATTTCCATTTATCGTTCGTCGTTCGTTACTAAAATTTTGGTTATTTTGAGATTCAGAGTTATTGAATAAAGTAATTGTTGCTCGATTCGAAACTCAATTTGCTCATCAATTTAACATCTCGGTTGAACGAGAACGATCCGAAACGAAAATACAAACCTACGGGTTAGGACCAAAATTTCGGCCACTTAAAAGTTGACGAATAAAACGAAACGACACACATGCTTCGCATCTCAGTCAGGACAACTGAACTGAATATACCCATCGATTGCGTAGCTAGACCGAAAGATTTAGCATTTCTTATTTGTTAGTACTCCATTTAAAAATGATTATTTGCGTAATAATTAAACATGTTCAAAATCGATTAAATTAAATTTGGAAACGAAACGATTTAAACCAAGGGATAAAACTGGTTTTATGCGCCGTACGCGCGTATACCTCGAGAGACGGAACACATCGTTTTGAAGTACAAATTTAATAATGAAGTGTCTTAATGGATGAATGCTGAATTTTTGTTTATAAGCCTTTAAAAATAACTCATTGATGACTACTATAGTTAGAAGTATGCTTAACGCTACTACAACCTAGTAGGACGTCAACTGTGAAATTAAAGCAAGAGCTTAAATGCATAGCCCATGAGGTGGATAAGTCTCTGGATGAGTTAATAAACGAAAGGAAGTAGTCAGTAAAACGACTCTCCTACTATAAGCCTTGAACGAAAAGTTTGGCTAAGCAATCATATCATTAAATACTTCGAGAAACATAGTAAGGTTACATTATGTCAGGATTCAAAATTAATTGTTCCTACGGGATGAAATTATGTTGACTCATACTAATGTAACACTATATTCCAACAAAATCGGTTGACACGTTACCATAAAAGCTAAGAATGATTCGGGGTTAAACCTTATCATTAAGCAGCATTAATTTGCGGATTAAACAAGCATTTAATAAGAGTTTAAAATTAGTCTGGATTAATGGTGCCGTGGTCGAACATGACACATTATAGAAATTTGAGGATAGATTTCCAATGCTTTGCGGAATGAAACAAACAAAAGTACTTATCAGATTATGAATGGATAACAAAGATTCTCAGGTCCCACTTACTTCGAGTGGGAGAATGATATAGCATTAGTGAATGCATTAGTGAATGACATGGTAAATGATGATGGAAACATCCTCATAATAAATCCAGCGGGAGGGCTCACTCCCCCTCACATAATTATCACTAAATGTTAATGCGAATCAAGTTGGACCTGATAATCATAATGCTGAACTAATACAACTGCCCATTATTCCTAGTGGGAGGGAAACGACCAACTTGGTTCCAGATCCTAGTGATCAAGGAATAAATCTCGGAGGTAAAATCCCGAGACCAAGAGGTCATTCTAAGAAAGTTGTAGATCAAAGTTCTAGCACCGCCATTGTTCCCAGTGGGAGTAATACTCCGAAAGGAAGCATTATTCCGAGTGGGAGTAACGATCAGACATCAGACTAAAGATGGGATAATCGAGCCTAGACTTAGTCTAAGGCAACGAACTTCTCTCAAGAAGTATCCCATCAAGTGAGACGTTCGTTCATGAACCAGTAACGGTTCAGTAAGCATTGGAAGAACCTCAAACGAAGGAATGGAGGAAAACAATGGAGGATGAAATTGCCTAAATGAGAACAAATTCGGTTTTGGTCTTTAGTTGATTTACTTGCTAACCACAGAGCTATAAAGTGAAACTTTAGAATTCACTACTGATGGAAATGTCGAGTGGTGCAAAACTCGAACAATTGCGAAAGGATATACCCAAACTCACAGAGTGGACTTTGATGAGACAAACTCACCGACTGTGCGTTACACAACAGTCAGGGCCATCCTTGCCCTTATTGCAAGCCTCGATCCCGAGCCTGCATAAAATGGATGTTAAGATCGCAATTCTCCACGGAAACCTAGAGGATAAGATTTATATGGAGCAGTCAGAGGGTTACATGACTCCCGGTAAAGAACGTAAAAGTTTGCAAACTCCAAAGATCTATATATGGTCTTAAACAATCGTCTCGGCAATAATATCGCAGGTTCCATTAGTAAATCGTTGGAAACAGATTTGTGAATCTCCATGAGGATCCCTGCATATACACTATGACCTCCGGGTCTAAGTACGTCATCTTAACCTTATACGTGGATGACATACTAATTGCTGAAAACGATGTGAGTTTTATAAAGCAATCAAAGTCCTGGTTTACATCAGTATTCAAAAAGAAAGACATGGGAGAGGCTACGTGCATCTTAGGCATTAAATTCGCTAAAGATCGTGCTGCCAGGAGATTGTGTCTATCTCAAGAATCTCATATCAATAAACCGTTAAAGAGATTCATAATGTTGAATGCCAAACCCGTGGAAACGCCGGTTGTACACGGGTGCACGCTGTCAAAAGCGTGATGGCCCGAAGAACCTGCAGAAGCGTGAACAGATGAAGAGTGACGAGTATTTGTGCATGGCAGGAAGCTTAATGTACACCATGCTCAGCACTCGTTTTGGACATCTGTTACGCTGTGGGCCTAGTAGTAAGATTCCAATCAGTCCCTAGCTATCAACTTTTAAAGACCGTAAGACGAGTCATACAGGTACTGCCGACTACGTACTATGCAATAAGGGCAGGAAGAAAGAATTGACCGGTTTCAGTGACGCCAACCATGGTGGCGATCTGAATGATCGTAAGTCCACCATAGGTGGGGTATTCCTCCTTGCTATATGCCACCGTTTCATGTACGAGCAAGAACAATCATGTGTCGCGCTATCTACGATGGAATCAGAATTCGTTGCCCTCTCCAAAAACGCACATGAGCGGTCTGGCTAAAAAAGGATTCTTACTGCAATATTGGGAACTGACAAATTGAGGAAGCCTGTAAAGGTATTCTCTGACAGTCAAGCTGCCACGACGGCAGTTAAGAATCCAAAGTACCATAGTAGGACTGAACACATTGATGTGAAATATAATTATGCTAAATCAGTAGTGGAAGACAATATAATCACTTTAGAATACTTTTCCACTGACGATATGGTGGCGGATCCACTGACTAAACCATTACGCATAAAGATTTTTGAAAAGCACGTAAAACTGCTTGGATTGCGCAGGTTTTAATGAGTGGCTTGTATCTGTGATAACATTTTGATTATTGAAAGTTATATTTTAATTAAAGAATTGAAAATTTGAGTACATGATCTATCCACATGCAGATTAATAACATCGGATTTTACGGTCTATAAACTAAGTCGTAGGAGGATGTAAAAGTTCTCTGTCCAAAATTATGTTGAATGTGGGCCTTGCCTCGTCACACAGGCACGCTCGTCTTGTAGGTGAGGGGGACATCAACCATAAAAAGATTGGCTGAGAACCAGGGGGATAAACCTGGTTATACGAAACGATCACCTAGTCTCGGTAAAACGCGACTTGACCTTCGTTTTGTAAATCGCCGTGATGGACCTTGTCCATCAAATTACCACATTCGGGGCTAGATGAAGTATTCTGCGATAGGATTATTGACATATGCCAATCCTGGCTAGTTCAGGTATGCTATCGACGCGTGCTTCATACTGCGTGAACCACGTTCGACCACGGGGTCATGCTTGGTTGTGCTAGCTAGGATCCTTGAGATACCTATGGGCGCATACTTTTTCACCTCAAGCGTGTGATTGATCCCGGGTACCTTATGAAGAGGCGCCCAAAGTATCCTCATGGACTTGGAACTCATACCTAAGGTCAGGCTCAATGTTCGCTTCCCGGCGTACGAGCGTAGTGCTGAAGAAAAAGGCCAAGTGACCACGTCTTTGGAAACTGATTGAGTTTGACTAAGGGTATGAGCGATGTTGATGATCAAGTTCACCTGTAATTCACCGACTCTTGTATTCACTAGGTGGCCACCAACCGGATATTAGTTGAAGCTTGTGAATACTTGTACAGATGCCCTGGAGAAGTATCCTATGTGGAAAACTAGGCAATTGGAGAATTACCGTTGACCAAGGATACAACGAGATGCGATTTATATTATTATAAACATGTTGATTGACGACAGGGAATCAACGTTCCGCGGGCTCTACAACACTCCTAACAGATGAGTAGCACGATGCTCGTCGTATCCACCGGTTTCACGAAAAACCTCGTATGAACTGTTCGGAAGCAGGGACCAGATTAGAAGACAGAAATGTTAATGCGATTCGGACAACGATACATTAACAGGCACCCTCCCATTCCGGCGAGTGGGAGCTGTTAGCATAAGGTGTACGGGAGCCGTAAATGGTAGCCCGTTAATATGTGTATACATTAGCTAAGTCAATTGGATAAATGTCACATTAGGGTAATTGGGCCAGACCCAAAACCCTAATGACATGAGAGGCCCAAAATTAGGCCTCCCTTATACACTATAGGTGGCCGGCCGAAACAAGGAATACCACATGGAATGGAGTGGACTGTGTCCACTCCATTCCTTCTATATATAGTGGTGTCTTGGGATTTTCCTAAGCAATTCTCACAACTCTTCTCAAGAGTAAATTGGAGTGAATTCCTTCACTCCATTAGTTAAAGTTTTGGCCGAACCACTTCTTCACCAAGTGTGTGCCAAATTGCTTTCGAGCAATCTATCCGAGGATTTGTTCCCGCCGAAGAGCTGATCAGAGGATTTGCTGTGGAGCTATACTTCGTGGGACTTTCTTCTAGGAACTTGCACGAGGTCCCGATCGGTGGATTGTGAACTCCCTCCACAACATCTTGGGCAACGGATTCATCATTGAGGTATGTGCGAATTCTTCCGCTGCGTAATTTAGATTACTAGCACATACACATTTTAGTGTTTCCTAGTATTACGTCCCCGTAATCCAACAACCACGTGTGCCAACATTCGACCTGGTGTCAAATGCTCAGTTGTGTCTTGCAGATTCATATAATCTGTAGAAAGACATTATTTACTCTACATAGCATGCGTAATTGATCCTGGTAGTAAATTGCAATTGAGTACCAAAGTATCGTTAGCACTTGATTCCTCATTATGCGATTTAGTTCCACTCAATTACATTGGTTTAGGAGCGCTAGGACAATGATAATTCTGGGTAACTGGCTTGAACTGAGTCAAAGGGATAAGATGAGAAGAATGGGTCAGTAATCAATGTGTGTTTCTTATTCCAATGTTCACTAGGTGGCCACCAAAAAGATACAAGTATTAGGTCGTGAAACATTTTTCCGGAAGGTCCTAGAGTTTAAAATCCTATGAGATTGGATCTAACAACATACACGACTGATCAAGGGTACAAGGCAAAGTTTTGTTTTTAACAGGTACCATGCGCAGACCTGCAATACTCCCAACAGATGAGTAAATGAGATATGTGAACCACAATGAGAGCATGGGGAGGTTCCAAGAGGAATATGTCCTTAAAGGTTGATATGTTGTGAAACAGATCATCGCCTAGTGCTCATCGGTCGCACTGACTAACCTCGTATGAAAGGATGAATGGAAATAGACGACATACATTACATGTATAATAGGCGCCCTCCCATTCGGGCTAGTGGGAGCTGTTGGAAATTATAGAAATTGGACCCCCCCCCCTTTTTGGGAACCCATTAACCATGCATAATTGAGTGTGAGTTAATTATAAGCAACTAACCCATTAATTAGGTCTATGTGTCGAATTAATTATGGGTTAGGGCCGTGTCAGAGCTAAATCTAACCTAAAGCGATTACGTTTTAGAACGCGGATTTTGAAAAAGAGTCGCCACTAGTTAATTATTAGGCTAACTAGAATCCTAAATTTCCTAAGCGAATAACAGATTAAACACCTAGGTCTAAAATCGGTCCAAGAAAAAAAATTCAGATTCAGGGGTTCTATTACAAATTAAAACGAATTGAATTATTTACGCCCTTTCGGTACTCAATTTACCTAATTTTCCACGTTTATAATATTTTATTAATATCAAACTCTATATTATCAACCAATTGATGAGAAACATCAAAACATAAAAATATTTAAACATAGAAATATAAATGGAAGCCATTAGGCTGAAGCGACTCTTTGTAACATCGTTAAAACCTGGGAAAGTGGCTAGGCCAATTCTAGTGCATAGCATTTATCACTAAGCGTTGTGGGATTCTAGGGGATAAACAATACATATCATAACCAGAGGTACATGTTAGGTAAACTATTTATACATCGGAAGAGTGCACATACCTATTTTGTGATTATGCAATCAGTAGCCCAAAACGTGGTCACTTGGAAATTTTGTTCGGGCGCTGCGCTCGTATCCCAGGGAACATTGAACCCAACGTCGGATATGAGTTCCGAGTGGTAAGGTTACTTCCGGTGCTACTTCATTAAGCACCCGGGATCAGTTACAAGCTCAAGTTGAAGAAGTTTGTGTCCTTCAGAATCTTGAAAGATTCTGTCTAACACAACTGAAAAATTCAGGTTTTTCTATTGACGCGCACTTCATACTGCACTTCATCTTGAAAGAATCTTGAAAGTATGAAGTTTGTATGAAGTGCGCGTCAATAGAAAAACCTGAATTTATTTTGTATCAGGAATGGAAATGTCATACACTACCGTAGATTCTCATCTAGCTCATAATGTGGTGGTAAACGAATGGAGTTCATCACGACGATCTGCAAAACTATGATCATATCGTGTACCCCGAAACCAAATGATCGTTTTGCATAACCAGGTTTCTCTTTCGAAATACCATGGCTCTTAGCCGGTCTTGATATGGCAGATGTTTCACTTCCATCAAGACGACCGTGTCCGTGTGACGAGGCAGGGTCCACATTCGACATATTTTATTATAAGGTTTTACGCTCCAACGACTAGTTTATAGACTGTCCATCCGATATAACATTGTCATTATGACGTCGTAAAGATCATAAACTCAAATAGCAACTATTTTATTCAAAACATACTTCAAATCAAAAATTGTTAGTGTCACACATTACAAGCCTTTTACATCTTACGCAGGCCAATCAGTTTTAAGTGCTTTTAGAAAATATCCTTGCTTAAGGGTTTGGTCAATGGATATGCAACCATATTTTCCAAAGGCATGAATTCAAATGTGATCAGCTTATCTTTTACCGCACTCTTTGTATAATTGTATTTAATATCAATGTGTTTTTTCCTACTATAGTACTTCAGATTCTTGACTGCCCCTATCGCTACTTGATTGTAAGAGTAAGTGCCAAAATCTTACTCCCGTCCTCGACGCCAAGCATGGCGGTCAAGAGTCTCTTCAGCCAAACAACTTCCCGTGCATTCTTTGAGAGAGCTACGAATTCGGATTCCATAGCAGACAACGTGACACATGATTGCTTCTTGCTCATCCAAGAGATTGCAGGATTAGCAAGGAGAAACACTCATCCTAACGTGGACTTAGGATCATCTAGATCACCACCATGGCCGGCGTCACTATATTCTATCAATTCTAGCTTACTTCCCTCATAGCACAATCCACATTCTACCGTACTCTTAGTGAGCCTATATTGAGGTTTGGCCGGATTGATTATTATTAGGGGGTTAAGTTTTCTTAATCACCTTAATTAATGGGGAGTAGATAAATTTATTAAGTAAAATATAGTTTTGGTAGTTATATATATATATATATATATATATATATATACTATAAATATATATTGGATTCTATTTTAGGTAATGGATATACACATTATCATTAGAATATTGGTACCTATATTGATATAATTAAATATATATTCTTGCCAATCTTTGCCTATCCATAACTAAGAAACAAATCACATCCTCCCCCTATATAATGAGCAATTCGGCCAGCCTCTAGGAGTCATCATTAGAGTGATTCTGCAATTTATCTTTCACACCACCAATAGAAAATTTAGAGATGAAACTGTATTATCTAGACCCCTAGTCTACTTCCCCATACCGTGAGGTTTAATTCTTGGAGAATAGAGCCTTCCTTTGCCCAAAGTGCGAGATTGAAGGACCTCTATTGATGAGTTGCACACTAATTTGTTGAAGAGACTTAGGAGCATAAGAACTTGAAGATCAAGAAAATGGCCAGTTCTTCAAAACGGGACCTGTGGGATAATCTCACCAAGAACAGTTAGTTTTATTTGTGATTATCAATTATTTCCAACGCTGGTATCAGAGCTAGTATATGTTGTGTTACAGTTTGAGATTGGTATTTGAATATGGAATTGGGGTTCATGAAAGCACTAGTTTTAATTTGGGAAAAACAAGATTTCATAGTTGGTAAGAAAACTGTAACAAAATCCGAAATTTTTGGACTAGGATCGAGGAAGTCGAACCCGGAAATCCACGTCGTGGTTTGTATCCTCGGCGCCGTTTTCGGCTAAGAACTGTGATTTTCAGCAGTGGCAGGTGGCCTCTGTGTCGCCGCTGCTGCTCCGTGTCCCACCGCCGCCGTGCCGCGACTCCGATGTGGGTGGTTTACCTAGTCTCACCCCACACCAAATACCTAATTACTAGTGAACGCTAATTTGAAGAATTGTAATAATAAACTAGGGTTAGGGTTTATGGGTAGATCTTATCAAGATTTTAATTATCAGATTCTTCGTATAAAATTGAATAATGATTTAGTCGAAGATTGAATCTTGATTCAAATTAAACTTTAAAGATCGGATATTGATTGAATAAGTATGATAAATAATGAATATTTACCTTGGTAGCTTTTTATTTGGGATGGAAGTAATCTAGGGTTCTTGGATTAATTGGAAAACAAATTTTGGGGCTTAAAGTCGAAATTTTTTGGGTTTAATAAAATGGGGTAGAATTTAATTAATGTTGATTTCTACATATTTATGATTTTATTAGAATTCATGATGCTTAGAGATTATGATTTTGTGTCGATAGATTTCAATTAATTGTTTGCACACTAGAATTGAACATGTTAAGACTATATGGATGTTTTTGAATGATAGAAAAGTTTAGGTTAATTGAAATGTTCAAATTTTTTAATTAGGTCCCTAACTTTGATTTATTTTCAAGTTAGCCCCTCGAGAATTTAGGAATAGAAATCTAAATTTTTATAAAATGCAATTGGGACTCCAAAGTTGGAAAAAGTTTCAAACTAGCCCCTAAAGTTTAAAACTTGAATGAATAGACACTAGGAGTGCCGAATTGAATTTTAAATAATAATTTCATGTATATTGGACTTGATTGCTAGCATACGATAATTTAAGATAGGAGAATTAGGAATGCTCGTTTGGTTGTTGATAACATGTAAATCCTAGAAAGATACGACTTTGGTTAGGTCGGAGAATTAGTTAACTTTCATTCCGGTTCACTTAGATTGAATTGTTTAAGAAATATCGATCTAGGTGGGGATTACGAAAAATTTAGGGAGTTTACTGTTATTTATTTGATTTCATTCGGCACACTGGATACTTGAGTAAAGAGCACTAAACGAACTTTAGTGATCGTAATCAATCACATAGATATCCAATGCATGTAGTTATTTATTCTAATATTTGAACTTGCAAACTTGAATGTCATTCATAATTGTTTCTCTGTATTTAGAATTAATGGCTATCGAGACTAATATGCTTCAAGAAGACAACTATGAGTTGTGGTGTGTGCATATGGTCAGGATTTTGCAAGACAAAGAATTGTCAAATCATATCCACATGAGTAAGAAATTTCCCGAGGTCAGTGACTAAGGAACATGAATTTAAACACTTTCAGTGGGAACATGATGATAAGAAGGTCATAAATTTATTGCTTGAGTCTTTAGAAAAAGAACTTGAATATAAGTATATTGTTATGACTACGACCAAGACAATATGGGATGCGTTGTATGTAAAGTTCAGTAAGAAACGAACCTTGGCTGAAAGGATTTGAATGTACTAGAAAAGGTTGAAAACCTAATATACACATCTTAAACCCTTGAGGAAGAGGGCCATCTTTCAGAATGAGACAAAGTTCTAGCATTGATTAGTATACTCCCGGACTCCTGGAAATCGGCCAAGTTATGGCTAATGATGAATATCTCCCTACTTGATGTGTTGTCTTTGTTGAAATTTATTGAGATAGAACAAGAAAGGCAGTTGGCGAAGAGCCATGCAAATCCTAGAACCATCACAGATCAAGGATCAAATGAGATCGCGCGGAAAGCCACCAAATGTAATCAAAAGGATACAATCGAGCATCTTGGAACAACTCTTTAAAGGCATGCCTCGCTGGTTATGGTAATGAAGTATTATTATCATCAAGTGTCATGTTGTATGAATTGATACCATCGTGGATTCTTGACTTAGGTGTAATAGTCCACATAGCCCAAGAAAGAAGAGAGTTCACAATCGTTGGGTTACGATTATAGAAAAGGTGAAGACATCTGATTGATAGTCAAGTCATGAGCATCTAAGTCGAGACTCCAAAATATGAGTCGAAGACCATTCATGTTCAAAATTAAGAGACAGAGATAAATAGTAGACACCTATATTTAGAGATGTCGACGATCAAGAAAAATTTTACGAATGACGACAAGCCCTCTCAAAGACTCCCCCTCTTAAGGCATGAGTTGAGTCGGCATCCAAGTGCTATTAAGAAAACCCTTCATATTAAGGAATGGTGAGGTGGCGACCTGCTTTCACCGTCTCTGTGAAGAAACCTTTCTCCTAATGAATGGTGAGGCGGCGACCTGTTTCCACCGCCTCAATGAAGAAAACTTCCTCTTAAGGAGCAACCTTCTTTTACCGCCATGGAGCAACCTTCCTCATTAAGGAATGGTGAGGTGGTAACCTACTTGTCACCTGCTTGTGCCGACCTTGGACAGAAATCCTCTCTAGAGGGTAACCACCATTTAAAATCGGTAAATCTTCCCTATAAATATCCTTAAGTACTCTCATTATGTACACACTTAATATAATTTACAAAGTATTATTCTCTCATATTCCATTACTGACTTAAGCTTCAGAGTGGAATCAAGGGTAAATCCCCAACCCCTTTATGGGATAAACGCCTCCTAGACTCCACAAAAGGAAACTAAGTACCCTGTGAGGTCGAGATAGAAACCTAAGAGAGCGAAAAGACTTACCATCTTGAAGTCCATTCCCGATGTCTAGGGTCATGTCAACTTGATCCCAATATGGCGCCGTCTGTGGGAAGACGATCAAAAAGTCATGGTCCCAGTAAAGAATATCTCAAAGAAAGTATCGGCTATTGTAGAAGAGATCACAAAATCTTAAACAAGCCTACTAACCTTGAGCAAGATAATGAGGAAGAAAATAGGGATCCCCCTCCACAAGATAATGGTGACACCGTTGAGGAACAACCTCTTCACCCTGAGCCACCTATAAACCCGTTGGACCCAGGGGCGGAAACCAGGACATCTCCCGTCGCTGTCCCACAAGAAGTAATGGCGACATTCATAACATTCTGGAACCAAGCCCAGGCGGGAACTATCCCAAATGCTAAAGAACCAGTGTTTGAAGTTTTCCAAAAAAAAGATGTAGCTTCAAGTGGGACTTCTGAGACAAAACCCCTGGAGCACAAAGAGGTACAGAAGACCACAATGGTCGATGCCCCTACAAAAGGACCCATGTTTCTTACACTGGGGCAAGTAGAAGAACTATTGGAAAAGAAGAGAAGAGGAATGAGCGGCATGTTAACTGTCATAGATCACACCTCTCATCCTTTTTCCAGAAGGCTCATCGACGACTACACTAGATAAGAAGATCTTGTCCGACATATCAACGCCCACAATTCCTCCCTGTTAGGAAGAGGGGCGACACCAGATCATTACGTGGCGCTCTTCCCGACCACTCTTATAGAAGAAGCCTTTACATTGTTTTATGGCCTTCCCGACAACTCGATAGATTCGCGGGAAGAGCTAAATGCCAAGTTTATAAAGGGGCATATAGGCCAAAGGCAAAGCCTCATGAGTATGGACTTATTGGATAAAATTGAGCAAGGTCCCGACAAAATCTTGGCCAGTTATTATACGATACCATAAAATACTCCAACAGTTAAATGAGGACGCCACCGATGGCAAGCTCATCACGACCTTCTGGAGAGGACTAAGGTCGCTGAGCCAAGCTTTGAAAGAAAGCATACTGATGAAGCTTGTTAGAAAAATCGATGCTCTTGCCACCAAAGTCAAGAAATATATTGATCTGGAAAGATCCCACGAAAAGTCACATATGGAATTGGGGAAGCACTCGACTCCAGTCAAAATGGAGAGCAATCTCCATCTCGACCTCAAAAGAATGAAGATAAACGAGATGGAAGTTTCCAACAAGGGAATCACCAGGGTCAAAAGAAGGATGTCAATCCTTACTTGGCACGTTGTACCCCTCTCACAGATAACATATCAGTGGTGCTCCAAGAAATGGAGAAGCTCAGATTGGATGACCCACCTCCAGTAAGGAAAAATCCAACGGGGCAATAAATAAACGACTATTGTCGCTACCACCGCGTCAAAGGTCACGTACAAACAATTGTGTCGTCCTGAAGCAAGATATCGAGGCTCTTATCCAAAAGGGCAATGATGAAATTTGTTGAAAAGCCTTACAATGCCCCAAGAAAACTAAGTCGAAGCCCACGAAGACAATATTGCTCTACCCTGCACAACAATCCTACCCCTGTTCAAAGAAGAACTGTCAATGTTATTGCAGTAGGATTTACATCAGGAGGAGAAACCAGCTCGACTCATCAAGTATATTCCACCAAAATCTTCACAACAACCATGAAGGAAAAGAGACCCCAAGATCTTGACCAAGGGATTATCAGTTTTACAACGGACGATCTCATGATGGTAACTCAGCCTCATGAAGACGCATTGGTAATCACCGCCATGATGGCTGAATATGAAGTGAAAAGAGTTCCCATCGATAATGGAAGCTCAACATATATTCTTTTCTATGAAGCCTTCATGAACTTAGGATTCACCAAGAAAGATTTGAAGAAAGTCGACTTCCCCCTAATAAGCTTTGCTGGAAAAACCACCTATCCTATGGGTGCCATTCAATTGCCAATAATTTTAGGAAAGGAAAAGAAGACTTTAAGGATCCACATAATCTTCGTAGTCGACGAAGCCGCTTCCGCTTACAACACTATCATTGGAAGGACTACCCTCAACCCCTAATAAAATATCCCCTCTACGGCTCATCAAGTCATGAAGTTCTCAACTCCACATGAGATAGGGGAGGTTAGAGGAGATCACATTATGTCTCGACGCTGCTATGTTACCTCAATTCGACGCCGCAACCAGAGTGAAGTCATCGAGACAAAACCTAGTTAAATATTCTTATATTTCTTATTTTGCTAATGTCTTGAACTTTCTTTTGATGTAGAACTCAGGAATGTCGAATATATATAGCCCCTCGAGGTCTTTTTCATACATACATTCTAGTCTACTCTCATTTAAGGCACCGCCATGAAGTCCTTTACCAAATCGATTGTCAACAAAAAAAAATTCGATATCAGCCATATCACTCGGATTAGTCAGAAATTCAAAATAGGTTAGGCTTCGAAGATAAAGTCATTTACCAAATCGATTGTCTAAAAATAAAAATCTGATATCATCCATATCACTTAGATTAGTCGGCAATTCGATAGAGGTTATGCGTCGAAGATAAAGTCCTTTACCAAATCGATTGTCGACAATTAAAAATCTAATATCAGCCATATCACTCAGATTAGTCGGTAATTCGAAAGAGGTTAGGCGTCAAAGATAAAGTCCTTTACCAAATCGATTGTCAACAAATAAAGATATTATATCAGCCATTTCACTCAGATTAGTCGGGAATTCAAAAAAGGATAGGCATCGAAGATAAAATCCTTTACCAAATCGATTGTCGAAAAATAAAAATATAATATCATCCATATCACTCAGATTAGTCGGCAATTCGAAAGAGGTTAGGCTTCGAAGATAAAGTCATATACCAAATCGATTGTCGACAAATAAAAATCTGATATCAGCCATATCACTCAGATTAATCGGCAATTCGAAAGAAGTTGTGCATCGAAAATAATGTCCTTTACTGAATCGATTGTCGGCAATTAAAAATCTAATATCATTCATATCACTTAGATTAGTCGGTAATTTGAAAGAAGTTAGGCATCAAGGTTAAACACTCCGCTAAATCGATTATCTGTCAGACCTAAAATCTGAACTAAGGCGAATAAATTTTTGAAAACGTGGATTTGAAAATAGTCGTCACTAGTTAATTAAGGCTACCTTGAATCCTAAATTACATAGGGAATAATAAATTAAACACTATGTATATTAATCAGTCTACGATCAGAAGTTCGAATTCGGGGGTTCTATTACGAATTTAAGACACGTGAAATTAATCTCGCCCTTTCGGTACTCTATTCACAAATTTGACACTTTCAATAGTTTAATCCAATTAACCTACCTATAATTAAAAATCTAAGTTAAATAATAAACCAAAAATTAATATGTTAACTAGAACACAAAAAAGCAAATGTTGAAAAGATCTCGCATGGTGGACTATTTGACCAAAGAATTATTATTAAAATAGATTTATATATAGTAATAATATAATAATAATAAAACGGAAATTTTTTTACTCTAGCAGGGGATCTGAGCTTTTGACACAGGAGGTGTCAATTACTATCGATGGAAAGAGGCAGTTGGACGTAGCAGAGAAGACCTTGGCAGCACCAACAGGCGACGGTAACTGCAGCAGCAACAACTGCGAGGTGGTCCGGCGAGTCAGGCGGAACGGCATCGGCGAAGCTCCAACGAGGTTGGGCCTTTTGATTTTGACGGAAGGCCGAGCGGATCGAGGCCGAGGAAGGAGGTGGTGACTGGAACTGCAACGGGACCTGAGTCGAGCCAAGGATGGGATGGCGGGTGGAACGACGGGCGGAGCTCTTGGTCGTCACGGCGGGCGGCGGACTGGCTCCTTGCGTCGGACGAAAAGGATCTGGGTGGGAGAATCACTGGTGCGGCCTGGAGCTCCTGTGGAGGTGCTGATGATATCGGAGATGAGGTCACTGTTAGCAAAATATCAGGGTCAAAATATAATGATGCCGAATTATCATGCAAGGTATGAGCAACTTCGAAATTACACGTAAAATCGACAACGACGAAAAACGTGATTTTGTAATACTGAGGCCCGTGCTAATCACAGTCTCCTTAAGGCAATTTCGCCCCACTCCACCCTCGGGTTATGCAAAAGAGTTTAAAACACGGGGCGATCACCTCCCAGGATTCAACAGTGTCGTCAGTACGTGTTATGCAACAAACACGTCTGACCGAACCGAACAATACCCGAACACAACGGATTTTATACTATGCCGACGACGACGGCGAATCAGTTTATAAATTCGTAATGAACACATATATAAACAGACAAAAAGATAAAAGCAGCAACTACAGCAGTATGAAAAATTCGAACTGGAGCAGTAAAAGAAAATATTACTTCGACAGTAGCTGACCGAAGGTAATCAACAAAAACAGAGGAACGCGACAGGAATATAGCAGTAGGAAGGAGAGGTGGATTGGTCTTTAAAAATATGAAGGATTATGGCCCTTTATATAGTGCAATATGGCACAGCATAATAAATTCGAATTTAATTATGTCAATGATTTAATTAAATTCAGAATTTAATTCTGTCCATAAATGACACAGTTAAGTGCACTTAAAGCATCTGTTACCAAGTTCAAAAAAATAAATTTCGAATTTGAATAGTCACAGAACCGACCGACCGACATTCGTGTACGCACGTCGCAGGCGCGCACACAAGCTAAGCCAACCGGGGTGTGCTTCGGATCCGAGGATTTGCACCCCCCCCCCCTGCGCGCGTGGAGAGAGCCTTTCATCTAGTAAGTTGTTACACATTAAAGCAACAAAAACACTATATATACTAGGATAAAAGCCTCACTTTGGCCGGTGTGGTACTTTGAGTAACACAAAGGCAATACAATTGTCATTCACTTCCCTTACATGGGCTCAAATACAAAGCCCATAAGGCCAAAAGCCTCATATGGCCAACAATCCCCCACATGAATGGAAATTGGAATCCTAACGGTAGCTCTAGACTCGAAAATTGTGTTCAACGGTCAATACCTGCAAAGGATAGGTAGGGGTAACCCCTTTGAACCTACCCCTTGTGAGATCATGCCTTCTCTACTGACTGGTCGGTAGACGCGATGTCCTTGAACCGTCTGTCGTTGGTGTAGATGACGACATAACCCACACAGGTATCTTCCTAGTATAGTTCGGTTCACGCCCTGTGATCCCTAGGCCCTGGATCACTAGCCTGGTTCTGCAAGCGTTTCTAAGAGTTGCGCCCTCAACAACTCCTTTCGAAGCGGCCCCACTTATCACTCGCATAGGTGATTCTATGTCTCAAAAGCATCTTCACGACTCTGAGTTCTCCTTACGAATCATTAAAAGCTTTGTGTGAAAATGACCTTGATTAAGTAATTTCCAATTACTATATTCGGATTAACCGATGATATAAGATCAACACCAGCAAAAGCTTAACCTCTTCTCCATCACTGTTTGCATCATAGGAATGGGCTCGGGGTTTGACCCCCACAGTGACAACACTCACCCTTGTGATTAGGTTTTCCCATTGAACCAAGTTCTTGGGATCTCCAGTCATCATGGTTGGTTTTTCCTTCTCAAGAGCGTTTCTTCGACGGGCTTTAGCCCCATTCCTTTCGATGCTTGGCCAAATAACTCTATGTTTAACCCCTTGGTTAGCGGATCCGCAATATTATCAACTGATCTCGTATAGTCGATCGTGATAATTCTAGTAGAGAGTAATTGTCTAATGGAACTGTGTCTTTGACGGATATGTCTTGACTTTCCATTGTATATAAAATTGTGCGCTCTGCCGATTGCGGCTTGACAATCGCAATGAATGCAGATTGCGGGCACAGGTTTTGGCCATCTCGGAACATCCTCGAGGAAATGGCGTAGCCATTCTGCCTCTTCGGCACATTTATCCAGTGCGATAAACTCAGACTCCATCGTGGATCTGGCTATGACTGTTTGCTTTGAGGATTTCCACGAAACTGCTGCACCTCCTAAGGTGAATACATAACCAGTCATACTCAAAGAGTCCGTGTCTCTGGAATCGGACACCCAGTTCGCATCACTATAGCCTTCGACCACGGAAGGATTCCTAGTATAGTGTAAACCATGACTCCGAGTGTGTCTCAGATACCTAAGTAACCTGATTACCCCATGTCAGTGATCAACACTGGGGTTACTCGTATATCGACTCAAAACACTTACAGCGTGAGCGATATCTGGCCTAGTGCACGACATTAAATACATAACACTTCCAATTATCCGAGCGTACTCAACTTGGGAAACTGAATCTCCCTTGTTCTTTGAGAAGTACTTACTCGTATCTATTGGGGTACTCACCTCGTTCTTGTCATCTTTGATAAATTTATCTAAAATCTTATCAACGTAATGACTTTGACTTAAAACGAGACCTTCCGATGTTCTATGAATTTTGATTCCAAGAATCACATCGGCTAAACCAATATCTTTCATGTCGAATCTCGAACTCAACATATGCTTGGTGGACTGGACCATCTCATCGTTACTTCCAACGATAAGCATGTCATCTACGTAAAGACACAAAATAACATAACCCATATCTGTATCTTTCACGTAAATACACTTGTCACACTCATTTATTTTGAAACCTTTCTCCATCATAACGCTGTCAAATTTATGATGCCATTGTTTAGGCGCCCGTTTTAAACCATACAGGGATTTGACAAGTTTACAGACTTTCTTTTCCTGCCCTCGCGCAGAGAAACCCTCAGGTTGTTCCATGTAGATTTCTTCCTCTAAATCTCCATTTAAGAAAGCTGTTTTCACATCCATTTGATGTACTTCTAAATTTCGCAACGCTGCAATAGCAAGTACCATTCTAATGGAAGTGATTCTGGTTACTGGAGAATATGTATCAAAATAGTCCAGTCCTTCCTTTTGTCTGAATCCTTTGACGACAAGTCGGGCTTTATATTTATCAATCGAACCATCTGCTTTCATTTTACGTTTAAAGATCCACTTGTAGCCTAGCGGTTTGCTTCCGGGCGGAAGATCCACTAGCTCCTAAGTATGATTCTGCAAGATCGATTCGATTTCACTATTGATCGCCTCTTTCCACAGAGGACCCTCAGAAGAGTTTACGGCTTCTTTGTAAGTCTGAGGTTCGGCTTCAAGCATATATGTCAGAAAATCTGGACCAAAAGATTTTCCAATCCTTGCCCTTTTACTTCTCCTGGGCTCGACCTCGGTTTCAACCTCGGTCTGGACCTCAACATGCTCCTCATGTTCTCGGTCTTGACTATTTTCGTCTATAGTCTCATATGCTTGTCTTGAAGAACTAGCTTCTCCTCTAGACTTAGCTGGAAATACGTTTTCAAAGAAATATGCATTTCTTGATTCCATAATGGTATTTTTGTGTATATCTGACACCTTCGATTCATACACAAGAAACCGATAGGCATTACTGTTCTGAGCATACCCAATGAAAATGCAATCAACAGTTTTTGGGCCTATTCGCACCTTCTTCGGAGGAGGTATAATTACCTTAGCAAGACACCCCCACATTCGAAGGTGGTTGTAAGAAGGTTTCCTCCCTTTCCATAATTCAAACGGAGTTTTATCTTCCTTCTTTTGGGGTACCTTATTCAAAAGGTAATTGCTAGTCAAAATAGCTTCCCCCCACATGTTCTGGGGCAACCCCGAACTAATCAACAATGAATTCATCATTTCCTTCAAAGTTCGGTTTTTCCTTTCCGCAACCCCATTTGACTGGGGTGAGAATGGAGCAGTGACTTGATGAACAATTCCATGTTCAGCACAAAAGTCTGCAAATGGAGCTTCATACTCGCCTCCTCTGTCGCTTCGCAACACTTTGATTTTCTTATTAAGTTGATTCTCAACTTCTTGTTTGTAAATCATGAATTTCTGAATAGCTTCATCTTTTCCTTTCATCAAGTATACATAGCAATACTTCGTACTGTCATCTACGAAAGTAATGAAGTATTTATTTCCACCTCGTGTTTGGACATATTTCAAGTCACAAACGTCGCTATGTATTAGATCAAGAGGTTCGGAAAATCTTTCAACTGGGTGAAACGAAGTCCGAGTAAGTTTCGCTTCAACGCAAACTTCACATTTTTTGTTCTTGATCTATTTTGAATTTAGGAAGGAGCTCCATGTTAATTAACTTTCGTAAAGAATCAAAATTAACATGTCCTAATCTACCGTGCCATAAATTAGGAAACTCAAGCAAGTAAGCAGAAGAGGAAGCATTCTTATTCATGTTATTTTTAGGCGCAACGGCCATTACAGACATCTTGAACATCCCTCCATTCTCGTACCCCTTACCCACGTACATACCATTCTTAGTAAGCACAAATTTGTCAGACTCAAATACAAGGCGGAAACCATGTTTGTTCAACAAGGCCCCTGACACTAAATTCTTCCGAATGTCCGGAACATACAACACTTTGGTCAGGGTGAGTTCCTTGCCAGAGGTCATCTTCGGCACGACCGTTCCTCTGCCTTTGACCGCTGACGAGGGAGAGTTTCCCATGTACAGGGATTCTCCGGTGTCAACCTCCTCCAGGCTTGAAAACAGTGCCTTGTTTGAGCAGACATGCTTGGTGGCGCCAGTGTCAACCCACCAGTCCCTGATGTTGGAGTCAGCCATGTTGATCTCCGACACCACTGCGATCAAGTTAAGGTCTTCCAAATCCTCAGTGACCGCTGCCACGTGGGCTTCATTTTTCCTAGGGTGCCTGCATTCAACTGATTTGTGGCCTACCTTGCCACAGTTAAAGCAGCTCCCCTGGAAACGTTGTGGTGCTTGAGAGTCTTGACCTCCTCGGGGTCCCTTGCCTCCCTTGGAAGATTGTCCGCCTTTGGACTTCTTAGAAATACCGCCTTTCGGACCTAGGTGGACACCCTTGTCCAGTGGCTTCTTCCCCTTCCCACGAGAGCCCTGCCTACTCGGACCCTGGTTATGCTCCACCACATTCGCCTTGGCCGAGTTGGTCGTCCTCATAGGACCGACCGGTTTTCTGTGGGCCGGATTCGCCTTTTCCAGATTCTCCTGGGTAGCTATCTTGCTGACCACCTTAGATACCGACATATCCTTCGTTTTATGCTTCAGGTAACCCTTGAAGTCAACCCAGCTCGGGGGAAGTTTCTCCATGATCACCGCCGCCTTGAACGTCTCGGTTAACGCCATTTGCGCATCATGGAGCTCCTGGAACAAATTTAGGAGCGCATTCACCTGCGGCACCACAGGCTTGTTATCAGCCATTTTAAAAGAAAATAACCGACTAACCAGGAATTTCTTTCGTCCGGGATCTTCCGTCTCATATTTTTGGTTGAGAGACGTCCACAACTCCTTTGAAGACATCATCTTGCTGTACACTTGATACAGTTGGTCGGTCAGACAGCTCATGATGGCGTGCCTGCATATGAAGTCCGAGTGCTTCCAAGCCTCTATGGCCAAGAGGGATGTGGCATCATCTGGAACAATTGCCGGGGGCTCTTCCGTTAGGAATCTCTTCAAGCCTTGGCAAGTGATATAGACGTCCATCTTTTCACTCCAAAGCTTGAACCCCGTCCCGTCAAACTTATCTGGTTTCTCCACGGGCATCATCCGTGGCATGGCAACTCCTCCAGTCACGGGGGCTCCAGCAAAGTTCCCGAATCCAAGGTTCGGAACAAACCCAGATGTACTCGCACCCGCAGCAGCAAAGTTAAATCCACCACCGGGAATAAAATTCATGCCGGTGGAAACAGCAGCAGCGGTGGTCACCACAGTCGGCTGTGGGAGTGTTAGCTGCGGGAAGGTTGGTTGCGGGAGTTCACCTCCTGTTCCCGAAGTTGGCACATCCGTGACGGGAATCATCTCGGTGGAGAAGGGAACGGAAACGTTGTTGTTGTTAAGATCCATTTCGACCCTCAATATTGCCTTAAAATTGCCTTAAAATTGCCTTAAAATTGCCTTAAGTCTGTTAGCAAAATATCAGGGTCAAAATATAATGATGCCGAATTATCATGCAAGGTATGAGCAACTTCGAAATTACACGTAAAATCGACAACGACGAAAAACGTGATTTTGTAATACTGAGGCCCGTGCTAATCACAGTCTCCTTAAGGCAATTTCGCCCGACTCCACCCTCGGGTTATGCAAAGGAGTTTAAAACACGGGGCGATCACCTCCCAGGATTCAACAGTGTCGTCAGTACGTGTTATGCAACAAACACGTCTGACCGAACCAAACAATACCCGAACACAACGGATTTTATACTATGCCGACGACGACGGCGAATCAGTTTATAAATTCGTAATGAACACAGATATAAACAGACAAAAAGATAAAAGCAGCAACTACAGCAGTATGAAAAATTCGAACTGGAGCAGTAAAAGAAAATATTACTTCGACAGAACCGACCGACCGGTTTAGCAAAACCGGACCCGCGCGAGGATAGATTTTCGGACCGACATTCGTGTACGCACGTCGCAGGCGCGCACACAAGCTAAGCCAACCGGGGTGTGCTTCGGATCTGAGGATTTGCACCCCCCCCCCTGCGCGTGTGGAGAGAGCCTTTCATCTAGTAAGTTGTTACACATTAAAGCAACAAAAACACTATATATACTAGGATAAAAGCCTCACTTTGGCCGGTGTGGTACTTTGAGTAACACAAAGGCAATACAATTGCCATTCACTTCCCTTACATGGGCTCAAATACAAAGCCCATAAGGCCAAAAGCCTCATATGGCCAACAGTCGGGCTCTGGTCGAATGGACGGAGGAGGGTCGCGGAGTCTAATCGAGCGAAGTTCGTATCTTGGAGTGAAGACTCGGCCGACAACGAGGTTGGACGGGCGGCAGGTTGGAGGAGCAGCAGCAAGGTTGGACGAACACAACATCATGAAGAAGACGATCTTGAAAAAAAGAAATAATAATAATAATAATAATAATAATAATAATAATAGAAATCAAACAATACAAGAGGAGTATTGACTTATTCATATTGAATTCTTCGATGGTTTATTCATGCTGTCGATTTTTGTTCCATTTCTCCCCCTTATATTGTAAACATACTAGTCTATATATAGTATCTAGGTCTAGTCTAATCTAAGCAACAAATATTGCTTATTTATTTTCCTAATACATGCTAAATATTCAGAAATTTAATACCAAATATTCAACAAATATTTTCTGCAATAAATACAAATAATATCCTAATATTGCACTAAGCATTCTTTCCCGACTTGCAATATTTAAATACTTCCTTTTTTAAACGCGCCACATATGCTATTTTGAACGTGCCACACGCGGAACAAAATTAGGTGTTTACAGCTTGTCCCTCTTTGGGCGGATTCCCGTAGAACATGTTCGAGGGGATTTGTCCAAAGACGAGTAAACAGTAATTTTTGTTGGGAAGTATATCTTCTTTTGAGTCTTCGAATCTTCAACGGGGCTCCTGACTTATTTCGGAGGGTGCAAAAAGTAGAGCCTCTGTCGGCGGTGCCCTGTTGGCGGTGCCTCCGTTAGCGTTGCGGAAAAGTAGAGCCTCGGTCTGCGGTGCCCCTGTTGGCGGTGATTCCGTTGGCAGTGCGTAAAAGTTAAGCTCCAGTGGCGTGTGGAACAGAAAAGTCTCCAGTGGCGTGCAATAAATTAAAACCTCTATCGATGATGCCTCCAGTGGTGAGCGATAAGGAAAAGCCTCAAGTGGCGTATGTCAGAGAAGATCCTCTAGTGGCGTCCGTCGGAGAAGAGCCTCTAGTGGCGTCCGTTGGAGAAGTGCCTCTAATGGCGTGACTTGTGATGGTTGAATACTAAGCCTTCGTTTGTCGGGTTGTGACTCTCAGAAAGCTGGAAAACTTCAGATCATGATTATCAGTGGTGACTAGCATACCTGGGGTAGCGTAACACTGTAGAAAAGAGTAGATGCGTTGGTTAGCATATCTGGGACTACGCAACACCGGTTGTGGTGACTAGTATGCCTGGGGCAACGTAACACCGTTGAATGGGTAGAAGTGATAACTAGCATATCTGGGATAGTGCAGCATCGTTGGGGTGACTCTCGGAAAGCTGGACAACTTCAGATCCCGATGCCGGTTTGTGACTTGCAGGAACAGACCGTAATAGTCCTAGTCATCCTTGAATGGTGACTCGCAAGAGCAGACTGTAACCGTCCCGTTTTCCGTGAAATTGACTCGCAGGAACAGACTGTAACAGTACTACTTATCCTTGAATGGTGACTCGCGGGAGCAGACTGTAACCGTCCCGCTTGCCGTGAAGTTAACTCGTAGGAACAAACTATAACAGTCATATTCATCTTTGAATGGTGACTCGCGAGATTAGACTGTAAGCGTCCCACTTGCCGTGAAGTTGACTCGTATGAACAGACTATAATAGTCCTACTCATCCTTGAAATGCGAAACGTGAGAGTAGACTGTAACCGTCTCTCTTGCCGTGAAGTTGACTTGTAGGAACAGACTGTAACAGTCCTACTCATCCTTGAAATGCGACCCGCAAGAGCAGACTCAAACCGTCTCGCTTGCCGTGAAGTTGACATTGGAAGACGCTTTGTCGTAGACGATACACATTTGCCTAAATTGTGCATGGTGCAATAATCTAGCGGGATTTTTTTTTTTTTTTTAGAATTTTCTCTTATTCTCTACTTTTGCCACATTCGAATTTGAGAGATTGTCGACCGTGCCCGTCGGTTTCCCTAATTTTTCCATGGACTGCCTCTTGAGATTTTCAGTTCATCGAGAATTTTCCTCTCCTTTTGCCATGATTGCAATATCTGAATTCGCAACCATGCCCCTCATTTCCCGATTTTGCCTAGGCCGCCCTTTCGGGTTTTCAACCTATCGGAAGCACTATTTTTTTGTTAGCCGATTAAACGGTGGTTGTGACCCGTACTTTCTTTTCCGCCTCGATGTGGGAGTAATTGTAGCCGTTTGGATGGTGGTTTTGATCATTTTCTCACCGTATTTAATGTTGCGGGAGCTCTTTTGATTTGTAGCCACTTGGAGGGTGGCTGTGACCTTTTATTCCCCGTCTCTAATAAGGGAAACACTCTTTGTATGTAACCATTTTGAGGGTTGTTGTGGCCCTTTCATTTAATACTCACCATCGATGTTCCGGGAGCGCTCTTTTGATTGTAGCTGTTTAGAAGGACGACTGTGACCCTTTCTTTTATTTTCCCGCCCTCACCGAGTTCGCGAGATCATTCTTTTTGTGTAGCCATTTAAGGGTGGATGTGGCTCTTTTTATTTTCCCGCCCTCACAGGGTTCGCGGGGTCACTCTTTTATTTGTATCCATTTGGAGGGTGACTATGGCCCTTTCACTTATTTCCCTCTTTTGATGTTGTGAGCGCGCTCTTTATCTGTGTCCATTTGAAGGGTGGCTGTGGCCCTTTCTTTATAGTCGTTTTAGGGACGACTGTGACCCTTTTTATTTGTAGTTGATTTAGGACAACTGTGACCCTTTTATTTCTTCACTGCTCTCACAAGATATGCATGAACACTCTCTTTATTTTTCTGTAGCCGATTAAAGGGCAATTGTGACCCTAAATAAAATTGAGTTTTTTTTTTTCCAACTCACCTTTTGCCACGATGCTCCTACGGGTTTTCAATCATGTCCCTCTCCCTAACATTTTCCTAGGTCGCCTTTACAGGTTTTCAACCTAGCAGGAACTTATTTTTTATTTATTTATTTTACAATTGTTTCTCTTTTTCAAATAAAAATAAAAATTTACAGAAACTAAACAACAACAATTATGTACATGCCCCTAGTGGCTGATTAAAATCACATGAATCCATGTCACTTCTTCTAGATGAGGACTCGGCCGCTCGAGTCAAATAAGTTGATTATATCAGTGTCTTGAGTTGTGTACCATCTGATGGAAGACACCGACAATAATGTTTTCCTCGCTTGACATCTCAAATGCTCATTGATCGGCTCATTGAATCTTCACGGGACTCTCGATGATCTCTTTATATTTTTCCATCTTTGGACATGTCAGATCTAAATGGGAGATGCCCCTTAGTTACCACTGACTAGTTTAGAGCTCACCGTAAAACAGATGTACGGCTTGATTCGGGGACGCGTACGAATTCCACACATGGTAGGTGAAATTTTAGTATGGAAGTTCTTTGAAGCAGTCACATTTCACGTGGTTGCGACCTTGTCGAAGTGGTCGACTGATCTGCAAAAAGAGTAGGGACACTCAAATCTCAAGGAAAAAATCAAGTACAATTCATCGCACCTGAGCGTTGGATATCCCGAATGCGCAATTTGTTCTTCGTGCAACTCGATGACTGCGTGTTCTTTTTTTTGTTGCACCATTTGGCCGACATAACCTATGTGTGCATGATACCTAGCAAATGTTACCTGCAAAGAGCGTATGAAAAATCAATGTAGAGAATATGAGAAATCATGCATGATTTTTTTTTTTGAAAACTCTAATGTCATTCATTTTGTAATTTTAATTAATTTTTAAAAAGGAATCAAAATTTTTGATCTAAGGTGTTTTGCACCATCATGTGTTAGCATTTGGACAATGGGCCGTCATAGCTGGGAGCCCATTAATAAAGTCCATGTATCTAAGAAATTATATAAAGTCACATTAGAGATTTTGGGCTAGGCCTATGTAATCACCTAATTTTGGTACGCGCGACACGTATATAACACGAATAAAAATGTTATGTCTAACGCGTTTAAAAAAGGAAGTATCTGGATATGAAGGTCGCGAAGTTTCTAAAGATAGTTGAGCCCCAGCTGGGCGTTAGGGTTCTGCTTGATTTCTCTGCAGTGCCTGAGGAGTTGGTTGTCGAGCCGGAGGTACAGGCGGTCTCTCTTGATTGGTTGGTGGAGGGTTGCTTTCAAGAGGACGATCCTCCCTTGATTGTTGACTGTTAGCCATCTGTCTTGTAATAGCCAGGTATGTTTTGTTCAAAACCCACGGACGGCGCCAAGTGATGGGACGTAGATATCGGGGATATTAGATGTCGATCTGAATTTCTATCCCACTGGTGGAATTCTTCTCCTAACGATATATTTCCTCTCGCTCTTCTCGTAATCCGTTCCTTTGCTGACCTGCACGAGGGGTAAGCCGGGGGTGGAACCCTCTCCGATACTAAAGTACGTACAGTATTTTAGAGAGAGAAACTAGAGAGAAGGCAGAACTCAAGTATGCAAAAGTTCATAATGTGTAGAATGAGAAATCTTGAGTCCTATATATAGGCCTCAAGTGGGATTAAGGCGGCTAATGACGTCATTAGCCCCTAAACGTATCTCATTAGTAAATAATGAAGGGTTTAAACACTTGTAAGCATGGAAGATTTCGCAGTATTGTGTAAGGCTCGTGTGCGTAAGGCGTAGTCGGGTCTCCACGTGGCGTGACACAGGTGACAGTCATTCGACTAAGGGCGGTGTCAAGGTCGGACAGGCTAGTCCGATCTCAGAGGCCAGAGAAAGGACGAGTTACGGCCCGGGCGGGTGTGTTTTCTCGTCCGGGCCGTTTTTTTGTTGTGGGTGGTGTGTTCGGGTCAATGTTTCGATTTGCATTCGTGTGTGGGGTCACTGTGATAATACAATCCAAACTAAAACGGGTTCAAATTGGGCGTATATCCATCAATAAAGGTATAACAAATGAAAGATGAAAGGAAGAAAACTTACAGGGGCATATCGAGACAATGACGCGCGACCAAGACGATGTCTAGTCGGACCAGAGTCAGGAACAGTTCTGCGATCATCTGGGGGCACAAACGCATTAAGAATGCGTACGCCGACCTCCGGAGTTGCCAATATAGACCATCGGTCAAAATGGTAACTACCAGTGGAAGCAAATGGCACTCAAGAGGAGCCTACGACATCAATGCCGAGAGGACGGACCAAGTCCTCCCGGGATAGCACGGGAACATGGCCTAAATATCAATACATAAGTGATGCATAACATGAAGAATGACAAAGGAAGGTTAATGATTCATACCTTCAAGGTTCAACTCCGGGCCAGGAGCAGAGATATCTGACAGGCCGTCAGCATACGAAGCGAACTCCTGGACTAAGGCATGAGCCTTACCCTTATCAACGATAGGCACAGGAGCAACGACATTCTTATCTTTATCTCAAGAAGGAGTCAACAAAGGATCATCAACCTAAGTGGCCTTCCTCTTCAAGCTGGAAGAATCCTTCGAACTTACAGTTTCAGGGATCGACTTCTTCGTCCGCAAGGTAGCAACAATCCCGTCAACAACAACAGCTTGCCCTGAAAAAGCAAGAAGGATGATATGAGAACAAATATAACATGAAGTGTATGACAATGACAGTAATCACATAAACATACATACCTGGAGCCTTGGGAACCTTCAAAGACTTGGAAATTTTCTCCCCTTAAGAGCAACAGGGGGTGGAGCCGTCTCTCTGGCGTTCCCAGTGTCGCCTCGAGTGGACTTGCCCACCTGCGATCTTGGGGTTTTTTCAGATAACAAACCTACAAGGTGGGAAACAAGAAGATATCAAAAACAAGAAAAGCAATGGCATACCAAATGAGGATCTATTAAAAGGCCTGCTCGGCGTAGATCCAGCTCTGAATATGCTTGCACGGGCTGATAGCTCCGAGCCTGGTGTGCAACAAATATAGTTTTAATAGTTTCTATATCAGACTGATACAACTATGAAAGATTCGTAACACCAACCTTAATGCCAAGCTCGCTGATCGGTCAGGAAACTTGGTAATCCTTGATGAAAAGAAAATGAGTCTTCCACTGATTAGTCGACCGCTCAACCGGAAGAACAAATCAGAAGTTCAAATTCCAAGAAGCGTCACTTCCCTCCCCATATCGGGACCATACAATGCAGGATATCGAACAACCACGCCAAACACACCATTTGGCTTCTGAAACGGAATCCTATAGAAACAACGGAAAAGAGCAAACGAGTAGTTCCAGCGCTGACGATAACACAATAGTAAAAAACCAACCCAGTATCGAATGGCGTTGGGAGCAAGGTCAAGGGGAGATATCCCATAGTACCAACATAACTCCAGAAGATCCGGACAATACAGAAAGCGTAAAACGCTACGCACTTGAACAATATACAAATTCGACTTCCCAGGTGGAGGTACAATGATACTTCCAACCTTATACATCAGATATCATTCAAAGGGGTAAGCAGCCTCGTCTACCTCACTCAAACCCGCTAAAGCAATGTGAGAAATGTACTATCTCAAGCGAAGTTGATTCCCAACATACTTCCGACCTTGATGCTCGACCTCACCCGTCGACCCCGAGCCCCCCGCTCGAATATCCGAGCCATCTACAGACTCTCTGGCCGACTTCGAATCGGACGAAGACTCCACATATGATTCATGATCAGACGATGTTTCCAACCCCGTCACCAAAAATGGTTTAAAATCAGAGTCGGAAATGGGCAACAACCCAGAAACCGACTAAGACTCGAACGAGGCTTCCCAATCCTCCTCTGAATCAGACGTCCAATAACGGTTGGGAAATATAGTAACATGTTCTTTTAAAGAAGAAGACTGACGCATCATGCCAACAGTAATCTAACCAAGGCAGAGACAGTCCCGTTCGCGCCTAGAGACAATGTCTTAACGAACAAGTAGCGCTAATAGCCTACAATATGAATGGAAGACTTAGTAAAAATCATAAAGGATCGACGTCGTATATTTGATGAATGACTATCACGCCTACTTCGGGGGGAAACGCAGCGGACGCACACTATGAAGCGCGATGGATGCAAGGGTTGACACCCTATATCTATAATGACGACGACGCCCACTACGGGGGCACCGCGATGAATTAACGCTATGAAGCGCGATGGATGCAAGGGTTGACACCCTATATCTATAATGACGACGATGTCCACTACGGAGGCAACACGATGAATAAACGCTATGAAGCGTAATGGATGCAAGGATTTACACCCTATATTTATAATGATGACGACACCCACTACGGGGACAACGCGATGAATGAATGCTATGAAGAGCGGTGGATGCAAAGGTTGACACCCTATATCTATAATGACGACGACGCCCACTACGAGGGCAGCGCGATGAATGAACGCTATGAAGCGTGGTGGATGCAAAGGTTGACACCATATATCTATAATGGCGATGACGCCTACTACGGAGGCAGTGCGATGAATCAACGCCTACTACGGAGGCAGTGTGATGCAAGGGTCAACACCCTATGTCTATGACGATGACAACGCCTACAATGAAGGAAACATGATGAATGCACACTATAAGGTGCGGTTGATGCAAGGGTTGACACCATATGTCCATAATTATTACTATGACTACTTCGGGAGCACAACGACATGTGCACACTATGCGACACGCAAGACACAAGGCTCAAGACCCCATGTCCAGGATAACACCATCACCTACTTCAGGGGCAATACGACATTGTACCAATTGTAGGATTTAGGGGATTAATACTACGTAAACTAAACCCTAGATACGTGTCAGGTAACTAATACGCAGCCGAATAAGATGCACATACCTATAATGTTTCCTGTAGCCCAAGACCGTTGAGGGGAGTTCTCGATCCACCAGACAGTTCCATGTATAGGATCCTGTTAGAGAGACCCTACGTGGATTATGCCTCACAGCAAAGCCTCAGTCGATTCTTCGCGGGATGGATCTCCTGGAGTAAATTGCTCGACACAATTTGGCACCTCCTTGGTGTGGTAGTTTCGGCCGAACCTAGAGAATATAGGGAGGAGGGTTTTGTTTTAATCTCACCACTAAGGAAGAGAGCATTAGCATAATGAAACCCTCCTAGGACTCCCTATTTATAAGAGTAAAGTGGACAAAAGTTCACTTTACCCCTTCTTATTATTTCGGCTGGTCATGCTATTAGGGAGGCCCAATTTTGGGCCTCCCATGTCAATTGAGATTTTAGGCCTAACCCAAAATCCCTAATATGACATTACTTAATTTCTTAGGTACATGGACTTAATTAATGGGCTCCCAATTACGGCGGCCCATACTCCAAATGCTTACAACTCCCACTCGCCGGAATGGGAAGGTGCCTATTAATATGTTTTCCTTCAACACATCTGCATTTGGTCTTCGATCCAATCCCGGCTCCGAATAGTTCATACGATATTTGTCTGACGGACACGACGGGCATCGTACTACTCATCTGTTAGGAGTGGTGTAGCTCCCGCGGAACGTTGATTCCCCATGTCTAATCAACCTGTGAAAATAAAGTGCCGCGCTGTATCCTAGGTCAACTGTCACTCTCCAATTGCCCAGTTTCCACATAGGAATACTCCTTCAAGGCATCCGTACAAGTATTCACAACCTTTTCAACTAATGTCAGGTTGGTGACCACCTAGTGAATACAAGAGTCGGAGAATTACAGGTGTACTTGACCATCCTCATTGCTCATACCCTTAGTCAAACCCAACCGGTTTCCAAAGACGTGGACAGTTGGCCTTTTTGTTCAATACTGTGCTCGTACGCCGGGAAGCGAACATTGAGCCTGACCTTAGGTATGAGTTCTGAGTCCGTGATGATACTTTGGATGCTTCTTCATATAACATCTGGTATCAGCCACACGCTCAAGGTGAAGAAGTTTGTGCCCATCCGAATCTCATGGATTCTATCTAGCACAACCGAGCCTAACCCCATGGTCGAACATAACCTGAGTTCAGTCAGGAAGTGGGAAATGTCATATGCTATCGCAGACTCGTCATCTGGCCCAGAATGTGGTTTTATTACGAACGAAGTTCGTAGCGGCGATCTTCAGAACTTAGATCATATCGTGTTACTCCGAAAACCAAATGATCGTTCTGCTTAACCGGGTTTGCCACCATAGTTCTTAGCCAGTCTTGATCTTATGGAGATCCTCCTCTCCGTCAAGACGGCCGAGCCTGTGTGACGAGGCTTGGCCCACATTAGATATTATTTTATTTTGGAGGTCAACACTCCTACGACTATTTTACAGACCGTAAAAATCCGATGAAATTTTAAACATTATGACGTTGTAAAAATCATAAACTCAAATTTCAATTCATTCAGCAAAGTTTCAAAAGTTGTAACCACGATACAAGCTACTTAAACCCTACGCAATCCCAGCATTTTAATATGATTTTCGAAAACATCCATGCGTAAAGGTTTAGTTAATGGATCGGTCATCATACTTTCAGTAGACAAGTATTCTAATGTGATTATTTTGTCCTCGACCATATTCTTAGCATAATTATATTTTATATCAATGTGTTTCGTTCTGCTATGGTACTTAGGGTTCTTAACCGCCACAATTGCTGCTTGACTGTCAGAATATACCTTCACGGGTTTACTCCCGTCTTTGACGCCAAGCAATGTAGTTAAGATCCTATTAAGCCAGGTCGCTTCTTGTGCATTCTTAGAGAGGGCCACAAATTCGGATTTTATAGTTGACAGCGCGACACAGGATTGCTTCTTGCTCATCCATGAAATGGCGGCATTAGCAAGGAGAAATTCTCCTCCTGAGGTGGACATACAATCATCCGGATCACCACCATGGTCGGTGTCACTGAACCCAGTCAATTCTAATTTTCCGCCCTCATAGCACAGCGCGTAGTAGGTAGTACCTTTCAGGTATGGAATTATTCATTTCACGGACTTCAGGTGTTGAGTGCCAGGATCTAATTGGAATCGTGCTACTAGGCCCACAGCATAACAGATGTCTGGACGAGTGCATTGCATGGCATACATTAAGCTGCCAACCATACTTAAGTATTATGCACTTTTCATCTGTTCACGCTCAGCTAGGTTATTCGGGCCATCACGCTTCGAAAGCGCGCACCCGAACACAACCGGTGTATCCACGGGTTTGGCATCCTGTAGTCTAAACCTTTTCAACAACTTGTTGATATAGGATTCTTGAGATAGACATAGTTTGCGAGCAGCCCGTCCCTAGCGATCTTAATGCCCATGATGTACGTGGCTTCTCCCATGTCCTTCATCTCAAATACAGACGCCATCCAGGAGTTTGATTCATTCATGTAACTCACATCATTCGCGGAAATCAATATGTCATCTACATATAATTTCAAGATGACATACTTAGACTCAGAAGTCTTCGTGTACACGCATGGATCCTCGTGAACATTCACGAATCCATTTCCAACGATTCCTCGTGGAATCTACGGTTCCATTGCCGTGATGATTGTCTAAGACCATAAATAGATCTTTGGAGTTTACAAACTTTACGTTCGTTGCCAGGAGTAATAAAACCCTATGGCTGCTCCATATAGATCTCTTCATCCAGGTTACCATGGAGGAATGCAGTCTTAACATCCATTTGGTGCAGCTCCAGATCGAGGCTCGCAACCAAAGCCAAAATGGCCCGTACTGTGGTGTAACGCACAGTAGGTGAGTATGTCTCATCAAAGCCCACTCCGTGAAGTTGGGTATATCCTTTCGCAACGACTCGAGCATTGTATCGCTCGAAAGCTCCATCAGCAGTGAGTTTCAGTTTCAGAACCCGCTAGGCACCTATTGCTCTGCGGTTAGCAAGCAAATCAACGAAAGACCATACCGAATTAGCTTTCATAGAGGCGATTTCATCCTCTATTGTTTTCCTCCATTCTTTCACTTGAGGTCCATCCATAGCTTGTTTAACTGTTACCGGTTCATCAACCGAAGTGAGGGTGAACAATTCACCTCTTTGGGTGGGATACTACTTAGGAGAAGTTCGTTGCCTTAGACTACGTCTAGACTCGTTAGTCCCTTCTTGACCTTGAACTACGCTCCCACTAGGAATAATGCTCGTTATCGGTGCGATACTCCCACTGGGAACAAGAGAGCTACTTGAACTTTCACCAACAACTTTTCTTGGACGACCTCTTGGTAAAATGGGATTTCCATCCATTGGTTCAATAATATGATCATCAGGTCCGACTTGATTCGCACCTGCAGCAACAGTGATCTGGGTGGTTGGATTAACTCCTCCTACTGGATTTATTATGAAGATGCTCCCATCTTCATTTACCATATCGTTCACTTGTGTGACTGCCTCAAATCTCCCACTCGAAGAGAGTGGGGCGTGATTATCATTATTCTCTAGTTCAATCAAAACTTCGTTCGTTGATGTTTATAAAGCTATGGAAATTCATCCTCAAGTGATGTAACGTCTCATGTTCGACTACGTCACCATGCTACCAAGCTATTACACGTATGTATAGAGATGCTTTTCATCATTCCACGTGTGTGTTTTTGTTTGCAACATAAATTGGACCGGCCCGTTACCTTATAGGTCTGGCCGAAATTGATAGTTGTGGGCAAAGTAGGGTTTTAAAGTCCACTAAAACTTAACTTGGCCTCCAAGTAACAATTAATTATTAAATAATTTCCAATTTTCTACACACATATATATATATTTCGGCACAAGTATATATATATATTTATTGTCAAGATTCTATATTTAGAGATATATAATCAATCAACAATATATATACATATATATTTGGCAACACTATATATATATATATATTATTGTCAATATTAAATATTAGGGATATATTTTCATCAATAATATATATTTTCTCAATCTTTTAGGCATCTATATTATCAATAATATCTGGTTTCCTAAAATTGTGCTAGATATATTGATAGTTACTATCCACAAATATCATGTGAACCTAGCCCTAATTTTTACATAATCCTTAGGATAAAAATTTCGGCTGAAATTATTAAAATGTTTTCTCAAATATTTCGGTCACCTTAGGGTTACTTGTGGTCTAAGAAATAAAAAAATTTCCCCTTGAACTCCTAAAGCATGGTTCGGCCGAAAACAAGAAAATTAGGGCAAGTGGTCAAATTTCAAGATCAAATCTTTCAAAGATCAAGAATCCAAAGTTTGAATTTTATAAAAAAAAAAAAAACTTGTTTTCTTGAAGATCATGAACATCAAACGTCACTATAAACATAATGAAGAAACATGGCCAGTTCCGAATTTTAACAAAAATCGAAAATTTAAAACTTTAAAACTATTTAAAATTTTCGGCCATCTTAAAAAAAATCAAGAACACCAATTTATCAAAAGCCCGAACCCCCTAACACATGCTCTGATACCACTGTAGGATTTAGGAGATTAATACTACGGAAACAAAACCCTAGATACATGCTAGGTAACTAATACGCGACGGAATAAGATGCACAGACCTATAATGTTTCTGAAGCCCAAGAATGTTGAGGAGAGTTCTCGATCCGCCGGACGGTTCCTTGTAGACGTTCATGTTAGAGAAGCCCTACGCGGATTATGCCTCACAGCAAAGCCTCAGTCGATTCTTCGCGGGATGGATCTCCTGGAGTAAATTGCTCGACAAAATTTGGCACCTCCTTGGTGTGGTAGTTTTGGCCAAACCTAGGGAATATAGGGAGGAGGGTTTTCTTTTTATCTCACCACTTAGGAAGAGAACATTAGCATAATGAAACCCTCCTAGGACTCCCTATTTATAAGAGGAGTAAAGTGGACAAAAGTCCACTGTACCCCTCCTTATTATTTCGATCGTCCATGCAATTAGAGAGGCCCAATTTTGGGCCTCCCATGTCAATTGGGATTTTAGGCCTAGCCCAAAATCCCTAATATGACATTACCTAATTTCTTAGGTACATGGACTTAATTTATGGGCTCCCAATTACGGCGGCCCATAGTCCAAATGCTTACACCAATGACGATGAAAATGATAATGCAAAGGGTAACCCCATAAGAATATGATGGTCGCTCGCTTACTTCGAGAGCATGCGACAATTATAATGTGATACATGAAGGACGCGTAGGGTGACCCCCTACGTGCGGCACAATGATATATGATAGATGCTAATGTTAACCCTCTACGTCCAACATATGAACATACCATGCAACGAAAGAATAGCGTAGGACGCCATCGACACGAGATTAACACCTCATGTCTAAGGTATAACCAAGCCAACTTCGGGGGCAAGTTTTTACATGACAATTTTTATAATTGCCGGTTATGATTAAAAGGACCAATATAAATAACAATCCAAACTGAAACAATGACATTCCTACTCGGGAAACACAAAGTTTTAGAAAAATAAAAAAAAAATTCAAAATCGGAGTAAAGGTATCCCCCTTCAGACTACATGCAATTATTCAATTATTTTTTACATAACCATATTGCTTGTATTTGTCTCGACTAATAGGAAACGAGAAGGCAAAAGATTAGACCTTCAAATTTTCGAGTCAAACCGAGCCGAACTGGCTCGATGCAAACCGGTTCAGTCAAACCGGAGAAATCCTCCGAAAATAACCCCGCCGGAGAAGTCGCGAAGCCGGAGACCAGCACGCCTGGTCGGAACCACCACCATCGTTGGAGATGCCACCCAAATCTCCCATTGTCGTCGCCGGAGCTTCCCTTGCCGCGATCTGTCGCCTCTGGAGATCCCGATGTCGGCAAAAGGAGTTGAACCTCAAACAGCCCCCGCCGTCGATGGCCACCGCACCACGGCCCGAGAAAGCTGCTGCTGCCGGCGATCTCTCTTTGGCCCCTCCCGTTGAAAGATGCCGATGGAGCCCCTGGTCCCGCTGCGGATCGCCCTCGCTGCCTCCGGAGCTACAGGGACTGCCGCGAGCCGCCGTCCACACTTCAAACCGGAGTCAGACCGAGACGAGGTTCGATTAATCGGACTGAGACGAGGTTAGATTAATCGGACTGAGATCAAACCGATAACCAAACCGAGTTCCTAAATTGAAATAAGGTTATTTATTGGTGTCCAAGCAAGGTAAAAAGAATTAGTTTTTTAATGGTGGTAAAGATTGAATCTTTGGTGGCTATCAAAAGTGATAACATACACCCCTTTTAAAGAAGATGATAGTAGGGTTTTTCAAATGGTGGTTATTTACATTGATGCCATCAACTATAGTGTTTGTAGTTTTTCCACTAAGGCATACACATATGATTGATACATATGCATTACTATGCAACATTGATAGTGTTTTCTAACACTTAGTAATTTTTTCACTCACTACCATGTATGCATCTATATGCATCACTACAAGTGTTGTCAAACACTTAGTAATTTTTATCATGATTTACATGTATGCATCTATACGCATCACTACTAGTGTTGTCAAACACTTAGTAAATTTTACCATGATTTACATGTATGGATCCATATGCATCACTACTAGTGTTGTTAAACACTTAGTATTTTTTTCATTGATTATCATGATTGCACCCATATACATCAATGCTAGTGTTGTCAAAACACTTAGAATCTTTTTTTCATCACTTTACATGATTGCATCCATATGAGTCAACACTGGCGTTGACCAACAGTTAGAATTTTTTCATGATCATTGCATGTGTACACTCACTTGAACAATGTGAGACAATTTTGGCATACCCATACATGCACACATCATGACATACAATCATTCATTCATATATGCTATGCTACGTACATATGCACGTACCAATGTTGACACGCACGCGTTCACTTGCATTGTTACTTAGGATCCATTACAAGCACGTATGATCCATATCAATGATTACATCCATGAAATTGTATTCTAACACATTTATGACTCACCCCATACATGTGTGAATTTATATCTATGATTATAACAATGACATAGGTCGAGCAACCTCCTAGCACGGAAGGAACGACCGTCGGGCAACGCGCACCGACAACGACAGACTCATTAAAAGAGGTAAAACATAGCCGAGATACAATCGAGTGTGCATCCATCTAATAAATAGAGTCAAGTTAATGTAAACCAATGCTTGACTCGGGGGCAAATGATGGATATATACCCGATTGGACCTCACTAAGGCTCGACTTAGTCGCACCATCGACCCCGAACACGGTAAGTGGCCGTTACCCATTAAAACCACGCGCTAGTCCTCCCAAAAACCTCCGCCCGGACTAGTCCGGATGGAGGAACCGGACTAGTCCACTGTCGAAAACATCGGACAGTCTAGTTCATCCGATGTCATAACGCCGTACCAGTCCGGTCGTAACAGGGTCGGCGCGTCTGCGTCCGGCCCCCGATGCCAGGGTGATCGACACCCGGGTTACCGCATGACACATCAGTAACATTATTACACAGGACCAACCCGTAAATGTATGCCCCTCCGGTGCCAAGATCACAATCCCTATAAATGGGGCCCTATATCCTTCATTTACAACTTGATCTTTAGTTTTGACATCAGTGCTCTGAGTTCTCTCTAACTTTATCTCTCTAAAACTGAACTCTCATTTAGCATCGGAGAGGGTTCGCCGGACACCCCCTGACTTACCTCTTGTGCAGGTAAGTGAGGAAAGGAACGGAGAAAGCGGATTACGAGTAAGGAAGTGATCTCGACGCAAAGCCGCCAAATATCGGTGTTAGGTTCTGAGTCTGGGGTCAACGGGCGGTCGACTCAAGTCTCGTTCCTCACTGGAGATGTTGCGGATTCGGTGCTCTCGGGTTGTGCTGTCCTAGCTCGTGTCCTTCCGTCCTTAGCTTCTCTTCTCCTCTCGCCCTGCAAGAGGGGCAATACCAGGCACAGAGGGGGGGGGGATTGTGCCTGATGAACCCTCTCCGATGCCTAAGTCAGTACGGTTTTAGAGAGATAAAGCTAGAGAGATGTCAGAGCAAAATTATGCAACTTGCCAAGATGATTAAATGAATAGTGGAGGTGTGGTATTTATAGGCAACAGTGTCATTAAGGTGGCTTAATGACATCGTTAACCTTTAAACACAGTTAACTAACATTTAAGTACGTAATTAAGACTTTAGGATACAGAGAAGGTTGGCGGAATAAACCGAGTATGGGAGTCCGAGAATGGTGCCGGGGCCCTTGGGGGGAAGGAAAATCCGACCCCCAAGGGTAGGGGTTGGGTGAGGCCACCCAACCCCTCCTAGGGGAGATAGGGTTGGCCAACCCTATCTCCCCTAGGGGAGATCGGGTTGGTCCACCCGATCTCCCCTAGGGGAGGTCGGGTGTGGCCACCCGACCTCACCTAGGTGAGTCTAACTTGGCCGGACGAGCGCTTCGGCCTCGTCCGGACCGTTGGTGTTTTCGCGAAGTGTTCGGGTTGAAGTTTCAATTTACAATCATTAACGGGGTGATAAAAATAAAACGATTCGGAAGTCAACGGGTTCAAATTGGGCGTATATCCATCACATGCCCCCGAGTCAACCAATGGCCTAACCCTTGATTGACTCTATTTCAGGATGGTATGACACGCGCAATTTGAAACCGGGGTTTTACCTTTCGTCTGAATGCTTGCTTACCCATGGATGTGTGCCTCTGACTCTGCCCCCTGCCTTATGAGATAGAGGAATTGTAAACGTCAGAGTAGCACGGACGTGTCTCTAAGCACGCGTCCGTCTGAGGTGAGAGTAATAAATCTATCTTTGCTACGGGCGTTTACTCAAAAAATACATGCTCGCATAGGAATGTAATATGAATGCAACTAAGTGACTTATGCTTCAATTTCATGCCGGGATTTTGCCTAAGTGGAGAAAAATTTAATTTTGGTCTAAATTTTTTTCTAAGTATGGGATGCTCAAGAATAAACCTATGGGATGTTAACTTGAGTGGAGATATACTTAGTCATAGTCTAAGGAGGGTAAAGGTGATGGTTTTTCTTTAAACCTTAGATCTCATTCAAAATTAAATGGAGGGTTGTGATTAGACCACTTTAAAAAAACCTATAGCTTTTTCAAATATATAGGAGAGTTAAGAAAATACCTTACTTAGCCACCATTGTCATCCTTTTCCCTCTTTTCTCACACTTGGAGAGCAAGAAAGAATTTGGAGCACACCCAAGGAGGAGGCCGGCCGAAATTCTGGTGGTAGACCAGGAATCCCGACCAGCACGGACGGAGGGGAGTCACCGGCATCAGGCGAAGGCGGCGGCTGACTGGGACAACAGCCCGGCTAGCGGCGACGCGGAGGAGCAGCGGGACGACGGCGAGGTCGTTGCTGGCGGGGACGACGTCTGGTCCAGCGAGGGCGAGCGACGGCGAGGTGGGACGGCTCCGGCGCGGCGTGAGGCGTTCTCCGGCGACGGTGGGGCGACTGAAATCAACTCCGGCAACGATAAAATTGGGGCTCCGGCGAGGGGCTGATTCCGGCCAACGTCGAAGTTCGATTTCCGGACCCGTTTATCATATCGGGTCGGGTTTTCCGAAGGTCCACTCTTTTCCTTCTCGTTATTGCGTAAAATGTAGATTTTTGAATTGCCGATACTTGATTGCCGATACTTGATTGAATGTGGGATTGCCGTGGATAGCCGTAGATAGTCTTGGATTTGGGGAAGAAACTTTGGCCGGTCGTCCGGAGATAGTTTTTTGTCCGATTAAACTATCCTCATTTTGAATTTGATGTCGAGTCGCCATTTGTGTGTTGATTTCCGTTGGGGGGAGCGTAATGGTAATTTTGCCCGAAAACCGACTTTAGGTTCGGACAAAATTGTTCGATTTGGTTGCCGTGGTGTCCTTGGCTCATGTTTGTTATCTTTGTTGGGTGTTTTCGAATCTTTGGTTGTTGTTGTTGGCCGAGTGCCGGGGTACTCCCGGTTTTTCGGAAATTTTCTTGTTTTTACATTTGTCATGTCGTGGCAGGTACTGTATTCCTGGTGGTGTCCCCGCACACATACTCTGCAGAGGCGTTACATCCTCCGAAGGATGAGTGAGTTCCTTTTCTCTTCTTTTCGTCGCATTACTTCCTTTCCTATCATTAGCTTAGTGTTGCGATCTGAGCTGGGTGTTAGTCGAAACTTGATTCGAACTTTGGGATTTCCTGCTACCTTTGACTTAGGTCTCGCTGCTCTGTCGGAGAACCACCTAACTAGGTCTGATTACAATGAGCACGTTACCTTAGGAGATATCTGTCCCTTAGATGAGCCTCTATATCCTTTCCTCCCTTCCTTGGGGAATACCCGCGAGACGGTGACAGAGCCCCCTAGGGGGAAGGTCGTCGTTTACCGCTCCCAGATTCGATTTGGGTTGAGGCTGCCTTACTGCGATGATCTCGTAGAGTTGAGTAGGTTCTTTAGGATTTCTCCTGTGAACCTTGCTCCTAGTGCCCTCCGCGTCTGGGTGGGCTTCCGGGTGTTGTGCCACTGGTACTCCTGGAAGTATTCGCTGGTTCTGTTCCGATGCTTCTACCGGTTCCAATATCAGAGGAAAGTAGGCTTTGCGAGTTTTGTAACTCGCCATCCGTCCCTCAAGGATTCCAGATTTGCTGATTTCGGGTTGAGTGGGGTCGAGTGGGATACCTCTCTTCGCTTCGTGGCCTGGAGTGACAACTCGGCAAGTCACTGGGCCAAGCATTATTTCTTCATCACGGATCGATATGTCACTTGGTCAGTCTTGAATGAGGATCGGTCGGATGGTTGGCCTGCCTTCGGGGATTTTCTCCTGTTGATTTAGAGACTATGAAGATTATTCATGAGAGCAACAGGACCCGATCGTACTGCCCCGTGTCCTTAGTGACTGAGACGGATCTTTATGAGGCAGGGATCAGTTTGACTCCTGACTCCGGGGGTTCGGTATGTTACTTAGTCTTCTCATCTTTATTTACTTTCTGCTTTTCCTTTGTAGGTTGGTTTCACGGAAAAATCTATAACGTGCAGGGAGCACCGGTCGATCTGAGCAAGAGGAAGGCTCCTTCTAGCTCTACCCTGAAGAAGTCCCCCATGCTTGGGAAGAAGGCTGGGGCCTCTGGTATACTTCCTCCTGTTTGCTTCTTTATGGTATACTTGTGTTTTCCTTATCTTGTTTTTCTTACATTGCTAGGGCGCTCTCCCTTGGTGACCGAGAGGGTTGTTTCCGTAGGCAAGGACTCTGGACCTTCTAAGTCCAAGTCGCGGAGATCTGACTCTGAGGCCGGGGCCTCGGCTGTCAAGAGGAAGAAGGCTGCGGATCCTCCTTCGCCTGTTGTTCGTCCCCCGACCCTGTCTCGCGATAAAGAGATGGTGGTCGAAGAGGTGCCTTCCCGAGCTGATAAAGGGAAGCGACCTGTTGGTGATGGTTCCCCTTCCCGAGCACGGTCATCAGGTTCGATCTCTACCTTATCACTGATGCTTCTATGTTTATATTTTCCTTTGACTTGCTTCGTTTGTATAGGTGGGCCTCCGGCTTTGAGTCGGAAGGACTTCGCACCTCTTACTGACGAGGATGTCGTTGGGTCTGAGTGGACTCCCTTCGCTGGTTTGAAGGAGTTCCACCTTGATAGCGGCTCCTCTTTGCGGACTCCTGAGGTTGGCATCCGTGTACTTCGCGGTGCCATCCCTCCTGGCGATCGTGCTGCTCAGCCTAAGTCTCCTGGGGAGACTCGGCGCTTCGTTCAGGGTGTACTCTCTCGTTATGCGCTTGTGAGTTGTTCCTTGCTTTCTTCTTTTTACTTTTATGTGGTTGGTTTTTCGGTTACTCATCCCTTTTTTAAATTATCAGGGTATGTCTGACATGGTGAACATGTCATCCCTCGTGCTCGAGCTATCTGACGAGAAGAAGACCCTTGAGGACAGCCAGGTCTCCCTGAAGGCGGAGCTCGCCACTGCTGCTGAGAAGGCGCGCTTATCTGATCTAAAGATGCAGGAGCTCAGGGACCAAGTGTCCTTGCTTGAGACTACTGTAGGTAGCTTACGCCGGGAGGCTGAGGTTGCATCTTCACTCCATTCTGAGGAATTGCGGAAGTTGGAGGCTAGGTGCTGGGCGGAGGAGAGGACTGTCGCAGTGTCTGAATACAAGGCTTCTTCTGCCTTCACTGCTGACTATAGCGTGCGGCTCACTCAGGAGATGAACCAGTTTGTTGAGTATTTGGTTGATCATATTTTCCGCATTGATCCTCAGTTTCCAGTTGGCGATCTTGGTGATTTTGGGCCATACGCTGCTGGTTACATGGCTGTTCTTAGGGGTCAGGCTGCTGTTGCAGACGAGCCTGCCCCTACACAGGTGGATGCTACGCCTGTGGATATCGATACTTCAGACTCCTCTTCCTCTTCCTCTTCCTCCATCTCTGCCGGTGGTTCAGCCTCAGGGGGTCAGGGTGACTCCCCCGAAGGCTCTGATTGATGTATCGACACCTTGCTATCTTTGTATATATGACCATACTCTTTCTCCCCTTTGATGGGTTGAGTATCTTTTGGGATTGTTGTGGGGTTTTGTGTTGCTTTCCATTGTCGTATTGTGCTGTTGACTATGTGGTTCACTTGGCTTTACATTGGTACTTCGTATGCTTTTGTATGTACTCCTTTGATTATGGACTCTTCTCTTGGTGTGTTTCCTTTACTTATCCTTCTTTCGTGTTTTCCTTCATGCCATGCCTGCTATTTCATCAAGAAAAAACATTATGTGTTCTCCATATCACTCTACTTTGAAATTACTTTCTCATGGGATCCTTCTTAGTATGGTGTAATGCTCTCTTCTGATACCCTTTGAATGGTATATATGGTATTGTTAGACCAAAGATACGCTCTTGGTGGGCGTCGAAATCTGTTCACGAGACTGGCTCTCGGAGGGCACTTAACGTTTCACAGGATAGGCTCCCGGAGGGCACAAGTTAGACCAATAATACGCTCCTGGTTGGCGTCAAAATCTGTTCACGAGACTAGCTCTCGGAGGGCACTTAACGTTTCACAAGATAGGCTCCCGGAGGGCACAAGTTAGACCAAAGATACGCTCCTGGTTGGCGTCGAAGCTGGTAGTTTGAAATCTACCTCAAGATACGCTCTTGGGGGCGTCGAATCTGGTAGTGTTTTTTCTACCTCAAGATACACTCTTGGGGGCGTCGAATCTGGTAGGTTGCAAATCTACCTCAAGATATGCTCCTGGGGGCGTCGAAATTCGTAGTTTTTGGAAACCACTCTCAAGATACGCTCTTGGTGCGTCGAAGGTCGTAGTATAGAAACTACTCTCAAGATACGCTCTTGGGGGCGTCGAAAGTCGTAGTATGAACACTACTCTCAAGATACGCTCTTGGGGGCGTCGAAATTCGTAGTTTTTGGAAACCACTCTCAAGATACGCTCTTGGTGCGTCGAAGGACGTAGTATAAAAACTACTCTCAAGATACGCTCTTGGGGGCGTCGAAGGTCGTAGTATGAAAACTACTCTCAAGATACGCTCTTGGGGGCGTCGAGGGTCGTAGTATTGAAACTACTCTCAAGATACGCTCTTGGGGGCGTCGAGGGTCGTAGTATTGAAACTACTCTCAAGATACGCTCTTGGGGGCGTCGAAAATTCGTTGTTGACTTGAAGTCATATCTGTGTAAGGATAACTTCATGATTATATCACCACATTCATTGGAAAATACCTTTGAAGGAAATCCTACTCCCTTAAGAGCATTCATGTTTTTTGTACACATGGGGTGCCTTGGGTGGGTCAAGACACCCTTTGGAGGAAATCAAAGATAGTTGTAGAGTTGGAGTAACTTCGTGAGTTCTCATTCTCAAAATTTTTTTTTGAAAAACTTAGAAAGCTTGAACATGCAAAGTGCTAAATATGAAACTAAGGATATGGGGTGGTCAATTTGTCTGTTGCCACATACTCTTTTAGGCCTCCATTTTGAATCATTTCCTCCACTTCTATCTTCAGCACCATGCAGTTGTTGGTTTGATGCCCCCAGGTCCCATGGTACTCACACCATCCCTGTGCATCTCTTCCTAGGAAGGCCTTGCCCTCCTCTCTGCATGTGGGTAGTTCCTCCTTGAGGTGCTTCTAAAAAATTTCTTCTATGCTCACTGTAAGGGGTGTGAATTTGAAATTTACACCTCCTCCCAGTGTGTCAGTCTCTCTTCCTTTCTCCGGGACTTCATCCCATTGCTCCATCTCCTTTGCAAACGTCTTGTCTAGCTTTTCCTTGAGCTGTCTTATCGTGTTTGTCATGACCATTTCATAAAGCCCTCCATAGGCGTCAAATGAGTTTGGATGCATGTTTCTAATGAAGGCTCTGACGGCTTCTCCTCTTGTGATGTCCATATTGGCACCATAACTGGAGAATCTTTCGAAGTAGCTTGACACTGGCTCCCACGGCATTTGCTTGATGTCATCAATGTGTTGGAAACCTTTTATGATGGAGTCCCTTGTTCTTCTTCCTTGTGCGGTTTCTGGTTGCCAAGGTATGCTTGTTACCTTTACAGCCTTGCTCATGTGTCTCTTCTTGGCCATTCTTTGAAAAAATTGTCTGCTCAGGCGGAGTGCAACTCCGTTCTTCATTTTTGTTTCCCTTTGTTTCCTCTTTATCTTCTTCTTGGTTTGGTTGGTCCCTACCATGACCATTGCTACTGTGTCTGTCCTATGTGATCCACGTCTCATGGAGTTCACGTAGCACTGCCTTGCCGTGCGTTGGTCGCCCAAGACTTCTCCAACTCCATTCTCAGTGATGTACTTCAACTTCTGGTGTACGGTAGATGGCACAATTTCATATGGATTTATGGTTGTTCTTCCTAGGATCCCGTTGTAGGCTCCCAAGCTTTCAACCACCAAGAAGTTAACGTTCACCTTCAGCTGTGTCCATCCTTGGCCCATGGTCACTGGCAGGGTTATCATTCCTAGGGGGTAACTTGTTGCCCCTGAGAAGCCAACCAGAGGTAAGTTGACTGGTTTGATGTCTGCCTTTGTTTTCCCTATCTCCTCTAGGACCCTTAGGCTTAGGAGGTCTGCTGAGCTGCCCCCATCTACCAGTATTCTCTTTACATCAAAATTATCAATGTCTATCGTGATGACTAACGCATCGTCATGTGGGAAGACAATGTGGCTCTTGTCCTTCTCCGAGAATTCAATCTTCATCTCCTCTCCTTCTCGTGGCCTTTTCCTCCACCTTGGCACTGAACTCAGTTTTGATGCGTAAACCTCCCTTGCATTAGCAGTTGGGCCACCTGATGCCACTCCTCCGTGTATCATGTTTATGGTTCCTCTCTTGTTGGGTGGAGGATTGTAGTCTACCTTGCTCTTGCCTTTGTCCCTGTATGATGGCCCTAGCTGTATGCTGTTGCCCCCATGATCCACGAACTGCTTTAGTTCTCCCCTTTGGATGACATTGTTGATGCTTAGCTTTAGGCTGAAGCATTCGTTCGTGTCATGCCCGTATGCTTCATGGTTATCACACCATCTATCCTTGTGTGTCCCCACCATTGGGGCTCTCCACCTTGCAGGGGGTGACCAGAGTTTCTGATTCCGCATCTCTCTGAGGACAGTAGCTGGAGTGGCGTTCAATGGGATGAACTTGATGACGTTGATTTCCCTAGCTTTCAATGGTTCGCCCATTTGATTTCTTTGCTGGGGCGGACGCCATTCCTGCTGCCTTGTGTGTTGAGGTGCCTGAGGTGGCTTTCCTCTGTTCGGCTTTGCATTGTCTTCCTTAGCTGCTTGAATCTTGGCTTTCTTACTTGCTCTGTGCCTCTCCAGGTCTATATGAGTTTTTACTCTCCCTGCTAGCTCCTCTAAGGTGCTTGCTGGTTTCTTGGCCATCTTTTCTGCCAGCGTGGACCCGAAGCGGCCTAGGTTTCTAATGAAGGCTCGTATTATCTCACCCTCAGTGATGTCGCCCTGGATGTCCGCTATGTTTTGGTTAAACCTAGTGTAGTAACTGGCCAAGGATTCATCATTTTCTTGCTTCACGTCATCGATGGAGCCTGTTCCTTTGAGGAGCTTCCTTTCTCCTAGATATCTCTGAAGGAGCTTCGCCTTTAGCTGCTCCCATGAGTGGATGCTCTCTGAGGGTAGGCTGAAGAACCAGTGTGAGGCCACCCCTGATAGGGTGTTTGGAAATAGGAGTGCCTTGTATCTTTCATCAGTAGTTCTCCCAAATAGGGAGGCTTCATGCTGTTGAATATGCTCCAAAGGGTCTCCCTTGCCATTGTATTTTGCAATCTGGACTGTATGCAGGGAGTCCGGCACCTTGCTCATCTCTAGTTCCCTCTTGAAAGGGTGGTTCGTTTTGTCACTTAGACAATGCAAGCTGTGTTTCTTTGACTCGTTCATTTTCCTTGTTATCATTGCCTCTATTTCTTCCGGAGTGATCAATATTGGTGTCGGGGTGTAATCTCTCTGATAGCCTCCGTAGTTATAGATTGGGCTTGCCGGGATCCCTTGTCCGTATTGATACGGACTGTAGGTGTATCCTTGGTGTCCCTGCTGGGGTGCTTCATAGAATTCTTGCCTCCTTAGAGGTCTTGCTTGTCTGTCCTCCCCTAGTGGGGTGTAAGCCCTGGCGTTCTGCTGTTGCCTAGGAGGCACGAATTGTTGCCTTCCCTCTGGGGGTGGCTCCTGGTGATTTCTTCTTTGCTCCTCTCGCTGCCCTGCTCGAGGGTGCGAGTGGTGCTCTTCCGTTGGGATCTGTTCCTCTTCATGAGCTTCTGTATGTGTGCCCTGGGTGTATGTCGGCCTTGTGTATGTTGTGTAGGCGCGGTTGTCATTCCTTTGGGTCGGCATCCCATACGGGTATCCTCGGGGTTGCGCCTCATAGTAATATCCCTCAGGGGGTGCCGTGTGTTGGGATGGCACTCCCTGTTGCTCCCTTTCTCTCTGTGGCCTCCTTGCCAAGGGGGTTGAGGCTGTGGAGGACTCAGCCCCAGCTGGGCGTGAGGGTCCTCCCTCCTGGTTGTTGTGTTGAGGAGGCTGTGGGGTTCCTTGAGGTTCTGGTTGCACTGGCAGTTTCCCTGGGTTAGGCTGCCTTCCTAGGGGTATAGGCTCTCTCCTTCGCCTATTGCCCCCGGGTGGGCGGTGGTGCCTAGACACCCTGCTGTTCGTCATTGCTCTTGTTATTGCCAGGCTTTCTGTTCGAAGCCCACTGACGGCGCCAAGTGTTAGGTTCCGAGTCTGGGGTCAACGGGCGGTCGACTCAAGTCTCGTTCCTCACTGGAGATGTTGCGGATTCGGTGCTCTCGGGTTGTGCTGTCCTAGCTCGTGTCCTTCCGTCCTTAGCTTCTCTTCTCCTCTCGCCCTGCAAGAGGGGCAATACCAGGCACAGGGGGGGGGGGTGGTGCCTGATGAACCCTCTCCGATGCCTAAGTCAGTACGGTTTTAGAGAGATAAAGCTAGAGAGATGTCAGAGCAAAATTATGCAACTTGCCAAGATGATTAAATGAATAGTGGAGGTGTGGTATTTATAGGCAACGGTGTCATTAAGGTGGCTTAATGACATCGTTAACCTTTAAACACAGTTAACTAACATTTAAGTACGTAATTAAGACCTTAGGATACAGAGAAGGTTGGCGGAATAAACCGAGTATGGGAGTCCGAGAATGGTGCCGGGGCCCTTGGGGGGAAGGAAAATCCGACCCCCAAGGGTAGGGGTTGGGTGAGGCCACCCAACCCCTCCTAGGGGAGATAGGGTTGGCCGACCCTATCTCCCCTAGGGGAGATCGGGTTGGCCGACCCGATCTCCCCTAGGGGAGATCGGGTTGGCTGACCCGATCTCCCCTAGGAGAGGTCGGGTGTGGCCACCCGACCTCACCTAGGTGAGTCTAACTTGGCCGGACGAGCGCTTCGGCCTCGTCCGGACCGTTGGTGTTTTCGCGAAGTGTTCGGGTTGAAGTTTCAATTTACAATCATTAACGGGGTGATAAAAATAAAACGATTCGGAAGTCAACGAGTTCAAATTGGGCGTATATCCATCAATCGGAACCCAACGAGCATGATCCATCAAACTCCACCACCTCTCTTGCCATTTATTTTTATCTCTGGTCTCTCCAAACACTCTCTTTATTGTGTTTTCACCCACAAGCCTTCCTTGATTCCTCTCGATCAGTCCTCCCAATAATGCATATAAATAATCACTTGATCATCTAGTCTTCTACGTCTTCTTTAATAAGGGGTGGCTACTGTCACTCCCCTCTCCATTGAAGAAATTATGTTTTCAGCTATATATTTAAAATATTGTTTTGGAAATAAATAAATAAATAAATGGTATGTGGTTGTGAATGCAGGAGGGAGAGGAATATACGTACATTTTGTACGAGGATGTAAAGTCATGTCCCTCCCTGTGCTGTGAGGATGTGCACGTCCACTGCTCAATACTTGTTGACTCTCCACCTCGCCCATGGAATTAGCAGTCATCTATTTCGCACTTCTTTATTCTTATTTCTTTTATTTTAGCCGTATCTACTCTACTTGTTTGGGAATTAAACGCTAACCAATATCCCGGAGCGATGTCGATCTTTTTGCAGATTGTAATAGTTTTAATAATTAATAAAATCGGTGCACTTGAAGATTAAAAAAACAAAAACAAACCAATCGAGGGGCTCGTTCTTCAAGGACGTCATCATCTTGTACATAACATATCTATACACACAGCCTATTCCTTACATATATATTCACTTCTCTTCATGTTTCAGTATTATATCAATTATTTGCCGGTATTCTCAGTATTTTTTATTTAAAAAAAATGTGGGAGAAGAAGATGAAGAAATTGGCAGTAATTAGTTTAGTGGAGGGTTATTTGAGTGAGGAAGTATTACGTAATGATACTTTTATATTAGAGCATTGTAACGGTTTTACATAAACTATATTATTTAAATTTTTTACATAAATACTTATGTACATTTTAAATAATACATAAACACTTAAACACTTTAGGGCTCCACAAAACACAAAAAAAAAAAAAACATAGCCCAATTAAAATCAGTCATAGCCAGAGGCTATGGGGAAAACGAAGAAAGATATGAAGGAGGCAAACTTCCCGATGGTCGGGTTCTCCGGCTCTACCTCCTATCCGCTAGGGGTAATCACCTTACCAGTAGAGTTTGGTAGTGGGTGGAAGTCAGAAAGGAGGAACGTGGAGTTTGTGGTAGTTGATTCCGCGGGGACTTACAACGCGATTATCGGGAGAACCACCATCAACCCCCTGATGGCAGTTGCCTCGACAGTGCACCAGAAGATGAAGTTCCCGACCGACCACGGAGTCGGAGAAGTCAAGGGGGATCAAGTAGCTTCTCGAAAATGCTATGTTAATGCCACCCGGAGGAGGAGTCGAGAGGCCATGACTGTCCTCCAGACAGACACAGATCCTAGAGAGGAGTTTGCGCGTCCCGCCCCCATAGAAGATCTGAAAGAAGTCGAGATCGACGGCCCCCAAAGGAGGGTGAAAATCGGGTCTGCTCTGACTGAGGAGACAGCCCAGAAATTGATTGAATTACTGAAGGAGTTCAAGGAGCTGTTTGCCTGGTCCCCGAGCGATATGCCAGGAATCAGCCCCGATGTGATCGTACACGAGCTGAAGATAGATCCCGCGATCAAGCCTATCACGCAGAAAAGGCATCCGATGGGCACAGACAAGAAGATCGCGATCCAGCAGGAAGTGGGCAGGTTGCTCGATGCTGGGTTTATTAAAGAGCTCCGATTCCAGACGTGGGTTGCTAATCCAGTGCTGGTGAAGAAGACTAACGGCAAATGGCGAATGTGTGTGGATTTCCGCGACCTGAATAAGGCTTGCCCGAAGGACTGTTATCCACTCCCGAGAATCGACCAGCTGGTGGATGCCACGTCGGGACATGAGCTGTTGAGTTTTATGGATGCGTATTCGGGCTACAACCAGATCAAGATGGCCAAGGAAGACGCTCCCCACACAGCGTTCTACGCAGACAGTGACATCTATCACTACGATGTCATGCCTTTCGGATTGATCAATGCTGGGGCAACCTACCAGCGGATGGTGAACAAGCTGTTCGGAGATATGTTGGGGGAAACCATGGAGGCTTACGTGGATGATATGCTGGTGAAGTCCCGACAAGCCGAGGATCATGTGCACAACCTAACCATGGCGTTTGAGCGGATGAGACTCCATCAAGTTCGTTTAAACCCGACGAAATGCGCCTTCGGAGTCCACTCAGGGAAATTTTTGGGCTTTATGGTGAGCCGGAGAGGAATTGAGGTGAATCCCGAGAAACTGAGGGCGATTGAGGAGATGCAGTCTCCGATAAACCATCGGGAGGTACAAGTGCTAAATGGCCGACTAGCTGCAATGAATCGCTTCTTGTCCAAAGCTAGCGACCGATCAATGCCATTTTTTGAAGTCTTGAGGGCCAACAAGAAATTCGAGTGGACTGCCAAGTGTGAAGAGGCGTTCCAAGCACTCAAGTAGCACCTTCGCACCCTCCCGCCGTTGGCGAAACCGGTTCCAGGCGAGCCGCTCTATTTTTATTTGGCTGTTTCTGAATTTGCCATTAGCTCTGTGTTAGTGAAGGTTGTCGAGGGTAATCAATTACCCGTCTATTATGTAAGCAAGGCGTTTGCCAAGTCTGAATTAAATTATCCCGCCGTTGAGAAGTACCTCTTTGCGTTGATTATTACTGCTCGGAAGCTAAGGCCTTATTTCCATGCATACGAGATTACTGTGCTGACGAACCAGCCTTTGAAGCATTTTTTGAACCGACCGGATGCATCGGGGAGATTAGTGAAGTGGGCAGTAGAGCTTAGTGAGTTTCGAATACACTTCGCTCCAAGAACGGCCATTAAGGGCCAGGCATTAGCGGATTTTATAGCGGAATCTACAGTCCCCGATCTAGAAGAAGTGGGCCCTGTAGAGGGGGCAACCACGGAGGTCCCGACAGAAGAACAACCATAGAGGGCAGAGCAATCAGAACAGCCAAACGAAGAAAATACCTGGGAAATGTACACGGATGGCTCCTCGAGTTCGGACGGATCAGGAGCGGGCTTTTTGTTGATACCACCGGGTGAAGGTGAACCGCTCCGATACGCCTTGGCTTTAACATTTAAGGCCACAAACAACGAAGCGGAGTATGAAGCTCTTATCACGGGCCTGAAAATTGTTAGAGGCACGGGAGTCGATCACTTGAGAGTGAAGTGTGACGCAGCTTTGATCGTAAAGCAGGTTCAAGGGCGATACGAAGCGAGGAGCCCGATAATGAAGAAGTATCTACGAGAGGTACAAACCTTGAAGGAGAGCTTTAAAAGCTTCGACATCGAGGCAATCCTGAGGGAGGAAAACGTAGAGGCAGACGCCTTGAGCAAATTTGCCCTGGGGGCACCCTTGGAAGAAAATCGGACGGTGCACTTCTTAGAAAAGGTGATCTTATCGACCATCAACCCGACACAGGTGTGCGCCATTGACGCAAGATCGGAGGAAGAGCCGACTTGGATGTCCCCGATAGTCGCGTACCTGACTACGGGGGCAGTCCCCGATGATAAAGTGGCAGCGGACAGGATACGTCGGATCGCGGCTAATTATGTGATGCTGGACAATCAGCTATACAAGAAGGGATGGTTCTCAACTCCATACTTGAAGTGTGTGGCAGAACCCGACACCAATCGGATCCTGAAGGAGGTGCACGAAGGGGTCGCGGCTTGTCATGAAGGGGCCCGATCCATTATGAGGAAAGTGCTAAACTTGGGCTATTATTGGCCCACGATGAACAAGGAAGCAACGGCGTTGGTCCGATCCTGTGACGCATGTTAGAGGTACGCCCCGAGTATCGTGGCTCCGGCCGCTAATCTGACATCCATCAAGAGCGCTTGGTCCTTCGCGCAGTGGGGCATCGACTTAGTGGGACCTCTTCCACAAGCACAAGGACAATGTAAGTATTTACTTGTAGCTATCGATTATTTTTCGAAATGGATAGAGGCAAAGGTGTTGGCCAGAACAACGGGGAACCAGATTGTCAAGTTCCTCCAGACCCATATTGTGTCCAGATACGGGATTCCTAAGGTGGTGATCAGCGACAATGGTCCACCGTTTAATGGCTCTCAGGTGAGGGAGTATCTGGAGGAGTTGAACATCGAGCATCGGATTGCTTCTGTACGCCATGCTCAGACTAACGGCCAGGTGGAATCAGCCAACAAAATCGTGATGGATGGCCTGAAGAAGAGGGTCTATGCCTTGAAGGGCAAGTGGCTGAACGAACTGGAAAACGTGCTTTGGGCTGTTAGAACGACACCCAAACGATCAACGGGGGAGACTCCGTTTTGCCTCATTTATGGCACGGAGGCTGTCGCCCCCGTGGAGGTAGCTGTGGCGTCCCATCGGATGAGATATTACGAGCCTCTGACAAATGATGAGATGAGACGTCTGGACTTGGACTTGCTTGAAGAGAAGAGACGGGAAGCCGATGAAGTCCAAGCTCGAATGCGTTTGACGACGGCCAGGTACTACAATCGGCGAGTGAAGTCCCGACAATTCTTCGTCGGGGAGCTGGTTTGGCATCGCAACGAGTTCACCCTTTTGGATCGAATCAATAAGATGTCACCAAAATGGGAAGGACCTTATAAGGTCATGGGGATGCTAGCTCCAAATGCGTACAAGTTGGAAGACCTCGATGGCAGAACGTTAAAGCATTCTTTTAGTGGCGAACACTTGAAGAAACACCATGCTTGAAGAAAGTCGCCTTAAGTGGTGCCCGAAGAAAGTCGCCTTAAGTGGTGCCCGATAAAGTCGCCTTAAGTGGTGCCCGATGTAAAATCGCCTTAAGTGGTGTATGTTGTGTATCGTTTAATTCGATGTAAGCCAAATTTGTGCCATCAATGAATAAAGAGGTCGCTTCCAATCAGAGTTATTCTTATATTTATGCTAAGTGTCAAAGCCTTAAGTGGTGAACGAGTAAAGTCGCCTTGAGTGGTGCACGAGAAAAGTCGCCTTGAGTGGTGCACGATCCTTAGATTCATTCTAAGTACTGAAAAGCCGCCTTAAGTGGTGCATGACATAAAGTCGCCTTGAGTGGTGCCCGATATTAAGTCGTCTTTGCACGATATTAAGTCGCCTTAAGTGGTGCACGGAAAAGTCGCCTCGAGTGGCGCAGGATGATAAGTCGCCTTAAGTGGTGCAAGTTAGTAAGCCGCCTTAAGTGGTGCATGATATAAAGTCGCCTTGAGTGGTGCCCGATATTAAGTCGTCTTTGCACGATATAAAGTCGCCTTGAGTGGTGCACGATATTAAGTCGTCTTAAGTGATGCGTGATTCTTAGATTTACTCTAAGTAATATTAAGTCGCCTTAAGTGGTGCACGGAAAAGTCGCCTCGAGTGGCGCAGGATGATAAGTCGCTTTAAGTGGTGCAAGTTAGTAAATCGTCTTAAGTGATGTATGAGAATATCTTAAAGTGTCGATGAAGAGGTAGCTCCTCTTCACTCTGAACTTGTGGTATGCATTTCCGGCCTTGAGAAATAAATAAATAAATAAATGGTATGTGGTTGTGAATGCAGGAGGGAGAGGAATATACGTACATTTTGTACGAGGATGTAAAGTCATGTCCCTCCCTATGCTGTGAGGATGTGCACGTCCTCTGCTCAATACTTGTTGACTCTCCACCTTTCCCATGGAATTAGTACTTATCTATTTCGCACTTCGTTATTCTTATTTATGTTGTTTTAGCCGTATCTACTCTATTTGTTTGGGAATTAAACGCTAACTAATATCCCGGAGCGATGTCGATCTTTTTGTAGATTGTAATAGTTTTAATTATTAATAAAATCGGCGCAGTTGAAGATTAAAATAAAAAAACAAAAACAAACCAATCGAGGGGCTCGTTCTTCAAGGACGTCATCATCTTGTACATAACATATCTATACACACAGCCTATTCCTTACATATATATTCACTTCTCTTCATGTTTCAGTATTATATCAATTATTTGCCGGTATTCTCAGTATTTTTTATTTAAAAAAAATGTGGGAGAAGAAGATGAAGAAATTGGCAGTAATTAGTTTAGAGGAGGGTTATTGGAGTGAGGAAGTATTACGTAATGATACTTTTATATTAGAGCATTGTAACGGTTTTACATAAACTATATTATTTAAATTTTTTACATAAATACTTATGTACATTTTAAATAATACATAAAATTAAAACACTCGTATACAATATTTGCTCTATTAAAACACACTTAGAGCATCCACAATGGTTTTACATAAAATGTATTCTTTAAAGTTGCCACGTAGACATTTATGTACACTTTAAGTAATACGTAAATTTAAGACACACGTAAAAAATATTTTCTCTGCAATCGTATTACTTAAACATATTCCTTAAATATATTTTATTATTAGATTTTCCAACAACCACCAATAAGATATTAGCATTAATTATAAAATGAATTAATTTATAATAAAAAATTGGTTACGTAATACATAGTGTATTACTTAAATTTAAGGAATGCTTTATGTAAAAACATAAATTTACGTGTGGGTCACATCTTTAAGGAATGCTATGTAAAACCACTGTAGATAGTTTTTGTTGCTTTACTTAAATAAACATGTAGGACCCACGTTTACGTAATCTTTACGTAATACCATTGTGGATGCTCTTAAAAACTTTAGGGCTCCACAAAACACAAAAAAAAAAAAACATAGCCCAATTAAAATCAGTCATAGCCAGTGCTATCAGAACCGGACCGGACCAACGGTCCAACCGGGTTCGAACCGGAACAGGTGCCTTTAACGATCCGGTTCGATTAAATTCAGAGGCTATAAGCGAACCCGGTTCGATATCCGGTTTTACAGTGAACCGGCCGGTTCTGAACAAACTTGGCGGTTTGCCTGTTCGGACATTATGAAAAAAAAAATCATATTTTAGGGTTTTTCTAAATTGAGCGCCGCAGAGGACAGCTGAAGAACAGAGTCATTGTGGCCTCGTCGACCACCACACCGACAACCGCGCCGCAGCCCTCTCAAAACACATCTCCTACCATCTCAACGAAACATTATCCTTATACACACAGACACCCAACGCAGACCCCCGATTCAGACCACATCTAGTACTCCGACTTCGTCAATTCCAAGATTCAGTCCACGGCCCCACTCAGACTACAGCCACTACTCTGATTTTCACAATGTAGGAATTCGAGCTACATGCACGCTAAAACACACATGTTAGTAAGACATGAGATCGTAACACGGATACGATACTTACTTGTTCAGTATGGCGGCGTGCGGCTGCGGAAGCGTAGATCGTTGGCGTCGGCTCGGAAGCACGGCGACAGGGATGCCGGTCGGAGAGGCACGTCACATAATCGGAGCGCACCTCGGATTGCCACGGTTGATGACCCAAAGACGAGGTAGTCGGGTACCGGAGCTCTAACTCGAGAGGAGATCGTCAAAGGCAACTTCAGACTGATCTCTCACACACTAACTCACAATTGTATATCTTGTAGGTCTCTATTACATAACCATCCATATAGAGATGGATATATATAGGCACGGGGCGGTTACACACTTCTGAAGTGTGTAAGTTTAGTCCCGGACTTACCGAGCCGTGCAGAACACCCCATTTGGGTGCAATATTTTCTACATCTCCCACTCACACATAATGGGAGTGCTTAGTTGCATGAATAGTGATATACCTCTCTACATTTCCTTCGTCTTTCATACAGGGCTCAACCGTGCGACCGACATACTTTGTAAAAGCTAGTTGTTGTATATCTGTTATGAGTATACAACAATTCATTGAGGACAACCTGCAATAAGGAAGTATGCTTGTACCCTAGATCGTCGAACCTCATTCAGGTATCTACAAAGATCTCATTAGTTATACCTTGTATCCACAATCACGAAACGAAATCATGATTGGTGCGCACCGTGAATACAATTCTAAAAGAGATTCCGTTGAAAATCTTCATCTACTCACGATCCTTTCAACACCAACCCGACTCGCTTTTCTAGACATGTCCCACCAGGCTGAATCTGTACGTGGCCTTATGGAAACACACTAAGCTAGCGAACATCGTGCCAGGTCTCAAGTCTCCGATCGGAGTCGTGAGGGCACACAATTTAGGAACCTCATAAGGATCCTGGGTCTCACACTATAACAAGCTGAGATCATGCTTGTGTAAACCCATGGTCGCATAGCACACACGGTATGAAACATGTGTCACAACACTCTTCTCATTTTCCCTGGAGCGTACGTCATTTGTCTCAGTCAAAGACAGTGATGTGCGGATGTCATTTCAAATGCCACATGCACTCGAACAAGAGTCCACTAACTCCCATCCGGCTCTAAGGTAAACTATGCATAAACAGATTCCACTTTAATCATCGATGATTGTATGTCAATGAGCGACTTATGAATTCGAGCAGTTATCTCTCTAATCATCCATTTGACGATTTTAAGCTCAAAATCAGGTCTCATCTCCCATTCGTCACAAAGACTTGACGTCGCTAAAACGCGGAGGCGGTTGCTCGTGTGAGAGAGCTAACCTCTAGTTTACCCGACATACATTTAAAATTCGAGTGAATGCACATAACAATCACAATAAACATGTGTGTATTCAAATCAAACGTATTGATATAGATGAACATTGTGAAGTGATCATTGGGAAAAAAAATAAGCAAACTACCTCGATGTTTACACAATGTACAAGACCATCAGTCTTCATTGTGATCAAATGTCGATGAATTGCACATATGCAAAGGGTTTTACGGACTTACCGTCTATTCATCATTTATCGACTATCACTTCACATTCACCATCTTGCATGCAACCATGCCTTATGCACAGTTATATTGGTCAATTGAATGTTCAAACATCGTTGGGATCCTCTTCGGAATATATTACAGTACAATTACCAGTAGACTAACACTGGAGCAGTAATATGCATCATCCGGAATATTTATATATAGGAACCTTACAGACCAAATCAAATCCTCGGTTGTTGTTGCGAGAGCACTAGTTTCATTCGCATATAGTGAAGTTTCCACTCGTTTCCCATTTTCTGATGGCCAGTCAGTAAGAAGCATCTTCCTAAAAAATTCGTTACTCCCACTAGGAACAATTCACTATATTTTGTCATACACTTATGTACAACACCTCAACAACCACCGTTATATGATCCTTGAGCATCAATCCAAGTCGAGTCATATGCCCAATTTTATAGTAAATCTAGTGCACGTCACAACATGCACAAGACACCCGACTGAGCTCATCTTAATTAAGACATTTAGCGCATCAAGTCTTGACCTTTATACAGAGTTAGCTTATCGAGGTAATAATATCATCAATCACCCAAGAAACATATTCTCTCAAATGATCTCTTAGAATCTTAATTCCGAGATTGTATTGTTTTACCATCCGTACATCAACTAAGTCTTGGACTCATTTGATTAACTCCGTAACTTCCAGCACGTACTATTGCACATATGATCTTGTCGATGTTTTAATAACAGTCTTAGTCCGTAGTGACTAAAACATCTGACATGACTAACACATCATCATTACTAATATTGCCTCGAGGGAATAAAGTAGAATGCTAACGGACCACCATATTCCAAAAGCTGCACTCTCATGCCACAATATGGAGAAGTGCTTCTATTTCTACTTTAATATTTCAAAGGCAATATCTACATCCAAGATCAATGTGGCTGGATTCATGCGAATACAACACTCGCAATTATTCAAGACACGTCTCAAATATGTCAAATTTTCATGACTTTTAGGACCTCACCGATCCATTTACGCTTTGCGTCTTCCATCTTTTCCTCCGTTTTCCTTAAAGGGTATTAGAAGCCATAATTAGCTCCCACTAGGATTAAGAACCTTTTGTACACGCTCCCACTAGAACGATAACCTTTACTCATTTCGAGTAACAACATGAAAGTTCTTGCTCCCGCTTGAACTAAGATCATGACCAAGATAATTTACATTCGCAACTGGTGGTGAAAAAGGCGAACATGGCGAGAAAATTATTCAACATCTGCAAAAGGCGAACCATGTAACAATGGTGTGGTGGCTCAGCGCCTCGTCCCTTAACTAGAGGTTAGGGGTTCAATCCCCGCTAGTGACCAAAGGAATGGAAAATTGTTCATGGCCAGCACTTTGGACCACGCGGGAAAAAAAAGGTCACAACCCACTTTTTCCTTTATAAGGATAAACATGTTCATTTCGACATCTTTTTAGTTTAGGCACAAATTTTCTCCCACTTTCAGACTTTTTCCAAATCATAACGTTTATGAAGTGGTATGCAACTAAAATTTAGGCACTTGATCAAGTTGACAAACATTCGTCTCGATATAAGGTGGGTCCTCCTTGTAGAGAGACCTGGATACTACCATAGGTAATGTATTATTGGACCAATGTTGTCACCGACTCAACCATCTTCAGAAGCGTATCACCTACGTCTTCTAACAACATGTTTATGTTGCATAGTGCCAAAAAAATAGTCAATGGAATGAAATATCTTTTTATATGACGTATCTTTATTAGTCAAGTCGATGAGCTAACCACCGTCTTAACGTATATGAGAACCACAAGTTCTTTATCTATTCAATTCATCTACAAGACTCATTTATCCATCTGTAGAATATCAAATAAATATACAAGATGCGAAACATATTTAAGCCTTCCCACAACAAATATGGGCTAGTAGATGTCTAGTTTGAACTTATTCTGGTTGCCTACACAAAGCTTTCGGTCACGTCGCTAGCAAACTTGCGACAAAGTTTGGATATATTGAAATCGTTGCTAGATGCAACTGTGATATACAATAAATCCACCGGAATGGACTATATATACACAAACTCAATGTCATGGAAACATTAATCGAAAAACTAGGTCTAACAGAAAAAAAGACTGAAATCAGTAATTCACCAAATAGTAGGGCATTGTGGACTCGATTGTCTCAAAGACATAGCTTGCAGATGCCAACTCATTAAGCTGCAGCTCGAGCGTCTGTACCTATCATGATTTAGTTTAATTTTTGAAGATCAACTAAAAATCTTCTTGTCTATGGCTTAATCCCGAGTCACAACTCATAAAGGATTAGATTGATCAAATTGCTTGAACTAGAAACTCAATAGTCTACTAGTTTAAGCATCAAGACATACAAGACGCTTCTGAGCAGTGCATTTATTTGAGTAATAGCCCATAGCTAAAACTATATTAGCACTTTATCTTAGCCATTTGGACAGTGCAGACGCTTCCGCTCGCTAATTTCATCCGTCTTTGATTTCTAACTGGACCCATCATGCTCCTCATTCCTACCACGATTTTGTCTCTTTGGTCTCTTTTTGGCTTTGGAGGAAGTCGCCACATGCAACTCAGCCAAAGTACTCTTACTCTTATGCATTTCCTCTTCTAGCTTTAGCAGTTGCTCAACTTCTTCTTGAGTGGTAGCCCAATTAGAGTGAGACAACTCTATTTTTACATGCTTCCACGAATCGTGTAAGGAGCTGATTACAACCTGCAGTTTCTGTCTTAGTGAAAATATGACTAGCATGCCTGAGTTTAACTGTCATATCAGCCACATGCCAAATATGCAACTTTAGGCAGTGTTCAAGGTGCCTCTTATAAGAGGCAAATCACACAATCAAGAACACTTTCCTTTATGTGGATTGGAAACTAAATTTCTTATTCAAGTCGTTTCAAAGCGCCGTAGCACTCTGATAACCTTGAAATTCCTTAAACATACTATCATTCGTAGCACTCAACAAAATGATACACAGTTAAATTCTGCACTTATCAGGCTTCATAGAATATCAAGTCTCGCCTCTACTGGGACACATTCCCTGCTTTAGACTTTTCCATGTCATTGAACATGGTCTCTGATGGGTCCAACTATAGCCGTCAGGCCCTTTAACGGCGAAGAAACGGCAAACAGGCCCACCAGGCCCAGAGTAAAGGTCAAGATGACTTTGGAGAAGGGTCCCGACGAAGGGAGTCCCGACGATGCAAGGTCCAGACAGAGTCGGTCCCGACGGTTGAGCTAGAAGCTCCCGATGAGAAGCCTTTAAATAGGCCCCGATGATGAATCCCTGAGAATGATAGGCCCTGTCACGATGACGAGGGGCCCCGAGCGGTGACACAACGAGATAACTCTGGAGTCCCTGACGGGAGTCGGGACTCGTTATCAGAGAATAAAGCCAAGATATGCGGGGCGTGGCCGAGATACACGGAACGTGGTTAAGATACACGGATCGTGGCCGAGATACGCGGGGCATGGTTAAGATACGCGAGATCACGTACGAGATAAGCGGGATACGGGCTAACCACCCCTAACGGTTCGCCAGGTACCTGAGGCATCTCTTTGCCTATAAAAGGGCAGGAGGTCACCTCAGATCACGTACGTTGAGTTGAATACACTTTGATATCTGTTACTTGCCAGTCAGACGAAGTACTCATTTAAGCATCGGAGAGGGATTCTGGGTCACCGCCCGGTCTATCCCCTCTTGCAGGATTGCGTGGAGCGAAGGAGCCAGGACTGCCGTCAAGATCGGTACCGGAGTTCCATCGTGATCCAACATTGGCGCCGTCTGTGGGAATCAAACAAAAAGCTGATATGCCTTCTACTCGATCGATGGCGGCTGGCAAGAACAGAAGAGAACTGATCCAGAGTCATCCGGTGTTCGCAAAGAAAGACGACTCATCAACGTGATTCATGGAGGATTTGCTGCTGGAGGAGATACCTCATCTGCTCGAGAGGCTTACGCCTCTAGGATCCCTACAGCGGTGGTGCTGGGTAAGAGGTCTCGATCTTGGACCTTGAAAGAAGAGATGGTAATCTCCTTCTCGTCTGAAGACCTCATAGGCGTGGAGACTCCGCACGACGATGCCCTGGTGGTAACCCTGGATGTAGATGGGTTTGAGATGAAGAGAATCCTAATCGACGGAGGGAGCTCCTCCGACATTCTATTCATGGATGCGCTGGAAGCCATGGGGAAGACGAAGAAAGACCTGAAGGAGGCAAACTTCCCCATGGTCGGGTTCTAAGGCTCAACTTCCTACCCGCTAGGAGTAATCACCAAACCAGTGGAGTTTGGTAGTGGGTGGAAGTCAGAAAGGAGGAACGTGGAATTTGTCGTGGTTGACTCTGCGGGGACCTACAACGCGATTATCGGGAGAACCACCATCAATCCACTGATGGCGGTTGCCTCGACTGTACACCAGAAGATGAAGTTCCCGACCGACCACGGAGTCGGGGAAGTCAAAGGTGACCAGGTGGCTTCTCGAAAATGCTATGTCAACGCCACTCGGAGGAGAAGGCGAGAGGCTATGACTGTCCTCCAGACAGACACAGATCCTAGAGAAGAGTTTGGGCGTCCCGCCCCCGTAGAAGATCTGAAAGAAGTCGAGATCGACGGACCCCAGAGGAAGGTGAAAATCGGGTCCGCTCTAACTGAAGAGACAGCCCAAAAACTGGTGGAGCTGCTGAAGGAGTTCAAGGAGCTGTTTGCCTGGTCCCCGAGCGATATGCAAGGAATCAGCCCCGATGTGATCGTGCACGAGCTGAAGATAGACCCCGCGATCAAGCCAATCACGCAGAAAAGGCGTCCGATGGGCACGGATAAGAAGATCGCGATCCAGCAGGAGGTGGGCAGGTTACTCGATGCTGGTTTCATTAGGGAGCTCCGATTCCAGACTTGGGTCGCCAACCCAGTACTGGTGAAGAAGACTAACGGGAAGTGGCGAATGTGCGTGGACTTCCGCGACTTAAACAAAGCTTGTCCAAAGGATTGCTATCCACTCCCGAGGATTGACCAGCTGGTGGATGCCACATCGGGACATGAGCTGCTGAGTTTCATGGATGCGTATTCAGGTTACAACCAGATCAAGATGGCCAAGGAAGACGCCCCCCACACTGCGTTTTATGCAGACAGCGACATCTATCACTATGATGTCATGCCTTTCGGGTTGATTAACGCCGGGGCAACCTACCAACGGATGGTGAACAAGCTGTTTGGAGATATGCTGGGAGAAACCATGGAAGCTTACGTGGATGATATGCTGGTGAAGTCCCGACAAGCCGAGGATCACGTGCACAACCTTACCATGGCGTTTGAGCGGATGAGGCTCCATCAAGTTCGCTTGAACCCGATGAAATGCGCCTTCGGAGTCCACTCAGGGAAGTTTTTGGGCTTCATGGTGAGCCAAAGAGGAATTGAAGTGAACCCTGAGAAGCTGAGGGCAATCGAGGAGATGCAGTCTCCGATAAACCATCGGGAGATGCAAGTACTGAATGGCCGACTAGCTGCAATGAACCACTTCTTGTCCAAAGCCAGCGACCGATCAATGCCGTTTTTTGAAGTCTTGAGGGCCAACAAAAAATTCGAATGGACCGCCAAATGTGAAGAGGCGTTCCAAGCACTCAAACAACACCTTCGCACACTCCCGCCGCTGGCGAAACCGGTTCCAGGCGAGCCGCTCTTCCTTTATTTGGCTGTTTCTGAATTTGCCATTAGCTCTGTGTTAGTAAAGGTTGTCGAGGGTAATCAAGTCCCCGTCTATTATGTAAGCAAGGCATTTTCCAAATCTGAATTGAACTATCCCGTCGTTGAGAAGTACCTCTTTGCGTTGATAATTACTGCTCGGAAGCTAAGGCCATATTTCCACGCACACGAGACCACTGTGCTAACGAACCAGCCTTTGAAGCATTTTTTGAACCGACCGGATGCGTCGGGGAGATTGGTGAAATGGGCAGTAGAGCTCAGTGAGTTTCGAATACACTTTGCTCCCAGAACGGCAATCAAGGGCCAGGCATTGGCGGACTTTATAGCAGAATCTACAGCCCCCGATCTAGAAGAAACGGGCCCTGTAGAGGGGGCAGCCATGGAGGTCCCGACAGAAGAACAACCAGAGAGGGCAGAGCAATCAGAACAGCCAAACAAAGAAAATACCTGGGAAATGTACACGGACGGCTCCGCAAGTTCAGACGGATCAGGAGCGGGCTTTTTGTTGATACCACCAGGTGAGGGTGAACCTCTCCGATACGCCTTGGCTTTAACATTCAAGGCCACAAACAATGAAGCGGAGTATGAAGCTCTTATCACGGGCCTAAAAATTGCTAAAGGCACTGGAATCGATCACTTGAGGGTGAAGTGCGACGCAGCGTTAATCGTGAACCAAGTTCAAGGGCGATACGAAGCAAGGAGCCCGATAATGAAGAAGTATCTGCGAGAGGTACAAACCCTGAGAGAAAGCTTCAAAAGCTTCGATATCGAGGCTATTCCAAGGGAGGAGAACGTAGAGGCAGACGCCTTGAGCAAATTTGCCCTGGGGGCACCCTTAGAAGAAAATCGGAAGGTGCACTTCCTGGAGAAGGTGATCTTGTCAAACATCGACCCCACGCAGGTGTGCACCGTTGAAGCAAAATCGGAGGAGGAGCCCACTTGGATGACCCCGATAGTCGCGTATCTGACTACGGGGGCAGTCCCCGAGGATAAGGTAGCAGCAGACAGGATATGTCGGATCGCGTCTAATTATGTGATGCTGGACAATCAGCTGTACAAGAAGGGCTGGTTCTCGACTCCGTACCTGAAGTGTGTAGCAGATCCCGACACCAATCGAATCCTGAAGGAAATGCATGAGGGGATCGCGGCTTGTCACGAAGGGGCCCGATCCATTTTGAGGAAGGTGTTGAACTTAGGCTACTATTGGCCCACGATGAACAAAGAAGCAACGGCGTTGGTCCGATCATGCGACGCGTGCCAGAGGTACGCCCCGAGTATCGTGGCTCCGGCTGCCAACCTGACATCCATCAAGAGCGCTTGGCCCTTCGCGCAGTGGGGCATCGACTTAGTGGGACCTCTTCCACAAGCACAAGGACAATGTAAGTATTTACTTGTAGCTATCGATTATTTTTCGAAATGGATAGAGGCAAAGGCATTGGCCAGAACAACGGGGAACCAGATCGTCAAGTTCCTCCAAACCCACATCGTGTCCAGATACGGGATTCCTAAGGTGGTGATCAGCGACAATGGCCCACCGTTTAATGGCTCTTTGGTGAGGGAGTATCTGGAAGAACTGAACGTTGAACATCGAACCGCCTCCGTACGCCATGCTCAGACTAATGGCCAGGTGGAGTCAGCCAACAAAATCGTGATGGATGGCCTGAAGAAGAGGGTCTATGCCTTGAAGGGCAAATGGCTGAATGAACTAGAAAACGTACTTTGGGCTGTTAGAACGACACCCAAACGATCAACAGTGGAGACTCCGTTTGGCCTTGTTTATGGCATGGAAGCTGTCGCTCCTGTGGAGGTAGCTGTGGCATCCCATCGGACGGGATATTATGAGCCCCTGACGAACGAGGAAGTGAGACGCCTGGACTTGGACCTACTCGAAGAGAAAAGGCGGGAAGCCGATGAAGTCCAAGCACGAATGCGCTTGGCGACGGCCAGGTACTATAATCGGCGAGTGAAGTCCCGACAGTTCTTCGTCGGGGAGCTGGTTTGGCGTCGCAACGAGTTCACCCTTTTGGATCGAATCAACAAGATGTCACCAAAATGGGAATGACCTTATAATGTCGTGGGGATGCCAGCCCCGAACGCATACAAGTTGGAAGACCTCGATGGCAGAACGTTAAATCATTCTTTCAGTGACAAACACTTGAAGAAACACCATGCTTGAAGAAAGTCGCCTTAAGTGGTGCCCGAGAAAGTCGCCTTAAGTGGTGCCCGATAAAGTCGCCTTAAGTTGTGCCCGATAAAGTCGCCTTAAGTGGTGCCCGATGTAAAATCGCCTTAAGTGGTGTATGCTATTTATCGTTTAATTCGATGTAAGCCAATCTTATGCCATCAATAAAGAGGTTGCTTCCAAATAAGAGTTGTCCTTAGATTTATGCTAAGTGTAAAAGTCGCCTTCAGTGGTGCACGATGAAAGTCGCCTTCAGTGGTGCACGATGAAAGTCGCCTTCAGTGGTGCGTGATGTAAGTCGCCTTTAGTGGTGCCCGATAAAGCCGCCTTCAGTGGTGCACGATGAAGGTCGCCTTCAGTGGTGCGTGATGGAAGTCGCCTTTAGTGGTGCCCGATAAAGCCGCCTTAAGTGGTGCACAATACTTAGGTTTATTCTAAGTATCCGAAAGTCGCCTTCAGTGGTGCACGATGAAAGTCGCCTTCAGTGGTGCACAATATTAAGTCGCCTTAAGTGGTGCGCGATTTTTAGGTTTATCCTAAGCAACGATTAAAGTCGTCTTAAGTGATGCACTCGATATTAAGTCGCCTTAAGTGGTGCAAGTTATTAAATCGTCGGGAAGGACGTATGAGAAATTCGTAAGTATCGAAGTTTCGACTGCTAAGAACTAAGTCATCTTAAGTGATGCACTCGATGCTAAGTCGCCTTAAGTGGTGCGGGTTGTTAAATAGTCGGGAAAGACGAAAGACAACAAGAGATCGGAATTAAAGGAGTCTAATATTGATAAAGGGCTCGAAGGCCCGACGACGACACCAGAGAAGAAAATACAAGGACTCTGAAAGATAAAAACATTCAAGCTCGGTCCTTGTCAGCAGCAGCAGAGGGGTCCACAGGATTGACTTCGGGAGGATTGACTGTCGGGGCATCCGCACTTGGAAGCTCAGAGGCGTCTTCGACAATTATGGGGGTACTCCCCCCATCACTCTCCTCAGAAAGAGCAAAATACTTCTTCGCAAAGGGAGCGAGGGAAGGAGACTTGTCGAAGTTGATGGCATCCCCATACTCCAGGTGGAGCTCCTCAACGGCGTTGAAGAGAGTGTTCTCCACCTCCGCGCCAAAGAACTTCATGGCATCATCTTGGAAGCCCTCCGACCTCCGATAGTCCTCCCGACCTTTGGCCTCCGCTTCGGCCAGCCGTGCCGGGAATCCCGCGACCAGCTCCTCCAGAGCCTTCTTCTCGAGGACCAGCTGGTCCTCAGCGGCCTTCTTCTCCTGGGTCAGCCGGTCCACGACTGCCCCCCGCTCTTGCCACTCTTGCCTCAAGAGCCCCTCGAAGTCCGCGATCTGCTGCTGAAGGCCCCGAATCTTCTCATTGAGGACAGCCAGCTCTTTGGCAAGCTTCCCCCGCGAAGACTGGGAGGCCTTGAGATCCGCCTGAAGCTGCTCGCGGACTCCTCGGTCCCGCTCCCGGGCCTCATCATAGGCAATGACATACCCGATGAGGCGGTTGTAATCCCCGAGCTCCTGCAATCAAAAGGAAAAGAGTATTAGAAGGACAAAAGACCCGATTTATCGATCAACAAGAAAGAAGCGAAGTCTCACCTCGATGCAGCGCACAGCCATACCCCTGACGTCCCGCTGCATATGCGTCCGATTGAGATGAATCGGATGTCGCATAGAAGGCAGGATGGAACCCGCCAGCAGATGCAGGGCCGGTTCTTGGTCCTGTTCCCCTTGTGTGAGCGGGACTCCCTGGAGCGTCTGGATAGGAGCCCAGGGGGCATCGGCCTGTGAAGAGTTGAAGGGCCTGTAGAAGTCCCCATCAAGAGCGAGGGGAGAGATGGGACGAGGAAGAGAAGGCGGTGCATCTGTGGAAGCTGCAGCACCCGAGGAAGCTCCCGAGCGACCTGCACCTGGAGGATGAAGAGCTTCAGATAGGTAGTCAGGAAGTTCATCGGGATTCTTACACCAAATGATACGTCGGGAGACGTATTGATCCTTCCCGCGGTAGTGATAGTAGCCTGCCTTCAAGACTCGGGGAGTTTCGCCTCGAAGGATCCTTTTGACATCAGCAATGCGGCCTTTCTTGGTCGAGGAAATCAAGTCCGACGGGACCATCCTTTTATACGATTTAATAGCAAGTCGGAGTTGTTTACCTTCTTCAGCATTCTGGACCTCGAAGAGTTGGTCCAGATCCACCCGAGGCCGCTTGGGCTGCTCCGCTGAAGGAGACCCCGACCTGGCAGCAGCCTTCTTAGCAGACTTCCTCTTCCGCGAGGGACGGACAACATCGGTCTCCCCCTGCTTAAGGAATAGATCGGTCAGCACAGATACCTTCTTGGCTGCAAACAATAAACGAAGAAAGTTAGAAATTTACCCAAGGGACCACGCTAGAAGGGCCGTCGAAGAGCTGCCCCCCAGAGGCAATACTGAGGAGTCGGACCCCGGCGTGCACCAGGTCCCGCTCCACCAGAGAGTTAGCATTGAGAGGAGTGTAAGACTCCCCCCAACGATAAAGCTGGATCAATTGGAGAGTCTCGAAATCCTCATCAGCATAAGAGTGGAAAGCAGGCGGAGGGTCTGCTGCCACCTCCCACCGAGGCCAAGGAATAGAAGAATGTTCGATGAAGAAGTAGCTCTTCTTCCAGCTACTGTTGTCGGACCCCGTATCGATCAAGAGTCCCCGACCCTTGACCACCTTCCAGGTGTCACTGGTCCAACCGTGCCGGGCAAGCTGCTGCTTACTCCACTTGGGCATCCGAGGGTAGAAGGCGCAAACCCCCGCCTCGTTGCATTTCAACCCATAGAAGGTCCGGAAAATTTGAAGGCTGTAGACCCACTTCTGTCGGAGACAGAGGACTTGAAAGGCGTTCCAGATACGGATGGCATGAGGAGAAAAGGTAGTGGGGTGTGTTTGGTAGTGTTGGCACAGCTCGACCAGGTTACCGCAAAAGGGGAACCTGATCCCCGCTGATATTTGTCCCGTTGAGACAAATACCTCCCCTTTCTGGGGACGAGTAACCTCAGGGTCACTCGAGGGACGATGCCGAGGATAAGGGAAACGAGGTTCCCAGGTGATGGTGATGCAACCCTCTCGGAGAGCTGCATCGTAAGCAGTAGTAGAAATCTCATTTGGAGCATAGTCAAATTTAAAAGGTTTTCTCCCCTCGGAGCTGGAACCGCTGTCTGAAAAGCAACCAGGGCAAGAAAATACAGTGGGACTCTGGGAAAAATTAGAAAGAAAAAGACGAACAAGCAACGAAGAGTGTTTCCTTACCAGACATGATGAAGTAGAGGTTGAAGGAGATGAACGAGATGTCGCCGGAAAGATGATCGGAGAGACTCCAAAGACCTTCGAAATCACAGAGCTTGAAATTGCAGAGGAATCGCAGAGAGCTTTTGAGAATTCGAAGACGGTAAAAGTTAAATGATGACTGTGGCTAGGGTTTTATAGTCGAAGAAAACGGTTGAAAGGACACTTCGATCCGAGTCGTCGAAGTCGAAGAGTCTTAATCTGGACCGTTGAGATGAAACGTGCAGAAGGACAACGGGCGTAATGATGAAACGGCCTGAAAAGCACTTTTCAGAAAAGGACAGGCGCGAAAAATCAGGCACGTGGGTCGAAAACGTCACTCCATTATCTGCTGCATTTAATGCACTAGAGAACCGAAGAGACCTTTGGGATATAGCAGTTATCTACAAAACCCTGAGGAAACGTGGAGGATAAGACTGATAACATTAAGTAACTGAACCAAGGAACAGATCCCCGACTCTAGTATTGGAAAATCGGGAGTTGGAAGACACGACGAACTAAAAGTCCCTCATGTCTTGGGAGCAAATGATGGGTCTGACTATAGCCGTCAGGCCCTTTAACGGCGAAGAAACGGCAAACAGGCCCACCAGGCCCAGAGTAAAGGTCAAGATGACTTTGGAGAAGGGTCCCGACGAAGGGAGTCCCGACGATGCAAGGTCCCGACAGAGTCGGTCCCGACGGTTGAGCTAGAAGCTCCCGATGGGAAGCCTTTAAATAGGCCCCGATGATGAATCCCTGAGAATGATAGGCCCTGTCACGATGACGAGGGGCCCCGAGCGGTGACACAACAAGATAACTCTGGAGTCCCAGACGGGAGTCGGGACTCGTTATCAGAGAATAAAGCCAAGATATGCGGGGCGTGGCCGAGATACATGGAACGTGGTTAAGATACACGGATCGAGGCCGAGATACGCGTGGCATGGCTAAGATACGCGAGATCACGTACGAGATAAGCGGGATACGGGCTAACCACCCCTAACGGTTCGCCAGGTACCTGAGGCATCTCTTTGCCTATAAAAGGGCAGGAGGTCACCTCAGATCACGTACGTTGAGTTGAATACACTTTGATATCTGTTACTTGCCAGTCAGACGAAGTACTCATTTAAGCATCGGAGAGGGATTCTGGGTCACCGCCCGGTCTATCCCCTCTTGCAGGATTGCGTGGAGCGAAGGAGCCAGGACTGCCGTCAAGATCCGTACCAGAGTTCCATCGTGATCCAACAGTCTCTAGAATTTTTAGCATTTGGAGCAAGTACACAACTTTCTCCAGCCATACCTAAGAGTTATCACCATTCAACTTTAGCGCACAACTAAGTTCGGCAACAACCTTTGGGGGGATCGATGTCATCCTTTACACAAAATAGATAACATCTTATCAGGATCATTCAACAAGGCATGCAAGAATTATTGTTCATTATACTTACACATGTTACACTCAACTTTCTTATTGATCGAATTAATTAAAGCAAGCATGCCGCGGAGTCAAAAGTTCACTATGTTCCCAATCATCGTCCAAAGTACATGCTTAGCGAGATTTAGCCAATAATCAAGTCAAGTTCCGATCACATTGATCAAGTCAACATGCAATTATGATTTAGCTTATACATGCACGACTAACTACAACACGTGTCATGCTAAATATGTAATAATCATTAAGCAAGTTGACATGCTCTCAATGTTGACCTACACATGGATTCTACACAAATCATCACGAATCATGCTTATTATATAACAAGTATCAATCGAGTAAACATCTCTCAAGATTGATTTAGACAAGTATACTAAACAAATTAGTATGTACTAAACATAAAATATTCAAACATGCCTATATGAATGATGATTTGGACAATGACATGACGTAATTAATTAGGCTAGCATGCATCTCAAATGTTCATATACATGGATATTATATAAATCAACATGTATCATGCTTAGCGAAATCATGTCATAATAAGCAATACATGCAAGCTTACAATATGTACGTATACATGGATGTTAAACAAATTAACAAGTATCATGTTTTACACACAACTAAAAATCTAGCACCCCATACCGGATTTAACAAGACATATCTCGCACAAAAATCTGTTTTAAAAGACTTAGAACCATCATGTAAATTCTCAAAAGTTACGTTTAGAGGAACATTTCAGGTGGACCGAAGGGTTCATGAGACAGGCCTCAACACTCCCGTTTCTTAGACAGAACCGTAGTTCCCAGGCCGGGGAGGAGGGGCGCGGCGTAAAGTTTTCAAGCTCGGTCTTTCTAGACAAAATTATTTACTCAATTTCAACTCAAGAATACTACAATCGAGTCTCCTAAGACTTTGCGAAAACATATTTCGCTTGTAGTTGAGACATATTCAAACTACGGGGGGGCAACATGCAATTTTACTAAATATAATGCTAAACAAAATAGCACCCCTAAACATGATACTAATAAAATTAAGCATGCATTTAATTTCTTTTACAAGATTAGGGACTATAGTGTAATAAAATATTTTATCCCTAATAAATAATATGGCCGATTTTTTTAAAACTTAGAAAAAATGGGTCGAATTTGAATAAAATCAAATATTTGACCGAAGTCAACTTATTGAGAAAAGAAAAACTTGCTCACGTGAGCAATATTTAACTGGTCCCAAGTTTAAAAAAAAATTCAGCCCAACGTATTGAAAACTCAACTTTGTGTAAACAAAACTCACGTAAGCCCAAGTTAAAAAAATGGATGGCACATTCGTAGTTACAGGCTGATTTGCTGCTCACGCATCACGTGATAATAAAAACATCACATGAATTTTTAAATAAGCACAGCCCGACCCAAAAAAAATATAAACACTCGACCCGCCCGTTACTGCATCTTCTTTACCCGGATTTTATGAAAAAAAAACTGCAAGTAACCACACACCATGCAACCCACGACCTAGCCACTTCTCCCACTCACTGATTAACCGTTCAACTTGCAACCGTTACCGGCGACACTTAACCGGCGACATCGTGGCAATTGTTCATCGGGAACTCATCTCCGGTGGGAAAAAGAGAGATGGGAAAGAAGATGATTAGATACGGAGGGTGGGAATGGGAAGGCTGCGTGGGAATTTGGGTGATGTGAGAATGAGAGATTAGGGAGATTTGACTGAAGGCATTCGGTTGTTTTTAGCAAAAAAGCGGTCGGACCGAGTTCGAACCGGGTCGGACCCTCCGAACCGGAAACTGGTGCCGTAGCCGGTCTCCGATCCAGTTCTGATAACGCTGGTCACAGCAATTACACCATAAATTTGCTGAGTGCAACATAGATAATTATTTTCTAAATTTAATTTAATATTGTTTTCTAGATAGGTAATTACCTTAGCCATGTCATAATTTCTATTTTTCTTGCCTTTAGTATTTTTTTTTACTTTCGGATAAATTTTATGTTTAAACATTTATACTATTTTTTTTATCTAATATTTACATAAAAAGCTAATTTATTGTAACATAAGAATACTTATAGACTCATTTACGCTCTAGGGTTCACCCGACTAAACTTTTCATCTAACTAATAGGTTTTTAGAAAGAAAAAAATCATCAAATAATTTAAACATATTTACTCTCTAGGGTTCACCCGTCCCGATAGAGTTTTAGAAAAAAAAAAAACAGAACTATTGTAAATTATCATACGTTAAATGTGAAGTTCTTATAAAATTAGTCGAATAAGAATATGTGCTAACAAAGAATAAATATATTTTTTAATAAAAAGATATATATATATATATATATATATATCAATTAACTTAACTAGATTTTAAAAAAATGTTCAAAAGAAATTGTTACATACTTAAGCATGTGAAAAACTCTCACATGATGTGTTAGGTTCCGAGTCTAGGGTCAACGGGCGGTCGACTCAAGTCTCGTTCCTCACTGGAGATATTGTGGATCCGGTGCTCTCGGGTTGTGCTGTCCTAGCTCGTGTCCTTCCGTCCTTAGCTTCTCTTCTCCTCTCGCCCTGCAAGAGGGGCAATACCAGGCACAGAGGGGGGGGGGGTGGTGCCTGATGAACCCTCTCCGATGCCTAAGTCAGTACGGTTTTAGAGAGATAAAGCTAGAGAGATGTCAGAGCAAAATTATCCACCTTGCCAAGATGATCAAATGAATAGTGGAGGTGTGGTATTTATAGGCAACGGTGTCATTAAGGTGGCTTAATGACATCGTTAACCTTTAAACACAGTTAATTAACCTTTAAACACATAATTAAGACCTTAGGATACAGAGAAAGTTGGCGGAATAAACCGAGTATGGGAGTCCGAGAATGGTGCCAGGGCCCTTGGGGGGAAGGAAAATCCGACCACCAAGGGTAGGGGTTGGGTGAGGCCACCCAACCCCTCCTAGGGGAGATAGGGTTGGCCAACCCTATCTCCCCTGGGGAGATCGGGTTGGCCGACCCGATCTCCCCTAGGGGAGGTCGGGTGTGGCCACCCGACCTCACCTAGGTGAGTCTACCTTGGTCGGACGAGCGCTTCGGCCCCGTCCGGACCGTTGGTGTTTTCGCGAAGTGTTCGGGTTGAAGTTTCGATTTACAATCATTAACGGGGTGATAAAAATAAAGCGATCCGGAAGTCAACGGGTTCAAATTGGGCGTATATCCATCACATGCCCCCGAGTCAACCAATGGCCTAACCCTTGATTGACTCTATTTCAGGATGGTATGATACGCGCAATTTGAAACCGGGGTTTTACCTTTCGTCTGAATGCTTGCTTACCCATGGATGCGTGCCTCTGACTCTGCCCCCTGCCTTATGAGATAGAGGAATTGTAAACGTCAGAGTAACACGGACGTGTGCCTAAGCACGCGTCCGTCTGAGGTAGGAGTAATAAGTCTATCTTTGCTACGGGCGCATACTCAAAAAATACATGCTCGCATAGGAATGTAATATGAATGCAACTAAGTGACTTATACTTCAATTTCATGCCGGGATTTTGCCTAAGTGGAGAAAAATTTAATTTTGGTCTAAATTTTTTTCTAAGTATGGGATGCTCAAGAATAAACCTATGGGATGTTAACTTGAGTGAAGATGGACACATCATGAACATGTGGATGTGTACTAGCATACATGCAAGTAGGAACATAAGGATGGGAGTGAGTAGAGACATGCTGCGATTGTAGTCATGAATGTATGCATAAATATATGGCGGCCATGTGCATGGACGTCTAAATGTTTGAACACACGGGAGTGTGTATGTGGGCATGCATATGAGTGCAAGCATGAACATGTATGTATGTATGGACGGGTTGTGAGTATAAGCATGAGTGATGACATTGATGTACCTGTAGATGTTAATCATGAATATGAGCATAAGTGCAAAGGTGAGAGCATAGACCTCTCCTTTACCTGAGGGTGGGAACTCTGCCACTCAATGGGACACAACGTTCCGCCTCCCTTGTACTAGCGTGAGCATTGTCCATTAACCTCGACCTTTGGCATGTGTAACATTTTTCCTTCATTCGTTGGAGCGTGTGTATAGCTCTTGACCTTTACCCTGCAATTTGTTCCCCATAAAAGTGAGGGTGAAAATGCTTACAAGTTTTCTTCTTACCGCCGCGAGCGAAGGGGTCTATTGACATGTGTTAAGGGTTGACTCTTCCTTCGGATGTGTTGGAGCGTTGCTCCATTTGGGGAAAATAAAAGTTCGCCCTCTTCCCTTGGTGTTAAGGTTGCCCCCGTAGTAGGCGTATCTCGCCCCTCCATGAGTAAGGGTCGATCTTTGCATTGGTTGCTCGTATAGATGACTCACTTTTGGAAAGCTTTCTTCTTCAGACAGGGAGACCTTGAAGATCGTTTTCCAAGGTAGTCAGACCAAATCTGACTGTCCTGTGTCTTGGGTGTCCGAGGTGGACTCGTATGAGGCGGGGACTCGTATGAACCCTTGTAGGTTGATTTCATGGAGAAACATATAAGGTGTAGGCAGAGCGTTCCGAACGTACCGTTGAATCGGATGAGAGGGAAGAAACCTCTTGTTCTACTTATCAGGCCAAGAAATTTTCTAAGTCAGGGAAGGCTGCTAATGCTTCCAGTATGTTCTCATTCCATTCTCTTTTCTTTGTGATATACTTATGATTGTTCTCATGTTGCTTCCTTCTTGTTGTTAGAACGTTCGCCCCTGGTTACCGAATGGGTTCTTGCAGTGGGCGAGAGTTCAAGTCAATCAAGGGCGTGGAAACCTGACTCTAAGGTCGGGCCCTCGATTGCCAAGGAGAAGGAAACCGCGAGGGGCTCTCCTTCAAGTGCCTCCTTGCTGACTCCCTCTCATGATAAGGAGGCAGTGGTTGAAGAGGCGCCCTCTTTACTTGACGAAGGGAAATAAACTGTGGCTGGCGATGGGGTGATCATAGGTCTTGATGTCTCTTCTCTATCCTCTGCCACCCAGCCGAGGGGCCGAGTCTCAGGTTCATTTCATCTTCATGTAGATTTGACGACTTTCGAGGGTGTCTTTGGCTTTCCTATGGGTTATGTTATTAACCCCTGCGTTGAAAAATTTTCTTTTGGTGATGGGTGTGATCGTCGCCTTTCGTTGAGGTTCCTTTCTTTTGCCATGGCTCTGATTAAGATAGCAAATTCTTGCTTGGGAGTTTGGTGGAGACTGTTCTTGAGTTAGCTTCTATTAGTATCGTAGTTGTGATCGTTGTGGGGATCGTTTTGTTATGTGCCCTCAATAGTGCTTGTCGTGATTCTTTGCTTCATGGTTGATTTCATAAGATATGGAGGTTGTCTTCATAATGAGGACGTCTCCTACCTAGTACCACCCAGTGGGTTGAAATATAAGTGCCTACCTTTGATGAGTGTATGAAGAGTATTGTTTCTCCCTTTTTCTTGAACCTCCTCCTAAGGCTAGGCGTAGCCTTTTGATGTTCGTGGTCGGGATGATGTCTTTACAATGTATGTCTTTGACAGATGTTTTACAATGTGCTGCCATGATAATCACTTCGAGGTATGTGGACATGATAGCCACTTCGTGATGTGTGGGAGTGATAGCCCTTCTGTAGTGTGTGGACATGATAGCCACTTCAAGGTATGTGGACATGATAGCCACTTCAAGGTATGTGGACATGATAGCCACTTCAAGGTATGTGGACATGATAGCCACTTCAAGGTATCTGGACATGATAGCCACATCACGATGTATGGAGTTGTGCTTTAGTATTCTTTTCTCATTGGAGAGCCTTCATTGCTGAATTTGCCTTTTGTTTAGGCTATGTTTGTTGGGTTAGGTCCCGATGTCTCGTCTTGCCCGATGTTGTATCCTTCATGCTTTTTAGATGTCTCCTTCATGAGTTGTGCTTGACGATGTTCAAGTCTTATACGAGCATAGGTCACGCGAGAGTGACATGCAAGACAGTAATATTTGTCGGAGGTTGCTTTGTGCGACCTGTAAGGCAATTCCTCTTCTTGATGGGTCGAGTTTATTTTGAGAGCCTTGAACTTTGGATTTTATGTCTTTGCTATCCTTCTTGGTGGTGTTGGGTTCCTTTGGGATACTTCTCTTGACTTGTGATATGGATGGTAGGATAACTCGTTACTTTTCATGATAACCTCTTGTACTTCTATATATGATCCTTTGGTCATGGACTTCTCCTTTGTATATGCTTTCCTTTACTTATCCTTCTTTTGTGTTTTCCTTCATGCCATACCTGCTATCTCATCAAGAAAAAACATTATGTGTTCTTTATACAACTTTACTTTGAAATTACTTTCTCATGGGATCCTTCTTAGTATGGTGCAATGATCTCTTCTAATACCCTTTGAATGGTATGTATGGTATTGCTAGTCCAAAGATACGCTCTTGGTGGGCGTCGAATCTGTTCACGAGACAGGCTCTCGGAGGGCACTTAACGTTTCACAGGATAGGCTCCCGGAGGGCACAGGTTAGACCAAAGATACGCTCCTGGTGGGCGTCGAAATCTGTTCACGAGACTGGCTCTCGGAGGGCACTTAACGTTTCAGAGGATAGGCTCCCGGAGGGCACAGGTTAGACCAAAGATACGCTCCTGGTGGGCGTCGAAATCTGTTCACGAGACAGGCTCTCGGAGGGCACTTAACGTTTCACAGGATAGGCTCCCGGAGGGCACAAGTTAGACCAAAGATACGCTCCTGGTGGGCGTCGAAGCTGGTAGTTTGAAATCTACCTCAAGATACGCTCTTGGGGGCTGTTGGATCACGGTGGAACTCCGGTACGGATCTTGACGGCAATCCTAGCTCCTTTGCTCCACGTAATCCTGCAAGAGGGGATAGACCGGGCGGTGACCCAGAATCCCTCTCCGATGCTTAAATGAGTCTCTCGTATGACTGGCAAGCAACAATCTCAAAAGTATATCGAACTCAACGTAAGTGATCTGAGGTGACCTCCTGCCCTTTTATAGGCAAAGAGGTGCCTCAGGTACCTGGCGAACCGTTAGGGGTGGTTAGCCCGTATCCCGCTTATCTCGTACATGATCTCGCGTATCTTAGCCATGCCCCGCGTATCTCGGCCACGATCCGTGTATCTTAACCACGTTCCGTATATCTCGGCCACGCCCCGCATATCTTGGCTTTATCCTCTGGTGGCGAGTCCCGACTCCCGTCGGGGACTCCAGAGTTATCTCGTTGTGTCACCGCTCGGGGCCCCTCGTCATCGTGACAGGGCCAATCATTCTCAGGGATTCATCATCGGGGCCTACTTAAAGGCTTCTCATCGGGAGCTTCTAGCTCCGCCGTCGGGACCGACTCTGTCGGGACCCTACTTCGTCGGGACTCCCTTCATCGGGACCCGTCTCCTAGGTCATCTTGACCTTTACTCTGGGCCTGGTGGGCCTGTTTGCCGTTTCCTCGCCGTTAAAGGGCCTGACGGCTATAGTCGGACCCATCATTTGCCCCCAAGACATGAGGGACTTTTAGTTCGTCGTGTCTTCCAACTCTCGATTTTCCAAGGCTAGAGTCGGGGATCTGTTCCTTGGTTCAGTTACTTAATCTTCTCCTCCACGTTTCCTCAGGGTTTTGTAGATAACCGCTATATCCCAAAGGTCTCTTCGGTTCTCTAGTGCATTAAATGCAGCAGATAATGGAGTGACGTTTTCGACCCACGTGCCTGATTTTTCGCGCCTGTCCTTTTCTGAAAAGTGCTTTTCAGGCCGTTTCATCATTACGCCCGTTGTCCTTCTGCACGTTTCATCTCGACGGTCCAGATTAAGACCTTTCGATTTCGACGACTCGGATCGAAGTGTCCTTTCAACTGTCTTCTTCGACTATAAAACCCTGGCCACAGTCACAATTTAACTTTTACCGTCTTCGAATTCTCAAAAGCTCTCTGCGATTCCTCTGCAATTCCAAGCTCTGTGCTTTCGAAGATCCTTGGAGTCTTCTCCGATCATCTTTCCGGCGACATCTCGTTCATCTCCTTCAACCTCTACTCCACCATGTCTGGTAAGGAAACACTCTCCGTTGTTTGTTTGTCCCCTTCTTTTTAATTTTTTCCAGAATCCCACTGTATTTTCTTGCCCTGGTTGCTTTTCAGACAGCGGTTCCAGCTCCGAGGGGAGAAAACCCTTTAGGTTTGACTATGCTCCCAATGAAATTTCCACCACTGCCTATGATGCAGCTCTCCGAGAGGGTTGCATCACCATCACCTGAGAACCTCGTTTCCCCTATCCTCGGCATCGCCCCTCGAGTGACCCTGAGGTTACTCGTCCCCAGAAAGGGGAGGTATTTGTCTCAACGGGACAAATATCAGCGGGGATCAGGTTCCCCTTCTGCGGTAACCTAGTCGAGCTGTGCCAACACTACCAAACACACCCTACTACCTTCTCTCCTCATGCCATCCGCATCTGGAACGCCTTTCAAGTCCTCTGTCTCCGACAGAAGTGGGTCTACAGCCTCCAGCTTTTCAGGACTTTCTACGGGCTGAAATGCAACGAGGCGGGGGTTTGCGCCTTCTACCCTCGGATGCCCAAATTGAGTAAGCAGCAGCTTGCCCGTTACGGTTGGACCAGTGACACCTGGAAGGTGGTCAAGGGTCGGGGACTCTTGATTGATACGGGGTCTGACAACAGTAGCTGGAAGAGAAACTACTTCATTCAACATTCTTCTATTCCTTGGCCTCGATGGGAGGTGGCAGCAGACCCTCCGCCTGCTTTCCACTCCTATGCTGATGAGGACTTCGAGACTCTTCAATTGATCCAGCTTTATCGTTGGGGGGAGTCTTACACTCCTCTCAATGCTAACTCTCTGGTGGAGCGGGACCTGGTGCACACCGGGGTCCGACTCCTCAGTATTGTCTCTGGGGGGCAGCTCTTCGACGGCCCTTCTAGCGTGGTCCCTTGGGTAAAATTTCTAACTTTTTCTTCGTTTATTGTTTGCAGCCAAGAAGGTGTCTGTGCTGACCGATTTATTCCTTAAGCAGGGGGAGACCGATGCTGTCCGCCCCTCGCGGAAGAGGAAGTCTGCCAAGAAGGCTGCTGCTGCCAGGTCGGGGTCTCCTTCAACAGAGCAGCCCAAGCGACCACGGGTGGATCTGGACCAACTCTTCGAGGTCCAGAATGCTGAAGAAGGTAAACAACTCCGACTTGCTATTAAATCGTATAAATGGATGGTTCCGTCGGACTTGATTTCCTCGACCAAGAAGGGCCGAATTGCTGATGTCAAAAGGATCCTTCGAGGTGAAACTCCCCGAGTCTTGAAGGCAGGCTACTATCATTACCGCGGGAAGGATCAGTACGCCTCCCGACGTATCATTTGGTGTAAGAATCCCGATGAACTTCCTGACTACCTATCTGAAGCTCTTCATCCTCCAGCTGCAGGTCGCTCGGGAGCTTCCTCGGGTGCTGCAGCTTCCACAGATGCACCACCTTCAGCGGGGGTGCCTCCCTCGGCTGGAGAGAAGGCACCATCTGGTGAACAGTTTCGCCAGGTGGAGACTCTGGACTCCTCCGAGGAGACCGGCGGGGTTGACCCCCCTCAACAGCGTCGGAAGGCGGGGCAATCCCCCTTGAAACCAACCCCTCAGGGGCCGCCTCCTTCGTCTTCTCCGCAGCAGCGGGAGCTCTCTCCTATCCATGACTTTTCTCCCTCCCCCGTCCGGGCCGAGACGGAGATGTGCCCTTCCCTTCCCCGTCCCATCTCTCCCCTGGCTCTTGATGGGGACTTCTACAGGCCCTTCAACTCTTCACAGGCCGATGCCCCCAGGGCTCCGATCCAGACGCTCCAGGGAGTCCCGCTCACACAAGGGGAACAGGACCAAGAACTGGCCCTGCATCTGCTGGCGGGTTCCATCCTACCCTCTATGCGACATCCGATCCACCTCAATCGGACGCATATGCAGCGGGACGTCAGGGATATGGCTGTGCGCCGCATCGAGGTGCGACTTCGCTTTTCCCTTGTTGATCGATAAATTGGATCTTTTGTCCTTCTAACACTTTTCCCTTTGATTGCAGGAGCTCGGGGATTACAACCGCCTCATCGGGTATGTCATTGCCTATGATGAGGCCCGGGAGCGGGACCGAGGAGTCCGCGAGCAGCTGCAAGCGGATCTCAAGGCCTCCCAGTCTTCGCGGGGGAAGCTGGCCAAAGAGCTGGCTGCCCTCAATGAGAAGATTCGGGGCCTTCAGCAACAGATCGCGGACTTCGAGGGGCTCTTGAGGCAAGAGCGGCAAGAGCGGGGGGCAGTTGTGGATCGGCTGACCCAGGAGAAGAAGGCCGCCGAGGACCAGCTGGTCCTCGAGAAGAAGGCTCTGGAGGAGCTGATCGCGGGGTTCCCGGCACGGCTGGCCGAAGCGGAGGCCAAGGGTCGGGAGGACTATCGAAGGTCGGAGGGCTTCCAAGCTGACGCCATGAAGTTCTTTGGCGCAGAGGTAGAGAACACTCTTTTCAACGCCGTTGAGGAGCTCCACCTGGAGTACGGGGACGCCATCAACTTCGACAAGTCTCCTTCCCTCGCTCCCTTTGCGAAGAAGTACTTTGCTCTTTCAGAGGAGAGTGATGGGGGGAGTACCCCCGTAATTGTTGAAGACGCCTCTGAGCTTCCAAGTGCGGACGCCCCGACGGCCAATCCTCCCGAAGCCAATCCTGTGGACCCCTCTGCTGCTGCTGCTGACAAGGACCAAGCTTGAATGCTTTTATCTTTCAGAGTCCTTGTATTTTCTTCTCTTGTGTCGTCGTCGGGCCTTCGAGCCCTTTATCAATATTAGACTCTTTTAATTTCGATGTCTTGTTGTCTTTCGTCTTTCCCGACTATTTAACAACTCGCACCACTTAAGGTGACTTAGCATCGAGTGCATCACTTAAGACGACTTAGTTCTTTAGCAGTCGAAACTTCGATACTTACGAATTTCTCATACGTCCTTCCCGACGATTAATAACTTGCACCACTTAAGGCGACTTAATATCGGGTGCATCACTTAAGACGACTTTCGAATACTTAGAATAAATCTAAGTATTGTGCACCACTTAAGGCGGCTTTCATCGTGCACCGCTGAAGGCGACTTTCATCGTGCACCACTGAAGGCGACTTTCATCGTGCACCACTGAAGGCGACTTTCATCGTGCACCACTGAAGGCGACTTTCGGATACTTAGAATAAATCTAAGTGTTTGTGCACCACTTAAGGCGGCTTTCGTCGTGCACCACTGAAGGCGACTTTCGGATACTTAGAATAAATCTAAGTGTTCGTGCACCACTTATGGCGGCTTTCATCGTGCACCACTGAAGGCGACTTTCATCGTGCACCACTGAAGGCGACTTTTCATCGTGCACCACTGAAGGCGACTTTTATCGTGCACCACTGAAGGCGACTTTTACACTTAGCATAAATCTAAGGACAAATCTTATTTGGAAGCGACCTCTTTATTAATTGGCATAAGATAAGCTTACATCGAATTAAACGATAAACAGCATACACCACTTAAGGCGAATTTACATCGGGCACCACTTAAGGCGACTTTATCGGGCACCACTTAAGGCGACTTTCTCGGGCACCACTTAAGGCGACTTTCTTCAAGCATGGTGTTTCTTCAAGTGTTCGCCACTGAAGGAATGCTTTAACGGTCTGCCATCAAGGTCTTCCAACTTGTATGCGTTCGGAGCTGGCATCCCCACGACCTTATAAGGTCCTTCCCATTTTGGTGACATCTTGTTGATTCGATCCAAAAGGGTGAACTCGTTGCGACGCCAAACCAGCTCCCCGACGAAGAACTGTCGGGACTTCACTCGCCGATTATAGTACCTGGCCGTCGCTAAGCGCATTCGTGCTTGGACTTCATCGGCTTCCCGCCTTTTCTCTTCAAGTAGGTCTAAGTCCAGACGCCTCACTTCATCGTTCGTTAGGGGCTCGTAATATCTCATATGATGGGATGCCACAGCTACCTCCACAGGAGCGACAGCCTCCGTGCCATAAACAAGGCCAAACGGAGTCTCCCCTGTTGATCGTTTGGGTGTCGTTCTAACAGCCCAACGTACATTTTCCAGTTCGTTCAGCCATTTGCCCTTCAAGGCATAGACCCTCTTCTTCAGGCCATCCATCACGATTTTGTTGGCTGACTCCACCTGGCCATTAGTCTGAGCATGGCGTACGGAGGCGGTCCGATGCTCGACGTTCAGTTCTTCCAGATACTCCCTCACCTGAGAGCCGTTAAACGGTGGGCCATTGTCGCTGATCACCACCTTAGGAATCCCGTACCTGGACACGATGTGGGTTTGGAGGAACTTGACGATCTGGTTCCCCGTTGTTCTGGCCAATGCCTTCGCCTCTATCCATTTCGAAAAATAATCGATAGCTACAAGTAAATACTTACATTGTCCTTGTGCTTGTGGAAGAGGTCCCACCAAGTCGATGCCCCACTGCGCGAAGGGCCAAACGCTCTTGATGGATGTCAGGTTAGCAGCCGGAGCCACAATAGTCGGGGCGTACCTCTGGCACGCGTCGCATGATCGGACCAACGTCGTTGATTCTTTGTTCATCGTGGGCCAATAGTAGCCTAAGTTCAACACCTTCCTCAAAATGGATCGGGCCCCTTCGTGACAAGCCGCGATCCCCTCATGCATTTCCTTCAGGATTCGGTTGGTGTCGGGTTCTGCTACACACTTCAGGTACGGAGTAGAGAACCAGCCCTTCTTGTACAGCTGATTGTCCAGCATCACGTAATTAGACGCGATCCGACATATCATGTCTGCTGCTACCTTATCCTCGGGGACTGCCCCCGTAGTCAGATACGCGACTATCGGGGTCATCCAAGTGGGCTCCTCCTCCGATTTTGCTTCAACAGTGCACACCTGCGTGGGGTCGATGTTTGACAAGATCACCTTCTCCAGGAAGTGCACCTTCCGATTTTCTTCTAAGGGTGCCCCCAGGGCAAATTTGCTCAAGGCGTCTGCCTCTACGTTCTCCTCCCTTGGAATAGCCTCGATATCGAAGCTTTTGAAGCTCTCTCTCAGGGTTTGTACCTCTCGCAGATACCTCTTCATTATCGGGCTCCTTGCTTCGTATCGCCCTTGAACTTGGTTCAAGATTAACGCTGCGTCGCACTTCACCCTCAAGTGATCGATTCCAGTGCCTTTAGCAATTTTTAGGCCCGTGATAAGAGCTTCATACTCCGCTTCATTGTTTGTGGCCTTGAATGTTAAAGCCAAGGCATATCGGAGCGGTTCACCTTCACCCGGTGGTATCAACAAGAAGCCCGCCCCTGATCCGTCTGAACATGAGGAGCCATCCGTGTACATTTCCCAGATATTTTCTTTGTTTGGTTGTTCTGATTGCTCTACCCTCTCTGGTTGTTCTTCTATCGGGACCTCCATGGTTGCCCCCTCTACAGGGCCCGTTTCTTCTAGATCGGGGGCTGTAGATTCTGCTATAAAGTCCGCCAATGCCTGGCCCTTGATTGCCGTTCTTGGAGCAAAGTGTATTCGAAACTCACTGAGCTCCACTGCCCATTTCACCAATCTCCCCGACGCATCCGGTCGGTTCAAAAAATGCTTCAAAGGCTGGTTCGTTAGCACAGTGATCTCGTGTGCGTGGAAATATGGCCTTAGCTTCCGAGCAGTAATTATCAACGCAAAGAGGTACTTCTCAACGGCGGGATAGTTCAATTCAGATTTGGCAAATGTCTTGCTTACATAATAGACGGGGACTTTATTACCCTCGACAACCTTTACTAACACAGAGCTAATAGCAAATTCAGAAACAGCCAAATAAAGGAAGAGCGGCTCGCCTGGAACCGGCTTCGCCAGCGGCGGGAGTGTGCGAAGATGCTGTTTGAGTGCTTGGAACGCCTCTTCACATTTGGCGGTCCATTCAAATTTTTTGTTGGCCCTCAAGACTTCAAAAAATGGCATTGATCGGTCGCTGGCTTTGGACAAGAAGCGGTTCATTGCAGCTAGTCGGCCATTCAGTACTTGCACCTCCCGATGGTTTATCGGAGACTGCATCTCCTCGATTGCCCTCAGCTTCTCAGGGTTCACTTCAATTCCTCTTTGGCTCACCATGAAGCCCAAAAACTTCCCTGAGTGGACTCCGAAGGCGCATTTCGTTGGGTTCAAGCGAACTTGATGAAGCCTCATCCGCTCAAACGCCATGGTAAGGTTGTGCACGTGATCCTCGGGTTGTCGGGACTTCACCAGCATATCATCCACGTAAGCTTCCATGGTTTCTCCCAGCATATCCCCAAACAGCTTGTTCACCATCCGCTGGTAGGTTGCCCCGGCATTGATCAACCCGAAAGGCATGACATCGTAGTGATAGATGTCGCTGTCTGCATAAAACGCAGTGTGGGGGGCGTCTTCCTTGGCCATCTTGATCTGGTTGTAGCCCGAATACGCATCCATGAAACTCAGCAGCTCATGTCCCGATGTGGCATCCACTAGCTGGTCAATCCTCGGGAGTGGATAGCAATCCTTTGGACAAGCCTTGTTCAGGTCGCGGAAGTCTACGCACATTCGCCACTTCCCGTTAGTCTTCTTCACCAGCACTGGGTTGGCGACCCAAGTCTGGAATCGGAGCTCCTTAATGAAACCAGCATCGAGCAGCCTGCCCACCTCCTGCTGGATCGCGATCTTCTTATCCGTGCCCATTGGACGCCTCTTCTGCGTGATAGGCTTGATCGCGGGGTCTATCTTCAGCTCGTGCACGATCACGTCGGGGCTGATTCCTGGCATATCGCTGGGGGACCAGGCAAACAGCTCCTTGAACTCTTTCAGCAATTCCACCAATTTTTGGGCTGTCTCCTCAGTTAGAGCAGACCCGATTTTCACCTTCCTCTGGGGTCCGTCGATCTCGATTTCTTTCAGATCTTCTACGGGGGCGGGACGCCCAAACTCTTCTCTGGGATCTGTGTCTGTCTGGAGGACAGTCATAGCCTCTCGCCTCCTCCTCCGGGTGGCATTAACATAACATTTTCGGGAAGCCACCTGGTCGCCTTTGACCTCCCCGACTCCGTGGTCGGTCGGGAACTTCATCTTCTGGTGCACAGTCGAGGCAACCGCCATCAGGGGATTGATGGTGGTTCTCCCGATAATTGCGTTGTAGGTCCCCGCAGAATCAACCACGACAAATTCCACAGTCCTCCTTTCTGACTTCCACCCGCTACAAAACTCCACTGGTAAGGTGATTACTCCCAGCGGGTAGGAAGTTGAGCCAGAGAACCCGACCATCGGGAAGTTTGCTTCCTTCAGATCCTTCTTCGTCTTCCCCATGGCTTCCAGCGCGTCCATGAATAGAATGTCGGAGGAGCTCCCTCCGTCGATTAGGATTCTCTTCATCTCAAATCCATCTACATCCAGGGTTACCACCAAGGCATCGTCGTACGGAGTCTCCACGCCTATGAGGTCCTCCGATGAGAAGGAGATCACCATCTCTTCCTTCAGGGTCCAAGATCAGGACCTCTTACCCAGCACCACCGCTGTAGGGATTCTAGAGGCGTAAACCTCTCGAGCGGATGAGGTATCTCCTCCAGCAGCAAATCCTCCAGAATCACGTTGATGACTCGTCTTTCTTTGCGAACACCAGATGACTCTGGATCAGTTCTCTTCTTCTTCGGGGACCGATCGCGGGATCGGGAACGGGACCGCGATCGAGACCGAGAGCGGGACCTGCATCGTTTGTCCCCGATGAACTCCTTGAGATTTCCCTTCTGGATTAGCTTCTCAATCTCCTTCTTCAGCTCCCGACAGTGATTAGTGTCGTGGCCATTTGCGCGGTGAAACCGACAATAGCGATCTGTGCGGGACCCCAGGAATTCTCCATCTTTTTTCGGGGGGTATCTGGAGATACCCTGTCGTTCCATGACTGTCAGCACTTCTGCCATGGAACAGTTAAGAGGAATGTCGAGATCTTCCCGCTTATCCTTTCTTGGAGGACGCCTATCCTCCTTTCGACCAGAGCGACCTCGGTCCCGACTGCCCTCTAGTTTGCCCTTTGACTTACGATCATCGAAAGGCTTGCTTGACTGCTTCCCTTTATTCGACTTTGGGGGCTCCAGTTCTCCCGCGGCTATCTTGGACTCCTGGACATCGATCTGCCTCTTCACCCTCTTCTGCAAAGCCTCCATGTTCCACACAGCCTTCTCAGCCACGCTGTGCATCAAGTCGGAGCCATAGGGGGCTGTCAGATTCCGAATAAAGGTGCGGATGGTCTCGCCCTCCGAGATTTCCTCGTCTATTTCTGCTACGCTGGCGGTGTACCGCTGGTAATAATGTGCCAGCGACTCGTCAGGCCTCTGCACCACCTGGGTTAGAGACCTCACGCTCTTCAACAATCGTCTGCGGCCCTGATATTGTCGAATGAAACGGTCGTGCATGTCCACCCAACAGGTAATGCAGCCTGGGGGCAGGCTAAAGAACCAGGTCAGGGCTCTTTCTCCGAGTGTGTTTGGGAACAGTGTACACACTATATCTTCATTCGGGGCTCTACCCAGACACGCCATAAGATGCTTCTGGACATGATGGACTGGATCTCCTTCGCCATCATACTCCTTAATCTCGGGGATACCCAGCCCAGGCGGGGCGAGGGTGTCTATTAGTCGGGGAACGAAGGGATGAGTGGATCGATCCCTCAGTTCCGACACCAACGGCTTCTGTTCTCCCATACAGATGTTCACGATCTTTACCACCTGATCGGGAGTGATGGGACCATTCAGAGGAATGGTCCTGTGCTGTACTGGTCCTGGCCCATCAACCACGAACCTTTCCGGCAGACCGGTTGCCCTACCTCTGTCCTGGCCTCGGGGCGGGGCTTCCTGTGCGTTCTGACCCTCTGTTGGTAGGGTTGCTTCCTCCAGCGGGGGTATCTCCTCCTGCCTCCTGGCAGCCTCCCTTCGGTCCAAGAGAGCCTCGACAGCCGCCAGAAACATGGGCATGGCTTCGGCCACGGCCCTCGTCAAATCTGCAGCTGGGGGAGCCTCCTGCCCCCTGTTATCCTGGTGTTGAGGGGCAACGTCTTCGGGATGCGATCCATTGTGTCCCCCTGTCTGGGAGAGCTCAGCCGGGGGATGGTTCTGATTTTCCCCTTGTTCCGGTACTGAATTCAGGTTCGTTGCAGCGGGGTGACGGGAACCACCGGATTGTCCTCTCTTGTTCTTGCCAGCCGTCATCGATCGGGTAGAAGGCATATCAGCTTTTTGTTTGATTCGCACAGACGGCGCCAATGTTGGATCACGGTGGAACTCCGGTACGGATCTTGACGGCAATCCTAGCTCCTTTGCTCCACGTAATCCTGCAAGAGGGGATAGACCGGGCGGTGACCCAGAATCCCTCTCCGATGCTTAAATGAGTTTCTCGTATGACTGGCAAGCAACAATCTCAAAAGTATATTGAACTCAACGTAAGTGATCTGAGGTGACCTCCTGCCCTTTTATAGGCAAAGAGGTGCCTCAGGTACCTGGCGAACCGTTAGGGGTGGTTAGCCCGTATCCCGCTTATCTCGTACATGATCTCGCGTATCTTAGCCATGCCCCGCGTATCTCGGCCACGATCCGTGTATCTTAACCACGTTCCGTATATCTCGGCCACTCCCCGCATATCTTGGCTTTATCCTCTGGTGGCGAGTCCCGACTCCCGTCGGGGACTCCAGAGTTATCTCGTTGTGTCACCACTCGGGGCCCCTCGTCATCGTGACAGGGCCAATCATTCTCAGGGATTCATCATCGGGGCCTACTTAAAGGCTTCTCATCGGGAGCTTCTAGCTCCGCCGTCGGGACCGACTCTGTCGGGACCCTGCTTCGTCGGGACTCCCTTCATCGGGACCCGTCTCCTAGGTCATCTTGACCTTTACTCTGGGCCTGGTGGGCCTGTTTGCCATTTCCTCGCCGTTAAAGGGCCTGACGGCTATAGTCGGACCCATCAGGGGCGTCGAATCTGGTAGTGTTTTTTCTACCTCAAGATACGCTCTTGGGGGCGTCGAATCTGGTAGGTTGCAAATCTACCTCAAGATACGCTCCTGGGGGCGTCAAAATTCGTAGTTTTTGGAAACCACTCTCAAGATACGCTCTTGGTGCGTCGAAGTTCGTAGTATGAACACTACTCTCAAGATACACTCCTGGGGGCATCGAAATTCGTAGTTTTTGGAAACCACTCTCAAGATACGCTCTTGGTGCGTCGAAGGTCGCAGTATTGAAACTACTCTCAAGATACGCTCTTGGGGGCGTCGAAGGTCGTAGTATTGAAACTACTCTCAAGATACGCTTTTGGGGGCGTCGAAGGTCGTAGTATGAATACTACTCTCAAGATACGCTCTTGGGAGCGTCGAATCTGTTCGCGGGATAGGCTCCCGGAGGGCACAGGGTTCGTAGTTTTAGAACTACTCTCAAGATACGCTCTTGGGGGCGTCGAATGTGTTCGCGGGATTGGCTCCCGGAGGGCTCAGAATATTACTTTACCTTGTGTTCCTTCTCATAGGGAGTTGAGGATGTTTTCCTCTTATGTGACCTCTTCTAGGAGAAATAGTATTATGTGTTCTTGTAATCTTCTGCCTCTAATCTCTTCTTTTACACTTAGGTGGACTACCAAGCACTTATTCGTTTGGTGCCCCCCAAGTTGCTTGGTGGTCATACCGCCTTTCACATTTGGCCATTGAAGGCCCCTCGTTCATTTTCCTTGTTGGGTACCCCTTATGCTCGGGGCTCCCTTGTCTGCTTGGTTGAATGCGATAAGTGTCCCTTGTAGGATTTACTCTTTCTCATGCTTGCTTGTTTCAATCATAGGCATGGTTTGGATAATGCCTTTGTCGGATGTATCTTTAGAGGTTGGGTGGAGAGCTTTTGCTTTGGGTGGGTGGGGGTGATTTTCATTCTCTTGATAACCAGGATGCGGCAGTGTTTGTATCCTAGGGGTGCTTGTAAATTCTTTCCCCCCTTTCTTTGTGTTTTAGGTTGAAAAGCTCTCTCATAGAATGGTGTCTTGAGTTGTGAATCTCGTAGGTGTGTTTCAGACTAGTCAATCTAATCCATGCTCTTTGCTCGTGCATGGGGGGGGGGGGGTCTGACCGGGCTGTGATAATCTTCTTGGAGTGTTGTGGCACTTAGTGTGGTTTGCCTTTTCCTTCACATTGGAGTATTCTTCAATGCCTTTAGGGGGTGTCACATTGGTCATGCTCCTCCCACCTTGAATCTTGATTATAGACTTCCTTTGAATTAGGACTTGAACTTAAAAAGGATGTCTTCCTCTAGGTTTGCAGGTAATGTTCCATGATTTTCCATGGGTTTGTCCCCGTATTGGCTATTCCTTGCTGGATAGCTTCATTAGAGGCTGCATTTGTATTGCGTACGTATACGTGTTTTAGGTGTGTTGAGCTGACAAGTCCCTCCTTTTGTATTTTGTCATAACCTTCATTCATCATGTGTTCGGCGTATGGCCTTAAAGGCGAGATATTTTTCTAGTGCCCCTTTTATCGGGGTTCTCCTCTTGATGGGATTCCAGAGTCAAATGTCTTATCATTTGCAGACAAGGTGGTTGATCTGGATGTGCGTCTAGTGTGAGGGTCGATCTTGAAACCTTATTCCCCAAGCTTTTGAGCTCTTCTTTGGTTGATCTTGTAGAATTATTATCCTGCCCTAAGGCTCTTGATAGGAGATGTATCTCCTTTTTCATACTCTAGTTGTTGCACTATCTCTTTTGCTAATCTTGCATCTTTAGAGTTTCTCTCTTGGTGTATGACTTCAATGACAGGATTTTCTACCGATGTTTATTCTATTAGGACTTGTATCCTTGGTTGTCTTCCTTTCTTGTGAGATGACGAAGGAGTGTTTATGAACACTCCAATGTGTCGTACTTGGTAGAGGTATGCGCCTAATCTTTATGGCGCTGTCTTGAATCTTCGTGTACCTATCTTTGATGAACATGTTATTCATTGCATATATAATACGGAGTCCAAGGATCTCCGGGTTAGGATCATATTTTGAGAAAGAGACATAGTCATTCATTAGATAACCTCTTTATCTACGGAGTTTATTTTTGCAAGGATAAATGCAAGGATATTTGTAAGGATACTTGTAAGGATACTTGTAAGGATATGTGTTCCATCCTTATTCCTGGTTCATTTGTAGTGCCGTGTCCCTAATGGGTGTGTCGACGTTTTGACCACCTTTACTAGTAGGGGTCCTTTGGTATTAAGCATGCCTGACTCTTCTCTAGTATTATCAATAGGTTGCCTTTGAAGGTGGGCGTTGTCTATGTGACATGGTTTTCTCCATTTTTGGAGGGATATGTTCGCGGCTACCCCCTCTTATGCTAATGGGCGTTTGTGGGGAGGGCATGTTACGACTGGTGCCCCCCTTGCATACCAATGCTGGATGGGATCCTTTGATGGACTTGGCCCTAGGATGCTTAGTGGAAGGTTATAGTAGGGGTGATCCTTTGTGACCTTCATGGTAGTTCCTCTATAGGATGTTGGGAGTGCTCCACTTATTTTTGTAAGTGAGCCTTCCATCTTGTGATCTTTCCTAGAAACTTGACCTTATAGGTGTTCTTTGGGATTGAGGAATCTGTTGCTTGTGCATCTCTTGATTGGCGACGGCCTTTTACGGATTCTTCTAGTGGTCCACCTGTGTATATATATATCACGGAGCCCGAAGGTGTCCGGTATGGTTATTCTTGGAAAACATGTTGATATCAAGTATCAAAATCTACCCCTTTTAGGGAGTTGACTTGTTATGCAGTTAAATTATAAGAGGATATGGGAAGGATATGGGTGTGGGGGTGTTGATATCCCCTGCTTCCTTGGTAATGTAACTGTTTTCCTCCATTAGTCTGTGTGTATTTCTTCCACTTGAGGAATATAAGGTCGCATCCTTGCAAGGCGGACTAGGTGGAGGTGTATCCTTCATGTATGCTATGGGCGATCTCACTCTACTACGTCTCTCCATGAGACTTCCCATTGTAGTAGCTATGTGTTAACGTGGTGTGGTACTCTATGAGTCCCCTGTTCAAATCCTTGTCTTTTCAACTCCTCCCATGTCCTTGGGGGATGTGTGCCAAGGGTTGTCATGCACAAGGGGTTTGGACCTGTCGTGCTGTATCATGGGTAGGTGGTTGCCTTGTTGTGTTGTTGGGACTATGTCCCTCCCTTTTAGCTTTCCTTGATATGTCCCTTAGTCATGTCTGTAGTGATACGGACTGTATGTGTACATTGCCAGGGTGGATGTTGGAACTCCTATATCCTTGTTGGTCTGGCATGTATGTCCTCCCTTAATGCGGTGTATGTCCCTGTTGGGGTACTTGGTTGAATCCATGCCTCCTTGGAGGTCTTGCCTGTCTATCTGCCCCCAGAGAGGTGTATGCCCTGGCATCCTGCTGTGTCTGTTGTTGCCTTGGAGGCACAGACTGCTGCCTTCCCTCTGGGGGTGGCCTTTGGTTGTCTCTCCTTTGTTCTTCTCACTGCCCTGTTCGAGGGTGCGAGTGGTGTTCTTCTTCTGGGACTTGTTCTTCCTCATGAACTTCTTCTTCATCATGCTGGTGTTGCCTTCTCTGCCTGTTCCTCAGGGTCTCTCTATAGGCTAGCAGCTCATCCAATGCGTTCATCAACCTCGGAGTCACTGTCTGTGCTCCTTGCGAATATGCGGGCCTTATGTTGGTTGTGTGGGTACGATTGTTGTTCCTTTGAGTCATTATTTCATATGGATACCCTTGAGGTTGTGCCCCATAGTAGTACCCCTGTGGAGGTGCCGTGTATTGGGATGGCACTCCTTGTTGCCCCCCTGTCCCTGTGGCTTCCTAGTCAATGGAGTTGGAGCTGTGGAAGCCTTCTCCCTGCTTGTTAGGCTGGGGCGCCTGTGGGGCTACCTAAGGCTCTGGTGTGCAGGCTGTTTCTCTGGGTTAGGCTACCTTGCTGGAGGTATAGGCTGTCTCCCTCGCCTATTGCCCCCAGGTGGGCGGTGATGCCTAGATACTAAGCTGTTCGTCATCGCTCTTGTTATTGCCAGGCTTTCTGTTCGAAGCCCACAGACGGCGCCAAGTGTTAGGTTCCGAGTCTATGGTCAACGGGCGGTCGACTCAAGTCTCGTTCCTCACTGGAGATATTGTGGATCCGGTGCTCTCGGGTTGTGCTGTCCTAGCTCGTGTCCTTCCATCCTTAGCTTCTCTTCTCCTCTCTCCCTGCAAGAGGGGCAATACCAGGCACAGAGGGGGGGTGGTGCCTGATGAACCCTCTCTGATGCCTAAGTCAGTACGTTTTAGAGAGATAAAGCTAGAGAGATGTCAGAGCAAAATTATTCAACTTGCCAAGATGATCAAATGAATAGTAGAGGTGTGGTATTTATAGGCAACGGTGTCATTAAGGTGGCTTAATGACATCGTTAACCTTTAAACACAGTTAATTAACCTTTAAACACATAATTAAGACCTTAGGATACGGAGAAGGTTGGCGGAATAAACCGAGTATGGGAGTCCGAGAATGGTGCTGGGGCCCTTGGGGGGAAGGAAAATCCGACCCCCAAGGGTAGGGGTTGGGTGAGACCACCCAACCCCTCCTAGGGGAGATCGGGTTGGCTGACCCGATCTCCCCTAGGGGAGGTCGGGTGTGGCCACCCGACCTCACCTAGGTGAGTCTACCTTGGCCGGACGAGCGCTTCGGCCCCGTCCAGACCGTTGGTGTTTTCGCGAAGTGTTCGGGTTGAAGTTTCGATTTACAATCATTAACGGGGTGATAAAAATAAAGCGATCCGGAAGTCAACGGGTTCAAATTGGGCGTATATCAATCATGATGCACTCTACAAAAAAAATTAAGAGAAATTTTAGTGTGTCATTATGAGATTAATTTCTATTTTCTTGTGTTTTATGGGCATCCTTACCTTAGACGCTCTCTTTAAGGATTATATATGTTGCTTTGTCTATTTCTGCAGTTGGGGCCTAGTTTTTCCTCGCTTTTCACAAAACTTGATGACCACGACGTCTTCGCGAACTTGCTGGCCACCAGCGTAATACGCGAAAAGTAATTTATTTATATAATTATTAAGATATAATGAAAATTTAAATTTTATAGTGATCATTAATTTAATTTTTCTTGTAAATTAAAATAATTTATTCAATGCAAATGAAACGCTACAATACATCTAATGTGATAAACTTATATAATTCTATATTAACGCGTATGAATATAAACTATCATTAGTATTATTATTTTTAACACACTTATTTTTACTAAAAATAAATATGTACATTGTAGGAAAATGCACCCATACGGGTTGCTCGTTTGAGTTACGGAGAGAGCGGGGGAACGAAGTGTTGAGTCCGAGAAGTTAGTAACCGCTCGTCTATCTTCGAGCCTATAAATAGAGCCCTATGTGAGGCCTATGGAAGTACATCAGAAAACTCACGGTTCCTATACATATAGTGTTGCTCTAGTTACTAGTATAAGGGTTATCAACTGTGGAAACGGAGGTGCGATCCGATCACGTGACGCACCTCTCCGGCCGGCATCCGCCACGCCGCCGTGATTTCGAATTGCCCCTGACGATCTACACTTTCGCAAATCGCACACCGCCACACCGAACAAGTAAGTGTCGTCTCCGACTTATGATCTCATTTCTTACTAATGTGTGTGTTTTAGCGTGCATGTGGTTTGAATTTCTACATTGGTATCAGAGCCGAAGGTTCGGTTTCCGGCTCCGACATTGTCATCGTGACGGTGTTGCCGATCTCCCACCGATATTCGGAGTTTTTGTAACTCCACCCGTTTCGGATGTGTTCGGCCCTCCATTAGTAAGTATTTGTTGCTCATTTTCACACCAATAGGTTAGTGACCACATGGGCTACGAACCCCCGACGAACCCATCAATGATACCGATGAAAATCCCAGTTATTTTCGTGGCCGAGTGTGGCCGCGAAATTTCGACTACGTTTTGTTTCATTTGTGTGACCATCTTTGCAACTTGGTCGAGTTTCCATAGTATGGAGAGAGGCACCGGTCACCTCCATGGCCGCTATAACGAACTCAAATTTTGTAAAATTGGATTTTTCATTTTTGTTACCAGAAAAGTGTTTCCGACGAACAGTTATCGTGGAGTTGCCGATGATATGTTGTCGTTGACGGTTGAAAGTAAAACTGGTTACTAAGTGAGTGGAGTGGTGGGTTGGATAGTGGGTCGAGATCATGAGATGCTTGCATGGTGAGTTGCAGTTTTTTCACGTAAAAATCGGGTGTAGAAGATGACATAAATTCGCTGGTCGGTTTGTCTAAAATCTCCGGGTCAGTCTGACTCTTATTTTAAAACGTCATGTGATCTTTCTTTATTTTCACTCCCCTCACGTGAGCCCGCTGAGTTTCTTTTTCACAAAGCTGGGTCATTTTTTTTACTTGGGCAGTTTTATGTTTTTTTACTTAGGCCCATTCAATTTTTTTTATGGGCCGAGACCCATTCTAAATAATGAACCCATGGGTCGTTCTTTTGAGGGTTGACTTGGGTCAACACTTTAAAAAAAAAAAAAAAAAAAAAAAAAAAACGGCGTTAATCTATTTTTATTTAGGGATAAAATATTTTCATTTTATTACACTATGGTCCCTAATCTTTTAAAATCAATTAAATGCATGCTTAATATTATTAGTATCATGTTTAGGGGTGCTATTTTGTTTAGCATTATATTTAATAAAATTGCATGCTGGCCCTTGTAGTTTGAATATGTTTCAACTACAATCAAACTATGTTTTTCGCAAAGTATTAAGAGACTTGGTTGTAATATTCATGAGTTGAAATTGGGGAAATAATTATGTCTAGAAATACCAAGCTTGAAATGGAAACTTGACGTTGTGCCCCATCCTCCCCGGCCTGGGAACTACGGTTCTGTTTAGAAACGGTTGTGTTGGGTCCTGTCTTGTGAACCCTTCGGTCCACCTGGGAATGTTCCTCTAAACGTAACTTTTGAGAATTTACATGAGAGTCCTAATTCTTTTAAAATATTTTTATGCGAGTTTGTCTTGCTATATCCGAGATGGGGTGCTAGATTTTAGTTATGTGTAAAGCATGATACTTGTTAATTTGTTTAACATCAATGTATACGTACATTTTGTGAGCATGCATGTTTTGCTTATTATGACATGATTTTTCTAAGAATGATACATGTTGATTTATCGTATCCATGTTTATGAATATTTGAGATGCATGCTAGCATGATTTATTATGTCATGTCATTGTCCAAATCATAATATATATAAGCATGCTTGAATATTTCCTGTTTAGTCCATGCTAATTTTTTTTTTGTATATTTATATATATATATATCAATATTGAGAGCATGTTTTACTCGATTGATACTTGTTATATGCTAAGCATGATTCGTGATGATTTGTGTAGAATCCATGTGTAAGTCAACATTGAGAGCATGTCAACTTGCTTAATGATTATTACATGGTTAGAATGTCACATGTTGTAGTTAGTCTTGCATGTATAAACTAAATCATGATCGCATGTTTACGTAATCATTGTGGTACTTTTGACTGCATTAATTAATTCTAAGAAAGTTGAGTGTAACATGTGTAAGTATATTGAACAACAATTCCTATATCAATAATTCTTGCATGCCTTGTTGAACGATCCTGACATGATTTTATGTCTTTTGTGTAAAGGATGACATCGATTCTCCAAAAGATTGTTGTCGAAATTAGATGTGCGCTAAAGTTGAATGGTGATAACTCTTAGGTATGGCAGGAGAAAGTTGTGTACTTGCTCCCAATGCTAGAAATTCTTGAGACCATATTCAATGACATGGAAAAGCCTAAAGCGAGGAATGTGGGCCAGAAGAGGCGAGACCTGAGATTCTATGAAGCCTGATAAAGGCAAAAACTACAGGTTGTAAACAGCTCCTTACACGATTCGTAAAGGCATGTAAAAATGCAGTTGTCTCACTCTAATTGGGCTACCACTCTAGAATAAGTTGAGCGACTTCTAAATCTAGAAGAGAAAATGCATAAGAGTAACAGTACTCTGGCTGAGTTGCATGTGGCGACTTCCTCCAAAGCTCAAAGGAGGCCTAAGAGAAGGAATTGTGGTAAGAAGGATGAGCATGATGGGTCAAGTCAGAAACAAAAGACTGATCAAATTGGCGAGCGGAAGCGTCCGCGTTGTATCCAAATGGCTAAGAGAAAGTGCTATGGTTGTAACCGTTTCGGTCACTACTCGAACGATTGCACTGCTCCAAAGCGTCAGGTATGTCTTGGTGCTTAAACTAGTAGACTATTGAGTTTCTAGTTTGATCGATATATGATTATAATCCTTTGAGTTGTGACTCAGGATTGAGCCTTGGACGAGAAGATTTAGTTGATCTTCGACATCTCGACTAAAGCATGATGGAAATGGAACACTCGAACTTCAGCCGAATATGTTGGCATTGATGGATATACGCCCAATTTGAACCCGTTGACTTCCGAGTCGTTTTATTTTGATCACCCTGTCAATGATTGTAAATCGAAACTTCGACCCAAACACCCCGCGAAAACGCCAACGGTCCGGACGAGGCCAAATACTCGTCCGGACCGAGGTAGACTCACCTAGGTGAGGTCGGGTGGCCACACCCGACCTCCCCTAGGGGAGATCGGGTGGACCAACCCGACCTCCCCTAGGGAGGGGTTGGGTGGCCACACCCAACCCCTACCCTTGGGGGTCGGATTTTCTCCCCCCAAGGGCCCCAGCACCGCTTCCCGACTCCGATACTCAGTTTATTTCCGCCAACCTCTCCGTGCTTTAAGGTTTTAATTACAAGATTAAGAGCTAATTAATTGTGTTTAAAGGTTAAAGATGTCATTAAGCCACCTTAATGACACCGTTGCCTATAAATACAACCTTTCCACCATTCATTTGATCATCTTGGCTAAGTGTGCAATTTAGCTCTGACATCTCTCTAGCTTTATCTCTCTAAAAGTATCAACTGACTTAGGCATCGGAGAGGGTACATCAAGCGCCAACCCCCCTCCGTGCTTGATATTGCCCCTCTTGCAGGGCACGTGGAGAAGAGAAGACGAAGGGCAGAAGGATACGGATCAACAGGATAGGACTTAGGAGCACCGAACCCGCAGTTTCACCAGTGAGGAATAAGGTTTAGGTCGACCGCCCGTTTACCTGAAACTTAGAACCTAACACTTGGCGCCGTCCGTGGGCTTCGAACAGAAAGCCTGGCAATAACAAGAGCGATGACGAACAGCTTAGCATCTAGGCATCACCGCCCACCTGGGGGCAATAGGCGAGGGAGACAGCCTATACCTCCAGCAAGGCAGCCTAACCTAGAGAAACAGCATGTACACCCAGAGCCTCAAGTAACCCCACAGGCACCCCAGCCTAACAACCAGGAAGGAGGACCCTCACGCCTAGCTGGGGCTGAGTCTTCCACAGCCTCAACTCCATTGGCAAGGAGGCCACAAAGAGAGGGGGAGCAACAGGGAGTGCCATCCCATTACACGGCACCTCCTCAGGGATACTACTATGAGGCGCAACCTCAAGGATATCCATATGGGATGCGGGCTCAAAGGAACGACAACCGCGCCCACACAACCAACACAAGGCCAGCATACACACAAGGAGCACATACAGTGACTCCGAGGTTGATGAGCGCATTGGATGAGCTGCTAGCCTATAGAGAGACTCTGAGGAACAGGCAGGGAAGGAAACACCAGCATGAAGAAGAAGAAGTTCATGAGCAAGAACAAGTCCCGGAAGAAGAACACCACTCGCACCCTCGAGCAGGGCAGCGAGAAGAACAAAGGAGAGATAACCAAAGGCCACCCCCAGAGGGAAGGCAGCAGTTTGTGCCTCCAAGGCAGCAACAGACACAGCAGGACGCCAGGGCTTACACCCCACTGGGGGCAGACAGACAGGCAAGACCTCCAAGAAGGCAGGAATTCCACCAAGTACCCCAACAGGGATATCAAGGATACGCCTACAGTGCGTACCAGCACGGACAAGGAATCCAAGCAAGCCCAATGTATAACTATGGAGGATATCAGAGAGACTATACTCCATCGCCGGTGATGATTACCCCGGAGGAGATAGAAGCCATGATAGTGAGAAAGATGAGTGAGTCAAAGAGAAATGGACTACATTGCCTGAGTGACAACACGAACCACCCCTTCACGAGGGAGTTGGAAATGAACAAAGTGCCAGACTCCTTGCATACAATACAGATAGCAAAGTACAATGGCAAGGGAGACCATTTGGAGCACATTCAACAGCATGATGGCCCATTTCACCAGTCTCCCCGACGCCTCCGGTCGGTTCAAAAAGTGCTTCAGGGGCTGATTAGTCAATACCGTGACTTCATGGGCATGGAAGTAAGGTCGTAGCTTTCGAGCGGCAATAATCAACGCAAAGAGATACTTCTCAATAGCGGGATAATTTATTTCAGACTTGGCAAACGCCTTGCTTACATAATAGATAGGCACTTGGTTGCCCTTGACAATTTTAATCAAAACAGAACTAACAGCCACATCAGAAACAGCCAAATAGAGATAAAGCGGCTCGCCTGGAACTGGTTTCGCCAACGGCGGAAGGGTACGGAGATGCTGCTTGAGTGCCTGGAACGCCTCCTCTCACTTGTCGGACCATTCGAACTTCTTGTGGGCCCTCAGCACATCAAAAAATGGCATGGCTCGGTCACTTGCCTTGGATAGGAAGCGATTCATCGCGGCCAACCGGCCATTCAGCACCTGAACCTCCCGATGAGTCTTCGGGGACTGCATCTCCTCGATTGCTCGCAGCTTCTCAGGGTTCACCTCGATTCCTCTCTGGCTCACCATGAACCCTAGGAACTTCCCCGAGTTCACCCCGAAAGCACACTTGTCGGGGTTCAGCCGAACCTGATGGAACTTCATCCGCTCAAACGCCGCCGCCAAGTTCTGGACATGGTCTCCTGCCTGTCGGGACTTTACCAGCATGTCATCCACATACGCCTCCATGGTTTTCCCCAGCATGTCTCCGAACAACTTGTTCACCATCCGCTGGTAAGTTGCTCCGGCATTGATCAATCTGAAAGGCATCACGTCGTAGTGGTAGACGTCACTGTCAGCGTAAAAAGCTGTGTGGGAGGCATCCTCCTTCGCCATCTTGATCTGGTTGTATCCGGAATAGGCATCCATGAAGCTCAACAACTCATGTCCCGATGTGGCATCCACCAGCTGGTCAATCCTCGGGAGCGGGTAGCAATCCTTCGGGCAAGCCTTGTTCAAGTCGCGGAAATCGACACACATCCGCCACTTCCCGTTACTCTTTCGCACCAGGACTGGGTTAGCAACCCAAATCTGGAATCGGAGCTCCTTGATGAATCCAGCGTCAAGCAGTCTGCCCACCTCTTGCTGGATTGCGATCCTCTTGTCCGCGCCCATCGGACGTCTTCTCTGCGCGATAGGCTTGATCGCGGGGTCTATCTTCAGCTCGTGCACTATCACGTCGGGGCTGATTCCTGGCATATCACTCGGGGACCAGGCAAACAACTCCTTAAACTCCTTCAGGAGCTCGATCAACTCTCGAGCTCTTTCCTCCGACAAAGCAGACCCGATCTTCACCTTCCTCTGAGGCCCATCAATCTCAACCTCCTTCAGATCCTCCATAAGGGCGGGACGCCCATACTCCTCTCGAGGATCGGCATCAGTTTGAAGGACAGTCATGGCCTCCCTCCTTCTCCGTCGGGTAGCGTTAACGTAGCATTTCCGCGATGCCACTTGGTCCCCCTTGACCTCTCCGACTCCGTTGTCAGTCGGGAACTTCATCTTCTGGTGGACCGTCGAGGTGACTGCCATGAGAGGGTTGATAGTGGTCCTCCCGACAATAGCGTTGTATGCCCCCGCAGACTCCACTACGACGAAATCTACGTTTCGCTTCTCCATCTTCCAGCCACTACCAAACTCCACCGGTAAGGTAATCATACCCAGCGGGTAAGAAGTGGAACCAGAGAACCCCACCATCGGGAAGTCCACCTGTGTCAGGTCCTTTTTCGTCTTTCCCATGGCCTCCAGAGCGTCCATGAAAAGAATGTCGGAGGAACTCCCTCCGTCTATCAGGATCCGCTTCATCTCGAATCCGTCCACGTCCAGGGTCACGACCAAGGCGTCGTCGTGAGGGCTCTCCACGCCTACTAGATCTTCCGCCGAGAAAGAAATCACCATTTCCTCCTTCAGAGTCCACGAGCGGGACCTTTTGCCTAGCACCACCGCGGCAGATATGCGGGAAGCGTAGTTCTCCCGAGAAGCAGAGGTATCACCTCCCGCCGCCATTCCTCCGTGGATGACGTTGATAGTTCCCCGCCTCTCCTTGCGGGCACCTGAACCTGAGGCCTCTGGCTCGACCTTCTTCTTCTTCGGGGATCGGTCGCGGGACTTGGAACGGGATCGTGACCGACTTCTGGAACGGGATCGGCACCGTCCCCTTCCGACGAACTCTTTTAGCTTCCCCTTCTGGATCAGCTTCTCAATTTCCTTTTTCAGCTCCCGACAGTTTTCGGTGTCGTGACCATTGGCTCGATGGTAGCGACAGTAACGGTCAGGGCGGCCTCCTAGGAATTCGCCTTCTTTCCTCGGAGGGTATCGGGCGAGACCCTGTCGGTCCATCACAGCTAATACAGAAGTCATCGAGCTATTGATGGGAACAGCCCGACCTTCTCGATTGTCCTTCCTCGGGGGACGCTTGTCCTCTCTTTTCTCGGGACGACCACGGTTTCTACTTCCCTCCAATTTGTCGCTCCCTTTACGATCATCCAACAGCTTGGACGACGCCTTTCCTCTTCCCGACTTCGGGGGATCGAGCTCTCCGGCAGCAATCTTCGACTCCTGGACGTCGATTTGCTGTTTCACCCTCGCTTGCAGGGCCTCCATACTCCACACAGCCTTCGCGGCTACACTGTGCATCAGGTCGGAACCGTACGGAGCGCTCAAGTTCCGAAGGAAAGTGCGGATGGTCTCTCCCTCCGATATCTCTTCATCGATCTCCGCAGCACTGGCAGTGAATCGTTGGTAGTAATATGCCAACGATTCGTCGGGCCTTTGCACCACCTGGGTCAAGGACCTTACACTCTTCAGAAGACGCCTCCGACCTTGATACTGCTTGATGAAGCGATCGTGCATATCAGCCCAACACGTGATGCTTCCTGGCGGGAGGCTGAAGAACCAAGTCATGGCCCTTTCTCCCAAGGTTATCGGGAACAATGAGCAGATGAGGTCATCGTTCGAAGTTCTACCCATACAGGCCTGGACATGCCTCTGAACGTGGCGAACTGGGTCCCTCTCACCATCGTACTCCTTGATGGTCGGAATACCTAGCCCGGGCGGGGCGACGGTATCTATCAGCCGCGGCACGAAAGGATGGCTGGACCGATCCCTCAGCTCTGATGTCATCTGCTTTTGATCACCCATGCAGATGCTAACGATCTTCACCACCTGATCGGGGGTGATGGGGCCATTCAGGGGAATGGTCCTATTTTGCACTGGTCCTAGGCCGTCGACAACGAACTTCTCTAGGTGCGCCGGTTCTTTACCCTTGCTCCTGGGCGGAACCTCCTGTTCTTCTGGGACCACCCTCGGGGGAGGGGTGGTAATTCTTCTCGCGGAGGCAACTCCTCCGCCCTCCTGGCGGCCTCTCTTTTGTCCAGCAAGGCCTCCATGGCAGCCAAGAACATGGGCATAGCATCTGCTACTGCCTTGGCCAATTCCGAGTTCGAAGATGACCCTTCTTCTCTTCGCGGGACTCTTTCTCCTCCATGGCCCACCGTGTTTGGGGGAGCCTCATCTTCCTCCCTACGCGGGATATCCTGCCTGTTCATCTCCGTGTCTCGGACTGAGACTTCATAACCATCACCCTGCCCCCCTGTCTGGGAAAGAGCGGGGTTTTCACCTTGTTCAGCAACACGTTCTGGCAACTGGGAATTCATAGTTCCTGCGGGACGGTAACTGCCAGCCTGAACTTGCTTCTTCTTGCCACCACCGGCCATTGATCTGGTAGAAACTATCTTGACTTTTCGTAAGTTTCCCACAGACGGCGCCAATGTTGGATCACGGGCGAAGCTCCGTTACGTCCTTGACGGAAAGCTTGGACTCCTGGGCTCCGCGTAATCCTGCAAAAGGGGATGACCTGGGTGGTGACCCAGAATCCCTCTCCGATGCTTAAATGAGTATACAATCAACGGGGTGGCAGCAATATTCTAAGTGTGTATTAGAGAGTCTGAGTTTTCTGGGGTAACTTCCTCCTTTATATAGAAGGAGAAGTTGCCCAGCTACCTGTGGCCATGCTTGGCCGTTGTACCCATGATTCCGTGTATCTCGCCACGATTCCGTATATCTCGGTTGGGATTCCGTATATCTCGCCCCACGCTCCGCGTATCTTACCCATACTCCGCGTATCTCGGGCACGCCCTGCGTATCTCGGGGGATTTATCTTTATCTCTAACTGTCTCCCACTACTCTATCCAGTAGGCGGGTTTCTCGGTCTTTATCTTTTGATCACAAGTCCCGACTCCTGTCGGAGACTCCAGAGTTGTTTCATTCTAGATCACCACCCAGGACCTTCAGTCTCTACGGGACAGATCCAGCCTCTGCGGGGTTTTATTATCGGGGCCTTTACTAAGGCCTATCGGGGCTTACTCAGAGGCTTCATCGGGAGCATTCAGCTCATACATCGGGACCGCTAAAGTCGAGACCCTTTTTGCTGGGCCTCTGGGCCTTCCAGGTTTTTCACGAGGCCCACTGGACCTACTCGCCGTCCATTGGCTGATAACGGGGCTAACGATTACATCGGGACCCATCAGGGAGAACTACTGATGACAGATACAAGGCACTCCTATTTCCAAACACCCTATCAGGGGTGGCGTCACACTGGTTCTTTAGCCTACCTACCGAGAGCATCCACTCATGGGCACAGCTAAAGGCGCAATTTCTTCAGAGATATCTAGGAGAAAGGAAGCTACTTAAAGGAACAGGCTCCCTAGATGATGTGAAGCAAGAAAATGATGAATCCTTGGCTGATTGCTACACTAGGTTCAACCAGAACATAGCAGACATACAGGGCGATATCACCGAGGGTGAAATAATAAGAGCCTTTATAAGAAACCTAGGCCGCTTCGGGTCCACACTGGCAGAGAAGATGGCCAAGAAACCGGCAAGCACCTTAGAGGAGCTAGCAGGGAGAGTAAAAACTCATATAGACCTGGAGAGGCACAGGGTGAGTAAGAAAGCCAAGATTCAAGCAGCTAAGGAGGACAACACAAAGCAGAATAAGGGAAAGCCACCTCAGATACCTCAACCCATAAGGCAACAAGAGTGGCGTCCGCCTCAGCAAATAAATCAGATGGGTGAGCCACTGAAGGCTAGGGAAATAAATGTCATCTAGTTCATACCATTGAACACCACCCCAGCAGTGGTCCTAAGAGAGATGAGAAATCAGAAACTATGGTCGCCCCCCGGAAGATGGAGAGCGCCAATGGTAGGGACACACAAGGATAGATGGTGTGATAACCATGAGGCATACGGACATGATACGAACGAATGCTTTAGCTTGAAGCTAAGCATCAACAATATCATCCAGAGGGGGGGAGCTAAAACAGTTTGTTGATCACGGTGGCAACTTGGGGGCGTCGAAGGTCGTAGTATGAAAACTACTCTCAAGATACGCTCTTGGGGGCGTTGAGGGTGTTGCTGACTTTGAAGTCATATCTGTGTAAGGATAACATAATGATTGTATCACCACCTTCTTTGAAAGATATTTTTGAGTAACTTCTACTTCATTAGGAGCATTCAAGCTTTATGTACACTTGGGGTGTCTTGGGTGGATCAAGATATCCTTTGGAGGAAATCAAAAATAGTTGTAGAGTCGGAGTAACTTCTTGAGTTCTCCTTCTCAAAAGTTGTTTTTGGAAAACTTAAAATGCTTGAACATGCTAAGTGCTGAATATGAAACTAAGGATATGGGGTGGTGAGTTTGTCTGTTGCCACGTACTCCCTTAGGCCTCCTTTGTAAATCATCTCCTCCACTTCTATCTTCAACACCATGCAATCATTGGTTTGATGCCCCCAGGTCCCATGGTACTCACACCAACCTTGTGCATCTCTTCCTAGGAAGGCCCTGCCCTCCTCTTTGCATGTGGGTAGCTCTTCCTTGAGGTACTTCTGAAAAATTTCTTCTATCTTCACTGTAAGGGGTGTGACAAGCTCAACAAACAGGCGAGCCTTCTCAGTGGCAGTGACAAGCTCCGCCTTCAGGGATACCTGGCTATCCTCAAGAGCCTTCTTCTCATCGGACAGCTCAAGCACAAGGGAGGACATGTTCACCATGTCAGACATACCCTGAAAATTTAACAAAGGGTGAGTAACTGGAAAAGCAACCACATGAAAGTAAAAAGGGGAAGTGAGACACCACTCACAGGCACATAACGGGATAATACACCCTGAACGAAACGCCGGGTCTCCCTAGGAGACTTAGGCTGAGCAGCACGATCACCAGGAGGAATGGCACCGCGAAGCACACGGATGCCAACCTCCGGAGTGCGCAAGGAAGATCCGCTATCAAGGTGGAACTCCTTCAACCCAGCAAAAGGAGTCCACTCAGACCCAACGATATCCTCGTCAGTAAGGCGCGTAAAATCCTTCCGACTCAAAGCCGGAGGACCACCTACACAAACAAAGCAAGATAAAGAAAAATACAAACATAGAAGCATCAGTGACATGGAGAAGATCGAACCTGACGACCGTGCCCTCGGCTGGGGGCAGGGGATGGAGAACCAGTGACCACTCCACCATCACCAACAGGCCGCTTCCCTTTATCAGCTCGGGAAGGCGCCTCTTCGACCACTATCTCTTTGTCGCGAGACAGGGTCGGGGGACGAACACCAGGGGAGGAGGATCTGCAGCTTTCTTCTTCTTGACAGCCGAGGCCCCGGCCTCAGAGTCGGACCTCCGTGACTTGGACTTAGAAGATCCAGAGCCCTTTCCCACAGAGACAACTCTCTCAGTCACCAAAGGAGAGTGCCCTAACAATACAAGGAAAACAGTGTAAGAAAAAACACAAGTATACCATAAGAGGAAAAAAGAAGGAAGTATACCAGAGGCCCCAGCAGTCTTCCCAAGCATAGGGGACTTCTTTGGAGTAGAGCTGGAGGGAGCCCTCCTCTTGCTGAGATCGACCGGAGCTGCCTGCACGTTATACATTTCCCGTGAAACCAACCTACAAGGGAAGAGCAGAAAGTAAATGTAGAGGAGAAGACTAAGTAACATACCGAACCCCCGGAGTCAGGAGTCAAACTAATCCCTGCCTCATAAAGATCTGTCTCGGTCACCAAGGACACGGGGCAGTATGACTGGGTCCTGTGGCTCTCATAGATGGTCTTCATAGTCTCTAAGTCCACAGAAGAGAACTCCCCAAAGGCAGGCCAGCCGTCTGACCGATCCTCATTCAAAACCGGCCAGGTAACATATCGATCCGTGATAAAGAAATAATGTTTGGCCCAGTGGCTCGCCGAGTTATCGCTCCAGGCCACGAAACGAAGAGAAGTATCCCACTCAACCCCGCTCAACCCGAAATCAGCAAATCGGGAATCTTTGAGGGACGGATGGCGAGTTACAAAACTCGCGAAGCCTACCTTCCTCTGATACTGGAATCGATAGAAGCACCGGAACAAGGCCAATGAATACTTCCAGGAGTACCAGTGGCATAACACCCAGAAGCCCACCCAGACGCGGATAGCACTAGGGGCAAGGTTCACAGGGGAGATCCTAAAGAATCTACTCAATTCTACAAGATCATCACAGTAAGGTAGCCGCAATCCAAACCGAATCTGGGAAGGATAAACAACAACCTTCCCCCTGGGGGGCTCTGTCACTGTCTGGCAGGTATTCCCCAAAGAAGGAAGGAAGGGATATAAAGGCTCATCTAAGGGACAAATGTCACCTAAGGTAACATGCTCGTTATAGTCAGACCTAGTCAGGTAGTTCTCCGACAAAGCAGCGAGACCTAAATCAAAGGCAGTGAGAAATTCCAAGCTTGAATCAGGCTCCGACTAACACCCCGGGTCAGTATACGGCTCAGAATTCGACACCAAACTAATGGCAGGAAAGAAAGCAATGTGGCGAATAGAAAGAAAGAGAAACTTACTCATCCTTCGAAGGATGTAACGCCTTTGCAAAGTTTGCGTACGGGGACACCACCACGAATACAGTACCTGCCACGGCATGATAGGTGTCAAGACAGGAAGATTTCCGGAAAGACCGGGCATACCCCGGCACCCGACAAACAACAACCAAAAATTCAAAGGCATCCAACAAAGGTAACAAACAAGCGCCAAGGACACCCCAACGATAAAATCGGACAATTTTGCTCGAACCAAAAATCAGTTCCCGGGTAAAATTACAACTGCGCCCCTCAATGGGAATCAACACACAAATGGCGCCCCAACATCAGATTCAAACGGGAATAGTTTAAACGGACAAAAAAACTATCTCCGAACGACCGGCCAAAAATTTTTTCCCCAAATCGGCGGTTATCTAAATATTCAATCAAGCATCGGCAATTGAATATCGGCAATTCAAGTATCAACATTTTACACGGTAACGAAAAGGAAAAGATTGGACCTTTGGAAAACCCGACCCGATTTGATAAACGGGTCCGGAAGTCGAGCTTTGATGTTGACCGGAACCAGCCCCTCGCCGGAAATTCGATTTCTCCACCGAAATTTCGGCCGGCCCCCCTCCCTTGGTGTGCAAGAATTCCTCCCTTGGTCTCCAAGTGTGAGAAAAAAGGAAAAAGATGACAATGGTGGCTAAGTGAGGTAATTTCTTTACTCCTCTATATATTTGAAAAGGTGTAGGGTTTTTTTAAGTGACATAATCACAACCCTCTATTTAAAATTAGACGAGATCTAAGGGTTAAAGGAAAACTATCATCTTTACCTCCCTTAGACTATGGTTAGATATATTTCCACTCAAGTTAACACCCCATGGGTATATTCTTAAGTATCCCATACTTAGAAAAATTTTGGACCAAAATTAAAATTTTTCTCCACTTAGACTTATCCCGGCATGAAATTGAAGCATGGACTCGTTTAGTTGTATTCATATTGCATCCCCACACGAGCGTATATTTTCCAAGTATACACCCATGGCGGGGATAGATTTATTATTTCCATCTCAGACGGACACGTGCTTGGACACGTGTCCGTGCTATTCTAACATTTACAATCCCTCTATCTTATAAGACAGGGGGCAGAGTCAGAGACACACATCCATGGGTAAGTAAGGATTCCGACAAAAGGTAAAATCCCGGCTTCAAATTGCGCGTGTCATACCATCCTAGAATAGAGTCAATCAAGGGTCAGGCCATTGGTTGACTCGGGGGCATGTGATGGATATACGCCCAATTTGAACCCGTTGACTTCCGAGTCGTTTTATTTTGATCACCCCGTCAATGATTGTAAATCGAAACTTCGACCCAAACACCCCGCGAAAACGCCAACGGTCCGGACGAGGCCAAATACTCGTCCGGACCGAGGTAGACTCACCTAGTTGAGGTCGGGTGGCCACACCCGACCTAGGGAGATCGGGTTGGCCAACCCTATCTCCCCTAGGGAGGGGTTGGGTGGCCACACCCAACCCCTACCCTTGGGGGTCGGATTTTCTCCCCCCAAGGGCCACGGCACCGCTTCCCGACTCCGATACTCAGTTTATTTCCGCCAACCTCTCCGTGCTTTAAGGTTTTAATTACAAGGTTAAGAGCTAACTAATTGTGTTTAAAGGTTAACGATGTCATTAAGCCACCTTAATGACACCGTTGCCTATAAATACAACCTTTCCACCATTCATTTGATCATCTTGGCTAAGTGTGCAATTTAGCTCTGACATCTCTCTAGCTTTATCTCTCTAAAAGTATCATACTGACTTAGGCATCGGAGAGGGTACATCAAGCACCACCCCCCCCCCCTCCGTGCTTGATATTGCCCCTCTTGCAGGGCACGTGGAGAAGAGAAGACGAAGGGCAGAAGGATACGGATCAGCAGGATAGGACTTAGGAGCACCGAACCCGCAGTTTCACCAGTGAGGAATAAGGTTTAGGTCGACCGCCCGTTGACCTGAAACTTAGAACCTAACAGGCATCAGCAAGCTATGTCTATGAGACAACCGACTTTTTCAATGCCTTACTGTTTAGTCGAATAGCCGATGTTCAGTTTTATCTCTGTTAGACCTAGTTGTTCAATTGATGCTTCCATGACATCGAGTTTGTGTATATATGGTTAGTTCCGGTGGATTTATTGTATATCGAACTTGCGTCTTGCAATGATTTCAATATATCTAAATATTTATTTGTCGCAGATGCTAGCGATGTGACCGGAAGCCTTATTTGAGGTTACCAGAATAGGTTCAAATTAGACATGTACTAGCCCATATTTGTTGTGGGAAGGATTAAATATGTTTCGTATCTTGTATATTTATTTAATATTCTGCAGATGGCTAAGCGAGTCTTGTAGATGTATTGAATAGATAAAGAACTTGTGGTTCTCATACACGTTAAGACGGTGGTTAGCTCATCGACTTGACATATAAAGATACGTCATATAAAGAGATAGTTCATTCTGTTGACTATTTTCTTTGGCACTATGCAACATAAGCATGATGCTAGAAGACGTAGATGATACGCTTCTGAAGATGGTTGAGTCAGTGAAAACATTGGTCCAATAATACATTATATCTGGCAGTATCCGGTCTCTCCACAAGGAGGACCTACGTTATATCAAGACGAATGTTTGTCAACTTGATCAAGTGGCTAAATATTAGTTGCATACCACTTCATATACGTTATGATCCGGAAAATTCCAAAATTGGGAGCAAGTTTGTGCCTAAACTAAAAATGTCGAAATGAACATGTTTATCCTTATAAAGGGAAAAGTGGGTTATGACCCATTTTTGGGTTCTTGAGCTAAATGTACCATGATAACTTCATTCGTCTGGGTGCAGATGTTGAATAAGTTTCTCATCATGCTCGCAGATGTTGAATAAGTTTCTCGTCATGCTCATCATCAGTTGCGAATGTAGATGATCTTGGTCATGATCTTAGTTCAAGTGGGAACAAGAACTTTCATGAGTAAATGATATCGTTCCCGTGGGAGCGTGTACAAAATGTTCTTAATCCTAGTGGAAGCTTATTGTGGCTTCTAATACCCTTTAAGGAAAATAGAGGACAAGATGGAAGACGCGAAGCGCAAACGGATCGGTGAGGTCCTAAGGTCATGATAAATTTGAGATGTGTCTCGAATAAATGCGAACGTGATATTCGCATGATCCCAGCCACGTTGATCTTGGATGTAGATATTGGCGTTGAAATATCAAAGTAGAAATCAAAGCACTTCTCCATATTGTGGTATGAGAATGCAGCTTTTGGACTATGGTGGTCCGTTAGCATTCTACATTATTCCCTCGAGGCAATACTATTAATGGTGATGTGTTAGTCATGTCCGATGTTTTAGTCACAACGGACTAAGACTGTTATTAAAACATCGACAAGATCATGCAAAGTAAATGTGTTTGACACATAGTACGTGCTGGTAGTTACAAAGTTAATCAAATGAGTATGAGACTTAGTTGATATCTTGAGGGTAAATCAATATAATCTTGGAATTGAGATTCTAAGAGATAATTTGAGAGAATATGTTTCTTGGGTGATTGATCATATTATTACATCGATAAGCTAACTATGTATAAAGGTCATGACTTGATGCGCTAAATGTCTTAATTAAAATGAGCTCAGTCAGGTGTCTTGTGCATGTTGTGACGTGCACTAGACCCACTATGAAATCGGGAGTATGGCTCGACTTGGATTGATGCTCAAGGATCATATAACGATGGTTGTTGAGGTGTTGTACATATGTGTATGACAGAATTTAGTGAAGTTGTTCCTAGTGGGAGTAACGACTTCCTTAGGGAAATGTTTCTTACTGACTGGCCATCAGATGCTGAGAAACGAGTGCAAACTTCACTATATGCGAATGAAGCTAGTGCCCTTACAACAGCAACCGAGGATTAAATTTGGTCTATAATGTTCCTATATATATATATTCTAGATGATGCAAGTAACCACCTAATTTTGGTTCGGTCGTAGCACGTTAAAAATGTCGTATGTGACGCGTTAAAAAAAGGAAGTATTTAAATATGGAAGGTCGCGAAGTTTCTAAAGATAGGACTGGCTTAAATTAGGTTAATTATTTGTATTTATTGCAGATGATATTTGTTGAATATTTAGAGTATATTTTCTGAATATTTAGTATTTATGATTAGAATAAATCTGTAATATTTATTTACTAGTTAGCTTAGGCCTAGATTAATATAAATAGTGGTTAAATTTACATGTAATGGGGAGAAAAAAAAAAAGAGCACTTAATAAAATTGATCTCGTGTTGGAGTTATATTATTATTATCATTATTATTATTGTTGCTCCATCGACAGAAAATCTCTCTCCCACCCCTCCATGTGAATTCCAACGGTGGACAAAGCTCCCGGCACGACCCGGCTCCGTCGGTCCATCTAGAGATCACCACCGCAGTCCCTGCTTCCTCCGGCGCTCGATTCCCTGCGCTCCTCCGTCTTCGACCTGCACCATCTGATCAGGACTCGATCCAGACGATACCATCTCTCCAACATCGTCTACATCAACAGCGGTGTCGAAGGGCTCCACCGCCATCTCCTTTGTCGACCCCGACGAGTCTCTCATCCACACCGGGGTTTCCGCGTCCCGATGCCTCAGGTCTCCACTTTGCCTTCCACCGCCGGTTCAACAATCATCGTCCCCAGCCACGCTCCGCAGGTTCCTGTAGGTTCCGATCCAGCCGCCCAATTCGACCCTCTGACGGATCCGAATAGGCTCTCGACAACCTTCCGTGCTAGCCCACGTTCGTTCGCTTTTGATCGCCCAGCTCGCCAGTGCCCCGTCCCCAAAGTCTGATTCATCGCTGACTCCATAATATCTTCGGTACTTACTACTGAGTTGCGACCTTCCTTTTTGTTATTTTATCATATGTGTTTACATACTTATTATTATATAGGTTGAGGAAGGATGGCATTTGCTCTGTTATTATGTGTTTACATACTTATTATTATATAGGTTGAGGAAGGATGCAGCATCGGTTTTTTTTTTTTAAATATATAAATGTTTTAATTTTTTACTGTTATTATATTATATTAAGCTTAGCTATTTTTTTTCCTAAAACATTAAGCTTAAATTAAGGAGTTTAAACTTTATTATTTTAGGTTATTTAAGAAAAAATGAATAACATAAAGTAAATGCATGTTGAATTTATTAAGTTGTGTTTAGATTCGAATGTGTTTGATTGTGTTGTACGTTAGGTTTTGTTCTTTTTTTTTATTTACATAAAATCAGTTTGTAATTGATATTATTTAGCGATGATATTGGCAAATTAAGTTGATTGATTACCGAAATGACGTAGTTAAAAAATCATATTTTTAATACGTAACAGAACCCCCGAATCTGAATTTCTATCTGTAGACCGATTTTGTACCTAGGTGTTTAATTCGTTATTCGCTTAGGTAATTTAGGTTTCTAGTTAGCTGTAATTAGCTAGTGGCGACTCTTTCAAAATTGCATGTTTTCAAAACGTATATCGCCTTAGGTCAGACTTTAAGTCCGACAATTTGGCGAATCTGCTGGGGACTTTAGAGGGTTCGGGCTCATTATATTCGCTTATTGCCATGTTGTTTGAGTTTTTATATTTTATTATCTTCACCATTCTAACTTTGTTTTTTTTCTGTGACAGGTACATTTTTTTAGAGTTACAGTTAACATTTTTCTTTCTGTGGCATTATTTGAACTCACACACACCACTTTAGTTTAATACCCAAAATGCTTAAAACCCAGGGAAACTAGGAAGCCCGGAGAGTTAGTAAGGGTACGACCGCGCGGCCGAGCCGCCGGAACGACTCAGAACAACTCCACTCGCTTGTGAAGGTCCTGTGATCCCTGTGATGGGGAGACGAAACCACCTTGTCGGGAACCTATCAGTGAAACCTACCTTGTAGAGCAAAGCCACACTTTTTTACCCTCCTAACATGTCGTGTTTTATCAATTTTTTTTTGTAAAGAGGTTATCATGTAAATTGTAAGTTTTTTCTAACCGTGTAACTTTATTTCTCACGCATTCATCTAATTGCATTTAAAAAAAACAGAAAAACTTTTTTTTTTCAGCTAAGTAGTTAGTCATTTAGTTATAGAAGTTTTCTTTCCAAACATGCATTTCGTATGCATTGTTTTTTTTAAAAAAAAACCTCTTCCCTGAATTTTTTTATTATTATTTCAAACTTGCATTTCATACGCATTATTTTTTTAAAAAAAAATTCAGGTAAGTTGTAATTTTGGTTAGTGCGTCGCATATGTAGAACTTTCATTTTTAACTTTGCATCTTGTATTTATTTTTGAGCATCTCATATGCATTTAAAAAAACTTTTCACCTGATTTTTTAATTTTGAGCAACCAAGATGTATTGATTTTTTTTTTCGTTAAAAAAAAGAACAAAAACAAAAAAACTTTTCAGGTAACTTGTAAATTTTCTTAACATTCTTTTTTTATAGATTGTAAACCTTCTCTTAGTTGTTGAGCTTCTAATTCAAAACATGCATTGCATTTGCATTTGTTTTTATAAAAAAAACTTTACCTGGATTTTCCATTTTTTATATATGTATCATTCAGATAAACTGGTTGTAAGTTATAACTTTCTTATCAGTAAAACTTTAACTTTCGAGCATGCATGAGCATTTAAAAAAATCAAAGTGTCATTCGTTTTTATCCATGGTGTATTGCAATTTTTCGGCTAGATCGTCTCAACCTTCGCATAAGCTAGCGTTTTAAAAAAAGAGATTTGATTCTATTTTTTGAGAAAATAGTTTAACTGTGCAGTTGAGTGCGACTATTCGAGTTTAAACAAAGGACAAGAAAACCTTTTTGAGAAACCTTGTTTTGAGTATCTGCCCTGCGTTCGAGCCAGATAGTGCACTCGGCAAACTCAGTAAACTCCATGCTAGTGCAAAACACCTTAGATCATAAATTTTGATTCTTTCTGAATGTAATCAAAATTATGAAATGAATAACATTAGAAGTTTTCCGAAAAATCATGCATGACTTCTTTTATTATTTATACTAACTTACATGTTTGGTCTTTTCAGCTACCCTTGGTAAGGCATCCGGTACATATAAGTTATGTCGACTAAATGAGGCAGCCAAAAAAACATGCAGTCATCCAGTTGCACGAAGAACAAATTGCACACTCGGGATATCCAAAGCTCAAGTATGATAAATTATACTTGATTTTTCCTTGAGATTTGAGTGTCCCTACTCTTTTTGGAGAACTGACGGCCACTTCGACGAGATCGCAACCACATGAAATGTGACTACTCTAAAGAACATACATTTCAAGATTTCACCTACCATATGTGGAATTCATACACGTCCCTAAACCAAGCTGTACATCTGTTTTACGGTGAGGTCTAAACTGGTCGGTGGTAATCAATGGGCATCTCCTATTGAGATCGGTCATGTCCGGAGATGGGAAAATATCAAGAGATCATCGAGAGTCTCGTGAAGATTCAATGTGCTGATCAATGAACATTTTAGATGTCAAGCAAAGAATACATTATTGTTGGTACCTTCCATCAGAGGTCCAGGGGCATTTACTTTCCGGCGGGTGTTCATAACAAGTTGTGTTTTCTAGATGGAACAGGAAAATCAGGACATGCAGTAGGTCCAGTCGCACAGCGAGCACATTTCCCACTAGAAAAAAATCCAATACCCAGGTAAGAAAAGTTGAGATCATTTTTATCCCCGAAATTTGAGTTTTTCCTTAATCATTGTGCAGTTTGGATAATCATCCAAATCAAAGCCCCTGAAGAGCACATCTCGTGCGCGGCCCTTTACTCGCCGCAAGCTGTCGAATTTATCCCAGATACCTCATGCGATATCTATGCCCAAATTTACCATTTGCGGACTACTGTGCCAAACTCAACACCAGACCATTCATACATAATGTGACGAGCCTAACCCAATTGGTGCTAGCTATGGGGCATCTCCAGACAAGATTGAGCAATAGCCGGGGCACTTGAGAAGCCGAGATTAGAAATCACTGGCTATGTCATTCATTGGACGTAGGGTCCATCCAGGGCGTCGACACGACCGACGTTTAGACTCAATTAACTGAGTCGTTCTCTAGAAGGTTTTTTCAATCTGCCACTAGGAGGCATGTACGTAATTGTTGTTGATTATTTTCGTTAAATTTTCTTTTAAAAAAAAAAAAAGCAGAAAAAAGAGCAAAAAAAAGCAAGCAAAAAAGAAAAAAGCAAAAGCAAAAAAAAAAAACTCATTTTTTTAGGGTCACAGCCGCCCTTTAATTGGCTACCGATAAAAATAAAGAGAGTGCTCATGCATATTTTGTGAGAGCATTGAATAAAAAGGTCACAGTTGTCCCTAAATCAACTACAGATAAAAAGGGTCACAGTCGTCCCTAAAACGACTACAAAGAAAGGGCCACAGCCACCCTTCAAATGGCTACAGATAAAGAGCGCTCCTGCAACATCAAAAGCGGGAAATAGGTGAAAGGGCCACAGCCACCCTCCAAACGGCTACGAATAAAAAAGTGACACCGCGAACCCTGTGAAGGCGGGAAAATAAAAGAAAGGGTCACAGTCGTCCCTCAAACGGCTACAGTCAAAAGAGCGATCCTGGAACATCGATGGCGGATATTAAGTGAAAGGGCCACAACCATCCTCAAAATGGTTACATACAAAGAGTGTTTCCCGGATCAGAGACAAGGAATGAAGGGCCACAGCCACCCTCCAAATGGCTACAATCAAAAGAGCTCCCGCAACATTGAAGACGATGAGAAAAGGGTCACAGCCACCCTCCGAAGGGCTACAAATACTCCCGCATCGAGGCGGAAAATAAAGTACGGGTCACAGCCACCGTTTAATCGGCTACCAAATAAAGAGTGCTTCCGCTAGGTTGAAAACCCGAAAGGGCGGCCTAGGCAAAATCAGGAAATGAGGGGCATGGTTGCAAATTCAGAAATTGCAATCATGGCAAAAGGAGAGAAAATAAAAAAACCGAGGAGCACGGTCGGAAATCTCTCAATCGGCCGTGGCAAAAGGAGAGAAAAAATAGAAATTCTCAACAAAAAAAAAGAAGAAGAAAAAAAATGAAAAAGAAAAAGAAAAATGAAAAATGAAAAGAAAAGATCCCGCTAGATTGTCGCACCGTGTGCAATTTAGGCAAAAATTAGGGACAAACATTCATGCGCAACACAGCGCCTTCCAAAGTCAACTTCACGGCAAGCGGGACGGTTACAGTCTGCTCTCGCGAGTCACCATCCAAGGATGAGTATGACTGTTACAGTCTGTTCCTACGAGTCAACTTCATGACAGGCGGGACGGTTACAGTCTGCTCTCGCAAGTCACCATTCAAGGATGAGTAGGACTATTACAGTCTGTTCATACGAGTGAGATTCACGGCAAACGGGACGGTTACAGTCTGTTCTCGCAAATCACCACTCAAATGATGAGTAGGACTGTTACAGTCTGTTCCTACAAGTCACAACCGACAAATCAGGATCTGACGTTTTCCAGCTTTCTGAGAGTCACCCCCGATGAACGAAGCCTTAGTATTCAGCCTTCGCAAGTCACGCCACTAGAGGCTTTTCCTTATCGCTCGCCACTTGAGGCATTATCGATTAAGGTTTTACTTTATTGCACGCCACTGGAGGCTTTTTCTTGTCGCTTGCCACTAGAGGCATCATCGATCAAGATTTTACTTTACTGCACGCCACTGGAGGCTTTACTTTTCCGCACGCCACTGGAGGCTTTACTTTTCCGCACGCCACTGGAGGCTTTACTTTCTGCACCGCCAATGGAGGCACCGCCAACAGGGGCACGCCAACCGAGACTTTATTTTCTGCATTAGCAATGGAGACAAGGGCACCGCCGACGGAGGTTCTATTTTCTGTATTACTAATGGAGGCACCGCCAATAGGGGCACCGCCGACGGAGGTTCTATTTTCTGCATGACCAATGGAGGCACCACCAACAAGGGCCCCGCCGACGGAGGTTCTATTTTCTGCGCTACCAATGGAGGCACCGCCAACAGGGGCACCGCCGACAGAGGCTCTACTTTTTTTGCACTTTCCGAAATAAGCTAGGAAGTTCCTTGAAGATTCGAAAACTCGAAAGAAGATATACTTCCCAACCAAAATTAGTGTTTACTCGTCTTTGCACAAATCCCCTCGAACTTGTTCTACGGGAATTCGCCCAAAGAGGGGCAAGCTGTAAACACCTAATTTTGGTTCGCGCGTAGCACGTTCAAAATGTCGTATGTGACGCGTTAAAAAAATGAAGTATTTAAATATGGAAGGTCGCGAAGTTTCTAAAGATAGGACTGGCTTAAATTAAGTTAATTATTTGTATTTATTGCAGATGATATTTGTTGAATATTTAGAGTATATTTTCTGAATATTTAGCATTTTTTATTAGAATAAATCTGTAATATTTATTTACTAGTTAGCTTAGGCCTAGATTAATATAAATAGTGGTTAAATTTACATGTAATGGGGAGAAAAAAAAAAGAGCACTTAATAAAATTGATCTCGTGTTGGAGTTTTATTATTATTATCATTATTATTATTGTTGCTCCATCGACAGAAAGCTCTCTCCCACCCCTCCATGTGAATTCCAACGGTGGACAAAGCTCCAGGCACGACCCGGCTCCGTCGGTCCATCTAGAGATCACCACCGGAGTCCCTGCTTCCTCCGGCGCTTGATTCCCTGCGCTCCTCCGTCTTCGACCTGCACCATCCGATCAGGACTTGATCCAGACGATAGCATCTCTCCAACATCGTCTACATCAACAGCGGTGTCGAAGGGTTCCACCGCCATCTCCTTTGTCGACCCCGACGGGTCTCTCATCCACACCGGGGTTTCCGCTCCCGATGCCTCAGGTCTCCACTTTGCCTTCCACTGCCGGTTCAACAATCATCGTCCCCAGCCACGCTCCGCAGGTTCCTGTAGGTTCCGATCCGGCCGCCCAATTCGACCCTCCGACGGATCCGAATAGGCTCTCGGCAACCTTCCGTGCTAGCCCACGTTTGTTCGCATTTGATCGCCCAGCTCGCCAGTGCCCCGTCCCCAAAGTCTGATTCATCGCTGACTCCATAATATCTTCGGTACTTACTACTGAGTTGCGACCTTCCTTTTTGTTATGTTATCATATGTGTTTGCATACTTATTATTATATAGGTTGAGGAAGGATGCAGCATCGGTTTTTTTTTTTAAATATATAAATGTTTTAATTTTTTACTGTTATTATATTATATTAAGCTTAGCTATATTTTTTCCTAAAACATTAAGCTTAAATTAAGGAGTTTAAACTTTATTATTTTAGGTTAATTAAGAAAAAATGAATAACATAAAGTAAATGCATGTTGAATTTATTAAGTTGTGTTTAGATTCGAATATGATTGATTGTGTTGTACGTTAGGTTTTGTTCGTTTTTTTATTTACATAAAATCAGTTTGTAATTGATATTATTTAGCGATGAAATTGGAAAATTAAGTTGATTGAGTACCGAAAGGACGTAGTTAAAAAATCATATTTTTAATACGTAACAGAACCCCCGAATCTGAATTTCTATTCGTAGACCGAATTTGTACCTAGGTGTTTAATTTGTTATTCGCTTAGGTAATTTAGGTTTCTAGTTAGCCGTAATTAGCTAGTGGCGACTCTTTCAAAATTGCACGTTTTCAAAACGTATATCGCCTTAGGTCAGACTTTAGGTCCGACAATGCACATTATTGCTCCAGTGTTAGTCTACTGGTAATTGTGCTGTAATATTATCTGAAGAGGATCCTAGTGATGTTTGAACATTCGATAGACCCATATGACTATGCAGAAGGCATAGCTGCATGCAAGATGGTGAATGTGAAGTGATAGTCGATGAATGATGGATGAACGGTAAGTCCGTAAAGTCCTTGCATATGAGCAATTCATTGACATTTGATCACAATGAAGACAGATGGTCTTGAACATTGTGTAGATAGCGAGATAGCTTGCTTATTTTTCCCAATGATCACATCACATGTTCATTTTTATCAATTAAACTAGAGGTTAGCTCTGTCACACGAGCAACCGCCTCCGCGTCTTAGTGACGTTACGTCTGTGTGACCAGGGGAGATGAGACAGGATTTTGAGCTTAAAATCGTCAAGTGGATGATTAGAGAGCTAATTTCTCGAATTCATAAGTCGCTCGTTGACATGCGGTCATCGATAACTTTAGTGGAATGAAGTTCCACGTAGTTTACCTTACAGCGGGATGGGAGTTAGTGGACTCTGGTTTAGATGCATGCGGCATTTGAACAGACATCCGCACAGCACTGTCTTTGAGACAAATGAAATACACTCCATGGGAAAAGGAGAAGAGTGCTGTGACACACGTTTCATACCGTGTGTGCTATTATTCGACCACAGGTTTACACAAGCATGATCTCAGCTTGTTGTATTGTGAGACCCAGGATCCTTATGAGGTTCCGGATTGTGTACCCTCACGACTCCGATCAGAGACTTGAGACCTGGCACGATGTTCGCTAGCTTAGTGTGTTTCCAAAAGGCCACCTACAGATTCGGCCTGGAGGGGAATGTCTAGAAAAGCGAGTCGGGTTGGTGTTGAAGGAATCGTGAAAAGAGGAAGATTGTCAATGGAATCTCTTTTAGAATTGTGTTCACCGGTCGACCATTCATGATTTCGTGTCATGATTGTGAACACAAGGTATAACTAATGAGATCTTTGAGATATACCTAAATGAAATTCGATGATCTAGGGTGATGGATATACGCCCATTTTGAACACGTTGACTTCCGAATCGTTTTATTTTGATCACCCCGTTAATGATTATAAATCGAAACTTCGACCCAAACACCCCGCTGAAACACCAACGGTCCGGACGAGGCGAAAATACTCGTCCGGACCGCGATGAACTCACCTAGGTGTGGTCGGGTGGCCACACCCGACCTCCCCTAGGGGAGATAGGCTTTGCCAACCCTATCTCCCCTAAGGAGGGGTTGGGTGGCCACACCCAACCCCTACCCTTAGGGGTCGTATTTTCTCCCCACCCCCAAGGGCCCCGGCACCGTTTTCCGACTCCCGCGCTCAGATTATTTCCGCCAACCTCTCCGTGCTTTAAGGTATTAATTATGTGATCAAGGACTAATTAATTGTGTTTAAAGGTTAACGATGTCATTAAGCCACCTTAATGACACTGTTGCCTATAAATACAACCCTTCCACCATTCATTTGATCATCTTGGCTAATTGTGCAATTTAGCTCTGACATCTCTCTAGACTTTAAACTTTATCTCTCTAAAGAAGACATACTGACTTAGGCATCGGAGAGGGTTCATCAAGCACCACCCCCCCCCCCTCCGTGCTTGATATTGCTCCTTTTGCAGGGCGAAGGGAGAAGAAGGAAAGGAACAGAACGACCGAACCCAGGAAGCACAGGATCCGCTAGTTCATCAGTGAGGAATAGGATTTAGGCCGACGACCCGTTGACCTAAAGCTTAGAACCTAACACTTGGCGCCGTCTGTGGGAAACGCTACGACAAGTCATGGCGTACCACTGTTATTCTAAGATCACCACTTTACAAGATTCGGGAGAGTCACGCCAAGTGCGTACACCTCCTACCAAACACTCATATGTCGACAGTCTAAGAGGAAGAGTAACACCTATCGTCCAGAAACTAAGTGTAATAGCAGCAGACTATCATGTCTACGTATCTCGGAGCGGCTATCATGTCCGCGTATCTCGGAGCGGATATCATGTCCGCACATCTCGGAGCGGCTATCATGTCCGCGTATCTAGGGGCAACTATCATGTCCGCGCCTCTCGGAGTGGCTATCATGTCCACGCGGTGATAAGCGGCTATCATGTCCGCACATCTTGGAGTGGCTGTCATGTCCACCCCTCTCTAGGCGGCTATCATGTCCGCATATTGTCCAACGATTATTGTGTTCACAGGTAATGGACTATATACAGGTTCAGGAGACGTACCAAGAAGACACTCTACCTTGGGAAAAACCAAATACGGGTCGCAAGACACACTCTACCTTGGGGAAAACCAAGTAGCGGTGCAGGAGGCACACTACCTTGAAAACGCCAGTTTGTGGCAACAACATGGATAGGCACGTCGCCTCGCCGACCTCTGACCGACGCCATGGAAGGGTATGTCGCCTCGTCCGACCTCTGGCCTTCTCCCTACCTCGAAAACTTCAAGTAGCTGTCGCGGAGTGCACCCTACCTTGGGAAAAACCAAGTAGCAGCTGTGGAATGCACCCTACTTTGGAAAACCCAAGTAGCAGTCAATACAATAGTCGCCACCTCGTGTCCGAAACGACTACAGTGCAAACTTCCTGACAAGGGGGCAACTCCACACCTACGAACTTACAAGTTCACAACTACTACATAGCGAACATCCTCTATACAGGGGCAACTCTATGTCAGTACGGGCCTCGTCCCAACACTTTATACAGCCTATATGGCACTACATGCGTTTGGGCTATCCAACACATGTTTATCATGAGATGTTCATCGACAACATATCAGGAGGCCTAATACCTCGCGACTAAGGGGCAAGTGCCCCTACTTGGCCACGTCACTACATATACTCCCCCTCTGGGGGCATTCACCTCAATGATCTTGGGGGCAATACTATATCAACAAGGGTTATGTCCCTCGGCATATACATTGAGAACATACTTCTGTTGTAAGATGTTCATCAACGACGCGGCGGATGCATGGCACCTCGTAAGTCCAGGACCCTCGTGTCCGCGACACACTTTCCCTTATATAGGCTTACCCCGTTATGAAACTGAAGCATGGACTCATTTAGCCGTATTCATGTTACACCCCCACACGTGCGTATATTTTCCGAGTATGAGCCCGTGGCAGTTTTGGATTTATTATTTCCATCTCAGACGGACACATGCTTGGACACGTGTCCGTGCTATTCTGACGTTTGCAATTCCTCTATCTTATAAGACAGGGGGCAGAGTCAGAGACACACACCCATGGGTAAGTAAGGATTCCGACAAAAGGTAAAATCTCGGCTTTAAATTGCGCGTGTCATACCATCCTAAAATAGAGTCAATCAAGGGTCAGGCCATTGGTTGACTCGGGGGCATGTGATGGATATACGCCCATTTTGAACCTGTTGACTTCCGAATCGTTTTATTTTGATCACCCCGTTAATGATTATAAATCGAAACTTCGACCCAAACACCCCGCCGAAACACCAACGGTCCGGACGAGGCGAAAATACTCGTCCGGACCGCGACGAACTCACCTAGGTGAGGTCGGGTGGCCACACCCGACCTCCCCTAGGGGAGATCGGGAGATCGGGTCAGCCAACCCGATCTCCCCTAAGGAGGGGTTGGGTGGCCACAGCCAACCCCTACCCTTGGGGGTCGGATTTTCTCCCCACCCCCAAGGGCCCCGGCACCGTTTTCCGACTCCCGCGCTCAGATTATTTCTGCCAACCTCTCCGTGCTTTAAGGTATTAATTATGTGATCAAGGACTAATTAATTGTGTTTAAAGGTTAACGATGTCATTAAGTCACCTTACTGTTGCCTATAAATACAACCCTTCCACCATTCATTTGATCATCTTGGCTAATTGTGCAATTTAGCTCTGACATCTCTCTAGACTTTAAACTTTATCTCTCTAAAGAAGACATACTGACTTAGGCATCGGAGAGGGTTCATCAAGCACCACCCCCCCCCCCCCTCCGTGCTTGATATTGCCCCTTTTGCAGGGCGAAGGGAGAAGAAGGAAAGGAACAGAACGACCGAACCTAGGAAGCACAGGATCCGCTAGTTCACCAGTGAGGAATAAGATTTAGGCCGACGACCCGTTGACCTAAAGTTTAGAACCTAACATAGGGTACAAGCATACTTACGATTCTCCAGTTGTTCGTCCACAACGAGAGGTTGTACAGTCTTAACATATGTACAACAACTAGCTCTCACAAAGTATGCCGGTCGCACGGTTGAGCCCTGTATGAAATACAGACGAGGTGTTAGGAGTATGTCTCTTAGCACACTGAGCACTCCCATTATGTGTGAGTGGGAGATGTAGGAAAATGCACTCATACGGGGTGCTCGTGTGAGTTACGGAGAGAGCGGGGACCGAAGTGTTGAGTCCGAGAAGTTAGTAACCGCTCGTCTATCTCCGAGATTATAAATAGAGCCCTATGTGAAGCCTATGGAAGTACATCAGAAAACTCACGGTTCCTATATACAACTCAGGGCTGGCCCAAGAGAGACTGGGGCCTAACGCAAATATTTATTTTGGGGCCTTATAGTTGGCTCAACAAATGATAGCATAATACTTAAATTGATTATAATTAAGTTAACTTTATCACTAGCTCAGAAATAATAGAAAGTGGTTTCATTTTTTTTCTGAACATAACATTTTTCTTATTATGTGTTGAAGTGGACTTACTTATATAATAGTATATATATGAGGCCTTTTTTTTATTGGGGCCTAAAGCCCTAGCTTTAGTTGCCTTACCCTTGGGCCGGCCCTGATACAACTCCATATACATATAGTGTTGCTCTAGTTTCTAGTCTAAGGGTTATCAACTGTGGAAACCGAGGTGCGATCCGATCACGTGAAGCACCTCTCCGACCGGCATCCCGCCACACCGCCGTGATTCAGAACTGCCGCCGACGATCTACGCTTCCGCAAACCGCATGCCGCCACACCAAACAAGTAAGTGTCGTCTCCGACTTACGATCTCATGTCTTACTAATGTGTGTGTTTTAGCGTGCATGTAGTTCGAATTCCTACATACATATTTTTCTATGAAAATTATTAAAATATATTTAGTAATCAGTATTCGTCTCATTTGAAATGTAAATTTAAACAAAATAACCTTGATTTTTTCTATTATTCACCGTTTCATTAGTTTTTTTATTTTTTGTAAGTTATATTAATATGATTGGCTAAAAGGTATACCTATACGATTTTTTTTATTATATTCATTATTAATTAACAGTATTTTATATTTAAGAAAATTAAATTTCCATATTTTATGTAGTTTCAGCACTATAGTTTGTTTTTTTACTATCTTTTGTTTTCTAATTTGTACAATTTAGTTGATGAGAAATTAAATATGATAACAAACTTATAATTTCAAATTATATTATATTTTTCTTTTCATATTCAAAATTAAAATATACATATATAGTATATCTAATAGAAACTGAAGATATACATTTAGTGTTAACATAATAGGATAAATATGGAGGATAGGTATAATTTTTTAAAAACTTTTTAGTGGATTACTAATTCAACTATTATTATTTGTAATAATAATTTAATTAGTGTGATTTCTCCTAAAAATCGAAACGATTCTCAGGATGAGACAATTTTAAAGTGTCCATGTATGCAAAAATATGATGTCACGTTAGCAGTGGTAACTCACAACTTAATTGAGTAAAGAAATCATTTTTTCTTACTTGTCAACATTCTATACATCTTAACCAAATCTATTATCTATATATATTATAAATTCTGAAGGAAAGAGAATAACAGAGTGAATGTGGAGCTGATGATTTTGTTTTTTTACGTTAATCGATGCATTTATGACAATTGAGCTTAGATATTGTAGTTATTAACTCCATAACATTGATTCCACTAGGGAGCTGAGGGTTTTTAAGTTGCAATTAATCGCAATTAAAATTCCGTTGATTTCGATCCATTAAGTTCAATGTATACAATTAATCGCAATTAAAATTTCGGACCGTTCAAGATTCAATGTATGTAGTTAATCGCAATTAAAATTTCGGACCGTTCAAGATTCAATGTATGTAATTAATCGAAATTAATATTTCGCAGATTTTTAACAGATGCTTGACGCGGAGCCGGCGAATGAAGATACCAGACGGTACGATCGGCTGACAGTCTCAATGGCAGAGCCGTCTCTATCTACTGCAAGATATCGCCGGTGGTTATCGAAGCCAACAGACGCTTGACACGGATCCGACGACCAAAGGTAGCATGCGGTACGGGCATCTAAAATTTATTTGTGAATTTGCGCTATGGTATTTTATGGTTCAAAATTTTCAGTCTTTCGTTTACTTTTTCAAATTTTAGACTGATATTTTATTTTAAAATAGTGTTTCAACATATTACAAATAGTCAGTATAAATTTCATCGAATATAAGTTTGTTAATTATACGTATTTGGTCAGTCACCCCGTGCGATGCGCGGGAAATGCACCTATTATATATAAATCAGGATGAATGATAATAAGGCACTCCTTCTCATGCTGACACGTCGGATTCTTCTTCCACTCGCGTGTGCAGTACAAGCGCCTGTTGTTAATTTTTTTTCGTCTGGCGCGTGCAATACACGCGGTAATTTTTTTTTTTCCGCCCTTGCTACCACGTCACGCCCCGATCAAATTAACTCCCTGTTGGATCACGGTGGAACTCCGGCACGGATCTTGACGGCAATCCTAGCTCCTTTGCTCCACGCAATCCTGCAAGAGGGGATAGACCGGGCGGTGACCCAGAATCCCTCTCTGATGCTTAAATGAGTATCTCGTCTGACTGGCAAGCAACAGATATCAAAAGTATTGAATTCAACCTAAGTGATCTGAGGTGACCTCCTGCCCTTTTATAGGCAAAGAGGTGCCTCAGGTACCTGGCGAACCGTTAGGGGTGGTTAGCCCGTATCCCGCTTATCTCGTACACGATCTCGCGTATCTTAGCCATGCCCCGCGTATCTCGGCCACGATCCGTGTATCTTAACCACGTTCCGTATATCTCGGCCACGCCCCGCATATCTTGGCTTTATCCTCTGGTAATGAGTCCCGACTCCCGTCGGGGACTCCAGAGTTATCTCGTTGTGTCACCGCTCGGGGCCCCTCGTCATCGTGACAGGGCCAATCATTCTCAGGGATTCATCATCGGGGCCTACTTAAAGGCTTCTCGTCGGGAGCTTTTAGCTCTACTGTCGGGGCCGACTCTGTCGGGACCCTGCTTCGTCGGGACTCCCTTCATCGGGACCCTTCTCCTAGGTCATCTTGACCCTTACTCTGGGCCTGGTGGGCCTGTTTGCCGTTTCCTCGCCGTTAAAGGGCCTGACGGCTATAGTCGGACCCATCACTCCCCGTCTCCTTTTAAACTTTTAGTTCAATTCAATTGAATTGAAAACCTAGGCGTTACTACTCTTCCCTATTCGCGAGTTCCTTAAGATTTTAAGAAAAGTGTTATTAATTCTTTTTTTTATTAAGATTTTAAATACCTATATTTATAAGAGTTTATGGTTTAAACATCTCATTAGTTAAATACATTTATTTATAAAATTATTGTCAACACATTTATAATTCAATATGGTTTTTGTTTCATTCAACTAAATATAAATTAGCAAACTGTTATAGCAAATTAAAAAATGAACATAAAATTCAATTCATTTAATGTTAATTACTATATATTTTCTATTATAATGATAAATTTGTTTCATATGTATTAACATTCTTTAATAACTTTGCTATAGAAAATAGTTAGTAAACTAATTTATTTACCTATTGTCTGTAATTTCGAGTATATTATAACTGATACAATTGTCTTTGGTACATAAAATAAAAATATTAAAAGTAAAAAAAATTTATAACAATGTTTACTTTTTGTAACTGCAAATATTCATATGTAAGTAGGGCTGGGCATCATTCGGTTCTAGGCCGAACCGATTCAGAACCGAACCGGAACCAGATTTTAGGTTTAGTTAGTTCTCTTTATCATGTAAGAACCGAACCGGATTTCAGGTCCTAGAACCGAATCATAACAGAAACGGTTCGAACCGGTTTTGAACATCTTTTTTATTTTTATTTTTTTACTAAAATTCAAAATACACACCCATGTTGCTAATCCATAAGCAATCTACAAATTTGCAAAATACAAACCATAAAGACAATTGATCGCTTCAGAGTAGAGAGTATCAAAATCTAAATTACAAATAATCTAATAGTATAAAAAAGTTATTTAAAACATAAATCTCGAGACTTTAAACGACGTCAAGGGACGTAACTAAAATTTCAAAAGTGCAGCAAATCTCTGGTTGAAAAAAAACTGTTTGTATATTAAGCGAGTTAATCTATCATCTCAGTTAATATATAAAACTATTTATGAGTTAAGTTTTTAGTTCAAAATTGAACTCAATTGATTGTAGAACTGGTGTGGGGTAACATAATATATAATAACTACGACCACCTATATATCAAATATGAACCAAACCTAAATAGTGAAGGATTTACCTTATGGGTGTAAACGAGTCAAGCTACTAGTGAGCTACTCGAGATCGGCTCGGTCGATATTCAAAATTCGACTCGCTAAATTTCGAGTCGAGTCGAGCTTTTTCTGATACGAGTCTAGTTAGAGTTCACTGGTACACGACTCGAGAGGCTCTCGAGCCTAATCAAGCTTTTTTTGTTTTACCTATTCGAGTCGAGTTCGAGTTTGAGTTTTTCGAGCTTTAGGTAATAATATTAAATATCTATATATTGAGTCCAAGAAGAGTTCGAGCCAAAAGTTTAATCAAGTCGAGTTCGAGCTCGAGCTAAGGTGCACCATTTATAATTTAATTGAATTTTTTAACATTATTAAGCCGAAGTCGAGCCGAACTCGAACACGTCAAGTATGGCATCGAGTCGAGATCGAGCTTGAAAAATTAAGGCCCCGTCGAGTTCGAGCTCGAGTAAACTGAGTCGAGTCAAGCTTGCTAAATACTCAGCTCGTTTAGAGCTCTTTATTCTACCAAAAAAAAAAAAACGGTGCAAGGGTGTATTTCTATCTAACAATTTAGGTTTTATGTAATAAATAAAAGTGGTTCTGAAAAACCGGTTCATATATTCCTTATCAAAACCGAACCATTTAAGAACCGGTTCAGTCAGACCCAGTTCATATTGGTTCGATTCCAGTTTGGCTCCGATTCGATTCGCCCGAACCGGTTTGTATGCCCAGCCCTATATGTAAGTCATAACATGTTTATATACTTAATTTCTATAAAATATCATTTTATTGTAAACAGTTATCTACATAAAAGAGTTTATAAGAATTTTTTTTTTTTTGTAAATGTATGATAGGATTAAAAATGAAATATAATAACAAACAGTTAATTTATAAATTTTAACCTCATGCCTTGGGACTTGGCTGAGCAAAAACCGCTCGCTCATGGTCGAAGCTTGGGAATGAAACTAGGCAAGGTAGATGGGTAAGAAGAGAGGGTTGCATCAAACTAACCCATTTGGTTTGTAAGAAATGAAATTGAATGGATAATAAAAGTTAAAGTTACATTTGATCCAATTCAATTCAAAGAGACGCAATTAACATCTCAGCTACTCATGCTGGAGTAAGGAACGCATCTTATCTATCTACTCTAATGAATCTATTAGAAAGAAACAATACTATGCAGGGTAGAGTAGTAGTTGTTATCGGTAAACATCGGTTATTTGACTATTAAAGCAGCAGAGTAGAGTACAGGTCACTGCAACCAGATTATCTATCTATCTATCTAACTAATAAGAAAGATCATACTGTGAAAAGATCTAAAGAAATTAGAGGAACTGAAACCAAGTATATTTTCACCATAACACCACCTTCTTGTCACGACGTAGCGCATTCATACAATATAATAATATAATCTGAATCTCACAATTCTATTATTTGACAAGTTGAAAGCTTGCTATGAAACAGAGCTTCAAATGCGTCATAAACAGAATGATGGAGGGGATAATAAAAGATTCTTACTCCATTATAAGCCCGATAAAGATGTGGGCGCAACAACCTTCGGCAGCCATTCTTTGAAAAACTCCACGCTTTGCATCTCTGCCGGGGATAGAGCGCCAAGAGGAGTGACAGTTATCTGAAACAAAATACTTCCATTACTTTGTATCATCACTACACAGAAATGGTAAGGTGGTTCAATAGAATGAATAGATGCTGTAGATTGCATACATATCCTTCCTTGAGATATTGGTGATCATTAGCTTCAACATCAACTTGAGCTCCCTTTACCTGTTTTGTTTTTTTTTTTTAAAAAAAACCCCAAAACCATTACTTCTACAACCAATGATCAATCAGTTAAATGAAATTAGAGGAGACACGTTTAGTATCAGAGAATTCATATATAGCAAAGATGACAAGAGATTATAGCATAGCTCCTGACTTACTTCTCTTTTGAACAAAAGATGCTCATTTGACATGTCTGATGATGCACCCGCTTCCGCTGATTCTGCTGAATTTGTATCCATTGTCATTGTTGATAACATTTTTCCTCCATCACCCTCAGAGGACACTGGTACCCAACCCATCTGGATTATGGCTTTACCCTGCTTAGTCAACCTATATCCCTTTTGAGGGGACGCACCATTCATCAGCCACTATATTATTATTATAACTAAAACAATCACTTAAATCACAAATGTTTGCATAATAATTGGCCACCTTCCTTCGTCTTCAACATTGCCAATGGTTAACAAAAAATCTACAATCAGAAGCTAATAGAGAAAATGAACAAAAACAGCTTTGTCTTCACTAAGCTAATACTCAGTATTCTATCCTCTATTTACAGAACACCTCATCACTAGTAAGATTCTGCACAGATTACTTTCGAAACCTAGTTTTTCTAATAATTTAAGCAAGTAAATGGTAATATAGCCATAGAGATGATTAATGAGCAGAATCAAGCCTTGGACTTTATTATCTACACAAAGAAATACCAACTTTAATTCAAAGCTACGAATAACAGCAAAGCAAATTAACAGAAGCTAATCATGTCCAGATAAGTAATTGTTCGAGATATAGTAGTCTTTACCTTATTCTTGGGAATATCTGTTGGTAGATCAATATTCAAGAACGAATTTTTTGGATAATTGTTTCGCTTGATCTCTCCTAGTATAGCATCAATTATCGGTAAGCAAGCCTCGGCGGCAAGCGTGAAATCTTGAATAGTACTTCTACCTCCAACCCTACAAAAGTTCGGTGGTGAATGTAATTAAACCCAAATATCCAAAACAAGCTTCCTCAATAAGATCAATAATGACAGGAGAGATTTTCCTTAAAAGACTCTACAAACAAACTATAATTTTCTAGCAAAGATAAAAATTTTAAAAAATTGTACCTACCAGTCATAGGATACTGATATAGATGGTACTCCATGAAAGAAGGCCTCACGAGCACCAGCCACGGTACCAGAGTAAACACTGAAAATTCCATGTCAATACAGTTTATTAGTGCAGATGTGCCTGACGGTAGAATTGCACTTCTTGTATATTGAATTATTGACAACTAACAATAAAGCATCTACGCAGCAAGAAACTCAATTAGGTCATTATATTTATAGTTGCACGTATCTTTTCAGAACCATTATGATAACAGAAGCTTTATATTTGTTCCGTGTCGCTCTGAAAGATATGCTTGCAGACTTCTGTAAAATGTGAGGTAATATCTTTACTATAGTAACTATACACATGCTAATCATGTATAATGACATACAGAGACATAAAAGTGAACCAACAATCCTCATTTCTTCATTATTTTGGTAAGATATTAGTTACTAGGTGCAGTCAAAGATCTAACGATATATCCGCAGATTAGTCAAATCAATTAAAAACTAAGCTTGTAGAATTCTGATAGTGCAGAAACCTCATCCTTCAATGAAGTTAAACTCAGTACTACCCCGACACCCCCTCAAAGAGAACACACGGGAATGATGTATAGGAGGTGAAAGAAACACACATTTCCATTTAATTGATCAGAGAACACTATAAAATAAATTAGGTGCCCATAGAAAACAATAAATAAATCGCAACAAAATCAGGGAGGTAGTGCATAATGATATTTACATGTGATATCCACAATTGCTTCCCTTGTTAATGCCACTTATCACCTGTTCACCAGAGCATCAGCTGTATGAGAAAAGTGAAAACTATGCACAAGGCTGTCCAGTGCACGATGCTGTAGGCTGCAGCAATAACGCAGCAGAGAAATAACTCTATCATACAGTATGACTAGATTGCTCAAGCTCAAAGAGATTCTAAATAATACAAGATTAACCTGTCTCAATAAAAATAAGAAATTTTTAATACAAAAGGATGTGAAGCGCATGCATTCTTGTGAAATGCCTCTCTATTAATTAATAAGTAATATAAATAGCATAAAAAATCTAGAGAAGCACCAGATCAGCAACTGAAGGAAAGAGCGCTTTTGAGATTCCAAGAGAAGTAGAATCTGCTGGAGTTCCTAAAAAATTATAGACAGTAAATTAGGAGTCTATAAGAACTAACTTAGAAGAAAACTTTGACAGCAAGTAACATCAGTGACAACTGACAAGTAATTTTTTTATGTGAATACATGAATGACTTTTGGATGAGTCGAGATATCCACATGAATGACTTTTTGATGAGTCCACATATCTAGGATAAAATACTTAACATTCAAATCACTTCTTGACATGAACTTATAGAAGAGAACATGTCCAGACTGTGCATTTTGAGATATAGATGGCACCTGACATATTGGCCAATAATCCCATAAAACAATTTACACTGACATAACTTCCTATGATGGGTCTAACAACATATACTAAAGTGCAAAGATATACTAGTCGAGCATAGTTACTTTTTATGGTAAAATGAAATTAGTTTAGTGGTTGAAATTTTCCTAAAGTGTCTAATAATCTCAGGTCGACACTCACATCCCTTATGGCTTAACTAAAAACTAATGATTTGATTGGTTAACTAGCATCATCTTGACTACTCTAAAGAGAGCTCGAGCATTTTCCAGACGATGAGTAGTTTTAAGAAGTATTGGGGTAATTCTATACAAAGGTAGATTAATTAGAATACCTGACTTGAAGTATTGAAATCACTCTTTGATATGATTACAGTGTATCGAGATGAACTAAAAACTCTTAAACAGATATTCACATACATATTACAAGCAATGGCTTCTAAAGAGTATATATAGCTCCCACGCAATCTAAAATCGACACTTATCGTTTTGAACATGAAAGCAATTAATAAGAGTAATGCTAGAAGTGTGACTTGAAAAGAGAGTTGACGTTCCTCTGAAACTTGCATTGCATAATAGCAACAACTAAACCGCAGGTAACGTTGTAAAAGAAAATGTCACGGACCAGAGATAGCGAAAGCAGTGGCTCCATCAATATGTACTCGTCTCGCTGCAAGAGGGTGACGCCATGTGATACTATGACTAACCGCTGATTTCTCCCTGTAGGTGCACAATTATTATAGTATAGAAGACAGCAAAAAATAATGTCTAGATTGGGAGAACCAAGCAACAGAAAAACAATTCGGGTAGCAATAGAATGAATAGGAGTGAAACAGGGGAATCGGAGATTGTGGTGAGAAAAGGAAGTGATAAGAACGTACGAATCGGGAGCAGAAACTTGGAGGTTGAAGCGATTGGTGGAGAGAAGAACGTTAACGAGGGCTCTGAGGCCGGGCGCATCTATGCCGTCGTCATTAGTGATCATCAGCGTCGGCAGCTGGACAGAGCTGGGCGTAGCATCATTCTCCATTTGGATGAGAATAACACACAGTAAAAACAAAGCAATCGGATCAGAATATTTATTTATTGCTTCTCTTCTCTGTTTTCTGCTGCTATTCGTCAGCCTACTTTACTGAAAAAAAAAAAAAAAGAGTTTTTAACCGATATAAACCTTCGTGGACAACCAAATACTGCATGAAAAAATAATTATGAATATGAGGCAAACTGAGATTTCACATCTCGGTCTTGATTTTCTTCATCCAAACCGAGATGTGAAATCTCGGTTAGGATTTTTTTTTTTTTTTTAGGGTTTAGGGTTTTTTAGTGCCCTAAATCCTAAAAAAAAAAAAAAAAAAAATCCAAACCGAGATGTGAAATCTCGGTTTACCTCATATTTGTAATTATTTTTTCATGCAGTCTATATTTGTATTTGGTTGTCCATGAAGGCTTATATCGGTCAAAAACTCGAACAAAAATGTTAAAATGGAGAACCGGATCGGACTGAAACTAACCAACCCCCAAGGGGTCTGCCTTCCGGCCCATCTAGGGTTTTCAATTCATCATACAAGCCCAGTCTTTTTGGATTGGGTTTTCATCATACAAGCCCAGCCTTTTAGAATGGGCTCTATGCAGTAAAATTAGTTGGGTCAAGGCCTACATGGACTATCTAAATAAATTTAAGTAAAAACTAATAAAAATTAGAATAGACGGTCAGACCAGTCGGATCATGAACCGGCCGCACCGGTTCGACGTCCGGTCCGGTTTTTAAACCACTGGTCTGGGCGCGCGGATCTCGATGTATGTAATCTAGGTTTTACAATCCGATTGAAAAATCCAGTGTTTTGAAAACCGGACCGAACCGGCGGTCGGACCGGTTCAGACCGCAAACCGGGTGTATCAGCGGTCCGATTCTGATAATTTATAAGACTGCACAGCAGAACCGGTTTGGCAGGATAAAACCGGGTCGGACCGGGTCGGACTAGATAAACCGGCACCGGTCTGACCGCAAGAGAAGTACTTTTTTTATTGTCAAGAAAAATATTAATTGAAGAAAACCAGACTCAAACTCATGACTTCCTTTGAGAATAACAACGCACTACCACTAAACTACATGACAGCTTGTTAATATAAGAACAGACAAATACATTATACGTATTTTTAAATTCTAATCATTTTAAACAATAAAACCAGATTGAACCGGGTCGGACCGGTTAGACCGGAAACCGGTCATCTTTCCGGTCTAAGGCCCGGTCCGGTTTTCAAAACACTGGAAAAATCAGTCAACCTCATTTTAGTTTTTCCCTCTTTATTTCACAAATACTAATAGATTAGGTAGCTAACCCATGTATTGCGCGGTAAATACTTTTTAAATTGATAAGATGTATGAAAAATTAAAATTTAATATTAATAATTTACTTTGTTAATTTTTTAAAATATTATTCCAGACTAGTAAAACATTACCACACATTTAAGATGTATATAATACTTTAACTTATACAATTTTATCTTAATTAATTAATTTCATGCGTAAGATATGAAAGATTAAATCTTCATTTGTCTTTTGGAATTGAGACAATTTATTTTTAATGTAATCTTCGAGAATATATACTTTGGTGAGATCATCCTAGCTCGCCGTTCTCTTAAATTGGGGTCAACAGTTTCGTATGAATTGTCATTCCTTTTATATGATTAACTGCTTAAAAAGTTTATTCCCAAGGTGACCATGCATAGTTATCAATGCAATACAATAGTTATATATTATTGCTTTATATTTTCTAAGTTTTATTATAATTTCTTCTAACCACTTATTCCATTATATTTATCTTCGCATATAGAAAAACAAGTTAGTACATATCACTCTATAAGTATACATGAATTACATCGCACGCATTAAAGAGTAAAAAAGGTACAAAACTATATAAACAAAGCTTTTTCCTTGTTGATCAACCGTAAAAAAACTGTACACATGTTTGTCCATCAAGACCATATCATTAGACTAAAGTTCAATTGGTCCATCAAGAACAAATCACTATGGGGCAATCAACTCACAAAAAAATTTTGCATGCTCATTATTAAATGAAATGTAGATATTTTTGTTAAGCATTTTTTGTGTAATTGTAATGATAGATGAATAAAAATAATATATAGAGGTTTTATGTATGGAAGGAAACAAAATCAACATCAATTAGCCCATATTTATGAAAAAAAAAAATTAATAACATGTTTAATTTATATATAAATATAATTCATTCAGATAATTCAAAAAATTATCAAGATATACAACCCAACATGTAAATGGTATACAAAATAGTGGAGTTTTACTTAAGACATTTTTCAATTGCTTCCTACTAGAATATTTTAGTCCATAAACAAATAAAGACCACTTTAAAAATAATGGTTATAGGTACTTTTTGTACCACATGTTTGACATGTGTAGGTTTTTGGTGTCGTATGATTAATTTTGTAGGCTTTTGGTGCCTTATGCTTGAGATCTTATATGTTTTTGGTGTTTCCGTTAGTCAACAGTTAGTTTAACCATTAAATACTTTTATTTTGTTCACTTGAGTCCTCAAATTTATATTTTTAAATTTTAATATTTATAATTTAGTCCCTATTGTTTGCTCAAGTCACCGTCCAAGGCCGCCGCCCACCACCCACCACCACCAAGACCGCCGACCGCCACAAACGGGTCGGCCACCACCTTTTGGGGCCGAAAACAACCCAATTGGTGGTGGCTACCGCCCCAATCGAGGCCGGCCACCATTAGTGGTGGTGGCTACAACCTCAATCGGGGCCGGAAACCACCAGTGGTGGTAGCTACAGCCCCAATGGGGCCGCCGACCCCGATTAGAGCCCTCTGTGGCCCTTATCGGGCCGGCAGCCCCGATTGGTGGTGGCCGGCCCCTATTGGGGTTGTAGCCACTACCAATTGGTGGTGGCCGGCCCCGATTGGGGCTTTAGCTACCACCAATTGGTGGTGGGCGGCCCCGATCAGGGCTGTAGCCACCACCAATTGGGGCCGGCCACCACTAATTGGGGTGGTTTTCGGACCCAAGTGGTGATGGCCGGTGTCGTGGGGTGGTGGCCGACCCGTTTCGTGGCGGTCGGTGGCCTTGGAGTTGGTGGGTGGCGGTCGGCGGCCTTGGACAGTGACTTGAGCAAACAATAGAGACTAAATTGCAAATATTAAATTTTATAAATATAAATTTGTGGGCTAAATTGAACAAAATAAAAGTATTTAACGGTCAAAAACTAACTGTTGACTAACGGAAATACAAAAAATATACAACCTCTTAAACATATGGCACCAAAATCCTACAAAATTAAACATATGGCACCAAAAACCTAAACAAGTCAAACATGTGACACCAAAAGTATCTTTAACCCTAAGAATAATTGTAAGGTTGTGGAGTGTGATTACTGACTATCCATAAATTCATGATTTAAAGGCAACAATTTTTAAGATTCACACAATCATAATTCTTAATTAGATGTATCATATTTATGTCATAAATACTTTGATTGATTTAGCACATAGTCAACAATTGTATGATATGATTTGAAGTACATTACAAATTTTTATATTATTTAAGTTAAAATATAATGTAACGTATATTCGTTTCTCAACTAATATAATCATATCTATGTTAATTTAAACTCCATTTGAGTTGAAAAAAAAAAAACTAAAATTGAACATGTTGGATCAAGATTTGTTTGGCCTTGCTTCGGAATTAAACTTCTAGGATCTCACTTTGGTTGCCTCTAGATGTATTTCGTGACCACGAACAGGTACTTAGTTTCCTTCTTGGGCTTTGAACGTAGCGATGACCTAAAATGGGGTAGGGATTTTCCCATGATTCCAATTTGAAACTTAAGTCAGTATATGTAATATAAGAGATATAAATGTGTGTAATAATGTAAAAACACCTTGGTGTTTATATGTTTAAGTTTACCGAATTTGAGTGGCGTTTTGACCCTATGGGAAGGGTTTTCTCTTGTGGCGGTTGAAGTTGGTGACAAGAAGGTCATCACCTCACCATTCCTTAGAGAGGAAGGTTTCTTCTGGAGGTGGTGATAAGTAGGTCGTTGTTGGAATGTGGTGTATATAGGCCGTCGTAATTGGGAACCCATTAATATAAGCCCAACATAATAAGCAGAATTGAGGTTAGGCACATAAGGGATTTTGGGTCAGGCCAAAATCTGTATGAGCCACAATTGGCCCAAAATGGGCCAAGCCCAATTCCCTATAGGTTCGGCCGAATATGTGAGGTAAAGCCCTAGATGGTCTTTGTTCACTTCTTCTTATAAATAGGAGGTGTTAGAGGATTTCTTATTGGCATTTGGTGAATGGGCTGCCGTAATAGGAGCCTTTTAATATACGCCCAACACCTAAAGAATTGGGTAATGTCACAATAGGGATTTTGGGCTAGGCCTAAAATCTCAATTTACATGAGAGACCTAAAATTAGGCCTCCCCTAATGCTTGGCCGGCCGAAACTTAAGGTGGGCATCCGATGAGGGTTTTGCCCACCTTCTTTTATAAATAGAGGATTTCAGAGATATATTTAAGGTTAATCACTCTTCCTCCTTAATGTTGAGATAAAATAAATCCATCCTCCCTAGACATAAGTTTCGGTCGAACCATATAGAGCCAAATTGCTTCGAGCAATTACACCAGAGATCCATCTTGCTGACCAATTGAAAAGAGGCTTTACTGTGGAGACCATTCCTCGTAGGTGATTCTTTGATCAGAGTTCCTACAGGAGCCGTCCTGCGGACTGCGAACTCCCCGTCTTGATCTTGGGCTACGGAAAGCATTGTAAGTATGTGCACCCTATCCGCTGCGTAATTAGTTAGATAGGATGTACCTCGTTTTTGTTTCCGTAGTGATTATCCCTAGTTCCAACAGTTGTATCAGAGCCTTTGTAGGGAGTTCATGATTTTGATAAAATTGGTGTTCTTGAGTTTTTTTAGTAAAACTGATATTCATGAAATTGAGTGTTTTTGGTAAAACTGGCGTTCATGATCTTCAAGAATAACGTGACATTTATCAAAATTGAACATTGAATTATTGATCTTAGTAAAATTTGATCTTGAAATTTGACCACTAACCCTGATTACATGTCATTTGGCCGAACCTTGAAGTTAATTTTTTTTTTTTTAAGTTTCGACCCTAACAAGATAAATCTGGCCGAAATTAGGGTTAGGTTCACATGATAATTGTGACATTAATTATCGATATATTCTAGCATGATTTTAGGGATGTTAGATATTATTGATAAATATTAGTTGACTAAAGATTGACAAAATATATTGTTGATAGATTTATATCCCTAATATAGAATCTTGACAATAAATATATATAAACATGAATCATTCTTCATTGATGATTAGGGATTACAAACTAAAGTGTGCACTATATATACTAAGTGAAACTAGGCTCACCAACTAGGACTATACTAGCTTAACCTAGTAACCGGGTTTATAATGGTGCATACACCATGTATACAACTAAATGTAAGTGTAGACACATACACCATGTATGCAACTAAGTGTAAGTGTAGACAATATGAGCATCAACATATACACTCTATATTCTCCAATCATTTTCTTATTCTTCTTTTGTTTCTTGAAAGACATCTTTGATCCCATATAGCTTCAATAATGCCAAGTGTTGGTTATTTACCAAAGCCTTGGTTAGCAAGTCAGCTAGTTGATCCTTTGAAGGAATGTAATGAACACCAATCCTGCCTTGTTCAATGTGGTGTCTTGTGAAGTGGCAATCCAATTAAATGTGTTTGGTACGCTCATGAAACATTGGATTCTTTGCAATCTTCACGCTCATGAAACATTGGATTCATTTTATTCATCATGATTCATACCATCAAGATTGTGTGGAATATCGAATCGCACTAATTCAACCAATTCATACTAACACATCGATAATTATGCAAAAATTAGGTAGACAATAACATTTTATGAAATAATTGCATACATCGAATATCTAATAAGATTGAATCCGACAAATAATGATTCCTCAGTCATCTAAACCAACCGACCACCAGTAAACCAATGGAAGTTGGCTGTGAAAGACATCACATTACCGCCGTTTTCAATCCAATAGATCAGTCTTTTAAAACGGTTTTAATCGCAAATTACTGGAACGGGAATTTGAAAACAAGCATACCCGATCTTGGCTTTCCCAAGGATATTTGTATTTTGGAAAATATTCCGATGAATTTACTCATGTATATATAATTCTAATAACCATGTAAATTATCATACGCAAGTAATATTCATCAAACAAATCACACTCATGCTTACGCGTCATGCGTCTAATGTTCCAAGGAACTCATGCTTGCATATATAATTCTATTTCCATGTTAATTATCAAATGCAACTACATCCTCAACATTCTAGCATACATGTCAAACATGAAAATTCCACAACAATCATACATATTTGGCGACTGGTTTTCGGTTTTAAAATAATTTTAAACATTAGGGGCTGATTTGCAATTCATGCTTATATTCAATTACGCAACAATCTAGACATGAATCCTAGACATTTCCAACCATCACAACATGTCTATCATAGTGCGCATTCCATATATTTAACAAGAGCTCCGCCCACAACATGCAATATCCAGCTAACTTGACTAAGTCAAGACAACATTTCTAATCATGCATAAATATATATATATTGAATAATAAACAATTGTAATTCAGCCCTCTAATTAATCCAGTCACAAAAACATATAATTCCGAGATCCATCCTCATAATCGAAACAAGGCATAAATGTTAGCAACCCTATGAGCACTGTGTAGTCCATTTAGAGGTTTTAAAAACATTTGGATTTTAAAAGTTGACCACCCTATTTTATTTAATTGACTTGATTTCGGTTTAAAAAAAAAAATCGGTTCAGTCAATTTCTGTTAGGTTGGTCTGGTTCGGTCCGGCTCAGAAAATCCGGTTCGATCCGGCTTTAAATTTTAAATTATGGTTCGGTCCGAACCGGTCCAATAAAATAGGGTTTGGTTCGGTTCAACACAAAAAACCGGTTCAGTTAGATCCACTTAATTACCCCGGTTCGACCGACCCGATTAGGTCGAACCGATTGAGAAAACCCGGTTCGATTTAAATCCGTCCCGGTTTAGTATATTGGATCGGCCCAATAATTAAAAAAATTCAAAGGTTGGGCCGAATTACTTGTGGCCCAAGTAGGGTTTTAAAGTCCAAAAATATCTAACTTAGCCACCAAGTAACATTAATTATTTAAAATAATTTCCAATATTAAAAATATACATATATAATTCCGCCAAATATAAACATTTATATATTTATTGCTAAGATTCTATCTTTAAGATTAAATCAATCAACAATATATATATATATATATATATATATATATATATATATATATATATATATATATATATATATATATGTAAAATTCGGTTCATATATATATATATATATATATATATATATATATATATATATATATATATATATATATATATATATATATATTTATTTATTTATTGTCAGTATTTTAAATAGGGTAACAAATATACTGACAATATATTTTCTCAATCTTTTATAAATAAAATCTATCAATAATATCTTTAACCCTATTAAATATTTAGATATATTATATATTGATATATATTTATATATATTTATGTGAATCTATCCTTATATTCCTAATTATAGATATATTGTTACCTTAATTAAAAATTAAAATATGGTGAACAATATTCTAATGTGTGTGTGCCGAAATTTACTTGCTTGGTGACCAAGATATTAAAAATTTTACCTTGAAAAATCATTAAAATTTTCGGCACAAACACCAAATTGGGAACAAGTGGTCAAATTTCAAGATCAAATTTTAATAAGATCTATAATCCGATGTTTGATTTTGATAAATATAACTCTTTTCTTGAAGATCATGAACATCAAATTAACCAAGAACATCATAACAATTTCGTTTTCATCAAGAACCCTAAAAATAGAAAATTTTAAAAATTTTCTTTTCAAATTTCGGTTTTAATATTTAAATTTCAAGAACACAATTTATCGAAATCATGAAATCCTAACACAAGCTCTGATACCACTGTTAGATTACGAGGAGTAATCACTACGGATACTTAAGCAAGGTACATGCTAGTAATCGGAATTACGCAGCGGAAGTTTCACACATGCCTTTAGGATGATCTGTAGACCCAAGACCTTCTCTGGAGGGAGTTCACGATCCTCCGGTCGAGACCCGTAGAGGCTCTTTTTAGAGAAGCCCTACGTGGTGCAAGCTCCACAGCAAAGTCTCTGATCGATTCTTGGCACGGGGACATATCTCTGGAGAGTTTGCTCGAAGGCAATTTGGCACACCCTTGGTGAGGGATATGGTTCGGCCGAAACACTTGGTGTGGGAGGAGAGTTTTTCTCTCTAAAATACTCTTGTGAGGGAATTATGATTAACCCTAAAAATCCCCTAACACCTCTTATTTATAGGAGGAGTAAAGTGGACAAAAGGTCACTTTACCCAACCTAGGGTTTCAGCCGGCCTATGTATTTGGGGAGGCCTAATTTTGGGCCTCCCATGTCAATTGGGATTTGGGTCTAGCCCAATTACCCTAATGTGACATTTACCCAAGTTGATTAGGTAAACTATACATATTATGTGCTACCAATTACGGCGCCCGTTATCATATGCTTACAGTCACAACTCGGTTGTGCTAGATAAGAATCCTCGTGATTCTAGCGGGCGCATACTTCTTCACCTCGAGCGTGTGATTGATCCCGGGAGCCTTATGAAGAGGCACCCAAAGTATCCTTACGGACTCGGAACTCGTATCTAAGGTCAGGCTCAATGTTCGCTTCCCGGCGTACGAACGTAGTGCTGAACAAAAATGCCCAGCGACCACGTCTTTGGAAACCGGTTGGGTTTGACTAAGGATATGAGCGATGGGGATGGTCAAGTTCACCTGTAATTCACCGAATCTTGTATTCACTAGGTGGCCACCAACCAGATATTAGTTGAAGGTTGTGAATACTTGTACGGATGCCTTGGAGAAGTGTTCCTATGAGGAAACTAGGCAAAAGGATAATTATCAGTTGACCTAGGATACAACGTGACACTATATAAATGTTGTTTATAACGCCCAAAAACGCCCACTACGGCCGAAACTCTTATACACCTGTCGACCCTAAAAATTCGACCTACGACGAATTACGTTTTGAAAACGTGGATTTTGAAAAGAGTCGCCACTAGTTAATTAAGGCTAACTAGAATCCTAAATTTACCTAAGCGAGTAACGAATTAAACACCTAGGTATGAAATCGGTCTACGATCAGAAATTCGAGTTCGGGGGTTCTGTTACGAATTAAAACTTATGGAATTAATCACGCACTTTCGGTACTCAATTCACAAATTTGCCGATTTCGCTATTTGAACACATGTCACAAATTAATCTAACGATGCCAAGATTTAATTAAATTTCTATCATGTGCAAAATATTATCAAATATTAATCTAAGCCTACAAACGAATTGAAATCTATAACTCCTAATTAAAACGAAATCTAAAACACCAAAAAAAATATAAAACATGCTTAAACAACATAAATAACATACTACATATTTAATCATACATTCAACTTGATTAATTAAACACTCTACCTAATCAAATTTATCTAATTACATATAAACATCTAATTAAAAATAATATAGTAATAATAATAATATAACAGAATATAATAATACATAATTAAATGAAATTTCAATAAAACAATAAATAAATAAATAAAATTAAAAAAAAACAGTAGCGGGAAACCTACCTTCCAGCCGTAGGAAGATGAACACCAGGTCTACCGGAGCTGGGACGGCGCCGGACATGGGCGGGGATCGGGACCGGCGACGACGGGCGATTCCAGCAGCAGGGGGCGAGCAGAGGACGGTACAGCAGGGGGCAGCGACAACAGGACAGCCGGAATTAACGGCAGCAAGGGACTGGTGGCGGAGATGGCAGGACGGCCGGAGTTCCGGCGAGGTCTGGGCGGTCGCGGCGTGCATGGAGGAGGTCGGAACTGCAGCAGGGACGACCGGACGGGAACTCCGGTGGCTGTGGCTGCCTGAGAAGAAAGGAAAAAAGTAGAGAGAGAGAGAGGGGGAGAGAGAGAGAAGTAGTGGTCGCCGGGAGAGAGCTGCTGGCGCGGCGAGCGCGAAGGTAGGGCGGCTGACGCGGAGCAGGACGGTGGGTGGATGGCCGCAGCAGCGGTTGACCGGCGGCGCCGGTGACCGGAGGGAGAGCTGACAGAGACGGGAGGAGGGAATTAAAAAAAAAAAACTTTACACTACATGACAAATTTACACGAATTTCGAGATCTGATGTGTTATTATTAATGTGGTGTCTTTTTTACATGTAAAAGGACCATATTTATAGCTAAACTAGGACCCCTAAACTAGGAAAATAAAATCTGAAAAAATATGCATTTAATATTCCGAAAATATACATATATATTTATGTATTTCACCATAAATACACATAATATATTTTCTAAATATTTTACAATAAATAATGCATATACACTGTCCTATTTTAAACCAGTCCTATCTTTAGAAACTTCACGACCTTCCATATTTAAATACTTCCTTTTTTGACGCGTCACATATGAAATTTTAAACGTGCTACGCACGGACCAAAATTAGGTGTTTACAGCTTGCCTCTCTTTGGGCGAATTCCCGTAGAACAAGTTCGAGGGGATTTGTTCAAAGACGAGTAAACACTAATTTTGGTTGGGAAGTATATCTTCTTTCGAGTCTTCGAATCTTCAAGGAAACTCCTGGCTTATTTCGGAATGTGCAAAAAAAGTAGAGCCTCTGTCGGCGGTGCCCCTGTTGGCAGTGCCTCTGTTGGCGTGCGAAAAATAGAACCTCCGTTGGCGGTGCCCCTATTGGTGATGCCTCCATTGGTAATGCAGAAAATAGAACCTCCGTCGGCGATGCCCCTGTTGGCGGTGCGTCCATTGGTAGTGCAGAAAGTAAAGTTTACAGTGGCGTGCGAAAAAGTAAAGCCTTGGTCGGCGGTGCCCCTGTTGGCGGTGCCTCCGTTGGCGCTGCAGAAAGTAAAGCCTCGGTCGGCGGAAAAGTAAAATCTTGATCGATGATGCCTCTAGTGGCGAGCGACCAGAAAAAGCCTCCAGTGGCGTGCAATAAAGTAAAACCTTTGGTGATGATTGGTAACAGAAGACCTCTACGTCAGAAAGTACCAACAACCTCTGGTGACGCCTCTAGTGGCGAGTGGTAACGGAAAAACCTCTACGTCAGACCGTACCGGAAAACCTTTGGTGATATCTCTGGTGGCGAAAGACCTCTACGTCAGACTGTACCGGAGAACCTTTGGTGATGCCTCTAGTGGCGAGTGGTAACGGAAGACCTCTATGTCAGACCGTACCGGAAAACCTCTTGTGATATCTCTGGTGGCGGAAGACCTCTACGTCAGACCGTACCGGAGACCCTTTGGCGATGCCTCTAGCGGCGTATGTCGGAGAAGAGCCTCTAGTGGCGTCCGTTGGAGAAGTGCCTCTAGTGGCGTCTGTTGGAGAAATGCCTCTAGTGGCGTGACTTGCGAAGGCTGAATACTAAGGCTTCGTTCGTCGGGGGTGACTCTCAGAAAGCTGGAAAACTTCAGATCCTGATTGTCGGTGGATTTGTAGGAACAACTGTGACAGTCCTACTCATCTTTGAATGGTGACTCGCGAGAGCAGACTGTAACCGTCCCGTTTGCCGTGAAATTGACTTGTAGGAACAGACTGTAACTGTCCTACTCATCCTTGAATGGTGACTCGCGAGAGCAGGCTGTAACCGTCCCGCTTGCCGTGAAGTTGACTTTGGAAGGCGCTGTGTTGCGCATGAATGTTTGTCCCTAATTTTAGCTTAAATTGCGCACGGTGCGACAATCTAGCGGGATCTTTTCTTTTTCATTTTTCAATTTTCTTTTTCTTATTTCTTTTTTCTTCCCTCTTTTTTTTGTTGAGAATTTTTCTTTTTTCTCTCCTTTTGCCACGGCCGATTGAGAGATTTTCGACCGTGCCCCTCGGTTTTTTTTATTTTCTCTCCTTTTATCATGATTGCAATTTCTGAATTTGCAACCATGTCCCTCATTTCCTGATTTTGCCTAGGCCGCCCTTTCAGGTTTTCAACCTAGCGGAAGCACTCTTTATTTGGTAACCGATTAAACGGTGGCTGTTACCCGTACTTTATTTTCCGCCTCGATACGGGAGTGTTTGTAGCCGTTTGGAGGGTGACTGTGACCTTATTCTCACCGTCTTCAATGTTGCGGGAGCTCTTTTGATTGTAGCCATTTGGAGGGTGGCTGTGGCCCTTTATTCCTCGTCTCTGATCCGGGAATCCTCTCTGTATGTAACCATTTTGAGGGTGGTTGTGGCCCTTTCACTTAATATCCGCCATCGATGTTCCGGGATCGCTCTTTTGACTGTAGCCGTTTGAGGGACGACTGTGACCCTTTCTTTAATTTTTCCTCCCTCACCGGTTTCGCGAGATCACTCTTTTTGGGTAGCCATTCTAAAGGTGACTGTGGCCCTTTTTATTCTCCCGCCCTCACAGAGTTCGCGGGGTCCCTTTTTTATTCGTAGCCGTTTGGAGGGTGGCTGTGGCCCTTTCACCTATTTCCCGCTTTTGATGTTGCATGAGCGCTCTTTATATGTAGCCATTTGAAGGGTGGATGTGGCCCTTTCTTTGTAGTCGTTTTAGAGACGACTGTGACCCTTTTTATCTGTAGTTGATTTAGGGACAACTGTGACCCTTTTATTTCTTCACTGCTCTCACAAAATATGCATGAGCACTCTCTTTATTTTTATCGGTAGCCAATTAAAGGGCGGCTGTGACCCTAAAAAAAAGAGTTTTTTTTTTTGCTTTTTTTTTTTTTTTGCTTTTTTGCTTCTTTTTTGCGTTTTTTTTTTTTTTTTGCTTCTTTTTTGGGAAAGAAAATTTAACGAAAATAATCAACAACAATTACGTACATCCCCTAGTGGCAAATCTGAAATTTCTAATTCAAAACATCTTCTAGAGAATGACTCAGTTGATTGAGTCAAAACGTCGGTCGTGTCGACGACCTGGATTATCCCTACGACAATGGATGACATAGGTAATGATTTCTTCTCTCGACTTCTCAAGTGCCCCGGCTATTGCTCAATCTCATCCGGGGGCGCCCCATGGCTAGCACCGACCGGGTAAGGCTCGTCACAAGATAGATGAATGTTCTGGTTGATGAACACACACGGATGGTGTTAAGTTTGGCACAGTAGTCCGCAAATGGTAAATTTGGGCATAGATATCGTATGAGGTATCTGGGATAAATTCGACAGCTTGCGGCAAGCAAAGGGCCGCGCACGAGATCTGCTCTTCAGGGGCTTTGATTAGGACGATTATCCAAACTGCACAATGATTAAGGAAAAAGTCAAATTTCGGGGATAAAAATGATCACAACTTTTCTTACCTGGGTGTTGGATTTTTCTAGTGGGGAAATGTGCTCGCTATGCGACTGGACATGCTGCATGTCCTGATTTTCCTGCTCCATCTAGAAATCACGACTTGTATATGAGCACCTGCCGGAAGTACAAGCCCCTGGACCTCTGACGGAAGGCACCAACAATAATGCTTCATTTGCTTGACATCTCAAATTATTGTTGGTCGACAAATCGAATCTTCTGGGGACCCTTAACGATCTCTTGATATTTTCCATATTCGGACATGCCCTATCTCAATGGGAGATGCCGCATGGTTACCGCTGAACGGTTTAGATCTCACCGTAAAACAGATGTACGGCTTGGTTCGGGGACGCGTATGAATTCCACATATGGTAAGTGGAATTTTTACATGTAAGTTCTTTGGGGCAGTCACATTTCACGTGGTTGCGACCTCGGTCGAAATGGTCGTCTTATCTGCAAAAAGAGTAGAGACATTCAAATCTCAAGGAAAAATCAAGTACAATTCATCGTACCTGAGCGTTGAATATCCCGAGCGCGCAATTTGTTCTTCGTGCAACTGGATGGCTGCACGTTCTTTTTTGTTGCCCCATTTGTCCGACAGAACTTATATATACAGGATACCTAACCAAGGGTACCTGAAAAGACCAAACACGAAAGTTAGTATAAAGAATAAAAGAAGTCATGCATGAATTTTCGGAAAACTTCTAATGTCATTTATTTCATAATTTTGATTACATTTCAGAAAGAATCAAAATTTATGATCTAAGGTCTTTTGCACTAGCTTGGAGTTTACTGAGTTTGCTGAGTGCACTATCTAGCTCGAACGCATGAAAGATGCTCAAAACAAAGCTTTTTTCAAAAAGATTTTCTTATCCTTTGTTTAAACTTGAATAGTCGCACTCAACTGCACAATTAAACTATTTTAAAAAATTAGCATCAAATCTCTCATTTTTTAAACGCTTGCTCATGAGAATGTTGAGACGATCTTTCCAGAAAAGTGCAATACACCTTGGATAAAAACGAATGACACTTCTAAATTTTTTTGTAATGCTCATGCAAGCTTGAAAGTTAAAGTTCTACTATAAAGAAACTTACAACTTACAAACAGTTTACCTGAATGATACATATGAAATGTATGTACAAAATGAAAAATCCAGGTAAATTGTTTTTTTAAAAAAAAAAAATAACGCAACTGCGATGCATGTTTGGAATTAAAAGCTCAACAACTAAGAAGATTTACAATCTATCTAAAAACCTTTTTCCTAAAAAAATGCCTATTAGATGTACATGAGATGAAAGTTGTACAGTTAAGAAAATTTACAAGTTATCTGAAAAGAATTTTTTGTTTTTTTGTTTTTTTATGAGGGAAAAAAAATCAATGCATCCTAGTTGCTCAAAAATAAAAATTCAGCTGAATAGTTTTTTAGAAAAGAATGCATATGAGTTGCACAAAAATAAATACAAGATGCAAACTTAAAAATAAAAGTTCTACAATTAAGAAAAATTACAATTTACCTGAAATGTTTTTTCGAAAATAATGCATATGAGATGCACATCTTTTGATTAAAAAAAATCAGGTAAAAGGTTTTTTAAATAAAGAGCCCTAAATCTAAGAGAGCTTACGATTTATCTAAATTTTTTTTTTTAAATTAATGCATATTTGATGCATTATTTAAAAATAAAACAATTCAGGTAAAAAGTTTTTTTGAAATGATGCATGTGGAATGCACGTTCGAAATTAGAAGCTCTAATAGCTAAAGAGGAATCACAATTTTTCCTAAAATGTTTATTTCATACGCGACGCGCTAACCAAAATTACAACTTACCTGAAGAGTTTTTTTTTTTTTTTTTTTTTAAATAATGCGTATGAAACGCATGTTTAAAATAAAAAATTCAGGTAAGAGGTTTTTTTTTAAAAAAAAAACAATGCATACGAAATGCATGTTTATAAAGAAAATTTCTACAACTAAGTGAATAACTACTTAGCTAAAAAAAAAAGGTTTTTTTGTTTTTTGTTTTTTTGTTCTTTTAAATGCAATGAGATGAATGCATGAGAAATAAAGTTATACAGTTAGAAAAACTTACCGTTTACCTGATAACCTCTACAAAAAAAAATATGGATAAAACACGACAAGTTAGGGGGGTGATGGGTTTCGATATAGCCGTTAGGCCCATTAACGAAGAGTAAACGGTGAAGTAGGCCCACTGGGCCCCAAAAGAGGCTTAGAAGACCAATACGAGGGGTCCCGACAAGGTCGGCCCCGACATATGAGCTGAACTCTCCCGATGATATGCCTTTAAGTAGGTCCCGATGATATGCCTTTAAGTAGGCCCCGACGATATGCCTTTGAGTAGGCCTCGACGATATGCCTTTAAGTAGGCCCCGATATTTGAATCCCTGATAATGTTGGCCCTGTCCCGATGACGAGGGGTCCCGAGCGGTGACCAAAGGAGATAACTCTGGAGTCCCCGACATCCGTCGGGACTTGCCACCAGAGGATGAGGCCGAGAAACACGCCCACTATCAACATAGTGGGGAAGTGGCCTGAAAAGACGGAACGTGGGCAAGTGGCCGAGATAAATGGAACGTGGGCTAACTGCCCCCGGCAGTTATCGCAACAGGTAACTGGGGTAACTCCTCCCGTATATAAAGGAAGGAGTTACCTCAGGATTGACACATTGACATTCACATACTGATACTTGCTTGCCTACATCGAGATACTCATTTAAGCATCGGAGAGGGTTCTGGGTCACCGCCCGGTCTATCCCCTTCTTGCAGGATTACTTGGAGCGAAGGAGTTCGGACTTCCGTCAAGAACGTGCCGGAGTTCCAACCGTGATCCAACATTGGCGCCGTCTGTGGGAAACGTAACAAAAAGCAAAGATAGCTTCTACCCAATCGATGGCTGGCAAGCAGAAGAGGAAACAAGGGCAATCCGGCGGTTCCCGCCATCCTGCTGGAACTCTGAATTCAGGGCTGCCGGAGCGCACTGTTGATCGGAATGATCCTCCCCCTGTTGTTTCCCAAATAGGGGGGCATCATGATGATCACGAGTATTCCATTTAAAACTCGTCGGAGGGCAGAGAAGAGATCCCGAGGAGGGACCAGGATGCTCCGACTAAGGTGGACTTGGCAAAGGCTGTGATGGATGCCATGCCGATATTTCTGGACTCTATGGAGGCTCTCCTGGACCGAAGGGAGGCTGCCAAGAAGAAGGAGGAAGAGTTGCCTCCGCCTCCGCCGAGGGAGAATCAGGACGGGCAGGAGGCCCAACCCGAGAACCAGGACAAGGGCAAGGAGCCCGCTCAGTCGGAGCAGTTCGTGATTGATGGACCTGGACCGGTGCAACATTGGACCATCCCTCTCAATGGTCCTATCACCCCCGACCAGGGGGTGAAGATCGTGAGCATCTGTATGGGGGACCAGAAGAAAATGATGTCGGAGCTGAGGGATCGATCCACTCATCCCTTTGTCCCCCGATTGGTGAACACCACTGCCCCGCCAGGACTTGGTATCCCGAAAATCAAGCAGTATGATGGCGAGGGAGATCCAGTTCGCCATGTCCAGAAGCATGTTATGGCTTGTCTAGGCAGAGCCCCGAATGACGATATAGTGTGCGTTCTGTTCCCGGCCACACTTGGTGAGCGGGCCCTGACGTGGTTCTACAGCCTTCCTCCAGGGTGCATTTCTACCTGGACCAGATGCATGATCGTTTCATCCAGCAGTACCAGGGCCGTCGGCGTCTCCTGAAAAGCGCGAGGTCCCTGGCTGAGGTGGTACAGAGGCCCGATGAGTCGCTGGCGCATTATTACCAGAGGTACACTGCCAGCGTGGCCGAGATTGATGAGGAAATGTCGGAGAGAGAGACCATCCGCACCTTCATTCGTAACCTGACAGCACCATATGGTTCCGACCTGATGCACAGCGTGGCTGAGAAGGCCGTGTGGAACATGGAGGCGCTGCAGAAGAGGGTGAAGCAGCAAATCGACGTACAGGAGTCGAAGATAGCTGCCAGAGAGCTCGACCCTCCGAAATCGAACAAGGGGAAGAAGTCGTTCAAGCCCTCGGACGATCACAGGAGGAAAGATAAACCCGAGAGCAGTCGGGGTCGAGGCCGTCCCGATCGGAGGGAAGACAAGCGTCCCTCGAAGTCGGACAAATGGGAGGACCGTTACACTTCTCTCATTTGCTCCATGGGTGCTGTATTGGCGGTGGTGGACCGACAAGGTATCGCCAGGTACCCCCCGAAGAAGGATGGAGAGTTCATGGGAGCCCGCACCGATCGTTATTGTCGTTTCCATCGCGCCAGCGGTCACGGCACTAACCACTGTCGGAAGTTGAAGAAGGAGATTGAGAAGCTGATCCAGAGGGGGAAGCTCAAGGAATTTGTGGCTGGGCAATGGGGCCCGTTCCCGATCCCGCGATCGGTCCCCGAAGAAGGAGAAGCTCGAATCTTCCAATGCTCCCAAGGAGAAGCGGGGAACCATTAATGTGATCCATGGAGGATTTGCTGAAGGAGGTGATACCACGGCATCTCGAGAGGTCTATGCTTCTCGAATTCCTATTGCTGTGGTGCTGTGTAAGAGGGCCCGAACTTGGACTCCGAAGGAAGAAATGGTGATTCCCTTCTCAGCGGAGGACCTGATAGGTGTGGAGACCCCGCACGATGATGCTTTGGTCGTGACCCTGAACGGGGATGGGTACGAGATGAAGCGAATCTTGATAGATGGAGGGGGCTACTCCGATATTTTTTTCATGGATGCACTGGAGGCCATGGAAAAAACCAGGAAGGACTTGAAGCGTGCGGACTTCTCGATGGTCGGATTTTCTGGGTCTACCTCTTACCCGGTGGGGATGTTTACCTTACCAGTTGAGTTCGGTAGTGGCTGGAAGTCGGAGAAGAGGAACGTGGAGTTCATGGTGGTCGAGTCTGCGGGGACTTACAATGCAATTATCGGGAGGACCACCATTAACCCGCTGGGGGCAATTGCCTCAACTGTCCATCAGAAGATGAAGTTTCCGACCGACCACGGAGTCGGGGAGGTCCAGGGCGATCAGGTGGCCTCCAGGAAGTGCTATGTCAATGCCACTCGAAGGAGGAATCGGGAGGCCATGACTGTTTTCCAGACTGATGCTGATCCCCGAGAGGAATTTGGGCATCCCGCCCCGATAGAGGATTTGAAGGTCGAGATCGATGGACCTCAAAGAAAGGTAAAGATCGGGTCCGCTCTGTCTGAGGAGACGGCACGAGAACTGATTTATTTGTTGAAGGAGTTCAAGGAGCTGTTTGCCTGGTCCCCGAGTGACATGCCAGGAATCAGCCCCGATGTGATTACTCATGAGCTGAAGATTGACCCCGCGATCAAGCCGATTACACAGAGAAGGTGCTCGATGGGTGCCGACAAGAAGATCGCGATCCAGCAAGAGGTGGGCAGGTTGCTCGATGCTGGATTCATTAAGGAACTCTGATTCCAGACCTGGGTCGCAAACCCAGTCCTGGTGAAGAAGAGCAATGGCAAGTGGCGAATGTGTGTTGATTTCCGCGACCTAAACAAAGCATGCCCGAAGGATTGCTATCCGCTCCCGAGGATCGACCAACTGGTGGATGCCACATCGGGACATGAGTTGCTGAGCTTTATGGATGCCTACTCCGGCTACAATCAGATCAAGATGTCCAAGGAGGATGCCCCCCACACCGCTTTTTATGCTGATAGTGACATCTATCACTATGATGTCATGCCTTTTGGACTGATCAATGCAGGTGCAACTTATAAGAGGATGGTGAACAAGCTGTTCGGGGATATGCTAGGAAAAACGATGGAGGCCTATGTGGACGACATGCTGGTGAAGTCCCGACAGGCCGAGGATCATGTTCACAACTTGGCACGGCGTTTGAGCGGATGAGGCTTCATCAAGTTCGCTTGAACCCGACCAAGTGTGCCTTCGGAGTGCACTCATGGAAGTTTCTGGGCTTCATGGTGAGCCAGAAAGGAATCGAGGTGAACCCTTAGAAGCTGAAGGCGATCGAGGAGATGAAGTCCCCGACGAACCATCGGGAGGTGCAGGTGTTGAATGGCCGATTGGCCGCGATGAATCGCTTCCTGTCTATGGCAAGTGATCGATCCATGTCGTTCTTTGAAGTCCTGAGGGCCAACAAGAAGTTTGAGTGGACTGCCAAGTGCGAAGAGGCGTTCCAGGCACTCAAGCAGCACCTCCGCACCCTCCCGCCGTTGGCGAAGCCCATACCAGGCGAGCCACTCTATCTGTATTTGGCTGTTTCTGAATTTGCTGTTAGCTCTGTCTTAGTGAAATTCGTAGAGGGTAACCAAGTCCCCGTCTATTATGTAAGCAAGGCACTCGCCAAGTCTGAAATAAATTATCCCACCGTTGAGAAGTATCTTTATGATTTGATTGTTACTGCTCGGAAGCTGAGACCTTACTTCCATGCGCATGAGATTACTGTTTTGACGAATCAGCACTTGAAACATTTTTTGAACCGACCTGATGCGTCGGGGAGATTAGTGAAATGGGCAGTCGAGCTTAGTGAGTTCCGCATTCACTTTGCTCCGAGAACGGCTATTAAGGGCCAGGTATTGGCGGATTTCATAGCAGAGTCTACAGCCCCCGATCTAGAAGAAGCGGGCCCTGTAAAGGGGGCAACCATGGAAGTCCCGATAGCAGAACAGTTAGAACAACCCGATAACGAGGACATTTGGGAGATGTATACCGATGGCTCCTCAAATTCAGAAGGATCGGGAGCAGGGTTCGTACTGATACCGCCAGGTGGAGGCGAGCCCCTTCGATATGCCTTGGCCTTGACGTTTAGGGCCACCAACAATGAAGCTGAATATGAGGCTCTCATCACCGGCCTCATGATTGCCAAAGGAACGGGAGTTGGTCACTTAAAGGTGAAGTGTGATGCTAGTCTGATTGTGAACCAAGTCCAGTGGCGGTACGAAGCAAAAAGCCCGATGATGAAAAATACCTTCGTGAGGTGCAAACCTTGAAGGAGAGTTTTAAGAGCTTCGATATTGAGGCAATCCCGAGGGAGGACAATGTGTAAGCAGATGCCTTGAGCAAGTTCGCCTTGGGGGCACCCCTCGATGAAATTCGGAAGGTGCACTTCTTGGAGAAGGTGATCCTGTCAGCCACCGATCAGTCGGAGGTATGTGCCATCGAGACCGGATCGGAGGAGCCCACTTGGATGACCCCGATAGCCGCGTATCTGACTACGGGGGAGTCCCCGATGATGAAGTAGCAGCTGGCAAATTATGCCGAATCGCGCCCAATTATGTGATGATGGACAATCAACTGTATAAAAGGGGGTATTTAAATCCTTACTTGAAATGTGTGGCTCAGCCCGACACAGATCGGATCCTTAGGGAGGTGCACGAAGGATACTCGGCTTGTCATGAAGGTGCCCGATCCATTGTGAGGAAAGTGCTGAACCTGGGCTATTACTGTCTCTCGATGAACAAGGAGGCAACGATGCTAGTTCGATCCTGTGACGCTTGCCAGAGGTACGCCCCGAATATCGCGGCCCCAACTGCCGATCTGACGTCCATCAAGAGTGCTTGGCCCTTCGTGCAATGGGGAATCGATTTGGTGGGACCCTTTCCAGTTGCAAAAGGTCAATGCCGATATTTGATTGTGGCTATTGATTATTTCTCGAAGTGGATAGAAGCTAAGGCATTGGCCAAAACAACGGGGAATCATATCCTCAAATTCCTCCAGACCCATATCATATCCAGATATGGGATCCCTAAGGTGTTGATCAGTGATAACGGCCCTCCGTTTAACGGGGCCCAGTGGAAGGAGTACCAGGAGGAACTGAAAATTGAGCATCGGACAGCCTCTGTCCATCATGCTCAGACCAATGGACAGGTGGAGTCAGCCAACAAGATCGTGATGGAAGGCCTGAAGAAGAGGGTCCATGCCTTGAAGGGCAAATGGCTGGACGAGCTGGAAAATGTGCTTTGGGCTGTTAGAACAACACCCAAACGATCGACTGGGGAGACTCCGTTTGGCCTTGTTTACGGCACGGAAGCAGTTGCCCCCGTTGAAATAGCTGTGGCATACCATTGGGCGAGGTATTAAAAACCTCTGTCGAATGATGAGATGAGGTGTCCAGACTTGGTCGAAGAGAAGAGGCAGAATGCCGAGGAGGCCCAGGCTCGGATGCGCCTGGCAACAACCCGATATTACAATCGGCGAGTCAAGTCTCGACAGTTCTTTTTCGGAGAACTGGTCTGGCGTCGGAACGAATTTACCATTTTGGATCGGATCAACAAGATGTCACCAAAATGGGAAGGACCTTATAAGGTCGTGGGGATGCCAGCTCGAAATGCGTATAAGTTGGAAGACTTCGATGGCAATGTGTTGAAGCATTCTTTCACTGGTGAACACTTGAAGAAATGTCATGTCTGATATTAGTCGCCTTTAGTGGTGCAAGTTGTTTATCTTTTTGATTTGATATAAACAGGTTTCGAGCCATCAATGAATAAAGAGGATACTTCCGATTAAATCGCCTTAAGTGGTGTGGATAAATCGCCTTAAGTGGCGTGGTTTCGCCTTAAGTGGCATGGTTTCGCCTAAAGTGGCGTGGTTAAATCGCCTTAAGTGGCGTGGTTAAATCACCTTAAGTGGCGTGGTTAAATCGCCTTAAGTGGTGTCGTTAAATCGCCTTAAGTGGCGTGGTTAAATCGCCTTAAGTGGTGTGGGTAAAATGTCTTAAGTGACGTATCGAATCACTCTAAGTGGTATGATCAAATCGCCTTAAGTGGCGTGGTTAATTCACCTTAAGTGGTGCAACGATAATCGGAACCAAAATAGATTGATATTATAAAAGCCTGAAAGGTTCACGACAAAAGAAGGAAATTACAAGGATTCGAAAATAAAGCGTTAAGCTTGGTCATTGGCAGCATCGAGGGGAGCAGAGTCCATGAGGTCTGTGGCAGAAGGCTCCGCGATCGGAGGATCGGATCCTGGAAGATTGGCCGCGGGAGGATCGGACCCTTGGAGGTCAGCCGGTGAAGGGTCGATTGTCGGGGGATCAGTTGTCGGGAGGTCTGTACTTGGAGGCTCCACCGTGCCTTCAGCACCCGCAGTCCCCTCGGGGGTGTTGGCCCCGTCGCTCTCCTCTGAGACTTGGCGAAGTCGATGGCACTGCCATACTCCAGATGGAGCTCCTCGACAGCATTGAGCAAGGTGGTCTCCACCTCCGCCTTACAGAACTTCACCGCGTCCACTTGGAAATCCTCGGAGCCCCAATAATCTTCCCGATCCTTGGCCTCAGCCTCAGCCATCTTGATGGGGAACTCAGTGATCTCCCGCTCCATCTGTTGGGACCGGTTGGTGAGAAGGACCTTCTCAGCCTCCAGTCCCGCCTTGACGTCCTCAAGGGACTTCTCCTCGAGGACGAGCCTGTCCCGATCCTCCGCGCGCCCCTGTTGCTCTTCCTTGAGCTTTTGTCGCTCCTTCTTCAGCAGCCACTCGAAGTCGTGGACCTGCCTCAGGAGGTCCCGAGTCTTCTGGTTAAGGAGGGCTTGCTCCTTAACCAGCTTACCCCTCGATGATTCGGAGGCATCCAAATCCTCCTCGAGCTTGGCCAAGACCTCAGGGGCCGCCTTGGCTCGCTCCTGCTCCAGGGCCTCCTCTAGGGCCAGGATGTACCCGAAACAGCGGTGTTGGTCCCCCATTTCCTGTAAAAAAGAAAGGAAGAGGTTAGTACATGAGAATATTTTACCTTATATACTAAGTGTAAAAACAAGAAACCTTACCTCCACACGACGAACGGCCATTTCGCGAATGTCCGTGTGGATGTCCTCCCGAGCCAAGGAGAGAGGAAGCTTCAAAGATAGCGGAACTGAACCTGCCAGCAGGTGCAGACCCAGTTCCGGTGGTGCACCACCCCGACGGAGCGGGACCCCTTGCAGTGACTCGATCGGGGTCCAGGGAGCCGCCGCCTGGTCGGGGGTGTAAAGCTGATAGAAACTCCCGTCTAAGGGGAGAGGGGGAAGGAAGACCTGGACGTCGGAGGTGCGTGCCTCCGAGCCGCCATGAGACCTAGTCGTCCCTTCAGGAGTCATGCTCTAGATCAGTGAATGCTGTTGTGGCGGGGAGGATGGAAGTAGCCCCTCGGGAGTCGGCTCCAACGGGGTCTGCCTAACCCCCCGACGACGAATCAGGGCTTGACCCTCGCTCGCCTCCTCAGAAGAATGAGAAACGTCCAGGTCAACCACCCGACGGAACTGACCGTCCGTCGGGGCGTCTTCAGTCCCCGTTCCTCCTGGAGCAGGAAGAGAAAGGAGGGGCTCTCCGACCCGAGCGTCGGAGGGTGGCACCCCCGCTGAAGCTCCAGCTCCCGATTGACCTGCAGCTGGAGGACGAGAAGCTTCAGAAAGATAATCAGGGAGTTGATCGGGATCCTTACACCAAATGACGCGACGGGAGAGATACTGGTCTTTCCCGTAGTAATTGTAATAACCCGCTTTGAGGATGCGGGGAGTTTCTCCTTCCAGGATGCGGTTGATCCCTTCGATTCTGGCTTTCTTATCGGAGGGGATCAAATCCTGGGGAATACGCTTTCGGTATAATCGGATGGCTAATCGGAGCTGCTTACCTTCTTCGGGAGTCTGGGTGTTGAAGATCCTCTCCATCTTCGCCACCCGGGCCCGCTTGACCTCCTCCGCAGTTGGAGGTGCCGATGAGGAGACGGCCCTCTTCGAGGACTTCCTCTTCCTTGTGGGGCGTTGGACGGCATCGGTCTCCGCCTGCTTAAGCATGATATTGGTCAGCAATGATACCTTCTTAGCTGCAAAGACGAAAACAAAGGTGCAGTTAGAATATTACCCAAGGAACGACATTAGAGGGGCCGTCGTAGAGTTGACCCCCGGAGGTAACATCGAGGAGACGGATCCCGGCTAGAACCAGATCCCGCTCCACGATGGAGTTGGCATCGAGGGGAGCGAAGGAATCCCCCCAGCGATAGAGTTGGATGCAGTGGAGAATCTGAAAATCCTCCTCGGAGTAAGTATGATAAGCGGGAGGAGGGTCTGCTTCAACCTCCCATCGGGGCCACGGGATGGAGCTGTTCCAGATGAAGAAGTAATTCTTCTTCTAGCCGCTGTTGTCGGGCCCCGAGTCAGTGATGAGCCCCCGACCTTTGGCGACCTTCCAGGTGTCACCAGTCCAGCTACATCGGGAGAGCTGCGCCTTGCTCCACTTAGGCATCCGCGGGTGTTAGGTTCCGGGATTTGGGTCAACGGGTGGTCGGCTCAAATCTCGTTCCTTACTGGAGGGGTGGATGATCCGGTACTCTCGGGTTGTACTGTCTTAGCTTACGTCCTTCCTTCCGTAGCTTCTCTTCTCCTTGCGCCCTGCAGAAGGGGCAGTACCAGACACAGAGAGGGGGGGGGGTGGTGCCTGGTGAACCCTCTCTGATGCCTAAGTCAGTATCGTTTTTAGAGAGATAAAGCTAGAGAGATGTCAGAGCAAAATAACCCAAATTGCCAAGATGTCCAAATGAATTGTGAAGGTGGGGTATTTATAGGCAACGGTGTCATTAAGGTGGCTTAATGACATCGTTAACCCTGAAACACAGTTAATTAACCTTTAAACGCATAATTAAGACTTTAGGATACGGAGAGGGTAGGCGGAGTAAACCGAGTATGGGAGTCCACAAGTGGTGTCGGGGCCCTTGGGGGGAAGGGAAATCCGACCCCCAAGGGTAGGGGTTGGGTGAGGGCACCCAACCCCTCCTAGGGAGGATGGGGTTGGCCAACCCCATCCCTCCTAGGAGAGATCGGGTTGGCCGACCCGATCTCTCCTAGGGGAGATCGGGTTGGTCCACCCGATCTCCCCTAGCGGAGGTCGGGTGTGGCCACCCAACCTCACCTAGGTGAGTTTGCCTCGGCCGGACGGGCGCTTCGGCCTCGTCCGAGCCGTTGATGTTCTCGCGAAGTGTTCGGGTTGAAGTTTCGATTTGCAATCAATAATGGGATGATAAAAATACAACGGTTCGGAAGTCAACGGGTTCAAATTGGGCGTATATCCATCACATGCCCCCGAGTCAACCAATGGCCTAACCCTTGATTGACTCTATTTCAGGATGGTATGATACGCGCAATTTGAAACCGGGGTTTTACCTTTCGTCTGAATGTTTGCTTACCCATGGATGCGTGTCTCCGACCCTGCCCCCTGCCTTATGAGATAGAGGAGTTGTAAACGTTAGAGTAGCGCGGACGTGTGCCTAAGCACGCGTCCGTCTGAGGTGGGAGTAATAAATCTATCTTTGCCACCGGCGTATACTTAAAAAATTCACACTCGCATAGGGGTGCAATGCAAATGCAACTAAGTAACTTACGCTTCAAATTCGTGCCGGGATTCTATCTAAGTGAGGAAAAATTTAATTTTGGCCAAAATATTTTCCTAAGTATGGAATGCTCAAGAATAAACCTAACTTGATAGTTTTTCTAAGTATGGAGATATACTTAGCCATAGTTGAAAGGGATAAAAATGATGGTTTTTCCTTGGCCCTTAGATCTCATTTAAAGATAGATGGAGGGTGGTGATTAAAACTCTTTAAAAAACCCTATCATCTTTTCAATATAGAGGAGAGTTAGAAAAATACCTTAGGGAGTCACTATAGCCACCATCTTCCCTCTTTACTCACCCTTGGAGAACAAGAAAAAATTGAGAGCACCCCCAAGGTAAGGGCCGGCCAAAATTCCGGCGAGAGACCCGAAATTCCGGCCAGCAGCTCCGGCGGGAGGTGACCACCAGCACGGGACGGAGACGGCTAGTGAATTGGCAGCTCGAGACGGCGGCGCGACCTCCAGCGGCTGACGGACGAGGACGACGCGGCACGAGCTTGGCCGGTGGAGGGCGGTGGCGAGTTCGTCTCCGACGACGACAGCGCCAAGTCCGGCCAGGACTATCGACAGCGGGACCAGGCAGCTCCGGCGTGGTCTGGGGCGACCTCCGGCGACGAAGGGACGGCTGAGAGCGACTCCGGCGACGACGGAATTGGAGCTCCGGCGAGGGACTGATTCCGACCGACTTCGAAATTCGAATTCCGGACCCGTTTATCACATCGGGTCGGGTTTTCCGAAGGTCCACTCTTTTCCTTTCCGTTACCGTGTAAAATGTTGATTTTTGAATCGTTGATATTTGATTGCCGATGCTTGATTGCCGATGCTTGATTGCCGATGTTTGATTGAATGTGGGATTGCCGTGGATAACCGTTGATAGTTGTGGATTTGGGAAAAAAAATTTGCCAGTCGTCCGGATATAGTTTCTTGTCCGATTAAACTATTCCGGTTTTGAATTTGATGTCGTACCGCCGTTGGTGTGTTAATCTTTGTTGGAGGGCGTCACGGTAATTTTGCCCAAAACCCGACTTTAGGCTCGGATAAAATTATTCAATTTGGTTGTCGTGGTGTCCTTGGCTTATGTTGGCTATCTTTGCTGGGTGTCTTCGGATCTTTGGTTGTTGTCGTTGGTCGAGTGTCGGAGTATTTCCGGTTCTTCGGAAATTTTCCTTGTCTTGATATTTTTCGTGTCGTGGCAGGTACTGTATTCCTGGTGGTGTCCGCGCATACAGATTCTACAGAGGCCTTACATCCTCCGAAGGATGAGTGAGTTCCTTTTCTCTTCCTTTTTGGTCGCATTACTTCCTTTCCTATCGCTAGCTTAGTGTCGCGATCTATACTGAGGTGTTAGTCGAAACTTAATTCGAACTTTGGGATTTCCTGCTACCTTTGCCTTAGGTCTCGCCGCCCTGTCGGAGAACCACCTTACTAGGTCCGATTACAATGAGCACGTTACCTTAGGAGATATCTTTCCCCTAGATGAGCCTCTGTATCCTTTTCTCCCCTCCTTGAGGAATACTCGCGAGACGGTGACAGAGCCTCCTAGAGGGAAGGTCGCCGTGTACCCCTCCCAGATTCGATTTTGGTTGAGGTTGCCTTACTGTGATGACCTCATAGAGTTGAGCAGGTTCTTCAGGATTTCTCCTGTGAACCTTGCCCCCAGTGCCCTCCGTGTCTGGGTGGGCTTCCGGGTGTTGTGCCATTGGTACTCCTGGAAGTACTCCCTCGTTCTGTTCCGATGTTTCTACCGGTTCCAATACCAGAAGAAGGTGGGGTTTGCGAGTTTCGTAACTCGCCATCCAACCTTCAAGGATCCCCGATTTGCTGATTTCGGGTTGAGTGGGGTCGAGTGGGATACCTCTCTCCGCTTCGTGGCCCGGAGTGACAACTCGGCCAGTCACTGGGCTAAGCATTACTTCTTCATTACGGATCGATACGTCACTTGGTCGGTCTTGAATGAGGATCGGTCCGATGGTTGGCCTGCTTTCGGGGAGTTCTCTTCAGTTGATTTAGAGACTATGAAGATCATTCATGAGAGCAACAGGACTCGGTCATACTGCCCCGTGTCCTTAGTGACTGAGACGGATCTTTACGAGGCCGGGATCAGTTTGACTCCTGACTCCGGGGGTTCGGTATGTCACTTGGTCTTCCCATCTTTATTTACCTTCTACTCTTCCTTTGTAGGTTGGTTTCATGGAAAAACCTATAACGTGCAGGGAGCCCCTGTTGACCTGAGCAAAAGGAAGGCTCCTTCTAGTTCCACTCTGAAGAAATCCCCCATGCCTGGGAAGAAGGCTGGGGCCTCTGATATGCTTCCTCCTATTTGCTTCTTTATGGTATAGCTTGTGTTTTCCTTATCTTGTTTTTCTTACATTGCTAGGGCGCTCCCCCTTGGTGACCGAGAGGGTCGTCTCCGTAGGCAGAGATTCTGGACCTTCCAAGTCCAAGCCGCGGAGATCTGATTCTGAGGCCGGGGCCTCGGCTGCTAAGAGGAAGAAAGCTGCGGATCCTGCTTCGCCTATTGCTCGTCCTCCGACCCTATCTCGTGATAAGGAGATGGTGGTCGAAGAGGTGCCTTCCCTGGCTGACAAAGGGAAGCGACCTGTTGGTGGTGGTTCCCCTGCCCCCCAGCCGAGGGCACGGTCCTCAGGTATGATCTCTACCTTGTTACTGATTCTTCTATGTTTATATTTTCCTTTGACTTGCTTCGCTTGTGTAGGTGTGCCTCCGACTTTAAGTCGGAAGGATTTCGCACGTCTTACTGATGAAGATCTTATTGGGTCTGAGTGGACTCCTTTCGCTGGTTTGAAGGAGTTCCACCTCGATAGCACCTCCTCTTTGCGGACTCCTGAGGTTGGCATCCGCGTACTTCGTGGTGCCATCCCCCCTGGCGATCGTGTTGCCCAGCCCAAGTCTCCTGGGGAGACTCGGCGCTTTGTTCAGGGTGTACTTTCTCGTTATGCACCTGTGAGTTGTTCCTTGCTTTCTTCTTTATACTTTCATATTTGTTGTCTTTCAGTTACTTATCCCTTGCTTGAATTGTTAGGGTATGTCTGACATGGTGAACATGTCATCACTCGTGCTCGAGTTATCTGACGAGAAGAAGACCCTTGAGGACAGCCAGGTCTCTCTGAAGGCGGAGCTCGCCACTGCTGCTGAGAAGGCGTGCTTATCTGATTTAAAGATGCAGGAGCTCCGGGACCAAGTGTCCTTGCTTGAGACTACCGTAGGTAGTTTACGCCGGGAGGCTGAGGTTGCATCTTCACTCCACTCTGAGGAGTTGCGGAAGTTGGAGGCTAGGTGCCGGGCGGAGGAGAGGACTGTCGCAGTGTCTGAGTACAAGGTTTCCTCTGCCTTCACTGCTGATTATAGCGCGCGTCTCACTCAAGAGATGAACCAGTTTGGTGAGTATCTGGTTGATCACATTTTCCGCATTGATCCTCAGTTTCCAGTTGGTGACCTTGGTGACTTCGAGCCATACGCCACTGGCTATATGGCTGTTCTGAGGGGTCAGGCTGCTGTTGCAGACGAGCCTGCCCCTACACAGGTGGATGCTACACCTGTGGAGATCGGTACTTCAGGCTCCTCCTCTTCATCCATCTCTGCCGGTGGTTCAGCTTCAGGGGGTGAGGGTGACTCTCCCGAAGGTTCTGATTGATGTGTTTACATCATGCTATCTTTGTATATATAACTATACTCCTTCTCCCCTTTAATGGGTTGAGTGTCTTTTGAGATTGTGGTCGTGTTTGTTGTTACTTTCCTTTGTCGTATTGTGTTGTTGACTACGTGGTTCGCTTGCCTTTACATTGGTGCTTCTCATGCTTTTGTATATATCCCTTTGATTATGGACTCTTCTCTTGGTGTGTTTCCTTTACTTATTCTTCTTTCGTGTTTTCCTTCATGCCATACCTGCTATTTCATCAAGAAAAAAAACATTATGTGTTCTTCATATCACTTTACTTTGAGATTACTTTCTCATTGGATCCTTCTGAGCATGGTGCGATGAACTCTTCTGATACCCTTTAAATGGTATACATGGTACTGTTAGACCAAAGATACGCTCTTGGTGGGCGTCGAATCTGATCACGAGACAGGCTCTCGGAGGGCACTTATCGTTTCACAGGATAGGCTCCTGGAGGGCGCAGGTTAAACCAAAGACACGCTCCTGGTTGGCGTCGAAAACTGTTCACGACACAGGCTCTCGGAGGGCGCTTAACGTTTCACAGGATAGGCTCCTGGAGGGCACAGGTTAGACCAAAGATACGCTCCTGGTTGGCGTCGAAAACTGTTCACGAGACAGGCTCTCGGAGGGCGCTTAACGTTTCACAGGATTGGCTCCTGGAGGGCATAGGTTAGACCAAAGATACGCTCCTGGTTGGCGTCGAAAACTGTTCACGAGACAGGCTCTCGGAGGGCGCTTAACGTTTCACAGGATAGGCTCCCGGAGGGCTCAGGTTAGACCAAAGATACGCTCCTGGTGGGCGTCGAAGCTGGTAGTTTGAAATCTACCTCAAGATACGCTCTTGGGGGCGTCGAATCTGGTAGTGTTTTTTCTACCTCAAGATGCGCTCTTGGTGGCGTCGAATCTGGTAGGTTGCAAATCTACCTCAAGATACGCTCCTGGGGGCGTCGAAATTCGTAGTTTTTGGAAACCACTCTCAAGATACGCTCTTGGTGCGTCGAAGGTCGTAGTGTAATAACTACTCTCAAGATACGCTCTTGGGGGCGTCGAAGTTCGTAGTATGAACACTACTCTCAAGATACGCTCTTGGGGGCATCGAAGTTCGTAGTTTTTGGAAACCACTCTCAAGATACGCTCTTGGGGCGTTGAGGGTCGTAGTATGAATACTACTCTCAAGATACGCTCTTGTGGGCGTCGAAGGTCGTAATATGGATACTACTCTCAAGATACGCTCTTGGGGGCGTCGAAGGTCGTAGTATGAATACTACTCGCAAGATACGCTCTTGGGGGCGTCGAAGGTCGTAGTATGAATACTACTCTCAAGATACGCTCTTGGGGGCGTCGAGACTGTTGTTGGCTTGAAGTCATATCTGTGTAAGGATAACATCATGATTATATCACCACATTCATTGGAAAGTGCCTTTGAAGGAAAACTTACTCTCTTAAGAGTGTTCATGTTTTCTGTACATGTAGGGTGCCTTGGGGGGTCCAGACACCCTTTGGAGGAAATTAAAGATAGTTGTAGAGTTGGAGGAACTTCGTGAGTTCTCCTTCTCAAAAGTTATTTTTGAAAAACTTGGAAAGCTTGAACATATAAAGTGCTAGATATGAAACTAAGGATATGGGGTGGTTACTTTGTCTGTTGCCACATACTCCTTCAGACCTCCATTGTGAATCATTTCCTCCACTTCTATCTTCAGCACCATGCAGTTGTTGGTTTGATGCCCCCAGGTCCCATGGTACTCACACCATCCTTGTGCATCCCTTCCTAGGAAGGCCTTGCCCTCCTCCCTGCATGTTGGTAGCTCCTGCTTGAGGTGCTTGTGGAAAATTTCTTCTATGCTCACTGTAAGGGGTGTGAATGTGAAGTTTACACCTCCTCCCAGTGTGTCAGTCTTTCTTCCTTTCTCCAGAACTTCATCCAGCTGCTCCATTTCCTTTGCAAACGCTTTGTCTAGCTTTTCCTTGAGCTCCCTCATCGTGCTCGTCATGACCATCTCATAGAGCCCTCCATAGGCCTCGAATGAGTTTGGATGCATGTTTCTAATAAATGCTCTGACGGTTTCTCCTCTTGTGATGTCCATGTTGGCACCATAACTGGAGAATCTCTGGAAATAGCTTGATATTGACTCCCGCGGCATTTGCTTGATATCATCGATGTGACGGAAGCCTCTTAAGATGGAGTTCCTTGTTCTTTTCCCCTCTTTGGTGTCTGGCTGCCAAGGTATGGCTGTCACCTTCACAGCCTTGCTCCTGTATCTCCTCTTAGGCACTGTTTGAAAAAATTGCCTGCTCAAGCGGAGTACCACTCCATTCTTCATCTTTCCATGCCCTTGTCTTCTTCTCCTCTTCTTTCTATCTTGGTCAGCTCCTACCATGACCACTGCCACTGTATCTGTCCCGTGTGATCCACGTCTCATGGAGTTGACGTAGCACTGCCTTGCAGTGCGTTGATCACCCAGGACTTCTCCGACTCCATTCTCAGTGATATACTTCAGCTTCTGGTGTACAGTGGATGGCACGATTTCATATGGGTTTATGGTTGTCCTTCCTAGGATCCCATTGTAGGCTCCCAGGCTTTCAACCACCAGGAAATTAACATTCACCTTCAGCTGTGTCCATCCTTGGCCCATGGTCACCGGCAGGGTTATCATTCCCAGGGGGTAGCTTGTTGCCCCTGAGAAGCCAACTAGAGGGAAGTTGACTGGTTTGATGTCTGCCTTGGTTTTCCCTATTTCTTCTAGGACTCTCAAGCTTAGGAGGTCAGCAGAGCTGCCCCCATCCACCAAAATTCTCTTTACATCAAAATTATCAATGTCTATTGTGATAACTAGAGCATCGTAATGTGGGAAGACGATGTGGCTCTTGTCCTTCTCTGAGAATTCGATCTTCATTTCTTCTCCTTCTCTTGGCCTTTTCCTCCACCTCGGCACTGAACCCAGTTTTGATGCGTAAACCTCCCTTGCATTAGCAGTTGGGCCACCTGACGCTACTCCCCCGTGTATCATGTTTATGGTCCCTCTCTTATTGGGTGGAGGATTGTAGTCTGCCTTGCCTTTGCCCTTGTCTCTGTGTGATGGCCCTAGCTGCAAGCTGTTGCCCCCATGATCCACGAACTGCTTTAGGTCTCCCCTTTGGATGGCATTGTTGATGCTTAGCTTTAGACTGAAGCATTCGTTCGTGTCGTGCCCGTAAGCTTCATGGTTGTCGCACCATCTATCCTTGTGATTCCCCACCATTGGGGCTCTCCACCTTGCAGGGGGTGACCAAAGCTTCTGGTTACGCATCTCTTTGAGGACAGTAGCTGGAGTGGCGTTCAATGGGACGAACTTGATGACATTTATTTCTCTGGGCTTTAGTGGTTCGCCCATTTGGCTTCTTTGCTGGGGCGGACGCCATTCCTGCTGCCTTGTGTGCTGAGGTGCCTGGGGTGGTTTGCCTTTGTTCGACTTTGCATTGTCTTCCTTGGCTGCTTGAATCTTGGCTTTCTTACTTGCCCTGTGCCTCTCCAGGTCTATATGAGTTTTGACTCTTCCTGCAAGCTCCTCTAAGGTGCTTGCTAGCTTCTTGGCCATCTTTTCTGCCTGTGTGGACCCGAAGCGGCCTAGGTTTCTGATAAAGGCTCGTATTATCTCACCCTCAGTGATGTCGCCCTGGATGTCTGCGATATTTTGATTGAACCTAGTGTAGTAACTGGCTAGAGATTCATCATATTCTTGTTTCACATCATCGATGGAGCCTGTGCCTTTGAGGAGTATCCTCTCCCCTAGATATCTCTGCAGGAACTTCACCTTTAGTTGCTCCCATGAGTGGATGCTTTCAGAGGGTAGACTGAAGAACCAGTGTGAGGCCACCCCTGATAGGGTGTTTGGGAACAGGAGTGCCTTGTATCTTTCATCAGTGGTCCTCCCAAATAGGGAGGCCTCATGCTGTTGGATATGCTCTAGGGGGTCTCCCTTCCCATTGTACTTTGCAATTTGCACTGTGTGCAGGGAGTCTGGCACCCTGTTCATCTCCAGTTCCCTTGTGAAAGGGTGGTTCGTTTTGTCACTTAGACAATGCAAGCTGGTTTTCTTTGACTCATTCATCTTCCGGGTTATCATTGCCTCTATTTCTTCCGGAGTGATCAATATCGGTGTTGGAGTGTAATTCCTCTGATAGCCTCCGTAGTTGTAGATAGGGCTTGCAGGGATCCCTTGTCCGTATTGATACGGATTGTAGGTGTATCCTTGGTGTCCCTGCTGGGGTGCTTCATAAAATTCTTGCCTCCTCGGCGGTCTTGCTTGTCTGTCCTCCCCCATTGGGGTGTAAGCCCTTGCGTTCTGCTGTTGCCTAGGAGGCACGAATTGTTGCCTTCCCTCTTGGGGTGGCTCCTGGTAATATCTTCTTTGCTCCTCTCGCTGCCCTGCTCGAGGGTGCGAGTGGTGCCCTTCTGTTGGGATCTGTTCCTCTTCATGAGCTTCAGTGTGTGTCCCCTGGGTGTATGCCGGCCTTGCATATGTTGTGTGGGCGCGGTTGCCATCCCTTTGGGCCGGCATCCCATACGGGTACCCTTGGGGTTGTGCCTCATAATAATACCCCTCAGGGGGTGCCGTGTGCTGGGACGGCACTCCCTGTTGTTCTCTTTCTCTCTGTGGCCTTCTTGCCCGAGGTGTGGAGGCTGTGGAGGACTCAGCCCCAGCTGGGCGTGAGGGTCCTCCCTCCTGGTTGTTCTGTTGAGGAGGCTGTGGTATTTCTTGTGGTTCTGGTTGCATTGGCTGCTTCCCAGGGTTAGGCTGCGTTCCTGGGGGTATAGGCTCTCTCCTTCTCCCATTGCCCCCTGGTGGGCGGTGGTGCCTAGACACCCTGCTGTTCGTCATTGCTCGTGTTATAGCCAGGCTTTCTGTCCGAAGCCCGCAAACGGCGCCAAGTGTTAGGTTCCGGGATTTGGGTCAACGGGTGGTCGGCTCAAATCTCGTTCCTTACTGGAGGGGTGGATGATCCGGTACTCTCGGGTTGTACTGTCTTAGCTTACGTCCTTCCTTCCGTAGCTTCTCTTCTCCTTGCGCCCTGCAGAAGGGGCAGTACCAGACACAGAGAGGGGGGGGGGTGGTGCCTGGTGAACCCTCTCCGATGCCTAAGTCAGTATCGTTTTTAGAGAGATAAAGCTAGAGAGATGTCAGAGCAAAATAATCCAAATTGCCAAGATGTCCAAATGAATTGTGAAGGTGGGGTATTTATAGGCAACGGTGTCATTAAGGTGGCTTAATGACATCGTTAACCCTGAAACACAGTTAATTAACCTTTAAACGCATAATTAAGACTTTAGGATACGGAGAGTGTAGGCGGAGTAAACCGAGTATGGGAGTCCACAAGTGGTGTCGGGGCCCTTGGGGGGAAGGGAAATCCGACCCCCAAGGGTAGGGGTTGGGTGAGGGCACCCAACCCCTCCTAGGGAGGATGGGGTTGGCCAACCCCATCCCTCCTAGGAGAGATCGGGTTGGCCGACCCGATCCCCCCTAGGGGAGGTCGGGTGTGGCCACCCAACCTCACCTAGGTGAGTTTTCCTCGGCCGGACGGGCGCTTCGGCCTCGTCCGAGCCGTTGATGTTCTCGCGAAGTGTTCGGGTTGAAGTTTCGATTTGCAATCAATAATGGGATGATAAAAATACAACGGTTCGGAAGTCAACGGGTTCAAATTGGGCGTATATCCATCAGCGGGTAGAAGGCACATACCCCGACATCATTGCACTTCATTCCATAGAAGGTCCGGAAAAGTCGGAGGCTATATGTCCATTGTTGGCGGAGGCAAAGGACACGGAAGGCATTCCACACACGGATGGCGTGGGGGGAAAAAGTAGTCGGATGTGTTTTGTAATATTCACACATCTCGACTATATCCCCACAGAAAGGGAATCGGATCCCCGCCGATACTTGCCCGGTGGAAACAAATACCTCCCCTTCCCGGGGACGAGCGACCACAGGATCGCCCGGGATGCGAGGGCGAGGATAGGGATAGCGAGGCTCCCAGGTGGAGGTGATACATCCTTCCCGGAGAGTTCCATCGTAGGCGGTTTCTGAAATCTCATTACAACCATAATCAAACTTGAAGGGCTTTCTCCCCCCAGAATTGGATTCACCGTCTGGAAAATGATCATTGCAAGAAAAGGCACAGTTGATTTTGGAAAAATCCGGGTAAGACTGATTGAGATAAAAGAAAAACTACGCTAACAAGTTTTTTTGGAAACGGAGGAGGAAATCTTACCAGACATGTCGAATCGAGGAAGAAACGATGATCTTGATGGACGGAGATTCTGGTCGCCGGAGTGCTGATCAGAAATCAGAAAGGAGAGCTTGAGCTTTTGAAATCACAAGAGGATGAAACGGTGGAGGAGAACTGAATAGTGCCAAGATTTGGGGTTGTATAGGAGAGAGAGTAGCCAAAGAGACGTTGCAATCCGGACCGTTGAAGATGAAACGCTTCAGCCTGAGTCGTTGAGACGCTAGCGACAAAACGGCTAAAACGCGCTTTTTCAGAAAAAGCAGGCACGGGCACCCAAGCCGTCGCTTCATCACCCATCGCATTTAATAGTTGAGTAACCAAGAAATCTTTTCGGATTCGGTGGTTATCCTCGGAATATCGGGGAATCTTGGATGAGGAGATCCGCTTTAGAAGATTTTTGTAAAGTTAAAAGCCTCTGAAGCCAATGTCGGGAGGTCCAGAGTTGGAAGACACGACGAACTGTAAGTCCCTCGTGTCTTGGGGGCAAATGATGGGTTTCGATATAGCCGTTAGGCCCATTAACGACGAGTAAACGGTGAAGTAGGCCCACTGGGCCCCAAAAGAGGCTTAGAAGACCAATACGAGGGGTCTCGACAAGGTCGGCCCCGACATATGAGCTGAACGCTCCCGATGATATTCCTTTAAGTAGGCCCTGATGATATGCCTTTAAGTAGGCCCCGACGATATGCCTTTGAGTAGGCCTCGACGATATGCCTTTATGTAGGCCCCGATATTTGAATCTCTGAGAATGTGTGCTCTGTCCCGATGACGAGGGGCCCCGAGCGGTGACCAAAGGAGATAACTCTGGAGTCCCCGACATCCGTCGGGACTTGCCACTAGAGGATGAGGCCGAGAAACACGCCCACTATCAACATAGTGGGGAAGTGGCCTGAAAAGACGGAACGTGGGCAAGTGGCCGAGATAAATGGAACGTGGGCTAACTGCCCCCGGCAGTTATCGCAACAGGTAACTGGGGTAACTCCTCCCCTATATAAAGGAAGGAGTTACCTCAGGATTGACACATTGACATTCACATACTGATACTTGCTTGCCTACATCGAGATACTCATTTAAGCATCAGAGAGGGATTCTGGGTCACCGCCCGGTCTATCCCCTTCTTGCAGGATTACTTGGAGCGAAGGAGTTCGGACTTCCGTCAAGAACGTGCCGGAGTTCCAACCGTGATCCAACAGGGGGTAAAAAATGTGTAGCTTTGCTCTACAAGGGAGGTTCCACTAATAGGTTCCCGACAAGGTGGTTTCCTCTCCCCATCACACGGATCACCGGAACTTCACAAGCGAGTGGAGTTGTTCTGAGTCGTTCCGGCGGCTCGGCCGCGCGGTCGTACCCTTACTAACTCTCCGGGGTTCCTAGTTGCCCTGGGTTTTAGGAATTTTAGAAATTATTCTAAAAGTGGTGTATGCGAGTTTATACAATAGCACAACAAAAGATAAGTGTCAGTTATACCTGAAACCACAAAAAAAAAACAAGTTAGATCAGTGAAATAAAAAATAAAGATAAAAAAAATTACAAAACTCAAGCATGGCAAAAAGCGAATATAATGAGCCCGAACCCTCTAAGAGCTTCCCCAGCAGAGTCGCCAAATTGTCGACCCTAAAAATCCGACCTACGGCGAATTACGTTTTGAAAACGTGGATTTTGAAAAGAGTCGCCACTAGTTAATTAAGGCTAACTAGAATCCTAAATTTACCTAAGCGAGTAACGAATTAAACACCTAGGTATGAAATCGGTCTACGATCAGAAATTCGAGTTCGGGGGTTCTGTTACGAATTAAAACTTATGGAATTAATCACGCCCTTTCGGTACTCAATTCACAAATTTGCCGATTTCACTATTTGAACACATGTCACAAATTAATCTAACGATGCCAGGATTTAATTAAATTTATATCATGTGCAAAATATTATCAAATATTAATCTAAGCCTACAAACGAATTGAAATCTATAACTCCTAATTGAAACGAAATCTAAAAACCAAAAAAATATCAAACATGCTTAAACAACATAAATAACATACTACATATTTAATCATACATTCAACTTGATTAATTAAACACTCTACCTAATCAAATTTATCTAATTACATATAAACATCTAATTAAAAATAATATAGTAATAATAATAATATAACAGATTATAATAATACTAATTAAATGAAATATCAATAAAACAATAAATAAATAAAGAAAATTTAAAAAAAAAAAAAAAACAGCAGCGGGAAACCTACCTTCCAGCCGTAAGAAGATGGACACCAGGTCTACCGGAGCTGGGACGGCGCCGGACATGGGCGGGGATCGGGACCGGCGACGGCGGGCGATTCCAGCAGCAGGGGGCGAGCAGAGGACGGTACAGCAGGGGGCGGCGACAGCAGGACATCCGGAATTAACGGCAGCAAGGGACTGGTGGCGGAGTTGGCAGGACGGCCGGAGTTCCGGCGAGGTTTGGGCGGTCGCGGCGCGCATGGAGGAGGTCGGAACTGCAGCAGGGACGACCGGACGGGAACTCCGGTGGCTGTGGCTGCCTGAGAAGAAAGGAAAAAAGGAGAGAGAGAGAGAGAGGGAGAGAGAGAGAGAGAAGTGGTGGTCGCCGGGAGAGAGCTGCTGGCGCGGCGGGCGCGAAGGTGGGGCGGCTGACGCGGAGCAGGACGATGGGTGGATGGCCGTAGCAGCGGTTGACCGGTGGCGCCGGTGGCCGGAGGGAGAGCTGACAGAGACGGGGGGAGGGAATTCAAAAAAAAAACTTTACACTACAGGACAAATTTACACGAATTTCGAGATCTGATGTATTATTATTAATGTGGTGTCTTTTTTACATGTAAAATGACCCTATTTATAGCTAAACTAGGACCCCTAAACTAGGAAAATAAAATCTGAAATAATATGCATTTAATATTCCGAAAATATACATATATATTTATGTATTTCACCATAAATACACATAATATATTTTCTAAATATTTTACAATAAATAATGCATATACACAGTCCTATTTTAAGCCAGTCCTATCTTTAGAAACTTCACGACCTTCCATATTTAAATACTTCCTTTTTTGACGCGTCACATATGACATTTTGAACGTGCTACGCGCGGACCAAAATTAGGTGTTTACTGATGGATATACGCCCAATTTGAACCCGTTGACTTCCGAATCGTTTTATTTTTATCACCCCGTTAATGATTGTAAATCGAAACTTCATCCCGAACACTTCGTAAGAACACCAACGGCCCGGACGAGGCCGAAGCACTCGTCCGGCCGAGTCAAACTCACCTAGGTGAGGTTGGGTGGCCACACCCGACCTCCCCTAGGGGAGATCGGGTCAGCCGACCTGATCTCCCCTAGGGGGGATAGGGTTGGCCAACCCTATCCCCCCTAGGAGGGGTTGGGTGGCCTCACCCAACCCCTACCCTTGGGGGTCGGATTATCCTCCCCCCAAGGGCCCAGGCACCATTTTTGGACTCCCATACTCGGTTTAGTCCGCCTACCTTCTCCGTATCCTAAGGTCTTAATTATGTGTTTAAAGGTTAATTAACTGTGTTTAAGGGTTAACGATGTCATTAAGCCACCTTAATGACACCGTTGCCTATAAATACCCCACCTCCACTATTCATTTGATCATCTGGGCAAGTTGGATAATTTTTCTCTGACATCTCTCTAGCTTTATCTCTCTAAAAACCGCACTGACTTAGGCATCGGAGAGGGTTCATCAGGCACCACCCCCCCCCCCCTCTGTGCCTGGTACTGCCCCTTCTGCAGGGCGAAAGGAGAAGAGAAGCTAAGGGCGGAAGGACGCAAGCTAGGACAGCACAACCCGAGAGCATCAGATCCGCGACATCTCCAGTGAGGGACGAGACTTGAGTCGACAGCCCGTTGACCCTAGACTCGGAACCTAACACTTGGCGCCGTCAGTGGGCTTCGGACAGAAAGCCTGGCTATAACAAGAGCAATGACGAACAGCAGGGTGTCTAGGCACCACCGCCCACCAGGGGGCAATGGGCGAAGGAGAGAGCCTATACCCCCAGGAAGGCAGCCTAACCCGGGAAAGCAGCCAATGCAACCAGAACCACAAGGAATCCCACAGCCTTCTCAACAGAACAACCAGGAGGGAGGACCCTCACGCCCAGCTGGGGCTGAGTCCACCACAGCCTCAACCCCCCTGGCAAGAAGGCCACAGAGAGAAAGGGAACAACAGGGAGTGCCATCCCAGCACACGGCACCCCCTGAGGGATATTACTACGAGGCGCAACCCCAAAGGCACCCGTATGGGATGCCGACCCAAAGGAATGACAACCGCGCCTACACAACATACACAAGGCCGGTATACACCCAGGGGACAAATACAGAAGCTCATGAAGAGGAACAGATCCCAACGGAAGAGCACCACTCGCACCCCCGAGCAGGGCAGCAAGAGGAGCAAAGAAGAAATTACCAGGAGCCACCCCCAGAGGGAAGGCAACAATTCGTGCCTCCTAGGCAACAGCAGAACGCCAGGGCTTACACCCCACTGGGGGAGGACAGACAAGCAAGACCTCCAAGGAGGCACGAATTCTATGAAGCACCCCAGCAGGGACACCAAGGATACACCTACAGTCCGTATCAATACGGACAAGGGATCCCGGCAAGCCCCATCTATAACTACGGAGGCTATCAGAGAAATTACACTCCGACACCGATATTGATCACTCCAGAAGAAATAGAGGCAATGATAACAAGGAAAATGAACGAGTCAAAGAAACATAGCTTGCATTGTCTAAGTGACAAAACGAACCACCCTTTCACAAGGGAATTGGAGATGAGCAAGGTGCCGGACTCCCTGCATACAGTCCAGATTGCAAAATACAATGTCAAGGGAGACCCTTTGGAGCATATTCAGCAGCATGAAGCCTCCCTATTTGGAAGAACCACTGATGAAAGATACAAGGCTCTCCTATTTCCAAACACCCTATCAGGAGTGGCCTCACACTGGTTCTTCAGCCTACCCTCTGAGAGCATCCACTCATGGGAGCAGCTAAAGGCGAAGTTCCTTCAGAGGTATCTAGGAGAAAGGAAGCTCCTCAAAGGAACAGGCTCCATTGATGATGTGAAGCAAGAAAATGATGAATCCTTAGCCAGTTACTACACTAGGTTCAACCAAAACATAGCAGACATCCAGAGCAACATCACTGAGGGTGAGATAATACGAGCCTTCATCAGAAACCTAGGCCGCTTCGGGTCCACACTGGCAGAAAAGATGGCCAAGAAACCAGCGAGCACCTTAGAGGAGCTTGCAGGAAGAGTAAAAACTCATATAGACCTGGAGAGGCACAGGGCAAGTAAGAAAGCCAAGATTCAAGCAGCTAAGGAAGACAATGCAAACCCGAACAAAGGAAAGCCACCCCAGGCACCTCAGCATGCAAGGCAGCAGGAATGGCGTCCGCCCCAGCAAAGAAACCAAATGGGCGAACCACTAAAGGCTAGGTAAATAAATGTCATCAAGTTCGTCCCATTGAACGCAACTCCAGCTACTGTCCTCAGAGAGATGCGGAATCAGAAACTCTGGTCACCCCCTGCAAGATGGAGAGCCCCAATGTTGGGGAATCACAAGGACAGATGGTGTGACAACCATGAAGCATACGGACACGACACGAATGAATGCTTCAGCCTAAAGCTAAGCATAAACAACATCATCCAAAGGGGAGAACTAAAACAGTTCGTGGATCATGGGGGCAACAGCATACAATTAGGGCCATCACACAGAGACAAGGGCAAAGGCAAAGTAGACTACAATCCTCCACCCAACAAGAGAGGGACCATAAATATGATACACGGGGGAGTAGCGTCAGGTGGCCCAACTGCTAATGCAAGGGAGGTTTACGCTTCCAATTTGAGTTCAGTGCCAAGGTGGAGAAAAAGGCCAAGAGAAGGAGAAGAAGTGAAGATTGAATTCTCGGAGAAGGACAAGAGCCACATTGTCTTCCCACATGACGATGCGTTAGTCATCACAATAGACATTGATAATTTTGATGTAAAGCGAATATTGGTGGATGGGGGCAGCTCGGATGACCTCCTAAGCTTGAGAGTCCTAGAAGAAATAGGGAAAACCAAGGCAGACATCAAACCAGTCAACTTCCCTCTAGTTGGCTTCTCAGGGGCAACAAGCTACCCCCTGGGAATGATAACCCTGCCGGTGACCATGGGCCAAGGATGGACACAGCTGAAGGTGAATGTTAACTTCTTGGTGGTTGAAAGCCTGGGAGCCTACAATGGGATCCTAGGAAGGACAACCATAAACCCATACGAAATCGTGCCATCCACCGTACACCAGAAGTTGAAGTACATCACTGAGAATGGAGTCGGAGAAGTCTTGGGTGATCAACGTACTGCGAGGCAGTGCTAAGTCAACTCCATGAGACGTGGATCACACAGGACGGACACAGTGGCGATGGTCATGGTAGGAGCCAACCAAGACAGCAAGAAGAACGGAAAGAGACAAAGGCAAGGAAAGATGAAGAATGGAGTGGCACTCCGTTTGAGCAGGCAGTTTTTTCAAATAATACCTAAGAAGAGACACATGAGCAAGGCTGTAAAGGTGACAGCCATACCTTGGCAGCCAGAGACCATAGAAGGGAAAAGAACAAGGGACTCCATCATAAGAGGCTTCCGTTACATCGATGATATCAAGCAAATTCCGTGGGAGCCAATATCAAGCTATTTCCAGAGATTCTCCAGTTATGGTGCCAACATGGACATCACAAGAGGAGAAGCCGTCAAAGCATTCATTCGAAACATGCACCCAAACTCATTTGATGCCTATGGAGGGCTTTATGAGATGATCATGACAAGCACGATGAGAGAGCTCAAGGAAAAGCTAGACAAGGCGTTTGCAAGGGAGATGGAGCAACTGGATGAAGTCCCGGAGAAAGAAAAAGAGACTGACACACTGGGAGGAGGTGTAAACTTAACATTCACACCCCTTACAGTGAGCATAGAAGAAATTTTTCAAAAGTACCTCAAGGAGGAGCTACCCACATGCAGGGAGGAGGGCAAGGCCTTCCTAGGAAGAGATGCACAGGGATGGTGTGAATACCATGGGACCTGGGGGCATCAGACCAACCACTGCATGGTGCTGAAGATGGAAGTGGAGGAAATGATTCACAGTGGAAGCCTAAAGGAGTACGTGGCAACAGACGAATTGACCACCCCATATCCTTAGTTTCATATTTAGCACTTCGCATGTTCAGGCTTTCTAAGTTTTTCAAAAAACAACTTTTGAGAAGGAGAACTCACGAAGTTACTCCAACTCTACAACTATCTTTGATTTCCTCCAAAGGGTGTCTTGACCCACCCAAGGCACCCCATCTGTACAAAAAACATGAATGCTCTTAAGGGAGTAGGATTACCTTCAAAGGTATTTTCCAATGAATGTGATGATATAATCATGAAGTTATCCTTACACAGATATGACATCAAGTCAACAACAGGTTCGACGCCCCCAAGAGCGTATCTTGAGAGTAGTTATTATACTACGACCTTCGACGCCCCCAAGAGCGTATCTTGAGAGTAGTTTTCATACTACGACCTTCGACGCCCCCAAGAGCGTATCTTGAGAGTAGTGTTCATACTACGACCTTCGACGCCCCCAAGAGCGTATCTTGAGAGTAGTTTCTATACTACGCCCTTCCACGCACCAAGAGCGTATCTTGAGAGTGGTTTCCAAAAACTACGAATTTCGACGCCCCCAGGAGCGTATCTTGAGAGTAGTGTTCATACTACGACATTCGACGCCCCCAAGAGCGTATCTTGAGAGTAGTTTCTATACTACGACCTTCGACGCACCAAGAGCGTATCTTGAGAGTGGTTTCCAAAAACTACGAACTTCGACGCCCCCAAGAGCGTATCTTGAGGTAGATTTGCAACCTACCAGATTCGACGCCACCAAGAGCGTATCTTGAGGTAGAAAAAACACTACCAGATTCGACGCCCCAAGAGCGTATCTTGAGGTAGATCTCAAACTACCAGCTTCGACGCCAACCAGGAGCGTATCTTTGGTCTAACTTGTGCCCTCCGGGAGCCCATCCTGTGAAACGTTAAGTGCCCTCCGAGAGCCAGTCTCGTGAACAGATTTCGACGCCAACCAGGAGCGTATCTTTGGTCTAACCTGTGCCCTCCGGGAGCCTATCCTGTGAAACGTTAAGTGCCCTCCGAGAGCCACTATCGTGAACAGATTTCGACGCCAACCAGAAGCGTATCTTTGGTCTAACCTGTGCCCTCCGGGAGCCTATCTTGTGAAACGTTAAGTGCCCTCCGAGAGCCAGTCTCGTGAACAGATTTCGACGCCAACCAGGAGCGTATCTTTGTCTAACCTGTGCCCTCCGGGAGCCTATCCTGTGAAATGTTAAGTGCCCTCCGAGAGCCTGTCTCGTGAACAGTTTTCGACGCCCACCAAGAGCGTATCTTTGGTCTAACAGTACCATACATACCATTCAAAGGGTATCAGAAGAGAGTATTACACCATCACTAAGAAGGATCCCATGAGAAAGCAATTGCAAAGTAAAGTGATATAAAGAACACATGATGTTTTTCTTGATGAAATAGCAAGTATGGCATGAAGGAAAACACAATAGAAGGATAAGTAAAGGAAACACACCAAGGCAAGAGTCCATAATCAAAGGAGTATATACAAAAGCATACGAAGTACCAATGTAAAGCCAAGCGAACCACATAGTCAACAACACAATACGACAAAGGAAAGCAACACAAAACCCCACAACAATCCCAAAAGATACTCAACCCATCAAAGGGGAGAAGGAGTATGGTTATATATACAAAGATAGCAAGATGTAGACACATCAATCAGAGCCTTCGGGAGAGTCACCCTGACCCCCTGAGGCTGAACCACCGGCAGAGATGGAGGAAGAGGAGGAGTCTGACGTATCGATATCCACAGGGCGTAGCATCCACCTGTGTAGGGGCAGGCTCGTCTGCAACAGCAGCCTGACCCCTAAGGACAGCCATGTAGCCAGTAGCGTTTGGCCTGAAATCACCAAGATCGCCAACTGGAAACTGAGGATCAATGCGGAAAATATGATCAACCAGATACTCACCAAACTGGTTCATCTCCTGAGTGAGCCGCACGCTATAGTCAACAGTGAAGGCAGAAGAAGCCTTGTATTCAGACACTGCGACAGTCCTCTCCTCCGCCCGGCACCTAGCCTCCAACTTCCGCAGCTCCTCAAAATGGAGTGAAGATGAAACCTCAGCCTCTCGGCGTAAGCTACCTACGGTAGCCTCAAGTAAGGACACTTGGTCCCTGAGCTCCTGCATCTTCAGATCAGATAAGCGCGCCTTCTCAGCAGCAGTGGCGAGCTCCGCCTTCAGGGAGACCTGGCTGTCCTCAAGGGTCTTCTTCTCGTCAGATAGCTCGAGCACGAGTGATGACATGTTCACCATGTCAGACATACCCTGATAATTTAAACAAGGGATGAGTAACCAAGAGCCAACCACATAAAAGTATAAAGAAGAAAGCAAGGAACAACTCACAGGTGCATAACGAGAGAGTACACCCTGAACAAAGCGCCGAGTCTCCCCAGGAGACCTAGGCTGGGCAACACGATCGCCAGGGGGGATGGCACCGCGAAGTACGCGGATGCCAACCTCAGGAGTCCGCAAAGAGGAGCCGCTATCAAGGTGGAACTCCTTCAAACCAGCGAAAGGAGTCTACTCAGACCCAACGACATCTTCATCAGTAAGACGTGCGAAATCCTTCCGACTCAAAGTCGGAGGCCCACCTATACAAGCGAAACAAGTCAACGGAAAATATAAACATAGAAGCATCAGTGATAAGGTAGAGATTGAACCTGATGACCGTGCCCTCGGCTGGGGGGCAGGGGAACCACCACCAACAGGTCGCTTCCCTTTATCAGTGTGGGAAGGCACCTCTTCGACCACCATCTCTTTATCGCGAGATAGGGTCGTGGGACGAGCAACAGGCGAAGGAGGATCCACAGCTTTCTTCCTCTTAGCAGCCGAGGCCCGGCCTCAGAGTCAGATCTCCGCGACTTGGACTTGGAAGGTCTAGAGTCTTTGCCTACGGAGACAACCCTCTCGGTCACCAAGGGGGAGCGCCCTAGCAATGTAAGGAAAACAAGATAAGGAAAACACAAGTATACCATAAAGAAGTAAACAGGAGGAAGTATACCAGAAGCCCCAGCCTTCTTCCCAGGCACGGGGGATTTCTTCAGAGTGGAGCTAGAAGGAGACTTCCTCTTGCTCAGGTCAACAGGTGCTCCCTGCACGTTATAGGTTTTTCCGTGAAACCAACCTACTAAGGAAAAGCAAAAAGTAAATAAAGATGAGAAGACTAAGTAACATACCGAACCCCCGGAGTCAGGAGTCAAACTGATCCCGGCCTCGTAAAAATCCGTCTCAGTCACTAAGGACATGGGGCAGTATGATCGAGTCCTGTTGCTCTCATGAATGATCTTCATAGTCTCTAAATCAATAGAAGAGAACTCCCCGAAAGTATGCCAACCATCCGACCGATCCTCATTCAAGACCGACCAAGTGACGTATCGATCCGTGATGAAGAAATAATGCTTGGCCCAGTGACTGGCTAAGTTGTCACTCCGGGCCACGAAGCGAAGAGAGGTATCCCACTCGACCCCACTCAACCCGAAGTAAGCAAATCGGGAATCCTTGAAGGTCGGATGGCGAGTTACAAAACTCACAAAGCCCACCTTCTTCTGGTATTGGAACCGGTAGAAGCATCAGAACAGAACTAGGGAGTACTTCCAGGAGTACCAGTGGCACAACACCCGGAAGCCCACCCAGACACGGAGGGCACTGGGGGCAAGGTTCACAGGAGAAATCCTGAAGAACCTGCTCAACTCTACGAGGTCATCGCAGTAAGGCAACCTCAACCCAAATCGAATCTGGGAGGGGTAAACGACGACCTTCCCCCTAGGAGGCTCCGTCACCGTCTCGCGGGTATTCCCCAAGGAAGGGAGGAAAGGATATATAGGCTCATCTAAGGGACAGATATCTCCTAAGGTAACGTGTTCATTGTAATCAGACCTAGTTAGGTGGTTCTCCGACAGAGCAGCGAGACCTAAGGCAAAGGTAGCAGGAAATCCCAAAGTCCGAATCAAGTTTCGACTGACACCCCAGCTCAGATCGCAACACTAAGCTAATGATAGGAAAGAAAGTAATGCTACAAAAAAGAAGAGAAAAGGAACTCACTCATCCTTCGGAGGATGTAACGCCTCTGTGGAGTCTGTGTGCGGGGACACCACCAGGAATACAGTACCTGCCACGACATGACAAATATCAAGACAAGAAAATTTCCGAAAAACCGGGAGTACTCCGACACTCGACCAGCGATAACAACCAAAGATTCAAAGACACCCAACAAAGATAACAAACATGAGCCAAGGACACCACGACAACCAAATCGAATAATTTTATCCGAACCTAAAGTCGGTTTTCGGGAAAAATTACCGTTACGCCCTCCAACGGAAACCAACACACAAACGGCGACACAACATCAAATTCAAAACGGGGATAGTTTAATCGGACAAGAAACTATCTCCGGACGACCGGCAAAATTTTTCCAAATCCACAACTATCTACGGCTATCCACGGCAATCCCACATTCAATCAAATTCCGGCAATCAAGTATCGGCAATCAAGTATCGACAATTCAAAAATCAACATTTTACGCAATAACGGAAAGGAAAAGAGTGGACCTTCGGAAAACCCGACCCGATACGATAAACGGACTCAGATTTCGGATTTGGAGACCGCCGGAAATCAGTCCCTCGCCGGAGGTCGGACCCTGTCGTCGCCGGAGCTGATTTCAGCCGCCCCACCGTCGCCGGAAGCTGCCCTAGGTCACGCCGGAGCTGCTTCGCCTCGCCGTCGACAACCCCCGCCGGACTTGGTGCTGTCGTCGTCAGAAACGGGCTCGCCGTCGACCACCGCCGTCCGCCCAATGCTGCGCTGTCGTCGCCAATCGAGCCTCCCGTCGTCCCTGCGTCGCCGTTGGCTGCCGTCCGCCTGAGGCCACGTCGTCGCCTCCGGCCGGGCTTCCTCCTATCGACCGTCCCGGCTGAGCTGCTGGTCGGATTTCTGGTCCCTCGCCGGAAATTTCGGCCGGCCTCCTCCTTGGGTGTGCTCCAAACTCTTTCTTGCTCTCCAAGGGTGAGAAAAGAGGGAAAAGGGTGGCTATGGTGACTAACTAAGGTATTTTCTTAACTCTCCTATATATTTGAAAGATGGTAGGGTTTTTTTAAAGAGTTTTAATCACCACCCTCCATTTATTTTTAAGTGAGATCTAAGGGCTAAAGAAAAACCATCACTTTTATCCCTTTTAACTATGGCTAAGTATATCTCCATACTTAGAAAAACCATCAAGTTAGACTTATTCTTGAGCATCCCATACTTAGGAAAAAATTTTAGACCAAAATTAAATTTTCCTTCACTTAGGCAAAATCCCGGCACGAAATTGAAGCATGAGTCACTTAGCCATATTCGTATTGCATCCTTATGCAAGCGTGTATTTTTTGAGTATACGCCTGTAGCAAAGATAGATTTATTACTCCCACCTCAGACGGACGCGTGCTTAGGCACACGTCCGTGCCACTCTGACGTTTACACTTCCTCTATCTCATAAGGCAGGGGGCAGAGTCAGAGGCACGCATCCATGGGTAAGCAATCAGTCGGACAAGAAGGTAAAAACCCCGGTTTCAAATTGCGCGTGTCATACCATCCTGAAATAGAGTCAATCAAGGGTTAGGCCATTGGTTGACTCGGGGGCATGTGATGGATATACGCCCAATTTGAACCCGTTGACTTCCGAATCGTTTTATTTTTATCACCCCGTTAATGATTGTAAATCGAAACTTCAACCCGAACACTTCGTAAGAACACCAACGGCCCGGACGAGGCCGAAGCGCTCGTCCGGCCGAGTCAAACTCACCTAGGTGAGGTTGGGTGGCCACACCCGACCTCCCCTAGGGGAGATCGGGTGGACCAACCCGATCTCTCCTAGGAGAGACCGGGTCGGCCAACCCGATCTCTCCTAGGAGAGACCGGGTCGGCCAACCCGATCTCCTCTAGGGGGGATAGGGTTGGCCAACCCTATCCCCCCTAGGAGGGGTTGGGTGGCCTCACCCAACCCCTACCCTTGGGGGTCGGATTATCCTCCCCCCAAGGGCCCCGGCACCATTTTTAGACTCCCATACTCGGTTTAGTCCGCCTACCTTCTCCGTATCCTAAGGTCTTAATTATGTGTTTAAAGGTTAATTAACTGTGTTTAAGGGTTAACGATGTCATTAAGCCACCTTAATGACACCGTTGCCTATAAATACCCCACCTCCACTATTCATTTGATCATCTGAGCAAGTTGGATAATTTTGCTCTGACATCTCTCTAGCTTTATCTCTCTAAAAACCGTACTGACTTAGGCATCGGAGAGGGTTCATCAGGCACCCCCCCCCCCCTCTGTGCCTGGTACTGCCCCTTCTGCAGGGCGAAAGGAGAAGAGAAGCTAAGGGCGGAAGGACGCAAGCTAGGACAGCACAACCCGAGAGCATCAGATCCGCGACATCTCCAGTGAGGGATGAGACTTGAGTCGACAGCCCGTTGACCCTAGACTCGGAACCTAACATTTACAACACCAAGGGTGTGCCAATTTGCCTTCGAGTAAACACTCCAGAGATCTGTCCCTTGTCAAGAATCGATCTGAGGCTTTGCTGTGGAGAATATACCACGTAGGGCTTCCTTCACAAGAACCTCTACGGGTGTCAACCGGAGGATCGTGAACTCCATTATGCAAGGATCCTAGTACTAAGGAATACTCGTGAGGTATGTGCGAATCTCCGCTGCGTAATTCGATTACTAGCATGTACCATGTTTATAATATCCGTATTGATTACTCCCCGTAATCTAACACATTTTCCCTCTTTGCGACCTCTCCTTCTCTTTTTCCTTCTCCTCCTTTATCTTCGTTGGTCCTTTTGACATAACATTCTCGTTAGGGCCGGCAATGGTGCGGTGAAAATCAAATAATTATAATTTTTTTTGCACCATTTGTTGTAATGGTGAACCGCACCATTAGGGTGTGGTGTGGTTATGGTGATGAGTTTTGTACCTATAATGGTTATGGTTATGATATTGGGTTCATAACCATGGTTATAACCATCACCATTATAATATATATATATATATATATATATATATATTGTAAGTCTATATTCAAATTTTATTATCAGTCACTGTTCATTCGGTCATTCCTATAAGTTTTGGCCATTAGTTATTGACATATCTAGACTGTTAATTCTAAATATAGGACGGTCCATTCATTCGATAGCCTATATAATTCTTGAAATCATGTTTAATTTGGATTTTTCATATGAAAGAAGAATGATGATACACGTTCCGACTTAGGATTCCAAAAAAGTCTGAATTAAGTCACGGTGGCAAAGCCAGTAGTATTCACCAACTTAGATGACATATTGATTGACTCTCACATCTTGAATTATCTCAGAACATAGACGTCGGAATGTATATGATTTTTATTTTTATTTTTCATGAAACAATGAATGTTTTTTTATTTGAATTTTTTGTATATGAAACAACAACGTTGTATTAATTTAAATAGTTATGGTTAAATGATTTAATTGCGTATGACTATGGTTATTATGAAGAAATATAACCATAATGGTTTTGTGATTATAATATGAATGGAAAAGAATATAATATAACCTTAATGTTTATGTGATTATAGTATGAATGAAAAAAAAAAGTAGTGAGATTAAGATATTAGTGGTCAGAGGTAACCTCATTATACCCTATTATCCCAAACCTAATACACATCCATGTGATTTGATTATAAATAAAAAAAACCTAGGACAACATAAATCCTTAGTTTCACTTTAGAAAACAAATTGTTTAATAATAAAAAAAAAAATACAAATATGCCTGCCTGCCTGCCTAGTCAGTCGTCTCGTCGTAATATGAAATGCTTTGCCTTGTTGTCTCAAGGTGGTTGGTAAATGAAAAAAATCTCCTTCCTTTTCTCTTTCTTTGATTTGATTTGATGATGAACTAACCGAGGCCAAGGTCTCTCCCTATTACCAACCAACAGAATCAGGCAGCAGTACAGCAGTTCTGTTCATTTCTATCACTGTGTGCCCAGATGATGCCTGCCTCTACGTGTCCTGCATTCCGTCTCTCTACTTGAAATTTTGCGCCGCGACTAATTTCAATTTGCAGATAACCAAGTAATCAATCAGCAATGGATGGTGTTTCAGTGGCTGAACCCGACCACTCCGAGTTTGTGGAAGTCGATCCTACCGGAAGATATGGAAGAGTAATTCCTACAGTCATCTATCTCTTTCTTCCTTTTCAGTTTCCTTTTTTCTGGATTATAATTATTACTAACGCATTTCAACCCCGTGATTTCTGAATTTTTCAGTATGATGAAATCCTCGGTAAAGGGGCTTCAAAGATCGTGTATGATTCTTAATACCTTCATTTCTTTTGATGCGATTCCTCATTTCTGTCCACCATTTTGACCTCTTAGATTTGATAATTTGAAGTTTTCGGTTCGAATTGATTGATTAAGCATGCTGAATCTTTGGAATTGGTATTTTGGCAATAGATATAGAGGTTTCGATGAGTACGAAGGAATTGAAGTAGCGTGGAATCAGGTGAAGCTTTACGATTTCCTGCAAAGCCCCGAGGATCTTGAGAGGCTCTATTGTGAAATTCACCTGCTTAAGACGTTGAGACACCGCAACATAATGAAATTCTATACGTCTTGGGTCGACACTGCTAATAGGAAAATCAACTTTATCACTGAAATGTTCACTTCTGGTACTCTTAGACAGTAAGTACTTGCTCAACTCTATCAAGTTTGGCCATCCACAAATTATAGAGGATTCAATTCAAGCACTATTCTTCTTTCTTACTTCTAGAACACTTAATATGACCTCTAATTTCTAGCTTGCCATAATAACTGAAGAAACTTCACTTGATTGTTCTGCTATTTTGTTTGAAGTAACATTATAGTGGTTGATTGATTTATTTCAGTTTCTTGATGGGACGCCTTTCTGATGGAACAGGTATAGGTTGAAGCACAGGAGAGTCAACATTAGAGCGGTGAAGCATTGGTGCAGGCAGATTCTAAAAGGGTTGGTCTACCTCCATGGCCTTGAACCCCCTGTCATTCACAGGGATCTCAAGTGTGATAACATCTTTATAAATGGAAACCAAGGAGAGGTCAAGATTGGTGACCTTGGGCTTGCTGCAATTTTAAGGAAATCTCATGCAGCCTGCTGTGTAGGTAAGTTATTGAATTGATTAGATAGTTCTTCAACTTCAATTGACAACGTAGGAAAAAACAAGAGATGCCTTATTGCAGGCAATAATCTCAAGAGTAGCATAAAAATGGATTTTTGTCAAAAGACTTTCATTTTTCTTATCTCATTTGTTTGGTATGGCTTTTACTGATCCAAAGACTTGTTTACATGGGCAACTTTTTCGGGTTTTTCACAGGAACTCCTGAATTCATGGCTCCAGAGGTTTACGAGGAGGAATATAATGAATTGGTGGACATTTATTCTTTCGGGATGTGTGTGTTGGAGATGGTAACGTTTGAATATCCTTACAGCGAGTGCAATCATCCTGCCCAGATCTACAAGAAAGTCATTTCTGTATGAACCAACAAGAATTTGAATCCTCAATCCTTTTTCTGGTTGTATATTTGATCCTTTCTGTTTTTTTAAATAAATTTTTAACTTTGGCTTACTCTCAGGGGAAAAAGCCAGAAGCTCTGTACAAAGTTGAAGATTCCGAGGTAAGGCATTTTGTTGAGAAGTGCTTAGCAACAGTGTCCTCTAGGCTAACAGCCAAAGAGCTCTTGAAAGATCCTTTTCTCCAAATTGACGATTACGGGAGGCCAATAGATGAATTTGATGAAGTGGGTCCCCTTTTTAGACATCCGTTGTTGTACGGCTCTCATCATAGTAACAGGTTGTTGGGGAATGGATACTCTGGCAGCTATCATGATTTTGAAGGTGAATATGACTTGGACTACTACCCAAAAGAGTTTGAAGCCAATAGAATCGACGACTTCACTTACGAAGATGAGCATTTACCAGATGTTGCCATCAGCATCAGAGGGAGGAGAGAAGATGATGGAATCTTTTTACGACTCAGGATCACTGATAAGGAAGGTTAGATTTATATTCTCTTATGTTATTAAAAATGTTGGTCTCCCTACAAATTGTGTTTGAAATGTGTGAAGAACCTTGATAGGAAATCTGAGCTTTGGCTTACCCTGTTAGATACTTAGAAAATGGATGGAGCCTGGAGGGACGGGAACGATAGAGATAGAAAATACTTAACCTATATAAGTTCAAATTCAGTTCTAGAGTGATCTGTGACACTTATCTGTGAAGTGTCTGCTAACACTTTTTATATTCATGTTCATTTTATTACTGCGCAATTAAGTTTTATCAAGAACAGTAGCTTAGTGTGCGCATAATTATTGTGTTATGTTAAGCTTAATTGGACAGGGTTTCTTTTTCACTAAAGAAGCCTAATTTAGTGTTAAATGTTCCAAAGTAGAGAGATGATAAAAAGGAAAATTCCCTTATCAGTTTGAAACTTGAGGAAGTAAAAGAGTTGCACTTTTAGGAAAAAGGTGATTAGATAAGATCATCAGTATTTTCCTGAGATAGTAAATAGGTTCTACTTTCACAATAAGCAACATGTTGTCTAATGTAAAATTCTTATGCAAACAGGACAAGTACGCAACATATTCTTCCCTTTTGACATTGAGACGGACACTGCACTAAGTGTTGCAACTGAAATGGTGGCCGAGCTTGATATCACGGACCAAGATGTAACCAACATAGCAGATATGATTGACGGGGAGATCAATAATTTGGTACCCGGGTGGAAGGAGGAAACTTTTGACCATACGGGTAACTATGTGTCAGGCAATAATCATGGTTCAACCAACATTGAGCATCATGGATGTGGAGAAATGCATGGCCGGTTCGAAGAGTTCAGTAATTACGATGAATCACCAGATAATTGGGATAGCAGTGAATCCACAAGGGAGATCCATTGTGATGAAACAGCTCGAGAAATGTTGGATAGACTTGCAATCAATGATGATGAGAAGATCATCACAGTGGATGGTCCAATCGAATCTAGTTATCATCGCAGATCTTCTTCAGTACACCATGAGAATGGAATGAGGCAAGAATTGAGGTGGATCAAAGCAAAGTACAAAATGCAGTTAAGGGAGATGAAGGACCATGATGCTCCTCCTTCTTCTTCTCCGAAATCTCTGCCCCCAAAGTCTTTTCCCTCAGAAAAGCAAGAGAATAGATGTGGAAACATGGTTAACAGCATATACAGTGAGGAGGTTGGGCATGGGTCTTTAAGCCCCGGCCACCGAGTGGTGACTACTGCTAAGAGCTTCTACACGAGCAGTCTGCTACTTCACAGGGCGACTTCTCTTCCAGTTGATTTGTAATCAATCTCGACTCAACTCGGCTATAATAAAAATGTAAATTTGAGAAACATGATATTATTGGATGTGCGACAATACTCGAGGGCATTTAATGTATGGGCTCGAGTTTTTGTGCAGTAAGTAGTACTTTGTTACCCTTAATAGTATTAATCATTGTAGTAAGAAGCTTCTTTGATACACATTTAGCTAGCTTGAATTGATGCTGTGGTTGGATGAGAAATTGAATTGCTTTCAGCATTCACATGGCAACAGTGCCATGCCATGTAATGTGATGCAAACCTTTCATTTTGGCTTATATATATATGCCTTTTGTTCCTATCCCTCCTGCTGATGCATATAAAACAATGCGCATCCACATGTTTCCTTAAAATCTGTCTGCTAAGAATAAAAAAAATATTTATGTGCTACACTATATTCTTATAAACTAACTGATTTGTAGTGAGTATGCCGCCCTTTTGATAGATCAACTATGACACTTTGCGGGGGAAAAAAAAAAAATTGCACCCGGTCATGTCTTTGTCACTCACAGTAAAAAGAGATAGCTTTCTTAAAGGGAGGTCTTTAAGACAAGATATTGATTGAAGTGGAATAGGCAAGTCTCAAATAAACAAACACTTAAGAGCGGTTTGTTGTTTAGGTTTAAAAGGAAAGATGATGTATTGGGGAGGCTAAAAGTTGCCGTGTTATGACTTGTGGTTAGGCACACTTGTGATTGCTTTCGAAAAGTATACTATATGTACGCTCTAGTAACAATCAATCAATGTTAGGTAGGTAAGTAGTCTTAATTCAAGAAGCTTATTCATATCTTTACCCAACTGCTTGTACGTAAAATATCTGATATGGTCATACAAAACCCGACTACTATAGTGGCTAATATCATAATTTGTTTATATAATTATTAGGGTTGATGATGGGCCCCGGCGAAGGCCGTTAGGCCCCTTAACGATTGGCAAACGGCGACTAGGCCTGGTGGGCTAGGAGCTGGGCTGCTGGAAGGCTAAGGGCTCCGACCGAAGGAGGCCCCGACATTGAATGGCCCCGAGCAAGTATGGCTCCGATAGGGAAGAGCCCCGAAGATATCGGACCTGGACGTAGTCGGTCCCGATATGGGAGTTGACACCACTCCCCGACGCCGAATCCTCAACGATGTAACTTGGGAGTCTCCGATAATGATCGAGACTCGCCAGTAAGAGCACAATCCCGGAAATCTCGCCATGATTACAGTAGTGGTATAATGGGCGAGATATGTGGGATACGAATAACTGTACAAGATACGTGGCAAGATATACGGCGAGATATGTGGGATAGTGGATCACAATCCAACCGCCCAATCAGGTAACTGGGATAGCCTTTCCTCTATAAAAGGAGGGAAGTTATTCCAGATTAGGGTTACGTTTTACATACACAAAATACTGCTTGCTTGCCTTGTTGACTGCCATACTTACGTTAAGCATCGGAGAGGGATTCTGGGCCACTGCCCTCTACTCCCCTCTTGCAGGATTGCGTGGAGCAAAGGAGCTAGGATTGCCGTCAAAGTCCGTACCGGAGTTCCACCGTGATCCAACATTGGCGCCGTCTGTGGGAATCGCAACAAAAAGCCAAAAGTAAGTTTGCTTCCCTCTGATTCCATTCCATGGCTGGCAACAGATCGCAGCGTTCAGGCAAGCAAGTGCCGGCCACCAGCAATCCCCCTGAGGACGCTACCCAGCATCAGGATCTGAGAGACGATGGTGACAGCACTCGCCGAGACGATACCGCGCGAAGGAACAACCCCCCTGGTGGATCTAGGAACGAGGCACCTTCCCAGAATCCGGAGCTGGCCAGGGTAGTGGCAGAGGCCATGCCCCTATTCATGGAGGCCATGGAGGCCCTCCTAGACCGAAGAGAAGCTGCTAGAAGGCAGGCCGATCTACCGCCGCTCCCTCCGCGGCGAGATGCTCCCAGAAGGCAGGTGGACGATAACCTGCCGCCACCCCCTCCGTTGAGGGAACAGCCCGTGCCCCCCAATCCAGCGCCAACGGAGAATTTTGTGGTCGATGGACCAGGGCCCGTACAACAAAGGACTATTCCCTTGAATGGTCCCCTCATTGCCGACCAGGTAGTAAAGATTGTGGGTATCTGCATGGGAGATCAGAAGCCCATGATGTCGGAATTGGGGAGTCAGGAGACCCATCCTTTCGTTCCCAGAATGATCCATACCTTGGCCCCTCCAGGCTTGGGTATCCCGAAGATAGACGAGTACGACGGGGTCGCGGACCCGGTTCGCCACGTGCAGAAGCACCTGACAGCGTGCATGGGCAGGACCCCAGATGAGGATGTTATCTGTGCGTTGTTCCCGAGTACCTTGGGAGAGAAGGCGATGACATGGTTCTACAGTCTGCCCACCGGATGTATAACCTGTTGGAAGGATATGCATCAGCGATTCATCGCCCAGTACCAAGGGCGTCGACGGCTGCTGAAGAGTGTTCGGACCCTGCATGAGGTGGTCCAGAGGCCCGATGAATCGCTGGCCCAATACTACCAGCGTTACACGGCTGGTATGACCGAGCTGGATGAGGAGATATCGGAGGGCGAGGCCATCCGTACCTTCCTGAAAAACCTCAATCCCCCCTACGGCTCCGACTTACTTCACAGTGTCGCGGCCAAAAAAGTCTGGAACATGGAGGCACTCCAGGCGAGGGTAAAACAGCAAATCGACGTCCAAGAGTCGAAGATCGCTGCCGGAGAATTGGCTCCTCCAAAGGGGCGCGAAGGAAAGCAGTTGTTCAAACCATTGGACAACCGACACAGGAAGGATAGCTCCGAGGGTAGTCGGAGTCGTGGACGCTCTGATCGGAGGGAGGATAGGCGTCCGACCAAGAGGGACAGTCAGAGGGAGGAGTTTACCCCCCTCAACAGGCCTTTGAAAGAGGTCTTGGCGGTAATGGAGAAGCAAGGCCTCGCTCGTTTCCCCAAGAAGAAGGAAGGAGAAAAGTTGGGCTCCCGCACCGACCGTTACTGCCGATTCCATCGGGCCTCTGGTCACGACACTGACCAGTGTCGGGAGCTGAAGAAGGAAATAGAGAGGCTTATCCAGAGGGGTAAGCTGAAGGAGTTCGTGGGAGACTCGCGCTGCAAGCCCCGTTCCCGATCTCGGTCAAGGTCCAAATCTCGATCGAGGTCCCCAAGGAAGAGGAGGTCTGACGCAGAGCCTTCGGAGGGCCCATCCGGGTCCCGACAGAAGAGGATTATTAATGTGATCCATGGAGGGTTCGCTACAGGGGGAGACACATCGTCTTCTCGGGAGCGTTACGCCAACCAAGTGCCAGTCGCAGTGGTTTTGGGAAAAAGATCTCGGTCTTGGACCCCGAAGGAGGAGATGGAGATCACCTTCTCGGCGAAGGATCTGGAGGGAGTAGAGACCCCCCATGAGGATGCTCTAGTAGTGACATTGGACGTAGGGGGATTCGAAATGAAGAGGATCCTCATCGATGGAGGAAGCTCCTCCGACATCCTCTTCTCCGACGCCCTGGAGCAGATGGGGAAAAAGAAGAAAGACTTACGAGAGGTTAGCTTCCCGATGGTAGGATTTTGCGGCACAACCTCTTATCCATTGGGGGTCATTACGTTGCCCGTGTGGTTCGGCAGTGGCTGGAAGATGGAGAAGAGAGATGTGGAGTTCGTGGTGGTCGAATCCACAGGGACGTACAATGCGATCATTGGAAGAACCACTATCAACCCGCTGATGGCAGTAGGCTCAACTGTCCATCAGAAACTGAAGTTCCCGACTGAGAATGGGGTCGGCGAAGTGAAAGGCGACCAGGTGGCGTCGAGACGATGCTATGTCAACGCCACGAGAAGATCAAGGAAGGAGGCTATGTCGGTTCTCCAAACAGACACTGATCCTCGAGAGGAGTTTGGGCGTCCCGCCCCCATGGAGGACCTAAAAGAAGTCGAGATAGATGGACCCGAGAGGAGAGTAAAGATCGGATCCGCTCTATCCGAGGAAAAAGCTCAGGAGTTGATCGCCCTATTGAAGGAATTCAAGGAGTTATTTGCCTGGTCTCCGAGCGATATGCCAGGAATCAGTCGGGACGTGATCGAGCATGAATTGAATATCGACCCCACGATCAAGCCGATCGCACAGAAGAGACGTCCAATGGGAACAGATAAGAGGATTGCGATCCAGCAGGAGGTTGGCAGATTGCTTGACGCCGGTTTCATTAGGGAGATCCGATTCCAGACTTGGGTAGCCAACCCAGTGCTGGTGAGGAAGAGTAACGGGAAGTGGCGGATGTGTGTCGACTTCCGCGACTTAAACAAGGCTTGCCCGAAGGACTGTTATCCACTCCCTCGGATCGACCAACTGGTGGATGCTACATCGGGGCATGAGCTGCTAAGCTTTATGGATGCTTATTCTGGTTATAACCAGATAAAGATGGCGAAAAAGGATGCCCCACATACCGCCTTTTACGCTGACAGCGAAGTCTTCCAGTACGACGTCATGCCTTTCGGCCTAGTGAATGCGGGGGCGACATACCAGAGGATGGTGAACAAGCTGTTCGGGGACATGATTGGGAGTACCATGGAAGCCTATGTAGATGACATGCTGGTGAAGTCCCGACAGGCATCAGACCACGTTGGCAACTTGGCAATGGCCTTCGAGAGGATGAAGCTCCACCAGGTCCGCCTGAATCCAGCCAAATGTGCTTTCGGAGTCCATTCCGGGAAGTTCTTAGGCTTCATGGTGAGCCAGAGGGGGATCGAAGTGAATCCCGAAAAACTAAGGGCGATAGAGGAGATGCAGTCCCCGACCAACCATAGGGAGGTGCAAGTGCTGAACGGTCGGCTGGCTTCGATGAATCGCTTCTTATCCAAGGCCAGCGACCGGTCGATGCCATTTTTCAATGTGTTAAGAGCCAACCGACAGTTCGAATGGACTGCTGAATGTGAGGAGGCGTTCCAAGCGCTCAAACAACATCTCCGCGACCTCCCGCCACTTGCGAAGCCAGCTCCAGGCGAACCGCTCTATCTTTATTTGGCTATTTCTTCGTTTGCAATAAGCTCTGTTTTAGTTAAAGCTGTCGAGGGCAATCAGATTCCCGTCTATTATGTAAGCAAGGCGTTTGCCAAGAGTGAAATGAACTACCCTCCGATTGAGAAGTACCTCTTTGCGTTGATTATTACTGCTAGAAAGTTACGGCCCTACTTCCATGCGCATGAAATTACGGTGTTGACTGATCAGCCACTGAAACACTTCTTGAACCGGCCTGATGCGTCGGGGAGACTAGTAAAGTGGGCCGTGGAACTTAGCGAGTTTCGGATTCATTTCGCTCCAAGAACAGCTATCAAAGGGCAGGCATTGGCCGACTTTATAGTTGAGTCTACTGTTCCCGATCCATCCGCAACGGAAACAGTAGAGGGGGCAACCGGGAATACTGAAGAGACCCCGACGGCGGGGCAGTCGGAACAGCCAAATAAGGAGAACACCTGGGAGTTGTACACGGATGGCTCCTCAAGCTCGGATGGATCGGGTGCAGGGTTCGTATTGATTCCGCCAGGTGGGGCAGAGCCACTTCGATATGCATTAGCCCTGACATTTAGAGCCACCAATAACGAGGCGGAGTATGAAGCTCTCATAACGGGGCTGAAAATCGCAAAAGGCACTGGAATTGAACATTTGCGGGTGAAGTGTGATGCAAGTCTGATTGTAAATCAGGTCCGGGGGCAATATGGAGCAAAGAACCCGATCATGAAGAAGTACCTTCAAGAGGCTCGGACCTTAAAGGAGAGCTTCAAAAGCTTTGATATCGAGGCAATTCCAAGGGAAGAGAATGTGGAGGCTGATGCCCTAAGCAAATTTGCCCTGGGGGCACCTTTGGAAGACAGTCGGAGGATACACTTCTTGGAGAAGGTGATTCTATCGACAACCGATCCATCGGAGGTATGCGCTATCGGAACGGGGTCAGAAGAGGAACCCACTTGGATGACCCCGATAATTGTGTACTTAACTACGGGGGCACTTCCTGAAGATAAAGTGGCAGCAGAGCGACTGCGACGAATGTCAATTAATTACGCGATGGTGGACAACCAGTTGTACAAAAAGGGTCTGCTTTCGACGCCCTTCTTGAAATGCGTGGCCGAACCCGATACGACTCGGATTCTGAGAGAATTGCATGAAGGAGTCGCAGCCTGTCACGAGGGCGCTCGATCTATCCTGAGGAAGGCGTTGAACTTGGGATATTATTGGCCTACGATGAATAAGGAGGCAGCGGCGCTTGTTCGATCCTGTGACGCGTGTCAGAGATATGCTTCGAATATCATAGCCCCCGCCGCTGATTTGATGCCCATTGGGAGTGCTTGGCCCTTCGCACAGTGGGGCATTGACCTGGTGGGACCCCTTCCGAAAGCAAAGAGCCAGTGCACACATCTGCTAGTCGCGATTGACTACTTCTCGAAGTGGATCGAGGCCAAGCCATTAGCCAAAACAACAGCGGGACATATCATTAAATTCCTTCAGACCCGAATTTTGTCGAGATATGGGGTGCCGAAGGTGATCATCAGCGACAATGGTCCTCCGTTTAACGGGGCCCAGTTGGAGAGGTTCCTAGACGAGTTCGGTATCGAGCATCGAACAGCATCCGTCCACCACGCTCAGACCAATGGGCAGGTAGAGGCCGCCAACAAAATCGTGATGGAGGGCTTGAAGAAGAGGGTCTATGCTTTGGACGGAAAATGGTTGGACGAACTAGAGAACGTGTTGTGGGCGGTCCGAACGACACCCAAGCGATCAACAGGTGAAACCCCGTTTGCACTTGTTTATGGGACGGAAGCGGTCGCCCCTGTGGAAATCGCTGTGGCGTCCCATCGAACCAGAAGCTATGAGCCCTCGACAAGTCCAGAAAGAGCCAGGATAGGACCTTTGACGAATGATGAAACAAGGCGCCTGGAGTTATCCTTGCTAGAGGAAAAACGCTTGGAGGCCGATATAGCGCAAGCTCGGATGCGTTTGGCGACGGCCAGGTACTACAATCGGAAGGTCAAGTCACGACAGTTCTACGCAGGAGAACTGGTCCTACGACGGAATGAGTTCGCCCTACAAGATCGGATCAACAAGATGTCCCCGAAATGGGAAGGGCCTTACAAGATCGTAGGCATGCCGGCCCCGAACGCTTACAAGTTAGAAGATCTCGACGGCAAGGTTTTAAGAAACACCTTTAGTGGTGAACATCTGAAGAAATGCCATGTTTGACAAATAAGTTGCCCGTAGAGGCGCGAAGATGTAATTAAGTCGCCCTGAGTGGCGCATGCTATGTTAAAGACATCAATCAATAAAGAGGTTACTTCTGATCAAAGTATTCCTGAGTTGTTCTCGATACATTAAAAGCGTCGTTGGACGTCCGAAAATCCTTAAGTTTTAAGGTCCGATTAAAAAGCGTCATTGGACGTCCGAAAAATCCTTAAGTTTTTAAGGTCCGATTAAAAAGCGTCATTGGACGTCCGAAAAATCCTTAAGTCTTTAAGGTTTGATTAAAAAGCGTCACTGGACGTCCGAAAAATCCTTAAGTCTTTAAGGTTCGATTAAAAAGCGTCATTGGACGTCCGAAAAATCCTTAAGTTTTAAGATCCGATTAAAAAGCGTCATTGGACGTCCGAAAATCCTTAAGTTTTTAAGGTTCGATTAAAAAGCGTCGTTGGACGTCCGAAAGCCTTAAGGTTCTTAGGGCCCGATAAAAGCGCTATGAAGAACATAATCGAAAAAGACATTAATAAAAGGCTCGAAGGCCTAAGAGGTTCGATACAAGGGAGATAATGAGGAAGGAGTACAAAGACTTAAGATTTAACAAATTAAACTCGGTCCTCGGGCGCTGAATCTTCAGAGGGCTTTGGAGGGGCAGGCTCAGAGGGATCGGTAGGAGGCTCGTCGGCGTCTTCAGAGGAGCTCTCCGACGGGAGGCTAAGGTACGTTTCAGCGGCTCGGCCAAGAGTCTTGGACTTCCTCAAGTCGATGGAGTCCCCGTAGGTTTCATTAAGCTCTTCGACAATATCAAGGAAGGCATTCTGCAAATCTTCCTGACAATGTTTCGCCGCATCTGCTTTGAAGTCTTCCGAGCTCCGATATTCTTCGCGGCCCTGGACCTTCGCGTTTGTTATTTGGGCGGAATGATCCGCCTTTGCCTCCTCTAGCTCCGCGATGGCCCTCTGCTTCTCAAGCTTCAGCCGCTCAGCAGTTTCAGTCAACGCTGCCTTATCGAAGGCAGCCTGGCTCCGATCCGCCAAGGCCGCCTGCTGCTCCCGCCTAAGCGAGCTCTCAAGGCTTAGAATCTGCCTTTGCTGGGATTGGGCCTCTTGAGCAAGCTTGGCCCTACCCTCCTCGGCCTGCCGCCTACCCTCCTCAGCCTGCTGCCGAACTTCCTCGGCCCGCTGCCAACCTTCTTCGGCCCGCCTTTTACCCTCCTCCGCTCGGAGCCTTGACGCCTCGGAGGCAGCTAGGTCCTCCTGGAGTTTGGTCAAGCTCTCGAGGTTGGAGTTGGCCCGTTCTTGCTCCAAAGCCTCCCGCAGAGACGGGATGTAGCCGAAGCAACGATCCTGGTCCGCCATTTCCTGAGGGCAAAGTATAGCTTAGTATTTAAAAGACGGAATACTTCCAGATGAATAAAAACAAAGTGTACCTACCTCTATCCGACGGACGGCCATTTGCCGGATGTCCGCCTCGATGTCCTCCCCTTCCAGAGAGAGGGGGCGCCTCAGTGAGGGCGGGATCGAGCCCGACACCAAGTGCAAGGCCAGGTTCTTCTCCTGACACCCCCGATGTAGAGGAATCCCTCGAAGGGACTCCACCGGTCTCCAAGGCTCGGCGCTCTGGTCCGAAGAGAAGGCCTGGTAGTAGTCTCCATCCAAGGGGAATGGAGTAACTACCAGGCGAGCCCCCCCATCTTCACTTATTCGAGCTTCGGGGGTCGCGCCCCTAACTGGTGACGATGGCGGTGCGGGGGACGATGGTGGCGTGATGGGGAGGGGAGATGTCTTCCTACCAGGTGACTTAGCAGGAGTCGACCTTGACTTTCCTCGGAGGATTAGGCCTTCCTCCTCAGCTTGATCCTCGGAGGGGGAGTCCTCCAAGCTGGTCACCCGACCGAATTCGCCACGGGCTTCCGTCGGGGCATCTTCCACCACCGGCTCCGCTGCAGGCGCGGGGTCTGAGGCAGGTACAGCAGGGGCGACGTCCGCGGGACCTGCAGCGGGGCGAATAAGGTGAGGAAGTAAATTGATATCGGTGTGCCAAATTAAACAACGCTCCATATATCTCTCTTAGCCGAAAAAGTCGTAATAACCCGCTTCGAGAACATGTGGAGTTTCCCCTCGGAGGATATTCCTGACATCCCTAATCCGCCCTTCCATATCGGAGGCTTGAAGGTCTTGAGGTACCAACTCTCTATATCTCTTTATAGCACGAAAAACTTCCTTACCTTCCTTTTCGGAGCGGACGTTGAAGGCGGCCCTGACCACATCCGTATTAGTCCGCCCCTCGGAGGTGGGGGCAGACCCTGGGGCCTCGGAGGTCTTCGCCTTCTTCCGAGACGGCCCCGACGTGGCAGAAGTCTTTCGATGGGAGGACTTCTTCTTGCGCTTCAGCGAATGGGAGGCATCGGTATCCTCCTGAAACAGATGGGCGGTCAGCGATGATCGAGGGGCTGTAAGCAGTGGAAACAAGAAATAATTAGGAGATTACCCAGAGAATTACATTGGAAACGCCATCATGAACTTTTCCCCCGGCCTTGGGATCAATCAGCATAATGGAAATTTTGATCCGCTGTTGGTCAGTGACAGAAGTGGCCTCGAAGGGCTGATACCCCTCCTCCCAGCGACGGGCCTGGATAAGCATCAAGGCCCTCTTGGTCTGCTCCGACCACGAACGGAAAGGCACAGGAGGATCAGCCTCCACGACGGTCTTCGGCCACTCGATGGGACCAGGCTTGATGAAGAAATATTGTTCTTTCCAATTGGCATTGTCATGCCCCTTATCATGGATGATGGCCCGTTCCTTGCAAATCCTCCAGGACACCTTCCTATCCCAGCCCAGCTCCTTATACTGCTCGTCGGTCCCCTCGGGCTGGCGGGGGGTGAAGGAGCAGATACCATCCTTATTACAGGTCATCTTGTAGAGGACCCGCCAAAGCTCCAGAGTGTAGCTCCAATCTTCTTTGTTGATATCACACCACACTTGGAAGGCAATCCATGTACGGATTGCGTGTGGGGAGAAGGTCGTGGGGTAAGTCTTGTAATGGTTGCACAGCTCCACCCAACTCGGACAGAAAGGGAGTCGGATTCCTGCACGAATTTGCCCTGGGGAGATGAACACCTCATCTCCTTTGGGGAGCGTAATCCGAGCGTCACGAGGACTGAACTGGGATTGCTCGTAGGGATAGCGGGCCCCGAAGGAGGATTCGAAGATACCACACTCAATACAAGCCCTATCGTAGTTAATAGGCGCAAGCAGGTTCTTGAGATACTTGAAGACGAAAGGTGGTCCAACAGTGGCAGATCCCTCGGCTGAAAATCGTCGAGGGAAGGAAGGAGGGGAAAATTGAAACCTAAGAAGATCAAAGATGAAAAGGAAAAGAGTAATAAGGAGAAGAATCTTACCAGACATAGTGACTGAAGGCTTGATCGGAAAAATTTGAAGTGCTTGAAGCGCTGGTGAAAACTCGAAATCTGGAGAATCAAAGCTCTTGGGATCGCAGAGAGGAAGAGGTAAAAGAAAGGTGAAACAGTGTCTGGGGTTAGGGTTTTATAAGAGAAGAAAGGAGAACTGAAGGGGTGGGCAATCTGAACCGTAGAATTCAAAACCACTCAATCAGAATCGTCCAAAGGAAAACATGTTAATTCAAAGAAGGCGAAACGGTTTTAATATGAACCGTCAGGACGCATGGGACAGATAAGACAAGAGTAATGACGTACCGGGGCGGTTGAAAAGTGCTTTTTCAGAAAGCAGGCGTGCGGAACCCGAAACGTTCCTTCACTTCCTATCAGCATTTAATGCTGGTCTGATCAAGAAATCCCCTCAAATCCAAGTAGGATCCCAAAGGATCTTAGAGAGATCCAAGGCAAAGGCCTCCGACAAAAGTAAGGCAATGGCCTCCAACGTTTCAAATAAAGACCCCGACTGGGATGTTGGGGGGGTCCGATATTAAAAGACGCGACGCACTATAAGTCCCTCACGTCTTGGGGGCAAATGATGGGCCCCGGCGAAGGCCGTTAGGCCCCTTAACGATTGGCAAACGGCGACTAGGCCTGGTGGGCTAGGAGCTGGGCTGCTGGAAGGCTAAGGGCTCCGACGGAAGGAGGCCCCGACATTGAATGGCCCCGAGCAAGTATGGCTCCGATAGGGAAGAGCCCCGAAGATATCGGACCTGGACGTAGTCGGTCCCGATATGGGAGTTGACACCACTCCCCGACGCCGAATCCTCAACGATGTAACTTGGGAGTCTCCGATAATGATCGAGACTCGCCAGTAAGAGCACAATCCCGGAAATCTCGCCATGATTACAGTAGTGGTATAATGGGCGAGATATGTGGGATACGAATAACTGTACAAGATACGTGGCAAGATATACGGCGAGATATGTGGGATAGTGGATCACAATCCAACCGCCCAATCAGGTAACTGGGATAGCCTTTCCTCTATAAAAGGAGGGAAGTTATTCCAGATTAGGGTTACGTTTTACATACACAAAATACTGCTTGCTTGCCTTGTTGACTGCCATACTTACGTTAAGCATCAGAGAGGGATTCCGGGCCACTGCCCTCTACTCCCCTCTTGCAGGATTGCGTGGAGCAAAGGAGCTAGGATTGCCGTCAAAGTCCGTACCGGAGTTCCACCGTGATCCAACAGTTGATAACTAAAAAAAATGTCCAAGATTTACCCTATGTTAAAATTAGGTGTCTAGAGTTTCAAATGTTAAACTATAGTGTCCAAGGTTTCAATTTTGTTAAAATGTGGTGTCTCGGTGTGATTACTTTAAAGAAGTCAATTCCGACGAAACTTTTGTCAAATTCGAGCTCCCACACACACTCCCTTCTCTTCATATTGTCGGGACCGTCACCTAAGAAGTTGGCCACATCCGCGCAAGTAAATCTCGCTCTGTTGTCCTTGGAAAAATGGCTTCACACCACACTTTTAGAAACTTTTTTTTAATGTTCAATTTTTGGGTGAAATCTGATGATTTTGTGAAAAGTAAAGAGTGGTGGATTATGAGTGGGTGGGTGGGTTGATGAAAATGATTGAATGGAGATGAAAAGACGCCCAGAGACACCAAATTTCAACAAAAATGAAACTTGGGACAGTCCATTTTAACATTTCAAACTTCAGACACCTAATTTTAACACAGGGTAAACCTGGACATTTCTATGGAAATGCCGCATTTCGGAACATCGGATTTCTAGCCAATCAGGAGCCTTTATTTAAGGGCAAACTTGTCAATACCTTAAAATATCACTTTTAACGGTTTAGTGGTTCTTGCCACATCGTGTCACATCACTTAAATCGGTTCGACCACCGTTAGATAGATTACTCTAGACCAGACATCTAAAACTAACAATCGTTGCAACTTGAAGTTTACTATACGTTCCATTTTGGGTTTGTAGTCAGTTCAATTCGATGAAGCTCTAGCTATCTTTTTAACCTTCACCCTCCTGCCCTTCCCTCCATTGCTGACTAATTTCGCCACGCCGCATTCCCCCCGATCGGTTGTCCATGAATTCTCTTCATACCTTCGACGTCCTCGAATGGGGCAACTGACTGAGGGTTTTAGGTATCTCCTAACATTAAAGCCTAGCTTAATTTGTTCATAATTTTATTTTGGTTGCTTCGCCTTCTACTAAAGAAGGGTTGTGAAGATACGTTTGCTAGTATAGGATATATATTTCAATTCCATTGCTCCATTTCACTTTCTGGATTAATTGGTAACTATACCAGAGTACCCGGTAATTCAATTTTAGTTTCGGAGATCGTTGATTTGATTCCATTGTCAGTAACTGTTTATATTGTTCTCTTTAAGACAAGACTGAATAAATTTTCATAGGGCAGACGTTAGACAACTCTGTAAGCCATCTGGCACTATTGAGCTTCAATTGTCTGTTCATATTGATGTGTGGTGCTGTTTATTTCATATGGATACGTAGGTAGTATAATTTCATTATCTGTAATTGATTTGAGTGAATTTGTTATAACTGGATAACACGTTGATAACCCAGGTGTGCAGTGAATGAAAAGAGTATGTCCAAAAGATGTTAATGAAGATGCATATGTGAGGTGCGTGCGTTTTTAATGCTGGTCAATAGTGTGGATGGTGAAGACAGTTAACGTTGCCCAATTTCATTAAGCTCGGAGTTAAGTCGATTAGGACGTCGGTAATTATGGACCCCATGTTGAATGTTCTAGTTTCGCTGAGCAATTGTATTGTTAACGAACCAGGGCAATTAAAGTATGGATATATATAGTTATTAATGAAGCGAGTTACGAGAAGGTTGTTGTGGGAAACAAGTGAAGCGAGGCATGGCAAAAGTCGAGCTGTTTAGTGGGGAAGTTTTGATAATTATTTTCGTACTACGTCAGGTGTAAGACACCTTCTGTTGATTATGATGTGTTCCATATTCTCATTAGTTGTATGAGCAGTTGAAAGCACTGGTTAGCAGCACAATATGTAGAAACTGATTTATGGGTTTCGAATTCCTCAGAGACACTCAAATGAACTCAGTGAATGTAAATTGATTGAATTAAACACTATGTAAACTGAAAACGAATCAAACTTTGCAGTAAAGAACAAAATGAAGAAGAAAATGTATTCGATTACTTGGATACAAAAATCTACAGATTACAAAGGCTTTATAGCTGAACTGATTGCGGAAAATACACACCCACTAAATCAACCACGGGAAAAAACAGTAAATCGTAAGAAATCAGCAGAAATCAGTTGTGGTACCGCAAAAATTGCAGCAATCAATTGATGAACTATTGAACCGGACCTCGAAGTTGACTGTTCTCAGAACCGGCGAAGTGAACCGTATCTCAACTAACAAAACAGAAAATTGATTTTCCCGCTGCTTCTTCTTCGCGTTCCTGGGTTCGATTCCTTCCTTCAACACATAGTAGTTGCAGTTGAAGTTAAGTTTAGTTATTTGCCTGTATAAGAATAAACGTTGCGAGTGTTCTGAAGGTAATTGAATGATTACATACGTTTCTGTTTAGTGCAAAAGGATTTTTCAATAAGTTTAACTTTCATTCAATTTATGGTTGACTGACTAAATGCTAGCGAAGGATCAAAGTAATATAAGCTGCAAGGTTAACGCGAATCTGAATAATATACCAACTGTGTTGAGGAGCAGTACATGAAATTACATAAAGGATGCGTGATAAGATCGGAGGAACGAAAACGATGGGTAATGAAATTTTGGATTGTTTTCCGCCGGCCAAAGAGAACAATAAAATGGTTCATGGATAAGGACTTCTTCTTGCTCGTCTCTTTGGGGTAGATCATCATAGTGGACTCCAGTAGGATCTTCTTGTTCCGGTAGATCATCACTGTGGTCACCAGTAGGAACTTCTTCTTACTCGTCTTGTTGGGGTAGATCATCACTTCTTGCTCGTCTTGTTGGGGTAGATCATCATAGTGGACTCCAGTAGGATCTTCTTGTTTCGGTAGATCATCACAGTGGTCACCAGTAGGAACTTCTTCTTGCTCGTCTTGTTGGGGTAGATCATCATAGTGGACTCCAGTAGGATCTTCCTGTTCCGTTAGATCATCACAGTGGTCACCAGTAGGAACTTCTCCTTTGTTGGGTAGATCATCATAGTGGACACCAGTAGGATCTTCTACTTGGTTGGGTAGATGTTCCGAGGGTACACCATTATGCTCTTTATGTGGACTTTTTCGAGTAGATTTTTTTTCTTACCAACCCGTCGCTTAGTTGAAGTCCTGTGATTTTCTGCAGTCATCTTGGGCGATGTTGCACTATCTCGAGGTGTATGACGGGGCAGGGGTCCTAACTTTTTCCAATTGGTGCAGTGCTTTTTTATATGTGTCACCATCACTTGCTGTGATTGCTGCTGCTAGAATAGAAGCATATTTAGAGTGTTGGTTACGGGGGGTCTCAGACAGTATGCCTGTAGGTAGACTTGGAAGATTGATTGGCCTCATTGTCCATCTCTTGTTCACCAAATTGTCGGGAATTTGACGCAATTTTTCATACTTCATGACTGTAAAAGAGTGAGCACAATGGAAGCCGACAGTCTCAAAATACAAGCAATCACACTTGAGCACGATTGATTCTTCACAATATTCAACCGTCCAATCACCGTTATATTTTTCGTCGTGGTCTTTAACGGAATAAAATATGGATGTACTGATCTCACCAGGTTTGACACTAGCGTTCCACACATTAGTTCGATCAGTTTGACAATCCTGACCATTGATTCTGGAGTGTAAATGGAGCGTGCTTTCTTCTCAATTTTTGGTAGGACAGTGACTTTTTTGGGCACTAGTGTTGTTATTGCCAAAAACTCAGCTTCAGCATTTGCGTGCCTAGACTTTTGCAACAAGATGTCGACATACTTAAGAAATACGATCAATCGCATCGACGTCCCCCTGATTAGCTGATTTTTGTATTTAGCATTGAGACCTTCAATACGCTGTGTCGACTTAGCTTCACCATAGAAAACTCCCCTAAAAAATTTAGCTGCCCACTTCGATCGTCTGGGGTACTATTCCTTCATCCAATCGTCATCTTCCAACTCGTGATCAGCTATTACTTGGTTCCATTTAGTTTCAAAGATAACTTCTGCAGTAGGGGTATAGACCAATTCACTGAAATGTATGCCGAAATATGGACTTTTGATATGGCTGTCTGCATTCCTAGAAAAGTGTCATCCACACCATCGATGCCTCGTCTCAGGGAAGACTTTCTCTATTGCCAATGCCATTGCTTTGTCACTGTCCGTTATCATGTATATCGGGCAAGAGTTACCCATTCCCTCACGAAATCTTTTTAAAAACCAAATGTAACTTTCTTCTGTTTCGTCATGCAGAAGACCGGTGGCAAATAGGAGAGTAGTGTGGTGGTTGCTTACTCCACCGATTACAATCAAAGGTTGGCCATATACGTTGGTTTTGTAGGTTGAATCCATTAGTACTATATCGACGAAAGATTTGTAGGCAGACCTACATCCACCATCCATCCAAATCATTCTTGAGAGCTTCTGTTCTTCATCCTTGTCGATGGCGAAGAAGTCAGGGTTATTCGTTTTCTTTCCGGACATGTAGCATAGTGCTCCTTCCGCATCATTTTTCCCATTCAATTTTTTCTGTATCATGTCTAGGTAGTTGTACACATCCTTCCTCCTATAACCTACCTTCTCGTTTCCACCCTGTTTAACAGCCAAGTAGTCGAATACTCAAGCTGTGGGTATTCCTACCTGTTTCATCTGCTCCGTTAGTGCAGCGTCATTTTATGGAACACGTTGATTATGTCCAAATATGAGGTTCTTGTACTTTTCTGGAGTTGTGTCATGGTTGTGGTCATCATCGAATGCCTCGACGGCCCACATTAATATGTCTGGCACAAGTTTACATGACAACCTTGCCCTACATCCGACACGCGTTTCTGCTGTAGCTTGTCTCTTGCGGTTACTTCGGTTTATTATTTCAGGTCTACGATGGCCCTCCCGGGTGCAAGCATAAACACAGTGGACTTTGATGCCACTTCAGTCGGTATGATTGTAGTGCTTTTTTACGGAAAACCCAGTTGCCCTTCCATACTCAACGTACCATTCGTGTACTTCCTTGGCTGATTCGGAGTATTTTGGATGATCATGTTCATTGCTTGTTTTATTGGGAGGAAATCCATTCGAAGAGTTGGAATCCAAACCTATTATTCAACACAGCTGTGTCAGGACAATAGTCAATTGGATGAAATCAGTTATATTTGAACCACTAGACTTAATGAATTATTAATGAGAAACGGGACGAGCATAAAAGAATTTGACAATAGGTTTGGCAACAAAAAAAAAAAAAAACAAAACAAAATTGTGGGAATAATTAAATAAAGAATATTAAAAGACAATTAATGTTACTGCAAGCTAAAGTAGGGCTGGCAATTCGGCCCAACACGATGAGCCGCCACGAACACGACACGGAAGTTGCATGTTTGGTTTTGATATTGGTGGCACGGGGCACAACACGATAACACGATACTAATATGTATACATTGGGTAATTTTTAATTTTTTACTTAAATTTTTTTTTAATGTATTCAATTTTTTTTTTCAATTTACCATATATTTTTCATGCTGATTTGGAATGTTGGGCCGTGTTGGGGCTGACCCACAGAACACGACTCGAACCCGCACGAATTGCCAGCCCTAAAGCAAGTCGTCCGAGCTACAGAAAAGCATTAATAAACCAATAAAAATAAAAAGTCAACATATTTTTTCTTATTCTCCATCTTCTACCTTCCTACATACATGGACAAAAGGACAGCAGAAGCTGTGAAGGCAACGTAAAGCTCCTTTTTTTGTCACATCCAACTCACAAACCGAGCAGGAAATGAAACATACAAACCAAAAAATCTATATTTAATATGACATATTTAATGTATAATCGGTTACAGGGCCAAATAGTCATATTTCATCAACACTCAGTGGGGGCAAATGTCACTTATGGTAGGTTAAAAGCCCGAAGAACTAATTTCTAGACAAAGCACAATATTCACAAAGTCAGATAGCTACATAGAGATTTAACAGGTAAATCTCTCTGCAGAGGGATTCAATAGGAACACTTTTTAACAAGCTACGAACATACATTTATCTACGGTTGTACTCATTATTGAAGCATTTTCAAATTTAAACAAGGTTGATGGCTAAAAGAAAGAATTTGAAACAAGGGTTTAGAGCTAACTTTCATCTCTGTTGCCTTGTTGATTACCGTTGACTGCCATGGTGGGGACGACAATTATCAATGGCTAATTTACGTAGATGTTGTAGGTAGATAGATAGATGAATGGTTGAACTTCAATATAAGGTCGAAAGTACCTGAACTAGAAGTAATATCGTAAATTGAAATAATTTATTGTTCCATGGTCCTTGGCCCACCTTCAACTTTACACGGTAGAGTCTATGAGTATGATCTAAAAAATAGGCTGGTCACATCTAACTTTATAGTATATAAAATTTAAAATAATACAGATGTAATATGATTATATATAATAACTGGTGGTAGTTGTTATAAACTGGAAGGCTTAATAATTAGGGTGTATGGTTTATTGTCATTTTTTTTAAGTCAACAATTATGGTGTATGTATTAGAGTCATTAGGGTGTACTTCCCAATATTATTTGATGTAAAGATATAAGTCATTTTTGTAAATTAATAAATCTGTCATGGAGAAATTATTAGATAGACTCAGTCCGCCACGTAAGCGTATGAACCAACCAAAAAATAAGCGACATGTCATAAATGTACACTCAATAAATAACTTTTGTTAACAGAGGATTATAACCCTATAATTTGTCATAATTAAACTTTTTTTTGCCAGATAATTCATCTAATTTTTCCTATAAAATAAAAATATTTTTTGTATTATATAAATATAATAAGTTTATCTAATAATATCCTCTGTTAACTTCAAATTTTTATGTAATGTTTATTTATAACTAGTGATGTTTTGCAATTTTTTCTAGAAGAACTTATTTATACTGGTTATAATTTTTGTATTGACGTATAATCATACCTTTTATAGACTGATAAAATAATTCATTTTGGCAATGATTTTACAAATGGTTATACGTATTTATCCCTCAACCACAGTAGCAACGACTATACTTAATTATCTAGTTGTAATATTTCTTTATATTATAGGTGTTTAGTAGGAAAAAAAATGCATATTTGGATGTCTAACAAAAGTTGTTGGAAAACATGCCAACCATATAATAATAGACAACCGATATATACTACACCTTAATCCCTTGTTAAAACCCCTTTTACGGAAAACTGTGTGACTGCATCGTAGTCGAACCTACATGCCTCACAAGTAATCATATATAGGTATTGGGGTCCAGTAAAATGTCCCGTTCTCCAATTCAGACAATGAAATTTGGGAATTCCAGGTTTAAGAATGTGTATTGTTAACATTCTCTGGGATGTTTCACGGTAGTCGAACCAGAGAAGTTTCAGTTCACCCCGTCTTATAAAAGAGAAATTAGGCAATGCTGGCTCCAAGTCGCCACAGTTTTTCAATCGCGCAAATAAATTAGCCGCATATACTGCGAATGGGTCATTACTTAAAGTGATGACTGCATTGTAAGCATATGATGATGGGCACCGTAATTGGTAGCCCATAATATGTATAGTTTACCTAATGAACTTGGGTAAACGTCACATTAGGGTAATTGGGCTAGGCCCAAATCCCAATTGACATGGGAGGCCCAAAATTGGGCCTCCCCAAATACATAGGCCAACCGAATATTATGGTTGGGGTAAAGTTGACTTTTTTCCTCTTTACTTCTCCTATAAATAAGAGGTGTTAGGGAAATTTTAGGGTTAATCACAATTCCCTCAGAAGAGAGTTTTAGAGAGAAAAACCCTCCTCCCACACACAAGGTTCGGCCGAACCACATAAGTCACCTAGGGTGTGTCAAATTGCTTTCTGAGCAAACTCTCCAGAGATCTGTCCCCGTGCCGAGAATCGATCAGAGGCTTTGCGATGGAGCTGCACCACGTAGGGCTTCTCTAACAAGAATCTCTACGGGTCACGTCTGGAGGATCACGAACTTCCTCGAGCAAGTATCTTGGACTACGGTTACTCTTGAGGTATGTGTAAACTTTCCGCTGCGTAATTGATATTACTAGCACATACCATGTTTAAGTTTCCGTAGTGATTACTCCCCGTAATCTATCAGTGGTATCAGAGCCTGTGTTAGGATTCATGATTTTGATAAATTGGTGTTCTTGGAATTTTAAAATTTTCGGACTGAACTTTTAAAAGGGAATTTAAATTTTCAAATTTTTAAGTTCAAGGGTGGTCCGAAATTTTCATGTTCTTGGTTAAATTGATGTTCATGATCTTCAAGAAAAATGTGATATTTATCAAAAATCAAACATTGGATTGTAGATCTTATTAAAATTTGATCTTAAAATTTGATCACTTGTTCCCAGTTAGTGTTTGTGCCGAAAATTTTAATTATTTTTCAAAGTAAATTTTTTAATTTCTTGGTCACCAAGTTAGATGTTTCGGAACATACATATAAAATTGTTTAAAATTATATTGTTTACCTTATTTTAATTTTTTGATTAAGGTAACAATATATCTATAATTGGGAACATAAGGATAGATTCACAATAATATATATAAATATATATATCAATATATCTAAATATTTAAATAGGGTTATTTATATTATTGATAGATTTAGTTACCTAAAAGATTGAAAAAATATATTGTCAGTTATTTGTTTCCCTGTTAAAGATATTGATAATAAATAAATATATATATGTTATGAATATACTATGTGGATGTTCAATATTATGTGTATATATCATCTTCCTAATTTAGACTTTTCTTGTATTGATTTTACTTCATCTCCAAGTCTATGTAATCCCTATATAAGGGCCCCTATATGTGATAATAAGACCATCCTCAAATTTCTCTATTCTGTTACTCTCTACTTTCGTAACACGTTATCAGCACGATTTCGCTTTTCTTAACTACTTCCAGTTTCCATTACCCTAAATATAACCCGTAGCCACGTTTGAATCACCGCAACATCCATCTTATCTACTCTTGCGATCACTTTGTTCTGATAATATGGGAGATACGAACTTTCGCAAAATAAAGCGCGACGTCGCTAACTAATGGAAGGAAGATGAGTTTTACATATATTTGTATTAACTATTTATTCTGTTTAATTGATTATTCGCTATGTGTTAGCAGTATATTAAATTTGCTATTAATTATGATGGAGGAGACGAAGCTAATTCTACTTCAAGGGTCGTGAACTTATGGAGCTTATTAGGTCGTGAACTTCAAGGGTCCCACCGATTTCTTCAGTATCATCATATCAAAAAAAAAAAAAATTACCATTCTCGCACTAATTTATAATTATAACGACGATATCTCTCTGTTATATATTTTTTAGCTACATCGATTTCAAGATTTCACGACCACAGTGCAGTGCTGGGCGGAAACCATACTCATCTTAGGGTTGCATCCAATGAGCAATATATGAATATAACATCAACGAAAAAAAGAGGACATTTAGTATTATTATTATAAAATTATATTGATTGATTATTTTATATTCTAATCACTATTATTATCATGTGTAAAAAAGGTCGAATTATGCGCAGGAAGCTGACTTAATTAATCGATTGGTTTCCCCGAGAGAGGATGCACATCACACTGATCTAGATGCTCGGGACTGCTCCACACAGATCCACTTCACCATCATAGATCATGGCTAGAACGGAAGACGAATACGATCACCTCTTCACGTAAAACATATGAGTATACCTATTATGATATTATTAAACTGATATATGTGTTAAACTGAATAATTTGTTTCGGTTCTTAAAAAAAAAACTATTTGTCTCGAATGACTAACTGAACATACAACATAGCTATTATAATCGATTTGTGAATTATTAGTTGCAATTGATATAAAACAAATTGTTATATGCATCAATATATTATGTTCCATAAGTGAGTAGAATAGCACGTGAATTATCATGAAAAAAATGGTGTGGCCTAGCACATAGGTGCTTGATACTTTGATATCTCTATCGGTAATTGGTGAATATATATATATATATATGCATCGCCCACTAGAAGTGCTTCGCTCCCTGAAGTGAGTGTTGCAACGTATGATTATATTGAGGATGATATAATCCACTCCCTGAAGTGAGTGTTGAAGTTTATGATTAAATTATGATATCATCTCTACTCCCTGAAGTGAGCATTACATTGTTTGATTAATGAGTTCAATTAGAATATATTCCACTCCCTAAAGCGAGTAATACAGTTTATGGTTATCATGACTCTGGAAGAGTACTAATACAAATATGATATAATTATTCTATTCATGGACATGTTTTTTTTTTAAAGAGATGAATTATTTAGCAACATCATGATATCGATAAAGAACGATTATGCATTTTACAAATAAAGAATGTTTTATGTTCGCTTCACATTTGGGCAGCTTCGGGCTTTTTCCTTCACGAACAGGCTTCTTCCTTCACGATCAGGTTCGAGATATATGTATAAGGACGGGAACGCCGCAATCCTTAATACACAATCACCGAGCTGAATTCCCGGTCCTCAACCTTGAGCTCCTAATCTTCGGGTCCTGCACGAAGGGCAGTAACCAGCGTGGGAGGGGGGAATGCTAGTTGGGCCCACTCCGACGCTCAAGTTAGCACTATTAGAGAGAGAAAGCCTTAGAGAGAAGTCAGAGCATTTCAAGTCCAAAAGTGAGGGAATTATCTCAAATGAGAGACCTAGGCCCCTATTTATAGGGAACCTAAGGATCATGCTCAATTTTGAATGGCTTGATGTCGGTATGTGGAAATACGTATACCGTCACCAAGGTGGACTATGCGTGTACCGACTTCTCGCAATCGGCAAAAATAATCGGGGTGAGCGCGGAGGAAAAAACGGTAATCCGGACCCGTCCGGATTGCTTTAGGCAATCCAGACTGGTCCGGATCGCCTTAGGGCTATCCGGAAGTCCCTCGGCCCGGGAATTGCGCGTATCCCGGACCGTTTTAGACTTGGGTGTCCGCGAAAGGGTTTTTTTTACGGGTTTTGGGATATTTTACGAGCCCCGAAATGTAAATACGAACCCGAATTGGACAGATATCTAACACTTGCCCCCGAGTCAAGTAGTGGTTCAAAACCCGTGCTTGACTCTTTTCAAAGATAGGATATTCGTCCAATTTAGGTTCGGTACTGACCTCAGGGGTGGCCTGTTTGTCAATTCGAATGTTGAAATCATGAATTTGACCAACTTCAATTTTTCGCCGTACGTACGTAATATGTGTATGAGGTTAGCGTAGCGGACAATATACGTATAACATTCGCAATATCGTGTAATGAGTGAAATAAAGATTTATACAACGTGATAATATCATGGTACATGATGTAAACATGTAACATGTTTTCAGTATGCAAATGACGACATAATATACGGATGATGTAATCATGTAATAAGCAAAACACTTAGAATAATGTAAAATTGGAAAACATGCTTGTCAACATTGAGCATGATGTAAACACAGTAAATGATGCAAGCATGTAGTATGATGCAAACATGAAGTATGGTGTAAATGTGAGACATGATATAAACATGAGATTCATACTTAGATTATAAAAATAATCATGTAATGATCACAAATAATATACGTGCACGATAAATTCTATGTACGTACTATGAAATAATAATTGCGTGTAGTGTGTCATGAAGCATTGTGTAATATGTATGCAATATGAACATAGGAGAGATGCAAAGATGCTTGTAAAGGTTGCTAAGGACTTATATGAAAATACATGGAAGTTTAGTCCTTAGCACATGGTGTAGACATTATTAGTAAAAATTAGGAGAGATAATATCTATTAGCTTACATCCTTTATAGATAAATCTCCAAGAAGCTCTCCATTCTTGATGAAGATGGAGCTTCTGAGATCATAGATTTGGAGTAGACACATCATTATTGATATCAATTGGATTCCGGTGTGGCACGAGTCAATTCGGACTCGCTTCGTGTTGGTGAGTTCAATTCCGTACATGGTTGGACATTTCTCGATTTCTTTTGGCCTTGATTCAATCTTGAAATCACTATGTACCTAGTTATCTTATCATGCATACAAGGTGTTTGATAAAATGCATTAGAATACTTAACCCCCAAATTGGCCAAAAATTTTATACGTGCTGAAAATTTTAGAAAAGTGCAAATGAATCGCTATACTTTCCTTATGCATAGTGTTCACTGCTGACATGTTGTTCCATGCCTTAGCCGTTGTGTTTGCATGCTTGACATTGATGATTGGTAGTTGTACGTACATGACCGCCAATGGTTGTATGTTGGTAATGATAGCTTAGGCAATGTACGTTGAGCGTCATGTGTAGACTGTCGGTCATCGTCTGCAAACATGCTAAAACACTTAGAAAATATTTTAACAATATTTAATGCTTGTTACCATAGATGTCGTCGTATGAGCTTTGTCGATAAACATCGTAGGAATGCTTAGGAGGTATTGTAGAAGTTGATAATAGCTACTTGATGTATGCAATCCATCTTTTTCGACACGTACGTATGTACATGGAAACACTTAGAAAATATTTTCTCCTTGTCGACATGCATCCTTGTCGACATGTATGTATGTACATGGAAACACTTAGAAAATATTTTCTCCTTGTCGACATGCATCCTTGTCGACATGCATCCTTGTCGACATGTATGTACGTACATGGAAATACTTAGAAAATATTTTCTCCATGTCGACATGCATCCTTGTCTCCATGTATGTATGTACATGAAACACTTAGAAAATATTTTCTCCTTGTCGACATGTATGTACGTACATGGAAACACTTTTAGAAAATATTTTATCCTTGTCGACATGTATGTACGTACATGGAAATACTTAGGAATATTTTCTCCTTGTCGACATGCATCATTGTCGACATGTATGTATGTACATGGAAACACTTAGAAAATATTTTCTCCTTGTCGACATGCATCCTTGTCGACATGTATGTATGTACATGGAAACACTTAGAAAATATTTTCTCATTGTCGACATGCATCCTTGTCGACATGTATGTACGTACATGGAAATACTTAGAAAATATTTTCTCCTTGTCGACATGCATCCTTGTCGACATGTATGTATGTACATGAAACACTTGGAAAATATTTTCTCCTTGTCGACATGCATCTTTGTCGACATGTATGTACGTACATGGAAATACTTAGAAAATATTTTCTCCTTGTCGACATGCATCCTTTTCGACATGTATGTATGTACATGGAAACACTTAGAAAATGTTTTCTCCTTGTCGACATGCATCCTTGTCGACATGTATGTACGTACATGGAAACCCTTAGAAAATATTTTCTCCTTGTCGACATGCATCCTTGTCGACATGTATGTACGTACATGGAAACACTTAGAAAATATTTTCTCCTTGTCGACATGCATCCTTGTCGACATGTATGTACGTACATGGAAATACTCAGAAAATATTCTTCACTTGTCGACATGCATCCTTGTCGACATGTAGGTACGTACATGTATGTGCGCATTTGCCATCACACTTAGAATCTTTTCTCTATCTCTGGCTATGTACACTGTATCCATAAGCTTGATGTAAACACAGGTTGTATGCCAACTCCTTGTTGTATGCTAACACTTGGTAATATGCTGACACATAGTAGTATGCTGACCGCTTGCAATATGCTAACTGTCGTCCTGAGCAAAACACTTAGAAAATATTTTTCCCTTGTAATCATGTATGCTGCGAGTATGAGCTCGATGTCAACATGTAAGGTTGATGTGTTGAAGAAGTTTCCTCCCTTGCATGATGCTCGTTACTTGATTAATTGATGTCAGTACACATATACGTCCTTCTGAAGATTTGGTATGTTGATGATCTTTATGTCTTGTATCATGTTGTAATGTAGGTTGGATTTGATGGAAAAAACTCGTCTTTGCAGATAGCCGATGTGAACAGTAATTCGCTCGTTGGGAGGAATGTCCGTACAAGTGCCCCCGCTACTCTGGAGTCTTCGGACATGGTTGCGGTAAAGGACTTGCGAGTAAAGCACGTCCTTGTATATTCTTTGAACTTGATAATTTTTTAAGTTGTTGTTTTCATGTTGCTGAACGCGTGGTTGCAGTTCCCGTCTTTAGCAAATTCTCAAAAGATCCGACGCAGGGGCGCGTTCCTCGAGCGATTCTTAGTTCTTTATGCCGAGTACGACCGTGCTAACTCCTTCTTGTGATAAAGGGAATAGAGTTGAGGGTCGTGCGGTGGTACCTTCTGCCCCCCGGTCGAGGGACCGGCCCAAGGAGGAGCGTTCCTCCCATTGAGGTAAGCATTTGTTGACGGCTAATTTTGATGCACGTATTGCTGATTGTCGCGCTTATGTTGAAGAGCTATGTCGTGTTGAAGTTGAAGCGACCATTCTTGTCGTGTCCTTTGTGTGGATGACGACATTGCATTTGATGTTGACATTATGAACTCTTTGCCATAGATCCTTAGAGATGATGTTATCTCTTGGTTGGTGTCAGGTTGCCCGCTACCAGCATGTTGAACCCTTTGTGAATGGGTTGACGTTGTTTTGATAAGTCTTTGTTTATGCCTTTGCTTGCATGATATTTCGTCACTTGGACCTGTTTTCAATAATAATAAACATTATAGGATAGGATATTATGATTGCACACTTACACACTATGTTTGAACATCACTAACACAATACTTGTTGTGCTGTGTTTGAACAATGCTTGTGCATGTCTACACAATGCTTGTGCCTTAGTAGTGTTTACTCCTTTCCTATGTACATAGCTAACTTAGTATATATAGTTAGTTAGCTCACATTGTACAAACTGATTTGGAGTTGTGAATACTATGAATCATTTCCTACTCTAAATCCTCTCAAGAACGCAAGTAGCTTATATGGTATCAGAGCCACGGCGAAGCTTACTTGACGGCCAAGATTGCTATGGATCTTGGATTTGCAGCTTTGGATCTTCATTCTGAGCTTTGACTTCGCATCTATTCTTGATTAAGACTTCTTGTAAGTGTTCTTGGATTGAGATCTGTTCGTTTTTTAGCTAAAGTGGATCAGATTACTCAGCCGTTCTGTTCTTGCTGGCTCGTTTCTTCGATCGCAAGCTAACATCGATTATGCGTTGAATCTGGTTTCTACTACATTACGATTGAGATTTACTTCAAATTCAATCAGTTGTGATACTTTCTGTGGTGATGCGACATTGTTTGCTGTTACGAATCGTTGCGTAGCTGCATTCTAAGTTCTAAGCTCATTTTTGCCTGCGATTCTGGATTTCTTTGTGTTGCTTCCTTTTCGCGTGAGTCTGGTTGCGAATATGGATTAGATATTGCTACATTGATCTGATTCAGTCATTGGATAGCTGATTCTATCATTGGATAGCTAATTCAATCGAGTTTTGGCTGTGGATTCAAGGTTTTAGTACACTGCCTTTGTTGTGACTTTCTCTGATATTATGGCTGAAAACACCATTGAGGATCCATTGTATCTTCATCCTTCGGACACCACTGGCTTGATGTTAATTCCTTTTCAACTTCATGGCTCAACTAACTACCATGCTTGGAGTACTGCCATGATGGAAGGTCTCTTGGTCAAAAAACAAACTTGGCTTCATTGATGGAACCTTTGCTAGAATGGATGTTCCTATGGGACAAAGGCTTAGGTGGGACAGGGCAAACGCAATTGTGAAGGCTTGGCTAAGGAACACAGTTGCTAAGGAGCTTGTGAATGGCTTGGTTTACAACTCCACTGCTCAATCTATTTGGAGTGATCTCAAGGACATGTTTGATAAGGTTGATGGAACTCAAATCTTCCAATTGACTAGGGAGATTTATCAAACATCTCAAGGTGTTATGTCCATCACTGAGTATTTTGCTAAAATGAAGCAATTATGGGATGCTCTAAATTTCATTGATGATATGTTTTTGGAGTGCCCAACTGACTTGAAGATTGTTAATGACCACAAGGAGAAGCAAAAGCTGATTGCATTTCTATTGGGACTTAATGACACCTTTGCACATGTGAGGAGTAGTCTTTTGATGAGGCAGCCTCTTCCTTCTCTAAGTGTGGCATTTTCAGTGCTTGTGCAAGAAAAAAGTCAGAGGGCAATTGCTGAATCCATTGGTGATGTTGGTGAATCCACTGCTTTGTACTCCATGAGGAATCCTGCCTACAATTCTAGGAATGGCAATTCTGGCTCTAGGTTTGATTCAGGCAGGAACATCTTCTCAAGTCAAGGTGGTGGGAATGATAGGTCATCCAAGGCTGAGAAAGCTACTTGGAAGTGCACTTTTTGTGGCAAGATGGGACACAAAGAGGATACTTGCTTCAAGAATTTTGGTTATCCTCCAAATTTCAAGAGAAGGATCACCTCAGCCAATGCTAGTCTTAATGAAGGCCCTTCCAATTTGGTGGAGCACACTGTGGCAGGTGACTAGAGGATCTTTCATGGGACTCTTGATAAGAGAGTGCTTCACACTGGTGTTGAGAAGAGGGTCAAGCATGTAGCTGCACAAAATGATTTTTATCCCCTTGTATGTGAGGGTGATGATAACTCACATGTGAACATGGCAGGTGATGGGTCCGACTATAGCCGTCAGGCCCTTTAACGGCGAGGAAACGGCAAACAGTCCCACCAGGCCCCAAAGTGAAGGTCAAGATGACCTAGGAGAAGGGTCCCGACGAAGGGAGTCCCGACAGAGCAAGGTCCCGACAGAGTCGGTCCCGACAGCTGAGCTAGAAGCTCCCGATGAGAAGCCTTTAAGTAGGCCCCGATGATGAATCCCTGAGAATGATTGGCCCTGTCACGATGACGAGGGGCCCCGAGCGGTGACACAACAAGATAACTCTGGAGTCCCCGACTGGAGTCGGGACTCGTTATCAGAGGATAAAGCCAAGATATGCGGGGCGTGGCCGAGATACGCGGAACGTGGTTAAGATACACGGAGCGTGGCCGAGATACGCGAGGCATGGCTAAGATACGCGAGATCACGTACGAGATATGCGGGATACGGGCTAACCACCCCTAACGGTTCGCCTGGTACCTGAGGCATCTCTTTGCCTATAAAAGGGCAGGAGATCACCTCAGAAAGACTTAAGTTGAGTTGAATACACTCTGAGTTTATTACTTGCCAGTCATACGAGATACTCATTTAAGCATCGGAGAGGGATTCTGGGTCACCGCCCGGTCTATCCCCTCTTGCAGGATTGCGTCGAGCAAAGGAGCTAGGATTGCCGTCAAAGTCCGTACCGGAGTTCCACCGTGATCCAACATTGGCGCCGTCTGTGGGAATCAAACAAAAAGCTGATATGCCTTCTACTCGATCAATGGCGGCTGGCAAGAACAGAAGACAGGGACAATCCGGTGGTTCCCGTCACCCCACTGCAACGAATCTGAATTCAGTACCGGAACAAGAGGAAAACCAGAACCATCCCCCGGCTGAGCTCTCCCAGACAGGAGGGCACAATGGGTCGCATCCCGAAGATGTTGCCCCTCAGCACCAGGACAATAGGGGGCAGGAGGCTCCCCCAGCTGCAGATTTGACGAGGGCCGTGGCAGAGGCCATGCCCATGTTTCTGGCGGCTGTAGAGGCTCTCTTGGATCGAAGAGAGGCTGCGAGGAGGCAGGAGGAGATGCCCCCGTTGGAGGAAGCGACCCCGCCAACAGAAGGTCGGAACGCACAGGAAGCCCCGCCCCAAGGCCAAAACAGAGGTAGGGCGACCGGTCAGCCGGAGAGGTTCGTGGTTGATGGGCCAGGACCAGTACAGCACAGGACCATTCCCCTGAATGGTCCCATCACTCCCGACCAGGTGGTAAAGATCGTGAACATCTGTATGGGAGAACAGAAGCCGCTGGTGTCGGAGCTGAGGGATCGATCCACTCATCCCTTCGTCCCCCGACTCATTGACACCCTAGCCCCGCCTGGGCTAGGCATCCCCACGATAAAGGAGTATGATGGCGAAGGAGATCCAGTTCGCCATGTCCAGAAGCACCTCATGGCGTGTCTGGGAAGAGCCCCAAGTGAAGACATATTGTGTACATTGTTTCCGAACACACTAGGAGAAAGGGTCCCTGACTTGGTTCTTTAGTCTGCCCCCAGGCTGCATCACTTGCTGGGCAGACATGCACGATCGATTCATTCAGCAGTACCAGGGTTGGAGGCGTTTATTGAAGAGCGTGAGGTCCCTGACCCAGGTGGTGCAGAGGCCCGACGAATCGCTGGCTCATTATTACCAGCGGTACATAGCCAGCGTAGCAGAGATAGACGAAGAAATCTTGGAGGGCGAAACCATCCGCACCTTCATTCGGAACCTGACAGTCCCCTATGGCTCCGACTTGATGCACAGCGTGGCTGAGAAGGCTGTGTGGAATATGGAGGCACTGCAGAAGAGGGTGAAGCGGCAGATCGATGTCCAGGAGTCAAAGATAGCCGCGGGAGAACTGGAGCCCCCAAAGTCGAACAAAGGGAAACAGTCAAGTAAACCCTTCGACGATCGTAAGTCAAAAGGTAAACCCGACAGTGGCAAGAATCGAGGACGTCCGGATCGGAGGGACGACAGACGTTCTTCAAGAAAGGATAAGCGGGAGGATTTTGACATTCCTCTCAACTGCTCCATGGCGGAAGTGCTGACAGTCATGGAACGACAAGGTATCTCCAGGTACCCCCCCGAAGAAAGATGGAGAATTCCTGGGGTCCCGCACAGATCGCTATTGTCGATTTCACCGCGCAAATGGCCACGACACCAATCACTGCCGGGAACTGAAGAAGGAGATTGAAAAGCTAATCCAGAAGGGAAAGCTCAAGGAATTCGTCGGGGACAAACGATGTCGGTCCCGCTCTCGGTCCCGATCGCGGTCCCGTTCCCGATCCCGCGATCGGTCCCCGAAAAAGAAGAGAACTGATCCAGAGTCATCCGGTGCTCGCAAGGAGAGACGAGTCATCAACGTGATTCATGGAGGATTTGCTGCTGGAGGTGATCCCTCATCCGCCCGAGAGGTCTACGCCTCTAGGATCCCTACGGCGGTGGTACTGGGTAAGAGGTCCCGATCTTGGACCTTGAAAGAAGAGATGGTAATCTCCTTCTCATTGGAAGACCTCATAGGCGTAGAGACTCCGCACAACGATGCCTTAGTGGTAACTTTGGATGTAGACCGGTTCGAGATGAAGAGAATTATAATCGACGGAGGGAGCTCCTCCGACATTCTGTTCATGGACGCACTGGAGGCTATGGGGAAAACAAAGAAATATCTGAAGGAGGCAAACTTCCCGATGGTCGGGTTCTCTGGCTCAACCTCCTACCAGCTAGGAGTAATCACCTTACCAGTGGAGTTTGGTAGCGGGTGGAAATCAGAAAGGAGGAACGTGGAGTTTGTCGTGGTCGAATCCGCGGGGACTTACAACGCAATTATCGGGAGAACCACCATTAATCCTCTGATGGCGGTTGCCTCGACTGTGCACTAGAAGATGAAGTTCCCGACCGACCACGGAGTCGGAGAAGTCAAGGGCGACCAGGTGGCTTCCCGAAAATGCTATGTTAATGCCACCCGGAGGAGGAGGCGAGAGGCCATGACTGTCCTCCAGACAGACACAGATCCCAGAGAGGAGTTTGGGCGTCCCGCCCCCGTAGAAGATCTGAAAGAAGTCGAGATCGATGGACCCCAGAGGAAGGTGAAAATCGGGTCTGCTCTAACTGAAGAGATAGCCCAAAAATTGGTGGAGTTGTTGAAGGAGTTCAAGGAGCTGTTTGCCTGGTCCCCCAGCGATATGCCAGGAATCAGCCCCGATGTGATCGTGCACGAGCTGAAGATAGACCCCGCGATCAAGCCTATCACACAGAAAAGGCGTCCGATGGGCACGGATAAAAAGATCGCGATCCAGCAGGAAGTGGGTAGGTTGCTCGACGCTGGGTTCATTAAGGAGCTCCGATTCCAGACTTGGGTGGCCAACCCAGTGCTGGTAAAGAAGACCAACGGGAAATGGCGAATGTGCGTGGACTTCCGCGACTTAAACAAGGCTTGCCCAAAGGATTTCTATCCACTCCCGAGGATTGACCAGTTGGTGGATGCCACATCGGGACATGAGCTGCTAAGTTTCATGGATGCGTATTCAGGCTACAACCAGATCAAGATGGCCAAGGAAGACGCCCCCCACACAACATTCTACGCGGACAGTGACATCTATCACTACGATGTCATGCCTTTCGGGTTGATCAATGCCGGGGCAACCTACCAGCGGATGGTGAACAAGCTGTTTGGAGATATGCTTTGGCTTTAACATTCAAGGCCACAAATAACGAAGCGGAGTACGAAGCTCTTATCACGGGCCTAAAAATCGCTAAAGGCACTGGAATCGATCACTTGAGAGTGAAGTGCGACGCGGCGTTAATCGTGAACCAGGTTCAAGGGCAGTACGAAGCAAGGAATCCGATAATGAAAAAGTATCTGCGGGAGGTACAAGCCCTGAAAGAGAGCTACAAAAGCTTCGATATCGAGGCTATTCCGAGGGAGGAGAACGTAGAGGCAGATGCCTTGAGCAAATTTGCCCTGGGGGCACCCTTGGAAGAAAATCGGAAGGTGCACTTCCTGGAGAAGGTGATCCTATCGAACATCGACCCAACACAGGTGTGCCCCATCGAGACAAAAGCGGAGGAAGAGCCCACTTGGATGACCCTGATAGTCGCGTATCTGACTACGGGGGCAGTCCCCGAGGATAAGGTAGCAGCAGACAAGATATGTCGGATCGCGTCTAATTATGTGATGCTTGACAATCAGCTGTACAAGAAGGGCTGGTTCTCGACTCCGTACCTGAAGTGTGTAGTGTTAGGTTATAAAGTTTAGGTCAACGGGTCGTCAATTTAGAATTTATCTCCCACTAATGAAATGTCGGGTTCAGTGCTCCTAGGACTAGTCATTCTGATCCGTACCCTTATACTCCCTTGGGGTAGTCGTTCTGATCCCTGCCCTTATACTCCCTTGGGTAGTCGTTCTGATATGTGTCCTTCTCTTCTCTCCCTCTGACCTCCTTTCCTTCTCTCCTTCTGACCTCCTTTCCTTCTCTCCTTCTGACCTCCTTTCCTTCTCTCCTTCTGACCTCCTTTCCTTCTCTCCTTCTGACCTCCTGAGGCTTATACTTCTTACCCCTGGGGCTTGTCCTACTGCTCTATGCTCTTCTGCTTCCTTGGTTCTCTTCTCCTTGCCACCCTGCAAGAGGGGCAATACCAGGCACAGAGGGGGGTGGTGCCTGATGAACCCTCTCCGATGCCTAAGTCAGTACGGTTTTAGAGAGATAAAGCTAGAGAGATGTCAGAGCAAAATTGTGCAACTTGCCAAGATGATCAAATGAGTTGTGAAGGTGGGGTATTTATAGGCAACGGTGTCATTAAGGTGGCTTAATGACATCGTTAACCTTTAAACACAATTAATTAACCTTTAAGCACATAATTAAGACCTTAGGATTCGGAGAAGGTAGGCGGAGTGAATCGAGGGTGGGAGTCCGAAAATGGTGCCGGGGCCCTTGGGGGGAGGAGAAATCCGACCCCCAAGGGTAGGGGTTGGGTGAGGGCACCCAACCCCTCCTAGGGAGGATGGGGTTGGCCAATCCCATCCCCCCTAGGGGAGATCGGGTTGGCCGACCCGATCTCTCCTAGGAGAGATCGGGTTGGCCAACCCGATCTCTCCTAGGAGAGATCGGGTTGGTCCACCCGATCTCCCCTAGAGGAGATCGGGTTGGCTGACCCGATCTCCCCTAGGGGAGGTCGGGTGTGGCCACCCAACCTCACCTAGGCGAGTCTAACTCGGCCGGACGGGCGTTTCGGCCTCGTCCGAGCCGTTGGTGTTTTCGCGAAGGGTTCGGGTTGAAGTTTCGATTTACAATCATAAATGGGACGATAAAAATGTAACGGTTCGGAAGTCAACGGGTTCAAATTGGGCGTATATCCATCACATGCCCCCGAGTCAACCAATGGCTTAACCCTTGATTGACTCTATTTCAGGATGGTATGATACGCGCAATTTGAAACCGGGGTTTTACCTCCTTGTCTGAATGCCTGCTTACCCATGGATGCGTGCCTCTGACTCTGCCCCCTGCCTTATGAGATAGAGGAATTGTAAACGTCAGAGTAGCACGGACTTGTGCCTAGGCACGCGTCCGTCTGAGGTGGGAGTAATAAATCTATCTTTGCTACAGGCGTATACTCAAAAAATATATGCTTGCATAGGAATGTAATACTGATACATCTAAGTGATTCATGCTTCAATTTCATGCCGTGATTTGCCTAAGTGGAGAAAAATTTAATTTTGGCCCAAATTTTTTCTAAGTATGGGATACTAGAAAATATGCCTATAGGATGTTAACTAGGAGTGAACATGGGCATATCATGAACATGAGGATGTGTACTAGCATACATGCAAGTAGGAACATAAGGATGAGAGTGAGTGGAGACATGCTGCGATTGTAGTCATGAATGTATGCATGAATATATGGCGGCCATGTGCATGGACGTCTAAATGTTTGAACACATGGGAGTGTGTATGTGGGCATGCATATGAGTGCAAGCATGAACATGTATGTATGGATGGGTTGTGAGTATAAGCATGAGTGATGACATTGATGTATCTGTAGGTGTTAATCATGAATATGAGCATAAGTGCAAGGGTGAGAGCATAGACCTCTCCTTTACTTGAGGGTAGGAACTCTGCCACTCAATGGGACGCAACGTCCCGCCTTCCTCGTACTAGCGCGAGCATTGTCCATTAACCTCGACCTTCGGCATGTGTATCATTTTTCTTTCATCCGTTGGAGCATGCGTATAGATCTTGACCTTTACCCCTTCCTTCGGATGTGTTGGAGCGTTGCTCCATTTGGGGAAACTAAAAGTTCGCCATCTTCTCTTGGTGTTAAGGTTGCCCCCGTAGTAGGCGTATCTCGCCCCTCCATGAGTAAGGGTCGATCTTTGCGTTGGTTGCTCATATAGATGACTCATTTTTGGGGAGCTTTCTTCTTCAGACAAGGAGACCGTTGAATCGGATGAGAGGGAAGACCCTCTAGTTCTGCTTATCAGGCCAAGAATTTTTCTAAGTCAGGGATGGCTGCTAATGCTTCCAGTATGTTCTTTTTCCCTTCTCTTTTCTTTGTGATATACTTATGATTGTTCTCATGCTGCTTCCTTCTTGTTGTTAGAGCGTTCTTCCCTGGTTACCGAATGGTTCTTGTGGTGGGTGAGAGTTCAAGTCAATCTAAATCCGAGGCGCAGAAACTTGACTCTGAGGTCGGGCCCTCGGCTGCCAAGGAGAAGGAAACCGCGAGAGGCTCTCCTTCAAGTGCCCCCTTGCTGACTCCCTCCCATGATAAGGAGGTAGTGGTTGAAGAGGCGCCCTCTTTGCTTGACAAAAGGGAACGACCTGTGGCTGGCGATGGGGTGATCATAGGTCTTGATGTCTCTTCTCTATCCCCTGCCCCCCAGCCGAGGGGCCGAGTCTCAAGTTTATTTCATCTTCATATGGATTTGACGACTTTTGAAGGTGTCTTTGTCTTTCCTATGGGTTATGTTATTAACCCCTGCGTTGAAGATTTTTCTTTTGGTGATGGGTGTGATCATCATCTTACATTGAGGTTCCCCTCTCTTGCCATGGCTCTGATTAAGATAGCAAATTCTTGCTTTGGAGTTTGGTGGAGACTGCTCTTGAATTAGCCTCTACTAGTGTCGTAGTTGTGATCGTTGTGGGGATCGTTTTGTTATATGCCCTCAATAGTGCTTGTCGTGATTCTTTGCTTCATGATTGATTTCGTGAGATATGGAGGTTATCTTCATAATGAGGACGTCTCCTTCCTGGTATCACCCAGTGGGTTGAAATATAAGTGTCTCCCTTTGATGAGCGTACGAAGGGTGTTGTTTTTCCCTTTTTCTTGAACCTCCTCCTAGGGCTAGGCGTAGCCTTTTGATGTTCGTGGTCGGGGTGGTGTCTTTACAATTCATGTCTTTGACAGATGTTTTATGATGTGCTGCCATGATAATCACTTCGAGATATGTGGACATGATAGCCACTTCCTGATGTGTGGGAGTGATAGCCCTTTTGTAGTGTGCGGACATGATAGCCACTTCAGGGTATGTGGACGTGATAGCCACTTCAAGGTATGTGGACATGATAGCCACTTCAAGGTATGTGGACATGATAGCCACTTCAAGGTATGTGGACATGATAGCCACTTCAGTGTATGTGGACATGATAGTCACTTCAGTGTATGTGGACATGATAGCCACATCACGATGTATGGAGTTGTGCTTTAGTATTCCTTTCTTATTGGAGAGCCTTCATTGCTATAGTTGCCTTTTGTGTAGGCTATGTTTGTTGGGTTAGGTCCCGATGTCTCGTCTTGTCGGATGTTGTATCTTTTACGCTCTTTAAATGTCTCCTTCATGAGTTGTGCTTGACGATGTTCAAGTCTGATACGAGCATAGGTCACGCGAGGGCGACATGTATGACAATAATATTTGTCGGAGGTTGATTTGTGTGACTTGTAAGGCAATTCTCTTCTTGATGGGTCGAGCTTATTTTGAGAGCTTTGACCTTCGGATTTCATGTCTTTGCTATCCTTCTTGGTGGTGTTGGGTTCCTTTGAGATACTTCTCTTGACTTGTGATATGGGTGGTAGTGTAACTCGTTACTTTTCATGATAACCTCTTGTGCTTCTGTATATGATCCTTTGGTCATGGACTTCTCCTTTGAATATGCTTTCCTTTCTTTTTCTTTCTTTTGTGCTTTCCTTCACATCATACCTGCTATCTCATCAAGAAAAAACATTACTTGTTCTTCACATTACTTTACTTAGAAATTTCTTTCTCATGTTACCCTTCCGAGCATGGTATCCTTCTAAGCATGGTACTCTTCTAAACATGGTACCCTCTTAAACATAGTATGATGATCTCTTCTGATACCCCTTACACGGTATACGATGTACTGTTAGACCAAAGATACGCTCTTGGTGGGCGTCGAAATCTTTTCACGAGACAGGCTCTCGGACGGCACTTAACGTTTCACAGGATAGGCTCCCGGAGGGCACAGGTTAGTCCACCGATACCTTCTTGACGGGTGTCAAATCTGTTCACGAGACAGGCTCTCGGACGGCACTTAACGTTTCACAGGATAGGCTCCCGGAGGGCGCAGGTTAGTCCACCGATACCTTCTTGACGGGCGTCAAATCTGTTCACGAGACAGGCTCTCGGACGGCACTTAACGTTTCGCAGGATAGGCTCCCGGAGGGCTCAGGTTAGACCAAAGATACGCTCCTGGTGGGCGTCGAACTGGTAGTTTGAAATCTACCTCAAGATACGCTCTTGGGGGCGTCGAACTGGTAGTGTTTTTTCTACCTCAAGATACGCTCTTGGGGGCGTCGAATCTGGTAGGTTGCAAATCTACCTCAAGATACGCTCTTGGGGGCGTCGAATTCGTAGTTTTTGGAAACCACTCTCAAGATACGCTCTTGGTGCGTCGAAGGTCGTAGTGTATAAACTACTCTCAAGATACGCTCTTGGGGGCGTCGAAGGTCGTAGTATGAACACTACTCTCAAGATACGCTCTTGGGGGCGTCGAATGTCGTAGTATATAAACTACTCTCAAGATACGCTCTTGGGGGCGTCGAAGGTCGTAGTATGAACACTACTCTCAAGATACGCTCTTGGGGGCGTCGAATGTCGTAGTATGAAAACTACTCTCAAGATACGCTCTTGGGGGCGTCGAAATCTGTTCGCGGGATAGGCTCCCGGAGGGCTCATAATATTACCTTACCTTGTGTCCTTTCTCATGTAGGGTGCATCTTTGGTATGCTTTTCGAGTCTTTACTTGACTTTTCCTTTTATGATATTGCATGCTATCACGCTTTTCCTTCAGTATGGGAGATCACCTCTCGAGGGCGATGTTTGTGTGTTGCCAACTTAGGGCGAGTTCATATAGGAAGTTGAAGATGTTTTCCTCCTATGTGACCTTTTCTGGGAAAGGTGGTATTGCATGTTATTGTGATCTTCTGCCTCTAATCTCTTCTTTTATACTTAGGTGGACTACCAAGCACTTATTCGTTTGGTGCCCCCAAGTTGCTTGGTGGTCACACCGCCTTTCATGTTTGGCCGTTGAAGGCCCCTCGTTCATTTTCTTGGTTGGGTACCCCTTATGCTCGGGGCTCCCTTGTCTGCTTCTTTGAATGCGATGAGTGTCCCTTGTAGGATTTACTCTTTCTCATGCTTGCTTGTTTCAGTCATAGGCATGGTTTGAATGATGCCTTTGTCGGATGTGTCTTTTGAAGTTGGGTGGAAGAGCTTTTGCTTTGGGTGGGTGGGGGTGGATTTCATTCTCTTGATAACTAGGATGTGGCAATGTTTGTATCCTAGGGGTGCTTGTAAATTTTTCCCCCCTTTCCTTGTGTAGGTTGAAGAGCTCTCTCATAGAATGGTGTCTTGAGTTGTTAATCTTGTAGGTGTGTTTCAGACTAGTCAATCTGACCCATGCTCTTTGCTCGTGCATGGGGGGGGGGGGGGGGGGGGGGTCTGACCGGGCTGTATCTTCTTGGAGTGTTGTGGCACTTAGTGTGCCTTGCCTTTTCCTTCACACTGGAGTATTCTTCACTGCCCTTAGGGGGTGTCCCATTGGTCATGCTCCTCCCACCTTGAATGTTGATTGTAGACTTCCTTCGAATTAGGACTTGAATCTAAAAAGGGCGTTTTCCTTTAGGTTTGCAGGTGATGCTCCCTGATTTTCCCTGGGTTTGTTCCCGTATTGGCTATTCCTTGTTGGATAACTTCATTAGAGGCTGCATTTGTATTGCGTACGTATACGTGTTTGAGGTGTGTTGAGCTGACAAGTCCCTCCTCTTTTGTTTTGTCATAACCTTCATTCATCATGTATTTGGTGTATGGCCTTAGAGGCGGGATATTTTTCTAGTGCCCCTTTTATCGGGGTTCTCCTCTTGATGGGATGCCAGGGTCAAATGTCTTATCATTTGCAGACAAGGTGGTTGATCGGGATGTGCGTCTAGTGCGAGGGTCGATCTTGAAACCTTACTCCCCAAGCTTTAGAGCTCTTCTTTGGTTGATCTTGTAGAGCTATTATCCTGCCCTAAGGCTCTTGGTAGGAGATGTATCTCCTTTTTCATACTCTAGTTGTTGGACTATCTCTTTTGCTAATCTTGCATCCTTAGAGTTTCTCTCTTGGTGCATGACTTCAATGACCGGATTTTCTACCGATGTTTGTTTTATTAGGACTTATATCCTTGGCTGCCTTTCTTTCTTGTGCGATGGCGAGGGAGTGTTTATGAACACTCAAATGTGTCGTACTTGGTAGAGGTATGCGCCTAATCTTTATGGCGCTGTCTTGAATCTTCGTGTACCTATCTTTGATGACCATGTTATTCATTGCATATATGATGCGGAGGCCAAGTATCTCCGGGTTAGGATCATATTTTGGGAACAGAGACATAGTCATCTATTAGATGACTTCTTTATCTACGGAGTTTATTTTTGCAAGGATACTTGTAAGGATACTTGTAAGGATACTTGTAAGGATACTTGTAAGGATATGTGTTCCATCCTTTTCCTGGTTCATTTGCAGTGCCGTGTCCCTAATGGGTGTGTTGATGTTCTGACCACCTTTACTAGTAGGGGGTCCCTTGGTATTAGGTATGCCTGACTCTTCTCTAGTATCATCAATGGTTGGTCATGGGAGATGTCTGACGGACTCCTTTCATGTACTATGGTTCTCTTCATGTCAAAGTTGGTGACTCCCTCTCTTATGACTAACATATCATTGTGTGGAAATACTATGTTTTCCATATCCCTTTTTAAAAGCTTGATGATGGTGTCACCGTTCTTCCTTTGCTAGGCTTGGTGTCCTTGAGGGTTTTTGATGGAAGTGTATTCCATTATTTTGGATGAGCTTTCTAAATGTGGTTGTGTCTCCTGGCTATTTTGTGAAATCATAAAGATCCGCTGGAGGTGTTTGCCTTTGATGGTGGGCGTTACCCATGTGATATGGTTTCCTCCATTTTTGGAGGGATGTGTTCGCGGCTACCCCCTCTTATGCTAATGGGCGCTTGTGGGGAGGGCATGTTGTAACTGGTGCCCCCCTTGCATACCAATGCCCGATGGGATCCTTTGACGGACTTGGCCCTAGGATGCTTAGTGGAAGGTTATGGTGGGGGTAATCTTTTGTGACCTTCATGGTAGTTCCTCTATAGGATGTTGGGGGTGCTTAACTTATTTTTGTAAGTGAGCCTTCCATCTTGTGATCCTTCCCAGAAACTTGACCTTATAGGTGTCCTTTGGGATTGAGGAATCTGTTGCTTGTGCATCTCTTGATTGGCGACGGCCTTTTACTGATTCTTCTAGTGGTCCACCTGTGTATATATATATCACGGAGCCCGAAGGCGTCCGGTATGGTCATTCTTGGAAAACATGTTGATATAAAGTATCAAAATCTACCCCTTTTAGGGAGTTGACTTGTTATGCAGTTAAATTAAATAAGAGGATATGGGAAGGATATGGGTGTGGGGTGTTGATATCCCCTTTTTCCTTGGTAATGTAACTGTCTTCCTCCATTAGTCTGTGTGTATTCCTTCCACTTGAGGAATATGAGGTCGCATCCTTGCAAGGCAGACTAGGTGGAGGTGTATCCTTCATGTATGCTATGTGCGGTCTCACTCTACTATGTCTCTTCATGAGACTTCCCATTGTAGTAGCTATGTGTTGACGTGGTGTGGTACTCTATTAGTTCCCTGTTCAAATCCTTGTCTTTTCAACTCCTCCTCTGTCCTAGGAGGACGTGTGCCAAGGGTTGTCATGCACAAGGGGTTTGGACCTGTCGTGCTGTATCATGGGTAGGTGGTTGCTTTATTGTGTTGTTGGGACTATGTCCCTCCCTTTGAGCTTTCCTTGGTATGTCCCTTAGGCATGTCTGTGGTGATACGGACTGTATGTGTACATTGCCATGGTTGATGTTGGAACTCCTATATCCTTGTTGGTCTGTCATGTATGTCTTCCCTTAGTGCGGTGTATGTCCCTGTTGGGGTACTTGGTGGAATTCTTGCCTCCTTTGAGGTCTTGGCTGTCTGTCTGCCCCCCAGTGGGGTGTAGGCCCTGGCGTCCTGTTGTGTCTGTTGTTGCCTAGGAGGCAAAAATTGCTGCCTTCCCTCTGGGGGTGGCTCTTGATAATTTCTTCTTTGTTCTTCTCGCTGCCCTGCTCTAGGGTGCGAGTCGTGTTCTTCTTCTGGGACTTGTTCTTCCTCATGAACTTCTTCTTCTTCATGCTGGTGTTGCCTTCTCTGCCTGTTCCTCAGGGTCTCCCTATAAGCTAGCAGCTCATCCAATGCGTGCATCAACCTCGGAGTCACTGTCTGTGCTCCTTGCGGGTATGTGGGCCTTATGTTGGTTGTGTGGGCACGATTGTCGTTCCTTTGAGTCATTATTTCATATGGATACCCTTGAGGTTGTGCCTCATAGTAGTACCCCTGTGGAGGTGCCGTGTATTGGGATGGCACTCCTTGTTGCCCCCCTGTCCCTGTGGCTTCCTAGTCAATGGAGTTGGAGCTGTGGAAGCCTCCTCCCTGCTTGTTAGGTTGGGGTGCCTGTGGGGCTATCTGAGGCTCTGGTGTGCAGGCTGTTTCTCTGGGTTAGGCTGCCTTGCTGGAGGTATAGGATGTCTTTCTTGCCTATTGCCCCCAGGTGGGCGATTATCTCTAGACACTAAGTTGTTCGTCTTCGCTCTCGTGATTGTCAGGCTTTCTGTTCGAAGCCCACAGACGGCGCCAAGTGTTAGGTTATAAAGTTTAGGTCAACGGGTCGTCAATTTAGAATTTATCTCCCACTAATGAAATGTCGGGTTCAGTGCTCCTAGGACTAGTCATTCTGATCCGTACCCTTATACTCCCTTGGGGTAGTCGTTCTGATCCCTGCCCTTATACTCCCTTGGGTAGTCGTTCTGATATGTGTCCTTCTCTTCTCTCCCTCTGACCTCCTTTCCTTCTCTCCTTCTGACCTCCTTTCCTTCTCTCCTTCTGACCTCCTTTCCTTCTCTCCTTCTGACCTCCTTTCCTTCTCTCCTTCTGACCTCCTGAGGCTTATACTTCTTACCCCTGGGGCTTGTCCTACTGCTCTATGCTCTTCTGCTTCCTTGGTTCTCTTCTCCTTGCCACCCTGCAAGAGGGGCAATACCAGGCACAGAGGGGGGTGGTGCCTGATGAACCCTCTCCGATGCCTAAGTCAGTACGGTTTTAGAGAGATAAAGCTAGAGAGATGTCAGAGCAAAATTGTGCAACTTGCCAAGATGATCAAATGAGTTGTGAAGGTGGGGTATTTATAGGCAACGGTGTCATTAAGGTGGCTTAATGACATCGTTAACCTTTAAACACAATTAATTAACCTTTAAGCACATAATTAAGACCTTAGGATTCGGAGAAGGTAGGCGGAGTGAATCGAGGGTGGGAGTCCGAAAATGGTGCCGGGGCCCTTGGGGGGAGGAGAAATCCGACCCCCAAGGGTAGGGGTTGGGTGAGGGCACCCAACCCCTCCTAGGGAGGATGGGGTTGGCCAATCCCATCCCCCCTAGGGGAGATCGGGTTGGCCGACCCGATCTCTCCTAGGAGAGATCGGGTTGGCCAACCCGATCTCTCCTAGGAGAGATCGGGTTGGTCCACCCGATCTCCCCTAGAGGAGATCGGGTTGGCTGACCCGATCTCCCCTAGGGGAGGTCGGGTGTGGCCACCCAACCTCACCTAGGCGAGTCTAACTCGGCCGGACGGGCGTTTCGGCCTCGTCCGAGCCGTTGGTGTTTTCGCGAAGGGTTCGGGTTGAAGTTTCGATTTACAATCATAAATGGGACGATAAAAATGTAACGGTTCGGAAGTCAACGGGTTCAAATTGGGCGTATATCCATCATGTAGCAGAACCCGACACCAATCGAATCCTGAAAGAAATGCATGAGGGGGTCGCGGCTTGTCACGAAGGGGCCCGATCCATTTTGAGGAAGGTGTTGAACTTAGGCTACTATTGGCCCACGATGAACAAAGAAGCAACGGCGTTGGTCCGATCATGCGACGCGTGCCAGAGGTACGCCCCGAGTATCGTGGCTCCGGCCGCCAACCTGACATCCATCAAGAGCGCTTGGCCCTTCGCGCAGTGGGGCATCGACTTGGTGGGACCCCTTCCACAAGCACAAGGACAATATACGGGATTCCTAAGGTGGTGATCAGCGACAATGGCCCACCGTTTAACGGCTCTCAGGTAAGGGAATATCTGGAAAAATTGAACATTGAGCATCGGACCGCCTCCGTACGCCATGCTCAGACTAATGGCCAGGTGGAGTCAGCCAACAAAATCGTGATGGATGGCCTGAAGAAGAGGGTCTACGCCTTGAAGGGCAAGTGGCTGAATGAACTGGAAAATGTACTTTGGGCTGTTAGAACGACACCCAAACGATCAACAGGGGAGACTCCGTTTGGCCTCGTGTATGGCACGGAAGCTGTGGCACCTGTGGAGGTAGCTGTGGCGTCCCATCGGATGAGATATTACGAGCCCCTAACGAACGACGAAGTGAGACGTCTGGACTTGGACTTACTCAAAGAGAAGAGGCGGGAAGCCGATGAAGTCCAAGCTCGAATGCGATTAGCGACGGCCAGGTACTACAATCGGCGAGTGAAGTCCCGACAGTTCTTTGTCGGGGAGCTGGTTTGGCGTCGCAACGAGTTCACCCTTTTGGATCGAATCAACAAGATGTCACCAAAATGGGAAGGACCTTATAAGGTCGTGGGGATGCCAGCTCCAAATGCATACAAGTTGGAAGACCTCGATGGCAGAACATTAAAGCATTCTTTCAGTGGCGAACACTTGAAGAAACACCATGCCTGAAGAAAGTCGCCTTAAGTGGTGCCCGAGAAAGTCGCCTTAAGTGGTGCCCGAGAAAGTCGCCTTAAGTGGTGCCCGATGTAAAATCGCCTTAAGTGGTGTATGCTATTTATCGTTTAATTCGATGTAAGCCAATCTTATGCCATCAATAAATAAAGAGGTTGCTTCCAAATAAGAGTTGTCCTTAGATTTATGCTAAGTGTAAAAGTCGCCTTCAGTGGTGCACGAGAAAAGTAGCCTTCAGTGGTGCACGATGAAAGTCGCCTTCAGTGGTGCACGACGAAAGTCGCCTTCAGTGGTGCACGACGAAAGTCGCCTTCAGTGGTGCACGATGAAAGTCGCCTTCAGTGGTGCACGACGAAAGTCACCTTCAGTGGTGCACGACGAAAGTCGCCTTCGGTGGTGCACGATGAAAGTCGCCTTCAGTGGTGCACGATGAAAGTCGCCTTAAGTGGTGCACAATACTTAGATTTATTCTAAGTATCCAAAAGTCGTCTTAAGTGATGCACGGGATCAAGTCGCCTTAAGTGGTGTAAAATACTTATTTATTCTAAATATCCAAAAGTCGTCTTAATTGATGCCCGAGAAAAGACGCCTTAAGTGGTGCACAATACTTAGATTTATTCTAACTATCCGAAGGTCGTCTTAAGTGATGCATGGAACTAAGTCGCCTTAAGTGGTGCGCAGAATTAAGTCGTCTTAAGTGATGCACTCAATACTAAGTCGCCTTAAGTGGTGCAAGTTATTAAATCGTCGAGAAGGACATACGAGAATGTCTTAAATGTCGAAGTTTCGACTTAAGCACATATAAGTAAAGTCACTCGGAGAAGTGCAACAAAAGATCGGAACTAGAGAAGTTTGATATTGATAAGGGCTCAAGGGCCCGACAACGACACAAGAGAAGAAGATACAAAGACTCTAAAAGATAAAAATATTCAAGCTTGGTCCTTGTCGGCAACATCGGCAGCAGCTGGGTCCACGGAGTCAATAGCAGAGGGATCCACAGGATTGGCTTCGGGAGGATTAACCACCGGGGTGTCCGCACTTGGAAGTTCAGAAGCGTCTTCGATAATTACGGGGGTACTCCCCCCATCACTCTCCTCAGAAAGAGCAAAATACTTCTTCGCAAAGGGAGCGAGGGAAGGAGACTTGTCGAAGTTGATAGCATCCCCATACTCCAGGTGGAGCTCCTCAACCGCATTGAAGAGAGTGTTCTCCACCTCCGCGCCAAAGAACTTCATGGCATCAGCTTGGAAGCCTCCGACCTCCGATAGTCCTCCCGACCCTTGGCCTCCGCTTCGGCCAGCTGCGCAGGAAATCCCGCGATCAGCTCCTCCAAAGCCTTCTTCTCAAGGACCAGTTGTCCTCGGAAGCCTTCTTCTCCTGGGTCAGCCGGCCCACAACTGCCCCCCGCTCCTGCCGCTCTTGCCTCTAGAGCCCCTCGAAGTCCGCGATCTGCTGCTGGAGGTCCCGAATCTTCTGATTGAGGACAGCCAGCTCTTTGGCAAGCTTCCCCCGGGAAGACTGGGAGGCCTTGAGATCCGCCTGAAGCTGCTCGCGGACTCCTCGGTCCCGCTCCCGGGCCTCATCATAGGCAATGACATACCCGATGAGGCGGTTGAAGTCCCCGAGCTCCTGCAATCAAAAGAAAAAAATGTTAAAGGACAAACGACCCGATTTATCATCAACAAGAAAGAGGCAAAAGTCTCACCTCTATGCGGCACACAGCCATCTCCCTGACATCCCGCTGCATATGCGTCCGATTGAGGTAAATCGGATGCCGCATAGAAGGCAGAATAGAACCCGCCAGCAGATGCAGGGCCAGCTCTTGGTCCTGTTCCCCTTGTGTGAGCGGGACTCCCTGGAGCGTCTGGATAGGAGTCCAGGGGGCATTCGCCTGTGAAGAATTGAAGGGCCTGTAGAAGTCCCCATCGAGAGCAAGGGGAGAGATACGACGAGGAATGGAAGGGCACACCTCCTTCTCGGCCCGAACAGGGGAAGGAGAGAAGTCGTGGATAGGTGAGAGCTGCCGCTGCTGCGGAGAAGACGAAGGAGGCGGCCCCTGAGGGGTTGGTTTCAAGGGGGATTGCCCCGCCTTCGGACGCTGTTGAGGGGGGTCAACCCCGCCAGTCTCCTCGGAGGAGTCCAGAGTTTCCACCTGACGAAACTGTTCGCCAGATGGAGCCTTCTCTCCAGCTGAGGAAGGCACCCCCGCTGAAGGCGGTGCATCTGCGGAAGCTGCAGCACCCGAGGAAGCTCCCGAGCGACCTGCACCTGGAGGATGAAGAGCTTCATAAAGGTAGTCAGGAAGTTCATCGGGATTCTTACACCAAATGATACGTCGGGAGACGTATTGATCCTTCCCGCGGTAATGATAGTAGTCTGCCTTCAAGATTCGGGGAGTTTCGCCTCGAAGGATTCTTTGACATCAGTAATACGGCCTTCCTTGGTCGAGGAAACTAAATCCGACGGGATCATCTTCTTGTACGATTTAATAGCAAGTCGAAGTTGTTTACCTTCCTCAGTGTTCTGGACATCGAAGAGCTGGTCCAGGTCCACCCGCTTCCGTTTGGGCTGCTCCGCTGAAGGAGACCCCGACCTAGCAGCAGCCTTCTTGGCAGACTTCCTCTTCCGCGAGGGGCGGACAGCATCAGTCTCCCCTTGCTTAAGGAATAGATCGGTCAGCACAGATACCTTCTTGGCTGCAAACAATAAACAAAGAAAGGTTAGAAGTTTACCCAAGAAACCATGTTAGAAGGGCCGTCGAAGAGCTGCCCCCCAGAAACAATATCGAGGAGTCGGATCCCGGCGTGCACCAGGTCCCGCTCCACCGATAGAGCTGGATAAGTTGAAGAGTCTCGAAATCCTCGTCAGCATAAGTGTGGAAGCAGGTGGAGGGTCTGCTGCCACCTCCCAGCGAGGCCAGGGAATTGAGGAGTGACGGATAAAGAAGTAGCTCTTCTTCCAGCTACTATTGTCGGACCCTGTATCGATCAAGAGTCCCCGACCCTTGACCACCTTCCAGGTGTCACTGGTCCACCCGTACCGGGCAAGCTGCTGCTTACTCCACTTGGGCATCCGGGGGTAGAAGGCGCAAACCCCCGCCTCGTTGCACTTCATCCCATAAAAGGTTCTGAAGAGTTGGAGGCTGTAGACCCACTTCTGTCGGAGACAGAGGACTTGAAAGGCGTTCCAGAGGCGGATGGCATGGGGGGAAAAGGTGGTGGGGTGTGTTCTGTAATGATGGCACAGCTCGACCAGATTACCGCAAAAGGGGAACCTGATCCCCGCTGATATTTGTCCCGTAGAGACAAACACCTCCCCTTTCTGGGGACGAGTAACCTCAGAGTCACTCGAGGGACGATTCCTAGGATATGGGAAACGAGGTTCCCAGGTGATGGTGATGCAACCCTCTCGGAGAGCTGCATCATAGGCAGTATTGGAAATCTCATTTGGAGCATAATCAAAATTAAAGGGTTTTCTCCCCTCAGAGCTGGAACCGTTGTCTGAAAAGCAACCAGGGCAAGAAAATACAGTGGGACTCTTGGAAAAATTAGAAAGAAAAAGACGAACAAGTAACGAAGAGGGATTCCTTACCAGACATGATGAAGTAGAGGTTGAAGGAGATGAACGAAACGTCGCCGGAAAGACGATCGGGAAGACTCCAAAGACCTTCGAAATCGCAGAACTTGGAATCGCAGAAGAATCGCAGAGAGCTTTTGAGAATTCGAAGACGGTAAAAGTTGAATTGTGACTATGGCTAAGGTTTTATAGTCGAAGAAGACGGTTGAAAGGACACTTCGATCTGAGTCGTCGAAGTCGAAGAGTCCTAATCTGGACCGTTGAGATGAAACGTGCAGAAGGACAACGGGCGTAATGATGAAACGGCCTGAAAAGCACTTTTTCAGAAAAGGACAGGCGCGAAAAATCAGGCACGTGGGTCGAAAACGTCACTCCATTATCTACTGCATTTAATGCACTAGGAAACCGAGGAGACCCTTGGGATATAATAGTTATCCACAAAACCCTGAGGAAACGTAGAGAAGAAGACTGATAAACTGAGTAACTGAACCAAGGAAAAGATCCCCGACTCTAGTATTGAAATATCGGGAGTTGAAAGACACGACGAACTAAAAGTCCCTCATGTCTTGGGGGCAAATGATGGGTCCGACTATAGCCGTCAGGCCCTTTAACGGCGAGGAAACGGCAAACAGGCCCACCAGGCCCCAAAGTGAAGGTCAAGATGACCTAGGAGAAGGGTCCCGACGAAGGGAGTCCCGACAGAGCATGGTCCCGACAGAGTCGGTCCCGACAGCTGAGCTAGAAGCTCCCGATGAGAAGCCTTTAAGTAGGCCCCGATGATGAATCCCTGAGAATGATTGGCCCTGTCACGATGACGAGGAGCCCCGAGCGGTGACACAACAAGATAACTCTGGAGTCCCCGACGGGAGTCGGGACTCGTTATCAGAGGATAAAGCCAAGATATGCGGGGCGTGGCCGAGATACGCGGAACGCGGTTAAGATACACGGAGCGTGGCCGAGATACGTGAGGCATGACTAAGATACGCGAGATCACGTACGAGATATGCGGGATACGGGCTAACCACCCCTAACGGTTCGCCAGGTACCTGAGGCATCTCTTTGCCTATAAAAGGGCAGGAGATCACCTCAGAAAGACTTACGTTGAGTTGAATACACTCTGAGTTTATTACTTGCCAGTCATACGAGATACTCATTTAAGCATTGGAGAGGGATTCTGGGTCACCGCCCGGTCTATCCCCTCTTGCAGGATTGCGTGGAGCAAAGGAGCTAGGATTGCCGTCAAAGTCCGTACCGGAGTTCCACCGTGATCCAACAGCAGGTACAACATTGGCTTCTTCTATGACTTGGATTGTGGATTCAGGGGCAACAAATCACATTACTCACCAGATGGAATGGTTGCACAATTTAAGAAGGACTGATTCCACAAATCAGTTTGTTCATTTCCCCAATGGACACAAGTGTAGAGTGACTCATATTGGAAGTTGCTCTTTCTCTGGTTTCACCTTGGATGATATTCTCTTAGTTCCTGATTTCAAGTTTAACTTTATCTCGGTGTCTAAGCTTCCAAATCAACTACATTGTAAAGTGATATTCACTTTTGATCATGTCTTGATTCAGGGCCAAGCTGGGAGGCCTGTGGTGATTGGTGAAAGAGCTAAGGGACTCTACTTGCTCAAGGATGCAATACCTTCAAGTGCAAGAAAGGTGGTGGCGGCTCCTTCCATTTCATCTAATAAAGTAGATGTTTGGACAAGGCACAAGAGATTGGGACATGTTTCAGCTTCACACATGGATCATTTGAAGAATAAATTGAATTTGAATGAATCCATTGATTGTATCAAACAATGTACTCTTTGCCCTTTGGCCAAGCAAACTAGATTGTCTTTTTCTATTAGCTCTTCTCATGCTTCCACACCTTATGCCTTGATACATATGGATCTATGGGGACCATACAAGGTTCCTACCATCAAAGGTTTTCAATATTTTCTCACAATAGTGGATGACTTCTCAAGGGCTACTTGGGTGTTTTAATGAGATCCAAGAGTGACACTTTTCTTCATATAAAGAGCTTCTTGATGATGGTGAAGACTCAGTTTGGAACAGGGGTCAAGGCAGTAAGAAGTGACAGTGGAGGTGAGTTCATTAACTCAAATTGCAAGGATCAATCCCTTCAATTGGGTATTATGCACCAAACTAGTTGTGTGCACACTCCTCAGCAAAATGGAAGAGTGGAGAGCAAGCATAGACAAATTTTGAATGTTGCAAGGGCCATTATATTTCAAGCATCCATGCCAATCAAGTATTGGGGATATGCAATCCTAGCTGCTTGTTACTTGATCAACAGAGTACCTTCTTCTTCCTTGCATTTCAAGTCACCTATGGAGGTGCTATATGGAAAGGTTCCTTCAATTGAGCATTTGATGATCATTGGTTGCTTATGTTTTGCTACCAAATTGGCCAAATCATATAAGTTTGGCACAAGGGCTGAGCCTTGTATTCTCATGGGGTACTCAACATCTCAAAAGGGATACCTTTTGATGAGTATTTCAACCTCAAATTTCCAAGTGTCTCGGGATGTTGTTTTTCATGAACATATATTTCCTTTCAGTATGTCAAAGCATGATTTGAAGCACTTGTTGCCTTCTTGCTTGGATTCCAAGTTTCATTCATACCTTGACACTTTGATTCTGGTTCCCATCAAACTTCTATTGATTCTTCTCAGATGTTTGAAGAAGAAAGTATTGTTCAACCACCAATCATTGGAGATAATGCTCCTCAAGTGCCAATTCATCAAGTTCCAATTCAAGTTCCTCAAGTGCCAATTGAAGTTCCTCCCTTGAGGAGAAGTGCAAGGCTTGCTCAATTATCTACCCCTCAAGTGCCTTTGAGGAGAAGTGCTAGATTGGCTCAATTGAGGGCTTCTTCATCTTCTTCAAATGTTGTCTTTGGAATGGAGAAATACATTTCCTATGATCACTTGAGTCCAAATTTTACCTGCTTTCTAGCTGCCATTGACAAGATCAAAGAGCCTACCACTTATAGGCAGGCTGTTAAAGATTCAAATTGGGTGGTTGCCATGAAGGAGGAGATCACAGCTCTTCAAGATTATCAGACATGGAAGGTTGTTGATTTACCTCATGGAAAGTCTACCATTGGATGCAAGTGGGTGTACAAAGTAAAGTACAACTCTGATGGTTCGATTGAAAGGTATAAGGCAAGGTTAGTTGCCAAGGGGTTTACTCAAGTAGAAGGTACTGATTTCAATGAGACTTTCTCCCCAGTTGTGAAGATGACCACAGTGAGAATTGTGTTGGCAATGGCAGCAACTTATTCATGGAGCTTGTTCCACATGGATGTGAACAATGCTTTTCTACAAGGTGATTTACATGAAGAGGTTTTTATGGATATACCTCAAGGTTTTGATTCAGCTATGTCACCTAGTGGGGCACCTAGGAGAGTTTGCAAACTATTGAAGTCCCTCTATGGTCTCAAACAGGCTTCAAGGCAATGGAACATCAAGCTTACACATACATTGGTGAAGAATGGTTATCATCAAAGTGCTTCTGATCATTCCTTTTTCACCAAGATTGAAGGCAAGGAGAGGGTGTTTCTTCTCATATATGTGGATGATTTGCTTATTACTGACTCAAGTGAGAGATTAATTAGCCAATTAAAGTCCACTCTTCAGTTTCATTTCAAACTCATCAAAGATTTGGGGAACTTGAGATATTTTTTGGGTTTGGAGATTGCTAGATCACATGAAGGGTTAATCATCAATCAAAAAAAGTATGCTCTTGAGTTGATTGAAGAAGGTGGATTGGGAGCTGCCAGACCTACTGAGACTCCTACGGAGTTCAACATCAAGCTCACTACTTGTGAGTATGATAAGGCAACTAATTCCAATTTGGATGATTTTCCCCTTGAAGATGCTACTTCTTATAGAAGACTTATTGGAAGGCTTCTCTACTTGACTATGACTAGGCCAGATATCACTTTCTCTGTGCAAATGTTGAGTCAATTTGTTGATAAGCCTAAGAAGTCCAATTTTGATGCTGCCTTAAGGGTGATTAGATACATCAAGGGTTGCCCTGGACAAGGTCTTATGTATCCTTCCAACAAGCTTGATCTCAGCCTCTTTTGTGATTCAGATTGGGCAGCTTGTCCTTTTAGTAGGAAGTCTGTGAGTGCCTATTGTGTTAGGCTTGGGAATGCTTTGGTAAGTTGGAAGGTGAAGAAACAAGACACCATTTCTTTTTCAAGTGCTGAGGCAGAGTATAGGTGCTTGAGAGTAGCTATTCAGGAAGCTTTGTGGATTGGCAGGCTATTGAAGGAATTGGGAGTTCAAGTTACATTACCAATTCCTATCTTCACTAATAGTGAGTCAGCTGTAAAGATGGCCAAAAACCCCATGTTTCATGAAAGAACAAAACACATTGAGCTTGATTGCCATTTCACTAGGCATCACATTGAATCAGGAGCCATTGTTATCAATGTTGCTTCAAGGGATCAAGTAGCTGACTTGCTCACCAAGGCTTTGGTGAAGAGGCAGAACATTGCTCTCCTCAAATTATATGGGATAAAAGATGTGTTCCATGAAAAGGGAGGAGATGAGAAAGCTGGGGGAATATAGGATAGGATATTATGATTGCACACTTACACACTATGATTGCACATCACTAACACAATACTTGTTGTGATGTGTTTGCACAATGCTTGTGTATGTCTACACAATGCTTGTGCCTTAGTAGTGTTTACTCCTTTCCTATGTACATAGCTAACTTAGTATATATAGTTAGTTAGCTCACATTGTACAAAGTGATTTGGAGTTGTGAATACTATGAATCATTTCCTACTCTAAATCCTCTCAAGAACACAAGTAGCTTATAAACATATGATAACTTGTTAGTAATATTTCATACCTTGAGCTATCTTTATTGTCCGTATGTATTGGACTTGCATAATAGGATTGAACTCCTTGTTGTGATGGACAGAGCATAGGATGTTGCGACTTGCGCATTGCAGGGTGTTATGTACACTTGGTACTTGTATCATTGCAGGTAGTAATATACTTGGCACTTGGCTTTGACATGTAGCAGTGTCGTCTTGACGTAGCAAGACTTAAGTTTATACCGTCTCTTAGTTCCACTCTAAGGCGACGTTGTTGCAAGATACTTCTTGCTGATTTTGTTGTTTTGGTGTTAAATGCTAAAGAGCAAGATAACGTTATACAAGACTCGACTTGTAAGTTTGATGAGTTTTGTATAAGGTTTTCTTTAAAAAGCGTATAAAATGAAGCTATCCTTTTTCAGGCTTAAGTCTTCATGGTGTATGAACCCTTAAGAGAGTATGCATACTTTTGATGTGTGGGGTTGTCGTCTAACAAGAGAACTTCCGCCACGATGGGGTGATCAGTCTCATCACTGCATTTGCCGCATCCTGTTTCTATGCAGGGAATGGCTATGAACATGAGGATTTGCTTCTAAGAGAATTTCACAGCATGCCATTTTTAGAAGTGAACATGGGGTTTGTCTTTACAAAGAGGATACCACGGCATGATACTTTCGATAGTAAATCTTAGTGTTTATCCAAGATATTGCTTGCTGTTGACGCCTTTGGAATAGTGGTCACTTTGAGTAGAGAATTTCATAAGTCCCTTTTTGTAGATAATCCGCAAGTTGTCATTGCCACATATAAATTGACTGTGCACATTGCACGATGGCTTTGTGTTGCAGACATCTTCTTGATATAGCCGCTGTTATGGATGGAGAAATAAACTCCCTGTTGGTGTAGATAATAGATATGTTGGCGTTGTATGCATAAATCCCTCATTAAACACAATGCTTAGCTTTGAAGTAGATATTTTGTGCATATGTTACTACTTGGCATAATTCCCATGTAGTAATCATAGTGTAGCATGTACCAACGAACATAGTTGCTCTTTGTCAGATAGTTGCAATATTTATGAGTTTGCAAAAATATGGAGTTATGAAATTTTCTTTTTAGTAATGCATATAATAGATAAAGTAAATGAGTCTAATACGAGGACTCCTTATTCGTGTAGGAAACTTCCCTAAGTGCGGACGCGATAGGTGGGGATCATGACAGGTGCGCATATGTTGGGAGCGTAGCTTTTCCAAGTATCACTCGCTATGTGATTGTGAATGTGTATGTATGAACAGCGACTATGCATCCTTGTATGCGTCCTCTAGTTGATACGTGTTGATGCCTCCTTAGCATGATGAACATGCCTATATATGACCATTGCTTGGTGTTTCCTTCTTAGAAGAAAGGTACCGCGTGTTCTTGCAATTATTCGTTTATTCACTTCGGTGGAATGCCGAGCACTTGTCAGCTTTGTGCCCCCCAAGTCGTTTGGCAGTCGTACCGCTGTTTCCTGATGGTTTCTGTTGGATCACGGTTGGAACTCCGGTACGTTCTTGACGGAAGTCCGAACTCCTTCGCTCCAAGTAATCCTGCAAGAAGGGGATAGACCGGGCGGTGACCCAGAATCCCTCTCCGATGCTCAAATGAGTATCCCGATGTAAACTGGCAAGTATCAATATGTAAGTATGTGAACGTAACAATCATGAGGTAACTCCTTCCTTTATATAGGGGAGGGGTCACCTCAGTTACCTGTTGAGATAACTGCCACGTTCCGTTTATCTCGGCACGGCCAGTAGCCCACATTTCGTCTTTTCAGGCCACTTCCCCACTATGTTGATAGTGGGCGTATTTCTCGGCCTCGTTCTCTGGTGGCAAGTCCCGACGGACGTCGGGGACTCCAGAGTTATCTTCTTTGGTAACCGCTCGGGGCCCCTCGTCATCGGGACAGGGCCAGTATTCTCAGGGATTCAATATCGGGGCCTACTTAAAGGCATATCGTCGGGGCCTACTTAAAGGCATAGGATCAGGGCCTACTTAAAGGCATAGGATCGGGAGCGTTCAGCTCGTATGTCGTGACCGACCTTGTCGGGTCCCCTCGTATTGGTCTTCTAAGCCTCTTTGGGGCCCAGTGGGCCTTCTTCGCCGTTTAGTCGCCGTTAATGGGCCTGACGGCTATATCGAGACCCATCATTTGCCCCCAAGACACGGGGGACTTAAAGTTCGTCGTGTCTTCCAATCTCCGAGCCTCTCGATATTCCGAGGATAACCACCGGATCCTAAAAGATTTCTCGATTACTCAACTATTAAATGCGATGGGTGATGAAGTGACGGCTTGAGTGCCCGTGCCTGCTTTTCTGAAAAAGTGCTTTATAGCCGTTTTGTCCCTAGTGTTTCGACGATTCAGGTTGAGGCACTTCATCTTCAACGGTCCAGATCGCAACGTCTCTTTGCCTATCCTCTCTCCTATAAAAACTCAAATCTTGGCACTGTTCAGTTCTTCTCTACCGTTTCATTATCTGTGTTTTCAAAAGCTCAAGCTCTCCTTTCTAGTCTCTGATCAGCACTCCGGCGACCAAGGCCACCGACCATCAAGATCATCCTTTCTTCTCCGATTCAATATGTCTGGTAAGATTTCCTCCTTCGATTCCGAAGAAACTTGTTAGCATAGTTTTCCTTTTATCTCAATCAACTTACCCGAACTTTTGCGGAAATCATCTGTGCCTTTTCTTGTTCTGATCCTTTTCCAGACGGTGAATCAAGTTCTGGGGGGAGGAAACCCTTCAAGTTCGATTATGCTTGTAATGAGATTTCAGACACCGCCTATGATGAGCTCTCCGGGAGGGGTGCATTACTTCCACCTGGGAGCCTCGCTTCCCTTTTCCTTGGCCTCGCGTCCCGGGTGACCCTGTGGTTACTTGTCCCCGGGAAGGGGAGGTATTTGTCTCCACCGGGCAAATATCGGCAGGGATCTGATTCCCCTTCTATGGGGACATAGTTGAGATGTGTACATATTACAAAACACATCCGACTACTTTCTTCCCCCACGCCATCCGCGTGTGGAATGCTTTCTACGTGCTTTGCCTCCGCCAACAATGGCCCTACAGCCTCCGACTCTTCCGGACCTTCTATGGGCTAAAGTGCAATGATGCCGGGGTTTGCGCCTTCTACCCGCGGATGCCTAAATGGAGCAAGGCGCAGCTCTCTCGGTACAGCTGGAATGGTGACACCTGGAAGGTCGCCAAGGGTCGGGGGCTCATCACTGACTCGGGGCCCGACAATAGTGGCTGGAAGAGGAGTTATTTCTTCATCCGAAACAGCTCCATCCCATGGCCCCGATGGGAGGTTGAGGCGGACCCTGCTCCCGCTTTTCACACTTACTCCGAGGAGGATTTTCAGATTCTCCACTACATCCAGCTTTGTCGTTGGGGGGACTCTTTCGCTCCCCTCGATGCCAACTCCATTGGGAGCGGGACCTGGTTCTGACCGGGATCCGACTCCTTGATGTCGTCTCCGGGGGTCAACTCTTCGATGGCCCTTCTAACCTCGTTCCTTGGGTAATATTCTAACTGTACTTTCGTTTTCATCTTTGCAGCTAAGAAGGTATCACTGCTGACCAATCTCGTGCTTAAGCAGGCGGAGACTGATGCTGTCCCACGCCCCGCGAGGAAGAGGAAGTCTTCAAAGAGGGCTGCCTCCTCATCGGCACCACCCCTCGGAGAAAATCAAGCGGGCCCGGGTGGAGAAGATGGAGCAAATCTTCAACACCAAGACTCCCGAGGAAGGTAAGGAGCTCCGCTTAGCAATTCGATTATACAGGAGGCGTATTCCCGAGGAGTTAATTCCCTCCGATAAGGGAGCCATGATCGAAGGGATCAGCATCCTGCAAGGAGAAACTCCCCGCGTTCTCAAAGCGGGTTACTACAATTATCACGGGAAGGACCAGTACCTCTCCTGTCGCGTCAGCTGGTGTAAGGATCCTGATCAATTTCCTGACTTTCTTTCTGAAGCTTCTCGTCCTCCAGCTGCAGGTCGATCGGGAGCTGGAGCTTCGGCGGGGGAGCCTCCCTCCGACGCACGGGTCGGGGAGCCCCTCCTTTCTCTTCCTGCCCCCGGAGGATCGGGGATTGAAGACGTCCCGACGGACGGCTAGTTCCGTCGGGTGATGGACCTGGATGTCTCTCATTCTTCCGAGGAGGCAAGAGAGGGTCAGCCCCTGGTTCGTCGTCGGGGGGGGGGGCGAGGCAGAGCCTGCTGGAGCCGACTCCCGAAGGGCTGCCTCCATCTTCTCCGGCGCAGCAGCTTTCGCCGGTCTTGAGCCTGACTCCCGAGGGGCCAGCGGGTTCTCATGGCGGCTCGGAGGCCCGCACCTCCGATACCCAAGGAGTCGTTCCCCCTCTCCCCTTAGACGGGAGCTTCTACCAGCTTTACTCCCCCGACCAGGCGGCGGCTCCTTAGACTCCGATCGAGTCGTTGCGGGGGGTCCCGCTGCGTCGGGATGATGTGTCCTTGGAACTGGGTCTGCACCTGCTGGCTGGCTCAGTTCCACCATCTATGAAACTCCCACTCTCCCTGGCTCGAGAGGACATCCACGCGGATATTCGCGCCATGGCCGTTCGTCGCGTGGAGGTAAGGCTTCCTGCTTTTACACTTAGTATATATAAGGCAGAATATTTTAGTGTACTGACCTCTTCCCTTCTTCTTCACCGGAAATAGCGGACCAACACCGCTGTTTCGGGTACGTCCTGGCCCTGGAGGAGGCCCTGGAGCAAGAGCATGCCAAGGCGGCCCCCGAGGTCTTGGCCAAGCTCAAGGAGGATCTGGCTGCCTCCGAGTCGTCGAAGGGGAAGTTGGTTAAGGAGCAGGCCCTCCTTAACCAGAAGACTTGGGACCTCCTGAGGCAGGTCCACGATTTCGAGAGGTTGCTGAAGCAGGACCGCCAAAGGCTCCAGGAAGAGCAGCAGGGGCGTGCAGAGGATCGGGACGGGTTTGTCCTCGAGAAGAAGGCCCTTGAGGACGCCAAGGCGGGGCTAGAGGCTGATAAGGTCCTTCTCGCCAACCGGTCCCGACAGCTGGACCGGGAGGTCGCCGAGTTCCCTGCCAAGCTGGCTGAAGCTGGAGCCAAAGGTCGGGAGGATTATCGGGGCTCCGAGGCTTTTCAAGCGGACGCGGTGAAGTTCTGTACGACGGAGGTGGAGAACACCCTGCTTAATACTGTCGAGGAGCTCCATCTGGAGTATGGTGGTGCCATCGACTTCACCAAGTCTTAGACTCTCGCCCCCTTCGCGGAGAGGTATTTCAGCCTTTCTGAGGAGAGTGACGGGGGCAACACCCCCGAGGGGACTGTGGGTGCTGAAGGCACGGTGGAGCCTCCAAGTGCAGACATCCCGACGACTGAGCCCGCGATGATCGACCCTCCCGCGGCTAATCCTTGAGAGTCCGATCCTCCCGCGGCCAATCTTCCAAGATCCGATCCTCCGGTCACGGAGCCTTCTGCCACAGATCTCGTGGATCCTGCTCCCCTCGACGCTGCCAAGGATCAAGCTTAATTGCTTTATTTTCGAATCCTTGTAATTTCCTTTTTGTCGTGAACCTTTTGGATCTTTATAATATCAGTCCCTTCTGGTCCTGATTACCCTTGCACCACTTAAGGTGAATTAACTACGCCACTTAAGGCAATTCGATCATATCACTTAGAGTAATTTCGACGCGTCACTTAAGACATTTTACCCACACCACTTAAGGCGATTTAATCGTGCCTCTTAAGACAACTTATCTACACCACTTAAGGCAATTTAATCATGCCATTTAAGGCGGAACCATGCCACTTAAGGCAAAACCACGCCACTTAAGGCGATTTAATTGTGCCACTTAAGGCGGAACCACGTGCCACTTAAGGCGGAACCACGCCACTTAAGGCGATTTAATTGTGCCACTTAAGGCAACTTATCTACACCACTTAAGGCGATTTAATCGTGCCATTTAAGGCGGAACCATGCCACATAAGGCAAAACCACGCCACTTAAGGTGATTTAATTGTGCCACTTAAGGCGGAACCACGCCACTTAAGGCGATTTAATTGTGCCACTTAAGGCAACTTATCAACACCACTTAAAAGGCGATTTAATCGTGCCATTTAAGGCGGAACCATGCCACTTAAGGCAAAACCACGCCACTTAAGGCGAAATCATGCCTCTTAAGGCGAAACCATGCCACTTAAGGCGATTTAGCTACACCACTTAAGGCGATTTAAGCATACTTAGAACGATAAGTCTAAGCACAATCTGGTCGGAAGCAACCTCTTTATTCATTGATGGCTCAAAACCTGTCTATATCGACTCAAAACGATAAACAACTTGCACCACTGAAGGCGACTTCGATAAATAACTTGCACCACTGAAGGCGACTTAATAAACAACTTGCACCACCGAAGGCGAATTAATAAACAACTTGCACCACTGAAGGCGACTTAATAAATAACTTGCACCACTGAAGGCGACTTAATAACAAGCATGACATTTCTTCAAGTGTTCACCACTAAAAGAATGCTTCAATACATTGCCATCGAGGTCTTCCAACTTATACGCATTTCGAGCTGGCATCCCCACGACCTTATAAGGTCCTTCCCATTTTGGTGACATCTTGTTGATCCGATCCAAAAGGGTAAATTCGTTTCGACGCCACACCAGTTCCCCGACAAAGAACTGTCGAGACTTGACTCGTCGATTATAATATCGGGCCGTTGCCAAGCGCATCCGAGCCTGGACCTCTTCGGCACTCCGCCTCTTCTCTTCGACCAAATCCAAGTCCAGACGCCTCATTTCATCATTCGACAGAGGTTCATAATACCTCGTCCGATGGGATGTCACAGCTATTTTGATGGGAGCAACTGCTTCCGTGCCATAAACAAGGCCAAACGGAGTCTCCCCCGTTGATCGTTTGGGTGTCGTTCTAACATCCCAAAGCACATTTTCCAGCTCATCCAGCCATTTGCCCTTCAAGGCATGGACCCTCTTCTTCAGGCCATCCATCACGATCTTGTTGGCTGACTCCACCTGTCCATTGGTTTGAGCATGACGGACAGAGGCTGTCTGATTCTCAATTTTCAGTTCCTCTAGGTACTCCTTCCACTGGGCCCCGTTAAACGGAGGGCCATTATCACTAATCACCACCTTGGGGATTCCGTATCGGGATATGATATGGGTCTGAAGGAATTTGAGGATATGGTTCCCCGTTTTCTTGGCCAATGCCTTAGCTTCTATCCATTTCGAAAAATAATCAATAGCCACGACTAAATATCGACACTGACCTTTTGCAAATGGAAGGGGTCCCACCAAGTCGATTCCCCATTGCGCGAAGGGCCAAGCGCTCTTGATGGACGTCAGATCGGCAGCTGGAGCCACGATATTCGGGGCATACCTCTGGCAAGCGTCACATGATCGGACTAGCATCGTTGCCTCTTTGTTCATCGAGGGCCAGTAATAGCCCAGGTTCAGCACTTTCCTCACGATGGATCCGGCACCTTCATGACAAGCCAAATACCCTTCGTGCACCTCCCTAAGGATCCGACCTGTGTCGGGCTCGGCCACGCATTTCAGATAAGGAGTTAAATGCCCCTTTTTGTACAGCTGATTGTCCACCATCACATAATTGGACGCGATTCGGCGTATATTGCCGGCTGCTACTTCATCATCGGGGACTGCCCCCGTAGTCAGATACGCGACTATCGGGGTCATCCAAGTGGGCTCCTCCTTGGACATCTTGATCTGATTGTAGCCGGAGTAGGCATCCATAAAGCTCAGCAGCTCATGTCCCGATGTGGCGTCCACCAGCAAGTCGATCCTCGGGAGCGGATAGCAATCCTTCGGGCATAATTTGTTTGGGTCGCGGAAATCAACACACATCCGCCACTTACCATTGCTCTTTTTCACCAGGACTGGGTTTGCGACCCAGGTCTGGAATCAGAACTCCTTAATGAATCCAGCATCAAGCAACCTGCCCACCTCTTGCTGGATCCCGATCTTCTTGTCGGCACCCATCAGGCGCCTTCTCTATGTGATCGTCTTGATCGCGGGATCAATCTTCAGCTCGTGAGTAATTACATCGGGGTTGATTCCTGGCATGTCGCTCGGGGACCAGGCAAACAGCTTCTTAAACTCCTTCAATAGATCAATCAGTTCTCGGGCCGTCTCCTCCGACAGAGCGGACCCGATTTTCACCTTTCTTTGAGGTCCATCGATCTCGACCTCCTTCAAGTCCTCCATCGGGGCGGGACGCCCAAACTCCTCTCGGGGATCAGCATCAGTCTGGAAAACATTCATAGCCTCCCGATTCCTCCTTCGAGTGGCATTGACGTAGCACCTCCTAGAGGCTATCTGATCGTCCTGGACCTCCCCGATTCCATGGTCGGTCGGGAACTTCAGATTTTGATGGACAGTTTATGCAACTGCCCCCAGCGGGTTGATGGTGGTCCTCCCGATAATTGCGTTATAGGTCCCCGCGGACTTGACCACCACGAATTCCACGTTCCTCTTCTCCGACTTCCAACCGCTTCCGAACTCGACCGGCAAGGTAATCATCCCCACCGGGTAAGAGGTAGAGCCCGAAAATCCGACCATCGGGATGCCTTCAAGTCCTTCTTGGTTTTTCCCATGGCCTGCAATGCGTCCATGAACAAAATATCAGAGGAGCTCCCTCCGTCAATCAGGATTCGCTTCATCTCGTACCCGTCCACGTTCAGAGTCAGGACTAAAGCATCATCGTGCGGGGTCTCCACACCTATCAGGTCCTCCGCTGAGAAGGGAATCACCATTTCTTCTTTCGGAGTCCAATTTCGGGCCCTCTTGCCCAGCACCAGAGCGATGGGAATCCGGGAAGCGTAGACTTCCCGAGATGCCGTGGTATCTCCTCCCGCAGCAAGTCCTCCATGAATCACATTAATGGTCCCCCGCTTCTCCTTGCGGGCATTGGAAGACTCAGGTTTATCGTTCTTCGGGGATCGACCACGGGATCGGGAACGGGACCGCGATCGGGACCGGGAACGGGACCGCGATCGGGACCGGGAACGGGATCGGCCCCGTTGCCCAGCCACAAATTCCTTAAGCTTTCCCCGCTGGATCAGCTTCTCAATCTCCTTCTTCAACTCCCGAAAATGGTTGGTGTCGTGACCGTTGGCACGATGGAAACGACAATAACGATCGGTGCGAGCTCCCATGGACTCTCCATCCTTCTTCGGGGGGGTACCTGGCGATACCATGTCGGTCCATCACGGCCAACACAGCACCCATGGAACAAATGAGAGGAGTGTAGTGGTCCTCCCGCTTGTTCGGCTTCGAGGGACGCTTATCTTCCCTCCGATCGGGACGGCCTCGACCCCGACTGCTCTCGGGTTTATCCTTCCTCCTGCGATCGTCCGAGGGTTTGAACGACTGTTTCCCCTTGTTTGATTTCGGAGGATCCAGGTCTCCGGCAGCTATCTTCGACTCTTGCACGTCGATTTGTTGCTTCACTCTTTTCTGCAACGCCTCCATGTTCCACACAGCCTTCTCAGCCACGTTGTGCATCAGGTCGGAACCATATGGTGCTGTTAGGTTCCGAATGAAAGTGCGGATGGTCTCTCCCTCCGACATTTCCTCATCAATCTCGGCCACACTAACAGTGTACCTCTGGTAGTAATGCGCCAGAGATTTGTCGGGCCTCTGTACCACCTCAGCCAGGGACCTCGCGCTTTTTAGGAGACGTCGACGACCCTGGTACTGCTGGATGAAGCGATCATGCATCTGGGTCCAGCTAGATATGCACCCTGGGGGAAGGCTTAAGAACCACGTCAGAGCCCTCTTACCAAGGGTGCCTGGGAACAAAATGCACACTATATCGTCATTCGGGGCTCTGCCTAGACAAGCCATGACATGCTTCTGGACATGATGAACTGGATCTCCCTCGCCATCATACTCCTTGATTGTCGGGATACCCAGCCCTGGCGGGGCATTGGTGTTCACCAATCGGGCGACAAAGGGATGAGTGGATCGATCCCTTAGCTCCGACATCATCTTTTTCGGGTCTCTCATGCAAATGTTCACAATCTTCACCACCTGGTCGGGGGTGATAGGACCACTAAGAGGGATGGTCCTATGTTGCACCGGCCCAGGCCCATTGATCACGAACTGTTCTGACTGGGCTGGCTCCTTGCCCTTGTCCTGGTGCCCAGGTTGGGCCTCCTGCCCGTCCCGATTCTCCATCGGCGGAGGTGGAGGCAAATCCTCCTCCTTTTTCTTGGCGGCCTCCCTTCGGTCTAGGAGAGCCTCCATAGCTTCCAAAAATACTGGCATGGCATCCATCACAGCCTTTGCCAAGTCCGGCTTTGCAGGTGCATCCTGGTCCCTCCTTGGGATCTCTTCCCGGCTCTCCGATGAGTTTCGAATGGAATCTTCACGATCATCATGATGCCCCCTTGTTTGAGAAACAGCAGGGGGAGGATCATTCCGATCAACAGTGCGTTCCGGTGGCCCTGAATTCAGAGTTCCAGCAGGGTGACGGGAACCACCAGATTGTCCTTGTCTCCTCTTTTGCTTGCCAGCCATCGATCGGGTAGAAGCCATTTTTGCTTTTTCGCTTCGTTCCCACAGACGGCGCCAATGTTGGATCACGGTTGGAACTCCGGTACTTTCTTGACGGAAGTCCAAACTCCTTCGCTCCAAGTAATCCTGTAAGAAGGGGATAGACCGGGCGGTGACCCAGAATCCCTCTCCGATGCTTAAATGAGTATCTCGATGTAAACAGGCAAGTATCAGTATGTAAGTATGTGAACGTAATCATCCTGAGATAACTCCTTCCTTTATATAGGGGAGGGGTCACCTCAGTTACCTGTTGAGATAACTGCCACGTTCCGTTTATCTCGGCACGGCCAGTAGCCCACGTTCCGTCCCCACTATGTTGATAGTGGGCGTATTTCTTGGCCTCGTTCTCTGGTGGCAAGTCCCGACGGACGTCGGGGACTCCTGAGTCATCTCCTTTGGTCACCGCTCGGGGTCCCTCGTCATCCGGACAGGGCCAGTATTCTCAGGGATTCAATATCGGGGCCTACTTAAAGGCATATCGTCGGGGCCTACTTAAAGGCATGGGATCGGGGCCTACTTAAAGGCATATCGTCGGGGCCTACTTAAAGGCATAGGATCGGGGCCTACTTAAAGGCATAGGATCGGGAGCGTTCAGCTCGTATGTGGGGACCGACCTTGTCGGGTCCCTTCGTATTGGTCTTCTAAGCCTCTTTGGGGCCCAGTGGGCCTTCTTCGCCGTTTAGTCGCCGTTAATGGGCCTGACGGCTATATCGAGACCCATCAGTTTCTATTACTTCATCTTCTGACAGTGATGTGCCTTCTCGGACCATCCTTTCTGGCTCATCTATCTTAATTTTTTGTAATGTTTCCTCAAGAGAAAGACATGCATGATCTATCCTTGGGTTTTTATCAATGACGGGAATTCCGCTATTGTTTGTCTTGATATTATGTTGGAGTGCAACCTTGTAGCAGTCTTTTGATAGTTGGTGATCTCCCTTTATTTCACCAATTCCTGTCTTTGTTGGAAACTTGATCTTCTGGTGTGATGTTGACGCTTATCATACCCTACTTGTTCATGGTTGTATACCCTAGGATTCCCTTACATGCGTCAAGCTTTTGTACGATCACGAATGGAACGCCGATTTGGAGTCGTTGCTCTCCTTCTCCTATTGCGCATTGCGCGTTGTTGAATTAATGTGCTGGCTTTGCGATGTATGCTTCATATGTTCACTTTCGAGGGGTCTGGGTTTATTTGATGTGTTTCTTCAAACACTTGTGACTCTTTCCGAGGTTATGTCTGTGCGACGATTGTGCACATGGTTGAGGGATGTTTATACTGGTGGAATCCTCATCTTCTCCTTTGTTTTGGCCGAAGATTAAGTTTCGCTGTCGGCGTACGTTTTGAGTGGTACGATCCTTCTTGTGTTCTTGACAAGGGTAAACTTGCTAGATGTTGGAAATAATTTTCTAACTCTTTTCTTGTGATGGGTTTGGCACAGGCGTGCGTATAACATATGAGCGTATCCTGAATTCCTATCTTCTACAATGTTGATGACGTTGTCACTTGGGTAATGCCCCCGTCTTGTTTATTATTACAGCGCGGTTTTTAGTCTTGTGCGTATAGAATGCTTGAGGCTCCGTTGCATGGGGATGTTGTTTTTCCTAAGCCGTTTGTTGTTCATAGTGTGATAGCTTGTGTTGTTGACGCAATTAATATGTGCGTAGTTGTTACTTGGTGTTATTCTAAGGTAGTATGCATGATATAATAATGTACCTACGAAAGTAGATTTAACCTTCATTAGATATTTTGAGTTCGTACAACGGATTACAGGAAGGCGTCTACTGATCGCTCCTTTAGAAAAGTGCTAAGGCTAATAAGCATAAGTTGTACTTAATCTAAGAAGACTTAAAGTAGATATGCGAAAAAAGGAGATAAAGGGATTAATGATGTGTTTGACGTCTTCATAGGTGATTTGTCGGCAAGTTGACTCTGCCACGTGCCACATAGTTCCTCAGTGCATCTAGCGTGCTGAGCTCTTCAATCTCCACCTTTGGGGATGAACAAATGGTGATGTCATGCCCCCCCAGTTTTACGGTGCTTGCGTCATTCTTCAACGTTCTTGCCAAGGAAGGCAGTCGTTGGCTCAAGTGGACGGTGAAGTTTGTTTTCCGGGAGTTTGAAATTTGCTTCCTCCACCTTCGTGTTCCAAGGATTGTATAAGTCGTCATAATTGGTTCCATGAGTGACGTTGTTTTTCCGGCGATTGGCGATAAGTGGATTATCATTCGCCTTTTCTTTTCCTTTGCCTTTTCTGAAGGCTTCACATGAGACTTCCTTTGATGCTTATTGCCTTGTTCGATATACTTCTTCATTTCTCCTTTTAAGATTAAGTTGTTTACATGAAACCTTAATCCAATACAGCTTTTCGTCTTGTGGCCATATACTTCGTGATTTCACACCAGTTGCTTTTATCTTTTCCCAATGGGCCCTTGCGGAAATTAGAGGGCTTTTTCCACAGCTTGGTCTTCTTTATCTCTTTCAAGATGACGGACAGCGGTGTGTTCAATGGAACACATTTGGTGAGATTGTTCTTTTTGAGCCTCTGGACGTTTGACTGGAATGGCCTCTTTTGTTGCGGTTGTCTCTTTTCCCAGGAAACGTCTATCTCTTTTTCAATTATTGCCTTCAAGGTTATTGTTGTCAGTCCCGTGATTGGGACGTCATCGTCATTAATAGGTTTTTTTCGTCCATCCTTGTGGCAGGTGTCAGCATCGTCTTGGCTTGTCCTCGTGGAAGAACCTTCCTTGTGTATTTTTTGAGAGGGAGGTTGGAGGTTGTTTCCATGCCTCTTCTTGGTGTATGAGCGTGCAGCTCCTTGCCTTGGTTGTTGGTACTGGAAGGTACCTTCCGTGTATTTCCCCCTTATTCCTTGGTGCAGTGTGACTTGATGACTTGTGACTCGGGACTTTGTTCTTGTCTCCTCGACTTGTCCGTTGATTGGAGGCAGAGGTGGTGGTGGCGGGGCATATCCTTGGTTTGTTAACATCTTTCGGAATGCAAGCAACTCTTCGAGTGCGGTCATCATGGTAGGAGTGACAGGTGGTGGCGGGTTGACACCTTTGTATTGGAAGACTCCTTGGTCGCACTGTGCGAAGGATGCACTTCTTGTTGGCATGAAGAAAGCATTGGATGTGGCAACAGGCATGTGGGAGGATACAAGTCGTCTTCTTACCGGCTTCTGCGTGGGCAAGGCGTTGTGGTATGCAATGTGCTCCCTGTCTTTTGATGAAAAATCAATGACATCTTCAAAGGCGGTATCCTTTATGTCTACATACTCCAAGTTGGTGTGATCGGTCTTGTGCATTGTCTTTGCAACGTACACTTCTTGCTTGTATGAGTTCTCGCTTTCAGTGTCAAAGTCTCCATGGATCGTATATATGTTTGCCATCTTTTCCGGGTGGGGTGCAATGTATGCTGTATTTTGGCATTTAAGGCCATGCTGTGCGGAAGGCACACTGCTTATTGGCATGGAGGATGCATCGAACATGTCTTTATGCACGTGTAAATGATTCTGCTGGCTTGTTGCCTGCTTCTATTTGTTGGCTGGCATCCCGTATGGGAACTCTTCATTGATCCTCTTCCTTTGCTCGAACTCGTGTGCTAATGCATTATTCTGAACTTCGGGACCGTGCTGTGTGGAAGGCACGTTTATGGTTGGTACAGATAAGGCGGTGGATCCTATATCTGGAACGTGAGATTGTCCTGGTTGGTTTCTTGTCGGCTTCGGCTTGTCTGCACCCGCCTTCTTTGGTCTTCTTCCAGTCATAACTCGCGGTGCAGAATGGCTTTTTGTTTGAATCACACTAATGGCGCCAAATGTTATGTTCGCTTCACATTTGGGCAGCTTCGGGCATTTTCCTTCACGAACAGGCTTCTTCCTTCACGATCGGGTTCGAGATACATGTATAAGGACGGGAACGCCGCAATCCTTAATACACAATCACCGAGCTGAATTCCTGGTCCTCAACCTTGAGCTCCTGATCTTCGGGTCCTGCACGAAGGGCAGTAACCAGCGTGGGAGGGGGGAATGCTGGTTGGGCCCACTCCGACGCTCAAGTTATCACTTTTAGAGAGAGAAAACCTTAGAGAGAAGTCAGAGCATTTCAAGTCCAAAAGTGAGGGAATTATCTCAAACGAGAGACCTAGGCCCCTATTTATAGGGAACCTAAGGATCATGCTCAATTTTGAATGGCTTGATGTCGGTATGTGGAATTACGTATACCGTCACCAAGGTGGACTATGCGTGTACCGACTTCTCGCAATCGGAAAAAATAATCGGGGTGAGCGCGGAGGAAATAATGGTAATCCGGACCGGTCTGGATTGCTTTAGGCAATCCAGCCGGATCGCCTTAGGGCAATTCGGAAGTCCTTCGGCCCGGGAATTGCGCGTATCCCGGACCGTTTTAGACTTGGGTGTCCGCGAAAGGGTTTATTTTTACGGGTTTTGGGATATTTTACGAGACCCGAAATGTACATACGAACCCGAATTGGACAGATATCTAACAGAATGAGAAGCGCGATGACGCTAACAGAAATTTAATTGTATGATGAATAGAGAAATTTATTCATATGAAACGCGATGACACTAGGCAAATATAAGCCTCAAACGAAAAGAAAAAAAAGTCATTGCATATATTATAAATATGGGATATTACGATTAAGAAAAATGCAATCTTTAGAAATATCATATCTGATGGATATACGCCCAATTTGAACCCGTTGACTTCCGAACCGTTGTATTTTTATCGTCCCATTTATGATTGCAAATCGAAACTTCAACCCGGACACTTCGCGAGAACATCGACGGCTCGGACGGGGCCAAGGCGCCCGTCCGGCAAGGACGAACTCACCTAGGTGAGGTTGGGTGGCCACACCCGACCCGATCTCCCCTAGGGGAGATCGGGTGGACCAACCCGATCTCTCCTAGGAGAGATCGGGTCGGCCAACCCGATCCCTCCTAGGAGGGATGGGGTTGGCCAACCCCACCCTCCCTAGGAGGGGTTGGGTGTCCTCACCCCACCCCTACCCTTGGGGGTCGGATTTCTCCCCCCCCAAGGGCCCCGACACCACCTTCGGACTCCCATGCTCGGTCCACTCCGCCTACCTCCTCCGAATCCTAAGGTCTTAATTATGTGCTTAAAGATTAATTAATTGTGTTTAAAGGCTAACGATGTCATTAAGCCACCTTAATGACACCGTTGCCTATAAATACCCCACCTTCACATCTCATTTGATCATCTTGGCCATTTGGACATTTTAGCTCTGACATCTCTCTAGCTTTATCTCTCTAGAAAAGTACTGACTTAGGCATCGGAGAGGGTTCACCAGGCACCACCCCCCCCCCCTCCGTGTCTGGTATTGCCCCTTCTGCAGTGTAGAAGGAGAGAGGAAGCAAAGGAAGGAAGGAAGGAAAGAAGAAGATAGGCTAAGGCAGAGCAACTCAGGAACACCGGATCGCACACATCCCCCGTAAGGAGTGAGATCAAAGCCGACACCCCGTTGACCTAGATCTCATAACTTAACACTTGGCGCCGTCTGTAGGCTTCGAGCAGAAAGCCTGGCTATCACATGAGCTATGACGAACAGTAGGGTATCCAGGCCCCAACACCCACCTGGGGGCAATGGGCGGAGAAGAGAACCCATACCTCCAGGGAGGCGGCCTAACCCTGGGAAGCAGCCAATGCATTCAGAGCCCCAAGACATACCACAACCTCCTCAGCAACAGAACAACCAGGAGGGAGGACCTTCACGCCCAGCTGGGGCTGAGTCCTCCACAGCCTCCACCCCCCGGGCAAGAAGGCCACAGAGAGAAAGAGAACAACAGGGAGTGCCTTCCCACAACACGGCACCCCCTGAGGGATACTATTATGAAGAGCAACCCCAAAGGTACCCGTACGGGATGCCAGCACAGAGAGAGGGCAACCGCGCCCACACAGCGTATGCAAGGCCGGCATACACCCAAGGAACTTACACTGAAGCTCAGGAAGAGGAGCAAATCCCAGCAGAAGAGTATTATTCGCACCCTCGAGCAGGGCAGCGAGAGGAACAAAGAAGATATCACCAGGAGCCACCCCCAGAGGGAAGGCAACAATTTGTGCCTCCTAGGCAACAGCAGAGCAACAGGGCTTACACCCCGCTGGGAGAGGAAAGACAAGCAAGACCTCCAAGGAGGCAAGACTTCCATGACGGACCCCAGCAGGCGTACCAAGGGTACACCTACAGTCCATACCAGCAGGGACAAGGGAACCCAGTAAGCCCAGTCTACAACTACAATGGGTATCAGAGGGGTTATACTCCGGCACCGGTGATGATCACCCCGGAGGAGATAGAAGCCATGATAACCCGGAAACTGAATGAGTCAAAGAAACCCAGCCTGCATTGCCTAAGTGACAAGACGAACCACCCTTTCACAAGGGAACTGGAGATGAATAAGGTGCCAGACTCCCTGCACACAGTGCAAATTGCAAAGTACAATGGGAAGGGAGACCCCCTAGAGCATATCCAACAGCATGAGGCCTCCCTATTCGGGAGGACAACTGATGAAAGATACAAGGCACTCCTTTTCCCAAACACCCTATCAGGGGTGGCCTCACATTGGTTCTTCAGCCTGCCCTCTGAGAGCATCCACTCATGGGAGCAGCTAAAAGCTAAGTTTCTGCAGAGATACCTAGGGGAGAGAAAACTCCTCAAGGGAACAGGCTCCATTGATGACGTAAAACAAGAATACGATGAATCCCTGGCCAGCTACTACACTAGGTTCAACCAGAATATTGCAGACATCCAGGGAGACATCACTGAAGGGGAGATAATCCGAGCCTTTATCAGAAACTTAGGTCGCTTTGGGTCAACATTGGCTGAAAAGATGGCCAAAAAGCCAGCAAGCACCTTGGAGGAGCTTGCAGGGAGAGTTAAAACGCATATTGACCTTGAGAGGCACAGGGCAAGCAAGAAGGCCAAAATTCAGGCAGCCAAGGAGGATACTCAAAGGCCAAACAAAGGCAAGCCACCCCAGGCACCGCAGCATGCAAGGCAGCAGGAGTGGCGTCCGCCACAGCAAAGAAACCAAATGGGTGAACCCTTAAAGGCTAGAGAAATCAATGTCATTAAGTTCATCCCACTGAACGCCACTCCAGCCACCGTACTTAGAGAGATGCGGAACCAAAAGCTATGGTCACCCCCTGCAAGTTGGAGAGCCCCAATGGTGGGAAATCACAAGGATAGATGGTGTGACAACCACGAGGCTTATGGTCACGATACAAATGAATGCTTTAGCTTAAAGCTAAGCATAAACAACATCGTCCAGAGGGGAGAACTGAAGCAGTTCGTAGACCATGGGGGCAATAGTATGCAACTGGGGCCACCACAGAAAGACAAGGGCAAGGGAAAGGTAGACTTTAACCCTCCACCCAACAAAAGAGGAGTCATCAATATGATACATGGAGGAGCAGCATCAGGTGGCCCAACTGCTAATGCAAGGGAGGTCTATGCATCCAAGCTAAGCTCAGTGCCAAGGTGGAGAAAAAGACCAAGAGAAGGAGAAGAAGTGAAGATAGAGTTCTCGGAGAAGGACAAAAGCCACATCGTCTTTCCACATGACGATGCTCTAGTTATTACTTTAGATATTGATAATTTTGATGTAAAGAGAATTTTGGTGGATGGGGGCAGCTCAGCTGACCT